>CM050163.1:449000242-451797742 GCA_027410445.1 Discoglossus pictus
CTCATGCATGTTGTGGGCAGGGCTGTATACTGTGGTAAACATAGCAGTAGCTCTCTGTATTCAGCCAGAATCCCAGAATATCAAAAATAATCTACTGTACTAATATCTTTATTAAAAAAGTGCATTTATAGTGGACACATTTCAAACACAAGAATTACCCCTCTCCTGGTTGTTTTCTACTAGCTTTCAGAAGAAAAGTGTCCAGTAGTGTATCCGATCTGACGTGAATGTATCTAAGTGTGTGTATATATATATATATATATATATATATATATATATATATATATATATATACATACATACATACAACGGCCAAAGGCGCTCCTTGCACTGGTGGAGATGAGCTCCATAGGCGCTCATCCATACGACCCCGTAGGACTTTCGGACCGCAAATGCGGTCCGAAAGCAAAGAGAGGGGCCGCATTTGCGTAGGTGGAGGCTCCCAAGGCTCATTGCAGGCCGCAAATGCGGACCCTCGCAAAGCGAGGGGCCACATTTGCGGAGATGGAGGCTCTACGCCGCCTCACAAGCGGCTACAAACGCCCACAGAAGCGGCATTAAAAAAAACACACAAAAAACACACGCAATGACTAAATACGGACTTACACAAAAAAATAGGTGCCATGGCACTTACACAGAAAAATTAAATAAAAACCTTACACACAGCAAGGGGGGACAGGACGTCTGGAAGACAAATTACACCTCGATTTCAGCCCAATTTAAAAAGTTTAGACATTCGAAAATCCAGTTACGTAGTCATTGAGGTTGAAAAAGGAATTTTAGTCCCATCAAGTTCAACCTTTTTAGATCTCCTCTGATCTGCAATATGCAGATTCATTGTTAATTGATAATTAATCTAGAGGAAGGCAAACCGGGAAAAAAAACAGTGAAACTTGACAATTGTCTCAAAAGGGGAAAAAATAAATAAAATTCCTTCCTGACCCCAGACACTGCCGATCGGACTTCTCCCTGGATCAGTACTCCCTCTATAATTATCCAGGATAACCCTGAATGCCGTTTTTATTTAAGAATATATCAAATCCCTTTTTAAAGTTATCTATTGAATCCTCTGTCACCACTGCCTTTGGTAGATAATTCCACAGATTAGCCACCCTTACTGTGAAGAACCCTTTTCTTTCTTTAAGGTGGAATCTTTTTACTTCTAATCTCAAAGGATATCCTCGTGTCGGTTATAAACCTCTTGGCACAGAAAGTGTTTGCTGTACAACATGGTAGTTTGATTTATAACATATCTGAAATTTTTCAGAAATATGAGAAAAAGGCAAATGAAATGATAAACAGAAAAATTAGAGCTGTAACTCGTCAAACATTAGTGTAAGTAAATGCACTACAGCTGCTGTATTAAAAATGGTACAGTCATGAATATGAATATGTAGTTCCATAACTAATTGGACGTGTCAAGTCATATCGGATATGCTTGGTTTCTTGCACCTGGTGCAATTACTATGCTTAACCTGACAGAAGATGTCTGAGCGTGTAAGGGCAAGACCCCAGGTGTTTCACTTAAATTGAGCATGATTACATTTACACCAAAACCCCTAGACATGGCATTTCAATAATAACAATACAAAATGTGATGCAAAGCAGACTAATTATGTACATACTCTAAATAAACCTCTGAATTGTATGTTACTGATGGAGTATAATATGATGTTAAAAGACCACTATAGCTCATTGCACCCCCTTTCCCCATACAGGCCTAGGAGCAGGTAGATTGCAATAATAAATACAAGCCCTCCTCTTCATAAATGTAAATACCCCTCTCACTCACAACCGTCACTAAAGTATAATATAATTTTTTCATAAAAAATGTGTTTTATTACTTTTTCCATTGTTTGTGTCCTTATGCAGACTTACATTTTTAAAATATTCTGTACATTCATTATACAGTATTCCAGGAATCTACAATGTTATCTACATAAGAAAATGTGATTTACCACAAAATCACAAGATATAGAGTGCTTCTAGCATACCTCCAAGCATTTGAAGTGATCAAAGAGGGGCAGAACACATACATATTATTTGCTGGTCTTACCTCAATACATTAGTGTTAGTAGATGCTTTAGCATTGTGTCTAATTCCTAACGTTATATATGCCTATTTCGTAAGCATTGCTCAACAAAAACAAATGACTTCAGAACAGACTCTCCTAGACTGTCTCTTAAAAGACCTTGGAAACAATCTGAAATTGGACCACAACATACCAGGCACATCTATCAGCAACTGCCCCTCTGTGCCCCCTCAAGCTCATGCCCATACTTTTAATGCCCTCATATATCCATCTCTATCTCTGCAATCCCCCTCTTTATGTGCCTTCAATCTTCCCCAGCAACTGAGTCTTCTCTAGGGAGTCCTGTTTTCTCATAATATGGCCAAAATATTTGAGCTTTAGCCTCATGATCATACCTTCCCGTGACCAGTTTGGCTTGGTTTCCTGTAGTATTGACTGACTGGATCTTCTTGCAGTCCAAGGAACTCAAAGCAGTTTTCTACAGCACCACAATTCAAACGCGTCAATTCTACCGCCCTCAGCCTTCTTTATGATATAGCTCTCACGTTACTTCTGGGAATATCATAGTTCTGCTGATGTAGACCTTGGAAGTGTAATATCTTTACTTTTTAAATAGCTTTTCCAGACTTACCATAGCTTTCCTTCTAAGAAGCAAACCTCTTTTAATTGCATGGCTGCAGTCACCATCTGCAGAGATCTTGGAGTCCAAGAAAATAAAATCTGTCACTGCCTCCAGTTCTTCCCCATCTATTTGCCAGGAAGTGAGATTGCCGTTTACCATGATCTTCATCTTTTTAACGCAGCAGGCCAACTTTTGCACTCTCTTCTTTAACCCTCATCAATAGGTCCTTTAGTTCCTCCTCACTTTCAGCCATCAGAGTAGTATCACATCTGATGTTGTTAATATTTCTCCCAGCAATATTAAATCCAGCTATGGATTGGTCCAGTCCAGCCTTACGCATGATGTATTCCTCATATAAGCTGAATAAATAAGGTGACAGTATACAACCTTGTCACACCACTTTCCCAATCTTGAAGTGTTCAGTTATTATACTGTGGTGTAATAACATATAATTATAATTGTCTATATGCAGATTCCTCTATAATCTTCTATATCTCTGCCACATTTTATTGAGACCCACACAAAAACTTTAGAATAGTCTATGAAGCAGAGGTGAATGTTTTTCTCTTGCTTTCTCTATTATATAACAGATATTGGCAGCTTGATCTATTGTGTCTTTGCCTGTGTGAAACCCAGCATGCACATATGGTAGTCTTGGTCCATAAGCATTTCCTTGCTGGCATGTTAAATGAGTACAATTGTTCAATAATTGGAGCACTTTTTGGCACTGCCTTTTTTGGGACTGGGATGTAGACTGAACTCTCTACTTTACTGGTCACTGGTGAGGTTTACACATTTGTTGGCATAAGGCAAGCAACATTTTCACAGTATAATCTTATAGGATTTTTAACAGTTTGGATTCCATCAACTCCTGCAGCCTTGTTATCAGTAAGAATCTAGGTCCTTGGACAAATTACTGAGGTTATCAGTGCTGTTAAGATCTGCCCTGTATAGATCTTCTGTGTATTCCTATCACAGCTTCTTTATCTGATTTGAATCTGTTGAGTCCCTACCATTTTTGTCTTTTATCATGCCCACTTTGGCATGAAAGGTTCCTTTGAGATCCCCAGTTTTCTACTATCTCTTTGCATTGCTCATTATAGAATGTCTCCTTGTCTCTTCTTGCTATCGTCTGGAAATCTGCATTCAAATGAATATTTTCTTATCTATACTACCTTTTCCTTTTCTTTTTTCCTGGGCTACTTTCAACGCCTCATCAGTTTGTCTTCTTAGTTTTATTTATTTTGGGGATCTTTTTTGTTGCTGTTTTTTGGACAATGTAACAAACTTCGGTCCAAAGTTCAGGCATATTATCTACCACATCTAGTATGTGAAATCTATTATTTATCTCCACTGCATATTCATAGGGAATATTATTTATTTTATATCCGCATGGTCTGATAGTTTTCCCTCCTTTTCCTCATTCAAATTCTGAACTTTGCAATAAGAAGCTGCAGTCTTCTCCAGATCTCGTTTGTGCTAACTGTATAGAGCTCCTCCATCTTTGGCTGGTAAAATATATAGTCAATCTGATTTCTATATTGTCCATCTGGTGATGTCCATGTGTAGAGTCATCTTTGAGGCTTTTGGAAGAGGACGTTTGCTATGACCCATTATTCCAGATATTCTCCTTTCCACTTTCTACATATCAAATCATACATTTATGTGTGTTTTATGTATATATGTGAGATGTTGTGGAACACTCTCATTCTGAGGGGCAAATAGTATGTCTCATTGTGGTTCAATGTTTATGGGACAAAGAGCTATATTCTGTTCTGGTTGGTGAGCGATTATTTCCTATTTTATCTTATGAAATTTTCTTCTTGTGAAGTGATGTCTCCAACTTGAAAAAATGCCTTTGTAGGGTAATATACCAAGAGCCTCATTAAATTGAGAAATAGTAGCTTACGGGAGAGGAGCCCGTAATGTAGCCCGTAAACTAATTTGCTATTCAATTGGCGTCTTTTTGCGAGTTGCAAACTATCTACGGGTTACGGGCTGAAAATACCTGCGGTTGTTATTACCAAAACTTACGCCTCATCTAAGCCTTTGATCTTTCCCGTCCGCAAGAGTTGCTAAAATCATAAATCTCTATACAATTGCTGCAATGCCGCAAGCCCACAAATGTTTTCACACCTATAAACGACAAATGTAGAAGAAAATCCTACGGGTACCAGATGGGACACACAAAGGGGTTAAAGACATGTCCGTAGCAGTGTAAATACAAAAGAAAAATCAATACTGCACTGCAAATTACGTGGAAAGCGATGAAAGACATTAGAATTAATTGCCCAACAGTCTCAAGCTCGAAATCTGCAATAAAAAATAATGTATTTTTATGTTTCATTTTGAGGTTATATCGATCTCGGGAATCAATGAGTTAATACATATCAGGCCACCCACATGGACTAGAACGGTATTGGCATTCATTTTTATTATTTTGTATTTTGCGTGTTTGTGAGTCCAATGACATATCAGACCTCTAAACTAATTGACTGACATGTAACCTCCATCTTATACTGCGTAATGATGACAGTCTCATTTTCTATTGGCTGTTTCTAAATGAGTAACAGCCTTGCTTAATTCATTAATTAATTAATATCATGTTCACGCTCTGAAATGCTACATACAAGTGCATGGTTTACGGTTTCGGCCCGTAACTTGCGGGCTTGTTCAATTGAATCGCTCCATAAGTATAGCAGAGTTCAATCCAGCAGCAAGCCCGCAGACATACGGCCTGTATACCATGAGTTGCAGCCTTTCAATTGAATGAGGCTCCAAATGGTTATGTATAATCTCAATAGTGAGATAGCTCTAGGCTTGATAAATACAGACCATACTTGAAGCAAGAGAACAGTGAGACACAATAACCACTTAGAAGTTAAATGGAGGGTAGTGTCTATTTTCCTTAAAGGATGAATTGAGAAAAGGTTATTTACACAAGAGTAACATTATACCGTGGTGTAATAATATATAATTATCATTCTACAAAGATAATTATTTCTCTTTAAACATGCTTCCTAGCACACAGTACAGATGATAATTATCTCAAAATTTATAATGAATTTTGCTTGTCACATGCAATTATATGGAATGATTTTCTGAGTAGCAAACTACTAATAATTACCCTTCTTATTTAGCTTGAAGCAAACCACATCCATTAATATAGTTTGATAGTCATGGTCGGGTTTACAATAGAGCTGGCCACGCCGTCTCATGATGAGTCGCGGTTTACCTGAAAACCATTTGTTGAAACCACTGCGAGAGTTAAAGGAGCAATGTAATGCCTTAACCGCACAAGCTTTATGTTTTAATTAGCAATTGTTCTTTAATACAATTCTTATTCAGTAATTTAAAAAAGGAATATTCAATATTATTTTTGCTTTCAAACTTAAACTTTTAAACCTCCAGTTATGACTGTGGAAGCAACTCTGACTGTGAAGTATTCCTAAATGGTCAGACACACACAGATGCTTTTCATTGGCTAGAGGTGAATTGGTTTACCCTGACAAAGAGCATTTCCAAGGTTGTTTAAAAGAACTGGCCTAGATTAATTAATTACAGTTTTTTATGGCTGTCCAATGGAAATGCTAGTCTCCCTGTATTTACAAAGTTATTTCTCTAATGGTCTTAATACTTGCTTACTACTATTTTGTCTTGCAAATATACTTATTTGGAGGAGTCTGGCTTGTCATGTAAAATTAAGATCATTTATTCTAAATATAGACATATTTATAAGCAATATAATGCATGAAATAATGCTTCCATTTTCAAATTTTGCTTTCACTAAAAATATAAGACAATAACTGGCCTAGCTCTCATAAGAGCACTAGCTTTACTGTTAGAGTCAGTTCCCTCATTAGCCATGTCTTCTCCCAGCTAAACCTGGGAGAGAACAAACAAAACAATAAACAGTCCAATACGTTTGTATTTAACTTACTGGCCTTTATGTTCCAAATGTCCAAACTTTCCAATCTGCGGCCTGCTGATAAACTCCAAACCTACAAGACTCTCCATTGGATTGCTACCTGAACTAACTTTTAGATTGTTTATCGTTCCTGAACCTGTTCTGCTTGCCACTGACCATGGACTGTTTATGTCTCTGGTCCTCTTGTTCGGATACATTAGGATCATTCTGTAGTGAGGATGCAAACACCTGCTGTTAATGTTTAAATATATATTGTTACAATTTGCCAGTCTCCTCTAGGTGTTTCCCTGTGTTTCGGGCACTATGATGGAGGAACATATACTTTTCCAAGTTTTACAATAATTTTTGCCAGTTATACAAAATAATAAACCAACAAAAATCAAGGTATATAATAGGCCTATCTTCCACTGCATCACTACATTAATTTATAGACAATTCCCTCACTGCCCAGCCCTCATTCAGCGAAACCTATTTGAAGCAAAACAAACAGTCCACTAGTTTGTTAATAACTGGCCTGTATCTTTCTGCGGATCTCCAGGTCTCCACTTTGTTCCAATCAAATCACCAGCTGCAATTTGCTGTCTCTCTGTCTGTGTCTCTGTTTCCAGCTTTAGACATTGGCAGACATTTGTCTCTGTGTGTGTGTGTATGTGTGTATTTCTTCAACTCAGACCAACTGTACATACTTCTCTTAGGTCATGTCTGCCCAGGTGCATTTAATCAACTGCTCAGGAGAGTTAACCTTTTTATGTCACTAAATGGAACAGAGGATAGTATAATAAGTACCACGTGGTGCAATTTTGTGGGTGCGTATAAGGATACTAGTGATAATTTGGTATTATGTGAAAACCCTGTTAGGATCAGGAAGTCTTTGTATTAGGAAACTACATTCAATGGGAAATTATTTTGCAAGAGAATGGCAGTTCCACCTTGTTTTGAGAAGCAGCCTAGATAAGGACATGCTGGTTCAAAAGACATTATGGCTGAATTGCAGAAAAACTGTTGGCCTTATATGGCCTTGATGACACATTTCTATGAAATTAGCTTAGTAATCAGCTTTCACATAAATTCAAGAAAAAAAATGTCTGGAGGAAAGTTTCAGATGGTGTTGTCCTTGCTCTTTCTTTCTAAAATGACATCAGATGACTGTTGACATCTTTTTTTATACTTCACATGTAGCACTTGAGTTGTTTTGAGATTAGACATCAAGATGTAATGCTCCATATCTAAGTACTAGATCCAATCTCTCTTAGCAAAGCATTCAGATGGTTTTAATGTGTATTTGTCATTTTTATTTTGTTCACTCAGCTATGAATGTTTAGAAGCCACTGTAGCAGAGAAGAATCCCACATGGGTCTCATGTTTACAAACTACATCACTTATTAATATCTATATTGCTTGGTGGAACAGATTATTTTTCAGTATACAGATATAGATTCATATTTCTTTCTGCCATGTAAGTCAAGCGACAGATATAACCTGTCACTATGCACAGAGACAGCTATTTATTTTAGAAATACACAAAGGAATGTGTGATACTGTCACTTTCTATATTTGTTCTGTTATCCACTGCCTGTCGGAAAAATAGAAGTTTATTTAAATCACTTTCTTATGGTGTAATGTCCCTCGTATTGCTAAAGATGTCATACAATTGTGAAACTACTTTTTTATACATATTTATTAATTATATGACAAACTACTTTTTCATTTTCAAGAGTCACTTGAGAGCAGGAAATGGCGACCAAGTTAGAAATGTATTGGAGTAAATGTTAAAACACATTGACATCTTACAGACAGCCAGTGAAAGAAGCACTGAACAGATGTCCATTGGCAAGCTAGGTCTAGTTTATGAGCAAATTGATTACAACATTATGCATCAATTATTTCCTAAAATCTGATGTAAAATTATCAATAGTTTAGAAAGAAGATCACAAATCTAAAAGTTGAATTAAATTAAACAGGAACAATGGGGCCAGTGCTAGAAGCTGACAGGCTGTTTTACTTGATTCAGGAACTTTATTCAAAGTTAAGCCTTCAAAAATGCTAGACACGGTGCATGAATCTTGTAAAGCACTCAGGAGACCATTAAGGATAATGTTCTTGATAATCATATACTTTATTCTGCTTGTGTTAGGCTTCCATTTTTGTTTCCACTGGATTTTTTCTATCGGGATGAGACTTGGACTTCCTGATCTATAGTTCAGAGAATTATTTCTACTACCATTTTGAAAAATGGTGTTGTATTTGCAAATCTCCTTTCATTTTTAAGTGCTATGGAAAGGTGGTAGATAAAACATGGGATAATGCAGTAGTATAGTTTATACAAACTTGCGTATGTAGATATACATAACAAGTTATGTCTGAAAGTTCAAGACCGGAACATTGGCAAAGCAAAAAAAGTTTATATTTCTACTATTTGTTGCCGTTTATTCGTCCCCAAATCGCTGTGACCCCGTGGACCACAACACGCCAGGTACATCCATCGTGATGTCCATGGTCGAGCTTATCCATAAGATTTTCATCGCAAAAATACTGGAGTGGGTTGCCAGTTCCTTCTCCAGTGGACCGTGATTTCTCTGACCCCTCTGCTATGACCTGCTTATCTTGGGTGACCCTACATGGCTTAGCTCACAGCTGAAGTATTCAAGCCCCTTCATCACGACAAGGTAGCGATCCAGAAGGGGTAATTTGTTAGTGAGATCATAAAAATAGAGTCTAGACAAAAGAACAATATATCAAGTACAGGTGAATAAAGACAAGACAGGATTAATACAAGGGTATAAAAAGGTCTTGTAAGTGTAGTTCTCATGTTGGAGGACAAATGAATTAGGAGATGCAATATTGATGTTTTTTATACATTGGACTAGAGATTGCTGACTTATTTCTGTTTTGTTTTGGACTATTCTACACATTGTATGCTATAAAAAGACTATAACCCACATTTATAATTCAGCCTACTATATTAAAGCAAATTTGATCTAAAAACTACTTTATTTTCTAGTCCTTTATTATTTTTCGGTTAATACAATACTATCATTGTTACCACTATATACACCTCCAGGTATCTCCCCACGATAATGTTTTATTTATAATGATTGAAAAAACAATATTTACTGATGTCTAGCACTAAAATAATGACAAACAGTGGCCAGGCCCGCCATCAGAAATCTTGGGGTACAGTACATATGTAACAACCAAGGCTCCAAGACGCACACCCGTTTTAGCCATCCCTATAGTCTGCCTTTAGGTTAAATGCACACACAGTACTACATTTTTTATTTGATCTCCCATTATTAACTAAATATGATTCATTGTGTTTGGTTGGTGATAGGGCTTCCTGGAAATCCATAAGCCAATGTATGTGTAATAGAGCTACTGTGAAGACCTCAGTCTAAGGTAGATGATCAGGTTACCATGACAGAGTAGAGAAGGATATGGTGGTGAGCACTGCCACACCTCTACAGTCAAATGTAAATATGTATGTCCAGAATTCTGAGAAATACAGTTATTACACTGCATTCTGGGTTCCTGGGCTGGTACATGCAACTGTGCCCACAAATGCTTTGTTCTTCAATCCATAACCATTTGCATCATGGCTTCCTTTAAGCTTATGCCCGCTACATTACACAGCTTTTTTGCAAAGCCAAGGTTGAAATATACACAAGCTGGGAATAGTACCTATGTACAGCTGTTCAAGGTTACTGCCTATCATCAGTGGGATCCAAGCTTGTGTTGTGGACCTGTATAAGGAGATAGTTCACCACAACAATCATTTAATATATGGTGGGCAAAAGAGCGATAGAAGCGCTTCAACATACAGTAGTACAGTATATAAATAGTACATTTGTTTTCACAGAGTTGTATATACATAATTTACAGCAGACTTGTTTACATATATATATATGTATATACACAGTACACAGTAGTGTTGCACATGTGTATATGTATTTATAGAAATGGCTCATGTTCATTGCTTCAAAGACCTCAAATATCCATCTCCGCCTCTGCCATCACATTCTTCATGTGTCTTCAATCTTTTTTTCTTATTATTACTCTTTATAAAGCACCAACATTTTCTGTTGCACTATTCACAAAGAAGAATAAAGTACTGTGGTGATAATAATCATGGTTTAAACAAATTCTTAGGTAATTAGAAATACAAGTAACAGGTATAGTGCAATACAAGTATAAATTATATGGGTTCACAGACCTCTTGGTGCAACAGAAGAGAGGTCCCAAATCGAAAGAGCTTACAAACTAGAAGGTAAGGTTGGAATGTTATACAGTGGGGTGATCGATCTAAGATGGCAGTGAGTAAAGCAGTACGCTTGTCAATGGAAGCCAATGGAATGACTAACAGAGAAGTGCTACAGACAATGAGCTCTGAGTATGATAGATGAGTCTAATGGAGGTGTTAATTATGGCTTGGATTAGAGACGAACAGGTGATGGGGTGGCCAGCAAGGAGCAAGTTGTAGTATTCAAGGCAAGATATGATGATTTTTTTTAGGTGAAAATGACATGATTTTGGTATTTTTTTGTATGTGAGGAATGAAAGAGAGGGCAGGGTTCAATAGAACCCCAAGACAACAGGCTTGGGAAGTGAGGAGAGGAAGCTGTAGTAGCAGGTGGGAAGATGAGTACCTCAGTCCTTGTTTGAGTTGATGGGCGAAAATCCAGGAGGGTGTCTATAGGGAATGTATATATTTATATAATTATATTTTTGAGACAAGAGTCTCAGCAGAGCAAACAATAATGAAAGGGGAAGGGACGGGGAAGAGCAGAGAAAAATTGGAGGGAAGAGGGGGACAATTGTTACGGATTTCTATTCATTTAAACTGGAGAAAGCACCTTCGTTTTAGAAATCTGGTGTAGTATCAGTAGGATCGAATTATATTATTTGTATTCAGTGAGCCATTCAATTGGGCAGTGATATAAACTTTTGGAAGTTAGGATAAGTTTGGCGCAAAAATGGGCATATTTGTAAGTATGTATTTGTATAGGGACATCAATGTACACATGTTACAAATCCATTACATGAATTTAAAATAAAGACAATCAGTAGGTTACATAATCCCTGCCCTGTAGAGCTTACAATCTATTTACTTGGAGGAACAGATGCGTACAGAAACATACCATAAAAGGATAAGTGCATGTGTAATGGAGGATGCTACTAAATATTTAAAAGATCATTCGCTAAGGGATTTGTTAGAAAGCATTTTTAAAGAAGTGATTTTTTTAGCTGAGCCTTGGAAGTGATGAGATTAGGAAGTTTTCTGATATTGTGTGGCAGTGAGATCTATCTATCTATCTATCTATCTATCTATCTATCTATCTGTCTGTCTGTCTATCTATCTATTAATCGATATATATCTATCTATCTATCTATTAATCAATATCTATCTATCTGTCTGTCATATCTAGCAGGGGATGTACGGACAGAAGATATTTTATTTTTGTAGGAAGTTGCATATAAAATATCTATATGTACCTCGGAACATTATACCTCTGCAAATAATTGCAGGTTTCATGTTTACTGGTCATGCCATTTTATCAAATTAGAATGTTTTCTTCATAATTAAAACATCCCACGCCACAGTCTGTTTATGTACACTGTGTGCTGATAAAGGTAATTAAGATGGATAGGAAAATTCCTGCATGTGTGAATGCTTAAACTCATCTCTCTGGTGTAACATTTTACAAAACTAAAATAGATTTATTCATCCATTGTCTGTATGTAAACCCAAATCAACAAATATTACTAACTGATTGCTATTGATTCCGGACAGTTTAATAGTATGGTTAGGCTATCACAAATCCGAACTGGAAACAGTGCCGCTAAATAAATACACATGTAAGCACAGACCTCCAAATATGTTGAGATCTTCAAGAAGCTGTCAATCCAATATTTTCACTATTCTTTTACTTGGTTATAATCGCTATCAATCTAGTAAATCTACTGGACCACAATTCAAAATACCTACAGCCCCATTAAATTTGAATCCCGTAGTGGCATCGGCACATGAGCAAAGGCTGCGGGCTTGAAATTTGTCTGCGTTCCAGAGCTATTAAATTAAACCATGCGGCAAGTTACGGGCCAGAGATGCAAACCCGTAAACCATTCTGCCCATCGTCATCCTTACGTCACTGAAAAATGGAGGTTAGATTTCATAACCTTACGGGTCTCATTTACAGATTTTGATCGGACCCCAATTCTAGAGCTAATGCTATATTAATAAATCAGTAAATATGATTTTCAAGTCCATGCGAGTTCCATTATATGTATTAACACATTGATTGCCGGGATCGATGTAACACGGAAATTAAACAGAAAATAATGTATATTATATTGCGAGCTTGAGAATGTTGTGCTATTAATTTTAATACCGAACATCACTTTCCCTTTCATTATTAGTACAGTACTGTGTGTATATTTGCATTTACAGTGCTACGGTTAGCACTTTGCGGGTCCTCTCTAGTATCAGTTGGCTTTTTGGTCCCATTTGCGGGTTATGGGGTTAAACGCCAGTGGATTTGTTGCAATTTAATAGCGAAATTGTAACATAGCAGTTGCGGGCTTGAGAGAACAAAGGATTTGTAGACGCAGGCTACGTTACGGCCTTCGGTTTTACACGTTAAGGGAATTTAATAGGGCTGCTAGTTTTCCCAAAGTACCTTCATAATTACACAGATCAGATTGGGAACATATTACTATATTGACTACAGCTGCTTTAGTGATTGTTTTATAAAGATGTCATTTGGCATTTACAGTTAAAGAAAGAAATATAGGAGCTTCAAAACAGGATTTTTTTTGATTTTGGACTCTATAATATGACCTGCCAGACACACCAACATAGGATAAGCTATAGACCTTCAAAGGGTCCAGATAGTCCAGAACCAATAGAAGCCATCTGTCAGGGAGAGCCAACTTTCACAGGTAAGTCTCAAGCTGTTATAGCCCTAACAAGGTTGGTACTACATTCAATTAAGAAGCAACTAACGTACAAGATGTCCACTCATACAAACAAGATTGCTTATGGAGGGTGCAAGAGATAATTGCTATAACTATTGGTGCTCTCCATGGGTCTCTGTGGCATTGTTTTATACTTTAGAGACCATGATGGGACAGTAATGACACATTTATATAAATGTATAAACAAATATGAGTCCAGTGGAATTACTTGTTTAGGAAGGCACAAGTGTAACAGCATATAACAGCAATAGGACGATGCAGTGGGTCTGATTTCAGTTAATATTTAGCATATGTTGGTGAAATGAATTTCTGTGAAGCCCACGCTAATCCTCTAAGACTCAGTATAACAAAGGACTATTGTGTTTCTAATCACTTTGCCCTGGGTAAGCTTACAACAGGCCACTATGAGCTTTCTGCTCAATATTTTCAACCTTTCTGAGTCACTCAGCATATCATTAACAACACATCTCATAATGTTGCTTCTATTTGACTGGATAAAAATAAGAAAGTATAATTAGTAATCATTGTTTTTATTTGGTGATTAGTGGGAGCTGCAATTTAATCAGACACAGCCAAGAATGGGACATGCTATGTAACATCTCTCAACTTATAAGCAATGTTCTCTATAAAGTCATCATGAAATGTCAGTGTTCAGTTGTGTCTGACTCTCCATGACCCTATGGATTGCAGCAACCATTTACATTATGGCTCCGTTTGTGCTTATCCATAAGGTTTTCTTGCCAAAGATACTGGAGTGGGTTACCAGTTCCTTCACCACACTTTGTCTGACCTCTCTTCAATGACCTGCCCATCATAAGTGACCCTATATGGTATAGCTCACAGCTTCATTAAGGTACACAAGCCCCTTCACCACAACAAGGTAGAGATGTGTCCTGATTAACATACACACTTATGGACCTTTGTTTCTTTTAATAAAATAGCATGAAACTCTGTACAATAATTCTTTTAAATATACCATACAGTACATATATATATATATCACGTATATAGTTGTCAGTGTTGGGAACGCTTACGATGTCGGTCACACTTTGTGAGCCTCGTGAAGCAACTGCGAGGCGAGCCGTCGACCACACTGGACTTAGGCAAAGTGAGGCGAGCAGTTGAGGCATGCGGGACTTACAACCCATACGTCTTAGGACCGAAACCCGTACATGCACTGTGCGCCTCGCAAAATTACAACTTAACGGCCAAACCACGGATCTCAAAAAAAACATAACAAATATGCCTCAAATTAACTTACACCCTCACACACACCACAGTGGGAGAGGCAGGGAGCCTGGGTGGGCAGGTTGCAAGTTAATATAATATCACTTGTGTGTCTGAGATTAAGAGTATATAATGAGGAGGCTTTTTATTAGTGGGAGACATTTTATAATTGATTAATTGATGGACATCATTTGTGAAAGGGAGACCGGGTATAGAATATGTGTATAAAGGAGAGCAGAAGGCGGTAGGCTTTATATGTGCGTGGCACAGGGCAGGTAGTGGGCTTGTGTATTAAGGTTTATATTTTGGAGAACTCTTGGAGAACATCTCCAGTTCTAAGTTTTCTTGTGGGACCGTTTGTTCTCAAGGTTCACACCTTACTACTGGCTCAGTATGACTTATGCTCTGCTTTTCTTGGTACTTTTATAGCATCATACCAAAATCTATGGAAAAGGTAGTTGTGGAGGTGAGATGTTTTTTTTTTTTTTCCAGAAATCCAGTCTATGCTCTCAGATTGGCTTTAGGAAGATGCCAAAATATGGATTTGACCTTTTTGTTTAAAACTGCATACAATATACAGTATATATATTCTTAAGAAATTGAGGGCTTGCATTATATTTGTTCATTTGATATAAAGTGTATCATTGCTATTAAATATACTTTATTATTATTGATATATTATTATACCTTCTGAAATAGAGAATTATGTATTATTATTAATATTAAAAATATTATTATGATCATTTTACAATTTCTTACGGAATCCTCAAGTCATCTCTGGTTTCTTTTGGTTAGGCATGCCGGGATTTCTTGGAGTTAGCAGAAACTCACAGTCGGAAATGGCACCGAGCCTTGCAGTATGAGCGTGAGCAAAGAGTCCGACTGGAAGAGACCATTGAGCAACTGGCAAAGCAACATAACAGCCTAGAACGAGCCTGTCGTGGAGCCCCTAGCCTCACCTCCACCACTGCAGGTGTTCCCAACACTACGAAAGGTGAGCGAGTCTGAGACCTTACTGTGAGATTTCTACCCTATATGATATTTGTTCACTTGTGCTTGTTGAATTGATAACATAAGGTAACATAGGTAGGTATATAGAAAAGTTCATATTCACCAATCACATATGTCTGACCTTCTGAATGGGATGTGGATATTGACTAGATCCTTCAATCAGAATGAAAGCCTTTTGTATCTGTACATGGGAGTTTTGTTGGTGTACAATGTAAACATCTAATTCCCCATCATTTTCCTCTTAACTGTCCTTGCCTTTGTCATTTCATGTCCTGTGTGATCCTTTTTCCTGTGGTGTAATTTCCCTCTGTTATTCTTTTCTTCTGTCACTTCTTTCAATCATCTTTGTATTTTTCAGTAAATGTCCATGTCCCACTTTCTCCAACTCCTCCTGTTATTCTCTCTCCAAATCTAGGTGAATAGTCTCAGTTCTACGGTATACGTTTGTATCAAGTACTGTGATCATAGTATATCCAAACCAAAGCTTATACATTATATAGAATTGTGTCCCTCATATATGAAATATTGGGAGATACGTATATGAGTGTTGTAAATGATTGATAAGATAAGGTAAAAGTAAGAGAGGGAGGAAAACTATGGGGTGTGTTCATTGAACACACTATAAACTTGCAATGACAATGAGTGAGATTAGACTTATGTAGTGCATGTAGCAGTGTAGAAGTAGAAATCTCCTAGGGGTTGGACGTGGGGCTTATTTGGTTAAAGGGCCCATGTAAGCAATTTTCATGTTAAATCTATTTTTAGTTCACCACTACTGGTAATTAACGTTAAAAATACATGTGCAAACAGCAGCAAACTTTAGCCAGAAAACACACCACCTGGTCACTGCTGTACCCCTCCCCACCTTTTTCATTGTCCCGAGCACTACTGAAACTGACATAACAATATTTAGGCAGGGTCGGTAACCTGAGCATACTCTATAGGCATGAATTTGGGGTTCAGTGGAACAAAAACCACCTTTAGATGGTATCCTACATGCCTTGTATTCTTGTGTAAATACCACATATTTATAATTCATACAATTTCACATTTTAAATGGTTTATGCTATACCTTTAAAGGACATGGAATGCACTATAACCCATCTACATGATGAAACTGAGCACTTAAACAAGAGAAACAACATGTTTAAAATGTTTCAAATTATGTATATTTCTGCAGTTTATAAGGATTTTTAAACCGTCGTGCTAAGCTTCCTTATTATTATTATCTTTATTTATATTGCGCCAACATTTTCCGTAGCGCTGTACAGGGGTTTCATACATGGCAAAAAAACAAAAACGTAACACCTTATAAAGAATGGAGGGCCCTGTTTTTGAGCTTAGAATCAAATTTACATAGTGCTCATTTCCAAGGCACGGACACGAGATTGGAAACTCGCAAACTTACTTTCTAAGGGTTTAGGTGTGATACAAGATGTTGACAAATGTAAGATGGCAACGTGAAAGCAATTTGTTTAGTCAAGTGGAGGTGTCTGTGTGTTGTACTGTAGGTTGTGGGTGCAGGTGTTATTAAGCTGTGGAGTGTGCAGTTGTGCATATTACAAATATTCCTTCAGTTTCCATCACTCTGCAGATTCTGCCAGGACCAAAAAACACAAGCACCCTGCAAATGGCAAAAGATTATCTGCAACTAAAAAAATAACATTATTTCTTTGGGTTCTTCAGACATTGCTGTTTTTGACAGATAAATACTGGATATTAACGAATAAAAAATAAAGAAAAAGCACACATATTTTAAAATGAATAAAAGCAACTTACATAAAATTAGAATATTTTTCTAAATAAAATACGCTATGCATTTGTGATATTGACTGTTATTTGAATATTCTCTTTACATTGGGCTGTTTGAAATATTGTGTAAATTCACAAAAAATCACGGCTTGTCTTGAACGGCTTGAACCTCACTCACTATGGTCATATCACCGTCACGGGATGGAAACCACTTCCACATTTCAGTGTTCAATACATATATGCATTTTAAAGAACCTCTGTGGTTAATTTTTTTCTATATGGTCTTTTAAATGACTACATGTGCAAAATATTATTAGAAATTAAATTCCCATTCTTTACACTTTTCACTTTTTAGAAGTAATTATTCTTCACTGCAGACCTCAATTTCTTTGCTGAACCTGCTTCATGCAGCTTATGCTTCTAAACAAATGAGCTACTGAAGGCATTGGCAGATAGAGCTGTCACCATCTGTTACGGTACAAAGACCTATATGTCCCAGCATTTGGGTAGTGTGCGCTGGGCAGCCTGGATAGTAAGTCCGACGATCTTTACTACCAGCATGTCCTTTACGGGCAGATCAACTAAAACGGCCTTGGCACCCCCTTTTATGTGTGGGGGTACCGTTACACCATCCCATTGTACAGATGCCAACTTTGGGCCCCATTCAATTGGCCAAATTTGAGATCCGGAGGCCGTAAGTAAGCTCGCAGGCAAATTTCCTATTCAGTTGGCGTCTTTTAGCAGGCTTGGATTGGGTTATGAGTTACAAGCTTGAAAGGATGGCGTCAGTCAAACTCGTAACTTACAGCCTCCAGAAGCCTTTGATCTGTCATTTTCGCAGGGCTAAAATCACAAATTGCTATTCAATTGGTCCAATTCCCCAAGCTCCGAAACGTATCCACAATCGTAAACCGCAAATGGAGGAGAAATTCCTACATGTGCTCGACCCGCAAAGGGGTTAAACACCAATTCGTAGCACTGTACATGCAAATAAAAAATCAATACTGCACTGTAAATGACGGGGAAAGCGATGACCAACATTAGAATTATTTGCACAACAGTCTCAACCTTCTCACAACTGCAGGATGTGTCACTTCGGGGTCTTATCGATCTTGGGTATCAATGAGTTAATACATATCAGGCCACCCACATGGACTAGAACAGTATTGGCATTCATTTTTATAATTCTTTATCTTCAAAGTTGTGCGCGTCTGATCGCATATCGGACCCCCAAACCTGATTGATTGACACGTAACCTCCATGTTTTACGACAGTCTCATTTTCTATTGGCCGTTTCGAAATAGGTGGTTACGTGCTCGCTGAATTGATACGGTTCCCGCCCACAACTACTCTGAAACAGTGCATGGTTTACGGAGCTGGCTTCAAGATCGCAACTTACGTCCTGGAGCAATTGAATAGCCTCGCAAACGGAGACCAACGGGAGCCCGCAACTCAATTGCAGACATGTGGCTGTCTGCCAATTGCAGACATGTAGCTGTGACGTGATCGAGTTACGGGCCTGGAATTCAATGAGGCCCTTTGTGTGTATTGAAAGTCTCCTAAAACCTCTGAATGATTGATATCTGGAATCTAAAATGGCCTATTTCACATAACCATTATTGCCTATAAAAGTAATAAATTAGAGGCTGCATTATGTGTTTTTTTTACATTCTAAAAACATGTTGCTTATTTTCAAGTGCGGTTCTTTAAAGGGAACTATTTTCCTTTTTGACCTCAGTGGTCCTAGAATGAACCTACAGCATATCTTAGAATAATATTTCTGTACATTCACTTATTAATCTAAGTTACCTCATGGTAATTTGATTATTGCAGATTAATATACATTAAGTACAGATATACCCCGCTTAACACTACCCCATTGAGCGCTAGTTCACTGTAGCACTCTATTTCCCTGCTAAACTTTGTGATAGCGAGGTTTTTGAGCACCAAATGCTATTTAGCCTTTTAAATCCCTGCTCAGCATTCTCCGATTAGCCATAAACCTGTCTGTTTAGCCTGTTTCACATATTCACATAGCTTTCCATGCATGCAGGAGGTATTGCTATATATGGTTATTAATATCAGAAGTAAATATACAGTCAGGTCCATAAATATTGGGACATTGACACAATTCTAATCTTTTTGGCTCTATACACCACCACAATGGATTTGAAATGAAACTAACAAGATGTGCTTTAACTGCAGACTTTCAGCTTTAATTTGAGGGTATTTACATCCAAATAAGGTGAACGGTGTAGGAATTACAACAGTTTGTATATGTGCCTCCCATTTTTTAAGAGACCAAAATTAATGGGACAATTGGCTGCTCAGCTGTTCCATGGCCAGGTGTGTGTTATTCCCTCATTATCCCATTTACAAAGAGCAGATACAAGCTCCAGTGTTCATTTCAAGTGTGCTATTTGCATTTGTTGCTGTTAACTCTCAATATGAGATCCAAAGAGCTGTCACTATCAGTGAAGCAAGCCATCATTAGGCTGAAAAAACAAAACAAACCCATCAGAGAGATAGCAAAAACATTAGGTGTGGCCAAATCAACTGTTTGGAACATACTTAAAAAGAAAGAACGCACCGGTGAGCTCAGCAACACCAAAAGACCTGAAAGACCACGGAAAACAACTGTGGTAGATGACCGAAGAATTCTTTCCCTGGTGAAGAAAACACCCTTCACAACAGTTGGCCAGATCAAGAACACTCTCCAGGAGGTCGGTGTATGTGTGTCAAAGTCAACAATCAAGAGAAGACTTCACCAGAGTGAATACAGAGGGTTCACCACAAGATGTAAACCATTGGTGAGCCTCAAAAACAGGAAGGCCAGATTAGAGTTTGCCAAACAACATCTAAAAAAGCCTTCACAGTTCTGGAACAACATCCTATGGACAGATGAGACTAAGATCAACTTGTACCAGAGTGATGGGAAGAGAAGAGTATGGATAAGGAAAGGAACTGCTCATGATCCAAAGCATACCACCTCATCAGTGAAGCATGGTGGTGGTAGTTTCTGGCAATATTATCTGCTCATATTCAGCCAAATGCTTCAGAACTCACTGGACGGTGCTTCACAGTGCAGATGGACAATGACCCGAAGCATACTGCAAAAGCAACCAAAGAGTTTTTTAAGGGAAAGAAGTGGAATGTTATGCAATGGCCAAGTCAATCACCTGACCTGAATCCGATTGAGCATGCATTTCACTTGCTGAAGGCAAAACTGAAGGCAAAATGCCCCAAGAACAAACAGGAACTGAAGACAGTTGCAATAGAGGTCTGGCAGAGCATCACCAGGGATGAAACCCAGCGTCTGGTGATGACTATGCGTTCCAGACTTCAGGCTGTAAATGACTGAAAAGGATTTGCAACCAAGTATTAAAAAGTGAAAGTTTTATTTATGACTGTTAATGTGTCCTATTACTTTTGGTCCCTTAAAAAGTAAGAGGCACATATACAAACTGTTGTAATTCCTACACCGTTCACCTGATTTGGATGTAAATACCCTCAAATTAAAGCTGAAAGTCTGCAGTTAAAGCACATCTTGTTCATTTCATTTCAAATCCATTGTGGTGGTGTATAGAGCCAAAAAGATTAGAATTGTGTTGATGTTCCAATATTTATGGACCTGACTATATATGAAATATTTTTTTCTAGTAGTTAAAGAAAATGCATTTTGATATTTTCTATTTTGTTCTATTAGCACTGTATTTAATTATCTGTAGTACATAACATGTTGTAATTTTGTAATCTGATACATACCGTATATACTCGAGTATAAGCCGACCCGAGTATAAGCCGAGGCACCTATTTTACCACAAAATACTGGGTAAAATGAGTGACTCGAGTATAAGCTGAGGGTGGGAAATGTGCTGCCCCCTGTGTCCCCCCTCTCTCTTCCGTGTCTATACTCCCCTCTCCCTTCCCTGTGTCTCTTCCCCCCTCCCTTATCACCCTCCTCAACCCCCCTCCTCATTCTCAACCTCCCTCCTCAACCCCCCTCCTCATCCTCAACCCCCCTCCTCATCCTCAACCCCCCTCCTCATCCTCAACCTCCCTCCTCATCCTCAACCTCCCTCCTCATCCTCAACCTCCCTCCTCATCCTCAACCTCCCTCCTCATCCTCAACCTCCCTCCTCATCCTCATCCCCCTCCTCATCCTCCCTCCTCAACTCCCCCTCAACCTCACTCCTCAACCCCCCCATCCTCATCCTTCCCCCTCACCCCCCCATCCTCATCCTTCCCCCTCACCCCCCCCATCCTCATCCTCCCCCCTCAGCCCCCATCCTCATCCTCAACCCTCCCATTCTCAACCCCCTGCTCAACCCCCCATCCTCAACCCCCTCCTCAACCTCAACCCCCCATCCTCATCCCCCTCAACCTCAACCCCCCTCCTCAACCTCAACCCCCCATCCTCATCCCCCTCAACCTCAACCCCCCGGTATGACGCGGCGCGCATGTGACATCACATGCGCGCTGGGGTCAAGACGGAGCAGAGGCCTGTAGAAGAAGCAGGTAAGTGAGGGGGAGTTATTTAGAGGGGAGAAAGTGAGGAGGGAGTTGAGGAGGGGGGTTGAGGATGAGGAGGGAGAGGGAAAGAGACACAGGGGGGTAGAGAGACACGGGGGGGGGGGTAGAGAGACACTAGGGGGAGTGACTTTAGTATAAGCCTTAAAAAAAGGGCTGAAAAACTCAGCTTATACTCGAGTATATACGGTAATTACAGCTATATAGAAGTGACTCGGGACTGATGTATTATATGTTACTAGGAAATTGCCCGTCAAAAATGACGGGAGTATAATTATAGGCCTGGTAATGCTATGGACCCTCTGGGCACCTTTCCTACTTTTGAATGATCACCTTCGGTGCTCCTTGCATGGGATCTTCTATCAAAAACTTGATCAACTAATCTTAAAGCAATACGTAGGTGTAGTTATTAGCTTACAATTTGACTAGTAGTGTCACCTTAACCTAAGATGCCTTCATCATCCTAACTCTTGCTATTCCCTATCGGTTATTCTTGTCCAGGTTTCTACAATGATTCTAAGCTCAAAACAGGGCCCTCCATTTTCTTCAGTTTGTTAACATTGTATTCTTCCTTGTTCTTATCCCTGGTACATCGCTATGGAATATGTTGGCGCGTTACAAATAAAAGTTAATAATAATAATAATAATCATATCAGCAAGGTATTATTGTGCCACCAAGTAAGTAATTGTTACATAGTTGGCATATTTTAATGATTAGCTTTTATCTAATAACACATATTGTGTTGGTAATAATATTAATATTTGAATAATTTTAATAATTATATAAGAAAATTCCCTTACCAAGCTCATACATGTTCAAGTGTTGAATATATGCTTTTGTTCTTTCCTCAAACAAACTTGACCAAGTTCATGCAATAACAAAAGGAAACAAACAAAATACATATTATTATCACAAAAAGAAAGCTAATAAATATTAAATCTATATAAATTTTTGACTTAGGAGCAAAAGGTCTTCCAGTATATATGTATGTACATTTTTGTATATACTGTATTCTATTTTTTTTTTTTTTACAATATGTTGGTCCATCCATTTGCCATAATATTCTTGTGTATATGTAGAAACAATATATGCCCATGTAAATATATTACCCCATATATCTGCAGTAGTTATCTGATCATGTGCATTGTGACTCGCCCTATGTCATCATCATAAAGCAAAACCAGCATTGCTCTCTCCTTTTGCCTCCTTATCAAGAAGGTGCATGTACATTACCACCAATCAATAAAGTAGGAGGTCTATGGGTGAGTGATTGCAGCAAAATCCAGAAACCATGATAAAAAACAGTGGTCAAAGGTTCTGATGGCTGTAAGGCGTTTGAGCAGTTCCAACAATCTCCTTGATACAAAACCTCTTACTCTTGGTTATTAACACAGTGACCTGTTCTTAAGGTGGGTTTCAATTATTTGGCTGTTATTTTTTTAGTCTGATAGAAATGTGTTCCCAATGTAATGCCATATCATTACCTAAACATTTTGTATCTTTTATAGCAAAAAATGTGTTGGTTTAATGGAGTTGTAAGGATTTGTAGTTTAAGGTTTTAGAGCATTTATATCCACCCTGAACCTGCTATATTACTTATATAGTTGTCAGTGTGGGGAACGTTTGTGATGTTGCTTGACACTTTTGCGTCCCTAGCTTTGCGAGGGACGCAACTGTGAGCCTTGCGGCGTTACCAACACCCAACAGGGGCTGTAATGAGCACCAAAGGGTTCTCATCACCCCCAGCTGCAATGAGCAGATCGCGAGGCCCACTGTGTCTCCTCCCTCCCCCCATTTTCCTCCTTCCTCTCCTCCTCCTCACTTTGCCCCTCTCCAATTACCCCCCTTTCCCTTCTGTTACTGTGATCCAATAAGCTCCTGGTGCTCTGTCCCCTGCAGCGTGTCTTCTGGCTGTGTCCGACTGGCATATGCTAATGATGTGACGACATGGGGGGAGAGTGGAAGAGACACAGGGGAGTGAGAGGGGGAAAGAGACACAGGGAGGGAGAGGGGTGAAAGACAAAGGGGAGGGAGAGAGGGGGAAAGAGAGATATTGGAGGGTGAGGGCTGAAAAGAGACACTGGGGATGGGGAAGACACAGGGGAGGAAGAGACACAGGGGAGAAGGGGGAAAGACACAGGGGAGGGGGGGGGAGACACAGGGGAGGGGGATAGAGACACGGGAGGGAGAGGGGGGTAGACACAGGGGGGGAAGATACACAGGGGTGAGATGGGGGAAAAGACAGAGGGAGAGGGGGAAAGAGACGCGAGGGAGGTGGGAGAAACACGGGAAGGAGAGAGGGAAAAGGAGGCACAGGAGAGAGGGAAATGAGACAAAAAGGAGGGAGAGGAGGGGGAAAAGAGACACAAGTGAGGGAGAGGAGGGGGAAAATGAGACACAAGGGAGGATGTAGACAGGGTAGAGACTTGCGATGACATAGGGGATGGGGGAACAGACAAAGGGGAGGGAGAGGGGGGAAGAGATACAGGGGAGAAGGGGGAAAGAGACACAAGGGAGGGAGTGGGAAGGAAAGAGACACAGGGGAAGGGGGAAGAGACACCGGGAAGGGGGATGGGGAATAACACAGTGGAAGGGGGAAAGGAGACGGAAGGAATGGAGAGGAGGGGGGGATAGGAGACGCAAGGAAGGGAGAGGAGGGTGGGAAAGGAGACACAAGGGAGGGAGAGGAGGGTGGAAATGAGACACAAGGGATTAAGTAGACAGGTTAGAGATTTTTGATGGGCAAGTAGCTAGTACATACATAATGATCTCCCGGTGGCAATAATTAGAACTGCCTGTGCTGGATGTGTAAGAAAGTGGTGTATTTCCTATATTTGCTGTTGTTATGGTCTTTCATCCCTTTATAATGCTATAGAGAGGTGACTGAGTAGTTAAAGCATTTGCCAATGATATAGAAGTTATGTGTTCAAATCCCATAAGTATTTTAGTTAAATAAGATGTTTTTATGTAAATTATATATCTTGTAAAGCAAGTATGTGCAGGGTTGGTCCTGGTGGGCCACACACTGGCCTGGATTTGAGTATTTCCTTTCTGTGCACAGGTGAGTCAATCAGCATGACTGAATAAGTGATAGTCTCACCTGGGTGCAGCAGATATATCCCCAATTACAGGCCTGTGTGCAGCTTACCAGAACCGAACTTGGACACCTTCTGTAAAGGGTGCGTTTAACGAATTATTGGGTTTCATTATTTTAAAAGTAATGGATCTTGTAATGTTTTTCAAAATAAATACTTGAACGAAAACATATTAATGTAAAAAAAGGGGCAAACTGAAATTTTAACTCCCAATCAGTGATACAAGTTGTTAACTGATTTGATGAATTGCCCCAGTCAGCTAGTAAGCAGTAATATAGATGTATGAGTATCTGGCAATTAAATCTATGTATATTCTAAACTTATTTGAAAGCAACAGGAAGTACATAAACAGGTTTACTATATTTTTCCATGCAAAACATAACTTTGGTAATGTGTAAAGCATGCTATTTTAAATACATGAACAAAATAATTATTTTCCATATCCCTTTAAGGTTAGAATATATACATCTTTCTATTTGAATTAAACGGTAATATGTATATCATTCTTGTGTTCATCTTAATTCAATACCACATTCTAGGTAGGAATCTTTCTGGTTTCGGATGTCACTTCCTTTGATGTAATTTTTTCTTGTATGAGAATGTTGTTGTTGTCCGAGTCTCAGTGACCATATGGACACCATCTCTCTTTGTCTCGCGTTGTGCTTATCCATATGGTTTTCTTGGCATAGATACTAGAGTGGGTGGCCAGTTGCTTCTCCAGTGGACCTCAATTTGCCTGGCCTCTCTGCTATGACCTGCCCATCTTATATGACCCTACATGACCCTGACAGCTCCATTGAGGTACACAAGTGCCTTCTCATACACCCCTTCTGGATCGCTACCTTGTCGTTGTGGATACAGTCAACTCATATTAAAGTTTGCATTTTTATGTGACAGCAGTCTGATGTATAATTCTTACGGATGATAATTGCCAAAATGTGTTTGTTTTTGCTGCCTTGGTTCATTAAGAAGAATGAGCATGTGTAGAATGAAGGGAGTTACTTGTCTCCTTAGGCTAATTAAGCATTCATTGTTTTCTTTGTCATTTGGCTTTAGACTGAAAACAGTATAGCCAAATCCCTGTGGTTACTTAGCAATTTTATAGTTTGTATTCACCTGTAGGAATGGGATAACAGACTATGCTTGGTGGGTAGACAAAAAAGTCTGATTGACAGCTTAAAATTAACAGTTTAAGTTTATTGCAAGAAAATACAGTACATATTTTTAATAACATTCAATTGATAAAGAACTTATCACCTATAATTTTAAATTATAATTACTGGAACTTCGGCAATGTCCCATTAAATAATATATGTTGTGTCAAGTCCCCTGTATAATTGAGGTTATCATGGTAGACTGACTTTTTATATGTCATAATGGGGTATATGTTGACCTGTTTACATATGTGATTTGTTAACAGTTTAAATAGTACTTTTTTAAATTATGAAATTTCCTTTAAGGACTATCATTTTCGTGTGTTTTTTTTACATCTGGCATAATACACAATGGTATGTCTATTTTCCTGTGACTCACTATTATCAAGTGACTGTGCTGACATGTTCCTTATCTACTGGAAATCTTTCTTGCATATATGGTGAGATAGACTGGACCTAAAAGGCCACTGTAACGCTCTAAAAAGAGAAGCTTGTTGTTTTAATTAGGCATTAATAATCATAATGGTCATTAATAATATTCCTAATTCATTATTTATAACACCATGAAGGGTTGGACCTGGTCAGTACTTGGATGGGAGACCACCTTGGAATACCATGAACTGTATTCTGTGGCCCACTGTAGAAGGAACTGGCAACCCACTCCAGTATCTCTGCCATAAATACCAAGTATAAATAAATAAATATATATATATATATATATATATATATATATATATATATATATATATATAAACAGTGCAGTAGCCGTTAATGTCCAGTAATCTAATAATTTAGTAATTATTAATTAATATATAAATATATATATATATATATATATATATATATATATATATATAGGGCCTCATTCTTTTATTGGACGTAAAACGGCCGCAAGGCTGCGATTCCTTGCGGGGGTTCCGTTATCTTGCAATTCTATTATACGGCCCCGCAAGGATCTCCTCTTACGGCCGGCCGCATATCTTGGAACCGGCCGTAAGCTCAGAAATCTTTAAACGCAAAAATAAATTCAAGCCTGCACTGTACAGCTCTGTAAATGCTAGGGATCATATTGGGGGACATGAGGATTAATAGTAACCCCCTCTCAAGCTTGCACATCAGCCCAAATCCGAGTTTACATTAACTGTTTATTTTCCGGCCGCAGCGTGGCCGGGTCTGAGGTGCTCCAAGCACTCTGGACTTTTTACATGGATATTTGACATATATAAAAAAAAATAATAATTTTACGGATTTGAGTATAGGGGAATGTTGTGCTATTTTTGCTAACACCTACAATCACTTTATAGTCTCCTCAGAGTGCAGGATGGCTTTATTATGGCTTTATAATGTGCTTAATTGGTGCTAGCGGGACCTTTTTCCTGCAAGTAAGCTGCGGCTCGGTTTTAGCCTTGCAGAGAGGGTTCCCGGAGCAATAGAATAGCAACCGGGGCTTTCTTGCGGCCGAAACTCTTGCGGCTGTTTTAGATCAAAGGCTTTCCTCCGGGAAAAGGGATAGCAAGGCGCCGGCCGCAAGGAATCCCCGGCCTGAGGGGAATAGAATAGCAGAATAGCTTGCGGCCGGTCCTTGCGGCCCCGCATCTCCTACGGCCGGTAATAGAATAAAGGCCCATAGAGAGAGAGAGAGAGAGAGAGAGAGAGATTAATAATAATTATTGCAGTATATTGTTTATAGCAACATTGTCACAAAAAAAGATGACACTAAAGCGTGTTTTAATTTTCTTTCAACACACAAGCAAAACCATAAATATGGCCCTGAAACTAATAGAATATATCCTTACCCACAACTATTTAACTTTTAGCAAAGATACCTACCTACAGATGATGGGGACTGCCATGGGTACCAAAATGTCTCCACAATATGCAAATCTATTAATGGCCAATCTGTAAAAAATATTCTTATCTTTATCCATTTACAAACCATACAGATACTACCATTACATAGATGATCTGTTCATCATATGGACAGAAGGAGAAAGCAAACTCAAAAACTTTCACAGTTCATTTGACACTTTCCATCCATCTATAAAACTTAAAAACAGGTGAACTTTTTGGACACTACCATATGCATAAATGGCACTCTCCACTCATCTGTATATAGGAAACATACAGACAGATGCAGCTACCTAAACAGCTCCAGTTTGCATCCCTCCCACACCAAACAAGCCACCATCCATAGTCAAGCGAATAGATACTATCGCATGTGCTCAAACACTGTAGACCGTAATAAAAATTTAAATTAATCTTTCAAACAAAAGGGTTACAAACCTGTATTATTACATGGAAGATAACCACTGCCGTCAAAATACCCTGTGAATACCTGTTAAAATACAAAACAAGAGAAACTACTTCACTTATACCTCTAGTGACCACATACCATCCGGTTTTAGAGAAAATATGGAAAATAATCAAAGATTTACAACCATTAACTGAAGATACTGAATTAAAATATATATTCCCCAAACCTCTCATCATTGCATTTAAAAAAAACACCAAACCTGAAGCAAAAACTTGTTAGCAGAAGATTGGCCAATGAACAACTAAATACAAAAAATGGAACTAAACCTTGTAACAAACGTGCCTGTAAATTATGTCAATACATTTGTAATGATGACAACAAGACCTATAACATCAAAGGATCATATACATGCACATTCTCGAATGTGGTTTATATAATACAATGTACTTTATGTGACACAGGCTGTTTGTTACATTGGAGAAACCAGCCAAAAATTTAACTTAAGGAAGAATTTACACAGACTTCAATAAGAAAGCCTAATGAAAACAGTTAT
Source organism: Discoglossus pictus (assembly GCA_027410445.1). Classification (NCBI taxonomy): domain Eukaryota; kingdom Metazoa; phylum Chordata; class Amphibia; order Anura; family Alytidae; genus Discoglossus; species Discoglossus pictus. The sequence goes on from CM050163.1 coordinate 449,029,374, forward strand.
TGTACCCCAGTTGGACACCATTTTAGCCAGAATGATCACCGCTTCCAAAACCTAAAAATGCTCAGAAGAAAATTTTATAACATCCAAGAAAAGCATTTGAAATAAAGATGATCACATTCTTCAACACTAAAAATACAGGACTTAATATGGACTTGGGTTATCTAACACATTATCAGAATTTCTTTTGAATGTTTCCTATTTTAATGAAAACGAGGCTACACGACCCCAGGCCGCGCAAAACACTGCCAAACGTCTAGCACGTTCACACAGGAACGAACTAAATACAAAATACACTATTACAAATGACGGAAAATGCTTGCGAGACGCGTAACACATTAATAACATTATGACTCTACAATGGAGCTTTACACAACTACACCAACGGATTTGCCTTGCGCACACAACCAATTTCTAATGCACAGTTTAGCATCAGAGCACCAACACTCAAACTGTACATTGTATGCTGCCGGAAAATACAAACAGATTGTTAGCTCTTCAGGCTATTGATTGCTGGATATATTAATTACAAAGAGGTAAAGTATATTCATTTATTCAAGAACTAATTAATTCATTTTTGATTAATTAAATATAGATAAATATATATCTCTCTTTATAATGAGTGACTAGAGGCTCGCCGTGAGCGCCAAAGGTCCTTAGAGTACAAAAAGGTTTACAGCATTCCCATGGCTTCAAATTTTATTGCCCCATCCCTTTTGACGGGCAAGTCGCTAGTATTGGAATACAAGACACCACTTAACTTCTGTAATAAGTTTCAGGTTATGTTTTAATAATAATCTTGCTTCGGTAGTGCCTATAAATAATACATGTTGTTTTGTTTTTTTATTATTTAAATGGTATTACATGGGACCAATGCCATGTATTTTTATATTTTTTGTTTGTATTCCCCACTATAGTATCTCTGTAGACTTGTCCTGGAGATGTTCACTGCCTACTGGAGGAAATCTTAGTATGTACGCCAAGGCCAACTACAAAACTTCTTGACTCCATATTGATCTTTAGTACAGTATGAAAGGGAACAGCAATACAAATTAAAAATGTAAAGAGAAGTTTTAGAGGATTTTTTATGAATTGCAGTGAACAAATATGTTTTGTTTATTTTTTTATTTTCTTCCTAGTATGTACCGACTGTCATTCGCACAAAGGGTCAAATACGATTATTAAATACAGAGATTTAGTTGATCAATTAATCACTTCATAAATCAGATTTAAACGTGCAAAATACAGATTATGATTATCAAATATGGAAAGATTAGTTTCTTCCTGATATACAATAGCTGACAAACATTATCATAAAAAATCTTAACCACCTGTAGTCTAAATTTGAGAGAGAGCAATAAATGGTGATCCCATATGTTATTAATGAGACCAGCAGTTCAGCTAAGGGGAGCAGGTTCTTGAGTACACTCTGGGATCATTATCTGGCCCAGGTTATACAAGAACCTACTAGAAATGAGGCCATCTTGGATCTAGTCATCACAAATAATATTGATATAGTATCAAAAGTTGAAATAGGGTGATTGAATTAAAAGGAAAAAAAAATGTAAAGGGCCAACAAAAACTATTTTTATTTTAAAAGGGCAGATTTTAACGGTCCAAGGGCAGCAATACAAAGTATAGACTGTGACAAAGAACTGACAGGTAAAAATACTGAACATAAATGGACAACATTCAAATCCTTACTAAATTAACATACTTATCACCATATGCCATGCAGAAATAAAAGTAGAAGGAGTAAAAACCATCCTATGTGGCTTAACAGTGACTTAAAGATGAGGATGAGGAGTAAAAAACAGGCATTTAAATTGTACGAAAAAGAGGGGACAGAGACTGCTTTACAGGAGTACAAGGAAAGCAACAAGGCTTGCAAAAGGGCGATTAGACTGGCTAAAATAGAAAATGAAAAGTTAGTTGCAAAGGAGAGTAAGACTAACCCTAAAATATTTTTTTCAATATATTAATGGGAAGAAGGCCAGGAAGGAAGTTATCAGAACATTACCATGTGACACAGGTCTTCTGATAAATAGTGACCAGGAAAAGGCAGATGAGCTAAATAGGTTCTTTTCTTCTGTATATACAAGAGAGGTACCATGGGTTGGGTCACTGCAACATAATTGGGCTACACTACCTTCTCCAAATAACTGGTTAATGCAGGAAGAAATCCAAAAGAGGTTGGAAATAATAAATGTTAATAATGCCCCGGGTCCTGATGGAATACATCCAAGGGTACTGAGGGAACTGGGTTCTGTAATAGCCAAACCATTATATTGAATTTTTCAAGATTCACTCAAACTGGGTCTCTACCAGTTGACTGGAGAAAAGCAGCGTTGATACCTATATTTAAGAAGGGAGCAAGAACAAATCCAGGTAATTATAGACCTGTAAGTCTCACTTCTGTAGTGGGAAAGCTTTTTGAAGGGTTAATAAGGGATAGTATACAGGAATATGTCTATTTAAACAAGATTATACGTAGGAATTCACACAGATTTATGAGGGATAGGTCATGTCAAACAAACCGAATTCGATTCTATGAAGAGGTTAGTAGGAATTGGATCAAGGCAACTCAGTGTATGTAGTATTTTTGGATGATACAGTGCCACATGCAAGTCTATTGAGCAAACTAAAGGATACAGGAATTGCAGTAAATATCTGATCATGGATTGAGAGCTGGCTAAAAGACAGGAAGAAAAGGGTTGTTGTTAATGGAACATACTGAGATTGGACTAATGTGGCAAGTGGGGTTCCTCAGGGTTCAGTATTAGGTCCTCTCCTTTTTAACTTATTTATTAATGACTTAGAGGTGGGACGGGAAAGTATTGTTTCCATTTTTGCTGATGACACGAAGTTGTGCAAGGTAATTAAATCAGATAATTATGTACTTTCCCTCCAAAGGGATTTGCATAAATTAGAGAAATGGGCAATTAAATAGCAGATGAGATTTAATACGAACAAATGTAAACTTATGCATCTGGGAAGGAAAAATAGCCATGCAATTTATATTCTTAACAGCGCTCAATGCCGAGCAGCATTTGCAAAGGCAAGTAAAATATTAGCATGTATTAAGAAGGGTATAGAAGCAATGGAAGCAAATATAATTCTGCCACTATACAAATCCCTAGTACGCCCTAATTTGGAATATGGAGTACAATTTTGGGCACCAAAAGAAGGACATTTTAGTGCTGGAAAAAGTACAGAGAAGGGCATCAAAACTTATAAGGGGAATAGAGGGGCTAAGTTATGAAGAAAGACTAACCAAATTAAACGTATTTTCTCTATAACAAAGGTGTCTATATAGGGTAATCTATATGATTACCCTATATAGATACATATCAAGGCTTTGTCAAGTGAGCTTTTTGTGCCAATAGGTTTTCAACTGACAAGAGGGCATCCTTTGAGATTAGACATAAAGAGATTTCACGTTAAAGAAAGGAAAGAGTTCTACACAGTAAGGCTGGTTAATCTGTGGAATCCTCTACCAAAGGAGGTGTGACAGTGGATTCAATAGATAACTTTAAAAAGGGATCAGATATATTTTTTTTAGTAAAAAGGGCATTCCGAGTTATCCTGGATAATTAGAGAGGGAGTATTGATCCAGGGAGGAATCCGATCGACAGTTTCTGGAAGGAATTTTATATTTTTTACCCCTTTTGAGACAATTGGCAAAGTTATACTGTTTGTTTTTCTCTTTGCCTTTTAACATTAATCCACATGTTGCAGATCAGAGGAGATCTAAAAAGGTTGAACTTGATTGACTAAAAGTCTTTTTTCAACCTCAATTACTATGTAACTATGTAATATGCTGCTTTTAATCCACAGCTGTAATCTGGAGAAAAAAACTGAATAGGCCAATATGTTGGTTACTGTATGGCCTGCTCCCTGGCATATATTGCTCATTTCTACCACATCAATGAACGTTTACAATGATAAGATGTTAAAGTGTAGTGCATATGTAGAAGTAGTTAGAGAATGTATTGGATGTGATAGATACATAGGTATCATTTAAACACTTGTGTATACAGACAGGTCTTGAGTCTTTCTTTAAATGTTTCCAGTAAGGGAGCCTCTTGGCGTTCTGCAAAGTTGAAGAAGCATGGCTAAAGGCTCAGACAAAGAGATAAAGTTGAAAAAACGCAAGTCTTCTGGGAAAAATAAAAAAATTGAGCTAGAGGTTAATCCATCATCAGGTAAATAGGATGCTTTTTCATAATCGTTTTCTTTTAAAGGCATATTTTAGTTTCATGGATTATGAATGGATTATGAATACATCTGACAATCAGTCGTGTATGCAAACATTTTTTGCATGAAAAAATACCAAAATAAACATTATTAAACTTACTGTAAAGTTTGCTAAATCTTTTGGATTTGATAACCGTTGATTTTGAGAGTTAACACCTGTGAAAATCCCTTGTAAAATTTGCATACATTTCATAAGTCATTCTGGCCAATCAGAAGCAGATACAACAATCTCTGCAGCATAGCACCATGTGAATCCGCAGTCCAAAGATTCTTTTTTTTTTTTTTTAAATACAGAAGAGTCACTTTCTGACAAAACTGGCTAAACTTAACTCTAAATTAATATTTTTTTTAAATTATGATAATCACTAATCGGTATTGCCTGGAAGGGAAAATTCAGTTTCTCCACTTTAATGGTAAGTTTTCTCATGAACATAGCTGTTGCAGCTTTGAACAAAGCATTGTAATGTGCAAGGATCAAGGCTGCAGTGACATCAAATCCATTTGCAAGCATTTTTGGTGTAGTCTAAAATGTCTATTAGCTTTTTAGTGATTATCTTTCAAACATATATATATATATATATATATATATATACTGTATATATGTGTGTGTATATGTAAATATCATCTAAACATTTTTAGAATGTATATAAATATATTTATGTATATTTATATATTATACAAATAATTTATTGGCACCGGAGCGCGGGGCAGAAAACAAAAAAAAATTGGTGAAGCCCAAAAATATTTCTTTCACCAGGGCCATACATTTACTAGCGCTGCTACTAAGCCAGTAATTCTCAACCTGTGGGTCGCAACCGCATCAGGGGTCGAATGACAATTTGCTGGGAGTCGCCTGGAGCCATCAGGATGTGTTTTTTGTCTATTCTGGTCTGTAGTTTTGCTGTTGGAGGTCGCCACAGCTTGGGAACTTTTGTCAGGGGGTTGCAGCACTGGAAGGGTTGAGAGACGCTGTACTAGGCAGATATAATCCGCAAATAAAAGTAAATGGGACCCCGCAGCAAAGAATAATTGCATGTATAAGTTAGAAAATGCAAAGTCTGCGTTTATTTACTTTCTACAAAGATTTTGCCCATTGTCAAATGTACTTATTAAAAGTATTGTATAAGAAGAAATTGCCTACATTGTTACTGTATTGTAATCACTCTACCGGCAGCACAAAATATAAACTATAAAGTGTGTAGTTCTGGAAATAACACCATCTCTACCACTATTACTCAAAACATAACTACAGTTCAATCTATTACTTTTTCCATTGGAAATTTACAGATGATCGCGAAATGTTCCCGTTCATTTGTTGGAAACCACATAAATGACTGTTACACATACCCTTGAGATATTTTGTTTTTGCTATTTGTGTTAAAAAAAATGAATTCCACTTCAAATCAGTGACATTTAACATATGAAGTAGTGTTGCACAACTAGAACTTCCCAAAGTGCCTCTCTATTTTTGCATGTATGCTATGTGCAGAAATAGATGCTGATAGTATTTTTAAACTCTGAAACCCAGACTAAAAGTGACGCTCACCACATGTGCATCCATAACTTGTTTGCAAAGTAGATTTTTCCCGTGCAGTTGTATACGGATTGTATGGTTCTGGGGTTTTTGGCTGACGTTGCTCCCAATTCTTCTTGGCTTATCAGTTGGCACAGAGATGGTTTTTTGTTGCAGTGAAGCAGTTTTTAGTCTGTAAACAGTTTGAGTTTGTCAGCAGATTATGGGTGAGTTCCTCCGTCTTGTTACATATTTACTGCTTTATTTTTATTACATATTAACCAGCTTTTTTTTTCTTTTTTTAAAATCTTGGAACTATTTGTTTGTATGTTAAATATAACGATAGCTATTGTGAATGTTGATATATTGCAAGAAATTAACATAACTGATTCCCTCACTGTATAAGTATAATGCAGCATTCAGCCTCCATGGGGTTATAGACCAGCAAGTTAATTTATTCCATTGGAGTAAAATAGATTATTTGTCTATTAAGCCAGTAGCAATGCGAAAATCACACTAATTGAGGAAGGCCTGTTTAGCAGAAATGGAATTTAAGGTTATTATACATCAGAGCAATTTTATTTTTAATGGCATCCCAATATTAATTTAAGATACACAAAGGAGTATTGAAGTTTCAGTCTGCCTTCCTGATAATGGGCTAAATGTTTTTAGAAAATAAAAATACAGCCTTTAATTTTCTAACAATCCAATGTAGTTCTTTACTATGGACATACATTTTTTTTTTTTGGCTTTTGTGATGTACATTGTCGTTGGGCAGATTGTTTTCTTATGATGGGGAAATTATTCACAATGTTATACAACTGTTTAAAATGAAACATTAATGCTTGGAAATATTTGCTGATGTGTAGATTTTGATGCTTAACTGTTGCAGGGTAGATACAGGCCTAGATTAATTAAGCCTTGTCAGGGGCCATTAAGGGCCCCGGTGAATGAAAAGCAAGTATCTTGCAACCCCTCTGCTGCCTTCACAGTATTTGTTACGCTAATTTTCCTATTAACATCTCATAATAGTCATTATCAAGATCACTTAGATTTATTTCACTCTGAACCCACTCATAAACAGCTGTATAACATTAGCACCTGAAAGGCTGTGAAATCCCTTTTCTCAGAATTCTAACAGTATATTCTCTGTGATCTAGGCAAAATATTTATGGATATGTTTAGCTCTTTGTTTTCCATTGACTTTTGTTGTTGTTGTTCAGTCGTGTATGACTCTCCTTAACCCTATGGACCGCACCACACCAGGCACATCTATCAATATGTCTGGTTGTGCTTATTCATAAGGTTATCTTGGCAAATATACTGGAGTGGGTTGGCAGTACCTTCTCCAGCGGACCACAATTTGTCTGACCTCTATGCTATGACCTGCCCATCTTGGTTGACCGTACATGTTATAGCTCACGGCTTCATTGACGTATATGACATCTTGACAAGGTAGCGATTCTGAAATCGGTCAGTAAATGGAGAACATTATATAGGAACAAACATATTTAAATTTGTTTCTTCACAACTTGCAGCAAATATACAGCTCTGCTTTATCAATAACATATATTGTAGTTGTTTGTGAGCATTAATATTGACAATTGTGTCTGGTTTCTGAGTTAGACAATCTTGCAATGATACCGATAATAGAGATCACTTTAGTGATACTTCCAGCTCCATAACCCCCAATACTTATCAGTAGCCCACAACGTGGTAGTATCCCCTTGATTAAGATTCCCTCGGAGTGTTCTAATCCAGGTCTAACATGGCTCTCCAGGGAAAACATCTTTAAATCTATTAAAGTTAAAACAAATGCCTTTGACATAAACTCACCTTAATGTTCTCCCATAAGCCTTCTTATGAGTGTACATCTATATAAACAAACACAGACAATTGTTCTTCCTCCCTCTTAACATTTTCCATTTACTAGGTCAGGTTAGTGGGCGCTAATATTTTCTAAACTCTGATTATTTATCATGTTAAGAAGTTTAGAAGTTTATAAAGCATACACTTTTAAAGGCATGTTAAAAATGTGGAAGTTTCATGTCTGTTGAAGAACTTGGATTCATAAGGGGTAGCATGTATTTTTTTAGCATTTATTTTACCTGAAATCACCTACTAATGATAACTGCTTCTTGTGAAAAGTCAACCACAATAACATAGAACTTAGACACAAGCAGAGCCAACTAAAATTAATATTTTCACTATGAATGCTTTTATGGCTTATGAAGCTGTTAATGTTGTTAGGTTGCTACACTTTTTTTTTTCCAAATCTTTAATAGTTCATTAAACATCTTCAGTAGACATGGTTATAAACGCCATATAATCCCTTTTTGATCTCCAAGTTACTGGGATTTTAATGTGATGGGTTCTGTTCATAAGTGACAACATTGTCCCAGCTAACATTCATCAAGCTGTGACACTTAGACATATACTTCACTCAAGAGTTTTACTTTTCTAAGCTCTGAGTTCTTGGCAGGGGTGGTTCACTGGCCATGCCTAGCAGAAAATAGAGAAACATCACACATAAGCCATGTGGTACTGATATATGACACTCTTTTGAGAATGTCCTCTAATATAACTTCCTAGAACATATCAGGGACCCTCTGTAATTGTGATCAAACAATAGTTGAATGTATGCTTGACTTAATTGTTTGCAGTAAAGGGCACTGTACTGTTTCAGCTTTTTATAACTTTTAAGTATTTAGTATGCATTGTTTTACTTGTATTTAGCGATAGAACTCTAAAATATAGTGTAATAAAAAAGCAGTTCTGAAATTACAGGTATTCTGGTATGAGTAGAATATTGTGATTACAGTGGTACCTTGGAACTCAACCTTAATCCATTCTAGACGGCAGGTTGAGTTTCACAAAGGGTGAGTTTCAAGGTAGCTTTCCCCATTGGGAATCAATGTAAATTTAAATAATCCGTTCCGAGCCCCAGAAATTTCACATTTTATTTTGAACTGATAGTCTTTTTTCTTAAGACAAAACCTTAAAAGTAAGAAGACATAAATAAAAAAACAATAATTAAATCAAATAACATATAATTTAACTTTACTTTAATTGTACTGAGAGGACTTGGGGTCCAATGAGATGGTGGCAATGTAGAGGAGAAGGGAGAGAGAGGTTATTGCTTGGAAGGGGAGTCCTCTTACAAAAAAACATCAGGCACTTGAACAGTGGATATTTCTCTTTTCTGTCCTTTAAAACCACTGAATCCTGATAGAGACTCTGATGTAGGGAGTTCCACTAGAAACCTACCAAGAGAAACTTGCTTCTGCCTTTGTTTCAAAATGTTTCTGAAGTTAGACATTGTTTGTTCATTAAACAAGTCCACATTGCAGTTTGCTAAAGCTTTGTCATGGTGATACTTTTCAACAATTTTTTGTAATTCAGCCCATTTAGCACACATTTCTTTGATCAGTTGCAGTAGGTGCTTCATCCCTTCCCTTCTCTTTACCTGAAAAAAAAATCCTCAGCCACTATATATTGCTTCTCCCTTTGATGTTCCTGCAGCTCCTCAGTGCTAAGCTCTTGTCTGTGCTCCTCCATTAACGCTTCAATGTCTTCTTTACTGACCTCCAGACCCTTGGACTTGCCCAGATACACAATGTCCCCCACTATTGGACTAGCTTCAGCCTCCAAGTTACTCAGAGCTGCAGCTTCTGGCCACAATTTACTCCAGCCACAGTTCATGCATGCCGGGCCTTAACTATCAGAGTGAAACAGTGGAGGATAATGAAGTGGCCTCTCCAGAACTCTCTCAATGTCAACTGAGTATTCAAGGTCACCAGAAAGCACCTCTGGAAGAGGACTGTGTTACACAGTTTGCGATGACTTGCTGGTCCATCGGCTGAATCAGAGGAGTTGTGTTAGGTGGCAAGAACTTCACATTTATAAAATGAAAGTCCTCAAACAAGTTGTACTCCAAGCATCAAGAGTGAGCAGGAGCATTGTCCATTATTAACAGTGCCCTCAGAGGCAGTTCTTTCTCCTCCAAATGTTTTTTGACAGTGGGACCAAACACTTTGTTCATCCATTCAATGAAGAACTGCCTGGTTACCCTGGCTTTGCTGTTGACTCTTTTCATTATACTTAACTTGCTTTTTATCACATTTTATCTTTTAAAAACTCAGGAGTTCTCACTGTGATAGACTAATAGAGGCTTAATTTTTAGATCCTAGCATTCCCAGAGTTAACCTGTCCTTCATCTGCTTGTGCCCTGGCAATGACTTCTCTTCTTGAGTGATGTAGGTTCTGTTAGGCATTTTCTTCCTAAATAAACCAGTCTGGTCACAGTTGAAGACTTGTTGGGGAACAAAAGCCTCGGCCTCTACATAGTCTCTAAACTCTCAAACAAACGTTTCAACAACTTCTTTGTCGCCACTGGCTGCCGCTCCATGCCTCACCAGGCTGTGAATGCCAGTTCTCTTTTTAAATTCTCAAACCAACCATGACAGGCTTTAAATTATTCACTGCGCTCACCACTTGTTGTAGATTCTTCTTTTACCAGATCAGCCTGCAATTGTTTTGCCTTCTCACAAATTATTGCCTGGGAAATACAATTATCAATCCAAGTGTACAATAATGTCTCAACTTCCTCCAGTGTATGTGATTTTTGCTTACCCACAGCCTTCACACCTCTAGCCACATTGGTTATTTTAATAGTTTCCTGAGTTTTCAGTATCGTAGAGATTAGTGTTCTAAGCATTTTGTACTCTGCAGCGAGATCGCACACGTGGCTACCATGCTCATACTTGGCTATAATATCTTTTTTTTGGTCTATGGTGGTTCTCACTATTTTTCTTTTCGAACTCATGATGTAAGCACAAGCTACACTTTGGTTCTTGTAAGCACAGGCTGCATTTTGGTTCTTATAGGAACAGACTACACTTTTGTTCTCATAAGCACAGGCCACACTTTAGTTCTTATAAGCACAGTCTGCACTTTGGTCCTTATAAGCACAGGCTACACTTTGGTCCTTATATGCACAGGCTGCATTTTGATTCTTATAGACACAGTCTATGCTTAGGTCTTTATAAGCACAGGCTGCACTTTGATTCTTGCAGGCACAGTTTACACTTTGGTCCTTTCAAGCACAGGCTGCACTTTGATTCTTGTAGGCACAGACAGGTCTTAGGCTGTTGCAGGCACAGACTGCTCTTGGGCTCTTGCAGGCAAAAAACTACACTACGCCACAGTATTCCCCTTCCTAAAAAACAAAATGCGGTGTGTATATATGTACACCTGTGTGCACATCTTTATTTTAAGACAAAGGAGAATACCAGCATATACACACATGCACAGATTTGATGACATATGACTAGTTTGCCTACTAATCTCACTTTAAATGTGTGTGTTTGGAACAGGGAAGGGGGCACCCGAGGAATCGTTGCCTAGGAGCACTTTGGACATGCACACTCCACAATGCTATAATTTAGAAAGGAGGGAAGGAGTTGGGCCATTACAGTGACCCTTTAACAAAATATTTATGTTTCTGAGACCATGACTATGATGAATTGTATTACAACTGTTGCTTGATGACAGCCACATATGTCTCACCAGTGTGTGCCAGGTTAGATCACTGGCTACATTGCCAATGGAGACTCCCTCAGAAATCCATATCATGTTTAACAGAGTGATATTACATATGGCACTCTAAAATGTTATTCAGTTATTTTCTGATTTGCATAGAGTGCATTTTAAGTGCAGATATGTTCCTCTGCAATCTGTCTATTGCTGTGACTAATGGTGGTGGTATGTTTAAAGTGTTATATTCTCCACATTTCTCTTTGTTCCTGAGGACCAGCAGATAAGGTCTCAGGGACGGGCATCAGCTGTTGAGAACCAGTGGGCTGGAAGATATTTTCCAAACTGTTGCAATGTGTCATTTACATATAAAACAAGTTATAACATTTATATAACTTAGTTCAAGGATAATAACTTGAATTTGTACGTAAAAGCCTTAAACCTATTATCCAATTAGAAGCAGTCTCCCAGACTATACATCATCAGATATGATCTAAATGCTGTTTAAAGGCCACTGTGGTCAGTTTTTTTCTGTATGGTTCTTTGCATAAGTAAACTTGATAATGAACGAAAATGTTTTTAGAAAGCCTTTATACTTTTGTAAATGTGTTTATATCCAGTTCTTCATTATTACAGGGATCCATTTTCTTTTATCAACTGATCCTGTCGGTAACTTTATCAAAATGATTTATCCTTGTAAACTAATGAGCTTTCCAATAAACCTAATGAATGCACTGACAGTTTTATATGCCCCATTAACAGTGTGCCCATATAAAGTCTCCTTCCAACATTAGCATATTGACCAGTAGAAACAAAAATGGTAGATCCTTCCACAGCATAATTCTAGACTTACACCCCCACCAAATAAAAGATGAGAAGGCTATTTGAATTGATCTGAGTTTTGGGTTATATGAAATCAATGGATGTCCTTTAAGTTTATATAACATTTTTGGAAATATACACATCTTGAGTAAGGCTACTCTCTCAGAAATAGATACAGGCAAGTGTTGTAGAGTTTAACCTCCACTTTCAAATGAGCTATTACGGCTAGGGTTACTGTATATTCAACATATAAAGATCCTGCAGTGACTTGGGAATAAGTAGTCCTAAGTACATAATGTAGTGTGAGGCGATTTTAAAACTAGCCTATAAAAATGCCTTTCAGGAATCTTTAGTAATTAGTAATTCAAACTTCTCAAAATTCACCTTGTATCCTGAGAAGGAATGACTAAATGAAATGACACTGGTTACTTTTTGTATGTCTATAACTACATTTGTGACAAATAGCAAGAGAGTATCCATGTATAGGGCTAAACGACCCCTCAACCCAGTCCTATTCCCCTCATAAGGAAGATGACAAGCAAATGGTGGACTGGTGTATTAGCCAGCAGCAAGAGGGTGGCTGTAGAATTGTAATATATGGATTTTATCAACTCCAGAAAGGTTTCTTGGAAACCACACTAAGATAGGGTGTCGAACAAGTGGGGCCACTCCACCCATTTCTGTATCTAAACTCGAGACAGTGTGAGTGGCCCTCCAGTCAACCCTAATATACATTTTCAATGCACTTCCAAACCACAGCTAGAGCATTTCTAATAATCAGTGCAGAGTAGGGTCCTAAAACGAATGCCATCTGAACTATCCCTATTATCTGGTGGATCTGGCTATCTCTTTTTGTACCATAATTTTAGTTAGCACTTAACAAGATTCAACAAGGCAATATGGCATAAGGGACTGGAAGTTCTGGATTTTTTTTCCTTTTTAATGGAGAACTCTCATTATGGAATGTTAAAGTCAGATTGGCGGGGCATGTGTGATTGAAAAACTCTAAACATGTTTGGACGATGCTGACAACTTGTTGCATTGTTGCCTTATAATAGTCTGCATAGAAGTCATTGGGGCTCAGCGCCTTTCCCAGTGGGAAATCTTTTATTGCCTTTTCCACTTCAGCAGTGACCAGGGTTTTCATTAAATCTACAATCTCCTTACTCAACTTGGATAAATTAAACCTTGTCCAAAAAGGCTGTCTAGCCTCCTCATTGCTGTGTTTGTGGAATATAACATCTTAAAAAGAGCCTATGATCTCAGCTATTTTATCAGCATAAGAGTGTAAGGTACCGGTGGAGTACCTAACCTTAAAAATAGCTGTTGTTGGCAATAAGCCCTGAGCCAAAGCCTCCAACATGTGACGAGTCTTGTTCCCCTATCTGTTAAATAGGGATGGTTGCCTATGAAACCTTTCAAACGTTTGTTCCTATAGTACAAGATCTAAGTGCTCTTTAGCTGTGACATATTTGTGTTCATTTTCATGATTGGGACTTGCTAAGAATTTGGAAGATGCCCAAGCTAAATTACTGATAGAGGGCATTTTATTGTCTCTTATATCAAATAAAATCAGAAATTATTTGACCCCTAAGAACCACATCAGAAGCCATCCAAAAACGGCATGGCTCGGAAAGAAAGACTGCATTATCAGTATCATGTTGTGTCTATGCCTGGACTAGCAAGCACTTTTACATGGCCCCCTCTATAAAGCATGTGCTGAAGGCGCGCTGTCATAAGGGTGCCGACAATTGCGCAGCAGACAAATGTGCGCTGGACTAGAAGCGCGCAGGCGCAATAGCGTGCCCTGACATACCAGTCCCATCAAGATATATTACTTGCCCCATTTCTATACTACTCACACATAACTCTCCCATCCACATATATTACTTACCCCACCCTACAGGCAATAGTGTGCCCCAACATCTGCTCTTGCCATCTGTGAACGGACGGCTACACACAGCTCTCAGGGTGTTACTGCTCCTGAACAGGCCTGGCTGCGCCGCATTAGTTGGGGCGCACTCTTGCCCGTGAGATTGGATAAGTGATATATGTGTGTTGCACTATTCAATTGGCGGAATCGCAATTTAATAAGGCTGAAAGTTAGTTGCACAAAAGTCAAATCCAGGTCTTCACACCCATAGGACGCTATGGTACATGCTGGGTACACACAGGAAATGCAACAAACTACATATTTTGACCTTTCTGGTGCAGAACACAGGAAGTGACTGTTCTTGTACTGAGTACACCAGAAGCCACTGAGGTGAAGAATTCTAAAATTCTAAATTTGAATGTTATGCTAATTTAGGCGGGATTTTCTAGGGGCGTACACCATCAAATGCAAATGCCAAAAAACATTGGAAATATTGCTAACTTCAAGGTAAACTAATTAATGTCTATTTTGCAATATTTTCATGCAAATTTTTTTTCATATACTACTAATTCAGATGCATTCATAATCCAGCTCACTTACATATCCCTTTAAGAACTAATTGAACAAAGTCTTGTGAGCAACCACTGCTGACAAGATCCCCACAAACGAACAACATTAACAGCTATGTAAGTCAAGAGGAAAACGACATTTTATTAGAAAAATCAACACCCACCTCCTTCTCCATCCACTTCCTTGCATTGTGAAAATTAGAAGAACACACCCACCTAGTCTCCAAGCTAACAGGAAAAGGCAAAGCAGAATAATGTTATGCCCATGACTTACACAGCTGCTAATTTTGTTAATTTATTACAAACATCACAAACATATGACATTTTTCCCTCTCAGCAGTAGTCTTCTAATGCTTGCAACAGAGAATCTTTCTGGGAAAATGGAATAAAATGGGATCTCAGGCTTCATTGAGAATCATTGGTATCTATAATTTTGCATTGACAATACAGTATATAGATTGAAAACTCGCAAACTTACAATCTCACATGGCTCTTTGGGGAAAGCTCTATTCTAATCTCAATGACCGGGCCCTCCATTCTTTGCAATGTGTTAATATTGTAATTGCCTGGAACTTAACCCTGTATAGCGCTATGGAATATGTTGGCGCGCTTCAAATAAACAATAATACTATTAAATATAATATTATATATAAATTCCCCATAAACAACAAAGGTTTATACTTGTGTGTGTGTGTGTGGAATAAGTCTGAATGGTTGAACATCAAATCCAGATTCCAGCGGTCTGTATACTTCATTCTGGTGCTTTGTCAAAGGTTACAAAAGAATTATGAAACACATTTTAGGTACACTAATGAAATTGAAAAATATTTTAGCATAGAAGTTATTAGATAATATATAATGCATAAGCACACATGTACACTACATCATCGATCGATATTACTTAGGAATAACAGTTACAAATAATATTTTTTAATTACATATTTGTGGGTTTGAGACTGTTCTGCAATTAATTCTAATGTCTCTTCGTCTGAAAAATCCCTTGAGAGTCCTAGTTAGTACTCATGGGCCCCTATTCAATTGAGCAACTGTTAGTTACTGGAGCCTGTATTGCAGCTCGTAAACTAATTTGCTATTCAATTGGCGTCTTTTAGCGAGCCGCAAACGATTTGCGGGTTACATCCTGAAAATCTCTGCAGTTGTTAAAATCATAACTCCGACCCAGCTAAGCCTTTGATATTTCAAGCCTGTAAATGGTACAATTACAAATCGCTATTCTATTGCTACAATTCCTCAAGCCCGCAAATGTTTTCACACCCGTAAATGGCAAATGTAGAAGAAAATGCTACGGGTACCAGATAGGACTCGTACACCTTAAATACTTATTCATAGCACTGTAAATGCAAATAAAAAAGCAATACTGCACTTTAAAAGATGGGGAAAGTGATGAAACACATTATAATTAATTGCACAACAGTCTCAAGCTCGTAAATCTACAAAAAAAAAAAAATTAACATTTAATTTCTGTGATATATCAATCTCGGGAAACAAGGCCACCCACATGGACTAGAACATTTTCTCCATTTATTTGTATTATTTTGTACATTCCCGAATTGCGAGTCCGATCGCATATCAGACTTCTAAATGTTAATTGATTGACGTTTAACCTCCATGTTTTACTGACGTAATGATGACAGTCTCATTTACTAAATTTGTAGTTACGGCCTTGCTTAATTGATCATGATCATGCCCTGAAATGCTACTCATGGTTTTGGCTTTCAGCAAGGTAGTTGCAGGCTTGTTTAATTAAATCACTCTGTAACTGTTGCATATTTCAAGCCCACAGACTTACGGCCGGTATAATGTAAACTGCCGGCTTGCAATTGAATAGGGACCATAATATTTTTGACAGAAAAGTGATACTTTTTTCCGTTGCGGGTCAGACTTTATTTGCAAGCTAGAGCTACGGGTCTAATAGAATATCGATTTTGTGTAACTTTATTTAATTAGAGCTCATAATACTCAAGCTGTGCTAAAACCAATGGAGTTCTAAGGCCAAATATGCGTTTTTGGCTGGCCCGTAAAGATTGTGGGCGGGTAACTTGTAATCGGATTGCAAGTAGCTAATAGAATATATGGCAATATTAAGAGCAGCAATTTACAAATTGGGCAATAGAATAGGGCCCATTAATAGGTTTATTGTAAATTACACAGTGAAAAAAGTTATGTTTTTACTGAATTACTCTTTAGATTATTAATGTAGAACGTTAAGAATATTTGAAATGTATTTCCCACAGTGAGCTTGCAAATCACCACTCCCTGCATACGGTTACTTTGATATTACAAAGAGTAAAATGATGTGCTACTTAATAATTTTCAGGGCTTACTGATGCATTTGAAATCCAAAATATACTTTTATAGCAAATTAGTGTATGTAGTAATAATGGAAATAAGTTTCACATAATAAGAGATCATTTATTGATTATGATAAATTGCGATTCCTGTATTGCAATTGTGTGCTGGACAAAATGTTCTGCAAACCCTGTGCTTAACAAAATCTGTGTGGAGTGAATAATTGGATTGTCAGTAGGGGAGGCAAGGCACGCTTTATATTATAATTGACAAAACAAGTGGGTGGTTTGTAAAAGAAAATGGTACATGGGAAATTTACTGGGAATGCGTTGGTCTGTGTCCATTAAAAAAAAGATTAAATTTTTAACCAAAATTTGATTTTTGTCAGACTTGGATTATTGTTTTTGTACAAAATATATATATATATTTTTTTAACTCTTTTCCATTAAAGACTTAATGTTGCTTAATTTGTAATCTCTGCAATATGAAAAACGTCTTTTAGAGGGGAATCAAGGAAGATATTTCCACAATTCTATCTCTGGAAAGCGTTTAGCAAGACCGAGATCTTGCAATATTATTACTTTTGACAGGTGCATCTTCCTTCCTTGTAGATACTTATGCCTGCTGGGTGATAGTGAATATTATTTCAAGTTAAAACTGGATCAATGGATGTTGTTCAGCAACACTAAAATAATATAAAAAAGTGCAAGCTTTTTAACTTCATACAGTAAAAGCATTGATCAACCGTTTCTGCAAACTATAAAGAAATTTGATGAGTGTCAAAGATAAATGTAAAATTATTAAAGATGCTAAAATAGTCGTGCACATTCTCCATTACCCCAAAATGGCATACAAGACCTTAAAATTCCCCTAAATTACCTCATACCTTCAGAACCTATATATAAACTCACACGAAGGAATCAAATGTTTTATCAATGTGAAATTTAACTGAATACAACAGAAACGGGTTCACAGTCAGATACTAGACTGCACATCATTACAATAAATTGAAAAAAGAGGAAGGGCGTGCACTTTTAGGAATGTGGGTCACAATTTTAGAAAGTTGTAGGCTCAATAAAACTCAGCGCTACCAGTCTGATATCTCTGCTATATGTGATTTTCCCTATCACTAAAGCCTTCAGCTAGTCCGTTAAAGGGAACATAAGCCAAATAATTGCACGCCTTGCACCTTGAACCTGCAATATATATGCCATTGTTAGCAGCTCTTGTTTTGACAGAATTTATTTGAATTAGCTTTCTAGCAGGATCCAAAGACTATCAGTTCAGTGTCTGCTCAAATGGAGTTCTTGGAGGTCTTTGGAGTGGGACAAGTTCATTGGCGTCCCAAAGCAGCAAATGAAGTTGTTTTAATAGACCATGTGAAAAAAATGAAAACTGAAATAATCAGAATAACCAATAACAGTGTAGGTTTGAGACTACTGTATAAGGCCTGGACATCATGCATTGTTAGATGTGCAGCACTGGACTGATCGTGTTACATACTGCTTTGGACTAAAACACTTGAAGTGAGATACGGTAATTTTCCTTACTCTGCTTCTTGTTGAGTGAAAGTGAGGTGTTAACAAGTCTGTGCCGGAATGTAAAATTGCATGTAATATCATTTCTGAAACACAAGTGTACTCAGGTCCATTCTGTTTTTCCCAATCTCCTGTCTACTTCCATTTTCCTTCTTTTTGTTTTCTGTCAGATTGTTTTATTCCCATCCTTGCTTCTTTTTCTTCCATGTTGTTTTTCTTCAACTTCTTATTTTTTTCATTTACTAACTTTCTCTAGCTGCTCTCCTTTTGCAGTTCTTTTTTTCTCTCTTCACCCTATTTTTTCAAGTTCCTGGCTTTCTGTTTCCACCTTCTTTCAACTAAATGCCTCCCTTGTTTAGAGGAACAGCTAAGCAGATCGTCAGGCTACTTTGTAGATATTACTAGGTGGCTAGGGAAAAATCGAGGTTTAAAAACATAACTAAGTAAATAAAAGCAGAGTGATAAGCAACTAAAACCAGAGTACTAAGCAGATATAAACATGAAGCGAGGTATCCAAAGCCTGTAAGTTAGCCAGATATAAAGATGAAGAGAGGCATCTAAATCCTGCGTGTTAGCCAGATATAAAGATGAAGAGAGGCATCTAAAGTCTGCGTGTTAGCCAGATATAACCAGGTAGAAAGGCATCTAAAGACTGAGCCACATACAACCGGTTGCAAACACCTTGTAAGGGAGATGTATTTAACCTGCTGCCAATGTATTACATTCAAATTTATGATATTAGTTTGTGTTCTTTATAACAATGGTATGCACTTAATTTGATTTGTAGTATGACTATACTGTATCTTCTGTATTTTATTGCATGTAATATTGTTTTTTGCAAGAGTGGTCATGTCTGCTTTGTGACAACTAATCAATTTTTCTTTCGGATTTCTGATTACTGCATTCATATTACCATTATTATTGCCTCTAATTTCTAAAATGCCAGAGTATTCAGTAGAGACTGTGTATCTCTAAAGATCATACATGGTATTAGGCCAGAGCTTTCCATAATTTGGTCTTGGGCCCTTGTGCCACTCAGCGACTCTCACTCCACTGAACACCGAATACCATGTATACACTGTGGCCCTCATTCAATTGCGATTTGGCCAATTAAATAGTGCTCTAAATAAGCACATAACATATTTTTTTTAAATACGTTTTTAGTTAGTGAAAACCTTCCTTTTGGATAGATGTTTACTAACTAAAAACTTCTTTACAAAAATATGTTATGTGCTTATTTAAACCTCTATACAATTGGCCAAATTGCAATTGAATGAGGGCCTGTATATATAGCATATTTAGTTCACAAAGCACACTTGGGATTTTTCTTCTTTTTTTTTTACCTCCAAAGCACACATTCGACATTTTGTACATAATAAAATGTTTTCATCCTCTCTTTTCATCTGTCATTACTTAATACACATCCAGACACAAAGTGGCATTTTTACCCAACAAAAGGTTTAAGTTACTATGTGACCCCAACATAGTAAGACTAGTTACCCAGCACATTTTTAGACTGTAGTGTCCAGATGTTGACTTATGACATGATAAAACTGATTTGTCAGCATGAAGCATTCAGTGCTTTCTATTGCAGACTCCATGTTGTTCTCTCTAAAGCTTTTAGTGGTTTCTTTTGCAGACTCCATGTTGTTCTCTCTAACCTTCCATAGACATATACCTTATTTTTTTTGTTCTCCTACTTAACTGTTACTCAGTTAGTTTAAATGTGTTTACGGGTGTTTCTTATCCGTTATGCCCTGTTCATTTTAATAGTGCTGCATTGAGTGTTGTTGGACACTGCTTACTAAATCCAGCCTTGTGGTCCGTTTCTTTGCTCTCACAGGGAGTGTTCAAACTGTAAAAGGGGAAGCCAGTGATGAAGATGAGGAGACAGAATACTTTGATGCCATGGAGGAATCACCGCCTTTTATCACAGTAACCACTGACCCCAAGCAGCATCGGTAATGGACTGAGAGCAGACATTGTGTCCTGCAATGCCATTGTGTGTTTGTGTGGCTGTGTCTCTGTGTGTGTATATAATAAATGTGACTGTGTCCCTCTGTGCCAGAACATGTGAGTGTGAAGGTCAGTGTTTGTGTCTCACCTTCTGTCTAAGTGTGACTATCACTGTGTCATTGTACATGTAAATGTCTTGCCAATGTGTGTGTAAGTATCAGCAACCATACCTCTGTGTATTTTAGTGTGATTATTAATAATCCTGAATAGCAAACTGGTGCGAAAATAGCTCACTCCATCTGTCATGGAAAATTTTGACAGGGTGCAAGACTATTTTTTTATTAATGCTCTTTATATTGTTTTGGATCTAAGAAACAAATGCAATACTTCATGGGGAAAAACAAACAACAATTGTTTATGTTTTCTTTAATTTTCTTATAAAAAAAGAAAACTTCTGTACATGTAATTCTTAAAGGGACAAATGGCAGATTTCAAATATGGTAGTATAGAAAAGAACCCATAAAATATAAATATATGCAATTAGAAGTTAATAAAAATATGCCACAGAAAAACAGCTTTTAAATTACTTAATTTTGGCTGTCCCTCATCTCAAGAGGTTCGCCCATTAGAATGGATTCTTATCATTATCTGATTACTCTCATTATCAATGGATGGTTTCCTGATTTACTTTTACAGGAAATTTCTCAGGTGCCAGCCAATGAACAGACAGCCTATATTGCTCTTTAAGTCTTTTTTTTGCTCAAAACAAACTTTGCATCCTTCTTAGCTATGGTATGACTACTGTAAAACTGAGCAGCCTACCATATAAAAGCGTCATATGCTCCTGTCTTTGAATTGTGTATCCTGTAACCAATTGTAAGTTTTATAAATAACGATTAGCCCAAAACTATGTTGCAACAATTGAGTGTTTGCAATTCATTATTAATTTTCCTTCTTTATTTTTTACATTGGTCTGTAATGAACCAAAGATGTCATTTAGTACAAGAGTATATTACTGGTGTTACATTAGTACATCCATTGCACAGTGGAGGGATTTCTAACATGGGTGTCAAATGTCTAACTCCGGAATCTCCAGACGGCTTGAAGGCTACTGGCATTACTAGCTATTTATCAGAATGCTTTGTAGAGCCTATTACCAATATAGCAGCCAGTAATCCCCACTCCTCTACATAAAATTAGCACCCCACACCCAAAAAAATGTTTTAAATTAATATATTGCTGGTTTGCAAATTGCTAAAATATTAGTGACATGCATTTAAAGGGTATGCTTTATTACAGAAGTGTTTTTGTATGAAAATTAACAATCTGTAGTTCACAAACCTTGTTTTAAAGTAGCTCTAGAAATGCTGCAGGCGTTGTTCATGTTTTTGTCCTGATGCTTTAAATCATTATCATGTAAACGGATTACACAAATAAAACTAAAACACGGAAATGAAACCTTCAAAAAAATATTTTTTTTGCAATTAATTCTAATGTCTTTCATCGCTTTCCTCATCTTTTGAACTGCAGTATTGATTTTTTTTTTGCATTTACAGTGCTACGATCAGGTGTTTAATCCCCTTGCGAGTCCTATCTGGTACTCGTAGGATTTTCTTCTACATTTGCCTTTTTCGGGTGTGAAAATATTTGCTGGTTTGAGGAATTGTAGCAATTGAATAGCGATTTGCGATGTTAGAGATTTGTAACATAACATTTTCTATATTATTTACTTACCGTCTTGTGCTTGTTTCTAGATATACATATGTAATAGTAAAGTGTCCTACTCTACCTTATACCCTTTAATATTAAGAAATGCCATTTACATAGGATTTTAACAACATTCTAAAATCTCCCAGCACACAGGAATAATGACATCTACTATCAGGATTTATGTCACTTACATATGCATTGTTTTGTAGGCGTTCTACGGGCAGTCTAAGCAGTGCCTCTGGAGGTCACCTTGAAGACTGTCATCTAGAAGACAATGTGAGTATCATTGCTATTTTCAGACACAGACCTCACTTCACAACAGTTTAGTGTAGTTGACACTTAACCTTTCATTGCTCTTTCCAAGAGTTGTCACACACATGTGGCATGCCACACTAAGAACTGCTGTGTATGTGGAAAGCTACATGTGTGCTGAAGTGAATGAAGCTTTCATGTTGTTTCAAGTCAGCAATGAAAATTCACAAAGAGCCACACGGATCATAAAATGTGTAACTCTGTAATGAAATATAATATAAGGATGTTTTTAAAATCCACATTATTTAAAAAAAATGTTGTGTTTGTAGTCAGTCTATATTTAGCTGTGGTGAAGATAATAGTTGAAATTGGTATTTTTAACATCCTACAAAACTTTTTACCCATTATTAGAGGAAGTTAACTCAAGGGGAGAGGTGGGACGAGTAACTAGAAAATAAATAATAGGTTAAAAATGTTATAACACTGAATTTCGTTACTTCTGTCTCTTTATGTTTCTAAGGTGCAATTTGATCAGCCAACTATTGGATACTTAAAAGTAGAACATTTATCATCACAGTTTCTGATAAACTAGGGGCTTGACTACATGTCTACATCAGTAAATCTAATGAATTAACTTTCCACATAGGGAATCCACCCATAGCCATCCCTTGCAAGTAAACTCTTGTAAGTGATCGCTACTTATGATGTATTCTCTACACAATGGGAGAGTTTCCCCAAAGTGCATTTACATGGCTCCCATAAGAGTTTACTGAAAATCTTATGTGTTCTCGTAAGGCTCTGTGAGTGCTCTCATTGAGGAAAAAATCACATAAGAGCAGATAAAGCAGATGAGAATACTTAAGCAGCGGCTAGTGTCCCAGTACGAGAAAATAAATTACCCAAAGAAGCATTTTTCGTGACTCAAGTGAAATAAAATTGCAGCATACTCATCCTAAAGAACAAAATAAGCCCTTTTATTGATTTATCCAGCCCTATACAACAATCACATATATAGTTGTGAGCGTACGAGTTGTTGCTAACGCTGCGGGCTCGCGCAGCGAGCCGAGGCCCTCGCGAAGCGAGGGCACTGCCCGAGGGTCTCAGTTGCTGCAAGGAGCGCCGAAGGCGCTCCTTGCCAGCAACTGAGGACCCTCGCGAAGCGAGGGCCTCAGTTGCTGGCATGGAGCGCCTTAGGCGCTCCATGCCAGCACCTGAGGACCTCGCAAAGCGAGGGCCGCAGTTGCTGGCATGGAACGCCGAAGGCGCTCCTTGCCAGCAACTGCGACCCTCGCAAACTTCACGTCGCAACCCAAACAGTACGACACACACATTACGACACTCGCAAACAACATACGACACACGTTCACACACATTACGGACTCGCAACACTCGGACGCAACTCGCGAACATTACAAAATGTCAAACACAATACATACACACACCACATACATAAAAAACTTACCTACACCAAGAGGGAGCACCCAGCACCTCAAAAATACAACTTACACCTCGATTTTACTTCAAATAAAACAGTTTAGAGACTAAAAAAAAAACGAAGCGAGAGAAAAAATGGCCGCCGAACAAAACGAAAACGAGGCTACAGCACTCTAAACTCGCAAAACACCACAAGAAACTCGCAAAACACCACAAAACACCTACGGATATTCCGATACAAACGTATAACACACATTACTCGCCATTTCTCGCCAATGCGGAAGTACACGACTACGCTAACGGTTTGGTCTCGCGCACGCACAGTGTTACACTGCACACATTCAGCACGCTTACACAGCAGATCCACACCACTAATGCTGCAGCAACATCAAAACACATTCACAGCTCTTCCACACAATGCTTTAAAATAGGTAAAGTATATTCATTTATTAATGTATTATATATTTCATTATTACACACTAAACAGCATTAGCTACCTTACAATTTCATTGCCGTCATTTTTTGACGGGCAATTCGCTAGTACTAAATAACAATCAGCTAAATCAGAATGAAAATACTTACTCATACAATTAAACACTGACACCCAACTAATACAAAGTCATACCTCATTAATACAGAGCACCAGGGGATAAAGCCTATGTAACTATCCTACAAATACATTTGCAATCCCCCAATAATCTTCTTTTAGCATTCAGTGTATATCCCCGGACATGTACCATTTGATAACTGTAAAATTAATATATAGTTTTATGTGTGCAACTGCAATGTTCATGTGCATTAACAGGAAACCTCCACATTTGAGTGGGAAAAGCATACAGTGTTTTGCAAAAGTATTCACCCCACTTGACTTTTTTGCCTATTTTGTTACATTACAGCATCAATGTTTTGTTAATATGAATTTTATGTGATGGATCAGAACACAATAATCTAAGTTGCTGAAGTGAAATGAGAAAAATATATACATAAAACTATATTTTAGAAATAGAAAACAGAAAATTGGCATGTGCGTATGTATTCACCCCCTTTGTTATGAAGCTCTGGTGCAACCAATTACCTTCAGATGTCACATACTGTACTTAGTGAAATGATGTCCACCTGTGTGCAATCTAAGTGTCACATGATCTGTCATTACATATACACACCTTTTTTGAAAGGCCCCAGAGGCTGCAACACCTAAGCAAGAGGCACCACTAACCAAATACTGCCATGAAGACCAAGTAACTCTCCAAACAAGTAAGGGACAATGTTGTTGAGAAGTCAGGGTTAGGTTATAAAAGAAATATTCAAATCTTTGATGATCCCCAGGAGCACCATCAAATCTATCATAACCAAATGGAAAGAACATGGCACAACAGCAAACCGTCCAAGAGACGGCCGCCCACCAAAACTCATGGACCGAGCAAGGAGGGCATTAATAGGAGAGGCAGCACAGAGACCTAAGATAACCCTGGAGGAGCTGCAAAGTTCCACAGCCGAGACTGGAATATCTGTACATAGGACGACAATAAGCCGTATGCTCCATAAAGTTGGGCTTTATAGTAGAGTGGCCAGAAGAAATCCATTACTTACAGCAGAAAAACAAAATGGCACGTTTTGAGTTTGCAAAAAGGCATGCGGGAGACTCCCAAAATATATGGAGGAAGGTGCTCTGGTCTGATAAAACTAAAAGTGAACTTTTCGGCCATCAAAACACTATGTCTGGGCAAACCCAACCCAACACATCACATCACCCAAAGAACACTATCCCCACAGTGAAACATGGTGGTGGCAGCATCATGCTGTGGAGGTTCATCTTCCAGCAGGTCAATGACCCCAAACACACTGCTAAATACTTGAGTGGTTTAAGGGGAAACATGTAAATATATTGGAATGGCCTAGCCAAAGCCCAGACCTCAATCCAATAGAAAATCTGTGGTCAGACTTAAAGATTGCTGTTCACAAGCGCAAACCATCCAACTTGAAGGAGCTGGAGCAGTTTTGCAAGGATGAATGGGCAAAAATCCCAGTGGTAAGATGTGGCAAGCTCATAGAGACTTATTCAAAGTGACTTGGAGCTGTTATTGCCGCAAAAGGTGGCTCTACAAAGTATTGACTTTAGGGGGGCGAATAGTTATGCACATTGACTTTTTCTGCTATTTTGTCCTATGTGTTGTTTGCTTTACAATAAAAAAAAAAAGATCTTCAAAGTTGTGGGCATGATCTGTAAATTAAATGATGCAAATCCTCAAACAATACATGTTAATTCCAGGTTGTGAGGCAACAAAACATGAAAAATGCCAAGGGGGGGTGAATACTTTTGCGAAGCACTGTAGCTATGTTGCAATCTTTACTCATGTTCTTTAACTTTACTGGGGTTGGTACTTGGGTTTATTGCCTCTGACTTGCAACTTCATACTTGCAGCTGCATACGTAACATGTAACGACCCTTGTGACTTCTCACAAGCTTTTTCCCTTACTTGACAAATACCCTTGCTACTTATCAATAAGGTCTTACAAGATAAATCCTGTGGGAGCCATGTAATAGCTAAATTAATGTTGTCATGAGAGCCCCCGTTGCCAATTATATAGCGCCAATACATTCCAAAGCCATGAGTATGAGTTGAAGACCCTGCACTAACAATCATACACATGACACTTTTATACAAAGCGCCGTGCATGACTGAGAGTTCATCAATTTACAGACTAAAAGATTAATGAAACAAAAGATGAAGTAATTAAAATGCAGAAACAGGGGCTTGGCAAGTAACTGAAAAACGAGTAGAGGGTTATTTAGTGATTAAGTCTGCGTGTATTAGCAGTGAAAAATGTAGGAGAAAGCGGTGCTATAAGTAACACAAATCATGGGTGGGTGTGGACACAGGGTAGGTGGGTGTGTTAGGCTCTAGGTCTAAAGGTAAAATAATTAAGGTTAATGGAACTGGGAAAGATTTTACTTGGTGAATGCTTCTTCTCAGGTGGATGGTATGAGGCCCAGAGTCAGTGAGCCCTTGCAGAAGTCATTGTTTCGGTCCTGAATGGAACTTCACAAACATCTGACATTTTTCGCAATGTACAAAGATCCTTTACATTTAAGTTATCCATTAGAGGGGTTTTTGGAAAGCTACTTAACCGTGTGTCAATAAACATTGCTTCTCATCCACAGGTATTCCATGGTTCAATAGTTGGTGGGTTTTGTGACTCTAAAAACAAGGATGTCCTCCCCAAGAAAAGGAGAAGAACTTGTATTCCTGATAAACCAAACTACAGCCTTAATCTCTGGAGCATCATGAAGAACTGCATTGGCAAAGAGTTATCAAAGATCCCCATGCCTGTACGTGAGTTACTGACCTGTCACCATCTCTCTGTCTTTTCTAAATGTCAATTTGTATGTATATACTTTTACATGTTAAATTAGGTCCCACTAATGTAAATAAGCAGGTCCAGAAGAGGCAACTGCGAAACGTGTGTCGACCAGCTCTTGTAGCGCTGTTATGTCACACGCTCACCAGAGCATTGGACAGTGAGCTGTGCAGTTTGTTCGACACTGCAAAGTCAATCATAAATGTGCATTCAATAATATATAAGCTCATTTCTGCCAAGTACTAAATACTTAAAACTGATTAAGATTAATTTAATGTGTGACGCTCATAACAGTGGACAAGTTTGTATTTTAGTTTTTAATCATTGTGATTATATATTTTATAACCGTTATTTTTACTTTCACAATAAATATAATGTTTTAAGCTTCTTCTATCTTTGATATAATTCACTGTTAATACACATTCCCATGAGTTTTTATCAATTGGGTAGAAGTGTTCTTTCTTTCCTTTTTTTGAGTAACAATGTGAATAGTCACACAGCATTTGAAAAATTACTTTTTAAAGCCCTTTTGCCACCCTCGCTCAAGCCATGACATATACTTCTTCAGGAGATTCACTTAATACACTTATAATACACTTATGTATCTCTATACTTGTGTCTCTTAATTTTATTAAGAAGTGCTTAAAATCGCTTTTTTTTTTTCTGCAAAAAATCTTACAAATAGTTCCCAACTGGTTTCGCCCCTCTTCAGCTCATGAAGACAGTGTACTTCTAGGTACAGGGATACACTGTCTCATAGTAACCAATCAGTGGCAAAATTCTGCAACATGAGAGAGGTTACTAACTGGCTAATTTAAAACATCTCACGGTCTGTTTTTTAATAAGCTGCCAGTTACAGATTGTAAATTTTATGCAGAAAAAAGTTGAATAGTTGCTCTCTGATATACATGTGAAGTTATTCTGTAAGAAAGTGGTCTAAACTGCTATTTTATTATATGTATTTCTATTAAAGGGGTTAAATGGACCCTGAACTAATAATCATCATCATCATCATCATGCAGATCAATCAGAATCAAGCAGAGAATCTGTAATTGTAAATGTCAATTGATGTTATTTTCACTATTTTATAATCATTTTTAAGTGGTATCATTTTACCTTTTAATGCCATTCCATGAATTTCAATATGTCTAATTCTCTGGGGAGAGTGTCCAGTTAGGCTGTATAGGGTGACTCATTGAAAGCTGGGAGCTCTTGGCAAAAAAAGGGCCAGGAAATACAAATTCCCTCCAAATGTATATACTATATATATTCTTTTAGGTAGAGCTGTATATAATTGAGTTAAAAAATAATACAAAATAGCAAAATATACATGAATTTTAAACAGTGAAATATGTTTGAACTTGTTTTTCTAGTGATTTATAGCACTATTGTTAAATTCCATGTCCTTTTTAACCCATTTTTCAATGAGGACAAATATCTTACATCTTTTAACTAATCTTACAGTAGTACTTTTTCACAAAATGATATTACCTTTTTTGGCTTTTTCTGGGCCAGTTAATAGCACGATCTACAGAATTCTATTCTGATGTCACTTCCCCAGCTCCAGTAAATGGACAGAATAAGACAGGCAATGGGTTTCTGGAAAACAAGACTGAATTACAGTAATTATTTATGTATTAAGGTTTGATGTGACCTTGAAGTGTAATATTATTATCCTTGAATGGCAGTCGTATTGAGATTCAGTTTGTATTGATTGTGGTCTTAGGAGTCTCCAAATATGTGGAAATCCAACAAAAAGCTTGTTGCCTGTGAATATGAGTGCACTTATAGTATAATTGAATCTGTTGTGCAAATATTCTGATACCAGATACTGATTCTCTATGTAATGCTATGAAGCCTAATTACAAAGTATCTTAAGTTTATAAATGTTAATATATAAGTTATATAATTTAGAGAGACCTTTTTAAACTCCACTATTTAATCCCCTTTGATAAACAGACCTTACTGATTTTGTGCATTTAAATTCAGATATGATAAAAAAGATAACGTTTAGGATAAATCCCTCGGTTACTATTTTATTATGTGTTTAATTACTAAGATTTTACATCTCTAAGGCGTATGTATACTCATCAAGTGGAGATAAAAAAGTAGTGTTCAATATCCCCATTTTCTGTGTGTTTGTAATGAGTTCTTTATCAAACAGAGTTAAAATGTATTCCTGATTGATAAATATCTCCCATAGAAAACATAGGAAGTGGGGGTTTTCTTTGATTTCTTTCTCACTTATCCCTGCTGGGAGCGCATGCGAAATGAGCGCCGGGGAGCACATGCGCAATGCTCGAGGGGGCGATCGCATGCGCATTGCGCGGATGCGTGGGAGGTGGGAGAGGAAGGGGGAGAAACAGAGGAGGGGGAGAGACACGGGTGGGGGAGGAGGGGGGAGACACAGGAGGTGGAGAGACACAGGGGAGGGAGAGGAGGGGTAGAGATACATGGGAGTGAGAGGTGGGCAAGAGACACAGGGGAGAAAGAGGAGCGGGGAAGAGACATAGGGGAGGGGGGAAAGACACAGGGGAGGGAAATCGGGGGAAGAGACACATGGGAGGGGGGGAAGAAACACAAGGGGTGAAAGAGACACAGGGGAGGGAAAGGAGAGGGGACAGACACATGGGAAGGGGGAACAGACACAGGGGAATGAGTGGGGGAGGGACAGGGGGGAAAAGACACAGGGGTCAGGGGAAGAGACACAGGGGAAGGAGGGGGAGAAAGGACACACAAGGGAGGGAGAGGAGGGGGGAAATGAAACACAAGGGAGGAAGTAGACAGAGGGAGAGATTGTGACGCCCGTGATGAGCACCAAAGGCACTTATCGCGAGGCCAGTAAAGTAGAGGGGGAAAGACTCCCATTGTGTGGCAAACAGCATTGCCAGGTTTCAAATTTTTATTGCCGTCATTTTTGACGGCAAGTCGCTAGTATGAAAAAAATACATTTTATAATATCGCAGTGTCTGTCACACAGGGCGAGGCTATGGTGACATTGAGGGATGGACTGTGATGTCATCTAGGGGGCGGAGTTGTGACATCATCCAGGGGTTTTCACACTCAAGAGGAGACTCTCACTCACACAAACATACACACTAAGGAAGTCTCTCACACCCAACAGGAGACGCAGAGGGGGGACAGGGGCACAGAGGGGGGACAGGGGCACAGAGGGGGGACAGGGGCACAGAGGGGGGACAGGGGCACAGAGGGGGGACAGGGGCACAGAGGGGGGACCGGGGCACGGAGGGGGTACAGGCTAAAAGTGGCGACAAGGGCACGGAGGGGGGAGAGGGGCACAGACAAGGGACAGGACCACTAATGAGGAACAGGGGGACTGGCCGTCGTATATCT
The DNA here is from genome assembly GCA_027410445.1 of Discoglossus pictus. Taxonomy (NCBI): domain Eukaryota; kingdom Metazoa; phylum Chordata; class Amphibia; order Anura; family Alytidae; genus Discoglossus; species Discoglossus pictus. The sequence goes on from CM050163.1 coordinate 449,059,854, forward strand.
ACATTCCACATGAAGTTCAATCATACTGTCATTTATGACGTCTAATTTTCTTATTGTTTCTGTAGAGCCTGTTTATCAGCAGAGCTTTTTTAATACATTTATAAATAGGCTCAGGAGAAAGGAAGTTTTGTGAAATGTGCATATTAGCTACACTGTTTAAACACTTACATAATTTCACCTTTTACTCCATTTTCCTTCACAACACCCATTTTTTTTTTACTTGGATAATGATTACAGCAAATTTCTGAAGTGAAATATCTTGTGGGAATGACCCAGTATGGCTGACAATGTCATGAACAGGTGCTGTAAGGAGGAAAGTCTGACAAGTAAGCAGCATGGGTCCATTTTAATTTGGAGGATTTATTGCACTGGGACCTGCAGCACTGGAGCTGTCTCGTGAAACGGATTCCGCAACAGAGAAAACATTTCCAACAGAAATAGAGTGAGATTTCAGCTCTGGAGGTGGGAAATGTGATGAGCTAACAGTATTATTTTTATGCTCTATTTTAAGCTACAAGTCCTACAGGGAGGAGAGGATTCTAACATATTTCTGTTTGTGTCTGGATCTGTATTTGGAGTGATGTCACCTAAACTGTCAAAGTGAATTACAGTTTATACCAGGGGATTGTTGTGTCCGTGGTCAGAGGATAACATTGGCTTAAATCAACCAGTGTGCTGACAGAATGTCTTCTGTGTTTTCAAAGAATGAGCTCAAGGTTCAAATTGGATTTTACAACTAATATAATTGCATATCGTACATGTCACGGTTAGACAGATACTCTAAGGTTCAGAAGTTCCTGCATATTAACGCCATTCAGATTTCTGCGCCATCCAGCTCCCCCTTTTTTATATGTCAGATCATAATTTATGTATATTTATTTACGTTTATGGTATGTTCAGAAAGTATCAAGAATACCAACAGGCAGAAATATGCCTGCATATGACATTACTGTGCTTATACAGACATTTCAATGTGCTGCACTGCATCTTCAGGCAGCCTGCTGCCCCTTTGATATGCGCTTCCCTAGGCTTGGGCCTTGTGGACCTAGGGAGAAACACACCCATGCTGGAATGCCAAAGCTTTTCCAAAATTCTAGAGCTGTGTGGATTAGAGGTCTTCTTTGCAGTTCTAGAATCCACTTTATGTATAGTGAATGTAATTATATTCCCTCTGGAAACTCCACCCTCTACCCGGGTTGTACAGTTCCATGTTTGTCAGTGTTTACAGTCAAATAGGTAGTCACTCATTGGTGCTTCAGTCAAAGGGGAGCGAGCGGTTATGTCAATTTATTAATTAATTAATTAATTATCTGTGCTGCCAACATGTTCTATGTATGTGTGGGCAAGTGTATGTATAACAGCAAGCAGAAGTGGGGCCAAAGGAAAGCAGACGTTATCCTTAGGGATTTCTTTGAACAAATATTGGTATTTCCCAGATGCAGAAAACCACACACAAAAGGCTCCTGGCCACAGCGTTGTGACTAATTTTGGAGCTCACATGTATGCCATGTGGTTTGTACTGTTGTGAGTAATATCTTAGTACAACTGTTGCACTAATTGTCCTGGGCAGATATAGAGCTATATAGCAGGGGTCCACAGTCTTTTATAATTAAAGAGTTAAACTAAAGTATGATAAACATTGTAGCTAGAGCATCACATTCCAGATATAAACATTTTACATAATTGCAAATGTACAACTTAAACTAAATTAATCAGTTGTACATGTAGAAAAACATGCTTCCTTTTTTAAATTGCTGCTGAATTGGTGGGGTTATATGCATCTTAGTTGATGGTGGTTTAATGTTGAAACCTCTCTTTATTGCTCTAAATATAAAAAGGGTGCACCAACTGAGGCACTTGAACCTACTGTGTAGGACTGAGAGATACATTTATTAATATGTACAGCACAGGTCATTTGCATTGGTGAAATACAGACGTTTACTCTCCCTCTATTTAAGTATGTTTATTATTCTTTTATTATTTATTATTTCATAGGTTGAAACAAAGAACAGATATGAATTACATAAAAGTACTATGAGCTTTGCAGTACATTGACAGTCACAGTCACTCATTCCTCTGTTACACATCTATCACATTGCAAAACATTAACATGTATTTTTAATTTATAGTGATTCTGAATATCAACTTCCCTTGTTGTTTAGTATTGTTTTTTTTATTATTATATATCTTCTTTTTCTTATTTTTCGACATATTTATCTGCCAATTTATCCCAACGATTTTCAGAAATGTCCTCATCTATCTGCAGTTTTTGAGCCGCAGCTGCATTTTTCATTCAGATTGTATTATTTAATAGACACAAAAACTATGTCCTGTGGTATTTCTCAATTAAATCTAAACACCAAGTTATGAAATATTCAGTAAACTGAGAGGGGATGCAAACATGAAAACAACAGAGATGGTAATAAATACCTAAGTTGGGTATTTTATTACTCATTCAGCAACACGGATATGTGTCACTGGGGATTTAAATGCAAAATCACTACTGTGTGTGATGATTTTAGAGATCAGGCAGGTGTTGGTTAGCTTGAAGGGAATGGAGGAAGATGATTATATTCTGCGTCCCCTAGGTATCCAATATATGAGCATGAAATGGAAACAGAGAAATCAAATACAGGCCACGAAATCCAATCCATAACAGGGTATTTCTGCCAGAAATGATAATGTGATTGTAAAGAGAAAAGCGTGGAAATGTTGTTATAGAAAATTATCTTTCCATATCCTATTGATACGACATAACAATCCATGGCTTGATATGGAACGTTTCAAAGCAGAGGCAAAGGTTATAAATTAGATTAAAATAAAATTATGTTTATAGAGTTGTTTATATTGCAAATGTTGGTGTCCGGTCTCTAATTTTCCATGGCTTGATTAATGATGCCTGCAATAAGGTTAAAAGGAATCTGCCCCCCCCCCCCACCCCCACCCAAAATCAAGTTGTTGTTATTCAAAAGTAAATAATTCTGGGAAATGCCATGATGTTTTTGATGTATTTAAATACAAATAAACAGCTCACACATATTAATTAGCTTACTTGATATGCTAATCAGGGTTAGAGTCTGCTTGTCATGTTTGTTAGTGGTCACAATAAAGATCTGCAATGTTATCTGGCAGTTAGTCCCCTCTCCCACCCTTATCAAGCACTCTGAGGTGCACATTAGCATACTGAGCTGCACATTCACATATAGGTGCTCCAAAATCGATGCTAAACATCTCAAGAATAATTTACTGTAGAGAAAAACTGTAAGTACAATGTATAGCCAATTTTGTTTGTTCTTTAAAATGAAAATAACTTCCTGTTGGAGCGACAGTGTCCCTTTTTTCAAGAGCAGATAGCTGCAGACGTATCTGTCTTGGTGTTGATTTATGTACCAGGGTGGTAATGATAGTCGGGGACAACTGGTATAACTATTGCAGACCCATGCAGAGTACTCATATGATCAACTGGCTCATTCTAACTTGGTCAGGTCACTTTTCGGACATGTTCACTACATATCTGTATGTTTGGAATTGATGTTGAATCTCAGCACAGTTTATCATTTGCCTCTGTATGTATAAAACTAGAGTACTGAGTAATGTTGGGCTGTGTCTAGAAGAAAGCAGATGCTTACCTCTGTACTTTCTATGAAAATTAATTAAGTGTTTCCAATGCTTCATTTGGGTTCCCTGATGATCTAGGGATTAGGATGTGGTGCTTTCCAGTCAGGGGACCCAGAAGCCACACCACCCTGGAGCTAAGCAGGGTTGGGCCAGATCATTACTTGGATGGGAGTCCACCTAGGAATACTGGGAGCTGTATGATGTGGCCCACTGGAGAAGGAACTTACAGCCACTCTAGTATCTATGCCATCAACACCTTTTCCATTTTTCTGAACAAAATTTAAAGTATTATGCACTGAGGTACATTAATCTGTATTTTCTCAAATGCTCTCCCAAGCTATGCCAATTAGATTTTCTTGACATTTTCCTTTAATATTACCTCCGTAGTCACACTGAAAGGCCAAAGTAATGAACTAAGAGCTCTAAATCTTGCAAGTGCCTGAGACCTCTATGTAATATGACCTCTAATTACATATCTAAATTGATCCATAACATTCAGTTCCTGCAGAATAGGGCATACAATTTACATATTTGCCAAGAAGAATCTCGCTGCACATCCTCCTAACACAACAGTTTCTGTCTTGAAACACCTCCTGAAAGTGCCACAAAGAGCCTGTGTATGGGCTTGGAATCTAAATGTGATCAGGGCTTGTCTCTGAGATTGTTTCTCAGCTGCTCGGCTACAGCTATTCTCCTGGGAGAGCTGATATTTATGTGCTTCCATTTTATTTGATTGAAGGATTTTCTTGATTGAATTTTTAAATGGAATATTTCCCGAAATTCGGACAGTTTGTGGTAGTTCAAAATATGTGTCTATCTGGGACATTATGTAAACACATCTATGCTGTGCTATTTTATATATATATATATATATATATATATATATATATATATATATATATATATATATATATATATACTTTTTACCTATTTAAATACATTACAATCTTAAGTTCAATGTTTTGTTAATCTGAATTTTATGTGATGGATCAGAACACAATAGTCTAAGTGAAATGAGAAAAGTGAAATGAGAAAAATATATACATAAAACAAATTTTTAGAAATAGAAAACAGAAAATTGGCATGTGCGTATGTATTCACCCCCTTTGTTATGAAGCCCATAAAAAGCTCTGGTGCAACCAATTACTTTCAGAAGTCACATACTTAGTGAAATGATGTCCACCTGTGTGCAATGTAAGTGTCACATGATATGTCATTACATATACACACCTTTTTTGAAAGGCCCCAGAGGCTGCAACGCCTAAGCAAGAGGCACCACTAACCAAACACTGCCATGAAGACCAAGGAACTCTCCAAACAAGTAAGGGACAATGTTGTTGAGAAGTCAGGATTAGGTTATAAAAAAAATATCCAAATCTTTGATGATCCCCAGGAGCACCATCAAATCTATCATACCCAAATGGAAAGAACATGGCACAACAGCAAACCTGCCAAGAGACGGCCGCCCACCAAAACTCACGGACCGAGCAAGGAGGGCATTAATAGGAGAGGCAGCACAGAGACCTAAGGTAACCCTGGAGGAGCTGCAAAGTTCCACAGCCGAGACTGGAATATCTGTACATAGGACGACAATAAGCCGTATGCTCCATAGAATTGGGCTTTATGGCAGAGTGGCCAGAAGAAAGCCATTACTTTCAGCAAAAAAAAAAAAATGGCACGTTTTGAGTTTGCAAAAAGTCATGCGGGAGACACCCAAAATGTATGGAGGAAGGTGCTCTGGTTTGATGAGACTAAAATTGAACTTTTTGACATCAAATTAAATGCTATGTCTGGAGCAAACCCAACACATCACCCAAAGAACACCATCCCCACAGTGAAACATGGTGGTGGCAGCATCATGCTGTGGGGATGTTTTTCAGCAGCCCGGACATGAAACTGGTCAGAGTTGAGGGAAGCATGGATGGTGCTAAATATAGGGATATTCTTGAGCAAAACCTGTACCACTCTGTGCGTAATTTGTAGCTAGGACGGGGGTTCACCTTCCAGCAACACTTGAGTGATTTAAGGGGAAACATGTAAATGTGTTGGAATGGCCTAGTCAAAGCCCAGACCTCAATCCAATAGAAAATCTGTGGTCAGACTTAAAGATTGCTGTTCACAAGTGCAAACCATCCAACTTGAAGGAGCTGAAGCAGTTTTGCAAGGAGGAATGGACAAAAAATCCCAGTGGTAAGATGTGGCAAGTTGTGGGCATGTTCGAGAGAGGAGAGATAGAGAGAGAGTGTGAGTGTGTGAGTGAGTGAGTGTGTCACGTGATATCCTAGGGTTAATCCAACCACTGAGCTCAACTCTACGATTATTTTAGGGCAGGAGGTCTGGTTCAACAGAATTTTTTTTAGTGCAGATGACACCTTCTGATGCCCTGGCTGAGTACTAGATTGCAAGCTTTATCAAAGCAAATACTCCAAATTAGGTCAAATTCTCATCCATCACTCTACAGGTATCTAACGCATCCTTTTCTTTATGCTCGCTGGAAGGAATTCATTTTGTGTTATAGAAAAAAAATGTTTAGTTATTAGAAAGAAGTGTGGAATTTCAGTGGAGCATGTGATCCAATCCCATGTTGTGACACCAGTTCTTCGTAATCAAGAATGAAGGAACCTCCTGTGCTTTGAGTTACGTTGTTTTCTATCTTGATTGTTAATTAGAGTATTCTCTTTGCTTTAGTGTTGGCCTTGTTATGCTTGACAGGTAATAATGCATTAGAGGAACTAATTATAGGTAATCAGAGAATTGGTGTCTTGATGGTATATAGCACTGACTGGTGGGCCCAGAATCATTGCTGTTATGTGTTCTGTTCTACCCCATAACAGCAACTTTCCTGCATAGTGCAGATAAACATTTTTTTCTGCATTCAAAGTGTCCTCCCATCTGTGGAAGTAGACTAATGTAAAAGAGAATTGTAGCTTGTACCACAGCATAATTGCATATGGAAGATTAAAAAAATAAAAGATTTGATTATTTGTTTTATTTTTTGAAAACTGTTTTATCATTATTAAGCGTCTTCAAAAGTGTATATTTTAAAAATATGACTACAGTGGTGCTTTAAATAACTGGTACAATGGATAGCCAGGCACTTCTGGGATAGCTGTGGTTTCTTTTGTGTTTAACTGATGTCTGATTGACTTTGAAGAAGCTTGGGTCTTGTTTTAATCTCATGTAACTCCCTAATAGGATGTGTAGATGGATTGCACAATTCAACAGAGAAGTTTTCACTCTCTCTGCTCCCCCCAGGCACTCATAATTATTAAATATAAATAATTTAATGTTGCCCATCAAATTGAGAAACATGGGAATGGTCCATTAACACCGTCCAAAAGCTTCTGGTAGAAAAAATATTGATAGAGGAGGAGAAATATAGTACATAAGTGGAAAGAAAGGGAGAGAGCATAGCACTTGAAGAGTCACTGACAGCAATGATTTCTAATTTGATTATGGAGTTTATAGGGTCTGGCATAATTGAAACAACAATGATAATTATGGGTGAGAGAAAGAATGATAGATTTGAGTAGTCCTACAGTTACAGTAGTCAGGGTGTGTTATGAACTTGAGTTCATGTCTTGTGTGACAAAAGTATGAATCTGGTTGCTGTGATATTGATAGAGAGGTAGATCAGTAATGTTATTTTTTTTTCTTTTAGATCTTTTTTTTTTCCTTTTTTTTTATTTTTTTAAAATGTATTTTCTTTTTCAAATTGACAATACAAAGGCATAAAAGTGAAAGATACATGCACATAATTCATAAATACAAATCAATATCAATTTAGAAAATGATATACATTGCATATATATTTAAGAGAAAAGAAAAAGAAAAAAACAAACACAAGATAAAAAGACACAATACACTCACACAATCATACTGAAGGTTCCATAATTTAATTAATACGTTATAATGAAGGAACATACTTTCCGGTGATTTTACCATCCGTCTGTACCGATCCCATTTTGACCAATTAATAAGGGACACATATTTCTGAGATGCTGAACAGTTATAGTTGTGCATCAAATCCCTATTCAAACTTATAACATTACTCAGTTCTCTGATTGTTGGTACAGCAGGTTGATTCCAATATTTCACAATCAGCCATTTAGCCGCTAACAAAATATGACAAGTCAAATATCTATCTGCTGATGGCCTTTTCTCAAGGTTCATATGGAAAATGACTAATTGTGGAGAACATAAAATTTGTTTGCCCATCACCTTAGATAATAACTGGCAGATACTTATCCACCACCTGTGGATTTTATTACACTCCCACCATACATGGACTTCAGTACCTCGTGAACCACATAATTTCCAGGTCGATTTTGGCCATTTTAGCCGGAGTTAAATGCCATCTATGCATTATTTTAAAGAATAACTCTATGCTATATTAACCGACAATTTCTTAACCATTTTTATGATTTCCTGCCACCTGGTGTCCTCTAAGGTCTACCTCCCAACCTTTAATTCCTAAACTTTTGGAGAATGGGGTTGACTCACTAATAATCCTGCTACATTTAGAAATCGTATGTAACATTTCTCCCTTTATAATCAATTATTTTATTTTTGGGGGGTGCTCATCCCAGAAATGTTATATCCCCTTCCATATAGATTTTTTCTAAAGCTTTCATAATTGATCCAAGTAAAATTTTGTAGTCTTGAGTTTCAGCTGCAATTCCTGTAAGGTAATAAGGTTGCCTTTATTATATAATTCGAATATAGAGGTTAAGCCCTGATCTATTAATATTTTAATTGTTGGACATAGATCTTTCATTTTAAGGGACTCAATCGGTGCTGCCAATGAAGGGTATTTGGACAATTTAATTTTCTCTTTATTATTGTACCAGTATTTTAAAATGGCATTGATGTTTTTTGGAAGTTTCCTAAACAAGATTTTATTGTATTTGGGAAACCATAGAATAGTTTGAATGGGAAATTCCTTAATTAGGGCTTCTTCCAAAACCAACCATCTTGGTTTATCTTGGATGGTATTCCAACTTATAAGTTAGGCTATATTGATCTTTTGATGAATTTCTATTATACAGGGTACGTTTAAACCTCCGTTATCTAATTTATTGTAAGTTATACTTTTCCTGATTCTGTTTTTTTCCCCTTCATACACGAATTTATCAAGCTGGTCCTGAATGAGTTTTAGATAATTATTTGCTAAAATATCCGGTATAGATCTCATACAATAAGTAATTTTTGGAATAATACTCATATTTATTGAGGCTATTCTAGCTGACCAAGATAGGTTGAGATGTCTCCATCCAGTTAAAATTGGCCTAATTTGTTTCATTATCTCATTAATGTTATCTTTAAGAATCTTACCAACACAAAAGGAGAATCTTATCCCTAGGTAGACTATGTAATGGGATTTCCAGTTAAAATGAAAACATTTTTCCAAATTTTGGTTCTTCTGGTTTTATTCCTCTCATTAAACTATCTGATTTTAACTGGTTAATTTTAAAATAAGACAATCTACCAAATTTGTCCAATATTTCCTGAAGTTTTTTAAAAGAAGTTCTCTGGGTTGGATATAGTAATAATGATATCATCTGCAAAGGCCATATATTTAAATTCTTCCTGGCCTATAAATACTCCCTTGATTTCTCTGCAGTCTCTTATATAGATCGCGAACGGCTCCATAAAAAGGATGAATAATAGCAGAGATAATGGCCATCATTGGCGGGTACCATTACCTATTTTACATTTCTTTGACTCAGTCAGGACTCCCAACTCGTGCAAATAAGTTCGTATATACAGCCTTAACTGACTTTGAGGCAAACTAATCAAACCAAACTTCATAAGTACAGTTAGCAAATATTCCCAATAGACCCTATCAAAAGCTTTCTCTGCATCCAGTGACAGGGTCAATAAGGGTACCTCTTTATCCTTAACATAAGACTGAATATTCAATAATCGTCTAGAGTTGCTAATATCTTTGCGTACATTTTTACATCAATATTTATAAGTGAGATTGGATGGTAACTTCTACACTCCTCCGGGTTCTTCTCTTCTTTCAGAATATTTACTATTTTGGTAAATAGTTTGATGTCATTGAATAGGCCACATAAGTATACTTTAATCTCAGACTGAAGTACCTTATAAAATAGATGGTCAAATCCATCCATTCCTGGAGCTTTATTTGATGTACCACTATTTATTACTTCAATTATCTCCTCTATAGTTATATCCCTATTTAAATATATTGATTCTTGATCAGAAATTCTAGGAATCTTAATATTATCCAAAAAGGCATCAATATCCTCTTTATCTGGGACCACAAAACTCTGATCATTATCTAAATTATATAATTTCTTATAAAAATCCAGAAAAACCTCACTGATTCTATCAGGATTAATATGCACATTTTGCTCTTCATCTTGTATTTTTAAAATCCTATTTTGTTTGCGTTGTTTCTTTAGCCTATTTGCAAGAAATTTACCAGTTTTAGTACCACACAAGAAATTAGATTGTTGAAATCTCCATAGAAGGCTATCAGCCTGGAATTGCAGTATACTTTTTATTTGATTATTTATTATATTTATTTTATTTATAATAAACTCTAAAATCTATAATAAACAAAAAAGTGAATATCACATAACTTCATACTACTAAGAACATACATAGACCTCATCAGAGGACCAGAACAAACATACAACATATCCTTTGGATTTACAGTGCAAATACCCGATGTTAGGAAATGTCAGGAATGGTTTCCCATTAATAGTTGGGAGACTACAATGTGGAGGTAGACTGTCTAATTCATTCACGGGCCTATCTATATAAGGTGACTTAATTCTATTATACAGATAATTCAAGCTACATATAGGTTTCCCTCAAATATAAAATATTACACCCAGGGAAAAAGAAAAATGAAAGACAAATTATAAAAGGGAACAAACATTTGCAACCAAATAATGTGATCACTTAAGATTCCTAACTAAGGAAATTAATTATTTTCTAATCCCTGTGTACTATATGAATACATCTAAGATTGTACTCTTCCCACTAACAGGGTCAACTACTTCCTATATGTGATAATTTCTATCTCTTTCCATGTGTCTATGATATTAAGATAATTGACCTTGTTATATTTAATACTTTGAACCTATATAGTGGGTAATTTACCCCGAGAAAAAAAGAATCTGTGCCTCTTTTTACTCTAACAACTATTATTGCTCTACAAATCTCACTTACTTATGATTTATAGCAATCTATATCAATCACTGTGAATGTGTTTCCAGGGTACCCTAAAGTAGAGATATTATATCTCTTAGGTGTATAACATATTAATGATTTTGCCCACAGTGTATATACCAGTCTGTATACCAGTCTGTATCCTCCCGCCCCCCCGCCAAGACAATTTCTGTCTTCTTAACTGGCTCTGACATCTGATTTTTTTTTTTTTTTAGCCATACCAAATTTCTGGCGGTCAAAGTAGGTTGCTTAACCTCTTTATCTAACAAGGCTATTTCAAACTGCCAGGATTGCATCAGCTTTATTCCCTCCTGAACTGATTTTATCCTGTGCCAGTTAGAATATATACTGAAATAGCCACTGGAGATAACCATTTATATCTAATTTCTTTCTGCCTCAGAACTTGAGTTATTTCATTGTATTCTCTTCTGCTTGATAATGTCTGGGAAGATAAATCTGAGAATATTCTAATATTCTCATATGGGGGTGAAAACTTTTGCTTAACATATGCCGCCCTCATTATATCATCTTTATATGATCGATCGGTCTAAATGTTTCGCTAGGGGTATCCTATGAATAACATCAATAGTATTTTCATTTGTTAGAGCATTTGGGACCAATATCCCCAAAACGTTCTCCACATAGGATTTTAAGTTACTATCTTGTATTGTCTCAGATATGCCTCTCAAACGAAGGTTATTCATCCTGCTTCGGTCTTCTAAAGATGATATTTTAATCGCTAAGACCGCAATTTTATTTTCCAGATCCATTGTCAATTGATTCAACTCTTTGATTTACTTCTTTAATTAGTAGGGTGTTATCTGATATTTTTTTTTGTCAGATCAGAGATTATATTTGTTTGAAAAATCTGTAGCATTTCTTTCATTTTAGAGCAAGTAAGAGTTTCCTCTTCATCTGAGAACGAGAAAATAGTATTAAATTTTAAAACTATACCTGCTAAGTAGTAATAGGCATATTTTCTTATGTTTGTACAAATGACAACAAAAATGTGTAACTAATATTTAGGAAAGGAAAAAAAAATGGTTGATATATTTGACTGCGTTTTTCAGATATCCTCAGTTCACTTATACAGTCATTCCTTGTACTTTATATATTGATATATACCCCATAGGGAAATATGGATCAGGATTAAATTATACAAATATGTTTGATTATGGGCGTTGCAGTGCAGAAGTGATTGATTGTGCTAGAATAACGTGATAGATCACAACAGGGCTGCGTGAATTGACAGGCACTGTCAAGCTGTATTGTATTCTTGGCTACAGTTTGGATACAGATACTTACTTTGCATACCATTCTTTAAGACTATGGCTTGCTCATTGGAGAAAGCAAGTCATGGATACATATCTACGAACCTGCCATACAAATAGGATAAAATATAGATTCTAGCCTAGATCACAGTATTTTGTAATTGTTCCTACAAATTTACTCAATGAGTTTGAATTTCTGCTGGAGGAAGCAATATAACCACAAAGCACTATAATAAACCCAAATTATTTTACATTTTAGTAACGAAAGAGACAAGCCATTAAATCATAACCCTATCAGTCTCATAAGGCCATTTAAGAAGCCATTAAAAGAGCTGCTGACATGTGGATGAGCAGCATTCTCTTATAATGAGCATCTGCTCTACCACCTAGTTATATAAAAGCAGATTGCTCCATGCTCCAGTATAAAAATCAGCATTACAAAACAACACAGAAACAACTAAATCAAAAACTATTTACCGTTACAAAATCATTTTAGTTGGCTAATTATTAATGGACCACTGTACAATGAAAAAATATATTTTTGAAAAACAATAATTTAAGGAACGGGGTAATTAGCTTGTCTTTAGAGTCATCATGATCCATTGGTGAAAGCTTGTTTGTTAGAGGGGTGCTTCCTTTTTTTACAGTAGCAGGACTTGCAGTTTTCCTTGCAAGCTGCCTGCTTCTTCACATGAGCAGGGAGAGCTGAATAGATGTTAAATTGTAAAAGCTTCAATGATAACACATCTCCATCTTCTCACTTGCCACCTTCACCACCAATTCCTCTACTGATAGATAAGAAAACCACAACTCCTAATGCTCCACACTAGCAGGAAGTGTTGAAGCCAGACAAGATGTGAAATTCTATACACAAACAAAAATGTACATTTTCTCTAAAGATGATTATGCCCTCTTACTAATGTTCTTCATTTGTTAATACTTGCAAAACATTTCTTACATTTTTTTTTTTACAAAGCAAAAAGATGTATTTAAGAATAAATGTATAAACTGTCTAAATATCAAGTGGTATGACTAGCAACTCGCTTCTTGTTGGCCTACACACCGCCCGGCTATCTCCACTTCAATCCATTATGAATGCCTCTGCTAGACTAATCTTCCGTATACAATGTTCAGTGTCTGCATCACCTCTCTGTCAGTCACTCCACTGGCTTCCCTTAGCCTCAAGAATAACATTTAAAATCATGACCCTAACATACAAAGCCCTCAATATTAACTCTCCCCCATACATCTTTGCTCTAATCTCCAAATACTCCCCCACCTGCCCTCTTCGTTCTGCTAACGACCTTCTTCTTTCTACAACTCTTGTCACCTCCTCTCACTCCTGCCTCCAGGACTTTTCTCGTGCTGCCCCATATCTCTGGAACTCCTTGCCTTTCTGCTGCCAATATGTACTTCATAGTATACTGACTCTTACATACGACTACAAGAATGAAGCAACTTCAGTCTGTCATTGTACATGTGTATATGAGCGTGTAGATTTTAGTTGATAAGCAAGGTCTTTGGAGATCATCTGTTCTTGATGAAAAATTAGTTATATTTTCAAGGCTCCTTATGTTACGTATCTGACATTATTTGTTAGACTATTTTTTTATTGATGCTGTTACAACAAATAAGCAGTACTTTTGGTTCTTAAATTGTTTTGTCCCATCAAAGAGAGCTCCGATTTGGGTAAAATTCACTCTGAACAGAATCAGATTCCCCATATACAAACATAGGGATGGCCTATCAACCATGTGAATGAGCTTCAGCAGGAAAAATGAATATTAATTAATTTAGGAAAATAAATATAGTTTAGAAGGTGTGTTCAGAAGACCGAAAAATAGGAGGTACAGGCTAACTGAAGACCAGGATTTCTAATATGGGGTGTTATGGCAACAAGTAAAACTGAAGCAATTGATAAGTAATGGTGAGGTGGATGAGTCTTTAAAAAGCATGATTGGATACAGCTAACATCAGTTATGAGAGAATAAAGTAATCATAGTGCGTTATGAAGAAGTTAGTGAATTAGAGGTTAGGTCATGTGTTGTGTGAGAAAAAGTTTGACCCCTGGGCAACTGACTTGGGAAGTCTGATTGCTGTGATTTTGACCATGATGGAGACTATCAATAGGTCAGCTTTAGAGTTGTTGACCTCTGATGAAGGGAAGTCATCCAGGGAGCTATATCAAATAAATAGTTGGTGACACAAGTTAGCTGAAAGGGATAGAAGATAGGTTTGGGGATTAGTGATATATTTGGGTGTGAGAATAGAGAGGATTTAACTTAAAAACTTTTCTTTTTTTTTCTGTAATTAATGTTTTTAAACATAATTTACAGCTCTGATATATTTAAATGATATATTCATTTTGGCACAAAAAAATGTTTAATGGGTGCATACATATAACTTAATTTTTGACATTTTGCTATTCTAAAATTGACAAATAGTATATGTTTATTCATAATTCAACAGCATATCCAGTGACAAAATTAACAGATAAAAAAATATAATATATATTTGTGTACAGTGTTGCCATACTTATCTGGGTAGCTTAGTGTATGAAATGGTGCAAAATATAATTATGATTGTTTGTGTTTATTGTATGAATGGTTGCTTGGTTAGATGTATTCATTGACCTAAAGGCCTGACAATGTCACATGAATGTAAAACAAAACTATAAAATAAAATTAATAACAGCATTAACACTGGCAGACACGTAGACAAAGAGTATTTAATAAAAGGCAGAGATCACTTTTTCAAGATCTGCCCTCCAGGCTCTTTACACTATCGAAGGCAATTCATTAACGGGGATGATTAGCAGTAAGAGCCTGCTCAGGCTAATAATTAATCTTTTATACTTACAGTCCTCTGCCCTGTTGTGTGCCTGTAGATAGACTGAATATAGACTCCATTCCATTCTGCCACATAGCAGCAAGAAAAAGCTCCCTCACAACTAGGCAAGGAAGGGGAGTAAATAATAATAATTATGCAGAGAGTTTATGACCCTTCTGCGTTTGGCCCGCTACATCTTATGAGCCCGGGGATCCTTGAGAATTCCCCTAATTCACCTGATCTTAACCCCTATGCCACGGAGATCCCATATTGGCACCTGTGGCATCTGGAATTAACCCCATTGCCACAGAGATCCTGAAAGGATCTCTGTGGCATCTAAAATTAACCTTAATGGACCTCCATGGCACCCTGCATATCACCACAGGGGTAAAAAAAAAATACATTACCTAAAATAAAAAGTACTAAACCTCTTCAATTATACTTAAAGCCCACAGTCGTCATCTTCTGTCTTATTGAAATGGTCCTATTTGACGAGCGTTTGGTGCATTTCTCTGCCTTAAATTGATTTTTGGTGGATTCTGACGAGCTGAAATATATGTCAATCATATTTCAGCAAACTAGAATAGAGTATTTGATGCCACTCTGATCAACAATTCCAGGGTACAATTTCTAACCAACCAGAATTCACAGATTCTGAGGCCCCCTGTGGCAAAAGTGGTTAATGATTAGGTGCCATGGGATATCGCCCACCTGGACCATCCTCTTTCTGGATAATTTTGCAGCATGCCATCCTCCACTACAAGTTTATCCTATGCTCCTACACAATGCACTCAATCTTGGCAAACAGAGCTACTTCTCCACATTAATATCAAGACTGGCCTCAACCCCAAACATTTGTTCACCACATTCAAGATTCTCCTCTGCACTCCCCCACTTGCTGTCTCATTGCTGAAGACTTTGCTAACCATATAGTAAAATAGTAAAATTTAAACTATTCGTAATGAACTCTCCTTTGAAAAAGCTATCATCATCAGCTTTCATCACACCTTCCCCTCAATAAACCGATAGCATTGTCCATTCACCCTTCCTCAAACCTATATCCATTATGAACTCCTTTGACCCTGTAACTGAGGATGAAGTCTCTAGTCTTCTATCAACCTCTCGTCTTACAACTTGTCCACATGACACAGCTGATCCCTCCCTACTCTACCTCCCTTATCCAAGCTCTGATATATCTATTCAAGCTTTCCCTAAACACTGTCAAGTTCCCATCACCTTTAAAACATGCCATAAGTACACCCATTCTTAACAAACCCTTATCTGATGCAGCTTCTGCATCTAACTACTGCCCTATCTTTCTGCTTCTGCGTGTCATCTAAAAGCGCCTTACCAAATGTATTTCCTTCAACTGCCACATTGACCCCTTCCAATCTGGCTTCCGGCCCCTCTTGGTTCACATCTTATCTAGAAAATCCTTCTATAGGCCTCTTTTTAGTCACGCCCTCTAACTGTTGGCGTACCCTGAGGTTCAGTCTTAAGCCTACCTAAGTTCCACTGGACCTCACTCTGCCTTTCATCCCTCACATACAATCACTAGCTAAATCTTGTCTTCTCCATCTAAAAAATGTATCCAGAATTCGTCACTATCTTACACAAGCCACAAATCCTTATACACTTTCTCATCATCTCTCGACTAGACTACTGCAACTCGCTTCTTGTTTGCCTACCCACCACCCGGCTATCTCCACTTCAATCCATTATGAATGCCTCTGCTAGACTCATCTTCCGTTCACAAAGTTCAGTGTTGGCATCTCTCTGTCAATCACTCCACTGGCTTCCCATAGCCTCAAGAATAAAATTTAAAATCATGACCCTAACTTACAAAGCCCTCAACAATAACGCTACCCCTTACATCTCTGCTCTTATCTCCAAATACTCCCCCCACCCGCCCTCTTCGTTCTGCTAATGACCTTCTTCTTTCAACAACTCTTGTCACCTCCTCTCACTCCTGCCTCCAGGACTTTTCTTGTGCTGCCCCTAGTCTCTGGAACTCTTTGCCTCGCTCCACTAGATTATCCTCTTGCCTCAAAACATTTAAAACCTCACTTAAAACGCATCTCTTTAAAGAAGTGTATCACCTTCCACCATAACACGATTATCACCTCTCTTTCCCTCTTTTACCACTCACTATACCTTAGATTGTAAGTCTGCGAGTTTCTATCCAAAGTACTTTGGGAATTCACCATGGACATTGGATTTCTAGCTCAAAGACAGGCCCTCCTTGCTTTGCTATATGTTAATTTGTATTTATCTTTTCTGAACTTAATTTATGTACAGCGCTACTGAATATGTCGGCGCGTTCTAAATTAACTATAATAATAAATGAACTATAATAATAAGCCCCCTCTATTTCTCCATCTATACATCCTCCCTTGGAACCCTAACAACATCTTTTGGATTTCAATATCATCTATATGCAGATGACACTCAAATCAACCTCTAAGTATTTGAGCTATTCCACTCTCTTCTAGCTTAAGTTGCCAACTGCGTCCCTAGCATATCCTCCTGGATGTCTACCCATCAACTCAAACTCAACATGTCAAATACATAGCTCCTTATCTTCCCATCCTCTGCTTCAGCTTCCACTCCTCACATATCCTGACAATGCCATCACTCCTGACAATGCCATCATCACTTCCACCTCCCAGGTCTGCTGTCTTGGGGTTCTACTGGATCCTGCCCTCGCTTTCATTCCACACATTCAATCAATCATACAATCTTGTAATTTTTCACCTAAAACATATCTCCAAAATATGTCACCACCTTACACAAGACACAACTAAAATTCTAATGGACTTTCTCATCACATCTCTCATCTACTACTGCAACTCTCTTCTTGCTGGCCTCCCCATCACCCGCCTGTCTCCACTCTAATCCATATTTTGAGCATCCACTAGACTCATATACCATGCTCAATAGCACCTCTCTGTCAGTCACTCCACTGGTTTCCCATAGTTTCCAGAAAAAAATTTGAAATCATGACCTTAATGATCTTCTTTCTACCTCACTCACTTCCGCCTTCGGGACTTTCCTTGTGCTGCCCCTATTCTTTGTAACTCCTTGCCTCTCTCCACTAAACTATCCTCCTGCCTCAAATCATTCAAAACATCTTTATAAATGCATCTGGATTAAAGGAGCTTATTACCGCCAGCCTTAATATGCACAATGCATCTATCACCATCTTGTACCTTACCCATACCCTTTAAGACTGTAGGTTTGCAAATTTTCAATCTTGTTAGGTGCTTTAGGGAAAGCACTATGTGCGTTTGGTTGAAAGCTCAATAACAGGGCCCTTCATTATTTTGCAATGTGTCCAGACTGTTTTTGACTTGTAAAGGTATATGAAAGTGAACTGGGTATTAATGCATCCGATAGAGGAGAATTTATAGTGTATGAAAAAACTTGCTTGCATGAAAAAATTCCAAAGTAAACAGTTAAACCGTTAGCATGAAGTTTGCTGAATTTCTTGCTTTTGCAAACAGTTTTCTCTCAATGTTGACACCCCCTGAAATGCAGAGGGATAATTAGCATAACTTATACAGTGCCTTGCAAAAGTATTCACTCCCCTTGACTTTTTACCTATTTTATTACATTACAGCCTTAAGTTCAATGTTTTGTTAATCTAAATTTGCGTGATGATCAGAACACAATAGTCTAAGTTGGTGAAATTAAATTAAAAAAATACTGTATTTTTCGCTATATAAGACGCACTTTCCCCCCCCTCAAAAGTAAGAGGAAATGTCTTTGCGTCTTATGGAGCGAATGTGTGTGCCCTGGACCAGAGTGCAGGGGCGGGAAGCATACTGAGATTGTGGAGCCCCCTACTGAGCCTCTCTCTGCCCCTCTTGATCCTCTCCCCCTACTGATTCTCCCCTTCGACCCCTCTGATCCTTCCCTTGGCTCCCTTTAGATCCCCACTCCTGATCGCCCCCCCATTGGCGCTTCCTACAGCACCAGCAGCATGCCTCTGAACTGCATCTCGTCTGCCGGCGCATTTTAGTGATGTCACAATCGCAACGCAAGGGAAGGCTGCAGTACAGGAGGAGTTCTGGTAGGAAGCGCTGCGTGTTGGGGTGAGATCAAGATGGGCCAAGGGATGATCATGGATGGGCATTGGGGAGAATCAAGAGAGGAAAGGGTAGGATCAAGAGGGGCAGGGGGGATCAGGATGGTCTGGGAGGGTCAAGGGCTCATGGAGGCTCCCAAATGCTCCAAATGTGTGTGTGTGTGTGTGTGTGGTGTATGTGTGTGTGTCTATATATATATATATATATATATATATATATATGTGTGTGTGATGTAGGTGTGTATATGTGTGTGAAGTGTATTTGTGTTTGATTCAGAAACTTGGTGCGTTGTATGGTCAGGTGCGTCTTATATGGCGAAAAATACGGTATATACATAAAACTATTTTATAGAAATAGAAAACAGAAAATTGGCATGTGCGTATGTATTCACCCCCTTTGTAATGAAGCCCATAAAAAGCTCTGGTGCAACCAATTACTTTCAGAAGTCACATAATTAGTGAAATGATGTCCACCTGTGTGCAATGTAAGTGTCACATGATCTGTCATTACATATACACACCTTTTTTGAAAGACCCCAGAGGCTGCAACACCTAAGCAAGAGGCACCACTAACCAAACACTGCCATGAAGACAAAGGAACTCTCCAAACAAGTAAGGGACAATGTTGTTGAGAAGTAAAAGTCAGAGTTAGGTTATAAAAAAATATCCAAATCTTTGATGATCCCCAGGAGTACCATAAAATCTATCATAACCAAATGGAAAGAACATGGCACAACAGCAAACCTGCCAAGAGACGGCTTCCCACCAAAACTCAGGGACTGGGCAAGGAGGGCATTAATCAGAGAGGCAGCACAGAGACCTAAGGTAACCCTGGAGGAGCTGCAGAGTTCCACGGCAGAGACTGGAGTATCTGTACATAGGACGACAATAAGCTGTACACATCATAGAGTTGGGCTATACTTTCAGCAAAAAACAGAATGGCATGTTTTGAATTTGCGAAAAGGCATGCGGGAGACTCCCAAAATGTATGAAGAAAGGTGCTCTGGTCTGATAAGACTAAAATTGAACTTTTCGTCTATCAAAACGCTATGTCTGGCGCAAACCCAACACATCACCCTAAAAACATGCTCTGGGGATGTTTTTCGGGACTGGGAAACTGGTCAGAGTTGAGGGAAAGATGGATGGTGCTAAATACAGGGATATTCTTGAGCAAAACCTGTACCACTCTGTGCGTGATTTGAGGCTAGGACAGAGAATCACCTTCCAGCAGGACAATGACCCCAAACACACTGCTAAAGCAACACTTGAGTGGTTTAAGGGGAAACCTGTAAATATGTTGGAAAGGCCTAGTCAAAGCCCAGACCTCAATCCAATAGAAAATCTGTGGTCAGACTTAAAGATTGCTGTTCACAAGCGCAAACCATCCAACTTGAAGGAGCCGGAGCAGTTTTGCAAGGAGGAATGGGCAAAAATCCCAGTGGTAAGATGTGGCAAGCTCATAGAGACTTATCCAAAGCGACTTGGAGCTGTGATTATTTTCTGCAAAAAATATTTGCATTTTTTTCATGCAAACATTTTTTGCTAGGTGGCTTATGACGCACTCTATATGATGCATTTATAACCCACCTCACTTTCATATACCTTTAACCTTTGGATAGTACTGCGGAATATGTTGGCGCTTTTGTTTAAAATAAATAGGATAAGTAACATGTAAGGTAAGTAAAATTTTCATTATAATTGAGAAAAATTAGGAAATGTAATGGTAAAAATTGCATTTATCTATAGTTAAGGTTGGAGTGCAAAATGGGGCTATGCAAGACTGGAAAAACACTGGAAAGAACATCCCTTCCTCTCCCGCAAAGGTTTTTCCGCTGACATCATCCATGATACCATATATGTAATTAGGTGACATCATTCACAACAATATATCACATATAATAGTTGTCAGCGAGACGTCGTCACGCTTTGTGAGGTGCGTACGAGTTAGGCGGCGCTCATCGCTTGCGAGCCTTGCGAGGAGAGCCGTTAACACGTAGCACGTAGGCGATGAGGGCGGAAGGCGCTCATCGCCTGCGAGCCGTTAAGGCACTACAACGCACTACAAATATCACCACAAACACGATGAGACAATGAAATACGCGGGACTTTGCCACAAAACACTTCCTTAACGCAGGATCGCCTTGGCCTGCAAGCGGTTGACAAATGCAAGACTTAAAAAAAAAATACGAGAAGCGGGACTTAGAAAAAAAAGATACGAGATGCAAAAAATTACTAGTTTAACGGACGAACTGTGAATAAGAAAAAACAATAAAAACACACTAATAAAACCAAAAAAAATTACAAAAACATCACAGATAGCACGGGGCAACAGCGAGGACGTCTGGGAGTGAGGTGGAAGGCGAATTTACTCGAAAATCGCCTAAAGGAGGAAAAAGATGCCAGCCGAAAAAAATTAAGACGAGGCTACACGACCTTGGATGGCGCAAAACACTGCCAAGCGCGTAGCATTTTACACACCTAATTACGAACTACCAAATACACTATTACAAAAGCCGTAAAATGCACACGTGACGCGTAACACATTAATAACATTACTAATATACAATGCCGCTTTACACAATAAACCAACGGCTTTACCTCGCTCACGCAGCCTATTCATAATGCACATTTGGAACATTCATTACACTTTATCCCCAACACTCAAACTGTATATTCTATGCTGTCAGGAAATACAAACAGATTGTTAGCTCTTCAGGCTATTGCTGGCTGCATATATTAATTATAAATACTTAAACTATATTAATTTATTCAAAAAATTATTCATTATTACTTAACTACATATACATAAAAATATATATCTCTCTTTATCATGACTCATGAAGGTGCTCAGGGGACCAAAAGTACACAAAGGCGCTCAGCGCAAGCCTCGCAATGAGCGCTGAAGGTACTCAGAGTACAAAACGCTTTACATTATGTGTCAAATAGCATTCCCATGGCTTAAAATTTGATTGCCCCGTCATTTTTGACGGGCAAGTCGCTAGTAACTAATAACAGGTGTTAAGTGAATGATGTATAATATGAAAAATGACATAATTGATGTTATTACTGATGTCATCACACTAGACCCCTACGATGCAACTTTATGCATTCATAATTGTAAGCCTACTTAATTTAACTGTGGAGGATTACAAATTGAAGCTGATAATGAAAATAATATATATGACTAAAAATATTTAGCTTAAAGACACCTTACTTTAATGTTTCACTAAAGTTAATTTGAAATGGCATTCATTAATGGTGTCTATATGTGAAGTTTTATGTTAGGTATGTTACTTAATCATAGATTTGATTGCAGACAAGACCCTAAAAATGTTTACCCATTCTGCTTATACCATGCATACTTAAATTAATTAATTTTATTGGACTCTACCATTTCCTTGGGATGGCAGGTATATTTCTACTATTGTTTCTGTAAATTAGTACTTTCTCACATTATCCCAATATCTTCCAATTTCCTTCCAACTTTTCCTGGAAGATACAGAATGATATTGTAGTATTGTACATAAAATAGTATTAACTAAAATTGAATATGTATATATCTGCTTAAGCACATTTTTTAAAGTTGTATTTTTTGTGGCACACATCTTAGCTTTATAAAACTGTTTAAATATTAACATTGCTTAAGTTTGACTTGTCAGTAATTATGTGGCATCAATAAAATCTGGAATTTATTATAAGTCTGATACATTCGCACTCATTCGTCATACTATGTGAACTCAAGTGAGACAGTTTGTACTCGGCAGATTGTTGTATTCACACAATATGAATTGTAACTCATGGTCTGTGTGGTGGGCTTTGAGCTTACCCTGTAGTAAGAAGAGTAACAGCATGTTTTACTTATTTTATTTTAGGCTACAAAGTTAATTCAAAGTTTTTTTCATCGGGTATGGGCAGTCTATGAACTGAGTATTATAGGTCTTCAGTGGAAGTCAAAAGACAGCTAGCAGTTTAGATAGGTGATACCTTTTTGTCATTAATAGATATTATCTCCATCAAAATGTTTTCATTTGTATTCTGGCTAACACAGTACCTCACCTTACCTACAGCCAAACATAATCATATTTACTTTAAAAAAATTATTTTCATTTGTGCATATTATCATGCACCTAAAGTGAAAATTTTCAGTACAAAACTGACATCATATGGGTTTAGTGTGATGTCACTGTCACCAGTAATATCATGGATGATGTTGTGAATTATTTCATTAGCATGGCTCTGTGGGGGATAATCCAACTCTACTCCCAGGATATGAATGCCAATTTATGTCTATATATATATATATATATATATATATATATATATATATATATATATATACATATATATATATATATTAGCGACTTGTGGCAATAAAATTTGACGGCAATAAAATTTGAAGCCATGGTAATGCTGTTTGCCACCGAATGTGAGGCGCTCATCGCGAGCCACAACTTACTAACCTTTAGCACTCATTGCAAGCCTCTACCCCTGTGTACTTAATAAACCTCACACTTGAGCACCCTCAGCGCTCATTGGGAGACTTTCTCCCTATGTTACTATCTTGGGTTAAGTGTCACTGGCTTGGATTAAGTGTTACTGCCTTTGATTAAGTGTTACTATTTTGCGTTAAGTCTTAGTGTCTAGGGCTGGTATTTAAGTCCTTTGGCCGCCTTTTATGTCTTTCAGCCTCATTTTCGGTTAGTTTAATTTTTTTCGCCCGCCATTTTTTTCTCGCTTCAGCAATTTTTGATTGTAAAAAGAAGGCAAAATATGCCTCAAATTAACTTGCAACCTCACTCACAGGGTTCCTGGCACCCCCCCTGAGCTGTGTGTGTGTGTGTGTAAGTAAATTTGAGGTGTATTTGTGTGTTTTTGCAGTTTGGCAGTTCGGACATTAAATTTGTATTTTTGTAGGCCGTAATTTTGTCGAATGCCGCTAAGTCCCAAGTCGGACTGGGCGTAATTTTGTGGGCGTCTGTAAGTCGCGGTGAGCACCTTCTATGCTCTTTTATATAAGTCCCGCATGTCTCCGGTTGAGCTCCTGTGGCGCTCATCTCCACCATCTCAATGAGTGCATTGCCTAAGTGCTACAGGTCGTAGGAATGAGCGCCTACGCCGAAGCGAGGACCGCAGTTGCGGTCGCTATGCGAGCCAGCAATTTAAACAAGTTGTTACCAACAACTTTTGGCAAGCCTGCAATTACGCCAACTATATATGTGATGAAAAATTATGTCACAGCTTTCATGGGAAAGACATACTGCTCCATAGCCCCCTATTGGCCGAATCTGGTAATGTTATTTTTTTGTGTCCCCTATTCATTTAATCTGGGGGCGATTATGCTCCTGGTCATCATAAAAACCTTTGCAGTGGTGGAGAGGGATGTTAGGAACCATAACTTCCCAATTTATTGTGTGTTTTCAACCTAGGGTTGAAAAATATTTTTACTTTACAACACATTGTGTGTGATACATCTATATATGTACAAATGTCTTTACATTTGTGTAGATAAAATAACTACCATTAAACAACAATGCATTTAAGTACAAAACTCATTAATTATTGGAGCATGTGGGAAACATTAGTTTGACACTAACGGTAAATATAATGAGATTCGTAAGATCCTATTTTGCTCTTGGAAGTTTTGTTTAAGGGATATGAAAGTTGCATGGATTAATACATTTCTACACCCTGTAGGCATAAAACAGCATATTTGAATGCAGTACATTTCATAAAACATTTTATTTTTATGAATATCTAAAAATCCCTCTAATAATTAGAGGGGGTGTCTATACAGGCATCTGATCCCCCATCAGAATGCAGCATCAGGGGAGCAATATTAACCCACTATTTACCTGCTGTTGCTTGCTCAGCCAATCTTCTTGCAGCTTCCTGTCTGTATGTCAGCAGCAATACATAGCACATATCAGTGATACACTACATATGCAAGGCTGTTTTGAGGCACAAACAGGAACCACCGAGTTAATTTGAAAGTTTCAGCTAACCTGATTGGCAAAAACAAATCATTATAAATTTGAGGCTAGTTTAGCCTGGGTTTGGAGAGTGTAAACCCTAATTTGCACTGAGGATTTTTTCATGCAAAAATGTTTGCATACACTACTAATTTTCCTCTCTCAGATGTATTCATAATCTAGGATACTTACATATCCCTTTAAGGATCTCTAGATAAGCTCATATTAATTACCTTTGTAATACACTTGCATCTGACCTCAGTTCTGTACAGGACATGACTTCCCCAGGAAATGACAGACCAGAGCTGCACATCATTAGAGTACTCTAATAATTTGACCATACTCGCAGCCCTATATTATATTCCAAGCCCGTAACGGCTACTGGACACCCACAAAGCCTGCAGGCTTGAAATTCTGCTGCATTACAGAGCTATTACATTCAACCATGCCGCGAGTTACAGGCCGGAGACGCAAGCCCATAAATCATTCTTGTGCACGTTGCATGTGCGCCTGTGAACATGATCAATTATTCAAACCCGTAGTTACAGGTTTAGACGGAGCCAATAGCAAAAGAGATTGTCATCATTACGTCACTGAAATATGGAGGTTAGATTTCAAAGCCTTACGGCTTTCAATATCGACTAGCGATCGGACCCACAGTAAATGTAATATTCTAGTCCAGGCAAATTCCATTATATGCATTAACACATTGATTGCCGGGATTGATATAACACGGAAATTAAACATTACAGAAAATATTTTATGCAGCAGATTTGCGAGCTTGAGAATGTTGTGCTATTTATTTTAATACCTAATATCACTTTCCCTTTAATTATAAGTACAGTAGTGTGTTGATATTTCCATTTACAGTGCTATGTATTGGTCTTTAACCCCTTTGTGGGTCCTCTCTAGTACCAGTTATCTTTTTGGCTCCATTTGCGGGTTACAGGTTTGAACGCCAGTGAATTTGTAGCAAATTAATAGCGATTTTGAAAGTTAAAGGCTTGACCGATCAAAGGATTTGCGGCAACGTAGTTCAGATTTCGACATCCCATAGGGTTTTCCTCCTGTAACCTGCAGATCGTTTGCGGGTAGCCAATTTACGAGGCCAATTTAATAGATGTAAAGTGGGGGGGGGAAAGTATTTGATCCCCTGCTGATTTTGAACATTTGTCCACTGACAAAGAAATGATCAGTCTATAATTTTAATTGTAGGTGTATTTTAACAGTGAGACAGAATAACAAAAAAAAAACCCAAGAAAAACGCATGTCAAAAAAGTTATAAATGTATTTGCAGGTCAGTGAGGGAAATAAGTTTTTGATCCCCTATCAATCAGCAAGATTTATGGCTTCCGGGTGTCTTTTATACAGGTAACAAGCTGAGATTAGGAGCACTCTCTTAAAGGGAGTGCTCCTAATCTCTGCTTGTTACCTGTATAAAAGACACCTGTCCACAGAAACAATCAATCAATCAATTAGATTCCAAACTCTCCACCATGGCCAAGATCAAAGAGCTATCCAAGGATGTCAGGGACAAGATTGTAGACCTACACAAGGCTGGATTGGGCTACAAGACCATTGCCAAGCAGCTTGGTGAGAAGGTGCGATTATTCGCAAATGGAAGAAACACAAAATAACTGCCAGTCTCCCTCGGTCTGATGCTCCATGCAAGATCTCACCTTGTGGAGTTTCAATGATCATGAGAATGGTGAGGAATCAGCCCAGAACTACATGAGAGGATCTTGTTAATGATCTCAAGGCAGATGGGACCATAGTCACCAAGAAAACAATTGGTAACACACTACGCCGTGAAGGACTGAAATCCTGCAGTGCCCACAAGGTCCCCCTGCTCAAGAAAGCACATGTGCAGGCCCGTCTGAAGTTTGCCAATGAACATCTGAATGATTCAGAGGAGAACTGGGTGAAAGTGTTGTGGTCAGATGAGACAAATCGAGCTCTTTGGCATCAACTCAACTCGCCATGTTTGAAGTAGGAAGAATCCTGCCTATAACCCCAAGAACACCATCCCCACTGTCAAACATGGAGGTGGAAACATGATGCCTTGGGGGTGTTTTTCTGCTAAGGGGACAGGACAACTGCACTGCATAAAAGGAACGATGGACGGGCCCATGTACCGTCAAATCTTGGGTGAAAACTTCCTTCCCTCAGCCAGGGCATTGAAAATGGGTCGTGGATGGGTATTTCATGACAATGACCCAAAACACACAGCCAAGGCAACAAAGGAGTGGCTCAAGAAGAAGCACATTATAGTCCTGGAGTGGCCTAGTAAGTCTCCAGACCTTAATCCCATATAAAATCTGTGGAGGGGACTTTGAGAGGATCTGCAAAGAGGAGTGGGACAAAATCCCTCCTGACATGTGTGCAAACCTGGTGGCCAACTACAAGAAACGTCTGATCTTTGTGGTTGCCAACAGGGGTTTTGCCACCAAGTGCTAAGACAAAGGCTTTGTCAAGAGAATTTTTTGTGCCAAGAGGTTTTTAATTGACAAGGGGACATCCTTTCAGATAAGAAGTAAAAATATTTCACCTTAAAGAAAGAAAAGGGTTCACAGTAAGGGTGGTTAATCTATGGAATTCTCTACCAAAGGATGTGGTGACAGCGGATTCGATAGATAACTTTAAAAAGGGTTTGGATATATTTTTAAATAAAAAAAAAACATTAAGGGCTATCCTGGATAAATTGAGAGGGAGTATTGATCCAGGGATGAATCTGATCGCCAGTACCTTGGGTCGGGGAGGAATTTTATATTATTTTCCCTGTTGAGACAATTGGCAAAGTTTCACTGAGGTTTTTTTTTCTGTTTGCCTTTCTCTGTATCAATTAACAATAAATACGCGTATTGCAGATCAGAGGAGATCTAAAATGGTTGAACTTGATGGACTTTTTTCAACCTAAATTAGTAAGTAACTATGTAAATTACTATGAAGGGGTCAAATACTTCTTTCCCTCATTGACCTGCAAATCAATATATAACTTTTTTGACATGCCTTTTTCTTGTTTGTTTTTTTGTTGTTGTTATTCTGTCTCTCATTGTTAAAATACACCTACCATTAAAATTATAGACTGATCATTTCTTTGTCAGTGGACAAACGTTCAAAATCAGCAGGGGATCAAATACTTTTTTCTCCCACTGTAAGTCTTGCAGACGGGCTATGGCTTTACACGCTGACTGAATTTAATGGGACTGTCAGAGTATGTTCTCTACATGGTAAGACTTACTGTGTTTTTAGGAGTGAATAGTGATTCCTTATGAAACAGAATGGCTACAGAAAGAGTCACTTTGACTACTTTAAAAAGTGTCTGTCTGTCTTTCTATCTTTTTCAGTTACTCTCTGTCCTGTTTTCCTCTTTCTTCTCTCACTTTTTATATTATCGGTCTCTCAAATTTAATCCATTCATTTTAGTGTGTTGTATTATATAGATATTGATTGAATATTTTCACTGGGAAAAATAAAGGACCATCACGGCTATTTTGTTTTAATTAATATAAACTTATCAGTACAAGTTGGATAATCACATCAGTGATATCTCTAGTATTGCATCATTAGTGTTTTTAAATCTAATTTCCCATAGATGAAATGTTCAGATATTGATTCAAGTGCTTATGTAGTATAATTGCATAAAATAAAATATGATTTTTTTTTTTATTTATTAATGATTACATTTAAGACATAAACAATAATTGTTAGTTTCTCTGGTAGTACGTAGTCTGTATCTCCCTGGACCCATGAGGGCCTGGAATTGCATTACAGTACATTGAAAGCCAACAAGCCATGGCCAAATAATTTGATACATTGAGCACAGGTTTGTATTTTAATGGAACAAACATGATATTCTTTGATTGGTTAATAAAAAGAACTCTTGATATATTTTAGTCATTCTTTTTGCCCCACATACTGCTGGCGGTTGCTGCATATATTGTCTAATTCTGAGTCTATAGGCACCTACAGTGATCTCTTTTGTCTGGTAGGAGTAGCATTGTTATGGATTCAGATATCAGCTCTCCTAATATTGTTCTTCTAATTTGCTTTGTTCATATATGAACTGGCTGTGATGCTGCATATAACAGGCTTTGTCCACAGAAAATACATTACAATAATATATATTAACAGTTTTAATTGATGCTTTATGTTGGAAAGCTCTTAGAAGTCTGCCATTGTCCTTTTAATGTTATTCACTTATGTCTCTGTATTTCAGAAATACACTTAGATATCACAGGGAGACAAAACACATCTTGAATAAATTAAGAACCAGGTCCAGGATTCTCAGGAAGCTAGGCTGGTACCACGATATTGGCAAAACACAGATGTGGTGAATTTATGTAATAAGGAAACTAGAGATCTACTGATGGACTTACAGACTTGTATATCTGATGTCAACAGCAGGGAAGCTCTTCAAAAGGTTACCAAAGGATTATATGAAATCAGCAGGGTATTAAGGGAGATAAGTCGTGTCAAGCTAATCAAATTAATTTATATGAGGAAGTCATTAGGAATGTAGAGCAAGGCAATACAATATGTGTGTGGACTCTGAATGTTTCTAAGACCTTTGATACAGTGGCACACTGTGGTTTATTATTTAAAATAAAAACGGCACTCCTTGTTTGGTAAGCGAAACTGGTTGAAGGATGTGAATGGAGAATTGTTGTAAAAATATTATTATAACAAGCCCACTTTTTACACAGCACAATATAGTTGGATCTAGTTACAATTACATTAGAGGTCAGGCAGCTGGAAGAGTGTTAGGGTCATGCTCTTGCATGCTTAGGCCCCTATTCAATTCGAAGTCCGTAGTTAGCTTCAAACTGAAACTTTTGGCTGCGGGTTCCAAATTTGTTACATATCTAGATGTATTTATTTGACTCAAGCTCGCAATTACATGCTCACAGCCCCAACATGCAAGCCATGAACCCGTACATAGCATTTCAGGGCATGATCATGATTAATTAAGCAAGCTCGAATGTTACAATCTCGACAGAGCTAATAGTAAACAAGACTATCCTCATGACGTCAGTTTAAACTACAATCAGTTTGTGTTTAGAAGTCCAATGTGCAACCCAGAGATGTAGCAATCAATAAAAACCCGTAAAGCAACTGTTCTAGTCTATGCAGGTTCCATGTAATGTATGAACTACTTGATTCCAGGGATCGATATAACATAAAAATAAAACATAAAACTTTTTTTTTTTGTTTATTGCAGCTTTGCAAGCTAGAGACTGTTGTGCAATTCTAATACCTTTATTTGCTTTCCCAGTACTTTTAATTACAGTATTGTGTGTTTATTTGCTTTTGCAGTGTGAACAGGGGTTTAACCCAATTGTGAGTCCTATCTAGTACTCGTATACTTGTTTTTATACATTTGCCATTTACGGGTTTGATGGCAATTGCGGGCTTGTTGAATTGTTGTTATTGAATATTGATTTTGCGTCAAAGAAGGAGATAGGACAGAGTTACGTTTTTGACAAACACAGTGATTTTGAGTGAACTGGAATGCAAGTAGCTAAAAGTAGGTAATTAAATATCGGTAACATTCACAGGCTCCATTACAGGCTCATGTAATTGCGTTTTGGACTATTAAATAGGGGCCATAGTGGCTAGAGGGGATGGGGCACAGGAGTGACAAAAGGTTAGTTGGAGGGCTGAGGACAATTTTATAGTAGGTGGATAGGATATTGGATAATTGTCTTATAGAGCTTTTGAACTAATGCCCCAGTCTTCACCATGATACACAGCCACATTCTACAATATGTTAGCAATTATGCCTTCTTCTTATCACTTTCATGCTTTTCGTCTGGACCTCTGAAAATTGTTTAAACCGGATTGTTATGTATTTATTGCTTGTACGCTTTGTTTATAGCACTGCATAAACTGTTGGTGTTTTATAAAAAAATGGGTAATAATAATGATATTCCTACTACTACTATTATGTATATTATTATTTATTTGTAAAGCATCAACATATTACTTAGAGCTATACAGGGGTTAAGTACAAAAAAAATACAATATTGACAGATGGCAAACAATGGAGGGCCCTGTCTACTACCACTTTATTACTACAAATATTACTGCTATTACTACTACTTATAATAATAATAATAATAATAATAATAATAATAAATAACATGTGAATGTCATCAGGGAATCTTTGGGAAAGAAGTCCCTTTTGTAAAAATAATTATAAGAAAAGGGTATTAGTTGAGGAAGTTTGTACCTGGTGAGGTTGTGATTGGAGTTCCATCTGCATGTAACACAGTATAGACAAACTGTAAAGTGTATAGACCTGCAAAGATGGTATTTGGAGTTTTTGCAGTTTATTTTCTTTCTCCTACAGTCCAATTTATCTCTCCTGCCCTTGAGGTAGACTAATGTCTTCTATACTCAGACACATGACTGACAGGCAATGTGTCAATACACATTAGTGGTTGGCTGCCATCGAGCACTGATGTTCCTCCTGTCTACCATGCTATGTGACACAGCAAAGAAGGCAAAACAAGACACGTAGCATTGACAAAATGAAATGGAAACAGCATTTAATTGCCAGAAAAGTTATTCATTGATCCTTGCAGCTGTCTGTAGCGTGGATGGAGGGAGTAAATATTGGAAAAAAAGACTAGGTGGAAAAGATACTATGGGCCTCATTAAATTGCTACGTTTTTGGCATAAGTTGCCGCAAGGGGTGGCCGCTACTTGGCTATTCAATTTGCTTAAGTTTGCGGCCTATGATCGTGTTACGAGCCTCACACTGCGCTCCCTTGCGATTAGTTCAATCGCAGCTTACTTCCGTCAAAGCCTTTAAACTTCTGCGGCCGCAAGAGTTGCAGCCGCAAGAAATGCCCATTCGCTATTCAATTGCTACGATTAACCCTCCGTTAAGCCCGTAAATCGCTAACATTGAACCACAGCTTACTTACACCAAAGAGGTCCCGCAACAGTCTTACTTACAAAACGTAGCACTAATTAAGCAAATAAAAAAAGCCATCCTGTACTTTTATTAGAAGTGAAAGTGATATTTTGTCTTAGAATTAATAGCACAACATTCTCAGGGTCGCAAATCGGCCAAAACAAATACTTTATTTCATGTCACAACCATCATATAAAGTCCTACGGGCTTGGAGGTTATTTGCCCTTCAAGCCCGTACGGGCTTGATTAACGAGTTACGGGCTTGGAGGTCATTCAAGCCTGTCGGGGTTAAACATGAAATCAAGTATTTGATTTTGGCGATGTGCAAGCTTGAGAATGTTTTGCTATTAATCCTCATATCACCCATTGTGTTCCCCATTATTTACAGTGCTTTACAATCCTGGATTGAATATATATTTGCATTAACAATGCTTTGAGTTTGCGGCCTTCAAACTCCAAGTCTGTATGGGTTTGAACAACGATTTACTGGCTTGGAGGTCAGTCAAGCTCCTAGGACTTTGGACGGAAATTAAACCTGTAATGAAATATTTGATTTTGGCGATGTGCAAGCTTGAGAATGTTTTGCCATTAATCCTCATGTCCCCCATTGTGCTCTCCATCATTTACAGCCCTTTACAGTGCTGGATTTAATTTATATTTGCATTTACATTTAGCCGAGTTTGCGATTAGCCGCAAATTCAATAAGGGTGGGTTGGCAGCACCTCTGATTGAGGATTACTATGAGGCAGTGAAAATGGCACATATCAGATTTATTGTTTTGTGACAATTCAGCCAAGTGGAGAGATATAGAAGTATCATTCGATCAGAGGATAACCATAGAAGATTTTATTTGGTATGATCCTGGCCAAGTGATATTAAACTACTTTTCATAGGTAACCAAAACAAGTCTAAAATCATGGTTCAAGATTAATAAGAAATGTAAATTCATAAAACTCTACTCCAATTAAATTTATTATGAAAACTAACAGGATGGAACAAATAGATTTTTGGGATAGATGGGGATTAGTAAAGTTGAACGACCTCTATGACAAAAATGGATTTAAATCTTTTGAAAGTTTATGTGCTGACTTTAATTTACCATCTTCTATATGGTTGATACATAATACTTTAAATTAGATTATTAAAAAATCTAATCTTCATTTAATTTGTACGAAACCTTTTACTGACTTTGAGAGGAGATGTTTCAATAAGAAAGGGAAAAAGATAGGCATACCAGGCTTAAGGAAAATAGCACTTATTTTTGGGAAATCGTCTTATGTTGAATGTTGGGGGAGAGATTTTGATACCCAATGGGATCATTTGGTGTGGTTAAAAGCACTTGCCTCAACTTCTAAGGCTGTATCTTGCACCACACTTTAAATTGGTACAAAGATGGTACAGAGTACCAACTCTTTTACAGAAGATCTATCCAAAAAAAGCTGACGGTCTGTGCTGGAGAGGTTGTAATGGTCAGGGTACCCACAAGCACATATGGTGGGAATGCTCTATAGTAAAGGAATTTTGGTCTATGTGCGTGGTAAATATCATATCTATTGTTAATACTCCACTAAGTAAAAAACCTGGATTGGTGCTGTTCCACATCTTTCCTAATTTTATTAAAGAAAGTGAAAAATATTTGGGGATTCAAATCTTGCTAATAATTAAATGGCTTATAGCCAAATATTGGAAACAAGGAACACTTCCTTCATGGAACAAAATATCTATCAATATTGATAGATTGTATAACACTGAAAGAGACAACGGTATTATAGATGCAAATACCACAATCAATAAGCTTTCAAATAAATGGGAAAGATGGGAACAGCTAAAAAAAGAAGATTGTTGATGTTCCCCTCCATCTTAATTTCTGTTTGAAGTATGTCTATGTATGTGTAAATGTTTTGTTTATTTTTGTATAATTTGGAAGATATGCTGCTATTGTATTACAAAATTAATGTATTATTTTGATATCTTTACAATAAAAAATAAAAAACTACGGCCTGTATAACGTAAACTGCAGGTTTGAAATTTGCTACATTTACAGAGAGATTCAATTGAACAAGCCCGCTATTTATGGGCTGAAAGCCGAAACTGTAAACCATGCATCTATAAGTTGAATTTCAAAGCGTAATCGTGATCAATTAAGCAAGACCGTAACTACGGATTTAGAAACAGCCAATAGTAAATGAGAACGTCATCATTACATCAGTAAAACATGGAGGTTACACATCAATACATTAGCGTTAAGAGGTCCAATATGCGATCAGATTCGCAATCCGGCAATGTACAAAATTAATGTAAGTTAATGGCTATACTATTCTGGTCCATGTGGATGGTCTGATATGTATTAACTCCTTGATTCCCAAAACTGATATGACACGGAAATTAAACAGAAAAAATTATATTTTTTTTATTGCAGATTTGCGAGTTTGAAACTGTTGTGCAACTAATTCTAATATCTTTCATCGCTTTCCCCATCTTTTAAAGTGCAGTATTGTGTTTTTATTTGCATTTACCGTGCTACGATCAGGTGTTTAACCCCCTTGCGAGTCCTATCTGGTACTCGTAGGATTTTCTTCTACATTTGCCATTTATAGGTGTGAAAACATTTGCGGGCTTCAGGAATTGTAGCAATTGAATAGCGATATGCAGTTGTAACATTTACAGGCTTGAAAGATCAAAGACTTAGATGGGCTGGAGTTACGATTTTGCCAAAATCATTTACGGTAGCTAAAACACGCCAATTGAATAGCAAATTAGTTTACGAGCTACATTACGAACTCCAATAACCAACAATTGCTCCACTGACTAGGGGCCTAAGATTTACAAAGTTAATGGGCCCTGAGCTGTGCATAAATCTGACACATTTTTCTGAAGCATGATTTAATTTTTGTCTATATTTATATTGTTCCAGTATTTTTGCACTACTGATTACGTACAGCATTAGTGTTGATCGGTGGAAATGCGTTACTTGTCAACAAGTTTAATTCTTCCTAAAGAACATTAAAATTACTTATAAAATGCCCTAGACAATAATTAATAAATCATTACTGACATATACAACATTCTGTGCAATTTTAATATTGTCTTTTGGGCTCCAAGACCTTAATTAGTGTAAGAGAATCTAAAAGTATGACCAGATAAGGGCAGTCACAAATTAGCACATCAGAGACACACATTTGCATACTAGTGTTACACATTGGGATAACATAGGTGCAGGATATTCTGCTAAAACCATAGAGACAATGGTGAATACTTTAGAGATTATTTACTTTGGAAAAAAAGATTCTAGTGCAATGTATGGACAATTTTATGCCATTTAATAAGTATTGTATTTATTTTTGAGACCCTTCGGTTTACTACCTTTAATGGCAACTTTTCCTATTCACAGAAATGGTGGCAAGACCCAGAAAGCTTGGTGATGTTTGGTGACAACGGGAGTTTATAATATAATGTCCCTGGCAAAAGTGGTCAAAATAACACAGAAAACTAGACAGATTGGTCCATAGCAAATCTGTTTGTTTTGTTTGTGTTATTTACTTGTTTCATACTAGCAGTTGGTTTTAATAATGTTAACTATATTTAAGATATAACTCAGGTATGAAAAATACATTTTTGTTTGAAAATACATATACAATTGTATTCACTGGAGAAGCTGAGAGTAGTCCAGAAGTAACTGGAACATGTATTATGGGGATGCAGTATTTAATTAGTTATTTTGTGGTGGTTTTAACACCAAAGTCTTTCTAGCCTTGGAACTACTTAAAAATAAACAACAGAATGTTAGATGAACAGAGGGCCGATGCTCAGGCGACTGGTAAACGAGATGCTTTACATTTTCAAAGGAGGATTTAATGAGTTGTTATTTTTAGACTCTGCAAATAGCCTCAAATTAACAAATTTAGCTGTTGTTTGCTCACCTTCCCCAGAGTCACAAGAAAATGCTTTCTTCAGGCGATTCCATGCATTAAATAAAGGTTGTATATAGGTGTGAATTATAAAGTTTCTACAGAATCAAGGGTGCGGTGTTACTAAGGTGTTGAAAATGGCAAAAATGTCACAACCATAAATGCATGTAGTGATCCTTTGCCTGCACATACCAGGTTTTGGTCGTTTTCTGAGCTCTTTGCAGTCAAAACAAATCAGCACTGTTTTAGTAATCTGTTAGTAGGTCACTAATATACAACTCTGTCTTGTAAAGGGTCACTCTTCGTTACTCCACTCTATAGTTGAATGTGTCTGCTTCTGGAAGACCTTCTCACTTTTCAGCTGCCATCTTGCACAAGTATTCTTTCCACGTCTCTTGTAGAACTTGAATCATAGCTCGTTCCATTCTGGAGGCTTGGTGTGCAGCTTGGTCTCTCTAACTCAACTTTCAACAGCATATTTAAATGGGCATAACACTCTCAAACTCTGTTATACTTTTAAAATATCATAATATAATAACGTTTTTTTTTTTTTGTACAATCTACTGACTGGTCTATTTGAGCCTCTTATTTTCCCATTGCCACTTAAACATCTAGAAATCTCTCACACATCTAAATTACGAGAAGTAAAGGCTGATAAATTGCAAAGTGCACTAATTGTGCCCAGGTGAGAGGGATGTGGCTTGACTGTTAAACTAGTATAACATGTTTGTGACCTGTTTTTTGGGCTGTTTGCAAGTGGATTTACCTTACAAGTAAAGGCTGATAAATTGCAGAGTGCACTAATTGTGTCCAGGTGATAAGGCAGAAGTTAATATAAACAGGAGAAGGGGCGAACTTGTGAGCTTGAGAACACTTCTAGTAAAAGTGCAATTCTAGTAAAAGTGCAATTCTAGTAAACGTGCAGGAGTTTAAATAAAAGGAGGAACTTCAGAGAAAAGGGAGAGCAGATTTATAGTGCAAAGGAGGAAAACTTTATACAAATATATTATTTTATATTCTTTATTTTTCCCACTGAAATTTTGTACACAATAATAATAATTATGAGTCAGTCCAGTGGCAACCTCATTCAGTGTACATCCTGTCATATGTATGCAATACTGGAACAGATGATCCAGGGTCCATACCTCTGTGGCAGGTGTGAGCATGTTGCCTCTCTGGAAGCTCAAATCTGAGAACTGGAGAGGAGAATTGCAGCACTTAGTGATATTGCTCCACTGGAAAGGGGGTTGGTGCTCACTGAAACCAGTTTAGCTGGGCCTAGCATGGAGTGTGGAACTGGGGCTAGTGAGGATGTCCAGGGAGGTAGCTGAGTTACAGTCAGAAGGGGAATCAGGGGGAACAGGAGTAGGCAGGCCAGTTCTGAGTTGGCAAACGCAAACAGACTTGCCAGATTGAGTGAAACTGTTGGGGATGTCCATTCAGGAATGGCAATGCCAGATAGAGCTGTTCCCTCTAACAGCCGGGAGAACAGTTCTACTTGGGGAGTGGGAGGGTAGAATAGGCAGAGCAACAGACAGGTTTTGGTTGTAGGGGACTCTATTATTAGGAAGATAGACAGGGTGATTTGTCACCCAGATACCAGCAATCGAACAGTTTGCTGTCTCCCAGGTGCGTCATGTTATGGATCGGGTAGACAAATTATTGATAGGTCTTGGTACATATTTGTACCAATGACAAAGTTAGTGAAAGATGGAGTGTCCTAAAGAATGATTTTAGAGAACTAGGTAATAAGCTGAAGGCAAGGACCTCCGAGGTAGTATTTTCTGAGATGCTACCAGTGCCACGTGCTACCCCAGGGAGGCAGAAGCAGCTTAGGGAGGTTAATGCGTGGCTAAAGATGTGATGCACTAAGGAGGGGTTTGGGTTTTCAGAGCACTGGGCTGACTTCTCACTTCGGTACAATCTCTACAGCAGGGATGGATTGCGCCTTAATGATGAGGCTGCTTTTGGGCTAGGGGATAGGATGGTAGAAAGGCTGGAGGAGTTTTTAAACTAGTAGGTGGGGGGGAGGGACTAGATATAAGTAATGGGGTAGAAAGTGTAGAGGGTATAAGGGATGAATTAACAACTCATAGGGGAGGAGATGGGGGGAGGGGTAGTATAGTCAATAGGGAGGTAGTACTAAGTAACTCACGTACAGTGGCAGGCACTTCAGAACTACAGACTCATAACATAAGGTGTATGCTTGCTAATGCCAGAAGCTTGCCAGGAAAAATGGGAGAGTTATAATTATTAGCAATTAATGAAAAATGGTGGGAAAACGAAACGTGGTGGGATGAATCTCATGACTGGACTGTTAATCTGGATGGTTATAACCTATTTAGGAAAGATAGAGGCAGTGGTAAAAGAGGAGGAGGGATTTGTCTGTATGTTAAGCCTGAATGTAAGCCTATAGTCAGAGAAGATATTTATGGTGGACCTAGTGATAAGTTGAATATTTGTGGGTAGAGTTATATAGCGGAGCAGCAAATTCCAAAAGTACACTCAGGGATCATTATCTGGCCCAGGTTATACAAGAGCCTACTAGAAATGAAGCTATCTTAGATTTAGTCATCACAAATAATATTGATATAGTATCAAATGTTGGAATAGGGCAACCTTTGGGAAACAGTGATAACAACACAGTCTCGTTTGAGATTGAATTAAAAAAACAAAATTTTAAGGGGCCAACAAAAACTCTTAATTTTAAAAGGGCAGATTTTAACGGTCTAAGGGCAGCAATACAAAGTATAGACTGGGACAGAGAACTGATAGGTAAAAACACTGAACATAAATGGACAACATTTAAATCCTTACTAAATATACATACACATCGGCATATACCATGTGGGAATAAAAGTAAAATGAGTAAATCACATCCAATGTGGCTTAACAATAATTTAAAGATCAAGATACCTAGTAAAAAACAGGCATTTAAATTATACAAACAAGAGGGGACAGAGACTGCTTTAAGGGAGTACAAGGAAATCAACAAGGCTTGCAAAAGCGCGATTAGTCTGGCTAAAATAGAAAATGAAAAATGAATTGCAAAAGAGAGTAACCCTAAAATATTTTTTAAGTATATTAATGGGAAGAAGGCGGGGAAGGAAGCTATAGGAACATTACAATGTGACACAGGCCATCTGAAAATTAGTGACCAGGAAATGGCAGATGAGCTAAATAGGTTCTTTTCTTCGGTATACACAAGGGAGGTACCAGTTGTTGGGACACTGCAACATAATGGGGCTACACTACCTTTGACAAATAATTGGTTAACACAGGAAGTAATCCAAAAGAGGTTGGAAAAAATAAATGTTAATAAAGCCCCGGGTCCTGATGGAATACATCCATGGGTATTGAGGGAACTGGGTTCTGTAATAGACAAGCCATTATATCTAATTTTTCAAGATTAACTCAACACAGGGTCTCTGCCAGATGACTGGAGAAAAGCAGATGTGATACCTATATTTAAAAAAGGGAGCAAGAGCAAATCCAGGGAATTATAGACCAGTGAGCCTCACTTCTGTAGTGGGGATGCTTTTAGAAGGGTTGATAAGGGATAATATACAAGAATATATCTATTTGAACAGGATTATAAGTAGGAGTCAACATGGATTTATGAGGGATAGGTCATGTCAAACAAATCTAATTAGTTTCTATGAGGAGGTTAGTAGGAACCTGGATCAAGGCAACTCAGTGGATGTAGTCTTTTTGGATTTTGCAAAGGCTTTTGATACAGTGCCACATGGGAGACTATTGTGGAAACTAAGAGATACAGGAATTGCAGTAAATATCTGCTCATGGATTGAGAGCTGCCTAAAAGACAGGAAGCAAAGGGTTGTTGTAAATGGAACATACTCCGATTGGACTAATGTGGTAAGTGGGGTTCCTCAGGTTTCAGTATCAGGTTCTCTCCTTTTTAACATATTTATTAATGACTTAGAGGTAGGATTGGAGTGTGGTGTCTCCATTTTGTCTCCAAAGTTGTGCAAGGTAATTAAATCAGGTAATGATGTGCTTTCCCTCCAAAAGGATTTACATAAAATTGAGGAATGGGCATCTAAATGGCAAATGAGATTTAATACGAATAAATTTAAAGTTATGCATCTGGGAAGGAAAAATAGCCATGCAATTTATAATCTTAATGGAGCAAATCTAGGTGTATCAGATATTGAAAGGGATTTGGGAGTGTTTGTGGACAACCACCTAGGTAACAGTGCTCAAAGCCATGCAGCAGCTGCAAAGGCAAATGAAATATTAGCATGTATTAAGAAGGGTATAGAAGCAAGGGAAGCAAATATAATTCTGCCACTATACAAAAATCTAGTACTCCCTCATTTGGAATATAGAGTACAATTTTGGGCACCAATTCATAAAAAGGACATTTTAGAGCTGGAAAAGGTACAGAGGAGGGCAACAAAACTAATAAGGGGAATGGAGGGGCTAAGTTATAAAGAAAGACTAACCAAATTAAACTTTTCTGTAGAAAAAAGGCATCTAAGAGGAGATATGATTACCCTATAAATACATCCAGGGTCAGTATAAAGATTTGTCAAGGGAGCTTTTTGTGTCAAGAGGTTTTCAACTGACAATAGGACATCCCTTGAGGTTAGAAGTAAATAGATTCCACCTTAAAGAAAGAAAAGGGTTCTTCACAGTAAGGGTGGTTAATCTGTGGAATTCTCTACCAGAGGAGGTGGTGACAGCGGATTCGATAGATAACTTTAAAAAGGGACTGGATTTATTTCTAATTAAAAAGGGAATTCAGGGTTATCATGGATAATTAGAGAGACAGTGTTGATCTAGGGAGAAGTCCGATCGCCGTTGTCTGGGGTCGGGAAGGAGTTGATTTTTTTTTTTTCCCTTTGGGACGATTGGCTAGGTCTTACTTGGTTTTTTTTTCTGTTTGCCTCCCTCTGGATTAATTAATAATTCAAAATAAAATAAAATAAATAATTAAATAGTTGATTAATACTTAATTAACAACTAATTAATTAATATTTAATCTGCATATTGCAGATCAAAGGAGATCTTAAAAGGTTGAACTTGACGGACTGAAAGTCTTTTTTCAACCTTAATTACTACAGTATGTAACTATATATGGTACCTCATCCCAAGGTTATGAAATCTTTCTAGTGACTTCCTTTTAATCTTCTCCCTTTCCCTCATCTTTTCCTTGTCTTCCCTCACCTGCTTATTTCTACATAGCAGTGAAGAGAGATAATCCCTTTTTAACACACCTACATGTCCGAATAAGGTCAGCAGATCTATTTTCCAGAGAGCTCAAAGCAGCTAAGGATTTTGGGTAGTGACATGATCATAGCAGTGCATCACCCTTTTTTGTCTCTGATCTCATTATTTATGCTAACTTCTGTTATGCTAGTTTCTGTTGCTCTTTCATATCTTTAATCATATTCTTTAACTGCTTCACCATTGTCTCTCTATTATCTCTCTATTATCCTTGAATGAGAAGTATCACCTAGACATTAGGCTTCCCTGGTGGTTCAGTGGTTAGGACCCAGTGCTTCCACTGCTGCCGACCTGGGTTTGATTCCAAGTCAGGGAAGGAAGAGGTCACACTACCTTGAAGCCGAGAAGTGTTGGTCCTGGTCAGGGATGGGAGACCACCTAGGAATACCAGGAGCTGTATGCTGTGGCCCACTGGAGAAGGAACTGGCAACCCATTTCAGTATCTCTGCCATGAATACCAGGTGGATCAGCATGACCATGGACATAAAGATGTTCTGGTGTGTTACAGTCCATGAGGACATGGAGAGTTGGAAACGATTGAATGACGCAAAAAGAAAATCACCTAACAAGTTTTCTCATATATGAAAGAGCTCACTTATAGAAGTTCAGACATATGTGTAAACATTTCAGTGCTTCCCTTTTATTGCTACACGCTCTCTACATGTTAGGTGTCATAAGCTGCTGTGGACAGAACATAGATATAACTGTCACAGCTTAGCACTCTGCAGTCTGACTCTTGAACATTACACCCATTCAGCTCATACAGCTCAGTATCAGTATCAATGACAAAAGTCCATTTCAAAGTAATCTTTCTGTCTCTAGATATATGGAGTAACTGGTAAACAATACCTTCTTTTACTTGTACATAATAGTTAATCTTCCGTGATTAAAAAAAAAAAATCACTTTTTTATGTGCAGTGGATATATTTGCACTCAACTAGTGATGACATCAAATTTTCGGTTCGCGAACTTCCATCAAATGTTCGCGAATGGGCGAACCCGGTGAACCGCCATAGACTTCAATGGGCCGGCGAATTTCAAAACCCACAGGGACTCTTTCTGGCCACAATAGTGATGGGAAAGTTGTTTCAAGGGGACTAACACCTGGACTGTGGCATGCCGGAGGGGGGTCCATGGCAAAACTCCCACGGAAAATGACATAGTTGATGCAGAGTCTGGTTTTAAGCCATAAAGGGCATAAATCATCTAACATTCCTAAATTGTTTGGAATAACATGCTTTAAAACATCAGGTATGATGTTGTATCGATCAGGTAGTGTAAGGGTTACACCCGCTTCACAGTAACAGACCAATCTCCCCGTTTAATGCACCGCAAACAACCGCAAACAGTCCCTTTGCACAACCGCAAACTCCCCAATTTTCACAAGGTTGGATACCAAGCTAGCCATGTCCCGTTCCTTGTCCTCACTGATGTCATTGAAGGTCTCTTCCTCCACCCAGCCACCAAGGGTCCCCGAAAGGTGACAACAAGCCCCCTGGGACGCCTGCTGTGTTTGGTCTTCCACCTCCTTAAAGCCACCTTCCTCCTCTGACTTCTCTTCTTCAGGCTCCTCTCTCTGCGTTGCCTCTGTCTGCGTTATTATAAGGTGTGTACTGTTAAGTAGGACTATTCCTATTGGTTTAATCCCCGTAACGTCCACTATTAGGGGACGTGTATATGGCATTGATTTTTGGAACAGGGAGATGGAAAAAGATGCTTGGTCGGACCTCCTACTTCAAATTTGGGGCACTGCTCGTGCAATCTAAGGTGCCGCAAAAGTTGGCAGAGTAGATGCAATTGGCTTCACACACACGCCTGTAGGCAGGCAATTGCTATTCAATCTATTACAGTCAAAAAAGTGTTGTTTTATTTCACTGAGCACAATACACAGGCAGGCAACTGAAATTAGATTAAAGGAAAAAAGGGTTGTTTTTTTTTCAATGTATGGTACACCAACTATGACTGGTGAAACAGAGCAGAATATTAGCCTGTCCTTCAGATGGAAGGCTCTGGAAGGGAGTGTATGCTGCTGATTGGCTGGAATGTGTCTGCTGACTGTGAGGTGCAGGGTCAAAGTTTCCTCAATGATAAAGTATAGGGGGCGAACCGAAAAGCGCATGTGTTCGCCGTCCGCTGCGAACGCGAACATGCCAAAATCGCCGCGAATAGTCCGCGGGCGAACTGTTCGCGACATCTCTACACTCAACCCATTTCTTCTTCCCGATATTGTATTATCTTCATCAGACCATCTTATCAGCCATATTGTTTCTCTGTACATTTGTAGATTTGTAGAGCTGGGATTATTTTGGTGTTCCATTAAAATTATATTTATGCTCAAGCAGTATGTTATTTTTCAACTGTAGGCAATTGATAACAATAGCAAACCTTACTGACTCAATGTTATCTTCTGTTAATTATAGGTCAATTTCAATGAGCCGCTGTCCATGCTCCAGAGGCTGACGGAAGATTTGGAATACCATGAATTGCTGGACAAGGCGGTGAAATGTGAGAATTCCATCGAGCAAATGTGTTTTGTAGCAGCTTTCACTGTGTCTTCCTATTCTACCACAGTCTTACGAGCAGCAAAACCATTTAATCCATTACTAGGTGAAACTTTTGAACTTGATCGACTTGATGATTTAGGATTCAGGTCCTTATGTGAACAGGTAAGGAGTTTGTTGTATACAGACACAAATAATGTACAAGTTTATTGTATGTGCAGATTTTGTTTTTTAAATCACTCTGGGAGTGAGGTAGATGGGGATTTGGGCAGTAGATGCATGGACAATGAGGTATAATGTTACAGGCTAGAAATAGTAGAATATGTTTTTCTGCTACAGAGATCAAGATTTGAGCTGCAAGATGAGGGCTTGAAGCCTCCATGAGTTGTTCATAAAAATCTGTTTGTAAAAAAATATTCAGGGCCCGACAGCCAGTTCCTCTCCACCCTGCTCCTCCATGCACCCTCAGAGCAGGAGGTATCCATTTAACGTCCTAGCTCTACCTCTCAATGCCTGCTCAACAACACAGCATTCTCTTGCTCACCAGAATGGCAAATTAATATTTCACCTTCTCATATCTCGTTCAAAAGTAAAATCTATTGGGCCTTGTCCTGGTCTGTAATAGGGATTATGCTTCTTTGTGTGTACAATAAGCAAGTCATCTCACACATATGTTTGTTTCTGTCCCATATTAATACAGTAAGCAATCTGATCTATTTCAAAGTGCTTACACACACTTATTAGAATTATTGAAGGATCTGTAGGACTAAACATTTCTGTAGGTTTTGTTAGTCCTACAGGTGTTGGTGGAGTAACTTGGAAAATGGAGATGCACATGTACACCCAGGAGGCTGCTAAATATTTTGTACCTAGGGGTGCTATGTATGTAAATCCCATTCTGCTCGCAAAGCATTGCAGAATATCACTTCTCCAAGGCAGCACCAGTACATAATACATCTTGCAAATGTACTTCACTCTGTTGTACCTGATGTGAGAAACACAGAGAGCTCTGACTACTGGAATTTGCTTGTTCTCTATAAGCACAGCACTTCTCCAATCACTAAGTTGGCTAACTACTGAACTAGCTCATTTGCTGTGTGTC
Organism: Discoglossus pictus; assembly: GCA_027410445.1. Classification (NCBI taxonomy): domain Eukaryota; kingdom Metazoa; phylum Chordata; class Amphibia; order Anura; family Alytidae; genus Discoglossus; species Discoglossus pictus. Next base: position 449,104,517 of record CM050163.1, read on the forward strand.
TAAACCTATTTCTTTATATCTACGGACCCACTTGAGGGAGGGCTTCAAGGGCACTACAAATAATAACAAAAAGGCTGATTAATGTTAGTCTATTATTCATTAATTTCAAACCTCTAAATAGATTTCCTACAGGATTTTGAAGCTCCACAGAGAATCCATCTTTACGTTATGTTCATTTGTAAAAGTTGACTTTATAATGGGTAAAACAAATTTAGAGAATAAAGAACAAAGCTTTTCATGTATCTGCTATTATATGCAATTATACTTTATTAGGGACAGATATTGTTCTTACACCTAACCTGATTATAGAGGAGCATGGAATGCAAATAAAATCTGTGTTTAGTTCTGTTGAAAGGACACAAACAAGTGCAACTCGTAATAGGACAAAGTAAATTGGTCCACATTTAAAAATAATTGAATATAATATTTAATACAGTAAAGGCTTTATTTTTTGATTCCTACAAGTATTTGACCTTTTTTCAAAACATTAGTCCCTTTTTGTATGTTATTTGTGTCAATGCTTTTGTTCATCTCTTACGGGGATAATAAATGTTATTCTGGGGATATTACTCATCTAAAAGTGCGATGTTACAGACACTCTTGATTAATACGTTCCTTGCAATGTCACAAGTCTGATACCTTTGTCTGACTTACGGCATATTAGCCTAAATAAGAGACTCTGATATATATATCTCTACGTCTCTGGCTTCAGGCGTGTTGATCTGATCAATGTGTTGAGTCGATGCTCTTGCTCATTATTTCTGGGAATTATAACTTTGGCTTTTCTCAGTGTTTCATCCTGATCAATACAAACAGATAAAGGTTAAAACTGGCTGTTACTCATCTATCCAACTCAATTAACAGAGAGGACACATGCGGCCATCCATACTGACTTGACCAGATTTAGCTGTCTTAAACTCAAGAATGTTTTATATTTTTTTTTTAAATAAACACATGACACGTACCATGTCTGATGTGTATTACAGGGTACACATGCACACATTTACAGTATACAAACTACAAAAACTACCATCAATAGAATTAATTGGAAAAATAGTGACAAGCTCATGAAAAAGGACACCCACCAAACTCTCAAACCCAAACATCTAATATAGCCTGTGTCTAAGTGTGACCATCACAAGCTTGTATGCTTAGTCTGCTTAGAGGCACTGAGTTCTCACTATTATGGTACAGAACATTAACAATCTTAAGATCGGTGTACATTGCACCTATACATAATACATCCTTATAATACACAGCAAGGTCACAGTTATTGCACATAAATAAATATTATTGCAATCTGTTCGGTAATAACATTTTTGAATGGTTGTGTTAGATAATTGAGTTTAAATGTTAGGTATTTTAAGACTAAATGACAAGACTCCCTTTCTCCTTATGGCTTTATTTCACGTGATTCACTCTCACAGATGAGGGTGATAAACCACAAGAGCATGCCAAGCTGGATAAATAATGAGTAAACTTTTAAGTTTTAAAGGTTTATCATTATTATAATGTACATCAAATAGGAAAGCTTTTGTGACAACACTGAGAGATAATTAATAATGTTATTAGGAGCGAGGACCTCTTTATGTAATTTATGTTTAAAATACATCTCGCGTAACACCTTAAATGGAATTTAGCCCCCAATAGCATTTCATTTAGATTTGAAACAAAGTCAAACTCTCAACACAATGTGCTAGATGTCTCTGCCTCCTAGTGGTCAATCTACACACTGCAGGTTTAGCCAACACCGGTAGTGGAGCTACTGCCAATGCATCAGGTGCAAAACACCTGGGGTAGGTCTGCTAACTGTAGTACAAGGGTCCTTGTATTAGGGAGAGGGGCAGATAATTATTTTTAACAGAAAAGTCACATTACCTACATATATTTTTAGCTTTTTATTGACCCTGCATGCCCTTTCCCTACCTTGTATAGGAAAGGGGGGCAAATTGTTTTTCACCGGGACCCTCCATTCACATTCTAACACATGTAAAGCTGTTTCTGTCTGAAATGACACACATTTTACTGATATGTTCAGTGTTAGACAGTGCACATTATCTGATAGACTCCTTAGCTATACCTTATCACCCCAACTGTTTTACCAAGAACAGCTGCCCTTGTCCCCTCACCTCTAGTCAGTTCCCTGACAGATTTACTAGTACAATCTATGTTATCAGTTTATAAATATATATACTTATCACCATTATAGTAGCATGTTCATTATCAATGTACAACATAGAACAAGGGTGGGTAGGCATAGTGGGAAATGGTTGTGGTGCGTTGGTGTGGTGGGTAAGGGTAGGTGTGAGTAGGCATGGAGAGAGTTGGTTATGGTAAGTCAGTATGGAGCGAGATGATACCTGGTGCTGTGATGATGTGTTCATAGTCCTCTTTGCAACTGCTACATTTTCATTTTAAGGATGCCATATTCTTCCAGTGGATAGTGACCCAAGGTCATGTGTAGAATGTGCTTCCACTAATGAACAAGATAAAATAAAAAGCAGGAGAGGACCAGTACCACGTGCTCTCAAATTCTTGAGATTGTTGCATGTGCACTTGACCATTAAAAAGACTATTCTGCATAAGTATTTTAGAGAGACCCCTTCCAAAGTCAATTGGTTCAGGAAATGACAATGATTGACGTCTCGCACTGCACTGCTGGGCATAGTGTAGAACAGTTTGTATCCAGATGTGTTATTACCTATTGTCTGTCTCAAGAATAAATAATATGTACCTTCTCTTCAAGTATATGCTACATGAACAAGAGACTTAACTTGCTTTTAAGAAAGTGCAGCTAATGGATGAACGTATTTATATAGCTATTTTCTATATGTCGGTAAATATTTAATACAGTCTTTTAATGCAGTTCTCATCTGTGTTAGCTCCTGATCAATAGGAGAACACTTATTTTAGATGTCATCGCATGGACAGAATAACAAATGGCTGATGGTGCACTTTCCACTCTAATCCTAAATAAGCAAGTGGTTTGTTTAGAGGGAGGCTATATACCATAGGTATTTGGTATTTACATAAAGCATAATACTCAACAGAGCTAAAAGTGGCATAGCAGATGTTCCAAATATGGTGTAATTGAAAACTATAGGTGAGCTCTCTTGTGTCTGAGCATACCTAGTCTTTTTTCACATGAGTTACACTGAAGACAGTGGACTCAGACCCCAATGGGGTAATCATCAATTAATGGTGATGATCTCTTATTACCAAAAATATGTATCTTTGTTTACTGTAAGATTTTTTTTTTAATAAGATTCAATTGATAAAACTATTTGTTATTACCTATAGTTTTAAATTATACAACATTTGGACCTCTTCTTTGTCACTTTAACCTTTCACCTGCTGAATCTTCTTACCTCCCATACTACATATTCTCAATCCTCTAATTCTCACATGGTCATTTTGTCCAATTTGTTTTTGCCACAACTCCCATTATCTTTTGTGCCGACTTTGGGCCTCATTCAAATGTGATTTGGCCATATATAAGCACATAGCATATTTTTTACAGAAGTTTTAAGTTAGTGAAGACCTTGTTTTTTGATAGAAGTTCACTAACTTCTGTAAAAAATATGCTATGTGCTTCTATAGAGCCCTATTCAATTGGTCAAATTGCATTTGAATGAGGCACTTGTTCTTTATTATGTTACTATCTCACTGTAAATTGCTATAGAATTATAAGTCTTAAATAAGACTCTTAAATTCAACCGTTATAAAAAAAAATGGCAACACCACCTGTCAGATGGGTTGATAAAGAAAGAACAAGCAATAGATGGAGGTATACACAATGTTATATATTATTATTGTAAATCTATAAAGTAAAATAGCTGAAAATGATTTTCATTTTATCAGAGCTATTTTGTATATTTTAGTTATTTCCTTGTGTATTAAAGGTGCTCTTATAGATAACCTTTTTATTTGATTTGCCAGGTCAGCCACCACCCACCAGCTGCAGCTCATTATGTCTTCTCCAGGAATGGATGGAGCTTGAGACAGGAAATCACCATTTCCAGTAAATTCAGGGGCAAATACCTCTCCATCATGCCGCTAGGTAAGGCTGTATAGATAATCTGTATTATGTATGTGTTCAGAACTTGGTAGCTGGTAGACTGGAAAAGATCCATCTACATCCAAATCACAAAGAAGCCAGTGGCAAAGAGTGCTCCAATTACCAAACAATTGCACTCATTTCACATGCAAGCAAGGTAATGCTTGAGATCCCGTAAGCTTGGCTCCAACAAGATATGGACCAAGAACTTCCAGATCTGCAAGTCAGGTTTGGCAGAGGCACAAGACATTAAATTGCCAATGTCCACTGGATAACAGAGAAAGAAAGAGATTTCCAGAAAAACATTTACTTCTGCTTCATAGACTATTCTTTAGCCTTTGACTGTGTGGATCACAAAAAAAATGTGTTAAGTTCTAAAACAGTTGGGGATACCAGAACATCTCATCTGTCTCCTGAGGTATCTGTATGTGGACCAAGAAGCCACGGTCAGGGCCGAACATGGAACAACAGAATGGGTCAAGATCAGGAAAGGAGTGCAACAAGGTTGTATATTGTCCCTTATTTATTCAACTTATATGCGGAGTACATCATGCGTAAGGTTGGACTGGATGAATCCAAAGCTAGAATCAGAATTGCTGGAAGAAATGTCAAGAAACTCAAATATGCAGATGAAACTACTCTGATGGCTGTGAGGAAGAACTAAAGGACCTAATGATCAAGGTGAAATAAGAGAGTACAAAAGCTGGCCTGCTGCTCATTAACATTAAAAAGATGAAGATCATGTCAAGCAGCAATCGGAGTTCCTGGCAAATAGATGGGGGAAAAATGGAGGCAACAAAGGTCCACATAATTAGAACTATGGTATCCCCAGTAGTAACATACAGATGTGAGATCTGGACCATAAAGAAGTCTGAGCGCCGGAGAATGACACCTTTAAATTGTGGTATTGGAGAAAACTGTTTAGAGTTCCTACAGGAAATCAAGACAAACTGTTTACTGGTAGGTTTAAACATGAGGCTAAAGCGCAAATATTGTGGGCATTTCATGAGAAGACAGGATGGCTGGGAAATATTGAAGGCACACAAAGAAGGGAACAGTAGAGGTGGAGATGGATAGATGAGGTCATTGAAGCACTGAACAAGAGCTTGGGGGAGCTCAGAGGGGCAGTGGCTGACAGATGTATATGGCATGCTGCAGTTCAAAGGAGAGTTGGACACGACTGCATGACTAAGTAACAACAACAGATTGCTTACCAAAAAAACTGCATTGATGTTTAAGTCTGTGTATTGTGAGCTGATAATGGAAATGTTTTTCCAACAAGTAGTGGGATATGATTATCTCTTTACCCTTAACCTTGCATTTGAGACATTACAGTAGTTTCACTGAGCCTTAACAGAAGCCATGATTGCTTGCAAAGAGCTGTGAATGACATTTGTATTTGATATAAAATAGCCATTACTTATTTAACCCTTTAACCCAACATGAATTAATGAAGGTGTTAACAATGCCGAACGAAATACAGAGCCTGAAAAGCGAACTAGTTTCAAAGACTGGATAACAGAATACAGCCTTGAATTCAAATCAATGTCTTATAAAACTTACTTTTATAGTAATATTAGCTGGTTCCATAACATTTGGTTATGTTTCCTCTCAGTCAGCAACTTCTAAGAGCAGTGGGTAAACAAACATATGTTCTAGTTTGGGAGACAAAAATGTATGAAATTAACAGCCGAAAGATAAGAGTTTTGTCACTTTCTCCATTAACACCATAAACAAAGAGAATGGTTATAAACTGAAGACAATGTGGTACCTTACATCCTCTAAGTCCCATAAGCTTTTTCATCTACCTCCCCCTTTTGTCTGAAGACACTGGGGTCAAAAAGGTTCCCTGATCCATATATTTTGGACATCCCCAGCAATTGCTAGGTATTGGGATGAGGTGCTACTTTTTTATCAAAAATATAATGCCAGTTTTGCTACCAAATTGAAGATATTCCCATATGCACACAAAAAATGTGATCCCCGCAGCCTAGAATAAACCTCATGCTCCCTCCATAGATCAAGTCCCATCATAAAAAAAACCTAATGGCCACCTTATACTACACTGGGAATCTTTCTTATAAAAGCTGGCAAAACTGGTCTGGAATTTGAAATATTGGGACAAAGACCAAACACTTTTCACCTGTCCGTTTCAGATGGAGTTATATCTGTTAGGAGTCTGAGACACTAAAACTAGGTCTCCAAATACATTTTACATTACTACAATCTAATCTGCATCTGGTTAATGTCTACATAGCTTTACTATTTTGTTGTCTTTTATCTTTTTTGTGCAAAATAAAGAATTAAAAAATCTGAGCATACAAAGGAAACAGCATGCTAATTATCAATAACATTATAATGCATATTTTCATTTAGCAAATCCTTTTTTTATACTGACTGTGTAATTATATCATGCTGTGAAATATTATCTATTTTAGCTCTTTCATTATAAAAGGCTACCGACCCCTGGTGTGCATGTTTAAGAATTAGCTTAGCCATCACAATGTCTAGTTTATTCAGTTTCAATTCAAACCACCACAGGTTTTCTTTACGTGAAAAATGATTAGTGCAATTTATAAATTGTTTTGGAGCTAAATTATGATTTTTTTGTCCCTGAATTTCTTTTAGCTATGTGTCGGTCAACCAGTCGCTGATGATTCCAGACACAGAGCATCATAACTCTACTACTGTAGTGATCTGACACATCCTAATTAGTGTTAGTCAGGGGGAGGTCATAAATTTGTTCCAGATTATACAGGGATTAAAATAACCCATTAAAAAACTGTTAGATTGTTCTTAAAAGAGCAGGACCCTCCTCTCCTCCTGTATCATTGTCTATGTACAAATGTGCTGCCTTGCCCTGTTTACACTTCATTTCTATGTATGAATTATATCCGTGTGTTTTTGTAACTATAGCTCTATAGAACCTGCTGATAAAATATACCCATGTACCACTCGTTTTCATGAAAAAATATTTTGTAATGGTAATCCTGCCTGCTCATTTAAATATATAACTTAAGTGCACATTTAATTTAATAATGTAGGCTGCATTTTAAACCTTGTAGACACAGATTATTTTTCAGTAACTAATTTTTGAAACATCTTAGATAGAAGAAATGTCATCACTTTTAACTAGAAGCAAAGCTATGGTTGATCAGCTTCTACAGTAATATCCAAATGTCATCTGAAATGGTCCTGATAACAGCTGAACTTTTCTAATCCATCCTCTCGTTTCATGTGTTCTCACAGGTGACATCCATCTCGACTTTCACTCCAGTGGCAATCACTATGTTTGGAGAAAAGTCACCTCCACTGTGCACAACATCATCGTGGGCAAGCTCTGGATAGATCAGGTCTGTACAGGGTGCAGTGGGCAAAAATGTATGAAACAACTAGAGTCAGGTGTGTACAGTGAGGGAAAAAAGTATTTGATCCCCTACTGATTTTGAACGTTTGTCCACTGACAAAGAAATGATCAGTCTAATCAGTTTAATGGTAGGTGTATTTTAACAGTGAAAGACAGAATAACAAAAAAAAGAAAAAAAAGAAAAATGCATGTCAAAACAGTTCTAAATTAATCAGCAAGATTTCTGGCTCCCAGGTGTCTTTTATACAGGCAACGTGCTGAGATTAGGTGCACTCTCTTAAAGGCAGTGCTCCTAATCTCAGCTTGTTACCTGTATACAAGACACCTGCCCACAGAAGCAATTAATCAATCAGATTCCAAACTCTCCACCATGGCCAAGACCAAAGAGCTGTCCAAGGATGTCAGGGACAAGATTGTAAACCTACACAAGGCTGGAATGGGCTACAAGACCATCGCCAAGCAGCTTGGTGAGAAGATGACAACAGTTTCATTGTCAGTGGACAAACGTTTAAAATCAGCAGGAGATCAAATACTTTTTTCCCTCACTGTATATTAAACTGAAATATAAATTGAATTTATAATAGGTGCACCTTATTTCACCACTACCTTTATTTTTATTGGTTTTATAAATCTGTTACTAACTTTACATATTTCTGTCATTTGCATTTTAATACATCTAGATTACATTTTGAGTTTCCGTTTTAGAAATGTGTTCATCTTCTTGGTTTGGAAATTGTGTGCTCCAGAAGAAATTTTATTTAAACTGTTCATAAAGTTACTGTAATATCCAATAAAACAAGGAAGCTATTTGTTCCACATTTTATTTGATACCTATTTGTTTTCCAAAAACAATGCTGTTTTCATATAATATTTTCGGTAATGGGAAGTGGGAACAGAGTAAGACCGTTGGTTTCAATGTGTTTTTAGCTAGGTCCAAATTGCTCTGGTTCGTGTTTCCAAACCCTGGTCGTCAAAACACACCAGGATTTGGAGACTATCTTATCTGAGCACATTACTGATTCACTGATTAGCGCCATAGGATAGAGAAATAGAGACTACACGATGCACACTTGTCTTGCATCCTTAATTCCAGATATCTCTATCATTCAAATTACTTTAAAAAAAATCGAAACTTTTATTATAATTTGCAATAAAACATAAACACTAGTAAGAGAAATGTGATTTAGCGTATCAGATTATAGTAGAGCTACATACGTGAATGCATGTCATGCCACCATGGGTACTTACTCATGAAGACTTGAAAACTCTGTAAGCTTTTTTATTTCTGTAGTGTTTGCATATAAACATTTCTGTAAACAGAAACAATGTGAACAACTGATGTTCTATTTGTTTAAACAGAAGGTCAAAGCATCACTTTCCTCAGTTGCATCAGCAGTTGTGCTCCGGCCCATGTAACAGTTGAAAAATGGGTGTGTGGGGAAACCCCTTTAGCCACACATTTTAAATGTACGATTTGAACCCACACAGACCTTCTAGCCATTAGAATGGATATCCGAGATGGTTAGAGCTTTCCCTCTAACATAATTGATTAGATCTATTAGAAGATACCTGGTTGATTATATTAATTATTTTTTAAATATTAACAAGTTTGTCTTTATCTTATCCAGTCTGGAGAAATTGAAATTAACAACTTCACTACCAAGGACAAATGCCAATTGAAGTTCACTCCTTACAGCTACTTCTCCAGGGACATTCCTAGAAAGGTAGGTGACCAATCAGTGGTTTTTATTGTTGAAAATATGATTAGTATTTGAAGGGACATGGAAATCCCAAATGACTGATCGTGCATTTAAAAGACAGAGTTTTAAACAGTATACATGTTTTTTGCATGAAAACTGAATTCTGCATAATGGCAGCTTTTGAAAATGCCAGGACCTTAGTCAGAAATACTCAGGTTTGGATGTAGTAGGTACAACCATTCACAGGTGAACTGCACGCCAAATTAGGCAATGTGATTTTTTTTAATATAAAAAAAATAATGTAACCTATAATTTTTTTTTTTTTTTTTGATCCTTCATTTTGGTTTTATGGGTCTAATGGAAAGGTCATTAATTTGAGAAAGAAGGGGCGAAAAAAGAAAATGTAACCCCACACTATAGAATACTCCACCTTATTAGACATAAATGACAAGAATCTTGAAAAGATACCCTGCTATCCCAACAATATACTAGAATTCTTCTTAAAAAAACAAACATTAAATTGTTTGTACTTTTCACTAGCCTCCATTTTCTACATTTACTTATTTTTGAGACATTCAGCATTGCTTGTGCAGCTGTATTATACTGATGTGTGTGCTAATTTGTGATTCTGTACTTGATTTGTATGTGTTTGGCAATTATACCTATGATGCTCTAGACTCATTTAGAGCTAGGAAATCATTTTACTACCCTGCTATTGACTGACATGACTTACTTAAATCTGAGTTTTTAACAGAGGTAGGTAGGTTCCTAGCATTTTCAAAAATAGTTTTTGCAAATGGATTAAAAAAGTGTTTAAAATGTTATTTCTTGATACATTGCAGGTACATTTAATATAAACAAAAGAAAAATACCGTAGCTCTGTCCTACAGATATATGTATTGCCAGTGACATTGCATAATTCATTCAGGAACGGTATTAGTACATTGGTTTCCTGCTAAATTTAAAGACCTTTATGATCCATATAAATGTGTCATTCTAACGTCAGGCCTCTCCGTGAGCAGTATGATGCACAGTTAAAAATACACTGCTTTGCTTTTGCTAATAAAAGGTGATGTAAGAACGTCAATGAGACACGAACATCAATATCACTCTCCTTTGGAGACAGACACAGTACATTGGATGTTGTGAGGTCATGTGGAATTAAAGGCCCCTGTGGATTAAGAATTGTGTGTATGTTTAGATCATTGTGGGTGGTTGTGTACATGGCTTTTGTCATGTGTTTTTGAGCAAGGGTCACAATGGGTATGTACGTGTATTTTTTTCATGCAAAATACCATTTTGGTAATGTTTAAAGAATGCTCTTTTAAATGCACGAAAAAAAGAATTGTGTTCTATTTCCCTATTATTTTATTTTTTTAAATGTCCAATCATGTGGACTCTATTGGGAAAGAGTTCCACAGAACTGGAGCTGCTTAACTTAAAACTCCAGCACCAAATGATGCCAAGCGAACTCTTGGTATAAGCAAGCCAATTTTGAAATAAATTTGCCATTTGATAGGTAACCAGTTCAGAGGAGGAAGAATGGGTGTTATGTGACAGTAGCGGGTCTTGTCTCTCTGCACTTGTGAATATTTCTAGCGTATATATATGTATTAGATTGACCCATTTTAACAGCAGCAAATAAAGTCTCTGTTTTCAAAAATAAGTGTCCCTCTTTGGTCACTTAAAGATAAGGATCAGAGGTATGAATAGGAGTATGTGCACATATCTTCGTGTGCGTAGACATGATTGTATATTTGTGGGAGTAGGAGCCAGTGTGTATGTCGATGTGAACACCATGTGTATGTACATCTATGTATATGCCAGTGTGGATGTGGAACAATGTAGGGATCACTTAGGGCATGTGAGTAGAGAAAATATCAATATCAGTTTCTGTCTGTAGACTGCCATTTTGGACCTTTACAAGGAAAAATAGAATATTATAAACATGACACTTCAGTGGTCCTTTTAAAGTTTGTGTGTGCAGGGATCCGTGTGTGTACATCTAATATCATATAGACATATACAGTAGATGTTCAGTGGAGCTTATTATAGTGCATAACACATGAGCACCAACTATCTGAGTCTTGGATGTGGATTTGTTCTTATATGTTCATGTGCACAACCTGTACATGTATAAATACTGAATTATTAAGTACATGGCAGCTCTGCTGTCAGTTATCCAGCTCCATCTAACAAGGTTTGATGAACTGTGACAGGTCACAGGAGTCGTGACAGATGAGCAAGGAAAAGCACATTATGCCCTTTCAGGAACCTGGGATGAAAGGATGGATTGTGCAAAGGTTGTACAAAGCAGTCAAGGCAGCCTCAACGCAGATGGCAAGAACAAGACCGTCTACCAGACTCTTCCATCAAAGCTCCTCTGGAAGAAATATCCTCTGCCGTAAGTCTCATGCACATGAAATATATATAATATACTTATATGTTCCTTCTAAGTATTGTACATTTCTTCATCATCTTGGGTGACAGTCGGTAACACCAGCACACTTTGTGAAACCGGTTGAGTCTTTATTCAGCAAATGATGTTGTCGAAACTATTAAGAGCATAGTAGGATCTGCAGTAATCCTCAAAAGAGCAATCTATAAATATGGGACTGAGAGGTAGATTGGAGTGTGGACAGACTAAACAAGACTACCAGTTCAGCTTTGTTGGAAGCATTGTGTAATTAAGGATATATTAATGTGCAGTGAGAACATTTATGAAGATACTTACAATATATATAAGTAACAGTGTTAGAGATTTAACTCAAGTTATTAACCAAATTATATTCATGACAACTTTGAACACTGATGCAGTTGCTGCTTTGTGTTCACTTTTCCATAGCAAGTGCCCTTGAATATTGAAAATGGTTTTGGTGTATTCTAGCCTAATCTTGTGGTGTCTTCTTGTGCAGGGAAAATGCGGAGCACATGTATTATTTCTCTGAATTGGCCCTTACACTAAATGAACTAGATGATACGGTTGCACCTACGGACAGTCGGTTTCGACCAGATCAGAGGTTGATGGAGAACGGCAAGTGGGATGAGGCAAATGCAGAGAAGCACAGACTGGAGGAGAAACAGAGGGCTGTTCGGAGGAGGCGAGAGGCAGAAGCTGTTGAGGCTTTGGAAGAAGGTACATTGGACAAAACTGGTGTGTGTTTATCAATTGGCTAAACTGTAGTCTATTTAACAATTACCCAAATAGTATAATGCTATAGTTACATAAAATGTAGACCCCCGGCATTGTATAGCATCACATAATAACACAATGGTACTTTTTGAGGAGATTAATAGGATAATTCTAGTAAAGCTCAGTCATTTTTATCAACAATGTTTCAGCACAGAAATATTTTCTATATATATATATTTGAATGCAGTAGTATATTAACAGCATCAATACCTCCAGTAGGAGTGGTGGGAAGAAACACAGGAATTCAGGCATCATTTTTCTTTTGTTTCATTAATATTTTATATTTTTGATTCAAATACAGTACACTCGCAGTTAACCAGAAACCAAGCAACCAGAACTCTCAAGCAAACAGAAAAAAATTGGATTACTGTACTTTAAGACAAAAATAAAATTTTCTAGGGCTCAACAAATGCCAGGAGCAGGATGTCATGCCACAAAATGCTTACGGGCACCTAGATTTCATCCACTGTACGTCTTTGCAATTCAATGTTACCTGGAAGCAGACAGGCATGAGCGACTGAGCCAGTGTAGTGTTGGTGTTACATTCAGCACTGCACCCTCCAGCCGAACATACCTGTGTGTCAGTGAGGAATGAAAGCTGCTGCTGCTAGAACAGCCCTCACTGACAAATAAAGTATCTCACAAAAGTGAATACACCCCTCACATTTTTGTAAATACTTTATTATATGTTTTCATGTGACAACACTGAAAAAATGTCACTCTGCTACAATGTAATGTAGTAAGTATACAGCCTGTATAACAGTGTAAATTTGCTGTCCCCTCAAAATAACAAAAAGCTATTAATGTCTAAACCGTTGGCAACAAAAGTGAGTACACCCCTATGTGGAAATGTCTAAATTGGGCCCAAAGTGTCAATATTTTGTGTGGCCACCATTATTTTCCAGCACTGCCTTCCCCTCATGGGCATGTAGTTCACCAGAGCTTCACAGGTTGCCACTGGAGTCCTCTTCTACTCCGCCATGATGACATCACAGAGCTGGTGGATGTTAGAGACCCTGCACTCATCCACCTTCCGTTTGAGGATGCCCCACAGATGTTCAATAGGGTTTAGGTCTGGAGACATGCTTGGCCAGTCCATCACCTTTATCTTCACCTTCTTTAGCAAGGCAGTGGTTGTCTTGGAGGTCGTCAGGACAGGTTCCACGCAGAAACGGCCTCACCGTAGTTGACCAAAGAAGTTGAGTGCACTTAGCAGAGCATCCTATGGTGCAGCTAATCTAGGCATCTTTTAATAGTAACTCTCAAGCAACCAGAAGCTACATTAATCCGGAATCTACCAATCCCCATGGGTGCCGGTTAACTGAAAGTCTACTGTTATTACATACATACATCTTATGTTTTAACTTGCAGCCAAAATAAAATATACATTTTTTTTTAAGGCAGGCGATTAAAACCGAGAGCTGTATAATCACTAGCTTTTACCATTGGTTTGTGCAGAGGAAGGTTAGAAGCCTAAAATCACTAACTTAACAACACTAAAAAGCTCATAACTCAATGAATTGACTAGAAATTTTAAAAAGATGTGTAGATGTTGCTGTGGAATTGAATACAACCTAACAATAAGTATATCAATAAACAAATAGTCCGTTCTGCAGTCTTCAGTGTATTGTTTGAGGTATCCTCAAAAGAATATAATAAATATTGTGCACTTTTTTATTGGTATCCAATATTATTTTTTTAGCACAATTCTGCTCACATTTACAGGGAGCTCTTGGAACTAGATCCAGCTTTTCTTTTATAAAAGAACTTTGTTTTGTTTTCAATCCAGAGGTTCTCAATAAAGTGATAGATAGACCACATATAGTACGTAAATCCTTTTAATATAGTATTAATCATTTTAAAATGCTAGTCTTACATTATAACATTTGTGAGTATACAATTCTCACTCAAAGTGCTTGTTCACAATCCAAGTCCTTGGTTAGCAAGGGTGCAAGAACTCTGCATATGACATGAAGACAAAAAGAAGTGTTTTTATAACTCAACCCTGGCTCCAGTTAATAGCACTAAGAGCTCCTTGCAAGTGTGAGTAGAATTGTGGTCTAAATTAATATTGGCAGCTATGGCTCAATGGACTCAATTGTAGCTTTTGTTGAGACTCCTTATACCAAGGAAAATCAAGAGATTAGTCACGGGATAGCTATACATTCTGATTCTTAATGGGGATCAGTGAAGAATGGATAAATTAAATTAGGCTTTAATACTGTGAATTTTGTTTATTATTGCAATGCTTTAATTTTCGAAAAAACAAAAAAGAGAAAAAAAACATACATTTAATTTCTTTTTTTTTTTTTTTTTGCATGAAAAAATAAGAAATTTATAGTTAAGAATTCTGGGGATTTCTTTAGTTCTTCTCTCTTTGAACTGTTAATGTGAAGTAAGAAAAGCATTGAAAGACATTGTATATTCAGATCTTTGAATTATTATTATGATTTTGATTATATAACTGGACAAACAAATACGGTAGACTCTCAGTTATCCGGCACCCATGGGGATTGGAATTTGCTGCATAAATGTAATTTCTGGTTGCTTGAGAGTTACTGTTAAAAGATGCCTAGGAGAGCTGCACATAGGATGCTCTGCTAAGTATATTTATCAGTGAGTGCTGTTCTAGCAGCAGCAGCTTTCACTCCTCACTTACACACAGGTACGTTCAGCTGGAGGGTGCAGTTCTGAACCTGGGGAATGTAACACCAACACTGCACTGGCTCAGTCGCTCATGCCTGTCTGCTTCCAGGTAAAACTAAATTGCTGAGACATACAGTGGAGGCAATCTAGGTGCCTGTAAGCAATTTGTGGCATGACAACCTGGCTCCTGGCATTTGTTGAGCATGTAAAATTTTATTTTTATTTACAGTACAGTATTAAAAAAAATTCTGGTTGCTTGAGTTCCGGTTAACTGAGAGTCTACTGTATTGTGTAAACAATCTCGTGGCAAGGTTTTCTCCCACGTTGGCAAAGTAGGAAGGACATGTTGTTTTTGGAGAAGTGGACCTGTATTCAGCAGCTTCTTTGAATCTGGTAGTTTTCCTTTGCAGGTCAGACTATTAAAGGAACATCTTTCATCTACAACTATTTTTGTGTTTCCATAATATTAATTGTCTAGACTTTATGTTCTTATTTTTCATGAATTTTCTGCTTACATTTGGCTCTACTCTGTGTGACTTTATCCTTGCAGGTACGGACTATGAAGGATATCAGCCACAGTGGTTCGAGAGGAAGATTGACCCATACACCGGGGAGCTTGTCTGTGTTTACAAGGGAGGATACTGGGAGGCCAAAGAAAAACAAGACTGGTCTCTCTGCCCTGACATCTTCTGATCCAGTCTTGGATAGAGCTGACCAATCTCGCCACCCTCAAGCAGCGCACGCAGGAGGCAGAAGAGACGAGCTTAGGGCAGCTTACAGCTCAGGAGCAGATGCCACAAGGGCCGACCTCCAGTGTGAAAACAGCCAGAGAAATAAAAAAAAACGTACACCTGCCAAAATGAATCTGAACGGGAAAAAGGGGGGAAAACCAGGATCTGAAGCATATTTTCTAATGATAAAGCCTTTTGTTTTACTACAGTGGCATTTTTTAGCAACTAATAAGGATTGGGAAACTTAGGTTATTTGTTTACTATGCTTTATTTTATTGTTAATTTTTAATAATTGCCTCTTTCAGCCCTTTTAATAGTTGCATTTTTCCTCAAGTCTGAAAGGTAATATCCCAGTCTTTGAGGAAAATATAGGAAATTAAGGTACTCTTAAGAATATTATTTATTTATGTAAATTATATAAGTATACATATAAATATATATATATGTGCATATCCATGCATATACATATGTAAATATATATATATTTATATGTGCATAAACATATGTAAACATATATAAATCATAAAATGTGTATTTAACCTTCAGGTAACTAAATCATGAAATATTAGTGGACATTTCATACACTCCTAAATATCCTTATAACACAAACAGGGTCTCCTAGCTGATGCAGTATCATAAAAATGAGAGAATCACTGTGTATAACATAAAATATTTTTAATTGACTAATGCACTTTTAATAACATGTTTCCAAAGACATTGATCCACATTTACCAAACAGTGCTATCCATATTTGCACTTTTCAATGCAGGAAAATCCCTTATTGCCAAGTCGTGTACATAAGCCAAGGAATGTTTTATGCAAATGCATTTCTTAAGGCCAGATGCTACTGAATATTATTTAACAATTGGTTTAACTCTGATATTTTTATTCTGATTTTTTTCAATAGAAGATTATATTGTGCATCCAGGCAGGCCCTTTCCTTCTTAGTCACTGAGGGCCTCATTCTATTATCGGCCGTAAATCGGCCGTAAGGCTGCGATTCCTTGCGAGGGTTCAGTTAACTCGCGATTCTATTATACGGCCCCGCAAGGATCTCCTCTTACGGCCGGCCGCATATCTTGGAACCGGCCGTAAGCTGTGAAATATAAAAACTCAAAAATAAATTCAAGCCTGCACTGTACAGCTCTGTAAATGCTAGGGATCATATTGGGGGACATGAGGAATAAAAGGAACCCACTCTCAAGCTTGCACATCAGCCCAAACCCGAGTTCAAATTAACTGTTTATTTGCCGGCTGCGGCGGGGGTGTGTCTGAGGTGCTCCAAGCACTCTGGACTTTTTACATGGATATTTTACGGATATTAAAAATGAAATATTTTACGGATTTGAGTACAGGATAATTATGTGCTATTTTTTCTAACACCTAAAATCCCTTTATAGTCTTCTCAAAGTGCAGGATGGCTTTATTTGAGCTATTTTATGTGCTTAATTGGTGCTAGCGAGACCTTTTTCCTGCAAGTAACTGCGGCTCGCTTTTAGCCTTGCAGAGAGGTTTCCCGGAGCAATTGAATTGCAAATCTCTTGCGGCCGTTTTAGATCAAAGGCTTTCCTCCGGCGCGATCGGCCGCAAGAGATAGCAAGGCACCGGCCGCAAGCCTGCCGGAGTCCCCGGCCGTAAGGGAATAGAATAGCAGAATAGCTTGCGGCCGGTCCTTGCAGCCCCGCAGCGGCTGCGGCCGATAATAGAATGAGGCCCTGAGACAGCTTAGGGTGTAATTAGAGATTTTTATCTGGAAAATATACATTTATATAGTGAAAAACTGTTAAATTTACCCCCTGATTATTTTCATGGTGCTTAAAGAGGGTTGGATGTTTCCCTTATAATAATTGTTTTAGCTCTGCAATAAAATATGTAATGGAGGGATATTGTTAACCTAATTGTTAAATAATATAATATATTTCTTTTATAAACACAGGCCATTTAGAATGAGCCTACAGCATATTGCACAGTTTTTGCATTAAAGCTTTATACAGATGAAAGGAAAAGGCAACAGCAACAAGTACAGCAGAACCCACATCTATAGTATATTGTCTAAATCCATTTATTAATAGATACCCTTGGGAATACCAATCCACATTGTATTTGGGCAGTGAATTCCTTATTTTAATTATAAATAGCAACCTTCCTCGTCTTGTCCCTCAATCAAGCACAGCTCACTCCCAAAAGCATACTACAACGTATTCAGTCCCTCCATAAGCAATAAACCGCTTTGTTCCACTCACACTAGCACTCAATCTTTCCAAAGCTATCTGCATATGTTTCCCCACTCACACGTACACTCCACAACTTATCTGCAACTCTACGTCCTCCACATACAATGTAGAACTCTTTCACTCTACATGCCCTCCACACACATTTTATACCATTTTCTTTTCCCACCATGCAATAACTCCTCCACCTATTAGCACCTTACTGTGCACTGCTTTCTCCATGTTCTGCCGTTATTATAATTAGTCACTTTCCACAAGGGTCAAAAACTTTGGTTCTAAATTCAATTAATCAAAATAAAGATATGACATACAGACGGCATATTCCTGTACAGCTGCCTAAGGCCGCCAAGGCTATAATAATCTCAATTAAAGTGACAAAGCAAAGATTCCAGTTATTGCAGCAATGAAACATATACAAATAATATTATTGCAGTTAGTTATTCTTAAAAAAATAATGGAAGTGTTATATAATTGAGCTTCATGGTTGATTTTAAACGGCCATTGAAGGTATTTTTTGTTGCATCTGATAATGTTGAACAGTATGTTTGTTTTTCTGAAAATTAAGGAGAAAAACTGGAGCAGAATAAACTGCTTTGAAAGTGTAACTATCTTTGTGCAGCTGTATTAGCTGTGTGAGCCTTAACTGTTGGACCATGAGATTTAGGGTTGGGCATACTATCTGCTCACACAGAGATATATCCTGGTAGTATCCAATAGATTTAAACAAGTTTTATAGATATTTTTCATGAAAAAATACACTTTTATAATGTTTAAAACATGCTCTCATAAAATGCATGATATAAAATAGTGCATTACATGTCCCTTGAAGCATAATTATCTAGATTATCTCTCTCTCTAAGTCTCCTTATCAAGGGCCATTACTAAAATCCCACAGTGGGTTGGTGACATTTTTTTAAGTCGTTATCATTATACATATTTGTAAAAAGACGGATTTGGTTTAATAAAGCCTCCGGATAATCTAATAATTATCCCAGATATTCTTAACAATGTTTGGGTATGCTTATTTTCCTTATCAACCCCCAATGGGAGCATTAATGCCCCTTGATACAGAGAGAGGGAGGTCCTGTGTAGATCATTTATGGTTAAAGTGCCAATCTTTCAAGTTTAACCATGTAGCAGTTATATATATATTTATGTGTGCACTTTTCATTTCTGCAATAAGTGTGACCTTTGCTGTGTCCCTTTAATAATCATATTTAGGGAAAGTGACATCTGGTGCTGGGGTCCAGTTTGTAATGGTGTTCAGGGAGGCAAATAAGCCATGATGAATATGTCAAACTGACCATTACGATGAAGCACACATAACACACAAAGAATGAGAAAGAAAAATATAACATAACACACAAAGAAAGAAAAATATAATAAATTCTTATATTTGATGTAACTGGCTCTCAATCTACATGAAATTGTTTTTATCCACATGAAACAAACAAAAAGCTCCTATTGAAATAACACTATCTCCAAGGAGAAGAGACTCTCAAGTTCAACATCTGAGGATTACTGCATATTTTTTACAGCATTATATGGTGCATTTTTATGCTGAAAACATACATAATCAGACTATTGGGACTAGTTTTTAAAATATAATTTTAGAAAAATTAGTAACTATTGCGTAATAATTACTATATGTTAGAGATATAATTTTAGTAATCTTCACTACTAGAGACATTCTTGCTACTGTATTTATATTTATATATCGACAGTATAAAGAGCGCTGTACATGTAAATACAAGTATGGAAATATCAGGGGTCATATATATGCCACATACATTGTGAAAGGCATTAAACTATATATTCTGGGGGCTGGTTTAATTGTTAAAGGTATATGCAAGTAAGCTGGATTATGAAAGCATCTGATAGAGAAGTTTGATGAATTTCTTGCATTTGCAAACTGTTTTCTGTCAATGTTGTCACCCCCTGAAAATCCCAGGGAAAATTAGCATGAATAATACATTGCATCTTTTTTGGTCTGTGAATTGAGCTACAGCTTTCCTTAAGATATCTGTAATACCCAGAACAAGATCTGTGTCCCTTCATTCACTGATTGTTTTATCTACATCCCAGGTGATACTTCCCCCAGCCCCAGTGATTTGCCCCTGTAACCCCCCCCCCCTCCAGCCCCTATGACTTACCCCATCACCTCCCCCACCACCAGTAAATTGCCCCTGTGATCTCTTCCCGCCCCGGTGAATTGCTCTATCATCTATCCCAGCCCCAGTGTATTGCCCCATTACGTCCCCCAGCTCCAGTGAATTGCCCCTGAGATCTCTCCAGTCCTAGTGAATTGCATGCACTCACTCACACAGAGACACATGAACAGAAAATGTTGCAGGTCATTGCAGGACCATAAATCAAGCATAAATGCTCATTCGCCTAAAAGACAATTTAGAATAGGAAGAAGAAGCTGAAATGTTTGGTTTCAGTACAATTATAATTTGTCAGAATATATCAAGGAGAGGGTGTGTGTCTAAAGAACAACAGTGTAATCGCTCAAGCATTTTTACTTGAATGCCGATTTATGATCTTTTAAGGACCCAGTGCAGCAGACTCATCTAGCCGGCTGCATATAGCATTGGTGATTGGCTGCAAAGCTGGGCATGCTCACATGGACAGGGTACACTCATAATAATGAACCCTCTCAGGAGCCTAGCTCAATCCTGGGGTTGTAAACATCACCTTCAAAAGTTTTTTTTTTTTTAGATTTGCATTAAAAACAATAGTGCATGCAAATATATGTAATCATACACTACTAAATCCCCTCTATGAGATGCATTCATAACCTAGCTCACTTGCATATACCTTTAAGAAGTCTTGTAATGCTGGATGCTCCAGCACTGAATAACAAATCAGAACCATATAACTTAGATGTTCTGAATCAGTTGTAAAGGGTGGTTCCCAACCAATGTTGTTTTAAAGGCAAAGTTTCACCTAAACACAAGTTGCTCTTATATAAAAAGACTTAACCTACATATATTCCAATATATATGTTAATGTTTTAGCACTTTTATTACTACAAGACATCTGTATTATAGGTGATGTGAGATGCTGAAGAACACAGGAACATAGTAACTCTGGTTCCATCTTGATTCTCATTTTTCACCAAATCAGCTCAGCATTGTGAGTGTCTGTAACATAAATTGACCTAAAATTCAGTTTCTACTCTCCATAAATGCAGGCCAGTAATAAGCAAACTAGGCAAGTTCCTTAACTTTTATATAGAGACTTAATATTCTCTAGATGAACTCTTCAATATAAAAGAAACTTAAGTTTAGGTGGAACTTGCCTTTTAAGATGGGGGAAAAAATGAATTGTATTTGCTAGAAAATGTATGTATGAACGAATCTCATGTTGATCCAGAGAGAAATGTAACACCTTGGGATACATCAACATTTCTTCAAGTCAACAATGCTGATAAGCCATGGCCTATATGTACTAAACAGTGCTAAAGGATCGCCATTCAAGATCTCCCTTCGTAGAGCTCTATTTAGTGAATGGGCCAGATGGTTTCTGTAGAAATTTGTATCCCTGCACCTCGAAGGTCATTGTCTGTAGTTATGTCTGTTGTAGTGACGTCCCAAATCTGAATACTTGTCCAAATCTATTAAAGGTGTCCCCAGTTCTGTGGTGACCAATAAGACCCTACACACAATGAAGTCTGCACAGAGTCTTCCATGATGGGCTAGTTTAGTGCCTGAAAATGCTGCCTTCAAATCAACATGAGACTCCTTCCTACTGTGCCCATGTCGCAGCTGTGACCTGTTTATACATGGATACTGGGGATCAGCAATTGTACCTAATGTTGAGTTTTCAAAATAAAAAAAATCTTCTGAAGCTGATTTACCAAGCAAAGATAAACAGAAAAGACATTAATAAAATGAGGCTTTTTACTTTTTTCTATAAAACGTATACATCATCATGTCTATAATATCACAAGGCATTAAAAACAATACTTTTATCTAAAACAAAGTACATAAAAGTAAATATATACATAGGTATATGACATACCTAGTAAAATCCAGACATCTTCAATATCCCTTTAACAACTCTATATTTTATATATAGTATTACAGTGTCAACAGTGTTTGTTAAAAATAAAATGAACACTTCTAAATAAATAAAGCTTATGTAATGAAGAGATATCTTATAAGGAAATGTTATCTGTTTATTTCTACTTGGTAAGTCAGTCCTCTGATGAGTGGCAATGGGGCAGGTATACACGGTACTGGTTTTCAATATAACATCATTTCCAATGTTAACTTATGAAACATTACGTCAATGCTGTTTAGTAAAGAAAACTTATGATCATTATATATGTAGGATCTATCCTGTTAAAGGTCCGCCGCTGCAGTGCGTCCTCCAACAACTAGATGGCGCTGCTGATATTTTACAACGCTGCCAATGTGTGACAGAAGTTCTAAGCTTATAATGTTAGCCTAACCCTTGAACTAACCCTCACCCTAACCATTTACCTAAGCCTTGACTCCATGATATGGCACCGGAATATTGGCAGCGCCATCTAGCGGATGCATGCGCCAGCATAACAGGATAGGACCTATATGTAGTATGTGCAACAACCAGCAAATATTCTCCATTTATTGTCAATGTCTAATTCTCTGTAATACCAGAACTAATTGGAAGATGGTCTAAAGATTCAAGCCTTCTAATGACTAAACCAGAGCGCTGTAGCTTTAATCACATTTTAATTGCTAGAATCCATACTATTTATCACACTCAAAATGTCCACAGAGTTTGTGTCGGCCAATCTGGCGATGCATCAGCTGAGGCTAAGGCGGCAACTATTATGTTTACTTTTAGTGGTATTTTTTAGTGGTTGCTTGGCCTGTGATTGACAGCTTGGATCCTAGCAACTAAATGGGTTTTAGGCACTTATTTTATATCAAAAAGCCAAATTCAAGTTCGACACCCTCTAAACATTTGAGATGAATATCAGACTGGGTGTTGCACTTTAAGAAAGAAGGGCAGGGATCTGAATGTTACCATTTATTGTACTCATTAGACATAGTTCTCATTATATTCTGAAAAATCATGTTGTGTAGATCTCAGGGTGTACAAGCTAATATCTAGAATACAATATATACTCAGGTCCCATCACTGTGAGGTCTCAGTGAAAGATGGGACCGGGCATTTGGGGACAGGATGAAGTTTGACATAACCAAAAGTTGAATGTATAAGAATTGATTATATAGAGCAATGGTGCAGGCTTTGAATGAAGGCGACTGTAAAGCCAAGGCTGTATTGTTAGATTATTGATGGCTATAATGAAATGTGAATAAAAGAGTTAAGCTGTGAAATAATCAACTGTGATTCCATTTACCTGAAAACACTTGTACCAAGGAGAATATTTCCTCCCTTCTGTCCTTGCGTAGTCGTAAAATGAATTAAAAGGTTGGCGATGTAAGAAAAGCACAATGAGGTTATGGTACTAAGACACCATCAATAAATTATATGATCAAAATCCTGGTGTCATTCCTCCTACGTCTTCACTGTTCTAGATGTAATTATATTTTTTTCTCCACAGTTGAGCGTTTGCTGTTGATCATATAACATATTGAAGGAGAAATAAACATTACAGGTTAAGGTCTAGTGAGTGTCACAACATTATCCTTACAGGAAACGTAAAGGTATATGGAAGTTTCCCTGTTTTTATCTTTTTCTAATCTAGCACATATCACATATTATAATTATCTAACTACGAGACGTTGTCATGCTTTGCGTGGTGCGTACGACGTTAATGCGTAGCACTTAGCCGCAAGCGGTTAATGCGTAGCACTTAGCCCCAGTCCCGTTAATGTGTAGCACTTCGCCCCATTAACGCGTAGCACAGCCCCAACCCTGTTAATGTGTATCACTTAGCCCCATTAACGCGTAGCACAGCCCCAGCCCTGTTAACATGTCGCCCCATTAACGTGTAGCACAGCCCCAGCCCTGTTAACGTGTAGCACTTAGCCCCATTAACGTGTAGCACTTAGCCCCATTAACGTGTAGCACTTAGCTCTATTAACGCGTAGCACAGCCCCAGCCACGTGTAGCACTTAGCCCCATTAACGCGTAGGATAGCCCCAGCCCCGTTAACGTGTAGCACTTAGCCCCCAGCCCCATTAATGCATAGCACAGCCCCAGCCCTGTTAATGTGTAGCACTTAGCCCCATTAACGTGTAGCACAGCCCCAGCCCCGTTAACGCGTAGCACTTGGCCCCGTTAATGCGTAGCACTTGGCCTTGTTAACGCGTAGCACTCGGGCGATGAGCGCCAAAGGCGTTCATCGCCTGCGAGGCGAGCCGTTAAGCCACTTTAACGCACTACAACTATAAGCACAAATACGAAGAGACAATGAAACATACGAGACTTAGCTTAAAAACACCTCCGAAACGCTGGATCACCTTGGTGTGCAAGCGGTTGACAAACGCGGGACTTCGAAAATAAAGATACAAGACGCTAAAAATTATGAGATTACCGGCCAAACGCTGAAAACGAAAAAACTATAAAAACACACTAAATACACCCCAAAAAAATCACAGACAGCACAGGGCAACAGCCAGGATGTCTGGAAATGAGGTGGACCGCAAATTTATCTCGCCTAAAATCGCCTAAGCAAGGAAAAAAATGGCCGCCGAAAAAAATGAAAATGAGGCTACCGACCGCGCAAAACATTGCTAAATGCGTAGCACTTTACACATCTAACTACCACATAAAAAATACACTATTACAAGAGCCGGGAAATGCTCACGTGCCGCGTAACACATTAATACGAATTACAATGCCGCTTTACACAATAAACAAACGGCTTTCCCTCGCGCACGCAGCCGATTTATACCGCACACTTGGAACATTCATTACACTTTATAAGCAGGGCACTAACACAATGTATATTCTATGCAGACGCAAAATACAGATTGTTAGCTCTTCAGCCTATTGCTTGCTGCATATAAGAATTAGAAATAATTAAAGTAGATTAATTTATTGAATAAATCATGAATTATTACTTAACCACATATACATAGAAATATATATCTCTTTATCATGACTCATGACGGTGCTCAGAAGACAAACAGTACACGACAGGAGTGGCTCTCAATGAGCGCAGAAAGTACTCACAGTATAAACGGTTTACATTGTGTATCAAACAGCATTCCCAGCCTTACAATTTTATTGACCATCATTTTTTGACGGGCAAGTCGCTAGTGGCTTATATTTTATAATCTCCTTTAGTAGATGCATTCACAATCCATGAAACTTGTATTATACAGCTTGGACAACCTTTGAGTTGGTTATTGTAAGGGACCTATAACAATGTATAAAACATGTATTTTGATATGAACACTGATGTTTGTTATTCAAGAGATGTGAATATACAGCAGGGGACCGCATACACAATGTGTTTGTGCAACAGGGGACAGCATGATCACCCAGCAGGGGGGGACAGAGACCACATGTACAGGCACCAGGAGAGGGTAAAGGCAGTGAGGCAATGTATGTGCACAACAGAGGAAAATACAGGCATTTTGTGAATCTAGCAAGGAAGAGTACAGGCAATAAACAATATGCACCAAACGGTGGAGTTTTATAGAATATTTGGAGAACCACTTCATTGTGGACATGTGTAATAACATTAGCTTTTATTACATATGGTCTGGTGTATGCACAGCATGGGGAAGAGTGGCATGCACCTATAGGCCCTCATTCAATTGCAATTTGGCCAATTGAATAGGGGTCTAAATAAGCACATAACATATTTTTTTAAAGAAGTTTTTAGTTAGCAAGCATCTATCCAAAATCAAGGTTTTTACTAACTAAAAACTTCTTTAAAAAAAATATGCTATGTGCTTATTTAGACCCCTATTCAATTGGCCAAATCGCATTTGAATGAGGGCCATAGCAAGGGAGCACACAGACACTAAATAGTTTTATATTCACTAAACTACGGAAGTGTTTGCAAAGTTTGATGGGTGATGTTCTTGCACCACTTTTGATAGTATTCACTGTGACTACCCATTATATTAAAGACGTATTTTGCATCAGTCTTCCATTCTGCAGCCTGATAACTAAAGAGTTCTGCACTGAGTAATAATAATAGGAGAGTATGTTTTACCCCCCTACTGCCCAGAACACTTTATTTAATTTTCTGGTCCAGAAATGTATTTTGTAATATTCTTTTCTCAAATGGCAAATGCTTCAAGTTCCTGGTGTAAGGCTGCACCTCCTCTCTCGCCTCCAAGATCCCCCGCCACATTCCTATGGGTATCGTCTCCCCATTCTTCCAACTCCTTACAAACCTTAGGAGAACAAATGTCAGCACTTGTACAAGCAAAAACCATGACCAATACCCCACTAAATCAGTATTAAGTATTTTGAGTAAAATAATGTAATACATCATTTTCTCACTTGTTTATTTTCTATACACACACACCACAATAATAAAAATATGGTTCTAAACTGAAAAAGGAAAGCAATTTGCTGGTTAGGCTATATATATAAGCAAGTTTAAAGCCCTGGGACATACTTCCTAAAATGGTATCTGACGCTTCTTCAGTGCACTCTATTCTTCTCTTCTCACTGACTACATACACATTATTTTCTCACACTTTTTTTACATCACTCTATAGAATATATTTCTTCTCTCTGTTTATCAATTTCTTTAAAGTCTTTCCTCACACTTTCAACCTTTCCAAGTGCTTCATATTTGCAAATTGAGCATACTCTATTCTTTTGCTTGTCCATTCAAACCCGTTTACCAACTCTATTATTTTTATTACAACATGGGCAATATTAAATTCCTGCTTAGTAAGTCCAACATGAAGCACGTAACAGCTGCATGCTTCAAATTTGGCCGACTTACGAGGCTATTAAATTAGAAAGGGCTGCGAGCTATGAGCCAGAGACACTATTTCGTAAACCAGTTCTCGTCCGTCGGACTTGCGTGCACGAATGCAAACAATTAAGCAAGGGTAGATTTTGAAAGTCCTACGTGATTCAATTCCAGTTTGCGATCGGTCCCACAGGCCAGATATCATGCAATATTAATAAAGCAGTAAATATATTCTATTACATGCGAGTTGTAGTATATGTAGTAACACATTGACCTAATATCATTTTCCCTGTTAATAGAAGTATAGCAGAGTGTTTTAATTTGATTACATTTGTACTTTACCCCCTTTGCGGGTGCTCTAGAGCACATGTGGGCCTTTGGGTTCAATTTGCGTGTTACAGGCTTGCTCGCGAGTGACCACGTTGCAATTTAATAGCTGAATTGAACAAGTAGCGGTTATGGGCTAGTCAGATCAAAGGATTTACGTGCGCAATGTTCAACGTTGCTCAGCACGTAGCCTATTCTCATCAGTCCTGCGTGTTAACACGCAAAGCCTGCTGCAAGAAACATTACAGGGTTAATTTAATAGCCATAACCCGTAAATCTGGAGTTATGGGCTACGTTTTAACACGCTGTATGTTTCTGCACCCTTGTATAATTAAAGATTGTACATAGCTCACAGAGAAAGCTATTCATAGGAAACAAACACTTCCCTAACCGTAAGAAAAACACGATTACTTTTAAGGTGCTATAAGAGGTGTTAGAGCATGACCGCCCTATAATATAATCACAGGTGCCCATGAGAAGAGCATGACTACTCAAATGGCAATGAGCTTGCACGCAAATTTAAATTGCATTTAAGAAGAACAAAAATGGCGCCCCCAAAAAATGAAAACAAGGCTAAAGGACACAGAGCCGCGTAAATCACCGCCAGTCATGTACAAGTTAGCCAGGAATATAGCAGATAGAAAATATACCATTACAACGGGCGGAAAATGCTTGCGAGCCAAGTAACACATAGAAAAAAACCTCCATTTTGCAACACTTACAACTCATAACATTAGGATTCTAAAATGCTGCTTTACCCGCCTAAACAAATAGTTTGGCCACGCAGCCTATTTACACTGCACACTTGCCACATTGCTGACACTTTCTCCTCATATGATTAACACTCCAACTGTACATTTTTCAGATGCAGGAAAATCAAAATAGATTGTTAGCTCTTCAGGATATTGATTGCTGCATATTAGATACTAGCGACTTGCCCTTCAAAAATTATGGGGCAATAAAATTTAAAGCCATGGGAATGCGGTTTGACACACCATGTAAATCTTTTTGTACTCTGAGGACCTTTGGCGCTCATTGCGAGCCTCTCCTCTTGTGTACTTTTGCTCCTCTGAGCACCTTCGTCACTCATCAGAAAGAGAGATATATATTTATCTATATTTAGTTAACTAATAATGAATGATTTTTTTACTGAATTAATTAATCTACTTTACCTATTTGTAATTAATATATCCAGCAATAGCCTGAAGAGCTAACAATCTGTTTGTATTTTCCGGCAGCATACAGTGTACAGTTTGAGTGTTGGTGCCCTGATGATAAAGTGTAATTAATGTCCCAACTGTGCATTAGAAACAGGCTGTGTGTGCAAGAGCAAACTGTTGGCTTAGTTGTGTAATGGCCATTGTAGATTCGTAATGTTATTAAATGTGTTATGCGTCTCGCAAGCATTTTCCGTCATTTGTAATAGTGTATTTTGTAGTTCGTACTTTCACGCGTGAAAGTACTACGCGGTTGGCAGTATTTTGCGTTCTCCGGGGTCGTGTAGCCTCGTTTTCATTTTTTTGGGGCGGCCATGTTTTTTCTTCCTTAGACGATTTCCGAGTGCCTAAACTCGTCAAAATCAACTTACATTGGTGTACCACCTCACTCCCAGACGTCCTGGCTGTTTCCCCATGCTGTGTGTGATGTTTGTGTTGTATTTTTTTGTGTATTTAGTGTGTTTTTATTGTTTTATGGTTTGCTCGGTTCGGCCATCAACCTCGTATTTTTCCTATCTCGTATTTTTTTTTTTTGTCGATGTTCTGCGTCTCGTATTTTTTTTTTTTTTATAAGTCCCGTGTTTGGCAGCTGCTTGCAGGCTGGTGGTCCCGCGTTTACTAAGTGATTGGTAGCTAAGTTCTGCGCATTTCATTGAGAGAGGGAGAGGAAGAGAGACACAGGGGAGAGAGACACATGGGAGAGGGAGAGAGACACAGGGGAGAGAGACACATGGGAGAGAGACACATGGGAGAGAGACACATGGGAGAGGGAGAGAGACACAGGGGAGAGGGAGAGAGACACATGGGAGAGGGAGAGAGACACATGGGAGAGGGAGAGAGACACATGGGAGAGGGAGAGAGACACATGGGAGAGGGAGAGAGACACATGGGAGAGGGAGAGAGACACATGGGAGAGGGAGAGAGACACATGGGAGAGGGAGAGAGACACATGGGAGAGGGAGAGAGACACATGGGAGAGGAAGAGAGACACATGGGAGAGGATGAGAGACACAAGGGAGGGAGTTGAAGAGAAATACAGGGGAGGGAGGGGGGAAGAGATAGGCACAGGGGAGGGAGCTAGGGGGACAGAGAAACACAGGAGAGGGAGAGACACAAGGGAGGGAGAGGAAGAGATAGGCACAGGGGAGGGAGGGGAAGAGATAGGCAAAGGGGAGGGAGGGGAAGAGATAGGCACAGGGGAGGGAGGGGAAGAGATAGGCACAGGGGAGGGAGGGGAAGAGATAGGCACAGGGGAGGGAGGGGAAGAGATAGGCACAGGGGAGGGAGGGGAGAGATAGGCACAGGGGAGGGAGGGGAGAGATAGGCACAGGGGAGGGGGGGAGAGATAGGCACAGGGGAGGGGGGGAGAGATAGGCACAGGGGAGGGGGGGAGAGATAGGCACAGGGGAGGGGGGGAGAGATAGGCACATGGGAGGGAGCGAGGGGGACAGAGAAACACAGGAGATGGAGGGAGGAGAAGAGGGGAGAAAGGGAAACACAAGGGAGTGGGGAAGAGATAGGCAGAGGGAACGAGGGGGGGCAGAGAAACACACAGGAGAGGGAGGGGAAGAGAGAGACAGGGGAGAGAGGGAGGGGAAGAGCGACACAGGGGAGAGAGGGAGGGGGAAGAGCGACACAGGGGAGAGAGGGAGGGGGAAGAGCGACACAGGGGAGAGAGGGAAGGGACGAGCGACACAGGGGAGAGAGGGAAGGGACGAGCGACACAGGGGAGAGAGGGAAGGGACGAGCGACACAGGGGAGAGAGGGAAGGGACGAGCGACACAGTGGAGAGAGGGAGGGGAAGAGAGAGAGAGAGAGACACAGGGGAGAGAGAGACAGACACAGGGGAGAGAGAGAGAGAGACAGACACAGGGGAGAGAGAGAGAGACAGACACAGGGGAGAGAGAGAGAGAGACAGACACAGGGGAGAGAGAGAGAGAGAGAGAGACAGACACAGGGGAGAGAGAGAGAGAGAGACAGACACAGGGGAGAGAGAGAGACAGACACAGGGGAGAGAGAGAGACAGACACAGGGGAGAGAGACAGACACAGGGGAGAGAGAGAGAGAGACAGACACAGGGGAGAGAGAGAGAGAGAGAGAGACACAGGGGAGAGAGAGAGAGACAGACACAGGGGAGAGAGAGAGAGAGAGAGAGAGACAGACACAGGGGAGAGAGAGAGAGAGAGAGACAGACACAGGGGAGAGAGAGAGAGACAGACACAGGGGAGAGAGAGAGAGAGAGAGACAGACACAGGGGAGAGAGAGAGACAGACACAGGGGAGAGAGAGAGACAGACACAGGGGAGAGAGAGAGAGAGACAGACACAGGGGAGAGAGAGAGAGAGAGAGAGAGACACAGGGGAGAGAGAGAGAGAGACAGACACAGGGGAGAGAGAGAGAGAGAGAGACAGACACAGGGGAGAGAGAGAGACACAGACACAGGGGAGAGAGAGAGACACAGACACAGGGGAGAGAGAGAGACACAGACACAGGGGAGAGAGAGAGAGAGAGAGAGGGAAAGAGAGACACAGGGGAGAGAGAGAGAGGGAAAGAGAAACACAGGGGAGAGAGAGAGAGGGAAAGAGAAACACAGGGGAGAGAGAGGGAAAGAGAAACACAGGGGAGAGAGAGAGGGAAAGAGAGACACAGGGGAGAGAGAGGTGAAGAGAGAGGGAGGGGCCCCAAAGCACGTAGATGGAGTGCGGGGCTTGCAAAAATATGACTTTAACCGCCGAACTGGAAAAGCCTGCAAAAACACACAAATATGCCTCAAATTAACTTACACTCTCACACACAGCACAGGGGGAGAGCCAGGGAGCAAGTTTGCAAGATAATTTGCAGCATATTTTGTCTTTTTTTAACGATCAAAAAATAATAATTCTGAAACAGGATGAAAATGAGGCCCAGCAAGGCCAGGAACGGAGAACTTTGAAAATACACAATGCCTAAGACAGCAACACTTAGACGAACAATGCCAGGCACGCGGGACTTAGAAAATACATGACGGAGACAATAACACACGAACAACAGCAGGCACGCGGGACACATTGTGTGGCAACAGCATTGCCTGCCATACAATTTTTTTCCCGTCATTTTTTGACGGGCAATTTCCTAGTAACAATAATGATGAGAGATGCAGAGCAAATTACCACAGGCTTGATTACAAAATGGCCTAAAATCACCAATAGTGTAATCTGTTTCCAGTTGTGCAGTTACTGCCAGGTCAGATACTACCTATAGCTGAACATGAGAGCCATATGTGGATCTGTACTGAGACACATTGTGCTGTACAGACATATATCACTGTTCTTGCTCTTCCCATACTCATTCCCCTCACACTCCCATCATACATTCTATTCGTCCAGTCCTATTCCTCTCCATACACTCTGTCATTCTTCTCCATCCATCCACTCACACTCCCATTAGACCCTATTCCCCTTCTCTCACACCACGTGATGTTCTCCGCGCGCTAAACATTCACATTCTGGCGGTGCTGCTACTTTGTGTCCTCGAATGCGTCGCTAGGCAACCACAACAAACTTTGACCAATCACAGAAAACCGAAGCTTTAGGCGTTAAACGGTTTCCATGACAACCCTGGCCGGGACATCCGGCGTTCTACGGTTGCCCGGACACGTCTCGTGCCAGCTTGCTGAGCATGCGCAGCATCTAACTAACTGCAAGTGCTGGGATTTCTATTGGACAGCGAGCACTGCGCGGTCTGAGATCACCAAGTAAGTGAAAAACTTTGATGCAAAATATTTCTTTAGGATTTAATATGTGGCACATACATTGTTACCTGCATATAATATACAAGATGCATTCCAGTCTGTATCCTGTACATCACATCGGTGCTCAGCCTGCAGCTACTCACTAACATACATACTGAAGCTTATGTTTAAATGTATATTATCAAAATACTGTGCACTTCCAGTCCCTATCAAATATCAGCATTGTGCGGTATATATATAGCGCTACGGAATATGCTGGCGCACACTATCTATCTATCTACCCTCCTGTCTGTCTGTCTGTCTGTCTGTCTGTCTATCTATCTATCTATCTATCTATCTATCTATCTATCTATCTATCTATCTATCTATCTATCTACCCTCCTATCTATATAGCTATCTATCTAGCTATCTATCTAGCTATCTATCTGCCCTCCTATCTATCTATCTATCTATCTATCTATCTATCTATCTAGCTATCTACCCTCCTATCTATCTAGCTATCTACCCTCCTATCTATCTATCTATCTATCTATCTATCTATCTATCTATCTATCTATCTATCTAGCTATCTACCCTCCTATCTATATAGCTATCTATCTAGCTATCTATCTAGCTATCTATCTGCCCTCCTATCTATCTATCTATCTATCTATCTATCTATCTATCTATCTAGCTATCTACCCTCCTATCTATCTAGCTATCTACCCTCCTATCTATCTATCTATCTATCTATCTATCTATCTATCTATCTATCTATCTATCTAGCTATCTACCCTCCTATCTATCTATCTATCTATCTATCTATCTATCTATCTATCTATCTCTCTCCCTATCTGTCTGTCTATCCCCTATCTATCTCTCTTCCTATCTATCTATCTATCTATCTATCTATCTATCTATCTATCTATCTATCTATCATCAGATACTACCCATTTCTTCCACATAAGGTGCTCCTCTCTACCTGCAGTACCATATAACATACCTGACACTACTCCTCCATTAGATCCACCCAGCTGTATTTGAATCCCTACACCCTGTCCTGTCCTTGTGTCATTACATAGATATTAGATCACTGCACCCACCAGACCTCCCATGATGTACAAGTCACAGACAGAGGTCCTGAGGCCGCTCTTGTGCACTTTCCATGTTTGCTCCTTTTTCCCATAAGTTCCCCTATTCTGAAATAAATGTTCCACCTAAAATAAAGTTTATTTTAAAAACATTATTTGTCTGAACGTTCTGAAATTTGCCTAGTTTGCTGATTAATTAATGTTTCAGCAGAGTGAGACACACTATAAGTAGAAAAGTCCCCTTTCTGTCACTGACACTTGGAATTCTGATCTGATTGGGTGAAAAGGTCAAGTGCCATATTAAGCTACAGCTGCAGTTCTAAACTTCAGCAGCTCACATCACCTACTGTACACTATTCAGCCTGTATTTATGTATTTGTGCACATCTTTTAAACTCTACTTATACTACTAATAGTGATTTTTAATTTTGTTTGCAAAATGTATCTATAAATTGCAGACTGATATATCCTGTATGTAATTGTGTATTTATGCACCTCTCTTAGATCCCACTAATACATCTAAAAGGGAGTTTGTTTGCAAGACCTATAAATAACAAACTGAAATATTCTGCCTGTATTTTTGATTTATGCAGCACTAACAAATGCTGGTATATATATATATATATATATATATATATATATATATATATATATATTAATATGTAAGACGTATCTGTGTTTAATGTGATGGTGTAAATAAATGTTGTTTATTGTTTTGTCCTAGAAGAAGCAGCTTTGCTATAATAATGTGATGGAAATGATGGGGCGGATGCTTAATCATTAAAAGTATTTTGTCAATGTATAAAACCATTTTCACCCACTCCTTATATATTTCTATATTGTTGTTGCTGCCCACCTACTACCCCCATTACTCTTTATTATTATTATTATTATTATGACATCTTTATTTTCATTACCCCATGTCATTATTAGCTTTCCTTGACATCCTTCTTCATTAGACTGAGCAATATCCATTATTATTACTCACCCTCTTTTTTTTATTTGCACCCCCCAGTTATTGTTGTCTTTTCTTGCTCATCGTAATTAGTTTTAATGAATGTTATTGATGACAGAAATAAATAACCATACAAGTAATGGAATATAATACATTCTACAAGTTCTAATAAGGAAAATTTGATTAATACAACTATTATGAAATAGGCAGGCTCAGTTTTATAAAAGGAAAAAAGGTTACTCGTCTTGTGAGTCTATCTTTAAGTTGAAAGAACATACAAGACAAGACGCCATGTGAAATACAGTTCAGTACTTGAGTCGTGTCCGACTCTCGGTAACCATTTGGACACAGCACATCTGTCTGTGTTTCTGGGGTCCTATCCTCTTATGGTAGCGCAGCACAAGGTAGCAGCAGTGGCGGTGAGCATGTGCTAGAAGGCGCTGCCGATATTCTGGTGCCATATCATAGAGTCAATGCTTAGGTAAACTGTTAGGGTGAGGGTTGGGGTTAGGGTGATGGTTAAGGTTAGTTTAAGGTTTAGGCTAACATTATATGCTTAGAACTTCTCTCACATATAGGCAGCTCCATCTAATGGTTGGAGGCCGCATTGCAGCTGCGGACCTGTCCAGACACCATAACAGGATAGATCCGTTTCTAGTTGTGCTTTCCCATATAGTTTTCTTTGAAAAGATACTGAAGTGGGTTGCCAGTTCCTTCTCCACTAGACCTTGAATTGTCTACCCTCTTCTATGACCTGACCCAACATAGCTTCATCGAGGTACACAAGCCCCTTCACCACGACAAGGTAGCGATAATACAGTTACAATTAATCAATTTGGTTTCGGGTATGCAGTCATATTGTTATGATTACTGCCCAGTGACCAGATTTGTTGTGTGTTTACTTTTATCATTTTTTATTATCTACCAGTCATTATCATTATTTTACACTAGCGACTTGCCAGTCAAAAATGGCGGGGCAATACAATTTAAAGCCATGGGAATGCTGTTTAACACAGAATGTAAACCGTTTTGTACTGTGAGGACCTTCGGCACTCATTGCGAGGCTTGCGCTGAGAGCCTTTGTCGCTCATCGCATGCCTTGCAATGAGCGCCTTTGGGGCTCAATGCGAGCCTCTCCTGTTGTGTACTTTTGGTCCTCTGAGAGAGATATGTATTTCTATGTATATGTAGTTAAGTAATAATGAATGATTTATTAAATTAATATACTTTTAATTATTTATAATTCATATATGCAGCGAGCATTAGGCTGAAGAGCTAACAATCTGTTTGTATTTTGCGTCTGCATAGAATATACATTGTGAGTGTTAGTGCCCTGCTTATAAAGTGTAATGAATGTTTGAACTGTAAGTTTCTTAATAGGCTGCGTGTGCGAGGGAAAGCCGTTGGTTTATTGTGTAAAGCGGCATTGTATAGTCGTAATGTTATTACTGTGTTACGCGTCTCGTGAGCATTTTACGGCTTTTGTAATAGTGTATCTTGTAGTTCGTAGTGTGATGTGTAAAGTGCTATGCGTTTGTCAGTGTTTTGCGCGGTACGTGGTCGTCGGCGCCCATTTTTTTCCTTGCTTAGGGGATTTTCGAGTGGCGAAAATCGTCTAAATTGTGTTAAATTCACATTCCACCTCACTCCCAGACGTCCTGGCTGCTGCCCCGTGCCAAGGCGATCCCGTGTTTAGGAGGTGTTTTTCGGCTAAGTCCCGCGTGTTTCATTGCCTCTTTGTGCTAGTGCTGATAGTTGTAGTGGCTCGCAGACGATGAGCGCTTTTGGCGCTCCTTGCTTGGTGAAATAAGCCTCTCTAAGCAGAATTATCTTTCATTAAATGAATAGTTTGCCACCCCTGGTGTAAATGCTGCTTTATATATATATATATATATATATATATATATATATATATATATATACTAGCGACTTGCCCGTCAAAAATGACGGCAATAAAAACTGAAGCCTGGCAATGCTGTTTGCCACACAATGTAAGCCTCTCCCCCTCTACTTTACTGGCCTTGTGATGAGCGCCTTTGGCGCTCATCACAGGCCTTGCAATGAGCCCCTTTGGAGCTCATTGCGAGTCTCTCCCTCTGTCTACTTCCTCCCTCGTGTCTTATTTCCCCCCTCCTCTCCCTCCCTTGTGTCTCCTTCCACCTCGTCTACCTCCTTTGTATCTCCTGCCCCCCTGTGTTTTTACCTCCCTCTCCCTCCCGTGTCTCTAAACCCCTCCCCTGTGTCTCTTTCCCCCTTCTCCCTCCTATGCATCTCTTCCCCCCCCTGTGTCTCCCCCAACCCTCCCCTGTGTCTGTTCCCCCCTGGCCTGTGTCTCTTTCCCCCTCCCCCTGTGTCTGTTACGGCCTTCCTCGTGTCTCCATTTCCCTCCCTTGTGTATCTTCCCCCCTGCACTCTCTCCCCTGTGTCTCTTCCCCCTCCTCTCTCTCCCCTGTGTCTCTTCCCCCTCCTCTCACTCCCCTGTGTCTCTTCCCCCTCCTCTTTCTGTGCCTCTTCCTCCCTGTCTCTTCCCCCTCACCCTCTGTGTCTCTCCCCACTCTGTGTCTTCCACCCTCTCCCTCTGTGCCTCTTCCCCCGCCTCTCTCTGTGTGTCTCGCCACTGTGTCTCTTCACCCCTTCCTCTGTCCCCCCCCCTCTGTGCCTCTTTCCCCCTTTCTCTGTACCTCTTCCCCCCCTTCCCTCTGTGTCTCTTCCTCCCTCACCCTCTGTATCTCTCCCCCCTGTGTCTCTTCCCCCCTCTCCCTCTGTGCCTCTTCCCCCCTCTCCCTCTGTGCCTCTTCCCCCCTCTCCCTCTGTGCCTGTTCCCCCCTGGCCTGTGTCTCTTTCCCCCTTCCCCATGTGTCTGTTCCCCTCTCCCCCCCCCATTTCCCTCCCATGTGTATCTTCCCCCTGTTCTCCCTCCCGTGTGTCTTTTCCCCCTCCTCTACCTCCCCTGTGTCTCTTTCCCACCTATCCCTCTGTGTCTCTCCTCCCTCCCTCTGTGTCTCTTCCCCACTCTCCCTCTGTGCCTCTTCTCCACTCTCCCTCTGTGCCGTGCCTCTCCCCCCCCTCTTCCCCACTCTCCCTCTGTGCCTCTCCCCCCCTCTTCCCCACTCTCCCCCCCTCTTCCCCACTCTCCCTCCCCTCTTCCCCACTCTCCCTCCCCTCTTCCCCACTCTCCCTCCCCTCTTCCCCACTCTCCCTCTGTGCCTCGCTCTGCGCAAGGGCGGCTCGCGCCCGCTCTGCAAAAGCGCGGCTCGCGCTGCGCTCTGTGCATGCGTGGCTCGTGCCGCGCTCTGCGCATGCGCGGCACGCACCGCGCTCTGCGCAATGCGCAGCAGTTTATAATTGTCTAACTGCGATTCGTCTGAAGCGTGACGACGAATCGCAGTTAGACAATTATAATATGTGATATATATATATATAAATAAAGCAGCAATCACATATATAGTTCTCAGCAGCGCGGGGTTGCCTAAAAACGTTGGTAACGCAATGTTAAAACTGCGGGCTTGCGGTTGCGGCCAGGCAATGGTCTGGTGGAGGTGAGTGCCATAGGTGTGACTTAGGCAGTGAGTGCCAACTTAGGCAGTGAGTGCCAAAGGCGCTCACTGCGCTGGTGGAGATGAGCGCCATAGGCGCTCATTTCTACGACCCGCTGGACTAAACATCAACAGAAATCGCAATTACACAAATCACAATGGGAGACCCCTAGTACTTTAAAAAAATACAGTGCAAAAATTATGTCTCGTAACACTTTGAAAAAAGGAAAGCGGTACTTAGGGAAAAAAAATTCGAGGTAAAAAAAAAAATACAAAGTTAACGGCCGAACCGCGCACATACAAAAACACAAAGAAAATAAACAAAAACATGAAAAAAACATCACACACACCACGGGGGACAGCCAGGACGTCTGGGATTCAGGTTGCACAATAATTTATATGCAATTTGACGAGTTTCGGCACTCGAAAATCGCCTAAGCGACAAAAGAAATAGCGTCCGAAAAACCCCGCAAACGAGGCTACACGACCCCTAACCACACAAATCACCGACAGGCACATAAGACTTTTACACAGGCACGTACGAGGTACAAAATACACTATTAATAAACAGAAAATGCTCCACATCCGCGTAATATATAGACAATCGCCGCCATTTTACAACACTAACTTACAACTAATAACATTACCTATCTAAAATGGTGCTTACACAGCTAAACAAACGGTTGGCCCTCGCTTACACAGCCTATTTACGCAGCACACTTCACACATTGCTGACACTTACACCTCAGCTCAGCAACAGTGCAAATGTACATTGTATGCTGCAGGGAAATTAATTGATTGTTAGCTCTTCAGGATATTGATTGCTGGATATATTAATTACAAATAGGTAAAGTATATTTATTTATTATTTAATTAATTATAAAAAAATATATATATTTAAATTAAAAAAAAGTGCAGGGGAGAGGCTCGCAATGAGCGCCAAAGGCACTCAGCACGGCGCTAACAATGGGCACCAAGGGTGCTCAGAGGAGCAAAAGTACACAAGGGGAGAGGCTCGCAATGAGCGCCAAAGGCACTCAGCGCAGGGCTTGCAATGAGCGCCAAAGGTGCTCAGACGACCAAAAGTACACAAGGGCAGAGGCTTTCAATAAGTGCCAAAGGTGCTCAGCGCGGGGTTTGCAATGAGCGCCAAAGGTGCTTAGACAACCAAAAGTACATGAGGGGAGAGGCTTGCAATGAGCTCCAAAGGTGCTCAGCGCGAGGCTCGCAATGAGCACCAAAGGTACTCAGAGGACTAAAAGCCTTACATTGTGTGGCAAACAGCATTATCTGTCTTACAATTTTATTGCTGTCAAGTCGCTAGTATATATATATATATTTGTTTGAAAACATGTTTATTAGCCGTATGTGAAGTCCAAGAGAGGGAGATGGGATAGTAAAAGAGGGGAGCAATGAAAAAGAGGCATAAGTAGGATAGGCATTCCAACTTCACTTTTAACACATCAGCTATTCATATATATGGTGACATTATACATTATAAGTATGTCAATGGGGAATCCCCCCGTGTATAGATCCCACCTCAAAATTCCCTTCCAGAAAATGTGATATGTTTAATTGACATTTTTCAGCAAAACAAGTGCTAACAATATGCACAAATGGTGATAGAGGCACACTAGTAATAATTACTGCCTATAAACACGCCTCACGCAATCCGTAATAATTACCATACACAGTCTCTAACAGAGTGATGGTTGACTCTTGGAGCAGGAAGAAAGTTCAGAATTTCAAATATCATTAAATTGCATGAATCTGCATTAGAACTTGGGTTTTGACAAGTTTCTGTCTAAGACCTAGACACTTCACATCTATAGCAATTAATATTAGGTTTATTAGACACATGGGACCTTCTAAATGACAAGAAGTTATTAATGATCTCAGGAATTGAACAGGCTTGATGGAAAACAAATTAAACATCTCAAATGAAAATGTCAAATCCTATAAAAGTGTGGATGTGTGTCATGGTATTGGAGAGCCGAGTGTTCAGGAGTTGTTCTGCCCAGATATCTACACTTGTCTGTAGCCTTTTAATTAAAATGTATTATATTATGTTGCTTATATATAGGATATATGTGAAAACCATCCTCACGACTAACTAGAGATGACATAATCTTGGAGATGACTTGTGAAGATGAATAAGTGTTTTGGAACAGATGTCAGAACTTCTAAAACTTGTGGGGACAATAGATTGTTTAGCACTGGGCTGTGGTTCAAGGGTTCATCCCACTTCATACCCATCAATGATAAGGAAATCATTTAAAGGAAAGCATGATGTCATCAACTTTAATGGTCAAGTAATAAGAAATTATTTAAAAATCTGTAGGAATAGTCACATGGAGGGATGGATATGATGGATATGATATCTAATGATGAGAATTGCACATTTTTCACCCCTTTGTGATGTCTGAGTAATGGTAGCCATGAATGGATTATATTATGTACTAGCATGTAATGTTTAGCTCTTGGGCTTGTGCTCTTTATTCTTGAGCCATTGCATAAATTACTGTATTGCGCTTGCTATTTACTCACTCCATAATACCATATTGTTGGCTTACTGTATCACGTTCTGGAGACTGTACCTCCAAAAATATATGAATGTGACACAGCAGAGGTACCAAATATGGTACCATTTAAAACTATAGATAATAACAAGTACGTATTAATTGATGGTTATAAGAAAAAAATGCATTTTCCTACATGAAACTAATCTTGAACTGTGCTATTTTGAGCTGCCAGTCAGTTTTTTGAGGCATTGAGTCTGTTGTTCTCTATCAAAGACTAGGCATGCTCAATGTGCTGGTTATTGAAAGGTAAATAGACCCAGTACTTTATGGGGTTATCTGTAAGTAATGCCAATGATCTCTTATTAACAAAATATTACATTTTTGGTGGTTCAGAAAGGCAGGCTGGCTGACAGCTTAGGATGGCAAACCAGTGTAATAAACTGAAAACAATAAGCAAAGTATGGCCTATTAACCTTGGGTAAATTTGCTGTTTGACCTTTTTGGTGTTCTCCATGGATGTGAAAATGGAAGTGAAAATAGTAACAAACAAACAAACCTCTCTAGAAAGCCATGGGAAGCACAAACATCTAAAGGTAGGACACCTTAATATAGCACTGAGTGGTTTATTGTTCTAAATTTAATGAGCCAAATTAATTAATTCATTATTTGGTGGAATATAGAATTGTGCCCAGCACCTTAATACATTGTCTTGATTTTGTCTAGCTGCTGAAGACA
This sequence comes from Discoglossus pictus, assembly GCA_027410445.1. Taxonomy (NCBI): domain Eukaryota; kingdom Metazoa; phylum Chordata; class Amphibia; order Anura; family Alytidae; genus Discoglossus; species Discoglossus pictus. The sequence goes on from CM050163.1 coordinate 449,145,380, forward strand.
TGACAGACCGTGGTGGAAAAGATAAGGATTCAGCATTAGACGATTCTGCAGATGAGGACACTCAGCTAAGTAAGCTCTCTTGTGATAATCACCAACTCTGATCTGTAACTTGGGAGGAATATTGCATGCAGATAAGATCTCCATTCAGCTGTATTGAAATGGCTGCAACAATAATATACAGCCTTATTAAATTGCAATTCGGCCAATTGTATAGGGCTCTATATAAGCTAACTATATAGTTAGTGAAGACCTTGCTTTTGGATAAAAGTTCACTAACTAAAAACTTCTATAAAAAAAAAAATGCTATGTGCTTATATAGAGCCCTATTCAATTGGCCAAATCGCAATTTAATAAGGCTGATAATATATTATATTATAGTGTAGTAATTCAAAGTCCATGATGTAAATATATTTCAATGATCCTTTAAAGAAGCACAGAAGTTATAAATCGTTCATCATATATTTAATAGAACAAATTGGCTGAAGTTTAGAAGAACACAAATGTAGGTGCAGAAAGTGTTTAACCCCCTTGTGTTGTTCTAAGTGATCAGAAATCAGTTCATTAAGCCAGTTGGACATTCAAAAGACTGATAATTATTCACCAGTGTCAATTTATTATATTTTTCCTGCTTTATCATGTAATAGGTCAGTCTAGGAGCAAAATTATTCTCTTGGGTGGAGACTCATTTTTCGTGCAAAAATACTTTTGTGTTGTAACATATTTATTTTAAATGGATGATATAAAATGAAGGACATCTCTATCTCGTTATCCCTAATTCTATTATATTACTATTACCATATTGGTCCGAATATAAGCCGCACCCGTAAAGTTCAAGGGGAAAAAATAGAAAAAAGATAGTACTCAAATATAAGCCGCACCCGTAAAATTGGAGAGAAAAAGACTCTCAAAGTGATCAGCCATTGCAAGAAACAGGCTTTCTAATTAGCACTGTAGCTTTTTTTGCAGGTTACAGGATGATAGAATCACTAAAACCATAAATCGCTATTCAATACCGCAGTCTCAAGCACGAAAATCGGCACCCTTTACTCGCAATCGCTCAAATCGGCAGTAATTTTGCGTTCACGAATAGAAGCCGCAAACGTAACAAGCAAAGTTTGCAAATCGGCAATGATTTTTTTTTACGGTCGCGATTATAAGCCGCACCCGTAACTCTCAAGCTCAAAAATCGGAAAAAAGGTGCGGCTTATATTAGGACCAATACGGTAATTAATATCTGTGTATTGTATACAACTCGTCTCACATTGTACTGTCCATTTGAATTCCTCTTAGATCTTCACCTGCACCTCTTACCCTCCCAGAGATCAGACGATCGACACAGGGATCACTGTGATTATCTGTTGGATGCTATCGATGAACAACTAGACCAGCTCCAGGTACAGTCCACTAACTTCATTATAGGGACACAGGCTATATTTTAGTGCAAACATGTTAAAAGTAAAGAGCTTTGAACTTTAGTTATTTTGAAAAAAAATAATCACATTTACAAGTTTATAATGTTCTTTGTAAATATTACTTTAGCTTCAAGAATTATTGAGTAGTTAGTTTTCTTTGCAAAGTGTGTTTGCAAAGTATAATAAAATGTTCCCCTTAAAATAAATAATATATGTATCTCTATTTTTTGCCATCAATGTTTATCAGTCCCTCTGAAAAGGTTGCAATTTTTGTGAAATAGATGAACTGCTTGGTTAATTAATACAGCTATAGTATATATTTTTTAAATTAGTATATCATAATAATAAAAATAATACAAATGTAAAAACTGTTTCTCATAATCTGTGCTTTTAAATGTTTAATTTGAATAATTTTTACTGGGGACCCTTTATGAGATTTAATTGATTGGGAATAATGAGCACGGATATTGGAAACTATTCCCATACAGAGACTGCTAATAGGATCAGTATTCAAAATATAGTCAAACACATACTGTAAACAATATTGCTGCTTTCATTATTAGGTGTGGTCTGTAAATGGTTTGGACATGGTATATTTCAGTTTTATGCTGCCCTAGGCCATTTATATATGTGCACTCCCCACTTGCAGCTTCCTCTCTCTTCAAATCATAAGTTTTTGTGTATATATGGTATGGCAGAAAGTGTCAAGTATACTTACAGTCAGAAATATCATAGCATATAGACATTTCTGAGTATGTATTTTAATGTACTACACTGCATATTCAGACAGCCTGGTGCCCCCTATAAATGTGCTGCCCTAGGCCTGGCCCTGGTGGGCCCAGGCAGCAATACTCCATCCTATTAACAGACTGGGATTCAACAGCTTGTGTTGCGTGTTTAGAGTAAAATTTCTTGCCAACATTGCTTATTATCTTAATATTTAAAAGAAGAAAAATGGAACCAAAGAGCTCCACATGCACAAGCACAAGAGTGGAGTCAGTTATTCCTACAATACATAAGGTCTTGACCAGGTTTCAAATCGCTTTTACTATAGAATGAAAAATATTATTTTCCAGTTTAAAACCCCCCCAATATAAATATACATTGTGTGTGTCGTACAGTCATGTCTGATTCTCTGTAACTTCATGGACCACAACACATCATGCGGATCCATTTGGTATTCATGGCAAAGATACTGAAGTGGATTGCCGGTTCCTTCTCCAGTGAGCCACAGCATACAGCTCCTGGTATTCATAGGTGGTCTCCCATTCAAGTACTGACCAGGCCCAACCCTGCATGGCTTCAGTGTGGTGTGAGCTTTTGGTTCCCTGACTGCAACTGGACCCAGGTCGCAGTAGTGAAAGCACCGAATCCTAACTACTGGATCACCATTGCACCAAATATAAATTACTATTTGATAAAAAATCTACATTATCTTACACTTCCATTCTTTTAAAAATAAAATTACTAGCTTGAGCTCAGTACAATTAAGTGCCATCTTTGTTTAACATTGCCTTTTTAGTTTAGTGCAGCATACTCCGATCTTAACACATCAGTCTCCTATGACATCAATCTATCCCGATGCGTGTTTTGTTACAGTTTAGAAGCCCGTAAAGGAGCCTGCAAAAGTTACAGCTCTTAAATTGGCCTCTTTTAGCTACCTGCAAATGATCTGCGGGTTACAGGCTGAAAAACAACAGCGTGTGCCAAAATCTGAACTCCGACCCAGCTAAGCCTTTGATCTTTCAAGCCCGTAAATGTTACAATCTCAAATCGCTATCAAATTGCTACAATTCCCCAAGCCTGCAATTGTTTTCACACCCGTAAATGGAAAATGTAGGCAAAAATCCTACGGGTACTAGAGAACACCCGCAAGGGGGTTAAACTCCTGTCTGTAGCACTGTAAAAGCAAATATAAACACACTACTGCATTTAAATTACATGAAAAGCGATGAAAGTTAAAATTAATAGCAAAACATTCTCAAGCTCGCAAATCTGCAATAAAAAATAATTTTATTAATTGTTCATTTCCGTGTTCTATCGATCCCGGCAATCAATGTGTTAATACATATAATAGAACTCGCATGGACTAGAATATCATATTTTATTGATTTTTTTCATATTGCATTATTTCTGGAATTTCTGGTCTGATCGCAACTCGCACTTCAAAACCATAGGTGATTGGAATTTAACCTCCTTGTTTTAGTGACGGAATTATGAAGATCTCTTTTACTTTTGGCTCTGTCTTAACCCTTAATTACGGGTTTGAATAATTTATCATGTTCATGCGCGTGAATGCTACGGGCTGCAGCATAATTTTCAGATTTTGATTCCGGCCATGCCGCTGCAACCTTTTCTAATTTAATCGCTCTGTAACTCCAGAAAATTTCAAGAGTGCAGACATACGGGCTGTACGACTGCCACTGCGGGCTTGGAATTTAATAGGGCCCCTAGACTTGTCAGTCGTAGCAAGTAACTAAAAGTGAATTTTTGTTAAAGTGAAACATTTTATTTGCAATTAATATGGAAGCACTTAAATAATTTATACATCTATAATATAGAGTGCTAAATTATTTATCATTATAGGGAATTATAAAGATTAGAGCTGTCTAATAATTACACACATTGCTTCACAGATTTAAGTGATACTGTACTCAATACAGTTATAATATCTCAAGAATGTCACTTGTGCTTTTGCATAGAAAGCATAAGTATGCTCATTGTATCATAGTAATTTTATATATATATATATATATATATATATATATATATATATATATATATATATATATATATATATATATATACAGTTGCAAGCAAAAGTATGTGAACCCTTTGGAATGATATGGATTTCTGCACAAATTGGTCAAAAAATGTGATCTGATCTTCATCTAAGTCACAACAATAGACAATCACAGTCTGCTTAAACAAATAACACACAAAGTATTAAATGTTGCCATGTTTTTATTCAACACACCATGTAAACATTCACAGTGCAGGTGGAAAAAGTATGTGAACCCTTGGATTTAATAACTGGTTGAACCTCCTTTGGCAGCAATAACTACAACCAAACGTTTCCTGTAGTTGCAGATCAGATGTGCACAACGGTCAGGAGAAATTCTTCACCATTTCTCTTTACAGAACTGTTTCAGTTCAGCAATATTCTTGGGATGTCTGGTGTGAATCGCTTTCTTGAGGTCATGCCACAACATCTCAATCGGGTTGAGGTCAGGACTCTGACTGGGCCACTTCAGAAGGCGTATTTTCTTCTGTTTAACCCATTCTGTTGTTGATTTACTTCTATGCTTTGGGTCGTTGTCCTGTTGTAACACCCATCTTCTGTTGAGCTTCAGCTGGTGGACAGATGGCCTTAAGTTCTCCTGCAAAATGTCTTCATAAACTTGGGAATTCATTTTTCCTTCGATGATAGCAATCCGTCCAGGCCCTGACGCAGCAAAGCAGCCCCAAACCATGATGCCCCCACCACCGTACTTCACAGTTGGGATGAGGTTTTGATGTTGGTGTGCTGTGCCTCTTTTTCTTCACACATAGTGTTGTGTGTTTCTTCCAAACAACTCAACTTTAGTTTCATCTGTCCACAGAATATTTTGCCAGTACTGCTGTGGAACATCCAGGTGTTCTTGTGCAAACTGTAAACGTGCAGCAATGTTTTGCTTGGATAACAGTGGCTTCCTCTGTGGTATCCTCCCATGAAATCCATTCTTGTTTAGTGTTTTACATATCGTAGATTCGTTAACAGGGATGTTAGCATATGCCAGAGACTTTTGTAAGTCTTTAGCTGACACTCTAGGATTCTTCTTCACCTCATTGAGCAGTCTGCGCTGTGCTCTTGCAGTCATCTTTACAGGACGGCCACTCCTAGGGAGAGTAGCAGCAGTGCTGAACTTTCTCCATTTATAGACAATTTGTCTCACCGTGGACTGATGAACAGCAAGGCTTTTGGAGATACTTTTATAACCCTTTCCAGCTTTATGCAAGTCAACAATTCTTAATCGTAGGTCTTCTGAGAGCTCTTTTGTGTGAGGCATAATTTACATCAGGCAATGCTTCTTGTGAAAAGCAAACCCAGAACTGGTGTGTGTTTTTTATAGGACAGGGCAGCTGTAACCAACACCTCCAATCTCATCTCATTGATTGGACTCCAGTTGGCTGACACCTCACTCCAATTAGCTTTTGGAGATGTCATTAGTCTAGGGGTTCACATACTTTTTCCACCTGCACTGTGAATGTTTACATGGTGTGTTCAATAACAACATGGTAACATTTAATTCTTTGTGTGTTATTAGTTTAAGCAGAGTGTGATTGTCTATTGTTGTGACTTAGATGAAGATCAGATCACATTTTATGACCAATTTGTGCATAAATCCATATCATTCCAAAGGGTTCACATACTTTTGCTTGCAACTGTATATATATATATATATATGTGTATATATATATATATATATATATATATATATATATATATATATATATATATATATATAGGTTAAGTTATAAATAATGGTGTTAAACTAAAATAGTGGCTTCCTCAATTGGCAAAGAATATCCTTCATTCTATTCTAAGAGATTTGAAACCTGGTCAATAATACAAGTACCTTTATGCTTCCATGTATGAAATAACACTATCCCTTTAAGTGACTCAAGCTTGCCTATTTATGTTATAAAACCACTAAGATTTTATTTTTTTAAATATACAAAAAAGAATACAAGAAAAAACTTTTTTTTTCAACAATAGATCTCCTGGAGTTTGGCAATTGGTCTATAATGTTACCATTCATTTGATCCAGTTACCCACCATGGGTAACAACATTACACAGTATTACAGTCCTTCCTACTCTTAAGTTTATTGATTTTTTTTTTTTATATATTTCAGCCAGGAAAAACTTTACTAAGGAACACTGAAGAAGTCAGTAAATTTGGCCCATCAGAGCCTGGTGCGTCAGGTGAGAACTGTTCACACGTGCAGCAATTATTTCTTTCTAAGGACAAATAGTTACAATATGGTATTTTGAAGAACTTAATTTGAAAATAGGTAATCTGATTATATCATGTAAAAAAAATAATATGCACTTGAAGTTTTTTTTACCTTCGAATCTGCTCCTGTGAAAGCTACCATTTTGGTTTCCAGTAATCTACTTCCTGAGGTGGAAGAAGACATTGATTTCTCAGGAAACCTTTATCTGCATTCATTAGCAGTAGTGGAGTGCTTATTTGTTTACAAGGATAGGAAAATTGAAGCTTACAGTAAAAAATAAATGTACATAAAAGTTAAGATTCTAACTGTTGTGACTATTTTAAGTTTTCTGTAAAAAATCACAATCATTCTATTAACATTCAGGTGATAAAGTACCGGTTATTACATATATATTTCAATTATACAACATTTGAGACCTCTGCTGTGTCCTTTTAAACAAAATAACAGGACAGAGCATCAAACAATTTTTGAATATTTCTGGGAGGTGTTTAGCATTTGTTTTTATCAGGATCCATTTAAGGAAATGTCTGTTTTAGCTTGAGTAATCTTTGAAAAAGAAGAGAGATGGGGGAGAGAAAGCGCACAAGAACCTTGCGCAGGTCACTTCATAAAATGCTGGAAAATCTTGGAAATCAATTGTTTGAACTCTCACCTTTATATACCTCAATATTTATGAGGTATCATAATCGCAAATGCTTGATGATCTCCTGATTGTAACTTGGGACGACTTGCTGGTCTTGTCTCCCGGTGATGATGTATAATAATTCGATAGTGTCGTATACAAATATACTACCACTGTATGTACATGTTCATATGTTGAATTTCACCACTAAAATTCCACTCGGATTATAATATATTCCATGTAGAAATGGTCTTTATTCCAAATTCATACAGCATACACAATAAAAAATGTCATAAAAAAGATAAGATGCGTTTCGTCACTTGTTCTGTGGCTTCCTCGGTTAAGATAAAAATCTCCAATACATGTAAATCTTTTGTTCACTTTTAAATACAAACAGAATATCTTGAGAAACATAATTAAATATCTTTCCTGAAACTTGTTCCAAACGGGGACACACACAAACGTTATTCCATTATATATTTTTTATTAAATCATGCAATAGTTTTTTTTCAGCTTGAGAATTGCACACTCATATGACTTACATGTGTTTTTATCCAGATCTTAAGTTTAGTTGCTTACAAACTCCAAAGTGTCATGCATTTCCTGCAGATCTGACTGATTTACTTTTTGACTATTTGCAATCTGAGAAAACATAAAGCAACATCAGTCCTGGCTTTCTGATTTCTATGTTCCTATGGACTCAAAGCTGCAAAGGGCATTGACTAAAGAATAAGAGACAGTGTCACAGATATATTTGGACGAAGAAAAGGTTACTAGTGAAGCGCCTCTTGGGCTTGTGATGGTGATCTTTAGTCTTTAAAAAATTACTTGTTACTGTTGGCATCAAGGGACATTACAGTAACACAGCGGAACTGTGCAATTTAATTTCCCTTGAAGCAAACAGTAACAAGCAATATATTAAAGCTAACAGTAACAAGTTACTGTTGTTGTTGCGTAATCGTGTCCGACTCACTGTGACCCTATTGACCGCAGCATGGCCGGCACTGCACTTTTGAGCTCCCTCAATTTCATTTTCATTCCTTCAATGACCTGATCTATCCATCTCACCCTCTTCTTCATGTGCCTTCAGTCTTTCCCAACCTCAGAGTTCTCTAGGGAATCCTGTCTTCTCTTGATGTGGCCAAATAATTGGAGCTTCGGCCTCAGGATCAAACCTTCCAGTAAACAGTTTGGATTTCCTGTAGTATGGAGTGATTGGCTCTTCTTGCAGTACAATGGACTTAAAGCAGGTTTTATGTTATGGTCCAGCTCTGACATCCATATGCTAGTCCTCGGAATACTATAGTTCTAAACCTTTGTTGAAAGTGTAATGTCTTTATAGTTCAGACTTGCCAAAGCTTTCCTCCCTAGAATGTTAATGTTAAAGGGATATGTAAGTGAGATGGATTATGAATGCATCTAATAGGAGGAGAAATAGTAGTGCATGAACAAATACCAAAATAAACATTTAAACACTTACCCTAAGGTATGCAAAATTTCCTGCATTTGCAGCGGTTGGCATACAATGTTGACACCCCTAGAAAATCCATGCTAAAATTAGCATACTTTTCAAACTTACCAGCAGCTGAATAGGGAGGGATGCAACAAATAGGGGGGCGGAATATAGTGCTTCATTAATTAGTGGCAGTGGATGAGGGAGGCAGGAGTTGTGGGAAGGCAGGAAGGGTTCCAAGCTGAGTTTTTTTTTTTTTTTTTTTTTTAAACAAACCCTTATGTGCTGTGATTTTGTTGGGCAATGTCCTGGGGGAAATAACATAAATGTATATATTTTTTAAAACACAACTAATTCTCCTCTATCAGATGCATGCATAATCCAGCTCACTTACATATCCCTTTAAGCCTTCGCATTTTCTTCTCTCACCTCATCAACAGGTCCTTTAGTTCCTCCTCACTTTCAGAGTAGTATCATCCACGTATCTGAGGTTATTGATATTCCTCCGAACAATATTAATTTTGGCGTATAAGTTGAATAAATAAGGTAACAATTTGCCCAGAAAGGCTTCTTTCTCCACATACAGATTCTTCAGGAGGAGGATGAGATGGTCTGGTATTTCCGTCACTTTAAGAATTTGCCACATTATGTTGTGATCCACAAGTCCCCCCCTTTAAGTGTAACAGGGTTGACATTCATGGGGGTATAACAAGTAATGAATGTAATTAATTCAAAATACTAGAGGAATAGACAAGTGTCTACGGGGTCCTGAGGAGAGGGTAAGGAACCACTGATTTAAAGGGATATGAAAGTTTCAAGGATTGATACATTGGTGCAAAAGCAGCCTATTTGTATGCATATCTCATAAAACATTTATTTTTTATTAATATCTAAAAATCCCTCTAATGATTATGTGGACACCTACAGGGGGTGTCTACACAGGTAACTGATCCCACCAATCAGCATGCAGCATCAGGGGAGCAATATTGCTGTTGCTTGCTCAGCCAATCTCCTTGCAGCTTCTTGTCTCTGTCAGCAGCAATAAAAAGCACATATCAGTGATACACTACATATCCCAAGCTCCGTTGCACTACAAACCCAGAGTTAATTCAAAAGTTTCAGCTAACCTAATTGGCCAAAACAAATCATTTTAAATTTGATGCTAATTTCAAAGGTGTTAACCCTGATTTCCAACTGTCAGAAATTACAAGACATTTTGCTGACTTCAATGTAAGTGTTTAAATGTTTATTTTGGGGTTTTTTTTCATGCAAAAAAAATGTTTACATACCTTCCTAATTCTCCTATATCAGATGCATTCATAATCCAGCAAATTTACATATCTCTTTAATGGTCTTCCAGTCAAGGCTTTCCGGAGCATCATATCTGCTGAAAACGCCACATTTAAAAGGAATGCTCTAGTTCTCTCCACTAAGTAGAGAGAATATCATCTCTGACATATCATCTCTGTATCTCATATTCCAAGAATACTTAAGCTCTCCCCATTGAGTGTGTAAAAAGAAGATGATATATTGCGTTGTTAATAAAAAAAGAGTGTTCAATCGTGTAAAAAAATCTCACATTTTTAGCTGTTAGCGGTCAAATGGTTCATAGATCTAACAACTGATTATGAGCCATATTCTATTAGAATTAATAACGTAAGTTTGGTTGTGGGTGTTTTTTTTTTCTTCTAAATGTTTAGATGTATTCTACTGACTCAAGCCCAAAATTACCCCCTTAAGTCTAAACTCATAAACTCTGCCTTTTTATGTAGAATTTCAGGGAGTGTGATCATATGATCTTGGAATATTTAAGCAAGCCCTTAATTTACTTCTTAGACACAGCCAGTAGTAAATCATTCGTCATCATGATGTCAGTAATACATGGAAGTTACACGTAATCTGCAATCGGAGGCTACAAATTAATTAGTGCTCGCAATTAAGCAATCTGTTTTAACCCCTTGAGTCCGGGATCAATATTACTCTGAAATAATATTTAAAAATATATATTTTAATTGCATATTTGAGGGTTTGAGACTGTCCAGCAATACACTATAATGTCTTTCCATGCCTTCCCATGCTTTTAAAGTGCAGTATTGTGTGTATAATTGCTGCTAAAGGTGTAATAGAATATCCATTTTGTTTAACTTTAATTATTTAGTCCTCAGAATATTCGAACTGTGTTAAAACCAATGAAGTTCTAAGGCCAAAGTTGCATTTTTGCCTGGCCCGTAGCGATTGTGGGCGGGGAACACATAATAGTATTGCAAGTTCCTAATCAAATATGTGGCAATAATAAGTGTGTATAAATTTACGAATTGGGCAATAGAATACGGCCCTATGTTAGTGGCAGCCATTCAGTTAAAGCATGAGCTGCCTTTCAGTTTGAGTGACAACTTGGTTTCCTGCAACTGAAATATGAGTTTTGCTCTTGAAATAGTACTATAGTATTCATTCTACATTCTTTTACACACACTTCCCCATTAATTTAGAGTGGGCTAGGTTTGCTATTCTGACCATATATAAGAAAGATCAAAGGTTTCGTGAGGTTCCGGATTTAACCATTGCTGAATTTTCAAGGTGGTAACCCGTTTGGAGCCCGCAAAAAGACGCCAATTGAATAGCAAATTAACTTTTGGCCTCACTTACAGGCTACAGTAACTTGCGAAAGCTCAACTGAATCGGGCTCCATGACTTTAAACTGACAGCACAGGAAAACATAGACAACAAGATGGAAACATTGTTTTGGATGTATTAATTAATTGCTTTGCTCACAAAGAACATTGAAAGACTGCAGTGGCAGTTATCCTCATAAGAAATAGGCATTGCAACCTTCAGTGATCTTCTTCATAATCCCTGCAATGCTTAATGAATCTAGGAAAATATTGAAAGGAAACCATCCTTTGTCAAGTTCTTTACTCTTCCCATTAAATACTGGTAAACTGATTAATCCACTTTGGAACATACAGTATTTTTCTCCATCGATATCCTCATGTCAGTACTGCTGGGATTTCTTCATACCCCAGTCAGATTAGATGGCATCATATGAATAGTATACAGTTTTGTTATAGATCAAAATAATAGGTATCCAAATACATAAACATGGCTATCAATTCAAACAGAGAGGGCTACTCTATTTTGTATAAAAAAAAAAAAAAAAGGCTTGTGAAGTATGTAACAAACTAACATCTTTGGTATGCAAGACTGGGATATCTTAGACAGCTAGTCTGCTTATAACTTGAGCAGAAAATGTATCCTACAGGTGCTTACTCTTCTATTTAGTTCTATTGCTATTTAGAGTGGCAGTTCTCAGCATAACTGGCTATATTTATATATTTTAAAATGTGCTAGACCCTTTTCACCAAATATACTATAAATAACACTTCAGTTATCCAGTAAAGTTACATGGAACTCACAAGTAATTTATCATGCACTTAAAGGAGCATTTTTTAAATTATATTTTTTTTGCATAAAACAAGTGATCTGGAGTCTAGAAGTTATTATCATTATTATTACTGAGTGCCAAAATTTTATACAGCAGTAACCAGTGTATCTTATGGGTTTCGCTCCAGTTTAAGATTGTATAAGGACATGTATGAAAGGTTGAGATTTTTTGAGATTGCAGCAATAGGGTGAAAGAGTTAACAGATAGTATAGAGCAGTGGCTCATCTCACAGTGGCTCACTCACTCTACCATCTCAACTATCCAACCACACCCACTCTTCTCCCCCCCCCCCCCCCCAATCCAACAGCCACTTTGAACTGCTTTGCCCCAGCTACAGAGGATGAAGTCGCTAGCCTGCTATCATCCACTTGCCTCACTGCATGTCCCCAGGACCCTATTCCATCTCAGCTCATCCCTCCCCTCTCTACCACATTAATCCCAGCTCTCACACACATTTTCAATCTTTCCCTAACTACCGGCAAGTTTCCATCTTGTCTAAAACACGCCACAATTACACCCATCCTCGAAAAGTACTCATCTGACTCTGACATTGCTTCTAACTATCTCTCTACTTCCCCTGGCTTCCAAACTGCTGGAGCGGCTCGTCTATACCCGCCTTACCAGCTTTATTTCCTCTAACTCCTTTCTTGACACCTTCCAATCCGGCTTTCGGCCCCAACACTCCACTGAGACAGCTCTCACTAAAGTCACCAATGACCTGCTTACTGCCAAGTCAAAAGGTCACTTTTCTATTCTCCTTCTTCTAGATCTCTCTGCTGCCTTTGACACAGTTGACCATCCACTTCTACTCCATATGCTCTCCTCCCTCGGTATTCGAGACACTGCCCTCTCGTGCTTCTCCTCATACCTACACAATCGATCATTCACTATCTCCTTCTCTGACACCTCTTCTTCTCCTCACCCCCTGTCTGTTGACGTACCCCAAGGATCTGTCCTAGGCCCGCTCATCTACTCCATCTACACTTCCTCACTTGGTACCCTTATAAACTCTTTTGGACTGCAATATCATCTCTACGCAGATGACACCCAAATCTACCTCTCAGCACCAGATCTATCCCCCTCTCTTCTAACACGTCTCCAACTGCCTCTCTAGTATATCCTCCTGGATGTCCACCCACCATCTCAAACTCAACATATCTAAATCTGAACTCCTAATCTTCCCTCCCTCTCCCACTGTGTCAATTCCTCACATCTCTCTCACTATCAATAATGACATCATCACCCCCTCCTCCCAAGTCTGTTGTCTTGGGGTTCTACTGGACCCCGCCCTGTCCTTCATCCCTCACATACAATCACTAACTAAATCTTGTCTTCTCCATCTAAAAAACATCTCCAGAATTCGCCACTTTCTTACACAAGACACAACTAAAATCCTTATACACTCTCTCATCATCTCTCGACTAGACTACTGCAACTCGCTTCTTGCTGGCCTACCCACCACCCGACTATCTCCACTTCAAACCATTATGAATGCCTCTGCTAGACTCATCTTCCGTACACAACGTTCAGTGTCGGCATCAACTCTCTGTCAATCACTCCACTGGATTCCCATAGCCTCCAGAATAAAATTTAAAATCCTGACCCTAACTTTCAAAGCCCTCAACAAGAGCACTCCCCCATACATTTCTGGTCTCATCTCCAAATACTCCCCCACCCGCCCTCTTCGTTCTGCTAATGGCCTTCTTTCCACAACTCTTGTCACCTCCTCTCACTCTCGCCTTCAGGACTTTTCTCGTACTGCCCCTATTCTCTGAAACTCCTTGCCTCGCTCCACTAGATTATCTTTCAGCCTCAAAACATTCAGAACCTCTCTAAAAACACATCTCTTTTAAGAAGCGTATCACCTTCCATCCTAACACACTCTCACCTCTCTCTCTTCCTTCGTTTCCTCACACAATACCTTTAGGTTGTAAGTCTGCGAGTTTCAATCCCACAAGGTGCTTTAGGGAAAGCACCATGGACACTGGATTCCAAACTCAAAGACAGGGCCCTCCTTGTTATACTATGTGTTAATTTGTATGTATCTTTGTCTTAAACGTATCTTATGTACAGCGCTACGGAATATGTTGGCGTGTTATAAATAAACGATAATAATAATAATAATAGAGCAGTATGGTTCAGATTGTGTGTAATGGGAAGAGTAATATTGGAATTGAGTGCCTTATATATGAGAGAGCATTGTATGAGTAGTAGTGGTGAGTGATGGAGATTTATGTTGGTAGACAAATCTTGCCTATTTTATGGAGGGTGTAGCTGTGTATAAATAATATTCCAGCAGATTCAACAAAGATCCTAACTAAAACGTAAAACTGTTCAGGGAGGGAGAGTTTCCAGTATGAAACATACATAAAAGAAAAGAAAGACATACTTGTGAGAGCACTACCTTTTGTGACCGTGAGATAAAAACTAGAAGGGTTAAAACTTTTTTTTTTTTTTTACATAATCAAAATAAAAAATTTAAGATATATGAGTCAAGATTGTCTTACATGTATTCTGAAATAAGTAACCTCATAGAATGTAGATTCTGTGTTGTTGAAAATTAAAAGCAATTATCTAAATAGTACTTGCAACTTTATAGCTAAAATATCCTAAAACAATATAAACACTGTTTTGATTATAGTAATCGCTTACAAAGTTGAAGCACAGGACTGATCATAGTTGATATTTCTAATGGAATATTATTGGATTTGTACTTTGTTTTGGTTAAAAGTTGGTTAGTAATTCCTTTTATAATTGTACTTCAATAAATAGAAAAAAAAGCAATTAGTGGGAGTTAATATATAATATAATATAGATTATTAATAAAATATATCTATGACTTTCCATGTTTAACTTAAAAGTTAGCTAAAACCAAACATTGATGTGGTGGTGTGTTGCTTGGAAAGTTGTCGCTATGGCTTCACAACCAGCTGCACAGTACTAAAGAGGCTGACTGTGGTAAGTACATTCTAGGGGTTTATTTCAGAATACGTATAAGACAATCCTGCCTTTTCATGTATTATTTTTCACTATTTTTTTTTTTTTTTCTTTAATAAAAGTTACGTTTTACCCGACTAGCTCTTGCCCCATGGTCATAAAAGGTACTGTTCTCACAAGTATGTCTTTAGTTTATTTTGTGTTAGAGAGCTATGGATTGCCTAACTGCAAATACTGTTTTCTAAACTTTAGATCACTGTTTATTAATTTATTTTTGCAAAACAATACTTTAGATTTTTTAAACATGCCTGATAGCAATCTTGAGGCTTCCATGAACCATCCAACAACTGATTGTTTTTATACCTTTTCAATCTCTTGTGCAGATATGGACCAGTCTCATGATAATAGTTCTCAGGAACCTAAAGATGCCCTCTCCAATAGTTCCAATCAACAATGCAAAGTTAAAGAGTGTAAGAAAGATGAGTACAAGTGGAGGATGACAAACCTCTTAGGTTCCACAGAGACTGATTACTTGGAGTACCACAGTGACTCCAATTCTGCAGAAAGTGTATGCACAGAGGACTTTATAGAAAAATTCAAGCAAGGAATGGTTGAACCAATAGCAAGTAATCGTGACAATGAGGAAATTCTTTCAAGTAATGCTCAATATAGTGATGGAAAACAAAATGAATACTTGGAATCACAATCTTTAGGATTATCAGTCCCCTTAAGCGAAACCAAAATAGGTGATAATTTCCCACTTAGCACAGCAAGAAGAGAGGACATACTGCAACAGTTTAAGGATGAATTAGAAGAGGACTTGCAAGCTGTGCTCCCTACTTCAGATGAAGACAAGATTACAGTGGGCTATATAAATAGAAGAGATAGTGTAGAGTCTCTGGGGGGAACAATATCACGACTTAGCCAGGCAAATATTTCAGAGCCTTCAAGTCATCACAGCTTTGAGAAATTGAGCTCAAAAGTAAGCCATTTGTCAGCAAATCACACAGAAGATCACCCAAAAAGCTTAGGTTCTCAAGAGCCTTCTGCTGACACCCAATTTGTTGCATATACTAAAAGTAGAAACATTAGTAGGATAGATGGCCAGGAAACAAACAGTGATGTTCAGTCTACAAACACAGACGCTGTAAGAACAAAGCGAAGTTGGGAAGGGACTTCTAACGAACCAAACTTTAAATTGTATTCTTCCGAAGATGAAAGACACAAGTTATATGATACAGCAACTGAATTTTCAAAAAGGCAAACAGACAACAAGTCACTTGAAAATGATGAGGTAGAAAACAAAGCCAAGAACATCAGAAGTTCAACCAACCCTGAAAGCTTTGGGTCATATGGAGAAATCCTTGAAGGCAGCTGGAAGAGTAAATTGGACAGTTCCTATGAAGTTACTTATCCTGGACACCATGCACTAAATGAGAAGAATACTGAAAGAAGTGACCAAATGGTCAGTTCTAAGGATAGAGATTTGAAGGTGGACTCTGCAGGAAAACCAATACGTTTTAATACATCAGGACTTCCTGGTCATATGCAAAAAAGTGATGAGAGCTTAGTACAATATACAAAACCACAGTCATCACTAGGAACCCAGTGCCCTCTCAATTTAAGTAAGTCATGGAAATGTACATGAAAATGTGTGGGCTTTGGGTCAACTTAAGAAAATTAGAATTTTCAGCTAAAATAGGCAAAAAAAAGTTATGGCAAAGGAAAAAATATTTTTTGAATGATAAAAAAAACGGAAATATTTAAATGTTATTACATTATAATGATTACTTGTTCATGTCATGTAACCTTGTTGCATGATGCAGAGTGTCGTTATCATTTAATCACCGTAATCCAGTATTTACGCAAATCTAGTGCACCATCAAATCTAATTGCGCACTCCAAATTTGGAACCCATGAATAAAATAAAACGTTTTTGCTGGCGAATGTAGTGTGCATTTGTCATTTGTACAACAAGTACCCAACCGTGAGTTTATGTTACGAACTTATTCCACTGTGCTGGGGCTCTGTGGGTGCCAGGCTTTGTGTGCCATTGTGCTTGGGCTCTCTGGGTGCCAGGCTCTGTGTGGCACTGTGCTGGGGCTCTCTGGGTGCCACTTCCTCTGGCGGTCACCCACTCTAGAGAGCCAGGAAGCGAGAGATGGTGGTGTAGCGGTATTTCCTGTGCTTACCTTTGTGCCATCAAGTTTAGTGCGCCATTGAATCTAATGCGCACTCCAAATATGGGTCCCGATTTTCTATGAAAAAGGTGCTCATTAGATTTGCGTAAATACGGTATATACAAAGCGTTACTCTTGGATGAAATATTATGCTATCTATTTCATGGATGGGGTCACTTATCTGGTGTTTAGATTTAAAAATATACTAATGACCATGGATTTACATGTCAGATCAACTTTACTTTACAATTGATTCTTTATAGTAACATAGCGTGTTTTTTATTTTATTTGATAGAGCTGTTTAAAATAACTATAGCTGAAATATAAATATAATTATACATTATATAATGAAACCTGTCCCGGCATGACCCTTCCATTACATTATATATTAATGACATAAAGACTTAATGTGAATCTGAATGTATTATGACATTTTCACCATATTTTAAGCAACTAAGCTTTTGTGTTCATAAATTGTAATAACCTTTTTTCGCGAGAGAGAGAGAGCATGTAATTTGTATATCTTGACAAACCTGACAAGTTATGTATTTCTTTTACAATATGGTGTGATGAGAAAATGGTGACATTTTGATTGACTTTACAAGTCTACCAGACTCCGTGCTTTGACAATGTTAGCAATAAACAGCCAACTTCAGGTTTATATTTTGACTTCTTCTTAGCCATTGGTGTCCAAGTGATCTTCCTTAGTAGAGTCAACAAGTGGTAAACTCAAAGAGTTCCTTATGTATTAATTGATTGAGAAAGTCATTGTTTGTTAATTTTTAAATTGCCCAGATTAAGCATCTCTGGCCTTGGTATTAGCATTTTTGTTCACCATTATAAATATGCATTTTAACATAAGAAATTTTGGCCAATCCATTGGCAAACTTTTCTATCTCATCTGTGCCATACACAGAAGAGCGGTATTCTGGTGCAAATGAGTCTCATCCTATTTTTCTGTTGGTCTAGGAAGATCAACTACACCTCACTAACAAGGCAGAGTTTGTAGTAGTTGGTTAAATTCTGAGGAGAATACGCTAGTATTTCAGAGCAAAACTATCCTTTTAAAAGAGAACAGACTTATATCACCCTGGATAGAGCGAGAAAGAGATGTTGTCTAAAAAATTATATTCATCTTATGTCTATCAATCGTACCCCTTCCTATAAAGGAGAATTCCCAAAATGTAATTTATAAAGATAATAATCTTTTTTTATTTTGACCACAATTTTCCCAGTTTCTAAAATAAACCATTATTTTCTGTTGTATTTCAATAGCTGCTGAGTGCAATCTCTACCAAATTCATGACTATAGTTGTAATATTCATTGAACTTTAATGGAGTAATTCGTGACACAGCTCGGGTTCCAAATGTGGTATTTATTTTTTATAAATAGGTAGCGCATATTTTATCAATTCAATTTTATTTTTAAAACTTACATTTATTTTGAGTAAAATAAGATTAAAATTTGTCATTTTGAACTGTAAGTTAGTTTTTCTGATACACCCACAAATGAGAAATAATTGCATTTAATTATTGATAAGCACCCGAGGCATTGCTTTCAGCATAGTCATCTGCACAAAAAGAGACAAGGTATGACCAGATAACTGCCCTGAAAACAATGATGTGACTTCTCAATAATTAAATGTAGTCATCTGTAATTAAGATAATGTTTCATCCTCATTTTGCAGTTGGAAAAAAACTGTAGGAAAATGCAGTTTGTGTTAATGGCATCCAATTGATCAAATACTTGCCTATAGTTTAAAATGATGCCATATTTGCAGCCTCTGTTGTGTTCCTTTAAACCAGTGGCCCAAGTTTTAGACTGTTGCTCATACCATCTTATTAAATGATACCTCTATTTGTTTTTTGTGATTTCATAAAAGCAGAAAACCAAACGGAAGATCTGACCAACATGAGCTCCTCTGTGAAAGAAGATCACACATCTCCATATAAACACGTGGCCGGTAAGTGTTGCTGCAGCCTTTATTATCTAGCAGCTGTCTCGCAGATGTCTCACATCCCCTGTCTAATGGAAGCCTCCTGGTTACTGCTGCTTTGATCTCATACAGTTTCAATCACACTTTGCTCCTGTCCCAATCAGGGTCATTATTTTGTTTTCCATTCACACAATGTTTTCTGAATCTGTGAAATTTACATTTTGTACATATATTTTATTTGAATATGTCTATAGCAGTTTTATATAAAAATACTATGAGTATAACTAATATACCACTACAAACTGATATGCACTTCATGCATATGGAACCAAAGCTGGCATGCATCATTTGTACAATGAGACGGGACATTAACAGTAATATAAAACTTGTTTCCTAATGAAATAAGGCACTGCTACTTACTTTAACGATGTATGCTGGTACCTCTGCTGCTAGTCAATGCCAGGAAAGAATCCTGAGCACCTCTGTATTCAATCAAATGGGACATGTCAAGAAACACAATGACATGACAAACCTTGTCTTGTCTGATTGGCTATTAACACAAAGGTACTTAGATATTGATGACAGATGAATCAGTAGGCTCTTTTAGTATGTCTGTATTATCTTCCTTTAAAGCTATGACTTAATTTATCCTGAGGAAACTCTATTTACATCCATGCAATTGTAAATTAATTTACAGTGTTTGTTAGTAGCACGTCCTGTAAGGATATCCACATATCTACCATTATTTCTGTAAAGACGCACTGTTGTGCTTTACCTCCAAATTTAGACCACTTGTTCATGTATTTCTCTTTTGTGATAATTGTTTTCCTCCAGAGCTTTATCATATGCTTTAATTTTACTAATTATTTCTGGCATGTCTTCTTCTTCCTACTCTTTGAGGTCACAGAGTTTTTCCTTGTAAGAGTCGTCTTCTAGGCCATTTTTTCAATATTCTCGTGGGCACTAAACCTAATACAGGTTCCTTTCTGATGAACAATTGTTGTGCGTTTAGCAAGAATATCTACTCTTGACTTAATAAGAACAATATGTTGCTCTGTAATAAACATACTCCAGGGTATTCGGAAGTCAGTAACTGCCTGTAATACAACTTTAGCGATTGCAAGTGAATGTTTTATTTGTTTCACTTTGCATGTTGGAAAAATCCATGACAAATTAAGGTATTAAGGTATATCAAGCAGGGATAAAAGTTGAGATAAGAAAGTAGCGTTAAATATTCCCATTTCCTGTGTTTTCTATTTTAAACAGTTCATCCCCTCTTGATAGACAGCTCCCATAGAAAACATAGGAAGTGGATATATTTTGTTTTACCTCTGCCTATCCCTGATCAAGGGTTCCCTGGTGGTCCAGTGGTTACGATTCGGTGCTTTCATTATTGCGACCTGGGTTTGATTCCAGTCAGGGAACCAAGAGCTCACACCAACCCTGAATCCGAGCACGCTGGGGTCTTGTCAGTACTTGGATGGGTGACCTCCTTGGAATACCAGGAGCTGTATGCTGTGGACAAATGGAAAAGGAACTAGTAACCCACCAGTTTCTCTGACTTGAAAACCAAGTTGATCAGCATGACTATAGCCAAAAATTGGGGTCACGGAGCGTCAAAAACAACTGAACGACGCCAACAAAAATTTAAATCTTTGATTATCCCCACTTGTCCCTGCTTAGCCACATTTTGATAAATATACCACAAAGTGTTAACATATGCACAAGTTTATGCATACTGAGAGTTAATTGTTGTTAATTAACATTAAGCAAGCACAGATTGGTAAATATGATTCATTTGTTCTTTTTTTTATATTTCTGAAGGGATTCCCTTGAAGAGTTTTGATACAGTGACCGTTGACAGTGATCTGGACTCTGTGACAACAGAGCGAGTGCGGGATCACATCCGCAGAGCCATGGGCAGCAGGAGAGGTGAGAGACAGGATCCCACCCAAATGCGCCACACAAACCTAAACTGGCCATTTGAAATTTTATTATTACATGCTATTCGCAAATTAAGCACATGAACATTTAAGCATATATAACAATATCGCAAGAAAAAATGCTTACATTACTGCCAATTAGGGTGCTTAATGTGCATTTTAGTGATTGTCGTTTAAGGACGCCTGCATATATTTTGACCGTGAAAAAGTTCTAAAATCTTTTTTTAATTAGAAAAAATACTGCTTCTTGACCCTGGGGGTATCCATGATATTATGATGGAAGTTGGGTGTATGAGAAGGGCTTTACAACTATCAATGCAAGTAGCCTGCCTCTGAGCCCAGTGAGAGGGAAAGAGAGTGGTGTAAATTTCAACCAGATCCAATTATTTAACAAAGTCTAATAAGCTCTGTCTATTCCCTCCACCACACCTCTACCTCCACAAATAGATTAAAAAAAAACATATCCAAATGACCCAGCTCCCAGGAAGTGATTTAACAAAAGCAAAATTGGTTCATCTATACATAAACAGAGTCTTCAAATTTCTGTTTCTCTCTTAAATTACTTTTATGTCCATGGTCTACACAGTTGCTAACGTTGTAAATCAGTTAGTTTGAACTATGGGGTTCCTTTAAATGTTGGTGCAAATGCTTAGTATGTGTTATTTCCCTTAATAGGGCCATTAAGTTAGAATTTAAAGGTGGATATTAAAGATATGAGTAAATATATGATTAGTGCGTGTCTGCCCTAAGTGTTTCTTATTGGGCGACATAAAAAAGTTTAAATGTATAATATTTTTTTTTTAGCAATCACAAATCTCATTTAATTTTGTACTCACACAGATCCTGGACACAGCACAAGAAGAGTGAGCCGGAATAGGAATGAATCCTTAAGGTATTTGATGTGTAGTTGCAATAATTTTTTGATATCTCGTGTTCAACCCGTGTAAAGAGAATTCATTGAGTTTAGAAATATCCCACTAGAATACCTGTTAGAGTGGGGAATTGGCCAGAGGTAAAATCCCAAGTAATAATAAAAAAATGTATACAGGAAATAATGCAGAATGATTAACATTGCCTTTGCCGTGTCATTTTAAAATGACTTATTGCTAGAATTACAGCCCATTAATAACAAAATATTCAAATATAACAAAAAAAATATTCTTATTAAAGAGTCTCTAGTCCAATTTGGTGAAAGTTGTTTTGTTTTTAGGTATCCCAACTCTAGTAAAGTGCCCACAGATGATGAAGATGATGATGAAGATTTTGAGAAACCCTACCCTAGTACAGAGTGGAGGAATGAGAGTCCAATGCGGTGGAGCCCACACAAAGCAACTGAGGACATCCGTGACCACAGAGCAAAGAACTCCCCTGGGGACTTCCTGGTACAGTACCTCATCAGTGTGTGTGTCTTTCCGTCGTTAAGTTGTGTCTGACTCTCTGTGACCTTATGGACCCCAACATACCATGCCTATCCACTTAGTATTCATGGCAGAGATACTGGAGTGGGTTTCCAGGTCCTTCTCCAGTGGGCCACAGTATACGTCGCCTATTGTGTTCCTAGGTGGTCTCCCATCCAAGTATTGACCAGGAATAGTTTCAGGGTGGTGTGACCTCTTGTTTCCTTGACTGGAATTGAACACAGGTCATAGCAGTGAAAACACTGAATCCTCACCACTGAATCACCAGGAAAGCCAGTGACAGACAGGAGGTTCCATGTATGGTAAAGTTTAAAACTATCACTATAATAGTTGTGTAACTGCGGGACTGTTCGAAACTTAGACTGCAATGAGCAGGCCTCTCTCATCCCCCTCTCTCATCCCTCTCTGCCTCTCTCTCATCTCACCCTCTGCCACCGTTACGGGCCGCAACCGCGAGGCCTGCCGGACTTAGGCCTATCTCATCCCCCTCTGCCTATCTCTCATCTCCCACTCTGCCTCCCCCAGCGCCCTAGCTTACCCTGGAACCCTGCCAGTAGGTTGCGGCCTGTACCTGGTGCCAAACCCTGCCAGTAGCTTGCGGCCCGTACTCATCGTCTTCTCCTCCTCTGCGGCTCCCATCCTTCGACCGGAACTACTTTTTGAATCAAGCATCGCACAGGCGGGATGTGCATGCGCAATGCGCGGCTTGATCCAGAAAGTAGTTGGGGCCGAAGGACGGGATCCGAAGAGGAGGAGAAGACAGTGAGTGCGGCGCTGCTGGCAGTGTTGCATCCAGGTAAGAGACACAGGGGAGGTAGAGGAGGGGGAACGGAGAGACAAGTCAGGTAGAGGAGAGGAAACGGAGAGACAAGGGAGGTAGAGGAGGGGAAACGGAGAGACAAGGGAGGTAGAGGAGGGGGAACGGAGAGAAAAGGGAGGTAGAGGAGGGGGAACGGAGAGACAAGGGCGGGAGAGGAGGGGAAACGGAGAGAAAAGGGAGGGAGAGGGAATGGAGTGACAAGGGAGAGAGAGGAGAGGGAATGGAGAGACAAGTGAGGGAGATGAGGTGGAACGGAGAGACAAGGGAGGGAGAGGAGGTGGAACGGAGAGACAAGGGAGGGAGAGGAGGTGGAACGGAGAGACAAGGGAGGGGGAGGAGGTGGAACGGAGAGACAAGGGAGGTAGAGGAGGAGGAACGGAGAGACGAGGGAGAGGAGGGGAAACAGAGACACGAGGGGGGGAAGGGAGAGGGGAAAAGGAGACACGGGGGAAGGGGGAGGGGGAAAGGAGGAACAGGAGAAGGAGAGAGGGGGAAAGGAGACAAAGGGGAGGGAGATGGGAAGAAAGGTGACGCAGGGGAGGGAAAGGAGGTACAGGAGAGGGGTGGAAAAAAACAAGGGAGGGAGAGGAGGGGGAAGAGGAGACACAAGGTGGCAAACAGTATTGCCAGCCTTAAAATTGTATTCCGGTCATTTTTGACGGGCAATTTCCTAGTACATAATAACAAGAACTTTAAAAAAAAAAAAAATTCCCTACGGTAAAATATATAGTTGAAGTTTTCCATTTTTACAACCTTTTTGATCCACCCACCAAAAGGAAGCTTCCGTTTTATTTTACTGTAGAAACATGTTTTTTTTTTTTAATAGCACTCATAAAGTAATTGTCATTGCCTATCATCATACCATATTTGTTACCTCTATTCTTTCACTTTAATGTCTACAAGCTTCAGAGAAATTAAAGGCAGCATACTGAGACTGTTACCCATTCGTAATAACAGCATTGCAATATGTTTATATGTATTATAGCAAAAAAAAAAAAAAAAAGGACATAACTTAATATATTAAATGCACAGTAAACAACCAAACAACCAAACAAACAAAAAAAATTAGACATTAGGTTGCTGATGTTAATCTATGGTCTTGTGTTTCAAGGTGGAGTGAGATTTTCACACATGTACCATAGATTAACAGCAATTAGAAAGGTCCCCCCTCATTAATGTGAAGGATCTGGCCCATTCTTTGTTTTTTTCACATTTATTTGTGTCAATGAGCACACCTTAAACTGTTTAAAATAAAACTAAAAAGCTAATATAAACAGAAGCACTTGACAGTGGCTTAAAGTCCAGATACTAAAGCACCATTGTATGATTGAAAATTTTTTTTTGAACATTATGAGCCCGACAAAGAGCCAAGACTGTTTACACAGATGTAGGAGTTGTTGTTTTCTGCTGAAATGCATTGTATGAACTAGAAGGAAAATAAGCATAACTACCAGAATTCACAGGACATCTGACATCACTTTTACTTCATCCACTCAGTCTTTTTTGAGGAACGTCACAGAACAATAATATATATATATATATATAGTAAGTACAGTAAATACATAGTGCAATTGTTTTAAAAAAATAAGGTCAAAAACTTATTTTCCAGACCTATAGAACAAACCTACTTCAGGTATTGTCCGATTCTCAGATTGAGCATCTCTAATTTCGTTATTGTTTAATTTTGTGGCGGAGGCGCCTAGAGGTTAAAACCATCCCTGCTAAGAGCATATTTAGGCAGGCAAAATGTCAAAAGGCTAGGTTTTAATTCAAAATTTAAATATGTTCTGATGATTCTGCTGGACCTTGGAGGCATCCATGATAATTTGGTGAAGATTGCAAGTATGAGCGATGTGCGATTACAGAATTGTAATTGCACATTTCTCATACTTCTTTTGAGCATGCACAGGGGAAACAGGTAGGTGTCAAATTCCCAAAACCTCAACTGATTTAGTAATTTTCCAATTCTATTCCTCTACCCCCATACCCTCAGTCTCAAGCTAGCAGAATGTGTTGATGCCAGAAAAGATATAATATTTCTAAATTAAAATATTTTTCTTAAAAAAAAAAAAAAGGTTCTATGCTCATGGCTTACACAGCTTCTAATGTTGTAACTTCATTACATACTTCATAAACATGTGCGATTTTTCCTAAAGTGTCCCTTTAACCCGTTTGTAACTACCTTAGACAAATACATACCTTATTTTTCTGTGTTTCAGGTTAGACCATCAATTCTTTGGTGTGTTGACTAAATATGCCTTAAATATATGTTTCATTGCTATATATGGAATGGGAAAATGTATAAACGCGTGACTTAGATATATTATATGGAAATATATATATATTGTGTTTCACTTCCATAAATTAATTAAGACGTTCCCGTGTGCATTGACCAAATTCTTTTGCGATATTTCACAAATAAAAGAAAAAAGAACAAGTAAAATAAACATATATTTAAATCTGCTGAAAGCTCATTGCTTTTTAATTATATTATGTTAATTGTATGGTCACATGCAGAGTTTCAGCTTTTGTTCTCCATCACATGAGTTTTGTCCTGTGTTTCATGAAATGTTTTTGGGTTTGTTTTGTCTGACAGTCTTCTCCTGACCATGCACAATACCAGAGATATCAAGAGGTGCAAGAGCTTACTACAGAAAGAGTCATTCTAGAAGAATCTGTGGCCAAGCTTCGGAGGGTGAGTGGAACAAATGCTCATGAAGTCAAGTCACACTGTTATACAGTTATACCATATGGAGAAAATACTAACTGTACATTAGTAGTGCCTATGGCGGTTGCATTATGGAGCATTTGTAACATCACATGCTTATAGATCTCCAATATGTTTTGCAACAATGACATTAAAGGACCACTGTAATCCCCTAACATGAGCTAGATATTTTAATCATGCATTCATCATAACATTAATATTAAATTTATCTAAAAAAGCAGTATTGATTTTTAAACGTACTTTCCAATATTCACTGCTATAGCAGTTTGGGCTGCCTTATGGTTCAAAAAATAATCCAACTTAATAGGAGGCACACTTATAGAGTGTTGCAGACACAACCCTAGAAATGAGGGAAGTTAAAGTTGCTTCTGTTCCACAAAACTTCCAAAGCACTTACTCCTGTTGTCCTTAAAGGTGAGCACCAAAGGTATTAGGTAAAAGCACATTATCAACCCCCACGGTTTAACTCTCATGTATATTGAGTAAGTTTTTAGCTATTCGCCAAATATACTTGGCATAAACCTCATTTTGCTGTACTGCCAGGGTTGTAGTTGATTACATTTTTTAAGTCATATTGTATCTTACTTGTTTGCATGTTGTGATAACTTGTATGGTGGGAATTTAGGTTTCCATGCAAGGAATGAAAACATGTACTTTTTATATGTGTGGAATACTGCTGATAAATCTACCTGTTGGTCTGATCTGCAGGATGTGACTATTGAAGAAGACAGATTGTCACAGAAGAAAGTACAATACAGAGAAGCTGATCAGTCTTATCATGATATCCTACAGCAGAAGGAGGTTCAGTGTATTTCCCTAATTTACAAATGTATTATGAAGTATCCAGAAACATAGCTAAACTTAGTACGAATGTATGTTCCATTGTGTCCTATTTCAATGTTCTGTGCAATTTTTATATTTAAAATCAAGTTCGACAAATATTTTTAGTAGATCAGTTGTAAATCATCAACTCAATGTTTTATAATATAAAATTCTTAGGGCCTCATTCTATTATCGGCCGTAAAACGGCCGCAAGGATCTCCCCTTACGGCCGGCCGTATATCTTGCAACCGGCCGTAAGCTCAGAAATCTTTAAAGTCAAAAATAAATTCAGGCCTGCACTGTACAGCTCTGTAAATGCTAGGGATCATATTGGGGGACATGAGGATTAATAGCAACCCCCTCTCAAGCTTGCACATCAGCCCAAATCCGAGTTTACATTAACTGTTTATTTTCCGGCCGCAGCGTGGCCAGGTCTGAGGTGCTCCAAGCACTCTGGACTTTTTCCATGGATATTTGACAAATATAATAAAAAAATTTTTTTACGGATTTGAATATAGGGGAATGTTGTGCTATTTTTGCTAACACCTACAATCACTTTATAGTCTCCTCAGAGTGCAGGATGTCTTTATTTCTGCTTTATAATGTGCTTAATTGGTGCTAGCGGGACCTTTTTGCTGCAAGTAAGCTGCGGCTCGTTTTTAGCCTTGCAGAGAGGGTTCCCGGAGCAAGAGAATAGCAACCGGGCTTTTCTTGCGGCCGAAACTCTTGCGGCCGTTTTAGATCAAAGGCTTTCCTCCGGCGCGAGCGGCCGCAAGGGATAGCAAGGTGCCGGCCGCAAGCCTGCCGGAATCCCCGGCTGGAGGGGAATATAATAGCAGAATAGCTTGCGGCCGGTCCTTTGCGGCCCCGCAGGCCTACGGCCGATAATAGAATGAGGCCCTTAGTGTTTAAGGAATAGGTAACCTCTTACCAAGTTCTGCCTTGGTTGCAGTGGTAGATTTTATGTGTACTATATAGAGCTTACTTATCTCAAACAAAAACTAAAACCAAAAGATCAACTTTTTAATAAATTGAAACGTTGTTACACATCTTCACTATGTAAAAGTTGCCCATTACATTACAGTGGCTGTTTAAAACTTTTATTGTATAGACATTTCTTTTGCCATATATACAATAGGGAAACATGCTGGAAATGTCAAATCTTAGAACATATGCCCCATAGAATAAAATGAGGAATTGGGAGTTGTTTCCAGTAATTCTACAGCAGTGTATCCTTTAGTAAATCCAGCCATCCTCTTGCTTTATGATAAGGTAATGTGAGTGATAGGGAAATATTACCCTGCAGAAGAAAAGTATTAATTAGTTTTCTTTTAATATGTGGATATCATCCAAGAAAGGCAACTACAGAACATTAGAACATTCTGTAAAATGTAATATATTAGCAGGTGGTTTAACTAGGCATATATGAAATTTTCCCTCACAGTAAGCCTCTTCCTTTGTCCATATATACTAACTACCCTGTGTGCCTAATTATATGACAACATTGTTTTAGTCCAGAAAAAGCTAGTCTTATAGTTTTCTCTTATTATTAATGCTTTACCTATACAAATCCAAATGGCCTATAACTATTAGACTCCACCATTCAATTATATATTCTCCATTACATTTAGTAGATTCTAATAAGTAATTGTCCATTAAATTTAGTAGATTTGTTTTCATTTTGCCTGAATTTGAATTCTAGAAGGTGACGTATAATGTCATATAATATTGTTTCTTTGTGGTACCACTGAATAATGAAGTATCAGTCTTTTGTAAATTTCTGCATATGTAGTGATGCCTCTCATTATTTTCGTTTACTACAGATGTCTAGAAATGGAAGGGGCCAGTGTAAGAGCCAGGTAAAATGATGAGAGTATCTAGTTGTTAGTTCAAGAAATGTGTATTGATAAAAGTCAACAAGAAAGCCATCTGTAAATAATGTGGTATTAAAATGAACCTGTGATGTGCTGGGTCTCTCTCCACCTCCCTCCGATCACATCACTCACATTGTTTGTGTGGAAGCTGTTTATTTATGCAGGAATTGGGACTTTGGCATTCATTTCATCTGGTTAATTAACTATTGTTTTAGGGGGGGGAAAGTGACAAAAAAAACATTGACATTACTGATGACATCCAGTGGGGAAATAGTCCCACATGCACACAGCACAGGCATAGGGCGATAAGGCACAACTGCTTAATTTCAATAGCCTCCAGACAAGCAACAACAGACAGGCAAGTTCATTTTAAAAACATTTTTTTATAGAAGGTTCTATTGTTCATATTTATAAATCCACATTTCTTTATCTAACAAGTGATGAATTGGATACTCCCAGACTTTTATCTGGCACATACACTAGCCCTTTAATTATGTGGCAAATTGTGACATTGATTAACTTATCGTATATTATGTTTTTGTTGACTCAGAAAATGGCTACATATAGAAAATGTGTAAAGTTTATACAATATGTACAATGGCTAAATATTCTCTTTTTGTTTACATTAGGAAGCTTACCAGGAGCTGGAGTCATTCAGGGATTTATTAGAGCAGACTCAGAAAGACGTGGTCAAAATGGAGTCGCGTGTGAGGGAAAGCCAGATGAAAACAGAGGATTCTAGGTAAAGAGGGGTCTGCTCGCTATTTATTCCTGTGGAACAAGGACAGTTTAAGGAGTTTGTATGAAATTCCTATGTGGTATAAATAATCAGAATATCAAGACAGTAGATTTATTTTCTAATTGTAAATTGCAGACTTGAACAGTCTTATCTCAGGAATATTTTGGAGCAGTTTGGTTAAATAGAAATGTAAAGTAATAAGCAAATAAAATTCAAAGTGCAAAAGAAAAGTGAAGCTTTTGAAAAACAACTGAAAATGTTGTACCACCACTTTTTTAATCTTGTTTTAGGAAAAACTGACATGTTTTGTGAAGTATGCAACAAATGGACAACATTAGCAGCTATGTAAGCCATGATCATAAAAGAGATTTGTAATTTTATATGTAAGCGTTTTGATTGCTCATAGAAAGTTTCCATCGTAGTAGGTATTGCACCTTTAAATTAATGATCCTTCTTTATATTTTCTGATAGGAATGAGTTGGTAGTGCTGGAATATAAACGCAATGAGTATGTGAAGGAGCTGCAGGAACTAGAGCTGGAACTGGACTCCATAAGACAGCAACACTCAATTACTCACAACAGCCAAATAGCCAACTTTCAGTATGAGGTGAGACATTCATTTCATGGGTAACGCATATATCTTATTCAGCCAAAATATACTATGATCAATAAAGTGTACCATAGATGAGATGCATTCTGTAAATGTATAATCTATGAGTCATATCCAAGAAAGGGTGGTTCATTTTGAGTCTTGTACTATGTTTCTTTGGGTTCTGACACATAACAAGCTCAACAAAGCGGTACACTTTTTATATTTTAAATAGAATATACTGTATGTAAGTATTTACATAAATTTGGTCAAAAATTAAAACTGTTTTGCCAAACTGGCCTTTCCCTTCTAGATTCCTGATCTCCAAATACTCCCCTAACCACTTCCTTTACTCTGACCATTACATACATCTATCTATAATCACCTCCTCACCCTCTCATGAACATGACTTATCTAGTACTGCCCCTCTTTTAAACTGGCCCCTATTCTTCACAGCTTCAAATGCTCTTTGGAATCCATCTATTTGAGAAACCAACCAACTTGTTTCCTAATGGAAACTATTTCCCTGTATAAAATTGATGCCCTTAAAAATTAAAATGAATGGTCTTATTTTGAATGCAAAATAGATATACAATGATAGACCACCCCTCTTAAAATACAAAGAATGCACCTTGAATATGTGGTAACATGTCACATTTCTTAAATAGTAATTGAGTTTGAAAAATGATTTTTTTTCAACCTTTTTAGATCTCCTCTGATCTGCAATATGCAGATTCATAGTTAATTGATCCAGAGGAAGACATAATTTCTTTAATGTAAATCTCTCAGTCTAGAGGTATGTAATATTTCACTCTATGTGAGGTCTTCTGTGTTATCTATGATGCAGCAATTCTCATTTGTTCTTTGAATTAAAGCAAAAAGAGTGTTATCCTGAGAGGGTATTTTTTTCCACCAGATCTCTTCACTGACCAGCGAGCGTGATGAGTTAAAGGTGCGTGTGCGTTACCTAGAGGGCAGTCTTACATTTATGGAACGCCAGGAGTTGGAGCGCCAACTCAGTTATGCAAAATCGGAACTGTTATCAGAACAGCGAGCAGCGAGAGCCAAAATCGAGAAACTGCAAGAGGTACAGTAGCTTCATCATTAATGCAAAACCAGCACATCATTGATGTGTTTGGGATTTAGAATAACCATAAGCCTGGCATTTTTGTAACTACCTTGGCACTTCTTTTAACTGATTCAAAGCTTATCTTCAAATATGTGCCTGGAGTTAAATTCCTATATTGTTATGATATTAAAAATTATTTTTTCTCTCTTAGTACAGTTTGAAAAGTAAACTTAGAGAGTCATTGTAATGATCTAGCTTTAATGACCTTTAGTAGTATAGATTAGTAAATACTAATAGATTTGACCAGTTGACAGATCTATTGATATAGATCAGAATAATGATAAAATCTACCTGTCACAATCTGCTTCTT
Source organism: Discoglossus pictus (assembly GCA_027410445.1). Lineage (NCBI taxonomy): Eukaryota > Metazoa > Chordata > Amphibia > Anura > Alytidae > Discoglossus > Discoglossus pictus. The sequence goes on from CM050163.1 coordinate 449,176,734, forward strand.
CAAGGGGGCTTGATACGAACCATGTTCAAACCTACCCCAGCAGAATTGTGTAGTTCCTGTTCTCTGTGGCACAAAAGATGGCTTCTGAAGAGTGCAAGGCCCAAAAGGAACTGGCAGATAATGCTGGATACAGGTTATTAGTGGCCCATGGCAAGACCACTCCCTAAGTCAGGATACAACACACATAAATAGTCTCACACCTTGTATATGTGAAAACTATCTCTCAACCTTTATTGAATGATCAAAACAACATATTTATACTCTCCAATACCACACCCGTGTGTACATTTGTGTAAGTGTGATGTCAGCCCATCTGGCTTGCAACCTTGGGCTATCAAAGCACGTGAGATCCAATTCACCAGATATCTATAGCTGGCTAGTGAAAAACCTTGATGTTAAACTCAAGTGTTTGCTTAGGACTACTTGAAGTACATACATCTGTCTTGACCCAAGGTCTGTATGTGTGAGTGTGCAATGATCTGCAGCTAACTTCTATACAGAGCATTTCTACCAATTCCACATATGTTCTATATAACATTTTCCCTCTTATAATATATTATAACTAGGATACATAATAACCATGTACAGGCAACATATAACCACACAATAACACATAATCCCAATGCAACAATGTCATGCTCCCTTGGCCATATTTATAAATTACTGGCAATATGAGTCCTTAAACAATTAAATCATGACACTACAATACAAAAACAATAGGGTCTTATCATTAGTCTGATCTACCTGTGTAGATCTACCACCAAGGCATGCTAATTTGGTCTATCACCCCAACTCTGAAAGATAATGAATCATGTGAAACTCATAAGGAGACTGAATTCGACTTTATTTATGTAATTCATGCATAAAAACACAAGTGTGAAGCTGTTATCTAATACTTCTATTTAAAAAAAAACTTTTAATAACTAATTGTAATTACATTTATTTATTTGTGTACTTTTCTGCAACATCTGGGCCTTTGCTGTGTCACTTTAATGCAAGCTCTTTTTATAAAACTAGCTGCCAATAAAAGGTATTCTCTGCACAAATATTAACCATCTAATATTTTGTAATAAGCTGCTTCAGATCACAGAGAACAGTTCTTGGTCTTCTTGAATGTACATAAAGTCCACAACAATACTGTAAATGGCTTATATATTATGTGATACAGATTGCAATATTGTAAATGAAAAAAGAATTGAAATACAACCCAGCACCATTGAATGCCCTTGCTTATTGATTCATGGGAAATTATTTCTTTTTCTGCAGAATTTAGAAGAATGTCAAAACAAACTGGAAGAAAAGATGGCAGAATGTGCAGATTTCTTGGAAAGGAACAATCAGCTTAAGTCTCAATTACGGGAACTTGAAAAGAGGAAAGAAATTCAAATTCAGGTAAATTGTGTAAATGTCACCCTTTCACGGTATTACTGATCCTTTAGTTATTACATGTTTGTTTTACTAAAGCACAAGTATGACCCATTCATTTTCATACCTTGAGTATGGTCTCAGTGAGGTTAGACCAAGGTCTCTCAATATCCTCAAGGATGAAATGGCTTCTAAAAATAAACCATCAGCCAAACACGGCAGATTCACTTTAACTGATAATGTAGTAACACTATTATAGTAACATAATGGGACCAACGTATTAAGGTGAAATATCTTGGATATTCCACATCTTGGTAAAACTGACCCATAGGATAACAAAGAAACTGAAGATATTCTCATGCTAGTATATCTGACCCAGTGTGTGAAACATCTACTGCTCTTTTCCACTAGTTCTAAATAAAAACATGCTGATTAAGGCAAATTTTGTTTTACACATCTCTTATCCATATTGAGAAAAAAGGGTTTACCACATTTAAATAACAAGAAATTGGAAAAGGCCATGCTATCCTGGTGACAAAGTGACCTTTTTATGAAAAGAGCAGGCAAGTGGTGTGTCCCTCTCTGAAGTCATTATTCATGTCTGGTGTGGCTTGTGCAGAGCTTGTTGTTTGCTGTGGTCTGGAGCAACCAGGATGAGTACTAAGCCTTGATACTGCTGATTTTATTTATTTATTCTTCTTATTTACTAAATTCCTCAGTCATCTGATGCTAAGGCATCAGAAGCAAAGCACTCTTGTTAGCCGCGATATTCAATTGTCCATTGAAGAGCCATAGAGATTGTAAAGTTGGTTCTCCTCAAATGAGTTCATTTTATTATCTAAATGAGTGATTTGAGTCTAGACACATGTACTCTCCTCCTTCTTTGTTGTGTACTTTACCATCCGTTTTTCTTAGTTTTCCATTTTATTCATCTTGTTTTTCATTTCCTTTCTTCCTATTTTTCTTTTACATTTTTCTTGTTCCATTCTTTTTGAGCTTTCTTTATTTTCTTTTTTTTTTTACCTTGCTAGAACTTTGCTTTTTTTTTCTATCAATGTGCCTATAACTAACACAACCTGTATACTCCTTGCCTTATTTATATCTCCTTATTTATATCTCCATATTTATATCTACTAAATCCATTCCATATTAAGTGCATAATTTGCATAGCAATGTAAACCATAACTAGTTTACAATAATTTTACAGAGTCACTTATTAAATTCAGTTTTAGCCATCCAGTTGACAGAGTTTGCTAAGTTAACTTGCAGTTATAGTACAAATCAATGATCTAATTGTGTGTGAGCTTAAGAAACATGAACATCAAGACCCATAAGTGGAATTCGAGTAAACCAGAAATGCTTGCAATGTTAGTCTTCCACTTTAGGTAATCTTGGCCACTAAGATTTGTAGCATACATGAAGATCTCAAGGCATATTTCTGATTTACAGAATCAAGCAGCAGAGGCAACTGAGCAGAAAGAAGTGTTAAACCAACAAGTGACAGACTTAACTTGCCAAACAAAAGAGCAGAACATGAGGATAAATTCTATGGAGAAGATTGTGTCCGAGAAAGAGCTGGAGATGCTAAGACTCCGAGATGTCATATCGTCCCTGAAGGCTGATAAAGAAGCCCAGAGAATGACTGTAGAGACTCTGAAAGAGGAACAGAACAAGCGGGTGCTAGAACTGCAGGTCCAGCACCAACAAGACCAGGTATAAACTTCTCTTTACTCTTAGTGTTGCTGCTGACTGAATGCAGGAGCGGCCACATGGGGAGGCGGCTATCTTCAGACACTGTACTATATATATATATATATATATATATATATATATAATCAGTTCTAGCTCCTTAAAGGGCCACACAAGTTTTACATTTAAAATATTTTTGGTTTCTGCCGACTTCTGCTAACAAAGGGTTCCATTACATGGCTCTGTAAGAACTCCTGCAAGGCTCATACGTAGTTGCAGGACTTCTTGCGGGGAAATTCAAGCGATTTCTCAAAAGACCTTTCTGATACACTTACATTTTAACAACGCATTGAGACTTCCTATAATTGCATCTGGACATTGCCATTTTCATCCAAACATTTTTTTTAAACTAATTTTGATGTTCTTTAAAAATCAGATATCTGGCAGAGATGTATCATTTTGATTGTGGTCAAGTAGTTTGGTTAATAAAATGATATAAACACTAATTTATTGTTTATTCGAACAGGATGTGCAGTTGACAAAGCTGAGAGAGGAATTGCAGTGCCAAAAACAGAAGGAAATCCAGCAGGTGAATAAATTCTTTGTCTATAGTTTTATATGTGCAACATTTTTTGTACATAATCAAGCTTGAAAAAATATTATTTGGGGGTAGAGGATGTTACGTGCCCCTTAAACTTACATCCTTTCCTAAGGACTTTTAAAGTATTTCACAAAATCCAGGAATTATTTATTTTCTTAAATAAACTCTTTGCTTACACGTCAGTAGCTGAATGTCACAGGTGAATTTTTTTTGTGGGTTCAGTTTGCAGAAAACATGGAACAAGTAAAAACGAAAGCCCTACAGGACCAAGCTGACTCGCTCAGAAAAGAAATGGATGAAGTTGCAAAGTCTTTAGAGGTAATGCTGTTATGTTACTTATTTTTTTCTCTCATCAACATATTCTACATTATTCAAAGCATTTATTAGAAGCCACCCAAAGCACGGAGGTTTAAAGAGCATACACTGTTTGTGTTTCTATCTTCATACAGTTTTGTGGTAATAAGGACTCAACGTGTAGATATAGCTTACTCTCATTTATACCCTCCATGCCTCAGATAGTATATTTATAATAATTATTAATATTATTATTATGATTATTATTATTATGTCTAGAAATAGGGATTTTCATTTGATACTCTTAAATAAAAAAAGTATATCATTCCAATTAAAGAGCCAATGTAAGTGCTTTTCAAGTTAAATTAATGTTTTAGCTCACCATTAATTAACACTTAAACATGTGTGCAAACAGCAACAAAGAAAGACTTTAGCAAGAAGTGATCACATCATTCCCATCAATCATAGCCACTGCCTCTCTCCACCCTCCCTCGTCGTCTTCTGCACAATAGTATGCAGATGATCCTGTCAACTTAAAATGAATTATACGTACCAAAACAACATGGAGCGTGCTTCGTAGAAGAAAAGGGGTTATGCTTGGGATAAATATTTAACATAGTGCAACAGATTTAATTTGCAAAAATAGATTAGATGACAATGATCCTGTCATTCAAATAGTTTGTAAGCATCATTTTCTAGTTTGGAATATTCTTTACTAAGTTATTATAATGTCCATTTTAGTTTTCAAATTCAAAAATATCAGTATTTTTTACATCAGTCCACACAAAAGCATGTCATAGTCTTACCATATTCAAAATAAGGTTTAATGTGCATAAAATAAAAGTACTTACATTTCATGAATCAAACCACCTTGCTCCTGCAAAAAAATCATCAGTGGAAATAAAAACTCTACACCTCCTTATTGAAATTGCAGATTTTGTGATGTAAAACCAAAAATCAAGATAAATCTTGACAGTTTTCTGCCTTTAATGTGTCCTTGCATCCAATATATTTCAAGCAAAAAAACAAATAGATAATTAATTGGAAAAATAATTTAAATTAACAAACCAACAACACCCAGTTTTATGAGTGCCCATAATTTTCATACTGGGGGCTGTAGCTGTGTTCTGAGTTAAACAATCATGGTTTCATTCTACGGGAGTAGCCATAATCTGCAAAACCTCTCAAAAAGGAAAGAAGAAAATCCACACCTGTTTAATTTTTGATAAGACAACACAGCCTCATACATACTGTGAAGGATGGTGGTGGTGGCAGCTTCATGCTTTGGGGCTGATTCTCTTCAGCTGGTACAAGAGCTCTAGTCAAGATCCTGCTGGCCTTTGTCAGAAAGCTCAAGATGAAGAGGGATTTCACCTTCCAACATAACGACCCAAGGCACACATCCAATTCAACCTAGGAATGTCTTCAGAAAAGGAATATCTGGGAAAGGACCAGTCAGAGCCCAGACCTCAATCCCAGAGAAAACCTGTGAAATGACCAAAAGTGGTCTGGCAATTTGAAAGAGCTTCATGGGACTTACTGAATTTTCATCTAGCTTTGCCTGATTTGAATAGAGTGCAGTTTAACTGCTTATTATTCCCTCTATAATGTACCTATAACTGTGACTAATTGTGATTGCATGTATAAAGTGTTAAGCTCTCCTCACCCCTGAGCAGTGGCGGAGCTAGCGAATGGAGGACCCCAGGGTAAAACCAAAATATGGGGCCCCCCATGGAGGGGGGAGCAATTTTTTTGTTCTGGCCTGCCTCTGGTGCCAACTATTTATACATATATAAATTTATAAATAAATATATATATATATATATATATATATATATATATATATATGTTGTACGGATGAAGCAGTGGAGTGCAGAGTAACACAGGGAGATAGCGGTGGACAGAGGGATGCAGTATGTGGCAGAGAGAGGCAGCCTGGATAGAAAGAGTAAGCTTGTGGTAGGCGGCGGGGGTATTTCGATGCGGGAGAGCAGCAAGTGCAGGGAGAGGCATTGAGTATCGAGAGACATCAGGTAGTGAGCAGCGGCAGCATGTTTAGCGAGAGGTGGCAAGGATAAAGAGGGAGGTAGTGGGAGTAAGCGGGTAAGGACAGGAAGGCATTACCTGCTTCCTTCCTCCACTGGGCCCTCCCCCACAACACTACGAAAATATACGGTATATATATATATATTTATTTTTTTAAAGGTACATTTAACACCGGGCTCCTCTGGAGGCAAGGGCCCCGGTGCAATGCACCGCTTGCACCGGCGGTAGATCCGCCCATGTCCCTGATGACGGGCAGATCAGGTCTCCGGTACCGGCACTGGTTCTAGCTCCAGCTGTTGAGAACCATGGGGTTAGAGGACTTTGAGAGAAGTTGTAGAATACTGTTTATCTATACTTATATTTCTGATGATTTGGTTAGACCACTTTGGTTAGATAAATTGTAACATATTGTTTATTTATTCCTATATATCTTATACTCCAGGTAAAAGATAAGGAGATTAAGAAACTGAAAGAAACACTTAAATCACAAAAGGATTCCATGAAAAAGTTGGCTATAGAACTGAGACAGGAAGCTCGGGAGATGGTAAGGAACTGTGTACTGTGACACTTTAAGATATTCCTCACGAGTAACGTGTAATTGATATGTAGCTTTCCCTGCCAATGGGTCAGAATTTCGGATACAGAAGAAGCTTCTAACTACACAATGGGATTGTGACAGTTAAAACTGCTGATGCAATCAACTGGACTGATAGAAAGCTCTTTAGAAGCGCACAGCCTTCTGAGAAAGCAGGAGATAGAATGGGAAAAGAATATAGAACATTGCAGTAAAGAATAAATGGGTATTAAAGAGAAAAAAATGGAGAACTGTGTTGACTTTTCTTTTTTTTTTAAAAATGTTTTACCCATTATCAAGCTTAGTTATTTAAAATCCCATATACAAAATAATGTGACTACAGTGACCATGTATGTACATGTCAACTTGAGTCAGTAACCCCATAATACAGTATGTAAGTGAATTATGGAAAAGGCCACAGGTCTTTTAAACATGTGCACGTATTCTTTTGAATAATTTACTTTACTAACTAAATATTGAATTCTTCCTTGCTCACTGAGCCTTCTAACAAGGCCCAATAAAGGCCGAAACGTACGTCTGGGGTTTGCTGTTTCTCCTGTTCAGGGTAGAATTGCCTGGTATTTTGGGGCTTGGTCACTCTAGTGAGTGGGACCAGACTGATATGCTACAGGAGGTTGGTCTTAGAGTGGATTATAATAGAGCTAACCTATTAAGGTTAGTTTGTTCTCTGATTGAGCACCTCTATTTTATTTTTTGTTCCTGTAATCATCCAGAATAATACTACATGGTGGCACAGACTGCTCTGGGTTTTTTATGTATAATTTTTCTAGTACAGGAGATAAGTATAGATATGTTAACATGCATAATAGTTTCCTAGTCTCCTCTAAGAAGTGCTTAATAAGATCATGATGTACTTACATGTTTTGGGTTTTCAGCTGTGCATTAAGTTATATTCATTATTCAATTCACTATAATGGTTTTGGTAATCCATCTCAATTTCTTCTCTAGCACTCATCAAAGGGCTCTTGGAAGCCATTGCATATGTATGTAAACCAATGTAGATAAAAACATAATGAATTTGTGTGTTTGTCCATAATATTAAAAGAGACAGGTCTAACCACAGCTTTTGGATTACTGTTTACATATCAGATGCACAACACACTGATCCGTGAGCAGAAGAAGTGGGAAAGTGATAAGAGGGATGCGCTCCAGATACAGAGACACACCATGGAGGAGGAGAGACTCCATGATATGGCAGATCTACGGGAAGCACTGGAACAGGAGAGGAGAAACTCCATGGCATTTGAGAAGAAATCTGCTGACCTTCAAAATGTAAGAGCCTTGTGGATCCTACAAAGTATACAATGAATATAAAGGAAAGAACATTCACAGCATGGTGCAAATAATTAATTGTGTCTATGTGTTTGTGCTGCAGATAATACAGGAGCATGAGATTCATAATCGCACCCTGCAGAGAGAGAAGGAAGAAGCTCTGGATGATCTGCGTGCTATCCTGAAAGAGGAGAAGCAGGAGGAGGTGAAGAGAATCCAACTGGAATTAGCACAAGTATGTACAGAAATAGTCATCCAAGGAGTAGAGTGTATCTGCCACCCTGAAAATGGCTGAGTTTATCTTAAAAAGCATTAATAATATTTTATGCATTAAAGAAGTCTTTTCAATTATTTCATGATATATGCACAGTATTCTGTGTAGCATATGTAAAAGTAATTGTCTAAATGGGCCATTGTGTAAAACTGAGCTAAATTATGTGTTCCCAAGAAGTGAAGTCCCATATTTACAGTATGTGGTTTTAAATAACTAGAAAACTCAAAATGTTATGGTTTTGGGGGTGGCAAATGCTTATTGTTAACCTGTTTTGTCATAGTGAAATGGACTAGTGATGGACTGTCCACTGTCACCAGTCATTCTCTGTCTTGAATATGGTTTAAAATGTCTTGGTTACAAATGGCAAGTCAGCATTAATCGCCAGCTACAAATTACCACAAGATTTGATGATATAACAGCTACTTCATTAACTAGTGGTACTACACAAACACATTCCTTGAATTGTCAACTGTTACCTGATTAACACTATAACATTTACAATGCAGTATGGTTGGGTGTTAATCCCATGTATCCCAGTGCAACTTCTGCTGTGATTGTTGCTTTAGGACAGAGAACGAGATGTGGAGCGTCTAAAGCTCAGGCTGCAGCAACTGGAGGAGGAGCAGCATGTACTGCGGGCTGAGAAGAATGAAGCCATCTTCAGAGAGAGAGAGGCCCTGGCACAGGCTGAGCGAGCTGAGAGGGCACTGGCTAGAGACATAAGTGCAGCATGTGAGCGCATCCAGAGTGTGCCAGGAAGGACTGCAAGTCAGAGCCCCTCCCGCAACAGGCATGGGTCAGTCACAACAATTGAATTTCATTATCAACTTAAAAGATGATAAAAATACCTTTTGTATGAAAGTTTTTTTTCTAAAGACCTAATTCTAATGCAGGCTTTATGCCAAAGAATGATAATTGAGCATCTTATTAAAATATATCTGAAACTTACTTATTTTTAATTTTTTTTATTTATATTCCATTTACAGCTCTGATCAAGCACATGCTATCTTCCTTTGTTCCTTAGTCACTCTAGGGGGATCATATGTATCTTATGGGTATGTACATGGCTGCTTCTGGGCTCACTCACACTGCCTGGAGGAACAGTGTGTACCAACCCACTATATACACACATTATATACATAGAAGTCTCGTAGAGTGACTCTGCGGCAAAGGAGGACATCTACCGCTTGTTCAGAGCTGAATCCAAAAAAAAATTGTCAACACATAGGTAGGTTTACTTTTTTAATAATATATTAAATTATTATTCTTTTTAAGATTCATAAAGTGGTCCTTTAAACTCTTCATGTTCAAGTACATTAAGAGCTCTGTTTCTATAGGCTGAATGGGATGTACAACCTATTCCTCTGAGAGCTGCAAGTTCCCACACTGAGATCCACCTATAAATGTGACATCTATGTTTTTAGTGCTCCTAATTTATGCTGTCCCTATTTTTTCAGTGATCATATTTATATAGTTAAGATGATTCTGATCAGTACCAAATCCAGTGATAAAAATAGTTCACAGAAATATAGATTTGATAGCACATAAGAATCAAAAAGCTAATCTGGTCTGTCCATTGTGTCTACTTAAAAACTGTCTATACTATCCTAATATCCACAACTTTGAAAGCTGCACTGAGGTGAAGAGGCTAAATAGATATTAACCTTATTACAGGTAATAATCATATTAATGTTACTAATGACTTTCTCACCATCAAGTCAAAGAGTTTTTTCTCTATTTTTATTCTCCTGGATCTGTCTGCTGCCTTTGACACAGTTGACCACCCTCTTCTCGTCCATATTCTCTGCTCTTTTGGCATACGTGACACTGCTTTCTCACATCTTATCGAGAAAAATGTAACCTTTAGTGTCTCCTTCTAGGGCACATCTTCTTCGCCTCGCCATCTGACAGTTTGTGTCCCCCAAGGTTCATTTATAGGCCCCCTCCTTTTTTTCATTTATATAGCCTCCCTCGGTACCCTAATAACATCTTTTAGATTCCAGTATAATCTATATGCAGATGACACTCAAATATATCTCTCTGCACCAGACCTATCATCCTTTCTTCCAGCTCAAGTTGGATACTGCCTCTCTCTAGCATATCCTCCTGTATGTCCTCCCGTCAACTCAAACTCAACATGTCAAAGACTGAGGTCCTTATTTTCCCATCCTTTTCCACAGCTTCCACTCCTCACATATCCTCTCTGTTGACAATGTCATCATCGCTCTGACCTCCCAGGTCTGCTGTCTTAAGGTTCTATTGGATCCTGCCTTCTCTTTCATTTCTCACATACAATCAATCACAAAATCTTGTCATTTCTACCTAAAAAACATCCGAAAAACAAGACACAGCTAAAATTCTAATTCATTCTCTCATCAAATCTTGCATTGAATACTGTAACTCTCTTTATGGCCTCCCCATATCTTATCTGTCTCCAATCCAATCTAAATTAAACGCCTCAGCTAGACTCATCTTCCACACTCAACCCTCTGTGTCTGCGGCACCTCTCTGTCAGTCACTCCACTGGTTTCCCATAGCCTTCAGAAAAACATTTAAAATCATAACCCTAACCTATAAAGCTCTCAACAATCATGCACCCTCTTATATATCTACTCTCATCTCAATATATTCTCCCAACAGCCCTCTTCGTTCTGCTAATGCACTTCTTTAATCCACCTCTTTTATCACCTCCTATAATTTCCACATCTAGCACTTTTCTTGCTCTGCCCCTATTCTATGGAACTCCTTGCCTTGCTCCACTAGACGATCCTCCTACCTCAAATTATTCAAAACCTAAATATGCATCTGTTTAAATAAGCTTATCACCTCCAGCCTTAATATGTACAATGCCTCTATCACTCTCCTGTATCACACCCAAACCCTTTAGACTGTTGTTTGGGGAGTCTTTTCAATCTTTTTGGTGCTTTAGGAAAGCACTGTGTATGTTTGATTTTAAGCTCCATAACAGGGCCACAAAAAAAAAAAAAGAGATGAACGGTATCCCTAGTAGCACCCCTTAATAACCATATCTTTGTCACACTTTGAGCCACCTGTATACTTGTTGGTCCATAACAGGGCCCTCCATTATTTTTTAATGTGTTAAACCTGTCTTGATTTGTACTTAACCCTTTTTATCGCTGCAGAAAATGTTGGCTCTTTAGAAAGGATAATAATAATAATAAATACTGTGATACAGCTCATAATGTATATCATTTTACAGAGAATTTTCAAAATAAAATATGTCCCTAGATCATAAAGCTTAAAGTCTTAATACTTGAATCACAAGGAAAAGCAATGGACTAAATTCATACACCAAAGTCTATCATTTTGTCTTACCACTTACTTCCACTATCTCTTCCTTTTGAGATGTTTGTTCTGTACCTAACTATTGTGCTCAATTATCTAACACAAAAAGATGTATTTTTCATTTCTGCAATAACTCTGTTTCGCTGTGCCACATTACGTTTAATTTATAGTGTCTGTTTTTAGAAACAAAATGCTCTGTTAAAGGGTCACTGTAATTCAAACATTTATATCATGCATTTAATATATATTGTGTTGTAAAGATACAAAGAGTATCTTTGTATGAACAATAAGTGGAAAAATCACTTTGAAGTGAAACACAGTGGGATTGTTTTCTTCTCCTCCTGTTATGTCAGAAAAACAGAGGAGTAGGGAGTCAGAGGATGGAGATTCAGATAAGAAAAAAACAATAAAAATTAGAAGACGCTCGTCTTCCAAGTATGTTCCAAATTAACAATATTAGCAGATGTGTAAGCCATGGACATAAAGTCAAAAGTAGATGGGGGAGTGGGAGAGGAAGGAGCAGGCGGAAGTTAAGAGCATTTGTTGGATAAGACTGAAATTGACACCATACTCTTCCCTCTCACTGGCTCTGAAGCAAACTCCTTGCTACAGAAAATGTAATCACAGCTCTCGAGAAATGTATGATGAATCCCTCTTGGGTCCTTCAGAGGCCTCAACATTTATTATTTACCAATTAAAAACTATCTTTCTCTCTTGCTTGGTCAGAATCAAAGTCCTTTAACAGGCTATCCTCTAAATTCACTGGTAAGATAAAGATCAAAATAATGTATTATCATGCTAATCAAACTTTTGTAATGTAACTTTGTTTAAATGCATGATGGATAGTTTGCACTACAGAAAGACTATTCTGCAAAAACAGATTTTTATATTATATTATATTATATTTAAAATTATATTATATTAAAATTATATAAAATGTGTCAAAGGTGTACGATCCATTACATTGGTGCAGGCTGAATCTCTCCTCAAGCCATTTATAATTGCCAAGAACATGTTTACCATAGTCAGCAAATTACCATAAAACAATGATTATTTATAGAAGTCGGTTTCTTCCCATTGGATAACATTAACAATATCTCTTGTAGAAGCCCCACTCGCCTATCTACCAACCAGGCCCTGCAGATGCTGCATGGAGTGAGTGAAGAGACAAACCAGTTCATTCATGAGTTACAACAGGAAGTGGAGGCCCAAAAACGCACTGCGATACATGTGCAGCGGGAAAAGGTGAGATGGGATGCTCCAAACTTAGAGCCTCAATCAATTGAGGCATCAAGAGATCCTGGCTTCGGTAATGGAGCTCGTATGTTATTTTACTATTCAATTGGTGTCTTTTTGCGGGCTCTGATCGGGTTACAGGCTCCGGCCTCCGATTCATTGCATTGGTTAACATCGCAAGTTAATGTTCCTCCAAGCCTTTGATCTTTCATGGCTGCAAGAGTTTTGAACGCTAAAATCGCAAATCGCTATTCAATTGCTTTGATTCCCCTCGCTAAGCAAGCCGTCAAGTCCGCAAATGGCAAAAGTCGAACCACAGGTTACGGGTACCAAGGAGGACTTGCAAAAGGGCTTAAAGACATGCCTGTAGCACTTTAAATGCAAATATACACAAACTACTGTACATTTATTAAAAAGGAAAGGGATGTTAGGTCTTAAAATTAATAGCTCAACATTCACAAGCTCTCAAATCGGCCCCAAAAAATACTTTATTTCATGTTTGATTTCCGTGTTATATCCATCCCGGCAATGTGTTAATACATATACTGGAACTCACATGTAATAGAATATCATATTTACGGCTTTATCAATATTGCAATATTTCAGGAATGTGGGTCTGATCGTAACTCGTAATTGAAGCCCCTAGGACTTTGAAATCCAACCTCCATTTTTCATAGACTCAATGATGACGAGCTGTGTTTCCATTGGCTGTTTCTAACTCAGAAGTTACGGCCTTGCTTAATTGATCATGTTCAAGCTCGCAAATGCTACATACATTAGCATGGTTTCTGAATTTCGCTATCGGCCCGTAACTTGCGGTCTTGCCGAATTGCATTGCACTGCAACTCGAGCGCTCTGCAGGACAGCAGGAGACCCTCAGACATACGGCCTACATCCCAGAAGTTATGGCCTCTGATTTGAATGAGGCTCTTAGGCCCTCATTCAATTGCAATTTGGCCAATTGAATAGGGGTCTAAATAAGCACATAACATATTTTTTTTAAAGAAGTTTTTAGTTATTAAGCATCTATCCAAAAGCAAGGTTTTCACTAACTAAAAACTTCTTTAAAAAAAGTATGTTATATGCTTATTAAGACCCCTATTCAATTGGCCAAATTGCAATTGAATGAGGGCCTTAGTCATTACTCAGTGCATAATTTGTATGTATGTATTTTTATTTTGTACAGTTTTATCAATATTCACAGTACTTTACAGAAACAAGGTACAAAAAGTGCATTTTACGTAAAGGCAACCGATATGTTATACTCAAAGATCTTACTGTATGTTTTTTTGAAATTATTCAGAGCATTTTGACTCAGACAGTATGAGCTGGATACTGTGACTTCATATCTCACTATTTCTCGTGTTCAGCCATGTTGGATCATTGTAGAAGCTTGCACTTTAATCACTTTAGAATGGTGATTAGCTGATATTCCTACTGTAGATATACTGTAGGATTATTGAATTATTTATGTTTCTGTTGTCTAGGAACGAGAGCTGCAGCAGCAGAGAGAGCAGTTACAGCTGGAGAAGGAGAAGGCTTTGGAGTTGTTAAAGGAAAGGCTCATACAGGTGAGTGCTACGTTGCTGTTATTTGGTACTGTAGTGCAGCAGTAGCCATTAATGAGGAGATTGTGTTTTTAATTTATATTTTCTGGCTACAGCCTTTGCTTACTGCTGTTTGCACATGTATTATTAAAGTTAAGTAACAATAAACTAAAGAATAGATTTAACTTTAAAAGTGCTTACACTGGCCCTTTAAGTCATACAGCTACTTTTCAATTCCATTAAGGAGATTTTCACTATGTGGTAAATCTTCATGATTAATATCTTCTTAGTGTAGTTGTAAAGACAGTATTGTATGACTTAATAATGTTTTCAGATATAACATAGAGTGTGCTGTAGCAGCTGTTTTATTCAAATGACAAGTTTTGCAGCAGTGTTTGTCTCTTTTAAAATAAGTTATAATCTGAGAAGCTCTTCTGATGTGATATGTTTCTTTGCCAGGAACACATTGAGGAAATCACCAACCTGCAGAGGGACCAGCTGAAGGACTCCAACAGTGCTGATAGCCGATCTCTGAGACAGCAGCTTAGAGAGAAGGATAATGAGCTGCGAGCTATCCAGAGGAACATGGCCAAATGGAAAGAAGAGACTGCCACCAAGCTGGCACGGAAGTTTGAAGAAGAGCTTAATGCAGAGCTTGAAAAGTGAGTAACCTGCTCCACTCCTCACTATATAATCTGGAATTTGACTGCCCCCAAACTCATAACATAACCCTCACTCTACTCTTAGCGCAAAGCAAAATACATCAATATTATGCATAGATATAATTATAATTACAAATTTGTTATAGTATTGTCATGAATTGGGTTTTGTGCCTCAACATAAATATATATATTTTGTAGTTTAGTTTTCCCTAAGTTATGAACATTAATATTTAAGATATATTTACATGTATTGCTAAGCCATGGTGTTCCTGTAATAAGACAATATGGATTCTACTTATAAATCATTTGTCACCTAAAAAAGGAAAGTTAGTGAATCGTGTTGCTAATAAACCTACAGATTAACAGCCTTATTAAATTGTGATTTAGCCAATTGAATAGGGCTCTACATAGCATATATTTTTTTACAGAAGTTTTTAGTTAGTGAACTTCTATCCAAAAGTAAGGTCTTCACTAACTAAAAACGAATGTAAAACAATATGCTCTGTGCTTATATAGAGCCCTATTAAATTGGACGAATTGCAATTTAATAAGGCTGTATATCTCGTTACAAACCTGTTTATTTATATTCATAGTATAGTATAATATTTCGTACAAAGCATTAACAGCTCACCAAAGTATCTCTGCATATGACATTTTTAAAAGCATTTTAAAATAGGCTTGCATGGACCCCATAATTGTATGTCACCACCATGCGAGTTTTGCAAGTGAAAGGACCATCTAAAATTAAGTTGTATTTATAATAAAAAGCACTTCTAGAGAAAACTATCTATGTACAAGTTATGAAATGTGCTTAGTTTGCCTGGAGAGTGGAAGCTGCCATTTCATGTCATGGACTCTGAATTGTGTGAGCTGAGTGGTTCAAGACTCCGCTCAAGAGTCAGTCAAACCTCAGTTATATTCTAAATTGTGACATTTATATTTATGTAGCAGCTCAAATTACTTATTCTACAGAGATCTTGCAGCAATGAAAAGAAAATGCTAAAACTTATATATATATATATATATAATCTAAGTGAACTCTTTCATATAAGAGCACCTTGTGTTTAGAAATGTTTCTTTAATTAAATATTACAACTTTGGGAGTGGCTGAAGGAACCAATCGTATTAAGGTGCCCGAAGCATAAGGCAGGAATGTCTCTTTAAAGAGATCAGCTAATATCAGTTTTCAAATGATGTTTGAGTTGGTTGCTAGAGATTTTTTTTTATAAATAAAGTAAAAAGAGCTATATCACAAATACATTCTAGCTAATGAGTTAGGAAAAAGAGAAACATTACGGGATAAGGTAATCTGTACTTGGCTATAATGTCTGCCCTTCTCCTAGAGACTAAATGCATCTCTGAAAATTAGGTCTAAACTCTATAAAACATCAGAGCATGTTAACATGGGGCAAGAGGATGGCTAAATAAAGCCTTAAAGGGATATCTAAGTTTGCTGGATTAATACATTTCTGCATTCTATTGTCAAAAAGCACCTTATATGTATACAGCACATCTCATCAAACATTTTATTTTTATTAATATCTAAAAATCTGTCTAATGATTGTGTAGGGGGTGTCCACACAACTTCCTGATCCTCACCCATTAAGCATGCATCATCCAGGGAGTAATATTAACCCACTATGTACCTGCTTTGCTTGCTCAGTCAATAGTAGAGCAGTGTTGTCAGCCTCCCAGTCACTGCTGGGATATGACTCATTCATGCTTCCTTTATATGCTGTGTGGTGTTGCCATAGCAACTAACATAGTGCTATGTCTCAAATCTTTCATCTAACCGGATTGGCCAAAACAAATTATGGAGGGGGTGTTAACCTTAATTTTAAACTGTCAGAAATGACAATAGATTTTGCTTCACGATAAGGGTTTTGGTATTTTTTTTTTCATATACTATTAATTCTCCTCTATCCGATGCATTCATAATCCAGGAAACTTACATATTTCTTTAAGTATTATTTTGTTATGTTATGACTAGAGGAACTGCAGAAATACCAAGAGACTGGGCTGAAACACTGCATTGCTTTATTATTTGAATGTTATTTTAAAATACATTTTCTTACAGTAAACTTACATTAAAGTTTGCCATTTTTACCTGTCTATTAGCCTCGCTGACGCCCCACTAAGCATATATGTTAATTGACATGATTATTGCTAATAATTACTAATTATCGCTTGGCGGTCTGGTTGTATTGAATTCAGTCTAAAGCCATATGAAACTGACAAGACTGAAGGTATGGAGTCCCCAGGCAGTAGTAGGCTTGTTAGACTAATTACTCCTTGGGATCGGCACATGCTCAGTCTAAAAAATGTTTGTTGTTTTTTTCATTACTAAATAGTATTTGCTCATAATCAATAAAAAAATATATATATCAAAACTGCAACGTCACTTTAATAGAGGACTCTCCTGAGTGCATTTTTCTGCGCCACCAAATTGTATTCATTTTTGCCTGTTGGATTCTCGGTCTTGTTAAGATATTGTTTATTTCTCTACAGATGTAAAATGCACTTTTTGTTGGAAAGGTAACTGGACATAATTAGCCTGATAATGTACTAATCCCAACATTTTTGTAGTTTAATATTATACTAAACTAATGCTCATGTACATTAAACTAAACTAACTGAGCTGGTAAATCAGGATACTTTTATCTAGCTGAATATGACAGGCTGCAAGTTATACAAGCAAATGGGTGGTATATTTTACTTTATTATTACTAAGTGGTGAAGAACCATTTTCCAGTGCAGTTTAGTATATACAGACATTTCCGACTAATTTAGGCACGTAGCCTATAAAGAAAGCTGTAGCAGCAGTCAATTTAAAAATGAATTATCAGTTGACATTAACTCATATGCTTTTCCAGTTACTAAACAATTATTATATTTAATACATTTATTGACTAATCCCTATATATCAATAAATCAAGAGCATAATTGCTTAGCTCCCCTTTTTGTATTTCCCAATACAAGCTTATGCCAACTTTATTTTAATATCCAGGCAATTTAGATCCATGATAAAGTTACTTTCTTTTCTTTTAAGACCCATTATTCACTCTTATTGCCTGAGTAGCCTGATCTCTAGAAACATAGCACATCTTTCAGGGTTTTGTGCACAAAGTTGAGTTACTCACAATTGGATTTTCACAGGCTCACATTCCATTTACTAACAAACTACTATACTCATTATATCTAACATTGCCTGCTAGTGTATAGGAGCCAGCATGAATCAAATTGTATTTAATCATTCCATCATTTTTGTAGGAAATGAGTAATATAAAGTTGAAAAACAAATCCATAGAAGAGAAACAGAATGCACCGTGGATGCTGCAATTGGGAGTAAATACTGGGCAACCATTAAAAAGCTATATAATATTATTAGTAAGTTGTACTAATTAAAGAGATGGTATTTTAACTATATGATAGATGAGGTGAGTTGCATATACTTTACCAGTAGTGTCTACTGACACAATATTATTTTTCAAGTCATAAAAATCCCCCTCCTATCTTGCCTGCTATACATTTTAAAACTATATTTGCAATAAATCAGTTTGCTTTTTTAAAGTATATACCTATTGGCCTTCTAATACAGTCATTGGTAAAGAAACTTACATTAACTTGGTGACCTTCATGACACATTTTATATAATTTCTCTAGAAGTTTATCCAGGAGCAAAGCCACAGACGGCCATAGATACGCAGAGAAAATTGGGTCAGGATCTCGCAGGCCTTCAATGGTAATGTTTACTTTCTGTCTTTTCTTTGCAATTGTCTTAAATATTTCCAGGCAGTAAACTGTAATCCATCAGTGACAAAAATGTGTCTCATTGTGAAGATGAAGAGTTTATTTACTTAAAGCTACATGTTGCCTGATTCACAGCAATGCTACACAACTTAAATTACCACTGTAAGGTCCTAACAGGAGCTAGACATTTTAATTTGGCATTGTTCATTAACAAAAATTTAATTTTATGTATACTTATTTTTTCTCTATATATAAGAGATGTAATGCCTTGCTATCTGCACAGTGCTGGATGTCTGATCACACCTCAAGAGCTCATAAAAATCAAATCTAATTTTTTCACTGCAGCAGGAGAGGAGAGAAATTTCCCATCTTCGCTCATCTTCCACCCCCTCCTTAAATGGGGCAGCAGTACAGCATGACTTTGGTGCACTAAAGATCCTTCGACATCTACAGGGCAGAGTCCGAGAGCTGCGCTCAGATACCAGGGTGAGCCATGCGGGCAGCATGGAGGACCTGACCATGCTGAGGACTGACCTGGGAAACTCCTACAGAGAGAAGGTGACTCATTCAGAGCAAAACAATCATAATACGATGGAAAAACATTTTATTTTAATGTGCACTTTCATATTGTTCATCTTTTCATTAAAATACATTAGATAAAGTTACTACAAAAACCACTATGCTTTCTATGGTAGAGAGTGACCTAAGAGTCAGTCACGCTAAACATAAGGCTTGAAGAGGTGTATCTTACTGGAGATGATCTCACCTTGGTGAATATATACTATAATCATTTCAAATAATTACAGATATTTTAATAAAAGGTTCCAACAGTTTGTTGTGCTTACTCAAGTGCACATAATCCCTACATATATCTGTTATGTACAAATGTAGCTCATATAGGCCAGTGTAGCTGTCTGCCACCGAAATGTGCATGCCACCCATACATAACTAAATAGGAAGCTACACTTGTTACAGAATGAGAATGACAACAAGATCAGTGGGAAGCGTGCCATTCTGGGCAGATTAGAAAAACAACTAGGGCAAGAGTAATGGAGATATGAAAAACAAGATGGCAGCTAGGGCAAGAGGCAGAGAGACAGTCATGGACAAGGGGAGATATGTGAATTGGTAGCAAGTGAAGTGTGGGTGGTAAAGAAAGGTAATATAGATTTGTCTGACCTTTCTCTAAGGACAAAAAAAACAAATAATTTTTAGTGAGCATATTAATGACCTTTAAAAGAGCACTTCAATGGTCAGAATGGTAAAAACATGGAGGGGACCCTTGAGATTCGGAGAAAAGATTTAAACATCAAAAATACACAATCAGTCATAGAAGTAAAGAAGATATGCTCTGGAGATTATTGTGAATACATTTAGAAATGTTATGTTCAAAAAGAAGCATATTATAATGCCCATCCTAGGCAGATCTCCAGTAATTTAAATAAATAATATGTACTTCCACTACTAAATACAATTAGTATATGTTTACTGGCTTTGTTTGGATTGCCATGGATACACATTTAATTTGCATACACTGTAGTTTGAACTTGGTATGTGTAATTTTTCATCCAAATTTACCCTGCTACATTGTTTCTCTAAAATGGAAATTCATTTTTAGAAGGAATGTGAAGGCATGGCTAGAAACTGTAACACAACAAATAGCCTAATCACTATGAGCATGTGACAGAGCTACACTTTTCAGATAGATAATATGTAGGGTTATTTAGGCTGATCGTACCAAGTAATTACAGACCAATTTCAACCTAAGTGCTGGCTTACTAAATCATTTTTTTATTACATTCAGTGGAATATTTCCTGTGTCCCTTTAATTATTGAAATGTCTATAAGTCTTAATAACGTGCAATGTTGTTTTATTTATCAGACTTCACTCTGTTCACAAAATATTTGAAGACCCCCTATAGTTGTGGTGTTTCTCCGGCAAATAACCTGTTCATTATTTGTTTTCATGCAGCCTCCTTTACAAAGACCCTCCATATGTGAACGATCCTTATCACAGATCCAGGGAACGATGCGGAAATAAATCCGCCTACTCAGCACAAACCATTGGACAGTTTTTTGAAAGACTTATCAATGTTGTTAGAAATGCTCTCAATTAAACAAGATGAAATTGGACTGAAAACAAAAATATCAAAAAGGGCATCTGAGAGGTCACATAAGGTGATAGAAGACCCGGGGCTCTCAGAGAGAATCTTCAGCTGTTTGTTTTTTTATATATTTTTGTTATATGACAAATAGTGAGGATGCATTCTTCCTATATTTACTTCCTTTTGATATTAAAATGATTAAAAAAATATAAAAAAATAAGGGGAAGGGCAAAATAAACATAAAGATGGAGTTTGACAAGGAAAGTGTGTTAGAAGCAGCAGACTGACTTGGAAGAAACCTTCTCCATGATCACACCATGCATCCAGCTTACATGGACATCTGGGTATCTTGAGCTCTCCGACTTTCTACTAAACTTACACATACTGAGAGGAAACAATTTTACTCTGGATTTTATATTTTTTATCTTTTTTTTATAATAGATATTCCTATTTTTTTTAAATGCATATAAAATTTCAGTATTAAAATACTAAAATATTAAGTGTAAAAGTTGTAATTGAATAATTACAATAACCGCATAGCCGGTGACAGTTATTGGGGGTGGATGAACGGGTTGATGAAAATGAGGATTACCATTCACAAACAATCTGTCCTTTCATCACTCTCAAAAAGTGTACTCATATGAGGCCTCATTCAATTGTGATCTGGCCAATTGAATAGGGCTCTATATAAGCACAGAGCATATTTTTTTACAGAAGTTTTTAGTTAGTGAAAACCTTGCTTTTGGATATAAGTTCACTAAAAACTTCTGTAAAAAAATATGCTCTGTGCTTATATAGAGCCCTATTCAATTGGCCAAATCGCTTGAATGAGTCCCATGGTTAATATATGTATGTGTGTATGTTTTAGTTCTATGTATATGAGAATATTTTTTGTGTACATATATTTTTGTTATATGTATATTATGATCATTTATATAAACTGTGAACTGTGCCTCAATAATAGGCAAACTTTTGGTGGAAAGTGTATAAATAAAAAAATAAATAAACATTGCTTTATTAGCTAATATAAGTAACTATGCAATTGTGGTCAACTCCACTAACATCTTCTCTATTCGATAGTCCAAGTCTAATCAATCTAGAAGTGTTTGTCGCCATTAAGGATAAACTATAGTAAATAATATTAAATATTTGATCAATACTGTGAAAAATTTGAAATACAAATGCATTGTATATTTATAAATTAGGATGACAATTGTAGTGCTTCATAATGAGAAACATGAGTACCATACTGAATGCTGGTCATTAGGTCATACTCGGCCACATGAGTATATGATATTTAATGAGTCCAGCATACTGTAATAACAATGTTCCCACTGACCGTGATTTGATTCTTAGAATGGCATTTCACAAGGTGATTAGGTTATTCTCTGGTCAGGACAATGAAGTCACCCATTTTCTACCATGCATTTATAAGATCAGGATTTAAATATTGCAATAGTTGCTCATTATGTCATAAAATGTAAATACAACGAAAACGAGGACGAAGGATGTAAAAACTAGTTCAAAGAAGTAACACTTTTAATGCAAGCCAGTAACCGTTAATCCAAGCCAGTACCATTTAACTCAAGGAGGTAAGACTTAACCCCCAAGGCAGTAACACAACCCAAGGCACTTACTCTTAACCCAAGGTAGTAACAGTCACCGCAAGACCCCTAAACTTCACGGGGGGGGGGGGGGGGGGGGAGAGGCTCGCAATGAGGCGCTCAGCGTGGGGCTTGCGATGAGCGCCGAAGGTAATCAGTGCAAAGCAGGAAAGTTGAAGTACATGGGGGGAGAGGCTTGCAATGAGCATCGAATGCGCTCAGCGCGGGGCTCACGATGAGCACCAAAGGTGCTCAGGGGACCAAAAGCCTCACGTGTGGCAAACAACATTGCCAGCCTTACCATTTTAATCCTGTCATTTTTGACGGGCAAGTTGCTAGTTATAATATAACTAGTGAATTGCCCATCAAGAAATGACGGGCATGAAATCGTAAGCCAGGGAATGTTGTTTTATCCATTTTTTAACGTGAGGACCTTCGAGGTTCATTTTGCGGCTGTTTTTTGTTTGTTATTACAGGGGCTTTTTTTGTGTACAGTGGATATAAAAAGTCAACACACCCCTGTTAAAATGTCAGGTTTCTGTGCTGTAAAAAAATTAGACAAAGATAAATAATTTCAGAAATTTTTCCACCTTTAATGTGACCTATAAACTGTACAACTCAATTGAAAATCAAACTGAAATCTTTTAGGTAGAGGGAAGAAAAAATATAAAAATAAAATAATATGGTTGCATAAGTATGCACACCCTTAAACTAATACTTTTGTTGAAGCACCATTTGATTTTATTACAGCACTCAGTCTTTTTGGGTATGAGTCTATCAGCATGGCACATTTTGACTTGGCAAGATTTGCCCACTCTTCTTTGCAAAAACACTCCAAATATGTCAGATTGCGAGGGCATCTCCTGTGCACAGCCCTCTTTAGATACCCCACAGATTTTCAATCGGATTCAGGTCTGGTCTCTGGCTGGGCCATTCCAAAACTTTAATCTTCTGGTGAAGCCATTCCTTTGTTGATTTGGATGTATGCTTTGGGTCGTTGTCATGCTGACAGATGAAGTTCCTCTTCATGTTCAGCTTTCTAGCAGAAGCCTGAAGGTTTTGTGCCAATATTGACTGGTATTGGGAACTGTTCATAATTCCCTCGATCTTAACTAAGGCCCCAGTTCCAGCTGAAGAAAAACAGCCCCAAAGCATGATGCTGCCACCACCATGCTTCGCTGTGGGTATGGTGTTCTTTTGGTGATGTGCAGTGTTGTTTTTGCGCCAAACATATCTTTTGGAATTATGGCCCAAAAGTTCTACCTTGGTTTCATCAGACCATAACACCTTTTCCCACATGCTTTTGGGAGACTTTAGATGTGTTTTTGCAAAATGTAGCCTGGCTTGGATGTTTTTCTTTGTAAGAAAAGGCTTACGTCTTGCCACTCTAACCCATAGCCCAGACATATGAAGAATACGGGAGATTGTTGTCACATGTAGCACACAGCCAGTACTTGCCAGATATTCCTGCAGCTCCCTTAATGTTGCTGTAGGCCTCTTGGTAGCCTCCCAGACCAGTTTTCTTCTCGTCTTTTCATAAATTTTGGAGGGAGCTCCAGTTCTTGGTGATGTCACTGTTGTGCCATATTTTCTCCACTTGATCATGACTGTCTTCACTGTGTTCCATGGTATATCTAATGCCTTGGAAATTCTTTTGTACCCTTCTCCTGACTGATACCTTTTAACAATGAGATCCCTCTGATGCTTTGGAAGCTCTCTGTGGACCATGGCTTTTGCTGTGGGATGCGACTAAGACATTTTCAGGAAAGACCAACTAGAGCAGCTGAACTTTATTTGGGGTTAATCAGAGGCACTTTAAATGATGGCAGGTGTATGCTGACTCCTATTTAACGCGATTTGGAATGTGATTGCTTAATTCTGAACACAGCTACATTCCCATTTATAAGAGGGTGTGCAGACTTATGCAATTACATTATTTTTATTCCCTCCACCTAAAAGATTTCAGTTTGTTTTTTAATTGAGTTGTAAAGTTTATAGGTCACATTAAAGGTGGAAAAAGTTCTGAAATGATTTATCTTTGTCTCATTTTTTTACAGCACAGAAAGCTGACATTTTAACAGGGTTGTGTAGACTTTTTATATCCACTGTATATGTATATACATATATATTCTTGTATGCCAATGAAATAATGAATAAATTAATACATTAATATACTTTACCTATTCCTAAGTAATATATGCAGGAAGCATTGTGCTGAAGAGCTGACAATCTGTTTCTATGTTCCTGCAGCATCCAATGTAGGTTTGCACGGTTCTGAGATGTAAGTGTCAGCAATGTGTGCAGTGTAAATCTGCTGCGTGCGCAAGGTAAAGCCGTTAGTGTAGCTGTGTACTTCCCCATTGTGTAAGTTAGTGTTGTGAAATGGCGTGAATGTGTATGTGTTACGCTGGTGCGTATGATTTTCCGTCCTTAGTAAGGCCCTCATTTAATTGCAATTTAGCCAATTGAATAGAGCTCTAAATAAGCACATAACATATATTTTTTAAAGAAGTTTTTAGTTAGTAAGCATCTATCAAAAGCAAAAAAAAATATGCTATGTGCTTATTTAGGGCCCTATTCAATTGGCCAAATCGCAATTGAATGAGGGCCTAAGAGTGTATCTTTACCTCGTACAGCTTTTTAGAAAATCTGTATGTGCTTGGTGGTGTTTAGAGTCGTGTAGCCTTGTTCGACCGCCATTTTTTCTCTCGCTTAGGGGATTTTCGTGTGTGTAAACTCCTGAATTTGGACTTAAATTGAGGTGTAACTTCATTTGCAGAGGTCCTGGGTGCCCCCCTTGCTGTGGGTAATCTTTTTATTTATTTTTTGTGTGTCTGTAAAATGGAGGCGAATGTGTATCTGGTACGCGGCTGTGGATGATGTTGCGTCCTTGGTAAGAGTGTATTTTTACATTGTTCGGCTTTTTTGAAAATGCGTATGTGCTTGGTGCTGTTTTGCGTGTTTAGGGTCCTGTAGCCTCGTTTTCGTTTTTTTCAGCAGCCATTTTTTCTCTCGCTTAGGGGATTTTCGTGTGTCTGAACTCTGGAATTTTTACTTAAATTGAGGTGTAACTTCATTTGCAGAGGTCCAGGGTGCCCCCCCCCCCCCCACACCCTTGATGTGGGTAAGCTTTTTATGTATTTTTTGTGTGTATTTATTGTTTTTTTTATGTTTTCAGGTGTGCTCGGTTCGTCCTGTGTCTTGTATTTTTGTCTGCTAAGTCTGTAAATTTTGCGTTCTAAGTCCCGCGGTTCGTATTTTTGGTAAAGTGCCACTTGTGTGGGTATTTGTATCTGCATGTGAGGTGGCGTAGAGCTTCTACCTCCGCAAATGCAGCCCCTCGCTTTGCGGACCAAACTGCGATCCTCGCTTTGCGAGGGGCGCAGTTCTTGCGAGCTCGCAAAGCGTGACGAAGATTCGTAGTTTGACAACTATTATATGTGATAGATGTCCATAACTCAGCAGGTGCACTGCTCTCGTGCACCCTAATTTTAGTCACAGATATGTCATGACTTTGTTACAGAACTGTGTTTCCAGAAGTGTAAAAGCAAGTTTTCTAAACCTTTGAAGCACTTGTGCTTTTCATTATTTTAAATGCATGATAACAAATTTGTACTTCATTGTTCCTGACTATATTTAGTGCAAAGAGGATCTTAACAAAAACTGAATAAACAAGATTGACATCCATATGATGTATGTGAATGTTTTCCTGCATTGCTGGTCAGTTGCAGGCTGATTTGGTGGGGGGACATCAGCCTCAACCTCTGGGAATATTTTCCACAGATCTTCCACTCATTCCTACTGATTCGCCTAGTTCAGTAGATCACACATATATCTTTATATGTATAGTACCATACATGAATACTGCACTTGACAACCACTATCTGTATACAGTCATTCACTATAATAGTTTACAGCATGTAATGCCTGCGCATTTTGGGACCTTGTGTGTTAAGACTACGTCAGGCAGAGCCAGCTGCAAAACTGCAAGCATCCACTAGATGGTGCTGTCGCAGTTTGAACATAACTGGGAAAGGGCAAACGCAGCGCCCGGTAAAACACTCCTCACCCGACCACCCACCTCCAGAGCCCTCGAGCCAGGAGCCGCCCATCCCGAGGAGCCTCCAACCACTTGCCCAGTACACCCCATCCGGATCTGATAGACCCCATCCCTACCCTGAGTATACTTTAACCAGACCCCGCTCTGTGCCCTCACCTCAAGCAGCCGCCCATCCAGAGCCCCCCTAGCAGACCTTCACCCCGAGCAGCCCCCCCAACTCCAGAGCCAGTAGGGACCTTGTGTCTGGAGCCCCCAGCAGCCCCCATCTAGAGCCAGGAGGGACCTTGCTGTGTTACGAATCCGTTTATGTTCCCCCGGGCAGCGCCTGTAAGACAGCACCATCTAGCGCCCACTTGCAGTTTTGCTGCTGGCGCTGAGTGGCATAGTCTTAACCCACAAGGTCCGCAATGTATAGTACGCAGGAGCTACTGACATGCAAATTGCTGAGGCGCTGGGTGAATTGCGCAACTGCATGGCACAGCACTACGGTGGGGAGGGAAGGAGGGAGAGAAAGATAGAAAGAGAGGAGGGAGGCAGAGAGTGGTAGGGAAAGAGTGCAGAGAGAGACAGGACACAGAAATAGTGTGCACACACACAGGGAGAAGGGAGAGGGCACACAGAGACAGCACAGACAATTGAACATAACATGACACTGTCCTTTATGACAGGCAAGTAATCTAATAAACTGACACGTTGATAACATGGGGAAGACATCAGTCTATAATATGAGTGAATATACAATTATACAAGTAAGATTTCAATAAGAATATTTTTTCCTAAACAGAGTACATAGCAAAGCTGATTATATCCAACCAGTTTCCTGAAAAAGGGGTCCTCCGAATTCAATAAAAAAAATCTGGTCAGGTTAGGTTCTTTGATACTTATCACATATTATAATTGTCTAACTGCGATTCGTCGTCACGCTTCAGACGAATCGCAGTTAGACAATTACAAACTGCTGCGCAGAGCGCGGCGCGAGCCGCGCTCTGCGCATTACACAGAGCGCGGCCCAAGCCGCGCTTACGCAGAGCGCGGCGCGAGCAGCGCATGCACAGAGCGCGGCGCGAGCCGCGCTTGCTCGCAGCGCGGCCCGAGAGCAGATGAAAGAGTGGGGAAGAGGGGGGGTAGAGGCACAGAGGGAGAGTGGGGAAGAGGGGAGGGAGAGTGGGGAAGAGAGGGGGGAGAGGCACAGAGGGAGAGTGGGGAAGAGGGGGGGGAGAGGCACAGAGGGAGAGTGGGGAAGAGGGGGGGGAGAGGCACAGAGGGAGAGTGGGGAAGAGGGGGGGGAGAGGCACAGAGGGAGAGTGGGGAAGAGGGAGAGGGGGGAGAGGCACGGCACAGAGGGAGAGTGGGGAAGAGGCACAGAGGGAGAGTGGGGAAGAGACACAGAGGGAGGGGGGAGAGACACAGAGGGATAGGTGGGAAAGAGACACAGGGGAGGTAGAGGAGGGGGAAAAGACACACGGGAGGGAGAACAGGGGGAAGATACACATGGGAGGGAAATGGGGGGGGGAGAGGGGAACAGACACAGGGGGTAGGGGGAAAGAGACACAGGCCAGGGGGGAACAGGCACAGAGGGAGAGGGGGGAAGAGGCACAGAGGGAGAGGGGGGAAGAGACACAGGGGGGAGAGATACAGCGGGTGAGGGAGGAAGAGACACAGAGGGAAGGGGGGGAAGAGGTACAGAGAGAGGGGGAAAGAGGCACAGAGGGGGGGGAACAGAGGAAGGGGAACAGAGGAAGGGGTGAAGAGACACAGTGGCGAGACACACAGAGAGAGGCGGGGGAAGAGGCACAGAGGGAGAGGGTGGAAGACACAGAGTGGGGAGAGACACAGAGGGTGAGGGGGAAGAGACTGGGAGGAAGAGGCACAGAAAGAGGAGGGGGAAGAGACACAGGGGAGTGAGAGGAGGGGGAAGAGACACAGGGGAGAGAGTGCAGGGGGGAAGATACACAAGGGAGGGAAATGGAGACACGAGGAAGGCCGTAACAGACACAGGGGGAGGGGGAAAGAGACACAGGCCAGGGGGGAACAGACACAGGGGAGGGTTGGGGGAGACACAGGGGGGGGAAGAGATGCATGGGAGGGAGAAGGGGGAAAGAGACACAGGGGAGGGGTTTAGAGACACGGGAGGGAGAGGGAGGTAAGAACACAGGGGGGCAGGAGATACAAAGGAGGTAGACGAGGTGGAAGGAGACACAAGGGAGGGAGAGGAGGGGGGAAATAAGACACGAGGGAGGAAGTAGACAGAGGGAGAGACTCGCAATGAGCTCCAAAGGGGCTCATTGCAAGGCCTGTGATGAGCGCCAAAGGCGCTCATCACAAGGCCAGTAAAGTAGAGGGGGAGAGGCTTACATTGTGTGGCAAACAGCATTGCCAGGCTTCAGTTTTTATTGCCGTCATTTTTGACGGGCAAGTCGCTAGTGAATATTATAATGACTGTACATTTGAAACTTAGCTTTCATAGCTTGCACTGTATTTTATGTACTTGTGGTACAATGAGCATAATGCCTCCGCAAAACAAAAGAAATGTAACTAGACTTGAGGTACAGTAATGAGGAAAAGTTCAGGAAAACAAATATAATTAGACAACTGTCTAATTATAATGACACAAATTTGTAGTGTTTTCCATTATAATCTACTTGAATCAAAACTAGTATTTTCTTACATTGTACATTGTAAATAATGTCATGTCTTTTGAAACAAAACTATGAATTAGAGAAAATTGTTATTAAAAGGATGGCAAAAAGTATGCAGTGTGAAACCTTGGTTTATCAGCTTGGGTAAGGTGGATAATTAGAATCAGGGAATTAAATAATTTGGTATGATTTTAGGAGATCCCATTCTATATAAGGATCAGTCGTTGGGTTATTGATCTTCACCTTGCAGATTAGTGGAAATTTCTCATGTCAAGATCATAAGACATCTCAAGAGTATGCAGAAACCAAGTAGCTTCTAAATCAAAAAGGGAATGCAAGACTATTTCTCAGGATTTTGGGGCTCCATCAATCTACTGTGCCTGGCGTACTGCGGTCTATAGGATCACGGAGAATGGGATTCAACTGAACGACTAAACAACAACATAGCTCCCAAATATTTTAAATAGTCAAAGACATACATATATTCTTGAAGCTAAGGTTTAGAAAAACACATTGCACAATGAAAGAACGGGTTACGGGTTTGGGTTAGGAAGTGAGGGTTAGGGGGTAAGGGTTAGAGAGTTAGGAAGTGAGGGTTAGGGTTGGGGAGTGAAGGTTAGGATTATGAAAGAACGGGTTTGGGTTAGGAAGTGAGGGTTACGGTTAGGAAGTGAGGGTTAGGGGGTAAGGGTTAGAGAGTTAGGAAGTGAGGGTTAGGGTTGGGGAGTGAAGGTTAGGATTATGAAAGAACGGGTTTGGGTTAGGAAGTGAGGGTTACGGTTAGGAAGTGAGGGTTAGGGGGTAAGGGTTAGAGAGTTAGGAAGTTAGGGTTGGGAAGTGAGGGTTAGGGTGTTGCGGTGTACTACCTATTTGTCGCCGCTAGATGGTGACGCATGCGCGGCAGAGTTCCTACAGTCGTCGGTGGCGCTCTTTCACAAAGGCGAACACAAAACAGGATAGGTCCCATGAAAAGAACCAAACTCAAACTAATGAGCCCCATGAAAGGGAAAAACTGTACTCTGAACTGTACCTTAAAATATAGCTATGGTTTAAAGGCTGCGTAGGACAGCTCACATAAGACAGAACAGATCCATGTCACTTGGGCCAGAAGCAAAAAGGTGATACATGTTCTCCTTAATATGTCCCTTCTCAGAAATGTATTTATGTATATGGTCGTTTTATCCAAAACAACCCTGGGTGGCTCTGGAATCACTGATCAGTATTACTGATGTAATGTAACAACAGTGATCATACAATATACAATACATGAATATACTGCTGGGCACACATGCTAATCACTATATACATTTAGATCCAGGGTTCACATCACACTCTCTTGGCACAGGTTCCACTATATCATATTTCTCTCCGGATTATGTATCTTTCTGTTCAGCAGTGGACAGCTCCCGGAACCAAGTTCTCGTCGCTGCAGTTCCCACCCGGCCTGTTGCACATAACGTATTGATGGCTCTTAGTTGCTAGGTAACGGTGAAACACAGTGACTTGGCCTTGGGCGGGAAAGCCCGAGTGACGGCTGGGTCCCGGCCTCCGTGTGACGCGGTCCTGTGGCCCCCAGGAAGCTACGGCAGGTTGTGAGTCATGGCAGCTCCACAACCCGGCCTGGACGCCATGGTCACGGTCAGCGGCTCGGTGCAGAAATACGTGGCTAAGAAGAAGAAAGTGCTGAACGCGGAGGAGGCCGAGCTGTACGAGCTGGCACAGGCGGCCGGGATAGTCATGGACCAGGAGGTGTTCAAGTGAGGCCCGGGCTGCCATATACAGACATGATGTGATACTGTGCAGTGTTAGTAGGTGACCATATTCGTGTCTTATTATATTACAGGGTTCTAGTGGATTTACTGAAGATGAACGTGGCTCCCCTGGCGGTGTTCCAGATGCTGAAGTCAATGTGTGCTGGACACAGACTGACAGACCCTGGTATAGCTGAGGCCGGCCCTGCCACACTAACACCCAGCCATTCAGAGTCCCGAGGTGAGGCACCGGTACCTGGTTATACAGTCAATACGGCCTACTAATACACTTTAGTATTTCTAGCGACAGAGGTTCAGGATATGGTCTCATTTAAAACTGTAGGTAATAACATAAAAGGCCCCTTATTCAGCATATTTTGGACTTTTCGAGTTTTTGATATAGGTGCATTTTTTGCCCACTAAGAAATCTAATAAATTAAATCTGTGTTTACATGAGTCACCGAAATGCCCCTTGCCAGACACACAGCTATAGCTTCCATAGTGAGCAGAATAAAAACCAAGGTTAGACCTCACCATATCTATCTGAGCAGAGTATGGGATGCTGGAGTCACCTAAACAGGTCAGTTATAGGACAATTTTCAGTGCATTTCTGAGTTCAGGGAGAAACAGCTATCAATCAGTGTCCTCACCGCATGGCTCAGCATCCGTTATTAACCATGAAACTGCGAGTAAGCAGGAAAAACTTTATGTAAACACTTAAATCTTTAGACTTTTTTTAGCTGTTATTAGTGTAATAAAAAATAGATAATTTTAATGTACAATCCTGTGCAGTTTCACACCATGAAGAGCACTTCCAGTGAAGTAAATGGCCTTTAAGTACTTGTCATTAGCTATGGCTTTAATTTATACCATATTTATAAACTCATCTGTTACTTTACACTTTGCTGTGTATACATGCAATGTTGTTTTGTAGCTATCTATGGACCTATCAGTTTTTTATGTGCGCCGCTGACATGACACTGTGAGAGGGGGGTCCATGTAGCTGACATGACACTGTGAGTGGGGGATCCATGCAGCTGACATGACACTGTGAGTGGGGGATCCATGCAGCTGACATGACACTGTGAGTGGGGGATCCATGCAGCTGACATGACACTGTGAGTGGGGGATCCATGCAGCTGACATGACACTGTGAGTGGGGGATCCATGCAGCTGACATGACACTGTGAGTGGGGGATCCATGCAGCTGACATGACACTGTGAGTGGGGGATCCATGCAGCTGACATGACACTGTGAGTGGGGGATCCATGCAGCTGACATGACACTGTGAGTGGGGGATCCATGCAGCTGACATGACACTGTGAGAGGGGGATCCATGCAGCTGACATGACACTGTGAGTGGGGGATCCATGCAGCTGACATGACACTGTGAGTGGGGGATCCATGCAGCTGACATGACACTGTGAGTGGGGGATCCATGCAGCTGACATGACACAGTGAGAGGGGGTCTGTAAACTGTCTTATAATTCAATTGCAATTGTCACTCTTATTGTATGTTCATGTGTGCTAAATATTTAATATATGCTTATGTTTGACCTTTAAACATTGTTGTGGAAATGCTTCTCATTGTACTGATTTTATTGCATTTTTGTTTCTAAACTGTTGCATAGAATAGCAAACATTTAATGCCTTACCCAAAACATACATGTATGTCTCTTGTTGATGCTTATGTCTCTTTAAATCAGAACTACAATTTTTCTCAGTCAAGAACAGTAAAATCCCTGCACCACTCTCCTTTTCCTCTTCTGTCCTTCGATCTCCAAGACTAAAAGGCACTAAGATTGTGGTCTACAGTCCTGTTGATGCGTGCTCGCCTCTTTCTCAAGGTCCCCTTGGCTCCTTCCAGCTTTCTTGCTGCCTGTTCTCTCCATTTGCAGGTTGCATTTATTAGTTTATATTCTCTGGGTGATGCAGTCTGAGGTTACACTAGGGATCTGACTTTAGATTCATGTTCTGAGAATAATAAAATTAGTTATGTTTCACTGTTCAGAGTAGAAAAACAAGCATTTAAATTAGACTATCAACACAAAAGTGGCTAGGCTGAATGCATGACGAGGTGATCGATATTACAGAGCCTAATAGCATAGTGTTTTATAAGTAAAATGTTATTAATCGTGAAGCAACATGCAAATTGTTTCTTGCCAACGTGTTGAGTCCTAGATAGAGTACTTGTGTATCGATCAATACAGCAAAAAGTCTTAACATTTAGAATTTGTATTTAGTTGCTGTTAAAAATATAGGGCGTAAAAAGAAAGTAAATATAGCTAATTGGCCCTGTTGCATTATTTTATGTGAACCCTTACAGAAGAACTCATTGGATATTATGAGGCTTCAGTTGTCATTTAGTCAACTGTTTACAGTATGAAGAACCTTAATATAATATATTATATTTATATATAACAACCTCCTTCAATACTTGAGCGAACTGTTTCTCTAAATTGAATTGTGTTGTTATCTGAACTTGTAACTCATCTGAATGCTGTGACAGTTCCCTCTCAACATGTAGTATCTAACCCTTACTTCCGTTTGTGTGAATTGCGTAATTTGAGATGAACACAAAATGCAGAGATTTGCTATTGAAAGCGGAAAATATGTTTGTGGTTCCTAGTGTAATCTGACTGCTACAGCAGGGGCTTCCATTGTTATGGTCTTTTTTTTCTTCTTTTTTTATTATGGTATGTACATTCATATAATTCACCAGTAAATTAATCAAATAATAAATACTCTAATAAAGGAAAAAAACATAATCTATAGTATAGCAAATGTATGTTTAAAATGCTTTATGTGACTTTCAAAAACTGCAGATGGTGAGTGTGATGATAAAACACAGTTCAGGGTCTTCTCTTCTGAGTGGACTGATTTCATTATGGCTTCCAAGTCTGTTAAACTTTACATTATTTAACAGGAGGTGACAGGGAGAAAAATTCAGCAGCTTTCTTTGCAAGTTTTGTGTGTGCCTTGAATTTTTTTTTTCTAAATGCAGAATCACTAATTTTCCAACCAATAATATATTTTGAATTTTTTTTAGATTTGTATAAATCATGTGTGCATTTTTAAATGTACTTTTAGTATATTGCCTGTCTGACACACAGTTGTGACTTCTACATCTGGAGAATGTAGTACAAAGCTCTTATGAGGATGACTTCATAGTACAGGGAATTAGGTAATTTGTTTTCAGGAAAAAAAAAAAGCTTCTTTTTTTTTGTCCCACAGCTGTTGCTTAAAAGAGTCTAATTAGTTGAATAAATTGTCTCAAGCCCATGTGGCACATTCTGCAATGCCATAGAAATGTGCAGTCTCCTATACCAAGCATTGCCTTTTACTTTAAGCCCTTACATGCTCACCTGACCAGCCTACAAACCCTGTACTGTGTAAAAATAAGGGTAATATTTTTTCTACCACATGAAACTGGGCATATTTAAAATATTTTGCTTTTAATTTATTATAAGATTATGTGTGTGTGTGTGTGTGTATATATATATATATATATATATATATATTATTATTTTTTTTTTTTTACCTGCTTCCGAACAAATATGATTTCAACAGCCATTTTAAAGGTTTTGTTAGGTGTAAGATACTTCTAGTACTTCTAGGGTCCCTCAAACATTACCATGGGTGATCTATACTGACACACTCAACTATCCGGGCATCAATCTGCTTCTTGGCTCACCCATGTATTCATTTTTTGCACTTTGTTTTTGAGACAACAATGATATTCCCACGAGAATCCTGTACCATGGGCTTCAACAAAGTCAAATATTTTTGCTAGGCCTTAGACATCTCATGGGCTGGGGATTAAATAGCTTGACATAATACATCCACATTTAAAATATGGCTAATGTCTTTTAGATTGTATAAGTCGTCTCATTTCAGAATAGATACATCTACTTCTTAATGAAACCTTGATCATAGACACTATTTATTATTAGTGTGGTAAGATCAAAGTTGTGCTTCAAAAAAATAATGTATGTACACACCAATGTAGATATTGCACTTTCTCCTTATTTGGCTAGAAGCAATGTGGCAGTAAGTGTACTAGTACCATCAATGAATGAAATTACATAAAGGGTGTCATTGTTGATTACGTACATTGCACTCTAATGGGCTTTTCACTGCAGCAATTTCAATGCTTGCTTATGGGTAAAGCTAAGAGGATGCGGTAAAGCTTGCTTGTATGGCTTTGAACTGGGGCTGGCTTACTAGTAACTGTACATAACTACTAATTAACTACTTAGTATATTGCTAATGTTCCTTTAGTCTTCCCTTAACTATTTTAGATTGGGAAAAACTTCAAATGTTTGTGCATTTTGTAACAAATTAGCATTATCAGCTTTGGGCAAAATATTTTAGTTATTTAAATTCTTTTTTTTTTATAGTAGACACCGCTTGTGCCTGTATGATGCCATGTTTGTGTCTTTCACACTTCCTGTTGTCTTGGAGACTGAGTTGTTTTACTTATGTTTACCTGTCCCAAAGTTGAGGAAGCAGGTAGGGGCATATTTGATCGATAGGAGGACTTGGATAAGATGACAGCACTGGGCACTTTCAAAGTTCCTGATGCACAGAATTATATATATATATATATTATATATATATATATATATATATATATATATATATATATATATAAATAACATTTAGGTGGAAGAATCCTATCAATTTTAAATAGTTATCTGAATATTTGTACTGAAGATCTGCGATTTTTAGCAATGTGTAAACGCAAAAAAGAAAAATAACTTTTACAAGAATGAGGTACTAGGGAAAGGTGGTAGTAATCGCTTTAAAGGGTTTTCCAGCTACTTGGTTATTTAACCTCAAGTATATTTTTTAATATTCATTTCCATGTGAGTTTTCTTATGTCCTATAAAATATTTTAGTGATACCAATAAAAGTTACACTATTACTAAAATTAAAGATAAACTGTGATTCTTGTAAAAGTTATTTTTCTTTTTATGTTTACACTTTCCTCCTCTTCCCATAGGTTCTGGCGGCAGCTTGCAAGTATACTAGTAAGACTTGCT
This sequence comes from Discoglossus pictus, assembly GCA_027410445.1. Lineage (NCBI taxonomy): Eukaryota > Metazoa > Chordata > Amphibia > Anura > Alytidae > Discoglossus > Discoglossus pictus. The sequence goes on from CM050163.1 coordinate 449,212,576, forward strand.
TGCCCTGTTCTGTAATCAATCCTTATATTTAAAAAAAAGTAGGATTATCATGGAAGCTTCCATGCATGAGCAGAGGCTGCTAAAATGACAATTTTTGTCTGATTTACATTTTTGCTGAAGTTTTTAGTTTGGTGCATTTTTCACAAACATGAAGTTTTTACTAATCTATGGTGGCCATTTAAAATATCTCTGAAAATTCCAGTCTTGGTCTCTTTTTTCTTCTTTTTAATAAACAGTCAACACTGAACAGATTGCATTCAATGCACATTGTGTCTTTAAAAATTAATCCATTATACAGACTATTTTATGGAGTTAATGTGTTATTCTGCCAACCTATTTTAGCTACTTGAGGTAAGCACTATTTCATAAGTAAGAATTCTGACCATTAGGTGGGAGGAGTGCACGATTTGCAAATACCTTAGTTGTCGAGACATCTTCAGCAGAAGTTTCTGTATTCTGGGTTTTTTAACACAATGTGAAATTCCAATATAGTAACTTGAAATCTGACAATACCAATATACTGTGTCTGAACCTGTTCGTGTGATTTAATTTATGTTCATAAAAATAACAAACATTTGTTGATTTGCTGCTGTTCTGCTTGTGAGAGATTATCAAAATGTTGTACACGTTTGCAGTATATCTCCTGTTGATCAGACAATATTATTTTACCACATAATAGCTTCCTGCTGTTCTTAACCTGTGTAAAGGGACAACAAATGCCCAGGCTGCCATGCCTTTTTATAAGAGCATGTTGTACAACCCCATCTGTAGCGCTATCTTGTCGTGGTGAAGGGGCTTGTGTAACTCAATAAAGCTGTGAGCTATACCATGTAGGGTCACCGAAGATAGGCAGGTCATAGCAGAGAGGCCAGACAAATCACAGTCCACCTGAGAAGGAACTGGCAACCCACTCCAGTATCTTTGCCAGGAAAACCTTATGGAAAGGCATAACTAGACATAACTGTGCCTAGCATGCTGCAATCATAGGGTCACTGAGAGTTGGACACAACTTCAATGACTGAACAAATGTTGTACAAACTGGTAATGATTGTCGTTTGAACAAATGATCTGAATACTAACATTAAAGCAGGGCTTGACGAATCCCAGCAGCCACGATTAAAGGGTTGGCTACTAAACTTCAGATATATGTCAACCATGTTGGGAAGAGTTTGTGATCATTAAATGGCTAGTAAGCTTTTTTTCAAGTTAAATGTATTTTTAGTTTCCCATTTATTACTGCAAAGAAAGGCTTTAGCAATGAAAAATTATTTAAAAACCTAGTTACCACCTATCATTGCCACACTGTCCTCCTCCCCTCATTGTCATCTGCGTGATAGTATGCAAATGCAATTTAACACAGATTATGTGCAATACTCTGCCTCACCAAAGTGGGCATGCTCCATAATATCTGGCCTGCATTAAACAAATTGTGATGTCAAGAGGAAGGCAGAGTAAAGCACTGGCAAAGATGATTAGTAACCTATGTTTCTAAATAATTTTGCTTCTGTTTGCACATGTATTTTTAGTATAAATGAATGGTGACCGCAAAAAATAGATTTAACTTGAAACGCTCTTACACCGGACATTTATATCAATGTTTTGTTCCGAAGAATAGCAGTATTCAAAATCAAGTTTCATATTTTCATATTTCATATTTTTCAGTTTTAAAACAGGAGGACACAATTAATCTTTGCAGTGTTTTGATGTCAATGTAATATTATTTATATAGCTATCAAAGCATTTCATTTTCATGCAAAAACATATTTTGTAATGTTGAATGTTTTCTTTTAAATGCATGAGACATTTTTGACTTAATTTTTTTTTTTTAGCCCATTCTAATAGGGAAAGCTATTGTTTACCATCACAATTGATCTAGAAATAAATCTGCTCTTGTTTATTTATTGTGAAAATGCTTGAAGCGAGTATTACTGTCAGTTTTGGAAATTACAGAGATCGCATTTTGCTAGAAAGCAAATCACTATCTCCTCCAAAACTGTAGCTATTTCTCCTTAATGAGCCTGTCCCTTTAAAGGGACCTTACAATCTACATTTTACTATCGCAATTTAATTATTATTATTATTATTTTTTGAGAGGTCAGATTTGAGGTCTGGAAAATGTACATTTTATTATTTCTTGACCAAGGCAGCTTAGAACATGTCAGCAAGCTCCTCCCAGCATGAAAAAATGCTAACTAGTGTAATTTGTAATGCTTGAGGGCATGTCAGTTGAGATAAGTTTATATATTATTCATTCACCATGCCAGCAAGTTTTTTTTTTTTTTTAAATCCATGTCAAGGCCAAAGGATAAATCAGGGCAAATTCAAGAAGCCAGGAACCAGAGTTCCTGAAATATTACTTCTGGCTCCGAGCCTTTTTGATTTTTATACTACGAGAGGTTCTCAAATTGTTGTAAGTGGATAACCAGTGGTGTGTGAGTACTAAATCATAATAATTTCCATTCTTTATATATTATATGCAAGGAAACACTATTTTGATGATCTCTGCACATGTTTTACCAGCAAATTTTAAATGTACCAAATTTCATTTTTATTTCTAGTCATTAAGGAACATTAGCAATTTCCACTTTATCTATTGTTTTTGTCAAGAATGCTAATTTATCCTATTTCTCTGATGCAGGAAGAAACAAGCTTAACCCTTCATCTAATAGCACACAAGGTGCAGCTGAAAAGAGCAGCCGTGAAGGATCCGGTCAGAGAGTGCCTCGCCAGCAAAGTGCCAGTCGTATGCAGAAGAGCAGCAGCTCTGGAAAAAGCAGTGGAGGAAGCAGTACATAGTATGGTCTGCAGGTTGTGCTTTCATGATCAGAATGCAGTCCTGTGTGCAACGCATGATGCTTTAGCGGATGCAATTCCAAGTGCATACATACAATCATCACAGTACTGTCAAAGGTGGTGTTATAAGCAAAGCAAATGTTTTGTAGTAGATACCCAAGTGGCAGAACTATTATTGTGTCTGTTCTAGAATACATTATATTTTTCATAGATTTCTGTGAATGTCCATTAACAAGAATCCAGTGATTTGATTACCAGGGCTAGTCCAAATCATACCTTCCAGCACATTTTTCTTTTCTGGATCCCTCATTGTATTATTAAACTTACTATATATTTGTCCTTATATATTTGTCCTGAGGACAAGTGTAAATGTTTTTCATGTTCAATATATTTTTTTTTAGTTCATCATATTAGCATTAAAAATACCTGTGCAAACAGCCGCAAATTAAATCTTAAGCCAGAAAATATAATTTTAGGACCGCTTACACCATTAATGGACATTGCTATATACTTCCCCATCTTAGTCCTGAGCAAATATTTAATCTGCGATAACATTGATTAGACTGTCATGCTAGGCTTGAATAATGTTATTGCAGGTGAAGGACAGGTAGGCTTCGAAAGATGTTATGTTTACAAGGAAAGAGATGGGGAAGGGGTACAGCTGTGGTCATTATAAGCTAGAATATTTTAAAATTATATTTTCTCTCAAGATTTGCTTTACTGCGGTTTACACATTTATTTTTAATGTTAAATAATGGTGAACTAAAATTAGGCTTAACATGAAGGTGGGGTGCACTATCCCTTTAAAAAGCAGAGTTGACGGGTAGCTGTTAATTGGCAAAATCTTCACATGCTTATGAAGTATGTAACAAAACAACAACATCTACGGGCGGATATACTATGGGGCCTTAATCTCCTATACAGTTCTATAGTCAAGAGGGTCTTTATTAACAGAAGCTAATATAGATGTTATCTACTGTTCATTGTGCTACTCCCTGGTTGATAATCTCTTTACAAATAGACAAAATGTCCTTCATAGTTAAAGCAAAAGTGAGCAATAGTTAAATATTATAGGTTGTAATTATTTATTTTAAACTGTGTTTACCACATTTCACACATGATCAATTCGAGCTCTCCAAAATACCACAAATATAAATATGACACTGCAGTGGTCCTTTTCAATAATGTTTTTGAATCTCCCCCTTCTGCTGTTTTTTAAATGTGTCCAAATGCCTTTGTATTAAAGGTACGCAGAGCTTGTGGTCTAATGCTGTGGTTCCAAAACCTCATGGAAGTACTGACAGGGCAGGATTTGGGGAAAACATTAAGTCCAGATATTTCACAAGTTTATATTATAAAGGCTTACCCCTAAATCCTGTCCTGTGTTGTGTTTTGGGAAACACTGTTCCAGAGAGTTTTAAAGAACTGCTGCCATTGTATGAGTACATCTGCTTCCACATTATTTCATAACTGTCAAACCGCTTTTTCGCAGTGGCAAACAATAGCATGGGTAACTTGGTTATAATGTAGCAAATGCTGTTTTATAATTAAAGTGACGCAGAAGAGTGTAAAAATATGATATAGAAATACGTTGAAAATTACCATATCAATTTAATGTTATTTTAAAACATTGTATTTTCCTTCAGTAAATTAACATTGAAGCTTGCACTTTTTAGCCTATATGACCCACCCACAAACATGTTAATGTCTTGTTTAATGAAAGATCATAACAAATAACTACTGATCATCCCATGGAGCTGTGGGTCTGTTCTCTTCAGTGCAGAAAAAAGGCATGCCCTGTAATACAAACTTCAATGTTGATTCACTGTAGGCAAATGCATTTATTTAAAGGTCTTATTACCTATAATTTTATATTATACCATATTTGAAACGTCTATTGTGTTACTTTTAAGCTAAAATAGCAGGAGTAGTTCTATAAGCATATATATAGGTGGTATGATAATAGAGGGTTGTACATTTGTAATTGTGCATTTTGCTGCTATTAAAATAGTAAAAGGGTTTAGTACTAAAAAAAATGCAAAGACATTTTAAAATCAGGTTTTGGGGCTTAATGTTTACTAAAGTATTTTTTTTTTTTTTTTTGCTTACAGTTCTCTTGGTATAGAAATGTCTGAGTTCTGATCCTGCTGTCAGTTTTTTTGGGACTTTGCAACCAAACCCTGTGGTTTCAAAAACTTGTTAAATCTATTGTGTGTTCATTAATGTATATCATGTACAAACTGAAATAGATGTATATAGGTTTCTGAAAACAACCTTTTATTTATTGATGATAAATTAGTCATTGTGGTTAATAAGTGACTGGATGACTCCACTTCTCATGGATAAGATTCAAAGGTAGGCTGTTGTACAAGTTTTCTTATAGAAAAGCATTGCTAAATTATTGTTTGTTTCTTGCAGCTTGTTCAATTGTTAAACGGTAAACATTTTATCAGTAATTAAATGTAATAGTTTACTTTTCTACCAAATGGCTATTTGCAAATGTATAAATATATCTGCACTAAATTATTTCTGGTATAATAATAAAAAATAAAAAGTGAAAAATGCAAATTGTTTTTATATATATTTTTCTCTTATTAAACAAAGTACACATAATTTTGTTACACTGTGCAGCTTTGCGCTTAGGTCAAGAAGAGATCATGTTAAAAAATTTCCAAAAAATGTTTTAGTTGTTGACAAGGTAATGAACACACAGCAAGGATGAGCGCTATAAAACTAGATACAATAAAATGCAAAAGAAAAAACAAGTGGTAAAAACTCCCCAAAAAAAAGATAAACTTTCTAATCCAGCTCATCTCTTTCATCTCTGACTGGGGCGTTATTTGTTAATAATGCCTTTTATTCCTATTTAGGTTTTTATTTACTAGTGCACTTGCACACATTTTTCTCCAAACAAGTTCACATAGCAATCATGTAACAGATTGTTGCATCGCTTTGCAGTACTCTTTACTAATAAAAGGTTACATGCCACCTACAGCTTTGTCTCTGGTTCAGTTATATTTGCCTCCAGGTTATACTTGTTCATTTCATTTTCGATGATGTATACAGAGCTGAGTCTCTTGATCTTTCTCTCTCGTAGGTATAGCACTAACTGGTAGAAAAGAGCACCTTAAAAGAAAAGGAACAAGAAGGTGAATATTAACGTACTGCATTGTTGTGTTTTGAGAGCAGCAAAGAGAAAAAGTTTTGACATACAAAGATTTATTCATGCTATATGCATATTAAATTGTTTAAAAGGTTTTGTATGAACTAAAACTTCCAGACCATGTAACTTGTGTGTTATAGTAAAATATGTATTATGCACCAACTATCCTCAGAACATTAAAAGTTAACCATTTTTTCTAATCTAAAATCCACTGGATGCATAGACCATGCACATATAAGTTGTTGCTCAAGTGCTACATTAGGGCAGATCTCTTTACAATGGCTTATTACTTTGATATACCTTGTTGTGTTTTCAGTTTGGCTGTGAAAACTGAAACTAAATCTAAAAGATTCCAGTAAAGGGGGGGGTGGGGGCTTATTAATTTGCTTGTTGTCAATTCTAGTCTGGTTCTTTGGTCTGATGCGGCTATAACCGATTTAGCATGTTCTGGCTACTAGATCATCTTATTCTGCGGTTCGATGTCCCACACTTTTACTTAGTAAACACACAGTTGTTATGTTTTCAGAGTACTTGCACTTTATTTTCCACAACCCACTTTATGCCCCACAGAACAATACAAAAATAGTAACTTTTACATAAACATACATGGTTGTGCAACTTTGGGAATTCATAATTGCCTAGGGGTAGCCTACCCCTAACCATGGGTGACAACCTGACCCTCTTATGATCAGTAACTCAATCATAAAATGATTGCTGGCTAAGGTGCTGGGGGTACCTGTAGATTGTGACAGCCAGTTCAAGCAATGGGGGATGGCCCTGACGGACTGCAGTCAGCATGTGGTCTACTTGTCCTCCTGTTCTGATGTGCCTGACCCTGGCAATGTTTAATGGAGACATGAAAGGCTTGTAAAGCTAGGCACCAGTGTATAGTCTTCCATTGTCCCCTGCCACACAATGCAACCAACACAGAGTAATGCTGTAGCTTAAGTGCCCACACCACAGCCAAGCATTATATCTCTTTGGCTACGTAGGCCATCTCCCTGGCCAGCAATTTTCAGCTTAGGTAGGCGATGGAGTGTTCCATACAGAAGTTTGAAAGGGGAGAACCCAGTGGACTCCTAAGGTACTTCCCAATAATGTAAAAGGAAATATGGGAAGTAACTTTTTTCAATCTCCTTGCTCAGCGAAAAGAACGGAGAATGCATTTAAGGGAACCATTGAATCTCTCACAGAGCACAATGATTTGAGAGCTGTATGGAGAAGAGATGCTTGATGCCACATACTGTCCACAGCTGCTGGGTGAGATTGACCATAAACTGAGTGCCCCTATTTGATAGGCTCTCTTGGAAAGCCTACTCGGGAGAATACAGCCACCAGGGCTTCTGATAGGGTAGTAGCAGTAATTTTGGATAAGGCTACTGCTTTGGGATATAATGTTGCCTAGTCTATTATGGTCAAAATATATATTTTTTCCCTGACCTACTAGATCAGGTTAAGGGTTCCACTATATCAGGGGTGGGCAAGTTTGGTCCTTTAAAGCCCCATGAAGGCCTCGATTTGAGGATTTCCTTTCTGTGCACAGGATGACTGAAAAAGTGATGGACTCACCTGTGCACAGCAGAGATATCCATGAATCCAAGCTTGTGATGGTACCTTAATCTCCTGGGTAGCCTTCTGCTTCATGCCTGCTAATAAGGGATCCTACTTTAGTTCACTTTTTAACTCCTCTATTCTGGCTCATTGCATCATTTGCCCCAAAGCATGTAATGAATTTAACCCAGGTCTTTTGGGTGCTGCTTGAATCGGCTGCTCAATTTCCTCCCTTGGTGTCCAGTTTATTGCAGCTTGAATGTAATGAACACACAGCAAGGATTTGCACTACAAAACTAGATAAATGCAAAAGAAAAAACGAGTGGTAAAAACTACAAAAAAAAAAAAGATCAACTTTCTAATCCCGCTCATCTCTTCAAAGTCACTGCTTCAAACCCAAGTCATTGACCAACAATACATTGCCAGATAATCCAAGCATCACTCCCACTTCCCCTTAAACCACTCCCGGCTCCCCAATTGATGTGCACTTGGATCACCATGATGGAAAGCTTGGCCACCAGCAACCACAACATCCTTTTTTTTAGTGGGCTAGCCAAATCTGGGTGGATTACACTGAGGACCGCTCCAGTGTCCCGGAATCCTTGCACCTTTTTGCCATCTATGATAACCGGCTTTAGGTGGTGCTGCTGGTTGTCTGCTTGGGATGGCTGCATGATATTGATGGAGGGATAATTGACCCAGTCATCTGAACAGGAGCAACACATTTGCTTAATTGTTAAAGCTACCAGTTTGGCCCAGAACTCATATTGTGGAGCTTTGGCAAGCAATCCCTCGTCATATGGCACCACTGGTGACATCCATAACACTGGGGCTCAAATCGAAGATCCTTGGCTGCAGGTGCTGGATCTCGTGGCCATTTCCCAAGCAGGTAAAGGGCCAGAAGGACAGGGCAGTAGAGGGACACTTTGGGTAGGGTTGGGGTGCATAGGCCCTCTGTGAGCAGCTGAGCTGCTAGGTGTCATGGATTGGTGATCTCCTCTGGTCTCCCTGTAAGGATCTGTCAGATTACCTGCTGCCTCCATACTTGTGGGGTTGTGGTCCAGTATCCACTCTTTCATGGTAGTAGAGCAGAGGGAGTAGAACTGTTCCAGTAACACAACTTGTCTAGTTTCTTCCAGAGTGCGGATGTCTTGACCTTTCCACCACTCCTCACAGGCGTGCTGCAGTTGCCATGCCAGCTTGGAATAAATGTCACCTGGAGCTTTTGTCATGGTCCATAACGGTTGGCTATATGTTTCTGATGTTACGGCATAACAATCCAAAAGAACCTTGACCTCATAATCCTTGGCTAGGGAATTGAGAGTGAAAATGCATTGTGGTCTCATTTGCATGTCCCCGGCCAGTTTCCCAGAGTGCAGGGCAATAAATGAATTTCTGTGAATTCTGAGCAGGTCATAATATATTATATTCTACTCTTGTCTCCTAAATTACTTTCAACGTGCATGATGTAACCATTAATGGGAAACTGTAGTGGCAAAATAACCAATGGTTCTTATTCATAATACAAACCCTTTGAGCTCAATTGAAGCTGTGAGTAAAGGGTTTTGCCATCTGTACCTCCTACCCTTACTCCGAAATTGTCAGTATGAGGTGGGTGACCTAGCTGTGATTCTCCTTTTCTATGGTTGTATCACTTATTAACCATATTCTCTGTGGAGCTCTGTACCTCAACCACTGTAATGACCTAATGCCCAAATTCGAGTTTGTGTAGGAAACTAAAAGTATAAATTAAAACTTTAAATTATAAATTGTAATGGTTTGCTGTAAAAAAAAAAGTTAGCTTTTATATATATATATATATATATATATATATATATATATATATATACATACACACTATTTTAAGCATGAATTACAGTTCAAGGTAATCCCTCCTAGGTAGGCACATAATTACATAAGTCACCATATATGTTCTGCACCGTTAGAGCATGAAAAAAGTGTTTTCCTTTTTTAACATTCTGAATTAATCGATCAATGGAAGTCAGCAGGGGTATATTGGCACAAATTTTTTTTTGTGGCAGTATGGAACTTTATGTTGTGTGGCAGCAAGACTAAAAAGGCAGAAATGTATGTGTGGTAAAACAGCTGTGGTCAAAATGCCCAGGGTACAATCGGTTTGATTAAAAAGCCATTCAGCGCTATATACTAATTATAAATGGGAACAAAATACATAAAATTACATTCTTTTCATTATACAATTGACATCTCATCCAACATGAAAAGTGTTTCATATATAGTCTGTACTTACCAAATAAAATGGTCAAAAAGGCAACTCCCAGCGCAATAGCCAAAATTTCTCCTCCTTTTGGTCCACCGGAAACAATACAGCTGGTCATGTTGACGTCCATTCCAGATGTTATCATATCAGGTGCCAGAGACAGGTCCTTGGGCTTAATACTCTGAGATGAATTTGTGTAAAAGTTAGAAATTGTCCCAGTGACCTCTTCTTTGTCTGTATTAACTTCAACAGAGAAATTTAGAGCAGCTGTCAAGTCATCAGCTGTCCAAGTACTTGGCTTCTGAGTTGCAAATGAGTCTACACTTGGAGCATAATCAGGCTGAACTTTGGTATCACTAAGCGTAGACTTCTGAGATGTCTCATTTTGGTCAGTAACTGCCGCAGGTATTTCCAGGAGTGTTGTATGCAAATCCTCCCTTTCTAAATGGTATGAAGAGTAAGTATTGTTTTCATAGGGTGCTGTTAATGTGGTTGGCTGGATTGATGCTCCACCAGAGAGTAATAGCAAGATATCAGTTGTGGCTGAACTGGCTGGTAAAAACCAGGCGCCAAAGGCACTTAGAACAACTGCAGATATAAAATCACAGATCGTAAGATTTGATTGGTTTCTCTGACAGATTGCAGAACTCAAATTCATCATGCAACAAAAAAAAATACAAATGAGCACTCACTTCTTACTGCTTCCAAACAAAGCAAGGAGCTGAAGAGCCATTTGGATAGTAGGGCAATTGTATACAGCTATTTTAAGAGAATTAGGTGGCATTGTTTAATACTTCTACCAAAATGCTTCTATACAGAAATGCTTGGCTTTAAAAAAAAAAACTACTTCAGTCCAATATTTGAAATATGCTCTACAAGAATAGGAAAAATTATTTCAGAATGGAAAAAAATAATAGTCGATAATTCATTACCAATTTTGTTTTCTGCTAAGGTGTTTTTGTAATGTGGAAGATAAAACTGCCGGAAATTTCAACAGCATTATTGCAAAGCTCATTTATTTACTAGGACATGCCATTTAGAGAGAGCTCTTGCAGAAAACGGAAGATGAGGAGGTGAAAACTATATAGTATCTATATAGCTATATACTATCAGACTCCCTCATGGCGGGCAAGATGTGTATAAAATAAATATTCTTAGTCCTGTCTTCCATAAATGATGTAAAGGTGGAAAAATCGGTAAATCATTTGGCAATTCATTAGGGGTGTTTCTGATTGCTATAGATGGGAACCCCCTTTCTGCCTCTAATACACGTCCCTCTTGCCTTCCAGACTCCATCTTGATTTCTACTTGTACTACAACAAGCATTCACATTCACAACCTATTTATTTCCAATTCCCTCAATCTCATGGCTCTCACTGAAAATTGTCTCACTCCATCTGATACTGCCTCTGCTGCGGCACTACCATATGGTGGCCTTCACTTCAATCAAACACCCAAACCCAGGAATAAGCAAGGTGGAGGTGTGGGCATATTACTTTCTACTCGCTGCACATTTAACTGCATTCCCCCAGTTCGCTCACTTTCTCTTCCCCAGCGTTCCTTCATTCGTTCTTGGCAACTTCAAAACTGCCATTGACACTCCCACCTCCCCAGCAGCCCCAACGCCCTCACTCTCACCCACAACTGTGGCACACTACACAAACACCATACATCTAGAGGTGCTCGAACACTGCTCAATGACTGGAGGAAATCTTCCTCCACTGCAAGTTTATTTTTTGCTTCTACTTCTCTGCCCTCAACTATTTCATATCAATAATATTAACTCTGTCCTCCAACCTCGAATGTTTGATTGCCACATTCAACACTTTGCTCCACCCACCACCACCTCCTGCTCCTTCCTGTCTCATGGCTGAAGACTTTGCCAGCCATTTTAAGAATAACATCAAAAACATTTGTAACAAATTCTCCACTCACACACCCCCTCCTCTCAATCAACGACAAAACCCAGACTTTACCTTCCCCAATCCCACAGCCACAATGCACTCCTTCTACCTTGTAACAGGATCCAGAGGACTTCATCCTCTATTTCAACACAGCTTATCCCTCCCCTCTCAATTATACTTACCCCAGCTCTCACACATCTATTCAAATGTTCACTAAACACTAGTAAGTTTCCATCATCTTTAAATTACATCATCTTTAAATGACTCAACACCCATTCTCAAGAAACTCTGCTTCTGCATCTGTCACCCCATCTCTCTACTTCCCCCGACTTTCAAACTGCTTGAGTGGCTCATCTATAATCGCCTTACCCAATTTATTTCCTCCAACTCCTTTCTTGACAACTTCTAATCTGGCTTCTGGCCCCAACACTCCACGGAGGCACAAGAGTCATTAATAACCTGCTCACCGCCAAGTCACTTCTCTATTCTAATTCTTCTGGCTCTCTTTGCTGCCTTTTATACAGTTGACCACACCCCTTCTAATCCAAATTCTCCACTATCTTGGTATCTGTGACACTGCTTTCTCTTGGTTCACATCTTACCTACAAGACCGAACATTTAGTGTCTCCTTCTCTGGCACCACTTCTTCTCCTCACCCTCTGTCTGTTGGAATACTGAAGACTCCGTCTTAGATCCCCTCCTCTTCTTCATCTATCCATACTCACTTGGTACCTTAATAACATTTTCTGCCTTTCAGTATCGTCTCCATGCAGACAATACACAAATCTACCTCTCAGCACCAGATCTGCCCCCGCTCTCTTCTAACACGAGTTTCCAACTGCTTTTCAGGGAGTTTAATTTGAGTTGTTGGCCAATCAACTGAAACTTAACATGTCAAAGACTGAGCTTCTAATCTTCCCATCCTCTACTACAGCTTCCACTCCTCAGATATCTGTCACTGTTGACAATGCCATCATCACTCCCACGTCACGGGCCCATTATCTTGGGGTTCTATTGCCCTCTCTTTAATTCCTCATATTCTATCACTAACAAAATCTTCTTTTTCATCTAAAAAAACCTACCATATGTCAATACACAAGACACAACTCAAATTCTAATACATTCTCTCATCATATCTCACCTTGACTACTGCAACTCGCTCCTTGTTGGCCCCCTCATCATCTGTCTGTCTCCACTCCAATCTATAATGAATGACTCCATTAGACTCATCTACCACACTCACTCAACAGTCAGTGTCTTTGGCACCTCTCTCTCTGTCAGTCACTCCACTGGATTCCTGTAGCCTCCAGAATAAAAATTTAAATCATGGTCCTTACAAAGCCCTCAAAAACAGTGCACCCCCTTATATCTCTGTTCCCATCTCTAAATACTTCCCCATTCACCCTCTTTCCTTTGATAAGGACCTCCTTCTTTCCTCCTCTCTTATCAGCTCCTCTCACTCCCGCTCTATTCTCTGGAACTCCTTTCCTCACTCCACTATTATTATTATTATTATCGTTTATTTATAACGCGCCAACATATTCCATAGCGCTGTACATAAGATAAGTTCAAGACAAAGATACATACAAATTAACACATAGTAAAACAAGGAGGGCCCTGTCTTTGAGTTTGGAATCCAGTGTCCATGGTGCTTTCCCTAAAACACCTTGTGGGATTGAAACTCGCAGACTTACCACTAGACTATCTTGCTTCATAACCTCACTCAAAACGCATCTGTTTAAAGAAGCTTATCATCTTCATCCTTAATACACGCAGCATATCTTTCACCCTCCTGTACCACACCAAACCCCTTACATTGTAAGATGTGAGTTTTACATCTTGTGAAGTGTTTCAGGGAAATCACTATGCACACTTGATTCTAAACTCCAAGTCAGGGCTCTCCACTTTTTACAACGTGTCAAAATGTATTTTTGCCTTGTACTTAACCCATGTACAGGGCTAAGGAATATGTTGGCGCTTTACAAATAAAGATAATAACAATAATAATTGGGAGCATCCGATCTAATCAAAAGATGAAAGATGCACACATTTTATTAATAATACTGAGAGGTGTGAATTTGATGCTCTCAAGGACACTCAAATCCCATCTAGAGCACTCAAAAATACCCTTTATTATAAGTAGTTTTTAGTAGTTTTTTTTTTTAAATTGCTTGGAAAGTGTAAATAAACTTTAACGTTTTTTGTTAAATGGATAACAAAAAACAATGTTGTCATTATGTCCAGAAGATGCAGACCTTTCATTATTAATTACAACTTTCAAGGACTGCACTCATTTTGGTACAAAGACTGAGATGAAAAATTTAAAGGAAAGTATTACATTATATCTTGTAAACATTACATACAGTACAAACAAACATCTCACTAGAAAGCTGAATTTATACTGAAGAAATAAACAACAATACATTGTTTTCCATATGTATATACACATATGCTCATAGCTCACACCTTAACAGACGCAAAGCAAATGTCTGTGCCATCTGGGGCACTAGAAAGTGCCCAACCCCCAGGAGCTCTATCTGTGTATGTCAATCTAAAAACAAGTTGTAATTGTTCTATACACATATACACATTGTCTCTGTGTTGCTCTGCATGCTTTTTGTGGTACTGTGTACTGGATAAGAGTATGTGGACCTAACTGTTTGATAATACAGGAATTCATTTTTTGTCACAACTATCTGCAAAAAAAAAGCATATTGAGCAACAAATTAGCATTGGTGACAGAATCCCTATATAAGCTTGTAATATGTTGAGTGGTATGTCAATAACGTAATATTTGCTTGCTAGTAACACATCTATGATCATATGGAACCAACTCCTATCTGGACCCTATCTAGAGAGCAATATTGTAGGTAGCAGTATTGCTTTTTATCTCTGTCATCATTTCCATAGACATGTTATTTACTTGTTTTATTATACCCACTGGGATAATAAATGTCTACAGCACAGGTGGGCAACAAGTTACCCCAGGGCCACATGCGGCCCTCAGACCCTTCATGTGCAGCCCCCAGCCTGTTCTCTGCAGTAGGAAAGCATATCCTTTACAACCGTGCACAACAATCCTCTCTTACTTCTCAACACTTACTATTATTTATCGCTATTACCAAGTAATCCACTTCTTTTCCCACATTAATTTTACCATTTTGCTATGCATAAAATAAAAATGATTGAACACACTCTATGGCTCTAAAGAATTAGGAATATGCTGCCCTTTAACTGAAACAAATTGCCCATCACTGGCTACACTGGTTTCTATTTAGCAGCCCTACTGAAACGAACATATATAATTACACAGGCAATTTGTTTTACAGCTCACTTTGTACAAATATGTTATTTTTACTTACAGATCTTTGTTTCAATTTATCTTCAAATGGCTTTGTAAAAAACTAAATTGTTACGTTTGTTGTTGACAAATTTATGGCGATTTTAGGTGCCAGTAAAAAATAACCATGAAACCCACTCCAAAGGTACAAACCAAATACCCTAATAACGGTCAAGAGTCAATAGGCCCTTATAGACTTAATATAACAAAAATATCAGTACCTGTAAGTATCACATTATTAGCCATAAGCCTATTTAGTTACAGAATTTCATTGTACTGTGCCTTGGGGTTGGTTTTGACCAACTAGTAAGTGTTATAGACAATATAATTGACAACAAAGATGAAAGAACTAGTAGGGTATGATCCATGAGTAATAGTGTGAGACGCTGTATCCATCCATGCCTTTATGCACAATTACCCATGGGATCATACCCTACTAGTTTAAAGGTGTTTCTTCTTCTCTTGTTATCAATTAACTTTAGGAGCCAGGCAAACATTTCCTAGGAGTCAGGAAATGGTATATATAATGGTGTGTGCTTGTAGATATATATATAGATAGTTGTGAGCATACGGGTCGTTGCTCACGCTTGCGGGCTCGCGTAGCGAGCCCGCGGCCCTCGCAAAGCGAGGGCCGTGGCTCGCACAGCGAGCCGCGGCCCTCGCGTAGCGAGGTCACTGGGCAAGGGCCTCAGTTGCTGGCATGGAGCGCCGAAGGCGCTCCATGCCAGCAACTGAGGCCCCTCGCGAAGCGAGGGCCTCAGTTGCTGGCGAGGTCACTGGGCACGGGCCTCAGTTGCTGGCATGGAGCGCCGAAGGCGCTCCATGTCAGCAACTGAGGCCCCTCGCGAAGCGAGGGCCTCAGTTGCTGGCGAGGTCACTGGGCAAGGGCCTCAGTTGCTGGCATGGAGCGCCGAAGGTGCTCCATGTCAGCAACTGAGGCCCCTCGCGAAGCGAGGGCCTCAGTTGCTGGCGAGGTCACTGGGCAAGGGCCTCAGTTGCTGGCATGGAGCGCCGAAGGCGCTCCATGTCAGCAACTGAGGCCCCTCGCGAAGCGAGAGCCTCAGTTGCTGGCGAGGTCACTGGGCAAGGGCCTCAGTTGCTGACATGGAGCGCCGAAGGCGCTCCATGCCAGCAAGTGAGGCCCCTCGCGAAGCGAGGGCCTCAGTTGCTGGCGAGGTCACTGGGCACGGGCCTCAGTTGCTGGCGAGGTCACTGGGCAAGGGCCTCAGTTGCTGGCATGGAGCGCCGAAGGCGCTCCATGTCAGCAACTGAGGCCCCTCGCGAAGCGAGGGCCTCAGTTGCTGGCGAGGTCACTGGGCAAGGGCCTCAGTTGCTGGCATGGAGCGCCGAAGGCGCTCCATGTCAGCAACTGAGGCCCCTCGCGAAGCGAGGGACTCAGTTGCTGGCGAGGTCACTGGGCAAGGGCCTCAAACCCTCGCAAACTTCACGTCGCTACTCAAAAAACACGACACACAAATTACGACACTCGCTAAATTTTACGAGGAACGCAAACAACGTACGAAACACGTTACCACACATTACGACCTCGCAAACATCGGACGCAACACGCCGACATACAAACATTTAAAACACAATACATACACACAGCACATACATAAAAACCTTACCTACACCAAGAGGGAGCACCCAGGACCTCAAAAATGCAACTTACACCTCGATTTTACTCGAAATAAAACAGTTTAGAGACTAAAAAAAAATCTAAGCGAGAGAAAAAATGGCCGCCGAACAAAACGAAAACGAGGCTACAGCACTCTAAACTCGCAAAACACCACAAAACACCTACGGATATTCCGATACAGACCTATACCACACATTACTCGCCATTTTACGCCAATGCGGAAGTACACGACTACGCTAACGGTTTGGTCTCGCGCACGCACAGTGTTACACTGCACACATTCAGCATGCTTACACAGCAGCTCCACACCACTAATGCTGCAGCAACATTAACACAGATTGCCAGCTCTTCATCACAATGCTTCAAAATAGGTACACTATATTCATTTACTAATTTAGCTACCTTACAATTTCATTGCCGTCATTTTTTGACGGGCAATTCTCTAGTATATATATAGATAAGAGCCAGAAGTAAAATTGTAGGAGCCTTGGTCCTCTGGAATTTGCTTAGCCCTCATTTTTTTCTATTTTGTTTCTAATCCAGGGGTTGACAAATTTGTCTGAAACTTAAGAAAAATATTTCTAGTAACTAAAAAGTTAGGTTCCAGCAGTAAAATGTTAGACTTGGCTACCAGCGTCCTAGGATTTGTCAAGCCCCAGTGTACACTTTTTGACATTCCTACACCTAAAGACACAGTTGGGGGAGGGAGTCCCTGTTTTACAGCCCTGACCATCTGCATCATCAGATTCCTCTCATCTTGGACTTTATCTGCTTTATGTCCTATTTTGTAACAGATTAATCAAATTGCCTTTCATGGATCTCGGTTATCTTTTAGATATTTGTCTACAAGCTTTCAGCTTTCCCAGGTTTCAAAGATATGTCGTTCTTGGGAGTAGCAAACACACTTCCTGGGTTAAACATGGCTGCAGCAGTCCTCCAATACAAGTTGCCAACTACTGCTGTGGTTCTCTCCCCACATCTGACTTGTCCGCCAGTTTTATTTTTGGAATAATTAAAACTAGATGCATCTTGATCGGTGAACCTACTAACAGTGGAGTTCTCCTCTAGATAACCTTCTGTTTCCAATTATTAGATTTCCAATAGCTTGAAGCTATGTGTTGTGATATGTTTAATAAACTTATACAAGTGGATAAAACTGCGGATATTGAGGCAGAATTTATATTGTGGAAAGATTTCACCAGGAATCCCTGATATGTGACCTTAGGGCCAGGTGGAGATAGTTAGGTATGCAGAAGTCTCTAAATGTCCAGTTGTTCAGCAGAAAAGAAGACATGTATAGTTGACAGCATAATAAGGCAAATATTCTACAAAACCCTACATAATTCTATAAAATAAATAGGCAAATGTTTAAATATAAACATAATAAAGTGTCTAAGACTTAAAATAGTAGTTTTTATTTTCAGTACCTTTAAATTATGGACACTGATTCAAAGTTGTCAAAATGAATAAGATGGAGATGGTCAACTAATATTGTAGTAAAACCACTGAGACCTGTTTTTGTCACATATTTCCCTCTGCACTGAAGGATATTACAGTTACATAGTAATTGAGCTTGAATTACTTTAGTCCATCAAGTTCAACCTTTTTAGATCTCCTCTGATCTGCAATATGCAGATTAATTGTTAATTGATCCAGAGGACGGCAAACAGAAAAAACCCAAGTGATACTTTGACAATTGTTTTAAAGGGGAGAAAAAAAATTCCTTCCTGACCCAAGATACTGGCGATCAGATTCTTCCCTGGATCAATACTTTCTCTCTAATTATCCAGAATAACCCTGAATGCCCTTTTTATTTAAACATGAAACTAATTTTGATTATGGACAAACTGATCTATTGATTATTAACTAGCTTCAGTGGGGTGAGCTGCAGACAGTGAGCTGCAGATTGACTTACGACATGGATTAAAACCCAAAGCACCTGTTTACCTCTTAAGATTATTATTATTCTTTAGTTGTAATGCGCCAACATATTCTGTAGCACTACACAGGGGCTATATACATAAATACAATATTAATAACATGCCCAAAAAAATGGAGGGCCCTGTTTTTGAGCTTACACCTTACATACATAGAGCTTCTTCCCAAAGCACCTTACAAAATTAAAAACTCTCAAACTTATGCAGGTCAGAGTCATGTTCCAGGACGAGCTGATTTTTTGTTTTCTTTGGGTTGGTTGGTGCTGCCTTTCTGAAACATTTGCATTTTTCTTTATTCTCCATATTACTTATTCTGTTATACATTACAAAAGTAATGAACACAAAGTAATACATGGTGAAAACAGTAACCCATACTGATGATGAAAACAACACCAAATATGTGCCAAGTATGGTCTAATTCAGAATTGCATGCAATGACAAGGCATTTATTAACTGAATGTTATTTCTAAAGCATTTCTTATAGTAAACCTAAATTTAAGTTTTTTAATTTGTATAAGCATTTCTGTCAACCCCACACATGGGTTGTTGTCCCATTTTTCATGGTGGTGTCACATATTACCTACCTACCTTGTTTTCAATCTAAAAAGTAATTGAATGAGCATGTGCACACTCAGCTAATTCTCCTGATTACTCCCTAGGGTCTGCAACATTTACTGTAAGACAATGCATCTGATAAAGTACCAATTATCTGTGTTTTTTACATTATATATTTATACATTTATATATATGGGTATATTTTTGTTTATAGTTATATAGCTGGGGATATATTAACAGATAAAAAACACAATTGTTTACATCTGAGAATTGCAATGTGTTGTTGACTACTCTATACTATAGTACTATATTATGTGTAGAGAGTTACAATTAATTCATATTAATCTTTTTTGCTTTCTTAGAATAACAATTTATTCCGTTTGGATACCTCATCAGTTTGTTTTCTTTGGGTCTCACAGGGAAACATTTGCCAGTGGAATGCTTTCTTTACCTTTTTAGCCCGGCCTTGTCATTATCAGTTGAGCCAATAGACACAAGACAAGGGGTAGAGGAGGGTGCAGTTTTGCTGAAGACAAAAAAAGAAACTGAGAGGGAAACCAACCCCCTCCAAATATATAAATGCAATGACAATATGGGATACAATAGAATTTGATGCTTCACTAAATATGATACTCAGGAGCAATCATCACAGCAAATAAAGATCAATACCAAGCTCCCATCTTGAAGCTACTTAACCTGTAAAATTGTATTTTAAAAACGAATCAGTCAACCTTAAGGATAATTTAAGACTTCTTAAACAGTAGAGTGCAAATATCCTTATTATGTTCTTAAAACTAAATTAGTCGTATACGTATTCCTACTTATAAATAGTATTTTGGTTGAATATAATTATGTGTACACCTAGTTTCTATGGGTCTAGACCAGGGGTGAGCAATTAATTTCCCAAAGGGGCCACATGAGAAACTCTGAATGTTGTGGAGGGCCGAACCATAGGCTGAACTTATTTCTGCTGAATATTAATTTTATAGCTTTATTTTATTTTCTCAGTGCCAGGAGCAGTATCTACAGAATGCTATGCATCCCAGTTAGTCACAACACTGCTGCTCACAAATTGCCCCCTTTTACAATTGGCAGTGTTTTTATTATCCAGGACACAGATTTGTATCCCACTGTAGGCAACTGTATGTAGCGGGTCGACAGGGACAACCAAAGGGCGGATGTGGCCCACGGGCTGCACAATGCCCAGGTCTGGTCTAGACCAAGGTTTGATAAACCCAGAAACATAGCAGCCACGTCTTCTAATATTTTTTTTTCCTGGCTACTATTTTTTGTTTGTTAGTTTATACTACTACTGTATCTACACACATACATATGTCCCTGGCTCCTATATAAACTGGCCTCAGTCTAAACACCCACTTGACTTACACACTTAGGTAATTCTCCAGATTACTCCCTAAGGTCTGCAAGTTTACTGTAAGACAATACATTTTTTAAACCCACTCTATCATAAAATGTATTGAGTTTCCATTGTTAGGACATCCTCAGTGTGCCCACTCTTATAACCCTACTGATAATAGATTATCCAAGTAAACTTTATATATTCATTATGGGTAAAATGGTTAAAAGTTTACTAGTTTTGAATCCTCTCGTTATTTATTTGCCAAGTAATATGTAAACCATATGCTAGCAATGCGTTAGAATAGGCCAGGTTTACAAAAATACAATTAACCTTTTCAAGCAAGAAAGCTATATATCCAACGTATTCCTGCAAATTGTTCTAGTTTTCCAACTACATATCTCAATCTTTAAGTTGTGTTTTTGCACATTGTTATAGGCTTCATGCACTTACTGTACATCTTATGTAGTGTTTTTTTACTTGTATTATTTATAATAAATAATACATACATTTTTTTCAATAGACTAAAAATATGTCAATGCTATTTCTTAGTTGTCTTCTTTACTGTTAGTATAAGCATCAAGCAGAATTAATCTGGATTTTACTACACTGTTCAAGACATTGACTTTATTTTATCCGACAAAACGCACATAAAGCTAATCAGAAAGTTTTGTACTGCATTGAACTGTATTGCAAACTATTTTCTCCCCGAAAGTTGGTGGATTCTGTGATTTCAGGCAGAAGTTCATACAATTTTATTTGTAAATACACATTAATATTTTATTAATAGGGGCAAGATAATAAGTAGTGGGCTATAGTCAGATTTTTTTTATAGCCGTTACATAGCAAAAGGACCTCATAGGTACAAAACGTTATTACCTGTAAGCCTCTACTTGTATTTTAGAGGAATTATCATAAGTACAGGTTTACCAACTTTAAGTATTCAGCAATAATTGATTGTAAGCTTTGAAAAGCAGAACCATCAACTGCTTGTATAGGGATGTCTCATTGTATGGACAATGTTGGTACTTTATATAAATAAAATAAAATCATATTATTAATTCTAACAGCACATCCCACATGTCTGACAGAATAACAATTTGCCTTTTTTAGAAGATACATTTCTAGATTAAAAGCATATATACATCCTTATTAAATTGAGATTTGGCCAATTGAAAGGCACAGAGCACATATTACAGAAGTTTTAGTGAACTTCTATCCAAAAGCAAGGTCTTCACTGACTAAAAACTTCTGTAAAAAAAATATGCTCAGTGTTTATATAGAGCCCTATTCAATTGGCCGAATCTAATTTAATAAGGCTGATAATATTTTCCCATTACGCTTTGTGACATTGCGCTTCAATTCTAAAAATATATTGTTACTATATAAATAAAATGAAAGAAAACCTAAATTGAGAAGTATAGTGAAAACATGCTTATTTGAAGAGTAGCACTCGATAATGGACAAAATCTTAAAAAAAAAACATTTTTTAGAAAAAAAAATCATTATATTTTAATTTATATAGTAACATATTGACTAATTCTAGTAATTTGCTTGTAAAAAATACTCACCTGCCAACAGTATCACTCCCAGGCCACACTTGCTTTTCATTTCCACATTGGACTTTCCAAATATCTCAGGATTTAAGGAGTACACAAGCAAAGCAGCTGTATCTTGTGCTACTTCCAGAAATAGTGGACACATGAATGGACTCTGCTCCTCCCTCATTGGAGGCTGAGCTCTGCTGTCCATGAGGGGGGAATGTGCTTTCTTTAGTTGGGGGTAGTGAAAAGATTCCCTTTGTGACTTGCCAGCAGAATGTAAATAAACAGACAGATAACTCAGTCCACACAGAATGAACACAAACTGAATTAGGAGCTATTAGATAGCAGGAGACACTTCTGAGATTAATAATTAAGATATGTCCAATTTGCTGCTCAGAAGTACATTTTTATTACCGTTGAAAAATTATTACCCGGTATTACAATAATAGAATACACATTACTTCATAAATTAAAATCTAGAAGGATACGTTGGACATGTATATCAAATATCTTATCACTCATTTTTTTATTTAAAAAAAAAAAACTATAAAAATGTAACTAGTAAAATAATTAGATTTTTTTTTTCTCTAAATCTGCCTGCTCATCACTAAAGTGTGAGTACTGGTAATGCATCTATCAATCTATCTATCTATCTATCTATCTATCTATCTATCTATCTATCTATCTATCTATCTATGTATCTATCTATCTATCTATCTATGTATCTACCTATCTATCTCACGTGCACCCTCTGTAGCCCCTTCATCTTATAAACACAAGGTCATATATATGTACTGGAGATAGCCAATGTTAGGACTTCAGAATAATTGTCTTTCTGTGGCATTAAGAGCATGTTAAAACATCATACAAAATGATATAACAATACTTAATAATGCTCTTTCACATGCTAAGAGGTATGTGAATATATTTACAGCATTCAACAAACAGATTGATATCTAACAGGGAAGGCTTTTTCTTCCTAGTCGTTTCCTCTTATTGCTGCTTGTATCAGTTTGCAACCATCATCATACTGCTCTACATCGGTACTCTATGTTTTACAGATTGTATCCTCACTGGACAATCATATGTTTGTACATAATCTGCTTTTATTATAACACATCACTTGTTGTTCTTAGTCCTCAGTTGTTTCTAACCAGTGTGAAACTCTGTAGCCAAAATCTACAGAAATAAAGATACATGTACAGATAAAGTATGTAGTAAAGATATAAGGCCTAGGTTTCAATAGAGTAGTACACTGTACACGTTATCCTTTAAATATGTCCATTATGACAATAGGAATAGTATTATTATTAATAATAATACCAATAACCTTTACTTAAGTGCCAACATTTTATTTAGAGCTATATATGATAGGGAATATATTATAACTAGCGAATTGCCCGTCAAAAAATGACGGCAATCAAATCGTAAGGTAGCTAATGCTGTTTGGTGTGTAGTACTGAAATATCTAATACATTAATAAATGAATATACTTTACCTATTTTGAAGCATTGTGTTGAAGAGCTGGCAATCTGTTTTGATGTTGCTGCAGCATTAGTGGTGTGGAGCTGCTGTGTAAGCGTCACGAACGTGTGCAGTGTAATAGTGTGCGTGCGCGAGACCAAACCGTTAGCGTAGTGGTGTACTTCCGCATTGGCGTAAAATGGCGGGTAATTTGTGGTATGCGTCTTAGTGGAATATCCGTAGGTCTTTTGTGGTGTTTTGCGAGTTTCTTGTGGTGTTTTGCGTGTTTAGAGTGCTGTAGCCTTGTTTTCGTTTTGTTCGGCGGCCATTTTTTCTCTCGCTTAGCGAATTTTTTAGTGTTGAAACTCTTTTATTTTGAGTTAAATGAAGGTGTAAGTTGCCTTTTTGAGGTCCTGGATGCTCCCTCTTGCTGTAGGTAAGCTTTTTATGTATGTGCTGTGTGTATTTATTGTGTTTTGAATTTTGTAATGTTCGCGAGTTGCGTCCAATTCTTGCGAGGTCGTAAGGTGTGGTAACGTGTCTCGTATGTTGTTTGCGTTGCGAGGTAAAGTTTGCGAGAGTCGTAGTTGGTGTGTTGTGTTGTTTGCGTGGTCGCAGTTGTTGTGTGGTTGTTTGCGTTTGAATGTAAATTTTGCGAGGGTCGCAGTTGCTGGCAAGGAGCGCCTTCGGCGCTCCATGCCAGCAACTGAGGCCCTCGCTTCGCAACTGAGCCAGCAACTGAGGCCCTCGCCCGCAGCCCTCGCTGCGCGAGCCCGCAAGCATTAGCAACAACTCATATGCTCACAACTATATGTGATACAGAGGGTATATGACACATAAGAATACAATAACTATTTCAACAAACTAATTGTTACTCACATAAATATGGGGATTGAACATTCAGCCTACAAACAAATCTATGAAATGTGAATGTTTACACTAAGGTACAGAAACCTACATATCAGCTATAAATATAATGATTGATACCTAAAATAATTAATACTACAGCAATTTGTCCAAATCTACAACTGGAAAACATTTTAACAGCAAAAATATAGATAGTTATTTTAAGTAGGGATTTGAGTCCAGCAATTAAGATTATAAAAAAAAACTAAATGGCAACATTTTAGGATTATAAATGTATTTTAATAGTCAAATTTTCAAGAGGTGCTGCCTCCGTCTATAATTTCCTATACTTGGTGTGGATTAATTAGACATATTTATTGCTTCACCGGGCCTACATTCTGATTCTTGATTTATTAGATCTGTTTTAGCATATGGTGTAATACAGAATAATTGTTTTTAGATAATAGCAGGAGTTTCTAACACTGGAGGTAAATAATTTCCACAACTGGGACTCTGGAATGTCTCACTGGGCTGTAGGAGAAGACCTTGAATTAGGTAAATACATGTACTTTTATCAGTAGGGAAACTTGACGTAAAACAGCATAACATCATTGAATAGCTTTGTGTTAATTGTACTGAAGTTAATCCATGAAAGGTACAAAACAAAGCACTTGTACTTAGACATTATCACTGTAGCCCGAGGGCATTGTTCCCTAAAGAATGGTCAGTCTATATATTGTTCTCCAGTTGATATCTCTTGTTATTGGGCTTGTGCTAGAAATATGATAGAGACTGATGGCTGCTGAAAACACATTGTAGGCATCTATGGCCTCCTTCTTCATTTACATATTTTAGCAAAACAGCTATAACTGTGTAATTAAGCACAAACATTTAAAGGAACACTGCTTCAGGATTTATTTGCTGTTTTGTTTGCATTACAATAGATGCAGTTGGAAGTTAAAGTACTGACAGATGAAGTAACTTCTAAACCCAAAGTGCCATTATGAGGATTTTGCAGTATGTTGAAACAATAAAATATGTCTTAGATGTTTCTTAATAAATAACACAACCTTTAATAGCCACTGAAGTGCTTAAAGGGCCAGTGTAAGTAATTTTGAATATTAATCATTTTTTTACTTCATCTTTAACAGTAACATTAATGTCCAAACACCAGCAAAGAACAAGTTTAGCCAGAAAATATAATTTAAAAAACACAGTTCCGCTCAATAATGGCTGCTGTTGTGCTCCTCCCCGCCTCACTCCTTGCTCTGGACACTATTGTCCAGATGACAATCATACTTGTTATATATTGCATTAAGTATGCAAGCCGTATTATCTGGATCATACCCCCTTATCCTCCAGAACATGATCCAGGTAATCTGTAATGCATTAATGTTTTTATTATTAATTAATGGTGAACTAACAAATGGATTTAACTCGAAAAAATGTTTTCACAAGCCATTTAAAACTGCTCTGCACCATTATGTAGAGCAATAACAAGCAAATAAAAATTTTCAGCAAAGTTAGCTCTCATAGCACTCAAACGGTTTGTTTACATTGAGTAGACCGGGGTCTTCTTGCAGGGGAGGATTTATGGATATACGGAATTAAACAGTACATTCAGGCAGTACCATAACAATTGATTAAATGTCAAAGACATTATTTATGAACATGGTCTCTTCCCTTTGTGAAAACAAGATACCACATCTTTCATTTATAAATTGCATTCTTCTCTTTGATTGAAGATATTCATGCTATATTTGGTCGTTTTGTGTGTGCATTAACTTGACCAGCACATGGATATCATTGTTAAAAATCTTGCAGTGACTTTCCTGGGAACTGAAAAATGAGATGCAAAAGGTAGTAAAATGTTTTGTCCATCTTTATGCCCTAAGGACCATAGGGACACAGGTATGGTCTCTGTTCTCACTGCCCTAGGTAGATCAGCTACACCTCACTGATGAGGCCCAACAGGCTGAGGGGGTTAGCTGTTTCTCAGTGTTCAGGGGATAATTGCCTGGCATTTCAGGGCTGGATTTATATTTGACTGAAACAAGCTACAGGATATTTATTTCCTATGAAAGTCAGAGGTGAGCTAAAAGAGTATTATTGTGCCAATAAAATAAGCATATTATAGGTTAGTTCGTTCTCAGATTGAGGTCCTCTGGCCATGTATTTACTTAGTACTTGTCATGATTATATTGTTTAGTGACTGTAATATTACAACTAATTATGCATATGGCCAAGGAGCATGACGCTGTTGCATTGTATTGCACATATTATTGTTGTTTGAGTTATATGTTGCCTGTACATTGTGATCTTGTATCCTAGTCACTAATATAGTTAAATAATCCTATTAAATTACAAGCCAGTAACTCCAACGTGTAGCTCGTAACGGCTGCAGGTTTTAAATGTGGCCGAGTTATATAGCTATCACATATATATAGTTCTCAGCAGCGCGGGCTTGCCAAAATCGATGGGTAACACAACAGTAAAACTGCGGCCCTCGCGATTGCTCCCATAGGCGCTCATCCCTACGACCCCGTACGACATAGGCAGGGAGTGCCGACGGCGCTCACTGTGCTGGTGGATATGAGTGCCATAGGCGCTCATCCCTGCGACCCCACACACAACTTATGCATCATACCTACGAACCGCGGGTCTACAGATCAACACAACGCTCAATTACACAATTCACAGTGCGAGACCCGTAGCACTTTGTAAAAATCGCCTACAAAAATTACGGCCCGTAACACTTTGCAAAGGAAAGTCGCACTTACAACAACAAAAATGTAATAGCCCTAAGTCCTAAGATCTGCATTACCACCCTAGTTTTAACACGTAGCCCAAATTTAATAGGGCTCATAGTTTCTAAAGTGTGCGTAACAATCCAGATTCCATACATGGGAGTGAGGAGGGGGGAAAGAGACAGATGGGGAAAAAGAGACACAGGGGAGGGAGAGGGGGGAAGAGACACGGGGAGGGAGAAGGGGGAAGAGACACGGGGGGGAGAGACAAAGAGGAGGGAGAGGGGGGAAAGAGACACAAGGTAGCGAGAGAGGGGGAAAGAGACACAGGGGAGGGAGACAGGGGGGAAGAGACACATGCAATATTATACTGTCATTTAATGATGGGTAAATGACTGGTTATAATATAATATAGATGGAAATTGTGATACAAAAAAGAATATATGTGGAAATGGTAAAAATGCTCTTCACAGTTTAACTGCAGAACATTGCATCTGCACACAAACAGGCCTTGATTCAAGGCAGATGACTGCTCATTAGGAGTCCTGAGCAAACACTGGAGATTAACATCAAGGTTGTTACCCCTAGCTAGCTATAGACCCCTGTCATGTAGTTTAGACATCTGGTTTTATCTCAAGAGCTCTATAGCAACCAAGGTTGCAAGACAGATGTGCTGATATCACACACATACACAAAGGTACATAAGGGTGTGGTATGGGAGATGATTATAATTATGTTGGTTCTATGATTCACTAAAGGTTCAGTTCTAGTTTTCACATATCCACAGTGTAAGGCTGTTTCTGTGTTTGTATCCTGACTTGGGGAGTGGTCTTGCCATAGGCCACTAGTAACCTGTATCCACTATTCTCTGCCTGTACCTTTGGGCGTTGCCCTCTTCAGAAGCCACCTTTTGTGCCAGAGAGAACAAGAACCACACGATTCTGCTGGGGTATGTTTGAACTAGGTTCATATCAAGCCCCACTCTTAGCTCTTTCATCTTATTTCCTTGTTATGTCACCCCACTTTATCCCTTGCAAAGCTTAACAAATGTGTTATTATTTAAACAGATAATATATTACCTTCATGAAGGTCCTGTTCAGGTAATATTGGAGAAAAGCTCAGTGTCACATATGCCAAAATGAGGTTGTATTTCCCATATTGTTCATATCAAAATGATACATAAATCACGTCTGCTGCCCTATATGGATGGATTATTGTGTTGCCGAGAGTGAATGGAATATTCCTGTGTTCTAAATCTAAATAGTATACATTGTTACATCAGAGGAGACATAAAGACTGATCATTCTGTTTGTATGGCATATATAGGGAAAGTGAATGTGGTGGGGGTGGAGAGATGATGTGCTTTTGCTTAATAATAATAAAACAGTACAATACACATTGATTTGAAAAAAATCCTTTTATCCATGTTTTACTTTTATTATACCAGAAGAAAACATGGAAGTCCTTCCTAACTCCAGGAACTTGGTTTCCACCTTTTCTATGTTGTCTAAAAATCTAACCTTTCTAAAACTATATATATATATATTTTTTTTTTATCTAAAATTTATAACACAGTTAATAATAAATACATACCAAACAAACATTATTAGTATTATCATTTTATACTTACAACTATATTATACCATTCATGGGGAGCCTAAGGAAAATGTGTTACAATATAAACAAAACTGAAATAAGTCAATCCAATACATAATCAATCCATAATTTCCATCTATGATTATACTTTGTAATTTGGTTGTTAAAGAAATAAATTCATTTTTTATATTTAAAATATCCTTCCAGTTCTCAGATTTCCAGCACTTAGCTATTTCAATAATAATAACCATCAGAAAAGTGATTGAGTGCTCCTTGTTAATGCTATTTCTGGACAGCGTGGAATTTTACTTTTCAGAATAAAGTTAATTTCCTGGGACATAGTATGTTCCTGCAGGGCATTCCCACCACATATGAACAACATCTGCATCTTGGCCACACTTTCTCCAACAATCTCCTTTACTCAATAGGCCCCTTTCAACAGTGAGATAGGATCCATATACCAAAAGTGAAGGAGTTTGTAATAGTGTTCCCAAAATTCCAAAATGTAGATTAACCTTCATTGTCAATACTGCTTTATTTGCGTATGGTCAGTATTAAACTAATTTATCTAATATTTATCGAACTCTTTATCTAACATGTATTTTTCTAATACTATCCATCCCACTTCATCCTAATTTCTTAATCAACCCAATGCATGAATTATAGTAATTAAACTTATTTGTGAACCTTTCTTCTGCAAAATAAATTTCATAATCATTCCCTGCATATCTTTTAAAAATAACATTAGCAACTTTAATTGGAATACAATGCAATATATATCAAATTTAGGGAAGAATTCTAATTTTTCCTTTAGAAATTCTCCCCATCCATCTTTACCATTTTCTCTATATTAGTTTTATATGGCCTCATTCAATTGAGGCATTGTAAGCTATCTAATGTAGGACTTCCATTTGCGGGCCTGCTGCGGGCCCACAGTGTCTTCAGGTTAAGGTGCTATTCAACTGGCCGTGGCCACAAATTAGGGGCCTATCGTGAAAATCGGAAACCATTGCCGTCAGACGTAGCATTTGCGGGCTTGAAAATGTTAGGAGAGCAAGCCTGTAACTCCCAATGCAGAAACAGCCAATAGAAACAGAGATCATCATCATGACCAACCTTCAAGCCCGTAACTCGTAAGTGAAGGCCGTAGGACTTTGAAATCCAACCTCCATTTTCGCAGTTCTCCGGGCTATGAGGTTGAAGCCCGCAGGACTTCACATTGATTGCAGAGATCGATATAACACAAAAATTTAACATGAAATAAAGTATTGGAGAATGTTATGCTATTCATTCTAAGACCTAACATCACTTTCACTCTTCATAAAAGTACAGTATTTCATTTTAATTTGCTTTTAAAGTGCTCCGATTTGTCATTAAGCCCTTTGCGAAACCTTCTTGGTACCAATAACTTGTGGTTAGATATTTGACATTTGCGGGCTTGACAAAGTGGTTAGCGAGGGGGAACCAGAGCAATTAAATGGCGATTTGTGATTTTAGAACTCTGGACTCTTGTGGCTGTGAAAGATCAAAGGCTTGGAGGGCATTACCTTGCGATTTTCCAAATCGTAATGAACAGTAGTTCGGAGCCTATAACTCGATTGGAGCACGCAAACGAAAGGTAACTGAATAGCAAAACAACTTGCGACCTGCATTTGCGAGCCGGGATCTCCCGAACGGCTCAATTGAATGAGGCTCTAAGAATTTTATATATTTTGACCATTTGAATTTAGTATTAATTCCTTTGGTAATCCAATAGGCATTGCTTTGCATTTTCCTATATTCAACTTGTAATTTTATAGTAAGGAATATTCATCTAGTATCTTCTATAAATCATTCAATGATTGATTAGCATCTGTTATAACTGTGCCATCTGCAAATAAGATTTGTGTTCCGTGAGGCCCTGCTGAAATCCCATATTTCCTTCTTTCTTAATTGGTTCTGCAAATGGTTCCATGGTTACTAATGGAAACAAAAGATAGGGGACAACCCTGTCTAGTACCATTTGATAATTTAAAAACAGGTGATTCAAGATCCTTCCCATAAACCCTAGCTACAGGGTTGCTATATAAGGACATAACATATCAGAATATTGCCTTTGAAACCAAATTTCCCTAAAGCATATTTCTTGAGTCTCCAGCTGACCACATCAAATACCTTCTCTCCTTAAAATGACAGGATCTGCATAGGTACTTGAGACATTCTAGAATGGGAGATTACTAGATAGATACATCTATCCCTTCCTTCAGGATATTTATAATAATTGGCCTCTAATAACTCAGCAGGAAATTAGACTAATATTGTTGCCTCATTAAGTGTCTACCTATCTTAAGAATATAGTTCGTCACAGTGAAAAGTGCAACACTGAATTAATACTACAATAAGAAGACATTTAAATATTCCACACGTTTTTTCCAGTACTTATGCTCAACGTTGGCCTGCTACTCAATGTTAAAAAACGAAGATCATGGCAAATGGCAATCTCACTTCCTGGCAAATAGACAGGGAAGAAGTGGAGGCAGTGATAGATTTTATTTTCCTTGGATCCAAGATCTGTGTGACTGTAGTCATGAAATTAAAAGATGTTTACTTCTGGGGAGGAAAGCTATGGCAAGTTTGGACAAGCTGGTAAAAAGTAAAGATATTAAACTATCAACAAAGGTCCACATAGTTCAAACTATGGTATTCCCAGTAGTAACATACGGATGTGAGATCTGGACCATAAAAAAGTATGAGCACCGTAGAATTGACGATTTTGAATTGTGGTGTTGGAGAAAACTTCTTAGAGTCCCTTGGATTGCAAGAAGATCTAATAAATCAGTACTTCAGGAAATCAAGACAAACTGTTCACTAGAAGGTATGATCACGAGACTGAAGCTCAAATATTTTGGCCATATCATGAGACGGCAGGATACCCTAGAAAATACTCTGATGCTGGGAAAGATTTAAGGCAGAAGAAGAAGGTGACAACAGGCGGAGATGCACCTGGCATGCTGTGGTCCATAGAATCACGAAGAGTCAAATGCGACTGAACGACTAAACTTATTTCTTCTTATAAAGTAATGTCCATTCAGATAGGTTTTAAATTTTGATTCTTTTGTCATAAAATATTCAGCTTAAGTGATTGCTGGGAATTTTTGTGATAATTGAGCAGTTTATATGACTGACAAATATGAGCATAAATAGTGCCAGTCTATATGCAATGCAATGTAAAGTTTCAAAACCAGCTGTTACAACCTCCCTTGCTAGCAGTTTATACGGCCTTTATTGTGGAGTACCTTTTTATTGAATGGTACATATACAGTAAGGGAAAAATTATTTGATCCCCTGCTGATTTTGAATATTTGCCCACTGTGTTTTGGGTCATTGTCATCCTGGAATACCCATTCATGAACCATTTTCAATGCCCTGGCTAAGGGAAGGAGGTTCTCGAGGTCATAGGCAGCATTTCTTCTACTCCAAACATGGCAAGTTGAGTGGATGCTAAAGAGCTCGATTTTGGTCTCATCTGAAGACAAAACACTTTCACCCAGTTCTCCTCTGCATCATTCAGATGTTCATTGACAAACTTCAGACGGGCCTGTACATGTGCTTTCTTGAGCAGGGGGACCTTGTGGGCACTGCATGATTTCAGTCCTTCACGGCGTAGTGTGTTATCAATTGTTTTTGTGGTGAGTATGGTCCCAGCTGCCGTGAGATCATTAACAAGATCCTCCTGTGTAGTTCTGAGCTGATTCCTCACCATTCTCATGATCATTGAAACTCCACGAGGTGAGATCTTGCATAGAGCACCAGATCGATGGATTTGTTTTTCTTTAATTTGCGAATAATCGCACCAACTGTTTTCACCTTGTCACCAAGCTGCATAGCGATGGTCTTGTAGCCTATTCCAGCCTTGTGTAGGTCTACAATCTTATCCCTGGCATCCTTGGACAGCTCTTTGGTCTTATCCATGGTGGAGAATTTGGAATCTGATTGATTGCTTCTGTGGACAGGTGTTTTTTATACAGGTAACGAGCTGAGATTAGGAGCACTCCCTTTAAGCAAATGCTCCTAATCTCAGCTCGTTACCTGTATAAAAAACGTCTGGGAGTCAGAAATCTTGCTGATAAACAGGGGATCAAATACTTATTTCACTCATAGACCTGTAAATCAATTTATAACTTTTTTGTCATGCGTTTTTCCTTTTTTTGTTGTTGTTGTTCTGTCTCTCACTGTTAAAATACACCAACCATTAAAATTATAGACTGGTTATTTCTTTGTCAGTGGGCAACGTTCAAATGCAGCAGGGGATCAAATACTTTGTTCCCTCACTGTAGGTACAAATACTTTTATGGGCCCACTTATTTGTGTTAAATCTCTGGTTTATAAGTCACACTGAAGAGAATGGCCATCTTGTGGACTGTGTGTAAATAAGTACTGTCAGCAAAGATAGATACTACTGTATAATCCAACTATTATATCCTTAATGTACATACAAGTGGGACCAAGCTGAACCATGGGGAATTCCACTTCCATCCTGTTTATGTTGCATTGATGGAAAGTCTGCTCCATATCATTCAAACCAATCTTCAATCTACTTGCCAATACTTATATCTGTTCAAAGTTTGTTTGGTACAATAATCTCCCACATGGGATATTAACAGACCACCCGAGTGCTCATACAATAGGGTTTAATATGTTAATAACAGAATAGCAATGAAATGAGTGAACAAAACAATTTAATGTAGCTTTGAGACATATTTGAATTGTCAAACGTCTGCAGATTTGTTTCTGTCCAATATTTACCATGCTTACAAAACAGTTCCAACACCTTTTTGTTAATGTTTCCTGCAGTTCTAACCATGCCGATTTGCTTCCTTTATGTATTATTTTCTGTTGTCATTGGTTCAATAGGTCTTGGATGAACTTTCTACATGATATGAACCACCAAGGAATCAAACCTACACATCTAATTGGGGTAGGTACATCTATAAGAATTCTGTTGAAACTCTTGGCTGCCTTGTATTATCCTTTTATTTCCTCCTGTTGCATGTGATTTTTTGTTAAATAAAATACAAATCGTATGCTAGGAACTGTATACAAGCTTTCAATATATTATATAATGACTAATTTAAGTTAGTGAGTGTGTTATGGTGTGTCCTTTGCTGGAGCCAGTTATATATAGGCAAAATTATTAGGAACTTATGCAAGACAATGTTACTCACAACTGTTAAGTACCAAAGAGCATAACTATTGAGAGAAGCTATTCAATCTTAATTCAAATGAGGGACCCTAAATTATTATTATTACTACACTAGCAACTTGCCAGTCAAAAATGACACACAATGCAAGGCTCTCCCTCCTCTAAGTTGCGGGCCCCACGATGATCGCCTTTGGTGCTCATCGCTGGTCTCTCCTCTCTGCCTTTGGCGCTCATTGCAGCAAAGTTGTGCAGGCCTCGCATTGGGCTCCTTCTAGGCTCATCACGCATGCCTGTAACTTTTAACATTGCGTGACCAACATTTGTAACTTACCACAACTATTATATGTGAGTGACCATATATCATTTTAGATGTTTCATCAACACCATTAGTATAAGATGGTTATAGGAAATACTCCATAAAGACCCTTTCCAATGTTTTAGAACATAAATACATTCCAAAAAGGGGTGATTACTGTTTATAATGACTTGCCCCATTATTTTTTATAATGATGATGATGATGATGTTTGCTATAGAAACACGGATTACTTGACAGGTTTCCTAGAACACCAGGTATTTAGATTGCACGGCGATCAGGATGTCTGCTCAGTAATCACAGAGTAACTTGATTGCTATTTCTGTAATTATCATAATCCCGTAAGAGGCAAAACATGGCTCCTTCAAAAATAACCTGTTCTCACATTTCGGACGAACATAATGTTAGGATAAAGGCAGAAATCCAGAGACGTTTTATGGGCAACACATATAGGACCTCTTTCACATTTAATATTACTATAAACACATTTATGTAACCACCTGACAGTATTTTATCTTTAATCTTGGTATCTAATCATCATACAGTAAAACACAGTTGTGTTTTGATGCACCTATTTCTTCCTGCTAACCACAATATGCAGCATTCAGGGAGTGAGAAAATTATTCTATACATAATTAACAGTTTATCATTAAATATGTCAACAACTTGGTGGATACAGGCACTCTGTTGAATAACCAGACACAGAACAAAGTAACAGACATATTACCACTTTAATAAAATACAATGGGAATTTGTGACCATGAGGCCACACATCTGAAACAAGATATTTGAGTTATTTCACCTGTTAATATTTGACTTGTCCTGCTTGATGTTCATATGGACAGAAATAGTACAGTGGATGCCCAGAACAGAGCCAAGCAAGGCAGAACCAACATCATTTTAAATGTGACCCAAATAACAGTTTACAGTCTTACTTTTCTTGAATAGCCAAAACAGGCACCACAGGTCCACCTACAGTATACCACGTACAGTATGTTTTTTTTTTTTTTTTCAGTTAACTAAAAGGTATACATTTACGTTTATAATATCAGCAAATATTAGAATATGAAAATGATTAAATAGTTTACATGATCATTTATGGTTATGTTCCAAATAAACAGAATAAAGGGTCTTCAAGCTTGTCACAAAGTTATGTGATTGTGATCAGAGCTTTTATTTAATGTTCTTATAGGTGCATATTATAGTTTTATTGGTTCTAGGTCTGGTAGTAAGTGCTTATTCTTATAAATGGGGTGTCAGCCCTCATTTTCAAGACAGACCAGGTTTTGGGGGGGTTCCTTGATTGACCACAGACACTTCAATCAGTGATTAACTGAAGTATGCTCATGCAGTGATATCCTTAAAGTCAGGTCTTTTAGAGTATATACAAGGCTACTTTTGTATCAGCATGCAGGATTAAGCATCAGTGCATTGAGTATTAAGTAGCTTTTCACGGTAGTTGCAGGTTGGTGTTCAGTAACCTTCTGAACAAGTAGGTTGGATGTACCATATGGAATATAACTTCTTGGTCCCTTGTGCTGTGACTGTGGAGGAAAATCAAACCCAACAAAGGAATGGTTTAATGTTTAAATAATATCTTCAGGAATTCCAGTAGGCTGACATTAGATGTCGGACCCCAGTTCGGCACATTGCTTGTCCGAGATGTGACTTGCCAGAGACTCGATTATGTTGATAAGAAGAGGTTGGCTCAGTAATCGCAGATTCGGCAACTTGGCAACCTTCATATGAGGGAAGGAAAGGAGGAAATTATGAGGAGGTGACAAGAAAAACTGAAAGACTGATCCTTTTAAGATTGTAGAATGTGATAATTAAGTTCTGTTCTTTCCGTGAATCTCTTGTCTGCTGCGTGACTGATCCCATCTGAATGGCGTCAACAGGAAACACACATCACTCACATAAGTAATATGTCGACTACATAAGGTGCATATGTCAAAATTGAGTATTAATATTTCTAATGCAGACATTGCTATTTGTATTTTTACATAGTAACCAAGGTCAAAAAAGACTATTAGTCTTGATCCAGAGGAAGGTAAGCAAAAACAAATCCTTCCTGACCCCAAATTCTGGTAATCTGATAACTCCCTGCACAAATACCACCTTTTCCATAGTTAACTAACGTAACCCTATATGTGCATCCAATCCTCTTTAAAGTTATCTATTAAAAAAGTGGTTTTGTTTTACTTTCTAATTTTTTTCCATTATCAAGTTTAGTTCTTCAAGTGGATACTGGGACTACATTTAGTTTACAATAGTAAAATTATACAACCCCTGGTGCTAGGTAGATTGATAGAAATGTGTGCTCCAATATTTACATAGCTAATCTTTGCCAACTATTCCCTGGATTCTGCAAACCCCTGGAGTAACTAGCAATTAATAACAATAATTATATTCCAGCACACATTCCACAGGTGAGATGTAAAGGTAAAAATTACAAAACTACTATATGGACCTGCATACAATATTTAGTACATTCAATAAAAACTGTCGCGGGTGATTTATACACCCTCAGGATTGAGCTAGGCTTCTCCGGGTATGATTTTGTAAAACTGTACCCAGTCCATGTGAGCATGCTCAGATATGAATGCAACCAGCAGAGATGACTACTACACTAGGTCTTGAAAGGACCATAAACCAATATTCAAGTAAAAATGCTCGAGCGGTTACACAATTGCTCTTGTGCTGGGGGAGCTAATGGGGCTGGGACAGATCACAGAGGCAATTCACTGGGGGTGGAGGGGTCACAGGGACAAAATCACTTGAGAAAGTTTACTGGGGACGTAGGTAAAACAATCAGTGAATGAAGGGACACAGACCTTGTTCTGGGTATTACAGAAATCTACAGGAAAGCTGCCAGCTCAATCCCCAGGCCAAAAAGATACAATGTACTAGTTATGCTAATTTAACCTGGGGTTTTCAGGGGTGTCAACATTGATAGAAAACTGCTTGCAAATGCAAGAAATTCAGCCAACTTTAGGGTAACTGTTTAAATGTTTATTTTGCAAACAATTTTTTCATAAACTACTAATTCTCCTCTATCAGATGCATTAATAACCCAGTTCACTTGAATATGCCTTTAAATATTGTATGCAGGTACATAAAGTCCCTAATTCAAACATTAAGACCACATATCTGGTAAGTTTCAACCTCCCAGGGTCCTTCATCTTTTGCAAGACAGAAACAGAAAAAGACAACTATCTATGTTGAAAACAGTAAATATTTTTTATAACAAAATTGGCCATGGTGTCTGAGGTTCCCTGGTAGGGACACGTCTTTTAAGACAACAAAATGTTCATGAATCACTATCATTAATTAGTAGTAACACTCGCTGATGGGCAGAGAACACATAGCACACGCTCATACTGATTTAAGCAATTGGTTGCAAGGCTTAGTAGTAAAACTTAGAAAGAAGGAAATGACACTATTATGAAAATCTTAAAACAGTCCTGCAGAAGCCTTTTTTTTTTTAAATAAGCTATATGAAGTGAGACAGGACAGAGATACAATACCAAAAGGCTTTATTGGTACACATAATTGAAGTGAAAATGCACAGAGATCCATAGCAGAGGAGGAGATGTATACAGCTGAAGTGCCACTTAACACTGATTTAAGGATTAATACAACTTGGAAGAACAGAGGAAGAAGATGAAGACACACACTTTAAGAGCTCATGGAACCATAAGCCAGAGAAGAGAATTCTACAACAGTCATCAAACAATGAAGGAGCATGGTTAAATGTGAGAGAGAAATTAATACAGTAGGAAAACAAGACAAAAGAGGATTGTCAATAATGAAAAGGTTGCAGGGTCACCAATATCTCTTGAAAATACAGTATTCACACACCTTGGAGTGGAGGGTATACCGAGTATCTTACATTAGGGCAGAGTAGATCAAAAATGAAAAACTAAAGTTATATATATATCATACATATACACACACACATATACATACATACTGTGGAAAAATAGCATGACAGAGCGTTTGTATTATAAAATCACATACCAAATCGGGCACACAGGGTCACTGATCCTGGGAAATTCCAATCAGGAACACATAGGGCCCTATTCTATTAGCTGCTCACAAATGCCTGGAACACTTGGCTGCCAGTGTTTGTTTTTTTCTTTAATACATGTTTAGATGTATCCTATTGACTCCAGCTCGGAAATTCCAACCTTAAGGCTGAACTCCTAAACCCTGACTTTTAAGTAGGATTTCAGGGGGCGTGATCATATGATCTGACAATATTTAAGCAAGCCGGTAATTTACTTCTTAAAACACTTACAATAGTTCTTAGACACAGCCAATATTAAATAAGACCGCTAACATGACGTCAGTAAAACATGGAGCTTATACTTAAACTTCACTCCGAGACTACGAAATAATTAGTGTTCAGAAGTAAATTTTGAGATCGGACTCGCACACCAGCAATGTAGAAATCAATAAAATTCATTAAAGCAACCGTTCTAGTCCATGTGGGTTCCATGATATGAATTAACCCCTTAAGTCCTGGGATCCAAAATACATTTTTTTTATTGCATATTTGTGGGGTTGACACTGTTCTGTAATGAACTCTTATGTATTTCTATGCTTTCCCATATTTTTAAAGTACAGTATTGTGTCTAATAGATTTTAAGACTATAATAATTGATTGAAACATGGCTTGCAAGTTCTCTTGAGTACTCGTAATATTTTTTACAGAAACGTGACACTTTTTTCATTTGCAAATTTGAAAATGTTTGTGAATTAGAGCTGCGAGTCTAATAGAATATCGATTTTGTGTAAACTCAATTTGTTAGCACTCGTAAATCTTGAGCTGTGCTAAAACCATTGGAGTTTTCAGCTAGGATGGTTCATCAGTAGTGATTGCAGGAGGTCTACTCGTAATCGGTTTGGGAGTAGCTAATAGAATATGTGGCAATTGCGAACTGCAATAGAATAGGGCCCATATCCAGGATAAATAAGGAAACAGCAGGTAGCATTGAAAGCGCAGTGTTAGCATTTTGTAGAGTGTATTGATAGCAATTTTTTGGGGAGTGCCACAGTAAGTAATGTCTCAACATTGTGGACGGGTGGGCAACAGCTTCCCAGAACCCCAGAAAAGATGCCACCAACCTTGGTGAACTGATGGACTATTATGTGAAGACAGTGTTTCTTCATGTCCAGTGCCTGGGTCTTGTCTGCGGCTTCAAGAATCTAGAAGACAAGAATCCCTTTCAGAATGTTCTCTACTGAGAAATGTATACAAAACTGCAATTTCATAACAAAGTATATACTAATACAGACATCCACATTCTTTAATACATAGAAGATGGAGATATCCACAAAGTCTAATACATATAAGGTGCCTTTAATAGAGGTGGCAAATACAGTTATTTAAAATATAATAATTTGATTAAGTCCAGTAGTCAGAACTTGACAGCAACTCTACATAAGCTTAGCTAGAACATGCACTTTCCCTTATTCAGAAGGCACCTATAGAGGATCAGCCGCCCTTCTGCACAAGCCTCTGACCTGTACTTTTCTTCGCCTGGTCCCACAAAGCAACAGTACCTACTTCGCAAGTCACAATACTTCTTTATATATGTGATCCCTACTTAAGGGGCTGACAAACTTGTATCTCAGCCAGAATAAGTAGGTGTCACCAAGACTTTTTATATTTTATTTTTTGCCAAACATCTAATCTTACCTCTTCTAAGAGAAAGTTATATATGGCATTCATAATCAATATATCCGATTGACGTTTGTCTCCCTACTACTTTATTAGATACACAAAGAAATAAACAGTCTGGTTGAACAAGAAAGGGCGATTCTCTTTCGGTTTAACTGCTGAGTTCGATTAATCAAGCCATTACAACGCCATTTGATACATTTTCCGTTTTTAATGCTGAACCCTAGTGGCATATTGAGGTAAAATGAGGAGAATAAATATGCCTAAGTACATTCACAAATCTAGGGCCATGTAGTGTTTCATTTGATAGCTTTGCCGCCAAACAGATCAAAACTGTTTCCTGAAACTTTTCATTCCCCAAAATGTTTTTTTTAGCTATTACTTTGGTTAGGACAGATTACCTGCAATACATTTTCCACAGTCACATTCATCTCCAGGTTATGCCTGCAGTAAGCTTGCAGGCGGTTACTAAAGAAACCATAATAATACGGCGCAGAGAATAAGTATCTATGATGTCTGTTAAGGAAAAGAAACTACCTGAAAAATAATAACAGCACATTTTACTTCACTTGTTTAATTCATTCATGTCACAAACAAAGACAGCACATCTCTCACAGCCACCATACTACATAAGGATACAAAGAGTCTTCTGGAGGCATATTGACCTCCCCATAATAAATATATCTCAGTAGAGACTCAAAAGCCTGCTTACTAGGCACCATTTCACCAATTGAAATGTTCACTTGTCCATCCTCTGGCATAAAGGAGCGAAACATGGCCTCAAAGTAACTGTGGAGGAAGGTAGAAAGAATTAAAAAAACAAGAGGGAGAGAGACCGAGAGACAGAGAGAGACAAAGACACTTGGGCTTCTATCACTAGCTTCCCACTGTCAGAAGCCATTCATGGCTCAAATGTATATCTAAGGATTGCTGTTTCACATGACACTTACTTGGCACTTCAGTTCTGTCCTACCCTTAGTGGTGAGTAAAGACAGATATCCTTCCAGGAGATTTCTCCTCTGTAGCAGCACAAGTGAACATAAAGGAATGCACCCCGAGTGGGCATTATACCACAAAACCCAGGTGTGTGCCTCTCTCCTTTTGTTTGATATGTGGAAATCACTTAGTGTCTCCTAAGAGAAATATGGCAACACAGATGTGGGCCCTTTGCTCACTGTGCCTAAGGAAATCAGTAGCTTCACAATGACAAAATAATAGAAAATAAAATAATTACACACACACACATTATATACATATACAGTGGATATAAAAAGTCTACACACCCCTGTTAAAATGTCAGGTTTCTGTGCTGTAAAAAAAATGAGACAAAGATAAATCATTTCAGAACTTTCTCCACCTTTAATGTGACCTATAAATTGTACAAATCAAATGAAAAACAAACTGAAATCTTTTAGGAGGAGAAAAAATAAAAATAAATAATGTGGTTGCATAAGTCTACACACCCTCTTATAACTGGGGATGTAGCTGTATTCAGAAGTAAGCGATCACATTCCAAATCGTGTTAAATAGGAGTCACCATTTATCTGCCATCATTTAAAGTGCCTCTTATTAACCCCAAATAAAGTTCAGCTGCTCTAGTTGGTCTTTCCTGAAATTTTCTTAGTCACATCCCACAGCAAAAGCCATGGTCCACAGAGAGCTTCCAAAGCATCAGAGGGATCTCATTGCTAAAAGGTATCAGTCAGGAGAAGGGTACAAAAGAATTTCCAAGGCATTAGATATACCATGGAACACAGTGAAGACAGTCATCATCAAGTGGAGAAAATATGGCACAACAGTGACATTACCAAGAACTGGAGCTCCCTCCAAAATTGATGAAAAGATGAGAAGAAAACTGGTGTGGGAGGCTACCAAGAGGCCTACAGCAACATTAAAGGAGCTGCAGGAATATCTGGCAAGTACTGGCTGTGTGGTACATGTGACAACAATCTCCTGTATTCTTCATGTCTGGGCTATGGGGCAGAGTGGCAAGACGAAAGCCGTTTCTTACGAAGAAAAACATCCAAGCCGGCTACATTTTGCAAAAACACATCTGAAGTCTCCGAAAAGCATGTGGGAAAAGGTGTTATGGTCTGATGAAGCCAAGGTTGAAATTTTT
This sequence comes from Discoglossus pictus, assembly GCA_027410445.1. Taxonomy (NCBI): domain Eukaryota; kingdom Metazoa; phylum Chordata; class Amphibia; order Anura; family Alytidae; genus Discoglossus; species Discoglossus pictus. The sequence goes on from CM050163.1 coordinate 449,254,552, forward strand.
TGGCCATAATTCCAAAAGATATGTTTGGCGCAAAAACAACACTGCACATCACCAAAAGAACACCATACCCACAGTGAAGCATGGTGGTGGCAGCATCATGCTTTGGGGCTGTTTTTCTTCAGTTGGAACTGGGGCCTTAATTAATTAATAATGAACTAATAATGAACAGTTCCAAATATTGTCAATATTGGCACAAAAACTGCCACGGCCCAGACCTGAATCAGATTGAAAATCTGTGGGGTGATCTGAAGAGGGCTGTGCACAGGAGATGCCCTCGCAATCTGACAGATTTGGAATGTTTTTGCAAAGAAGAGTGGGCAAATCTTGCCAAGTCAAAATGTGCCATGCTGATAGACTCATACCCAAAAAGACTGAGTGCTGTAATAAAATCAAAAGGTGCTTCAACAAAGTATTAGTTTAACGGTGTGCATACATATGCAACCATATTTTATTTTTATATTTATTCTTCCCTCTACCTAAAAGATTTCAGTTTGTTTTTCAATTGAGTTGTACAGTTTATAGGTAACATTAAAAGGTGGAAAAAGTTCTGAAATGATTTATCTTTGTCTCATTTTTTTACAGCACAGAAACCTGACATTTTAACAGGGGTGTGTAGTCTTTTTATATCCACTGTATGTATGAGATTATATATATATATATATATATATATATATATATATATATATATATATATATATATATATATATATATATATATATATATATATATATATATATCCCAAATGTAGTCTAAGAGAAGACATCTTAGTAAATGTGTCTCATAAGATACGAATTGTAGAGGTTCTACAAAAATTCTCCAAGCCTCTCATCTTGCATCTGGCAGCAGTTGTAATGAATAAATTAATGCTTGTGTCTCATTGTAGTTTCAACCCATCTGGACTATTACAACTGGTCAATTAAGAGGCAACGTCACCCAAAAATCAAGTTATTTCGTTCTTCTATAAGTGAATTAGATATTGGTCCTACATTGTTATAGCCGTTTTAATTTGTAAATTAAATAATTCTTGATATATTCACCATAGAATATTAGCATGCAGTCAGATCCCCTACACTATATTAAGCACATTGAGCACTAAATTGTCATATGGAGCGAGACATGAAAGTAATAAATCTGTCTCTCAGCCAAACCCCTCACTTTCTACTAGATGACCTTATCAGGGTAGAGAGTAGCACTCAACTGGAGGCTGATACTCTAATCTTTGAAAATTAATTTAATTCTGAATATTGTAAATCATTACAAATTAAATGTGTTAAATCAGTGTATAATTAAAATAAGTAGCTCTTCTTATGACATTGCAGTGGTCTTTTAAGAAGAACCAAACTTGATGTTGGGTTGACTAGTTCCCTTTAAGTTACGGTACATTCCGATTAGCAATGTCTTTATTCCAGATATTGCACATAAAATGAATACAATGCAGAATCAGAATAAAACAAGCTGTATTACATACATGCATCATAATCCCTGTCACAAAAAAAAAGAAAGACATTATACAGGTGTATAATTGTGTGTTTGCTATTGTATCTGCATTATGTTCCCCTTAAATACATGCATTAGATGCAACACACCTGGATCGAGCAGCCAGTATTGCTTTATGAGCAGGTCTGGGGTGACCATCTAGAAGCAGAGTGATGTCGCAGAAATCTCTTCCAGCCCCTTCAAGACAAGCCTTCATATCCTGAACCAGAGAAGTGCCTAAAAAATATATTAATCATTATAGAGATCAGTGCAGAACTTTAGAACAGAAATGTGCTTTACAAATGGACTGAATCTCTAGCATCATCATCATCATTCATCACCATTCTGTAATACTGGGTTTCAGGTTATTGTTATTAAAGGAAAAATGTAAAATAGACTAATGTCATTCAATTGTGCGATTATTTGTCACTTAAAGAAAAGAAAACAAGTAATAACACATAACAAACCTATATCAACGGGTTGATCTGAGTGGATACGGATGGGAGGCTGCTGCTTCCTGCGGACAATCTCAACTATCAGTGCAGAGGACAGATGCTCAAATTCTTTCATCATTATCACCTGGTTGAAGTGGGACTCTTTCACTACAAAGTTCAAGCAGTGCTCCTAAAGGAATGGAGAGGTTTATAACAGAGAACTTGGTTTAGTCTAAACAAATATCAGCTCCCAGTGTTTATAAGTAAGGGCACGTTAGAAAAGGGATAAACAAGAGCACAAGCCATGGAATCGGGCCTGTCGGAGTAGATCTCAAGCCCCTATATGCAACCTCTTAATTGTCCAGCAATGCAGCAATGAAATGGGCAAAAGGGGAAATAATAGCAGTAGTATGTTTTAGAGTTCAAATTCTGCAGAAATAAAAGTCAGATATATACGGAGTTACAAAAAAGATATTTGTTTTCCTTCTAGAACTTGCTGGGAATTTAAAAAGCTTTTAAAACACAGCAAGGTGAGACTTAAAGTAGCAAAGATCCCAAATGATGGCAGAAATTAAAACATTGCCAATAATATAATAAAACAAATTAAATTAGCATCCGATAATTCAATCAAATAGGTACACTCAATCAAATCCCCTCAATGTGTAAATATAATATTGTAAACCAAAGGTTCTATTTAAACATTAAAAATACCCATTATTTAAACCGTAAGTGCTGTGAATGTAGACTTGCTCTTGATACTTTGACATTGGGCCATATTTCTCCATTTAATGATTTAGAAGTATTATACTTGAAAAATGCAACAAAATGTGTATTAGATAAAATAGGAAACACTAACAAAAGTGCTTTGTTTACAGTTGCCAATCAGATGTTAAACCCAAGTGGTATTACAATAGGCACCAGAGTATGGTACTCAATTTGAAATCTAGATAAGAGAGACACATTGAGATAATACATATGCCTAATTACAAGACCTGTCTATCTGGGCTAGAAAGTGGACTGTGACATTTCTTATTTACATACAACAATAGTATGTCACTGTATGTGGAAAACATATACAAAGATCAAAGAACTAAAATGTGATAAGATCTGGCTAGATATTGTAGAGCCAGCGTTTCAGCCTATGCCAGGAGATATGAGATAGTATGAAGTCAGCCTAGAAAGGGCAGGAACCAGATATTTACAAGTAATTTCAGTGGGATTTCTTTGATCCTATCCAAGTAAACTGGCTGTTATTTACTGGTGCTATTAAAGGACCACTGCATTTAAAGAAAAAAGAAACTTGTTTGTCAAGTATGTACCAAACTAACAATATTAACAGCTGTGTAAGCTGAGGACATACATTTTTGTTTGGTTTATGAGTCAAGGAATCCATGTTGTGTTTGTTACATCGCAACCCAAAGAGCTAGTTGATGGAGGTGTATGTTTTAGTGATGCATGGAGCGGGGAACAGGCATCTTTGTCTGATAACTGGGCGAAAAGAAGACGCCTTACATCATTCAATGCAACCACAGCACTCCAGAAATGTAATCTTCCATCTCAAATTCAACCAATTTATTATGGATCCTTCCAAGTGCATCAGATTTTTTTTCCTAATTAAAAAACTAGCCGTACGCATTGTTTTCCTGCTTAATTGTGCTTTTAGTCAGACAAAGTTTTCACACGTACCTTTTTCATTATACAGTGGCCCTGCACAATGACTCAGAAAAGGTAACATTCATGGAAGAAATTAAATGTACACAAAAAAAAACAAACTCCAAATGATTGTAATCAAGTCTAAAATGTAACTGCCTTAAAATTATTTAGAAGTTGGAGTTATTTTAAGTTTAACTTAACTGAAAGATCCACTATCTGCGGTAATAGTTGTATCAGAAACAATTAGTTAATATTTGATTTTCAGTCTAACTTTTCTATCAGTTAAGGAATCCCCACTTTTAAATTACAATCAATTACATTTATTTTTTATTGTAATTATCATTCCTTAAGATAAAGGTGCTTTTATGTGCCATTTTAAATAACACATCTCTCCTGCCACTTAGGAATGTGTAATGTGCTTTAAGGTATAACATACTTCAAGCATAGGAAGATGCCAAACGTGTACTTAAAGGTCCACTGCAGATATTGCTACATAGTAGTATTTTTATTGATATAGACCTTCTGTACCATCCCTGGACTTACTCCACACAGCTGTAGCTTCCCAGCCGATGTAACACCAAAGCTTTCGGCCAGGAGCATTAATGTTTACCTTAAGCTGGTCCAGCTGCAGCTTGTTGGCATTTTCACACACTACAAGGACGTTTTGAAGGTCAACAGAGGCCTCAATGTACTGAACACACAGCTGCTCCAAACGGGACAGTTTGAAGTACAGAGCTAGCTTGTATACATCCATAATAAGAAGAACGTCTTGTACGTGACCTAAGGAAGGAGAAAGAACACCATCGAAAAAACACAAAAAAAAAAAAAAACAACACTCTTCCACAGAGTACGCCAGCAGTGCACAATCAATGTATAAAACATTTTACAGTTGCCAAAATTCTCATTTTTTTTTATTAAATAAAGTGTTTTTGTAGGAGTGTGTACAGAATGACCACAATGCAAATGTATACTATAAACAGATTTGATGGCAGATAAGATCCAACATCACTATCTAGTCTGTAGAATGTATTTTTCTTATGTCCATCTTATACATTTACTGTATCCCATGTATCTATAGCTATGTAATAAATGTAGGCACTTAACAAGTAAATGATAACAATCCGCAAAATGTTCTTACACTAAAGTATGTGCAGGGCTTATATGTCTATAACCGTGAGTAAACAGAGTGTGTGGATGATAGTATATTAAATACTTGTGTAAAATGACATTTTGGTGCAAAGAAACATACGTACAGAAAATGATCTGTATAAATATTATGAAGTATTGGTTTATTTTTTTGGTAAAGGAATTAGTACACGTATAACTGAAAAACATAATATGTGCAAGCAGTTATAACCTTATACCAAAGCCAGCTTACCTCGCCGTGGGTACTTGATCTTGTCTGTATATAAGAACTGCATGAGTAACTCAAAAGGACGGGGTTCAGCATCTCGGATAGTGACCTCCAGCATTGCTTGTGAGCGGGACAGCTTGACATTGCTGCTGGTGTTGTCCTGTTTCTGCTGTAATACCTGGCCTTCCTCCTCTGGCTCCTGCTTCAATTTCTTATTTCACAGAATATACCGTTATTAGTGGGTTAGTAGCAACATTTCAGTCATAAGGTTCTGTATTCTCAGGATTGAAAAATATTAACATGCTATAATACACAAGCTAGAAAAGTAGGCTCACTTATGTACTCAGTTGTCTGAAGCATCATGCACATTAATGAGAAGCCAATGATGCTCAGAAGGGATACTGACAGTATATCACATATATAGTTGTGAGCAGGCGAGTTGTTGCTAACGCTGCGGGCTTGCGAAGCGAGGGCCTCAGTTGCTGGCATGGAGCGCCAAAGGCGCTCCTTGCCAGGAACTGCGGACCTCGCAAAATTTACGGGCTTACAAGAAACAAATACGAGATGCGGCACTTAGAAAAAAAAAACATTACAACCTCGCAAAAATACGTCCTTATGAGCACAGAAGAATCTCGGAACAACAACAAAATTAATCTCTGAACCAAACATTACCTGCCTTACAATCTTATTGCCGTCATTTTTTGACGGGCAAGTCGCTAGTAAATATATAATTTTCAATAGTATGAACTGATAGGTAAAACATAACTTTATACATATAGATTTATTACAAACATATTTATGCATGCATCATTTATGTTCCGGTCTTACACACCAGCTAATATTGTTATTTTGTCACATACTTCACAACCATGTGAACTTTTTACAATACTAGTGGTCCATTTAGTGACATACTCATTCACCATACTAATTAGCCCTTTTAAACAATAAAACATGTCTGTACAATGGTAGCTCTGATTTTAACCATTAGGTTATTACCATTACAGGAAGACAAAAATATCCACAAGTAGTCACATATCTCAAGATATCAAATAAGGTGGCTGTGTAACAATGTAACACTCACTTGTCGCTGTCTCTCTCTGGCTTGCATTACTTTTTTACGGAGCCATTTACACCGAGCTGTGATAATAGCAGTGTGTCCCCGCACACGTTCCTCTTTCTGGTTGTGGTAAAAAAAAAAAAAAAAAAAAGTAATAAAATCAGCAACTTCAGCTTTGGTTTCATTAAAAATGAACACAAATGACATGCAATACAAGCAGGCCTTACTGATTTCACACATGAAATGTTTTTAAAAAAACATAGCAGCTGAGATCACTTATTTATGTATTTCTTCACAAGTTTCTAACGAAACCGTGAACAACTGTATCCCACTACCACTGGCTTCTCTTCAAACATATCCGATACATTTACACTCCATCACAGTATTACTTCCTACTACCTCCCACACTACAACAACTTTATATCCCTGACTCATTGTATGATAGTTGTTTTATTTTCCTGCACAATAAAAGGCATCAAACTAGTAACAAACTAATTAAGGTCCAAATAATTGTGCATCTTTGTGCACTATTGCTACTCACTTCTCCTAATATAAACTCAATATCGCAGAACTGTTGGTTTTCAAACAGCCTTCCATAATCTTCATGTAAAGTGCACTTCGGGTAGCATGAAAACTAAAACAGGAAGAGAATTTTATGTCAATCTGTTATTTCTCAGAGTAGAAAGGGACAAACTACAAACATATGCATAAAGGTGATTTCAATGATTGTCATGGAAGGGTAATCTGTAAGGATAACCACACCAAGACTAACACGACTCCAACATAATGTAACTTTAAAATGGGGTTATGTTTGTGAACACTGGAATATCTGCATTATCATACAACCCCTTGAATAATACTTAAAAATATTGTAATATTCATGCTACAAAGCACCAGCAAACGGAAGAACATCATGGTCATTGGAGTGCTGAAAGAAAATAATCATGTTTTTAACTACTCAAGCAATTAATATGATGCATGTAATGTTTCACCTGGAAGCGATACATCTCCCCGCTTCTGACATTATTGTCCACAGTGCCACCAAAGATGTACATGGCATCACATATAACAGCTGCAGCATGGAAGAGACGGCCACTGGGCAACTGCAATAAATAGATTCATATGTTCAGCGCAATTGTCAGACATACATAGGAATAAGGGGATCATACGAAGTAACCAAATGATTAATTTAATTAAAAGGGACAAAAAGAGAAAGTCAAAAATTGTGATCTATAGTTTAGATAAATGCTAGTTGTGTGTTCCTCCTCTTGCTTTGTCCTGTTTAAAGAAACAAAAAAGGATTCTTTACAAATTTAGATTTTCTCTAAAAATGCTTTGCTTTACACAGCTAATCTTTTTAGTACACATAATTCACTGACAATGGCTGTTTTTCGACAACTGTAGTGGTCTCCCTTCCTTATAATCAATGAGATAAGTGAATTCAAATGTTTTATAGTATTATACAGCCATTTAAATATACTTAGCAAAACAAGATTTAATGTGAACTGTGTAACGTGCCTATACTACCACCTTGTTTAACGTGCAGGTAGCAAATCTGCTGCAAAAGTAGAATCCTCCCCTAAAAATCACTCTAATACAGGACACACTTCCATCTGATCTCCAAATATCCCCAACAACTCCTTTGCCTCTGCTCACAACTTCTTATTCCTTCTTATTTCCAGCACTGAACTTCTGTGCAGCACCTACTCCATGGAATTCTCCTACTCACGCTGTTAGACTCCACAAGCTTCATGGTTTAAAAGCCCATGTACTCAAAAAAGGTTATTAACTGGTTAACAAATATCTACTAAGCACAATTCCTAAAATGACTATCTATGCTGGTTAGATGATTTCTCACTGACAAAGTAATTGTAGATACTTACATCATGCTTGGCTTATATTTTCACTTTAACCTATTTCATGTTGGGCTAACAAATATGTTTTCTTATTTAGATAAATAATAATCTCACCTCACTATCTTCACTGGACTGGATGACCTCCCAGGATTGGGAATCCACATCATAGCAGTGCAGCTCATTAGGGAGAGTGTTGTCAGCAGCACCACCAAACACATAAAGATGACGGTCAAATGCCACCATAGTGTGTCCATAACGCCTTTGTGGTGGTGGTGGAGACCCTCGTAATAAGTGCTCAGTAGGGATGCGCATCCAACTGAAGTAAAAAAAAAAAAAAAATATTACCAAAAGTAAGAATATGTCTGAGCCTTGTTTTCATAATGTTTAGGAATGGTCACTTAATGTTTATGCCAATCATTAATGAGTTCTAGTTTATCAAAGAGTTTGGCAAAACAGATGCTGGGCAATTAACAACATGCTAATGGGGAAATGTTTAACCATTTTATCTGACATGACATGAAATGAGAATACAGCAATATGAATTATGCCAGCTGATGGAAGGCATTTATGAGCATTTCATAAAAACAAACAAATAAATAAGAATGTGATTTAACTGGAAGGCCACAGATTGTTGTTATGATCACCCATATTACTTCAAGCTGTAACTTACAAAGATAAATGCTGTACATATTTTGCTACTGCTTTACTTACTTTGAAGCCTAAGTGATTTGAGACTCAAATCATGCTCCACCCAATATGTGGGACAGAGACAATGCACGGAGTTCCCTTAGTCTGGGAGTAGGGTTTATACTCTATTCTTCTGTTGGGAGGCTGGATCTGTTAAGGGAGAATTCACCCCAGTATTTTTGTGTTATACAGGATAAAAAGCCCCAACCCAAGTATGATTAAAATATGTAGCCAGGAGGGTGGAATATACCAACAAAGCTTAAACTTACACTTTCTCACTAAATTCAAACTGGAAGAGATTGTTTGTGATCTTTGCTCCACTTTGACCAGAAAAAACAAACATTTTATCTCTGCAGACGGCAACTGGAAAGTTACAGCATGATGGCGGGATCTCTCCACTCTGTTCAATCTACAAAATTAAGAAATATTTTTTTATTTATAACTAGTACAAACATTCAAGATAGGTCTTAAAAGGCCACTATAGTCTAAAAGGTCTTCAAGGACCATTGTAAAAATAGATAAACAGAACCAATATCAACAGCAAACAATAGACATTTTTACAGAAATCTGAATTTTGAAGACTCTGCCTTTGTTACATCACTTCCCAGGAGCTGGATCATATGGGTGTGTTTTTTTAATCTATCAGTGAAGGGTGTTGGAGGAGGGAACAGGCAGAAGTCTGGTAACTGGAATGGACTGAAACTTACACCAGATCTCTCCCCCCTCACAGGCCCAGAAGCAGAATGTTTGCATTAGAAAATGCAATGTCTGCTCTCCAAAACATAAACACCCCTCTTACACATTGTATGATGGATGACGCCAGGATCCACTGGAGAATCGACATGTATTTTATTTCTTTTACTTTTTCTATGTGTAAATATGCCATCACTCAGACGCAAAACGATCAAATATATATTATTTTCATTGTACAATGGTCCTTTAAGTTTCTTTCAATTCACTGGTAGACTAAGGAGTTTATTATCTCTTTTGGACCGGCTTTAGTGTTAACTTTCTTAAATTAAAATAATTTATATTTCACTAAAAACATACATGCAATGTATAAAATGAGGTCTTTTAAGCACAAAATAGTCTGGCACCTCTAAAGCCCTTTAACAAACAAAACCGCCTTAGTGCCAATAACTCCAAAAGTTTGGGTGCCTTCTCAATAGTCTGACTAACTCCTAAGGTTGAGATTAGTTTGTCATTCACTTGCTTGAAAAATCTACACAACAAACAATGTCATTTTAGAGTGAGGAGTTTTTTGTTTTTAAATATATTTTCACTGGAGGTTTTCACTGGCTTGCTTCATTTCTATATTTTCCTTAGAAGGAGCTGTATAAGGTATGGAGCTGTATATGTTTATAAACTATCTATGCCGATATAATGATGGGATAAAATACATGATCTACATACAAAACATCAGCATAGAGAACACTTACCTCTTCCCAAGTAGTCAGTTTCAGGTCTTGCAAACCTATTGTCCACATATCATTTAACCTGAATAAAAGACAATAATATTATAAATAATTAGATTTCCACTTTTACGTTCTTCTCTATGTCAGCAGAACCTGTACTAATCATTGCACCCACTAAAATTTGTCTAAATTACAAATATTAGAACACTGGACTGTTTTAAACAGATCCAAATCAGATATTGTAGACATTCACATAGAAAAAAAAGGATCAAAGAACAGTGAGGAAAAGGACATGATATGTAGTTTACCACGATGTCCTGCATATTTATAAAGTGACATAATACAATATTTCCATGTTTTCTGCTTGTGGTGTCAATGAACACCAGGGGGATTTCTCAGCTAGGAAAAATCTTTAAAAAAGGAACATATGTCCAACTCTAACATTTTATTTAATACCACTCAAATGGTGTTACTTGAGCAGTGATTATTTGAAAAATGATTATATTTATTATAAAAATATTGTAGTGCATTTATACTAAAACTTGGCAAATGCAAAGCATAATTGGGTGACTGTTCTTCCACACACAGAACAGAGTAAAGTTATTTAAAGAAAATGTGGAAAAATAATACACCAAAGGAGGGAGGGAATACATATATGAACTGTCAGGGAAACTTTCTACTCATTAAAATTACATCTTTGTGCCTCAAATGTCACTTCCAATTGGCATTTTCTTAGCAAAACTGATCTTTGTGGGTACTACAACCAACATAGAAAATATGATTAGAGTTCACAATCTGTGACTTGCTCCCCAAAGTGCCTATCCCAGTTATGGCTTGTCACAGGTAGGTCTTCAAAATCTTAAGTCTTAGGGAAATACCATCACTAGTAGTGTATAAACTACATTTATATACAAAAAGAAAGCAAAAGACACTTATTCGACCAGTGATGGTATTCAAGGCCAATTGGGTTGTATTAATCATACAATTATTCATTACAGTTCAGACCCAAAGATTAATAAAACAAACATAGCTTTTATTCTTAAAAGTGATTTAAAATATATACGTTAAAAACAACTCTAAAGTTGTAAGATTACTGTCCCCTCCTGATTCTAGTATAATCAATAATTCACAAATATAAATTAAAAGCACAAGATATGTAGGGTTACACAGTCAGCAAAAATGTATATAACAGTCAAGTGATTACTATCCTCAAAGAACAGACGTTCATAAATATATATCCACTAGTAACTTGCCCGTCAACAATGATAGGAATAAAATTGTAAGGCTGGCAATGCGAGGCTATGGGCCCTCTGAGCACATTTACCCCCTCATGAGCGCCCATGTGTCTCTTTGCAGCATCTCCCCCCTGCCCCTTCCCTGTCTTTCTCCTCTGTATGTGTGGTGAATGTTTGTGTGGCATGTGTTGACTGCCGTTTTTTTAAAGTCCTGCGTTCCTGGCTTTGTTTGTGTAATTGTTACTGTCTCCAACGTTGTGTGTTTTGTACGTTTTGCAAGCCTGGCGTTGATGAGCCTCGTTTTTATGCTGTTTCAGAAATGTTGCGTTTTTCTTCCGCCGTTGTTTTTCTCGCTTAGGAAATTTTGGAGTGCTGAAAAATGCCAAATATGAGTGTAATTCGCTTGCAACCTCACTCCCAGGCTTCCTGTGTCTCCCCCTGGGCTGTGTGTGAGTGCGTTATAATTTTTTGTACATGTTTTTTGTTTGTTTGTTTTTTTGGTGGGTTTTTAGAGTTATGTGCCTGAACAGTGCTTTAAGGCTTGCCTAAGTACTGAGCCACTGGCTGCAATGGCTGGGCTGGCTGCAATGAGCGCCTTTGGCCTTCATTGCAGCCTAAGTGTGGCTTCGCGCGGCTCTCATGTGTGACAACACGGTAGGCTGCAATGAGCGCCTTTGGAGCTCATTGCAGCCTTAGTGCTGCGGAAGGCTCGCATGTGTGACTGCGCTGCTGGCTTGGCTCGCGAGGGACGCAACTGTGTTACCAACATCGCAATCGTCACCAACATTGCTAGATCCACTTGGACTTGTATACTATCACTGGTTCAATAAGTGTCTTTTTGTTTATAAATATACTAGAACTAAACCACCTTTCTATGTATGTTTCCCCTACCATCCCTTGGATGCAACACAGAGGACAAAACCTGGTTTAAACTGAGAACCACGTTACAAGAAGAGGTTATTGTATTTATACTTATACAAACTTCAACTGTATGGCAGAGGTCCAGCATTTTCATGCAGATACGCTAATCATTAGGAGAGAGGGAGCTGTATGTGCATGCTGCATCATGTGTCCAGGGACATGGAAGTCCTCTCCAATGCAGGACGATTATACAAGAATTTTAATTCAATTATGCTTTTAATGTCAGGTAGATTTATTTTCCTTTGTATAAAAGGCAATCAACTGCATGATTTAAATACCTATGTATAATGCATTCTATTTATATCTGTATATTAATATTATATAATGCTATAAAGTAAAAAAACTAGTTATATCTAACCATATTTACTGCTTTTACTTTATTACACAGCAAACATTTACTAAAAACATTATCAAATGAACCCTTGCATCACTTGATTTACCATTTACACAATCATACATTAAGTATTTCATACCTTGCATTTCCATCATATCCAGCAAAGATCCACAGTTTATCATTATACACGGTGGCACCGTGAGCCGACCGAGCCACTGGGAGCCTGAGAAGAAACATCAGTCATTTTACAGGTAAACAACAATGTGGCATCTGATGTTTAAAGTCTCTCCTCATCCTTCTTTGTCCCGGAGGAGAGGCAGATAAGGACTCGCTGTTGAGAACCACTTTTATAAAGTATAGTAAAGTATGAGGGACATGTGTTATTTTTTATATATTTTACTGCTTATAATTATGCTTATATTTGTCTTGTATAATATTTCTATTCCTATAACTTCCATTTTGATCTAAATAAAATTCAATAGTACAAGACACATTAAACTTATCAAACAGTATGGAATTTATTGATATCTAGGAAAACTGCAATTTAGTTACGTGGAGGAAATGGTGTGTCTACAGCAAGGGCATTTGTGGCAGGTGATGTGACAATATGTATGACAGTAAACACACTCTGTAAAAGTGATATATTAAAAAGTAAGCAAATAGTAATGCCATGATTTTAAACACAAATTGCAGATTACATTTTACTAGCAATATTGCTAATATCCTTTTAAAGTGCCAGTGTGATGGCCCAACATTCATGATTTACAGGCCGTCTCAAATGTTTTTCCACAGATTTATATTTTTTGTATGGCACATTTGTCCAGGCTGCATCAGCAAAGCTGAACAGTGAAATGGCATCTACAAAATTCAGCTAACTATATATTTAATACTTAAATTTTTAAAGATGAATCAATTAAGTGGCCTTAAGGACTGCCGCCATTTCTAATGGACACAAAACAAAAGATTTCTTTTACATTACCAAATTACACTTTCAATACATTTGATACAACTTGCAACACTGTAAGCTACAGGTCTTAGGAGTTCTGAACAGAACAAACTGTACAAACCTTCCTTCAACTTTCCACTCTGTCCACAAGCCAGTTCCAAACTTGTATTCAAAAAGATCATTCTTGTTCTTCAGATTGGAGTTTGAATAGATGTCCCCTGTATAACCACCTAGAGAAATTATACAGACCATGACTAGATATAGAAGATCTCATACCTAAATGTGTGTATACATATAAGGGATGCTGAAGCCACAAGTCATATGTTACATATTTTAAAAGAACATGTTTTAATTACATTACCTTTGGAAAGGTTTGCATTTTTTTGACCGATGCAGTCGAAAAATTATTAAACCTGCAAATTTGTGAATTTCCACCTTTAGCAGTGCCAATTAATTTAAAATGAATGGAGCCCATTGTGATTAGATCTTCAGTATCTAGCAGAATTGATTGTAAGACCAAAGGACCATTGTCATGCAATTGCAAGTAAAGCTCATATGTTTGTTGGGCCACAGGGAGGAAGATAAAAGCAGCTCTGCTTGAGGAGAACACTATTATTATTTAAAAATATAAACTTTTATTTATTTTAAACTGCATCCAGTTTTTAACAGTCCATTTCTAACAAACGGCAATATGATTGTTACTTGAAAATGCACCACAGTGTTCCTTTATATGAATATTGTACATCACTGAAACATATTGTTTATCTTAGTTTTTTCCTGATTTGTGGAATCTGGCCCAAATCCCATATTTACTGCATGCTCCTTTGGTGAACAAGAATTGATAATAGATGATATCTTTTTAGACAGATAAATAAATAAATAAAAACAGCTTTTTTACCTATTACACACAGTCTTGGCTAGCTCCAAGAAACTCTACAATTTCCTGTCAAGAAGATGGAAATCTTGGAGAGTGATATCAACTCATTGCAGCACAGACCATATTTTATAACAAGACACCATTGTCCTTTTTCTTGTAAAGCAAGGAGGCGATTGGGAGATTAAGACAAGCTGGAGCCCAGAGCCATGTAATGTTGCATATAAAATGTAATAAATTAAACATGGACTTATTACCAACTATAGTATTTCAAAAAGGCATATTGTGAATATAATCCCTTTCTGTTCCCAATTTTTATTTACAGGGACAGATTTTACCAATGTGTGCCCAAAGCTAAAGATGTTTTTTGTAAACCCAGCTTTACCTACCAAATACAAACATGCTGCTCCCATAGACCACGGCAGAATGATGATATCTTGGCGCTGGTGGACTTCCTGTGGTGAAAGCCCTGTTAATAAAAAAACAGAATATATGCATTTTATTTGTTATGGTACGGATTACTATCACATTTTCTTTATCACTTTTCCCTAAATGGATACATATTTAAATAATAGCGGAGTTAAAAAAAACAAAAAAAACAAACAAATGCCCATCACTGCCAGTCCTTTCAGATATCTTCTGATCCAAGTTATGTGCAGTAAAATGCTACAGTATCTTATTTATGTTTTTGGTTGTCATTTAATTAATTTTGCAATAAATTATCAATACTGCTTGGAGCTGATATTGTTGTGCTGGGATTTTGCATGGACTGGACCAGTATTTGTGTTTGTACAGAGGACATCAGCTCAGGACTTATACTCAGTGGCAGTAAAGTCACTCAAACTATTCCCAGATTAGAATAGTATTACAGTAGATAGTACCTGCACCAGGAGCAGTCCTTCACATCAAACCTCAGCAGGTCATTTAGCATGTTCTTTCTGTAAAGACAGAGGATTCAGAATCTGGACTTCTCGCATATATTATGTTCATTACTTGTAAAAAAAAAATTCTACATAACATTAATAATCCAGTACATTAAATATCTATCTTTTTTACAAATTCGTAAAATCTTCATGTGTAATAAAGATATTTTACAATTAACTTCAATTTATTTATAGTTTTTAATGAAGCTTTTCATTTTTAAAATATCATCTTTTACATGCATGATAGTTCACCACAACAATCATTTATAATATGGTGGGCAAAAGAGCGATAGAAGCCCTCCACCGTACAGTAAATAAAAAGTACATCTGCGTTTGAATGTTTAAAGCAAGTTAAAAAACCTGCTTCCAGCTCAGAGTTCCGAGAAAAACAGTTATTACACTGCATTCTGGGAAGTTGAGCTGGGACACACAAATATGCCCTCAAATGCCTCACTCTTCATTCCGTAGCCATCATCAAACATGGCTTCCTTTAAGCTTATGCATGCTGTATTACACAGCTTTAATGCAAAGCCAAGGTTGGAATAAACACAGGATGAGTATCCAATCCATGTACAGCTGTTTCAAGCTTACTGGCTATCATCAGCATGGAGCGGGATCTCAGTCTGTGTTGTGGAAATTATGAGTAGGTAGTTCACCACAACAATCATTTATAATATGGTGGGCAAAAGAGCGATAGATTTACATGCATGATAGAAATATTTGGACTACAGTAGTCAATTTAAAGGGATTTATAATAAGCCTATTATCAAAATGATTTTGTACTTAGAGAAATGGAATGTTCTATTCATTTTAAAGGAACATTTGCAGACATTACACAAGATTATTTATAATAAATTAACTAATCACATTTTAGATAACCTTGTAGAACATGCTAATTAAAAAAAAAGAAGCAAAAAACGGATAACCTACAGACTTACAGCCTTATTAAATTGCGATTGGCCAATTAAATGGGGCTCTATATAAAACGTACAGAAGTTTTTAGTTAGTGAACTTCTATCCAAAAGCAAGGTCTTCACTAACTAAAAACGTCTGTAAAAAAATATGCTCTGTGCTTATATAGAGCCCAATTCAATTGGCCAAATCGCAATTTAATAAGGTTGTCAATCCTGCAAATACTTTTAAAATCATACTGCATACCCATTATCTCCCCCGAAGACGTAGATGGCATCTTTGTAAGCTACCACCGTATGTTTGCTGCGCCTGCAAGATAAAAAAGGAAGAGTTTAGTTGGGAGATAATTGGGTCTTTTATTCGCCACCACACTGCCGGCTTGATAAGTAAAAATATAGCCCCATTTCTTGCCCTTGTCTGTCACCTGGGAGGAGACCATAGGATGATATAAGGTTCCAGTTGCTTCCAGTATAAAGTGATATTACTCAGTGCCATTTATATCTTCACCAAATAATTGGGGAAAATAGCTCATTTTAGGAAATAAGTTGGGCACTGAGCAATTTAGTTTTTACACCTTATTTCATATGCATTACTTCTTACCATGACAACCTGCACAGGAGAGCAACACAATTATCTTAAGGAGCATGAAAAAACTGGCTGTACATTATACTAGACTTAGAAATACAGTATTGTTTTTTTCCTGCGGATGTGCATCTCAATATGCTAATTCTTGGATCAAGGTTCTTGATAACGGAGAGGAAGTGGTTTTATCTGAATGACAACATTATTTTGGTTATCACAGAGACAGACACGTCAAAACAGCTAATTAGTATTCAGGAGCCTCTCACATGCATAAAAATGCAGCTCAAATCTTTCAGGAATCATCAATTTTAGAACAAAATGGGTAATCCAATGTATAGCCATTTTTACAAGCTATTTAAGATTAACGTAAAAAAAACAACAAGAGAGTCCCTTTAATACACAAAGAGTAAAATCTAACTATTTTAACCAAAGAACATACTTTCAAAATAAATGTGACTTGATGACAGCTTTGTGAGTTTTTGAATTCTTATATATATATTTATATAAGAATTACTAGTAACTTGCCCGTCATAATATTCGATGTGTGTCCCCCCCCCCAACACCGTGTCACTTTCCCCTTTCTGTCTCTTTCCTCTTGCTGCCCCTTTCCTGCCCCGCTCCCTCCCCTTCGTCTCTTTCCTCCCCCGTGTCTCTTTCCTCCCCCGTGTCTCTTTCCTCCCCCGTGTCTCTTTCCTCCCCCGTGTCTCTTTCCTCCCCCGTGTCTCTTTCCTCCCCCGTGTCTCTTTCCTCCCCCGTGTCTCTTTCCTCCCCCGTGTCTCTTTCCTCCCCCGTGTCTCTTTCCTCCCCCGTGTCTCTTTCCTCCCCCGCTCCCTCCCCCGTGTCTCTTTCCTCCCCCGCTCCCTCCCCCGTGTCTCTTTCCTCCCCCGCTCCCTCCCCCGTGTCTCTTTCCTCCCCTGTGTCTCTTTCCTCCCCTGTGTCTCTTTCCTCCCCTGTGTCTCTTTCCTCCCCTGTGTCTCTTTCCTCCCCTGTGTCTCTTTCCTCCCCCGCTCCCTCCCCTGTGTTTCTTTCCTCCCCCGCTCCCTCCCCTGTGTCTCTTTCCTCCCCCGCTCCCTCCCCTGTTTCTCTTTCCTGCCCTGCTCCCTCCCCTGTGTCTCTTTCCTCCCCTGCTCCCTTCCCTGTGTCTCTTTC
Organism: Discoglossus pictus; assembly: GCA_027410445.1. Lineage (NCBI taxonomy): Eukaryota > Metazoa > Chordata > Amphibia > Anura > Alytidae > Discoglossus > Discoglossus pictus. Next base: position 449,272,361 of record CM050163.1, read on the forward strand.
CTCCCCTGCTCCTTTCCCTGTGTCTCTTTCCTCCCCTGCTCCCTCCCCTGTGTCTCTTTCCTCCCCTGCTCCCTTCCCTGTGTCTCTTTCCTCCCCTGCTCCTTTCCCTGTGTCTCTTTCCTCCCCTGCTCCCTTCCCTGTTTCTCTTTCCTGCCCTGCTCCCTCCCCTGTGTCTCTTTCCTCCCCTGCTCCCTTCCCTGTGTCTCTTTCCTCCCCTGCTCCTTTCCCTGTGTCTCTTTCCTCCCCTGCTCCCTTCCCTGTGTCTCTTTCCTGCCCCGCTCCCTCCCCTGTGTCTCAACGCATATTGAACGCTTGCTAAGACCTGTATGAGTCAATCTACATTACTCCTTATCATTGTGCCACTCAACGTGCCTTTTCGAACCAATTAACAACGAGTACCAAGGTACAACTATATATATATATATATATGTGTGTGTGTATGTGTATATATATATATATATATATATATATATATATATATAATATTATACAGATACAAGCACTGGGTCCATGTAATATGCTGCCCACCTGATCCCCACTCACCTGGCTCCCACAAATTCATCGCAGGGGAGCAGCCTCCTCCACCGGTGCACACTCTCAAAGGGCCCAAAATTCAGGGTCAGGTACTCAACACTGTCAGAGCAGCTGTGATCAAAATCCACACTGGGGGCCACCTTGGACTTGCAGGCCATGGGGGATCAGGAGAGATACAGACAGGACAGTCCTACTGGTCAGGGTACATATGGGGTGCTGCCTGCCCCCTGCTTATGAATTGGGGTTATAAGCTGCCATAGATAATAACAGGCAGTGTGAGGCTACCTATAGCACAGGGCATGGGTATCACCAAGTTACCAGCTTTGGTGCTGTGCCATCACCAAACACATCGCTCAATGTAGCATAACCAGGAAGCGAAGAAATCAAAGGGAGGGGCAGCACTGCTTGCCAGAGAACTGGAGGAGGAAGAGCACAAACCATAGAAAGGAAGATAGAAGGAACGTGAATTGGAGACACTCTGGGACAAGAACAGCTCTATGATTACTTTGCAAGGAAACGAGACTTTAGGTTGCGACTTGCAGTGACATCTAGTGTCTGAAAACAAAACTGCTACCAGGTAATCCATACATTATATCACAATAGGTTTTTATTTACTTTACTTTTTTTTATTTTCAATATATTTTATTAAGAATTTTCAAAAGAGTTGTACAGATTTATAAAGAATGTAAACCATCATAGATTACCATATATCAGCACATTTACCATCAGCATTGCACATGATTACAGCCCGCCCTTGGTACTCGACTACCTCAAAACTCATCGAACTTGGTATTCAGCGTGTCCTGATGAGCAAAAAGTCATTTGCCACACAACGCTTCCTTGGTATCATCGTGCTTGCTAAAAACAATTTACATTACTCCTTATTGTAGTTCGGTACTCGTCGTTATTGTTTTCAGAAGGCACGACAAGTACCGAGGGTCCGCTGTGATAAATATACATCCATTTATATATCTAAAAAAATACTAATAACAAGAAAGGCATAAAAGAACAATATACCTCTAATTGCAAGACGATAGTATATAACTTTCCTTACTAAAAGGCAATAAAAAGATTAGAACTACGGAATATGTTGGACCATTACAAATATAGGAAATAATACTAATAATTATAAGGTTCAGTAAAAAGAAGTTTAGTTTAACTGTCCCGTGAGCTAAAGCTCTGCCTCTCCAGTGTCCAGCACTAGATGTTACCTCATGCTATCCCTCTCATTTTATTATAGCCTTTGAATTATATCCTATTTTCAATATGATGTATTTTGAAACATTCTTCAGAAATACACTTGAGCTTAAGCAAAATTACCCCGGCTTTCAATATTTATAACTTTATAAAATTAGTTAAACCATTTTGATTTAATTCTGATTTTTTATTTCCTCCTCTCAAGATTGCCTATTATGTCAAATTGATTCAAAATAATTTGTTTAAATAAGACTCATTTGTATATTAAACATATAATTGTGACTTTCCCCTGTTTTTTCTTTTTTTTAATTGACAGCATTTTCAAAACCTTATTGCCACTATTGAAACATTTACACATATTTCTGTGTTTTTGTTGTTAAATTATTGTCTAAATCCTCCTTGGCCTCTTTGAATTTAATCTGGTTTTATTAATTAGGATTGTTTTAATAAGAAACATAGGATTCAGTAAATGTATCTTTTTGTGTCTTCCTTTGTTTATTAAAATAACTAATAATTACCCCTCTACTTTAAATATCTCTCAAAGTAATTAAATTGTGTCTTTGTGTGTGTCATTATTAATATTGATTTTTTCAACATTTACCTTCAAAGATTCTAAATCCTTCAATAAAGCATTAGGTAATCTCCATTTCCCAGCATTGTAGTCTTTTTGTACAAATTTACTATGAATTAATACTAGTGTTTTGGTCGAACAAACTATGGACTCCATGTAAATCAAGTGCTCTAATTTTGGGCACTTTCCAAAGTTTTATACTAATGTAAGTCTTTTACTCCCCCAGGTTAGGGCACTCAGCCCAAGGTGTAAATACTGCCTTAGCCACAACAGATGTCAGTGTATGGAGTAGCCAAAGCAAGCTTTATGGATGAGACAGGGCTCTAGGAACCAATAGGAAATGCGAACGTCATGAATATTATAATCAGTGGGAAGTGCCGTAACTAGGCTGCGACAAGGAAACATTGGAGATATATGTAAAGTAATTTTTTTATTTTATTTATTAATATATTTTGATATTAAAACGATGTGACAATTGTATTTCTAGCTTCAATAGATAAATATGTGTTTATTTTGTGTTAAAATATGATATAGTTATAGACAATGCATTTGAGCATTTGTTCCTAAGCAGTGTGGTTTTGTGATGTGTATTAACCCCTTGATTACTTGGTTGTGTGCTACCCTGCATTTTGTATCATACTTAATACTAACATATCATATTTTTTAATTACACATATGATCATATCAGTTTGTTAAGTGTCAAATAATGTTGAAATGTCATCATTTTGTACTGCTTTTTATGCTATACTGTCACTTTAAATGCTTCTGGGGAACCCTGCAAGGGTTGGAAAACCACTTGCGAGTGTTCTCTAGTACTCGTAAATCTTTTTTCCTGCTTTTTGCAGTTACAGCAGTGCCCTGATTGTGAAAAATCCGCAAAATTTTATCAGCATAGTGTTTGGGTGTAGTGATGTTGCGAACATCAAATTTTGGGTTCGCGAACAGCGAACGCGAACTTCATCAAATGTTCGCGAACGGGCGAACATCGGCGAAGCGCCATAGACTTCAATGGGCAGGCTAATTTCAAAACCCACAGGGACTCTTTCTGGCCACAATAGTGATGGGAAAGTTGTTTCAAGGGGACTAACACCTGGACTGTGGCATGCCGGAGGGGGATCCATGTCAAAACTCCCACAGAAAATTACATAGTTGAGGCAGAGTCTGGTTTTAAGCCATAAAAGGCATAAATTACCTAACATTCCTAAATTGTTTGGAATAACATGCTTTAAAACATCAGGTATGATGTTGTATCGATCAGGTAGTGTAAGGGTTACACCCGCTTCACAGTAACAGACCAATCTCCCCGTTTAATGCACCGCAAACAACCGCAAACAGTCCCTTTGCACAACCGCAAACTCCCCATTTGCACAAGGTTGGATACCAAGCTAGCCATGTCCCGTTCCTTGTCCTCACTGATGTCATTGAAGGTCTCTTCCTCCACCCAGCCACCAAGGGTCCCCGAAAGGTGACAACAAGCCCCCTGGGACGCCTGCTGTGTTTGGTCTTCCACCTCCTCAAAGCCACCTTCCTCCTATGACTCCTCTTCTTCAGACTCCCAGAGTCTGGGGGCTTCCACTGCCCAGCATGGAATATTATATACAGGTTAGAGTCTGGAGGCTTCCACTGCCCAGCATGGAATATTATAAACAGGTCAGAGTCTGGGGGGCTTCCACTGTACAGCATAGAATATTATACACAGGTCAAAGTCTGGGGGCTTCCACTGCACAGCATGGAATATTATACACAGTTCAGAGTCTGGGGGCTTCCACTGCACAGCATGGAATATTATACACAGGTCAGAGTCTGGGGGCTTCCACTGCACAGCATGGAAGATTATACGCGTTGCCTCTGTCTGCGTTATTATAAGGTGTGTACTGTTAAGTAGTACTATTCCTATCGGTTTAATCCCTGTTACGTCCACTATCAGGGGACGTGTATATGGCATTGATTTTTGGAAGCGGGAGATGGAAAAAGATGCTTGGTCGGTCCTCCCACTTCAAATTTGGGGCACTGCACGTGCAATCTAAGGTGCCACCAGATATGAGTGTCACTGTGCAGAGTAGGCGCTGTAGGCCTCACACACACGCTTGTAGGCAGGCAACTGATATTCAATCGATTACAGTCAAAAAAGTGTTGTTTTATGTCACTGTACACTACGGTTGCACCAGATATGACGTATCACTGTGCACTGGCAAAAGTTGGCAGAGTAGATGCAATAGGCTTCACACACACACGCCTGTAGGCAGGCAATTGCTATTCAATCTATTACAGTCAAAAAAGTGTTGTTTTATGTCACTGTAAACTACGGTTGCACCAGATATGACGTATCACTGTGCACTGGCAAAAGTTGGCAGAGTAGATGCAATAGGCTTCACACACACGCCTGTAGGCAGGCAACTGATATTCAATCTATTACAGTAAAAAAAGTGTTGTTTTATTTCACTGAGCACAATATAAGCTGTTAGGTGTTAGCCTGTCACACACACACGCTGGCAGGCAGGCATATGCAATTAGATTACACAGAAAAAAATTATAAAATAAAATAAATGATGTTCTAGTCCTAAAAAGGGCTTTTTGGGTTGCTGTCCTTCAGATGGAAGGCTCTGTAAGGGAGTGTATGCTGCTGATTGGCTGGAATGTGTCTGCTGACTGTGAGGTGCAGGGTCAAAGTTTCCTTAATGATAAAGAATAGGGGGCGAACCCAAAAGCGCATGTGTTCGCCGTTCGCTGCGAACGCGAACATGCAAAAATCGCCGCGAATAGTTCGTTGGCGAACTGTTCGGGACATCACTATTTGGGTGTCAAAGTATAAAGGAGTAACTCGTAATTTATTGTCAGTGCAAAAATCAATGGAGATTTTAGCCTTGCTTTTCGGCTTTGTCGTGAAGTTCAGTCATAGCAGTGACTCTCGCAGTGTTTTAGGGATGGATGATTAACATAGCCAGGTAGGATTTACTGTGCTGCTACGGCACTCGGAATTGCCTTTGCAGAGATTTGCATAGGGCCTTATATTTCCATTCTGGGAATTTTCAATCCTATCTAATCTAATAAACTTGGTGAAGTAAAAAAATAAAATATGCGTGTTAGAAATTGATATGTTTTAAAATATCAAGTATATTCTTTCTTTAATGAATTTACCATATATCAATAATTCTAAATTAATTTTATATTCCCATCAATCATGTGTGAATCCTTGTAACCACAAGAACAGTTCAAATTGACATCTCTATGAAGAATTTTCATTAGAGCAATGTTCAAGTCTCCCCTCATGATAATTGTATTATTATTTAGGTGGATCATTTTGGCCCTTATTTCATGAAAAAAAACACTCTGCAGTGTTTGTTTGAACATTTAAATTATAAAGTATAAACATTTACAGCCTTATTAAATTTCGATTCAGTAAATTCTAAAGGGCTCTATATAACAACAAAAGCAAAATACGGTATGCTCTGTGCTTATATAGAGCTCTTTAGAATTGGCTGAATCGCAATTTAATACGGCTGTTACTGATTCATCCACACCTGAAAAAAACAACAGCCTTTGCTATCAAGGTATAAGATCCCAAACTTATAATTTATCCCCTCTTTCAACTGAATAACAACCCTTACTTCTTTTTTTTATACCCTATTCATTCCAATACATTATTCTAAACATTTTTTCTTTTAATTGATACAACTTTGTAATAACTTTTTTTAACCCAAGCAGAGACGATGAGTATACCCGTTAACCAGAGGTATAAAATTCAACATTCTCAACCTTTTTTAAATTCAGATTTATTTCCCAAACTCCTCCTCCTCTTCTTTTAAAAAAAATATTCTCAAAAAATGTATTTCCCTTCGTTGATTCAAGGTTTAGCAGGATACATTAAAACATTTTAAAAAGTTGATTAGAACAAGAAAAACAATTCTCTAGCTTTATGCAAAACTTCTGCAAAGTAGTGATGGTATAGATTTAGCTCTTTATTCTTTTTTGAGGATTATTTTTCACTCCTATTAATCACTCCTATTAATTCTTGACCCTGCCATTTCACTCAAATCTGTTAACTACTTCATAAATACTTGTAAAAAAGACCCTCAGATTTGACAAAATCCAGACTATATCTAAATATACTACATACACCTGTTTATTATCAAATTACCAGAGATTAATCTTTCAAATTAACCAAAAATACATTACAATCAATAAACAATTTGGTACTGCTTATTTTGCAAAGCCTTACAAATAACTTTAAATTATATAAATATTTTCTACAATTATATCTGTTATATTGCAAACGCTCACAAATAATCATATAACGTGGTAGAATAAAAATTTAATCAGTAATTTATCAAACAACTGGAGCGTATTTCAAGCACCAAACTCTCCCACTAGTTATGTTTTCAATATCTCCTCAGTTGTGACATTTTTTTAAATTGCATAATCTATTTATTTAATGCTATGAGTTATCACTACTTATTTTCGTAACAACAAGGATTATACAGTTAGACCCCTTTACAGATTGCCATTATGAGCCACACAGGCCACATATTTTAACAATGTATTCTGCTTTCAATCTGAGTCTATATATCAGTCCTTAATCCTCTTTTGACCCATGTAATTCAGACTTCATTCATCAATCAAATTGCTGGTGGCCATCATCACGTTTTCTCTTAGCTTTTTGTGCATTAAATCAAATCACTGCTCACAGCATAGAATTGATCCTTTTACTGTTTTGGTTAATATCTATTGTTTATTAATCTAATTAACCAAATGTCTACAGCCATATTAGAATCTTAGCATAAACATATCTCCAATATGAACACACTGTTCTCCTCTGCAGGCTGTCCCCATGTTGCACAGGTTCACCACTTATTTCCATTTTTACTCTCACCAGCTCTTGGGGTCTATAAGTGCAATTTCAGAAACCATGAATCTTTCAAGAATATCCGTAAGTCAACACAGGTCTCAAACATTGAGAGGTTCAGGGCTCTTATACTGCTTTTATTTCTCATCAGCCTCTAAACTACCCCAGCTGATCATGTCATCTATCTAATTCCAATTTATATAGTTTGGCCATTTAATTTACCAAGTACCATTCCAGTGCATCCTTGTTATACACTTTTATCAGTCACACAGGCTGTTATTGTACTTGTGCAAGCATTAAAGAGAAACTATACTACTCATATATATTACCATTTTTTATTGTGTATATTTTGGTCTGTTTCAATTATCTGTTAAAAAATATAGCACAATGCCCAAACTTGCACAGTCATTTAGACAACCATAGCTATAATTCAATCAATAAAGTCTCATTCAGCAAGTACTGTTTCAGTGTCTCCTTGTTATATACTTTTATCAGCCAGGCTGTTATTGTAGTACTTGTGTTGTGCAGTACATTTTATTCTTCTGTGGGCCCCTTCAAAATACATAACTTTGACCATTTAACAGCACCACCTCTTTTAGCCTTCAGCCCATTATAGCAATGCCTCTTCCATCCTACTGCCTGTTGCACCTGTCAAGTCAGTAATAGTGGCATCAAGTTGTTCTTCCCACAAACTCTCTCAAAAGTAGGAGAACATACCTTCCTCCTGCAGGGTTTCCAGCAAGATACACACATTTTCTATTAGCTATCTTGCTTCTCTCACCAGCTTCCAAATCTGAAGGTGCTGTAACGCTATATGCATGATCCGAGGTTTCAAAAGAAGGGTACTATTGGAGCACCGAGGCAGTATGCATACCGCGTGCGCTTAAAGACCCTCTCTTTGCTCCTCACCGACTTCCTGCCTTACCCTATGTCAAGCTAGACACAGGGTCCAATACAGACCAACATGTCCTCTGAGCATTCTCCAGGACCCAGCAGCACCAGTGCTGGATTTTGGAGCCCCTGGGCAGTGAATTTGTGGAGTCCCTGCAAGTGAGTGCGCAAGGTATGCACGCACCCATTTGTCCCTTTTCTATGCATGTACATCGCTTTCTTGCTGTGTGAGCAAATCATAGACATTTCCCCATAACAGCCATTTTAACAATATAACTACTCATATACACACCGACCAATGAGGTATTCTAAAAAAGAAGAGGAAAGGAAAGAGTAACTCATATATTAATGCTTTATTCTTATTTGATGCTAGAAAGAACCAAAATATAATTTTTTGTAATAAGTGCTTTATACGAGGAAAAGCATATTAAGCCGTATCACACAGCTTTGATATATATATATATATATATATATATATATATATATATATATATAGGCCCTCATTTAATTGCAACTTGGCCACTTGAATAGGGGTCTAAATAAGCACATAACATATTTTTTTTAAAGAAGTTTTTAGTTAGTAAATATCTATCCAAAAGAAAGATTTTCACTAACTAAAAACTTCTTTAAAAAAATATGCTATGTGCTTATTTAGACCCCTATTCAATTGGCAAAATTGCAATTGAATGAGGGCCATACTGTATATATATATATATATATATATATATATATATATATATATATATATATATATAAATAACAAGTAAATGAGTTAATTGTTTCACAAATACTGAAAATAAAAGAAAATAAAGAATAAAGTAAATGAAAAATATAGACGGAGAGTGTTTCTTTAAGATCATCATATACATTTCTTTACTTATGTGAAATATATCTTCGGAAGTATATGACCACTAGATGGGAAGTTTTCCCTGGTGATGTTTGTAATAAAAGCAGTATATGTTTTATTGGCTTGGGTTACACATCAATGAAGCAATACATCAAAATGGATTTTTGTATTTGCTGAACGATTCCATTGACTGAATTATAGATTAACATGTTCTTAGAAAAAACTAAAACAGGATTAAAAAAACACTGCACATTTTGTGAAGTTTGTAACTAACATAATTAGCAGATGTGCAATGAACATAAAACTTTTTTAATTATTACATGTGAGGGGCATTTTTTTTTTCCTCAGTGGAGGTAAAGGTGGAGGAAGAAAAAAGTGGTAAAGGTGAGAGGGATTTGTTATATAACTGAATCTGATTGAATTTATCACCTACCTTATTTTCTCCCACATGCTTAGAAGAAGGCAGCTTGCAAAAATGTAAACACCCCCCTCACATATGGAATCATAAACAAAAGGACCATAGATGTCTCCAGGTACCAGCAAAGACATTTTTTCAAATTAAAAACTAGCTGTCTGACTTTTCCACCGTCTAATTATGCTAATAGTCAGAAATAAAGTTTTAGCCATGTTTATTTTTTTTATTATACAGTTGCTCTTTTAAGATGTACTGTATAAGCATAGGATACTATTAAATGTATAATTATCAAATTTAACGTGACACAATGGAAGTACCAAATATGTTATAACTTAAGACTATAGATAATAGTAAGTATGGTACTTTATAAACTAAATGCTGTAAAAACTGTATATTTCCTACAGTAACAACTTTGTATTTTATTTTAAGGAGTGTAATAGGTGCCTAACATTGTTTTTTTTATAATATTAATATTATGTATTATATCTTTTAATCCTATTGTTATTATCTAGGGCGCTAACAATAAAGTATTTTTGTGTATATTCTATAGTGCTAACCGAGGTAGTGTAAAAATATATTTTATCTGTGTGTTTATTTCCTACAGTAAACTGATACTGATGCTTGCCATTTTGAGCTATCACTAAGACTCTGATTTCAGCTACAAACCACAATTCATATCTTTCTTAAGGAGAGATCAATGCCATTGACTACTGGCAAACCCATAAAAGTGGAACTGGGCGGATCAGAATGGTTAACTGACAGCTCAAAATGGCAGACTTGAATTGGAGTTTACTGTAGAAAAATGCAATTTTTGATGAGCATTCAACTGAATAAGTATTACATTTTTTAGATCAGGTCTACAGGGAAGAACAACAAACAGCTCTATTAGTGTCTATTACTTATAAACAACTCAAACTATAGCACTAATAAACACCCTGTCTTCACTACATAGTGTGATAGGGGAGTCTGCTTCCTAGCTGCAAGTGTATCCATTGTAGGTTTTATGCTAGATGCGGCAATCCAGAGCTCTGGTTCCACCTCGAGATGTAACCACAGTTTGCTTTTAAGTGTTGTTAATCTGGAAATGCAATTTTAAACAGATACACAGAAGCATTGCGCAGAACACTGACAACCTCTTCTTTTTGTGGAGATCCAAAAGTTGTCAAGGCTTTTATTTATGCATTACATAGCTAAGTTTGACCTGTCCTGACATTACCCTTCCTAAAGGGATTCCAAGGTGTACAGACAGGCAAAATGGGGTTAGTGACGGCATTGGCCCAGGCCATAGGCCCTTGGGTCCATTCGAGCCCCTAAGCCCTGCTGTCGCCCTAGACATGGATTCCGAGTACTCCTCAGGGGGCGGACTGACTGCCGGGTCATCGGGATACAGGCATAGGAGAACTAGCAATTGCTCCTCATGTATTCCCAGATACAGAGGCAGATCCAGGTCCCAAAGCAGAAAGTCATGCGGATGCAGCTGCAGCTGCTCAGAAGCCGGCAGGGAGAGGAGCACACAGCGGGCAAGGCGGGCACGGATTCCCGTTCGCAGAGATCGGTGAGAGTGACCCAGGATGGCAGCTAACCCCGCACAACGGGAGTCAGGTGAGCGTACAAGGGCCCTGGGGTTGGAAAGGGCTGGGGGGAGGGCCCCACCTGCATGGTGGAAGAAACCTGCTGCTGGACGAGATGACTACCGATGACAGCCAGGTGGTGATAGATGACGTTCAGGTCACGGCCAAGGTGGCATGGCAGAGGCACTCCACCAGGGCTCGCAATACAATGAAAAGGTACAGTCCTTTTGGCTTTTACTTCTACGCCAGCAAGAAGACAGAAATCTCTAATCAAACTCGTTAGGCCATAGCTAAATTTGACCGGTCCTGACATTACCCTAGATAAGGGGACTCCAAGGAGTACAGACAGGCAAGACGGGGTTAGTGACAGCATTGGCCCGGCCCATAGGCCCTTGGGTCCATTCAAGCCCCTAAGCCCTGCTGTCGCCCTAGACATGGATTCCAAGCACTCCTCAGGGGGCGAACTGACTGCCAGGTCATCAGGATACAGGCTTAGGAGAACTAGCGATTATTCCTCATGCAGCTGCACCTGCTCAGGAGCCGGCAGGGAGAGGAGCCCTCTGCGTGGAGAGAGGACACAGACTCCCGTTCGCACAGATCAGCGAGAGTGTCCCAGGGTGGCAGCTACCCCTGCACAATGGGAGTCAGGTGAGCGTACAAGGGCCCTGGGGGTGGAAAGGGCTGTGGGGAGGGCCTCACCTTCCATGGCACCCCAGTTGCTTGCATACCTGAAATCCCTTATGTGTTCACATGATCTCCCAATTAGCGATGAGATAGTCTGGCGTGGGTGGGTAGCCTAACTGGGAACGCATGGGCGGATCCGTTCCATCCATCCAGGATAACTCCCCACCGAGTCGGTGATTAGCATTTCCGTCCTTCCATTGGGCCTCCAGGGAGGGCCGGTACCTCCACAGGGACTGGCCCCCTAATCGGTATGGGGGGTGCATCGGATGCGGCCGCGAGGCCAAGCATTGTGTGCGCTTAAGACAACCTGGGGGCACACTTGTCCGTAGAAGTAAAAGAAAAGATTTGGCGCAGGGAATTTGTCGAGCTGTTGTCTTTACTGGCCCTATCCTGCCTAGTGGAACCCCCAGAATGGTTCTGTGGGGACGGGGATGACCGAAAGAACTACTTTAGGCATCTTCCCTGAACCTTGGACACTTGGCTCCAGGCCTTTTCAATCATGACCTGCTCCAGGCTGTTCGTATATCTGGAGAAGATCAGGAACGCGTATAGGACCTACGGGGTATGGCGTGATGGCGGTACGATGAGGAGTTTCGGCAATATATGACATCCAGGCCGTCTATGGTGTGGAGTGACAAGGCGGTAGCTTACTGGTTAAACATGTCGCCCTTTTGCACTGAACACAGGCATGGCAAGGAACTGCACCATGTCGGGTGCCCCCGGCCGTAGGATTTGCCATTCCTTTAATGAGGGCAGCTGTAACTGCCAATTCAAGCACGCTTGCTCGAACGGCAGCAGCGACCACCTGCTATCCAAGTGCCGTAGGGCCAAGGAAGGTGCCAGATTTGGGGAGTCCTCTCCAAAAGGCAGGACACCAATTCGGTTGGACGCAATGCTGCCGTGGGTAGAACGCTACGGTAGATTACCAGAGAAGGTGCAGGCAGCTAAGCTACTGAGGGAGGGTTCCCTCTATCCCAGCCACGCGGCCCAATAACTTGAAGAGGTAGAGCTTGGGAGGATGGCAGGTCCATTCCCCCTCCTTCCGTTGCTGGGCTTGGTAATTTCCCCTTTGGCAATAGTGCACATAAGAAGACGGAGCGTCCCACCACAGAGTTGATATTCTTGGGCATAAGGATTGACTCCAAAAAGATGGAATGCAGCCTGCCTGTAGAGAAGGTGTCAGACCTTACAGAGGAACTTGCGGCCCTTGCGGGCACAGGGAGAGTAACTTTGAGGCAGCTGCAATCGATTCTGGGGAACCTTAACTTTGCATGCAGAATCATCCCGATGGGCAGGGTATTCAACTGACGGCTGTCCCTGGTTATAGTGGGGGTGATGCAGCCGCATCACTTTGTGAAAGTGTTGGGCAATGAAAGTGGACGCGAAAGTTTGGATAGCTTTCCTCCAGACCTTTAATGGCACTACGTTGATACATTCAGAGAGCGTAACAAGTACCCAACTCTACACGGCGTCAGAATTAGAAGGTTTTGGTGCTTTCCTCAAAGGATCGTGGGTTGCCGCTACATGGCCGGGGCCATGAGCCTCGGTAGGCCTCACTAACAACTCGGCTTTTCAGGAGTTATTTCCCATTGTAGTGGCGGTACACATGTGGGCCAAGGAGTTCAAAGACCACCAGGTTATATTTGGGGTGACCTGCTAGGCGGCGGTGCGAGCAATCAATAGCCTCTCGTTGTCATCATTGCTGGTGCTCCTTTGCTTGCGGTTGAACACATGGTTGCGAGCTTACCACGTCCCATGTTCGGAGAACGGTATTGCTGATGCCCTTTCTCGGTTGCAGGAAGCGCGGTTTAGGACACTGAAATCACTGGCACCAGGGAGGTGGGTGGCCTATAAGAAGGTCTGGAACAAAATGAATGATTTGGTGGAGGTTGACGGCTGTACCTCTTCGGAAGAAAAATCATTAGGTTTATTACTGTTCTGCTCATACATGCCAACAGGCAGGCATTCTCTCGCTTTCAGTTTGCAGCGATATTAAAGGCATCGCTACAGCGCTTGGGTTTGGACCCAGCAGAATTCGGGACCCATTAGTTCCGTATCAGAGCTGCTACCAAGGTGGCAAGATTAGGCTTTCCAGCTTAGGTGCTCAAGAGGATCGGAAGATGGGAATCACAGTGTTATAGGTCTTATGTACAGCCTGGATGGGTCATCTAAACAAGACTTTCTGTATGTTGCAGGTGGACAGAGACAGCTTTGGATCATCGGCCATTCATACGTTTAATGGGCCCACAGGTTATCCACAGTTACAAGGAGTAACGCGCAACTGGGTATACGGACCTACAGGTACGATGGTTTGGTTTCTGAGGCTTGAGGTGGGCGCAGGTGATCAGCTTGCTGGACAACTACGCCCATCATTACGGTAACCCACACACGGTGATCATTCACGCTGGGTGCAATGATCTAGGGATGGTCCCCATGCGAAAAAATGAAGGACATGTAGAGGGATATTGTGAATTGGGTGCGACAGTTCCCTGGCCTTTTTATCATCTGGTCTGAGATGATAAAAAGGCGTTCATGGCGGAATGCTAGAGACCCAGTTTTAGTGGATAAGGCTCGCCAAAAGATAAATAAACAGATGACCAGTTTTGTGGAAATTTAGGCATTATTTCCATCAGGTCTCAGGAATTCCAAAGGGTTAAATGCAGATGAATTTTTTCTCCATGATAAGGTTCATTTAATCAAGATCGGTTTGGAGTTACTGACATTGGAGTTCAGAGAAGGGGTAAAACAGGCCCTAGCTTTACTGATGAGTGGGGGGGAGGGGGTTATAGCCTCAGGAGGCTTCCCTCAGCTGCTCTGTTGCAGGAGATGAGTTGCCCTGCCCATTGGCTTAAGTGGGCGTTGCCCTGCCTCACAGGCGTGCTTGGGAAAGCACTGGGGGGCCCTGGGCACGGGCCCAGGGCGTGAGGTCACTGTCCTGGCTGGGGCTCCTCCTCCATTATGTTAATAAGGAGGTTAATGTTAATTATGTTAATTATGTTATTTTATGGATTATGTTAATTTGGTTGGCTAATAAAGCTGGGGCCCGCGTTACTCCCAACCTGGGTCTTTATTTATTAAGCTAATGGATCATGCTGGGGTCAAGGATTTGATGGAGATTTCAGGGTGTGTTAATACAACTGCATGAAACTGATTCTTGTTTATTTTAGAGATTTTAACAAAAAATTTTACACAGATAAACATATCACATCTACCTTCTTCCTATGTATATTTTCACATAGAGCAATCTTATCCTGCATTGATATAATGTTACTATTATTCCCTTGTAATAAAGAATTCAGGTAATAAATGTTTTTGAAATATATCTGTAAGTTAACAGAGTTACAAAAGGAAGAGTTTGAGTTAAGCCCCAAAACTCCATGTAGCATCTTTTAACAAGACAAGCATGTGTAACATAAGGTTATCATACTGAGATCCTATCTAATTACAAAAAATAGAAAATAATCTGCTTTGTAAGAGTTCAGTTTTAATTAAATTTACTATCTTTTCAACATTAATCAAAACATAATTTGCTTGTTTGTAGTTTTTATGGCAGCATGAGAGTGTGTAATTTGAATATGAGGTGCAACCTTTGCTTAAAAACACCGCTTATGTCCAACCATTGCAGCTGTACCATTGGTCCACACTCCTACACTTTTGGACCAAGATAAGCAATTTGTTTTGCAAAATAATGTTCTTTTACGTTTTCACCTTCATGACAGTACCTAAGCCTAGTCTGAGGCTTAATTAAGTAAAACGTTTATGGAGATAAAATGGGCAGACCAAATGTACCTTTTTAGTTCTTTCCTGTCATAAAATGTATGTTTTTATGTAATAAAATCAAGAAACTGGGCCATGTTACCAATGCCAGTGCTTTCATCCATTTGGATTGCAAAATTGTAACTTAATGTGCATGAGCAATTTGCATTAGAATATCATTAGAATGATCTACAGTACAGCTCCTCACTATGACAAAATAAAGGTATATTTGTCTTTGGTATAAACATTTCCATGCACACATTTTGATTATAGCAAGGAGAACTGGCATCTCACCAATATTATATGCATTAATTTTCGGGGGAAATTAGGTGAGACACTTCTAAACATGCTCTCTGAGACTTTGATGACACATTTACAAATGTATACTTCACTTTTTTTCTCTGTTGTACATTGTGTTTAAATATAGTGATGTCGAGAACATTAAATTTTCGGTTCGCGAACCGCAAACGCGAACCGCCGCAAATGTTTGTGAACCGGCGAACCCGGCGAACCGCCATAGACTTTAATGGGCAGGCGAATTTTAAAACCCACAGGGACTCTTTCTGGCCACAATAGTGATGAGAAAGTTGTTTCAACGGGACTAACACCTAGACTGTGGCATGCCGGAGGGGGATCCATGGCAAAACTCCCACGGAAAATTACATAGTTGATGCAGAGTCTGGTTTTAAGCCATAAAGGGCATAAATTAAATAACATTCCTAAATTGTTTGGAATAACGTGCTTTAAAACATCAGGTATGATGTTGTATCGATCAGGTAGTGTAAGGGTTAGGCCCATTTCACAGTGACAGACCAAACTCCCCGTTTAACGCACCACAAACAACCGCAAACAGTCCATTTGCACAACCGCAAACTCCCCATATGCACAAGGGTGGATACCAAGCTAGCCATGTCCCGTTCCTTGTCCTCACTGATGTCATTGAAGGTCTCTTCCTCCACCCAGCCACCAAGGGTCCCCGAAAGGTGACAACAAGCCCCCTGGGACGCCTGCTGTGTTTGGTCTTCCACCTCCTCAAAGCCACCTTCCTCCTCTGACTCCTCTTCTTCAGACTCCTCTCACTGCATTGCCTCTCTCTGCATTAATATAAGGTGTGTTAAGTAGTACTACTCTTATCAGTTTAATACCTGTTACAGCACCTATCAGGGGCCGTGTATAAGGCCTGGATTTTAGAACCGGGAGATGGAAAAAGATGCTTTGTTGGTTGTATCACTTCAATTTTGGGGCACGGCGCGTGCAATCAAAGGTGCCATCAGATAGAAGTGGCGTGTTTGTAAGTACTACTCTTATCAGTTTAATACTTGTTACAGCACCTATCAGGGGGCGTGTATAAGGCCTGGATTTTAAGAACCGGGAGATGGAAAAAGATGCTTTGTTGGTCGTATCACTTCAATTTTGGGGCACGGAACGTGCAATCAAAGGTGCCATCAGATAGGAGTGGCGTGTTTGTAAGTACTACTCTTATCAGTTTAATACTTGTTACGTCACCTATCAGGGGGCGTGTATAAGGCCTGGATTTTTAGAACCGGGAGATGGAAAAAGATGCTTTGTTGGTCATATCACTTCAAATTTGGGGCACTTTGTGACATTAGCTTCTTATGCTCAAACATGTCCTTTACAGGCACCTGACTATGGGCAGATGAGCAGGAACTGCTCAAGGCGAGAGACGCAGTGGCGGATGGTTGAGAGGGGGCAAGGAGGACAGTAGTGGTTGATGTGGCTGATGATGCTGGACCAGGAGGAGGATGGCGGCTTTGAGTTTGTGTGCTGCTTGTACTCATGTGTTGATCCCATTGGCGTTTGTGATGTGACATCATGTTTCTTCGCAAAGCAGTTGTACCTAGGTGGGTGTTGGACTTCCCACGACTCAGTTTCTTTTGGCACAGGTTGCAAATGGCATCGCTGTTGTCAGAGGCAGACACACAAAAAAATGCCACACTGCTGAGCTCTGCGGTGACGGCATTCTGGTGGTGGCAACAGCATGCGTTGATTGGCCTGCTGTCTGGCTGACCCCGGGTGCTGATGCATGCTGCCTGACTGTGCCACTAGCTCGTTGCGATGACCTCCCTCTGCTTCCAACTCGTCTCCTCCTCCTCTCTGTCTCCCCATCTGAACTTTCCCCCTGTTCTTCTTCTCTTCTAGCGGGCACCCACGTGACATCCACGGACGCATCGTCATCATCATCACCGGCCTCACTTGTATCTGACAACTTAACAAAGGAAGCAGCAGCGGGTACATCAACATCATCACATCATACGTACATGTGTGTACTGCTGCTGAATCTACATTCTCTGGCAATAATGGTTGCGCATCACACATTTCTTCAAACTGATGTGTAAATAACTCTTCTGACTGATCAATTGAATCGGCTGTGGTACTAGTGTTGGAGGTGGGGGCAGGCGGGCGAGTGGTAACTTGAGAGGTGCCCGAAGCTAAGCTGGAGGAGGATGGTGCGTCAATGTTCCAAGCGGAAGCTGTAGAAGATTGGGTGTCCTGTGTTAGCCAGTCAACTACGTCCTCTGAACTTTTCAATTTCAGGGTAACTGGCCTCTGAACACTGGGCATTATTGTAGGGCCAAAGGGAATCACAGCACCACGACCACGACGGCCCCTGCGGGGTGTCCTGCCTCTGCCTGTCATTTTTTTTCTGATTAGTGGTACTATGCGTGCAAGCTACTGTGATTGAATTGGTGGAACTTGGCACAATACTTGTAAGCCTGACACACACACTGGCTAGCGGTCAGGCAAATGAACTTAGATTTGCGGTCAGGCAAATGAACTTAGATTTAAGAAAATAAAATTATAGTTTTTTTAAATGTTGACTGCTGGTACCCTAACTAGATTGGATTGGTTGAACTTGGCACAGTACCTGTAAGCCTGACACACACACTGGCTAGCGGTCAGGCAAATAAACTTAGATTGGCGGTCAGGCAAATGAACTTATATGTAAGAAAATAACATTATTGGTTTTTTAAATGTAGACTGCTGGTACCCCAACTAGATTGGATTGGTTGAACTTGGCACAATACTTGTAAGCCTGACACACACACTGGCTAGCGGTCAGGCAAATTAACTTAGATTGGCGGTCAGGCAAATGAACTTAGATTTAAGAAAATAAAATTATTGTTTTTTTAAATGTAGACTGCTGGTACCCCAACTAGATTGGATTGGTTGAACTTGGCACAATACTTGTAAGCCTGACACACACACTGGCTAGCGTTCAGGCAAATGAACTTAGATTTGCGGTCAGGCAAATGAACTTAGATTTAAGAAAATAAAATTATTGTTTTTTAAATGTAGACTGCTGGTACCCCAACTAGATTGGATTGGTTGAACTTGGCACAATACTTGTAAGCCTGACACGCACACTGGCTAGCGGTCAGGCAAATTAACTTAGATTGGCGGTCAGGCAAATGAACTAAGATTTAACAAAATAAAACTTTTGTTTTTTTAAAAGTAGACAACTAGTAAACAAGATTGTATTGGTTGCACTGTGCACACATAGTATAAGCTGTGAGCCTGACACACACACTTGCTAGCAGGGGCTAGCAGGAAGACAGGCAAATGAAGTTAGATTAGACAGAAAAAAACAAACAAAAAAAAATGATGTTATAGCCCTAAAAAGGGCTTTTTGGGGTGCTGTGTTTACAGCAGAGATCTGATGAGTCCTTCAGCACTGCACTGGACACTGAATAAACTTGCCTAGCTATTGATTTCCCTATTCAATCAGCATCACCTACACTCTCCCTCCTCTCAGTAAGACTGCAAGTTAGTTATGATTCAAAATTGGCTGCTGTCCATGAGGTAGAAGGATGTGGAAGGCAGGGTATGATGCTGATTGGCTGGAATGTGTCTGCTGACTGTGAGTTGCAGGGTCAAAGTTTGCTCAATGATAAAGTATAGGGGGCGGGTCGAATATCGCATATGTTCGCTGTTCGCCGCGAACGCGAACATGCTATGTTCTCCGGGAACAGTCCGCCGGCGAACTATTCGCGACATCTCTATTTAAATACATTACTATTTTTAAACAAGATATCTTCAAAAATGCTCCTGAGAATGCCTGCAGGATGCCTCATGTCACTACAATTTCATGCTGCACTTGTACATATCAGCCCTTAATTTGCCCAAGCAAACTTACTTTTCACTCCTCATTGTATCACTGTAATATAAATCTAAACAGCGCTTCTTAACCTTCCACTCCCTCCTAAGCCCTTCACCTTCCCACCATTGCCCAGCTTCACAGTGCAATACTTTGCCAACCAATTAAAAACAGAAATAGATATGATATGCCCCACATTAATATAACAGTCCTGTCATACTGTCAGAAATTCTCGTTCAAGAGTAACTTGGAGAGGAATATGAGCCAGTTGAAACAAACCTAAAGGTCCTATATTGAATCTACTACAAATTGTCATGCAATCAGTTCTTCTGATGTGATGTAACGGAGATTTCACTCATCTTTTGTGGGTCTGTCTGAAAGCCAATCTGCATATATTGAAAGCTGTTGTCGTGGGTTTTGGCAATTAATATGGTGGTATTATTAATATCAATAACCTTTATTAATATTCATAAAAAATTACATATCACAGTTCTCAGCAGCGTGGGCTTGGCAAAATCTGTTGGTAACGCAATCTTAAAACTGCGTGCAACGTTAAAACTGCACTGGTGGAGATGAGCGCCATAGGCTCTCATCCCTATGACCCCGTAGGACTTAGGCAGGGAGCTCTGAAGGCGCTCACTGCGCTGGTGGAGATGAGCGCCACAGGCGCTCATCCCTACGACCCTGCACGCATTAAGCATCATACCTACGACCCGCTGGACTACAGAACAAAAAACTCAAATACACAATTCACAGTGCGAGACCCGTAGCACTTTTAAAAAATTGCCTGAAAAAATAAAGATCCCATAACACTTTGAAAAGGAAACCGCCACTTAGAGAAAATAAAATACGACCTGCAAAAAATACGATCTTAACGGACGAAACGCGTACATCCAAAAACACGGAAAACACAACAAATATAAAAAAAATCATAACATAAACATCACACACAGCACGGGGGGGCAGCCAGGACGTCTAGGAGTGAGGTTGCATGCAAATGTAAGTAGAATTTGCAGAGTTTCACCACTCGAATTTCGCCTAAGCGAGAGAAAAAATGGCCACCGAATTTTTTTTTAAAGTAGGCTACATAACCCCTAAGCACGTAAAACACCGCCAGGCACATACCACTATTAGCCAGGAACGTACGAGGTACAAAATACACTATTAGGAAAGACGGAAAATGCTCAAGACCCGTGTAACACATACACACCCGCCGCCATTTTACAACACTAACTTGCAACTTATAACATAACCATTCTAAAATACTGCATTACACAACTAAACAAACGGTTTAGCCTTGTGCACGCAGCCTATTTACACTGCACACTTGCCACTTTGCTGACACTTTCTCCTCAGCTCAGCAACAGTCTAAATGTACATTGTATGCTGCAGAAAAAAGAACAGCGATTGTTAGCTCTTCGGCATATTGATTCCTGGATATATTCATTACAAATAGGTAAAGTATATTAATTTATTATTTAATTAATGAATGAATTAATTAATTATTATACAAAAATATATTTATATAAAAAAAAACAGAGCAGAGGAGAGACTTGCTTTGCCAAAGGATGCTCAGCACGGAGCTCACAAATAAATGCCCAGGGTGCTCAGAGGAGCAAAAGTACACGAGGGGAGAGGCTCGCAATGAGCGATGAAGGTGCTCAGACGACCAAAAGTAGATCAGGGGAGAGGCTCGCAATGAGCGCCGAAGGCACTCAGAGGACTAAAAGCCTTACATTGTGTGGCAAACAGCATTACCTGCCTTACTATTTTATTGCCGTAATTTTTTGAAGGGCAAGTCGCTAGTATTACATATTTGCCAATTTAAACTAATTCTGAATTCTTACTACACAATTTATTAAGAGCATTAGCCTCATGAAATAAACAGAACTGTATTATGTGAAAAGATATTTATTATAAATGAATACAAATAATAATTCAGTATATCACATATATAGTTCTCAGCAGCGCAGGTTTGCCAAAATCCGTTGGTAACGCAACGTCAAAACTGTGGGCTCGCAAAGCAAGGGGCGCGGTTGTCGCCAGGAAAGGAGCGCCAAAGGCGCTCCTTGCGCTGATGGAGATGAGCACCAAAGGCGCTCATCCCTACGACCAGTGATGGCTCGTCCATAGGGGCGTCGGGGCAAGCGCCCCCCAAATATTTTTATTGCAGGTCACTGCTGTGTGCCATGCTACACTATCTCTATTCTATTGTTGTAGCTGCTGCTTTCCCCTGCAGGCGCCATGCTGTCTGTGTGATCAGATTACACTACTGCACTTACACTAACCTTTAGACTCTATGAATGAGTCATGACCGTTAATGGATTCCGCCCACCAACCAGGGAAAAGCTATGCATGGGCAGTGATAATGTATCCATTTCAATGACTGACAGTCTTTCATCATTGACCAATCAATGATGGAAGGCTGTACAGTTGTCAGGAGAACTACCTAAGCCCACCCAGAACGTTAGCCCATGGCGCCCACCAGCTAATAGAGCCTCGAGTTTAATTTTGATTGACAGCTCCCTGTTAATAAAACCACCATAAGCCAGGCCCAGCTCTCTTTTCGTTTCCTGCTCCCGCTGAGACTGAGACCTCCCTGGCTGAAACTACTCACTCAGACTGACCCAACCTAACAGTAAGTCCTAACTGCCCTGGCCAAACCCCTAGTCCCCCTAATAAAACGAAGGGTCCTCCAGTTACCCCACTATGCCTGCCTGCCACCCACACACACCCACCCACCTAGCCTTACCTACCTAGGCCCGCAATGCCTGGGCAACCCCAAATCACCCCCGCAGTAGGCCCAAAAGAGTTGTGCCACCCCATTATCACCCTGATCACCCCCATGGGGCCTATGCCAACCCCTGCAGTAGGCCTGTGGGGCCTATGCCAACCCCCGCAGTAGGCCCATAGAGCCTGTGCCAAACCCCGCAGTAGGCCCATGGGGCCTGTGTCAACTCCCGTAGTAGGCCCATAAGGCCTGTGCCAACCCCCGCAGTAGGCCCATGGGGCCTGTGCCAACCCCCGCAGTAGGCCCATAAGGCCTGTACCAACCCCTGCAGTAGGCCCATAAGGCCTGTGCCACCCCCCCGATCACCCCCATGGGGCCTATGCCACCGCCCGTTTACCCCGATCACCCCCATGGGTCCTGTGCCACCCCCGATCACCTCCATGGGGCCTATGCCAACCCCCGCAGTAGGACTTGGGCCTGTGCCAACCCCCGCAGTAGGCCCATGGGGCCTGTGTCAACCCCCGTAGTAGGCCCATAAGGCCTGTGCCAACCCCTGCAGTAGGCCCATGGGGCCTGTGCCAACCCCCGCAGTAGGCCCATAAGGCCTGTGCCAACCCCTGCAGTAGGCCCATATGGCCTGTGCCACCCCCCAAACACCCCCATGGGGCCTATGCCAGCCCCCGCTGTAGGCCCCTAGGGTCTGGGCCAACCCCCGCAGTAGGCCCATGGGGCCTGTGTCAACCCCCGTATTAGGCCCATAAGGCCTGTGCCAACCCCCGATCACCCCCCTGTAGGCCCATTGGGGCCTGGCCAACCCCCACCCCAACCTACGTAACTATCAACCCACCTACCTAACTACCACCCTGACCCAACTACCAACCCAGTGACCACACCCCACCCTGACCCAACTACCAACCCACCTACCTACCCCCCTGACCCAGTGACCACACCCCACCCTGACCCAACTACCAACCCACCTACCTACCACCCTGACCCAACTACCAACACACCTACCTACCCCCTGACCCACTGACCACACTCCACCCTGACCCAACTACCAACCCACCTACCTACCACCCTGACTCAACTACCAACCCAGTGACCACACCTCACCCTGACCCAACTGCCAACCCACCTACCTAACTACCACCCTGACCCAACTACCAACCCAGTGACCATAGCCCACCCTGACCCAACTACCAACCCACCTAACTACCACCCTGACCCAGTGACCCCACCCTGACCTAGCTACCAACCCACCTGCCTATGCTACCAGTTAAACACACAACACAACCCCCCCTCCCCATATTTTTATTCCATTTTTCAAAGTGACAGGCAATGGATCTTTAACATTGCAGTTAAAATAAAAAGGATACTTTGCCTGACACTTTCAAAGATGGAATAAAAATGTGGGAAGGGGAAAAAAACAATAAGTAAACATAACAGCACATACCTTCCAAATTGACCCCTCCAGCGGCGGCCTTCTGCCCTGGATAGTCGGGCATTCCAATCAATTTTGATTGAAGCCCATGTCCTTCAATCTTGATAGAAGCCCTTGTCCTCATCTTGATTGAAGCCATTGTCCATCCATTCTGGCCCATTGCAAGAGGCCTCCACCTAAAAAACCCGACGCTCTAAAAAAAAAACAACAACAATCTAATGGAGCTCCTCCTACAAGGAGCTCCCCCCGGCGACTAATTGATTTTTTCCCATGATCCGCCTTTTATACTATTTTTGAAGGACTCTGATTGGCTGAAATTTTTTGATTGACATTGATTTCAACCAATCAGAGTCTTTAAAAAATTAGCAAAGCAGGTATGGAAGCCTGTAAGTGCAAAAAGGGTTAGTGTGAACTTGTATGTATTACACATATTACAGGGCTATTTATGTGATATACATGTTACAGGATAATATCCTGTAACATGTATAGCAAATAAATAGCACTGTAATATGTATAATAAATAATGTCTAATACAAATACATGAGCAATAATCAAATAATTAATAAAGTACATCAATTAATCAATTAATAAATATCAATTAATATATTTTTTTGTTTTATGTATATTGCTTTATGTGTGTGTGTGTGTATATATATATATATATATATATATATATATATATATTGATTTATATATTGATTGATAGATATATTGATATATATATATATATATATATACAGGGAGTGCAGAATTATTAGGCAAGTTGTATTTTTGAGGATTAATTTTATTATTGAACAACAACCATGTTCTCAATGAACCCAAAAAACTCATTAATATCAAAGCTGAATATTTTTGGAAGTAGTTTTTAGTTTGTTTTTAGTTTTAGCTATTTTAGGGGGATATCTGTGTATGCAGGTGACTATTACTGTGCATAATTATTAGGCAACTTAACAAAAAACAAATATATACCCATTTCAATTATTTATTTTTACCAGTGAAACCAATATAACATCTCAACATTCACAAATATACATTTCTGACATTCAAAAACAAAACAAGAACAAATCAGTGTCCAATATAGCCACCTTTCTTTGCAAGGACACTCAAAAGCCTGCCATCCATGGATTCTGTCAGTGTTTTGATCTGTTCACCATCAACATTGCGTGCAGCAGCAACCACAGCCTCCCAGACACTGTTCAGAGAGGTGTACTGTTTTCCCTCCTTGTAAATCTCACATTTGATGATGGACCACAGGTTCTCAATGGGGTTCAGATCAGGTGAACAAGGAGGCCATGTCATTAGATTTTCTTCTTTTATACCCTTTCTTGCCAGCCACGCTGTGGAGTACTTGGACGCGTGTGATGGAGCATTGTCCTGCATGAAAATCATGTTTTTCTTGAAGGATGCAGACTTCTTCCTGTACCACTGCTTGAAGAAGGTGTCTTCCAGGAACTGGCAGTAGGACTGGGAGTTGAGCTTGACTCCATCCTCAACCCGAAAAGGCCCCACAAGCTCATCTTTAATGATACCAGCCCAAACCAGTACTCCACCTCCACCTTGCTGGCGTCTGAATCGGACTGGAGCTCTCTGCCCTTTACCAATCCAGCCACGGGCCCATCCATCTGGCCCATCAAGACTCACTCTCATTTCATCAGTCCATAAAACCTTAGAAAAATCAGTCTTGAGATATTTCTTGGCCCAGTCTTGACGTTTCATCTTGTGTGTCTTGTTCAGTGGTGGTCGTCTTTCAGCCTTTCTTACCTTGGCCATGTCTCTGAGTATTGCACACCTTGTGCTTTTGGGCACTCCAGTGATGTTGCAGCTCTGAAATATGGCCAAACTGGTGGCAAGTGGCATCGTGGCAGCTGCACGCTTGACTTTTCTCAGTTCATGGGCAGTTATTTTGCGCCTTGGTTTTTCCACACGCTTCTTGCGACCCTGTTGACTATTTTGAATGAAACGCTTGATTGTTCGATGATCACGCTTCAGAAGCTTTGCAATTTTAAGAGTGCTGCATCCCTCTGCAAGATATCTCACTATTTTTGACTTTCTGAGCCTGTCAAGTCCTTCTTTTGACCCATTTTGCCAAAGGAAAGGAAGTTGCCTAATAATTATGCACACCTGATATAGGGTGTTGATGTCTTTAGACCACACCCCTTCTTATTACAGAGATGCACATCACCTAATATGCTTAATTGGTAGTAGGCTTTCGAGCCTATACAGCGTGGAGTAAGACAACATGCATAAAGAGGATGATGTGGTCAAAATACTCATTTGCCTAATAATTCTGCACTCCCTGTAAATATATATATATATATATATATATATTGAGATATATATATATGTATATATATATATATTGATATATATATCTATATATATATATCTATATATTGATTGATTTATATATTGATTGATAGTTATATTGATTGATAGATATATTGATATATATATATATATATATATATTGATTGATTAATTTATATATTGATTGATATATATATATATATATATATATATATTGAGATATATATATATATATATATATATTGATATATATATATATATATATATATATTGATATATATATATATATATATATATATATATATATTGAGATATATATATATATATATATATATAATTATATCTATATAATTATATATCTCAATATATATATATATATATATATATATATATATATATATATATATATATAATCAATATAAATATATATCATTATATATATATATATATTTTTTTTTTTGTTTTTTTTATTTCATTTTTTTTAATGTACAGTTTGGGCCTATATGGTTTTGATTGGTTATTTAAGGTTTTTAAGGTGCGGTTGGGGCCTATATGGTCACACTTGGTCTTTTAAGGTTTTTAAGGTGCGGTCG
Source organism: Discoglossus pictus (assembly GCA_027410445.1). Lineage (NCBI taxonomy): Eukaryota > Metazoa > Chordata > Amphibia > Anura > Alytidae > Discoglossus > Discoglossus pictus. Next base: position 449,298,859 of record CM050163.1, read on the forward strand.
GGGCCTATATGGTCACACTTGGTCTTTTAAGGTTTTTAAGGTGCGGTTGGGGCCTATATGGTCACACTTGGTCTTTTAAGGTTTTTAAGGTGCGGTTGGGGCCTATATGGTCACACTTGGACTTCTAAGGTTTTTAAGGTGTGGTTGGGGCCTATATGGTCACACTTGGTCTTGTAAGGTATTTAAGGTGCGGTTGGGCCCTATATGGTCACACTTGGTCTTTTAAGGTTTTTAAGGTGCGGTTGGGGCCTATATGGTCACACTTGGTCATTTAAGGTTTTTAAGGTGCGGTTGGGGCCTATATGGTCACACTTGGTCTTTTAAGGTTTTTAAGGTGCGGTTGGGGCCTATATGGTCACACTTGGTCTTTTAAGGTTTTTAAGGTGCGGTTGGGGCCTATATGGACACACTTGGTCTTTTAAGGTTTTAAAAGTTACGGTTTGGGTCTTGAACGTTCTAATTCTTTTTTTGTTGTTTGAACGTGAATACCCCGAGAAGGAGAGTCAACTGTTGGTGAGTATCATTGCTTTGAATTTTCTGTCCATGCGTATAGGTGCAAATTTGATGTTGATGTAGTCTTGTCACATGAGGGTTTGCAATCTGTAATGTATACCAATGAATTCAACACACTGTTATTTTAAAGTAATTTTGTGACATAATATAAATAAATATACTGTGATCTATTTCTTCTATTGGTATCAGAAATGAATACTATTGACTCTCTACTTGTGAAGCCTTTCGGCACCCTAACCTATGAGGAGAAGGTGGAAGTAAAACGGTTAGGACCTGACCAACCAGAGGAGATAAATCTGCAGCAAATCGCAAGAAATAGAGGGAAGCAATATATCCGTACTTTCAATACTGAATGGTACAAGAAGAACAACTGGCTTTGTGGAAGCGTTTCTAGGAAGTCCTTATATTGTTTTCCATGCATCCTATTTGGTGGTGACGCTGCTTGGACCAAAACTGGAGTGACTGACGTCAAACATCTAGCAGATAAAATGGCGAAACACAAAACTTCTAAATCTCACTTGGATAACAGGATCAAGTTTGAGATGCTTGGACAGGCGAACATTGCAGTTCAACTGGACCAAGGATACCAAGTCAGTATTCAAAAACACAATGAAGAAGTGGCTAAGAACCGGTACATCCTTTCGAAGATAATTGATTGTGTTCGCTTTTGTGGCGCTTTTGAACTGGCATTAAGAGAACACGACGAAAGTGAAACATCGCTAAATCCAGGAGTGTTTTCGAGGCCTGGTGGATTTGGTTGGCAGTATCGATAGTGCAATGGAACAGCATTTGAAGACTGCAACTGTGTTTAAGGGCACGTCCAAAACCGTGCAGAATGAGCTACTGGACTGCATGCTGGAAGTTATTAAGGAAGTGATTCACCAGCAGCTTAAGGAAGCCCAGTTTGTGGCAATCCAAGCGGATGAAACAACCGATATTTCCGCTAGGACACAGTGCGTTGTAGTCTATCGCTACAAGAAGCATCAAGTGGTGGAAAGATTTGATGGCTACACGGAACTGAAAGCAACGGATGCAGACTCGATTGCCGCTGTTGTGCTGGAAAGTCTGAATACTGTTCTCCCAGAGCCAGAAGACAAGATGAAACTCAGAACTCAAAGCTACGATGGTGCCAGTGTGATGCGTGGAGATCAAGGAGGAGTTCAAAGAAAAATAAAAGACGTGTACCCGAACGCACACTACGTCCATTGCTATGCTCACCAACTGAACCTAATAATGGAGAAAGCAGTTTCAAGGATTGGAAGAGTTCGAGTTTTTTTTTCCAACATAGGCGGCATACCATCTTTTTTTTCACGCTCTCCAAAAAGTACTGCAGTTCTGGATGAGGTAGTTGGTAGAAGACTTCCAAGAGGTGCACCGACACGATGGACCTTCGACGTTAGGACCGTGAACGTCATCTACGAGAACAGAGATGCGCTACTTGAGTGTTTCCAGACAATTGAAGCATGTCTAAACTTTAAACAAACATCTATACGTGAAGCCGCAGGTTTCGTTGGATTGCTGGAAGACAGTTCCATTACTTCCTTAAATTATTTCATTTAATAATGCCACATGTTGACATCCTTTATAGTCAGCTTCAGAAGCGAGACACGGATACTGTTTATATCCACAAAGTCACAGAAGACTTTGTCAGCAACATCCAGAAAATCCGTAATTCTGTTGACGAGATAGAAGCAAGTTTGCCTAGCGATGTAACATTTCGCAGACTGAGTACGGAGATCTCAACCTTGAGACAACTTTCAAGAGAGGTATGTGACATAGTGGTGGTTCATGCAAAAGAACGTTTTTCATTTTCAAATCACCTAGTCAGTGCCAAACTTGTTCAAAGTATACAACCCATGACACTTGCTTTCCAACCCAAGCTCTGGAAGACACAGTGCAAGCATATCCAATACTGAAGAAGGAACAATTACGTACTGAGCTGTCACTTCTGTATGGGAAGACAGATTTTCATGCTTGTACAAGTGCTGTTGCTTTGCACAAACTTTTACATCAATTGAATCTGCAGAATGATTTCATAGAGACAGTGAAATTATTAAGAATCCTGATTACAACACCGATGACCACTGCAGAATCAGAAAGATGCTTCTCCACATTGAAGAGGATAAAAACCTTTTTAAGAAGCACCATGTCCCTGGAGCGGTTGAATGCATTGGCGATGCTCTCAATGGAAAAGCAACTGATTTCCGAGATCCCAGACTTCAATGAAAAAAACATTGAGAAGTTTTGTTCTTTGAAAGATCGCCGTGCAAAATTTAAATACAAGTGATTGAAGCAAAGAAGAATGCATACCCCCAGGGTGTGCAAAGATAAACTGCGTTAAACAGCACCACCTCACTACCAAACATAACTAGTGGTAAGTAAAGTATGAACGGTGTGTGGGTGTGCATATGGAAGGAGCTATGAAAGGTGTGTGCATGGTCAGTAACAATTGTTGAAGCCTTGGCGTGGTTTGAAGGAATTGGTGGCACTTCCAAGGATGGCAATCACTTCTGTACGGGAAGCCGGAATTTCATGTTTGTACAAGTGCTGTTGCTCTGCACCAACTTTACCATCAATTTAATCTGCATAATGATTTCACAGAGACAGTGAAGCTATAAGGAATCCTGCTTACAACACCGAAGACTACTGCAGAATCAGAAAGATGCTTCTCCAAATTGAAGAGGATAAAAAGGTATTTAGGAAGCACCATGGCCCTGGAGCGGTTGAATGCATTGGTTTGAAGGAATTGGAGGCACTTCCAAGGGTAGCTGTCACTTCGGTATGGGAAGCCAGAATTTCATGTCTGTACGAGTGCTGTTGCTCTGCACCAACTTTACCATCAATTTAATCTGCATAATGATTTCACAGAGACAGTGAAGCTATAAGGAATCCTGCTTACAACACCGAAGACTACTGCAGAAAAAAAGGATGCTTCTTCACATTGTGGTAACTTGTCTTCCTTGAATGGTAATTCAGGACTTCCTTAAACAGGTCTATGTAGGAGGGCTGAGAATCTTTACTTCCCTCCCACAATTGCTAAAGGAAGTCATGCATGGACAGGATGTGATGTAAATTACATCATCTCAACTAAGGATATATCCAGGCAGGAAACTGGTGCTACTTCCTGTTTTCTTCCTGGATGGTGTTGGTGATGGTTGATGGTGATGGAGATGGTCTAACTGTGGGTAAGATCAAGCGTTTGGGGAAGGGGATTATATAGGTAGATAGATTTAAAAAGGGGTGTTGCTACGTGGGTCTGGGCTGTGTGTTTGTGATACATTTATAGTATTGTGTTGTTGCCTTTTAATAAATACCTTTTAATGTAGACGAACCTTGTGTAATATTTATATATATTAATTTGGTGATACACCACATTTGGCGACCACGAATTTTAGACTTCTACAAAGGTTATTTATGAGGTAATATCACATTAATAGATAGTCAGATTTATTTATTTTTTGGGGGGGAAGAAAAAAAAGTACTTTGTCTAATTATCCTCTGCATGGGAAATCAAGTGCTGATTGTGTGTGGAGTCTAGGTTAAGCCTCCATTTTTAATATACAAGCTTGGGCATCAGGCTTCAATTATTATTTTTAATCCTTTATATCGTACTAGCTTCTGAGTTGAGTTTTGTTCTTACTAGCTTATTTTGATACATAAAACAAATATATATCATACAGGTTGTTTTTGTGGGTTTATCTGAGTTGAGTTTTGTTGTGCTTTTGAGTACAGGCCTAGCCCTGCATTTGAATACAATTTAATAGGCTCCATGCGGCTTCTTTGTGTATTTGAATACTAATTCAAGCCTCCATTTTTAATATACAAGCTTGGGCATCAGGCTTCAATTATTATTTTTAATCCTTTATATCGTACTAGCTTCTGAGTTGAGTTTTGTTCGTACTAGCTTATTTTGATACATAAAACAAATAGATATCATACAGGTTGTTTTTGTGGGTTTCAAATATCTGAGTTGAGTTTTGTTGTGCTTTTGACTATCAAAGTACAGGCCTAGCCCTGCATTTGAATAAGGCTCCATGTGGCTTCTTTGTGTATTTGAATGCTAATTCAAGCCTCCATTTTTAATATACAAGCTTGGGCATCAGGCTTCAATTATTATTTTTAATCCTTTATATCGTACTAGCTTCTGAGTTGAGTTTTGTTCGTACTAGCTTATTTTGATACATAAAACAAATAGATATCATACAGGTTGTTTTTGTGGGTTTCAAATATCTGAGTTGAGTTTTGTTGTGCTTTTGACTATCAAAGTACAGGCCTAGCCCTGCATTTGAATAAGGCTCCATGTGGCTTCTTTGTGTATTTAAATGCTAATTCAAGCCTCCATTTTTAATATACAAGCTTGGGCATCAGGCCACAATTAGTTTTGTTGTGTGTTTCAAATACCTGAGTTTGTTAATACTATTATTTTTGTTTTTGTTTGTTTTTTGTTTTTTCTCTTCTTTCTTTTTCTTTCTCTAATCCTTTATCATAGTACAGGCCTGGAGAAAAATAAATAAATAAACCATTTTAAATATATTTCAGGCGTGCATTTTAATACACTATAGGCTTCCATACCTTATACTTTTTGGGTGTCTTGCATATCCTAGTTCAGGTATATCTCCTACCCTGCAGGCCTTACTATTATATTTTAAGTTAATTAGCAAGTATTACCTTCACCATACTAAGGTAAGTATAATTTGCATTGTGGGTACTAGTCTATTTTTCTACATATTACACCTGGCCTACTGAATAGTCATCAACTATTGTTGGCTTCTCAGAAGCATGCTACTTTAGTCGCAAATTGATTTGGATTATTACTTGGGTGAGTAAAAGAGTAGGAATGTCTTTTCAAGGGGCCAAATACTTTCCCACAGAAGTGCGTGAGCTTCCAGAGCCAGCAAACCCAGACAGTGAAAAAGAGAAGAGATTAATGGATGTTCTAACACAAATTGTAAATAACAAAAAGTATAGAACAAAGAAGAGAAAAAGTTTGGTCACACAAGCTGTTGTAGCCACAATAGGAGGCCTAATAGACTTAGTTGTAGAATTACGGCAGCATAATTTGGAAACAACAAATAAAATGGAGGAAGCAATGGACAAAAGGGATTGTTTAAAAATTGCAGCTTTGAGAACAACTACAATTGTGGGGGAACTAGAAAGGGAGTTAAGGGAAATAGAAGAGCAGAGGGATGCTTATGGAGTAAAAATAACAGAACTTCAAAACATAATAATGGACTATAAAAATAAAACAAAGTTAGAAGGGATAAAAGGAGTCAGAGACATTGCCAAAATATATCCAGATCTGGATATGTTCGTGGCACAAAATAAAGAACCAGTGCCGAAAATGAACCAAGATAGAAAAGATTTCTTATTTTATTCTGTTCCACAAGTAGATACCATACCACAAGCACCAGTTATTGTTTCAGAATTATTTAATGCAAGGCAAACACCTACAGGATTTTCTATGCAGACTCGACCGATGTCTATGGCAGATAAAGACAATTTCCAGAAATGGTGGGGAAGTATGCCAACTAACAACTTTAATACGTTTAAACATTGGTTTATGAGGGGAGCAGATAGAGCTAAAAAAGGAGGTCTTAACGTAGAGGAATGGACAGAACTGTTAGAATACGCTATGGCTCCTTTGGCTAGTAGACTATTGGGATTTAATAACAGTGTGTCTGATCAGGCAGGAAGAATTGCTGCAACTAATTTCTATCTACTTAGCATAGAGAAAGAAATAGCAAATATTACCATGAGGCCAACAGATGGTCCTAGAGAGGTAGCTCAAAGGATATTTTTTTGGTATACTCTACGACAACCTCAACAGCCTCTAGTGCTGGGCTCACCAGAACATATAGCAAAAGTAATGGAAGCCCTTTCCCCGGAGTGTCAAGAATTTGTCAGGCTTTTTGATGCAACACCAACAGACTTGGAAATGGTACTAACTAGAGCTGATAAGTGGTGGATCAAGCATCCTTTCACAGAACAGGCCTGCTCTGTTTCAGCTGTAAGAACATTTAAGGTCGAGTCTGGTAGAGATATAGATGGTAAATGGAGAAACCAGACGTGGGATGTACCCCAGAACAAGAAGGATGATCAAAACTGGAGACCAAAACAGAACTTTGACAAAAGATGGAGAGATCCACCTAGGGACTATAGGAATAGGGATGGCAGCAACTGGAGGGCTAATCAGGAGGGAGAGAGAAACGGTAACATGGGCTATTGGGAACTCAGGAGACTGACGGATAGGATAGAAGAGGAAAATCACATACTTAAAAACAAGGTAGCTGAGTCAGAGAGGAAATTGAAGGAAAGTGAGGCAAAGATGCAATATAGTGGTATAAAAGAGGGACAGAGTAGAAGTGAGTCACAATGACAAATCCCAACCCCTGCGCCTCAGCGTCTCATTCACTCAGCTAATTTAACCATGGATGAGGCAGGTCGGCCTACCATTTATACAGTCATCGCAGGGGTAGGGAAAAATATGTTGGTAGATGCAGGAGCAGCAGTTACAATGACCAACAGAGTCAAAAATGGGGATTCCTTAGTAAGTATTATGTGAGTTACTGGGAATCCACAGGAGGTTAGAGCAGGTCCAATTGATGTAGCAGTTGGAGAAAAAACAATACAAGTAGAAGCAAAAGTGGGTTGGCCAGAGGAAATATTGGGAATAGAAGCTTTAAAAAAAGGAAATTTCATTGTAGATCTTGCCAATTTTTGTTTGTGGAAGACAGAAAAGTTGAATCAGGTAAGTACAGAGTTGACAAAAGGGGTTGTGCTCCCAATGGCATATATTGTCTCTCGGATAAAAAGTCTGGAAAAAGACAAACTGAAACTAGATGGACAACCAGAATGGCTGCAGAAGCTAATCCAAGACATACCTGTTTGGGCAATTACCGAGATGATAGAAATGCTGGAGAGACGTGGAATAATTAAATCTGGAAATGGGTATGCATGTAACTCACCATGTTGGCCTGTGAGAAAAGCTGTGTTAAAAGGGAATGGAGATGAAAAAGCAGCCTCATCATGGAGACTTACCATTGATTACAGGGCCGTGAACAAACTTGCAAAAAGAATGGCCCCTGTTGTTTTTGTTATGTATATGTTTCTAATGATGGAATCTAGTGTTCCCACAGAGCAAGGCCGTATAAGAATGAAGATGCGTGTCAACAGAAGATTGTGGTGGATCCTTGTTACAGGATGGATAAGTATAAGCTGTATCACAGTAGGAATGGGGAGACAAGCAATAAGGCCAGAAGATACCGCAAATAAGGGAGAGAGTTTGAAAAGATTGGAGTTACATTACGTTCAAGCAGATAGATTTACTTGGCCCAGGGAATTGGAAGTAAAAGAGGGTGGAGGGTTACAAGTAAACATTATTTTGCCACATAATAGTACCAGGGGATTAGCTCTTAGAGCTCCAATAAAAAGTATAGAGGGAGATAACTGGGAATGGGTTATAAGAGATGGACAGATAATGAACACAGGAAACTTTAAAGGAAGGACTAAAATAACAACAAAGGTACAAGAGAGGTTTACAAATACTACAGTAGTAGTGAGTAACTTAACATTAGAAGAAGGTGGAGAATGGGACGCTGCAGTTATAGCTGCCCAGCCTGACCTAGAGGAATTCTGCAATTTTGATACTGGAAAGGGGTGTGTTCTAACAATAGATGAAGTATTTGTCTCTGTAAAGGAGCTGCAACGTTGTAAAGATCAGAAGAAGGTACCATGGCCAATAGGCGGATTGGTGGTGGTACCAACACATGAAACAGTTGTGCAAGGGGTTGGGTGGACTTACTACCCAATAATTCTACATTTTAATGATTTTTCTATTCCTCCAAAGTGCCTGGAATCACAGCGGCAGTGGTTTAAGCAAAGTATACAAGAGACCATCATTGAGTGGACCGGAGCAGGGAGTCGAGAAAAACGGGACACACTTGCAGCCCTTTTAGGAGGAGTCGGAACTGGATTGGGAGTATGGAATTCAGCAGACATCATTGGACTGAACAGCAGGATAAACTCCCTTACTGATGGCATGGGACATGCTATGAAAACAGGTGGAGTAGCTGACCCCCTTATAGTGAGTAGACTGACAGACAATGTTGATGACATACACACCATTGCCAACAACCTGCACCTAGTTGAGGAAAATATTGCTTCCATTGCTAACAGCATTAAGAATGAAATAGTGGGAACTGCCATTTTCTGTTCTATGATTGGAGGAAAGCTGTTGACAGATTTAAAGGAAACTATTAAAGACATCCAGGAAAACAAGTGGGCAAGACAAATCAATGCAACAAGGATTATCACGTCATTGAAAAGAAAAGGAGTGGACATCACTGAGGACAATCTTAAATACAGCTATATTGAAGGCCCAGATCAATGGATGCCACATGGACTACAATCTGGGACAATAGGACTAATCCTGGCAATTCCCCGTTGGGAGGGGCAGGCAGAGCAACTGAACTTTATACATAGCATTGGCACGTTAAGTGATGGAATCTACAAGCAACACTTCCCATCAAAAAGACTGGCCACTATTACAGGATTGGAGATGGATGAAAGCTGTTGCAGGAAATCTCAACACCGATGGCTGTGCAGTTGTGTTTGGGAGAAAGGAGCTGAGGAGGATGGCTGGGTGCAGTTGATAAAAGAAAACCTGGTGCAAGAAGTGATCCGCATAGGGGACATTGCATGCTTTATCGGCCACTCTGAATATAGGACAGTTGATGGAATATGTTTGGTGGAAGAAGGGTCTTGTATCATGGTAACCACTACTATACATGTAGGAACTCATACACTATTTCCATCAAGAAACCTTACCACTGAAATGATCAATTTTACTGCAAATGCAGATTGGACAAATTTTACAATGAACCTTTTTACCTTGGAACTTCATGAGTCAGAGACACATCCAGTCCTACGAACACTGTCGCTGGTACTCATGTTCATTCAAGTATTAACGACAATTATAATAATATACTTTTGTGTGGCAATGAAACAAATGAGGAAGAAACTTGCAAGGAGGATATATAATAATGAAATTTAAATGTTTTTTTTTTGTCTTTTTCCTCTTCTTTCTCTCTCTCATACATTCTTCAATAAAGTTTTACATTGCACATACATAAACATTTATCACACACTCTCACCTAAATTCTATAAGTTCTGTTTTTGTGTAATATGTGGATTGACAGCCATAGGAAAGTACATGAGAACTTATGTCGCTGAGGGAACTATTCCGGAGGGACGGTGGGTTGAATTTCTCCTGTATATCAGGTTTTTGCTCCCACTAGGTTCTCCTGTACTAGAGGGATAACTAGAAAACTGAGCAACATAGAAGAAGAAAACGTGAGGGAATGTGGTAACTTGTCTTCCTTGAATGGTAATTCAGGACTTCCTTAAACAGGTCTATGTAGGAGGGCTGAGAATCTTTACTTCCCTCCCACAATTGCTAAAGGAAGTCATGCATGGACAGGATGTGATGTAAATTACATCATCTCAACTAAGGATATATCCAGGCAGGAAACTGGTGCTGCTTCCTGTTTTCTTCCTGGATGGTGTTGGTGATGGTTGATGGTGATGGAGATGGTCTAACCGTGGGTAAGATCAAGCGTTTGGGGAAGGGGATTATATAGGTAGATAGATTTATAAAGGGGTGTTGCTCCGTGGATCTGGGCTGTGTGTTTGTGATACATTTATAGTATTGTGTTGTTGCCTTTTAATAAATACCTTTTAATGTAGACGGACCTTGTGTAACATTTATATATATTAATTTGGTGATACACCACGCACATTGAAGAGGATAAAAAGGTATTTAAGAAGCACCATGGCCCTGGAGCGGTTGAATGCATTGGTTTGAAGGAATTGGAGGCACCTTCAAGGGTAAGTAAAGTTCTCAGAAATGGCACCACCGAACTACCAAAAATAACTAGTGGTAAGTAAAGTATGAATGGTGTGTGAGGGTGCATATGGAAGGTGCTATGAAAGGTGTGTGAATGGTCAGTAACAATTGTTGAAGCCTTGGCGTGGCGTTACTGCTCATATGGTTATCCATATGCTAATTCAACGTGTTTGTTTGACATTGAGTATTGTGTTGTCTAAACAGAAGTGAAATGTTGTTGTTTTCTTGAATCCCAAGATCCACTGGTTTGGGCCTATACAGTCCTGATTGGTCTTTTAAGGTATGTTTGGGGCCTATATGATCACACTTGGTCTTCTAAGGTATGTTTGGGGCCTATATGGTCACACTTGGTCTTCTAAGGTATGTTTGGGGACTATATGGTTCCACTTGGTCTTTTAAGGTTTTTAAGGTATGGTTTTGTTCTTGAATGGTCTGATTGATTTGCTTGTTTTCTTTCAACCCCAGGTGCAAACCCAATGTGGCAGCAGATTTGTTTGTACTCGTTGATCAACTTACTGAACGTGAATACCCTGAGAAGAAGAGCCGACTAATGGTAAGTGTCACTGCTTTAATTTTTCTGTTAATGCGTATAGGTGCAATTATGATATTGCTGTAGTCTTGTCACATGAGTTTTTTTTCAATCTATATTGTATACCAATGAATTTAACACATTGTTACTTTACTTCTTGACATTGCTGCATTGCTGATCATGTATTTCAATGGGCTTTACAAGTATAAGGTCATTGGGCGGGGCTTATAAAGATCATTATGATGCCAGGGGGAGGAGTTATAAAAATGGGTGTGGTTTGAAAAGGGGAGGGGCTACATTTCGCCCTGGCACCCCTCCAACTTGAAAGTTCACCAGCCGCCACTGCCTACGACCCCGTACAATGTAGGCAGGGAGCCATAGGCGCTCATCCCTACGACCCTGCACGCATTAAGCATCATACCTACGACCCGCGGGACTAAAGAACTCAAATACACAATTCACAGTGCGAGACCCGTAGCACGTTGAAAAAAATTGCCTGAAAAAATTACGGCCCATAACACAAAGGAAACCGCCACTTAAAGAAAAAAAAATATGACTCACAAAAAATATGAACTTAACGGTCGAACCGCGCACATCACAAAACACGAAAAACACCAAAAAAACAACAACAAAAGAACCAAAACATCACACATCACAGGGGGGACAGCCAGGACGTCTGGGAGTGAGGTTGCACGCAAATTTAAGTTGAATTTGCAGAGTTTCGCCACTCCAAAATCACCTAAGCGAGAAAAAAAATGGCCGCCAAAAAAACGAAAACAAGGCTACACGAACCCTAAAAACGCAAAACACCGCCAGGCACATACGACTTTTACCCAGGAATGTACAAGGTACAAAATACACTATTAGGAAGGAAGGAATATGCTCGAGACCCGCATAACACATACACACTCGCCGCCATTTTACAACACTACCTCAAAACTAATAACATAACCATTCTAAAATATCGCATTACACAACTAAACAACGGTTTAGCCTCGCGTACGCAGCCTATTTACACTGCACACTTGCCACATTGATGACACTTTCTCCTCAGATCACCAACAGTCCAAATGTACATTGTATGCTGCAGGAAATACAACAGCGTTTGTTAGCTCTTCAGCATATTGATTCCTGGATATATTCATTACAAATAGGTAAAGTATATTAATTTATTATTTAATTTATTAAATAATTATTATAAAAAAATATATTTCTATAAACAAAAACAGAGCAGAGGAGAGACTCGCTTTGCGAAAGGCACTCAGTGCAGAGCTCACAATGAGCGCAATATGAAAACGATATTGCATCATTTTTTGACGGCAAGTCACTAGTTTTAATATAACAAGATGATATAAAAAATTATAACAGATAAATATCAAGGTACAGCAATTATTAATTATCAGTTATTATCACATAGTCAACATAATCATGCATAAGACATGCACAATATGCTTAATATAATTAATATGGTAAATTATGACATCAGAAATAGTTATAAAAGAATTATTTTGGTGTGTTTACAAATATCTATTTATTAAGATATACCATTTTAATATCATATGATTTAAAGTCAAATTATAGTATTATCTCTAATTCAAAATAGAAAATATTTTTCATTACAATTAGTTATCAGATATATTAGATTGCTATAACAGCTGATATTTGTGGTATTTCTTAAAATTCACAAATTATAGTGGTATATATCAGATAAATATTGATATAGCAATCTATTTTACAGTATATTAACAAAATAATTCCATGATTATAATGAAAAAATAAAATTTAGAGAAACATTAATCTTATAACGTACCTAGTCCTTGTACTTGATTTCATCCAATGACTCAGCCCAATGAAGAATTTCTTGGATGTAAGTGTATAATTTATTTTGTAAGTGATCTGTGAGGATTTGTTTGTAGAGTGCATTTTGAGTTTTTCTATGCGTTTGGGATTATCCCAAAATAGTGAGTGTTAGAGTATTCTTCTTATGAAGTTCACCAAAGTGTGTGTATGTGTCTCTTTTCTTCCAGTTCTCATTTTTTCTTCTTTCCTTCTTCTATCCCCAAAGAACAAGTTTCTCTCCCTATTACACCCACAACTTAATTTGCTTATCAGGTATTTAAATTAGGCTACCAATCAGAAATTATAATGATGTCATAAAATATTTAACACTTAAGAGGATGTATTTTTTTCTAGAGACTTATTAAGTGTCAATTAATTTCTTTGAACACAAAAGGGTGCTCTTGAACCTTCAAATTACAATCAAATAATTAAAATAAAATTAGCTAATGACCCTTGACCTACAAAACTATAAACAAGATATGGTCAGTGATAATGGGTGCCAGTTATATATACCAAGAAATAATTTATGTTCTGAGAAAATATCACTGTAAACATTCTTATCTAAGAAAGCCCCACCATGTCTGGACCTTAACCATACAAATTTGAAGGAATACACTTTTTAACAAATATACTTCAAGTTGAACATTTCCAATTAGCTCAGAAATTTGCTTAGGCAATGTGTCTATTACAGAACAAAGGACTCTTAAGAATCCTATTTCAGTGAGAATTTGGAAAAACACATTTTTACATAGATATTTTCCAAAATGGAAATGCATGCATATATATATATATATATATATATATATATATATATATATATATATATATGTATACAGCATATGAAATATTAATACATTGGATATAAAAGAAAGGTTATAATAGGAATATCATATTATATAATAACAACCAGGTAAGATTGGACATAATTTGTAATAAAAGTTCTGACACTGTCTTCCTAGCTTCAGATATACTTTGCCATTCACTTCAGTTTGATATAGCCCCGTTTCTGTTTTTTAGACTTTGTTAATTGTGTTTTATTATCTGATTGACATTAAAGCCAAAGTGGAGAAAAACACAATATCATTACAGTTCAGAAATGCATAAGGCTCTCTTCCCTTTTATTTCACATATCAGGACAGATGAGTAGAAAACAATCTCACACTCTAATGTAATATTTGTACACTATAGATCAATTATTACTCAAAAACCTTTTATACTGTTTAAAATGTGAGCGTTTACATGCACGCTACAATTTTTTGGACTACAATCACACAGTACCTTGACACCGATATTTGACAGTTGACATTGAGTAATGCAAAATCCACTTGAAGTAGCTTTACTTGAATACTTTTTTTCTGAAGAACATGCAGGATTGAGACAATGGTATATATGTGCCACATATATTGGCCTTTTTATGAGTTATACAAGTTTAGATTTTCTTAAACTTAAGCATCTAAAGAATTGTTAATGTTTCCATAACTATAACATACCTCCAGTTGTATGTATAATTATGCATTTTTACTACAATTTTCTTTTCTTTGTGTTTACAGTTTGATTATTAATAATATATTTGGGATGCTGTACACGGGTTGTAATTGACAAATAATATTTATGATAATAAAAATGGATGTATTACTGAGATGATTTGAATTAATGACTATGGAGTTACTATTTTAGTAGCATCCAATAATAAACTGTGAATCATTGTAATTTCTTAAATGACCACTGTAATGCTTTAACTAGAGGAGCTAGTTGTTTTCATGATATGTTTTAATCATTATTATAAATCCTGTAATAATTTATTATTGCAATATTCAATATTAAATTTATTTTCAAAGGCTAGGGTATCAGACTCCAGCTGAACCAATTGTCTCCATCAAAGGGGAAGAGTGTTGGATGAGTAACAGGTCTAAATAGTTTTAAGAACAATATCATTAGATAAAAGGCATAATTATCAAAATCTTGTTGCCAAAACAAACCACAGAAGCTCACCAACCAGTGAAGATTATTGTGTCAATATTACTTTATTTGCCTGAAAATGTAGCATAATGGATGTAGGCCAGCAGGAACTGAGTTTGATCTTTGAAAGTAATTTAATATTGAATATTGATATTTTGAATTCACTGAATATGAGCTAATATGCTCACTGTGTATACAACATTCAAAGTTTTACATTCTTTATGGAAATGCTGTTTTCAGCAAAATATAGATATCAGGTTCATCCTTGTCTAACGTAGTCTAACGTGAGATCTCTTATCAGAAGGTAATGTTGCCTTAGAACACCAATAAACTAACAATAACATGAGAATATATAAACCTTTGCTTCATTTGTTTATAGCATATTTTTACAATGCATTGTGTCAGATGTTTTCCTTTATGACATGAGGCAGAATTTCCACAGTTTCTGTTGATTGATAAAGAAGAGATTGAGGGTATCCTCATAGATCATTAATCAAAATATCCTTCATTTCTGCATTGTACATTAAATATATTAAAATCAGAAAAATAAAAAAGACTTTTCTTCATAATGATCCTATATGCAGGGCCAGATATTGCCATTTTGTAGCCCTATACCAGTATGCAGAAGAAAGATGAGTAAGAGAGGAGTATGGAAGGATTTTTTTCTGGCTATTGTAGTGAGAAAATGGGTAAGGCTAAAGACAGAGAAGGGTAGAAACATAGAACATAAGGATCAAAATACACTTATTTCATGTTATATCTGCCTTAAAAGTATGCCTAAAAAGTGTGTCTTAATTAATCCTAAGGATGTCATTGTGCTTGAATAAGTAGGAAATGGCTGAGGCTAGACCCAGAAAAGACAGGGGTATTTCTTTAAGGTCTCTGTTGGACAGGATTGGATCTTCTTTTTGTTACTACCCAATTTTGGGTAGTTCTAGATTATGGTCCGACACTAAAATATCAAGTGTAAGCTTTGATAAAAAAAAAAAATAATCTCAAGAACATAGCCAGGATAAAGCGCTTGATTCCCACCAGAAGACCTCCCTATTTTAGTTCATGTCTTTATATACAGGACTGCCAAATAAAGAGCAGGATTACTTACAGTTGGTACAAAATGCTGCAGCAAGATCATTAACAAACCAATCTCGTTTTGGCACATAGCACTTGCCATCTGTGCCCTGCACTGGATCCTTGTGAAAGACTATATATATGTCAAACCTGGCCTGTTGACATATGATAGATGCCCTAGCTATCTGAAGGAGCTTCTCACATCTTGTGTTCCATCTTGAGATCTGCAGGTGAAAAATATATCAGCCATTCCCAGAATCTCTTCACAAACCTCTGGGTACATAGTTTTAAGTACACAGGACCAAGATTCGTAAACTCTCTACTACGCTCAATGAGAGATGCCACTAACTTATTATATATATATATATATATATATATATATATATATATATATATATATATATATATATTCAGAAAACAACTGAAGACCATTTTCCCAACACGGGCTTCCAAATAACTTTTTTTTCTCTCATTCTTTGCATTCTTTCTGGCTGAAACACATTATATATATTAATGATGATGATGATAACAATAATGACAATGATTCTTATTATTCTTATTACCCAGCAGCATTCTGTAATATGTACCAACTGTATTATTCCAAGGCTTCTTGAATTGCTTTATAGGAAGAGGGGATACTAGATGGAGAGATAGAGAAATAGGAGAATGGAGAGAGAAAGAGGTAAGAGAGAAGGATAAGGAAATGGGAAAGTTTGATGTTCCTGTGTCGTTCAGTTGTGTCCGACTCTCAGTGACCTTATGGACTGTAACTCACCAGGCACATCTTTTTGGCCAACTGGTCATGCTGATTCACTTGGTATCCCTCTCCAGTGGGCCACAGCATACAGCTCCTGGTATTCCTAGGTGGCCTCCCGTCCAAGTACTGACCAGGCTCAGTGCTGCATGGCTTCAGGGTGGTGTGATCTCTTGGTTTCCTGACTGGAATTGAACCCAGGTTGTAGCTGTGAAAGCACTGAATCCTAACCACGGGACCACCATGGAATCCTAAGGGGAAAGTAGTAAGTGATTAAAAGAGCAGAAAAAGTGATTTCGATAAAATTAATAAATGGTTATATGGGATGTAAGACTAAGGCGAAATGGCTTTAAGGGGAAAAGAAAGAATAGGGCAGGTCGAGTGGACATGGAATAAAAGCTAAGCCCTCTTGCCTGCCTACCCTTGATTTAAAAATAATTACATTCTGCATGTTAAAAAAAAAAGAGCCACATTCAATTCCAAGTCCACAATTCGATTGCAGACGGCCGAATGTCTGTGGGTGTTTTGCAGGCTCCCGTTCGTCTCCGATTCTGGAGCTATTCAATTGCTCAAGTCTGCAAGTTACTGTCCCAAAGCCGAAACCGTAAACCATGCCCTGGTTCAGAGCACTTCAGGGCGGTAAAATTATGAATTCAGCAAGCCTGTAACCGCTCATTTCGAATCATCCAATAGTAAATGAGACTGTCATTATTACGGCAGTAAAACATGGAGATTACATGTCAATCAATTATGTTCGGGGGTCCGATATGCAATCAGACTCGCAAACCCCCAAAATAAAGAATTATGAAAATTAATGGCAATACTGTTCTAGTCCTTATGGGTGGCCTGATATGTATTAACTCATTGATACACAAGATCGATTTAGGTCCGAAATGAAACATAAAAATAAATGTAATTTCCTGACGATTTGCGAGTTTGAGACTGTTGTGTAATTAATTCTAATGTCTATCATCGCTTTCCTTGTTATTTACAGTGCAGTATTAATTATTTTTTTGCATTTACAGTGCTACAAATAGGTGTTTAACCCCCTTGCAGGTCCTCTCTAGCACTCGTAGGATTTGTTCCTTCATTTGTCATTTAGGCGTCTGAAAACATTTGTGGGCTTGGGGAAATTGAGCAATTGAATAGCAATTTGCGATTTTAGCAATTGTAACTCGAAAGTGAAAGATCAAAGGCTTCTGGAGGCTGTAAGTTACGAGTTTAACCATCGCAATATTTTCAAGGTCGTAACTCGTAACCTGCGGAGCCCGCAAAAAGATGCCAATTGAATAGCAAATTAATTTGTGACCTCACTTACGGGCTACCGGATCGCCCGAAACCTCAATTGAATCTGGCCCATAATGTGTAAATAAATGTTTGCGAATGCTAGATACCTGTAAGTCTCTGTGGATTCATGAATAGAATAAAGTGCACTGAGAAATTTTTAGTGTGTGCTTGGAATTTTTTTTTTACATTTTCCTAGCATAAAATGTTAAGCAGCAATTATACACGTTACGTAAATCAGTATAACACATTATAGCCTTACTCAAATCTACTTTAATGTCAGAGTTCCTGATATAAAGCTTGAATAAACTAGTTTATTCTTCCTCTTGTTCTTTTTCACCTCTGAGGTGTCAGCAAATTTTAGAAAATGAGTCATGGATTGCTCAATACAAAGAATTATCATAAATGTTAAACACCGCTGCAGTGGGGTAATCTACCTGTTCATGGGTTAGTTTATATATCTAGATTAATGTTCAACTGGGAACAGGTGCATGTACTTTAGACATTTGGAATGAAAATGCAATTCCTCAAAGAAACATCGTTTCTAGGCATCTAATCATATCTGTGTAATTATCACAATGTACTGTCTGAGTCTGCTTTATAGGACAGAGATTAGCAGAAGTATAGCTAGGTCAGGGTATTAAAGTGCTTGGAGTATAGTGGTACGTGTAGTTATAGGCTTATAGTAGAGCAATGCTTACAAGAATTGTAATGAATCTCTCAACAGGTTCTATGTCTTTTATCAATGTGTAGTTGCTAATAGATTGTAACAGTGTACTTAAAGGGATGTGGAACCACTATTTTATTCATGCATTTAAAAGATAATTCTTTCAACATTAATGCATTTGTGTTTTGCATGAAATATTTTTGAGTAAAACCAGTTTAAACTTCATTTAAACTAATAGAAAATGCACAAAGCATATATATATATATATATATATATATATATATATATATATATATATATATATATATATATTCATTGGTAGTGAAATATGAATCATATAGCTATATTACTGCTCACCGGTTGACAGGGCAAAGACCAGAACCAGTTACACATTTAAACCCGTTTCTTCTGCTTTGATTAACAAAATACATTATCAAATACTTTCAGATGCAGCAAAGAAAAAAAATGCTTTAATACCTCCTCACTCCGGCTATCACAGAGTATGATTGCTGATAAAAAGTTATCCACAACAGTGAATTGAGTAAATTTAGATAAAAAAAAAACCTCTTAACTCTCCTATAGTAAATACAAAAGGAATTATTTACTATTTAGAAGAGCATGTTTTAATATTTTTTGTATGAATAATTAGTGTATTGTTCTTATTTTTACTGTTATTATTAATGATAATAATAATAATAATAATAATAATAATCGTTAGAACATTTATAGCAGTTTTATTTACAATGATATAGTAATGTAGAATGTGTACAATAAGCAAAAAGATAAAACAAGTACTATGGTACATACAATACAATAAGATAACTGACAATTTAATGCTAAAAAGTTAAGGATTTCAATCTAGAAGTATGTTTGGGAATACGGCACAGTAAGGTTACAGATGCACAATAGCAATGATCAAGGCACTAGGCTTCAGCTAATGGTAAAAGAAAAATATTTTGTAATCCTTATGTAAAGGAGCTTTTGCAAATGGCAGGACGTCTTCTGTTCTGGGCGTGTCAGGACACTGAGCCACTCAGATCTATGGAGAAACCATTTACTTGATACACAGAGATGGTCGCCATGATATTTCAGTGCTGCCTTTAGCATTGGGACTAAAATATATTTTTTAAACTCTGTATTACTTTTTATTTCATGCACCCTAAATAACTCTTATACAACATGCTGTTTTAACTGCTTGATAGAAATACTCAGAACCTATATCCATTTAAACTCACCAAATGCTGAACACTGAGTCTTTTACCCAGAACAGGTAACAAACAAACAGAATCGAGTGACAGATTGTAAAGTCACAACTATAACAAAAAGTTCAATATTTTATCTTTTGTACTATATTTACTCATGTAAAGTGCTATGGGTATATGTAATAGCTCTGAGTAAAACCACTGGGAATAAAACATATTCTTACTGGCTATCAAATTCTGTTTATTATGTACTATTACATATCATTAAACTAGAAGTGATTTTCTTTGTAAATCAAAGGTGAAATTATACTATAAAGATACGTAAAATTAACTATTTATATTTTCATTATTTTAAACAGAGAGGGATAGAGACAGCAGTGTGGAGCCTATGATCATTTGGAGCAACAGTGGAACAGCTAAAAGTCTCAGCGAAATATACAGGCCAGTGAATATAAGGACTTGTGAATTGTTTGATTATTCTCCATCCAGGTTTAGTTGGTGAGGAAACTGTGTAAGAAAGTGCTTCTGAAGCTAGGCCTATTATTTTCTTTGATTAATTTTGGTTTGTTAGTTTTGTATCACTGGCCAAATTTGAGTAAAACTTGGACAAGTATATACAACCTCTTGTATTGTGTTTCTCAATCAAAGTTCCTGAAACCCAGAAGAGACTAACTTGTCACACTATACATAGGCGAAGATTCCACAAGTTACCACTGAGTATACATAAGCAAAGATTCTTCAGGTGCCCACTGCCTTTTCATTTGCCAAGATACATATGCCAAGATACATATTTAAAGATTCCCCTGGTGTCCGATATCTATATATGGTTCGCTTACAACATTCAATTAGCATTTCTCTTGTTAATTAGTACAAACTAATATTTAAATTCATATATGTATATATACTGTCCTGTGCTCCACCTGTGTCAGGTCACATGCTGGTCCTTACCTCTTATTGCTTTACTCATCGTCTTTGGGTATGCCCACGGCACATTATAGGCAAATTATAGTATATGCCAAAAGATAGATAGATAGATGTAGTTTTATACCACTTTAATAATATTAGAGAATGTTTGATGAACAATATTCTTTTTGTTTCTTCAGTGGAGCAGAGAGAGATAATGGCATTTATTCTTAGTAAATGAATGTCCTATCACTTCATTTAATGATACTACAGGTAGGAAACCAATTTATCCGCCATTGGATAATTGGACACCTCCTTTAATCCAGCAGTCTCACAACCTCTGCACTGACAGGTAATCACCACTTCCGCTTTCATGCCCTTGGGTGGCTGCAGGAGCTCATGGTTACTGTAGGCAGTGAAGGGATTGAGTGGCTTTGTCCAATTAACCGATTTTATGAATCACAGCTGGTCCTTCAAATCGATTAATCCAGCGAGGAGTTGGAACAGAGGATGCTGTATAATCAGTGTCCTAATTGTATTGTGTAGAAGAAGTATGTACCTCTAAACAAAAAAATATATATTCTGCTTATAATGACTGTATTTCAGTGTTAACTTGCTGTGAGATTTTAGCTGGTCATAAGCACAGATAACCTGAGAAATTATTTACCAACAGCCTTATTAAATTGCGATTCAGTAAATTTAAAAGGGCTCTATTTAAGCACACAGCATATTTTTTTTACTGAAGTTTTTATTTAGTGAAGGCCTTGCTTTTGGATAGAAGTTCGCTAACTAAAAACTTCTGTAAAAAAAATATGCTATGTGCTTAACTTGAGCCCTTTTAAATTACAGAATCGCAATTTAATAAGGCTGCAAATATCCAAGGTTTAAAGGTTTCCCTTTAATTACTGGAGAGAGACAAATTGTATGCACTGGCAGAGGTGGGTTTAAGGGACAATCAGCATCTGGCAAATATATTATTAGGCGTGGCCTAATAACTGCTCAATGTTATCTTTGCAGCATCAATCCTGTCCAAGTTGCTGGTTATTGTTAAACCCCAGTCTTTCTACCAACCAATCACACCTTATCTGGGACAATTAATTGCTGCTCTGGCCTCCTCTCAGTGCCTATTGAAGGTTACTGTGATTGGCAGTACTACTGGTTGCGCCTATGGTTTCCTGTTCTATTCGGCTACAGTTCCTTCTCCATTCCTTTTGAACTGATCTTTTGCTGCTGACCCAGGTTGTTACTGACCTTGTTTGATTCCTCCCTGTGCCCTTGGACTTGCTACTTCTTGCCATCCTCTGGTACTTCACCACTGAAAAGTTTCACCTGGACAGTCCTGATAAATTCATCCCACTTCTCTGACTTTCACAAGATTACACTGATGAGCAATCTGTAACATTTCTCAGAAGACACTTGAGTAAGTAACCTCAGAAAGGGAGACATTGATTGCCTGAATTCTTTGAGTTTGGTAATTCTCCCACAACCTATGTAAAGAGGAGCAGCACAATTCAATCAACCAGAGAGGGACTTTGCTATTGTCACCTGCAGAGCACTCAGCACTTCCAAAATGAAATCCACAGTAACAAGAGAAGCTCTGTTAGTAGCAGTGCCCCTAGGCGGTTGTCTGCTCAGGGCAATCGGAAATATGGCCCTAAATAAAGTAGCAGGAGCATGAATTACAATGTTGCGGTTTATTTTGCAAGTTGAAGTTAAAATATGAATAATTGATGCCATTGCTTTTATTTAGATACAAATATGCTTTATGGGTTTTATACATACAGAAAATACCATATTAGTTTATTACAGTACAAATAAATAAAATAATATAGTGTTGGATATTTCTCCATTGATTCGACTAAAGCCAGATCACTCATCTTGTAGTGAGGGGTAAAAATATGTAGTAGAGCAGTTCCTGACAGCCATAGGCCCCTTTTTAATTGAAATTTTCTACAGTTACAGAGCGATTCAATTGAACAAGCCCGCAAATACCTGGGCGAAAGCCGAAACTATAAACCATGCAACCGTAAGTACCATTACAGAGTGTGATCATGATCAATTAAATAAGGCGTAATTACCAATTTAGAAACAGCCAATAATTAATAAGACATCACAACATCATTAAAACATGGAGGTTAAACGTCAATCAATTAGGATTTAGAAGTCCGATATGCGATCGGACTCGCAATCCAACAATGCACAAAATAATAAAAATGAATGAAGGAAATATTCTAGTCCTTGTGGGTGGCCTGATATGTATTAACTCCCGAGATTGATAGGATACGGAAATTAAACCTAAAAAAAATAAACTATTTTTGATTGCAGCTTTGCAAGCTTGAGACTGTTGTGCGATTAATTCTAATGTCTTTCATCGCTTTCCCCAACTTTTAAAGTGCAGTATTGATTTTTTATTTGCAGTGCTTTGAACAGGTGTTTAACCCCCTTGCGAGTCCTATGTGGTCCCCTTTAGGATTTTCTTCTACATTTGCCATTTACAGGTGTGAGAACATTTGTGGGCTTGAGGAATAGTAGCAATCGAATAGAGATTTGCGACTGTAACACTTACCGGCTTGAAAGATCAAAGGCTTACATAGATTGGAGTTACAATTTTAACAATCGCAAGGATTTTCAGCCCGTAACCAAAAAATCATTTACGGCTACCAAAAAGACACAATTTAATAGCAAATTAGTTTACGTGCTCCCGCACCTACAATTTTCTCAATTGAATAGGAACCATAGTCTTCATTCAGATCAGTTTGGTAAATGGTGCATTGGTGTACACAAAGAAATTATCACCCAGTACATAGTGATAAATTCCCTCCGGAGCTGTCGGTCTGGCCTGTTAAATATCAGCTAAAAAGATTGGGGGACATTGGATGGGGGGATTTCTTCTATTTTGCCTGCTATTAATTTATTTTCTATTTAGTAAATAGTTTCTAAGAAATTAATTTATTTTTTTATAAAAAAAATGAAATTTACCTGGTGTTTTTAAGTATTTAATATTAAGTTGTTTTTTTTTTTTTTTCTTTTAAAGAGAGTTCCTTGTTTTGCTGGATTTTCATTGATAAAAAAAAGGAAAGCTTTGTAGTAACTGTATTACATCTGATCTATGTCAAGGGTGTAAATAGCTCCATTATCTTCCACATTGTCTCTTATAATGCCACATCAAAATATTTTTAAAGTGCTTCCTGAGGCTGGAACTGATTACAACTGAAGGTCATTTTTTGGTGGCAAAACAGAGTGCGTAAGTAGACACCACAATTCATTGCCACAGTGTTTAGCATGTATCTTAGTCCAAGGTTGCTTAATAAGCCCAAAATAGAGCAAAACATTCAAATGAACCCAGTTTGAGGTTCATGATTTTTAGCAAGAATTCCATAAAAAGAAAAAATGTAAATGTGCTATGAAAGGAGGAAATTGCAGAAAGTGTTGTTTGTCACTGTGTAACTATAGATATAGATACACTGTAGAGAAATTGGGGATATTCAAAAAGATGAAAGGTTTCACGTGAGTGAGGTTAGTGTTTAGCAGAAACTGTGTTATTCCACTGAGCACACTCACTAAACTGTGGAGTGGCCTCTCCAACTTGCACAAGAGGCTCCACAGAAGAACTACGCATAGTCTCATCTCACCAGTGGAGGAATCTCACCAAAGAACCAGTACCAGTATAATTTTTTGGCAGATACAAACAGATACAAACATTTTGCATAATCTAGTCACCACACCTTCCTATATAATTTAAAACCTCAGCCCATTTTGGTCCTTATTTTGTCCTATACTTATCTTGTTGTATTTCATTACTATATCATGTTAACCTATACACTTAGGGCCTCGTTCTATTAACGGCCATAGGAGATGCTGGCCGCAAGGGCTCCGGCAGACTTGCGGCCGGCGCCCTGTTATCCCTTGCGGCCGCACGCGCCGCAGGAAAGCCTTTGATCTTACACGGCAGCAAGAGTTTCGGCCGCAAGAAAGCCACGGTTGCTATTCAAATGCTATGTAAACCCTCTCGTCATGGCCGTAATTATCTAAAACCGAGCCGCAGCTTACTTGCACCAAAAAGGTCCCGCGAGCACCAATTAAGCACATAATAAAGCCATCCTGCACTTTGATGAGAGTGATTGGAGGTGTTAGTATTCATAGCACAACATTCCCCTACACTCAAATCTGAAAATCATTTTTAGTTTAATTCATGTCAAATGTCCGTGGACAAAGTTCCAAGGGCTTGGAGCACCTCAGACCCACAAAGGCTGTGGGATTAGCCTCTGTCAAGTCCGTCAATGGGTAAAATAGACCTACGGGTCGTAAAGGGCTTACTTACAATTCGTAGCATAGAAAAGCCATCCTGTACTTATATTAAAAGTGAAAGTGATGTTTGGTTTTAGAATTAATAGCTCAACATTCCCCTACTCTCAAATCCGCAAATAAAGATATTTAACTTCATGTTCAATCTTCGTGTTTTATCTATCATGCCAGCCCGCACGGGTTTGAATAACGAGCTACGGGCTTGAATAAACGAGCTACGGGCTTGATCATTGATGTCTGGGGGACTTGGACGGATTTTAAAATCAAAGTACAATTTGGCGATGTGCAAGCTTGAGAATATTTTGCTATTAATCCTCATGCCCCCCATTATGTTCCCCATCATTTACAGTGCTTAGCAGTGCTGGATTGAATATATATTTGCTTCTACAATGCTTTGTTTGCGGCCCTCAACCTCCAAACCCGTATGGGTTTTAACAAGGACGAGCCTGCGGGACTACGGGACGGAAAATAAACCGTAAATGATATAACGGATTTGGGCGATGTGCAAGCTTGAGAGGGTGTTGCTATTAATCCTCATGTCCCCCATTATGATAGCATTTACAGAGCTTTACAGTGCCATCTTGAATTTATATTTGCATTTACAGTTTTCTGACTTTGCGGCCAGAAAACAAGATTTACGGGCGCGGGAAAAACGCTTGCGGCCATTTGCATGTATATCCTTGCGGCGCCGTCCATTTGAATAGCAGGGTAGCAGTAGCTCTACACAGGGCCGTAAGATGGCCGCAAGGAATCGCAGCTTTGCGGCCATTTTGCGGCCGTTAATAGAATGAGGCCCTTAGGGAATTTGTATATATCGAACACTCATTAAAGCTATAACAGCAATTAAACACACAATACTTTACTTTAAAAGCATGGGAAGACATAAAAAGACATTAGAATTAATTGCACAACAGTCTCAAAACCAATTAAAAATATTATTTTTTATTTTTATTTCTGAGAAATATTGATCCCGGGACTCACGGGGATAATACATATCATGAAACCCACACAGACTAAAACAGATGAGTATTTTATAGATTGCTAGATTGCTTGACTACGAGCCCAATCAGCAAATTACTTATTGGCACTAATTAATTTCTAGCCTCCGATTGCAGATTAAATTTAACTTCCATGTTTTGCTGATATCATGATGACGACCTCATTTACTGTTGGCTGTGTCTAAGAAGTAAATTAAGGGCTGACATAAATATTATCAGTTCATATGATCACGCCCCCTGGAAACCTACTTAAAACGGCAGGGTTTACAAGACATTTAGAGAAAAAAACACACACAAACCAAATTTACGAGTTTGAGGCATTTGCAAGCTTCTAATAGAATAGGGCCCAATGATATGAACTTTACAGCTGGGTTCATTGTCTACTGTCCCTTCTTAAAATATTTGTTTTAAATTTTTCAAAAAGTTTTTATTGTTCAAAAGAAAAGAAGAAAACTGTAAGTCATAGGGGCATCCAGTACGAGTGGGGAAACAGTATTGTTAGAAGTCCAAGCTTTTAGCTCTGGTGTAGGTAGTTCATTATGGGGCTGGCTAGTGAGTATTTTGAACAAAGAGCTGATGTGTGTATTCTACATAAAGTAAAAAGAACAAAGAGGGCACAAAGACAAGGAATGTTATGGTGGAGTCATAAAACAGGATGGCTCTTGTGCTTGTCTCCGGTATAGGATCCTATTGCTTACATTCCCGTGATAGGTCTGTAGAAGCAGGGATTACGGTGAGTCCCTTGTTGTTGCGCAAGTGTGCAGGTATGAGCCAATGTCGTTCAGTACACATTTAGACCCTCATGCTAATCGGGTTGTGTAAATTGCAGTGTAGCCATAAATCGTGGAGTAAATGTGGGAGCTTTTTTCCCTACGTTACACGTTTATGTTAATCTTTAGCTCCCCTACATTACGGCACTCAGCCCACATCCGTAAATCCTGTCTTGTCCGTAAGCTTTACAGATAGAAACAGCTCTAGGAACCAGTAGAAAATGAGAACGTCATCATTATTATGAGTTAAAACAGGTGCTGTAACTGCGCCAAGGAATTATTTATATTATTCAACATTAAAAAGATGTGATAATTATATTTATAGCTACAATATTTAAAAATGTGTTTATTTATTATTATATATAGACAATGCATTAAAGCATTTGTTCCTAGGCAATGTGGTTTCCTGATATGTATTAACCCCTTAAGTAGTGGGTTGTGTGTTGCACTTGATCATATATCACAATATCACATTTTTGGATTACACATATGTTGATATTTGACTATTAAGTGTCAAATAAAATTGAAATTTCATAATTTTTTATTGTTTTGTGGTGCTATACTTTCACTTTAACTGCTGCTGCAGCACTCAACAATGGTTTTAAACATATTTGTGAGTTATCGTTGTATGGTACTGCCCTGGTTTGCAAGTGGCCGGTAAAATCTTATTAGCATAGGAGTTTGGTGTAAAAGTCTTACAGAGTAACTTGTAATCTTTTAGCAATGTTTTTGGAACGGGTGATTAACATAGCTAGTGGGGTTTATTTTTACCTCAAACGTGGTGTAAGCTTCAATATTGGGGATTAACATAGGTCTCTAAGTTTTTCTCTTTTTTTAAGTTGTAGGTTAGAGGAGTGTTACATAGTTACATAGTAAATGAGGTTGAAAAAAGACTTTTAGTCCATCAAGTTCAACCTTTTTAGATCTCTCTGACCTTTGTTATGTGTGGATCAATTGTTAATTGTTTATTGATCCAGATGAAGTCAAACAGAGAAGAAAACATTGAAACATTGCCAATTGTCTGAAAAAGGAAAAAAATAAAATTCCTTCCTGACCCCAGATACTGGCAGTCGGATTGGAAGTTGTTAATGTTGGTGTGGAGGAGGCACCTCAATCTAGGCTTTGAGGGCGAGCGTCTTTTCTCTTCCAAAGTGAGTTTCATAAGCTCCTATATCTGCAGAGTGGCAGTTCTGAAGTATGTGACTTGTTCTAGGCTGAGAAGGTGATCTACTTTGAGTAACCATCATTTGTAAGTTAGCACTTGATGTGATATGCAATATCTGGGGATCAACGCCCTAGCTGATACCAATTCATGAGGATCAGCGGTCTAACTATTTAGTAGAATCTGTAGCAAGGAGTGGGCGAGTTGTTTGGTGGAGTGGTTTATCATTCAGGAGGGTCAGCCAAGGGACGTGTGGATTGCCCGTCAGAAATGTTTGGTAAATCTGCACGTCCACCAAATGTGGAGCATCCTTACTCGTTCTCCAGAGCCTCTCCAGCAGCCGTCTGTTTTTGAGTCAATGTGGGTGAGACACCACCTAGTTAGTTTTGTAATTCATCTCCACTGCCGCCTCAAACATAAAAAAGCGGATGGCAGATTGACCCATTCATCCGGCTCCAATGTCGAGTCCA
The DNA here is from genome assembly GCA_027410445.1 of Discoglossus pictus. Classification (NCBI taxonomy): domain Eukaryota; kingdom Metazoa; phylum Chordata; class Amphibia; order Anura; family Alytidae; genus Discoglossus; species Discoglossus pictus. Next base: position 449,327,186 of record CM050163.1, read on the forward strand.
TTTCCTTTTCCCATGCGGCTGAATAATTAAAATCTGTTTTTAAGATGTTTTGCTGCTACCTATCATATAAATAAATAGAAAATGTTAATATTGTCTCTGCAGGGATGTTCCTGTGCAAATATAAAGATAAAGACCAGGTTTATTAATTATGGAGAAGCTTTGACTTTTTGTATTCAGGACTTCCACTGTGGGTAACAAACAAACCTCATTCCTTTATTTATATCTGCAGACAAGGGGTTCTTGATTCCCAGCAGATGAAATGGACATTAATAATAATAGCATCTGCACTGTTTTCAATATTCAGATGGCTTTTCCTATTATTGAAAATATTCAACCAGAAATCAACACTTCCCAAGTCAAATTAGTGGACAAAGCAAGTGAAACAATCCTGAATCAGTTATACTGCTAATAAATAATGTGTTACAATTTTCAAATCTTTGTAAATTACATTCTCACTGGGATATTCTAATACCAAATACCATATAAATAATGTGCTTGATATTCAAATCTATGTGAATTAAATTCTTACTATAATATCCTCATACCTAATACCATATAAAAACGCTATAGTTGTTTATAAATTTTGGTCAATCGAATTAATGAACAATAGTGAAAAAATGCAATACAAATAGTTAAAATCACCTTTATGATTTCAGTATTGAAAAAAAACATTATGTGGATAAAGTGAATCAAAAAAGTAATTGTATAAGGAAGTCGCAGTTCCAGGTCCTATAATAAAAGATCAGTTTCTTCAAAGAGGTTCTAATAAAAAAAAAGAGAGAAACAAAGTGATCTTGCAGCCCCATTAAATCCGAAGCCTGTAGCGGTATCGGCACACAAAGGCTTGAAATTCGGTTGCGTTACCAAGCTATTAAATTGAACCATGCCGAGAGTTACCGGCCGTAGACGTAAACCATTCTTGCGCACGTTGGATGTGCGGCCGTGAACATGATCAATTAGTCAAACCCATATTCTAGTCCATGCGAGTTCCATTATATGTATTAACACGTTGATTGCAGATTGTTAGCGGGTTGCTTTATGGGGCCAATTTAATAGCCGTAAGTCTTGCGGGCTATGTTACAGGATACAGTTTTACACGTTGAGGAAATTTAATAGGGCTGCAAGTGTTAATGATTTTTATTATTAAAAAACTTAGACAAACTGCAAGTATGGTGCAGAAACCTTGGATGACACAGCTTTCGTTAGTGACCCAGTTACTCCATCCTACAGGGAAATGCTAGCAATCTCTCTGATGTGGTTAGTCCTCCGTCCTGGTTCCCAAGGCTACACCACACTGGTTAAGGGTTGGCTCCACATCAAAGGGCGATATTTTAATTCCCCCAGACTCTCACTCCAAGGTTGGATTTGAATATCTACAGTCCTGCCACTTCTCTGGATTAGCCATCTGGGCCTATACTTCTCCAGTGGCGTGCTGTTCATCAAATACCAGATTAAGGATGGGCTACCTTGTTTATGTGTTCTCCTGCCCTACAGAGTTACTATGGGGATTCTGATCTTGTGAATGGCTACCATGGTGGGACAGAAAATGACTAAAATGTATTCTTAGGTAGTTATTTTCTTTTCTTAGTTAATGTCTAGTGCAGGATTCACCAGCTTTCTTGTGCTTATCAGCTTTATTTTTATAAGTCTGGTATAAAAGTCTGGTATCACTGAACACTACATTTTAAAACATGTAATCTTCCAGTTGAATGCTATTAAAAATAACTTAGTCCACTAAATCTTAAACTTGTTATTTCATGCCACCGGGTATCTTTAATGATTTCGATTTTAAGCTGTTTAGATAGCTCAAAATTACCTTGCTTTGCTTTTTCATATCTAGATTTTCTTATAGTTTATTCTCTGGTTGTTTTTACTATCTCCACTTTACTTTATCCTTGTAAATAGTGCTGCAGAAAGCTTTGAATTAGGAGTAATGACAATTATAATAATGTTTCTTCTGTGAAAGGTCCTTTATGGAAGCTAACAAAGGTAAATGCCCTCAAAAGATCTGACTATCACTAAAAGGCAGTTACCTTTGTATTGAATGAAAACATACAAAAATAACTACATAAGAATCTAAATAAGTTCCTATTTGCATGAGTCACAAGGAGGTGGTGAACTTCATCCAGCGGACTGCATGTTCACTGAGACTCTTTGGCAGGAGTTCTGTTGAAGCTGTTCTATTGAATGGACTATTTGGTACTCAGATTTCCCCAGATTGTTTAATCAGTTTTGTATACTAATGAATTTCAGCTACTTTACAGCCTTATTAAATTGCGATTCAGTACATTTAAAAGGGCTCTATTTAAGCACACAACATATTTTATTTACTTCTATCCAAAAGAACTTGCTTTTGGATAGAAGTTCACTAACTAAAAACTTCTGTAAAAAAATATGCTGTGTGCTTAAATAGAGCCCTTTTAAATTTACCGAATCACAATTTAATAAGGCTGTTAGTTTGCACATGGTTCACATCTTCAGTTTACAATTACACAATTAATTTGGTCCTTGGCCTTCAGCTAGACAAGTATCTTTAGATACCTGAATGCTTTTTTCTTGTTGATTCAGGAGTCTGAAATTAACATCTTGCTGTTCTAGTTTCTAAGTTGTAGAACATGTTTTCAATTACAACACCATTCTGCCTGCAGCAAGGCCATAGTGTAAAATATCTGTATGTCCTTACAAACCCTTCTCTTTGACTTATATTACCATTGTAGTCCCAACACACATGTCACTTGTGAATTTTATTTTGTACATTTAAATGAATAAGATATTGTGGTAGTAAAGAAGTAATAATCTAATCGCATTGGTAGCTGAAAAACAATTCATAATTTTCAAAGCATCTACTATTGAGAAATCACATTGCAACAAGTGGCTGCTTTATGCAGATTATTATCTGTCCGAGGTGTCAGTGAGAATTTAGAAAATTAGTCAATTACACATTGTTACCATATAAACTCTCTCCCAAAAGGAATTATGATCACTTTATTAAAGAGAGCCCATATACTATACTAATTAGGTGCTTTACGACCTGGGCTGAATTATGACTGGAAAGAGAACCAAAACTGCAAATGGACTACGAGAGGTGACTCACCAGAATTAATAAAACTGAACCACATTTCAAGAAAGATAAGGATCCACCCAGGTACCTCTCTAACTAATACTGCTGCCATGCCAGTTAATCTAGACAGGTCACTGGTTCTTTTCAGTTAATTTAGTTCCCATAGTAATTGAACAGGAGTCCCCAAGTCAACTCCACCACTTCTTTTGGTGTATATTACTGCTATATACCAAGACTAGTGAAAGGAGGAGTAACTACTTCCAAAGATACTTGACTCTCGGAGTTGTGACATCTGGGTAGGGCCCTTAGGGTAAAGTTGCCAACACAATAAAGGTCAGGCATTCTCTCCCTCTAGAACTTGGGATAACTGAAAATGTTATATTCACCTTTTTATACACCATTCAAAGCATGAACAGCATGTTAAACACTCCATAATCCAGTGCAACAATGGGCATGATAAAAGACTAAAATGGTAGGGATTTATCAGAAGCATATCCCTTAGGATACACAGGTTCATTAGTGTATTGTGTCTGTGTACAGATGCAATCTTAATTTATTGTGTGCTTTTGCTAATGTGATTTTCTGATTGCTATTTAGCTACCTAAGTAGCTTTAAAGCTTTAAGCTGTATTAATGAGCGATATTGGTGTGACTAGAGACTTCCTTTTATATGCACACTAGCTACTTGCCCATCCAAAATGGATAATTGTAAGGCTGGCAATGCAAGGCTTTTGCTCCTCTGAGCACCTTCAACGCGCATCGCGAGCCCTGCTCTGAGCGCTTTTGGCCCCCCTGTGTACTTCAACTTTCCTGCTTTGCACTGATCACCTTCGGCGCTGATCGCGAGCACCACGCTTAACGCCTTTGGCGCTCATTGCCGGGCTCGCAATGAGCACCTTCATTGCTTATTGCAAGCCTCTCCCGCTCGCGGTGCTCATCGTGAACAGCTAAATTGGCTGGCTTGAATGTAACTGTTACGTATCAGAAAAAGAGAAAAGCAGCACATATGTATCCAGTTAAACCTTTGGAATTATGGCCAAAAAGTTCAACCTTGGTTTCATCAGACCATAACACCTTTTCCCACATGCTTTTGGGAGACTTCAGATGTGTTTTTGCAAAATGTAGCTTGGCTTGTTTTGGCATGTTTTTCTTTGTAAGAAAAGGCTTTCGTCTTGCCACTCTACCGATTAGCCCACACATTTGAAGAATACGGTAGATTGTTGTCACAGTACTTGCCAGATATTCCTGCAGCTCCTTTAATGTTGCTGTAGGCCTATTGGTAGCCTCCCAGACCAGTTTTCTTTTCATCAATTTTGGAGGGAGCTCCAGTTCTTGGTAATGTCACTGTTGTGCCATATTTTCTCCACTTGATGATGACTGTCTTCACTGTGTTCCATGGTATATCTAATGCCTTGGAAATTCTTTTGTACCCTTCTCCTGACTGATACCTTTTAAAAATGAGATCCCTCTGATGCTTTGGAAGCTCTCTGTGGACCATGGCTTTTGCTGTGGGATGCGACTAAGAACATTTCAGGAAAGACCAACTAGAGCAGCTGAACTTTATTTGGGGTTAATCAGAGGCACTTTAAATGATGGCAGGTGTATGCTGACTCCTATTTAACACGATTTGGAATGTGATTGCTTAATTCTGAACACAGCTACATCCCCAGTTATAAGAGGGTGTGCAGACTTTTGCAACCACATTATTTTTATTTTTATTCCCTCCACCTAAAAGATTTCAGTTTGTTTTTCAATTGAGTTGTACAGTTTATAGGTCACATTAAAAGTGGAAAAAGTTCTGAAATGATTTATCTTTGTCTAATTTTTTTACAGCACAGAAACCTGACATTTTAACAGGGGTGTGTAGACTTTTTATATCCACTGTATTTGGTGCTTTTCTCTTTTTCTGATCTAAAACAGTTACATTCAATCCAGCCAATTTAGCTGTTTATAATTTAATATCCAATCATTACAGACTCTGCAGATGGACGTTACCGTAGTAACAGCAATCATGCAATAACTTGCCATTTCATAACATTATAATTTGTTTTAGGCTATTAATTAACAAGTGATTGGTTGACTGATAGCTACTGGAATGGTGAAACATATTTTGCAACACTTGGTAGCAAATGGTGACTCCTGGGTACACTCATTACACAGTGTCTCACAAAAGTGAGTACACCCCTCGCATTATTATATCTTTTCATGTGACAACACTGAAGAAATAACACTCTGCTACAATGTAAAGTAGTAAGTGTACAGCCTGAATAACAGTATAAATGTGCTGTCCCCTCAAAATAACTCAACACACAGCCATTAATGTCTAAACCGTTGGCAACAAAAGTGAGTACAAAGTGGAAATGCCCAAATGGGGCCTAGAGTGTCACTAATTTATGTTGCCACCATTATTTTCCAGCACTACTTTAACCCTTGTGGGCATGGAGTACACCAGAGCTTCACAGGTTACCACTGGAGTCCTCTTCCACTCCTTCATGATGACATCAGGGAGCTGGTGGATGTTAGGGACCTTGCGCTCTCCCTCCTTCGGTTTTAGGATGCCCCACAGATGCTCAATAGGGTTTAAGTCTGGAGACATGATTGGCCAGTCTATCACCTTTACCTTCAGCACGGTGGGCAAGACCATACATCGGTTTCACAGGACAGGTTCCACTCAGAACAGGCCTTGCCATGGTTGACCAAAGAAGTTGAGTACACGTGCTCAGCGCCATATCCAGATATTGTCTTTGGGAAATAGACGTATGAGTGCTCTCAGCATTGCTGCAAAGGTTGAAGGGTGGGAAGTCAGCCTGTCAGTGCTCAGACCATACGGCGTACACTGCATAAAATTGGTCTGCATGGCTGTCGTCCCAGAAGGAAGCCTCTTCTAAAAATTATGCACAAGAAAGCCTGCAAACAGTTTGCTGAATACAAGCAGACTAAGGACATGGATTACTGGAACCATGTCCTGTAGTCCGATGAGACCAAGATAAAGTTATTTGGTTCAGATGGTGTCAAGCGTGTGTGGCGATAAACAGGTGAGGATTACAAATACAAGTGCGTCTTGCCTGCAGTCAAGCATGGTGGTGGGAGTGTCATGGTCTGGGCATGCATGAGTGCTCGGGAGCTACAGTTCATTGAGGGAACCATGAATGCCAACATGTACTGTGACATACTGAAGCAGAGCATGATCCCCTCCCTTTGGAGACTAAGCCACAGGGCAGTATTCCAACATGATAACGACCCAAAACAACAACTCCAAGACAACCACTGCCAAGGCGATGGACTGGCCAAGCATGTCTTCAGACCTAAACCCTATTGAGCATCTGTGGGGCATCCTCAAATGGAAGGTGGGGGGTTAAAGATCTCTAACATCTACCATCTCCTTGATGTCATCATGGAGGAGTGGTAGAGGACTCCAGTGGCAACCTGTGAAACTCCATGTTTTATGGATTACAGAGTAATATATGTCCACTGACCTTTATGGTTGAATGTTTTTTATAAAGATGTTGGTTACCTGTTAGCATTTACCAGTGGAGTCACTTATGTATACTGTATACAGTGGAGTCATGTAAATTGCTTCACCTTTTCTGAATATGAACTCCTACTGATAAACTTGTAATTCACAATTTGTGTGACTGCAGTACTAGAACTCCTGTATTTGGGCACTTACTTTCTTTGTGTACTTTAATTTTTATGAAATACAATTTGGAAAAACAATATTAACACAATAATTATTTAATTACATAATTTGGTCTGGTTGTGTTTATGAAAATCTAGTCATGGTCAAGAATCCATATTTTGATTGATACATTTATATATTTTAATATAATGGCATTCAGAATGGCACATGAAGGAAATTTAGATAGTGAAGGGGACTTAAGAAACTGATAACTTACTAAAAAGACCACTGCACAACGAACAAAAAATATGTCTGAAAACTGTTATTCTGACTAAGAGCATAATCAAACAAAAAGAGTAGAGGGGCTCATCTGAGAATGAACAGCACCTAAGTAGGTTAGTTCTATGGACATGATAACCTACTTAGAGAGCAACCTCTTTTAGCTCACGTGTACCCTTCTCAGGGAGAGATATCCTGTAGTATATCAGTTTGATCTACTCAAAACAGTGCATAATTGGGCATAAAACTTTTAAATTAGAAATAACATAATTTTGATGCCTCTGTAGGACGCTTAAGAGATCCATGATACCTTGGTTAAAACTGTGTATGTGACAGTAATTTACATTCCTGGAGAGCTGTGGTTGCATCATTGTAAACAACATCCTGCTGGTGGGCCAGTGAGAGGGAAGGGGTGTGGTGTCACTTAATATTGTCCAGTTATCAAACAAATTCCATGAACTTCTGCCTGTTCCCTCCTCCCCACCCATTACTCAGCTGATAACTACAAACAGACACCCCAAATGTGTATTAGGTTCATGGCCTACACAACTGCTACTATTTTTTGTTTGGTACATACTTCACAAGTGTACTGTGTCTTGAACTGCAGTGGACATTTAAACAGTAGCACGACTTTTGGGCGCACGAGACTGGGGCACCGTAATGTGCACGCCGTCATGTGCACACCCACAAAGGCTGACAAATGGGTGCACCCACACCAGCGTGGCAGTACAGCACTCTGCACTCACCTTCTCCTCCCCCTCCTTCTCCAACCCTGAATAATCACCCTCTCCCCAAGTACTCACCCCCCCTTTATTCACCCTCTCTTCCCCCAGTATTCATCCTCCTTAGTACTCACCCTGTCTTCCCCAGTACTCACCCTCTCCCCATTTCACCCTCCCGGGTGCTCAACCTCTGTCCCTCTGGTACTTACCCTCTCTCCCCAGCTCTCTCCTTCCCTCAGTACTCATTCACTCTCTCCATCTCTCTCTCTCCCCACTACTCACTCTGTCTCTCCCCCTAGTACCCACCCGCTAACCCCAGATCTCTCCCCCAGTACTCACCCTATACACTATTGTGTTATAAACACGCTGGTGTGGGTGCGCGCATTTGTCGGTGTGCACATGACGTTGCACACGTCTCGTGCGCCAAAAAGACGGGGTGCCCATTTAAGCAATTGAAATAAACGATAGACATAATAACGTAATGGGAATCCTTAAAAAAGGAGATGGAGGAACTGATTTGGACCCAGGTTCACTTATTGACTACCCCTGATATAGACAATAATTACAGAGCTCTAATTGTGTTAGATTTAGCATGTGTGAGATTTGTTTTGATAAAGTGTGTTACTTAAGTTTGCAAGATCCAAGCAAAAATTTTGATCTATTTAATTTTGATGCTGATTCTGATACTGGCTGGAATGTCTTATGTTTTCTTTTACCATGAGGGCGCCTGATATGAAACTAACTCAGAGTAATATTATGTTAGACATCTAAAAACATATTTATAAAATGTATGTGGAACATTCATTCTGATATACAACTTATTCACCTTCAGATAGTAGTATCATAAGTCTATTACCGTATTTATCGGTATATAACATGCACCGGCGTATAACACGTACCTCATTTTAAGAAGGGAATTTCAGGGAGAAATTTTTTTTTTTCAAATCAAGAACTTTGAAGCAAAATCCTCAACCTCCCTCCTTATCCTCAACCCCCTCCTCAACCTGCTTCCTCATCCTCCCTCCTCAACCCCTACCTCAAACCCCCCATCCTCAACCCCCTCCTCAAACCCCCCATCCTCAACCCCCTCCTCCACCCCCATCCTCATCCTCCTTCCTCAACCCCCCTCCTCAACCTCCCTCCTCATCCTCAACCCCCCTCCTCATTCTCAACCACCTCCTCAACCTCCCTCCTCATCCTCCCTCCTCAACCCCCCATCCTCATCCTCGCTCCTCAACCCCCTCCTAAACCTCAACCCCCAATACTCAACCCCCCTCCTCAACGTCAACCCCCCTCCTCAACCTCCCTCCTCACTTTAAACCCCCCTCCGCATTCTAACCCCCCTCCTCAACCTATACCCCCCTCTCCTCAACCTAAACCCCCCTCCTCCTCAACCTAAACCCCCCTTAATACCTCCCCCTTACTTACCTGCTTCTGCTCCGGCCTCCGCTCCGCTCCTTGACCCGGTGACATCACATGCACGCCAGCGCGCCACGTCATTAGCATATACCGGGAGAAAAAGTGCGTGTTATACGCCGAGAAATACAGTATTTAAAAAGGCTTTGATCTGAACTGAAAAAGTCTTACTTCTTATTAGGCGTTTCAGATATTGCTTGCAACCAGTGTGCTTTATTATAAACAATGGCAACCCACATTTTGTCCCATACAATAGCATCTTAGATCATGAAAAATTCTATCCTAAAATTAAGTTCAATAATATATATATTAATATTTATATATTTATATAGGCATGTACTTATATTAGTATCATGATACAGTATCATGATAGGTCCAGAACAGATGATAAATATCTAGAGGAAAGTGCAATGGTAGATTTACTGGGAGAAGAAGCAAGAGATTTAGTATGGATCGTTAAGGTCAGCAGCATGATTTCATTATGAAATATAAATCTTGCATTCCAAGTACCTGGTGTTCTAGCTGCCAGACAAGATGATCATACAAATCTGTGGCACTAAAAGATATAAAACCAAGTTGTAAATCTCAGCACATACACACACTGTTACTGGCAGCACTTCTTTGCAGTTCTATTTTATATTGCAGGTATGTACAGAGCTCACTTGAATAAATCATACCCTTGAATCATTTTCTTTAAGTTACAAGACTCCTTTATAATTTTGAAATGTTAATTTTTCTACACATACTAGTCATGGACTAAATATTTGCATACTCCCAACATTATTATTAGAGACACAGTGGAAGGGAGGGGGGGAAGAGACAGAGGTGGAGGGAAGAGTCACAGAGGAGGGGGGAGAGACACAGGGGAGGGAGAGGGGGAAGAGGCACAGGGGAGGAAAGAGGGGGGAGGAAGACTCAGGGGACAGGAGGAGGAAGACACAGGGGAGAGGGGGAGGGGAAAGAGACACGGGGAAGGGTGAGGAAGAGACACAGGGGAGTGAAGGGAGGGGAGAAAGAGACACAGGGGAGGGGAGAAAGAGACACAGGAGGGAAGGGGGGAGAGACAAAATGAAGGGAGAGGGATGGAGGGAGAGAAAATAAATAAATAATACCATCATTTTGAACGGGTAATTTACTAGTGTATTAATAAAGCATCAAATAAAATACAAGATATGGTAAGACAAAACACCTCACATCCTATACTGTTGCTCAGAGGATGTTCTCCCACTCCTCTTGTATCTGGATATTTAAATTTGTATTGTAATTGATCCTTCTACTATTGCTGATATAAACCTGGAAACTCTGTTATCATAACCCATCTAAAAAACACAGGATAGAAGTACGGTATACATACTTTACCAAGAGGAATTACCCTGCTCTTGTGAGAGGATGCAAGCCACATGGTGTCAAGTATGACAGACAAAAGGAAGAGATGCTTGATGATGGTGTGGCCATGTGTTAGAATCCATAAAGGAAGATGTTCATTAAATCCTTATGAGAGCTATTTTTTTTTTGGAGAAAAGACCACTGTGATGCCCTAACAACATGGGCTAGATGTTTCAGTTAGGTTTTGATCATTTAAAAAAGCATATTCAATTATAAAAAAAAAAACAATCTTGCATAATAAACTGTTTTATTAAGATCAGCTTCAACTGCTTCTGATATCTACGTACTATAAGATCAATTGAAGGCGGCATCTCTTGCTAGCAGTGTTAAATTGTCAGACTCAACATTATATCAGCCCAATGCTATTCATTGACTGGCGACTTGGAGCCTTATTAAATTCGCTGATTTGGAGTTCCTGAAGCCCGTAAAGGAGCCCACAAAAATTATGTTATTAAATTGGCCTCTTTTACCTACCCCCCAAAAATCTGCGGGTTACAGGCAAAAAATCCCTACAGGCTGTCAAAATCGTAACTCCCACCCGACTAAGCCTTTGATCTTTCAAGCTCGTACATGTTACAATCGCAAATCGCTATTAAATTGCTACAAGTCCCCAAAGACGCGCTGGTGTTCAAACCCGTAAATGGCAAATTTAGCCAAAAATGTTACAAGTTCCAAATAGGACCTGCAAAGGGTTTACAGACAAGTTCTTAACAATGTAAAAGACAATATAACCATACCAGTGGACTTTAAAATATGGGGAAAGCAATGGAAGACATTACAATTCATTGCACAACAATCCCCAAATAAAAAAATAGGCTAACTTTTTTTTAATCATATGTTGGAATGGTAATGCATATGCCATCATTTAAAGCCTTGCTGCAACATGCATAATGCAATTAAAGACACACTACCTAATGAAATTGCAACACAAAAACATGAAACTGCCTGCTATATTATCCCTCTCTCACTCACAAAGGCTCTCATGTGGACCCTAAAATATAAATATAATTGCATATACATCTCACTCATCACATCTACAGTGGGAAAATAAATAGTGGCCAAATTACACCGTCACATGACATATATAAAGTACCAGGGGAACATTTTGTATTTGGTTGTTCAGTCCTTCAGTCGTGTCTGACTCTCTGTGACTCTATGGACTGCAGCACATTTAGCTATGTCTCTGTCGGTGATTTTCCACAAGGTTTGCATGCCACAGATATTGGAGTGGGTTTACTGTGCCTTCTCCAGTGGACTGTGATTTGTCTGACCTCTCTGCTATGATCTGCCCATCTAGAGTGACCCTACATGGTATAGCTTCATTGAAGTACACAAGCAATAATCTACCCTACACCCATCCTGGAAAGTCCCACACCATTGGTGGTGGCCATGTGCCAAGATGTATACCCATTATCATTTGGTGAAATCCCATCAAGTGTTTTGCTATCAATCAATTTACATTATTACCTGTCATATACCTATCAGGCCTTCAGGGGAATGCTGATACTCCACAGTATCACACTTGGACCTGTCATGTATATTAACCCTATAATATTAAATATTATTACACATATATATATATATATATATATATATATATATATATAATATACTATTATATTAGTATTATTATTAGATGTATTAATCGATTGCATAGTAACTAGGGCTCATTAGTATACTCATATAGTAATGTGACACAAATGTGATGTATGTTGATGTCCCAAAACCCCAACCATTGAAAACACACTGACACAGTGATAACGGTATAACAAAGCTTTATTTCATACACAGAGCAAAATCAGAAATGTACAAGACTGTGCATTAATATCATGGGTGTGGTATGGGCGGAACCTGGAAGAGCAAGATACTTTTCGGGTAAAAAGGGATACATAAAGGGGGTAATGTCATAGTATAGAATAATCATGATGCATAGCACCTATCAGAGTCACATGTGATCACTACACCACTGCAACCGGAAAAAAAAGATCATCAGAAATCACTCCATTTAATCGAAGAAACCAGTATTGTGCATAGCAATTGTAATCCAATCCAGTTCCACACATACAGTGTGTTCCCAAAAGGTGGTGGTGGCCCGGTGGAGAGGGTCTGGGGCCTGGCTGGAGCCTGGGTCCATAAAGCAGGTGGTGGTGGTGTGCCTGGTGGTGGTGGCCAGTCAGATGCACTGCTTGGGGGAGGAGGAGGTGGGGGCAAGCCCCGCTCATCCCTCAGTAGGAGGACCCTGGTGATAAGCTCGGTTTCTGGAGGAGGGGGATAGTGGGGTCAAATGCCAATGGTGCGGCTGATTATCCTACTGGTGACCCGACTGCCCAGATGACATCCTCCTCCTCCAAACCTGCTCCCCCTGCTCCAGGTCCTGCTGGTCGGGGGCTCGGTCCCCTAGGTTTTGCTCCAATGGAGCCGACGGCCCTGCCTCTAGCTCACCACTGGACCCAAAACACAGCTGAAAAAGAGAAAAGAAAGGCATATATGTTAAGTATGATTAATAAAACATTGGTTTGTGTTCATTCCTAACTATCTGACATTTAGGCTTGAACCTGGATGATTCTCTTAATTGCAACTATGAGAAGTTATCATTTGCTAGATATGATCTATTCATTGGTTCTTGATCTTGGTTGTTTTTGTCTCCTAACGCTATCTTGATTAGGGCTTCGGTCTGTAACTGCATACGGTGAAGTGGGCACACTCATACATGGACTCTCTATTGGTTGATTACTGTTGTTGTGCCCACGAATGGCAGTGATTTGTCAGCTTCATGGATTTAATGATGCATGACGGATCCATCTATCTTTTGTTAATTCCATAGAGCTGACATGTTAGTGTCCTTGTTGGTCATCATGTAAATGTGTAGTGTGTGTGATTTACATGTGGTTGCATGTTGGTGTATGTGATATTCACCTGACATGGAGCCTGGATCCTGCTGGGCCACCAGGCCTGAAGCTCCAGCGGTGGGCACCGGGCTCAGAAGGTTTTTGGCCACCCTCTGCCACTCATTGTATTGCACAGTCACTTAGGGGCCACCACTTGGTGCTGCGGCTTGACTGGCTTCTTTGGCCATCCTGCTCCTTACCTTGGCCCTGATGTCATTGAAACAGTGTTTGACGGACCTCACATCCCTTTCCACTGAGCCCACTGCTGTTACTGCGCCTGCTACCTCCTTAAGGATAGCGTTGCACTCACGGATGGCACGGAGGAGGACCACATTCTCCCTGTTCGTGTAGTTTAGGGCCCTGTGCTTGCCTTTAGCCTCTTGCCCTCCCGACTGTGGATGGGGATCCTGCACTCCCTCATCTGACCCTGAGACCTGTATTTCCTCCACACTACCACCCCAACTGGGATCAGGCCCCTGTGCCTGAACTGGATGTGCCTACCTCTATGGGCACCCCACCTCCTCTCTTCCACTCTCCTCCACACGCCCACTCTCCGACTCTCCCTGCCTCCTCCTTCACTCCCCCACTCTCCTCTACATTCCTCCTCTCCTCCATTTCTCTACTTTCCTCCTCTCCTCCACTACCTACCTCCTCCTCCTCCACTCCCCCACTCTCCTCCTTTACTCATCCCTCTCCTCCACCATTCCTCACCTCCGCCTCCTCTCCTCCCCCACTCCCCAAGGCCAACTCTCTGTCCTCCTTGTCTCTTCTCCTCCTCCCCACCTTTCAACTACTCTTCACTCCTCTCTCCTCCCTCCATAATAATCCCAAAAAGAATATAAAGATACATTAAAATAAGTATTGCTGTATATACAATGAGGGGAAAAAAAAGTATTTTATTCCCTGCTGATTTTGAACATTTGTCCACTGACAAAGAAATGATCAGTCTAATGGGAGGTGTATTTTAACAGTGAGAGACAGAATAACACAAAACCTCCCCCAAGAAAAATACATGTAAAAAAAGTTATAAATTGATTTGCAATGAGTGGAATAAGTATTGGATCCCCTATCAATCAGCAAGATTTCTGGCTCCCAGGTGTCTTTTATACAGGTAACAAACTCTCTTAAATGGAGTGCTCCTAATCTCAGCTCGTTACCTGTATAAAAGACACCTGTCCACAGAAGCAATCAATCAATCAGATTCTAAACTCTCCACCATGGCCAAGACCAAAGAGCTGTCCAAGGATGTCAGGGGCAAGATTGTAGACCTACACAAGACTGTAATGGGCTGCAAGACCATCACCAAGCATCTTGTTGAGAAGGTGACAACAGTTGGTGCGATTATTTGCAAATGGAAGAAACACAAAATAACTGTCGGTCTGGTGCTCCATGCAAGATCTCACCTTGTTCATGATCATGAGAACGTGAGTAATCAGCCCAGAACTACATGGGAGGATCTTGTTAATGATCTCAAGGCAGCTAAGACCATAGTCACCAAGAAAACAATTGGTAACACACTATGCTGTGAAGGACTGAAATCCTGCAGTGCCCACAAGGTCTCCCTGCTCAAGAAAGCACATGTACAGGCCCATCTGAAGCTTGCCAATGAACATCTGAATGATTCAGAGGAGAACTGGGTGAAAGTGTTGTGGTCAGGTGTGAACAAAATCGAGCTCTTTGGCATCAACTCTACTCGCCGTGTTTAGAGGAGGAGGAATGCTGCCTATGACCCCAAGAATCCCATCCCCACCGTCAAACATGGAGGTGGAAACATTATGCTTTGGGGGTGTTTTTCTGCTAAGGGGACAGGACAACGGCACTGTGTCAAAGGGACAATGGACGGGGCCATATACCGTCAAATCTTGGGTGAGAACCTCCTTCCCTCAGCCAGGGCAAAAAAGGAGTGGCTCAAGAAGAAGCACATTAAGGTCCTGGAGTCTCCAGACCTTAATACTATAGAAAATCTGTGGAGGAGGCTGAAGGTTCGAGTTGCAGAACATCAGCCTCGAAACCTTAATGTCTTTCAGAGGATCTGCAAAGAGGAGTGGGACAAAATCCCTCCTGAGATGTGTGTAAACCTGGTGGCCAACTACAAGAAACATCTGACCTCTGTGATTGCCAACAAGGGGTTTTGCCACCAAGTACTAAGTCGAAGGGGTACTTATTTCACTTATTGACCTGCAAATCAATTTATAACTTTTTTGACATGTGTTTTTTTGGATTTTTTTTGTTATTCTGTCTCTCACTATTAAAATACACCGACCATTAAAATTATAGACTGATCATTTCTTTGTCAGTGGACAAACAAAATCAGCAGGGGATCAAATACTTTTCTCCCTCACTGTATGATGAAAAACAAAATGTGTATTTTATGTGTATTTATTAACTGTTGGCAATGGGGTGCGGGGTATGGAGTGACCTAGCTCTTTGAGTATCTATGTGTATTATTTAATATATGTGTATTTGTATTATGTGTAATCTGTAAATATCTGTAATCAAAGTTTAAGTGTAAAATTGTAATAAGAATAATATAAAAGAATAAAACCGTTAGAACCTACTCTGAAAAATTGCCTATTCTCTCTCTATCGCTGCTCAATCCACCGACTCCGGGACCTGCACACTACTTTGTGAGAATCTACAACACAGTCACAATGCTGCGGCGGGTGGAACGCATCTTTAGAAATTCTCTCTGTCAATCATCTTTAGCTAGCCCGCTTTCTATTATACGAGAATGGGTCGCACTCTATAATTTAGGGTATTGGATTGTAACTGCGGATCACTTTTATTCCCTGTCACGACCGGCAGCTTTGGGGGACCACGCTCACCCCAAATCTCTCTCTCTCTCTACGGTCGCAACTTTTTGTTCAGATCTCGACACCAGCAGACACTTCAGATGACAGCATCATTACCGCAGAGACATGCACCTCAGACCCCTATTCTTAGGATCTAAGAATCACACCCCAGGTACCCTGCATTAGTACAAGCAGACTCTGACACCACCTGTGTTTAGTGTGTCCAAAGTCAGACTGGCCACTTCTTTATTGTTACCAAGATATCTATAAACACAGAAAAATTACACAAAACACCAGACCTTCCCCAAGTTCTAGCCCATCCTCCTAGGCAAATAGCTTGCTATCCCCCCTCACCCACATGATTTCCAGATGTATAGAGGCATCTGGCTTTCTTCTAATTACCTTTTGTTTCTCCTCTTACAGAGCCATAAAACTAGTTTCCTCTTTCATGAATAAAGCCAGAGCCTTCACACATGGCCGATTGCAGGCCATAAAGAATGTATAGAAGATTACCCTTTGTCACATAAGTGACTACAGTATTTTTTAGATAATTCTAGCATCCTAGGGCCTACTTCTATCACAGATGCATTATTACAGTGCATGTAACATGATCTAGTAACCACCAAATGAATTATTGTAGTTCAGTCCCCAACAACAAGTTTCAGGTCCGTTGTAATAGTTCTTGACATTAACACCCAGTGTGCCAGCATTCCAAATAGCAGAGTTACTGGTGGGTTGCAAGGGGTCCCATCATGGCCCCAAATCGTTCATGACATCTGTAATCAAAGTTTAAGTGTAAAATTGTAATAAGAATAATATAAAAGAATAAAACCGTTAGAACCTGCTCTGAAAAATCGCCTACTCTCTCTCTATCGCTGCTCAAACCACCGACTCCGGGACCTGCACTCTACAATCTACAACACAGTCAATGCTGCGGCGGGTGGAACGCATCTTTATAATTTCTCTCTGTCAATCATCTTCGGCTAGCCCGCTTTCTATTATAAGAGGCTTGTGTCGCACTCTATAATTTAGGGTATTGGATTGTAACTGCGGATCACTTTTATTCCAGCGGCCTAACAGCTTGCGGGCGTGGTAAGGGATTACAGGCTTGCTGCGGCTTCGGCCCTTTGGTTGCGGCCTTGTTCAATTTAATTGCTCTGTAGCTCCTGCTAATTTCAAGCCTGTAGATTTATGGCCACTGCGGGCTTGGAATTTATTAGGGTATATTAAAGTGCTTTTCCTTGGCAATGACATCTGCATGGATGCCAGCCTGTGAATGGTTATCTAGTTAGGCGTTATCTAATCATATTGGTTGAATGATGAATGATTATTAAAGTAGCCTTTATCTAATAAAGATGTACTTAAAGTCCTTTAGAATTCTCTTTTCTGGCAGACCCTTCCCACAAACTTTCATGATCTTATGAGGGTGGAGATCAAAAGGACACTGTAGACTAATATTCCAAATTTTCAGGGTAAGCTCACTAATGAAATCACTGCCTAATTAAAACTAGCTCCACCTATTTGGGCATTACAGTGGTGCATTCAGTTACGAGCTCATAAGCTATTCTTAATAGATGAGTTTTCAGAGAGCATTTGAAACTGTTAAGAGTAGGGACACTTTTACAGAGCAAGAAGTCTTGTACCCTGGATAGGGAGTAAGCATAGAGGGCATGTCAGTGAATATTAGTGATCGGATTGGATATGTAGCTGGGAGCAGTATTGTTGAAGACTTTAAGACTTTGTAGGTGACTAATGAGATTGATACTAGTAAGGTCCCTCTCTATATACACCTACTAAACTATATAAGAAGAAGTTAAATAACATTTTTGTTCTTAAACAAATCAACATTGGACAGCTTTTGTACATTTTTAGAAGTACGACCACATTAATTTTCCAAATACACAGCAAATACAAACAAAGCTATCATGGTTCATTAGAAAAACCCATTTTAGAAAACAACATAAAAATCGTGACAATATTTAGGGAAATATCTGTGTACTGGCTTAATTAGAGCACAACAATAGATTATTTTAAATAACACTTTGGAGGTTTAATTAAGAACTCAAAGATATACCTTTGCAAATAAAGCATTTTTAAATTCACTTGAGGACAACAACCAAATAATTGTTAAAGGGATATGGAAGGTTTCTGGATATTACTAGTTATATAATATACTGTTTCTATTTCATTTTATGTACTTTATTAAGAAGTGGCCAATCAGTGACCATATCTCAGCAACATTCTGCAACATGCTGCTGAGATTTGGTCCCTGATAGGCTAGGACACTACACTGCACATCCAGTCCTACATAGTCTGGGTCTACATAACCTGCAGTGGGTAGACCCAAAAATTTAATATTTGTTTGATTTTAGACAGTAAAGCAGTTATAATCACTTCTTAATAAAATAAAGTGCAAAAAGTAAATAGATACATAGGCAAATGATATCCCTAGTAAAATACAGAAACATTTCACATCCTTTAAGAATCATTAAGAGGTTTGCTTGTCGTACAGACACAATCACATATATAGTTGTCGTAATTGCGATTTGTTGGTAACGCTCGCATTGCACATGTGCAATGAGCGCCAAAGGTGCTCATCGCAAGCCCTGCAAGTGTTTACGATGCATGTTCCCAGAGCACATGTTATTAATTAATATAATGCTTCTGGGTGGTACTATTCTATGGCAATTTACAGTAGCACTGGGAAATATCCAGTCCAGGGTGTGGATTTTCATTTTCAATTGTTGCACATGAATTACAAGATGTCCTAGAGCATTTTTGTTCTGTCTTATGCAGTTCTCTAGTTTAGTTTAGGTGGCTACCTCATTGGCGATTCATTGAAACCTTGTGTCCTGCAGCACATGTACAGAGTATTAGCAAGTACAATGTTTTTAAGCCTGGAGGGGTCTTATTCGTGTTTTTCAGGTTTAACTATGCTGTTTGGTGCAGTCTAATGTCATAAAAAAACCTGCAAAATAAGTTGTTTTTTTGTTTTTTTACACATATTGTAGCAAATAAGTCCAGTATATGTGGGACCTGATTATTTAAAGTTTTTAGAAATTTAAGCTATATAACTCACACTTTTGACACAACTGACAAGATTTTCTTACTTGTTACACATACATTCAGTAGTGTTGATCACACTCAAAATATTTTTTTGTATTATTAATATTATTACTATTATTATTTATTTACTTATAGCATACCAACATAGTGAACTATTCTATTAGAAGCCTGTAAATACCTCTAACGAATAATTTTAGCTTCGGGTGTTATTTCTCTAAATGTTTATATGTATTCTATTGACTCAAGCTTAATTTAAGTCTTTCAGCCTCCACACATAAACCCTGCCTTTTTAAGTAGGATTTCAGGGGGCAAGATCATATGATTTGACAATATCTAAGCAAGCCCCTAATTTACTTCTTTGACACAGCCAATAGTAAATGAGACCGTCATCATGACGTCAGTAAAACATGGAAGTTACACGTAATCTGCAATGGGAGGCTACAAATTAATGAGAGCCAATAAGTAATATCTGCCGAAGGGGCTCGCAATCTAACTATCCTTAAAATGCATTAGAGCATCTGTTCTAGTCCATGTGGTTTTCATGATATGTATTAACCCCTTGAATTCTGGAATCAATATTACACATAAATAACAGTTAAAAATAATATTTTCGAATTGCACATTTGTGGCTTTGAGACTGTTGTGCAATTAATTCAAATGTCTTTCCGTGCCTTCGCATGCTTTTAAAATACAGTATTGTATGTTAAATTGCGGCTACAGCTATAATTAGTATTTGAAAAAGCCCTTGCGAGTCCTATCTAGTACTCATAATATTTTTTACAGAAACTTCATACTTTTTCTAGTTGCCGATCAGATTTAACTTGTAAGCAAGACTTAAAGTTCTAAAAGAATATAGATTTTTTGGTAATTTTTATTATTCAGCGCTCGTAATGTTCAAGCTGTGCAAAAATCAATGGCGTTCTAAACATGAAGTTGCATCTTTGGCTGGCCCGCAGTGATTGAGTGCAGGTAACTCATAATCGTAATGCAAGTAGCTAATAGAATATGTGGCAATTTTAAGAGTGATTTTAAATGTGTGTAAATTTACTGGGCAACAGAATAGGGCCCATATTCTGTAGCACTAAGTAAAGTGAATATATAAGACAAACATGACAAAGATATAAATGCTGCTATGGAAGGTATAGAGAACCCAACTAAGCTGGTTAAGGGTATTAGAGACAAAAGGGAAGGCGACTGAGAGTTTGAAGTCTGACCAAGTAGAGTAAAGAATTCCAAAAAGTAAGGGCAGCGCAAAAGGTGAGTGTCAGGATTTTGCACTTAATTCTAGCTCATATGGAAAACCAGTGAAGGCATTGGCAGAATGGGCAGCAGATGAGAAATGGCTGGTCAGTTATATGAGCCAAGCAGAAGCATTTAAGTTGAATTTGAGAGTCCAGAATGTAGTAAAGTGAATGCAAGTTGCAATAATCTATGAGGGAAATATTAAGTGAGTGAATTAAGACTTTGGTTGTTTCTTGTGCGAGAAACAGTTGACAGCTTTCAGTAAGTGATTGAATGTGGGGAGTAAAGGCGAGTGTTGAATCAAAAGTAATTCCAAGACAGCTAACATGCTGTAGGTGTGAAGGAGTAGTTGTTGACTGTAAAAGTGATATCTGTTGTTGGGTATTTGATGGAGGATGGGATTATTAGGAGCTGCGGGTTTGAAAGGTTGTTACATGAATTAGTAGTTAGGGAGATAAGTCAGTAGAGAAGATCTAGAGTTGAGTATTATCAGAATAAAGATGACCCAAAGGATTTTATTAGTTTTCCAATGGTGCCAGTGTAGACTGAGAAAAGCAAGGGACCGAAAACAGAATCTTGAGGTACCCCAATAGTAAGTGGTAGATGTGATGAGGTTGTGCTGTTAGATACAGTGAGGTGACAATATACAACCCTGTCACACTCCTTTCCACATCTTGAACCATTCTGTTGTTCCCCATGTTCAGTTCTGACCATGGCTTCTTGGTCCACACACAGTTACCTCAGGAGGCGGATGAGATGATCTGGCACTCCCATCTCTTTAAGAATTTGGCACATTTTGTTGTGATCCACACAGTCAATGGCTTTAATATATGAAGCAGAAGTAAATGCTTTTATGGAATTCTCCTGCTTTCTCTATTATCAAGTGGACAATGGCAATTTTATCTCTTGTGCCTCTTCCTCTGCGGAACGCGGCTTGCACAACTGGTAGTTCCCGGTCCATATATTATTGGAGCCGAGTCTGTAGGATCTTAAGCATTACCTTGCTGTAATGTTAAATGAGTGCAATTGTTCGTTAACTGGAGCACTCTTTGAAACTGGGAATGAGATGTAGACTGATCTTTTTCAGTCTATTGGCCACTGTTGAGTTTTCAAAATATGTTGGCATAAGGCAAGCAACACTTTCACAGCATCATCTTGTAGAATTAGTTATGAACAGTTCAGTTGGGATTCCTTCAACTCAGGCAGCATTGTTATCAGCAAGGCATCCTAGGGCCCATCTCAGTTCTTTCTCCA
Organism: Discoglossus pictus; assembly: GCA_027410445.1. Taxonomy (NCBI): domain Eukaryota; kingdom Metazoa; phylum Chordata; class Amphibia; order Anura; family Alytidae; genus Discoglossus; species Discoglossus pictus. Next base: position 449,348,910 of record CM050163.1, read on the forward strand.
AGATGTCTGGCTCCACCTCATTGGACAAACTATGGAGGTCATCACTGCTGTTAAGATCCTCCCTGTATAGATCTTCAGTGTATTCCTGCCAATTCTTCTTTATCTGATCTGCTTCTGTTAAGTCCCTACCATTTTTATCCTTTATCACACCCACTTTGGCATGAAAATTTCCCTTAAGATCGCCAATTTTCATGAAGCGATCTCTTGACTTTAATTTCTTCTTATGATAACAACGTTGTATGAAAAAAAAACTACAACATATTTACAATTGTAGAAGGGAAACCTATGGTCATACTGACAAAACTTTAAACTTCCAACCATGAGGTTACAAATATCTTAGGGCCCAATGACCCAGTTTCTCTAGTAGTCAACAAGTGGGAATTATGAATATACTCTTATATTTATTTCTTGCCAATTCTATAACTAATACCCTTCCTCTAATTGTAGATTTTAAAAAAAATGCCTGATTGCCTTTGAGAAAGCCCCTTATGTGGGTCAAAAAATCAGTTAGGCTATGAATAAAGGCTGCCCATTACTTTTTTAAGCCTTTATTAGTTAATCTAACATTACCAAGCTCCTCAGTTCCCAAGAATAATTTCTATAACCTATTTAAGCAAAGAAATAAGTGAGATAGAAACTTATTACGGGTTGTATTGAGTGAAATATGGCACTGTTTGGACATGATTGTTTTTAAAGTGTGAATGTTTTTGGTTTTTAAATATCTACAACTAGAGGAAGGGTATTAGTTGTTAATAACTCCAGTGTATATTCCAAGAATTGGCAAGCAAGAAATATATGAATATATCCATAATTCCCACTTGTTGACTACTAGGGAAACTGGGTTATTGGGGGCCCTAAGATATTTGTAACCTCATGGTTGGAGGGTTAAAGATTTGTCAGTATGACAATAGGTTTCCCTTCAAGAATTGTAAATATGTTGTAAAAATTGAATACTGCGTTGTAATCGCAAGAAGAAATAAAGAGTAATTCCCATTTATGTTTTAATGATTCAGTAAAGTTGGTGTTAAGCACTGGGATAGTTTTGCATTCTTATCTATTGACTTTCCCATAATGTTTATCTTCTTCTATCTCTTTACATCACTCATTACAGAATAACTCCTTGTCTCTTCTTGCTATCCTCTAGATTCTCTCCTCTAGTTTCCTATCTCCACTACTTTTCAATTTCCTTCTTTCCTGGTCGACTTTCAAAGCTTTATCAGTCAGCCACTTTGCCTTCTTGTTTTCCAAAATGATTCAATAATTCTATCTATCATGTCCAGTCCCTTACATCTGTTCTTTACCGCCACAGCATATTTACAGGGGATATTATTTAATTTGTATCTGCTTGGACTGATGACTTTCCCCTCTTTTTTGTTTTGTTTAATTTTGTACTTTGCAATCAGAAGCTCATGACCTGAGCCACATTATTGCTAATTACTCTCTGGGTTGTCTGATGGGCTAAAAATTCAAATGGTTGATATGTTTACTGAAAGAAAATGTTAATAATGTACTTATTATAAATTACAGTTTTAATTCACATTAGACACCCTTTAAGTAATAATAAACATGATCTTGCATATCTCTTTAGAAAACCTAACACTCTACTAGCCAGATTCTGCTGCAGTCAAGGGCTTGTGGCTAATGTGATTTTTTTTTTTTTATGAAATCCCTTTTTAACATAAGCATGTGATATTCCTAAATAAAATAATATATAAAAAGATTTGATTATTGTCACAGCTGCAAAACCAGGACAACACTGCTAAGAATAATGATCCCTAATAACAGACCACAGTAGGTATTAAAACCATTGCAGTAAATAAGAATCAGTTTGGAACAATCTGGAGAATGTGAAATAATTGTACCTGTCATTAGATCATTTATGATCATGTCTGGGGTGCATGAATGTACCCAGAGGTTGTGCTGATAATTATTAGATGTTATGCCCCAGAATGGGAATCTATCTTGCAAAAAGCTGCAGCATATAGCACTGCATTGCACATAGTGACTGTGTATAAAGAGCTGAAGACAGAAAGCTAATCATTAGGGGTACTTCCATCCTACCAGAAGGTTTATGACTGAAGGGATCTTCCTGCTCAAGTACAGTAGCCCTGGCACAGGCTCTGGAGGCTGAGGGTGGGAGGGGGCAGAGTGTTGGACAATTCTTGCTGTGCTTGCATCCTGACTTACTTCATCAATACTGCATGCAGCTGTAGGGAGCTGGCTGTGTTCTCTGCTGCAAACCCAGGGCAAGCAGCTTCACTAATACAAGCCCCACTAAATACTCCTAACCCCTCCCTCTCAGGGCTTTAAATACTCCATGTGGAATACAATGCAAGGAATGCACAGTGTGTGTGAAGAAGCCAGGCACAACTCTGTGTAACTGACATATCATTCTGATTGCTCAGGTAAGCTGCTTCATGTATCTTGTTTCCAGCAGTATTTGCTGATAACTTGCCAAGGGAGGGATAGAATAACAGGGGAACCCCACAGATAAGGGAACTCATTTATTGATCTGCACTTCAGTTCTGCTAATGCAGGTTTTGGTTTTGTCAGGTGCTTATATCTTATGTATTGAATGGCACTGTATATGCAAGCACAATTGTATAGTTTAAAATCACCTCTATACATATGATTGAAATAAATATTAGCAGAACAATATTCAGCAATACAATTCCCCTGCTTTGTAAATATGTGCTTATTGTGCTAATCAACTGTATACTGTATATACATTATGGCAAAACACTGCTCTTTCAGTGCACTACACTACTATTGTGTGAATTATAATTTGGTGCAGGGTTATTGGTCCAGTTGTTTGGGTGCTTTGCACACTGCATGTTTCCCTATCTGCACCAGTTTCCAAGTTTCATTAATACAAACCATACACAGATCATTTGAGGATTGACATGCAGTGAAGTATGTTGGCATTATAATGTACATATTGTGCTAGTCTGAGTACCTTACTCAGGGATAGAGAAGATGTAATAGTGGAAATGTACATTCAAAGACGGTAAATCACTTAATATTAATCAAAATGTTACTGCCGCATCATGTGTGTTATTGACATGTTATTGTGCTGCATCTTAGTTGCATGTACTAACAAAATGCAGCACAAAAATGATGCGAATTGTTACAGAACACTCCACTTTTTGGGATGTGGAGAAAGTGATGTATATATTGTATATTGTGATATTGCTGACAGTGTGTAATATAGATTAATACCAATAGTAAAAATACTACCATTAGTACCCTGTACTACATGATGGCATGTCCACTCCCTCTCTTTGCAAGTAGGACATGTTACCAGACTGAACTTGCTAGATCTGTAAGTGATTTCTCATATTTCTTCATAAGGCCTTTTTGTGCGTTTTTAATAGTGGATTCTGGAGGGAAAATCCCTCTTTTAAGTGATTATCTTTCTGTCCATACCACCCTATACATGTCCCTCTTTTGATGGGATATCTCCACATGTATGGACAGATATATTTATTCCAGTCCAACCATGTGTTATTACATTGGTGTGCTTGTATATTTCCACAATTTATATGCTTGTTCCATATGTTGTCATCATTAGTAAACAGCAATTAACACTAGCAATCATCATCCGTTTCCAAAAATGTGTGTCCCATACAAAACGTTGGGACGTGTACCCTTGGCTTTAGTGTTGTGTCCCCTGCATGCAATTCTAATGGTGTAAAGTATTGAGTAAAACAATCTTACTGCTTTCAAGACATATGTTTTCTTTGCTGAAGCGCCATTTATAACAACTACATACTAATGATCATAGGGCAGGGGTGAGTCAAGAGGGGCCACACACATGCCTGGATTTGATGACATCCCTGCTGCGCACAGGTGGACCAACCACTTCTTCAGTCATCCTGACTAACCAAGGAAATCCCGGCATGTATGCGGCCCTCCAGGACCGAACTTGCCCAATCCGGGAACTTGCCCAATAGGGTAATGTGTGTAATTTGATCCAAATGTTTAAAAAGATTTCGAAAAAAATAGCAAAGTAAACTCTTATTAGCAGGGTCATCGGATCCTTTTTATACATATGTGATTGTAAATACACGTTGCTAAGAAAAAGCTGGCACTGTGACTAGAGGATAATAATAATATAAACAGCAATAGTAATAAAGTTGTTATAAAAAGTGATTTGAAGAAAGGCTTACTGATACCGATGGATCAGAGTACTTACTTCAGGTATTAATAAATGACACCTTAGGTCAATTTATTGTTCAAATGCACATCATATAAAATATATTAAAAAGTACAGGGTGACCTGATTACTATCTTAATAAACATATTTTCAAACTTTAAAAATAACCTTTCTAGGTAAGTGTGTTGTAAATAAAAAAACACATAAATAGTCTGCCGGGTTTACCCTTAACTTTTATGGCTTTTAAGAAATAAACAATATGCAAGAGCTCAAACAGCTTCTTTTGACTTGAACGCAATTTATCTACTATCTGTAGTTTTACTGTTTAATTAGAGGTAGCCTGATATGTCAAAAGTACTTGGGATTAATTTGCAACTGACCTGACTTGGGACTTGAACCTGCATAACCCCCCTAAAGTATAGTTTATATTTACCCTGAACTGGTCCAGCCCCTCAGCAACATATAGAACTCCAAGGTGAACTTTAGTACTGTTTGTACACTATAGAGAGCATATTTGAAGTAGGGAGATGTGGACTACATGGACAAAATGTTTCATTAGAGCACAGTACCGTATTTAGAAATATCTTTATAATGTACTATATTTGAATCAAGTTTCACAATTTGAAAAATTCCTCTCATTCACAGTTTATTTCACAATTGTTCAATTAAATTTGAAAATTGAATATGTCAGGCAGTAGGTTTCATTGGCCGTCATTTATGTGCGAGAGTTTTAAATACAAGTGTTGTAGTTAAATGTTATTCCATCATTATTTCATAAGGTAACAATATTTTTTTAATAGTTACACATGCAAAACCATGAATAAGCAACGGTCCAAATTACTGCTGAAAATAAAAGTTAACATATAAATAAATATATATATATAAATAAATACATATTACAATTGGAGTGGAAGAATTGGATAACTGCACTTCAAAGTTGTGCATTTTATGCATACATTATATGATAAGGCTTTATTGTTCTCGTATTGTAAGACTTTACAATAAAATCAAACTGACACTATACAATGTACATTTCTCACTATACTGATTGCCTTTGACAAAGCTATATCAGTAGAGAAACAGCCTTTAGGTTTTAATCTTGGAAAGGATTCCCCTGCAGTAATATTGGAACTATGGGTCGTTTATGAGGTACCCTAAGTGGGCCGGAGAATAGAGGAGTTTATTTATTATAGAGGAGGTTAATTATTTTTCTTGCTGTAACAGCCTATAAGAGGATTTAATATATTTTGAATATTTAGGGAATATTTCCCAAGAATTGTACATTGTATGGTGTTAATTTGATTTTATTGTACTTCATGGATTTAGATATATGTAGTCCAATTTACATACTGTAATGTATACAGACACAGGCATTTGAATATATATAATCTCTATAGTGAAGGCTTCTTTTTTTTCTTCTATATATGGTAGAGGCTCTAGGCAGATTTAAGGATTCTGTTAGAGAGCCTTCCAGGGTGGAGGATCCCCAAGGTCACAGACCTGATCTGCTGCTTTCCCTAAGATGTGATATTGGATAAATATGTACATATGTAAAAATCATCAACTGTGGAGTTTTTAATGAATGCAGCGTGATTTGAGTAATAAAGATGACAAATTAGAGTTTTCAAAGTACATTTATTACATTTTGCAATCACTTATGTAAGGTGTTAGGTACCCAAGTTTGATTTTGACTATCAATGCTAAAAAATCAAAACATATTAATAAACCACATAGCAATAATATGAGAGAAACATAAGTATTTTTTACCAACTAAGTGCCATTAATGTCTTCCCCTTATGTGAAAAAATTGTTTGAGACCATTATTTGTTTTAATCAACTATTACAAATCTCTATGTTGTTTTTCTCCCCCAAGAGAAAAACATAGGCCTATTCTCACATCACTCACATCACATCACTCTTAAACCAATAATATGTTTCCCCCCCGCTTTTAATCTGAAGGGGTTGCACATAGTATATGTTTCATGTCATATGTTATGGATAATGTCAGAAATGTAGATAATGTTCACGTTATCCAGTTTCTAACTTTATACACAATATGTATATGCATAGATGTAGGTTACTTATTATTCTAGTCAACCCTGACCTTTTCCAGAGAAAAAATACATTTCATGTTGGATACATATTTTAGATATTGGGCTAACTTTGCATGAACATGTATGATTTTTCCCCCCAATTTAAATTGCCAGATATAAACCGAGAACAAGCTAAGTACTACCATAATAAGGAGAGAGGAATTTATATAGTTACATAGTTACATAGGGCCTCATTCAATTGCGATTTGGCCAATTGAATAGGGGTCTAAATAAGCACATAACATATTTTTTTAAATACGTTTTTAGTTAGTGAAAACCTTGCTTTTGGATACATTTTTACTAACTAAAAACTTCTTTAAAAAAATATGTTATGTGCTCTTTTAGACCCCTATTCAATTGGCCAAATTGCAATTGAATGAGGGCCATAGTAATTAAGGTTGAAAAAAGACTTTCAGTCCATCAAGTTCAACCTTTTAAGATCTCCACTGATCTGCAATATGTGGATTAGTTATTAATTAATTTGTTGTTTATTATTAATCAATTATTTAATTATTTATTTTTAATTTTATTTTTAAATAATTATTTAATCGAGAGGAAGGCAAACAGAACCCCCCCCCCAAGTGAAACTTAGCCAATCGTCTCAAAGGGAAAAAAAAAATCCTTCCTGACCCCAGATACTGGCGATTGGATTTCTCCCTGGATCAATACCCTCTCTCTCTAATTAGCCAGGATAACCCTGAATTCCCTTTTTAATTAGAAATAAAACTAGTCCCCTTTTAAAGTTATCTATCGAATCTGCTGTCACCACCTCCTCTGGTAGAGAATTCCCCAGATTTACCACCCTTACTGTGAAGAACCCTTTTCTTTCTTTAAGGTGGAATCTTTTTACTTCTAACCTCAAGGGATGTCCTCTTGTCAGTTAAAAACCTCTTGGCACAAAATCTTTATACTGACCCTGGATGTATTTATATAAGGTAATCATATCTCCTCTTTTTTCTAGAGACAATACCGTATTTATCGGCATATAACACGCACTTTTTCTCCCTGAAAATAGGGGGCAAATGATAGGTGCATGTTATACGCCGATATTCCCTCCCCCCTCCTCATCCTCAACCTCCCTCCTCATTCTAAACCCCCTCCGCATTCTAACCCCCCCTCCTCAACTTAAACCCCCCTCCTCCTCAACCTAAACCCCCCTCCTCAACCTAAACCCCCCTAAATACCTCCCCCTCACTTACCTGCTTCTGCTCCGGCCTCCGCTCCGCTCCTTGACCCAGTGACATCACATGCGCACCAGAGCGCCACGTCATTAGCATAGCCACGTCATTAGCATAGCCACGTCATTAGCATATACCGGGAGGGGGAGGTATTTAGGGGGGTTTAGGTTGAGGAGGGGGGGTAGAATGAGGAGGGGGTTTAGAATGAGGAGGGGGGTTAGAATGCGGAGGGGGGTTGAGGATAGGGAGGTTGAAGTTGAGGAGGGGGTTGAGGATAGGGGGGTTGAGGAGGGAGGATGAGGATGGGGGGGTTGAGGAGGAGGGTTGAGGGAGGTTGAGGAGGGGGTTGAGGAGGGAGGTTGAGGAGGGGTTGAGGATGTAGGGGTTGAGGAGGGAGGATGAGGAGGGAGGTTGAGGAGGGGGTTGAGGATGAGGAGGGAGGTTGAGGATGAGGAGGGGGGTTGAGGATGAGGAGGGGGGTTGAGGATGAGGAGGGGGGTTGAGGTTGAGGAGGGGGGTTGAGGATAGGGGGGTTGAGGAAGGAGGATGATGATGGGGGGGTTGAGGAGGGGGTTGAGGATGAGGAGGGAGGTTGAGGATGAGGAGGGGGGTTGAGGATGAGGAGGGGGGTTGAGGATGAGGAGGGAGGTTGAGGAGGGGGGTTCAGGTTGAGGAGGGGGGTTGAGGATAGGGGGGTTGAGGAAGGAGGATGACGATGGGGGTTGAGGAGGGGGGTTGAGGGGGTTTGAGGAGGGAGGTTGAGGATAGGGGGGTTGAGGAGGGAGGTTGAGGAGGGGGGATGAGGAGGGAGGTTGAGGATGAGGAGGGAGGTTGAGGATGAGGAGGGGGGTTGAGGTTGAGGAGGGGGGTTGAGGTTGAGGAGGGGGGTTGAGGAGGGGGGTTGAGGTTGAGGAGGGGGGTTGAGGATAGTGGGTTGAGGAAGGAGGATGAGGATGGGGGGTTGAGGGGATTTGAGGATGGGGGGGTTGAGGAGGGGGTTTGAGGAGGGAGGTTGAGGAGCGGGTTGAGAATGTGGGGTAGAGGAGGGAGGATGAGGAGGGAGGTTGAGGAGGGGGGTTGAGGTTGAGGAGGGGTTTTGAGGAAGGAGGATGAGGATGGGGGGTGGAGGAGGGGTTTGAGGAGGGGTTGAGGAGGGAGGATGAGGAGGGAGGTTGAGGAGGGGGTTGAGGATGAGGAGGGAGGTTGAGGATTTTGCTTCAAAGTTCTTTATTTGAATTTTTTTTTTTCCCCTGAAATTCCCTTCTTAAAATGAGGTGCGTGTTATACGCCGGTGCGTGTTATATGCCGATAAATACAGTACGTTTAATTAGGTTAGTCTTTCTTCATAACTTAGCTACTCCATTTTCCTTATTAGTTTTGTTGCCCTTCTCTGTACCTTTTCCAGCTCTAAAATGTCCTTTTTATGTAGTGGTGCCCAAAATTGTATGTATAAGCCTCTGTTATTACACTGATTTAACCAACAGAGCATATTCACCACCAACTTTCAGAGTTAATTAATTACTTGAGTTAAAGACTCTGACAGGTAAGAGAATCTTAAAACGTAATTTCTACCTAATATACCAACCTTGAAGGTTAATTATTTATTTTTATTAATAAGAAGCAAACTGAAAAATCACGTACATTTTACATTTGTAGCATAATTTGGACATTGTTATGTCTCTTTAAATGCCAACAGAAAACACATGTTATAAAATCATTTTCATTTTCAGAAATGCAAAAATATAAGGTCAAAGAAAATTGAAAAATGATTTGGAGCTTTATGCTACAAATGGAAATTAAGCTGTGAATCTCCATATTACATATTCTAATGCATACAACGCACCCAACAGCTTCTTATTGCTCACATGGTCATGTGGTGCTGGTGGCTTCTGTATTAGAAGCTGTATCAAAATAGTAACTGTAATTGGGATAATAGGCCTTATTTTGCTAGATGAACGGGCAATATTTTATTTTACCTATTAATCACACATTTAAATTCAACACAATTTCATTGAGATTTTCTTGCATTAACTGCAATGTAAAAATGTAATTCCCTTTGTATTCAGTGATGTGCACATTGTAACCTTTATTCTTTTATATCCTTATACAAGTGGTAAAAATACTGCAATTGTTATGTATAACATTAGCAACGACTACATGCAGGAATAGTCATAAGGTAATGTACATTTTCAGGAGTTTTTTTTTAACTGATTAAAAAGTTAATTACTTTTGTTATTTTAGTCTCACAGGTATCTCTAACTGCGATCAACTTGCTTTTCTCCTGCATATGGCGATCAGAACTTTGCACTAGTTATCTCATAATAAACATACAAAGTAAGTGCAAAGGTAATATATATATGGAACAATAAAATCATAAACAGTTAATATACAGGTTTAAATTAAATAGATATTTAAAGCATTTTTTCTTTGATGACTCTGAGAGAAAGTGTTGTTTATTATGTGTTTTCTTTTTTTAAATGAAAAAACAAACAAAACAAAAACTGATTTAATGGTGTAACTGATCTGGGGCAGTAACATTGATGTATGACTGTATTGGTGTATGATGTATGGCCATTGGAATCTGCAGACATATGTATGCTCTGTCTACTTCCTGTTAGTTTGAAAGAAGTTTAAACATATTTTACTTAATATTGTTTCATGCAAAACAAAAATTGGTAATGTTTAAAGCGTGCTCTTTTAAATGCAAGAAAAAATTGTGTTCTATGTCCCTTTAAGTTGAGTCAATTTATAGTCTATGAGCTAGAGAAAGTTAAGTATCTGTGAAGAAACTGGATGTAAATAACAGTATAAGATTTCATAAAAATATTGATAATTTATACATAAAGTAGAGTATATATACAATAACATAATATATATCTTATATATAAATTGAACAGAATTTATAAGTTGCATATTAGAATAAGGATATATATGTAATTCCACTTTATATGAAAAAGAAGATATTTTACTTTTTGGCAGTGTGCATCAAAAGAGGAGCATGCCAAGGATGCCAACATATCTTTGAAACATGCATACAGTGGATATAAAAAGTCTACACACCCCTGTTAAAATGCCAGGTTTCTGTGCTGGAAAAAAATGAGACAAAGATAAATAATTTCAGAACTTTTTCCACCTTTAATGTGACCTATAAACTGTACAACTCAATTGAAAAACAAACTGAAATTTTTTAGGTAAAGGGAAGAAGAAATATAAAAATAAAATATGGTTGCATAACTATGCACACCCTTAAACTAATACTTTGTTGAAGCACCTTTTGATTTTATTACAGCACTCAGTCTTTTTGGTTATGAGTCTATCAGCATGGCACATTTTGACTTGGCAAGATTTGACCACTCTTCTTTGCAAAAACACTCCAAATCTGTCAGATTGCGAGGGCATCTCCTGTGCACAGTGAAGCGCTTGCGAAGCGAGGGCCTCAAGTTGATGGCAAGGAGCGCCAAAGGCGCTCCTTGCGCTGGTGGAGATGAGCGCCATAGGCGCTCATCCCTACGACCCCCTACGACTTTTGGACAGCAAATGCAGACCCTCACAAAGCGAGGGGCTGGATTTGAGTAGGTGGAGGCTCCCACGTCGGCTGCAATGAGCCGCAGGAAAAAAAAAACATAAACACACAATGACTATCTACGAGCCGCGGGACTTAGAAAAAAATGAATTGCGGACTTACACAAAAACACTTAGAAAAAATCCATTATGGACTTGCAAAAATACGACCTAGCAGACAACCCACAGCGGCAAACACAAAAACACACACAAAAATAAAATAAAAACCTTACCGACACCAAGGGGGGACACCCAGGACCTCTGCAACACTGCTTAAACCTAGAATTCTGTCAAATTTACAAAGTTTACACACTCGAAAATCCCCTAAGCGAGAGAAAAAATGGCCACCGAAAAAACATAAACAAGGCTACACGACCCCTAAAGTTGCTAAATTCCACAAAGCAAATACGGCTTTTACAAAAACCTGTACGACCTACAACATACACCATTAGCAAGGACACTAAATCATCCACACCCGCCTACCACATACACATTCGCCACCATTTTACAACACAGAATGCGGAAGTACCCAGCTACACTAACGGCTTCCCCTCGCGCACGCAGCCTATTTACACTACACACTGCACACATTGCTGACACTTACACCTCAGCTCAACAACACTGCAAATCTACATTATATGCTGCAGAAACATCAAAACAGATTGTCAGCTCTTCAGCACAATGCTTCCTGCATATATTACTTACAAATAGGTAAAGTATATTAATTTATTAATTTATTACTTATTTAATTAGCATCACAAAATACATATACACAAAAAAATACACTATTGCAATAAACGCAAAAGACATTCACTGCAAGCCTCACAACAAGCGCCAACGCTGCTCATAGCACACAAACTACACCAGCGGACGACCTTGCAGTAAGCGCAAAAAGCAGATCAGCGCCGACCTTACAATGACAGCAAAAGCGCCTCTGCTAAAAAAATACAACAACCAAGAGGCTAGCAATGAGCGCCAAAGGCGCTAAGCGCGAGGCTTGCAATGAGCACTGAGATCTCAGACCACCAAACAGCATTACCTGCCTTACAATTTTATTGCCCCGTCATTTATGAGGGGCAAGTCGCTAGTTGATAATATAACAAGGAAATCAAGAAATGTTGTCAAAGTTTTACTGCAAGTGATTAATTGTATAGAACATGGTCATAGAGATGAGATTTGTGTTCACTGTGAACTTTATGTTCACCTTCCTACATTAATTCTTATTTCTTGATTTCAGTAGTACAGATTTACCAGGACACACCTGCCTAATTTGTAAGGACCTTAGTTATTAAAACTTCCGTAAAGGGATATGGAAAAATAAAAACTATGAGTTAAAGGCTTATTTAAGTTTCATGGATTATGAATGCATCTGATAGAGGAGAATCAGTAGTGTATGAAAAAATTTTGTGCAAAATAATATCCCCAAAAAAACATTAATAATGTTACCCTGATGTTTGTAAAATTCTTCAGGTTACTGACACTTGATTGTGAGAAAACCCTTATTAAATTAGCATAAAATTAATAATTCATTTTGGTCAATGACAGGCAGCTACAACATTGTTTTGATAACTGTGAAGTCTATTTGTGCAGCAATGCATTATGGAAGGTTTAGTATTCTTTTCCGTGCGCAAGGAAGCAAGGAGGAGCTCAGACATTACTGTGTGGATTTCTGCACTGTGCTTTTTTTGCCTTGAAGGTCCAAGGGTTAAAAAAAACATACCCAAATGCTGTGTTTCTATTAGTAGGTATCAGGTGCCTCTGTAGGCATCTCTGGGGGTGTGGAAACCAAATTCTTTTTTTCAATTAAATAAATCTGTGTGTGTATAGAATGACTCAATGAAATGTGTGTGTCTGATATAAGCAGCGTGTGTTAGATTAGATAGTTACACACCCGGGAAACATAGATACTGTATACCTTTAATACTGTTTTAAATAAGGAGGCAAATAAACACGTCCAGCTGTCAATGGAAAGATGTGACATACTAGTGCAACTTGATATATATACAGAAATGTTGTCATCCACATTCTAAAATAATAATTATTTGCAGGTTACATGCTTAATAACGTCTGTAACATTCTAGAAAACAGGTTATTTTGCCCTGTGTTTTTGCAGGTCATGCTGGTATTTATTCATTAAGCCATTTTGGTTTTGACACATAAAATGACAAAACCTGCAACCTTTCCATCACCATGACCTGTGCACTGACACTTTTGGGACTTCTTGATCTTATCTCTTGCCCTGGGGAGTTCATTTAATTGCTTGCAGTCGCCTACCTTTAACCAGATATTTAGATGTAAAAAAAGGAAGACAAACAATTAGCAGGTTACACGTTGAGGGATTTTGGGGAATCTTTGTCATTCTTCATCTGTCCTAACCCTGCAGTGCTACCCTATAATTTCCTGTTATTATTGTTGTTATATTTTAGTTATAAAGCATCAGCATTTTGTTTACCATTATAACAGTGTCACGTGAAAACCTGAATTTTGGGACAATATTGTATCCAGGGCATTTTTCAGCTTTGTATATAATGTACCAGTCATAAGGCTTAATCCACTATGGATAGGTAAGGAGAAAGGGAAGTATTTGGAGCCAATAACTGAGATAATGGGAGCGTATTAATATTGCATTTTTTTATTATGTGTTGTTATCCCACTTATCTTTCCTTAAGACAAATCTCCTATATACTTCACAACCTTTCTCATTTGCGTATCCCATGCAAAACTCCACAATATCTACCACCACCATCATACCATCTAACCCTCATTTCACTTTTTTCTTATTTTTCCTTATCTTCCCAATTTCTTCACTCCAACTTTTCTTTCTTGTCCCGTCTACCCTTTCCAGTGATCCTAAATTTGTATTCCCAACAATCTTTCTCACTTATGGCCATTTAGGCCTTCAAACTACATTAAATGTATATCTAAGTGAGCTGGATTAATACATTTCTGCACTCTATAGGTAAAAAGCAGCTTAAATGTATACAGCACACCTCATAAAACATTTTATTTTTATTGATATCTAAAAATCCCTCTAATGAGTGTGTTGATACCCCCAGGGGGTATCTACACAAGTTCCTGATCCCCACCCAATCAGCATGCAGCATCCGGGCAGCAATATTAACCCACTATTTACCTGCTCTTGCTTGCTCAGCCAATATTAGAGCATTGTTGTCAGCCTCCCAGTCACTTCTGTGATATGACTCATTCCTGCTTCCTGTCTATGCTGTGTGCTGTTGCCATAGCAACTAACATAGTGCTATGTCTCAAATCTTTCCTCTAACTGGATTGGCCAAAGCAAATTATGGATAGGGTGTTAACCTACTGAATTACTGTGGGTTATGTGTAATGCTTTGTTCATTTGTATGTGATGCTGATATTTAATCATATTTTGTTTTTGTTATACTGTGGTCAGTCATAGTAACTAAAAGGTACAATGCATTTAACAAGTTACTATTAAAAATACAGGACTAACCAGTTCTTTTACAACACAAAACTATTTGCTGAACTGGTGTTTCCTTGACCCATTTCATTTCATGGAACTATTGTATTAGCCTGGAGGGTTTCTTGTCAGATTATGTGGAAATATGGTGATAGTATTAACAAGTATTACTTATAATTAGTTATGAATTGGCAGAAATGGAGGCTTCTAATAGAACAGTGATCTTCTGTCTCATTTGTGAGAATGGTTGGGGTGAAGTTGTATGTAAAGACTGGCAGAAGTACATTTTGTAATCTTTTTTGTGAATTACATTTACATGAACCATTTAAAAAATAAATTTACTAGTTGAAATACTGTTTTAAAATGATATTTTATCAGTATTTTTAATGTTTAACCAGTTCTACCAACTTGAAGATTTTGCATACTCTTTAGTGCAGTAGTTCTCAACCTGTGGGTCGCGATCCCTTCAGGGGTTCAATGTCGATTTGCCAGGGGTCACCTAAAACCATCAGAAATTGTAATTGTATATAATTTGACTGTAATTTTACTGTTATGTGTCGCCACAACTTGGGAAATGTTATCAAAGGGTCGTGGCACTAGAAAGCTTGAGAACCGCTGCTTTAGTGAGTCTGATATCACAGTTGACAAAGGGCCAACTGATCCTCTTCATATGTCTCTATGGGTTTTAATGTAGAATCTATATGGGTTTGTCATTTTCGACAAACTGTAAACAAAGACTTGGTTGACAATATACCAACAGTATTTGGGAACTTTAGCGTCTCTTAATAGTTTACAAACTATTCAATGAGATGGAACTGCTTACTTAATATATGAGGGTAAAATATAATTTCAAAGAAAGTTTTCAAACTTAAAAGTGTTTCTTGTTATTACCTGTACTATTTTCTTTATTCATTCCCACTATTAAATATTGGGTATAATAACCACGCTTGTTTTTTTCAAATGTTACTATAAATATATAATGCTGCTAATACTTATTTACTTACATCACAAGATTACCCAAAATTACTCTGTAAATCTTTTATTTGTCCCCCCCCAAATTGTGAATAAATAGATAAATTGCACTTGTAGATTGAGTTTAAAATTAGAAAATAATAGCAGTAAATATTGAATAAATGTATGTCCTGTGTGTTTAGAGAATATTTTTGACATGAGTAGAATCTATGTGTCATACAGTTATGCAACATTATACAGCTAAATATAAAATTAAGGCTATATTTGACCCATGATGATTAATTGATATAATGTTCAAATGGGAGCATCAGTTCACCACAAAAAAATGGTTGAGTTTCCAATGACATTTAGCATTTTTATCTGTTTTTATCCAACTGGCAATACATCTACTTTAACTGTTTCGCCTGAAGGCAAATTGAAGCCTTGCTCATACCCTTCTCCATGAGCCAAAAAATACTGCAATATAGTATATATAGAAAGCCAAGATTTTAGAGAGGAAAGAACTGATGGAATGAAAGAGCTGATAGTGACAGTGCCAAACAGTTTTACTGTAAGTATGCAGAAAATTTTACCTTTTTATTGTGAACAAGATAAAATAAGAAGTTACTTTTTATTGTGAGAGAATTTTTTTTTTTTTATTGAGAGTCTACTGCAAGAAGAAAATATTACTTGTTATTTATTATGAGTAGAAAATATCCACTACACAAGCTAAGGAACCCACCCCACGCTGATGAGAGGCAGTAACCTTGAAACGGCTGGGATTCCAAAGTGCAGTGTAATAACTGTATTTCTTGGAATTCTAGGCATTAAACATGTTTTTTAACTTGTTTTAGACATTCAAATGTGTACACAAATGTACTATTTATGTACTGTACTACTGTACAGTGGAGGGCT
The DNA here is from genome assembly GCA_027410445.1 of Discoglossus pictus. NCBI lineage: Eukaryota > Metazoa > Chordata > Amphibia > Anura > Alytidae > Discoglossus > Discoglossus pictus. The sequence continues at coordinate 449,365,203 of CM050163.1, forward strand.
TCTATCGCTCTTTTGCCAACCATATCATATATATGGTTGTGGTAGTTACGATTTGTCGGTCATGCTATGTTAAAAATGACAGGCTTGCACTGAAGGTGCTCATTGTGAGGCCCGCAAGACTTTGAAAAAGGCTGGCAATGATCGCCTTCGACGCTGTAGGCTAGTGATGTCGCAAACATACAATTTTTGGTTCCCGAACCGTGAACGCGAACCGCCGCAAATGTTCGCGAACCGGCGAACCCGGCGAACCACCATAGACTACAATGGGCAGGCGGATTTTAAAACCCACAGGGACTCTTTCTGGCCACAATAGTGATGGAAAAGTTGTTTTAAGGGGACTAACACCTGGACTGTGGCATGCCGGAGGGGGATCCATGTCAAAACTCCCACGGAAAATTACATAGTTGATGCAGAGTCTGGTTTTAATCCATAAAGGGCATAAATAACCTAACATCCCCCTCCATCATCATCCTCCCATGTGTCTCTTCCCCCCTCCCTCATCATCCTCCCCTGTGTCTCTTTCCCCCCTTCCTCATCACCCTCCCCTGTATCTCTTTACCCCCTCCCTCATCATCCTCCCCTGTATCTCTTTACCCCCTCCCTCATCATCCTCCCCTGTGTCTCTTTCCCCCTTCCTCATCACCCTCCCCTGTGTCTCATCCCCCCTCCCTCATCATCCTCCCACCTCCCTCATCATCCTCCCCTGTATCTCTTTACCCCCTCCCTCATCATCCTCCCCTGTGTCTCTTCCCCCCTCCATCATCATCCTCCCCTGTGTCTCTTTCCCCCCTCCCTCATCATCCTCCCCTGTGTCTCTTTTCCCCTTCCCTCATCATCTTCCCCTGTGTCTCTTCCCCATTCCCTCATTATCCATCCCTGTGTCTCTTTCCCCCCTTATTCATCACCCTCCCCTGTATCTCTTTACCCCCTCCCTCATCCTCCTCCCCTGTGTCTGTTTCCCCCCTCCCTCATCATCCTCCCCTGTGTCTCTTCCACCCTCCCTCATCATCCTCCACCCTCCCTTGATGATAAGGGGGGAAGAGACACAGGGATAAGTGTGAGGGGTGTTAGGGTAAGGGGTGTTAGGGATAAGGGTGAGGGGGTTAGGTGTTAGGGTGAGGGGTGTTAGGGCTAAGTGTGAGGGATGTTAGGGTGAGGGGTGTTAGGGATAAGTGTAAGGGGTGTTAGAGTGAGGCATGTTAGGAATAAGTGTGGGGGGTGTTAGGTCTTAGGGATAACTGTGAGAATGTTAGGGTTAGGTGTTAGGTTGATGGGTGTTATGGATAAGTGTGAGGGGTGTTTGGGTTAGGGTAAGGGGTGTTAGGGATAAGTGTGATGGGTCTTAGGGTAAGGGATGTTAGGGTTAGGTGTTAGGGTAAGGGCTGTTAGGGATAAGTGTAAGGGGGTATTAGGGTTAGGTGTTAGGGTGAGGCATATTAGGAATAAGTGTGAGGGGTGTTAGGTCTTAGAGATAAGTGTGAGAATGTTAGGGTTAGGTGTTAGGTTGATGGGTGTTATGGATAAGTGTGAGGGGTGTTAGGGTTAGGGTAAGGGGTGTTAGGGATAAGTGTGATGGGTGTTAGGGTAAGGGATGTTAGGGTTAGGTGTTAGAGTGAGGGTTGTTAGGGATAAGTGTGAGGGGAGTTAGGGTTAGGTGTTAGGGTGAGGGATGTTAGGGTTAGGTGTTAGGGATAAGTGTGAGGGGTGTTAGGGTTAGGGTAAGGGGTGTTAAGGATAAGTATGAGGGGTGTTAAGGTAAGGGTGAGGGGTGTTAGGGATAAGTGTAAGGGGTATTAGGGTTAGGTATAAGGGTGAGGGATGTTAGGGTTAGGTGTTAGGGATAAGTGTGAGGGGTGTTAGGGTTAGGGTAAGGGGTGTTAGGGATAAGTGTGAGGGGTGTTAGGGTTAGGGTGAGGGGTGTTAGGGATAAGTGTGAGGGGTGTTAGGGTTAGGTGTTAGGGTGAGGGGTGTTAGGGATAAGTGTAAGGGGTGTTAGGGTTAGGTGTTAGGGTTAGGTGTTAGGGTGAGGGATGTTAGGGTTAGGTATTACGGATAAGTGTGAGGGGTGTTAGGGTTAGGGTAAGGGGTGTTAGGAATAAGTGTGAGGGGTGTTAGGGTTAGGGTAAGGGGTGTTAGGGATAAGTGTGAGGGGTGTTAGGGTTAGGGTAAGGGTTGTTAGGGATAAGTGTAAGGGGGTATTAGGGTTAGGTGTTAGGGTGAGGGTTGTTAGGGATAAGTGTGAGGGGAGTTAGGGTTAGGTGTTAGTGTGAGGGATGTTAGGGTTAGGTGTTAGGGATAAGTGTGAGGGGTGTTAGGGTTAGGGTACGGGGTGTTAGGGATAAGTATGAGGGGTGTTAAGGTTAGGGTGAGGGGTGTTAGGGATAAGTGTAAGGGGTATTAGGGTTAGGTATAAGGGTGAGGGATGTTAGGGTTAGGTGTTAGGGATAAGTGTGAGGGGTGTTAGGGTTAGGGTAAGGGGTGTTAGGGATAAGTGTGAGGGGTGTTAGGGTTAGGGTGAGGGGTGTTAGGGATAAGTGTGAGGGGTGTTAGGATTAGGTGTTAGGGTGAGGGGTGTTAGGGATAAGTGTAAGGGGTGTTAGGGTTAGGTGTTAGGGTGAGGGATGTTAGGGTTAGGTATTACGGATAAGTGTGAGGGGTGTTAGGGTTAGGGTAAGGGGTGTTAGGGATAAGTGTGAGGGGTGTTAGGGTTAGGGTAAGGGGTGTTAGGGATAAGTGTGAGGGGTGTTAGGGTTAGGGTGAGGGGTGTTAGGGATAAGTGTGAGGGGTGTTAGGGTTAGGTGTTAGGGTGAGGGGTGTTAGGGATAAGTGCAAGGGGTGTTAGGTTTAAGGTGTTAGGGTAAGGAATGTTAGGGTTAGGTGTTAGGGATAAATGTGAGGGGTGTTAGGGTTAGGGTAAGGGGTGTTAGGGATAAGTGTGAGGGGTGTTAGGGTTTGGGTGAGGGGTGTTAGGGATAAGTGTGAGGGGTGTTAGGGTTAGATGTTAGGGTGAGGGGTGTTAGGGATAAGTGTAAGGGGTGTTAGGGTTAGGTGTTAGGGTGAGGGATGTTAGGGTTAGGTGTTAGGGATAAGTGTGAGGGGTGTTAGGGTTGGGTGCTAAGGTGAGGGGAGGATCATAAGGGGGGGAAGAGACACAGGGGTGTCCTTGCAGCAGAGATCAAAAGAGTCCTTCAGGACTGTATTGCATACTGTGTACAGTAGCCTAGCTATGGTTTTCCCTATTGATGCAGTATCACCTACACTCAGCCTCCTCTCAGTAAGACTGCAAGTTAGTTATGATTCCAAAATGGCTGCTGTCCATGAGTTAGAAGGGTCTGGAAGGCAGGGTATGATGCTGATTGGCTGGAATGTGTCTGCTGACTGTGAGTTGCAGGGTCAAAGTTTGCTCAATAATAAAGTATAGGGGGCGGATCGAACATTAAATATGTTCACAGTTCGCCGCGAACGCGAACATGCTATGTTTGCCGGGAACAGTCCGCCGGCGAACTATTCGTGACATCTCTACTGTAGGCCTTTGTCGCTCAGCCCAAGGCCCACAAGACTTTGAAAAAATACTGCTTTAACGGCTGCCCGTAATTGTTTTGAAAAAGCTGTAACTGTTTTGAAAAAGGCTCAAAATGAGGCCCAAGGCCGTAAGGTTAGGTGCTCACCACGAGGCCTGCAAGACTTTGAAAAAGGCGCAAGCGGCGCTCATTGCGAGGCACGTAAGACTTGAGCAGGCAGAGGCAGGAGAAAGACACTGTGTGGGGGGGGGAGAGGTTGTAAAGAGACACAGGAGTGAGAGAGGGGGAAAAAGAGACACAGGGGAGGGAAATAAGGGGCAGAAAAGCAAAGGGAGGGGAGAAAAGGGGCAAAGAGACCACGGGAGGGAGGTAGGGGGAAACAGACACAGGTGTCAGAGATTGGGGAGAGACTCACAATGAGCGCCAAAGGCGCTCATTGTGGACCGCTCGCGAACGGTGAACGCCGAAGGTGCTCATTGCGAGGCACGAAAGTGGCGGGTTGGACGAGGCCTGCGATGATCGGCTAGGCCTGTAAAGTAGACGTTGGGAGAGGTTTGCAATGAGCACCGAAGGCTCTTATCACGAGGCACGCAAGTTAAAGGGGGGGGAGCCTCGCATTGTATGGCAAACCGCATTGCCAGGCTTCAAATTTTATTGCCGTCATTTTTGACAGGCAAGTCGCTAGTATTTAATGATTGTTGTTAAGAAAAAATAGGAATACATTGAGCTTTACCTACAATCAGTGGGACTAATTTGAATGGGAAGGAAACCCCTCATAGAGATGCTTTCCATTTTTTTTAATATTTAGGAGCCAACATTACAAATTCCTTCCTGGAACTTTTCACCCCTGATCATTATGATTGCAAGGCAGGTACATTATTGTATAATCACACACTTGTCTAGCTCCGACCTTAGCTGGTGCTGTGCTCCCATGCACACTGATTAGCTTCTACCAGTAGGAAGTCTTAACATTGTTCCAGATACCGAGCTATAAAGTGACACAGCTGAGGTTCCAAGTATAATATAATATACACCTACAGATTATTAAAAAAAATATTTTTCTTCAAGAAAAGTGTTTTGTTTGCAATTTTGACCTGTTAATCAGTTTGTTTCACACAAACTCTACTTTTTCAAACTTAAATTTTTTATGACTTTAGAGGTGAATTCAGTGGGATGGGAATAGCACAAAATAACATTAATTTAAAAGAATATTTCATAAATCTATATGCTTTAAAAATAAATGCTTTCAGTGACCCTTTAGTAGTCAGTATTTTCTTTTACAGTTTATAACATTCAAGTACAAGGTGGAGACATTAATTCCAAAATTCCAGGATATACAATGTCCAAGTGTTCATCTTTATCATGTCTTCCTCGATTAAGCTCTATCCTTTCTTGCTTACATAGTGAGTGCTTTAACACATTTTTTCTGTCCATAAATATATTTCTGACGTGACCAAGCACTTAAACCTGGCCCAGCACACTTAGGGCCAGATTCAATTCCAAGCCTGCAACTCGATCGCAGACAACCGAATGTCTGGGAGTGTGTTGCGGTCTCCAGTTTGTCTGTGATTGCGATGCTATTCAATTGCTCAAGCCCGCAAGTTACTGTCCCAAAGCCGAAACCGTAAACCATGTACTGGTTAGTAGCAGATCAAGGCGGGAACATGATCAATTCAGCAAACCCGTAACCAGAAAATTAGACTGTCATAATTACAGCAGTAAAACATGGAGGTTACATGTCACTCAATTAGGTTCGGGGTCCGATATGTGATCAGACTCGCAAACACAAATAATAAAGAATTATGAAAATGAATGCCAGTACTGTTCTAGTACATATGGGTGGCCTCATATGTATTAACTCATTGATATTCGAGATCGATTTAACCACGAAATTTATATATTTATATATTTATAATTTAGATATTTGCATTTACATTGATATGAATAGATGTTGAACCCCCTTGCAGGTCCTCTCTAGCACTCGTAGGATTTTCTTCTTCATTTGCTGTTTATGGTTGTGAAAACATTTGCGGGCTTGGGTAAATTGAAAAATTGAAAAGCGATTTAAGATTTTAGCCTTGCGAAAGTAAGAGATTTAAGGTTTCTGGAGGCTGTAAGTTACGAGTTAACTGATTGCAAAAAGATGCCAATTGAATAGCAAAGTAGCTTGTGAACGGGCTACCAGATCTCCTGAAACCTCAACTGAATGGGGCTCTTAGACTTTACTCCTTTCTTACACAGTCATCATTTTATCTTTTCTTGGCACTCCACACCTTAATCACTCTCCAATCAAGAGATATCCTCTTTTTATCAGGCTCATACTTGATTTTTTTTCTCACTACATTTCATCCACTTAGACTGTAACCTCAAGAGCATAGCACCAAAAACCTTTCAGTCTTATAAAGCACTTTGAATGAAATGTATTATAAACTAATGGCCATGGCCCTCTACTCTTACTGTAGCTTTGTATTTTAAGTATATACAGTGGATATAAAAAGTCTACACACCTCTGTTAAAATGTCAGGTATCTGTGCTGTAAAAAAATGAGACAAAGATAAATCATTTCAGAACTTTTTTCACCTTTAATGTGACCTAAAAAATCAATTGAAAAACAAACTGAAATCTTTTAGGTAGAGGGAAGAAAAAAATATAAAAATAAAATAATATGGTTGCATAAGTATGCACACCCTTAAACTAATACTTTGTTGAAGCACCTTTTGATTTTATTACAGCACTCAGTCTTTTTGGGTATAAGTCTATCAGCATGGCACATTTTGACTTGGGAAGATTTGCCCACTCTCCTTTGCAAAAACACTCCAAATCTGTCAGATTGCGAGGGCATCTCCTGTGCACAGCCCTCTTCAGATCACACCACAGATTTTCAATCGGATTCAGGTCTGGGCTCTGGCTGGGCCATTCCAAAACGTTAATCTTCTTCTGGTGAAGCCATTCCTTTGTTGAATTGGATGTATGCTTTGGGTTGTTGTCATGCTGAAAGATGAAGTTCCTCTTCATGTTCAGCTTTCTGAAGCCTGAAGGTTTTGTGCCAATATTGACTGGTATTTGGAACTGTTCATAATTCCCTCTATCTTAACTAAGGCTCCAGTTCCAGCTGAAGAAAAACAGCCCCAAAGCATGATGCTGCCACCACCATGCTTCACTGTGGGTATGGGGTTCTTTTGGTGATGTGAGACATGCTTCTGGGAGACTTTAGATGTGTTTTTGCAAAATGTATCCTGGCTTGGATGTTTTTCTTCGTAAGAAAAGGCTTTCGTCTTGCCATTCTACCCCATAGCCCAGACATATGAAGAATACGGGAGATTGTTGTCACATGTACCACACAGCCAGTACTTGCCAGATATTCCTGCAGCTCCTTTAATGTTGCTGTAGGCCTTTTCATCAATTTTGGAGGGAGCTCCAGTTCTTAGTAATGTCACTGTTGTGCCGTATTTTCTCCACTTGATGATGACTGTCTTCACTGTGTTCCATGGTATATCTAATGCCTTGGAAATTCTTTTGTACCCTTCTCCTGACTGATACCTTTTAACAATGAGATCCCTCTGATGCTTTGGAAGCTCTCTGTGGACCATGGCTTTTGCTGTGGGATGCGACTAAGAAAATTTCAGGAAAGACCAACTAGAGCAGCTGAACTTTATTTGGGGTTAATCAGAGGCACTTTAAATGATGGCAGGTTTATGCTGACTCCTATTTAACACGATTTGGAATGTGATTGCTTAATTCTGAACACAGCTACATCCCCAGTTATAAGAGGGTGTGCAGACTTATGCAACCACATTATTTTTCTTTTTTTTTTCTTCCCTCCACCTAAAAGATTTTAGTTTGTTTTTCAATTGAGTTGTACAGTTTATAGGTCACATTAAAGGTGGAAAAAGTTCTGAAATTATTTATCTTTGTCTCATTTTTTTACAGCACAGAAACCTGGCATTTTAACAGGGGTGTGTAGACTTTTTATATCCACTGTATGTAGGTAGTATACTCTGTCTCAAGTATAAAGATAATAATTGTGTGTATTGTGGCGAAATTTGGTGTTTAAGTGCTCTCAATTATTTTAAGATCATTGTGTAGATATAGTAGTAAATCAAGCAAATCAATATAGAATACAATTGTTGAAATCTTTAAAAACGTTTAACCCTTTCCCGATGGATGACTCTATCTGCAGCCTCCTCACTGATCAGCAGCACTTGTTTTGCTTTTTATTAGATCAAAACCCATGTGCTTCACAAATAAGGCACTTTAGATGGTGTGGGTGCAGCCCAAAATCATCTAAATGTTACCTCCTGTCTCTTTGAGCCCAAAATCAAGTTGTTGTTTTTTAGGTTATTCTTAAAGGGCCAGTTAATTCAGCACAACTTGGAGGACACCACTGTAATGTACTCCTGAAAATATGTTGAAATACTTTTTGAATTTTTGGAATAGTTGCCTTTTTCACAGAAAAAAATCATAAATTAAGTTCTGTTTACATGAGAATTAGGCATGCCTCCAGACAGACTGACAGAAAGAGCTCTGTGCAGAGAGCAGATTAGAAAGAGTGATTAACCCTTCTCAAATTCATCTGTGCAGGGAAATTGCTGCTAGAAACTCACAAATATGTTATTTGTGGGTTAAATAACTGATGGCTGATTACATTCCTGAAAGAGACTAAAACCATCAATCTTTCTATTCACTGAGCTTGGACCGGCCGTTCCCAGGCAGATGCTGTAAATCATGGAGCAGTCAGCAGTGTGTCTGTAAACAGCCATAAGACTGCACATTTTTAACTGTTCTTAGTTTAATAAAAAAAAACAATAGATCACTTTAACACAGAATTGTGTGCTGTTTCACACAATGAAGCGCACTTATAGTGAGGTAAATAGCCCTTTAATTACCATGAAAAACTGCCTATATTGTGTGTTACCCATTTTGTCTAAAGTGAATCAATCCTGCAAAATTTCATGTTGCTGCATTTATGTGCAAATGAGCATCTCATGACTATTAATTACCTGGTGTCATATGCTAATTAGGATTAAAGTCTGCTTTTCTGTCTCTGTGGGGGCCACAATAAAGACCCCCACTGTTATATGGCAGTTAGCTCCCTTTTCCACATTTATAAAGCACATTGGCATACAGAGAAGTACATTAGCATACAGGAGCCATAAAATCAATTCTGTACATTTCAGAAATTATTTATTGTAGAGAGAAACTGGTAGTACAATGTATAGCCAGTTGTAATGCTCTTTAAAATTAAATCAACTTCCTGTTGGGTGACAAAGTCCCTTTAGCTGGGGTTTGAAAATATGAATATTGTTAGCTAAAAGCTTAGGAAAAACGCAACTGCTTTGGAAGCAATAGAGAATAACTTTAATCTTAGCCTCTTATGTTCACTTTTTTTTTTATTGTGAATCACTGTACTAGATTAATAACACTGGACAACAAAAAATAAATATTATTCCTGCCACATGGTTAAAAATAGCTGGACTTTTAAGATTTCCAGTTTTTTTTCTATCTAAGGGTTTTAAGTAATTCACAGATTTATGTGATATATGTAACAATAATAATAATAATTTATGACACAAAAAACTAATTTGGTGTTTAATTTAAGATGGAGCTGCTGCTGATTTTCTGCTATACTTTGTGCAATATCTCTTCTAAATGTGTAGAAGTTGGCAGACAGCAAACTGGAATATTTGTGGGAGGTCTGCTTTCCATTGAGAGACTATGGCCCCTATTCAATTATTCAATAGATAAATTGTTAGTTACTGGGGCCGGTAATGGCGCCTGTAAACTAATTTGGTATTCAATTGGCGTCTTTTCACTACCCGTAAATGATTTGCAGATTACGGTCTGAAAATCCGTGCGGTTGTCAAAATTGTAACTCCAACCCAGCTCAGCCTTTGATCTTTCGAGCTAGTAAATGTTACAATCGCAAATCGATTGCTACAATTCCACAAGCCATTCCATAGAAGAAAATCCTCTGAGTACCAGATGGGATTTGCAAGGTGGTTAAACACCTGATCGTAGCACTGTAAATGCAAATATAAAATCAATACTGCTTTTTAAAAGGAGGGGAAAGCGATGATAGACAGAATTAAGCTCGCAAGTTTGCAATCAAAAATTATTTTTTTCACGTTTAATTTCTGTGATATATCAATCTCGGGAATCAAGGAGTTAATGCATATCATGGACTATAACAGTATCAGCATTCATTTTTATTATTTTGTACATTGCCGGATTGCGAGTCCGATCGCTTGATTGACGATTAACCTCCATGTTTTACTGATGTAATGATGGCAGTCTCATTTACTACTGGCTCCCTCTAAGCTGTAACTTACGACTTGCTTAATTGATCATGTTCAGGCCCTTAACCCACAATTGTTCTGCCCGTTACATGTGAAAAAATAGTACGCAATGTCGAAATTGGAACTCTGTTGATGCAAAGCCTTTGATCTGTCAAGCCTGTAACTGTTACGCTATTAAACTACTACAAATCCACTGGCATTCAAACCCTTAACCTGCAAATGGAGCCAAAAAGCCTATGGGTACTAGACCCGCAAGGGGGGGTTAAAGTCCTATCCGTAGCACTGTAAATGCAAATCAACACACTACTGTACTTAAAAATAAAGGTAAAGTGATGTTAGGTATTAAAATTAATAGCACAACATTTTCAAACTCGCGAATCTGCAATAAAAAATACTTTTTGTAATGTTTAATTTCTGTGTTATATTAATCCCGGGCATTCAATGTGTTAATACATATAATGGATCTCGCATGGACTAGAATATATTTACTGATTTATCAATATAGCATTATTTCTGGAATGCGGGTCCGATCGAAACTGGTAATTGAAACCCGTAAGGCTTTGAAATCTAACCTCCATTTCTCAGTAACGTAATCATGCTGATCTCTTTTACCATTGGCTCCGTCTAAACCCGTAACTACGGGTTTGACTAATTGATCATGCAATGTACACAAGAATGGTTTACGGGTTTGCGCCTCTGGATCGTAACTCACGACATGGTTGAAAGTAATAGCTCTGTAACTACACAGAATTTCCGGGGGGGGGGGGGGGGGGGGCGGTGCCACCACGGGCTTGGAATTTAATGTGGCTGTATGACTCCCTATACTTCATGCCCATCTACCTATTTTGGCAGTGATGGTAACTAAATATTTTTTTTTACATATATCACTCTGCAATTTTATTGCATATTATGAGGCAGGAAAAAATGAGTGCAGTCTTAGATATTCAGTCAATTTAATTCTTCCTTATTTAGGGAACTTTTCACCGTTCAGCAAAAAATAGCAGTTTTATCAGCTCTTAGTTAGTCACAACAAACCAGGCAAATCTTAAAGCCAGACTGCAAGAGTGAACAGGAATGATTAGAGCCTTTCTAAGCGTTTATGTTTTTATGAAAATCTAAGAGGATTAGTATTAGAAAACAATGTACTCAGAAAAATGACCTTTTGCATACCGGTCCGATTATTAATAAAACTGCTCAATATTTGCAGAACAAGGATTATGTTGTGACTGGTCCAAGTTTGCAGGCCTATAGCCAAGTATTTTAATGCTCAGCATTACTAGTTTATAGTAAATAAGCCCTTTGGGAGGTGACGTTGAACAAATTTTAACAATGCTTGTTGATTTCCCAGTTTCTTGCAATTGTATTATTGGAGACAGATAATGTGAGTCCTTGCCCATCATTTCTAACGTTCACATTTCCTTCATTTGTTGCTGTACATGTGCAGGCTATTGTTTGGCGATACCACATTCTGTATCTAATTTGTCTTCGTTTTGTTGGGACTGCTAGTCCTTTATTCAGTGTGCTTTTGTGAATATAAATATATCAGCACTGGTTTGCTTTTTTTCCACATAACTAATAAGTGCATATTAAGGTCATTTATAAATGTCTATCATTATATATACTTTTCTTACCTTAATTTTGGATTTTTTATATACAAGATTTACTCAATTCTCTTGACATGAATAACACAGAAGTAACCAACAAAGTTGCAGACTATTATATATATATATATATATATATATATATATATATATATATGTATATATATATATATCGTGTTTTGCATCAACCAGTAGTGTCCATCTCTCTGTGACCACATGGACAGCAACACACCATGCTGATCCACATGGTATTCATGGCAGAGATACTGGAGTGGGTTCCTTCTCCAATGGACCACAGCATACAGCTTCTGGTATTGCTAGGTGGTCTTCCATCCAAGTACTGACCAGGCCCAACCCTACATGGTTTCAGGGTGGTGTGAACTATTGGTTCCCTGACTGGAATCAAACCCAGGTCACAGTAGTGAAGGACAGAATCCTAACCACTGGACCACCGGAGAAATCATTATATATATATCAATCGTTTCACATATGGTGGGCTAAGAGTGATAGAAGCCCTCCACCATACAAAGTACAGTAGTACAAACAATTAATAGTACATTAGTGATTCTATTCGAATGTTTTAAAAATAAGTTAATAAAAACTTATTTTCTGCCCGGTTTATACACTGCACTCGGGGAAAACTGGGCGGGACATGCAAATGAGTCAACATAATGCCCCTCACTCAATCTAAACCATTTTAAACATGGCTCCTTTTCAGCATATGCTTACTGTATTTCACAATTTTAGGAATAGCAACTGATGGATTATTCACAAACCAGGTCACTTAACCACATACAGCACTGTTTCACGGTTACTGACGATATATATATATATATATATATATATATATATATTAAGGTGTCATAAATTGTATAACTCTTAGATAACCTCTCCATTTCTGTGTTATCTTACGAGGCATATGTACTGAGAGTTGACATCTCCAAGACTTCTCCAACAGTACATGAGATCTCTGCTACTACCGTCTACAGATGATCTTTTATCCAACTTGATGATAAAACCAGCCATTTATCCTAGATCCTTTGTTTTGTCTGAAAAGATACATTTCTTCTTCATAATCATGTTCTTTGTTTTTGTTTTGTTTAAATAGGTTATGAAAAAGATTGTACATTCATGATGTCAACAGAGGACTTGCAAGGAGGACTAAGATCCTGCAAGGAGGACTAAGATTTCTTGCATCTATAATGATTTTCTCTAGTATATGTTTAACTCAAATGGCTTAGCATTTCATGTGAAGATCAAGAGACAGTCTGGATTTCTTAATTCCTTCATCTAACTCACCATGGGAGGATGCTTCTCCAAACCTAAACCAGGTAATGTCCTCTGCATGCTAGACTTCAAATCACATGTTATACTTCCTTGTACAATGAACTAGGTCAGACGTCCAAACTCTGCGGGGCAACTGCTACAAGGAATGTTAATGCTACACTCTTGCAGGAGGATTAAAGAGCGCTCTAGGTTACAATTAATCCTAGAAAAATTAGACTTTACTCTTTTGCACATACAGTACGTGCGGCTAGAAGGAACCGAACTGCAAGAACTTCACTAAAATGAGTTTAGATTTATTTAGATTTACTGAGATAGAGGCGACCATAACAAAAAACTGGAATAATTTTACTCTGAGGCACTAAACATCTACTATATTTAGCTACTATAAAATATTTGTACAAATGCAATGATTTGTCTTCTTTTAAATTAGCCAAAATTAAACGTTACACAAGTTCAAACAAACAAAAAGAGAAAAATAAAGAAATAACTTACATTCACAATAATATTCTATAAAATGTCATACATAATAGCACAATTAAGGGTAAGCTAAAGCTTGAAGTCCTTCATTCGATTCCCATGATCTCTATGATCACTATAATCTACAGTCAGGAGATGGAGTTCAGTGAAACCTCAACTTTCTGAGAGAGAAAGGCAAAAAGAGTAGTTACACATGGGCGCTGTGCATATTAATTTATTGGTTCTATACCCCTTCATACAACCATACCCAACCTTAACATTCACTAAATTCCATTAGTTTCTCAATAATACCCAAAACATATTTAGCTAGCCCCTAAATCTTGGAAAATTTAAATAGCTTTGATCCCAACCCTGTCACACAGATCCACTTTACCATTTTTTTAAGCATGGCATTTTTTAACTCTAAAATGTACCGTACTTTACCTTACCAATCCAGCTTTTCATAATCAATTTCATAGCAATAATGACCAATGTTTCCATGATTCTCCATTTTGAGCATTTTTCTCTTCCTACTCCTCCAAATAGTGTTAATTGGAGATTCAAGATTAACTTAATTCACAATTTATTTTTTATCCAGGCCTGCACTTTTCTCCAGAAAGTATGAATTAAACCACATTGCCAAAAGAAGAAATCAGGATTCCACCTCCTACATTTAGGGCATTCATTCACACCATTTCCCCTATCTTACACCATATTCTAGGTAAACAAATAACATATAATCTTCAATTGTTGTTCATAGTAGCAAACTGAAAGCAGTCCTCAGTATGCTCTCCTCATCTTCTATCTCAGAGAGGATCTTAAACCATTTTTAAACTCATTCTCATATTTCAGCTGCCTCTGTTCCTGAATTATACTATAAGTACTAGGGTGAAGGGGCCTGTGTACCTCAATGAAGCTGGGAGCTATACCATATAGGGTGACCCAAGATGGGCAGGTGATAGCAGAGAGGTCTGAGAAATTGGGTTGCAATGGAGAAAGAACTGGCAGCCCACTCCAGTATCTTTGCCCTAACAACCTTATTGAGCATAATAATCCTGAATCAGTTTAACAATCTGATTATAATGAACACTTTTCACAGTACAACTTTTACAATCAAGAAAATGCTCAATATTATTTAGTCCTTTTTTGTCAATGGGTTTACTAGATTCCCCTTTAAACAAAAGGATTATGCCTAATAGACATCTTGTACATAATCATTTCATGATGCAATAGCTTTCTATGAATATTCCTTCATGCAACTATCCTTGACAGCCCAATATGTTATCTGTCTAGCAATGTCTGCCATAAGGTTATGTAGATGATACTTTTCCTTCTCATTTCCCTCCAGCTCTATCTCCCAATTGAAATCCGAAAACCTCTCTATTTACCTTTTTTGTTTGTAATTTTATTGCAAACTTTAAGAGAATAGCCCAGTTGGCCCACTCTGTGTTGGGCAGAATCATACCAACTCTAATGTCCAACTGCCATACTCCCCCTGGCTTATATGGGACTTTTTTTTTTTTTATTGCAAATAAAATTCCTAAAAAGATTGTGAAATTTATGAATGTCCCTCTTTGTATTTAGAAAGTTTAAGTTTTGTAACAAAAATAAAATCCTTGGGTATTCCATATTTTTTATTAAGTTAAATCCACTCCATCTTTTAAAATCTCTTTCTAGATCTGAAATAAGTGAATTATAATTCAGCGTATCCATTTTCTGCACATCCACAGCCAGGTGAATTGTGCTATTTGTTATAGATTCTCCATTCTATAGATTCTCTTCTCTTAAGAATAACCTGTGATATCCTGAGGTGAACTCAATCACAAAATATTAGACTTTCCCTTGTTAAATTTATATCCAAAGAAATATGCAAATTCCTCAATGACTAACATAAGGGGGGAGGTTTTCAGTTTGATACTCCAAAAATAACAGTAGATCATCTGCATAAAGTGATATTTGGGTCTGCATACTATTGAATAAGATTCCTTCAGAAGGTCTCCTAAGTGTACAGGCCAGGGGTTCTATAGCCAGATCGAAAGGCAGCAGAGAAGATAGGGGACACCTTTGCCTCGTGCTTCTAGACCCAATAATCAGCAAGGAAGCCACAGATCTAGAAAATATTTTCTTAATTATATTCGAAAACCTTTTTATTAATAGCAAATTTACCTATAGTAGCCAGGAGATTATGCCAGCTAAAGACCTTCTTCCAATCTTTAAAGCTGATTTATGTTGACTTGTAAATCACTACCTAACTATTCTACTCCAGGAAAAAAACAGCCCTAACAGAAGTGCAAACAAAAATGTTAAAAACTTAAAAAAACTGCAATCTATGTTTATGTCCCATTCAAATTCTCCCCAACACCATTCCATTGGAAAATCAGAGTGAAATATGTTTCCCTATGAGCGCATGTAAGTCCTCAGATGGTACAAAAATCCTACCTGTACTAAGTCCCACTAACAAAAACTAACACAATTAGCAGCCGTGTAAACCATGAATTTAGAGAACATCTTTATTTGAACACTTATATAGAAAGTTTTCTGGCTTCATCACTTGCTGACAACTATGGGTGCCTCTAGGGACCAAGAGAGACATCAACATTTATATTTTCCTAATTATAATCAAATTGTATTATATTTTCCCTACCTTCCCTGCTCTTAGGGTCCTTTTACTTTATTAAGCCACTATAAAATATTTGTTCAAATGTAACATTATTTTTATAAACAACATATTTAGTAGTACCAGTGTTTGAGACTACACGTTTGCTCTTCATTACTATGTTTAAACACCTTGCTTGCCTGATACATTGATACACTAAAAGGTATTCAAGCCAACAAAGTATCCTATTCTTTCTAGGGACTGTTTTGATAACAATTCAACATGATAAGCTAAATTAAAGATTTGTATTAGAGATAGGAACACCTGACTAGAAATACATACAAAGCCTTTAGAATATAATTAGTAATAGAAATACATGAATCTGATCGAGTATGTGCTTGGGCAAATAGAGAATAATTTTGCTTGCTTTTCCCATTTGTAGGTGTGCTATTTAAAACAGACACTGCAATGTACCGTAATAATTTGTGGTGTTTGGACTGTTTTGCACATTTTTATATTTTACAACAACTTTAAGTAGTAAGAACACTTTTTTTGTTTGACTCCAGTCAAAATATCTTTATTCCCAAAGAAGAAGGCTACCTTTCAGTAGCATGGCCAAAAGTTCAATCAGAGTTTCTCAGTTGAATATACTTATCTGTTTTTTGAGTGACTGTTTTCAAGATGGAGCTTCTATTTTAATGCAACCCTCTCCCCAACTAAAATAATGTTTTTAAATCTTCTCTCTTAAACGCATGAAAGCTAATGCACCAGTTATAAATATCACTGTATTACTGGGCTTGTTTTAAAGGCTCCTGGACTTGAATCAATGTAGTTTAGAAAAACATAAAAAAAAAAGTTTTAGAGAAATCTTAATTTTAGTAGGCTCTTCTACTTTCTAGAGGGTGCCATGACAGTTGTACTTTTTTGTTAATTTGAAGAAGGGGCTGGTACAGGACAGAAAAAGTAGGATTTTCAACTTTTACTGTCTATTTCTGAGCATGTGCAGGAGAAGCGGGTGTCATATACTAAAAGCTGAGTTAGCACTCTAATGATATAACAAAGGCTAAGATCACTCCAGTGCTCAGCAGATTAACAGAGCCCCTCAGTCTTAATTCTTGCAGGAAGTGCTGAAAACATACAACATGGAACATTCCATACACAAGTCCCGGCCAAGATGAAGTGTTGGCTAAGATGAAGTTCCTCTCAAAACGCCTTATGCTCATGGCTCACATAGCAAGTAGTGCTGTTGCTTTTTACATGTTTCATAAAAATGTGGTGTTTTTGATAAACTTTAGTGGTTCTTTATTAATACCAATTTTTTTCAGGCATAAATTGCTATCATACATATTCATACTTAAAAACAATGATCATTAAAATTTAGCAACAATTTCAGCTACTCTAGCTAACACTTTGAAAAGCTTTAATTATTAGTTTTATTGAACTTTTAGAAATAGAAAATAAACATGTGTCATAACAAATGTCTGAGTTAAGGGATAAAAGTGTAAGCCAATAATAATACAACTTTTCTCAACTTTATTATAGTTGAGGTCAAAGTTGAAGTTGTTCTACCTGAGAAAGAATGGGAAAAAGAAGAGATGTCTCCGAATGGCAAAGCCAGTCCTCTGGCCTACAAAGCTAATGGAACAACTAGGCACTATCATCATGAGGAAAGGCCTATTGTCCTCAACCCATACACTAACCCAAAGGATGTGGTGGAAGCTTCAGTCTGTCATGTAAAGGATCTGGAGAATGGACAGTATGTGTTTAAATACTCACAATGAATTACATTTGATTATGTTGTAAGGTGCTTTGGGAAAAAGCACTATGTTCGTTTGATTTTAAGCTCAAAGCCAGGGCCCTCCATTATTTTGCAATTTGTTAATAGTGTTTTCTGCCTTTTACTTAACCCTGTATAGCGCTACGGAACAGATTGTTACAAATAAAGGACAATAATAATAGTAATTGCTGTACAATTACTATAATAATTAATAATGTTAAATTTTTAGCTGTCACATATTATGAGCTTTGCTTTCTTCATATTTTACCTTTTTCTTTATTTGTTTAGAATGCGGGAGGTTGATCTTGGATGTGGTAAAGCTTTGTTAATTAAGCAAAATGGAGAATACTATGCAATGGGACACAAGTGCCCACACTATGGAGCACCACTAGTGAAAGGTATGGCTTCTTCAATATACTAGATACATTATATACACACACACGCATATATATATATATATATATATATATATATATATATATATATATATATATATATATATATATATATATATATATATATATATACACACACACATTATAATTAACGTACAGAGCAAATGAGTCAAATAATTTATCTGATTATTTACAAAGTTCAACAATCTCATTATTGCTCATATTTTAATGACCAACCACTTACTTCTTGACTGCTTCAACTATTTTCTTATATGCCCACTAAAAGGGTTATTCTCATTCAAAGTAACACATTAGTAATGTTACTCATATATCTTGTTCACACTTTATTAATTTTACTACACAGGTGTTCTATCTAAAGGCCGAGTGCGTTGCCCATGGCATGGTGCATGCTTCAATATTGGCACTGGTGACATTGAAGATTTCCCAGGTTTAGATGGATTACCAAAATTCCAGGTACTTTTGAAATATAAAAAAATCAACTTGGAGTTAAAATTTGTGTTTTATATGTCTACAGTACTTTAAAAAAAAAATAGGGTCATATCATCTTTCAGGACCATATTTAGGTTTAATATCTTCAGATTTATCATTCCATTTGCCCACGTCATTATCCTCTTTTCCTCTTGCTATGTTCCCATCCAATAATTATTACCCAGATCTATGTATACAGTTTCTAGGTATATATTGTATAAATGTTTCCTATATATCTGTCCTAATAAGATGATATGCATTATGTTTTCTGTAGGTCAAAATTGAGAAGGACAGAGTGTATATTCGAGCAAGTAAACAGGTAAAAAATACAGTTTACAATGAACAATGTAATAATGTTTTTTATAATTAAAGTGACACAGTAAAATGTTAACTATAATTTAAATGATAGGTTATTGCATGTAGTTTATCAATTAAATATTGTTTAAAATGCATTTGGACATATATATATATATATATATATATTTTAAATGATATACAATTATTAATGTTTCAAAAGTCTGCTATGATTTACTGGTTGCGCAGGTTAAGATTTTAGGTAAATAGCCTCAATCTTTTATGATAAGTATAGGCACAAGACAGGTTGGCCTGCTATCTCCTCTTGTGTTTGCACTTGCAATAGAACCCTTAACTACTCTATTTTCTCCCCCAAAAATATTGCTAGAATTATTAACAATTAATTCTAATGTCTTTCTTTGCTTTAGCCGTCTTTTGAAGGGCAGTATCGATTTTTTATTTGCATTTACAGTGCTACGAACAGGGGTTAAAACCTCTTGTGAGTCCTATCTGGTACCTGTAAAATTTTCTTCTACATTGCCATTTACAGATGTGAAAACATTTGCAGTCTTGAGGAATTGTAGCAATTGCATAGCGATTTGCGGGCTTGAAAGATCAATGGCTTAGATGGGTTGTAAGGTACGATCTTGATAACCACAGAGATTTTCAGCCTGTAACACGTAGATAGTTTGTGGCTCGCTCAAAGACGCCAATTGAATAGCAAATTAATTTACGGGCTCCTGTAAACAACTCAATCAGAAATTCTAATATTTGATTCTGATTGGCTGAAATATAATTGACACATATTTGAACCAATCAGAAGCTATATAAATAGTACAGAAAGCAGGGGGATCTTCTCAGAGGTTACACTGTTTATTTTTTATAGCAGAACATTTTTTGAGGAGGAGACCCTTCCCATGGGCCGAGTGAAGAACAAGGGTCTTCAATAAAGATAGAAAATGACTTATTTCTTGAAGCAATACGGATTTGCCTGCTTATCCAGGGACCTACGTTAATGTTAGGTGATATGGGGGCCCATAAGGCCCAATGGTCATACTTTATAATACCATGAAGGTCACTGCAAGCGGGAGAGGCTTGCAATGAGTGCAGGTGAGAGGAAAGGCTCGCAATGAGTGCCAAAGGCACTCATCGTGAGCCATGTGATGAGCACCAAAGGCGCTCATCGCAGGGCTCACCATGAGCACTGCGAGCAGTAGAGCCACACGATGAGCACCAAAGGCTCAAAGAACCAAAAGCCTCACATTGTGTGGCATTGCCAGCCTTAGAATTTTAATCCCGTCATTTTTGATGGGCAATTTCCTAGTACTTTATAATACCATGAAGGTCCATAGCAACCCACATGATAACAAGTTCATTTTAGGTGCTATGGGGTCCATAAGTTCCCCCCATGGTTATATTTTTATATTACCATGGGATATATTTTTTTATTATTTAACCCCTTCACTGTCATGGGAAAGGATATAGATAGATAGATAGATAGATAGATAGATAGACAGACAGATGGGAAAATGTTAGGACATTAAAAAATAATATATATGTTTCTAAAAAACATAGTAATTGAACAAATTATTACATTTTAATTATTATGATGTATTTCTGTATTATATTTTTCTCTATAACCTATAAAATATCTGAATATTGCTCAGTAGGCCCTCAGCCCTATTAAATTTAAAGCCCGTAGCGGCATGAAATTCGGCTGCGTTACAGAGCTATTAAATTCCAACATGCCACGAGGAATCGATATAACATGGAAATTAAACAGAATGTTGTGCTATTAATTATAATACCTAACATCACTTTCCCTTTACCTATAGGTACAGTAGTGTGTGTATTTTTGTATTTACAGTGCTATGGATAGGACTTTAACCCCCATACGGGTCCTCTCTTGTACCCGTTGGCTTCTTGGCTCTATTTGCGAGTTACGGGTTTGAACGCCAGTGAATTTGTTGCAATTTAAAAGCGTGATTGGAAACATAACAGTTACGGGCTTGAAAGGATTTGCAGTCGCGCAGTTCAAATTGCAAATTTCCAATGAGCTTTTTCTTGGCCTTACCCCGCAAGTCTTTGGCGGGTTGCTTTACAGGGCCAATTTAATAGCCGCAAGTTATGCGGGGTACGTTACGGGCTACAGTTTTACACATGGCTGCATGTAAGCTAGAATTAATTTGAACTTACAAAGATGTAATGACATATTTTTTTCTATTGAAGTTTGCAATTTTTAGCAGTTTTTGTCAGTCAGCCTTTCTGATCCACCAACTTAAATCTGATGTCGGCTTCTAATGATGCATAATATTTGTTGTATGATTTAATTGGATGTGTATATTTTGTTTTGTGTTGTCTTTCAAAATATGTTTTGAAAAAAAAAATCAAATGGTGATATTTTATGTCAATAGAAAAGACATCACTAAATACCATGTTGTTATATCATTTTAACAAGAGGTGAGTTTTAGGAGAAAAAATGGTATGTCACTGTTTACATTTAATTCTACTTTGATTGATAAATTTACAGGAGTGTTGTTTTTTTCAGGCTCTTCAGTCACAGAAGAGGACCAAGGTTATGGCAAAATGTATAGCACTGAGTAACTATAGCACAGCTATTACCAATGTGCTCATCATTGGAGCAGGTAACAATCACAGCATTATTCTTATGTAAACTGATTGCTGTAAGTGCTTTATGTTAAAGAGTATCATGTATTGTAAGAGTTACGCTAGTTACTGTATAAATTAAACTGTTTAATCTATTATTTAGAATGCACACTTCAAACATTCAATGCACTAACACTCACAATGTATATTTTATGCAGATGCAAAATACAAACAGATTGTTAGCTCTTCAGCCTATTGCTCGCTGCATATATCAGTTATAAATAATTAAACTATATTAATTTAATGAATAAATCATTAATTATTATTTAACTACATATACACAGAAATAGATATCTCTCTCACAGGACCAAAAGTACACGACAGGAGAGCGGCAAGCCTCGCAATGAGCGCCGAAGGTCCTGAGGCTTGCAGTGAGCGCCGAAGGCCCTCAGCCTACATAGCGGTTTCAATTATGTCTCAAACACCATTCCCATGGCTTCAAATTTTATTGCCCTGTCATTTTTTACGGGCAAGTCGCTAGTATCTAAATAGATTTAAAGATGGTAGTATGCTGTCCAGAAAAATAACAGTGCTAGTTCTCAGGAAAGCTCAATGGTATATTTAACAAACTGTATAAAATTAAGTTAATATGCCTGCATGTTATATTTTCTGTAAAGGCAATTAATCAAGTGGAGAACATTTTTTACAGCTGAGCCAGCTTGATATATGGTGTCCATAGGAAATGAGCATGTTAACTACGTACACATTTTAAGGCTTTATTTTACTGTTAATATTTATCACAAAAGACTATTTTTGGATCTATCCCTCTTTGCCTGCGCATTTCTGCAGCACTGACAGCTGCAGGTACAGGTGCCATCCGCCAAAGGGCGCTGTGAGTTTTCGGGCCGAATCAAATTCCAGGGAAGGCAAAGAACTATTCTCCCCTCTGACGTGGCGCAACTCGACGGCGCTGAATCGACAGCGAGGCCATTGCTATGTTCGGTGCGGGCACTCGGCCCCGCCTCTCATAGCTCAAGGCCTGCGCGCCTTATATGCTAAAATCGGCAGTGCCATCTGTCGGCCGGAGGCGGAACTGCAGCTGTCAGATTTTGCGACGGTGAAGAGGGAAAGGACCCTATCTTTTTATATAAAATTTAAAGTATGTCCTTGTTTTTAGCTTTTTCTAATCCAACACATGATGCTTATATGAGAAACACACATTACAGAGTCATTCTATACACATACAGATTTATTTTATTTAACAAATAAAACTTGTTTTCTACACGCTAGAGCTGCTTACACAGGCACAGTGTACCCACCAATAGAAACACTGCATTTGGGTACTGTTTTAATCCTTTACTAACCTTCAAGCCAGCAGCAGCGCAATGCAGAGATCTACAGATCAGAGTCTTACTCCTCCTGCTTCCTTCTACATGGGAACTACACATCCCATAATTCCTTCCTGCACAAACTGCCATCATTAATTGTCACATTGTACTAAAATGTATTAGCTGCCTGTGATTGGCCAAAACGATTTATGAATTTTATGCTAATTTTAAGCTGCTTCTTGCAAACTCAAAAGATTTAGCAAACAGATTGAGTTTGATCATGCTTAATTTGGTATTTTTTCATGCAAAAAAATGTTTGCATATACTACTGATTCTCCTCTATCAGGTGCATTCACAATCCAGGAAACGTATATATGCCTTTAATAACAGTAACATAAATAATAGCCTCTGGTTTATTGTTGCAAGCTCATTTTCCTTCTGTGGGGATCAATTTAAGATTTGTTGTTCTTAGGACATAGGATTGATGTGTTATCAAATGCACCGTGGTATGATATTTCTATAAAGCTGTAAATATGTTTGTAATTCATAGGTTTTACGGAAATCTACACATCTAGCTGAATGTCCAACAGTTTTAAAGCCCTTTTTTCTGTCATATAGGACCTGCTGGATTAGTGTGTGCGGAAACACTTAGACAGGAAGGATTCTCAGACAGGATTGTAATGTGCACTACAGAGAAGTACTTACCGTATGACCGCTCAAAACTAAGCAAAGTAGGTGTTTATAATGTAATTATATCGTACATTTGACACTCACACTATTGCGTCTATTGCTGCAAAATTACTTTTTTTTTACTTTTTTGTTTTATAATAAAGACCACGAATACAAAATTACGTTTTTTTTTTTTTAAATATTAATCATGCTAGTACAAATCCTTCTGTTCATAATAAATATCATCTTGTAAAAACCAAGCACAACTAGATATGCTCAAATGTGTGTTTGCGTTGTTCAGTTGTAGTCGACTCTCCGTGACCTCATGCTGATCCACTTGGTATTCATGGCAGAGATACTGGAGTGGGTTGCCAGTTCCTTCTACAGTGGGCCATAGCATATAGCTCTTAATATTCCTAGGTTGTCTACCGTCCAAGTACTGATCAGGCCCAACCCAGCATGGCCTCAGGGAAATGTGACCTCTTGGTTCCCTGATTGGAATCAAACCCAGGTCACAGTGGTGAAAGCACTGAATCCTAACCACTGGACCACGAGGGAACACACAGAGTACAATATAGATCAGGGGTGTATAAGTTTGACTTGGATTTGAGGATATCCCTGCTGCACCCTGGCAAGACTGTGCACAAAAAGGAAATCCTCAAATCCAGGCCTGTCCATTGAGCCTAGTTCAGGGAATTTATCACACTGTACAAATAATACAACCATTTACTACATTGATAGAAGCTTGAATGCTGGGTAGGAGCTAAAGCAAACTACATTGCAAATCTTTTTCATCAAGCACATAGCTGGAGCATTACAAGAGGTAAATATATTTTTGCATAAAATATTTTTGGGGATTTTACAGAAATCTGAAACATGATTATGCTGGTTACATCTTTGTACTTCTTTATTTGAATATCCTAAAACCTGTTATCAGATTCACACAGTCTTTCCAGTTTCAATATACTAGATATATTTATAAAAAAATCTGTACAGTGATAAACATACATACTGACATATTGCCATATAGAAACAGCACACAGGCTGCTATGATAATGCTTCCTAATTGTTTTCTGCAGTCAATGGATTCTCAGGCAGAGCAGATATTTCTACGACAAGAGGAATTCTTCCACACGTATGACATTGAAGTACTGACTGAAGCCCAGGTAAGTTCTTCAACATGAGCTGAAAACATTTCACCTTGTGCTCACACAATAATACCTCGCTTGACCACTGCAGTTCAAGAAAAAAGACACTTGTTTTTCAAGTATGTACCAAACTAACAATATTAGAAGCTATGTAAGCCGTGGTCGTTGAAGACTCTGTTTATGAGTTCAGGAATCCATTTTGTGTTTTATACATCATTTTCTCAGAGCTGAATCATATGGGTGTTAGTTTTGGCTATCAATGAAGAGAAAGGTGAGGAGTGAGAGAATAGATAGCAATTGTATAGGTGATTGGTTAAGACTGAACTAGCACCCACCCCCTCTCACTGGCCCAGAAGCAGACTCCTTGCATCATTCACTGCAGCGATCGCTCTCTAGAAATATAAATGCCCCTCTAACACACACACTTTCCACCAAAGTATCTTCAATCTCTTTAGGGTCCTGCAGAGTCATCAACATTTATTTTCTATCCATGAACTAAATGTATGACTTTTATCTGCTTAATTAAGCTCTGAGTGAGACTTAAAGTTTTCAAATATTTTTTTCATTGTATTGTGATCATTTAAAATGACAAACAAAGGATTTCTATCTATGAGCTATAGAGAAGACATATTGTAAAAATTTAACATTTAAACATCAGCTTCAACCAACTGGGCATTCTCTTCCTGCTAATCACCTTCAACTATGAAAGTTAATTGCTAAAATAAGACACATCTCCAGGTAGGAGGATCTTGAAAATAAATCAAGTCAGCTATCTATCACTAATAAAATGTTATAGCAACTAATTGCAAAAATGTATGTATTTATGTGTAAAGAATTTAATTTTATACCATAATTGAGAAAGCAAGATTATAGCTATTAAAAGTCAAGTGTTGGTCAATAGCAATATACAGTTTATTGTTTATATTGGGTCTCTATGCTCAGTAGGCCTTAAACAGACATGGGAGGTTTCTGGATTTCACTAGGAATGTCATATATCTATGATATTCATTTTACTTTTGTGTACTTTATTTTAATAAGAAGTGCTTAAAAGCTCTGCCTAGAATTTTACAAATAGTTCATAATTGGTTTCTCCCCTCTACAGCTCATGAAGATAGTGTACTTAGAATACAGCTGCTCTTGTGGGCTTAGCCTCTGAGATCTACTAAAATATGCTCTCTGCATTTCCTGTTAGTTTAAAGGTTTTATCTAATAATTTTTCACACAAAACAACTTGTGCAATGTTTAACACATGCTCTTTTAAATTCAAAAGAGTTTTCTAAATCCCTTTCAATACCTTTTGGATTTCTTAAATGTAAGTTAAGAAGCCCTGATGAGGTTTATACAGTGATAAGCTACATTGTGTGGGCACAGACATAATGATACCCTAAATTTAAAGTACAAATACTGTAAATACCGTATATACTGGAGTATAAGCCGAGTTTTTCAGCCCTTTTTTTAAGGCTAAAAGGGTCCCCTCGGCTTATACTCGAGTCACTCCCCCCCGTGTCTCTCTAACCCCCCCCCCAGTGTCTCTCTAACCCCCCCGTGTCTCTCTACCCCCTGTGTCTCTCCAACCCCTCGTGTCTCTCCAACCCCTCGTGTCTCTCCAACCCCCCGTGTCTCTCTAACCCCCCCGTGTCTCTCTACCCCCCTGTGTCTCTCCAACCCCTCGTGTCTCTCCAACCCCTCGTGTCTCTCCAACCCCCCGTGTCTCTCTAACCCCCCGTGTCTCTCTACCCCCCTGTGTCTCTCCAACCCCCCGTGTCTCTTTCCCTCCCCCCTCCTCATCCTCAACCCCCCTCCTCACTTTCTCCCCTCTAGATAACTCCCCCTCACTTACCTGCTTCTTCTCCGGCCTCTGCTCCTTCCGTCTTGACCCCGGTGCGCATGTGACGTCACATGCGCGCCGCCTCATTAGCATATACCGGGAGCCGGCACCCGCTATATGCTAATGACGCGGCGCGCCGGGGTCAAGGCGGAAGGAGCAGAGGCCGGAGAAGAAGCAGTTAAGTGAAGGGAAAGGTAGATGGGGCTGTATTTAGGGGGGGTTTAGAATGAGGAGTGGGGTTGAGGATGGGGGGTTGTGGAGGGGGTTGATGAGGAGGAGGGAGGTTGAGGAGGGGGGTTGAGGTTGAGGGGGGTGAGGAGGGGGTTGAGGATGAGGATGGGGGTATTGAGGATGAGGATGGGGGGTTGAGGATGAGGATGGGGGGTTGAGGATGAGGATGGGGGGTTGAGTGAGGTTGAGGGGGGTTGAGGAGGGGGTTGAGGATGGGGGGTTTGAGGATGGGGGGTTGAGGATGAGGATGGGGGGTTGAGTGAGGTTGGGGCGTTGAGGAGGGGGTTGAGGATATGGGGGTTGAGGATGGGAATTGAGGATGGTGGGTTGAGGATGGGGGATTGAGGATGGGGGGTTGAGGTTGAGGAGGGGGGTGAGGAGGGGGTTGAGGATGAGGATGGGGGGGTTGAGGATGAGTATGAGGGGTTGAGGGGGGAGGATGAGGATGGGGGTTGAGGAGTGAGGTTGAGGGGGGGTTGAGGAGGAGGAGGGAGGTTGAGGACGGAGGTTGAGGAGCGAGTTGAGGATGAGGAGGGAGGTTGAGGATGAGGAGGGGGTTGAGGATGAGGAGGGGGCTGAGAAGGGAGGTTGACGATGAGGAGGGAGGTTGAGAATGAGGAGGAAGGTTGAGGAGGGTGATAAGGGAGGGGGAAGAGACATAGGGAAGGGAGAGGGGAGAAGAGACACGGGAGAGAGAGGGGGGACACAGAGTGCACAAGAGGGAGACAGGGGGCAGCACATTTCCCACCCTCGGCTTATACTCGAGACACTCATTTTACCCAGTATTTTGTTCTAAAATAGGTGCCCCGGCTTATACTCGGGTCGGCTTATACTCGAGTATAGATTTTTTTCCTAAAACAGAGACCCAAACAAGATTAAGGATCAAGTACTATTGGGTTATAAACTGGTTTGGAAAAGAGAACAATAGGTGGACCAATCCATTGTTCTTTGCTGTTAAATTATACCAAACTTTTCTAATCCAGCATTAATTCCATCACATTCGTAGCACTAGTCTAAAGGTTGACAAAAGTGAACATGATCCTCTGAAAGTTTATTAAAACAAAGTTTATTTTTTCTGTAATTAGTTCATGCAGTAATATTTTTTCCTCCAAAAAAATTAATGTAATTTGCCCAGTGAGTCACACTGAGCTCAGATTATAACATACATCTAGTATTGCTTTAATGTCTTTTTATATAAAAGTGACAATAAGATATGCATTATATTATCTATATGGAGAGGTGAAAACAATGTAATATAATGTAGTATAATAAGATTTTACTATAAAAAATGTAAACAACAGATATATAGTGTAAATAGTAAATGTATTATCATACACATATTTGGGTCCAACTATTTGCTTAAGACTAAGGGCCCTATTAAATTCTCCCTCGTAGTTCTCTCGGTGCTCGCAAAAGGCAGTTTTCCTGCTGTTTGCGAGAACCGAATCTCTCGCAGCCTGCTTTACGATATGACTGCGAGAAAATGGCCGAGAATAGGCTCCGAGAGAGCTACGTAGCCTTAAATCTATGCACAAGTCTCGCATATCGTAAGAATCCCTACGTGGACAAAAAGTCCACGCAAGGGATCCGAAAGCCTCTACGTGCTGCCTCGGAACAGCCCGAGACAGCAGTGTGAGGCTCCCCCCTGCACCCTATACACATCCCCATGCTGCAGGGGTCTCTATCAGGACCCCTGCAGCACCCCCACATTAACCCCTTGCAGCGGGGGTCCCCGATCTGCATAGATCAGGCCCCCCGCTGCATTTAAAACTTTTAAATTCCCCGCCGCGGCTCCTTAAAGGGGCCGCGGCACACTATTACCCAATCCCGGCCGCGGCACTTAAAATTAACCCCCCTCTATGCTGGGGGTCCCCATCGGGACCCCCGAAGTGTCCCCACATAAACCCATTGCAGGGGGGGTCCCCGATCTGCATAGATCAGGCCCCCCGCTGCATTTAAAACTTTTAAATTCCCCGCCGCGGCTCCTTAAAGGGACCGCAGCACACTATTACCCAATCCCGGCCGCGGCACTTAAAATTAACCCCCCTCTATGCTGGGGGTCCCCATCGGGACCCCCGAAGTGTCCCCATATAAACCCCCTGCAGCGGGGGGCCCCGATCGGCACCGATCGTGACCCTGCTGCAATTCAATTTTAAATTTCCCGCCTCGCGGGTCCTCAAAGGACCGTAAAGGTCCTGAAAGGACTCGCACTAAAAATATTAACCCCAGGCAACTATAATTACCCCATTAACTCATGATGGTCAATCCAGACCACCATAAGGCCTAAATTAACCCATTAACTCATGATGGTCAATCCAGACCACCATAAGGCCTAAATTAACCCATTAACTCATGGTGGTCAATCCAGACCACCATAAGGCCTAAATTAACCCATTAACTCATGATGGTCAATCCAGACCACCATAAGGCTCTAATTAACCCATTAACTCATGGTGGTCAATCCAGACCACCATAAGGCTCTAATTAACCCAATAACTCATGGTGGTCAATACAGACCACCATAAGGCCTAAATTAACCCATTAACTCATGATGGTCAATCCAGACCACCATAAGGCTCTAATTAACCCATTAACTCATGGTGGTCAATCCAGACCACCATAAGGCTCTAATTAACCCATTAACTCATGGTGGTCAATACAGACCACCATAAGGCCTAAATTAACCCATTAACTCATGGTGGTCAATACAGACCACCATAAGGCTCTATTTAACCCCATCAGTCCCATAAGGGTATATTATTACCATTATGGGCCTGTTACAACCCAACATTAACCACATAAGTGCCATAATGGTCCTCAAGGACCATCATGACACTAACTACAAACACTACACTATAACCCCCAATAAACCATTTAATCTAAACTAACCCCCCTCTACACTAATCTATTAACACTTACACTACCTACCTACACTACCTACCCCTAATAAACCTCCCCAACACTCTAATTACATAAAAAAAAACCTACAGCACAAAAAACAAAAAAACCTACAGTACAAAAAACAAAAAAACCTACAGTACAGAAAAAAAAACAATTACAACCCCACCCCCCACTACAGAAAATAAAAACAATTACACACCTGAAAAGGAAAGACAGATAAACACAATACAATACATACATATAATACATTACATACATTACATACAATACATGACATTACATACATTACATATAATATATTACATATAATATATTACATATAATACATTACATACATTACATACAATACATGACATTACATACATTACATATAATATATTACATATAATATATTACATATAATACATTACATACATTACATACAATACATGACATTACATACATTACATATAATATATTACATATAATATATTACATATAATACATTACATACAATACATGACATTACATACATTACATATAATATATTACATATAATATATTACATATAATATATTACATATAGTCCTAATCAAATACCCCCTATCTATCTAACATACAATCTATTTAATTTAAAATAAATCCTAACTATATCAAATACATCCCCCTATCTATCTTATATACAAAAAATCCTAACTACATACACAGACCCTTATTCTAAAATAAAATAAAATAATTACAGTCCTAACTACATACACAGACCCTAATTCTAAGCTAAAATCAATAAATTAAGACCACTTACCTTTAAGATGTAGCTTCAGATCACTAACCTATGGGTCAAACAAAAAATAAAAATTAGTACAAAACATTAACATCCAAGAAATAAACATTCTATACA
This sequence comes from Discoglossus pictus, assembly GCA_027410445.1. Classification (NCBI taxonomy): domain Eukaryota; kingdom Metazoa; phylum Chordata; class Amphibia; order Anura; family Alytidae; genus Discoglossus; species Discoglossus pictus. The sequence continues at coordinate 449,395,504 of CM050163.1, forward strand.
TTCTAAATATTCAACTCACCTTTACAGCATGTCCAGTCACTGTTTAGCTCTTCCGGCGCGGCCCTGTTAAAAAAAAAAACACAATACATGAATACATGAATACAATATATAAACAATAAATAAAATACACAAATAAACATCTAAATATACATTTAACTTACCTCCCCGCGATGTCCCCGGCCTTCTCTCCTTCAGCCCCGGCTGGGCCGCGGAACCATCCGCGCTCTAAAAAAAAAAAGAAAAAAAACTAACGGAGGTCTGCACTGGCAGACCTCCCCGACGCTACTGAACCTCCCGGAGTCGTTTCCGGGAGGAAATTGGCATTGGCGGCTTGTGATTGGCTGAAAAAGCTGTCAGCCAATCAAAAGTCGTCAATGTAGGAGCCAATCAGGATGCGCAGATGTCTTCTTCCAATCACTCCGTGGGGGTGTATCCCGTAGTGATTGGCTGAAGGCATCTGAGCGTTGTGATTGGTTCCCAGAAAGATAGACAAGTGTTTAAGCCAATCAGGGTGGGATATTGGGGTGTATCCCATCCTGATTGGCTCACACATTGACGACTTTTGATTGGCTGAAATTGATAGACAGCTTTTTCAGCCAATCACAAGCCGCCAATGCCAATTTCCTCCCGGAAACGACTCCGGGAGGTTCAGTAGCGTCGGGGAGGTCTGCCAGTGCAGACCTCCGTTAGTTTTTTTTCTTTTCTTTTTTTAGAGCGCGGATGGTTCCGCGGCCCAGCCGGGGCTGAAGGAGAGAAGGCCGGGGACATCGCGGGGAGGTAAGTTAAATGTATATTTAGATGTTTATTTGTGTATTTTATTTATTGTTTATATATTGTATTCATGTATTCATGTATTGTGTTTTTTTTTTTAACAGGGCCGCGCCGGAAGAGCTAAACAGTGACTGGACATGCTGTAAAGGTGAGTTGAATATTTAGAATGTATAGAATGTTTATTTATTTGATGTTAATGTTTTGTACAAATTTTTTTTTTTGTTTGACCCATAGGTTAGTGATCTGAAGCAACATCTTAAAGGTAAGTGGTCTTAATTTATTGATTTTAGCTTAGAATTAGGGTCTGTGTATGTAGTTAGGACTGTAATTATTTTATTTTAGTTTAGAATAGGGGTCTGTGTATGTAGTTAGGATTTTTTGTATATTAGATAGATAGGGGGATGTATTTGATATAGTTAGGATTTATTTTAAATTAAATAGATTGTATGTTAGATAGATAGGGGGATGTATTTGATATAGTTAGGATTTATTTTAAATTAAATAGATTGTATGTTAGATAGATAGGGGGTATTTGATTAGGACTATATGTAATATATTATATGTAATATATTATATGTAATATATTATATTTAATATATTATATGTAATGTCATGTATTGTATGTAATGTATGTAATGTATTATATGTAATATATTATATGTAATATATTATATTTAATATATTATATGTAATGTCATGTATTGTATGTAATGTATGTAATGTATTATATGTAATATATTATATGTAATATATTATATTTAATATATTATATGTAATGTCATGTATTGTATGTAATGTATGTAATGTATTATATGTAATATATTATATGTAATATATTATATGTAATATATTATATGTAATGTCATGTATTGTATGTAATGTATTTAATGTATTATATGTATGTATTGTATTGTGTTTATCTGTCTTTCCTTTTCAGGTGTGTAATTTTTTTGTTTTCTGTAGTGGGGGGTGGGGTTGTAATGTATTTTTTTGTTTTCTGTAGTGGGGGGTGGGGTTGTAATTGTTTTTTTTTTTCTGTACTGTAGGTTTTTTTGTTTTTTGTACTGTAGGTTTTTTGTTTTCTGTGCTGTAGGTTTTTTGTTTTTTGTAATTAGAGTGTTGGGGAGGTTTATTAGGGGGTAGGTAGTGTAGGTAGGTAGTGTAAGTGTTAATAGATTAGTGTAGAGGGGGGTTAGTTTAGATTAAATGGTTTATTGGGGGTTATAGTGTAGTGTTTGTAGTTAGTGTCATGATGGTCCTTGAGGACCATCATGGCACTTATGTGGTTAATGTTGGGTTGTAACAGGCCCATAATGGTAATAATATACCCTTATGGGACTGATGGGGTTAAATAGAGCCTTATGGTGGTCTGTATTGACCACCATGAGTTAATGGGTTAATTTAGGCCTTATGGTGGTCTGGATTGACCATTATGAGTTAATGGGTTAATTTAGGCCTTATGGTGGTCTGGATTGACCATCATGAGTTAATGGGGTTAAATAGAGCCTTATGGTGGTCTGTATTGACCACCATGAGTTAATGGTTTAATTTAGGCCTTATGGTGGTCTGGATTGACCATCATGAGTTAATGGGTTAATTTAGGCCTTATGGTGGTCTGGATTGACCATCATGAGTTAATGGGTTAAATAGAGCCTTATGGTGGTCTGTATTGACCATCATGAGTTAATGGGTTAATTTAGGCCTTATGGTGGTCTGGATTGACCATCATGAGTTAATGGGGTAATTATAGTTGCCTGGGGTTAATATTTTTAGTGCGAGTCCTTTCAGGACCTTTACGGTCCTTTGAGGACCCGCGAGGCGGGAAATTTAAAATTGAATTGCAGCAGGGTCACGATCGGTGCCGATCGGGGCCCCCCGCTGCAGGGGGTTTATATGGGGACACTTCGGGGGTCCCGATGGGGACCCCCAGCATAGAGGGGGGTTAATTTTAAGTGCCGCGGCCGGGATTGGGTAATAGTGTGCCGCGGCCCCTTTAAGGAGCCGCGGCGGGGAATTTAAAAGTTTTAAATGCAGCGGAGGGCCTGATCTATGCAGATCGGGGACCCCCGCTGCAAGGGGTTAATGTGTGGGGGCTGCGGGGGTTCCTATGGACCCCTGCAGCAAGGTGTTCATGTGAGGACACTTCGGGGGTCCCGACGGGGACCCCCGCATTGAGGGGGGGTTAATTTTAGGTGCCGGGGGGGGTATTCGGAGTACCCCCACGGCAGGGCTTATGTGGGGGACTGCCGTGGAGGTCCCTTTTAGGACCCCCGCAGCAATTGATGAGGAGTGGGAGCCTGCGATATCATCTCGCAGGCTGTCACTCCTCATGTACATTTACGCAGTGTAGATACGTACGGCCCTGCTGCGTAGCTCATACGTTGCTCGCAGCAGGGCTAATTTAATAGCATTGTAAGTTAGAGAAACTTTGCAGTACGTAGGGCTTAAGTAGAAGCCTCTTATTTACGAGGCTGGAATTTAATAGGGCCCTAAATTTTTAATGATACTAAGCAATCCATTTCTAAAGCTTTTTTGAGGCTAAACATGTCAAAGACCTAAATAGTAAAATAAATATTATTTGGTTGTATTTGTAATATGTTATTTGAAGGAATGTTTAAATTCACATTCTGCAGAAATGATTTCAGGTTGTCAATGTGGACATCAAAAACAAGATGGTGGTCTTCAAAGATGGATTCAGAATGGAGTACAACAAGCTGCTGATTGCCACTGGTAACACGTAAGTTCAAAGATGTGTAACTCTCTTCTCATGATCAAGACTAAATTATCAAGCCTGTACATGAATTCTTTGAAGCAGTCACATTTCTTAGGACAGCATAACTGTCTCTTAGTCCATCTTCTCTTATACCACTTCTCAATTTATTAACTTAATCTCCTTATCAGAACCACTTAATACCTTAACTCCTCCAGTGATCCTTTCATCTCCTCCCTCATCTGTCTTTATCACTCCCCTTAAACTTTATAAAGAAGTTTTTACTTAGTAAACATCTATCCAAAAGCAAGGTTTTCACTAACTAAAAACTTATTTAAAAAAAATATGTTATGTGCTTATTTAGAGCACTATTCAATTGGCCAAATCGCAATTGAATGAGGGCCTAGGTGTGCAGGTCCAAATTTTGTTTGGTGCTTTAAACAAAAAAAATCAGGCTAAATTGTATTTTTTTATATTAGACAACAGTAGAACCATAAATATGATATAGATAAAAAACACCCTTCCACATGATTTATTCATTGTTCTGACTCTATGTATATTTTTGCCTCTAATGAAGACATTAATAAGCTTTGTTCTTCACAGGCCAAAAACCCTCACTTGCAAAGGCAAAGAGCTTGCTAATGTCTTCACAATCCGAACACCTGAAGATGCCAATAGAGTGGTGAAGTTGGCAAGTAGTAGCAATGCTGTAATTGTAGGAGCATCCTTCTTGGGTAAGCCATCACTTCTTCATCACTATCTACCTACAAATTTATAAAAGCAAGAACAAGAGCTTTTTTATCTTTCCAGTAGAAAATATTTAAGCAACAGGCAAATTATGTGATGTGCCTGTGCTAATAGCAGTACTATAGCGGTCAATACTGTGTGAGATAGCTAAAACATGAATGTAGCATTATGGATCTGGCTCAACTTCCATAATATTGCTCCAAAAGTTCAACATGTTAGTTGTGAGATTCAGTTTAACTTTGTCTGTTTTTATGTCACTGACACAGATCTGAAATGACAGCTATAGCTCCGATTATAGCCATGTTTCAATGTCAATACCTACAGCATGTTCTCTGAAGCACACATCACCTGCCAACATACATGATTTTTTTAAACAAAAGCTAAGTATTTCATTATTTAAACGAATGTAATTTTAGGTATGGAAGTAGCAGCATATCTCTGTGAAAAAGCCCACTCTGTCTCTGTGGTTGAGCTGGAGAATATTCCCTTCAAGAGGTTTCTAGGCGAAAAAGTTGGACATGCAATCATGAAAGTAAGTGGAAATGACTCTCAGCCTCAGGGGAAAATTTCACAGTTTATTTTTCTTTTATGTTTTCTGATAACTCAGATGTTGAGGTAACTTATAAAAGATGGTATTACAATGCACGGTTTGTATGGAAATACTTTTTTTAAGTCCACCACACTGGGCAGTAATATAATTATTGATTTTCTTACTCTATTAAAGGGACAACACCCACATTTTCTAGTATTTATTTTAAAGATCATGTGTTAGGCATTACATGTTTCCATAAAAAAACAAGTGACCTGAATTCTTGTAACCTATTACCCTGAATGCCTCTATGTGGTTACTGGCCAGAATGACGCAAACAAGTTCTCAGACTTAATGAGAATTGTATGTTTGTTTAGACTTAAGATCAGATATTTTGTTTATGAAGAACTGTTCTGTAGTGTTTAAAAAGTTTAAGTTTTTTTATATTCAGTTTTATTAAAATAAAGCTTATTTTTTCCGCAATTAGCTCATGCAGTCATATTTTTTTCTCAATTTTTTTTTTATCCGTGAGTAAAACTGAGCTTAGATTATAACACAAATCTTGTATTGCTTTAATGTCTTCTTTTATACTAAAGTGACAGTAATATACAGTAAGCTATGCATTATATTATCATTGTGTATTAGCAGTGTGTATATATATATATATATATATATATATCGCTAAAAAATTACGGTCTTATGACAGTCAACTTTAAAAAAAAATGTTAATCCAGGTAACTGTCTGCGTACAAATTTAAATTTTTGTATATTGTTGAGTGAACATTGTTGAGTGAAAATATTAATTTTTGTATATATTTATACAATTTTGTATATATTTATATAATTTATATTGTTGAGTGTGTATTTTCACAATACACAAGTATAATTGACAATTTTAGCAACTAAACATCAATGTGGCCATGTATCAGTTATAACAATTATTTATGGTGTATAATAGGCTATAAGTCAGCTCACAGATGCTTCATCCTTGCTCAGTCGCTAAGCGGAGCCTAATAAATAACCAGTTATTGATATTAAACATTGAAAGCTTTCATACAAGTTGTGTGCAAGAAAATAAGCTATCTCAAATATGATGTTGATAATTAATTTAATCAAGATTGTGGCAAGCACTTTTCACTGTGCATTACAGAATTTTATGTACTACTAAAGTAAATTAATAAATGAAGCCATAACAATGAAATATTTTTAGCTTGTTTTACCGACAAGTTGTTTTTATTTATTTATATTTATATTGTGTATTACTGGTTCAAAGCACTTTACAATGTTACAAAAGCATTGCTGATAAAACAGAATAATTTGTATAGAGGGCAGCTGAGATGGTGCAATGAGCCAGACGCTGTATTGCTATGGGTGTGTCAGGTTGTGCCATGGTTGTGCCATAGTGGGGTTGTTACAGGCTGATGGGATGTGTAGAAAGTTTGGAGGTTCAGGAACGGTTTGGTGATGTGTAATGGGAAAGTCTACTGAATATGTTGGAGTGCAGTAGATGATTGTTCTGGGAGGCCTGGGAGTAGTCAAGGCCTGGCAAATATTAAGGAATGACAGCCTTATTAAATTGCGATCCAGCCATTCGAAAGGGCTCTATATAAGCACATACCATATTTTTTACAGAAGTTTTTAGTTAGTGAACTTCTATTCAAAAGCAAGGTCCTGACTAACTAAAAACTTCTGTAAAAAAATATGCTTATATAGAGCCCTATTCAATTGTCCGAATCGCAATTTAATAAGGCTGTGAATCTGCAATTTAATTTTGGAGACCAATATTGTATTGTGCAGATGTATAGGTAGATTTGTCAGTTGAACCGTGAGGGAAAAGATGAAGGCAAAGACAACACTAAGGCTATGAGTTGAAACAAATGTCTAGATGCAAATAGGGTAACTGAACGCTGCCGTGTACCGTGCTCTCTCTGCAAAGTAATTGCTTTTTTTTATTCCAGCTGTTTGAAAACAACAGAGTAAAGTTCTACATGCAGACTGAAGTTTCAGAGCTAAGAGAGCAAGAAGGAAAGGTATGAAATATATCTTACTAGCGAATTGCCCGTCAAAAAATGACGGCAATGAAATTGTAAGGTAGCTAATGCTGTTTAGTGTGTAATAATGAAATATATAATACATTAATAAATGAATATACTTTACCTATTTTAAAGCATTGTGTGGAAGAGCTGTGAATGTGTTTTGATGTTGCTGCAGCATTAGTGGTGTGGATCTGCTGTGTAAGCGTGCTGAATGTGTGCAGTGTAACACTGTGCGTGCGCGAGCCGAAACCGTTGTCGTGTACTTCCGCATTGGCGTCAAATGGCGAGTAATGTGTGTTATACGTTTGTATCGGAATATCCGTAGGTGTTTTGTGGTGTTTTGCGAGTTTAGAGTGCTGTAGCCTCGTTTTCGTTTTGTTCGGCGGCCATTTTTTCTCTCGCTTCGTTTTTTTTTTAGTCTCTAAACTGTTTTATTTGAAGTAAAATCGAGGTGTAAGTTGTATTTTTGAGGTGCTGGGTGCTCCCTCTTGGTGTAGGTAAGTTTTTTATGTATGTGGTGTGTGTATGTATTGTGTTTTACATTTTGTAATGTTCGCGAGTTGCGTCCGAGTGTTGCGAGTCCGTAATGTGTGTGAACGTGTGTCGTATGTTGTTTGCGAGTGTCGTAATGTGTGTGTCGTAGTGTTTGGGTTGCGACGTGAAGTTTGCGAGGGTCGCAGTTGCTGGCAAGGAGCGCCTTCGGCGCTCCATGCCAGCAACTGCGGCCCTCGCTTTGCGAGGTCCTCAGGTGCTGGCATGGAGCGCCTACGGCGCTCCATGCCAGCAACTGAGACCCTCGGGCAGTGCCCTCGCGTCGCGAGGGCCTCGGCTCGCTGCGCGAGCCCGCCGCGTTAGCAACAACTCGTACGCTCACAACTATATATGTGATTACTAGTTAGTGCAAATGTATTCAAAAGGTTTTTTTTTTTTTTGTAAATAAAATAGTTAGTATTACCAAATGTGGACTCAGTTTTACACCTGGGCTGGTACTGTTTCACATATTTCCTGAAAAAATCGAATATAAAGTTACATTTATAACAATTCAAGAATTACTAACAGCTAAATGGCTAATTGCCAGTAATTGGAAGAAGAATTATCTCCCACTTTGGGAGGAAATAAGAGACATTGGGCCTCACTCAATTCGGGGCCGTACCTCGGCCGCAAGTCGGCGATTCCTTGCGATCAGGTTACGGCCCCTCGTATCAATACGTCTACGCTGATATTCAGTTGGCCGGCACCGCAAGATCATCCACTTTCCCGCTAATCGCAAACTATGCTATCGGACATAAGCATTTGCAGCAAGCCCGTAGCTCGTGATTCAAGCCCACAATCGCAGAGCATTGTAAATGCAAATATATATTTAATCCAGCACTGTAAAGCACTGTAAATGATGGGAAGCACAATGGGTGACATTAGAATTAAAAGCACAACATTCTCAAGCTTGCACTTCGCCAAAATCATTTTTATTTCATGTGTAATTTCCAACCAAAGTCCTATGGGCTGGAATGACCTCCAAGCCAGTAACTCGTTATTCAAGCCCGTAGGACTTTGGACGGAAATGAAACATGAAATAAAGTATTGGATTTTGCCGATGTGCGAGCTTGAGAATGTTCTTTTAATCCTCATGTCCCCCATTGGGTTCCCCATCATTTACAGTGCTTTACAGTGCTGGATTACATATATATTTGCATTTACAATGCTTCAAATTTGCAGCCTTCAACTTCCAAGCCCATATGGGTTTGCATAACGATTTACAGGTTTGGAGGTCATTCAAGCCCAGTGGACTTTGGACGAAAATTGAACTTGAAATAAAGTATTTGATTTTGCCGATTTGCGACCTTGAGAATGTTGTGCTATTAATTCTAAGACCAAACATCACTTTCACTTTTAATAAATGTCAAGGATGTCTTTTTTATTTGTTTATTTAGTGCTAAGTTTTGTAAGTAAGAACGTTGCGGGACCTCTTTGGTGCAAGTAAGCTGTGGTTGGCGTTTAGCCATTTACAGGCTTGACGGAGGATAAATTGCAGCAATTGATGGGATTTCTGGTGGCCGTAACTCTATGGATCTGTAATTGTCTACAAAAAAATAAAAGGAAAAAAAAAATAAAAGGAAAAAAAATAAAACAAGTTAGTGTGATGGTATCCAACAAAACCATATTTGAAAATATTATAGACATATAAGAGCTTCCATGTGTAGTGAAAAAGAAAGCAAAGAACCCATGCTTTGTGTTTAATGTATCTGAATTACTGATATTGTATTACGTAAAAAAAAAAATATATATACAAATTCTAGTTTTCTACACCAAAGTAGTAAGTATAGAAATATAGGTGGTATGTGACCTACTATTAGGACTTGATTTTGCAAGGCTCCTGTAGGAACCAAACTGACACTTAGCTTCCAGAGTTCTTAAGATCTAAAGAGTAAAACTTACTGATTCACACAGAAAGGGTATTGCACATAGCTGTCTAGCTGTAAAGTGTACTTGCAACCTGCCTTTCGTATACTTCTAGAAGAAGTGAAATTAAGTAGTCTCCATAGCAATGCTACTACCTAATGTGAACACAGGAAACTAACCGTAAAATCCTCCCACCTATCAATTCATATGGCAATTTCAGTGTGGGGGTTTATGACCCCTCTGCCTTTAAAGCCCTGGGACCCTCTCAACACCCAAGGGGGCCATTGAACCCTGAACCCTAGTGGTTTACAGTTGGTGGACCAACAACCCCTATACCCATTAGGCCCTGAAGATATCTACCATGGGGGTCACTATAGACTCATGCCCCAATATATAATTTACCCTATAGGAGTTCCTATGGACTCCCATGTTGCCTCCACCTATCTCCAAAGGAGTCACAAGGTTCCCCAATGTCAGCCAATATTAACCCCTTTACCCCTTTACTTGTCATATAACTTTTGGGATGGGTTTATCTGGTGCTGGGTGAGATTGAGTTTAAATTTGGGATTTATGTTCACTGCCATGACCTACAAGGCTTTACCGAAATATGTAGGATTAGGGTAGATTTTTTACAGGAGCCATTTTACATAAAATCTCCTGTAGTATCAGGGAACAGTGTATTTGTAGCAAATCATCCATATAGATTTACTTGTAAGGATTTGCTGTAGCTGGAATGTAATAGGTACGTGACTCCCTAGATGGATATTTCACATCATTATATTCGGGAACCATGTAACCGATCCCTAAGTAAAAGTGGACAATATTCCAAGTGCAACTCTAATGCATATACATCAAAGTTCTAACTATATTATATGAGGAGATATAATATTTACTGAATTGAACAAGAAAGAATATTGGCTTTGCTCTGTTTAGGTAATATTTAATTGCCTTACTGTTGCCTACAGTATTTCTGATTCTTCTGTGTTCTATCTCATTCAAGCTGAAGGAAGTAGTGCTGAAGAGTGGGAAGGTTCTCAGAGCTGACGTGTGTGTGATTGGTATAGGTAAGAAAGACTATGAGACTTCCTTGGAAAGTGTTACTGCATAAATATCTGACACAAATAACAATGCAATAAAACAAATTCAAAGTAAATGGATTGAATGAAAACAAATTAAAAGGAAATAATTGGAATATACTTCTACTATACCCTCTTTGATTTTAGAATCTAGTGTGCAAAGTGCTTCCCTAAAGCACCTCACAAGAATGAAAACTCGCAAACTTACCAGCATTCATTAAAGAGCCTTGTAATGCAGGCATATTTTTAAATGTTGCATAATCGTTATAAAGTATCATGTTAATTACAGTCATTGTATATAATTTGGTTACATTTCAATATGATCATTAAGTTATTTAATAATTATTTGGGATACTGAAAGATTCAATCTTTTCCTCTCTGACATACTGCTGCCCCATCCCCAGTGCTGGGTTACTGGCTGTTTGTATTTATTTTAGGTGGGAACTACCCAGCAGTACCACATTGCACAAAGCTCACACACATCATTTGCCTTATGCAAATTTTACTTTAGGATTAGGATGCTTAGGAACAAGAGAAAACAGCTAGTGACCCTTCACAGAGGAAGGGGAAATGGCCAAACATGGATACCTACAGTAGAGCAGAAAAAAAGTACAAAAAAATCTAAGGAACCAAATTATATTCAAAGGCATTTAAAATGGTACTTTACTATGATTTCAAATTGTGCCTGCTTTAAAATGTCCCTTTAAATATATGATTTTTAAATGTTATTATATATTTTGTATTGGGAGGGCTTAACAATTATTTCATAAATATACTTCACAAAAGATTACTTCACAAATATTTGTACTATTAAATAATTTAAATCATTATATCATTTTTGACACAAAAAATACATATTTTCTTTTTAGGAGCAGGTCCCACTACAGGGTTTCTGAAGCAGAGCGGTATTTTATTAGATTCCAGAGGTTACATTCCAGTGAATAAGGTAACATTGTGTGATATTTCATTGTGTCATTATTGTATCATAACCCACAATGTACACAATCTCTTGTCATAATTGTCAAAAGAGTTATTGTTTGTGAAAAAGTAAATAATATCAATAGTTCCAACTTTGAAAGAAAAAAAAATCTACAAAATAATGTATTATTTTATTGAAGAGCTAGTATTTATGTTCATAAGACAATATCCTGCTGAATCACATCATCTAGGGCAGCTGAATATTAATTTACCACAATAGCTAATTTAGTAGTTTATAAATACATAATCTGAAGTGCTAGTTTACCTTAGTGTGTGTCGGTTATATGATGAATTACATTATTGTTACAATCCATATTCCTTTCAGTATAATTAAAATGAGAATAGTGTACAGATACTTCCAAAAAGCATAGAGGAACCACTTACAAAACCCACAAAATCACACTTGTACAAAAGGACCAGGAATTCATATTAAATGATTCCTACGGCACCCCAACCTTTGCACGTGCAACAATTGCGCGCTGACAATAGGGCGCCGACATCAGAGCACCAACAGCAGCGCGCTGTTAAAAAATGAGTGACAAATGCGCGCCGTCAAAAGAACGCAAGTTTTTCAATTTTGTATCCCCTAACGCCCTAAACATCTCTAACCCTAACCCTTAGGTCCCCATGCCTAACCCTAACCCTTTAACCTGTAAGCCTAACCCTTAGACCCCCATGCCTAACCCTAACCCGTTAGCCTGTAAGCCTAACTCTTAGACCCCCATGCCTAACCCTAACCTTTTAACCTGTAAGCCTAACCCTAACCCAAAGACCCCCTAAGCCTAACCCTAATCCAAAGACCCCCTAAGCCTAACCGACCTAACCCAAAGACCCCCTAAGCCTAACCCAAAGATCCCTAACCCTAAAACCCGTAAGCCTAAAGCCCCTTAAGCCCACCTTACCTGCATTCCGTGCAGCGCTCAGTTGTCGGGCTCGCTCTTTTCTGTTGCGCAGTTGTCGGTGCGCACATTTGTCGGCACGTTGTTGTTGAGCGCGCTCAGGACGTGTTACCAATTCCAACGCATGTCAAATATTTCATTAAGGTACCTAATTAGTGTATTTAAATTGCTAAAGGTTTAAGGCTTGCTTACATGACTCTGGTAGGAAATTTGTGTGTTGTGAGTGCTCTAGAGCTGCTGTGTAAGTGTGAGCAATGTGTGCAGTGTGTAGTGTACATAATGTGCGTGCGCCTTCGGCGCTCCATGCCAGCAACTGAGGACCTCGCTTTGCGAGGGCCGCATCGTTAGCAACAACTTCTGACAACCCGCAGTTATGACAACTATATATGTGATCTTCAGTCAGTGTTTGTATGTACAGGCAAGAAATAGGAGATACCTTGATAATATTCGCATCTGCCAGTTATGATGACATGGGTCTGTGTATGTTTTAGGGCAACGTGATTAGTAATTCATGTATTTTATATTGCAGCTGAGTTACAGAGAAACTGATGTGTGATGTAAGCCATGTCAGTGAGTAGGAGTGAATGTTTTGTGAACATGACTGAGGATGACATTGTATGATTGTTGGTGTATTTATTTACTTTGCAGGTTCTCTGGTTGGTCCATTTCTAGTAAGCCAGGTATTCTGACAACTGTGGCCATTCTATGACAACTGGGGAGACCACCAGCTGTGGGTTCTGCTTTGGCATCTTCCTCAGCAATCTTCCTCTTGACATCCCCTAATTTGAACTCCGACAGTGCTGATCTCTGTTCACACATCCTTGCCTTTTCACCAGCTCCGACCTCTCGGCCTCCATATGTGACCTGGGAGTAGTTGGGAGCCATGTGCTTATAGTCAACCTTGTGACCCCCTCACTATGCCAGGGAATCCTGACTTCCTTGTGCTTTGCACGCGGCATGGAGAAAAAACCCTTTCTACACTCCCACTAACCCCTGTGGCTTCACCCACTGGCCCTACTGCTGCTGAGCCTACAATGGTGCCAACTCCAATTTCTCCCACCTCTCCTCTACCCCTTGGCTCCCTCTATCTCTCATCTCTCCTCTCACCTCCTCTCCTCCCTTCCCTACATCTCGGACAAAAAACAAAGCAGTTACACCACTCACTCACAGACACATTCTCAGAGACACACACTCTAACCTACCACATGTAATTAACAGAACAAATGTGTGTAAAGGTTTTTGAAAAGAATGTCCAGTGTGTGCTATTATATGTATGACTTATAGTGTAGGGTTCAAGGGTATATAGCAGGGGGTATGTGTGGTGTAATAGTGGTATGTGTGTTGTATGGGGTATGTAGCAAGGGAATATGGTTGGGGGTATGTGTTGGGGTAATGTGTTACGGTAGGGTGGGTAAACAGCATAGGGATCAGGTAAGGCAGGGTTTGACAAATTTGTCCTAAATCTGTGAGCCAGCCCCAAAAACACTGTGAGCCAGCAAAAACAATAGTATACAGTTAAAGCACTTATTTCATAATCAGAAACCTAAGAAACACAGTTATTGCACTGCACACTGGGAAACTGGGCATGGACATGCAAATTAGCCCATAATGCATTTTTACTCTTTAATCCAAAAACAATTTTAAACATGGCACATTCTCTCTGTAATTCACAGGTTATGTGTTGGTGACTAGAATAGTCTTATATTATCACAATACCATTCTTTCCTTTAGATGATGCAAACAAATATTCCTGGGGTGTTTGCTGCAGGCGATGTTGTGACCTTCCCATTGGCCTTTCGGAATAACAAAAAGCTGAATGTGCCTCACTGGCAGATGGCACACATGCAAGGTAGTTTTATCTAACAAATATCAAAACAGTTGTTGTTTTTAATTTGCTTTTCCTTTAGAACCAAAGATCTCAAATCCAATATCATTCATTCCTCCACAGTTCACAAGTTAATCACCTTCATATAGGTGGGCGTTTTTTGATGACATTTAGGACAATTACTCTAAAATGTGATTATAGAGTAACAATTCCTTTAGTGATTTAGTTTTGTATCATTTATATCTGCAATTATCGTCATAAATTAGATATATGTATAGGACTAATGCAGTTTAGCATCATTTTTCTGTCCATCAGTGCTCATCTACTTAAAATGCAAAAATAATAAAATGAATACAAAATACGGTGTGCTTCAGAAAATTGACATACTGTACTTTTCTACTACAGTGGACAAGATGTGGATTGCATGGAAAGCCTCTGAGGGCTGTCCTTTGCCTACCAATAATTGGTAGTGTTTTGCAGTCTTGGGAAATGGAACCCACTATCTATTAACGTGTTCCTGCATAGGGCGGCCATCCAGATGGGAATGTTCTGCTCTGCTGGAACTGGAGCCAATCCTACAACCACAAAATGAGTTAATAGTCTCCCCAAAAATACAAAAAATAAGAGACTTTGGTGAGGGGTTTGGTGCTTTCAGATCTTTCCACAAAATAGGATCTGATTAATGAGCATCTGCAGGATTGTATCATTGAGTCATGGCACCAGTGTCATCTGTCTAGGAGATCTCCCTCTCATTAGCCACTTGCTACACTGATGGTGTATATAGAATGGCACTTGTCTATTACCTTTCCCTGTCCTTTTTTCTCATTCTATCTCATTTCCATCATTTTTCCTTGCCCGTTCTAAGAAACAAAAAAGAGAAATATTGGTGTACCTTTTCCACCCCTGTTCCTTTGCATGCTGTACAGAAGTAAGATATATTGACTATACCTATTTGCACACAGCAGGACTGGTGCCCTATGACACTTTAATATTAACCATTTATACAATTTACTAGTATATTGCATTTTGCTTTAATATGGAGAAACCATTTTATTTTTGTTTTACTAGATAAATTAAAACTATTCCACAGCTCGGTTTGCTATGTGTAAAGAACTTTTACAAGACATAAAAATATTTTTTTTACATGGCAGATTTTTGAGAAAAACATCCAGGTACCAGAAGGTATCAGTCACAGAGTACACTTTGATTGTAGAATAGATTGTCCCTTGACATGACATACATACCTGAACTTTGAAATATATGAGTAACTGACTTGTATTTCAAAATGTTTCTTCATATCTCCAGTGTAATCTGTTTATGCTCTCCAATAAAGATAAGAGTTAGTCGTAGCACAGCAGGGTCATTCAATTAAAATGATTATGACGATGTCCTGATTCTCTGCGAAGGGGCATTGCCCCATGAATTCTAGAGGACCTGAGGATGATTTAACAAACATTCTCCGTCACTTCTGGTTGTTGTTTTTAAACTGTGCCCCTAGCCCACTCTGTGCTACTACTAGCACATTCGGAGAGACATTTAATTATAAATCTTTAAGGCCAATTAAATCTATTTTTCTTTGTTGCAACTAAGAGAGGGTATTTCTGTGTGCTTTTTTAATGAAGGTCCTAATGCAGAATAAACTGCTTTGAATGTATAATTGTCTTTGGGATCTTGTCCCTGGGAGCCAGTGTACAGGAATAAAACTGCACATACTTGTCTGACTTGCCTGCCAGTGAGATCTGCAGACTACTCTGTATGCTCATAAGGAAGTTTAAAAATTGTACTTAATATTATTAAATGGAAAATATGCAGGTACAATATTATTTTTTAAAGGGAGTTGTTGCAATATTTTTTCAGATTTATTATTTTTGTAACCCTTTTCTAACATGCTATGTTTATGTAGATATTTATATTTATACTTTGCTGTTTGTTTTCTCTGTGCCAGGACGTATTGCAGCATTGAACATGTTGGCTCAAGGAACAGAAATAAATACCATTCCATACCTATGGACTGCTATGTTTGGAAAGAGCTTAAGATATGCAGGTAAATAATCATTATGGCTTGATACATACCCTATATTACAATACTAAATGTGTTTGACTAAATTCTCATTCTCTGCATAAAACACGATTCTGTTAAATGAGTGCAAAAGTATTATTTGTTATGCAAGACTACATGTTTCCAACACTATAGGATAATTAAACAATTACAATAATTACCTCAGGTTGGTTATTTTTTAAAAGAATGCTTAGTTAATGCAAACTCCAGTACTGGGTATTTTACACACAAGAATGTACACAACATATAAGTACCACAACATATAAGTATCAATCATATACATGTGTAATGCATGCACAAAGCCATGCTTAGATTGATAAACAAAAAAACATAATTAGAGTGCACTGCATCCCCCCCCACACACACAGAGGAGGGGTGCATGGCACCACTTGCATTGGAGGTTGCTCCACCCCTAGAGTCTGTCCTTGGTGGGCTTTTTCCTTGGCGATCCCTGGATCTCTAATGTCCTACATGTAAGCCTTTCATGGCTTTTCTTTCTCTTCTAGCCTTTGGCCTCCTTTTTGCTGTCTCCCCTTGTCTTTTTGGCTCTCATCGAGTCCAACGCCACTGGTGTACATCGGCATCCAGGCCGATGACCTCTCCCTTGGCATGCCCCTCCTCCTTGGCCACCAACTTTAATCTCTGCTGCCTCGGTCACCTCTTTACTGTCTCCCCTCTGTCTTTTTGGTTCTCACCCAGCCCTATGTTCCCGCAGCTCAGAGACTTCACACCCTTGGTGCACATTGGCTTCCAAGTCAACTGCCTCTCCCTTGGCATGTCCTGCCTCCACGGCCCCAGCTGTCATCTCCAATGCCTTAGTCTCCTCTCCACTGTCTCCACTTCTTTTCTTTGGCTCTCATTTAGCCCTACGTTGTCACAGCTTAGTGGCTTTATGCGCCTGGTGCACATCAGCATCCAATCTTGGCGTCCCATTACTCACCAGGCTGATTCTCACCATAGTCCATTCCATCACAACCAAGTTGTTTTCGGATGTCATTACGACCATTTTTGGCCCTCCTTTCACTCGATCTAGTCATTTAAGACCCTAGGGAAAGCATGCATCCTTGCCCGCAACCATCCTTTACCCTAATATGGCCTTCTAAGCAGGCTAGATTTACATAGCTTTGGCCTTTCTCAATATCATGACTGTCTGGCCTTCTAAGGGCTTTAGCCACGACATCAGAATAAAGCAAATTAAAAGAAAGTCACGTATGCCCAAAATATATTTTACTAAAATATTTATAAAAATGATAGATTATTTTATTTTTTATTCAACATATTTTTTCCAGAGTTCAGTGGTATTTTAACACTGTCTTTCTTAAAGGACCACTGTGGTCAAGTTTTTTTCTATATTGTATTTTGTTGAACTAAGCATGATAGTGGGCAAAATGTTATTACAAAGCAAGGAAAACGACAACTGAATGCAACGTTTACATTTTGCATTTTTGTATGAAATTATTCTATACCACAGAATTGTATTTTGATTTCTTGCCTGTTGCTGCCTGATACTTCCTGGGGTGGTGTGTACTTGTAACTAATGAGCTTCACTCTAGTGCTACCGAGAGCACTTGCAGTTCATACTGCCAAATTCCTATTATTCACACACAAACTTCCTGTACGTTTAAAGCTTGTCCCACCTCAGAAAACTGAAAGCAAAATGGCAGATTCCACAGCCGTATAAAAGCAAATAAAAAGTATTAAATCAAAGGCTGTATTATTTTTTATTTACCGTATATTCTGAAAACATGTTGCCTAGTTTGAAATCAAATTCTTCAAAAGAGTAAATGTAAAAAATATGCCTACATTGGTCCTTCAAGTAATGAATGCCTTAGCTCAGTCAGTAAGTACTGTCTCGAAAAACATCAGAAATTGATAACACCAGTGTCATACTCTCAAGCCTAAAGAAATGTTAATGACAAATGGTTCACTAGCTAAGGCAATAATACAACAAACTGTTTTATAGAAGATTCTCTATTATTATTATCATTATTATTATTATTATTATTATTATTATTATTATTAATATAACAGTTTTTTTAACACACCAGCATATTCCAGAGTCCTATACAGGAGTTAAATACAAATACAATATTAAACACATAGCAAAAAATGGAGGGTCTTGAGTTTTGAGTATTTGAGTTTAAAATCTTACATACATGGTGCATTTTTCAATGCACCTCATAAGATTGAAAACTTGCAAACCTACAATCTAAAGGGATTAATTAAACATAATGAGAAGTAATTAAAAGGAAAAAACAAGGGCTTCACAATTAATTGGGAGAGTAGAGGGTTAATTAGTGATTACATTAGTGGGTGTATCAACTGTAAAAAATGGATGTAATAGTGCTAAACATGAACTTTAGGTAGTTGGGTGGGCATGTTATATGAGTTCAGAGACAGAAGACTGGTTTTGTGACCAAGCATGCATAACATCTAAAACACTGTGGCTAACTCAATTGTTTGAACAGGAGAACATACATAGATAGATAGTTTGTTCATGTACATAGTGAATGCGGCATGATTTGAGTATTAAAGATGACAAATTAGAGTTTTCAAAGTCAATTTTTTAAATTTTGCAGGTGTTAGGCACCAAGTTTGATTTTGACTAACTATACTATTAATATAATATAATATAATATTAGATATGACTCTCACTATGCATTGCTCACACAAATGAACTGATGGTTACTCTTGCATAAATCAATAAATTCATTATTCATTACTGACATTTGTGATCTGAAGAGAGCTTCTATGGTCTTCTTCAAGAACAGGTATCTTTACATTAACACACACCATGCATACAGTCGAGTCAGCCAAAGTTATTATCCTACTTACCTACTTGCTCTTTAATCTTGGCCTATTAATATAACTTGAAAACTAGACTTGTCTACTGCTCTAGATATATAGTACAATACATCAGCTTACTTGAATAATGGTGAATTGCACCTAACCATGCACCGACTGACAAAAGCTCTATCTAGGACCAACACATGTTCCTTAATTCTTCATAGACAGAAATTAATAAATAACTTCTAATCCCAAACCCTATTGGACATTTACCTGTTTAATTCACAATCCATTGTTTGTTTTCATAAAAGTTATACCTAATCACTGGTCTAGAAGTACATCATATACATATATATGTGCACAAAAACTACATATACATCATACAAATATAAATGGTGCCTCAAACAACCTCATACACAATAACATATTGTAGCTACTCTACATGGTAAATACACATGACAAAACAATTTGGATGATGTTTTTCTATAGATTACCGTATTTTCACTTCTGTCTTTTGTTGTGCTTTATGTCAGGGAATGGTGAAGGCTTTGATGATGTCATCATTCAAGGGGATATTGATGAATTAAAATTTGTGGCATTTTATACCAGGTAAGAATTTACTAGGAAGAGACAGAACTAACTATTTATATCCTCACAATGTTAAACATAAACAATATTCTCTTTGCCTACCATACGGTTAGGATCTATCTATCTATCTATCTATCTATCTATCTATCTATCTATCTATCTATCTATCTATCTTATTTATCCTATCTTATTAGCTTGACAGTCCACTTACTGGATATCCTGTGTTGTTAAAAAATTCAATTCTTTCAGTAACATTTCTGGGATCTCTAGTGATGCTATCTGAATTTTAGAATTTATATAAAATAATGTTAAAAGTGCTCTGCGTTATTTTGCTATTCAGGAAACTCCAAAGGAGGTTCTCTTCCTATGGTAAGATGGAATCCTGCGTAGATCAATGGAGGTAATATTTAAGAGCACTCACTAAGGGCTCTAGGATAAGGCACTCTCTTTGGTTTCTGCCTAGACTGAACATTAGCGTTGCCAGATTGTTTCTTTAATAGTTTAACCCTTCTGTGACAGTAAAATCAGGTACGATCAGGTACCCGATTCCAAAATCTATTTACGTAAAGGTCACTGAAGTCACCACAAATTATATTTATCTTGCTTCTTGATAAATTTAAAATTTTGAAACAATTTTTCATATGTTTTAAAACTTTCTATCTGATGGGCTGCCCATCAGATAGAAAGTTTTAAAACATATGAAAAATTGTTTCAAAATTTTAAATTTATCAAGAAGCGAGATAAAAATCATTTTGAGTTATTATTCAAACAGTTTACGAACCCCTCCCACAAGAAACTGCATTGAAGGCTGTGACTGTATAATAAAACTGTAGATTATGAATTTGAGTTCCTTTTCTTCAATTTTTTTTTTAATTTAGTTTAAATAATTATTTTAAAAGCAGTACAAAACCATATTTGTCTCATTTCACCCCTTTACCCTTTATATATATTTTCAGTTTTATCCTGCAACAAAATATGACTATAAAAAGGGATGCTATAGGACCACAAACCCACATCTGTTATTTCACAGGTTATGGAGTTGATCAATAGGCTATGTATTTATAAGTTTTGTAATTGTTGAAAAAGAACAATATGACTGTATAAGAACATTGAGCAAGTATTGGAAATATAAAATTTTCTTATACAGCATTACTGCACCCAAATTTGTCTCATATGACCCCTTTAAAGATATATATATATTCTCTGTAATCTTGTAACACAAATAAAAATTACTTTACATTACATTACTTAAAAAAGGGATGTAGTAGGACTCAAACCAGTCCTGGACTATAAGTAATTTCACAGTCCAAGACCTTAAACACTAGGCTGTGCATCTATATAATTTGTAATGGGTATCATAATGGGTTCGACAATCTGCTCACCTAATTCTAATGAGAACCCCTGCGGATGCAACTCATTATGAACATACAAGGGCAAGTTTGAAGCTAGTGGTTTTAGACAGTTTCTAACACTGATAACAATAATTTAGCAGCAAATGTAAAAAAGGTAATCACCTTTTTGACTTGCTTTTCACCCTCAAACAAGCCAGAGTTATATACCCCCTATTCTGACTATTGAGCGTATTCTCAGATGAATGTAATTATAATACTCTTTTAAATGCATGATAGATAAATATGGCGGTTCCTTTCAGATGACAGCCATCTGCACTATTTATAAATCATAGCTACCTTGAATACAAAACTACCTAGAGTCTATTTTAACCAAAAAGCTGTGTTTTTTTTTTATTTTTATAGGGCGTTTTTTCAAGGCATTGTAGTAAATAAGCTGTCAATACTATATAGGTATTTTCAGTAAATGTAGACACATCAGAAAGGTTTGTTCAATTAATTGACTGCCAAATATAAAAACTATTAATTAAGTATTTTTTTTTTTAAAATCTGATTCATTAAGCTTTAAAAATGGCAGGTATTTTTACATTACTTCTCATTGTGATGGCAACTCTATTGTCCAGTCCTTCTGTAATAACTTTTCATAGTGGGATTTCACTTCATAGGGTGTTCTTTTTTAATTCAGTGACAATTACTGTTTCTGACATATCAGATGAATACTTGTTTTTGGCTTTGTAATTTTTAAGAGTTATGCACCAAACAAAATGTCTCCTTACAAGCACTGGTATTTATCTCAATCAGTTTAATACCTTCATATCACTTTCAAACACTTATTTGCATGCGCAAATTCAATGAGGATCATGCAAGGTTGTGCTGTATCGAGAGTACTGTTGCCTAATATAAATTACAGGTTTGTTGAAATCCAGCATGATCCGGAAGAATTGTTCAGTATTGTCAGCAAGCGTGCATTTTTGTACAACAGAGCTACAGTGAGGGAAAAAAGTATTTGATCCCCTGCTGATTTTGAACATTTGTCCACTGACAAAGAAATTATCAGTCTATAATTTTAATGGTAGGTTTATTTTAACCGTGAGAGACAGAATAACAAAAAACAAACAGACAAGAAAAAAACATGTAAAAAAAATAAATAAATTGATTTGCAGGTCAATGAGTGAAATAAGTATTTGACCCCTTCGACTTAGTACTTGGTGGCAAAACCCTTGTTGGCAATCATAGAGGTCAGACGTTTCTTGTAGTTGGCCACCAGGTTTGCACACATCTCAGGAGGGATTTTATTCCACTTCTCTTTGCAGATCCTCTCCAAGTCATTAAGGTTTCGAGGCTGATGTTTGGCAACTCGAACCTTCAGCTTCCTCAATAGATTTTCCATGGGATTAAGGTCCAGAGACTGGCTAGGCAACTCTAAATTCTTCTTGAACCACTCCTTTACTGCCTTGGCTGAGTGTTTTGGGTCATTGTCTCACCCAAGATTTGACGGTACATGGCCCCGTCCATCATTGCTTTCATGCAGTGCAGTTGTCCTGTCCCCTCTATTTTGGTCTCATCTGACCACAACTTTTACCCGGCACCCCGTTCTTCCAGCGCAGCTTAATAGAGAGCTGTCATCAGAGCGCAGAGAACGGCACTCTGATGATGCTCTGTGCTCCAGCCTAGACTCAGCAAAGGGGCTAGACTCAGCAACGGGGCTACAATGTCATATTTCATTTATAATTGCTACAAACCATACTTAAAATGGGAACTAGATCTATCTTGATGGGCACCCAGTTCTTACTGGCCTGTCGGCTTTGAAACATTCCCATCTATCTACCTGGTTGTTGTGGTGTCTGGCTTTGTATAACTTTACCAGCATGTCAGACATAATTGGATTCCTGGGACTGTGTGATCTGCCCCTGTCT
Source organism: Discoglossus pictus (assembly GCA_027410445.1). Classification (NCBI taxonomy): domain Eukaryota; kingdom Metazoa; phylum Chordata; class Amphibia; order Anura; family Alytidae; genus Discoglossus; species Discoglossus pictus. The sequence continues at coordinate 449,418,171 of CM050163.1, forward strand.
GGTGCCCCCATTACCTCACATGCCACATACCTCACATGTCACATCACTTGTAGATTGTAAGCTCTTGTATAATGGGCGGCACCAGACAGGGGTAGATCACACAGCACCAGGCAGGAGCACAGAGCGTCATCAGAGCACAGATGACGGCGCTCTATTGAGCTGCTCTCAAAGGACGTGCTACCCAGTTCTCCTCTGAATCATTCAAACGGGCCTGTATATGTGCTTTATTAAGCAGGGGGACCTTGCGGGCAATGCAATTTCAGTCCGTCACGACGTACTGTGTTACCAATTGTTTTCTTGGTGACTATGGTCCCAGTTGCCTTGAGATCATTAACAAATCCTCCCATGTAATTCTGGGCTGATTCCTCACCGTTCTCATGATCATTGAAACTCCACGAGTTGAGATCTTGCGTGGAGCACCAGACCGAGGGAGATTGACAGTTATTTTGTGTTTCTTCCATTTGCAAAAATTTGCACCAACTGTTGTACCCTTCTCATCAAGCTGCTTAGCGATGGCCTTATAGCCCATTACAGCCTTGTGTTGGTCTACAATCTTGTCCCTGACATCCTTGGACAGCTCTTTGGTCTTTGCCATGGTGGAGAGTTTGGAATCTGATTAATTGATTGCTTCTGTGGACATGTGTCTTTTATCCAGGTAATGAGCTGAGATTAGGAGCACTCCCTTTAAGCGAATGCTCCTAATCTCATCTCCTTACCTGTATAAAAGACACCTGGGAGCAAGAAATGCTGATTTATAGGGGATCAAATACTTATTTCACTCATTGACCTGCAAATCAATTTATAACTTTTTTTAAATGCATTTTTGTTATTTTTTTGTTATTCTGTTAAAATACACCTCCCATTAAAATTATAGACTGATCATTTCTTTGTCAGTGGACAAACTTCAAAATCAGCAGGGGATCAAATACTTTTCCCCCCACTGTATCACATACAACATTATTGAGAATAGTGTACAAACGTGGAAGAGCCATATGAAGATGAGGGGTTTGTACCTTAGATAGTCAATGATGTTCTTGCAGTTATAGTGTACACTACTTTGTCACAGATATTTTTGCTGTAAATGTAACATTTTTAATTACACAAACTGAGAAATCAATATTAGCCCTAATCAACATGGTTCATGTGCAAGTTTAATTCTAATGTATTTCTAGCATTTTTACAGGTGTTTGAAGTGAATACTTAGTATGATAATATACATTTCACTGCACTAATAAAAAGTAGTTGTGGTCACTGTTGTAGAGAGCAAACAACTTAAACGAACAGTGTATAAGCAACAAAAATATAGTTAGATTGGCAGTGTTAGGGTTAAGAATGAAGTAATCATCATTCATTACCTGTCACTCTGTTGTGAGTTACAAACTTCCTAAATAACACCTACAGTGAGTCAGCCCCCTACCACTAAGTACAGATCTAGAGGTATGTCACGCATTAGTCACATGACTGCCAGAACACTTTGGGCTCATGCAGAGATGCCTTCTTGTTTCTCCGACCAAGCATGCACATCTCAATAGGGAGCGTGGCCAGAAGCCATCAAGGTGCATGCTCCGGCTGACTCACTACAAGTGTTACAACACAATACAGAAACCGTTAACTGATTAAATGTTGACTAAATTTGTTGGTGCATTACAAATAAAGGAAATAATTACTTCATTATATTACCAATCTAACTATAGTTTTGTTGCTTATACTATGGTTATTTAAAGGTGCTGTAGGATAAAGGATGTCCAGTGTTATTCATTGCAGAATTAAGTTGCGGAAGTATTAATATGGCAGTGGACAGTAGAAAATGCTCTGTTTTCAATATTTTATATATGTATACCAGTGAAAACCTTAGTTTTGCCTAATAACTTAATAAAACTTGCATTTTTGCATTTGCAATAAAACAGGACAACATTTTACACAATGCTGCGTGTCTATTTATGTATACTAAAAATTCCAGAGTAAACAGACATGTCATTTAACTGGCACTTACTCTGACCCTTTAATTAACTTGTATTTTTGCCATTCAGGAGAAAGATTAATACACCCACAGTTAGAACCATTATTTATTGCATCTACATATGTCGACATTGGAATAACCCAATACAAAGTGTATGGAAGTAGATTGTAATTATGTATTTTGGACAGTAGGGGTAAGCATTGTGTCATCCTTCCCATAATATATTTTTAAAAACTAAGCAAAATGGGATATATACACCAGAAAATAGTGTAAATATATATATTTTTTTACTAATTAATGTAAGTAAACAAAGTTATATTGTGCATCTAAGAACACTCTAATTCTTCCTTCAAGTTATAGAATGAGCACAAGATTTTAAATGGCCACAATGCATGAAATCAATGTGCTCCTAACAATGCAAGTTACCTTTTACAGTGAAAATCCCAGGTTGGCTTCTCAGCTAAGCACAGGGCCTCTTGACCTATCTGGATTAGTTGAAAAAAAATACTCAAGTTTCTCACTATAAAGGCCTGTCTATAACAGTGTTTTCCAAACTTTGGGCTCCATTAGATGGCTCCCGTAGGAAATAAAAAGATCATGTAAGCCCTAACGTAGCTATTACTTACTGCCTGTAAAAAACCCTCACAGGTAAACTGTAATGAGTGATCCCTACATGTGAGTTGTTCCCTGTTTTACATGTGTTTTTACCTAAAGTGCCGTTACATGTCTCTTGTAAGAAATTAACCCTAATCCTGTATGTTCGTGACAGGGAAGGGGCTAAATAAAAATAAAGGCTGTGAGATTAGCAATCCATCTTCCTATGCCCCGCTACCCCATCATATATCAAATTAACCCAGGTGTTCACTGCGACCCTCTGAACAGCTGGGGTGCATCGGGATTGCCTCTCACTTGTGCTTTGGTGTGATTGGTTCCCTATGGCATCTAACATTTACCATGGGGGTCCCTATGAACCCCCATGGTTTACTAACCTAACATTATAGCTGTCCTTACGGACCCCCATGACATCTATAATGAATTATTTGCACTATGGATCCCCATGGCAATATATGCTTTGCCATAAGGTACTTTCGGAACCCCATGTACCAAATCCTTCTATGGGTGTCTGTAAGTACCCCCATACAGGGGTGTAGGGAATACCTCTGACTCGACAAAGAGAGTAACGCTCTTGAAAGTTGGTCATGAAACTTATGAATATGTTTGTCCAATAAAAAAATGTATCACTATATACTGCAATACTCTGATTATTCATCTGGATTACTGGACATTCATGGCTACCTCACTCTTTATATATATATATATATATATATATATATATATAGTTCCTCTTGATATATATTCAACATTATGCACACAGAAGTAAAACAATTTTTACTATATAGATATATTTCTGTGGGAATATTGTGGTATGTATAATGTGATAACTGTTTTTCTCGGAATTCTGAGCTGGAAGCAGGTTTTTTTTTTTACTTGCTAAAGACATTCAAATGTGAACACAAATGTACTATTTATTTACTGTACTACTGTATGGTGGAGGGCTTCTATCGCTCTTTTGCCCACCATATATTAAATGATTGTTGTGGTGAACTACCTACTCATAATTTCCACAATACAGGCTGAGATCCCGCTCCATGTTGATGATTTGCATGTCCCAGCTCAGCTTCCCAGAATGCAGTGTAATAACTGTTTTTCTCTGAATTCTGATCTGGAAGCAGGTTTTTTAACTTGCTTAAAACATTCAAATGTGAACACAGATGTACTATTTATTTACTATATATATCTATATATAGTAACTGTTTTCAATCTTCTTCCTCTTTATCTCTCCTCTTCCTCCCCTTACCTCTCCTCACCTTCCCTACCTCCTCTCTCTCTCCAATCTCCACTATCTTCCTCCCTTTTCTGTCTTCCTTCCTCTCCTCCCTCTCTTCATGTCCCCCTCTCTCTCCCCTCCTTTCTCTTCCCCTCTCTTCCCCTTCTCTCTCCCCTCTTATCTCTCTCGTCCCCTTTTCTCTCATCCCCCTTCTCTCTCTTACACTTTCTTCTCTCTTTTGCACTTCCTTCTCTGTCTCTCATCCCCTCACTCTCTATCTTCTTACTCTCTCCCCTTCTATCACTCTCCCTTCTTCCCGCTTCTCTCTCCCACTTCTCTCTCTCTCTCTCACTCCCCCTTCTCTCTCTACCCTTCCCTATCTCAATTATCTCTCTCCCTCTCGTACCCACTTCTCTCTCTCCCTCCTGCTTCTTTCTCTCGCTCCTCCTTCTCTCTCCCTCTCTCTCTACCATCTCTCTCTCTTTCCCTCATTCATTCCCCCCTATCTCTCTCCTTCTCTCCCCCCCCCCCCAATAAACCCTCCCTTGTCCTGTCTCCCTTTCTTTCACCTGCATGCTGGGTCTGTCAGCTCCTCCTTCTGACAGCTTCTCCTCCCCTGGGCCAGAGGGCTCAAAAGGATAGAGCAGGGGGCTGGGGAGACAAAGAGGGCCAGGGGGCAGGAGGGCCGCAGGTGGTCGGTGCCACTCTTCACACTGGCGCACAGCTGTTGCTGCTCGCAAAAAAATTACTGCCCGGTGGTAGACCCCCCCCCCCCCCCCCCAGACTACACCACAGATCACAGATGTCCATAGTGACCCCCATGTTAGGGGGTTAATATTAGGTGCCTTGGAGGTCCATAGGAACCAATGGAGATACAAATTGGGGATAGGTACTACGGGAACCATTGGGAGGCCAAGGGCACTTATTATTTATTTACACCAAGGCTAATTTATTTGTATAAGGGGATAGTTTTTGCTCATTACATCATTTACTGGAGGCTAAAACCTTCACTGGGACTCCGTACCCTTAAAGAGCACCTCAGAATCTTTACCCAACATCTCACAAAGTCTTTTCAGGTCCATTTGAAGACTACCACAAATCTTTCCACAGAGTGTAAAAGTTTGGAGAAATTGTCTTGAGGAACTTCTGGTCATTAAAAATGGAACATCAAAACAAAGTTTGGAAAATACTGCTATATAATATTCAAGTACTTGCAAATAATATGTAAATACGTTGTATATGAATTAAATTGTTTATAAATTGTATTACTTTGCACTGCTTAATTTTAATAATTTGTTATCAAAAATAATTTGCAACATATAATTTGACTCACACATTAAATATATCCAAGGGATTAATACATAAGCATCTGTTTGTATGCATTCTAGGAATGACGAGGTGATTGCTGTGGCCAGTATGAACTATGATCCCATAGTTTCTAAAGTGGCAGAAGTAATGGCATCTGGAAAAACAATAAGGAAACGGGATGTTGAGTAAGTACAGTATTCAATCAGACACTCTTTTACTGAATAATGGATGATTTATGTAGGATGGGCAAAATGTGAGATTGCATGTGTCTATGCATCATTCTTGGTATAGTTTCATTCACTTACTGCAGAACCATTTCACATAGCAACCACATAATAAATCATATCACATATAATAGTTGTCAAACTGCAAATCGTCGTCACGCTTTGCGAGCTCGTAAAACGAGCTTGCAAGAACAGTTTGGGCAGCAAATGTGGACCATCGCGAAGGTGGAGGTAGGTGGAGGCACCAACGTCGGCTGCAATGAGCCAAAGGCGCAGTCGCATTTGCGGAGGTGGAGGCTCTACGGCTCCTCACAAATGTTTACAAACAGCCACAGAAGCGGGACCTTGATAAAAATATATAACACGCAATGAATAAATATGGACTTAGACAAAAAAATACGAGCCGCGGAACTTCGAAAAATTACGAACTCACAAAAATACGAACTTAACGGCTGAACCGTGCACAGCGACAAACATTAAAAAAACACAAAATACACACACAAATAAAAAATAAACATTACATGCAGCAGGGGGGGGGGACCGCCAGGACGTCTGGGATTAAGGTTGCACGCAAATTTAAGCCCAATTTACAGAGTTTAGACACTCGAAAACCCCCTAAGCGACAGAAAAAATGGCAGCCGAAGAAAACGAGGCTACACGACCCCTAAACCCTCAGAACACCGTCAGGCACATACGACTTTTACAAAAACCTGTCCGAGGTAAAAAATACAATATTAGCAAGGACGCAAAATCATGCACACCCGCGTACCACATACACAATTGCCGCCATTTTACAAAACTAACTTACACAATGCGGAAGTACACAGCTACACAACGGTTTCCCATCGTGCACGCAGTCTATTTACACTACACACTTCACACATTGCTTACACTTACAGCTCAACAACAGTGGAAATCTACCTTGTATGCTGCAGGAACATCAGATTGTTAGCTCCTTAGCACAATGCTTTCTGCATATATTAATTACAAATAGGTAAAGTATATAATTTGTGATTTCATTAATTAATTAATTCTCATGAAAAAATACATAAACAGCAAAAAAAAAACACACCACAGTATCGCAATAAACGACAAAGACCTTCACCGTGCGCCTCACAAGGAGCTCCAACGGTGCTCATAGGATACAAAGTACACCAGGGAAGAGGCTTGCAATAAGCGCCAAAGGAGATCAGCGCAAACCTTACAATGAGCGCAAAAGCACCTCTGATAACAAAAAATACACCAACCGAGAGGCTCGAATGAGCGTTGAAGGATCTCACACGACCAAAACACTTACTGTCTGTGGCAAACAGCATTACCTGCCTTACAATTTTATTGCCCTGTCATTTTTGACGGGCAAGTAGCTAGTAGATACATATTGCTTAAAATTGTTTAGGAAGGCTTATAGTAACATGAGGAAAAGGACGAATCCAGGTGGGATGTCTCTGATTACTGGAACTCAAACATTTCTAGCATGCATGTAAAATGCATATATTAAATAGTACAAAAAAAGGTTTTTATTAACTAATGTTTTTTTTTACTAACTCGTGTTAAGTAAAATATGTTTAATCTTGTAGGAACCTTGCAAAAATGCCTGAATACACAGTTGATGCAACTATATCATTAACTAAAGCCCATGACACATAACTGTTATCACTAAATGCCTGGCAGGTCCATATCCCCACCTCATTTATGCATGTAGTGTGTTGGGACCTTCATTTTAAGAAAATAAAATATACATTTTAACTACTTTCCCTTACATTTGATAAAATGTGCTTTCCAATGTCCTTTAAGATATGTGCAGACTTGTTAGAGAGCTAAAAGGAGTAATTTTGGTGAAGAGGTGACTTTTTAGATAGGTGTTGAAAGGGACCAGACCAGTAGTAGACCAGTAGTTTTGTGAAAAATCTGTGCAGTCACTGATATTCATCACAATAAAAGTCCACTGAAGACTAGGAAAATCCTTACATGTTTGTGAAGTATATGACCAATCAGTAGAATTAGCACCTATGTAAGACATGGGAATAAGACATTTTCAGAGAAAATCTTCATTTTAGCAGACATTGCTACTGCGTGGAAGCTGCCATGATATTCATACCTCCTTTCTAAGACAGAGTGTGGTTTCAAAGCAGGAGAAGCTAGGCTTGCAAGTAAACTTTGAATGTATCAGTGCTGAAATTTAGATCCCGCATCTTTCACCATAGCGCTAGTTGCACCTTCTGGAATGTCTATGCTATGTAAGCCATATTTTACAGCTGTTACATATTTTTATGTAATCTGCAAAGATGCAAACTTTGGCTTGAAGCTCACTAGTAACATCACTAATAAATATATTAAACAAAACAGGCCTCGGCACTGGACTGTGTGATACTCCTCTGGTAACCATCCCTTCCTCTTACTGTATGGAGTTAACATACTCTAACAATGACGTGAAAGGGATACCATAAGCCAGCAAAGCTCAGTGTATCGTGTGATGCATTGCTAGGTCAACATTATCATCTCACCACTACACTGACATTTAATACATCTGGACTTAAAGGGATATCTAAGTTTCCTGGATTATGAATGCATCTTATGGAGAATCAGAAGTGTATGAAAAAAATGTTTGCATGAAAAAATACCAAAATAAACATTTAAACACTTACCTTGAAGTTAGCAAAATCTTTTGTAATTTCTGACAGTTTAAAATGAAGGATAACACCCCTTCCAATTTGTTTTGGCCAATCCGGTTAGAGAAATATTTCAGACATAGCACTATGTTCGTTGCTATAACAACAGCCCACAGCATAGCCAGGAAGCAGGGATAAGTCATATACCAGCAGTGACAACACTGCTCTCCTATTGGCTGTGGTGCAAAGCAGCATGGGATATGTAGGCAAAAGAGCCTGGGAAATGTTGTGTATAACTGACATGTGACAGGAAGCTGCAAGGAGGAAGCTATAAGGAGATTGGCTGAGCAAGCAACAGCGGGTAAATGGTGGGTTAATATTGCTCCCCTGATGCTACATGCTGATTGGGAGGGGTGAGGCGTACCAGGAAGTTGTGTAGACACCCCTGGGGGTGTCAACATAATCATTAGAGGTATTTTTAGATATTAATAAAAATAAAATGTTTTATGAGATGTGCTAAATACACATAAGCTGTTTGTTGCCTACAGAGTGCAGAAATGCTCACTTAGCTATCCCTTTAAGAGATAGTGGGGCACAGTCCTGAAAAGTAAGACATAAAAATATATATACATTATATATTGATATATATTTAGGTCAGATGTGTGGATTTTACATATTTTTACAGTATCCCTGAAACGTAAATGTTGCTCTAGTAAGATTTCAGAGACCTAGTACATTTGCAGTGTTATTCTACTTGGTCAGCAAACTTATCGCCTATACTTCACTTTTATTTTTTGCCTACCAGAAACATATTTCCTAGTTTATCTACATGTGACATATCAGTCTTTGATATTAAACTATGGAAACTCTTTTCTTAATGCTTCCATCTAATAAAGGATGTTTATCCGCCACGGCAAGTATGTTCACGTTTTGTGACTTTGTAATGTAATGTACATGTATGTATGCTTTGTTCCGTGTATTGTCATAGAGTATCACCAGATTGTGTCACAACAAATACACATAAACAGTAAGCAAACTGAGAGAACACAGATACAGCTACTATGTTTTCTTTTATAAGTTGCCGTATTTTCTGTGAATTCCTAAGAGGGAATGATTTCCTACCTTACTCCAATACCACTTACAATCAGAGGTGGATCTACCAGTAGTGTAGGTGGTGCAGTGCACCGGGGCCCTCTATGCTCTAGCTCTGCCATTGCATACAATCATATTGGAATGTATAATTAGTAAAGTCATATCTTTGTAAGTCCTAAAAGCCTTGACACAGGGTGGTTATGTACTACACAGCTGCTCTGCACTAGTCATATGGTCATACATATTCTGGTCATACTCTATATGTCATGTAGCTCTATTACAAATGTGTTTGCACTGGAAATTACTGTTTTGTGTAACTCCCAGAAAATATACAGAAATTACCTTATTACAAAACTCTGTATGAACTTTTTCTTTTAGAACTGGAGACATATCGTGGCTAACTGGAAAGGGATCTTAGTATCTAAGATTGGTCACATGGAATTATAGGAATGGAATCTAGAAGATGCATGCAGTGTTGGTGGTAAAACAAAATGAAGAAACAAAATCAAGATGAAGAGCAAAAAGGGCAAATCAGTTGGTTTTCTACTGGTAAATTAATGTATATCAGCATTTTGGATTTTCATCCTGCAACTATTATGAATCATCTCTTGATGCTATGGCTTTGATGCCCATATAGTAAGCATCAAGCTGAACTTGAGACCATCAAGGAAGCTATGGAGAATCAAAAACTAATTTTATGTAACATTGATGTAGCATTGTATAATAAGGAATGAACTGCTGGAAATACTTCTAGACTGTTGAAATTTCACATCAACGAGGTCATAAATATTTTTTTCAACTTCAGAAGTTCCAGCCTTGGATAGTAGTTTGTTTTTTTTAAACATGCTTTTTATGTTTAATTACACAAACTCAGCATACCGTTTATTTCATCTCATGAACTGATAAATGATGATAATGGCAATTTTACTCTTCCTTGCTTTTGTGTAATTATCAAGTGCTAATATTTTAGAATTATTTTTGTAGGCTAAAATTGTTAATTATTTTCTCAGACATTTGGCATCTGATTTATGCAAATTTCTAAAAATATTGTGGGATAAAAGTGACTACTATATTGTTAATAATCATTGCCTCTCAATGTTGTATATATTTTCTGAAGCTATAGATTGTTCAACAAGAATACACACAAGCCTGATCTTTAAGTCTTCCAACATATTATTATACATTATATGTTAAGTTTAGTGTTTGTGTTTACAACAAAAAAATGTGAGTGATACACAACAGAAGTAATTCAGAAGCCAAATTATATAGTGAATTTATTTAGCTCATAGTTAAAAACAAGGATTTTTAAATATATTTTGTATAAAAGTTATTTAATAGATTCTATTACATATTAAATACTATTTTATGGAATGAGTAATTAAAAAAAAAAATATATATATATATAGTTTTTGTTGGGGCATTAAGCCAGTATGTGCATGATGCACTGAGAGCACTGTAAAGCATTGTGCATGGGTCTTTAAACTCTAAAAGCTTTCTTTTAGTTGACATTGCTTCTGAAAAAGATATCAGCAGTACAATGTCCATATGAGGACATTATCCATGGAACTTCTGCTGCAGAGAATTTCAAACATACAGTCATTTCCAACTAATGGCAATATTTTCCGAATTGGGACTCATGACAGAAACTGTTGTCATTGGTCAGAAAACATTGTCACTGGTGAGACTATTTACAGCTGGCCTTTCCAACCATGTAAATGACTTGGGACTTTGAGAGCTGATTCAGCTAACAGACAGTCACAGCTCATAGTCACAGACTGTAATATGCTCTGAATATGTTAACTGACTAGATTTACTCCAATGCATACTGTTTCTAGGTTAAATGTAAAGGTGTTGCCATATGTGTCCAGGGCAGTGCTCTTCAGCAGGAATGGGACACATTAAAAATAGCTAGTTTTATGTTTTAATGGTGCAGTTAATGTGAATATCATGTTCATTGCCACTAATAAGCTTTCTGACGCTGATGGCTGACATATGCATCAATAAAAGTATAAAATACTCACTAGAAATTCAATATGGCTGCAATATCTTGAGGAACTTGTAGAGCATGTGGAATTTTAGGATGGACATTTTCAAAATCTTTATAAATCAAGTTTTTTTTTTTTGTTATCTGAAAAAAATCATAATTGAGACTGTAATAATATCAGATAAGTTATGTATTTGGGTTTAGGTTTTTAATATTTTTTTTAGCAATAACCTGAAGAACTTAAAAGTCAGTGAACACTGACATATCTAGAAATGTGAAAATATCTATTTAATAATACTGTGAAGAAATATTTAGGAGTAAAAATTTAGCAAAACATATTACATATTTAAAATACTTTACAGCTGCATGTAGTAATTAGTAATTTATCATTCAACATGGTCATTCCTGTCCTTTACAAGAAACCTGCTTATTACAAGTTTCACGCTGTCATTTTATTTATACCATTTTGTATTTGACGCGGAATACCATAGAACATATTACTTCACATTAAAATATTGCTGCATAACTATTTTGATAATAATTAATATCATAAGGGCTAATTTTAGAGCTAGATATAGCTATCAGTTGAAATGTTAAAAAATAAAGATTGTTAAAAACAAGCAACTCCATATCCAAATGGTTGTGCATGTAAATGCTTATTTGTGACCTATTGGGAGTTGTCAATGTATTGCTGCAATGGAAATGCTTGTGAACTTTATATATTCTTTCACCTCCAAAATAAATTCCAGCAAATTTTGAGAAATGATTGTAAAATATTGGGAAGTATGCACGCTACTATTGGAATATATTTTTAAGTACTGTATGATAATAAAATGTTGAACCTGCATCAACTCTTATATAAGTGAGATTGTGATCCATATGTTAATTCTTAACAAATAAATCTTTAATACTAGTCATGTTTACTTGTACTCTGAAGAAATTTAGTTGCAATAGAAAAGAATAAGGTTTCTCAGCACAGTGAGATTTTCCCTAATTGAGAGAGCACAGGAAACCGATAGCATAATACCTTGAGTTACACTCACTTTAACTACCATAAGATTTCTTGCAGGAGAGCACAGTTTCAAAGGTGAGTGCAAATACAAGAATATACACAACTCAATACTTTTATCCAACAATACAACCAAAGTATGTGCCTAATGATATGGTTGAGGTGATTATGGTAGAGAAAGGCCAAACAATCATGATGACTCAAGAAAGTCATAAGGATTAAATGAATAACGGTGAACAGGCAGGAGTGGGCCAGAAAAGGGTGAGGTAAAGTGATCAGGCACGGATCGGTCATTGTAAAACAGATTAGACATCCCATCACACATGACTTCAAGGAAATAGCATTTTGTAGATTATCACATTGTTGCTTGGCAGGGAGAAATTGGATGAAGCACTCCCAGTCAAAAACACATGTATGGCTGTATGTCTCCAGGATCATTTGTGCTGGAGGCAACAGTTTGAAAAAAATCTATGGAGTATGGCCTGTTCCAGCTCGTACTATGGCACCTATGATATCAGCCAATCCATGAAATACCTTGTGTCGGATTCAAGACTTCGAGGCTTGATTGCTCAAATCTGACACAGTTAAGGAACTACCATTGCCTATAAACCTCTACCCTCAAGAGTATCCCCTTCAAGTCCCAGGGCCATTTTTCCACTTCCCTCCAGCCCTTGTGCTTTGCATGGGGATTATTAACACCATTGGGGTCTCGGATCCGCATGGCACCTACATTTGGGTTGAATGCATGAAACCATTGAATCGCCAGTTTCTAAATACGGAATGTACATTTGAAAAAAGAGCCTCAGTGGTCTATCATCCTGCACATAGAAACAACATGGGTAGCTCCTACAAATAAAATAATGTTGTTAGCATAAAGAGACTAAACATTAACAGCCCCATGAAATTCAAAGCCCATAGCGGCAACGGCACACCTCAAAGCCTGCTGGCTTGAAATTCTGCTGTGTTACAGAGCTATTACATTCAACCATGCTGCAAGCTACTATCCCCCTCCTCCAGAGACTGAGGCTATTGTCAGTGCCCTCCACCTGGAGGAGCACCAGCCAGCCACCACCTCCCCCCCCCCCCCCCCCCACAGCAGTGTGCTTGACTGGACGCCACCACCACTGAACCCAAACACACCACCGCCCATTCTGCAACACCCTCCAGCTGGGCCCCAGATCCTCCACCTCCTCACCAGGCCACGTCCCAGGGGCCTCTATCCCCAACATCAGGCCAGGCTGCGCAGGTGGAGATGCCAGTCATGCGGAGGTAATGTTTGATCCTCTTCTCTGTGGACACAACGGGTTCTGTTGACCATGTCACCAATTGATGGTCACTGAGCAATGCTGTTGAGAAGAGATGATGCAGTCCCTATATTTTTGAAGGCCTTATTTTGTAGGTTTTTGTTTTAGGTACAATTCAGGTCCATGAAGGCATCTTCTGCATCTGTAAGCATTGTGAAGGAAATGTATGAGGTGTAAGGTTTTCCCAGTGCCTCTCAGATAGACATTCCTTCAATGACAGCCCCCCCACCCCCAACATATAGCTCCCACAATCTTAAAGCTCTCATATCGCCAGATATCTAGGACATGATTGTTGCTAGCTTAAATGTAGATTAATACCGCTATGGTGGTGGACTTGCAAAGTCTCACAATGCTCACAGCCAGCATTGATATATACACTAGTGCAGCATGTGATCCTGACCTCAATATCAGTCTGTGAACAGATTCTTGTGTCTGATGTAAGTAACATTGGATCTGGCTGCTGAACTTTGTGTCCTCTCTGCTTCAATGGGTATTTTCCCATATTGCTGATTATCCAGAGACCCAGCTAATAGTTAGTAATGCTTGCAGATGGGAATCCGGTGAGTTGGTATATTGTTACAGTTACAGTATTTAATCCCCCACCGCCTTTTTTTAGTTGACCACATTTTCAGATTTTTTTTTGTCACCACACTGTATGTGTGAAACTGGGTTGGATTACACAGTCCAGAGGTTGAATCATCTGTTTCATTGAGCAGATCTAGACATGTTGTAAGTCCTATACACATTAATGGTTTCTTCTATTGAATGGAGTGATTTCTGATGATCCTTTTTTCATAAGATTCCAGTTGCAGCTGTGTTCTGACCGCATGTGACCCTGGTAGGTGCTATGCATCATGCTTATTCTAGACTATGACATTACCCCCTGTAGGTATCCCCTTTTTCGCACAAGCCTCTTGCTCTCCGGGATCCACCCTCACCACACCCAAGATATTAATGCACAGTCTTGTCCATTTCTGGTTGTGCTCTGTGTATGAAATAAAACTTTGTTATACCGTTCTAACCATGTCAGTGTGTTTTCAATGGTTGGGGTTATGGGACAGCCACATACATCAAATTTGTGTCACATTCCTATACATGTAAACTAATGTGCCCTAGTTACTATGCAATCGATCAATATATATAACAATCCTAATAGTGATAATAACATTAGACATTGTATAATAATAATTATGATATATAATCAAAATAAAGGGTTAATACACATGCAAAGTCCAATTAGTGATACCGTGGAGTATCAACATTCCCCCGAGGGCCTGATAGAAATATGACAGGAGTTCCTTTCTAGTGGACTGTGATTTGTCTGACCTCTCTGCTATGACCTGTCCACCTACAGTGGCCCTACTTGGTATAGCTCACAGCTTCATTCAGGTACACAAGCCCCCTCACCACCACCACTTAGCAATCCTGAAGGGGACCAGGTGAACACTTACCACACTAATCTACTCTAACCCATCAGGAAGGGCCACAAAAACACACAGAGGCTGTGCAGAGGCATGTGGATCAACAGCCAACTCACCTCCATCTCTGCTACGCCCATCCTGGAGAGTCCCATGTCATTGCTGGTGGCCATGTGCCAAGATGTATAGCCATTCCAATTTGGTGACCTCCCATTATGTTTTGCTATTCATCAATTTACATTAGTGTGGTGTATGTTCCCCATGTCCCCATTGTAGATTGCTAAGTGGTGGTGGTGAAGGGGCTTGTGTACCTGAATGAAGCTGTGAGCTATACTATGTAGGGCCACTGTCGGTGGGCAGGTGATAGCAGAGAGGTCAGACATATCACAGTCCACTAGAGAAGGAACTGGCAACCCACTCCAGTATTTTTGACATGCAAACCGTGTTGAACAGTACAGGCTAAATGTGCTGCAGTCCATAGGGTCACAGAGAGTCAGACACGACTGAAGGACTGAACAACAAATAATAATATGTTCCCCTGGTACTTGATATATGTGATGTGGTGGTGTAATTTGGCTGCTATTTGTTTTCCCAATGTAAATGTGATGAGCGACATGTATATGCAATCATATATATATTCCAGGGTACACATTACAGCCTCTGTGAGTAAGAAAGGGTTAATATGGCATCAGTGTCATGTTTTTGTCTTGCAATTTTATCAGGTAGTGTGTCATTAATTACTTTATGCATGTTGCAGCATGGATTTTCATATTGGCATATGCATGACCATTCCAACATATGATGAAATAAATTATTTTTTAAATGCTTACTTTGTATTTGGGGATTGTTATGATAGTAATTGTTACGCCTTTCCATCCTTTCCCCATATTTTAAGTGAGTTTATATTGTCTTTTACAGTTTTGAGAACTTGTCTGTAAACCCTTTGTGGGTCCTATTTAGAGGCCATAATATTTTTGCCTTCATTTGCGGGTTACGGGTTTGAACGCTAGGGTGTCTTTGGGAATTCGTAGCAATTTAATAGAGATTTTCGAACATAACAGTTACGGGCTTGACATATCAAAGGTTTTTGCGGCAACAGAGTTCAGATTTCGACATATCGTACGTTTTTTCCGCCTGTAACCCGCAGATCATTTGCGGATAGCTTTAAGAGACCAATTTAATAGGTGTATGTCTTGCAGGCTCTGTTTACATGTTGGGGGAATTTAATGGGGCTGTAAGTGTAGGCATTAACTGACAACCCCTGGGAAGCCTGGTCAGAGGACCTCTGCTAATAGGATCAGTGTCTAATTTAAAAGTGAGGGGGAGAGAGGGCATCCTGCTTGGTTCTTTCTGAAGCACAAAAGCTGGAGAAATAAAGTGAATCAGAGTGGGCTAAATTAGAGAGGAATAGATATTGTGAAAGACTTGTGTGAAGGGGACTGATTTCTCAAATGTTCTCATGGTTAAAAAAAATATGGTGCCATGCCACCAGGTCACAGGAGGAAGGCTATGATTATTTACTGTCTACAATCTCTGACCATCATGATTAAACCAACTGGACATGCTCCTCTTCCTTACCCCTCACTGATAATTAATAATTATATATTAATAATATAATTACAGTATCCCTGTAGCCATGGGCTAAGAAAGAAAGCTGATCACAATATTGAACCCTCTATATCAGAACATTTGATTCCTAAAATACTCAACTCTACACGTTGCAGATCAGGAAACTGATTTTGTATATCTCCAATATTATGCTCAGAGAACTAAAAATAGGCTTTACACAATGAATGAGCAAAATTGTCGATTTTGTTGGAATTCAATAAATATGAAATAAATGAAACAACAGTTTTCATTCATAAAACCGTGCCATTTTATATCATGTTTACTATGGGCCAGAGAAGCCTCAAATCCATCGCTATTAAGAAACTATCAGTTTAATTGTGTCAGATTTGAAGGTTAGTTGCTCAAATCTGACACAAGAGTTTAATACCACTACCTCTTATGAGCCAAGACATCTCAGGGATACTCCTCAATACCCACTATGAGCCAAGGTATTCCCTGGGATTCCCCCTTAATATGTGAGGATAGATCGAGGATATATGTAATCCTCCTCAATAATCACTGACTCATATGAGCCTGGGTATACCTTGGGATTCTCCATTAATACCTGGCATCCACAATGAACCTGGGTATCTCGTAACTAAAGTATAGCCACGGGGGTCATTATGGACCCCCATGGCACTTAATATTAACCCCTATAACATGGGGGTCTCAATGGGGTGTCAAAAGGGTAAGGTATATTTTGCCTCCTTACAGGTTTAGTTTGTTTTTTATTTATGTAGTATTTTTTTATATATATATTTAGTGTTAGGGGCTGTGGAGGTCCTTATGGACTCCCATGATGAGTTAGGGTCCATGGGGGTCCAATATGGAGCACTGTGGTGTTAGGAAGGATGCCATGGTCATAGCTTAATATCAGAGGGAATCCCAGGGGATGACCTGGCTCATAGGAAATAGCTGGTATTAAGGGGGATTCTGAGGATCCCCTTGCTCATGGGAGAGTAGAGGGTATTAAAGGGGATTCTTGGGATACTGGACATATGGAGGTTAGTGGATCAAGGGCAGAGGGGTTATAAACCCAGCATTAGTTTTTGAGATATAGCTCTTGAAATTAGCTTTTACAATTCCTGTAGCTGCAAGTCAGGCTTCCAAGAGTTCTTGTACTGGAGGCCATTGTTAAGTTGCATAACATTTTGGCAGCCTTTCCAAAACAACTGAATAGTGTTTTTATCTGTATCAAAGATCTCCCCCATTCTTTTTACGGGAAAAAACAACTGTTGCCCTTTGGTAAAGCAAAATGTAATAAAATGGTTAAAAGAATAAACGGTATTTGCATGCAATTAACAGTACTTTTTACTTTGTCTATAAACATCTGTACAAAGATGTAAAAATGTTAAATACAAAAATGACACAGTACGTATATACTATTATATATTAAAATTTTCAGATGGCAGAGTTATTTCTTGTCTTTCACCATTCTGGTAATATTTAACAAAGTCAGATATGAATAATAAAAAAAACTCTTAACACCTTGTGAGCTGAGTCTGTTTCATCTGAGAAAAATAGATAAGAAAACATCTGTCTCCTTCACAGCTATTCATCTCAGATTACAATGTATTTCAGTGGTTTACATCATGAACGCTACAGGTGAAAAAACACCCCTATGTGAAAGATGGAATAGTCCCAAAATATTTTAAGCTGATGTGTCTTTTCCAGGGTTTTATGATACAAGCACCTTCTGGCAAGATGGAGTGGCAATTGCTGCTGTGTCTCTTGGCCTTAGGTTTAAGAGCAAATGCAACAGAAAATGCGACAGAAACTGAAGTCACACCAGACACAGAAATTGCCAGGGGAACAGTCATAGTAAGTATAATCTAAGACGAAATGTTTCCATAATAGTGCAATTACATGTATGTCATGTCATGGTAAGGTTTTACATCTATAATAAGCTTTGTCTACAGTTGGCCATGAAACTACGGGTAAGCTCTTTTTCCATTGTTCACTCATTTTAAGATATTTAACATTTATGAAAGTTTCCTTGATTCGGACCTGGATAAAATATGAGCAAAAACTGTTTCAAATCTGTGATGGTCTTATTGAGTACTGGTAGCATTTTGCATTGGTAAATATGCTGCAATTTTAGCTCCACATTTGAAGCCGAACAACTTTGATAAATAAGTATGAAGATCTGATATTGATTGTCTGCATTCCATATCACATCGGTATTAGGATACAATTCAAACAGAGTTGTGGTTTATATCACAGACACACATAGTTGCCACAATAGAAACAAACATAATTGCCATTTAAAATGTCCTAAACATTCAAAAAATATAAATAATTGTAGTAATCAGGTCTCATGCTTTGGTAGTCAGGCATTAGGCTATAGTTGTGTTTTTTTCATATCTGCTACTTTTAGCAGCCCTGAATGATTTATATTTTTGAACATATAAGAAGTGAAATCAACTGTTTTTGTATGTTAGCTTAGTTTTGTAATACAATCTCATATCATAAACATATTTATTTAACCTTCCTAATTGCTTACAGATTACAGGGGTAGCTTCAATAATCATTTGGAAAGGCCACAAAGTATATTTTTGAGCTCATGTTTTGATCATCCAGTAGATGATTTTACATTTATGGACGATGATGGATAATCCCATTAAAACCATTCTTGTAAATGTATTACACAGAGAAATGATGGGTAAAAGGGGTAAATAATACCTCTTACATTATTCTAGGGTATTTGGTTCTCTATATATTTTGACCCAGTTTAATAAATAGGCTGGAGATATTAACTACAATGAGTAAGTGTATTAAAGAACATGGAAGGTTTTCTGGATTTCACTAGGCACATAATATCTATCTCTTTACTTTTGTGTACTTTTAATGCACGCTTAAAAGGTCTATTTTTTGTTGTTGCCTAAAATCTTACAAATAGTTCCTAGACGGTTTCTGCTCATAGCTCATGCAGCTCATGAAGATTGTATACTTCTAAGTACAGGGATTGCACTGTTTCATAGTAACTATTCAGTGGCAACATTCTTCAACTGGCTATTTGAGAGAGGTCACTGGCAGGCTAATTTTAAACACTACACTTCACAGTCTGTGTATTCATGAGCTGCATGTACAACAGAGGGCAGGGCAGCCCCCCCAAAAAAGGAACACATTTAATTATGTTAGGCAGCAAACAAAATATCTTTTAAGCACTTCTAGATAAAATAAAATACGGTACATAAAAGTAAACAGGAAAATAGGTATATTATATTCCTAGGGAAATCCAGAAACCTTCCTTGTCCCTTTAAATTGTGTAAAATTAGGGCCATGAAGGATTAAAGTAAGTAAAGTAAGTGGTGGTAATAACCACTTTATGACTGATTAGCAAACTTTAGTACCTCCACTTTCAACTCACTCTTGTACCTTTTTGGTGAGTATATATCAATCCCTTTACTACACTTTACACTTTACTAGACAGAAAAATGTCCTCATATTTCCATTTTTAATCATTAATGATTTTTACTTACATAATTGTCTTACCTTATAAAGCAAGTTATTATAGATCAGTTTTTGACCCTTCTTACTATACCATAAAATCTGAGTTAAAGTAAAAAGTTAGTAAGCAATATACAACCAGTAGTTTTATCTGCATCTCTAAAAACGAGTTTAAGTGCTATTACTAAAGAACACATGCTAGAATTGCTACCAAATATATAGTATATAATAATATCATTCATAAGGTCTGTTTTTGAACTCTATTTACTAATGCTAAGTATGCTTCTTCTGCAGGCTCCAAGTGTCGTGGGATGCTCCATAAAGAGTAAGCCAGAACTGTACCATTTCATGATGGAGATCTGGGGACTATAGTATCCTTTTATTATAGATATCACACATATATCTATAATTTATTTTGATTGAGCAACTGGGTTGTATCTGGTAGCTCATCTTATTTCCATTTTTCTTTTCATATTTAACTTTTGCAATATAAAATTGTTTTACTAAATGCCCTACTAAATTAAAGAAAATACACATTGGAAGATTAACAATTACTTTGCATACTAAAAGGATCTTAATTACTATATTATTACATCACTAGATTAGTAAGAAGGGGGGAATGGCATAAAATCATATTTCCCCATATTTGTATAGATCAGAGGAGCCAAAACTGTGGTCCGCAGACTACCAGTGGTCTGAGATCTTCATTCAAATTGGATAAGGATAACAAAAAACCTTAGGAAAGAAAATGAATAAAGTTGCATAAATAAATAATGAATTAGTATTTTTACATGCAGCGGCATAGCAAATTGCAGTTGTTAAATAACAAACAGAATAATCAGTAAGTGGTCCAACATGGCCTTCAACATTGTTCAAGACCATAAGCAAGTTTTAAGAGGTCCCTCAAAGAAAAGGTTTTGGACTACTTGCTGTGATGCCATTTCCATACATATTTTATTAAAAGAGAACCATAATATAGCTTATAGCAGTCGTGGTTAAAATTAACCTTATTATTATTTTATAGTATCTTAGCTGAGGGCCCAATATCTGCCCCAAACCTAAAATAGTCACCTTTTCTTCATATTTGGATCTTATTTGCCCAGTGTAGATATTGCAATGGCTCTATATTCATTGTTTTGTTAATTTGCATAGATACTGCTGTTAATCATAAAAAACTTAAATTTATCATCATTGCTCCTACTTAAAATATATTGAATGTACAGAATTAATATATTTTACTCTATATACTAGCAATATGTTGTATTTGTTTTCTGTTTTTGCTCTGTATAAAGCTGCCATGCATATTTTTAAACTAACAATTATGCTTAACACATGCATTTACTGTTAGCATTTATTATCATCACATTTTAGACATATTTAGTATGTTTCATACTAAGAGGACCATATTAAAAATAAGATATAAGGTAAAGGTAACTCTTATGAAAATGGAACAATACATCCCTGTATATGCTTTTTTCTTAATTCTACGTTTTACAGTCATAATCTTAAATACGACTCCAGAGATGACAAGGAACCTCAGATAATCTTCTACAATATTAAAGATGAAGAACTCAAGGTTAGTGTGAATTTACTGATAAATAGCCCTATTAAATTGGAGCTAAGATCAAACTCTTGGCACGTAGTGACATAAGTAGCGGGACCCCCGCTGCATTAAAAACTTTCAAATATCCCTTAAAGGGCCCATGGCACACCAATAATTAAGGCCGGCCGCGGGGGTAATGTAAATACCCCCCTGGCACCTAACATTAACCCCCAGCATGGGGGGGGGGGGTAATTTTAGGTGCCAAGGGGGACGTGGAGTACCCCCCGCGGCAGGGCTTGTGTTTTTAACTGCTGCGGTGGGAGCCTGCGGGTGATCCCGCAGGCTTCAATTAGGCATGATGGTGATCTCTTCTGCCATTGGCTAAGTCTAACACTTTGTTACGTGTTAGACTAATTGATCTTATACCGGCCGCACATTCCTTCCAAGCCCTTATAATTTAATAGCAATGTAACTCTGGAGATTTTGAAGCACCTAGGCTTTAAGATCTACACATTGGACTTACAAGACTGGAATTTAATATGACCCAGAATTTGGAAATTGTAAATGATAACAGAGTGCTTTATACATGCCATTAGTAGCAATGGTTTCTGGTGTTATATGAAGGAGAAATTCCACCTAAATTTTACAGGCCACTTTAATGGTCAAAGAGTAGGGTTCACTTGTTTATTAACCAGTTCAGAAGAAAATCGGTATTTGAAGAAAATAAATTCATTATAGCTATACAAGTTACATTTTAATCAGATCTGGAGAACTGTTATGGAAACTTGAGCAAGTAAAAATGATGCCACAGTATCTCACGAAAATAGTACTAAATATAGAGATGGGTAAATTAAATATATTATTTTCTCATCTGAAGTATGTATATGTATATATATATATATATATATATATATATATATATATATATATATTTCTTAAATTTGCTTCTTTGTTTGAGAAAAAAAAATTCAATGTGGCCCCTGATGCGAAAAAGTTGGACACGTCTATACATTAAAGTATATCTCGAATGTGAAAAAGACTTGAGCGTAATATATAGAAATTGGAGAGAATTTTCTCCTGTAAAGCCATTGATTTTTCATAATGGCCACAGACTAAAAATGTTTAAAAACTTGGCATAGTAATATGTTCATTGTTTAAAGAACAAGAAATAACGTAAGTTCTATAGCAGGTAGGGAAGTATGCCATTTAATGATTTGAAAATGCTAGATAATATTATACATTTGTTTATTAAATTAATCTCGTCCCACTCAGTTAACAAGATACTGTTTCATGTGAATGCAAATATATTTTTATAGGTGATACCAATAAAGGACAAGACAGCTGCCGAAATTACTGCCATTCTGGATGAGGCTGGATTTTACAAAAAATCAATGAAGGGAGAAGAGGTCCCTCAGGAATTCCAGCACCTCCCTCTGAAAGCACCCCGTGATGAGCTTTGAACATGCTCATACCCTCTGAATATCTGGGTTAGGCCAAAATCCCAGAGGCAGCACCACACCAGGATGTTCACATATGGGAAACAGTGCATGTGGTGATAAAGGATTGTGTGATCTTGCCTTTTTATAATTAAAATATTTGTGATCATTTCATTTGTAGATCTGTTTTCTGATTTCTTAAAATGTATTGTTTTCTTACATTACATATAGTAAGAATCTACAAATAACAACTACCCTAAAAAAACATTTTATTATACAATATAATAGATTATAGTGCCCAGACTTGGTAACATAGGATCTACCTTTTTTGGTAGATTTATTTAATGTATTTATTAGCCTAGTATCATGATGTACTGTCTCTCACAGTCACACAACAAAACCAATGCTCTTTTAACAATTTTATAGCAGTTCTAAGTTGTCCTTTTTTTTCTAAAAAAAAACTTGATGTTCTCACATCCTGAAAGGGCAATAATGACCAATCTAATCCTTGAATGTCCTCTTTTCTACAATAACAAATTATAGCTATTCTGCTTTGGGAATCGCATGCCTGAAGAAAAAAAAGGAAAACAATATTTTTGTTGTTGCAGCAAATAGTGCATATGGGAATTTGCAAGCTTAGGATTTACGGCTTGTATGGGTCATGCAAAAAAAGCAAATGCAAGTCAGTCTCGTCTCCTTGACAAAAAAAGCAAGGGATAGCTGGGCTATAGAAAAAGTATTACAGAATATACTGCATGTTAGTAATTAGTATCTAGTGATGTGTTAAAAGATGCAGAGCAGTATTGTTGAATTCACTGCTCATGTAACCATTCTTTCTCTCCTGCCCTGTCCTCCAAAGCCAATAGGAGTGCAGCCCCTAACTTGTACTTCCAAGGCAATAGTAGTGCATCCCCTAGATTGTACTCCAAAGCCAATAGGAGTGCAGCCCCTAGCTTGTACTTCAAAGCCAATAGTAGTGCAGCCCCTAACTTGTACTCCAAAGCTAATAGGAGTGCAGCCCTAGCTTGTACTCCACAGCCAATAGGAGTGCAGCCCCTAACTTGTACTCCAAAGCCAATAGTAGTGCAGCCCCTAGCTTGTACTCCAAAGCGAATAGGAGTGCAGCCCCTAGTTAGTACTCCAAAGTGAATAGGAGTGCAGCCCCTAGCTTGTACTCCAAAGCCAATAGGAGTGCAGCCCCTAACTTGTACTCCAAAGGCAATAGTAGTGCAGCCCCTAGCTTGTACTCCAAAGCCAATAGGAGTGCAGCCCCTAACTTGTACTCCAAAGCCAAGAGGAGTGCAGCCCCTAGCTTGTACTCCAAAGCCAATAGGAGTGCAGCCCCTAGCTTGTACTCCAAAGCCAATAGTAGTGCAGCTCCTAGATTGTACTCCAAAGCCTATAGTAGTGCAGTCCCTAGCTTGTGCTCCAAAGCCAATAGTAGTGCAGCCCCTAGCTTGTACTCCAAAGCCAATAGTAGTGTAGCCCCTAACTTGAACTCCAAAGCCAATAGGAGTGCAGCCCCTAACTTGTACTCCAAAGCCAATAGGAGTGCAGCCCCTAGCTTGTACTCCAAAGCCAATAGGAGTGCAGCCCCTAGCTTGTACTCCAAAGCCAATAGTAGTGCAGCCCCTAGCTTGTACTCCAAAGCCAATAGGAGTGCAGCCCCTAGCTTGTACTCCAAAGCCAATAGGAGTGCAGCCCCTAGCTTGTACTCCAAAGCCAATAGGAGTGCAGCCCCTAGCTTGTACTCCAAAGCCAATAGGAGTGCAGCCCCTAGCTTGTACTCCAAAGCCAATAGTAGTGCAGCCCCTAACTTGTACTCCAAAGCCAATAGGAGTGCAGCCCCTAGCTTGTACTCCAAAGCCAATAGGAGTGCAGCCCCTAACTTGTACTCCAAAGCCAATAGTAGTGCAGCCCCTAACTTGTACTCCAAAGCCAATAGTAGTGCAGCCCCTAACTTGTACTCCAAAGTCAATAGTAGTGCAGCCCCTAGCTTGTACTCCAAAGCCAATAGGAGTGCAGCCCCTAGCTTGTACTCCAAAGCCAATAGTAGTGCAGCCCCTAACTTGTACTCCAAAGCCAATAGGAGTGCAGCCCCTAGCTTGTACTCCAAAGCCAATAGGAGTGCAGCCCCTAACTTGTACTCCAAAGCCAATAGTAGTGCAGCCCCTAACTTGTACTCCAAAGCCAATAGTAGTGCAGCCCCTAACTTGTACTCCAAAGTCAATAGTAGTGCAGCCCCTAGCTTGTACTCCAAAGCCAATAGTAGTGCAGCCCCTAACTTGTACTCCAAAGCCAATAGTAGTGCAGCCCCTAACTTGTACTCCAAAGTCAATAGTAGTGCAGCCCCTAGCTTGTACTCCAAAGCCAATAGTAGTGCAGCCCCTAGCTTGTACTCCAAAGCCAATAGGAGTGCAGCCCATAGCTTGTACTCCAAAGCCAATAGGAGTGCAGCCGCTAGCTTGTACTCCAAAGCCAATAGTAGTGCAGCCCCTAACTTGTACTCCAAAGTCAATAGTAGTGCAGCCCCTAGCTTGTACTCCAAAGCCAATAGTAGTGCAGCCCCTAGCTTGTACTCCAAAGCCAATAGTAGTGCAGCCCCTAGCTTGTACTCCAAAGCCAATAGTAGTGCAGCCCC
The DNA here is from genome assembly GCA_027410445.1 of Discoglossus pictus. Classification (NCBI taxonomy): domain Eukaryota; kingdom Metazoa; phylum Chordata; class Amphibia; order Anura; family Alytidae; genus Discoglossus; species Discoglossus pictus. The sequence continues at coordinate 449,443,585 of CM050163.1, forward strand.
TAGCTTGTACTCCAAAGCCAATAGGAGTGCAGCCCATAGCTTGTACTCCAAAGCCAATAGGAGTGCAGCCGCTAGCTTGTACTCCAAAGCCAATAGTTGTGCCGTTCACCTTTGCACAGTGAGATTTGATTCGGTGTAAAGACAGAACATTGTGTGTTTTTGTACAGGCTTTTGCCTGGTTATTAATTTACAAATTACTATCAGGGCAATGTGTAAGCTCTTAAATATCATAAACAACTGGTTTAATTGTGAAAGTTGATTATTTTTTTACCCCACTTGCAATGCAAACTTTCTAGCATTGCTTGGTTTTGTGAAAAAGGGCACATGTCTTCCTGACAGCAGCTAAGTTACCCTCGTTATCAGAGCTTATCTGCGGGCCATGTTCTCCTAAAACACATGAAAATGCGTTGGCATAATAACGTATTGGGACAACACCAGTAGCACAATGTCATGTCATTCATAATTCTGACACCCATTATAGGTGACAGCCACACTATAATAAGTGTGAATGAAAATGTACATTTTAAATTCCAAGAAAGGCATTCCAAAAATGGCCAGATTGATAAGTGTAATAATAAAACACTTTGCAGGCTTAGAAAAAAATATATGAATGAAGACAAGGGATTAATTATAAGATGATACCTACAACATAAGTACAGGGGCTTAATGCAAGGTCTGAAAAAGTTATATTAAACTTAGGCATTTGCTGTTTGCACAGTGAGTGTGCATGTATTTTACAGTTTTTGATTATTTTTAATAGCAGTGTTCATTGCATACAAACTAAATTAAAACAAGTTAATTTCACTATTCAGAGCAGTAGTGCAAAGAAAACAAATGTGACGAAAAGAAACTGTTAAACTTGTAAGGGGTCTACAGGTCCTTATAGTCCTTTATAAATGAAACGCTATTAGACAGCAGCTGGGTAATCCTTTACTTTACAGCAAATCCCATTCAGACACTATAATTAGTATGAGAGGTGGAAATTAATCCAGTCTAATCTATATAGATAGACAGAGCAAGACCTTGTTTGACAGTGCTCATGGCTCTTCAGTCTCCACTGCCGTATAATGTAAGACAGGGCCTGGCCAGCATCAGCGGCTCTCTGTTTATCCAGAACAAGACCAGAGACTGTGGGGATGGACATTCATATCACACAGGTATGAAAGCTGCTTCTCAAGCATGCAGTGTGTTTTCTGCTCATTTATTACTCCCTAGTATTAGTGTATGTGATGCAACTTCAACAAAACATTTCTTAGGATAAACACTTCATACAATGTAAAGTATGAAGAAAGTCAGGAGAGTTTATCCTTTATGGATATAAGAGCTATTTAAAAAAATAGATTGATAAAAGACTGTGAGGATTTTTGTTTCAGGAGGATTAGTGTAAGGAGCAAGGGGGGACCTTTTACTGACAATACTACATATATATGTTTCGGAGCCAAGTACAGGTTAAATAAAATTATATTTCCACACTATGATGATCTTAATAGAGCATCATAGTGCCAAACGTTTTATTGAACCTTTTAAATAGCATGCTTCAGAATTTACTTTTTTTCCATAAAGAAAATAAGCTATGGTCATTGTTAGAAAACATTTGTTAACACTATTTCAAAGTGATTTCATTGATCCTCCTCTTTCCCTATCCTGTTAAGTTAGTGATGGCAGATGTGGTAAAATTCACTGTGAAATATAGAGTGGAATTAATGGGGGAAAAAGAGGAATAGGGGTGAAATGTTATGTTGTAAAAAAATAATTATATACCAGAGAGAATATATATCAGAGGAAGAAAAAATATTTTAACATGATTTACCACCTACAACAGAAAGGATGCAGCCCTATGACAAACCTTTGAGAGTTGCGTAGTGCCCACCACAGTGTTAAAGTACCAATTTCCATTAAAAAAAGTATATGTGTGGAAACTTTGGGTCTAACAATTAGGGAAGGAAGAGTCAAAGTTCTCAAGTATTTTCTTAATTAGAAAAAAACTAACCAATTTTTGATGCCTCTGCAAGTCTCTGGAGACATCTATGACACTTTAGTATAGTATAGGAAAAGCACAATCAGTATAAACATTGAAAATATAAATAAGATAAATTAAGTAAAGTTAACAGTATATTTATTGATTACAAATCTAGACTATATTAAAATGTTGTAAAATGTTTCTTATTATGTTTTTTACGTTTTCATCATTATGTGGGTTTTGATCACGCTTGATTTTTCTTCTTTGCTGGAAGCTAACAATGAAAAAAATTGTAACAAGGCTACATACACATATAAAGAGCTGCCTAATAAGGATATTCCTAACTGATCTGTTCATAGTTTGTTTCCACACAACAGACATATGTAGTATAAACCCTGAAAAATGTTTTAGGTACATAATTGCAAAATGGTATTGTTTTTTCAACAATAAGTGAACAAAATATGCATAAACATGGAAAATAACATTGTGAGACATTATCAGCTATTATCACAATATAGATACTTCTATTAAGTTGGGACTGTCAATCCAATTACGAGTTCCCCGTCCACAATCACTCCGGGCCAGCCAAAGCCAGAAAATCATTCTTAGAACTCCATTGGTTTTAGCACAGCTTGAACATTACGAGTTCTAAATACTTAAAGTTATAAAACATCAATATTTTATAAGACCTGTCGCTCTAGATTGCAAATAAATTCTAACCTGCAACTGAAAATGTTTTACGTTTCTGTCAAAAATATTACAAGTACTATATAGGACTCGCAAGGGCTTTTTCAAACACTTAATAGAGCTGTAGCAGTAATTAAACACACAATATTGTAGTTTAAAAGCATGGGAAGACATGGAAAGACATAATTAATTGCACAACAGTCTCCAAGAAACAAATATGCAAAAAAAAAGTTTGTTTATACTATGTTGGACTGGTCATACATATGGTAAAGTGTTGCAGCAAGATGCATGAAGCAATTAAAAACACAATACATGACTTAGTTGCAAGAAAAAAACATGGAACTTCTTTACAAATGATATGTAACATTGACAGAGGCTCAGATGTGATCTTGGAAAATATATATATTTATTCATTTACATATTTGAGTCATCATGTCTATACTAGAGCAAAACTACTGGCAATATTACACTACCACATGACATATATCAAGTACCAGGGGAACATACATTACACTATGCAAGAGTAAATACCAATATGGAAACACACAGGGACCACAACAGCTGCTCTAATGCAATGATTATTGAAGAGATAGACACACCCCAAATAATATTCAGCAACACTATTGATAATCACCACAGCACACAGATCATCTACCCACATCTATGGGAAGGTATGTCATCTACACCAGAACCTTAGCTCTTAGAATATGGGGTGGGAGAAATGTCAGCATTTGCAGCCTCGTGCCTATAAGACAGGAGGGGGTGACATTGATGTTGGCAACATGAGTATATCGCTACATAGCACAGGCCAGACACTACATTATCCCAGTAAGCATGTATGTAGCACACTGTTAGAGGCACAGGGAGATGGGGTTCCAGTGGCAAATCATGACAATGGGGGATGGCACTAATCTGCTCAAGATGTTCAGGAAAGCCAACAAACACACAAGGATGCTGTGGAGAGGCACATGAAGCAACAGCAAACTGACCTCCATCAAGGCCAATCTTGGTTACACCCAACCTGTAAATTCCCACACCAGTGCTGTTTGGCAAGTGGCAAGATGTATACTAATGATAATTATGTGACATTGTAGCAAGTGTTATTGTATTAATTAATTATTAATACAACCTGTCATTTGTTTAACAACCCTTCAGTGCAATGGTGATACTGAACAGTGCTACAATGTATACTTTTCCTGAGTATTAACTCACAAACATCACCAATAATGTTGTTCAAGCATGATATAAAAAATTGTAATAATAACACATAAAATAGTGCTTGAATGCTTTTTGGAAATATTATTATATGTAATCACTTGTAAACCATGCCTGTGTCACTCTGATGGGCTGAAATGTTCACATAACAATGTATTGAACAGTAAAAAGGGATAATTATTTCAGAAGCATGTCACTTTTCATGCAGATGTTTGTTATTATGTGCACCAGTATGTTAAATTAAATTAAAAATTAGGATATAAACATCACTTTTAACATTGAAAGTGTAAACACTTGGCCATGACAACATCACATCCCAATTAACTGAAGATTAGTGACATGCAAACATATGAGTACAGTACTCAAATGCATGAAGTCCAGGAAGATGATCTACATAGCAATATATGATCGTTACATAAATGTTATGCATGTTGATGTCCCAAAACATTAACCATTAAAAACTCACTGAAAAAGTTATAATGGTATAACAAAACATTATTAAATACACAGAGCATAGTCATAAATGTATACAACTGTGAATTCATATTATGGGTGTGGTGTGGGTGGATCCCGGAAGGGCAAGAGGGGAAACCTAAGGAGTTAAAGGTAATGTTGTATAATAATAATAATGATTCATAGCAACTACTAGGGTCACATATGGTCACTACACCAGAGTAACCAGAATCTGATGAAGATCATCATACATCACTCCATTTAATAGTAATGACCAGTAAAGCTCATATGGTCTTCATCTGCTAAATTAAACAGATGCATAAACTACTGGACTATGTAATCCTATCCAGTTACACACATACAGTGTGTTCAAAAAATCTAAGATCTGAAAAAAGGTGGTCAAAACCTAAAAAAGGTAGAGGAAGATTAAAATCTAAAACAAAACCTGCACGTACAGTATAGTGCTAAATAGTGTAACTGTGACAATAAACCAACTTACCTAGTCTTCCTCTGCAAGCATTACTAACCATTAGGTGGGTGTCATGATACATCACTAGCCATGAATATTAATAATGATGTGCCATTCCACAACAAATGCTTAGCTGTGAACACAGTCAGTGGTTCAAGAGTACTATCTGTGTATGATATTGTTTAGCCACATTGATATCACATGCATTTGGTATACAATTGTTAGTACATTTTGAATGAATCGTGTGATATCATGATGTCTTAACACCTACCCATTAATACAGAGAGGACACATAAGTCAGCAGTCATACTGTCTGTTGATTACATCAGACAAAAGTATCTGTTCTCATACTGAAATTGTGAAGAGGATGACATCCTTCACTAGTGATTAACATGCCATTGTGGGACTTTGCAAGTCCCCCCTCCATATCTGCATTTGTCTAAATGTATGATAACAACTGTGTATTATAAAACAGGATATATGATGTAATTAATAGCGTGTGATAGCCACTGTGAATATATTTCCATTACTTGATTTTGTAGCAATGCTTGTAGATGAAGAGGTTGGCTTCACAAATCCTAATTGTGCCTAAAAAAAGAAGAAAAAAAGCCATAAGGCCTGAAAAAAAAATATGGACTGCACCATCTCGTCTCAATGGCATTCCTCAGTGACCATCAATTGGGAAAATGTTGAACATAACCCTACGGGTCCACAGAGAAGAGGATCATGGACCATGTGATGAGAGGCAGTCATCTGCTTACAAAATATCACCATCACATAGGCCTTGATCCTCTACTCTGAAGCCAGGCTAGATTATGTTAACATTTGGAACAATAGATTGTCACTGAGGAATTCTGTTGAGAAGGCACAAAACATATGTGCAGCTCCACGTCTCCGCAAGCCTTCTCCCTAGGTGATGAGGGGTTTCAGGGGAAGGCATCCCCCCCAGGAGGCAGCAGCACCGGAGGTGGAGGAGGCATTGAGGGAGGGCAGGAGTGGCCAGGCTGAGAGTGTGCGGGGGAGGCTTCTTGGGTGGAGAAGGCAGTACTTGGAACCAGAGCTGGGTGGCATCAATGTTCAGTTGGATGAGAGTGCTCATGATACAAAACCATATTCCGTTATTATTTCTTGTAATTTATGCAAAGACTCCACTGGATTGGTTACGGTGACCACAAGGTCATCCGCAAAAAGTGTAACCTTGCTTTGCAAATGTTTTACAGGGATGCCCCCAATCTCCTCTGTGTTTCTGATTAGTTCTACTAATGGTTCCATCACCATTACAAAGATCAGAGGGGACACGGGACATGCCTGTCTAGTTCCATTTGTGATCTTAAATGTTTCAGAGGAAAAAACAATTCCGGAAACAGAAGCACTAATGTTAGAATATAGTGCCTTTATTGCGGAGCTTCCAAATCTGCCCATACCAAACCTATCCAAGACAGCTTCCATAAAGTCCCAGTTGACCCTACTGAATGCTTTTTCAGCATCTATCGATAGGGTAACAACTGGAATATGTTTTTGTTTGACATGGGCAAATATGTCAATTAATTTTCGAATATTGTCTGGGCCCTGATGATTTCTTACAAATCCTGTTTGGTCTTTGTTTATCAACTTTTCAATCATTGGGCTTAGCCTATTTGCTAGTATAGAGGCATACATTTTACATCAGAGTTTAATAATGAGATTGGGCGGTAATTCAAGACATTTGTTGGATCTTTGTCAGACTTAGGGATAGTTACTATTGTTGCGTGTAATGATTCTGTTGGTGCTTGTCCTTGATCTTTTATTTCGTTATATATTAATTTTAAATACTTTGTAATTTCTTTTGAAAATTTTTTGTAGTTACAATTCGAATAGCTGTCAGGCCCCGCAGCATTACCAATTCTAAGTTTTGCTATGCAGTCATGAATTTCCTCCTCTGTTATTTCTTTCTCTAATTGTATTAGTTGGTTTTCTGTGATCTTGGGGAGGTTTACATTATTCAGAAATTTCATTATCTGTGATTTATCTTGTTTAACAAAACTCTGTTTACCCTCGAGATTGGACAATGAACTAAAGTATTCTGAAAAAGTTTTACCTATATCCCTAGGTTTAAGATGTATCACTGTTTTTATCCAATATTTTCTCTATTCTTTTATTAGAAGTTTTCTTTTTTTTTTATAACATTTTTATTGAAAGAAATAACCAATAGACAATAAAAATGTGTCAAACAATATAACAAATCTAACATAATCTATACAACATGTAAGAAAACTCTTTGGTTTTTAAAACATTTTTCTTTTTTTTTATCACAGTAATATGTAAAACATACGTAGAAAGTTACAAAAGTTTTTGAACATGTTTACATAATATAAAACAGACATATCCAAAGAAGGGGCAGGGAAACAGAAACATGAAGCCAAACCATCAGGTTGGAGGAATTTTCACCAACCTTATTGTGGACCCCTCAGAGTCCAGATATCCCAGCAGGAGGCCCATTGTCTATATTTCTGATCAATTTCGGCTGAAAGTGAACTCATGGCTCGAATTAACCTGATTTTTTGAAGTACCTCACTATGAGTTGGGAAAGTAAGTTTCCAGTGTTTTGCTATAAGGCATCTAGAAGCCAAAAATATCTGATTTGTCAAGAATTGCTCCGCTTTGGAAAGCCCTGTGACTGGTAGACCTAAAAGAGCTTCCTCTGGCTTTTGTGGTAATGGACTCCACCAAAGTTTTTCTAATAAGTCATATGTTGCCACCCAAATGTGCCTGATTTTCGGACAGTCCCAGAGCATGTGGATTAAAGTACCTGTGTTTGTGCAACCCCTAGAATAATTGTCAGAGAGTGATTGGTTCGAAAGGTGGAGTCTTGATGGCGTGAGGTACCACTGCATTATTGTTTTAAGATAATTTTCTTTTAGCGTAATGTTTAAAGAGGAGTTATTAGCTTGTTTGAGGATCTTTCCCCACTGACTGTTATCTAGTGCTATATGTAAATCAGATTCCCATGCAACTTGATAACGCGGATGTGGTTGTAAATGGTGGAGATATTACCCTTACCCCCTGGATTGTTGATGCAGCATCGATTAAAGGGTGATTTAGCATTGTGTTTATTAGTCTTCGCAGTCTGTGTTAGCGACTCATTGATTATCATTAGATTACGCCACTCTCTATATGGCACCTGAATTATATCTGTGATGGTTGACGCTGTGACTCTTTGTGATCTTTATGGGGTTGCCAAAGCGGGGTTAAACCTGAACCTACACGTAGCTGGTTTGTCCTTCTGTTTATTTCTTTACATAGTGTTAAAGAGTGATTAATGCAGATCGGTAACTTGTGTGTTCGCAGTTCCTGACATGTGCTAAGCCATGAGACATGAGATAGCACCCATTGTTTGTCCTTTAAAATTTGCTTCTCAATTTCTACCTACACCGGGATGGCCTCTTTCTTGAACCAGTTCGTGATTTGAGCCAGCCTTGTGGCTTTATAATATTTGATTAAGTCAGGGAAAGCTAACCCCCTTTCTGTTTAGAAGCACACATTGTGGCTCTATTGACTCTTGGTTTCTTATTGTTCCAAGCAAAGTGTTTTTTGCATCAACTTAAGGTCTTTTAGACTGATTGGTGTTGGGATTGTCCTAAATAAGTATAGAATTTTGGGAATAACATTCATCTTGATGACATTTAATTTTCCTAACCACGAAATGTTAAAGGATGACCATCTTAAAATGTCTGCTTTAATTCTTTTAAAAACATGAGGGAAATTTGCTTTGTATACGAGACCTATAGTTCTTGGGATATTGATTCCTAGATAAGTTATGTATTTGGGGGCCCATTTGATGGAAAAGCTCTTTTCTAGGTTATCTTTCAGTACTTGAGGTAGCTACACTTTTGTTTGTATTGATTTTGAACCCCGAAACTTGGCCAAAATTCTTGAGCAGGTGGAATAGGTTAGGTAAGCCTCCTGTGCGTCTAAAGATAGGAGCATTAACGGAATTTCTTCTTTAGAAGCAATATCTATCTATTCTCCTGGTGTTATAAGGTGCCTCCCTACCTGCGATAAAACCTATCTGGTCTGGATGGATCACGTCTGGCAACAATGGGGCCAATCTATTTGCCATTATTTTAGAGTATAATGTAATGTCTGTGTTAATTAATGAGATCATTCTGTAACTACCACATTGTGCAGGGTCTTTCCCTTCTTTGGAGATCACCACAATTTTTGCCTCCAGGAATTCTGGTCTAATTGGGGAGCCTGAGAGAAACCTGTTAAACAGCCCCTGTAGGTGGGGTAGTAAGGGATCTATGCATTGTTTGTAAAAGTAGTTTGTTAATTCGTCCAGACCAGGAGCAGCATGTGATCTTTTGGCACTAATTGCCCATTTATTTTCCTCTGTCGTGCTGGGGTGTGTAAGGGCCTCTGCCTGAGATTTATCAATTTGCGGAATCTAAACAGAAGAAAGAAAGTCATCAATTTTAGATTTATGGGCATGTGATCCCTAGTGGGGGGGGGGGGGGGGGAGCTGAGTATAGCTCTGTAAAGAATTGCTGTAAAGCTTCAGCAATCTGGTCCGGCTTAGAGACAGGTACTCTTACTTTATTAAATATTGTTGGAATGAATGAGTTGCCCTTTGTGCTTTCAGCTTTCTGGCCAGCATACTGTCTGGTTTATTGGTGCGTCTGAAAAAGCTAGCCTGCGTACGCTGTAGTTTGGACACCATCTTTTTCCTAAGTACAGTATTTAAAGTTTGTTTATATTTCAAGATCTCATTGTAAGTTTGCGGGTCATTCTGTGTGGCAAATAGAGATTGCAATTCTGAGATTCTACTATTAAGGTCGCTAATTTGCACCAAGTCTGCTTATTTTGCAGCTGCCCCCAACTGAATACAAACCCCTCTAATCACCGCCTTCTGGGCTGCCCACACTCCTGCCTTGTCTATCTCGCCATCACTATTGGTTGCAAAGTATTCTATAATTGCCTTGTTAATTTTATCTTTTATTATACAGTAAGTTTGAGCCTAGTGTGTGACTACATCTGATTTACTCAGACAAGTAAAGTGTGTTTATTCCCTGTGTGCAGTGATTTGGTACAGGTGAAAGATAAGTTTTTTTACCTGGGTTAAAACTGCATATACATTTGGGCCTTGTGTGTGACTGTTCAAAGAAAATAATCAAATTGTAGTATTTTTATTTTATTTTATTTTTTGGTAATTATGAGTCTGTCCAGTGGCGACCTCACTCAGTGTACATCCTGTCATATGTATGCACTACTGGAACAGATGATCCAGAGTCCATATCTCTGTTAGAGGTGTGAGCATGTGGCCTCTCTGGAAGCTCAGATTGGAAAACTGGAGAGGAGAATTGCAGCACTTACTGATTTTCCACTGGAAAGGGGGTTGGTGCTCACGGAGCACAGATTAGCTGGGCCTAACATAGAGGGTGGAGCTTGGGCTAGTGAGGATGACCAGGGAAGTAGCTGGGTTACAGTTCAAAGGGGAATCAGGGGGAACAGGAGCAAGCGGCAGACCAATACTGAATTGGCAAGCACCAACAGATTTGCCAGATTGAGTGAAACTGTTGGGGATGTCCATTCAGGAAGGGCAAAGCCAGATAGAGCTGTTCCCTCTAACAGCCAGGAGAACAGTTGTAATGGAGGAGTGGGAGGGCAGTTTTGGCAGAGCAACAGACAGGTTTTGGTGGTAGGGGACTGTATTATGAGGCAGGTAGACAGGGTGATTTGTCACCCAGATCCCAGCAATCGAACAGTTTGATGTCTCCCGGGTGCTCGGGTCCGGCATGTTGTGGATCAGGTAGATGAATTATTGGGAGGGGCTGGAAATGAACCGGCGGTCTTGGTACATATTGGTACCAATGACAAAGTTAGGGGAAGATGGAGTGTCCTAAAGATTGATTTTAGAGAATTATGGAATAAGCTTAACGGAAGGACCTCCAAGCTAATATTTTCTGAGGAGCTTAGGGAGGTTAATGCATGGCTAAAGATGTGGTGCACTAAGGAGGGGTTTGGGTTTTTAGAGCACTGGGCTGACTTCTCACTTGGGTACAATCTCTATAGTAGGGATGGATTGCACCTTAGTGATGAGGGAGCTTTTGTGCTAGGGGAAAGGATGGTAGAACGGCTGGGGGAGTTTTTAAACTAATAGGTGGGGAGAGGAACTAGATAGTAGTAATGGGGTAGAACGTGTATAGGGGAAAAGGGATGAATAAACTACTCATGGGGGAGGAGATGGGGGAGGGTTAGTATAGTCAATAGGGAGGTATTACTAAGTAATTCAAGTACAGAGGCAGGCACCTCAAAACTACAAACTCATAATATAAGATGTATGCTTACTAATGCCAGAAGCTTGCCAGGAAAAATGGGAGAGCTATAATTATTGGCAATTAACGAAAAATGGGATTTAATAGGCATTACCGAGACATGGTGGGATGAATCTCATGACTGGACTGTTAATCTGGATGGTTATAACCTATTAAGGAAAGATAGGGGCAGTGGTAAAAGGGGAGGAGGGATCTGTCTGTAAGTTAAGCCTTATTTAAAGTCTATAGTCAGAGAAGATATTTATGCTGGAATGAGCAGTAATGTTGAAAGTGTGTGGGTAGAGTTAAATAGCGGAGCAGCAAATTCCAAAATAATATTGGTTTGTGTATGCTATAAACCCCCAAATATAATTTAAAGTGAGGAAATACAATTATTGTTACAGAATAGAAATGCAGCTAAGCATGGGCATGTTCTAATAATGGCAGATTTTAACTACCCTGAAATAAACTGGATAAATGAGACCAGCAGTACGGGCAAGGGAGCAGGTTCTTGAGTACACTCAGGGATCATTATCTGGCCCAGATTATACAAGAGCCTACTAGAAATGAAGCTATCTTAGATTTAATCATCACAAATAATATTGATATAGTATTAAAGGTTGTAATAGGGCAACCTTTGGAAAACAGTGATCACAACACAGTCTCATTTGAGATTGAATTAAAAAAAAAAAACTGTAAGGGGCCAACAAAAACTATTAATTTTAAAAGGGCATATTTTAACGGTCTAAGGGCAGCAATACAAAATATAGTCTGGGACAGAGAACTGGCAGGTAAAAATACTGAACATAAATGGACAACATTTAAATCCGTACTAAATATACATACACATCGGCATATACCATGTGGGGATAAAAGTAAGAGGAGTAAATTACATCCAACGTGGCTTAACAATGATTTAAAGATCAAGATACGGAGTAAAAAAACAGGCATTTAAATTATACAAACAAGAGGGGACAGAGACTGCTTTACGGGAGTACAAGGAAATAAACAAGGCTTGCAAAAGGGCGATTAGACTGGCTAAAATAGAAAATGAAAAATTAGTTGCAAAAGCGAGTAAGACTAACCCTAAAATATTTTTAAGTATAATGGGAAGAAGGTCAGGAAGGAATCTATAAGAGCATTACAATGTGAAACAGGCCGTCTGACAATTAGTGACCATTGTCAGACCAAGTGTTCTCTTTCGGGTGGGTTGACCTTCAACAAGATCTCTGGGGGCGTCTGTTAGATGAATGTCCCAGGTGGCCAGCAGGTTGATCCCCTCCCCTAAGGATCTTACAGTAAAAAATGTGCTGTCTCTGGAAATAGTCAGAAGAAATGGAAACTCTAAGAATATTTTCAGCCATGAGCCAGGATGCTGTCCAGTAATGGCTTCATTGCTTTCCTTTTGGATAATGTTAACTGAGATAGGTCAGAGAAAACATTAGGTTGACGACCCTCGATGTCTGGGATACCACCCCTGGATGCTCTCATGAAAATGTATTTATTAGTGAAATAGTGAAATCGTGCAATGATATCTCTGGGACGTTCAGTCGTGGTTGATCAAGCCTACTCTGGTAAAAGAAATTCACAAAGCTCAGACATATATACAGTAGGTGGAGGTCAATCACTGATTCAGGCACATTTCTTAGCCTGACGTTTTGTCTTCTCGACCTATTTTCGAGGTCTTCTTAAAATGTCAGTTGGCGAGCTTGCTCCTCTCTTAACGCTGTAATTTCCACCTCGAGCTTGTGGTGTGATTGTCTTAGCTCATTGTGTTTCCTTTCAAGCGAATCAGTTTTAAAGTCAACTTTTTTTATTTCAGACGTCAAGTCTGCTGAGACTTTTTGGATTTCCGCTTTGATCTTGGTCTTGGATATCACCTTTGGTGCTTGGAGCCGTGTGTTCCATCGTTGCTGCAAAGGATGTTTTTGATTCAGTCTAATATTTTTGATATGCTGGAGGGTATGATCTTGGCAAGTAATAAGACTGCATATTCTTGCCACTTTTCCTCGTGGATACTCCAGCTATGACATAAGATAATTCGCTTTGTCACTTTCATTTTTTCAAGTGTCCCAATTAGACGGGCATAAGAAAAAAAGTATTCCATCTTAGGGAATGTTGGTTCAATAATGTGAATAGGTGCACAAATCCCAAACTTCATTGTGTTTAAGTCCACTTGTGAGTTACCATCTCTCTCCACTAGGTGTCAGTGTCCAACCAATGAATTATTGGACTCAGAGAAACTGCAGAGTTGGATCTGCAAAATGTTCGCAACAGCAGATAAATGAGGTAGCAAGCAAATGTAAAAGGAGGAAGAGCTGGAGTAAAGCCTACGAATATGAAATACAAATAACTAAGCAAGTTATGTTGAGCAAACTATGCCGTTTTTATTTTTCCAGTCCAAAGTTAAATAGCTGTCAGTGCCCTCTGGGATATGATGAACTTTTCCTTTAAATTTGCAGCATTAGGCATCTATTAGGCCTCAGATTCTTAATAGATCAGTCCACTTATGGAAAAAAAAAACTGTGCAGGCTGGCAATGGAGTTGCTGCTTTTCTTCCTTCGATTAAAAAAATCTGAAAACGTCATACCAGCGGTTGGCAGCTTGATGGCAGTAGAGAGTACACAGAGAAGAAAACAAGGAGACTGTGTTGAAAACAGTTTCTGTTTCAAAGTTGTATATAATTGTGTATTTATAAACTAATAAAGCAATTCTCACAATGCATAAGTAGGCTGTATTAATCTTTCACAGTCTCCCACATAAAATGCATGTTATATCCTTATTATTTGAAAGATGAGCTGCTGGATCTTTTACAAAATCAGCAATAAGACAGTTTATTATGTATACAATCCAGATATTCTTCAATATGTTACCTAGAAAAGATCTCCAGTAGTTTAAGACCTATAGATTAGAACTGTATAGGATTGATCCAGTCAAGATCTGTTTCCACCAACCTTAAGTAACATGTTGATCAGTGTCACAGAGTCCTTTGTTCTGTTTCAGCAGCAAATCTCAATGAAAAAAGTTACCAACCTTGAATTTTAAACCAACTGAGACCTCCTGTGCACAATCAATTTGGATATATATAAGTCACATTATATTTTATATTATCTGATTTTTCAGCAGAGCTCATGGAAACACATCTCCCCCCCCCCCCCCATTAGTTTTCTTGTTAATTTGGTGTGCCAGTATTTTACCAGGATTGTTACCAGAATAATAAAATCAACAAATTCTATTGTCAACCACATTTTTTTTATTTTCCTTGTATCTAGGAAATCTTAAGGGTGTATTCCTTATCTATAGAGATTTTGTTTAATTGCTGAGTAACACTCAACTCTATGTATAGGTTTTTTAAAGATTTGCCGCGTGATTTAATTTTATACCACGCTTTTAATATCCCCCTGATAACGGCTTTATGCGAGTTCCATAGAGTGACATTAGATGAGACCGACTTCTCATTCAACTCAAACAATTTAGAAATCTCCAGTCTCAATTTATTTTCAACCTCCTGAGTTGGATCTATTCTAAAATCTCCTGTTTTCTGATATGCATCTGAGCTAACCAGGGTCAATGATAGACAAGCATGATCTGAAAAAGAAATCTTATATATATCTGTAGAAGCTGTTTTTGTAATCTGTTAGAATGTAATTGATTCTTGAGTAGCTCTGGTGTCTAGCTGAGAAAAATGTGAAGTTGGACTCATTCGGGTGGAACACTCTCCAACTATCATACAATTGGTGTTTCTGTAGACTAATATTAAAGTTTTTGGCTAATCTGCCAAGTTGACTGTGTGTATTTATATATTTAGTCAATTTTTTATCTTTGGCAAGGTCTCCAACCATATTAAGATCACCGCATATAACCAGTAGCCCTCTCTTAATTTTGGAAATATGATTAAAAATGTAATTTAAAAATGTATTCTGCCCGTGGTTTGGAGCGTATACATTTACAATTGTGTATTGAATATTATTAATTAGACCAATCCATATGATTGATCTTTCTTCTTTATTTATTTCACAATGTTTCTTTTATAGTATTTATTTTATTGAACAGAATCGCTACCCCTTTAGACTTAGATTGTGCATTAGCAAAAATTCTATGTTCATATACCTTTTGGGATTTATTTGGTACCTTTTTGTCTAAAAAATTAGTCTGTTGGAGACACGCGACATCTGTGTTCTCTTTCAATAAAAAAATCCATTATCCAACCGTTAACATTATATGAAATGAATTTCAGACCCATATAACTAATTCCCATTTACGCCATGAGCTCCTAGGTTCATCAACATTTCTATATTTATTTAAATTTTCCATCTTCATATCTAGTTTTATAGATTTTTTACGCATCTGTTTCCTCACCTCTTTAGTTTCCCATCTCTCAGTTGGCATCCAGCTCACAAACCAAATCTCATTTTTGTTATCAAAGAAAGACAAATTCTGAAAAATGTATAGGATTTTTCCCGTCATTTCAACATTATACAAATTATGTCAAAATTGGACTTTTTGATAATCTCTTTTAAGGTGTTATAGTCAAGCCGTTTAGACCTGGGTATATTATAGTTGGCGCATAAACCTTTAAAAGATTTAAAACCATTTTTATAATAGAGATCATTCGGCTATACTAGTCCCCATTTGTCCCAAAAATCACTTGGCTCTATCTTATTAATCTTCAAGACTAAACTAATCAGAGTTGCCGGAGAGGAGAACTCTATAAACCTGCATTTCTTGTTAATTTTAAGCCATGATTTCAAATTATTTTTAGTAACCCAGGGGACTTTAGATAGTTTTATTTGGTCAGGGTTGTACCACAAAAAATCATCTATGCTTATCGTTTGAGTAAGTGATATTTCTATGTCTCTCCATTTAGCTGAATTATCACAGAACAATAGGTCTAGTGTTTGTGCCATTTTTTTTTATTCATTGAATTTTTATTAGATGGAAATGACATAAGGTTACAGATAATATATACCATAAGTCTTATTTAAATCTAGAATATATATACATTCATTGAGTATAAATATACTTCCGTACACAATAAAACATAAAACATTAGCTTCATTAAAGTATATACAACTGTTCCATCTATAAACAGATATGATTCCCTACAGCCTATCCCCATTATCTGTTGATCCCCTATTGGAGACAGCATTGTTAGTGCTTTTAGGTATTACGTAGTCCGCATGGGAACAACCTCTGTTCATATTTTATTTTAGCATCTTCCAACATTTTAAACATATAACTATAAAACAAAATTGGTCACCATAGTTACCTACTTTACAAGATTAGACATTCTCGAAGATCCTTTCTCCTTTACCGTATTACCGCTTTTTCTAAAGTAGCCGGTCAACCCCTTTCCCCTTTACACCATCTTGGGGTATAATACCAGTATCTATCTAGTTGGTCGTTCCCTAGATTTCAACCACACAACCCACATGTCATTAAATGTATTCATTGTATCTTCCAAAGAGTGTGAGATTCATTCATTTATAGCAATATAATCCAATTTATTTTAGTTTCCACTGTTTAGCTATATGAGATTTGGAAGCTAAATATAAAAATCTAAGGAGTCTATTTTGTGCTTAAGGGAGTGATATCACCGGTATCCCCAGCAAATAGGTTTCTATTGTTTCCTGTACTCGAACCTTGAACAGCTCAGAAGCCACTTGAGAGATCCCTGTCCAGATCTATCTAACCCTAGGACATTCCCACCATATATGGATAAATGACCCGATGGTCTTACAACCACTGAAACAATTTGGGTCTACAGAGCGCGTCAATTTTGCGGTTTCCAGTATGCTATGATTTAGAAAGCTTTTTTCCTTCTCCCAGCATTTTTCCATATCTGCCTCCCAATCTTTGATATAATTATCTTTAATTGATAACTTTGGTGAGTTGAATATATCATAGATTCCACTAATTATTCCCTTTGCTGTGGGGTTGCTAATGCATATCCGAGACAACTAGGTCCCCTTAGGAAGACCCTGTTTTCTAATCAATGTCTCAATAAAAGGTCTAAGTCTACACATTGTGCAATGTTCCTGTAAGGGGAGATGGAATGTGTCAATAATTTGTTTATTTTCCAGAAGTTTACTATATTTTATCTAATTCCCTAGCCTATTTAGGCCTTTTGATTTTCCCCAACCCGTTGATACTAAACTAAGACCTTTCAGGGGCCCCAGGATGATTAATTATAGGGGTCATGGGTGAAGGATTTAAAAACGGGATGTCTTAGCTTGTCGGGGATTTTATCCAGCCAAACGAGGGTGTCCCATGTCAATGGGTTTAGTAAGTTATCCTCCATAAAATCCCACGCCGGCTGACGATTAGCAGAAACCATTTAACTCTGAGAGAATAACTCTTCTCACCTCCTGTCTGTTGGTGTACCCCAAGGATCTGTCCTTGGCCCCCTCCTCTTCTCCATCTACACTTCCTCACTTGGTACCCTCATAAACTCTTTTGGGCTTCATTATCATCTCTATGCAGATGACACCCAAATCTACCTCTCTGCACCAGACCTATCACCCTCTCTTCTAACACACGTCTCCAACTGCCTCTCTAGTATATCCTCTTGGATGTCCACCCACCATCTCAAACTCAACATGTCTAAAACTGAACTCCTAATCTTCCCTCCCTCTCCCACAGCGTCAATTCCTCACATCTCTCTCACTGTCAACAATGACATCCTCACCCCCTCCTCCCAAGCCCGTTGTCTTGGAGTCCTACTGGAGCCCGCTCTGTCTTTCATCCCTCACATACAATAACTAACTAAGTCTTGTCTTCTCCATCTAAAAAACATCTCGAGAATTCATCACTATCTTACACAAGACACAACTAAAATTCTTATACACTCTCTCATCATCTCTCGACTAGACTACTGCAACTCGCTTCTTGTTGGCCTACCTACCACACGACTGTCTCCACTTCAATCCATTATGAATGCCTCTGCTAGACTCATCTTCTGTACACAACGTTCAGTGTCGGCATCACCTCTCTGTCAATCACTCCACTGGCTTCCCTTAGCCTCAAGAATAAAATTTAAAATCATGACACTAACTTACAAAGCCCTCAATAATAATGCTCCCCCTTACATCTCTGCTCTCATCTCCAAATTCTCCCCCACCCGCCCTCCTTGTTCTGCTAATGACCTTCTTCTTTCTACAACTCTTGTCACCTCCTCTCACTCCCGCCTCCAGGACTTTTCTCGTGCTGCTTCTAGTCTCTGGAACTCCTTGCCTCGCTCCACCAGATTACCCCCTTGCTTCAAAACTTTTAAAACCTCACTGAAAATACATCTCTTTAAAGAACACTTATCACCTCTCTCTCCCTCCTTTACCACACACTGTCCCTTAGATTGTAAGTATACGAGTTTCTATCCTAAGTACTTTGGGAATTCACCATGGACATTGGATTCCTAGCTCAAATACAGGGCCCTCCTTCCTTTGCTAAATGTTAATCTGTATTTGTCACTGTCTGAACCTAATTTATGTACATCGCTACGGAATATGTTGGCGCATTATAAATAAACTATAATAATAATAAAAGAGGTATGGATCTGAATAGATATAAGAGTTTTGGAAGCATATTAATTTTTTTTTTTTCAAAATCTTTTTATTGACACATAAGCATTGTTCAATAACACAATATTGTTGGACTCGCAGGTCCAACACAATTTTGCATAAACAGGATTTTTTAACAACATTTTAGATATCTTGAACAACTTTGTTGTAAATAATGATTATCCTGTCCTGACAATTTTGGGTGTCTGCTTTATGTGTCCACCATAACCTTTTTCCGTTTTCTCAACTTTGCAGGAAATGCCTGCTAGCTATTCCTTCCCTAGCAATTGACTTCTCAATACTAAACTTGTCAAATTCTTACATGTGAGCTAACTTGTTGTCTTTCCATGTAGATATATATAGATGTTCAATTTTGCATAGCTCGAGAATTACATTATTCACCTAGTATATGGGAAGTATAACATTGAACAATGAATAAACAAGTCAATGAACTTATTACCTGTATCTTCCTTGCTTTTTTTTTTTTCCTCCTTCTTCCTGTCTATCTTCTTCAGTTTACTCAATTCGCCAGTAGTTGTCAACGCCCAAGACACCCGTCACCCCGGCCTGGAGTCTCCGCCTCATCCGATTACGCCTTCCCTTCCTAGTGTACTAATTTCCACTCTAAATCAAGTTTTTGTTAAATTAAAATAGCTTTGTCCGACTCCACCCATCTGTCCCAAATTTGACTAAAAGTGGAGAGGGAGTTGTTTATTGAATGCGTCATTTTTTCATAAATCATGATGTGGTTTCATTTTTTTATAACCTCTTGGGCGTCTAAATGGGGTGATTTCCAATTCTTTGCAATGTGGCTTTTGGTTGCCAGCATGACCATTTGTATCCACTTGTTATGGTTCTTATTAACGTTCAGTACTGGCATTCCCAGTAAGCATGTCTCCCTAGAGGGGTGTATTTCCCTGTCTAATACCTCAGTGATCATTGCAGTTACCCTTCGCCACAGGGCCTGTACTTTTGGGCAGTCCCACCAGATGTGGCCAAAGGTTCCTCTATCTGAGCAGTTCCTAAAGCACTCAGGAGGGGAAAGCGGATTTATCTTATTTAGCCTGTCAGGTGTCATGTATACCCTGTGTAGTACTTTAGTTGCTGTTTCTAAATAGCTAAAGAAGAGGGAGCCTTTAGTCAGTGCCTTGTGTATTTTTCCCCATCTCTGGGTGTCCCATTCTACTCCCATTTCCTGTTCCCATTGTAGGACATGTTTAGGCTTTTGGTCATTAAGTGGCTTGTTGGCAAGCGAGTAAAGGGTACCAATAATGCCTCTGGCTAGGGGATTCTGCGCACATACTTTCGCAAACCAGGTGTCCTGTGGGGGACCCCAGGATTTGACCAGTTCTTGGACCCTGTGGCATATCTTGTTATAGTTAAATATCTCCCTGTCTGGTAGATTGTACTTATTTATGAATTGTATAGAGGTTAGAAGGTTGCCGTCTTGGAACCATGCCCCTAGCAGGTCTAGTTTCCGCGAGAGCCACCACGCTTTTGAGACCCCCCCTAATTCCTTCATAATCTGGGACCCCGAAAGGACTGGCGTGAGAAATGAAAGGGAGTGTGTTAACTGCCGCTTGGAGTTCGCCCCTCTCCACTCCTGCAGGGATCATTTAATCATTGGATTATTGTAGCCTGATTTTGCTATTGGGGGGTGTGTCAGGGACCAAATGATTTTATCCCATTTGTAGGGTTTCATTTGATAGTTCTCTAGGGATAACCACATTGGTTGGTGTTCACTGGAATGGGCTTGTGGTAGGAAGGAAATCTGGGCTGCTTTAAAGTAGTGTATCAAATTTGGGCACGCCAAACCCCCTGCTTCTCTGTCGCTATACATTAGGGACTTGTTGATTCTCAGGTGTTTATGTTGCCACTTTTTTATACCGCTTTTTGGAAGCCATCTAGATCTCCTCTATGTATTCTAATCGGGAGTGTTCTAAAATAGTATAAGATTTTGGGTAACATGTCCATGACAGGTTGTATCTATTCCACCTAAGTAGATCTGCTTGTAATTTTTTGTAAAGGGGGATATAATTTTCTTTGTATAAAGCTGACAACTCTGGTGTGAGGTTAACTCCTAGATATTTGATACTTCCCTTTGGCCATGAGAACGAGTGTCCCTCTTTTAGGGCTTGTACCTGGTCTGAGGGCACTCTCATGCATATTATTTCAGATTTATCTGCGTTAACTTTGAGGCCTGAGAAGTTCCCAAACCGGGACATTAAGTCCATAAGGGCTGCTATTGAGGTTACCGGTTTTGTAAGCGTGCACAAGATGTCATCTGCGAACAAGCTGCATTTCATTTGTTGACATCCCACCTCAATACCCTGTATGGTGGGGCATGTCCTAATGGCCTGAGCAAGAGGTTCGATGGCTAGAGCGAATAGTAGCGGGGACAGGGGGCATCCCTGCCTCGTACCTCTCTGGATGTTTATAAGATCTCTATTAGCCCCTGGAAGCCTAAGGCTTGCCGTCGGTGCTTTGTATAATGTATTTACTAGATTTGTAAATTTGCCTCTGATGCCGAATTTATCTAGAACCGCATGTAAATAAGGCCATTCAACGGAGTCGAATGCCTTTTCTAGATCTAAGGCTACTAGACTGAGAGGTATATTCGCCTTTTTAGCTATGTGGGAGACATTTAGAATACGTTGTATGTTATCCCCAGCTTGTCTGTACGGCACAAAGCCCACTTGGTCTTTGTGTATTAGTTTGGGGAGGAATTTGGCTACCCTTGCTGCCATTAGCTTAGATAGGATTTTAATGTCCCCGTTTAACAGGGATATTGGCCTATAGTTCCTTGGATTTAAAGTATCCTTTCCTGGTTTAGGGATAAAGATTACATCAGCCTGGTTTAGCTTGGCTGGCATTGGCTCTCCTAATAGCATCTCATTAAATAATTTGCTTAGGTGTGGGGCAAGGTGTTTTGCAAAGCTTTTATAGTATAAGTTTGAGTAGCCATCCGGCCAGGGGCTTTTCCTGCTTTAAGCGTTTTTATAGTGTCAATAACTTCGGACTGGGTTATCTCTGCATTTAGGGAGTCTAATTCCCCCTCCGAGATTTTGGGAATGTCTAGGCTGTTAAGGAATTCCTGCACTGTGAAGTTATTGGCTTTTGTTTTTGCCGAGTAGACTTCTTGGTAGCACTTGTGGAATGTCTTTTTTATTTCCGATTGGTTCATTGTAATTTCTCCACTTTCCGTTTTAATTTTGGTGATATGAGTTAAGTTTTTCTTTAGGTTGAGTCTGCGTGCAAGCATAGGGGAGGGCATGTTACCCTGGTCGTAAAACTTATGCCTAGTTTTCCTAAGGGCCTGTTCAGTTTTAGCGGCTAGTACAGAATCTAGTTCTAGTCTAGCGTTGTCTAGCTGGGTTCTAGAGACCCCAGGAGCTTTGGCCTGAATTGCTTTTTCCAAGTACTGCAGTTTTTTTAAATAAGTCATTTTCTTTTTGAATGCATTGTTTCTTTCTGGCAGCTGCCAGTTTAATTATGGTGCCTCTAATGTATGCTTTGTGCGCTACCCAGACCCACCCTATATTTGCCTCGGGGACCATGT
Source organism: Discoglossus pictus (assembly GCA_027410445.1). Taxonomy (NCBI): domain Eukaryota; kingdom Metazoa; phylum Chordata; class Amphibia; order Anura; family Alytidae; genus Discoglossus; species Discoglossus pictus. Next base: position 449,465,777 of record CM050163.1, read on the forward strand.
TTAACGTGAAGTAATCTTGAATGTCATGTTCTATTTGAGCTAGCGATCCGGGATTGGTTAGAAGTGCCTCGTTTAAGCTCCACTTCCCAGGGGTTGTGAGACTAAGTCCCAGTTGAATTTTGATGCTAACTACCGCGTGGTCAGACCAAGGGCAAGGGTAGATCTGGGCATCCACTGTGTGGTTAAATAGCGAGGTATGAGTTAGGAGATCATCTATTCTGGAATAGGAATTGTGAGTTGGGGAGTAATAAGAATACTCCTTTTTCGAGGAGTGTAGTCCTCTCCAGGCATCAATCAACTCTAGCTCCCTCATTTGTGTGTGAATTGTTTTGAGCTGTTTCATGTTACGCGTGGGATGGGTTGCTCTTGATCTGTCTACAGAAGGCTCGAGAGGAAGGTTAATGTCACCTCCTAGTATGATTCTGCCCCAGTCTTTAAAGCATATTAATTTTAAAGGCATTAATTCCACCCATCCAAGATATTGGAAACCTGGCCCATTTTATCAGGTCTTGACTCAAAGATTTCAATAACGGGTGATTGTTTTCCCTATATAAAGTTCCCAGATTAGATGTGATTTGGATGCCTAAATATTGTATATACTCTGGAACCCATTTAAAACAAACTTGTTACCTTAAGAATTGTTTAAGAAGATCTGGCATGGCAATAGTAATTGCCTCTGTTTTGTCCACATAGCCCTGATATTAAGATGAAATTTAGCAAATTGTCCAGAAGTGCATCTATGGAGTTGGCTGCATCTGTAAGAGTACACACAATATTGTCTGCAAACATTGATCTTTTATATTGATGGAGACCAACTGAAAGGCCCTTTATTGTCGATTCTGCTCTAATGGTTGGTTCCATCGCCAGGGCAAATAGCAAAGGGGAGAGTGGACTGCCCTGCCTTGTACCTCTAAAAATATTGATTACTTGCTTAATTGGGCCTGGCAACCTCAATTGTGCTATTGGATTACTATAATAGACGTTCAATACATTTATAAAATTTTCCTGTACGCCAAATTTAATCAGGACCGGCTTAAGATAATCCCAATCCACCTTGTCAAACGCTTTTTCGACATCTATGGATAAAAGACATAGCAGGGTTTTGGTAGAGTTAGCTTGATGAATTACATTGACGACTTTCCTTAAATTATTTCTAGCCTGTCGATAAACAATAGACCCCACCTGATCTTTATGTATCAGTCGGGGTAAGAAGCTTGCAAACCTGTCTGCTATAATTTTTGCCAACAGTTTGATGCCCCCATTAAGGAGGGCTATGGGTCTGCAATTTTTAATTTCCAACCCATCTTTCCCCTCCTTCGGAAATAGCACAATCTCCTCCTGAATAATTTCTGGCGGCAGTGGATTTCCCCTCAAGACTGAGTTAAAAAGAGCCTCTAAATTGGATGCTAGTAAAGTGTGGGATTTCTTATAATAAGCATTTGAGAAGCCACCCAGCCCCGGTGCTTTACCCATTTTAAGGCCTTGGATCGCCTTTTCCATTTCATCTACTGAAATATTAGCATTAAGATGTGTAAGCTCAGATTCTTTAATCTTGGGGAGATCACATGCTGATAGAAAGGTGTCTATGCTAAAATCTGTTGATGATTTGGGAGAAGAATATAATTTTTTATCAAAAGTAACAAACTCCTCTTGAATTTTAGCAGTATTTGTGCCATTTTAACTGAATCGTAATAATCCTCTTTAAATGGTGTTGCCAACCCACCCTTATTAATTTTCCTTTTTACAATGCTGATGTTTATTCTAGGTTTTTTATTTAGATATATACATTTATCTATCTGTGTTTGAAAAGAGCATATAATAAACTTTGGGAAAACTAGAATAATCTTAGGTAGAATTGTCATTTTCACAACCGCTATTCTGCCCAACGATGAAAGTCTTATGCTTTCCCATCCACACATATTTTTATTTTATTTCTTAGTACAAAATCTCATAATTTTTAACAACCAATTTGTTGAGGTTGGTAGAGAATCTTATTCCCAAATATTTAACTTTGTTCCGATTTCTCCAGGTTAATTCTATAATAGGAGATTTTACCAAATGCATCTAGTTTATCATACAAAAAATATAGCGATCTCAGTGGATTAGTCAACAAGACATTGTCAGCAAATAGCATCAACCTATTTACATGATCCTTTATACTCATTCCCTCAGTGTCCTCCTCAAGTCTTATACTTTCGGCCAAAGGTTCCATGACAATAGCAAAGATAAGTGGAGAGAGTGGGCAACACTGGTGTGTCCCAATAATTACTTAAAATTACTTTAAATTGGTTTTAAACCCCAACCCCCTCACTGATGCTGAGGAGTTAGAGTACAAAGCTTTATTAGCTCTAGAACCAAACTGGTCTAAACCAAATACCTGCAATACCTCATCAATATAGTCCAAGTTGACCCTGTCAAATGCCTTTTCGTCATCTAATGACAAGGCCAACATTGGGGTTTTAAGCTGTTTGGCATGGGACAAAATGTTTAAAACCTACTTGCGCTGTCTGAAGTTTGTCTATTTTGAATGAAACCAGTTTGGTCCATATTAATTAGATCCGGAATTAGAATATTTAATCTGGAGACTAAGCTTTTTGAATATAATTTGATATCGGTATTCAATAACGACATCGGCCTATAATTAACACAACTAGATGGGTCCTTACCTGTTTTTGGTATAGTGATTATAATAGCTTCGAGCATCTCTGGCTGTGCAAAGCCTCTATTTTTAATTTCATTAAAGGTTTTACTCAATATATTTATCAAAATAGGGGCAAAAAGCTTGTAATATACTGTATATTGGCTATACCATCTGGGCCTGGTGATTTATCAATTTACATTTTTTTGTTGTAGATTTTATTTCGGACGTTGATATATCCCTATTTAAATTGTCCGCTTGTTCTCTTGTTAGTCTAGGTAATTTCATAGATTCTTTTTTTTATTTATTTCTTCCCTGTTAGGTTAATAAAATGTGTTTGTTCTTCTAGGTTGTAAAGTTGTTTATAATACTCATAAAAGATATTACCTATATCCTTAGGTTTATAATATGTTAACCTGTTTTTATATTTTATTTTTATTACTAATTTTAAATTTTCTTCAGGGGTAGCTTTTTTTAATTGTATTCAGTAAATATTTTCCAGGTTTATTACCAAAATGGTATTGTTTCATTTGGAATTTCCATAATGCTCTATCTACAACCTGTTTAATTTTTATTATTTGGGTCCGGATTGATGTCAATTCCCCTATATCAGCCTGATTTATATTATTTTTATTAGCTCTTTCCAATTGGATTAGCTATTAAGATCTCTTAAAGATAGGCCCTTCTGGTTTTTAAGGTGGATATTCCATGAGGATAATAAGCCCCCGACGAAAGCTTTGTGTGTGTTCCACACTACTATGTCAGATTCTACAGATCCTTCATTAACTTCAAATACATTTTTTAGCTCTTGTTCCAATTTCTCTTTATATTCCATGTTTTAAGCATATATAAATCTATTGATCTAGCTTCTTTTATCTCTTTCTTCTCTAGATTTACTAAATGCAAAATAACCAAAGCATGATCCGAATAGGCAGAGTGTTTAATTTCAATGTGATTTGTTTTTTCCAGGGTTGGATTATCCAAAAGAAAATAATCCAGCCTTGAATACATTCTATGTCTATTCAAACAGAATGTGTAGTTATTATCACTATTGCGACATGCTCTCCATTTGTCGTAGAGATCAAAGTCTACCAAGCTCTTGTGGAATTTTTCAGCCTTTTTCTTTGTTTGTGCATCAGGGGTATTTTTGATTAAGGAAGTGCGGTCTAGATTTACATCATGCACCATGTTCAAATCACCACAAATAATCAAAAAGCCCTTTCTGATTTTTTTTTAACATGTTTTAACATCTTGTACAAAAAGGCATTTTGGTTACTATTAGGAAGGTAAAGATTCATTATGTAAAAAAAAAAAAAAAATTGACTTTAGGGAAATTGTCCCATTAGTGCTTAACACTACAAATTGGATAGAAGACATAAATGAGTCATTTTAGAAAAGTAACTTTAATGAAAACTGAACAGCGCTAACCCTCTATAAGTTACTTTTAGCTGACAATTTCACACTCTATAATTGATAAGTGGTAATAATAATTGCAGCAGCTAATTAAGGATTTAGCAGTTTTGTTTTTAAGTTCCCCTTTCCTTTTTAATCCTTTTAATCAACGCTGTTCAGTTTTCATTAAAGTTACTTTTCTAAAATGACCCATTTATGTCTTCTAGTAAAAAACAAATCATTAATTTGGCCTATCCATATAACAAATCTGCCATTTGTGTCTGTTTCTATGTATTCATCCATTGTACTAAAATTTGTATTAAACCAAATAGAAACACCTCTTGATTTAGACGTAAAATTGGAGCTTATTTTCCTATTAAAATTCTTATTAGGCAAACTAGGTTCTCTATTGAATGTCCAGTGCATTTCTTGTGCGCATGCTATATCAAACTTCTCTCTCATTAGGCTATAAATAAACTCTTTTTCTTTTAAAGGGTATATTTAGGCCCTGTGTATTTTGTGATAGTATCTTTAACCCCATTTTTTTTTATAATTTTCAATTTCCTAACTCCAGGATTGCCCACTCTCTGCTGAAAAAGCCCCCCCTCGGCTTATACTTGAGTGAGGGTCCCCTCAGCACACCATTCCTCTTCCTTTCTCCTCCCAATCATCCTTTTCCCCATCCTCCTCTTCCCTTCCTCTTCCCTATCCTCCTCCTCCCTCCTTCCCCCTCCCTCCTTCCCCCTTCCTCGTCCCCCCTTCCTCCTTTCTCCTTCCCCCTTCCCCTTTTCTCCTTTTCCCCCTCCAACCTCTTATCTGTAGCCTTAGTAGTATTATAAAAACTTCATAGAGAGAGGAAAATAGAACAAAAAAAAAAAACACAATAGGGGGGTGAGAATTAATTATGCATATACTCAGTTATAATTCTCGTCCTTTCTCTAACGACTAAGAGACCGCTAGGTTAATTATCTGTTTCTCAACTTTGCTTAGAAAATCGAAAACAATGTCTTGTACCATTATTGAAGATTATCAGCTAAGTGGGGAGACGCCACTACATTGAATATTATTAATTCTCAATATTTTTGCTACTTCTCTAAACTCTCTGCTTTGTTTTAATGTGTTAGCCGATAAGTCAGAAAAAATAGAGGTTTTATCATATGGAGTAGCTAAATTTTTCTCAGAGATAGAGGCCTAAATGATCGACTCTTTATATGTGTAATGATGTAATTTAATCAGAACATCTCTTGGTGTATCCTGGGTAAAGTCTTTGGGCAGTGGTATGCGATATAGTCTGTCAATTTTATCCTCACCTAAATTAATTGGTATTACCAATGAATGTAAAAGTGGAGTTACATATGTTGAGGTCTTTACCCACCACTGCCTCTGGGATGCCTCTTATCCTGACATTGTTTCTGTCAGAGTGGTCTTCTAATTGGGCTTGTTTACTCTTTAAGCTTTTAACCTCTTCCTCTAGTATTTTGACCTGAGAGAGTGTTTCTGTGTGTTCTTTAGTTAGCAAATCAAACTTAATTTCTAAGTCTTCCAATATTGTATTCATGCTATTAATTGCTAAGGTGTTTTCCTCTATATCTTGGGTTACTTGGAATTTTAAAGAGATTTGAAAATCTTTTAACAATTTTTTCATGTTGGTGATAGTCAATTGTTCTGGTTCTGTGCCTGATGGTATTTTAGGTGATTCTGACATGGTAAATTTCTTCAATTACGTATTATTAAGAGACATTTCTGGCGTACGTATTGAGGGATGTAAATGCGGTCTATTTACTTTTCCCCCCTTCTCTACCGGGGAAAAAAATCAGAACTGTCCCTAGAGCCTGCCTTTTTTTCTTTGGATTTATTTTGAACTGACTAACTCATATCCAAAACTGTTCAGTAACCTATGCTAGAGTAAAGCTACATATACTAGTTGATCAATGTCTACCCTATCTTATACATTAATTCTTAATCCTTTATTGAAGTGGCAATAGTATTAGCTTAAATAAGAGTATAGTTCTTATTTAAGCTAATTAACATCCACAACAATGGTCAGATAAGGTCAGGGTATACAGTAGCTTATTTGTAGCAGACAATCTTGATATCAATAGGTGATGTTATTTAGAGTCATCAAAGTATTTTTGTTTACAATTCACAATACATCTTGTTGAGCAAAAAGAGATTTCAGACTAATTTATTTACAGACTTCTTTTAGGTTAATATCCTTTGTCCCTTAATTTGTTCTTTACGATAACAGTCAAGTAACCATATAAAGATGGATACTTTAGTAGGAAGCTCCAAGTTTCTTTCCCTTTTTTTCTTTCCTTCCTTCAGATTTTGGACAGGAAGGACAACGCAATGCTATATACCAAAAATCTCAAACCACTTTCCAATTTTACAATCCAATAACCATATTGAAATATAGGCAGGGAAAAAGGGATATTAAATAAATGCAAATAGGTTTTTCTCTTTTTTTTTTCCTTTTTCATTCTCTCTCACCCTCTTTATGTTAAGATCCCACAGCTCAATAAATGGTCATTCTTAGATAAATATATATAAAGAGTCTCTATCAATATTTGACCAATGAGGCCTTTTAAGTGAGATATGCCAATAGATAGTACTATGTACAGTTTGCAGTCCTCTGTACTAGACAGATTTAAGCTGATTTATCAGACCCAGATAATTAAGAAGACTGGTCTAGTTCATCTTTTATTGCTATGGATAGGTTGATTAAATAGTAGTTAGCTTCAGACTAAGAATCAGCCTTTTTCGAAGCTTTCTCCTTACCCCTGTTTGCCAGATGAGTTGACGACACCCTCCTCCTGAAACAGGGCACTCAATCTTGCCCAACTCGCAATTTTATTATTTGCATTTTCCTGTGTCTCTTGGATGTGTTTATGACCTTTATACAGCGGCTACCTTGAACATGTATGGAAGGTGTATTACGGGCACCTCCCTCTGGGACCCTCAATGAGGGGCTCACTGCTCTAGCTGTCCGAGGCTTCAGGGACACATGGGGAGAGTCACCACCCTCACCATAGGTTCTTCCAAACGGGCCTCCCAACAGAGATCTCGCTGTTGTGTTGCTTGTACTGCCATCTGGGTCAGTCAATGAAGGTTTCAGATCTCTGGCTGCCCGGGACCTCCAAAGCACCTAGGGTAAGTCGGCGTCCTCGCCACGGGCTCTTCTAGGCAAACTTCCCTGACAGGAATCTCGTGATTTTGTTACGTGTGCTACTGTCTAGGTCCCTCTATGAGAGTCTCACCTCTCTGGCTGCCCAAATCCTCTAGAACATTAAGGGGCAGTCAGCGCCCCTGCCATGGGTTCTTCCAAGCAGACCTCCCTATGGAGGTCTAGCAGTTATGTTGCGGGACTAACTGTCTAAATCCCTCAATGAGCTCTAGCTGCTCAAGGCCTCCTGAACATGCAGGAAAAGTCAGCGTCACAGACTCCTCGTGTCGGGCCGTTCGACGGAGGTCACGCCACCCTCGGTTAGGACTTTCTTGCTAGGCCTCTGCCCTACCCACTTCCTGGGGGAGCATCTCCCAGGTGTCACTATATATCTGGAAGTCACGGTTGTGCTATTCTTAATATTCCCTTCAGCAATATATATTTATATATCACAATCTTATTTATATTTTTTTATAGCTTTGGAATAGAGAGTACAGGAAGTTGTAAATCACAAACAAGGACTACGGACTTGAACCCATGACAAAAAGTGCTTTCCTAATTAACTAAAATATAAATTTATGCTAAACACTCTGAAAAGACAGTGAGCATAAACAAAATATGTTATATAATTACTCACCGTACTTCTGGAGAATGTCCCGGATGAGACTACCTAATTGTTAAATAGCAGGAAATGCTCTATTGCCAAGAAAAGCACTCAACCCCAGGATCAACCAAACTTATCAAACTTCATCTGGGTCTCGCTCTGGGAAATCAAAGGTCAATAATGACAAACACAAGGAAATATCATTTTGCAAATGAGTTCAGAGATTTATTAAAATTACACTCATATTTATTCTATTTTTAGTCAAGGCAAAAAGAGTCATACATAAGCAGAAAATATTGCAATATTTCTTTATCTATGGCAAGGTGTTCGACATATGTTTTTGCGGTTACATAAAGATTAGCAGATACTGTATTTGTAATCGGAAGTACATAAATCCATTAGAGATTCAAAATGGAGAAGTTGACATTTAAACCAAGACATATTTCACATATAACAGCTGGTAAACACTTATTACTGGCTTTAGTGTAAAAGTAAAAAAGAGGAACTTGAATATATATATTTATGCATATTGATTAAAGTATATAAAAATAAAGCTTTTAATGCAAAAACAGCACGCCAATATTCCCTAACAAGAAGAAACCAACAACTCACCCTAATAACTTTGCTAAGATAACTTTATGGACAGGCACAACTAGGAAAATGAGCCCCTCAGGTCAGAAGGTGCCTTTGACATTACTGAGGAAGAGCAGAGGGCAAGTACGAGTAGCACCAGATCTAATGAAATGGTTGGGCCAAAGACGAAAGGACACCCAGCTGCTGATGTGTCCTTAGGGGAAAGGAAAGTCCACTGCTGCAAAGAAAAAATCTTCAAAGGAACCTGAAATGTTAGAACTATGAACGAAGGTTAACTGGATGTGGTCAAAAATTAGATGACAAGGTTAAACATTGATATCCTGGGAATTAGTGAACTTAACTAGACTAGAATGGGACATTTTGCACCAGACAAACATCAGACCTTCTACTGTGGTCAAGAATCCCACAGAAGAATGGAGTATCCCTCATAGTCAATCAAAGGGTGGACAAAGCAGCGCTCAGTTAAAACCCAATACATTACAGAATTATTTTTATTCAAATTCAAAACAAGCCATTTAACATCACAGTGATCCAAGTCTATGTTACAACCATGGATGCTGAAGAGGCTGAAGAGGTCCAGTTCTACAAAGATATTCAACACGGCATAGATATGACACCAAGAAAACATTTTTGGCCTTGGAGTACAAAATAAAGCAGGTCAGAGATTAGTAGACAGAGATAGGGGAGCTCTCTACAATGAGGAAAAACAAGACCTGGAGCTGACTGCGGCTCAGTCCATGAGCTTCTTATTGCAAAGTTCGGAATTAAGCTGAAGAAAAGATGGTCAATCATCAGACAGAGAAGATACAAAATAAATAATCTCTGTTGTGAATATGCAGTGGAAGTAATGAATAGATTTCATTATTATAGAGACTAGACATGAAAGATAGAATGCCTGAAGAACTTTTGATCGAAGTTTGCAATATTATCCAGGAAACAGCAAAAAAGAATATTCCCAAAAGAAAGAAAACTAAGAAGGCAAACTGATGAGGCTTTGTAAGTAGCCCAGGAAAGATGGAAAGTGAAAGGTATAGGAAAAAACATGTTCAACTGAATGCAGAATTCCAGAGGATAGCAAGAAGAGACAAGTAGACATTCTACAATGAATGCAGTAAAGAGAGAGAGAAGAATGAAGTCAAGAGATCTCTTCAAGAAAATCAGGGTTCTCAGAGGCACCGTTCATGCCAAAGTGGGCATGATAAAAAACAAAATTGGTAAGAAGTTAACAGAAGTAGAGGTAGCAGGAATATATTGAATATCTGTTCAGGAACGATCTTAACAGCAGTGATGACTCAAATAGTTTGTCCAATAAGCTGGAGCCAGTCATCTTGCTGGTAACAAGGCTGCAGGAGGTGATGTAATCCCAATTGAACTATTCAAAATTCTACAAGATTACGGTGAAAGTGTTACTTACCTTATGCCAATACATTTGGAAACCTCAACAATGGCCAATAGACTGGAAAAGGTCAGTCTACAACCCAATCCCCCAAAAAGGCAGTGCTGAAGAGTGCTTTAATTATTAAACAATTGCACTCATTTCACATGCCAGCAAGATGTAACTAAAGATCCTACAAGCTAGCCTTAAACAATACATGGACCAGGAACCACGAGATGTGCAAGCCAGGTTCAGCAGAGGAAGAGGCACAAGAGATCAAATTGTCAATGTCCGATGGATAATAGAGAAAGCAAGAGAGTTCCAGAAAAGCATTTACTTTTGTTTCATAGACTGTTCTAAAACTTTTGACTGAGTGGTCCACAACAAAATGTGGCAAGTTCTTTTAGAGATGGAAGTACCAGATCATCTCATCCGCCTCATGAAGAATCATTATATGGACCAAGAAGCCACTGTCAGAACCGAACATGGGACAACAGAAGAAGAATCCAAAGCTGGCATCAATATTGCTGGTAGAAATACCAACAACCTCTGTTAGGGCTGGGAAAATACCCTATTAGGGTTAGGTGCACCCCCGGGGGCTTTATTCAATCGCTCTTCCATGCCACAGTCTCTTTTTCAGATCATGGGTTCCCGGAAGGCAAAGGGTTACAACCACTTAGAGCATAATCAAAGTGTCTTTTTTATTTGTCACACACGCTTCATTATATAGACCATAACCACAGCTAATTTAACGTAATTTGGGATAAATAAAGAAATGCACATTTGCACATTATTATTGCAGAAACTTTTTAGTAAATTAGCACATTCAATTACCTTGCGATTCTGACATAGAGCTGATACAACATTTTATGATAACAGAATTACAGTGAACATCTCATAATAGAAATTGTGGAAGCCATTCAGCATAACATAAAATGAACTCATTATTAGCATGGAGATAACTCTTATTAATTATGATTATTAATCGTTATATACCAATAACCTTAGATACGTGGTTTATAGTACTTTGATAAAGGTCCTATTTATGAGGGTAAAAGAAGAGAGTGCAAAAACTGGCCTGCTGCTCAATGTTAAAAACATGAAGATCATGGCAAATGGCATTCTCAGTTCCTGGGAAATAAATGGGGAAGAAGTGGAGGTATTGACAGATTTTATTTTCATGGAATCCAAGACCTCTTCAGATGGTGACTGTAACCATGAAATTAAAAGACGTCTGCTAGTAGGGAGGAAAGCTATATCAAGCTTGTACAAGCTAGTAAAAACTAAAGATATTACACTATAAACAAAGCTCTGCATAATTATGGTATTCCCAGTAGTAACATACGGATGTGAAAGCTGGAAGAAGAAGTCTGAGCGCCGTAAAAACTGATGCCTTTTAATTGTGATGTTGGCGAAAATTGCTTTGTGTCCCATGGACTGCAAGAAGATCAAATAAATCAGTACTTCAGGAAAACAAGACAAACTGTTCACTAGAAGGTATGTTCATGAGGCTGAAGCTAAAATATTTTGGCCATAGCATGATAAGAGAGCATTCCCTAGAGAAGACTCTGATGCTGGGAAAGATTGAAAGCGCACGAAGAAGGGCATGATAGAGGCGGAGATGGTTTGATGAAGTCACTGAAGTGATGAAAATGAACTTGATGAAGCTCAGAGGGGCAGTGATTGATAGATGTACCTGGCATGCTGCGGTCAATAGGGTCATGGAGAGTTGGACATGACTGAATGACTACAACAACAAATAGAAACAAGCCCCTTCTAGATCACTACCTTGTAGTTGTGAAGAGGCTTGTACACTTCACTGAAGCTGTGAGCTATACCATGTACGGTCACCCAAGATGGCAGGTCATAGCAAAGAGGTCTGACAAATCACAGTGCACTGGAGAAGGAACTGGCAACCCACTCCAGTATCTTTGCCTTATGGATAAGCACTGTCAGAGACATAATGATAGATGTTCCTGGTGTGCTGTGGTCCATAGGGTCAGAGAGAGTTGAGCATGACTGAACGACTTAACAACAGCAAATAGAAGCAAGACATTTTGTTTGATAGATAAAAGATTAGGCATGATTGATACAAGTAGTGAGACTATATGAGATGATGATTTAACAATTTAAGTAGACTCATCTTAGTACTTTTGCCTCAGCAATATTGATCTGCTAGTTGGGCCAGACTGACGCTGGTGAATGGTAAATAAAGGATAGGATAGTCTGTGTTATTAATGAAGCAGTGATGTGGGTGGGGCGTATGCTTTAGCATAGCTATCCCTAAACTAGATAACTCACATCACGTTATCCACCACTTCTAAGTTGATATATTTTTGTTTGTGTTGCCTTAGATCTGACCTGTGGGCTAGAAGAGTATTTGGAATGTTAGATTTGGAGAAAAAACATTTGAGCTTTCTCAGTGAAGTTAGATAATAGAGAATTATCTTAAGTGTGGAGTGACTAATTTTGAATTTTGTTTTCGTAGTTCTAATAACTGGGTTTGAAGAAGTTTTTATGTCCATCCTATGTTAGTATTCCTTGTGCTAAAATTCCCTATACGTGTGGGTTGACTAGGAATAGCTCATTGAGTATTCATGCCCTGGGGAAAGAGGAGTGGTGAGTCAGAGTTAAGGAGCAGGCAGCCAAATGGTCTGACCAGGGGAATGGGACTATGGCACCTATTCAATTGTCTAAATCAAAATTACATGAGCCCGTAACGGAGCCTGTAAATGTTACTGATATTCAATAGGCTACTTTTAGCTACTCGCATTCCAATCATGAGTTACAGGCTCAAAAGCACAGTGGTTATCAAAAACGTATCTACTCCTTTGATGTTTCAAGCCCGTAAATGTTAAAGATGCAAAATTCATATTCAATTACAACAATTCAACAAGCCCACAATTGCCTTCAAACACGTAAAGGGCAAATGTATCAAAAATGTATACGAGTACTAGATAGGACTCGCAAGTGGGTTAAACACCGTAACACTGCAAAAGCAATTAAACACACACTACTGTACTTAATTGCACAGTATTCTCAAGCTCGCAAATCTGCAATAATAAAAAAAAAATTAAGCTTTCTTTTCATGTTATATCGATCGCAGGGATCAAGGAGTTAATACATATCATGGAACCTGTATGGACTAGAACAGTTGTTTTATTGATTTCTACATTTCTGGATTGCAAGTCTGAATGCCCGTCGAACTTCTAAACACTAACTGATTGTAGTTTTAACTCCATGTTTTACTTACTTCATAATAATGTTTTTATTTACTACTGGCTCTGCCTAAAATGTCTGGCTCAAACACAACACATCACCCAAAGAACACCACCCCACAGTGAAACATGGTTGTAGCAGCATCATGCTGTGGGCATGTTTTTCAGCAGCCGGGACTGGGAAACTGGTCAGAGTTTAGGGAAAGATGGATGGTGCTAAATACAGGGATATTCTTGAGCAAAATCTGTACCACTCAGCGCGTGATTTGAGGCTAGGACGGAGGTTCACCTTCCAGCAGGACAATGACCCCAAACACACTGCTAAAGCAACACTTGAGTGGTTTAAGGGGAAACATGTAAATGTGTTGGAATGGCCTAGTCAAAGCACAGACCTCAATCCAATTAGAAAATCTGTGGTCAGATTTAAAGATTGCTGTACACAAGTGCAAACCATCCAACTTGAAGGAGTTAGGGCAGTTTTGCAAGGAGGAATGGGCAAAAATCCCAGTGGTAAAATGTTTCAAGCTCATAGAGACTTATCCAAAGGGACTTGGAGCTGTGATTTACACAAAAGGTGGCTCTACAAAGTAATGACTTTAGGGGGGTGAATAGTTATGCACATTGACTTTTTCTGTTATTTTGTCCTATTTGTTGTTTGCCTCAAAACAAAAAAGAAAAAAACATCTTCGAAGTTGAGGGCATGTTCTGTAAATTAAATTATGTAAATCCTCAAGCAATCCATGTTAATTCCAGGTTGTGAGGCAACAAAACAGGAAAAATGCCAAGGGGGGGGGGGGGGGGGGAATACTTTTGCAAGGCATTGTAATTGCAGGCTTAAATTGAATAAGGCTCCATGGGCCTCATTCTATTATCGGCCGCAGCCGCTGCGGGGCCGCAAGGACCGGCCGCAAGCTATTCTGCTATTCTATTCCCTTACGGCCGTAGGCTCCGGCAGGCTTGCGGCCGGTGCCTTGCTATCTCTTGCGGCCGATCGCGCCGGAGGAAAGCCTTTGATCTAAAACGGCCGCAAGAGATTTGCAATTCAATTGCTCCGGGAAACCTCTCTGCAAGGCTAAAAACGAGCCGCAGTTACTTGCAGGAAAAAGGTCTCGCTAGCACCAATTAAGCACATAAAATAGCTCAAATAAAGCCATCCTGCACTTTGAGAAGACTATAAAGGGATTTTAGGTGTTAGAAAAAATAGCACATAATTATCCTGTACTCAAATCCGTAAAATATTTAATTTTTAATATCCGTAAAATATCCATGTAAAAAGTCCAGAGTGCTTGGAGCACCTCAGACACGCCCACGCCGCAGCCGGCAAATAAACAGTTAATTTGAACTCGGGTTTGGGCAGATGTGCAAGCTTGAGAGTGGGTTCCTTTTATTCCTCATGTCCCCCAATATGATCCCTAGCATTTACAGAGCTGTACAGTGCAGGCTTGAATTTATTTTTGAGTTTTTATATTTCACAGATTACGGCCGGTTCCAAGATATGCGGCCGGCCGTAAAAGGAGATCCTTGCGGGGCCGTATAATAGAATCGCGAGTTAACTGAACCCTCGCAAGGAATCGCAGCCTTACGGCCGATTTACGGCCGATAATAGAATGAGGCCCCATGTCAGCAGAGATAGTCAGGTCCAAAGAGCAGAATCTAATAGAATAGCATCAATTCTGGAATATGTTTGATAAGTGGGAGAGTAAAATGTATATTACCTATCTCTGGGATGTATGGTCCTCCATATAGCCAGTAAGTGTAAGCTAGCTAGTTGTATATTGATTAAAGCGTGTATGGCACAAAATATGTCTTAATACAATTTAGATTGGTTTAGTTTAGGATACAGATATAGGGCCCTATTAAATTCTCCCTCGTAGTTCTCTCGGTGCTCGCAAAAGGCAGTTTTCCTGCTGTTTGCGAGTACCGAATCTCTCGCAGCCTGCTTTGCGATATGACTGCGAGAAAATGGCCGAGAATAGGCTCCGAGAGAGCTACGTAGCCTTAAATCTATGCACGAGTCTCGCATATCGTAAGAATCCCTACGTGGACAAAAAGTCCACGCAAGGGATCCGAAAGCCTCTACGTGCTGCCTCGGAACAGCCCGAGACAGCAGTGTGAGGCTCCCCCCTGCACCCTATACACATCCCCATGCTGCAGGGGTCTCTATCAGGACCCCTGCAGCACCCCCACATTAACCTCTTGTAGCGGGGGTCCCCGATCTGCATAGATCAGGCCCCCTGCTGCATTTAAAACTTTTAAATTCCCCGCCGCGGCTCCTTAAAGGGGCCGCGGCACACTATTACCCAATCCCGGCCGCGGCACTTAAAATTAACCACCCTCTATGCTGGAGGTCCCCATCGGGTCCCCCGAAGTGTCCCCACATAAACCCCCTGCAGCGGGGGGCCCAGATCGGCACCGATCGTGACCCTGCTGCAATTCAATTTTAAATTTCCCGCCTCGCGGGTCCTCAAAGGACCGTAAAGGTCCTGAAAGGACTCGCACTAAAAATATTAACCCCAGGCAACTATAATTACCCCATTAACTCATGATGGTCAATACAGACCACCATAAGGCCTAAATTAACCCATTAGCTCATGATGGTCAATACAGACCACCATAAGGCCTAAATTAACCCATTAACTCATGATGGTCAATACAGACCACCATAAGGCCTAAATTAACCCATTAACTCATGATGGTCAATACAGACCACCATAAGGCCTAAATTAACCCATTAACTCATGATGGTCAATACAGACCACCATAAGGCCTAAATTAACCCATTAACTCATGATGGTCAATACAGACCACCATAAGGCTCTATTTAACCCCATCAGTCCCATAAGGGTATATTATTACCATTATGGGCCTGTTACAACCCAACATTAACCACATAAGTGCCATGATGGTCCTCAAGGACCATCATGACACTAACTACAAACACTACACTATAACCCCCAATAAACCATTTAATCTAAACTAACCCCCCTCTACACTAATCTATTAACACTTACACTACCTACCTACACTACCTAACCCCTAATAAACCTCCCCAACACTCTAATTACAAAAAACAAAAAACCTACAGTACAGAAAACAAAAAACCTACAGTACAAAAAACAAAAAAACCTACAGTACAGAAAAAAAAACAAATTACAACCCCACCCCCCACTACAGAAAACTAAAAAATACATTACAACCCCACCCCCCACTACAGAAAATAAAAAAATTACACACCTGAAAAGGAAAGACAGATAAACACAATACAATACATACATATAATACATTACATACATTACATACAATACATGACATTACATACATTACATATAATATATTACATATAATATATTACATATAATATATTAAATATAATATATTACATATAATATATTAAATATAATATATTACATATAATATATTACATATAATATATTAAATATAATATATTACATATAATATATTACATATAATATATTAAATATAATATATTACATATAATATATTACATATAGTCCAAATCAAATACCCCCTATCTATCTAACATACAATCTATTTAATTTAAAATAAATCATAACTATATCAAATACATCCCCCTATCTATCTAATATACAAAAAATCCTAACTACATACACAGACCCTTATTCTAAAATAAAATAAAATAATTACAGTCCTAACTACATACACAGACCCTTATTCTAAACTAAAATAAAATAATTACAGTCCTAACTACACAGACCCTAATTCTAAGCTAAAATCAATAAATTAAGACCACTTACCCTTAAGATGTTGCTTCAGATCACTAACCTATGGGTCAAACAAAACAAAAAAATTAGTACAAAACATTAACATCCAATAAATAAACATTCTATACATTCTAAATATTCAACTCACCTTTACAGCATGTCTTGTCACTGTTTAGCTCTTCCGGCGCGGCCCTGTTAAAAAAACCCACAATACATGAATACATTAATACAATATATAAACAATAAATAAAATACACAAATAAACATCTAAATATACATTTAACTTACCTCCCCGCGATGTCCCCGGCCTTCTCTCCTTCAGCCCCGGCGGGGCCGCGGAACCATCCGCGCTCTAAAAAAAAAAAAAAAACGAACGGAGGTCTGCACTGGCAGACCTCCCCGACGCTAATGAACCTCCCGGAGTCGTTTCCGGGAGGAAATTGGCATTGGCGGCTTGTGATTGGCTGAAAAAGCTGTCTATCAATTTCAGCCAATCAAAAGTCGTCAATGTGTGAGCCAATCAGGATGGGATACACCCCAATATCCCACCCTGATTGGCTAAAACACTTGTCTATCTTTCTGGGAACCAATCACAACGCTCAGATGCCTTCAGCCAATCACTATGGGATACACCCCCACGGAGTGATTGGTAGAAGACATCTGCGCATCCTGATTGGCTCCTACATTGACGACTTTTGATTGGCTGACAGCTTTTTCAGCCAATCACAAGCCGCCAATGCCAATTTCCTCCCGGAAACGACTCCGGGAGGTTCATTAGCGTCGGGGAGGTCTGCCAGTGCAGACCTCCGTTAGTTTTTTTTTTTTTTTTTTTTTTAGAGCGCGGATGGTTCCGCGGCCCAGCCGGGGCTGAAGGAGAGAAGGCCGGGGACATCGCGGCGAGGTAAGTTAAATGTATATTTAGATGTTTATTTGTGTATTTTATTTATTGTTTATATATTGTATTAATGTATTCATGTATTGTGTTTTTTTTTTAACAGGGCCGCGCCGGAAGAGCTAAACAGTGACGGGACATGCTGTAAAGGTGAGTTGAATATTTAGAATGTATAGAATGTTTATTTATTGGATGTTAATGTTTTGTACTAATTTTTTTTTTTGTTTGACCCATAGGTTAGTGATCTGAAGCAACATCTTAAAGGTAAGTGGTCTTAATTTATTGATTTTAGCTTAGAATTAGGGTCTGTGTAGTTAGGACTGTAATTATTTTTATTTTATTTTAGAATTAGGGTCTGTGTATGTAGTTAGGATTTTTTGTATATTAGATAGATAGGGGGATGTATTTGATATAGTTAGGATTTATTTTAAATTAAATAGATTGTATGTTAGATAGATAGGGGGTATTTGATTTGGACTATATGTAATATATTATATGTAATATATTATATGTAATATATTATATTTAATATATTATATGTAATATATTATATGTAATGTATGTAATGTCATGTATTGTATGTAATGTATGTAATGTATTATATTTAATATATTATATGTAATATATTATATGTAATATATTATATTTAATATATTATATGTAATGTCATGTATTGTATGTAATGTATGTAATGTATTATATGTATGTATTGTATTGTGTTTATCTGTCTTTCCTTTTCAGGTGTGTATTTTTTTTATTTTATGTAGTGGGGGGTGGGGTTGTAATGTATTTTTTTGTTTTCTGTAGTGGGGGGTGGGGTTGTAATTTGTTTTGTTTTTTTCTGTACTGTAGGTTTCTTGTTTTTTGTAATTCGAGCGTTGGGGAGGTTTATTAGGTGTAGGTAGTGTAGGTAGGTAGTGTAAGTGTTAATAGATTAGTGTAGAGGGGGGTTAGTTTAGATTAAATGGTTTATTGGGGTTTATAGTGTAGTGTTTGTAGTTAGTGTCATGATGGTCCTTGAGGACCATCATGGCACTTATGTGGTTAATGTTGGGTTGTAACAGGCCCATAATGGTAATAATATACCCTTATGGGACTGATGGGGTTAAATAGAGCCTTATGGTGGTCTGTATTGACCACCATGAGTTAATGGGTTAATTTAGGCCTTATGGTGGTCTGTATTGACCACCATGAGTTAATGGGTTAATTTAGGCCTTATGGTGGTCTGTATTGACCATCATGAGTTAATGGGTTAATTTAGGCCTTATGGTGGTCTGTATTGACCATCATGAGTTAATGGGTTAATTTAGGCCTTATGGTGGTCTGTATTGACCACCATGAGTTAATGGGTTAATTAAGGCCTTATGGTGGTCTGTATTGACCACCATGAGTTAATGGGTTAATTTAGGCCTTATGGTGGTCTGTATTGACCATCATGAGTTAATGGGGTAATTATTGTTGCCTGGGGTTAATATTTTTAGTGCGAGTCCTTTCAGGACCTTTACAGTCCTTTGAGGACCCGCGAGGCGGGAAATTTAAAATTGAATTGCAGCAGGGTCACGATCGGTGCCGATCGGGGCCCCCCGCTGCAGGGGGTTTATATGGGGACACTTCGGGGGTCCCGATGGGGACCCCCAGCATAGAGGGGGGTTAATTTTAAGTGCCGCGGCCGGGATTGGGTAATAGTGTGCCGCGGCCCCTTTAAGGAGCCGCGGCGGGGAATTTAAAAGTTTTAAATGCAGCGGGGGGCCTGATCGGTACCGATCGAGGACCCCCGCTGCAAGGGGTTAATGTGTGGGGGCTGCGGGGGTTCCTATGGACCCCTGCAGCAAGGTGTTCATGTGAGGACACTTCGGGGGTCCCGATGGGGACCCCCGCATTGAGGGGGGGTTAATTTTAGGTGCCGGGGGGGTATTCGGATTACTCCCACGGCAGGGCTTATGTGGGGGACTGCCGCGGAGGTCCCTTTTAGGACCCCCGCAGCAATTGATGAGGAGTGGGAGCCTGCGATATCATCTCGCAGGCTGTCACTCCTCATGTACATTTACGCAGTGTAGATACGTACGGCCCTGCTGCGTAGCTCATACGTTGCTCGCAGCAGGGCTAATTTAATAGCATGGGAACTTAGAGAAACTTTGCAGTACGTAGGGCTTAAGTAGAAGCCTCTTATTTACGAGGCTGGAATTTAATAGGGCCCCATAGTTTCCAATAACTGCCTAGAATGATTTTACCTTAGTTCATAGTATCCAAGAGCTGCAGCTTGCAGAAAAAAAGTGTGTCATTTCTCTTTTTGGGACTCCTCTGACTTGAATGCTGTGGTGTCTGGATCGTTTTTCAAGATCCTCAAATTTCCCATCGTGAGTATTAAGATGTGAGGTGTTCTGTTCCGACTGCTTAAATTCAGGATCCATTGCTGGCTGCTCTGTATCGAAGTCTTCTGACTAAATCTTCCCCATAACCCTAAAAGTGTCCACTGTATGGTGGGAGGTTCACAAAAAAGAACTCTGAAGAAGATGTCAATTACTATCAACATATGGGTAAATTGGTGGGGTAAGGTGTGGTAGGGATACAGATTTATCAGATATAGAACAGGTATGAGACTAAAACAGAACTCACAAAATAGGATGGGGTAATATATAGCAGAATCATATATAGCAAATAGGGTAGTTTTTTGTTTTTAGCTATTTCCTTTTTTTCTTGTTTCTCTTTTTGCATTACCTCTTCTCTTTTAGTTTTTAATCTCCTTATTATTTGTTATTTTCCTGTTTCATTTTCTCCCTTCTCTTTTCTCCATCTTTCCCTCTTCTTTTTTTTTTTAATAATTTATAATTTATTGGAGAAGAAGTACACATAATGACCACAAGATGGTAGTAATTTCTTAGTACTGTACATTTATTTAGGAGAAATGAGATGATGGCATATCAAGTAATTGCAGAGAATAACTTGGGAAGAAAAAGGCCCTGAAATTCTATATAGACTGATTTTTGTTGAGACATAGCAGTGACATTAGACCAAGATAAAGTCTTATGTTAATCTAAGAGTCTTAATATAACACTTCTGAGCTTCGACAATTACAAGATTCAAGATTTATGAGGGTAAAGTTAACATGAGCTTGGAGACTAGGATAAATGCTTACCCAGTTTCATCAAGTTTGAAGACCTAGTTGTATTGATCCGTAGAAAGAAGGCTTGCTCTCACCAAGCAGGTAAATATAGCTCTAGGCCGAAGCAGAGTCTGGACATGTGCGATTTTCAGTATTATCTCAGAGGGGCTGCTCTGGTTGGCGCAGGGGACCAGGAATGGTCCCAATGCATCCTCCTTGTAGAGTTTAATTTGTTAGATTGCTGCAGTGTTGGGCATCAAAATTCTCCTCAGAATGTCAGCTTTATAAATATGTCAATTTGTCTCTTTAGATATACATTTTTGTGGAGTTTAAGAGTTTAATTGCAGTTGAAGCAGAGGAGCTCCTCAGTGACAGGTCCTCCCTGCTCGGCAGCTGAACCTCAGCCCCAATATTGTATTTTTTTAAGCTAACGTTTTCCCTTTGTTGGTTAACTGCTTGCGGGAGATAAAACACAGAGCAAAAAATATATATATTACACAATATAATGCAGTCATACTAAAGATGAGGATGGAATTAGGGTCCTCAAATAGTGGCTTATAGTGTTCTATTTAGTTGTGAAGCACAGATGTTTGTGTCTGCTCTAAGATATACTATTGTTACAGTACTTTAGTAGAGTGTAATGTTAGAGTAACTAAATGTATTTTAAAACCACTTAAACATTTATGGAAGTGATTTTCATAGCCTACATCATTTGTGATATTGATATTTCACTTGCAAGTATAATTCATTTATTTTAGGCTTCAGTTTCCTTCAGTTTCATGTAGTTTTCACTTGCTACTTCTTACCTTGTTAAAATGGTTATATTTGCAACCATCTTTTTACAATACTACAATTATATAATATTTCTTTTTAGATTATTGTTGGTCTTTTTTTTATAATTCATGAATTTTATTATTAGATGGGAATCGGATCACATATCAGGTAAGGTATAGCATACATCTTATTAACATCAGAATGATATACTGTATATTTCCAGAACATATAATCTGTTATCTGAAATATTATACAATTAGCTGTAATCTTAGGTAACCCAATTTCCCAACTCCTGACTAACATGGTTCCCTATTGTCGCCCCTCGATATCCCTTGTGTATTACAACTGACTCTATATAATAACCCATATCTAGAGTCCCTACTTAGTTTATATGGGAACCATCTTAGGTCAATTATTTTCCTTTTTACCCTTCAAATAAAATGACACATTAAAACAGCAGCCTTTCATTTTATGATTTGCACCTGCTATTGTGTATAGTAACATTTCCAAACTGCCAAGTTTCCCCCATACACTCACCTGCAGTGTGTTCTAATGATATTAATGAGACATTAAAGGTAAATATAACTTCCTGGGTTTCAAATGTTACGTAAGAAACAGGCAGTGATAATCAGAAAAAGATGGGCTCTATAGAAAAGTTCAGTGTACTTACAAAGTTATATGCAGGAAAGAAAAATCCAGCTTTGCAGACGCACAGGGAGCTTACATAACCAAGTACACTGAAAAGAGAAGCCAGGTACAGAGTTTGACCTTTCTGGCAGTGATCACAGGAAGTAACTGCTGCTGGATGGTATCACATGGTTGGGTTGGGTCTGAGCTCCTAGAACTAGGATAGAGAGAGATATACACTACATATACCAGGCTGCTTTGCAACACAGAAACCCCAGAGTATAATACAAATGTATCAGCTAACTTCTGCATTCTCCTGATTGGCCAAAATGAATTATGAATTGTATGCTAATCTTAGCAGGGATTTTCAGGGGTGTCAACAAACAAAAGCTGCAGCTTGGAAACTGGAAAGATTAAGCAAATATTGGGATAAGTTTGTAAATGTTTATTTTGGTATTTTTTCATGCAAAAAAAATGTTTGCATACACTACTGATCTTCCTGTATCAGATGCATTCATAATTCAGGAAATTTAGATATGACTTTAACCTGAAGAGCGTTTCCTGATAGTCTCAGGTTTTCATTAGAGCTCCCACCACATGCTACTTTACTTCATTTATAGTTTCTGTTTCCGTTGCACATTGTATACATGATTCAATCAACACAGCAACGGATCTACATTGGTAAGCAGTGGGTAAAGTATATTAAAATTAATTTAGGCTAAATACTATACCATTTAACCTAATATTAATATATCTTAGACACGTATTAATAGCAACATATTATTATGTATGGGTGATGTAATAGATAATAATAAGGATAACATTTTAAATATTACTAGAAACACTCTCAAAATATACCTATAATATGATAAATTTCAGGTATACCTACAGGAGAAAAAATTGTTCCACAACTGAAGAATATTAGGAACAAGCTGCACGAAAAAGTGTTAAAAAAGAGGTTACAGCAATAATGTTTTGAGAAAAGCTTGTATTATAACAACAGATTGACAAACATTATTACAAGATACAAATAAGAAAGAACATCTTATTATTGTCTGTGTTGGTACTTATAGCTCAAGTGTAATACTCAATATCTCAAATATAACTGTCAGTCAAGCTAGAAATGTAAGAGATTAATTAACTAAGAGCCATTATAAAGGAATAGACAGGAAAATAATATACGGTAGTTACAAAGGACAAAGTGATGCTACAAATAAATACATGTAATTACTTATTTTTGTGGAGAACAATATTTAGGCAAAATAATTAGAGAATTCAGAAGAAAGGTGTTGGAACAAATTTATAGCAAAAACAACCCAGACACTCCAGTGGCTGAACATATCCATGAACACCACCATAGTATTGGTGATGTTTTAAGATCTGTAGCCACTGACCATGTGAATTCAACAATTTGAAAGAACAACATTGATAAAAAGAAACAAAATGTATTTATACATTAAAAACAAGGAAGCTATTTAGTCTCAATGAGTCACTTACCATTTCACCTTTTCTTTAAAATTCAGAATTTATAATTATTATTATACACTTATACACAAGTTGCAAAATTATCAAAACTTAAAACAATTTATTTCTTTAGATTTCAGGTAGATAACATATGTCTCTGGAGTAACTTTTCTTATGTGTATGAACACAAGCTAGAAATTGGCGTGTCAGTTGTGCATCTTCCAGTACATAGAATACTGTTAATCCAAATACTCATGTCCGGATTACCCATTAGTCCAACTAGGCAACCACCTAGGGGCACTTCCCTGTGAGGGGTGCAACTTTTAAAAAAATGGTTGCTGGCATAAAAAAAATGAAATGCTGCAGATCATGGACTGGCTACTAGGGGATAACCACCTAAAACATGAGAGTCACAACTTGAAAAAAGAACTAACACACACAGAGAAGGTAAAAATCGGTTTGTGCATAACTTGCATACTCACTCTCAGGGACTCCTCCACTTCACTGCCTAGGGACTCCAAAAAGGTAGATCCTGCACTGCTTATACTGACTATATAATATGCTCCGTTGTTCAAGTATGAAGTAATAAAGCTTTGTGATTTTTTTTAATTTCCTGTACATTATATTCAATCTTATATTTATAAAAAGATTACAAAAATCATAGTAGAGATATATTTTGAATGTTGTTTCACTGATATTTAAAATGCTGTCCTTATTATGGATTAACCATTTCTATATGGGGGGAATTGTGAGCTATTTCATCCAGAACAAGTAAATGCATATGAATACCTAAGCATAAAATAACACTTATGTAGTGCTTTATAAGAGTATCTAATATATCAGAGTATCTACATAAGTATCTACATAAGTAATAACATATTGGAATTAATATGTGTCTAAGATATATTAATAATGGATTATATGGGATAGTATTTTAGCCTAAATTCATTTTAATATACTTTACCCGCCTTACCAATGTAGATCCGTTGCTATGTTGATCATATCATGGATGCAAGGTGTTGCAATGATAATACAAATTATAAAGGAAGTAAAGTAATGTGGGGCAGGACCCCTGATGAAAACCTGCTGAGACAGACAAGAAACGTGCGTCGGGTTAATGTCTTACTGTGGTCGCGTCATTAGGACACACAGCAGGTGAGTGTATTAGAGAAACTTGTCAAGTTTGTAAATGCTATGATACACCAGCAGGTCCAAACCATAAAATTAAAGACTACTATTTAAAAAAAGACCAATGATGATTTAAAATAAATATTAAGATTTTGGATCCTAATTGTAACATTGTAAGCAGATTGTTGCAAATAATATAACATTTTAAATAATATAAAATGAAGTAGCAAGTGGAAACTAAATGATGGAAAACTGAAGCCTAAAATAATTAATTAAACTTGCACGTGAAATAATATCACAAATTGTAAATATGATAAGTTTGCGAGTTTTCAATTATTTGCAATGTTTTAATATTATTTTTGCCTTGAACTTAACCCATATATAGCGTGTTACAGCTCAATGATAATAATAATATTAATATTGTAAGCTATAAAAATCACTTTCATAAACATTGTAGTGAATTTAAAATACATTTAGGCACTATAAAATGACACTCTACTAAAGCACTGTAACAATAGTAGATCCGTAGATCCTAGAGCAGACAAATCATTGTGCTTCGAAACTAAATAGAACATTATTAGACACAAAGATCACATATAATAGTTGTCGTATTTTGAGTTTGTCCGTCATGCCATGTTAAAAGTTACTTGGCTGCGCATGCCCAATGAGTGCCGAGCATGACTTTGTGCAAGAAATGGTGGCCTTGCAGGGTCCCTCTAATGGTCATCTGGCCAGGCAGGGTTGTTATTTTGACGAGGACGCTCCACCGATGGAGGATGGACACGGATTGAGAGCGCCCATGGCAAGGCTGGCAAAAACCGCAGAGGAGCGTAGCACTTTGGTGCTGATCGTGAGACACGCAAGACTTGGAAAACATTACACCTTTAATGCCCGAAAATCTTTCACGCGCGTAACTTTGAAAACCAACAAAAAAGGCCAATGAATTAAACAAATTAACTTACAACCTCACGCACAGCACAGGGGGAGAGGCAGGAAGCCTGTGAGTGAGGTTGCAAGCTAATTTAAAGGCTTAATCAGCGTTTTTAGGAAATGGAAAATCGAGTTAGAGAGGAAAATAGTGGCAGCCGTAAAGACGTAACTGTTTTAAAAAAGTCTCAAATGAGGCTGAAGTGTGTAACACAGCTGATCATTGCCAAGCACACAAGACTTTGAAAATAAGAAACAACAGCTCTCAGAGCGAGCCATGCAAGACTTAAACAGGGCCATAGACCAGAAAGACACAGGGGAGAAAAAGGGGGGAGACGGTGGAAAGAGACACAGGGGTGAGATAGGGGGGGAAAGACATGCATAAGAGGAAAATAAGGAAGAAAAAAAAAACACAGACCAGCGAGAGGGGGGACACATGGAAGGGAGAGGGGGAAACAGACACAGGGGGTCTGAGAGTGGGGAGAGGCTTGCAAGGATCGTCGAAGGCGCTCGTTGCGGACTTGAAATGAGTGCCGAAGGTGCTCATCGATGGGCTTGCGATGAGCACTGAAGGGGCTCAACACGAGGCACGAAAGTGGCAGCTTACATGACGTCTGCAATAAGCGCTCATTCTAAGGCGTGAAAGTGGCGGGTTGGCCGAGGCCTGCAATGAGCGACGGTGGGTGAGGCTCGCGATGAGCGCCAAAGGTGCTCATTGCGAGGGGTCAAAAGAGAGGGTTGGCCGAGGCCTGCAATGAACGATGGTGGGAGAGGCTCGCAATAAGGGCCGAAGATGCTTAGTCGTGAAAGTGGTGGGTTGGCCAAGGCCTGCAATGAACAAAATTTATTTACACAGTTTCATAGTCCATAAAGTTCAACCTTTTTAGATCTCCTCTAATCTCTGCAATATGTGAATCAATTGTTAATTGATAATTGATCCAGAGGAAGCAAAAAAAACCTCATTGAAACTTTGCAAATTGTTTTAAAAGGAGAAAAATGTAAATTCCGTCCTGACCCTAGATATTGGCAATTGGATTCCTCCCTGGATCAATACTCCTTCTCTAGTTATCCAGGATAATCCTGAATGCCTTTTTTATTTAAAAATATATCCAATCCCTTTTTAAAGTTACCTATTTAATCTGCTGTCACCACCTCCTTTGGTAGAGATTTTCACAGTTCAAACACCCTTACTGTGAAGAACCCTTTCCTTTCTTTAAGGTGAAATCTTTTTACTTATAACCTCAAAGGGTGTCCTCTTGTCAGATGAAAACCTCTTGGAGAAAAAAGTTTAGTTGACAAAGCTTTACACTGACCCTTGATATATTTATATATATAATGTAATCATATCTCCTCTTAGACAATAAGAAAATAAGTTTTATTTTGTTAGTCTTACTTCATAACTTAGTCCTTCCATTCCCCTTATTCGTTTTATTGTCCTTCTCTGTACATTTTCCAGTTCTAAAACTTCCTTTTTATGAACTAGTGCCCAAAATTGTACTCCATATTCCAAATGAGGGCATACTAGAGATTTGTTTAGTGGCAGAATTATATTTGCTTACCTTGCTTCTAGTGCTCAGATGCTGCTCGGCATTGAGCACTGTTACCTAGGTGGTTGTCCACAAGTACTTCCAAATCCCTTTCATTATCTGATACCCATAGATTTGCTCCATTATGATTATAAATTGCCTGGCGATTTTTCCTTCCCAAATGCATAACTTTACATTTATTCATATTCAATCTCATCTGCCATTTAATTGCCCATTTCTCTAATTTATGCAAATCCCTTTGGAGGGGAAAGCACATCATTATCTGATTTAATTACCTTGCACAACTTAGTGTCATCAGCAAAAATGGAGACAATACTTTGCAGTAATACTTCTAAGATATTAATAAGATGTTAAAAATACTGAACCATTCCTGTATCCCATAGTTTGAACAATAGTCTCCCATGTGGCACTGTATCAAAAGCCTTTGCAAAATCCAAAAAGACTACATCCACAAAGTTGCCATGATCCAGGTCCCTACTAAGCTCTTCATAGAAACAAATTAGATTTGTTTGATATGACCTATCCCTCATAAATCCATGCTGACTCCTACTTATAATCTTGTTTAAACATATTCTTGTATATTATCCCATAGTAACCCTTCCAAAAGCTTTTCCACTACAGAAGTGAATCTAACAGGACAATAATTCCCTGGATGTGTTCTTGCTCCCTTCTTAAATATTTGTTGCAGTGTCCCAACCACTGGTACCTCCCTTGTGTATAGCAAAGAAATGAACCTATTTAGCTCATCTGCTTTTTCCTGGTCACTAATTATCATACGGCCTGTTTCTCATTGTAATGTTCCTATAGCTTCCTTTCCTTTTCTTCCTTCTTAATATATTTAAAAAAAAAATAGGCTTAGTCTTACTCTCCTTTGCAACCAACTTTTCATTTTCAATTTTAGACAGTCTAATAGTCTTTTGCAAGACTTGTTGATTTCCTCGTACTCACATCTTTTTTTATAATTGTAATGCCTGTTTTTTACTTCATATATTGATCTTTAAATCATTGTTGAAGGCATATATACATTTCCTGTATTAATACATTTCTGCAAAAACCACCCTTGATATATGCACCAAATTTCATAAAATGTTTTATTTTTATTAATATCTAAAATTCGCTCTAATGATTATGTTGATGCCCCCAGGGGTATCTACACAGGCATCTGGTGCCCCCAATCGGCATGGAGCATTTGGGAACCAATTTTAACCCATTACTCACCTGCTGTGTCTTCTTCAGCCAATAGGAGAGCACTGATCCCAGCCCCAAGGTGACTGCTTTATTCTGTGCTGTTAGGCCACGGCTCCACCAGAGATCAGCTTTCACCAGAGAGAGTGAGAGGCGAGTAAGTGGTAAGTGAGAGAGAGAGAACAAAAGCATGGAGCAGTAATTGATGCACGTAATGGATAACCTGCAGGGGTGGTAATGACATAAGTAGGCTTAGCTGTTGCTTAAGCTCTGCCAAACAGTAAGAGGTAGGAGAAACACCAGCAGCGATAGTTGATGCAGGGAATGGACAACCTGCAGGGGTAGTAAAGACACAAGGAGGCTCAGCTGCTGCTTAGCTCTGCCAAACAGAGAGATGAAAGAAAAAAACACCACCAGTAGTAGTTGATGCAGGGAATGGACAACCTGCAGGGGTTATAATCAAATATAAATGTGCTGCAGAGAGAGTCTCTTACATTAAAATACATAGTACCTTCTAACATGATGCCACACTACATATCCCAGGCTGATTTACAGCAGAAACAGGAACCCCAGAGTTTGATACAAATGTTTCAGCTGTCTCTTCCTCTGCAGATGCATTCATAATCCAGGAAACGTACATATGCCTTTGCCACATGATGCGATTTACTCCTTTTACTTTTATTTCCACAGGGTATATGGTGATAAGCATGTATATTTAGTAAGGATTTGAATATTGTTCATATATGTTCAGTAGATTTAACTGTCAGTTCTTTGTCCCAGACTATACTTTGTATTGCTGCCTATAGACCATTAAAATCTTCCCTTTTAGGAGCTTTTGTTGACCCCTTACAACTTTGTTTTTTTTAAATTTATATATATATATATATATATATATATATATATATATATATATATATATATATATATTCACAATTTTTTTTATTTATATAGATATTCTTTATCAATTGAGTTAAAGATAATTGAATACAGATCCATGGTATTAATTGAATCCAAATTTCCCACACTTGGTTTTTAATATTTTTAGTTAGTTATTAATAAAGATTTATGTTTTCATTTTCCATTATTCTTATTTAATCTTGTGGCTATGATTACTTCTAGTAAACTATAATGTGCCTAATAACTGGGATTTTTTGTTGTTGTTGCTTTGTATGGAAAATATATATACAAAGAAGTGGGAATATGCCACTTATGTATTTATCAGCAACTTTAGAATGGATGCTCATGGACGGGTTTTCTGTTATCTATGGAAAAATATTAGTTTAATCAACATTTAACTTGCACAAACAGAACTGTTAGACTCTGTCTGATTGGTATGAAGTGAGATACTTTTAAATAAATATATGCTTGATATTTTAATGATGATTCTATTTCTTTTAGGGCATGAAGCTTTGTCAAACCTTCCTCTTCAGATGATGTTATATTTCAACATTATCTATTTCCCTTTCTGGTGTGTATCAGAAATTTTAATTTTGGAACTTAAGGTGAGGAATTTGTAATTCGCAATATTGCTGAAAAACAAACAAAAAAACTCTACATTATATACTGTAATAAAATATTCTGCTAAATACAAAGGTAATTTTTTTTTGTTTTTGCTTACAAGATTATGATTTGTAAAAACATTCTTACTGTAGGAGTTTGCCTTAAACAGCCGCTCTAAGTGTTCACAACTTTTAAGTAGCAAAGATCATTATATGAAAATGTTTCTACTTATTGTGATAAAAAAGTTGATCTTTGGGCCTTAACTGTGCAGAGTATAGGGTACAACTATCTGTTAAAAAGTAAGGAAATTACATCTATACTCTACCAAGGTTTGGAAAAATTTTTGAAGCATTCCAGCCTCAAGTGAGTCAGTTATATTCTGGGTGACATACAGAGGTGGAAACAAAACTGCAGTTAAAGTTAATTTTTCATAAGACTTGTCTCTTAATGGAAAAATACATTTCTGGAGCTTTTTGTGGTCAGTAAACTATATAGGGAATCTTTTATGCACTGCTACAGCAGTTAAATGCATGGGTAGATCTTATGTCCCATGAACTTTGTAGTTAAGTCGTAACCTTCAAGTAAATATCCAAAATACAACTTTGTAAGTTAAAATGATTGCATTTTTTTTACAACCTTACATTTATGCATACATTTAGGTGAAAATGTTCTCTAACTAAATTACTTACATCTTAATAGTTTTTTTATTTTTTTGTAGTTTGATCTGCTGTCTAGTTACTATCAGTTTCTTCTTATTGCTGCCCTGGTGATTCTCGTATTTGTAGAAAGTTTGAGACTGTACCTTGGGTACATTGGGAACTTACATGAAAAGGTAAGTTTTATTATAAAGAACAGAAACAGATTTCAGACATAAAAATAAACGTATGAATACATATAAAATAGGTGAAAATAAGGCGTGTGCATAAGCATTTGCTTTTAAAGGCTTCACATGGAAATATTATTTTATTGTTAAACAAAATGTTCTTTCTAGATGATCAGTAAGTTTGAGAAATAAATGTATATTGCAATGAGCTGCACAGCAAACAAAATCGCTTTAATGGATGGATCTACTTTGAACATAAAATATTGTCTGAACAAATATTTAGGAACCATCATTGGAGCAACATGGGAAGCATTTTACTTTGCTACATCTGAAATGTCAGGATTTGAAAATGGTTTAGTGTCTTTTTTTTGAAGGACCAATTGCTGAATAAGCTGCTTTAAATGTAGAAGTGCCCTTGGGATGTGTCACTGTCATCCAGTGAGCAGTAATACAACTTCATGACTCACTAGCCAACGACATTGCATACCGCTGTGTGATGGGTACAAGTGAAACTTTTTAATGTTGGTTTCATTCAGAACTTTCATGTTTAAAATATTTTCTTTTAAATTCACCTTGATAACTGAACTCCATGTCCTGTAAGGCAGTGGTGTGTTAAGGACAGCATGCTGCCTGAAGATGCCGGTGCAGCACCATAGCACAGAAATGCCTATTTGTAGTGAAGTTGTACTTTCACTTTAAACACTTGTTACAAATAGTTTGAGCATGTAAACATGGTATATACAATTGGGAGGTGAGATCAAGCATATGACTTAATTAATATTATAAATAAGATTGATCCTGTGATCTTGACTGGTTGTTAACTCTCTCAAAACACAGGTGCCAGAATTGGCTGGATTTCTCCTCCTGACCTTCCTCATACAGATACCCATCATGCTGTTCCTTCTAACTGATGAAGAAATCCTGATCTTGCCCTTGGAATATGCGGTCCATGCAATCTACATGATTTTCCTAAAGGCTGAGCTAATGGTTTCATTTTTAGTCCTGAAAGTTATGACAAGACAACTAGCAACTCAGTTTTACTTACTTCACTCTGAAGATTGGGAGAACAAAGAATTGAAAGCCAAAGACTCAGCAGCAGTACAATATGGCCATAGCAATGTGACAGCAATGTGGGAAAGAGATGCACTGATGTACTGACTTTGCCACCAGAGCTTTTTTAAATGGTCACTTAATCAGCACAATTTGGATCACATCACTGTGACGATCTCATAAACACATACTGAAATACATTTTGAATTTTTGAAACACGTAAATTTTTCACTAAGGTATCAAAGCATTTAAAATCTGTAATTACATGTGTCACTGACTGCCCACAGATAGATCAACGACTGCTAGAATACTGCATTGAATGCCCTATTAATTCAATGATATAGGGTAAGAATTATGACAATTCCTTGTTTATTTCTGTTGCCTCTGATGGGGGGGAAAGGAGTGTAAAACTTAGTATTGCAGCTTCTCCGAGGAGTAAGCACCAGGATCACCATGAGAAATCTAGGGTCCAGTACAAATAAAATAACCAAACCCCACCCTGATCATCAGTTATTCATTTACAGCTGATCCCTACTCATACCTTGCCTTTGCATTAAGTCACATCTAATCATACCAATTCTTAGGTGCCTTATTCTTCTTATGCTTCGCAAGGGCCTCAGTTGCTGGCAAGGAGCGCCTTCGGCTGGTATGCTGACAACTATATATGTGATAAGTGCACATGGTATCACATACATAGTTCTCAGCAGCGCAGGCCTGCCAAAAAACGGTGGTAACGCAATGTTAAAACTGCGAGCTCAAGGGCCACGGTTGCGGCCAGGCAAATAGCGCCAAAAGCGCTCAATGCGCTGGTGGAGATGAGCACCATAGGTAACACTTTGAAAAGGAAACCGTCACTTAGAGAAAAGAAAAATACAACCCACAAAAAATACGAGGTTAACAGCCGAACCGCGCACATTGAAAAACACATAAAACACAAAAAATAAATATATAAAAAACATCAAATACAGCACGGGGGGACAGCCAGGATGTCTGGGAGTGAGATTGAACGCAAATTTAAGTTAATGTTGCAGAGTTTCGCCACTCGAAAATTCGCCTAAGCAACAAAAAAAATGGCGGCAAAAAAAAACAAAAACGAGGCTACACGACCAATAAATACGCAAAAACTCACCAAACATAAGACCATCCAGGGTATAAAATCCACTATTAGGGAGGACCCTAAATGCTCCACATCCGCCTAACACATAGACAATCGCCACCATTTAAAAATACTAAACTTCCATCTAATAAAATTACCAATCCAAAATACAGAATTACACACATAAACAAACGCTTTGCGCTCGCAGCCTACTTATCCTACACAGGCTACACGACCAATACACACGCAAAAAAATACCAGACACATAAGACTTTTACACAAGCCCGTACGAGGTATAAAATACACGATTAGGGAGGGCGCAAAATGATCCATACCGGCGTACCACACACAATCGCCGCCATTTTACACCACTAGCTTGCAACTAATAACATTACCATTACAAAATGCAGACTTACACAGCTAAACAAGCTGTTTGCCCTCGCGCACGCAGCCTATTTACACTACACACTTGCCACATTGCTGACACTTACACTTCAGCAAGAGTGCAAATGTACATTGTATGCTGCAGGAACATCAAAAAAGATTGTTAGCTCTTCAGGATATTGCTTGCTTCATATATTAAATTACAAATAGGTAAAGTATATTAATTTATGATTTTATTAATTAATTCATTATCATTCCAAAATACATATAGAGAGAAAAAAAACACACATCAATATCGCAATACACGCCAAAGGACAATGAGCTCCAACGGTGCTCAGAGGACCAAAAGTACACCAGGGGAGAGGCTTGCAATGAGTGCCAAAAGGCGATCAGAGCGGACCTTGCAATCAGCGCCGAATGGGCTCTGATAACCAAAAATACACCAACCGTGAGGTTCGCAATGAGCGCTGAAAGTACTCAGACGACCAAAACACTTACTTTGTGTGCCAAACAGCATTACCTGCCTTACAATTTTATTACCGTAATTTTTTGACGGGCAATTTACTAGTCTAATATAAAACATACTGCATTACTCGTTCTAACCCGTCAGAAAAACATGTAACTGACTGCTGACTCTCCTTTGAATCTTTGAAACTGTAGCCTATAATCCTTGAAACTGTTGAGCTATAATCTCACCCTCATTCGAAAAGAAAAATAAATTAATAAAAATGAGATTCTGCATCCAAGACGAAGCTTATCAACCTCCATATTCTGCTAGTTTGTTTTCCCCATGTTTCCCCTGAGCAACCATTTGATTTCTTACTCTCTTAATTTCCTCTTTGCCCACAATTCCATTAGCAATACAGATGAATGGTTCACACGCTCACAGTTTTGGTAACCTTTCCAAGATCCCCACTTCCATTTGTGATATAGATAAAGGTCTCACACTTTGTCAGTTTTAGTACCTTTTCCAAGAAACCCAGGCGGAACCTTTGGCTTCCACATGGGGGCTGGCACCAAAGGTTGCTCACCATTGTCCATATGATGGGGGTGACTGAAGATAGCTTTTGGTATTCATCTCTAGTGGGAATGAAATAACAAATCTACAAAAACAAAAAATCAAATACATATTTTTGATAGCTATATTTTCCATTACAGTGGCACACGCCACTGTAAAGTACTCCTAAAAACATGTTGAAATACATTTTTCAAATAGGTGCCTTTTTGCAGAGAAAAAAATCATAAATGAAGTGTCTGTTTAGATGACACTCTGGCAAGTCCCCCAGGCAGACTGATAGCAAGAGCTTGGTGCGGAGAGCAGAAACAGAAAGAGGGTTAATCCTTCCAAAATTCATCTGTGCAGGGAAATGACTGCTGGAAACTCCTAAATATGTTACTTGTGGCTTAACTGATGGCTGATTACATTCCTGAATGCAGAGAAAAAACATACATCTTTGTGCTTCTTAAGTCTACACGGGCCGGTGTGGCATGTGTTGTTAATCATGGAACAGTCAGCAGTGTGTTTGTAAACACACCTAAGACTGCAGATTTTTAGCGGCTATTAGTGTAATTATAAAAAAGCAATAGGTCATTTTAACATAGAATCTTGTGCGCTTTCACACCATAAAGAGCACTTATAGTGAGATAAATGTCCTTTATGAAGTAATGAATCACAGAGTGACTCCAAGTATAATGCTGTAGGCTCAAATTCTGGAAAATATAAAAATTGCACAACAAATATAAGCAAAATAATTTAATGACAATTTGAAATAACAGTGTTATTAAATAGTTTTCATGAATAACTATTATTGAAAAACAGGTGTGTGGTAACTGCAATAAAGAGTAATCAAACCAAAATTTTGATAATGAAAACATCCATTTTCCATTACAATAAAGTTCTCTGATCCATAGTGTGCAAAAGTTATCAGAAATACATAACAAAAAATAAATGAATTCTAAGAAAGATCCAATAAAATGAACAGTTGTCGGGGAAAGTTTGTTATTTTTCTATTGCATCACAATACAGCATATTTTCCACTTCCATTTGTGATATATAAAAAGGTCTCACAATATACCAGTTTTAGTGTCCTTTCCAAGAAACCCAAGTGGACCCTTTGGCTTCCAGATGGGGACTAGCAACAAAGATTGCTCACCACTGTCCATATTATGATGGGGTGACTGAAGAACGCTTTTGGTATTCATCTCTAGTGGAGATGAAGTAACAAATCTACCAAAACTAAAAATCAAATACAGATTTTGGATAGCTATATTTTCCTAATAGACACAAGTTTCAACATAACCACAAAATAACTTAAATATGTCATGGTGTTCAAGTTACATGGGAAGAGTATTACTCCCAAGTTAAAAAGTAATGAATCACAGAGTGACTCCTTCAGGTTTAATGCTGTAGGCTCAAATGTTGGAAAATATAAAAAAATTGCACAACAAATATAAGCAAAATAATAATTTACAAAGTAGGTTTCATGAATAACTATTATTTAAAAACAGGTGTGTGGTAACTGCAATAAAGAGTAAAGAAACCAAAATTTTGATAATGAAAACATTCATTTTCTATTACAATAAGTTCTCTGATCCACGGTGTGCAAAAGCTTCAATCAGAAATACATAAAGAAAAATAAATGAATGCTACGAAAGGAGATCAAATGAAATGAACACTTGTCGAGGAACGTTTATTATTTTTCTATTGCGTCACAATACGGCATATTTTCTAAAAGAACTTCATTCCTTGGCTGCAGCACTGCGGAGAAATAAAGAACAGCAGGGGAGTTAACATATAGTTGATGTTAAATAGTCCATATGTGTCATCGTCCACATGTACAGAACATAATTATTATTATTTTTTAAATATAAAAGAAAACCTGATTGTCCATAGGTAAAAAAAAGTGATATACCTATTTTGTTAGAA
Organism: Discoglossus pictus; assembly: GCA_027410445.1. Taxonomy (NCBI): domain Eukaryota; kingdom Metazoa; phylum Chordata; class Amphibia; order Anura; family Alytidae; genus Discoglossus; species Discoglossus pictus. Next base: position 449,501,930 of record CM050163.1, read on the forward strand.
TCTGTGTGAACTCCTTGGATAACAGTCGTCCTCAGAATAACTTCAACATCAGCTCCAATTTTTAGTAGCTGCCAAATAAAAATAGAAACCATTTTTTAGAATTGTTGTTGCAGGATAGGCAGGCAGAGCAAAATTATCAGACAAAAGCTTGTATCAACATAGCTTTTGTCATTGGCTGAATACTTGCTGTTAAAGCATTGTCCTTGGCAACAACATCTGGCTAGGAGGCATCATTTTGTAAAATATGGCTTATAGAGAAATAACTTTTAAAAATAATGACGTTAACTGTACTTTATAAATATGAATCTAGTGATACAAATTGGTTACTGCATTGGTGTATTTCATATATTGATCGATTACCCCCACCTTAGAACACAAAAAAATACTGTATTTATTGGAAATGTAAGAAACAATAATTCTTGCAACTCCAATCGTGCCGTTTTGACACTAGGTAACAGAAGGTCTTTGTTTTGGAATTGAACTCAGGGGTGACCCAGATAGATCCACACAATTAGAAACAGGTGATTGAACAAGACTTATTGATTAGGGGTACAAGATAGTTAGCCAGATGGCCAACTTGCCACCAGATCTGATTGATGTAGAAGGTTGGAATAACCCCAAATGGAACTTAAAAAACACATGTGAAATCTATGCAGTCTCAGTCCAAGAGAAAAGTGCCAGAGAAAGAGCTCCAGAGAGAGAGCAATGTGAGCAGTGGTGTGGCAGAGTCCAGTCCTGACGAAGAATGAACTTGAAGAAAACACAGACTATTGAGGTAGTATTATGTATAACATAAACTAGAATTCACATAAGTATTCTCCTTGTAAATATTATTGTCATACTTATTTCTGTCATCTGTTCATCTAACACACATCTTGTAATAGTCTGGATTAATGTACACAATTTTTTTTTATTTTTTAATTATACCGTATTTGTATGTTTGATTATTTACCTGCCCAAAAGCATATATAAATTTGTAAGAATTATACAATAATTTCTTATAATATGAATGAACTGGTATCTAAGCCTCTATTTAATGTATGTAATTGTATTTGTATAGTGCAATCAATGTCCACAGCGCTTTACAAAGATCAAATCAATTCACATGACAATGACAGTGCATTTAAAAATAAAAACAAATATTGGATTACATGGTTCAATGTCCCGAAGATTGGTTCCCCAGTCAGACAAGCGCCCAAAAAGGTGATACCTGAATTTTTTAAAGTATGATTAATATTAAATATTGCTTTTACATCATTGGACAGCAATTTTAGTAATGAACAAAGAATCATAGAAAATGTCAAACTACTTTTATTAATGAATTACAGTTGTTTACTCAACTTGTATTTCTATTGATAAAATGAATGTGAACAATTAAATTCCTCTGGGTCTCAGGCGGAAATGGTTTGTTTTAGTAGGTAGATGTAAATGTATCCACTGTTCTAACTGCCATTCTTCTATTAATATTATCTTCATAAATCCCAGTACAAGAAGGCTTCAGAACTTTGTTTATGCAATGATCCTGAATGTCATAATAGTTTACCTAGATCTGTCTTCTATATGTCTAATGCAAAAATAATAATAGAAGCGTTCAATCAGAGAATTAACTATCCTTAACAGATTAGCTCTATTGACATGACAACCCACTCTGAGAGCAGCCTCTTTTAGCTCACTTGTGCTAGTCACAGAGAGAAGTATCCTGTAGTATATCAGTCTGGTCCCACTCACTAGAGTGACCCAGCCCTGAAATACAAATCAATTCTACCCTGAACAGGAGAAACAGCAAACCCCAGATGTATGTTTTGGTCATAGTTGGGCCTCGTCAGCAGGGTATAGCTGAACTCCCTAAGGCACAGTGAGCAAGGAGGCCACGTCTGGTGCCCACCTACCTAGTATATTCTTCGCTGGGACATTAGTCAATATAATTTCAAGAACTTAAATATAATTGCGTAAATATATATATTGTTAGTTATTCCAAAAGTGTGACTATATCATAAATGTTTTGTTGCAAATTTGTAACCATTCTCTTATATTCTTGCCAAATATTCTGGGCGAATTTGTCCCCAAAGACTACTCAAATATATTTTTGGGGGAAGATGATTCCTTTCTTTTTGTTTTAAGGAAAGATCTACATCACAAGCTTAATGTATCTGTTGCTTTCAGTGGTTCAAAGTTTCATATTCTTTTCCCCAATAAGAGTACATTGAAAATTATTTCAGAAGGATCTGACAACAGCCTGCATGATACCATTGAAAAGTATATTTTTTTCCAATTTTGGGGAGCTATGGTTACTTCTGGCAAAGCGTTGCAAAACTGGATTGACATAGCTGAAAATATACATGAAAAATTTTTTTTTGCTGAAATATATCTATGTTTCAGTATGCCATAAAGGTAACTTGTTTAGATTCAACAATTAGTTGTTAAATTATTAGAACATCAGATTTGTTTGTTGAAGCCATAAACTAACACTTGCTTTCATCCCTTTAAATAATTTGTTGAAAACTCTGAGTTTATCTAAGAGCATAATTAAGCAAGGAAAAAAAAGTCATACAGCTAGTTAAAATAAATATATATATATATATATATATATATATATATAGTAAATAGAAAGTACATCTGTGTTCACATTTGAATGTCTAAAGCAAGTTAAAAAACCTGCTTCCAGCTCAGAATTCCGAGAAAAACAGTTATTACACTGCATTCTGGGAAGTTGAGCTGGGACACACAAATATGCTCACAAATGCCTCGCTCTTCATTCCGTAGCCATTATCAAATATGGCTTCCTTTAAAGTTATGCATGCTGCATTATTACACAGCTTTAATGCAAAGCCAAGGTTGGAACAAACACAGGCTGAGTATCCAATCCATGTACAATCATTTATAATATGGTGGGCAAAAGAGCGATAGAAGCCGTCCACCGTACAGTAGTACAGTAAATAAAAAGTACATCTGTGTTCACATTTGAATGCCTAAAGCAAGTTAAAAAACCTGCTTCCAGCTCAGAGTTCTGAGAAAAACAGTTATTACACTGCATTCTGGGAAGTTGAGCTGGGACACACAAATATGCCAACACATTTAAATATATATATATATATATATATATATATATATATATATATTATTATTTTTTTATTTTTTATTTTTTTTTAACCCTCTGGGCCCTGGGGAAATCCATAATACATGGGAGGAAGTTGTATATGTGAGAGGGCATTTACATTTATATGGAGATATGGTTGCATTCCCTAAAGCCAACAGTCTGCTTTTGGGGCAGTTAGGGGAAAGGAAGTGGTGTCAATAACAATATTATGCAATTATCTTAACAAAGATTCTTGATTCCCACCTCCCCACCCACTCTCAAATGATAGCCAGAACACCCTCAATAATTTAGTGGTGAGGAAATTATGTAACAAAACACAAAATGTATTCCCTTACTCATAAACAGAGTTCTTTAGATATGATTTACTTTAACTATTTACCTCTGATATTTTTTCAGGAGAGCTTTCATTTTTGTTCTTCCGGAATTCTTCATTTATTTTTTGTCTTGCAGCTAAAAAAAACAAACGTATATGATAGTTCTCTTATGTCTAAATTTGACTGTAAGTCTCAATCCATGAATTCCTCTTTTAAGAGTACATGCATTCATAAAAATGTCAAAAGTAAATTCACCTTAATCTTTCTTTCGCCTTTAATATCAAAATTATTTTTTGTAAAGCTTAATTATGTCAGGCACAAGACCACTGCTTAAAAGGGACATGAAAGTCACAAAAACTGCTGTGCACAATGAGGTAGAGGCTTAAAAATCACGTGGGATGTTCGTTTACAAGAAACTGCATACATAATGAGAAACAGCCAGTCATACTAACTAGGTTTTTAGCTATAGTGCCTTGCAAAAGTATTCACCCCCCTTGACTTTTTACCTATTTTGTTACATTACAGCCTTGAGTTCAATGTCTTGTTATCTGAATTTCATGTGATGGATCAGAACACAATAGTCTAAGTTGGTGAAGTGAAATGAGAAAAATATATACATAAAACTTTAAAATTTTTAAAAAAATTTAGAAATAGAAAAAGAAAATGGCATGTGCGTATGTACCGTATTTATCGGCATATAACACGCACCGGCGTATAACACGCACCTCATTTTAAGAAGGGAATTTCAGGAAAAAAAAACTCAAATAAAGAACTTTGAAGCAAAATCCTCAACCTCAACCTCCCTCCTCATCCTCCTTCCTCAACCCCCCTCCTCAACCTCAACCCCCCTCCTCAACCTCCCTCTGCATCCTCAACCCCCTCCTCATCCTCAACCCCCTCCTCATCCTCAACCCCCTCCTCATCCTCAACCCCCTCCTCATCCTCAACCCCCTCCTCGGGACTGGGAAACTGGTCAGAGTTGAGGGAAAGATGGATGGTGCTAAATACAGGGATATTCTTGAGCAAAACCTGTACCACTCTGTGCGGATTTGAGGCTAGGACGGAGGTTCACCTTCCAGCAGGACAATGACCCCAAATACACTGCTAAAGCAACACTTGAGTGGTTTAAGGGGAAACATGTAAATGTGTTAGAATGGCCTAGTCAAAGCCCAGACCTCAATTCAATAAAAAATCTGTGGTCAGACTTAAAAATTGCTGTTCACAAGCACACACCATCCAACTTGAAGGAGCTGGAGCAGTTTTGCAAGGAGGAATGGGCAAAATCCCAGTGGTAAGATGTGGCAAGCTCATGGAGACTTATCCAAAGCGACTTGGAGCTGTGATTGCCACAAAAGGTGGCTCTACAAAGTATTGACTTTAGGGGGGTGAATAGTTATGCACATTGACTTTTTCTGTTACTTTGTCCTATTTGTTGTTTGCTTCACAATAAAATAAAAAATATATATATTCAAAGTTGTTGCATGTTCTGTAAATTAAATTATGCAAAATCCTTAAACAATCCATGTTAATTCCAGGTTTTGAGGCAACAAAACACGAAAAAAGCCAAGGGGGTGAATACTTTTGCAAGTCACTGTACATTTATTCCTATACTCCCTGTTGAGACAGGGTAAGGTGTTTAGAGTAATAACTTTTGAACTGGAGGTTGTAAGTTCAAATCTCTTTTGTTTAATTTATTTTTTATTTACATACGTCTTTTTATTTAGTTTAATAACTTTCAAAACATTTTTTTGTTGTTTAGTTATTCAGTTGTTTCCGACTCCCTGTATCTCTATAAACCACAGCACATCTGTCATCATGTTCATTGCTTTAGTGACCTCATCTATACATCTCCCTCTTTTTCGTGTGCCTTCAATCTTCGTACTACCTTCTCATGATATGACCAAAATATTTGAGCTTTAGCCTTGTGATCATACCTTCCAGTGGCTTGAATTCCTGTAGTATGTATTAATTGGATCTTCTTGCAGTCCAAGTAATTCTAAGCAGTTTTCGCCAACATCACAATTCAAAGTCGTCAACTCTACAGCGCTCAAACTTTGTTATGGTCCATCTCTCACACCCGTATGTTACTACTGGGTATACCAAGCAACACTTTCATAGCATCATCTTCTAGAATTTTTTACAGTTAATTTCTGATTATATCAACTGATACAGCCTTGTTTTCAGCAAGGCTTCCTAGGGCCATCTCACTTCACTCTCCAAGATGTCTGGCTCCAGCTCATTTGACAAATTATTGAGGTTATAAATGCTTTTAAGATCATTTCTATATAGATCTTCGGCGTATTCTTGCCATCTCTTCTTTATCAGATCTGCTTCTGCTAAATCCATACCATTTTTGTCTTTTATCACTCTGCCTTTGGCATGAAAGGCTCCTTTGAGAGTGCCATTTTTCTTGAAGAGATCTCTTGACTTTCCTATTCTGCTATCTTCTTCTATCTCTTTAAATCTTTTCTTGTTGTCTTCTGGAATTCTGCAATAAGCTGGACAAATCTTTTCATATCTCCGCCACCTTTCACTTTATTTCTTTCCTTGGCTACTTTCAACGTCTCATCAGATAGCTAATTTGTCTTCTTACATTTATTTATTTGGGGATATTCTTTGTTGCGGTTTTCTGGGCAGCGTCTCAAACTTCTGTCCAAAGATCTTCATGCAATCTATCTTCCATGTCTAGTCCCATAAATCTATTCTTTATCTCCACTGCATATTCACTGGGGATATTAGTTATTGGCAGGGTCTGATTTTTTTCGCTCTTTTCATTAGTGCAATTCTGAACTTTGCAATAAGAAGCTCATGATCTGAGCCATCTTTGGCTACAAAGTATATTGTCAATCTGATATCTATATTGTCTATCTGGTCATGTCCATGTGTAGAGTCGTCTCTGAGGCTGTTGGAAGAGTGTGTTTGATACGACCAGAGAATTATCTAGACAGAATTCTACTAATCTCTGACCTGCTTCATTTAGTACTTTAAGGCCAAATTTGCTAGTTATTCCAGGGATCCTTTGATTCCCTACTTTAGCATAACAATCTCCTATGATGAGAGTAACATCTTTTCTTTGTGTTATATTTATGATGTGTTGAATAACCTTGTAGAATTGCACATCCTCAGCCACTTAGCATCCATAGACTTGGATCACTCTGATGTTAAATGGCTTGCATTGAATTTGAATGAAATCATTCTGTCATTTACTGGGTAGTAACAGATAATTGCTTTGGCCACCCTTTGATTGACTATGAGGTCTACTCCATTTCTTCTGCAATATTCTTAATCACATTAGAAGATCTGATGGTTGTCTGATATAAAATGTCCCATCCAGTTAATTTCAGATCACTAATTCCCAGGATATAAATGTTTAATCTTGTAATCTCATACTTGACCACATTCAGTTTGCCTTGGCTCATAGTTCTAACTTGCCAGGTTCCTATGCTGAATTGTTCTTCGCAGCAGTGGACTTTCCTCTTCAGACTCATCCGCTGCTGGGTGTCCTTTCGACTTTGGACCAACGACTAATTAGATCTGGTTCTACTCATAATCGTCCTCTGCTCTTCCCCAGTAATGTGGTAGGCACAATCTGACCCGAGGGGCTTATCTTCCAGTGCCATAGTGTTGTGCCTCTGGTTGTGCTTATCCATAAAGTTTACTAGGAAAAGATTCTGGAGTGGGTGGCCAGTTTCTTCTCCAGTGGATTTTGATTTGTTTGACATCTCTGCTATGAACTGCCCATCTTGGGTGACCCTAGGTGGTATAGCTCACAGTTACATTGAATTACACAAGCCTGTTCACCACAAGGTAATGATCCAAAAGGGCATTCAAAGCAATAGAATACATATATGTCTCAAACTACATCTTAACAGCGTATATTATTTATTTTATTATTTTATCATATAGCAGATGTTATCTAAACTCACAACCTTCATTTTGTAAGTCAGTTACTTTAAACAAGCACTCTCTCTCCATGTTAAACGGAAAAAGGGGTGAAATGCACATTTTTTCTAGCTCAGCTTGCACAGCAGATTTTAATTTGTGTCACTGCATTGCGCAGCTCTTTATGTATTCAGTTGATTCAGGGGAGGCAGTCAGAAACTACAAATTGCAAATGCTTACAGCTCAGTCAATTTAGCAACAATTTCAAAATTAAATTTGTCCATGTGCTTTTCAAATTGTCTGATTGTGTAGTGCACAACTGGGTCTTCAATGTACGTTTAATTATATAAATCGGATTTGCATAAAAAGTTCTGTATAAAGAGCTCTCTACGGAATCGTCTAAATGGGTATATTTCCATGTTACAAGAAAGATACAGTATTCCAATCCTGAAAAGGGCATTTGACAACTTTATAACAGTTAGGCCAAATTTTTAAAACAAAGCAAACAAACAAATCATTACAATACCTTCCAATGCTCGGTTATCATTTTGAAATACAAGCTGTCTTGTTCTATGCAGAGATCTGAAAACATTCAGTACCTGTGAAAAAATAATAGTTTATAAGCATATTAAAAAAAAAGGTATTCCTATCTTTATTAGCGACACTATGAATACAATTTGAATGAATCTGACAAAATAGATGTGACTCAAACCCTTCTAGGTGGCAGGAATGACTTGGCCAAGCATCGCCATTTTACAGTGACTAAGATGAGTTAGATTTGGTTTTCCCTTCACTTTTGTGATTTACTGCTCTGTCTCCTCCATGCTGGGTCCCTGCAGGGCTGGGCAGGACACTGGATGATATTGTCATTATCAGGATAGTATCAAAGGGCAGTAGCGTCTGTGCAGAGCATGGCATGCTGGAATCACCTAAATAAGTCAGAGTTCAGGAAAAAAATGCTATCAATCACTATCCTCACTGGCTTGGTGGTAGTTTATTAACCATGCAACAGTAGACTGTGTTTGTAAACAGACTAAAAACTTTAGATTTTTTAGGTGTTTTTAGTGTAATAAAAAAAAAGATTATTTTAGCATACAATTGTGTGCTGTTTCACACCATGAACAGCAGCACTTATAATGGACTTTTCCTGTTGGGTGGCCACTAGCAGTTTTAGAAAACGGCCGCTGGATGGCGCTGACAAGATTTAATGTCAATTTTATCTGAAATTTAACTCAATTTCATAGCGTTAAGGTAACATTTTAAGGTAAGAGAGTATGTAAAATGTCGACAGCGCCATATAGCGGCCCCTTGCCGCGCTGTTTCCAACACTGCTGCCGCTCCACCCAACAGGAAACATAATTTATAGTGAGGTAAACGGTCTTTTAATTTGCATTAAGTACAGATTTAGACTATATGAATTAAGGTATATGTCTAATATCAATGCACATGTATAAATGTGTTAATGATAAATAATGCATGAATTGTATAAGGCCGCTGAAAAGGATATGGTGAAATGACAAAGCGGTGGGAATATTGTAATAAATCATTTTATGCACTAAATAGGAGGCTCTTTGCATTTATAGTTTTAAAAGGTACACTATAGTCTAACATGTTCGAATATGTATTTACAATGTCATTCCAAACATTTTTTCTTTCAAGGAGGAATTAGTAAATTATACTTTCGAAAATACAAACAAACATTTTGGACCTATCCTCTTATGGCAGCGCAGCACAAGGCAGCAGCAGTGGCGGTGATCATCTGCTAGATGGCGCTGCCGATATTCAGGTGCCATATCATAGAGTCAAGGCTTAGGTAAACTGTTAGGGTAAGAGTTTTTTCAAGGGTTATAAGCTTAGAACTTCTCTCACATATCGGCAGCGCTATCTAGCGGTTGGAGGCCGCACTGCATCGGTGGACCTATCGCCATAGGATAGATCCAACCATTTCTTTTCAAAGTAATGCAGAAAATGGGACAAGAGTGTTGCTGTAAATGCTGCCACAGACAAGTCCATACACAGCAATTAGGTGCATCCCTGACCTGTAAGGATTTACAGATAAACTAACAACTACTATAACACTGACCATACTAGAATGGTTATAAAAAATACATTTTGATTTAAAATAACATTTTACTGCGTGTCAACATTTATATGTAGATATACTATAAGGACATGCTGTACAGTGTAAGGGTTTGTAATGTGTATTGCTACAGGTCCCATATAGGGTGGCTTTGCTGGCCTAGTCAATATAAAACTCTAGTGATATATAAATAACATAATATTATCTCAAACTACTTTCTCACCTTGGCTCTGCTCGCCATGCCTGTCTATAACATACACCCTCCTCCAGGTCACAAAGCCCCGCCTTCATTAGGCATTACCAACAAGCTTGTGTTTACCCATCTCGTGACGTCACTACATACGCCGACGCAACAGCGGCCATTTTAACTATTGGTAAAGAAGCGGGCATGGGAATAATGCCTTGAAAAGTCGTCAACGGGAAGTATAAAATGTAAGGTACAAATAGAAAACATAATAATCGACAGGACGATCAGCACAGTATGGGCACTTTACTTTCATACTGACTTTCGCTGTTTTCATTCGGATGCTTTTGACCATCATTCCGTTACACTAACTTATTCAACAAATCAGCCGATTTGTGTCTATCTGCACTGTATTGTATTAACTCCCTATATTAGATGTAAAAAGCCTACACTCAACTTTGGGCAAAAATATTGCCCTAAATAAAAATGGCGCCGGAACCGCCTGTCGCGTTTGTAATGTCAAGAGGGAGTCGCGTGTGTCAAGTTCGGCCCATCTTGTAGAGCCCTCCTGTCAGTCCTGAGGAACTCAGCAGGCATGGCTGAAGAAATTATCAAAGCCCAGTCTGCAAGCCCCGGGGGAGACACCATATTCGGGAAAATCATCCGCAAGGAGATCCCGGCTAACATCTTCTATGAAGATGAGCAAGTACGTGAGTTGGAATAGGCATAAAGCAGGCCTGGAGTGACTGACATGGGCACAGAGCAGGGGACGTGTGGCCTGGAGTGTCTGACATGGGCATCGATCAGGGGACATGTGGCCTGGAGTGACTGACATGGGCATCGATCAGGGGACATGTGGCTTGGAGTGACTGACATGGGCATCGATCAGGGGACATGTGGCTTGGAGTGATTGACATGGGCATCGATCAGGGGACGTGTGGTCTGGAGTGACTGACATGGGCATCGATCAGGGGACATGTGGCTTGGAGTGACTGACATGGGCATCGATCAGGGGACATGTGGCTTGGAGTGACTGACATGGGCATCGATCAGGGGACGTGTGGCCTGGAGTGACTGACATGGGCACAGAGCAGGGGACGTGTGGCCTGGAGTGAATGACATGGGCATCGATCAGGGGACGTGTGGTCTGGAGAGACTGACATGGGCATAGAGCAGGGTACGTGTGGTCTGGAGAGACTGACATGGGCACAGAGCAGGGGACGTGTGGCCTGGAGTGAATGACATGGGCATCGATCAGGGGACGTGTGGTCTGGAGAGACTGACATGGGCATAGAGCAGGGGACGTGTGGCCTGGAGTGACTGACATGGGCACAGATCAGGGGACGTGTGGCCTGGAGTGACTGACATGGGCACAGAGCAGGGGACGTGTGTCCTGGAGTGACTGACATGGGCACAGAGCAGGGGACGTGTGGCCTGGAGTGACTGACATGGGCACAGAGCAGGGGACGTGTGTCCTGGAGTGACTGACATGGGCATAGAGCAGGGGACGTGTGTCCATCATTTGCTGAACAGAGTATGAAAGAGAAGTATCTGATGATCTTACTTGTTATCCTGAAGCACATTACAATTTTTCCTTTGTTTTTAAAGTTTTGGTAATTTTTTCAGCCAGTCAGAATTTGCACAACTTTTTATATAAGCACAATTGTCTGTATGCTATCTTCTCAAGAGAGGACAGATTTTTATTGTTCACAATAATGTTGGATTAAGAAAACCCATTTTTAGAGATTGGGACAATCTGTGCTGAAGTCTACAAAAGCATACCTAGATAATCTCCTGGATTATCTAACACTTCTTAAATATACCAACTTTCTACATTTTCCACAGTGGAAATGTTTCTTTCTTTCCATCAGTAGTCGATAGTTGGATTCCATCTTCCTTGGTTCCTTTCCTCATGGTGCTGATGTCCTGGTGTAATCTTTCCATTTGCTAATAACTGTCTGCTCCTAATCTCTCGGGAGAAGTCCAGGTGTGAATGTAGAAAGTGTAAAGCAACATCCTACAACACAAGTTTTTATAGTTCTCCAGCAGTTCTGTACTAGCCGACAATAGTTTTCTTACTTTATAGTTACTTAGAAACCCTCTAGCTACAGATGACATGGATGTCCATGCAACATGCTCTTTTGGGTTTAGTTTCATTTCAAAGTGGTCATCGAGCAGTAGCCTTCTAATCTGTAGGTCAACAAAGCTTGAGCTTGGCATCATTTACTGTGCCTTGCAAAAGTATTCACCCCCCTTGACTTTTTTCCAGTTTTGTTACATTACAGCCTTAAGTTCAATGTCTTGTTATCTGAATTTCATGTGATGGATCAGAACACAATAGTCTAAGTTGGTGAAGTGAAATGAGAAAAATATATACATAAAAATATTTCTTAGAAATTTACAGGAGCACCATTAAATCTATCATAACCAAATGGAAAGAACATGGCACAAGAGCAAACTTGCTAAGAGACGGCCGCCCACCCACCAAAACTCACAACCGGGCAAGGAGGGCATTAATCATAGAGGCAGCACAGAGACCTAGGGTAACCCTGGAGGAGCTGCAGAGTTCCACAGCAGAGACTGGAGTATCTGTACATAGGACGACAATAAGCCGTACTCTCCATAGAGTTGGGCTTTATGGCAGAGTGGCCAGAAGAAAGCCATTACTTTCAGCAAAAAACGAAATGGCACGTTTTGAGTTTGCGAAAAAGCATGTGGGAGACTCCCAAAATGTATGGAGGAAGGTGCTCTGGTCTAATGAGACTAAAATTGAACTTTTCGGCCATCAAAGAAAACGCTATGTCTGGCGCAAACCCAACACATCACATCACACAAAGAACACCATCCCCATTGTGAAACATGGTGGTGGCAGCATCATGCGGTGGGGATGTTTTGTCAGCAGCCGGGACTGGGAAACTGGTCAGAGTTGAGGGAAAGATGGATGGTGCTAAATACAGGGATGTTCTTGAGCAAACCTGTACCACTCTGTGCGTGATTTGAGGCTAGGGCGGAGGTTCACCTTCCAGCAAGACAATGACCCCAAACACACTGCTAAAGCAACACTTGCGTGGTTTAAGTGGAAACATGTAAATATGTTGGAATGGCCTAGTCAAAGCCCAGACCTCAATCCAATAGAAAATCTGTGGTCAGACATAAATATTGCTGCTTACAAGCGCAAACCATCCAACTTGAAGAAGCTGGAGCAGTTTTGAAAGGAGGAATGGGCAAAAATCCCAGTGGCAAGATGTGGCAAGCTCATAGAGACTTATCCAAAGGGACTTGGAGCTGTGATTGCCGCAAGAGGTGGCTCTACAAAGCATTGACTTTAGGGGGTGAATAGTTATGCACATTGTCTTTTTCTGTTATTTTGTCTTATTTGTTGTTTGAAGATTTTTTTTTAATTTATTGTGAAGCAAAGTTGTGGGCATGTTCTGTAAATTAAATGATGCAAATCCTCAAACAATCTATGTTAATTCCAGGTTGTGAGGCAACAAAACACGAAAAATGCCATGGGGGTTAATACTTTTGCAAGGCACTGTAGATGGGTTCATGTTTATCTCAGATACATGAATCCATCACCATTTTTATCCATAAGCTTAACAAAATTCTTCATGAGTCCTAGTTTTATTTATATATATATATATATATATATATATAGTGGCATATTACCTAAAAAAATTGCAAATACAAAAATGTGAAGTGCTAGGTTATTTTTATGGCCAGATTTGGAATCTGCACCACAAAATGAACAAAATACAGTTACTGTTTTGTCCGTTGTGTATTTTCTTTGTCCCATGTTGTTCGTCTGTGTTACTGTCTTCGGCGTCGTGTATTTTCTGGCACCCCATCTATGTAGCGAAAGCTGAAGGCGGGCCAACGTAAGGGCGCTGACAATTGCGCAACACACAAATGTGCGCTGGTGTAGAATAGCGTACAGCCAATCGCGCGCCAGTCAGAGTTCATGCACAGCAAGTGCGGTGTTATCAAGCAAACTCTGTGCCGGGTCACAGCTGCCTTTTTCCTGATCTACACACTCTGCCCCAAGTTGACACGGACTCCCACAATTACACACACTCATTCCGATTGCTGCAGGAGAAAGGACAACGCAGTGTGCTGGAAGGCACGCACATGACAGCCAACATGGAGGTGGGTGACAGTTACCTGCATAGCATAAGATTTAAAGCTCCAATGGAACACCACAGTAGCCAGAAAAGCAGACGTGTGCACAGCAATCATCGGTGTGATGACCTAGCACCCCAATTTAGGTGATAATAAAACTTCCTGTCGCTGACTGCTGGGCATGAACTCTGACTTGCTCCCAATTTCTAACCCAGCGCACATTTGTGTGTTGCGCAGTTGTTGGGGCACCTTCAGCTTGCGTGCTGAAGTCGTGCCACTGTATTTTCTAAGTTCTGTGTGCCTGGTGTTGCAGAGCCTCGTTTTCATCCCGTTTCAGAATTTTTACGTTTATCGTCCTCCATTTTTTTCCCCTCGCTTAGCCGATTTCCGTTCAACGAAAAATGAAAAATATAGTTCCAATTGGTTTGCAACTTCACTCCCAGGCTTCCTGGGTCTCCCCTTGTGCTGTGTGTGAGTGTTATTATTTTTTTGTAATTATTTTAATTGTTTTTCGGCATTTTGTAGTTACTTGTTTGAACCAACTGCGTGCCTCAACTGCTCGTCTTGCAATGATGGCCTTTGGCGCTCATTGTAGCCTAAGTCATGCGTGCGTCAACAGCTTGCCTCACGAGGCTCGCAGTCTACCGCTCGCCTTGATTTGCGAGTTGACGCAAAAGCGTGACCAACATCGCAAACGTTCAACTATATGTGTGATAGTTTTGATGCTGCATCAGTGGTGGGCCCAGCTCTTTCATTGCACAGCCCATATATGTTTCTTTTGTCTCTTGCTTAAAGTTTGTGCTGTAATTAACTGTGGTATTATATAGTTTACTAGTGACTTGCCCGTCAAAAATGACGGCAATAAAATTTGAAGTCTGGCAATGCTGTCTGCCACACAGTGCAATATTTTGCCCCCTCTGAGCACCTTGGCGATCATTGCAAGCCTCCCCTCCCATCTACTTCACCACTCATTACAGGTGTCTGCAACTTGCAACTTTTGTGCTTGGGAATGCCATGTGTCTCTTTCCAGCATCTCCCCCTGTCGCTTCCCTGTATCTATCTCCTCTGTGTCTCTGCTGAATCTTTGCGTGGCGCGCGCTGACTGCCATTGGTTTTATTTTTAAAGTCCTGCGTGCCTGGCATTGTTGGTGTAAGTGTTACTGTCTTTTACGTCCTGTATTTTCTAAGTTCTGAAAGTTGCTGAGCCTCGTTTTCATCTTGTTTCAGAATTTGGTCGCCATTTTTTTTTCCGCTTCGGCCATTTTCGATTTGTTAAAGACAAAATATGCCTCAAATTAACTTGCAACCTCACTCATAGGCTCCCTGACTCCCCTGTGCTGTGTGTGAGTGTGTAAGTGAATTTGAGGCATTTTTGTGTGTTTTCGCCATCTTTTGCAATTTGGTGGTTTCGCCACTAAAGTCGTTTTTTTTACAACTTTGTGCCTAAATGGCTCGCTTTTCGGGGCAGACAAGCGTTACGACAACTCGCACTTTGACAACTATAATAGGTGATGATACCGTATAGCAGAATTATTCTCTTACATTATATCTTTGGTACCACAGCATATGAGACTGTTACTAACTGGGAAAAAACTATTTATACCCAGCATTTTACATATCAGAATAGTAAACAATGAAACAATCACCTTTTTGGAAGATTTGCTGTATTTTTTTGTTTAGACCGGACATGCTTGGGACTTCTGGTAGCAGCCAATATGCTGCTATCTATGTTCTAGCTGCCATTATGGTTTGTTCTAGGAATGTACACCTTATTTGGTTATGTGCTCTACCAATAGACTACTGAGTATAAGTTTAAGTGATATCCTAACATTTCTTTGATCACACCTTGTACTGCACTCCAATATGCTTTGACACTCCCATACAATCTGTAACCTAATGATGCCTAATAATAATCATCTAAGGCATTGTTGGTCTATATTTAAATATAATAAATGGATTTTCTACCGCAAATAGAACAGTTTGTAACTCTTTTATTTGGAGAGACCGTTACATGATGCTTACTGGGTTCATATGGTTTTCCTAGTTTCCACATCTATTTCAACATTGAGATCCGCTTGCCATTTAGCTGTGTAGGTTGGTGTTTTACTATCTATAAATGAGTTAAAGATGCTGATTATGAATTAAATGGTGTCTGGTCTATCTTTACACTGACATTAAAGTTCAAAGATGGTGGGGTTGAATAATATCTGATGTTTCATGTGATGATTTAATTGATAGAAGTATAGTCTATCTGCGTGTTTCAAGGTATATTTTGATTTGACCTCTGTAAAGAGCATAATCTCCCCATTTTTTTTGTGATGTGATCTAGTGGTTAAATGTCTTTCCCTGCCATATTGTAAAGGGCCATTATTCTTGTTGGTCCGATCAAGGCCACATAATCCGTTTTTCCCATTATCAGCACAGTTAATTAAATATAAGATACAAGATATATTTAAAATGTCCCTGGACCTTTCTCCTGGGACTAATAATGGGCAAGCTTGGGCTTAAATCACAGTGCTTGTTTTTCAACAGCCTTTTCTTTTTGATAAATTAGAGAGTTTAAGTCTTTCAATAAAATGCAAGGTGCCTATTTGAGGATACTGGGGATTTATGGACCTGCAGTTAATTGCTCCTTCTCACTTACATAGGTCTCCGCTCAATATTGATGATTATTGCTAAGACTAATTGTGAAATGTAAACTCTGTGTAACATGCATGCAGATATCTCCACACATGGCTGGAATCCATTTAACCGATAACATGCTTTGGTCAGTATGAGGCTGCAAGTGACCAATTGAGGCATCCATATTTTGCTCAACCTGTTCACTAGAGTGGGAGAGCATGTTCTTCATTCATACCCACAGTCCAGTTTCCTTCTTCACTACTAGAATACCACCATATCCCATAATCCTTAATTTCCCTTTAATTTCACGTCATCTTTCACTAACCGTGATTATACAGTTTTGGAATTACAAGGGTTAAACACTTCAGACCACACTTTTAGACCACTCTGGTCGACATGTGACAATAGTCATATACATACATATAAAAAAAGAGATGTACAATCTCACTGTGTTCATTTTGATGCGGACATTACTGGCTTTAATCTATTATTATGTTTACTCCTTCACATGTTTGACCCAAAAACCTGACTTCTTGACAACTGACTTGTAAGCAGAGTTCAAAGGATTTTCTCTATGCTCTGTCAGTCTATGACATAAGTGAACAACCTTTTACTGTCAGAAGAGATCTGATTATGCTGAACGGAGCTGTCACAGCTAAACATGTCCCATCAGGGCTGTGTTAGGACTTTAGCCAAGCAGATTTATTGGCACTCTGTATAAGTCTTCATATAATGGAACCCAAGAACATTTTATTTCTCTATTTTTTTTCTCTATTATTATGAAGTAAATTACCTACACCATTGGTTCTCAACAGCTGGTCCTAGGAGCTGTGCTGGTCTCTGATACCTTTTTAAGAATAAGAAGAAACAAACACTTTTAGCATACCATTACCAGTACTCCTAGTTAGACAGATTAATGATGAACATATCTGCAGTTAAAATCCGTGCAAAACTAGAGGGATCTCAGTGTGACAAGGGTCGTATCGCCTGGTTAAAATTCTACCAATAGGCCAGCAGATCAAAAACATTGAGAACCACTTCTAGCGAATATAGTGTTTAAGGTGTTTTCTAAGTTCTTGAGGGGAAATTTAGATTTTCTTTTGCTCACAAGTTTTCTATTTACTCCTGGTTTCAGTAATCTCCTATATTGTCTAGCAGCCACACAACGCACTCTGTGTGCCTTCTTTATCTGTGTGCATAAATATGTTGTATATTCATCTAACCTATTCTATAGAATAATGACCAATGTTTTATAAATTGTAAGCTAATATAAAGATTATAAATAAAAAGAGGAGTTTATTTCTCAAAGTTGGTCAGTAGATGGCACACTTTCAGTTTATTTTTTTCTGCATTACCAAGTGATTTTAAATTTATTTTAAGATTGTGCCAACTATGTGACCACTGATTTATTAAACATAAGACAGCGATTCAGTGTGGCTTTGCTTTCTTTTGTTGCTGTAGTTTTATATAGTCGTGATTGAACTAATTTAAAGTACATTATGGTGAGATACTTTAAATGAGTTCTTAAAAAACAATATTAGCGTCAAGAAGAGACATAGGCAATGTCAGTCCTGAAAAATTGAACACTGGTCAGAATTTGTGAGTTTCTTGCACGGGTAAGCCAATTCAAATTCACTTGGACAGTGAAATACTTGTGCATGTATCCTTCTTATAAGCTTATCATTTAAGTGATGGACATTATCATCTTGCAAAAGATCACATTTTCTACAGGAGAGATTTTTGTTATTGTCTTGTTGTTTTTTTTAAAGTTAATTTATATCCTTTTTGTGTATATATTTTTTTCAAATCAATGGTTTTAGGCACTAGTTGTTGTATACCCAGTTAGCAATGGTATTTTACTTCTACTGTATAAATGCAAGACTTTAGAAATATCCCTGGTCCCAATAATGTTTATATCTTGTACAGATCTTTGTGATTTATTTTCTGTTGTGTATAACAAAAACTTTTAAAAAAATAACAAGAGTGTTGTCCTGACACTTTATCTATTTATCCAAGAATTGTTGATCAAATGGTTTTGAGTTGCTGGTTTAGTCATCTGTTCCATTAATCACTACAAACAAGCAAAATTAATAGTAACATCTCTAAAACTGAATTTAAACAACTAATCCTTCTAGTTTGACTTCTATGTTTATAAATGCATCCTTAATAAATATTCTGTTTATTTTTCAGTGCATTGCGTTCCATGACATCTCTCCCCAAGCTCCAACACACTTCTTAGTGGTCCCTAAGAAGCCCATTACCCAGTTATCTGAAGCAGATGAAGCTGATGAAGCTGTAAGTGAAATCCCTCCTTTTTAAAAGAATAAATAATTGAAATCTGTACTCATCTGGTTGTTTGTTATGCAATATTCACAAGAGAGTGGTATATATTTCTATATTATACATTACAATGATCTAACAGAACTGATGAAGATCCATGAGAGAGCTCTTGTGTACCTATAATATTAGTCATTAGGCCTAATGATTTTACATAACCGAACAGAAATACATTATAACTATCATTATTCAGAATACGTTGCGGCACATAAATGTCTTGTGTATTATGTGTCTATGTCAACATGGCATACAGTCATTAATCTTCCAATACAGCACAGGAATCAGTATAGACTTTTAGTATTTCTCTGCATGGTTAAATATGTGTCTTTTAATACACCCCTGTCTCCTGTACAAAATATCACCCACATGTGAGAGAGAGGGTGGACAAATTAAGCCATACAGAGACAAGCAACCTGCACAGAGGGTCTAAAGGGGAGGAAGGAGAACCGCGATAGAGGGAAAACAACTATACTTTCTATGGAAAGTGAGGTAGAGATAGAAAAAGGAAAATACAGAAGTTATAGCTGGAGGAGACGAAAGTTAAAAGTCCCGTGGTTGTCCAATTCTATGTTTTTGAATAACTAAATTTTTAATAATGTAATATATAAAATAATAGCTTCTAAATATTTAACTTTTAATATGATATGCTTCTTTATTGTAACTATCCATGTCATTTTCTGAGCTGCTACTTTCAGTTGCTTTCTTGTTGGGATGTGCCCTTGTAAACAAATGAGACTTATTAAAAAGCACTGGCTTCATTATCAAGTGTTCTTCAAATTGTTGTTCAGTCATTCAGTCGTGTCGACTCTCCGTTACCCTATGGATCATGGGACACTAGACGCATCTATCATTATGTCTCTGGTTGATCTTCTACATAAATAGGTAGGTTGCTAGTTCCTACTCTAGTATGTTGTGATTTGTCTGACCTCTCTGCTATGACCTGCCTATGTTGGGTGACCCTACATGGTATAGCTTGCAGCTTCATTGACGTACACAAACCCCTTCACCCCTACAAGGTAGCGATCCAGAAGTGTTTTTTCAAATCGTATGTTTTAAATATAGGGCTGCAGTTGTCCTTTTTGTAGATCAAATAGGGAAAGAGATATTTGTGTTTAGGTAGAGTCAGTGGGAGGCAGTGATAAGCTAGTGAAGATGTTGGCAAGATACACAGACCCCTTAAAGGAACACTGCATTTTATGTACTTCACAAGCAAGTAACAATCGTAGTAGGTATACAAGACAGGAACGTAAAACATTTTAGGAGAATATATTATGTTTAGATGATTATGTCATGAGGTTTCTCATCATAGACTGCTAGTCTGTCAGTATTTTGTAAAGGGAGGGTTATCCTAAGGGGGCTTATTAGTCTAGGGTTATTCTGTTAAGGGAACAGTACTTAACAGAATTAAATTCAGATCTTATCTGAATCCTCACACTTTCTCAAAGGTTTCTAACCCTTTACGAACAATGACAAAATGTGTGTCCTCATTAAAGTAAAATTGAATAGTTAAAACATAAATGCTGTACTTACTTATTTTAATCTTTGCAGTTACATTTTGCACATCATCAAGGAAAGTCTTTCAAATGAGCATGCCTTAAGTATGACACATTAGTGGTCCTTTAAAGGAAAGTGGAGGCAAAAGACTTGATCACATTGCAGTTTAGTGATCCACTCACTATGCAATTGTTGCGCTGATCTTTATTGTATCATGTTTCCTAAATTACTTAAATATGGTCATTATTTAGGCTTTAAGGGTGCAAATATTTTACATAAGCAAAGTAGGTTTTGTAATAATTTCTGTACCATTGTACTCATATTTATCGTAAGTATGCAATGAAATGTGGCATCTATAACTGCCAGTCCCCTTCAGTATAACTAATGGAAAGCTAAGACACAATCTCTTGGGAAAGGAGATGCAGTATCAACTAAGAAAAACTACACAATAAATAATATTTTAATTTAAAAAAATGCAAAGGTTGTGTTTATTTGCATTTTAAAATTATTTGCCAATTAACAAGTTTAGTCATTCAAAAGACCATTTAGAAAAAAAATAGTCTACAGTGTTCATTTAAGTCCACCTGTTGTGTACAGTAGTTGGCGCTTAGCTGGTGACCCATTTATAGCCGCCAGCTTGTTTGTCACCTTTGTTGGCTATGTGCCTTCCTAGAACAAGCGCTCTGTGGGTTATTTCTTTTGTATGCCCTGTCACTAAGCAACCAAAATTGTATTTAATAGGATTATTCCTGTGCGTGTTCCCAAAAACATTGTTGAATTGTCATTTTATATATCGTTTAAGCTTTCTCTCCCCTGAGAAAATATGTTCAAAATATGTAATCTATTAGTGAGTGCCAGAAGTTTTAGTTTAACATAAAACAAGCTGTTTGAGGCTCGCCAGTGGCTCTAGATTTTAATCGAAAAGCTTTACTGCCTATCGTTGTAAAAATGTGTTTGCTGGAAATTCTTATTACACCTCGGGCACTAGCTTTATTTTGAATGCACACGAGGGGGAGACTGTACAGAGGTATTGTGGAATTACCAGTCTTTACAAATCGTATATGCTTTCACTAAATAGTAATACTGACAAAAAAATAAGCACATCTTATATACTCTTTCCTCGCTCTGGATTGCTACCTATGAAGCTGTGGGCTATACCATGCAGAATCACCCAAGATGAGCAGGTCATAGCAGAGAGGTCAGACAAATGGCGGTCCACTGGAGTGGCAACCCACTCCAGTATTTTTGCCAAGAAAACCATATGGATAACCATGTCCAGAATCATACCATAGATGAGCCTGCCATGCTGTGGTCCATGGGGTCACGGAGAGTTGGACACGATTGAACGACTAAACAACAACAAAAATATACTCTTCAGCAAATGTAATTTTATTGTGTGTTTATAGATGTTTTTATTTTATTGAAAGGATTTTTGTTATCTGCGTGAATATGTTCATTGCTTCAACACGTTCAAAAAATGAGTGCACTTATACAAACTGCATATATACTTTCATTAAAAACTAGGCAAGATCCGGTGTCGACATTTCATATTTCTATTGACTTCCTTGCTTCCAAAAACAGGGTTCATTGCCAAATATTTATATGAACCTTATGATGTCCAGCAACATGTTGCTGAGGCCGTCTGTCATTGGCTAGTACTTCTGGAACTATAGAAACATATTTTGCATTGCTTATCTTTACAGGGACTGTTTGGAAGGTTTCAGTGAGTGAAACTGCTTTTACTCATTCCTAAATAAAATGCGGTTTTAAACAAATAAAAGTTTTTTTATTTTTATTTTAACATTAAAAACCGGTAACCTCCATGTCTCTATAATGGTTCAGAAGTCATGAATTTTAAGTACTAAAGATAAGTATAGATACATTTTCTATTTTATAGTGATACAAAGCTGATATTTATGTGAACCAACATTTCTACTAAAAACTGCTGTTTCTCTTAATCTTCAGACTTGACCTTTTTCAGGCTGTAATAAAAACTATGACCAAAAAAAAATAAAAAATTAATAGTCTTTTTACCCTACAGATTTACTATAGGGAAGTCCAAAATGGACTGTATCAGAGTACTAAACTCTAATACTGGTGTACTCTATTCCTATGTGTATAAAAATACATATAATAAGAACTACAGCAAATTTCCCCAGTAAAACTGTGTAGCAAAAACCTTAAGGAAAGTCATCTTCATGCTGTGCCACAGTCATAAAAATAGAGAAGGAGACCCAGCAGGGAATATCAGCTTATGTCAGTGTAAGTTTTCTCACAAAAGATCAGCTTCTTGAATCGCAATAAAATTGAGACTTTTACTACATAGAAGTTTTGCAAGCTGCACCAATACAATGGCATTTTAAGGGGAGTAAACATTTTGTGTTTAAAGCCTTGTTCTTTTATGTGTCTTCATTGTCTAATCTATTTGAGACGACAAATAATAATTTTTCTATTTCTAATCTACAGCTTCTTGGACATCTCGTCCTAGTCGGCAAGAAATGTGCTGCTGATTTGGGCCTGAAGAGAGGCTACCGGCTCCTTATAAATGAAGGGCCAGATGGTGGCCAGTCTGTGTATCACCTTCACCTGCATGTTGTTGGCGGCCGTCAGCTGGGCTGGCCTCCTGGCTAAAGCCTACAGTGCATTATAACCAGGCAGATTCAATCTGTTCTGTCGGATACAATGCATATTCACAATTGTCCACCCACAATATGTTGCAGTCATTTGCTCAAACAAGTTGAAAGTTAAGCCGTTCAATATGAAGGCGTAAAAGAAGAAAATAAAATTAATTTTCCTCTTTAATTTTGTGTTTAATTGGACAGTGTATGTGTCTCTTTCTGTGTATTGTTATTCAGTCTATGCCAGTTTGGATTCTATTATCCTTTTATTACATTAGTTGTCATATTGGGACAGATCTTAAGGTATGCATTATAAGAAGTCATAACAACCACTTTGTTTCCTGTGATCCCATATAAACAAATTGCATCCAATTGTTACAGCATCTGTTGCTGGTAAGATAATTAGTGAAATCATTAACACTAATGACTGTTGATTTCAAATGACTTAGCATATTTGATATTATAGTTGTTGGCTTAAGTAGTGTCATTTCTTTATATACACTGTACAAATACTACAGTTACATAGATGATATGTTCATCACATGGACAGAAGGAGAAAGTAAACTAGAGATTTTCACGATTCATTTAACATTTTCCACCCATCTATGACATTTTTTTAAATGTATCTCCCTACAGAACAAATGGCGCACTCCACTCATCTGTATATAGGAAACCCACGTACTGATGCAGTTTCCATTCCTCCCACACTATACAAGCCATCATCCATAGTCAAGCTATTTGAGAAAATGGGATGGTATCTAACACTGGGAGCCGTGAAAAACATTTAAAAACACTGTCTGAATCTTTTGAACAGAAGGGTTACAAACCTGTACCATTACCCAGAAAATAACCACTGCCATCAAAATACCACGTTAACATATTTTTAAAATACAAAACCAAAGAAATAATCCCTCCATCCAAAACCTAAAAATCTAAATACTACAAGGAAATTTCAATAACATCCAAGACAGAAAAGCATTTGAAATCAAGATGATCAAATTCTTCAACACTAAAGATACAGGACTGAACATGGACTTGGTTTTTATCATGTTTATAACAGGCTTGTACTAGCGACTTGCCCGTCAAAAATGACGCAATAAAAATTGAAGCCATGGGAATGCTGTTTGACACACAATGTAAACCTTTTTGTACTGTGAGGGCCTTCGGTGCTCATTGTGAGCTGAGAGCCTTTGGAGCTCTTCGCATGGCTTGCAATGAGCGCCTTTGTTGCTCGTTACGTGGCTCGCAATAAGCACCTTTTGGCGCTCATGGTGGGCCTCTTGTCTATTTTTGCTCCTCTAAGCACCTTCAGCACTCATTATAAAGAGGGATATATATTCACTTTACTTAATCCATAATAAGTTTAGTTGTGTAAATCACCATTGTAGATTTGTAATGTTATTAATGTGTTACGCGTCTCGGATGTATTTTCTGTATTTTGTAATAGTGTATTTTGGATTTCGTTCGTAGCCGTGTGAAAGTGCTACGTGTTTGGCAGTATTTTGCGTAATCTGTGGTTTTGTAACCTCGTTTTTAAATTTTTTCCAGCTGCCATTTTTTTTCTCTTTTTTAGCCGTTTTTTTTGCTCTGTCGTATTTTAAAAAAAAAATTCTATGTCCAGTGTCTGGTAAATCGCCATGGTAAAGTGCTACGCGTTTGGCAGTGTTTTGCGCGTTCCGCAGCCGTGTAGCCTCGTTTTTTGTTTTTTTTCGGCCGCCATTTTTTTTCCGCTTAGGCGATTTTTCTTGTGGTGAAAGTCGTTGAAATCGGCTTAAATTCATGTTGCACCTCACTCCCAGACGTCCTCCAAGTTTAACGGCTTGCCTCGTACGCACCACGCAAAGCGTGACGTCTCATAGTTAGACAATTATAATATGTGATCCATTCTGCTTTAAAAGAAATGTGATAGTAAAGCTACAATAATTAATATTAGTTTGTGAGTTACCTACAAATTTTTCACTACATAAAAAGAAAAAAAATACGCAGCATATGAATTCTGTGGGAAATCCAAAGAAATGTCACAAGTTTTAGGACCACTGTAGTAAGAAAAAAATGAGTCTGTTTAATGAGTCTGTTTAGAACTCTAACTTATTTTTTTGTAGGCAATTAATCCAGGTGGAAGCATTTCTGGTTATGGACTTGGGAATGTAACTAACCCTTGTTGCAGCAATATACTGTTCCATGCAATATATCTTTAGTAGTTACCTTTTTAGCACTCATTCAGGGGGCCTACATAGGTAATTGAAGAATTGCTTAAACTGTCATACTGTTTGCAGGCACTGATTTTGCAATATGACAAGTACATTGTGTGAGAACTACTTTCCACACTAAGTTCTGATTGTTTAGTTCACATAATTATTTATATGAACCAAGACTGACGAGTTTGCTACACAATCTCTTGAACATTAAGGCAAGAGCTTAACATTATTTATACTTTGTTGTCAGGATGAGTCATCCTCCATATTGTTTGAAAGTCTTTAGGTTCCAATTATCGAATATTTCACAATTGCTTACAATTTCGGAGATAGCACAATATTATTCCAGCAGTTGCTAGGTTTTAATTCTGAAACCGTTTTTAATACTCTGCGCCCTTTGAGACTGTCAATTTACGGTCTAGTTTGGTATACTAGTTTGGTGTGGTTTGAGTAAAAACTGTTGACACTGTAAGTTCACAGACAGGCAGAAAATACATATTCATGCTGATTGCCTAAAGAGCACCTCCATAAAATAATAATGATGAAACAAAAGGGTGTATTAGGAGCAATGAAAACATGAAATCTTTACAATTAATATACCTGATAAAAAAGCTACATTTTCAAAACTACAAAATGATTTCCATATGTGTTCCTAGACGTTTCTTTTTTTTAATCAAGCACACTGAATCTATTTATATTTTTACCTTAATTTTACTACTCTCTGAGATGATAAAATCCATTCTGTGTGTGATTTAATATTAATATCGACATTCTCAACCAGTTGTTGCTCATATTCTTCATATATACTTTGCTCCACTGCTACCGTCCAACACATACCCAATATATATATATATATATATATATATATATATCATTTAGATTGTGTCTTTAGATCCTTGGCGCTTATCTTCAGTTTCTTTTTCCTTAGTGCTGAAAAATAGACAAGGAGAAAAGAGGCTCCTCTAAGGTAGTAGGTTTTGCAAATGAGGAAAGTTCTTTAAAAAAATAGGTAATCTCCTTACATTTATGTCAGATTATTCCGGCCCTCAGATCCTGTCACTGCTCTCCTTGTGCAGGGTTATATTTGCCGTCAGCTTTATGCATGCAGTCATCGGGGAGAGAGAGGTATGGTCAATAAAGTTTTAATACAAAGTAAAAAATAATATAAAAAATTTACATTAGGTTTAGTAATGTCCACAAATGGAAGATAACTTCCTTCAGTCCTCTGTGTCTGTATCTCCACAGGTCAGCAGCAGCAGCCCTCCACGTGCTGTGATTCGGTTTCCTGCTTCGGTAGTCACAGGTGGAACTGTTTAATCACTCAACCGGTTTCACACTTGTGCTTCATCTGGAGTGGGTGGTTGTATTGTTCTGATCTTCTATTTAAGTCATTCTCTTAATTGACTTGATAATGCTCAGCATTTACAATTAACTTCTCAATTAGTTCATAAATAATAAAAAATACATTTTTACACCATAGTATACTTAAAACAAATATACCACTTTTATAAAATTACAAGGTACAGTTAAAACATTATATGTGTTAAAATAGTTTTCTAACACTCATGATATAATTTATTTAACAACATAATTATTTGTGTGTTAATATATTCTTGCTGATTGGAACTGATAAATGGTATCTTTTTCCCATTTTTACTGCCAACTAATGTTACTTCATGGTATTGCAGTTTGATAGTGACTTGGTAGCTGATTTAGTCCTAAAATCATGACAGTATCAGCAGAAATTCATCATGAACTACAGCCTTCTACCCCTTTAGCACTTAGTAATAAATTTGACATACTTAAAGATATAGGGGAAAAAGACACTATAATAATAGAACAAGAAGTTAATCAAACCACTTCAAATGCTCAAGACTCTATTAACCAACATATTAATACAATTGATCAATATTTTTTAGATACAGGTATAAAAAACAAAACAAAGAAAAACCTTTATCCACAGAAATTAAAAAGAAAAAAAGATATAGAGGAACAAGGGGAGGGAAAAAGATCAAAAAGAACCAACTAAATGTATCAACACAGGGAATTTTTAATCTAAGTAAAAAAGTACTAAACAAGGCCGAAGTAAAACTACTTAATAAAGGATTAAAATTTGCCCCAACATCTAATATAAATAAATTTAAAACCTTTGTTGACCTCAAAAAATTTCTGAGAAAATTAAATCTAAAAAGATTCTTTGCTAATAAAAATATAGAGAACAACAAAAGCAACTTGGCAGGAATTATACATACAGATTTCAAAAGAAAATCCACATTTAATCCAAATCAAACTAAAAGCTATTATATGGAAATCTTTGAAAATCTAGTAATAGAGGATATAGAAAAAATAGAGATAAATAAACGCAAAAACAACTTATCAAAACTAGAGGAACAGGCACTAAAAAACCTGGAAAAGGATAATAATATAATTATCAAACCAGCAGATAAAGGGGGAGGAATAGTTATACTAGATAAAGACAAATACATTGAAGAATGCCAGAGACAACTAGCAGATAAAGAAACATACCACAAACTAAAATGTGATCCAACTAAAAAATTTAACATATCATGTAAACAGTTCCTTAATAAAGGTATAAAAGGAAAAATTATTAATCAAAAAGAATATGAATTTTTGTTTAATCAATATCCAAAAATTCCAGTTTTTTATATATTACCAAAAATTCACAAAAACCTAACTAACCCCCCTGGTAGACCAATAATTTCAGGTATTGATTCCATCACTACAAACTTGTCAGAATATATTGATTACTTCCTCCAGTCTGAGGTAAAAAAAACTGCTGTCATATGTAAAAGACACCAACGCTATAATTAACTTTGTAGAACAACTAGAATGGAAAAAAAGATTGGTGGTTAGTTGCAATAGATGTTACCTCATTATACACTAGCATAGATCATGAGCAAGGTTTAAATGCTACAAAATATTTCTTAAATCAAGAAAAAAAGTTAAAAAGGGAACAAATAAACTTAATACTAGAAGGAATACATTTTATCCTTCATAACAATTATTTTTGGTTTGAAAATGAATTTTTCCTGCAAGACAGAGGGACAGCGATGGGAACTAAATTTGCCCCAAGCTATGCGAATCTATTCATGGGTTGGTGGGAAGAGACCTTCCTAGAAATGGTACCTCTGAAAAATAACATTATCACATGGAAAAGATATGTGGATTATATCCTTTTAATTTGGAAAGGTAGTGAACAAGATCTAAAGGAATTTATTAAGGACATTAATAATAATAAAAATAACTTACAATTTGTAGAACAAATAAGTCAAAAAGAGGTAAACTTTCTAGACTTAAACATCTATATAGAGGATGGCAACATTAAAACAAAAACATATTTTAAACCCACAGACTGTTCTAATTTCATCTTAAAAAGCAGTCAACACCATGAGCAATGGCTAAGGAATATACCAAAAGGGGAGTTCAGAAGAAGTAAAAGAAACTGCAGTGATAACAAAATATTTCTCAAACAAGCAGAAAACATTAAGAAGAAATTTGTAGAAAAAAATTACCCAGAACAAGAAATAGACAATGCCTTAGAAGAGATAAAGAAAATTGATAGGAATACTATGCTAGAATATAAAAGCAAAAACAAGGAAGAAAATAGAGAATATGAAATGTCTATCATCATGGATTATAACAAAAATCATAAACAGATAAAGAAAGCGATAATAAAAAATTGGCATATACTTATGAAGGATAGCTCTTTAAAAGACATTTTGCCTAAAAGCCCAAAAATGATATTCAGGAGATCGGGTAATCTAAAAAACAGGCTAGTTAAAAGCATGATAAATACAGAACAGACTACAAATAAAAAAGAGAAAGGGAGATTTTTCAGATGTGGGCTATGTAATGCATGCAAAACCTGTAAAAATACATTTCCTAAAGACAGTATAGTGGAAAGTACTTCAAATACAAATCAAGTTAAGGTGTCAAATAAAATATCATGTAAATCTAGAAATATAGTCTACATACTAGAATGTAGCTGTAAGAAACAATACATAGGCCGCACCTCCAGACCTCTTCACAAAAGAATTGAGGAACATATCAGAAATATCAAAAAAGGTTTTCCATATTATTATTATTATTATTATTATTATTATCGTTTATTTGTAACGCGCCAACATATTCCGTAGCGCTATACATAAGTTAAGTTACAGGCAATGACAAGTTAAAGATTCATACATTGCAAAGAGTGAATGGCCCTGTCTTTGAGCTTGGAATCCAGTGTCCATAGCGCTTTCCCTAAAGCACTGCGCAGGATTGAAACTCGCAGACTTATCATTCAGTTTCAAAACACTTTAAAGAAGTACACAAACAAAACCCAGGAGAAATGAAATTTATGGGTGTTTTAGAGATTAAACAGAATTGGAGAGGGGGAAACACAGTAAAAACATTATCTCAAAAAGAAGGAGAGTTAATATATTATTTAAACACCATGGCCCCCAAAGGTTTAAATGTAGATTTTGACTTAAATTATTTCATCTAATAAAATCAGCTACCAAGTCACTATCAAACTGCAATACCATGAAGTAACATTAGTTGACAGTAAAAAAGGGAAAAAGATACCATTTATCAGTTCCAATCAGCAAGAATATATTAACACACAAATAATTATGTTGTTAAATAAATTATATCATGAGTGTTAGAAAACTATTTTAACACATATAATGTTTTAACTGTACCTTGTAATTTTATAAAAGTGGTATATTTGTTTTAAGTATACTATGGTGTAAAAATTAATTTTTTATTATTTATGAACTAATTGAGAAGTTAATTGTAAATGCTGAGCATTATCAAGTCAATTAAGAGAATGACTTAAATAGAAGATCAGAACAATACAACCACCCACTCCAGATGAAGCACAAGTGTGAAACCGGTTGAGTGATTAAACAGTTCCACCTATGACTACCAAAGCAGGAAACAGAATCACAGCACGTGGAGGGCTGCTGCTGCTGACCTGTGGAGATACAGACACAGAGGACTGAAGGAAGTTATCTTCCATTTGTGGACATTACTAAACCTAATGTAAGCTTTTTATATTATTTTTTACTTTGTATTAAAACTTTATTGACCATACCTCTCTCTCCCTGATGACTGCATGCATAAAGCTGACTGCACATATAACCCTGCACAAGGAGAGCAATGACAGGATCTGAGGGCCTGAATAATCTGACATAAATGTAAGGAGATTACCTATTTTTTAAATAACTTTCCTCATTTGCAAAACCTACTACCTTAGAGGAGCCTATTTTCTCCTTGTCTATTTTTCAGCACTAAGGAAAAAGAAACTGAAGATAAGCGCCAAGGATCTAAAGACACAATATAAAGACATAGAAAAAGATTTTAAAGGGATCTGAAAAATTGGATCAGGCTGCTTGTCTTAAGAATACTGAATTTGGTACACAACACAATTGCTTTTTATAATTATTTTTATTTAATTGTATAAAAGTGTGTTACAAAAATGTTACTGCTTTTTAATCCAGAAACGCAGTTAGATACACAATTAACTTATTTATATATATATATATATATATATATATATATATATATATATATATATACTAGCGAATTGCCCGTCAAAAAATGACGGCAATGAAATTGTAAGGTAGCTAATGCTGTTTGGTGTATAATAATGAAATATGTAATACATTACTAAATGAATATACTGTACCTATTTTGAAGCATTGTGATGAAGAGCTGGCAATCTGTGTTGATGTTGCTGCAGCATTAGTGGTGTGGAGCTGCTGTGTAAGCATGCTGAATGTGTGCACTGTGTGGTATGAATATCCGTAGGTCGTTTGTTGCGCTTTGCGAGTTTGTTGTGGTGTTTTGCGAGTTTCTTGTGGTGTTTTGCGAGTTTAGAGTGCTGTAGCCTCGTTTTCGTTTTGTTCGGCGGCCATTTTTTCTCTCGCTTAGATTTTTTTTTAGTCTCTAAACTGTTTTATTTCGAGTAAAATCGAGGTGTAAGTTGTATTTTTGAGGTCCTGGGTGCTCCCTCTTGGTGTAGGTAAGGTTTTTATGTATGTGCTGTGTGTATGTATTGTGTTTTACATTTTGTAATGTTCGCGAGTTGCGTCCGAGTGTTGCGAGGCCGTAATGTGTGTGAACGTGTGTCGTATGTTGTTTGCGAGTGTCGTAATGTGTGTGTCGTGCTGTTTGGTTTGCGACTTGAAGTTTGCGAGGGTCGCAGTTGCTGGCATGGAGCGCCTTCGGCGCTCCATGCCAGCAACTGAGACCCTCGGCCACTGCCCTCGCTACGCGAGCCGCGGCACTCGCTTTGCGAGCCCGCAACGTTAGCAACAACTCGTACGCTCACAACTATATATGTGATATATATGTATATATGTATATATATATATATATATATATATATATATATAAATATAAATATAACGGGAATACAAATTTAAGCCTGGCAATGCTGTTTGACGCTCATTGCAAGTCTCTACCCTGTCTAATTCCTTCCTTGTGTCTCATCCCCCCCCCCTCTCCCTAATTTTAAGCCTGGCAACACTGTTTTCCACCCAATGTGAGCACCTTTGGCACTCATTGCGAGGTCCACAGAGAGGTGAAAAGGGATAGGGAGGTTATTGAAAAGGGAGAAAGGGAGGAGGATAAGGAGGGAGGAGGCATGATGGACAGTGAATGGCGCTCCTTCCAGTCCAGAGGGGAGATGAGAGCGAGGCAGAGGGCAGATGAGAGAGACAGGCAGAGGATTGCACACAGTGGGCCTCGCGGTGGGTGCCTACGGAGCTCATTGCAGCCTTGTGCAGACGGGGGTGATGCGAGCCCTGTGGGCCTCACGATGATCGCCGCCCTGCAATGAGTGCCAAAGGTGCTCATTACAATCACATATATACTTAAATGAGACAAAGATAAATCATTTCAGAACTTTTTCCACCTCTAATGTGACCTATAAACTGTACAACTCAATTGAAAAACAAACTAAAATCTTTTAGGTGGAGAAAAAAAAAAAAGAAAAATAATGTGGTTGCATAAGTATGCACACCCTCTTATAACTGGAGATGTAGCTGTGTTCAGAATTAAGCAATCACATTCCAAATTGTGTTAAATAGGAGTCAGCATACACCTGCCATCATTTAAAGTGCCTGTGATTAACCCCAAATAAAGTTCAGCTGCTCTAGTTGGTCTTTCCTGAAATTTTCTTAGTCGCATCCCACAGCAAAAGCCATGGTCCACAGAGAGCTTCCAAAGCATCAGAGGGATCTCATTGTTAAAAGGTATTAGTCAGGAGAAGGGTACAAAAAAATTTCCAAGGCATTAGATATACCATGGAACACAGTGAAGACCGTCATCATCAAGTGGAGAAAATATGGCACAACAGTGACATTACCAAGAACTGGAGCTCCCTCCAAAATTGATGAAAAGACGAGAAGAAAACTGGTCTGATAGGCTATCAAGAGGCCCACAGCAACAGTAAAGGAGCTGCAGGAATATCTGGCAAGTACTGGCTGTGTGGTACATGTGACCACAATCTCCTGTATTCTTCATATGTCTGGGCTATGGGGTAGAGTGGCAAGATGAAAGCCTTTTCTTACAAAGAAAAACATCCAAGCCAGGCTACATTTTTGCAAAAACACATCTGAAGTCTCCCAAAAGCATGTAGGAAAAGGTTTTATTGTCTGATTAAACCAAGGTTGAACTTTGTGGCCATAATTCCAAAAGATATGTTTGGTGCAAAAACACTGCACATCACCAAAAGAACACCATACCCACAGTGAAGCATGGTGGTGGCAGCATTATGCTTTGGGGCTGTTTTTCTTCAGCTGGAACTGGGGCCTTAGGTAAGATGGAGGGAATTATGAACAGTTCCAAATACCAGTCAATATTGGCACAAAACCTTCAGGCTTCTGCTAGAAAGCTGAACATGAAGAGGAAGTTCATCTTTCAGCATGACAACGACCCAAAGAATACATCCAAATCAACAAAGGAATGGCTTCACCAGAAGAAGATTAAAGTTTTGGAATGGCCCAGCCAGAGCCCAGACCTGAATCCGATTGAAAATCTGTGGGGTGATCTGAAGAGGGCTATGCACAGGAGATGCCATCGCAATCTGACAGATTTGGAGTGTTTTTGCAAAGAAGAGTGGCAAATCTTGCCAAGTCAAAATGTGCCATGCTGATAGACTCATACCCAAAAAGACTGAGTGCTGTAATAAAATCAAAAGGGGCTTCAACAAAGTATTAGTTTAAGGGTGTGCATACTTATGCAACCATATTATTTTATTTTTATATTTTTCTTCCCTCTACCTAAAAGATTTCAGTTTGTTTTTCAATTGAGTTGTACAGTTTATAGGTCACATTAAAGGTGGAAAAAGTTCTGAAATGATTTATCTTTGTCATTTTTTTACAGCACAGAAACCTGACATTTTAACAGGGGTGTGTAGACTTTTTATATCCACTGTATGTATGTATGTATGTATGTATATGTATATATATATATATATATATATATATATATATATATATATATATATATATATATATATATATATATATATATATATATAGTAAAATGACCACTGTAGGTCAGGAAAAAAAATGTTTGAAGTATACAACAAACTAACATCATTAACAGCTGTAGTGGATATAAAACACCTTAGAGCAACTCTTTTTTTTTAATGTCTGTTTATGAATAGAGGAGTCTGTTTTTGCGGTATCACTTCTTGTGAGCTGGATCATGAAGATGTGTTTCTATCTATCAGTGGAGGGAGACGTCTGAAAGGTTTTGTTAGATAATTGATTCTGACTAAAACACCACAGCCCTCACCCTCACAGGTCTCACCCTCTGGACCACAGCACGTCAGGTGCATCTCTCAGTCACTGCCCCTCTGAGCTCCAAAAAGTTCATGTTCATTGCTTCAGTGACATCATCGATCAATCTCAGCCTCTGTTGTCTCCTTCTTTTTGTTCCTTCAATCTTTCTCAGCAGCAGAGTCTTTTCTAGGGAATCCTGCCAAACTATTTGAGCTTCAGCCTCATGATCATACCTTCTAGTGAACAGTTTGTCTTGATTTCCTGAAGTACTGATTTATTAGATCTTCTTGCAATCCAAGGGACTCTAAGCAGTCTTCTCCAACACCACAATTCAAAGGCGTCTATTCTACAGCGATTAAACTTATTTGTGGTCCAGCTCTCACATCTGTATGTTACTACTGGGAATAGTTCGAACTATGCAGACCTTTGTTGATAGTTTAATATCTTTACTTTTTACTAGCTTGTCCAAGCTTGCCATATCTTTCCTCCCCAGAAGCAAACCTTTTAATTTCATGACTACAGTCACCATCTGTAGAGATCTTGGATCCAAGGAAAATAAAATCTGTCACTGACTCCACTTCTTTTCCGTCTATTTGCTAGGAAGTGAGATTGCGGCTTGCCATGATCTTCATCTTTTTAACGTTGAGCAGCAGGCCAACTTTTGCACTCTCTTCTTTTACCCTCATCAATAAGTCCTTTAGTTCCTCCTCACCTTCGTATCTGAGGTTGTTGATATTCCTTCCAGCAATATTGATTCTGGCTTTAGATTCATCCAGTCCGGCCTTACGCCTGATCTATAAGTTGAATAAATACATAAGGTGACAATATACAACCTTGTTGTACTCTTTTTCCTTTATACTATTAGCCAGACCTAATGTTTGTATGGTAGTCATTTAAAAGGTAACTTTTATTATTATGTCTCACAAATAATATGAAGGTTTGATTGCCAGTTGGTGTATTCTTCTGCCTCTCGCCTTGTTTTCGCCATAATGTTTTTATCTGCACAGTACAACACATAGATTTTCACAGTAATGCTACAGATTGTTTAATATAGACCCAATTTTCTATGCTAGCAGTTACTTGTAACTAAATTTGACTATGTACTGATCATATTAAAAAAAAATAAAAAGCAGTCACGAGATCGTGAGGCAGGAATCATAATTTGATGGATCTGCCAGAACTGTCCATAACAAACAGAGTTTCACAGTGACATAAATCAGTGATTCACACTAATATCTTACTTTGCAGTGGGTATTCTGAGTAAGGTATTAAAAACACCATGGATCACAAAGGTACTTGAGTTGGAACTATTGGGCACACTTATTAGTAATTTCAATATTTGTTTTTTTATTTCTGTCTGATTGTACTGCTCATCGAATAGCCAAACATTCATCTGTTCTACTGTTCTAGATTGTCTCCAGGGCTATATTCACTCTTTTAGCTTTTATTTTATTCCTGTCTTTGCTTTCTTGACTATTAATATGTCTGGCCCACTAAGCATTCCCATTCCTTTTACAACCTTTTTCAGGTTAATTTCAAATATCGAGGTTTTTATTATTTTGTGACTCATAAGAGGTCTATTGTGATGTCATCAGTAATATTATGGATCATGTCATTCTTCATATTATGCCATGAGTGATGTCATCAGAGCTGATGTCATTATTCATATCATATGTGATGTCTTGAGTTGCTCCATTCTGTGCTGCAACCATAACTATAGATTGCGTCTTATCTATTTGTGCTTTTATTTCCAAAACAAATGGCCATGGCTTGGCGTTCTTTTATATTTTGTTGGGTAATGTATTTTTATTTCTATAAGATATTTATCATAGCCACAGTGATGCTTTATTTGAAGGACATAATAGAATTTATAAAAACATGCAACCGCCTTGAGTCAGGTCAATTCCTGTACAAATGGGCTATAAGTCACAAGCCAGAGCTGTCTTTCTCAGAGTTTATTGGCAAGCTATCATTTCTGGCCTATGAAAAATTCATTAATAATTTTATTCTGAGTGACCACATGCCCTTTGTGATGGGTAAGCATAACAATGGAAAAAAACCTATGTATCCTTATTTTATTCTGAATGACCACAGGCCCTTTGTTATGAATTTAAAATGAATTTCTCTTCCGAATGCCTGCATTGTTCTGCAATAAATTTAAATAATGTTTGTATTTCTTATGTATTTATCAGCGCTCACCCAGACTGCATTTATTATGAATGTTGGTACAAAAATCTAAATGTAAACCTAACTTCAATCTCTAGAGGGTCGATTGTGATTTTGCTTTTACAATATTCATAAACATGAGGTAAGTAACTGTAAATTATTGAAAGTTGTTCTGACTTTTAATGTATTTTATCTAAAAACCTTCATAATAACCCATTAGAAGTTAGGTTGTCTCCACTTACACAATGAGTGGAGTGTATATCGGAATAGTAATAGATTTATAAATATGAACAATAATGCATTATTTGTTAGCTTTCAGTTTAATTGGGAAAGTATTGAAAATATTTATTATGGGTCTTACGGCTTTCGATTTGCTTATAACCCATATGCCAACATAGTTTTTTCTCTGGCACCACATACAGGGTGAAGTGGAGACAGGATGTGTGAATTTTGTACCTTGGATTTTCCCAGTAATTAAACTTAGAAATTTAACAGCAAAACAGTATTTAAAGCTATAGCTACTGTATGTATACTTCTATACATGGAAAGAAATGGTCCGACAATGATCCTAAGCAGTTCCTTTTGGGAGAAAGGTATTACCAATAAATATTTCTAGAGACAGCTGCCTATTGTTAAACTTCAATCAATCATGTTCAAATCATGATTTGATAATCTGCGGCCAAAGTCACTACAAAATCTGTAAAATATCTATATTAAAGGGACCATGAAGTCACTATATGCTCTCTGCAACATCACATCATATAAAACATGTTTCTTTAATTTTTTTTAACTAATCAAGAATTGACTTAGATATTGTTATTTTAAGAGATTGATTGTACAGCACAGAGGATAAAATCATCTGCTTTAGGAATGTAGGTTATGAATATGAATCTTCTTTCTTACCTTTTATCACTTTTAATATGAATTCATTTATTTTAATTATTTTAAAAGCATTGTAGCTACCTATTTACATTTTTTTTATATTTTTTCTGCCATATCTTGTAACCAATGTAAAAAATGTATTTGAATGATTTTAAAGGCATTATAGCTCCCAAGCTACCTATTTACGTTTTTTATATATTTTCTGCTTTTATCTTGTAACCAATATATATAAAAAATACTTAATTACCGAAATCAAACCCAGGGCAGTTAGTTCATAGTCATGTGCATTAACTGTTAAATTATGGCTCTACCTCACTGGTAGGCAACAGACCAACCATTCAGGATTTCTGTCTCTTTCTGCTTATTTCTGCTTTAACTTACTCAGATTCACTCATTCTAATTGATTCCCCCGGTGCTCACTCAGAGAGAGGTTGAAAACCTGCAGCCCAATTCAATTGAGCTTTTGCATGTTACTGTAGCCCGTAAGTGATGTTGCAAGTTAATTTGCTATTCAATTGGCGTCTTTTTGCGGACTCCAAACGGGTAACAAGTTACGGCCTAGAAAATATTGCAATGGTTAAACCTGTAACTTACAGCCTCCCGAAGCCTTTGATCTGTCACTTTCGCGAGACTAAAATCACAAATCGCTATTCAATTGCTCAATTCCCCCAAGCCCCCAAATGTTTTCACACCCATAAATAGCAAAAGAAGGAGAAAATCCTATGAGTGCTAGAGAGGACTCTCAAGGGGGTTAAACACTTATTCGTAGCACTGTAAATGCAAATAAAAAATTGCTACTGCACTGTAAATAACGGGGGAAGCGATGACAGACATCAGAATTAATTGCACACAATTGCAACAGTCTCAAGCCTGCAAATCGGCAGTATATAAGATTTATTTGTATGTATAATTTTGGGGTTAAATTGATCTCGGGTATCAATGAGTTAATACATATCAGGCCACCCATATGGACTAGAACAGTATTGGCATTCATTTTCACATTTCTTTATTTTGCGGGTTTGCGAGTCCCATCGCATATCAGACCCTCGAAACCTAATTGATTGACATGTAACCTCCATGCTTTACTGCCGTAATATTGACTCATTTTCTATTGACTGATTTGAAATGGGAGGTTTCAGGCTTGCTTAATTTATCATGGTACCTCCCTGAACTGCTACGAACCAGTGCATGGTTTACAGAGTCGGCTTTGGACCAGTAACTTACGGCCTTGAGCAATTGAATAGCGCCGGATTCAGAGACTAACTGGAGCCCACAACACACCCGCAGACATACGGCCTACATCGATCTAGTTGCTGGCTTGTAGCTGAATCGGGCCCCCTGGCCTGTTGGCTGCCCTTGACGGACAGAGTTGCCCAACATGCTCAACATTCTTTACAGTGAGTGAAAAATACAATATATATATTCATTTTCAATATAGTGAGACTCAGGCCTACTAAAATGCAGCCATTATTGTTCACTTTTAACTAAAGTTTGATCCTTTTAATCAATCCTTTTCCTGCTTGCTATAAAGAATACTTAAATTGTTATTGAAATAGGTGGAGGCTCAAGAAAACTAATCAATATATGGGAGCTCTGCTGCTAAAGAAAAAAACAAATAACTTCTATGCACAGAAAACAGCGTCTCACACTCTGTAAACACCTCTGTGTACTTTGTCGTTTCTGAGAGGAGTCCCCTGTCTAAATAAACAACTACTGTATGTATTGGGGTTTTCCATTGTGTTTCTTGATCACCCCCATCTAAATTACCTAAAACCTACTAAGGTCCTCATTCAACTGCAATTTGGCCAATTGAATAGGGCTCTAAATAACCACATAACATATTTTTTTTTTATACGTTTTTAGTTAGTAAACATCTATCCAAACGTTTCACTAACTAAAAACTTATGTGCTTATTTAGAGCCCAATTCAATTGGCCAAATCGCAATTGAATGAGGCCCTTAGTGATTGAAGCAGATAGATAGCAACGTAGATAGAATGAGGGTTGCAGTGGGTAGAGAATATTTGAGGGAGCATTCTCTATTTTAAGGGATAAAGAAACAATATACATAGTTACATAGCAATTGAGGTTGAATAAAGACTTTTAGACCATCAAGTTCAACCTTTTCTCCTCTTATCCTTATAATATGTGGATTATTTGTTAATTGATCCAGAGGAAGTTAAAGAGAAATAAAAACCATTGAAACTTTGACAATTGTCTCATAAGAGGGAAAAAAAGTAAAAATTCCTTCCTAACCACAGAAACTGGCGATCAAATTCATCCTTGGATCAATACTCCCTCTCTAATTAACCAGGATACCCCTGAATGCCCTTTATTCAAAAATATGTTTAACCCCTTTTTTAAAGTTATCTATTGAATCCACTGTCACAACCTCCTTTGTTAGAGAATTTCACAGTTTAACCACCTTTACTGTGAAGAGCTATTTTCTTTCTAACCTCAAAGGATGTCCTCTTGTCAATTGTAAACCTCTTGCAACAAAAAAATAATTTGACAAAGCCTTGTATTGACCTAGGATGTATTTATATAAGGTAATCATATCCCCTCTTAGGCGCCTTTTTTCTAGAGAAAATAAGTATAATTTGGTTAGTCTTTCTTCATAACTTAGCCCCTCAATTCCCCTTATTAGTATTATATTTCTCTGTACTTTTTCCAGCTCTAAAATGTGGTGCCAAAAAATGTACTCCATAATTTAAATGATGACATGCTAGGGATTTGTATAGTGGCAGAATTATATTTGCTTCCCTTGCTTTTATACCCTTCTTAATACATGCTAATATTTTACTTGCCTTTGCAGCTGCTGTTTGGCATTGAGCACTCTTACCTAGGTGGTTGTCCACAATTATTCCCAAATCCCTTTCAATATCTAATACGCTTAGAATTGCTTCATTAAGAATATACATTGCATGGCTATTTACCCTCCCAAATTAATAGCTTTACATTTATTTGTATTAAATCTCATCTGCCATTTAGTTGCCCATTCCTTATTTCGGGCAACTGCATAGTGGTGTTGGTTTTGCTGAACTGGCTTATATCAGCTTCCTTAGACTGAAAAGATACTATAAACTTAGTAAAATCTGATAGATATATGGTTATAGTTTTCATAGGCACATATTTTGTGTGAGCCAAGCATTTTATGATTTCTATGCTTGCAGTTTTATAAATTTATATATTAGATTTTATTTCTTGTATTTTTCAACTGTTACTTCTTGCTTTATTTATCAATACTCTTCTCTTAACACTAAGTAAAATAAATGTACTTTTGCCATTTTTAAAAGTACACAATCAATAAATATGTTATTCATCATTTCAGTCTGAGAATGTATTCCTGTATTCCCAGTATAATCTGAGTATTTATTAAAAAAACAATATGTGATCTACGAGGCAGAATCCAATTCCCACACTCATCACACTGTATTAGTGAATCGAGGAGACACTGTGTTGTTGTTGTTTAGTCTTTCAGTCATGTCCGACTCTCCTTGACCCTATGAATTGCAGCAAGCAGGTACATCCCATAAGGTTTGCTAGAGTGGGAAACTGAAACTAGAGTGGGTTGCCAGTTCTTCTCCAGTGGATTGCAATTTGTCTACACTACTACTCTACTATGACCTGCCCTTCTTGGGTAACCCTACATGGTATAGCTCACAGCTTCATTGAAGTACACAAGCCCCTTCACCAGACATCTTAATGATCCAGAAGGGGGACACCTTTGTCAAATAAAGATAAGGTAAAATAAAAAAAACATGTAACCCCCTACAATCCACATTCTAACATACCACATAATTATGCATACATAGCCAAACTGTTCACTGGAAGGTTTAATCATCAGGCTGAAGCTCAAATATTTTGGCCAAATCCTGAAAAGACAGGATTCCTGATAGAAGACTCTGATAATGGGAAAGATTGAAGGCATGCGAAGAAGGGGACGACAGAGGCGGAGATAGATAGATGAGGATATTGAAGTAATGAACAGGAGCTTAGAGGGGCAGTGAGTGGCAGATGTGCCTGGAGAGAGTCGGACACGACTGAATTCCTAAAGAACACCAAGGATTTTATTTATCAAGTGGTAGTAAAAGTGGGAATATAAACTGAATACGCATGCCATGAAGAATTTGGTACTGG
This sequence comes from Discoglossus pictus, assembly GCA_027410445.1. Taxonomy (NCBI): domain Eukaryota; kingdom Metazoa; phylum Chordata; class Amphibia; order Anura; family Alytidae; genus Discoglossus; species Discoglossus pictus. The sequence continues at coordinate 449,542,859 of CM050163.1, forward strand.
CTTTCTTGTGATACAGCCTTACGATAAGTTTACATCTTAAAAAAAACATGGAGCAGGAGACAGACTATTTCCTATTTACAGTATATTATTATCTTCTAGATTTTTAAAGAGTTAACATTTTCAGAAAAACTCTTAATGGTTTAATGTGTTAAGGTTAAAAGTACATCATCAAAAAATCTTTTATTGCAGCTGATAGGCTTCAAGTGCCAATACAGATGCATTCGACTATCAAACTAACTGTCAGCGCTAGGATTTTTGCAATCATACAATGCTACATAATTATATGAAGAGATAATTAAGAAAGAAGCTGTTATGTCTAATGTCTTTTTCATCCAATATTTTTATTTCACAGTGGAATAGCATATCACGTTTACACGCTTTTCAATTACAACATTTTGGCAGTTAAGAAGGACATGGGAACATTTAAATCAAATAAAACGTGGTAAAATTAGCAGAGTGCAGAATCCTGAATATATTTATATACTTCAAGTGTGGCAAGCAGATTTAATTGGACCCACAAAATTCTGAAATGGCAAAAAATACATAGAATATATTTGACTATGCACTGTATGTTAAAAAATTCTTTAAATTATAATACAGGGTTTGAATATATGCAATGATATATATGTTTTGGATACCTTAGGCCCATTTAGAAGTGTCGGCACACCCTGCTTAATTCCCATCTGCTGACCTTGGCTAATCCCCCTACTCCACCATGGCTTCTTTCTTTCTTCAATACCTTAATACACATTTCAATACCATGCTATTTCACTAAATTTGCTGCCCTGGATAGAATTTGCAGACCAGATGGGCTTTTTGGATTTGTATCTGTCATCAAATTTAGGTTTCACTCTCACCTCATTTCTGCTCTAATACTGTCTGTTTGAGTCTCCCACTCATTAAATTTATTTTTTAATTCTATACCCCTACCCTTTATAGAGGGGGGAGGGGGGAATACCCCAGATTGAATGAAGAGGGGACACACAAAATAGCAAAATTAAACGTAATCATCCATGACCAGATTTGACCACTAGAGGGTGAATGGCAGTATGGAGCAGTATGTTTCCCTCCACTTTTGACATCCCTTTTTTTTAACAGCCCTGGGAGCATGAAATGAGCAGATTCAGGAGGCTACCTGACCAGGGCCCCTCTGGAGTTACATAGCGATTTAATTAGAATAGAATATGGCCGGAATCAAAATCCATAAACCATGCTGCGGCACGTAACAAATGATTCAAACCCGTAGTTACGGGGTTAGACAGAGTCAATAGTAAAAGAGACCGTCATCATTACGTCACTAAAACATGGAGGTTAAATTTCAACCACTTACGGTTTTGAAGTCTGAGTTGCGATTGGACCCGCATTCCAGAAATAATAATTGCCATTTAATAGTGATTTGCCATTGTAACATTTACGGGATTGAGACAGGCTTAGCTGGGTCAGAGTTCAGGTTTTGACCGCCCGTAGGGTTTTTCGGCCTGTAACCCGCAGATCGTTTGTGGGTAGCTAAAAGAGGCCAATTTAATAGCCGTAACTTTTGCGGGCTCCTTTATGGGCTTCTAGAACTGCGAATTGGTGATTTTAATAAGGCCATAGAAGTACCAGAAACAGTATTTATAATTACATTGTTGTGTCTACTTTTGTGCAAACTTTTTTTAGTAATATCTTTTTACACCACAACACCTGCCTTTTGTATTTACATTTTTACTCTTGCAATATATGTAGTTGATTCATATCTTTCCAACCCACTTCTACTCTTTGTTCTTTATTCTGTGTTTTCCAGTCTTCACTCTTCCCTTTCTCACATTTTACCTCCTCCCTTTCCTCTTTTCTCTCCTCCATTCTCTGCCTCTACCTCTCCTCCATATACCATCCCTCATCCATCATTTTTTATTTTTCCCTGCTCCTTCACATTTTCTTTCTGCTTTCCTTATTCTCCCTCCTTTCTCTCCCCTTCACTTCTGCCCCAACCGCTTTCTCTCTTTCTTCCTTCTCTGTCTGTTTCTTCCATTTTCATTCACTCTCTCCTTTCTCTCACTCTGCCTTGTCTGTCTATTTCTTTTGTCTATACCTCTCTTACAGCTGAAGATTTTGCTAGATACTTTAATAGTAAAATTGAAAATATTCATAATGAACTCTCCTCTCAACGCGGCCATATCACACCTTCTCCTCAAAAAACAAACAGCAGTCTGCCTTCACCCTTTCCCAAACCTATAGCCACTATAATCTCCTTTAACCCTGTAACTGAGGATGAAGTTATTAACCTTCTATCAACCTCTCGTCTCACAACTTGTCCACATTATCCTATTCCATCACAGCTGATCCCCCCCTCTCTACCACACTTATCCCAGCTCTCACACATCTTATCAACCTTTCCTTAGACACTGGCAACTTTCCATCACCTTTGAAACAAGCTACAATTACACCCATTCTTAAGAAACCCACATCTGATCCACATCTGATCCTGCTTCTCCATCTAATTACCGCCCTATCTCTCTACTTCCCTTGGCTTCTAAACTACTTGAGCGTGTCATCTACACTCGCCTTACACAATTCATTTCCTCCAACTCCCTCCTTAATCCCTTCCAGTCTGGCTTCCGGCCCCAACACTCTACAGAGACAGATCTCACAAAAGTTACTAATGACCTGCCCTGGATCTCTCTGCTGCCTTTGACACAGTTGATCATCCTCTTCTTATCCAAATTCTCCACTCTCTTGGCATCCGTGACACTGCTCTCTCTTGGTTCACATCTTATCTAGAAAATCGAACATTTAGTGTCTCCTTCTCTGGCACCTCTTCATCTCCTCGCCCTCTAACTGTCGGTGTACCCCAAGGCTCAGTCCTAGGCCCCCTCCTTTTTTCCATCTATACATCCTCCCTTGGTGCCCTTATACAATCTTTTGGATTTCAGTATCATCTATATGCTGATGACACCCAAATCTACATCTCTGCACCTGAACTATCCCCCTCTCTGCTAGCTCATGTTGCCAATTGCCTCTCGAGCATATCCTCCTGGATGTCTGCCCGTCAACTCAAACTCAACATGTCCAATACAGAGCTCCTTATCTTTCCACCATCTACTACAGCTTTCACTCCGCAAATATCTCTCACTGTTGACAATGCCATCATCACTCCCACCTCTCAGGCCCGCTGTCTTGGGGTCCTACTGGACCCTTCCCTCTCTTTCATTCCCCACATCCAATCACTCAAAAAATCTTGTCACTTTCACCTAAAAAACATATCCAAAATACACCACTACCTCACACAAGACACAACTAAAATTCTTATTCACGCTCTCATCATATCTCGCCTCGATTACTGCAACACTCTTCTTGCTGGCCTTCCTATCACCCGTCTGTCTCCACTCCAATCCATTTTGAATGCATCCGCTAGACTCATCTACCATACTAAACGATCAGTGTCTGCAGCACCTCTCTGTCAGGCACTCCACTGGCTTCCCATAGCATCTAGAATACAATTCAAAATCATGACCCTAACAAATAAAGCCCCATATAAAGCCCTCCACAATAGTGCATCCTCCTACATCTCTGCTCTCATCCCAAAATACACTCCCACCCGCCCTCTTCGCTCTGCTAATGACCTTCTTCTCTTCTCCTCTCTCATCACCTCCTCTCACTCCCGTCTTCAAGACTTTTCACGTGCTGCCCCTATTCTTTGGAAATCTTTACCTCGCACCACCAGACTATCTTCCTGCCTCAGATCCTTCAAAATCTCTTTAAAAACACATCTATTCAAAAAAGCCTATCATCTTTAGCCTCTTCATTCACTATGCATCTCTCACTCTCCTGTACCTCACCCATACCCTTTAGAATGTAAGTTTGCAAGTTTTAATCTTGTGAGGTGCTTTAGGGAAAGCACAGTGTATATCAGATTGAAAGCTCAATAACAGGGTCTTCCATTATTTTCATTGTGGGGTATTGTTTATACTTGTACCTAACCCCTGTATTGCGCTGCGGAATATGTTGGCGCGTTATAAATAAAGGATAATAAATAATAATATACCTCCTCCCTCCTCTCTTAAATATAGAAACATCTATCCCAGGCATGCTTCACTTCCTTACCTGTGTTTTACCACTTTCACTGGAAGGCTAATCCAGTTTTCTATTAGCCTTTCTTTAAAGTACTACTTTCTTTTATCTCTCTCTCTCTCTCTCTCAATTTTTACTTTTTTTCTCTCTGCTCTCCATCACTCTATCTTCCTTATGTTACCTCTGCTCTCTGTAGATTCTCAAGATATTATCTTTACCTTTCTGTTATACCAGTTTGTTTAAAAACATTAATTTGGAGACGAGCGCAGTTTGGGCTATTTTAATACACATATGAAAGATTGTACTTACAAAATATAAAAACTGCAGAATGATGTCCACAGTCTCTGAAACAGTCTGGTTAGGATAAATAGACCTTATAGACACAGGGGGCCTCATTATATTATCGGCCGTAAAACGGCCGCAAGGCTGCAAGGATCTCCCCTTACGGCCGGCCGTATATCTTGCAACCGGCCGTAAGCTCAGAAAACTTTAAACGTAAAAATAAATTCAAGACGGCACTGTAAAGCTCTGTAAATGCTAGGGATCATATTGGGGGACATGAGGATTAATAGCAACCCCCTCTCAAGCTTGCACATCAGCCCAAATCCGAGTTTACATTAACTCTTTATTTTCCGGCCGCAGCGTGGGCGGGTCTGAGGTGCTCCAAGCCCTCTGGACTTTTTACATGGAGTTTTGACATAAATAAAAAAGTAATTTATTTACGGATTTGAGTGTAGGGGAATGTTGGGCTACATATATAGTCTCATAAGGGTGCGGGACCTTTTTCCTGCAAGTAAGCTGCGGCTCGGTTTTAGCCTTGCAGAGAGGGTTCCCGGAGCAATTGAATAGCAACCGGGATTTTCTTGCGGCCGAAACTCTTGCGGCCGTTTTAGATCAAAGGCTTTCCTCCGGCGCAATCGGCCGCAAGGGATAGCAAGGCGCTGGCCGCAAGCCTGCCGGAATCCCCGGCCGGAGGGGAATAGAATAGGCAAATAGCTTGCGGCCGGTCCTTGCAGCCCCGCATCTCCTACGGCCGGTAATAGAATGAGGCCCAGGGTATGGGATTAATCAAAGGTTACCTTCTTAATACTAAAAAAGTCAATTATCTGACATAATACATATGTAGAAACTCCCTTTTTTAATAACCCCCCCCCCCCCCTCAAAGGTGTAAATAATCTGCCATAATACATGCACTAAAAAGGCACTGCTTGAGTTGCAGTGCCTCTATGTCAGTTTACTGCAAATTGGTTAAACTTTGTGTTGGGTAGACTCTATAGTGGATCTATAGATGGAGCTACATGTGGCATTGGGTGCCCATTTACTCTGAGCCACACACATACAGAGAATCACCCGAGGCAAGCAACTGGGACATTACAATTTAATGAAAGTATTTATGGTGTTATTTTCAAACATTAAATGCTTTTATTTTACTTGATCTTACAAAATACTTTGTAAATATATTTTTATAAAGTACTACATTTGCCCTTTAATGTTATTCTTGTGTTTATTACAAATAAACCACAAGCAGAAGTAACTGTAGGAGTTTACATGTAAATGATTCAATAACACAACACAAATTATTATTATTATTGTAGCGGAACCCATCACTGTTTTACCCTGTTTTATGATTATTCTTGGTTAAAATATGATCCTACAATATGTATGCTGGTTGATGCTCTGCAGAATATTAGCCAGACTTTTGCAGACCTAGGCTAATAGATAATCCTATTACAGAGATTCAAGAGATAAGAAAGTTGTAAAGGATCCTTGCATTTTCCAAAGTGTTTTAATTCTCTGATAAGAACAAAGAGGTGTAATTGAATCAGTGTCTGATTGTATCAAAGTTGCCAGGGAGGTGTGACCCCCCTATTGTTCTCTTTGTGTGTATTGTGTGTAGCCAAATATGGGCATGTGTATTGCCTGTGGCCAAAGAGATGTATATATAGTTCTGCAATAACAAAATAAAGTCAGTATTCATTTGACTCCCAAATTGTGTGTCGTCCAATATGGGAGGTCGGGGATGGTGAAACTGTAGTGCCTCGTGGGTATTTTATCGTATACCAGCGGAGATTTTGGACTGCGTGTTCCAGCTCCGTTACATTTGTTGGCAAGTGGTGGAATTGTTCCCACGGTCAGAAGGACAGCTACAGGAGACACCATTCCGTGGAGTACAAATTGAGGGCAACGCTAGTATCCGTACAGCGCCCCTGGCTACAGCAGGATGGAACCGGCTAGTTTTCGGACAGCGTTCCATGATGAGGATGAGAAGGAGGCCGCAGACTACAGGGAAACAGACAGAAAGGAAATCTGGTATGATGCCCTGCAAGATGCCCAATGGCGGCGAGGTGAGAGTCTCCCCAGTGATGAGCAGCGGCTACAGAAGCGTGTGGCGATGCGGATGTATCTATTGGGAGAGCAGCCCCTGGATGAGTGGGTGACAAGACTAGAGACCCTGGTATGGCGAGAGATCTGGCTAGACAACGCATACCAGGCCCTCTGGTGGTATACCGTTCGACTTACCTCCTGGACGGCTGAACACGACTTACCGGAGGGGGATGATTATGATGGCCCGGGTTTATTATGGGATGCCTTGGAGGACGATATTGATCTTGGCAGCACGGAGGGGTCTAGGTTTTGGGACATCTACGACTACCGGATGGGCATGTATGTCTGGGATGACGAAGGCGAGGTGAGCAAAGACATGACCCACCTGGTAACGAGAGAGTGGGAGCTGGAGCAGGACTACCAACACCTGCTCAGCCTTGTGCAGCCCCAACCTACTCGACAAGCAGAACCAGACTTCATTGACTGGTCCTGGGATGACCTCCAGATGGCAGGTAGAGATGGGACCGAGGTCTCTCTACCGGCCCTACAGGGGGCAGAAGGTGTCGTCCTTTCCCCCCAGCGGCAGTGTGAACCCCAGGGGGCAGAAGGTGTCGTCCTTTCCCCCCAGCGGCAGTGTGAACCCCAGGGGGCAGAAGGTGTCGTCCTTCCCCCTCAGCGGCAGTGTGAACCCCATGGGGCAGAAGGTGTCGTCCTTTCCCCCCAGCGGCAGTGTGAACCCCAGGGGGCAGAAGGTGTCGTCCTTCCCCCTCAGCGGCAGTGTGAACCCCAGGGGGCAGAAGGTGTCGTCCTTTCCCCCCAGCGGCAGTGTGAACCCCAGGGGGCAGAAGGTGTCGTCCTTTCCCCCCAGCGGCAGTGTGAACCCCAGGGGGCAGAAGGTGTCGTCCTTCCCCCTCAGCGGCAGTGTGAACCCCAGGGGGCAGAAGGTGCCGTCCTTTCCCCCCAGCGGCAGTGGGAACCCCAGGGGGCAGAAGGTGTCGTCCTTCCCCCTCAGCGGCAGTGTGAACCCCAGGGGGCAGAAGGTGTCGTCCTTTCCCCCCAGCGGCAGTGTGAACCCCAGGGGGCAGAAGGTGTCGTCCTTTCCCCCCAGCGGCAGTGTGAACCCCAGGGGGCAGAAGGTGTCGTCCTTCCCCCCCAGCGGCAGTGTGAACCCCAGGGGGCAGAAGGTGTCGTCCTTTCCCCCCAGCGGCAGTGTGTACCCCAGGGAGCAGAAGGTGTCGACCTTCCTCCACAGCTGCAGTGTGAACCCCAGGGGGCAGAAGGTGTCGTCCTTCCCCCTCAGCGGCAGTGTGAACCCCAGGGGGCAGAAGGTGTCGTCCTTCCCCCCCAGCGGCAGTGTGTACCCCAGGGAGCAGAAGGTGTCGACCTTCCTCCACAGCGTCAGTGGGTACTCCAGTGGGCCAAAGGTGTCGTCCTTCCCCCCCAGCGGCAGTGTGAAACACAGGGGGCAGAAGGTGTCATCCTTCCCCCCCAGCGACAGTTTACCCTAACCAGGGGAGACACCAATCTCCCAGACGGCGCAGATGGGACCGTGGTCTCTGCGCCCACAGCTTGTCCAGATCCCCAACTACCGTCACTGGGACAACCGGAGGAGGGGGTAAGTACAAATTCCCCTCCCCAGCTAACTTCTAATGTGGCCCCAGGGTTAACAGAGGAAATGTTAACCCCCACTGACCCCCACGTTTCCCTGGCTACTGAGCCGGAATATGTCCCAAGTACCCCAGCAGAAGAGCTGGCATCAGGGCAGAGTGCCGCGGGCCTCTGCCCCTCAAGTCCCCTCAGCGTGTTGCACCATCACCCCAGCGAAATATCCAGGTGCCTGGTTAGACTTCCCCCCAAAGGGGAGATGTGTGACGAAGTGCCCTTCGCCACTTTGGCTTGGAGAGGACTGTTTGCCAGCCTCCTGCCCTGCGACTATGGCCCTGGTACATATTGCCCTTTGGAACCAGTGTTCGGCCATACCAGAGTGTAAGTCACTCATTCTGGCCCTTTACATACAGGGGGGTCATTCTGTACTTGCCCTGTGGGAGCGGTGATACCCCAGATAGCTATGCCATGGAGCCCATTCATATAATGAAAGCCTATGGGAAAGACTTTAGCTACATGGCAATTGAACTGTGTGAAGAGGATCTGAGCGCTATTCGGTGGTTTTGTGCGCTCAGATCCCAGCTATCTGGGGATATGGGAAATGTGAGTAAATGTGAATTGCAGTAATGCTGATGGGTTGTCAAACTAGAGAATTGACCAACAAATACTTTTGTCCGGACATCCCCAGGCCGATCCGTTGGGATCAGACCGTGTATGCCGGCTTATGGTCACGGGGGAGGTGTGTAGCGGAACCCATCACTGTTTTACCCTGTTTTATGATTATTCTTGGTTAAAATATGATCCTACAATATGTATGCTGGTTGATGCTCTGCAGAATATTAGCCAGACTTTTGCAGACCTAGGCTAATAGATAATCCTATTACAGAGATTCAAGAGATAAGAAAGTTGTAAAGGATCCTTGCATTTTCCAAAGTGTTTTAATTCTCTGATAAGAACAAAGAGGTGTAATTGAATCAGTGTCTGATTGTATCAAAGTTGCCAGGGAGGTGTGACCCCCCTATTGTTCTCTTTGTGTGTATTGTGTGTAGCCAAATATGGGCATGTGTATTGCCTGTGGCCAAAGAGATGTATATATAGTTCTGCAATAACAAAATAAAGTCAGTATTCATTTGACTCCCAAATTGTGTGTCGTCCAATATGGGAGGTCGGGGATGGTGAAACTGTAGTGCCTCGTGGGTATTTTATCGTATACCAGCGGAGATTTTGGACTGCGTGTTCCAGCTCCGTTACAATTATTATTATTTAATATGAAACTGTAAAGACCAGGAGCTCTGTAACCTTGTGTTTTCATGTACTTAGTTTTAGTAGACCATCTGTTTGTTTATCTAGTGTTTCAGACTAGGATGCAAAGAGAAAAAGCTATCGCACATAATTGCTGCAACATCTGGATGTATGTTTAGCTGTGTGAGTGACAATGTCAGATCTACCCAGTAGTGTTTTGCTGAACCAAGAAGGCTTAGTATCTGCTAAAATATCTACATGAACCTGAAGGTGCAAATTGCATAAGAAATACAATTAATAAATATATTGTAGAAGTTCATATTTCCATAGTTTATTGTTCTTAATAATTTCATTGAAAATGTATTAACCTTTAACTATAAAGCTCCAACAATTCATGCAGTGCTATATATAAGGGGCAAATTAATTAAATACAGGGGGTATGTGACACTTAACATTGCAATAACACATTTTCATATAGAAGCTGGATATGTCTCTGCTCTTGAGAGTTTGCATAAGAAGTGTTTAGAAATTATATGAAGAATCATTAACTATTGGTACCTATTGTGACAAAGTGCCCTTCGCCACTTTGTCCTGGAGAGGACTTATTGCCAGCCTCCTGCCCTGCAACTATGGCCCTGGGACATATTGCCCTTTAAAAATAGTATTCGGCCATACCAGAGTGTATGTCACTCATTCTGGCCCTTTAAATACAAGGGGGTCATTCGGTACTTGCCCTGTAGGAGCGGTGATACCCCAGAAAGCTATGCCATGGAGCCTATTCATATAATGAAAGACTATGGGAAAGACTTTAGCTACCTGGCAATTGAACTGTGTGAATAGGATCTGAGCGCTATTCAGTAGTTTTGTGCGCTCAGATCCCAGCTATCTGGGGATATGTGAAATGTCTGTGTGTTATGTGTAAAAGGTGACTTTATGTATTTTAAAGTGGTTTATGTTTTTTTTTGCAACCATGTGCTCAATGGAGTCTGCCTCTATCCCTGGATAATTGGATTACTTTCCCCATTGTCTCCAGTACAGAGGCCTCTGTAAAACCTGTTTGTAAAATGTATTTTCCCTCTCCTTGAAATGTTTATTGCTGTGAATGCTGTATGAAGTGTGCGTTTGTTTTGTTCTTGAAATGTGAGGAAATGTGAATTGCAGTAAGACTGATGGGTTGTCAAACTAGAGAATTGACCAACAAATACTTTTGTCCGGACATCCCCAGGCCGATCAATTGGGATCAGACCGTGTATGCCGGCTTATGGTCACGGGGGAGGTGTGTAACGGAACCCATCATTGTTTTACCCTGTTTTTATGGTTATTTAATTATTATGGTTAAAATATGATCCTACTGTTATACTGTATGTATGTTGGTTTATGCTCTGCAGAATATTAGCCCAGACTATTGCAGACCTTGGCATAATTGATAATCCTATTACAAGGGCTCCTCATAAGATAAGGAAATCTATTGTATAAAGTGTTTTCATTATAAGACATAAGAACAAAGAAGTATAATCTGATCAATGTCTGATTGTATCAAAGTAGCCAGGTAGTCTCAGGGAGGTGTGACCACACCTATTGTCTCTCTATGTGTATTGTGCGGCCAACTATGGGGGATGTGTATTGCCTGTGGGAAGAGATGTGTATATATATTTCTGCACATCAAAATAAAGACAGTAATCTTTGACTCCCAATTGAGTGTTGTCCAATATGGGAAGTTGGGGATGGTGAGACTGTAGTGCTTCTTGGATATTTTACCGTATACCAGCGGAGATATTGGATTCGTGTTCCAACTCCGTTACACCTATGTTTTGGTACTTTATTGGTATTGCAATGTTGCTGATTAATTATTATTTCCAGTCCCAATCATGATGTTGTTGACTCTTTAGAACAAGAGTTGACAGATTTACGTGAAACTTAGGAGACAGACAGGTTTATAAGGAGCCAGAGAATGGATCACATATATAGTTGTGAGCATACGAGCTGTTGCTCACACTTGCGGACTCGCACAGCGAGCCCGCAAGAACTGCGTCCCTCGCGAAGTGAGGGACGCAGTTCTCCGCAAATGCGGGTCCTCGCGAAGCGAGGGGCCGCATTTGCGGAGGTGGAGGCTCTAACGTCGGCTGTGTTTCCGCAAATGCGGACCCTCGCAAAGCGAGGGGCCACATTTGTGGTGGTGGAGCATCCCAACATCACCGCAAATGTGGATCCTTGCGAAGCGAGGGGCTGCATTTGCGTTGGTGGAGTATCTCACCTCGGCTGTGTTTGTCTGCAAATGCGGACCCACGCAAAGCGAGGGGCTGCATTTGCGGGGGTGGAACATCCCAACGTCACCGCAAATGCGGATCCTCGCGAAGCGAGGGGCTGCATTTGCGGTGGTGGAGTATCCAACCTCGGCTGTGTTTGTCCGCAAATGCGGACCCTCGCGAAGCGAGGGGCTGCATTTGCGGTGGTGGAAGGTCCAACGTCGGCAACACACACACAATCGCAAGACTTAAAAAAAAAAAAACTCAAAGGCGCCTCACACGCGGTTACACACACACATGCAAGACTTAACAAAAAAAAAAAATCAAAGGCGCCTCGCACGACTTAGAAAAAAAACAACTGCATCGTACACGTAAAAGCCAACTGCGTCCCTCGCAAAAAAAAAAACGTCCGCATCGCAAAAAAATACGGCCGCGATACGAGCCATTCCCAACGCGCAAAACCGGCCTAAAACGGCGCGCATGAAAACATCAGAAACACAAGAAATAAACACAACGAACACATAAAAAGCTTACTTACAGCAAGGGGGGGCATCCGGCACCTTGAAAAGTTTGAACGAGTTTAAACTGCCGAAAATCACCTAAGCGAGAGAAAAAATGGCAGCCGAACAAAACGAAAACGAGGCTTCAGACGTAACTATACTACAGTGACTCGCAAGACTGAAACACATACTATGCGGAACATACCACACTGATATTAACCACCATTTTAAAAACTACTACGCACAAAATGGAGGATGGAACGCAAATTGTAAGCTGGAACGCAAATAGCGCATGCGTATTGCGTTCTAACGGTCTCAGGCACTTCAAAGTTTATAAATACTGCCTACTTTCCAGAAAATTCTACATTTCTACTCAGGTGATGAACGGAGTGACTGGATAGTTAACTGCTGCTGTTACTTGAGAACAGAATTGTTTCCTAATTTACTACTTTACATTGTGCAAATTAGAACTGAGAGGTAAGCTATAATATATTACATTTTATTAACAAGACAGGACAAAAAAAAAAAAACTTTAACTATAAAAATGTCATTCATGTATAGTGACATGTGGCACGCACATTTATGTTCATAGCCCCTACAACAAACTAATCTTAACCCAAAGTAATTAAACAACTATATTTGAATGACATAAAAAAAAAAATACTATTAAAATATGATTCATGTATAGTGAGTGACATGTCACACGCACATTTATGTGTGTAGGCCCAAAAACAAACTAATGTTAATTGAAACTAATTAAAGAAGTATATTTAAATGACATTAATTTATTGTAATTCAATATATCACCTAAAGCTCAATCTTTCTCCTTTTTTTACTATTCAAACAGACATGTGCATTGTGAACCACAATCCCTTTTAAAGAACACAAACAAAGAAGAAGAGGTAAGATAGAAAAATAGATTACATGCTGAAAAATACCATGCTTTGCTAAATCAAAAAGAAGAAATATACAATTAACCATTTCATGTTCTTTTTCAAACAGACACTACAAGAAGAACGGCGGATTAAGATTGTCAGGAGGGGACCCTCTGTCATTCCACACTTCAATTTGCACTGTAGAAAAACATTAAAGCTTGATAAAAAACACTAATTTAGCAAATCAAGTATGCAACATATGGTAGACACCAAATAGGATTGTACAAAAAATCACACTAACAAATAGCAAAGTAAATTAATATTCTTCTTTAATGTTTAAGAACCTATAAGCCTTACAAAGAAGCCTAAATAAGCATACCAAAAGTGGTACACACAAAACAAGTGTCAAATATGTATATTAATAACTAAACAACTTTCCAAACATACACATCTCATTGCTGTCATTTTTTGACGGGCAAATCGCTATTTATATATAGTAACTAGCAACTTGCCCGTCAAAAATTACGGCAATAAAATGTGAATCCTGGCAATGCTCTTTGCCACAAAATGGGAGCCTCTCCCCCTTTACTTTAGTGGCCTTGCGATGAGTCTCATTTCCCCCCTCCTCTCCCTCCCTTGTGTCTCCTTTTCCCCCCTGTGTTTTTACTCCCTCTCCCACCTGTGTTTTTACTCCCTCTCCCCCCTGTGTTTTTACTCCCTCTCCCCCTGTGTCTTTACCCCCCTGTCCCCCCATGTCTCTTTCCCCACCTCTCCCTTCCCTGTGTCTCTTGCCCCCCTCCCCTGTGTCTCTTTTCCCCTGTGTCTCTTCCCCCCTCCCTTGTGTCTCTTCCCCCCATTTCTCTCTCCTGTGTCTCTTCCTCCTCCTCTCACACCCCTGTGTGTCTCCCCCCTCCCCTGTGTCTCTTCCCCCCTCCTCTCCATCTCCTGTGTCTCTCTTCCCCTCCTCTCACTCCCCTTTTTCTCTCCCTCCTCCTCCCACTCCCCTGTGTCTCTCCCTCCTCTTACTGCTTTGTGTGTCTCTCCCCCCTCCTCTCACTCCCCTGTGTCTCTCCCCCCCTCTTCTGTGTCTCTTCCCCCTCCTTTCATTCCCTTGTGTCTCCCGCCCTCCTCTGTGTCTCCCCCTCCTCTGTGTCTCCCCCCTCCTCCTCTCTCTCTCCGCCTCTGTCTCGTTGCGCCGCAATGCACATGCACGCCCCGCTGCGCGCACGGACAGCCGTGCGTGCGCCCCGCCGGCATGCACATGCGTGGCTTACGCCGCGCAATGAGCAAGCGCGGGCGTTGCGGCAATCGGAGTTGTCAAACTGCGATTTGTGGCAAGCGTGACGACGAATCGCAGTTTGACAACTATTTTATGTGATATATGTATAATAACTAAACAGTGAGAAACCAACAGGAGCATTTTAGAAGCCGTGACTCCCTGGCCCCTGGGATATGTCAAGCCATGCTGATCCCCAAAAGAGATTTAGAACATCAACATCTTATCTGCATTAAATGATCTCCTGATTGGGCAGGGACTCTGTGAAAATCACTCATAGATCTGCAGATTCCTTGGAGACAGTACCATTTCAGGGAATGTACTGGAGTTACAGGCTCAAGTCCATAGACCGATCAAATTTGTCCAGTGATAACTGTCTGTTACGAAAAGGCCAAAAGTTGCTCTTTAGATGTATGAAAAGATGAAAGAGATTCTACAGAAATCAAGAAATTCAATAATGAGCCCTTCTGATGTCAAATCCACTATGTATCAATCTTATGCCTAACTGTTGACCTTTTAAAGACATGTTTGATGTGCATATATTGTTTTAATGCTTTATTTTGTGAAATTTTATGCGTATGTAAAACACGAAACTATAAACACTGTACCTTGTTAAATGACTTGAACAACTATATACACATACATAATAACTACTACTACTGCAGAAAATATAATAAAAGGTCATCACAGAGAGCATTATCTGCATGATGACTTGGCAGAGATGATAACTGCAAATATATGAAATAAGATTCAGTACGGAGCACTATGTTTACTGTCATGATTACATTGTTTAGTAACTAATATTACCAGTAATTATGGATATGGACAAGGGAGCATGACATTGTTGCATTGTGATTATGTATTATTGTGTGAGGTTATACGTTGCCTGTACATTGTTATCATGTATACTAGTTATAATATGTTATAGAGGGAAAATGTATATAGAGCAGGAGAATACATGAGGATAAGGTAAAAATGCTCTGCACATAAGCTTAACTGCAGAACATTGCATCCTAACACATACAGGCCTTGATAAACAGCAGCCAAGACAGATGCATGTAATACAAGGTTTTCTGCCCTAGCTAGCTATAGACACCTGCCATATTATTTAGATATCTGATGAGTTTTATCTCAAGTGCTTTATAGCAACCAAGGCTGCAAGGCAGATGTGTTTCATTATACATATACACAAAGGTACACAAGGGTGTGGTATGGGAGATGTATAAATAGGTTAGTTCTATGATTCAATAATGTCCAGTGTTAGTTTCACATATCCACAGTGTGAGGCTGTTTTTGTGTTTGTATCCTGAATTGGGTAATGATCTTGCCATAGGCCACTAGTAACCCATATCTAGTATTCTCTGATTGTACCATTGGGCATTACCCTCTTCAGAAGCCACCTTTTGTGCCAGAGAGAACAAGAATTATATGATTCTGCTGGGGTAGGTTTGAACTACGTTCATATTAAGCCCCCTTGAAGAAGCAGATTGTGACAATTACATATTAATTTCGTGATCCTGTTCCTTAAAAAAAAAAAAAAATTAAAATAAATTACATAGATTGTGATTTCAAATATAGAATTAAAACTATTGCAGCTCTTGTAAGTTACTGAACAGCATTTCAACCCATAAATAAATACTATGAGGCTCATTCAATTGAGGCTTCGGAAGTTATGTAATGTAGGACTTATGTCTGTGGGACTGCTGCCGCCACCTCAACTTATGTTGCTATTCAATTGGCCCAGTCCAGAAGTCCCGGGCTGATAGAGAAATTCGGATTGCCATGCCGTCGGACGTAGCATTACCAGGCTTGAACATGTTAGGGGAGCAAGCCCGTAACGTCCAATGCAGGAACAGCAAATGGAAACAGAGATCGTTATCATGACATCAATGAAATCCAATCTCCAGGCCTGTAACTTGTAATTGAAGCACAAAGGACTTTGAAAAATGTAGGTTGTATTTCAAAGTCTTACGGGCTTCAATTACGAGTTACGGGCTTGGAGGTAAATGAAGCCCGTAGGACTTTGAAATCCAACCTCCAAGACCGTAGGGCTTTGGACTGGAATTTTTACATGAAATAAAGTATTTTATTTTGGGCGATTTTCGGGCTTGAGAATGTTGTGCTATTAATTCTAAGACCTAACATTGCTTTCCTTTTTAATGAAAGTACACTATTGATTTTTTATTTGCATTTGTAGTGCTCCATACATGTCATTAAGCCCTTTGATACCCTTAACTTGTGGTTCGAGTTTTGCCATTTGCGGGCTTGACGGAGTGGTTAGTGGGGAATCGGAGCAACCGAATAGCGATTTGCGATTTTTAGCCTTGCAAAACTGAAAGTTTAATGGCTTGGAGGGCATTAACTTGCGATTTAAAAAATCACTATGAATCGCATCTAGGAGCCTGTAACTTGATCGGAGCCTGCTAAAAGATGCCAATTGAATAGCAAATTAAGTTACGGCCTCCATTTCCGAGCCTGTATCTTCAGAGCGGATCAATTGAATGAGGCTCAATATATGCATTTGACAGCATGTTTTCTTATATATAACATTTTATTCTACTATATTTTAAATAAAGAACCATTTATTTTCCCCTTTTTTATCTGAAACCACGCTGCTATTTTTGAGTAAACACTAGCTTTTGAAGAAAACTTTTGTGTATGAGACAAATACAGAACCATATTAATTTTCTGCCTGATATTTTATATTGTTTTTCTGTGTGATAGTGTGCCACACTCCATCCTGGAATCCCTCTAAGGCTTTACACTATCTTTTCCTTATGGTAATTTCAGATTTTAAATTGTCATGCTGTTTTACCTTTTTAATTATAAGATAACTGTCAGTTCTACATGAGTACACAGCATAGGGAAAAGGATATCTTCTTTGCATTCCAACTTGTAGAAGCCAATAATCTGTTATCTGCATTAAAAAAGAGTACCAGATGCTTCTTTATAGGTACACTATATTTCAAGACAGGATAACTAACATACAGTATGTCTTTGGAGCTAAATATGTCTAAGTTCAACATACATCTCTCTTTTCATGTCAAAAAAGGATTATAGCTGTGAATTCAATAAGCAGGTTTGTTTAATCTCTTCTGGGTGATCTCTGCCTCCTTTAACACACCATCTCCTTGTAAAAGTAACACAGAAAGCAAATATTATTATGGTTTATCTTTCACACTGGCTCCCTAATAGGCTCTTGTTCTGTCGTTTGACATAATTTAATACTTTAATTATTGAGGAATATGGACTCCAGTAATTGGAAATTGTGGCCTGTTTTAAAGGCATAATTTATATACTTTCCCAGCTTAGCATATATTATAAAAATGACTAATTCCACTTTTAATAACCTTAATTTCACAATAGTGGAGATCATCAAAACAATATATTACAACATAAGAAGCATGAAACTTGGTTTTGAACTACCTTTCTATCCATTAGATAAGTAAAAAAATAAATATATATATATATATATATATATATATATATATATTTAATATATAAATATATATATATATATATATATATATATATATATATATATATATATATATATATATATATATATATTTAATATATACACACATATATGTGTGTATATGTATTGTGGTGTACTGCCACCCATTGGATGGTGCAACTCACACAGTATTGAGGAAATCCGCTCCAGGCAACTTTGAGTTAACTTCCTGGAGCTGTGTGAATTGAAGCCTTCAGGTGTGATACGCCTTTTAAAAGACACACAGGGAATGGAGGACTGGGGAGGTCCTGGCCTAAGCAGTGAGAGCAGAGTGTGGAGTCTACTGAAAGAGGCCCAGTTGCTGTGCTGCTGATGGCAGCTAGAGCCAGCAAAAAGAGAAAGGTTTGCTTGCTGTTCATGTGTGGATCTACAATCTGGGATGGATGCCGCTGGCAAAGAATACGTAAGGACACAGGAAGCTTGTGGATCTGTGGAGTGAGAGAGAAAATCTCCAGCAAACAAAGTAATTGCAGCTGCCTGTGTGGAGCAATAAAGACACAGAGAGAGAGAGAGAGAGAGAGAGAGAGAGAGAGAGAGATAGAGATAGAGATAGAGACTGCATACAGAGGACTTGCAGGTCTATTTGCCAAAGGGATGCTGTCTTATATGTATTATATTAAACCCCAGGGAAGAGACTGAGGGTTTGGACCATCAGCACAGTAAGAAGAAACTGCAGTATCAAAGGGGTTCTGGGGTAGAGCATAAGGAGTGAGGGTGGGCCTATGCTCTGCCCATAGTTATTACTTCAAACAGTAAAAAGTATCCTGCATTACAGAGACTGTAAGAGTGCATACAGGAAAAGGAAATCAGTGCTTAATTTATTTGTCCTCTGAGACAGACAAGCTGCTTCGGTATAGTCGGGGCGTTCCTGAAGTCCAGTTAGAACGTTTATGCAGATGTTTATTTTTGACAATAATTCTGTTTATAGTGTTTTTTTGTTTGTATAAACAACTGCACTACTTATGAACCGTTCTTTTAAAGTGGGAACAGTTTATACGGCCATCCTTGTCACAGGTTATATATATATATATATATATATATATACATATATATATATATATATAGTACATTTGTGTTCACATTTGAATGTCTAAAACAAGTTAAAAAACTTGTTTCCTGCTCAGAATTCTGAGAAATACAGTTATTACACTGCATTCTGGGAAGCTAAGCAGGGACATGCAAATGTTCCCACAAATGCCTCGCCCCTCAATACATAAACCATTTTAAACATGGCTTCCTATAAGCTTATGCCCGCTGCATTACACAGCTTTTATGCAAAGCCAAGGTTGGATTATACGCAAGATGGGAATCCTACCCACGTACAGCAGTTTCAAGGTTACTGCTTATCATCAGCATGGAGCGGGATCTCAGCTTGTGTTGTGGACCTTATGACTAGGTAGGTCACCACAACTATCATTTAATATATGGTGGCCAAAAGAGCGATAGAATATATATATATATTTATAAAAGTGGAACTATACAAAACCTTAGACGGCTTATGTTAAAAAGTGTGTCACCGACTGTGGCTTACATTTCCCTGTATAGTTTGTGTGTTTATTCAATTGAAAATAAAGAAAGATAAGGAACCTCATTCAATTGCAAGGCTGCAACTCAATTGGAGTAGGACGTATGTCTGTGTGCCTGCTGTGAGCCCACAGCGGCCGCAACTTATGGTGCTATTCAATTGGCCGGGCCCGCAAGTCCCTGCCCGATAGTGCACATTGTAAACCATGCTATCGAAAGTAGCATTTGCCAGCTTGAACATGATCACTGATGCAAGGCCGTAACTTGCGGTTAGAAACAGCCAATGGAATCTGGGTCCGATCGTGACTTGTGGTTCAAGCCCGTAGGACTTTGAAATCCAACTTCCATTTTTTTTATTGAAGTCCTACGGGCTTGAACGACAAGTCACGATCGGACCCAGATTCTATTGGCTGTTTCTAACCGCGAGTTACAGCCTTGCGTCAGCAATAATGTTCAAGCCTGTAGGACTTAAATGAAAAACGGAGGTTGGATTTCAAAGTCATACAGACTTGAATTATGTTAAAATCGGACTTACATTCCAGATATGATACAATATTGATAAAGCCGTAAATATGATATTCTATTACATGCGAGTTCCATTATATGTATTAACATATTGATATAACACGGAAATTACAGTATTCAACCCCCATGACTTTTTACCTATTTTGTTCAATTACAGTCTTAAGTTCAATGTTTTGTTAATCTGAATTTTATGTGATGGAACAGAACACAATAGTCTAAGTTTGTGAAGTGAAATGAGAAAAATATATACATAAAACTATTTTTTAGAAACAGAAAATTGGCATGTGCGTGTGTATTCACCCCCTTTTTTATGAAGCCCATAAAAAGCTCTGTTGCAACCAATTACCTTCAGAAGTCACATGATTAGTGAAATAATGTCCACCTGTGTGCAATCTAACTATCACATGATCTGTTATTACATATACACACTTTTTTTGAAAGGCCCCAGAGGCTGCAACACCTAAGCAAGAGGCACCACTATTCAAACACTGCCATGAAGACCAAGGAACCCACCAAACAAGTAAGGGTCAATGTTGTTGAGAAGTACAAGTTAGATTTAGGTTATAAAAAATATCCAAATCTTTGATGATCCCCAGTAGCACCATCAAATCAATCATAAACAAATGGAAAGAACATGGCACAACAGCAAACCTGCAAAGAGACGGCCCCCACCAAAACACACGGACCGGGCAAGGAGGGCATTAATCAGAGAGGCAGCACAGAAACGGAATGTAACTCTGGAGGAGCTGCAGAGTTCCACAGCAGAGACTGGAGTATCTGTACATAGGACGACAATAAGCCGTACACTCCATAGAGTTGGGCTTTATGGCAGAGTGGCCAGAAGAAATCCATTACTTTCAGCAAAAAACTAAATGGCACGTTTTGAGTTTGCAAAAAGGAGAAAGGTGCTCTGGTCTGATGAGACTAAAATTGAACTTTTCGTCCATCAAAGAAAACGCTATGTCTGGCGCAAACCCAACACATCACATCACACAAAGAACACCATCCTCACAGTGAAACATGGTGGTGGCAGCATCATGCTGTGGGGATGTTTTTCAGCAGCCAGGACTGGGAAACTGGTCAGAGTTCAGGGGAAGATGGATGGTGCTAAATACAGGGATATTGTTGAGCAAAACCTGTACCACTCTGTGCATGATTTGAGGCTAGGACGGAGGTTCACCTTCCAGCAGGACAATGACCCCAAACACGCTGCTAAAGAAACACTTGAGTGGTTTAAAGGGAAACATGTAAATGTGTTGGATTGGGGTCTGGGCTTTGACTAGACCATTCCAATAGAAAATCTGTGGTCAGACCTAAAGATTGCTGTACTCAAGCACAAACCATCCAACTATGAGCAGTTTTGCAAGGAGGAATGGGTAAAAATCCCAGTGGAAGATGTGGCAAGCTCATAGAGACTTATCCAAAGCGACTTGGAGTTGTGATTGCCGCAAAAGGTGGCTCTACAAAGTATTGACTTTATTGGGGTAAATAGTTATGCACATTAACTTTTTCTGTTTTTTTGTCCTATTTGTTGTTTGCTTCACAATAAAAAAAAAATCTTCAAAGTTGTGGGCATGTTCTGTAAATTAAATGATGCAAATCCTCAAACAATCCATGTTAATTCCAGGTTGTGAAGCAACAAAACATGAAAAATGCCAAGGGGGGGGGAATACTTTTGCAAGGCACTGTAAACGTGAAATCAAGTATTTTTTGGGGCTGATTTGCTTGCTTTAGAATGTTGTGCTATTAATTCTAAGACCTAACATCACTTTCCTTTTTAATAAAAGTACAGTAGAGTGTTTATATATGCATTTACAGTGCTCCGTACATGTCATTAAGCCCTTTGCGAGACCTCCTTGGTACCAGTAACTTGTGGTTGGACTTTTGCCATTTGCGGGCTTGATTTAGTGATTAGCGAGGGGGAATCAGAACAATTAAGTAACAATTTACGATTTTACCGATCACAACTCTTGCGGCCGTGAAAGATCAAAGGCTTGGAGGGGCATTAACTTGCGATTTTAAATCGCAATGAATCGCAGCCCGGAGCCCGCAAAATTATGCCAATTGTATAGCAAAGTAACTTGTAGGCTAAATTTCTGAGCTCGGATCTCCTGAAAGCCTCAAGTGAATGAGGCTCAAGGAAACTGACAAACAGTAACAATAATACGTTCATAAAATATTTTTATTAGACAGATTAAAATGATGCTCACAGAAATTCAACATACTTAGAAATAAAACCTTTATTAAAAACAAATAAGAAAATCAAATTTGAACATAAAACTTTAATGCAACACAAAAAATGGTTAGTATTATAATATGAAGATTGATCCTTGGGGAAGAACTGAAAATTCTCAAAAATAAAACAAATACCAACAGGATGGCTGAAGTGGATACATTGCACACCGAAAAATATTTATATATATAAATAGTAAATAAATAGTACATCTGTGTTCATATTTTAATGTTTAAAACAATAAAAAAAAAAAACCTGGTTCCAGCTCAGAATTCAAAGTAAAACAGTTATTACACTGCATTCTGGGAAGCTCAGCTAGGACATGCAAATATGCCCACAAATGCCTCGCTCTTCAATCCATAGCCATTATCAAACATGGCTTCCTTTAAACGTATGCATGCTGTATTACACAGCTTTAATGCAAAGCCAAGGTTGGATTTTACAGAAGCTGAGAATCCTGTCCATGTACAGCTGTTTCAAGCTTACTGGCTATCATGAGCATGGAGCCGGATCTCTGCTTGTGTTGTGGATTTTATGAGTAGGTAGTTCACCACAACAATCATTTATAATATGGTGGGCAAAAGAGCGATAGAAGTCTGCCCCGTACAGTAGTACAGTAAATAAAAAGCAGATCTGTGTTCACATTTGAATGTCTAAAGCAAGTTTAAAAACCTGCTGCCAGCTCAGAATTCTGAGAAAAACAGTTATTACACTGCATTCTGGGAAGCTGAGCTGGGACAAATAATATATATATATATATATATATATATATATATATATATATATATATATATATATATATATATATATTATTAATGCATTATGTAACTTACCTAATTGTTTAATAAGTATGTAAAAAAGCAGGTATTAAAAGTAACTAAAGGCTTTTTTTTAACGGCAAGATTTCTGCAAGTTGAAAAAATGCCACAGAAATGCAGCTTTGCATCACTGTTATGACCTACTTTTTCGGTATAAAATAATTTTAATATTTCTACTGCACTTCCCAAAACAGCCACATGAGGGCAGCTCAATGCTTTAAAAATATTACCCAATGACTTTTTATTTTAATTCAATATTTTAATCCGAATTTATTTTCATTACAAACCGTGTGCAGCTAGAGGTACAACTACTGCAAATACATTAAGCTATAGCTAAGCAGAGGCCTTCTACTGCTGAAATCTAGTGACACTAAATTAACTTCTGATGCCTCTGCTGTGTTAAAACTAAACTAATGAAAAAAGCACTCAAGCAGCACAAGACAAGACAAAAATGTGTATTTGGAAATGGATTTGTACATTTCCTAAATGAAAATGGTAAATAGTTGTGGATTTAACTGTCTGTCTACCTCACAGATTGCAAGGTGATTTCTTAAGACTATAAATGTGTATATTGGCAGTAAATTATTATTTTTTAATTACTATTTGTGAAAATACAATTTTTTACTGCATCATTAGGAAGTTGATGGGTATAATTAGAATTATTCCAATATTATTTTGTCCGTGTCACCAATTGCATTGTGTTGGGTGTATGCACGAGCTTCGGTGGTTTCAGTAGTTCTGAATTTCACATACTCCTGATACAGCCATTTTACCTTATTCAGGACCATGACGCTTACTATATAGAATTTATTCACTCAGTATTTGCAGGTTCCATTTTTTATATTACTTAAGGCTAAATCCACTGTTTTTTTTAAATAAACAGTAGAAATACGTTATTTAAAGCAATTACTGTACTCTGTCTCTGCTTAATGAGTTTTTAGCTGATGTCATAGAGAGGATAAGTGTCAATGGGCCAACACTGAACCTTGCTAAAATAGATGTATTCATGGTAGGAGGTCAGTGTCTGATGGCCATATGATTGCAACAAGGACCATTACAGTTATGTTCATCCAAACAAGTGATACATTTTGGTCTAGTGCTTGGTTATGGATTATCACTTGAAGCGCCATTGTAGTGATCTTTCAGAAAGTGATTATTTGTTTATTTAATAACTGATTACTAATTAGTAGTTTAAGAAAACAATTTGATTTGCTTTTCAAATATATATTTTAACTTGACGATTGCAGGTTCAGGCAGATCTGCTTCTCTCCACACCTTATTAGGTGCCCAGGGGGTGGGAGCAGCTCTGCTCTGGAACCTGTCCTAAATGTATTACTAGACTGCTCTATTTACCTAATACATTTTTTTTTTTTTTTTTTACAAACAATCGCCCCATTCAATTGCAAGCCCATAATTACCTTCATACAGGCCACATGTCTGCAAGTTAGAAATTTGTTACAGTTCCGGCTTTATTAATTGACTCAAGGCCGCAATTACAGGGCTAAAGCCTAAAACCGTAAACCATGAACTCATACGTAGCATTTCAGAGCATGATCAATTTAGTGTTACAATTTAGACAGAGCCAATAGTAAATTAGACCGTCATCATGACGTAGTTAAAACATGGGGCTTCATTCAAATGCGATTTGGACAATTGAATAGGGCTTTATATAAGCACAGAGCATACTTTTTTTTACGGAAGTTCTTAGTTAGTGAAGACATAACTAAAAATTTCTGTAAACAAAAATATGCTTTGTGCTAATATAGAGCCCTATTCAATTGGCCAAATCGCAATTGAATGAGGCCCTTGGAGTTTAAACTACAATCAGTTAGGATTTAGATGTCCAATATGCGATGGTACTCTCAATCCAGCAGTGTAGAAATCAATAAAAATGCATGAAGAAACTGTGCTAGTCCATGTGGGTGGCCTGATATGTATTAACTCCTTGATCCCTGGGATCAATATAACACGGAAATAAAACATAAAAAATAATCATTTTTTTATTGCAGATTTGCAAGCTTAAGATTGTTGTGCAATTAATTACAATGCCTTTCACTACCTTCTCAGTATTTTAAAATACAGTAGGGTGTTTATATTTGCTTTTACAGTGTTATGAACAGGTGTTTAACCCCCTTCCGAGTCCTATCTAGTACTCATAGAAATGTTTAATACATTTGCCATTTACGTGTTTGAAGGAAATTGCGGGCTTGTTGAATTGTAATTGAATATGGATTAGCACTGGTAACATTTGCATTCTCAAAGAAGGAGATAGGACAGAGTTACATTTTTTACAAACCGCAGTGGTTTACAAATGGATTACGAGTAGCAAAATGTAACTAATTGAATATCAGTAACTTTTATGGGGCTACATTACGGGCTCCAGTTTGGCCAATTGAATGGGGGCCAATGTATACCTGAGAAATTAAGAGTTTCACACCTTGATAAAAAAAATCTAACATTATATTATATTTATATATATTATATAAAAACAGCAAATACTAATTTAACAACTTTTAGAATACAAGTAGTGTAATTTCAATATTTTTTTTTTACTTTGTTGTTGTTCGGTTGTTCAGTCATGTCTCACTCTCCGAAACCCTATGGACTGCAGCACACCAGGCATTGCTTTAGTGAGCTCCCTAACGCCCATGCTCATTGCTTCAATAACCTCATCTATCCATCTCTGCCTCTGCCGTCTCCTTCTTGAGTACCTTCAATCTTTCACAGCATCAGAGTTTTATCTAAGGAGTCCTTTCTTCTCATGATATGGCCAGAATAGAGCTTTAACCTTATGATCAACCTTTTCAGTGAACGGTTTGTCTTAATTTTCTGATGTACTGATTGATTGGATATTTTTGCAGTCCAAGTGACTGCAAGCATATTTCTTCAGAACCAAAATTCTGATTTTAATTCTACAACGCTCAGACTTCTTTATTGTCCAGCTCTCACATCTGTATGTTTTTACTGGATATAACATAGTTCTAATTATGCAGACCTTTATTGAAAGTGTAATTAACATCCTTACTTTTAAATAGCTTGTCCAGATGTGCCATAGCTTTCCTCCCAATAAGCAAACATCTTTTAATTTCATGGCTGCAGTCACCATTGGGAGAGATCTTGGAGCCCAAGAAAATTAAATATGTCACTGCCTCCACTTCTTCCCTTGACATCTCCAATTTTCTTGAAGAAATCTCTTGACTTTCCCATTCTATTATCTTCTTCTGTCTCTTTACATAGCTCATTGTAGACTGTCTCCTTGTCTCTTCTTGCTATCCTCTTGAATTCTGCATTCAGTTGGATAAATCTTTACCTATCTCCACTACCTTTCAGTTTCCTTCTTTCCTGGTCTGCTTTCAAAGCTTCATAAGGTAATCAGTTTGCCTTCTTAGTTTTCTCTCTTTTGGGAACATTTTTTCCTGCTGTTTTCTGGAAGATGCCACGGACCTCTGTTAAGTTCTTCAGGCATTCTATATACCATGTCTAGTCCCTTAAATCTATTTGTTACCTTCATTTCATATTCACTGGGGATATTATGTATTTTATATTTACTTGGTCTGATGATTTTTCCTCTTTTCATCTGTTTAATTCTGAATTTTGCAATAAGAAGCTCATAAATCTGAGCCGCAGTCAGCTCCAGGTCTTGTGTTTGCTGACTGTATAGAGCTCCTCCATCTTTAGCTACAAAGTAGTCAGTCTGTTTTTATTTTTATATTGTCCATCTGGTGATGTCCATATGTAGAGTCATCTCTGGGGCTGTTGGCAGAGGATGTTTACTATGACATGAGAATTATCTTGGCAGAATTCTACTAATCTCTTATCTGCTTTATTCTGTACTCCAAGGCCAAACTTGCCCTTTACTCCAGATGTCTTTTGGTTCCCTTCTTTATAGCATTTCCTTTGATGAGAGTAAAACATTTTCTTGGTGTTATAGCTAGGAGGTATTTAATATCCTTGTAGAACTGGACAATTTCAGCCTCTTCAGCATCCATGGTTGGAGCATAGACTTGGATCACTGTGATGGAAAATGGCTTGACTCTTACTTGATTTTAAATCAGTCTCTGCTATGAACCTACTGGCTATAGATAACAGGTTCACTGAGTCACACAAGCCCCTTCACCACAATACGATGGCAATCCAGCATTTCAATGGAAAACATTTGACTAGATATTCAATATTTTCTTGGTTTATACTTGCATATACGTAATTGTTGTAGAATGTATGATTATTACATAAATACAATATTTCCAAATATCAATAGAAATTAGGAATTTCAAAGTGGATTTGAGTGACTGAATGTGTAATTTCCTGAAGCTCTGACATCCTGTGTTTTTATAAATGGTGGTAATTTATACTTAATTAGGCTATGTAACTAATGTAAACAACCCAACAATGAATAAATGACCTAGCCAAGCTGGAGGTTATTTCATCAATCAGCCAACAGAAGTTTGGTCTTATTTTTGGAATTATTATTCTAGGTACCGTATTTTTTTGAGAAATCAATATGAAACTATATATTGTAGTAATTGTGCTGGCCTAGAAGAAGGAACAGTAGATGCAATAAAATACAATAAAATGCAATAGGATTTTGATTTATATTTAGGTCCTACATCCAACTAATATTAAAACTCCTTAATAATGGTTGCTAAAAATATCATAAACAAATCATTCACTAGGGCTTACTTTCAAGTCCAGTTTAGAAGAGATGGGCTGCTGCTCTCCATATTGTAATTTAAAGTCGATATGAGCTTACTGATATAAAGACAGAAAGATTGTTTATCCCATGATGGAGTAAATCATTTGTTTACCACATGCAAGAAAATATAAGGTTTTCACAATTATAAAAAATGGACTCCAAGCTACATGTTTAAATAGATGTTGGATAAAGTTATAAGGGATTTGTCTCCTTCAGTACTCTGTGATCTAAAATTATGTGATGGATGCATTCAACTGTTAGTTTAAATCACACTGCCTTTGTACATGCCCCAGTCACATTATTATGACCGTTTTGTGCAGCACGGACAGCAGCTAGACGGCATGGTAGTGAGTCAGTAAGATGCTGGAAATCTGGCAATGGTATCTGGAGCCATGCAGACTGCAATGCATCAGACCGCTACTGAACAGTGTGTGGTGGATGATCCATACGGGAACATGGTGATAGAGGTAATTCCAAAGGTGCTCCATCGGGTTGAAGTCTGGGGAATTTGAAGGCCAGGGAAGTACTTGGAGGTCTTTGTCATGATCCTACAACCACTCCAGAACAATTCTGGCCATATTATTATTATTATTTCCTTTATTTGTAAAGCGGTCAACATATGCTGTAGCGCTATACTAGTTCAAGTCAAAACAATATTAACAAAATTAAGAAAAAAAAGGAAGAATAGAAAGCTTAAAATTATTTGTACACAGTGCTTTCCCTGAAGCCCACTAAGAATGAAAACTTGCAGACTTAGGGACTCATTCAAATGTGATTTGACCAATTGAATAGGGCTCTATATAAGCACACAGCATATTTTTTTTTTACAAAAGATTTGGGTTAGTGAAGACCTTGCTTTTGGATAGAAGTTCACTAACTAAAAACTTCTGTAAAAAAAAATATGCTCTGTGCTTATATAGAGCCCTATTCAATTGGCCAAATTGCATTTGAATGAGGCCCTTACAATCTAAAGGGTATGGGAGAGGTATAGAAGGATAATAGATGTGATTTGTATATTAGGGCTGGAGGGGATAAGCTTCTTTAAACAGGTGAGTTTTTAGTGAGTGTTTGAAGGATTTGAGGCAGGAGGATAGTCTAGTGGAGTGAGGTAAGGAGTTCCAAAGAATAGGGGCAGCACAAGAAAAGATGTGGCATGTTGCATTGTCTCGCTGGAAGATTCCATCTACTTCAGGGAAGACAATCAACATGTATAAATGTACATGATCTGCAAGGATGGATATATAAACCAATCAGAAATATGAGTGGACCCAGATAATGCCAAGAAAGCAGCTTGCGTTCTTCCAACAATGGTTGTAGAGTGTTTGTTTGCAGAGGTATTGTGCCTGACATGCCAACATCTGTCCAGTCGAGTAGAAAACATGACTCATGACAGAAGGCAACCCTTTGCCAATCATGAGAGGTCTAATTTTGGTGCTGTAGTGCAAATTAAAGCCATTTCTGACAATAAACCCTCATCCGCATGGTTGCAGTGACAAGCCATTTGCTTTGGTGCCCAATAAGCAATAGGGTTCACTGTACTGTCTATTTAGGCATGTGTGTGATAGCCCCCTGTTCATTTAGACTGTTCAACTGTAACGTGTCGGTTGGCCCTCACACATCTTTTCTGCTGATGTTCACCTCTGACATCAATGGCATGTGGTGACCTGCAGTTTCAACGACATTTATTCGAAGTGGGTCTGTTTGTCCAGTCACGGGACACTTTATCCACAGCAGCACGCGAATAGTTCACACACTGGGCTGTTTCAGAAATACTGCCACCCTTGGCCCAAAAGCCAATGATCATCCCATGACAGCGATGGTTGATATGATTGCCAAATGACTACATGTACATTGTATGGATATCACTTTTGGTATAGAATGAATGACTTTACAATATATTAGATCAATTGATATTTTTATGTTGCTTATGTGATCCAGGTTGACTGGTTTGAAGAAACACTTCAAGAACTCCTGAAGCTTAATATTTATAGTATGTTCTTCTTTTGAAGAACTTGACTTAATAATGAGACTTTCTTTTCAGAAAACACCTTTTGATATATTTACTATTATATGAAATTATATTTTACTTTTGACAACCATTTTTTTATTGGCTGCCCAAAGAAGCTTTTGAAAGATTTTCCACAAATGAATGCTACCTATAATATGATCAAATGGACCGACAAAGGAAATGCTTACAATTGGATCACAGTCTTGGTGGAAATAAACAGGTAACACACAAATCAATGGCCACCCATAGTAAATTATAATTAATAACTTTAAAGTGATATGTATTTTTTTCCATTTAGTTAATTATCAAAACAGTTTTTTTTCAAAAGAGCATACTGTAAATATAAGAAATAACTGACCCATTGTCACGACTGATTATGACATATGGATTTTAACATGTCTTTTTTATGTTTAATGTTAATTTTTGGGGATATTGCATGTTTTACTGCTATTATAATATTTGCAATAGCAAACAAATGGAGCTCATAGCATGTAACAGCTATGGTCGGAACTAGTTTACATTCATGCCTCTCCTTTGTTCTGGGGGGCTGCTTGCTCTCAGCTCAGGTAACACAAACCAGTCCCCAGGAGAGACACAGGACTATTCTGACTGGGCTATGCAATTTCAAGAAGTACAGCTATGCATGTCATTGGTGTTTGTTTATTGAAGCACTCCCCAATTCATGTTAATGTTGTTTTTTTATTTGTGTGTTGTCTTTTCTGAGATGCTGTTTGGAGAAGCCATTAAAGTTGCAGTTAGTCTGACTCTAGCATTCTAATCAATGGAATGTCTGTTATTTCTGATATGATTTTCATTCTAATCAAGGGGATGTAACATAGTTTATTATTTTTTAATAAGTTAGTAACCTTAGAGCTGAGCTTGCAACCTGTTATGTCCTGAGTTCCCCATAGAGGTATTTGCTTGTATGCTGTGAGATTGAACACAAAAAGAATGACCTAGAGGGAGAAAATTGAGGTGCCCATGGCCCCTCAACTCACGATCGTCACAACCATTATATAATACATTTCTAAGTTAAATATATAAAACTGCTTGATCTGCAACACAGAGCCAAGACTGACATTACCAGAGCAAGTAAAAGACATGTATGCACCTTTGTTGCAGATAAATCTGCAGCATTAGCAAGATATGAATTTTGCTATCAATGGAGATCTGTTAATAGACACAATGTTTACTCCGATAGTGAAAAATAGAAATCATAAATCATGAGTAAGTAGAGTTGTATTATTTTACTAAGGTATTAATGCAGGAAAATATTTGAGAAACGGCAATATATGGATTATATATGCGGCGGTACACCTGTCAAACCGTAACGCAGGTGTCCTAAGGCGAGCTCAGGGAGGACAGAAACCTCCCAGCCCTACTGCTACACGGGAGGTTTCTGTCCTCCCTGAGCTCGCCTTAGGACACCTGCATTACGGTTTGACAGGTGTACCTTCCTAAACTAGTAGGTGGGGGGGAGGGACTAGATATAAATAATGGGGTAGAAAGTGTAGAGAGTATAAGGGATAAATTAAAAACTCATAGGGGAGGAGATGGGGGGAGGGGTAGTGTAGTAAATAGGGAGGTAGTACTAAGTAACTCAAGTACAGTGGCAGTTATTTCAGAACTACAGACTCATAACATAAGGTGTATGCTTGCTAATGCCAGTAGCTTGCCAGGAAAAATGGGAGAGTTAGAATTATTAGCAATTAATGAAAAATGAGATTTAATAGGCAATACCGAAACATGGTGGCATGAATCTCATGACTGGACTATTGATCTGGATGGTTATAACCTATTTAGGAAAGATAGAGGCAATGGTAAAAGAGGAGAAGGGATTTGTCTGTATGTTAAGCCTGAATTTAAGCCTATATTCAGAGAAGATATTTATGGCAGAACGAGTGATAAAGTTGAATGCTTGTGGATAGAGTTAAATAGCGAAGCAGCAAATTCCAAAATAATATTAGTAGGAGTATGCTATAAACCCCCAAATATAGCTGAAAGTGAGGAAATACAATTATTGTTACAGATTGGAAATGCAGCTAAGCATGGTGAAGTTCTAATAATGGAACATTTTAATTACCCTGAAATAAACTGGATAAATGAGACCAGCAGTTCAACTAAGAGGAGCCGGTTCTTGAGTACACTCCAGGATCATTATCTGGCCCAGGTTATACAAGAACCTACTAGAAATGAAGCTATCTTAGATTTAGTGATCACAAATAATATTGATATAGTATCAAATGCTGGAATAGGGCAACCGTTGGGAAACAGTGATCACAACACAGTCTCATTTGAGATTGTATTAAAAAAACAAAATTTTAATGGACCAACAAAAGCTCTTAATTTTAAAAGGGCAGATTTTAACGGTCTAAGGGCAGCAATACAAAGTATAGACTGGGATAGAGAATTGATAGGTAAAAACGCTGAACATAAATGGACAACATTTAAATCCTTACTAAATATACATAGTTATCACTATATACCAAGTGGGAATAAAAGTAAAAGGAGTAAATCAAATCCAATGTGGCTTAACAATGATTTAAAGATCAAGATATGGAGTAAAAAACAGGCATTTAAATTATACAAACAAGAGGGGACAGAGACTGCTTTACAAGGAAACCCATAAGGCTTGCAAAAGGGCTATTAGACTGGCTAAAATAAAAATGAAAAATGAATTGCAAAAGAAAGTAAGACTAACCCTAAAATATTTTTTAAGTATATTAATGGGAAGAAGGCGAGGAAGGAAGCTACAGAAACATTACAATGTGACACAGACCGTCTGAAAATTAGTGACCAGGAAAAGTCAAATGAGCTAAATAGGTTCTTTTCTTCGATATACACGAGAGGTCCTGATGGAATACATCCACGGGTACTGAGGGAACTGGGTTCTGTAATAGCCAAACCATTACATTTAATTTTTAAAGATTCACTCAACACAGGGTCTCTACCAGATGACTGGAGAAAAGCAGATCTGATACCTATATTTAAAAAGGGAGCAAGAGCAAATCCGGGGAATTATAGACCAGTGAGCCTCACTTCTGTAGTGGGGAAGCTTTTAGAAGGGTTACTAAGGGATAATATACAAGAATATGTCTATTTGAACAGGATTATAAGTAGGAGTCAACATGGATTTATGAGGGATAGTTCATGTCAAACAAATCTAATTAGTTTCTATGAGGAGGTTAGTAGGAACCTGGGTCAAGGCAACTCAGTGGATGTAGTCTTTTTGGATTTTGCAAAGGCTTTTGATACAGTGCCACATGGGTGACTATTGTGCAAACTAAGAGATACAGGAATAGCAGTAAATATCTGCTCATCGATTGAGAGGTGGCTAAAAGACAGGAAGCAAAGGGTTGTTGTAAATGGAACATACTCCGGCTGGACTAATGTGGTAAGTGGGGTTCCTCAGGTTTCAGTATAAGGTCCTCTCCTTTTTAACATATTTATTCATGACTTAGAGGTGGGACGGGAAAGTAGTGTCTCCATTTTCGCTGATGACACGAAGTTGTGCAAGGTAATTAAATCAGGTAATGGTGTGCTTTCCCTCCAAAGGGCTTTACATAAAATTGAGGAATGGGCATCTAAATTGCAGATGAGATTTAATATGAATAAATGTAAAGTTATGCATCTGGGAAGGAAAAATAGCCATGCAATTTATAATCTTAATAGAGCAAATATAGGGGTATCAGATATTGAAAGGGATTTGGTAGTGCTTGTGGACAACCACCTAGGTAACAGTGCTCAAGCCAAGCCAAGTCAAGCAACAGCTGCAAAGGCAAATAAAATATTAGCATGTATTAAGAAGGGTATAGAAGCAAGGGAAGCAAATATAATTCTGCCACTTAACAAATCTCTAGTACGCCCTCATTTGGAATATGGAGTACAATTTTGGGCACCACTTCATAAAAAGGACATTTTAGAGCTGGAAAAGGTACAAAGGAGGGCAACAAAACTAATAAGGGGAATGGAGGGGCTAAGTTATGAAGAAAGACTA
The DNA here is from genome assembly GCA_027410445.1 of Discoglossus pictus. Taxonomy (NCBI): domain Eukaryota; kingdom Metazoa; phylum Chordata; class Amphibia; order Anura; family Alytidae; genus Discoglossus; species Discoglossus pictus. Next base: position 449,576,293 of record CM050163.1, read on the forward strand.
ACCAAATTAAACGTATTTTCTCTAGAAAAAAGGCGTCTAAGAGGAGATATGATTACCTTATATAAATACATCCAGGGTCAGTAAAAAAATTTGTCAAGGGAGCTTTTTGTGCCAAGAGGTTTTCAACTGACAAGGGGACACCCCCTGAGGTTAGAAGTAAAAAGATTCCATCCTTAAAGAAAGAAAAGGTTCTTCACAGTAAGGGTGGTTAATCTGTGGAATTCTCTACCAGAGGAGGTGGTGACAGTGGATTCGATAGATAACTTTAAAAGGGGACTGGATTTATTTCTAATTAAAAAGGGAATTCAGGGTTATCCTGGATAATTAGAGAGAGAGTATTGATCCAGGGAGAAAACCGATTGCCAGTATCTGGGGTCAGGAAGGAATTAATTATTTTTTTTCCTTTTGAGACAATTGTCTAAGTTTCACTTGTTTTTTTTTTCCTGTTTGCCTTCCTCTGGATTAATTAATAATAAAAAATAAAAAAAATCACTTAATAATTGATTAACAACGTATTAATTAATAACTAATCTGCATATTGCAGATCAGAGGAGATCTTAAAAGGTTGAACTTGATGGACTGAATGTCTTTTTTCAACCTTAATTACTATGTTACTATGTAACTGTGTAACTATGATTAAACCAACATTTTTCTGAAGCCAATGGTGCCTCAAGGAAGCCATTTATTTCATAATTAGATATAAAGAAATATTCATGGATTGTTGCAGAGCATTCCTATTGTATGTGACGCATATGCTTGAGATGTCCTATACTCCACAGCACATACTTCTTATATCCTTTATCATGTTACCACAGTAATGGGTCTATTGTGTTATACAATAATTGGTTGCAGCAAATACATATTTAAAATAGCTAAAAGAGTCAGAGCTAATGCCTCTGCAAAACAACTGATTTTTCAGCAACATTATCAATATATTGGCAGATGCTTTTAAGGAGATACAAGGCCTGCTTTGAGATTTTACTTGACACCTGAGCTTTTTATAAATAAGCCTGTATAAAGATGTACAACCAGCAGATTATTTTACTTTAGGGATAATGGAGAAGCGTCCTCAAACATCAAATTGTACAGTGGAAGGTCACAGAGGTCTCGCAGTCACTCACAAGTAACTTTTTGAAAAGACCAGGTCATGTCAAATTCGAATGAGGCAAATTACTCTTTATTTGACAAATGAATCCCTTGTGTTTACTTCCTTCTCTTCAGTATAGATATATATATATATATATATATATATATTTTTTTTTTTTACCTTTCTTCATTTCTTGCTTGTGATAATTTCTATCAAATAATTTGAATATGCTCCCCTAGCTGTGCTGCATTTCCCTGAACTTTGTCATTGTTGCAGCTATAGAGGACAGCTCTCAAATAATTTTGCATGGGGTCACATAACTTCCATTGGATTAACCATTTTTTTTACCTGGTATTTAGTTCAATATTGACAACTGCTTTGATGGATGAAATACAAAAACACTTATATATTAAATTGACCCATGACATTGTAAAGTCATATATTAAATTTGATTAGTAAGATATATTTTAGCTTTTAGGACACTATTTTGTATTTGTGATTAATTAACTCTCACAATGGGTACATGAAAAGAATGCCCATTTGGTATAAATACGAATAATTGATTACCTCAGCTAAAACATTCTCTCAGCTATGAGGATCTTAAATAGTAATTTCTAAAAAAAAAACACCTAAATTTAGCTACAACATCCAAGTGCAAACATTTTTATTTATAGGTAAAGATTTTATTTCTACTATCATTGGGACTTTTGCTATGTCCATTATGAAGAGGTTGATATATTCTGTCACCCCCCCCTTCCCCCCCAAGGAGTTTTTTAAGCAGTTTGTTCCACTAATAAAGAACAGATACACATTAAATACTTTCCATACTTTTGTTTACTTTATATACTGTATATTTTTTGTGGATTCCAGTTATTGATCTGCAGCTCCTGAATAATTTGTGGAGAAGCCGAGTTGTTCGCACCCCCCAGGTATGAACATTCCATTTATTATTTTTCCATAAGCACCAGAGGAGGCCCAGCACATCAAAAAAATGCATACCCTGGCAGAAATCGTGAAATTTTAGCATTTATTTTGAAAATATGACTAATCATGCAAAAAATAATGTATTTTATTGAAGGATAGTGATCATATGAAGCCATTTATTATAACATCGTTGTTTGGCTCCTTTTTAAATCATAATGATAATAAAAATCACCCAAATGGCCCTGATTAAACGTTTACATATTATTGAATGTTTGCCTTGTCTGTAACACACAAGGTGAGACACACAGGTTAAAATGGCAATAAAAGGTTAATTTCCCACACCTGTGGCTTTTTAAATTGCAATTAGTGTCTGTGTATAAATAGCCAATTAGTTTGTTAGCTCTCACGTGGATGCACTGAGCAGGCTAGATACTGAGCTATGAAAAGAACTGTCAAAAGACCTGCGTAACAAGGTAATGGAAATTCATAAAGATGGAAAAAGATATAAAAAGATATCCAAAGCCTTGAAAATGACAGTCAGTACAGTTCAATCACTTATTAAGAAAATTCGGGGATCTCTTGATACCAAGCCAAGGTCAGGTAGACCAAGAAAGATTTCAGCCACAACTGCCAGAAGAATTGTTTGGAATACAAAGAAAAACCCACAGATAACTTCAGGAGAAATACAGGCTGCTCTGGAAAAAGACAGTGTGGTTGTTTCAAGGAGCACCATACGACGATGCTTGAACAAAAATGAGCTGATCAAGATTCCATAAATAAGCCTTTACTGCGCCAATGCCGCAAAAAAGCCCTGTTACAATATGTCCGACAACACCTTGACACCCCTCACAGCTTCTGGCACACTGTAATTTAGAGTGACGAGACCAAAATAGAGCTTTATGGTCACAACCATAAGCGTTATGTTTGGAGATGAGTCAACAAGGCCTATAGTGAAAAGAATACCATCCCCACTGTGAAGCATGGTGGTGGCTCACTGATGTTTTGGAGGGGTGTGAGCTCTAAAGGGGCAAAACACAGTATTAAGAACTAAGGTTTTGCAAACATTTGAACAGGATTATATATTTTTTTCTTTGTTGCCATGTTTTGTTTTATGATTGTGCCATTCTGTTATAATCTACAGTTGAATATGAATCCCATAAGAAATAAAATAAATGTGTTATGCTTGCTCTCTCATGTTTTCTTTAAAAATGGTACATATACCGTATTAGCAATTCTCCAAGGGTATGCAAACTCTTGAGCACAAGTGTATATATATATATATATATATATATATATATATATATATATACATATACACACTATGGTTCCTAGGAATTAGAACAACTTCTATATAAAGGAATGATGGCTCAAAGTATATGTAATAGTGAAATCAGTATATAAGAGGGTGCACTTAGGGATATAGTGAAATAATCACAATCAAAAGACAGAAAAGTACTTCTTGGTAACAGAAATAAATTGCATACATAAAGTGCATTGTGCTGTCCATATTAAAGTGACCTGATAGTGTTATGGTGATTCTGCTTTAATAAATGCTTTATTAAAACATTGTTGCTTGACTTTGATTACGGTACTACTTTGTTTTTCTTATATTCATTAAAGTGAATTTTCAAGACTGTCATTAGTTAATATTTATTTTTAAGGTGGGAGAGAGAGAGAAGGGCAGGAGAGACAAGGGGCAAAGGAGAGACAAGAGGGGGAAGAGACAAGAGGAGAGGGGGAGAGGGGGGAGACGGGAGGGGAGACAGAAGAGTGGGATAGACAAAGGGGTAGGAGAGAGCCTGGGGAAGGCACAGGAGTGCCACCCCCAAAGAAGTGCTACCCGGGGTGTACCACGCCCGTCCCCCTAGCTATTCTACTGATTACATATAATAGTATTGCAGGGTCACTCTACGTTCTCTACTAATTTTTCTGATTATGTTTCTACATGTACTGTATAGATACAGTATTTTGTAAACCATCAGGAAATTGTTCCAGTGAAGTCTAGAACAAAGCTTTTTCCAATCTTCACAATAAGGACACTCAATAGGAGATTAATTACCTCAATAAGGTTTTGGCCAAACTACAATGTACAAGATCTATGTATCTATGTATGTATGTATCTATCTATCTATCTATCTATCTATCTATCTACAGTGCCTTGCAAATGTATTCAAGCCCCTTGACTTTGTACCTATTTTGTTACATTACAGCCTTAAATTCAATGTTTTGTTAATCTGAATTGTATGTGATGGATCAAAACACAATAGTCTAAGTTGGTGAAGTGAAATGAGAAAATTATATATACATAAAACTATTTTTTAGAAATAGAAAACAGAAAATTGGCATGTGCATATGTATCCACCCCCTTTGTTATGAAGCACATAAAAAGCTCTGGTGCAACCAATTACCTTAAGAAGTCACATAATTAGTGAAAAGATGTCCACCTGTGTGCAATCTAAGTGTCACATGATCTGTCATTACATATACACCATTTTTGAAAGGCCCCAGAGGCTGCAACACCTAAGCAAGAGGCACTACTAACCAAACACTGCCATGAAGACCAAGGAACTCTCCAAACAAGTAAGGGACAATGTTATTGAGAAGTACAAGTCAGGGTTAGGTTATAAAAAAATATCCAAATTTTTGATGATCCCCAGGAGCACCATCAAATCTATCATAACCAAATGGAAAGAAAATGTCACAACAGCAAACCTGCCAAGAGATGGCCGCTCACCAAAACTCACCTACCAGGCAAAGAGGGCATTAATCAGAGAGGCAGCACAGAGTAGCACAGAGACCTAAGGTAACCCTGGAGGAGCTGCAGAGTTCCACAGCAGAGACTGGAGTATCTGTACATAGGACGACAATAAGCCGTACACTCTATAGAGTTGGGCTTTATGGCAGATTGGCCAGATTTGAGGCTAGGATGGAGGTTCATCTTCCAGCAGGACAATGACCCCAAACACACTGCTAAAGCAACACTTGAGTGGTTTAAGGGGAAACATGTAAATGTGTTGAAAAGGCCTAATCAAAGTCCAGACCTCAATCCAATAGAAAATATGTGGTCAGACTTAAAGATCAAATCCGCACATCCAACGTGTGCAAGAATGGTTTACTGGCTTGCGTCTCTGTCCCTTAACTCGCGACATGGTTGAATGTAATAGCTCTGTTATGCAGCAGGATTTCAACCCCACAGGCTTTCCTGGTGTCCCATAGCCGCTGCGGGCTTAGAATTTAATGTAACTGCAAGTCTGCGTATATGCCAATTAGACATTCACACTGTCTGTCTGTCTATACTGTGTATGTGCTGAAATTAAGTAGGGGATAAAGCTAAGAAGGCAGATGGAAATTAAGTGGGGGTAGAGGCACACAACTAAAGTGGGATGGGTAGCAAAAAACGTATTACATCACTGCAGGTACCCTAATTCAAAAGATCACTCTCATTCAGATACACTTGGATTTTCTTTCAGATCTCATCTAAACCCTTATTAAGACAAATGCTAAATAAAAGCACTCTAGCGTCCATTTTCTTTATATTTGGCTCTTTGCCTCTAGCAATATCCTTTCTGCTCTCGAATCCATGTGCTTTAAATAGCCTGTCTGTTTTAGACCCTTCCTTTGAAGCATAAATTCTTCATATAATGAGAGCAAGTGTCTAGACAGAAGTGTTTGAGAACACTAAAGGGTATAAAAAAGATTAATTCACACAGATAGGGGTATTGACCTTCAGCGAAAATGTAACATTCACTGCAGCTGCTTTTTGGATATTTTTTAGGAAAAAAATTCCTGTGAATGGTTAGTGTTGAGAGTGATTTGTGTAGATTATATAAAAAGTGTTTTCAGGAAATAAAATACGTAATATTCCTCTCACCTGCAGAGAAGCAATGCTTTCTTAAATTACATATAAATGCTAACTCTGTTTAATATCAATAAATTGTAAACACCCAGTTCTGCAGCATTCAGAAAAGATTACATTCAAATAGTGTGCTTAACCTATTCAAGTTAGACGTGATGCATAAATGTACTGTAAATTACCCTCATCATGTAAATAAAGCAAATTAAATTGAGGAAATATTATCCTCATGTTATGCTTTTGGTGCATTTTAATACAAAGGTTGACTTGATGTTTTCTGAAGTAAAGATTTAACATTTTTATGGTTATTTGGATTTTGGACTGAGGGACAGGAAACTCTAGTATACATTCAAAATATATGACTTTATATATTACCAGGTGCGGCTGGTGCATAGTGGCAAATGGACAACTGCCCACCCTGCATCTAGATAGATAAGTAAATAGATAGATAGAAGTAACTTCATAATGAAGCCTGGTAGTTTTGTGATGATAGTTTGCTTTTAATTTGATACTGAAAAAATGGTTTGTATTTAGTACACAAAATCAACCTTTGTTAACATTTGTGAGTATATAGTTTAAATGCAATTTTTTTTCTCCCTCTGTAATCTTTCTCCGTCTGAACACATTGGTGGCAATCTGAATAAAGTTTATTGAAAAAAATATATAACTCCCAGCTCAACTCTGTCACTGTCTGCTTATGACATTCTCACCCTCTTTGTCAGAGGATTCGTTATCCATAATGTCAGTGTCTCTCTCTTACAAATAAATATCCCTGCGTCTGGTTGTTGTTTGGTCCGTCAGTTGTGTCTGACTCTCTGTGACCACATGGATGCATCACACCAGCTACATCGGTCTGTGTCTCTGGTTATGCATATCCATATGGTTTTCATGGCAAAAATACTGGAGTTGGTTGCCAGTTACTACTCCTGTGGATTTGTCTGACCTCTTTTTTATGTGTGTGTATATATCACATATTATAATTGTGAAACTGCGAAACGTCATCACGATTTGCGTTGTGCGTACGAGTTAAGTGATGAGCCACTCAGGCGCTCATCGCTTGTGAGCCTCACCAAGCTAGGCGAGCCGTTAACACGTACCACTTAGGCGATGAGCGCCAAAGATGATCATCGCTGCTAGCCTCGCGAAGCGAGGCAAACTGTTAACGCGTAGCACTTAGGTGATGAATGAAGGCAACCAAACACTTAGTAAACACGGGATCGCCTTAGCCTCCAAGCACTTGACAAACGCAGGACTTTGAAAAAAAAATAAAAATACGAGACGCAGGGCTTTGAAAAAAAATAGGAGATGGCAAAAATACGAGGTTAACGGCTGAACCGCGAAAATCCAAAAACCACCAATAAAAAAAAAAAAAATACAACAAAAAACATCACACACATCACGGGGCAACAGCCAGGACGTCTGAGAGTAAGGTGGAATGCGAATTTATGGTGATTTTGACGACTTTGGCCACTTGAAAATCGTCCTAAGTGACCCCGGGCCGTGCAAAACACTGCCACTTTCACACAGGAACGTACAAACTACAAAATACACTATTACAAATGACGGGAAAAATGCTCACGAGCTGCGTAACACATTATTAACATTACAAATCTACAATGGTGCTTTACAACTAAACTAACAGTTTTCCCTCACGCACGCAGCCTATTTCTAATGCACAGTTAGGACATTCATTACACTTTATTATCAGGGCACCAACACTCAAACTGTACATTGTATGCTGACGGAAAATATAGATTGTTAGCTCTTCAGGCTATTGATTGCTGGATATATTAATTACAAATAGGTAAAGTAGATTAATTTATTCAAGAACTAATTAATTCATTATTAGTTAACTAAATATAGATAAATATATATCTCTCTTTCTGATGAATGACAAATGTGCTCAGAGGAGCAAAAGTAGATGACAGGAGAGGCTCCCAATGAGTGCCGATTGTCCTCAGACTACAAAAAGGTTTACATTGTGAGTCAAACAGCATTCCCATGGCGTCAAATTTTATTGCCCCGTCATTTTTGACGGGCAAGTTGCTAGTATACACATATATATATATATATATATATATATATATATATATATATATATATATATATATGTATATATATATATACAGTGGATATAAAAAGTCTACACACCCCTGTTAAAATGTCAGGTTTCTGTGCTGTAAAAAAATGAGACAAAGATAAATAATTTCAGAACTTTTTCCACATTTAATGGGACCTATAAACTGTACAACTCAATTGAAAAACAAACTGAAATATTTTAGGGGGTAGGGAAGAAACAAAAAAAATAGAAAAATAATGTGGTTGCATAAATGTGAACACAGATGTACTATTTATTTACTGTACTAGGGCCTCATTCAATTGCGATTTGGCCTATTGAATTGGGCTCTAAATAAGCACATAGCATATATTTTTTTTAAAGAAGTTTTTAGTTAGTGAACTTCTATCCTAAAGCAAGCTATTTACTAACTAAAAACTTCTTTAAAAAAAAAATATGCTATGTGCTTATTTAGAGCCCTATTCAATTGGCCAAATCGCAATTGAATGAGGCCCCTAGTGTACGGTGGAGGGCGTCTATCGCTCTTTTGCCCACCATATTATAAATGATTGTTGTGGTGAACTATATACAGTGGATATAAAAAGTCGACAAACCCCTGTTAAAATGTCAGGTTTCTGTGCTGTAAAAAAATTAGACAAAGATAAATAATTTCAGAACTTTTTCCACCTTTAATGTGACCTATAAACTGTACAACTCAATTAAAAAACAAACTAAAAAATCTTTTAGGTAGAGGGAAGAAAAAATATAAAAATAAAATAATATGGTTGCATAAGTATGCACACCCTTAAACTAATACTTTGTTGAAGCACCTTTTGATTTTATTACAGCACTCAGCCTTTTTTGGTATGAGTCTATCAGCATGGCACATTTTGACTTGGCAAGATTTTTCCCCTCTCTTCTTTGCAAAAACACTCCAAATCTGTCAGATTGCGAGGGCATCTCCTGTGCACAGCCCTCTTTAGATCACCTCGCAGATTTTCAATCGGATTCAGGTCTGGGCTCTGGCATTCCAAAACATTAATCTTCTTCTGGTGAAGCCATTCCTTTGTTGATTTGGATGTATGCTTTGGGTCGTTGTCATGCTGAAAGATGAAGTTCCTCTTCATGTTCAGCTTTCTAGCAGAAGCCTGAAGGTTTTGTGCCAGTATTGACTGGTATTGGGAACTGTTCATAATTCTCTCTATCTTAACGAAGGCCCCAGTTCCAGCTGAAGAAAAACAGCCCCAAAGCATGAAGCTGCCACAACCATGCTTCACTGTGGGTATCGTGTTCTTTTGGTGAAGTGCAGTGTTGTTTTTGCACCAAACATATCTTTTGGAATTATGGCCAAAAAGTTCAACCTTGGTTTCATCAGACCATAACACCTTTTCCCACATGCTTTTGGGAGACTTCAGATGTGTTTTTGCAAAATGTAGCCTGGCTTGGATGTTTTTCTTCGTAAGAAAAGGCTTTCGTCTTGCCACTCTACTCCATAGCCCAGACATATGAAGAATACGGGAGATTGTTGTCACATGTACCACACAGCCAGTACTTGCCAGATATTTCTGCAGCTCCTTTAATGTTGCTGTAGGCCTCTTTGTAGCCTCCCAGACCAGTTTTCTTCTTGTCTTTTCATCAATTTTGGAGGGAGCTCCAGTTCTTAGTAATGTCACTGTTGTACCATATTTTCTCCACTTGATGATGACTGTCTTCACTGTGTTCCGTGGTATATCTAATGCCTTGGAAATTCTATTGTACCCTTCTCCTGACTGATACCTTTTAACAATGAGATCCCTCTGATGCTTTGGAAGCTCTCTGTGGACCATGGCTTTTGCTGTGGGATGCGACTAAGAAAGACCAACTAGAGCAGCTGAACTTTATTTGGGGTTAATCAGAGGCACTTTAAATGATGGCAGGTGTATGCTGGCTCCTATTTAACACGATTTGGAATGCGATTGCCTAATTCTGAACACAGCTACATCCCCAGTTATAAGAGGGTGTGCAGACTTATGCAACCACATTATTTTTCTATTTTTTTTGTTTCTTCCCTACCCCCTAAAATATTTCAGTTTGTTTTTCAATTGAGTTGTACAGTTTATAGGTCCCATTAAATGTGGAAAAAGTTCTGAAATTATTTATCTTTGTCTCATTTTTTTACAGCACAGAAACCTGACATTTTAACAGGGGTGTGTCGACTTTTTATATCCACTGTATATAGTTCACCACAACAATCATTTATAATATGGTGGGCAAAAGAGCGATAGACGCCCTCCACCGTACACTAGGGGCCTCATTCAATTGCGATTTGGCCAATTGAATAGTGCTCTAAATAAGCACATAGCATATTTTTTTTTTAAAGAAGTTTTTAGTTAGTAAATAGCTTGCTTTACGATAGAAGTTCACTAACTAAAAACTTCTTTAAAAAAATATATGCTATGTGCTTATTTAGAGCCCAATTCAATAGGCCAAATCGCAATTGAATGAGGCCCTAGTACAGTAAATAAATAGTACATCTGTGTTCACATTTTAATGTCTAAAGTTAAGAACCTGCTTCCAGCTCAGAATTCCGAGAAAAACAGTTATTACACTGCATTCTGCAAAGCTGAGCTGGGACTTGCAAATGTGCCCACAAATGCCTCGCTCTTCAATCCATAGCCATTATCAAACATGGCTTCCTTTAAGCTTAAGCATGCTGTATTACACAGCTCAAATACAAAGCCAAGGTTGGATTAAACACAAGCTGAGTATCCCATTCATGTACAGCTGTTTCAAGCTTACTGGCTATCATCAGCATGGAGCGAGATCTCAGCTTGTGTTGTGGACCTTATGAGTAGGTAGCTCACCACAACAAGCATTTTTAATATGGTGGGCAAAGGAGCGATAGAAGCCCTCCACCGTACAGTAGTACAGTAAATAAATTGTACATCCGTGTTCACATTTGAATGTCTAAAACAAGTTAAAAAAACTGCTTCCAGGTCAGAATTTCAGTGTAATAACTGTTTTTCTCGGAATTCTGAGCTGGAAGCAGGTTTTTTAACTTGATTTAGACATTCAAATGTGAACACAGGCCCACTAGAACAAGAAGTTATACCTACCCAGGGGCGGAACTACTATAATGAGTTAGCACAGGGAGGATGGAAACACAGAAAATATTTCTGACTTTTTTTTTGCACCGGGCCCTCCATTCACTAGCCCTGCCACACAAAGCTGAGCTGATTGAGAAACCTTTGTTCAGTTAGATACCTTCACTCTTTACCTTTATATCTTCTGTTTGATTTGTATTGGCTCAGAGCAATCCAAATGGAAATACAACTATACTGCCACACTGAATGCAGCACAGTTCAGTGGATATACACAACTGTATTGTCTAAAAAAGAAAATCCACTCTTCATCTGGTACTATTAAACTCAATGATCTGAGCTCAGGTATTTATAAGAGAGAGACTCACTCCTCTGCTATTTTGATGTTTGGGTTTTGCCTGTTAGTTATTCCAGTTCCTCAGAAGCATTGCTGTTTAGCTATTCAGTCATATCTGTCTTTCTGTGACCATAAGGACCACAGGACGCCATGTACATGTTATGTCTCTAGTTGTGCTTATCCATAAGGTTTTCTTGCAAAGATACTAGAGTGGGTTGTCAGTTCCTTCTCCAGTGGACCACAATTTGTCTGACATCTCTGCTATGACCTGCCCATCATGGGTGACCCTACATGATATAGCTCACAGCTTTATTCAGGTACACAAGCCCCTTCACCACGACAAGGTAGCGATCCAAAAGTGGCAAATGTATTAATGTTTATTTTAAAGGACCAATGCAGTGTATTTACAAGTAAAGCTCATATGTTTGTTTGCCAGGCATACAGCCACATTAAATTTCAAGCCCATAAGTGCAACTTCATACCCGCAATGCCTGCAGGCTTGAAATTTTGTTGCGTTACAGAGCTATTAAATTAAACCAGGCAGCGTGTTACTGGCCAGAGATGCAAACCCGTAAACCATTCTTGCGCACATTGCATGTGTTGCCGTGAACATGATCAATTAGTCAAACCCGTAGTTACGGGTTTAGACGGAGCCAATGGCAACAGAGACTGTCATCATTACGTCACTGAAAAATGGAGGTTAGATATCAAAGCCTTACGGGTTTCAATTACGAGTTTTGTTCGGACCCACATTCCAGTCATAATGCTATATTGACAAGTCAGTAAATATGATATTCTAGTCCATGAGAGTTCCATTATAAGCATTAACACGCTGATTGCAGGGATCGATATTACACAGTAATTAAACAGAAAGTAAAGTTTATAAATGTTATATTGCAGATTTGCGAGCTTGAGAATGATGTGCTAATAATTCTAAAACCTAAATCCCTTTCCCTATTATTATAAGTACAGTAGTGTGTGTATATTTGCATTTACAGTGCTACGGATAGGACTTTAACCCTCTTGCAGGTCCTCTCTAGTAACCATAGGCTTTTTGACTCCATTTGTGGGTTACGGGCTTGAACGTCAATTAATTTGTTGCAACTTAATAGCGTGATTGGAACATCAGTTACAGGCTTGACAGATCAACGGATTGCAGGCGCGCAGTTCAAATTTCCACGTCCTGACGCCTTTTCTCGCCTCTACCCCGCAAGTCAAAGGCGGGTTGCTTTAAGGGGCCAATTTAATAGCCATAAGTCTTGCGGGTTACTTTGCAGGCTACGGTTTTCCATGTTAAAGGAATTTAATGTGGCTAATAGACTATTAAAAATGCGACAGTGTAAAAGCCAGAATGGAACGGACTGGAACAGGCTTTTATAATAGGAAATTAATAATGATACAGATTTTGCACCTCGGTAACAACTCTACTGTAACATGCTTGTAGCTGCCCAACAAGTCCTGACCAGTGACAGTGCATGATATATCATAGCATTGCCCCCTATACTGAGCATGCTCAGTCTGAACCTACACTGGTGAGACACACTATATACTGCACCTTGAGTGTTGATATAAACCCGTAGCCCTGTAGAGGGAATAATGACTCAAATTCCCCCTCCTAGTGACCTTAGGAGAGTACATAAATCTAGAAATCATGAGAAGTACCACTAACTTTCAAAAAATATATACAGTACCAAAAACACAGAGCAAATATAGTCCCAAATGGAGAGTCAATGGTGAAAGCCCAGAAAAAAACAAGTTCTATCTGAACCAGACCGTATTTCTGGAGTCTGGGCACAAAGAATGCACTCTAGGTAAACTGAATATACTCTATGGAAAGAGGGTGGATGCTGCTGCTTAACAAGGAGCCGTCCATTTGGTGCCCATGTAGTAACATCATGCAAAAGGAGAAAAGGAAGGGGAAGAGAAGCACACCACCTCCCAGTGCAAATAAATGTTGGATAACAAAATATTCTAAAAGGAAAACTCACGTGTTATAACCCCATGCATCAGTATTTTATTCCAAATTAATATAAATATATGTTCACAGTAAAAACAATCAAAAAAAAAAAATAATAATAATAATAATAATATATATAAAGTAAATAAAAAGTACATCTGTGTTCACATTTGAATGTCTTAAACAACTACTTCCAGCTCAGAATTCTGAGGAAAATAGTTATTACACTGCATTCTGGGAAGTTGAGCTGGGACATGTAAATGTGCCCACAAAGGCCTCCCTCTTCATTCCATAACCCATTTCAAACATGGCTTCCTTTAAGTTTATGCCTGCTGTATTACACAGCGTTAATGCAAAGCCAAGGTTGGATTCTACACAACTGAGAATCCTATCCACGTACAGCTGTTTCAAGCTTCCTGGCTATCATCAGCGTGGAGTAGGATCTCAGCCTGTGTTTTGGACCTTATGAGTAGGTAGTTCACCACAACTATCATTTAAAATATGGTGGGCTGCTTAGCTGAAAGTTAACAGGATGCTTTACATAGTGAGAAATGGCAAAAATGTGAAAAAGAAAATGTGCGATGAAGGCCTATTTAGGACTAATAGAAAGCTGGAGGCTCGAAGCAAAGTGATAATGTGGGCCGAAATATGACGTGAGAGTTTTGCCTAAGGCTGACAAGCTTGCTTTGATTAGTAAAAATGGCAAAAATAATCAAGGAAATGCGTAGTGAAGACTGATTTAGGACTGATGGAAAGCTGGAGGCTTGATGCGAAGTGATGGATAAACGTAAAAAGGACTGCCATGTAAGGATGAGAAGGGAGTGTGTGAGGGTGAGTCATTGGACATGGGCAAGGACACCGATTCTCCAGAATGATTGGACGGAGCCTGATATGGGACTGCTACTTAGTAGGTTTTGGTGTTATCTCACAGTGTGGGCGCGAAAGCCAAAAATTCATGGACATGGACATGGGCAAGGCAAGGCAGCACAGTGGATTAGGGACAGATCTGCTACTTACTATACTTGGTGAATATATCCTTCTAAAACCACAATTACCAGCCATGTGGAAGCCTTCTTCTGGAACCATGACTCTTCAGCGATGGATGCCTTGGCGGACAAATCAAACATTGCTCTCCAGTGATATGTATGCCCTCACAGACATTGGTGCAGGGGGACAGATAATGGCAAGTGCTTGAGAGACCTAAGGAAACATAGCAACAATAGCAGGCTCGGCAAGCCTTAAGGAGAGTGCTGAGTAACAACCTGCTGGCACAGACTCAGTGCTGGACTGAGTTGCAGGAGAGACGAAGACAGCAAGTGCTCAAGAAGGTAGCGTGGCTTTCTCAATGATAATGATATAAAAGAGTGTTCATATATCAATGGTGCTAATTATATTTGAATTGCTATCCCTGTGCAAAGAGCTATGGTAGTAGATCACTAATAATAAGAAAAGATATACTGGTCAGACTATGGGCCATATTCAATTGAGCTTTCGGGAGATCCGGTGAGGTCGCAAGCTATTTTGCTATTCAATTATTCAACTTTTTGTGGACTCCGATCAGCTTCCGAGTTACGGGCTTGAAAATACTGCTATTGTTAACTCGTTACTTACAGCCTCCAAAAGCCTTTGATCTTTCACTTTCGCAAGGCTAAAATTGCAAATCGGTATTCAATTGCTCAATTTCCCCAAGCCCACAAATGTTTCTGACCCGTAGACCTATTAGTAGCACTGTAAATGCAATTTAAAAACAATACTGCACTGTAAATGAGGGTGAAAGCTCGCAAATCGGCAGGAAATTACAATTATATTTATGTGTCATTTTGGGGTTAAATCGATCTCGGGTATAAATGGGTTAATACATATCAAGCCACCCATATGGACTAGAACAGTATTGGCATTAATTTTCATAATTCTTTATTGTGAGGGTTTGCGAGTCTGATCGCATATGGGACCCTGAACCTAATTAATTGACATGTAACCTGCATGTTCTACTGCCGTAATAATGACAGTCTCATTTTCTATTGGCATTGCAATTGGAGACGAACGGGAGCCCAACGGGAGCTCAAATTGAATGTGGGCCTTTATTTCTAGTTCAGCACACCCCTGTTGACACAGATAGGAGGAGATACGCGGCTCCGTTTGAGGAGAAAACAGACAATTTTAAACCTCAGAAAATGTTTTACTTTTATTTATTTTAAACTGCATACTGTTTTTAATAACATATACCCAACAAAGAAGCATGTGAGCCTTACTTGAAAATGGGATACAGTGATCCTGCTCCTCCAGATACTTTCTCTCTATTCTGTCTTGACTCCTACTCATTTCTTTCTAAACCTTCCTCTATTTTAACACTTGCCACACCATAGTTCTATTTCATTGAATTCTTTTGATTTTTTTTTACCCTTTTTTCATCATTGTGTCTCTTTTTAATTCCTTGTGCACAAAGCCAGTCAGAGTAAAATTTGCAAGTATGAAGTATATGCACTATATAAATATGCACTGTACTAATTCATTTCACTAATTATCTTTATGAACTGAGCATGAAAAAACAGTGTTCCAGCTTAATTTATCATCTATTTCCAGTGACCATGAATAGACTGAAATTAATTGTTGCAATGTTGTAACTGGTTTAT
The DNA here is from genome assembly GCA_027410445.1 of Discoglossus pictus. Classification (NCBI taxonomy): domain Eukaryota; kingdom Metazoa; phylum Chordata; class Amphibia; order Anura; family Alytidae; genus Discoglossus; species Discoglossus pictus. Next base: position 449,592,220 of record CM050163.1, read on the forward strand.
AATATATTCAACATTGCATAAAGTAGTTAAGATTTACTGATCACAGGGAACAAGGTAAAATATAATCTCTATACCCTGAGAATAAAACACGTAGAAAGAGAGGAAGATTTCTTACACTGCACTAAGCAGTGCTGTATTTAATTTAATATTCTGGCTTTAAGTAAAGAAAATAGATTTTTATATATGAATATTAGAAATATTTTATAGGTCATTAATAGCCACTGCATACCGTTTTACTAATATCTAGATATTGTTAACATCTGAAGTTGAGATATATATAGCTATCTCCAATCTATTATACTATAGCTGGTTTTACTTTTTTTGTAGTGGCTTTAATTTGGATCCTAATAGGCTTCCACAAGGGCCTCCTTTTTGTAAATGTATTCATACTCCCATATTCACTGTGAGCAAGGCAATTTGCTGAAAGCTTTATTGTCTATTTCCTATGGTGAAATCTGACAGCCCAGCCTCAGTGATGTACTTCACAGCCCTTGCTAAACTTTGTAAATCTGCCCCATTGTAACATGCCTTTTTGCTGCAGTTCTACATCCAGATCTATGTTATCTTTGCTTTTTATTTTTCCCATAAGCTCTAACCACATTATTTTGAGTTTCTCCTTCATGCTACAGAAGCTATTGTCTGTTTCCTGTGTTGAAGAAGATATCTCTGGTACTTGGTATGTCTATACACTCTTCGTGTCATATTCCCTCCCGTCATGTTATATCCCCTTAACAAGGAAAGGACATCGGAGTAGTTGTTATATAGCACACACCATATATTTAAAGGGATATGCTGGGCCAAAAGCTGAAGCAGCACATTATATAGTCTGCATCAGTAAGAAGGATTATTATTATTATCTTTTATTTGTAACGCGCCAATATATTCTGTAGTGCTGTACAGGGTTTAAGTACATGGCGAAAACAAAATTAATATATAGCAAAGAATTGAGGCCCCTTTTTTTCGCTTACAATTGTGCTTGTTGTAGTGCAAGATTGAAAACTAGCAAACATGCAATATAAAGGATGTTAACTAACATTCATCTCTTAAGAACTAAGGCTAATGGTGCCTTTTACATTTTTTTAGATCCACTACAATACAAGAAATATTTATAGACATAATCATAAGAGGATCTAAAAATTTGTTGGAGCAACTTTTAATTTTGTGTCTAAGTGCATTATCTGAAAAACCATTAGACTTTCTATTAGTCATGTACCTTGCTATGCTTGTAACTTTTTTTGACCAATATAGTTGTATTTACCTACAATTTTCAAGAACTTTTTGGAACTCCATATGTCACAACCTGTCTGTTGAATGAGGTACGGTAAGAGCCTATTTGCCCAAATCTCTCCCCACAGGTGTGACCGGTTCTTTTTACCTCTGTACAGAAGGGAGAACTTTCAGCCCTTAGATTAGACTGAGAGATGTCTGTGGTCTTTAACTTTTATTTATTTTAAACCTCATACAAATCTTTATACATTCTGAAAAGAACTTACTCCAGGAACCAGCATCCATCATCAATAATGAAATTCACACTTTAATTATGTGAACCAGTATAACATCTTTATTACTGAAACCATCAGACATATTTATACCACATTCTAGCAACAACAGACCAATGAATTCAAATGTGCATCCATGGTTACACCTAATCCTTCTAGCTCACGTTATCACTGATGCCTGCCAGTCTAAGAGAATTACCCTTTGTTTTCCCTTTCCACCGCTGTATTCTTGGTTGGGGCAATTACATACAATGGAGACACCAGTCTTAGGGCTTGTGATAGTGGGAGAAATACTGGTGTCATGTGACTCCTAGGGGTCAATTATCTCCCTAATCTTGTTAATAAGGACTAGACCATTACTATGAAATATTGGGCATATACAATATTTCCCATGTAACTGCTAGCCTCCAAAGCACAATATAGACATACATCCGCCCATCATGTTCATACGCACACCCCAACTATAAACATGGGTACCACAGTAGGGGCCCAGTGGCACCCAGGCAACTTTAAACAGGCATAACAAGGAATAACACATAAATCACAACATCCCCAATGTTAACCCATCTCAGTGGGCCCTTTTCCCCTGGCACAATAAGCCTATCTTATAAGGCTGAGTGCATCAGACTGTAAGGTATTACACAGCTGGTGTCTTGGCATGCTTCAGCCATGAAACCATAGCAATTTGGGAACCATATTAGATCAGAAAGGTCCTCTCCCTAGTTTAGGAATCCCTGATGAAGTAAAATAATTTGCAAAACATGCGGGGGAGGGGTTTACTACTTACAGACTAATGGTGTTAGACAGCTAATGATTAAGAATTGAGGTTATTCAATCCATATATTGAGGTGGATGCTTACAGAAGGGAAATATGGTCCAGGATGGTTGCTTGGACTTCTACAACTGCTAGATTTCCAGTTAATAATAATTCATTTTGGGCTTTGTATATTTTGTGAGTGTTTTATCTTCATCTTTTATAAATGTTATTATAATAATTCAGTTTAGTCCTTTCCCTCTTCCCATACACAAAAGATTGGCAGCAGCAGTGCCACCGACAACCGCTAGATGGTGCTGCCAATTTTCAGAATATTGCTGCACATTGCATATAAGGCACGCCAACAGAAGAGGCCTTGAGCTATGAGAGGTGCGCCTGGGGCACTCGAGGGCCAAGTGCTCCCGCCAAACATATCGTTGGCCTCTCTGTCAATTCAGCGCTGTTGAGTTGCTCCACGTCGAAGGGGGGAATAATTATAGGCCTTCCCTGAAACTTGACGTTGCCATCTAGCGGCTACTTGCTGGCACTGCAGCTGTCAGTGCTGGCAATTTCTTGCGCACACACAACGGGATAGATCCTTCAGTTTCACTCTGTGAGGTGTTATACCCCCTCTGTTATTTTTCTTATAGAGGTTTAGTTGACTTCTCAGAATTCCTGAATTGGGCTGCACACAAATACAAGTCTTATGAGCTCCCATGATCACTGTGTTGTTTGCAATGTGTTAAAAAGCCGCACAATCAATTTCTATACTTTTTTTTAATAATAAGAAACTCTTTTTAATGTCATATTATCATTTAAATAGTATAAAAACATAATCAATATAATATTTAGAATTTTGTTAATGTTTGAATTGTTGTTTTGTTGTTATTTTTTAGACTATGTTTTTAATATATTCAACAGGGATAATTTGTAAATTTTTGTACTTTTTTAAATATTTTAATTCTGTGGTGGTATACACATAGAATATTTGTGCTCTTCCTTTTGTCCTTCTACTCTCCTTTCTGTGAACGAAGAATGAAGAGCGTATATTGCAAGCTAATACTTATGGTTGTATCTGTAGATACACTGCAGCCCAAGCATACCAGCTAATAGCATAAGAGCAGCCACATGGGCTGCAGTACATATGTTGCGTGTATTAATTCCATGCAGCTCATCTTACTTTCCTCACCCATGTACAGATACATTTTGCGGATTGGACGGCAGGATACAATATAGAGAGTGTAGTGCAAACTTAAAAAAAAATATTGATATCTATTTACTGCCTTATTTTCAAACAACACATATGTTTAATGTATGTGATCTTACAAATTCTTATGAAACCATAATATTTTACTATTGCACTACAGTGGATGTATAATATTCTCTAAGTTGCTGAGTCTGGCACCAAGTTAACTCTTTTTATTTGTCACAAATCATTACTTAGTTCTGTTATGTTCAACTTATATTTTACTTTAAAAATGATTAAAGGGTTAGTTTTCCCTGCTGATGCAGTTCTTCCTTTACTTTTATTGATCTCTAGTGGCTGTGGGATTCTGTTTCTTAGAGGAGACAGAGAGCTTGATCAGCATTAGCAGGCTGCATACTGTTTCACATAGACTGCCTAGCACGCTGTTTACTTGCCATCTGTTGGCAAATAAACTCTGATATCAGAGTTACAGAGTTCAGCAGCAGCTTCAGCACTTTCACATAAAGCATAGCAGTTTACTTAATCAGTTTAACCAAGAAACTGATATATAAATAGAAGCAACAGTTATATATGTTAACTGTGTTTTACATTATTCAGTTGCATTTTATGATAGATCAGTAGATGACTAGAATTGCTGTTAAAAACACTTTGCAGCTTTGCTGCTCCAGGACCTATGAAAGGGTTATATATGGATACCAGTGGGAAATTATTTGTAATGTCAACCGCATACTCATAAGGACTGAAAACCCATTCAAGAGATGGATTAGTACTTCATTAATCAATTAATTAATCAGTGATTAATTTATCTAGTGCTGACAGCCCAAGGGTTCTATGGCTACAAGTTGAAGAGCCCTCATGAAAAAACACTTCATTTCTTTTATTAATTATTATTCATAGGCCAGCAGGTATGAGCTTAAATAATTCCGAGAGGGGGTCAAGTCATAGAATACAAAGCCTTCACAACAACATCTCTAACACATACATAGCCAAATAAAAATTGAGGGAAAAGATAATTCCCCCCTCACATCTATGTCTTGACTATCACATTAACACCTTATGTTTAGTGAAAGGTTATTATATTTTTAGGATCTATTCCTCTGTGCCTGTGCATGGGTTCGGCAGCTCTGACAGCTGGATGGCGCCATCAACAATCCGCTGGATGGCGACATCAAGTTTCATGGAAGGGCAAGAACTATTCCACCATCCGGTGTGGCGCAACTCGATGGCACTGAATCAACATTGAGGCCATCGCTATGATTGCCGCGTGCCCTCTCGGGCCTCGGGCGCGCCTTCCTAGCTCAAGGCCTCTTCTGTCTGCGCACCTTATATGCTATGTGCAGCAGTATCTGAAACTCGTCAGCGCCATCTATCGGTTGGCGACGGAACTGAATTGCGTAGGGGAAGAGGGAAAGGACCTATATTTATAATGACGACTGCAGCCCTGATACTACCCCATAATATGAAAATGTTCTAGTTCGTCGAGTGTAGTCAGAAGCCTCTCACATTCTGTGCATTGCTCAATGATAAAAAGGGACCATCACAGGGTCTAAAAAGGAGATTTAAAGCTTTAGAACAGTGTGATGTAAAAGGACTACTACACAGTGAAAAAATATGTTATATATGATGCCAACTTTGCCTAAAAGCATATTTAAGCAGTAAAAATCACACAGCCAGTTTTTATTTAGAAACAGAAATATATTTTAATGCTTCTGCAAGACTCCATGATACGTTTTTGGATCTTGTGCGGTTGAGAGTGGTGTTTACATTTCTGCAGAGCTATGGTTGCACCCCTGCCCCAGCACCACTCAATCCCCTGACAACTACAAATACACCATCCACCATCCAGCTCTCAGCATGTTATGTAACAAACACAAAATGTATTCCTGTGCTTATAAAGAGTCCTCACAAATTCAATTCTTCACACAAAACATGTTATAGTTTAACACAGCATCTAATTTTGTTAGTTTGGTAAATACTTGACAAACAAGTGTCTTTGTCAAGTGGTCCTTTAACCCTGCTACCCACCTATCTCATATAGTGGCAGTCAACATTATCAGGATTTGCAATATTAAGTGTGAGCTTGTGTGGTGATATAAATCATCGAACAAGGCAACAAATCTAAACTCTACTTCGGAATAGATCAAAATTAGCAGAAAAAATGGAAGCCCAGTGTTATAAGAAGAGCATGCTAAAATTAAGTTTGCTTATTTGTCACAAACATGTGACATTTCCCACAGACTACAGTGGTTCAGCAACTTGAGCTTATTATTTTCTTTTTCCTGACACTTTCATGGGCTAGCTGAGTTTCTCACTGCATTCACCGTCTTAAGGGAGGAGTAAAGGGACAAATACCCTTCTGGATCATGGTGAAGTGGCTTGTGTACTTCAATGAAGATTTCATGGGCAGGACACAGGTCAGACAAATCCACTGGAGAAGGAACTGGCAACCCACTCCAGTATCTTTGCCAAGAATACCTTTTGGATGAGTTCAACCAGACACAAAATGTGTCTGGCATGCTGAGGTCCATAGGGTCACAGAGAGGTGGACATGACTGAATGACTAAATAACAAAAGTGACAAATATTCTGTCAGGTGCTTAAAGGATTTTTAGATTATACATTTTATTTCATGTAAAATAAGTGCCTGAATACTAATAATTTTACTTTCTATTTTGCAAAGTAGCTCCACCAACCCTCAATCTGAAAATGTTATGGGAGGCTAGTTTAATTTTCTCCAACCTGTCACAAAGTTTGTATAGCCAATCTGCTTTTTCACTCAGTCCCCTTTCGTACAGGTGGAGTGTATTTTACTGCATCACCTCTACCCATTTTTAGAAAATGGAGTACCAGGAACATATCCCTCTTAATGCTTAACATCTTAACAAAGACATATCACTGCAAGACAGAAAATAAAATTGTTGTATTTCATACAAATGATACTCAATGCAATAAATGCTTTTTTAAATATTGAATACATATTATTTTAAATATATGACAGAATATATGGCTTTATGTACAGGTATGTAATACGTTTCCTTTTTCTTTATTCATTTTCTTGATAAATGTAAAAAAAAAGTAGATAAATGTAAAAAAAAAGTAGCATCCAGCAAGCATTTTAACATATGACAGCTTTCTCTACTAGCATTGTCAACCATTACCCTATTCATTCTGTTTCAAATTTTAGAAACTATAATAACATTTAATGTGTGTTCTGAAGATTGATATTATAATTATATACATGCATTTGTAATTATATATATGCATCTTGCTTTGTATTTTCAGCTTTATCATACATAGAATTCTAAGAGTTACACATTTAATATTTACTTTATTGGAAAAACAAGTAATGTCCCTTTACAATATAAGCTGCAACCAGAGACAGGCAAAGAGAAATGAAAAATAAAAAAAGATTTCTTTTTTTGTGACATTTTGCTTTTATTTGATATGATTTTATGGACCTTTCACATTATCTTTCTGTACAGACTGTGAACGCTACGGTTGAACACTGCCCCACAGAACCTAGTGGTGAAAAAGAGGTAATGCAGGCAAAAAAATATTCCCCCCTCCAACGTGGCACAACTCGACAGCGAGGCCATCGCTATGTTAGGCATGGGCACTCGGCCCTCAAGGGCCTCGGGCGCGCCTCTCATAGCTCAAGGCCTCTTCTGTTGGTGCGCCTTATGTGCCACGTCGGAGGTGGGAATCATTTTTTGCATTGTTCCACCGGAGCGTTCACAGTCTGTGCGGAAAGATAATGCGAAAGGACCAATTTTATTTAAATATAATAAAAAGTTAGATTTTATAACTATATATTTGAGCCAATAGGACTTTTGTTATGCTGGCTGCTACATATTTTACATGATTGCAGAAAAAAAAAAGACTTTTTTTACCATTGCAGTGTCCCTTTAATTTAGAACTGTGGATAATACTATTAAAGGTAAGTGGTACAATGAAAAGATTTAAGTGCATTTTGTATAAGCCATTTGTATAAGCAATTACACAGTTAAATGTAATACGTATTCATAGCAATATTGCTGCTTAGCTAAACTGCGCTTCATAAACTGGGAAATCGTTTGTGTGAATTACACCTGTCTTCTCCTGGCACTGGTCAGCCGCATCTCATCATAGCAGATTGTTTCAGTCAAACAAAGGTATTGAAAAGAACATAATGAAAGCAGCTCTCTCTGGCTGTGCTCTGTAGGAGAGAAGGATTTACAAAAGCTGATAAGAGCAGGAGAAAGAACAGGTCTATAAAGACATGCGTAATGATTATTCAATTTCACACCACAAATAATAGATTACACAGAATCCACCACTAAAACGGATGCTAGTTTTAGAAATTAGTTTATCTGCAGATACCAGTGTGTCATTTTGATTTCTATTGCTTAAATTTCAACAGTGCAAGTTTTGTTTGTGCAAAAACAGTTACCTTAAAGATAAAGTTTATGGCCCTCATTCAATTGCAATTTGACCAATTGAATAGTCCTCTAAATAAGCACATAACATATTTTTTTAAAGAAGTTTTTAGTTAGTAAGCATCTATTCAAAAGCAAGGTTTTCACTAACTAAAAACTTCTTTAAAAAAAATATGCTATGTGCTTATTTAGAGCCTTATTCAATTGGCCAAATCGCAATTGAATGAGGGCCTAAGACAGCAGTCTTGAATAAATGTCACAGCATGAACTATGTAAATTGAGTGCAGCTGAAGTAACTGTTCTTAATATATTAAAAAGTGTTAGTTACAAATAGCGCGAATTAAAGGGCTACTGGATTGGCCATGCAGCATGTTTTGATTTGTTCATTTAAAAACTGATTAGCAACTTGTCTAATTTGCAATTGTATGTAGTTGGGGCATGTGAATCTTGAGACATGTGGAACAAGGATGAGCCTTGGGATCCTGCCGGACCAAAACCAGGAGGACCAGCCATACCCAGATGGCTAGTGCAACAACATCACCAGTAAGGCAGTGGGAGAGAAAGGGGACTCATGTCAGACATCAGGCCCAAGGTAGAGTTCTGATTGGAGCAGCTATGCCCAACAGTCCCTGGAGGAGAGGATGAAGGATTGTGCCCCAGTGATGGAGTTAACCCCAGAGCAGAGGATAGGAGCAGAGCTGATCCTGGAAACCATGACAGTAAGCACCCAGACTGTGGGCCCAGGAGGAGGGGAGTACTGTGCCCAGATGTGTGTTCCAGGTGAGGAGGGATGCAGGAAGCAGATCTCAGTACAAACCCCAGGATTAGAGGTTCCAGTCAAGGTCAGCAGGGTGGATACTGGCTTATGGAACCAGCTGCCAAGCTGTCTTTCAAAGGTATTTTATTATTGGCTCACTAAGAGCATATTTTTCCTACTATACTGGGAATGAGCAGGCACTGACCCAGGTGAGCGGAAGATAGGTTGGCAACAGAACCCTTGATACCTTTTAATGTTTAAGGCCCACTCGGTACCCACATAGGCAAGCCATGACATGGGGAAGGTCAGACCTGGAAGGGGGAGTTATTGTCCACATGTGTTCTCATAGAACCTAGTACTACCCAGGTTCAGCAGGCCAGATGGCTTCCCTAGTCTGGTTGGGCAGGATTGCCATGTGGAGGGACTGTCCCAAGTTGTCACTAGCCTGAAGGTACAAATTTATGTGGATTACAAATGAGGATGCCCCAGTACACTGTTTCACTATTGCCCCAGAGGAAATTGTTTTTATTCCTACACCACTGGGAAGTAGAGGGCACTGGCTCAGATCAGTGGGAGGGGGGTGGTCCTTGACCTGCGGAGGCTGTCGCCAGGGCTGTTTATCCTTCCCTAAATTGGTAGAGCTGGGGAATGTCACATGCGCACTCTGTAAACTCAGAATCCCAGCAAGACAAGGGAAAGGTACAGGAGTAGAAAGTTGGAAATACTGGTCTAAATTGTTGCCAATGGGTCCTCATACTGCCTTGGATTCAGCAGGCCAGGTAGTTTCATTGATCTGGTTGGGGAGCTGAACTGGGGAAGGGCTATTCAGAGTCCTTGCTTGCCTGGATGGACCACTTTCCATGAACTACTTGTATGGGCCCACAGGACATTGTTTCAATGCGGTCCCCAAGGACATTTTCTTGGTCCCTAACCCATTGGGAAGGAGGGAGCATTTGTCCTGGCCAGGGTGAAGCTTGTTGGCATATGAGCTGCTGAGGCTACCATCAGGATTGGGCAAGATGGAAACCTCACTATGCAACCCCAAAGGCAAACAACAAATTGAGCATATGGCAGACCTGGGGACAGTGGTATTGTTGTTGTAATTTTGGCACCCTGACCCTTGCGCGCAGCTGAATAGAGTGCTGTCATCAGGGCACCGAGAACTGCGCTCTGATGACGCTCTGCAAGGCAAGCAGGGTATGCTTCTCATGTGTGAAGGTCGGGGTGTCAGATTAAACACTTCTGCCTGGACTGACCCCTATATCATGCACCCCTTAACTATACCATCGAGGGGCAGCTCACACAGCACCAGACAGGGGCAGCTCACACAGCACCAGACAGGGGAAGCTCACACAGCACCAAACAGGGGCAGCTCACACAGCACCAGACAGGGGAAGCTCACACAGCACCAGACAGGGGCAGCTCACACAGCACCAGACAGGGGAAGCTCACACAGCACCAGGCTGGAGTGCTGTGTGAGCTGCCCCTGTCTATATACATACAATGACAATCTTACAGAAAAAAAACAAAATGCTTAGACCTCTGCATACTTTAAAAATGTTGCACAAGAGACATAATTACCAATCTCACTGAAAAGTAAATAAAAAATAATTTTATATTCTCTTTTCCCGATCTTTATTTTTTTTTTCTATTCTATACTTTCTAAGAGCCTCATTCAATTGCAAGGTCGCAACTCACAGTGTACAGGCCGTATGTCTGCGGTCGTGCTGTGGTCTTGAACTCTGCTACACTTATGGAGCGACTCAATTGAACAAGTCCGCAAGTTACGGGCAAAAAGCCGAAACCATAACCCATGCAATTATATGTAGCATTTCAGAGCGTAAAAAAGATCAATTAAGCAAGGCCGTAACTACCCATTTAGAAACAGCCAATTGAAAATGAGACCATCATTATTACGGCAGTATAAGATTGAGGTTACATGTCAATCAATTAGCGTTTAGAGGTCCGATATGCAATCAGACTTGCAAACCTGCAAAATACAAATTAATACAAATGAATGCCAATACTGTTCTAGTCCATGTGGGTGGCCTGAAATGTATTAACTCATTGATACCTAGATCGATATAACTCCGAAATGAAACATAAAAATACGTGTGCAATTAATTTTAATGTCTTTCATCTGTTTTCCTGTTATTTACAGTGCTGTATTGATTTTTTTATTTGCATTGACAGTGCTACGGACAGGGGTTAAATCACCTTGCCCATAGGATTTGCCGTTTACGGGTTTTGATAATATTTGCGAGCTTGAGGAATTGTAGCAATTGAATAGCGATTTTAGTGATTGTAACTCTTGCGGACGTGAAAGATCAAAAGGCTTAGATGGATGTAAGTCCCGGTTGTAACAACCACGGATTTCAAGCCCGTATCCTGTAGATCCTTTCCAGCTCGCAAAAAGACACCAATTGAATAGCAAATTAGTTTAAGGGCTACATTACACTCTTCCATAACCTACCATTTCTAAATTGAATGATGCCCTTAATCTACCATGTCTATCATGATAAATAAAGTACAGAATGACAAACACACCAGTACTTTCTCTAATACATAAGTTTAATTGTTACAATGTTTATTCCTTAAACTACATAGAAGTGCTCTTAATTTATTTTTATAATAAGAATCTTAAAAATAAAAATCATCCATATTAGCTTTTTAATTCAAACCATTTACATTATTGCAGATTTGGAAAAAGTGTACTCGCTTTTAGCTCTCTGTAATCAGTTTGTCCATGACAGTGTATTTTGGCAATACGTACTTTGCAACATTTTCCTGATCTTAATTTTTCACTGCCAAAAAAGTGACAATTACTTGACAGTTAACTTGATAGTCGTAGGCTAGATGTAATTTGTCACTGCAACACATTTACAGCCTTATTAAATTCCAGCCTCATAGATACAAGGTTTGTACTTAAACCCTACGTGCTGCAAAATTTTAAAATTTATGACGCTATTAAATTAGCCCTGCTGCGAGCAACGTATGAGCTACGCAGCACGGGCGTCTGTGTCAACACAGAGAAAATGTACATGAGAAGTGACAGCCTGCCAGATGATCTCGCAGGCTCCCCCACCTCATCAATTGCCGTGGGGGTCCTGAATGCGACCTCTGCGGAAGTCCTACATACTTCGGGACCCCCGAAGTGACCCCACATTAACCACTTGCTGCAGGGGTCCATAGGGACCCTTAGAGCCCTCCACATTAACCCCTTGCAGCAGGGGGTCCCTGATCAGCATAGATCAGGCCCCTGCTGCATTTAAAAGATTAAAATTCCCAGCCGCGGCTCCTTAAAGGCACTGCGACACACTATTAGCCAATCCCGGCCTCGGCACCTAAAATGAACCCCTCTCTATGCTGGTGGTCCCCATTGGGACCTCCAAAGTGTCCCCACAGTTGTCCTATACAGAGCCCCATGAGCCCTTAATTACCCCTGTCACTCATGGGGGTCAATACAGCCCCCCATAAGCCCTTACTTAACCCTGTCACTCATGGAGGTCAATAAAGACCCCCAAAAGCCCTTAATTAACCCTATAACCCATGGGGCTCTATACAGAGCCCCATGGGCCATTAATTAACCCTGTCACTCATGGGGTCAATACAGACCCCCATAAGCCCTTAGTTAACCCTATAACCCATGGGGCTCTATACAGAGCTCCATGAGCACTTAATAAACCCTATAACTTATGGGGCTCTATACAGAGCCCCATGAGCACTTAATTAACACGATAACTCATGGGGCCCTATACAGAGCACCATGAGCCTTTAATTAACCCTACCACTAATGGGGGTCAATACAGACCCCCATAAGCCCTTAATTAACCCTATAGCCTATGGGGCTCTATACAGAGCCCCATGAGCACTTCATTAACCCTATAACTCATGGGGCTCTATACAGAGCCCTATGAGCCCTTAATTAACCCTGTCATTCATGGAGGTCAAGACAGACTTCCATAAGCACTTAATTACCCCTATAACCCATGAGCCTCTATACAGAGCCTTGTGAGCCCTTAATTAACCCTGTCACTCATGGTGGCCAATACAGACCCCCATAAGCTCTTAATTAACCCTATAACCTATGGGGGTCAATACAGACCCCATAAGCCCTTAATCAACCCTTTAACCCATGGGGCTCTATACAGAGCCCTATGAGCACTTAATTAACCCTAACCCTTTCACTCATGGGGGTCAATACAGAACCCCGTAACCCCTTAATTAACTCTATAACTCATGGGGCTCTATACAGAGCCCCATGAGCCCTTAATTAACCTTGACACTTATGGAGGTCAATACAGACCCCATAAGCACTTAATTAATCCTGTCACTCATGGGGGTCAATACAGAACCCCATAAACCCTTAATTAACCCTATAACCCATGTGGCTCTATTCAGAGCCCCATTGGCACTTCATTAATCCTATAACTCATGGGGCTCTATACAGAGACCAATGAGCCCTTAATTAACCCTATCCCTCATGGGGGTCAATACAGACCCCTATAAGCCCTTAATTAACCCTGTCACTCATGAGGATCAATACAGACCCCCATAAGCCCTTAATTAACTTTTTAACCCATGGGGCTCTATACAGAGCCCCTTGAGTATTTAATTAACCCTTTCACTCATGGGGCTCTATACAGGCACCCATGAACACTTAAATTAACCCTATAACTCATAGGGCTCTATACAGAGCCCCATGAACACTTACAGAAAGTGATTTGGTAAATTTAAAAGGGCTCTATTTAGGCACACAGCATATTTTTTTACAGAAGTTTTTAGTTAGTGAACTTCTATCCAAAAGCAAGGTCTTCACTAACTAAAAACCTCTGTAAATAAAATATGCTGTGTGCTTAAATAGAGCCCTATTCAATTTAATGAATCGCAATTTAATAAGGCTGTTAATTAACTCTATAACTCATGGAACTCTATATACCCCCATGGCACTTGTAGGGTAAACCTAGGGGCTAATAGTGTCCTATAGGTGTCTATATAGACCCCTATTGGACTGAAGGGGGTAATTATAGTCTCATGGGGCTCTGTATAGAGCCCCATGAGTTAAAGAGTTAATTAAGTGCTCATGGGACTCTGTATAGAGCCCCATGGGTTATAGGGTTAATTAAGGGCATATGGGAGTCTGTATTGACCCACATGAGTGGCAGGGTTAATTAAGGGCTCATGGGGCTCTGTAGGGGGCTCCATGAGTTATAAGGTTAATTTAAGTGCTCATGGGGCACTGTTTAGAGCCTCATGGGTGATGGGGTTAATTTTAGTTGCATGGGGGTGATATTTATAGTACCTCCCATGGCAGTGGTTAATGTTTTTTAGAGCAAGTCCTTTCAGGACCTTTACAGGCCTTTAAGGACCCGCCTGAATTTGGAAATGCAGCGGGGTGCCGATCGGTGCCGATCGGGGACCCTCGCTGCAAGGGGTTAATGTGGGGCAGCTGCAGGGGTCTCTATGGACCTCTGCAGCAAGAGGTTAATGTTGGGATACTTTGGGGGTCCAGATGAGGCATAGAGGGGGGTTAATTTTAGGTGCCACAGCCGGGGGTTGGTTTATAGTGTGCCCCGGGCCCTTTAAGGATCCGCTGCGGGAAATGTTATATTTTAAATGCAGCGGGGGCCTGATCTATGCCAGCAAGGGCTCCCAAAGCCTCTACGTGCTGCCTCGGAGCAGCCCGACAGCTGTCTGAGGCTCCCCCTGCTCCCTAAAAACATCCCCGCTGCTAGGGGTTAAAGTGGGGAGGCTGCAGGGTTCTCTATAGGGACCCCTGCAGCATGGGGCTGTGTTTAGGGAGCAGGGGGAGCCTGAGACAGCTGTGTCGGGCTGCTCCGAGGCAGCACGTAGAGGCTTTGGGAGCCCTTGCTGGCACTTTTTTGTGCCCATAGGGATTCTACAGAGGTGCGAGGTTCACCTCATAGATTTACGGCTGCGTGTTACTACATAGCTCTGTTATAGCCTATTCTCGGTTGTTTTTCGGTGTCATCTCGCAAAGCAGGCTGCAATGGACGTATTGAGGAATCAGTCCTCGCAAACAGCAAAAAACTGTCTTTTGCGAGGACCGAGGGAACTATGAGGGCTAATTTAATGAGGGCCTAAGATAGTGAAGACCTTGCTTTTGGATAGATGTTCACTAACTAAAAACTTCTGTAAAAAAAAAAAATGCTATGTGCTTATATAGAGCCCTATTCTATTGGCCAACTCGCTTTTGAATGAGGCCATATTTTAGCAGATTTGGTCATATCATATAAAAGTTGTGTTTAGTGGCTATGCTCATTGTTTAACATAATTTACTAACAATAGTTGGCATGATTTATCTTTGCAGAATACCCTGCAAAACGTAAATGATAAAATATGAAATAGTGTAGTGTGACAGGAACCCTGCTGGTGTCCGCCTAATATAGTTGTGTGGGTGAAATGGTTAAACTCAAACACCCTATCCAAGCTAACAGTCTTTATCAAGAAATGTAAAATGCTTTTAACTGTTACCTACACCCCAAAAACAATTCTACAACGCTGCCACCAACAATGCAATTTAATATTTAACGATCTTTGGGTCCTTTGGCTTACCAGAACTATAAAAGTCGTGCAAAACCCCAATATGATCACAAGTGAAAACTGAACCCTATTTAACACTATAAAACATCTCTATTGTAATTTGAGATTCTTACGAACATAAAGATAGAACTTAATAAATAAATATATTCATTATAACAACACATAAGGCCATATTCAATTGGGAGCCTGCAACTCGATCGCAGACAGCCGAATGTCTGTGAGTGTGTTGCGGGCTCCCGTTCGTCTCCGATTGCGATGCTATTCAATTTGCCAGGCCCGCAAATTACGCTCCCAAAGCAAATACCGTAAACAATGCACTGGTTCGGAGCAGTTCAGGGCGGGAACATGATCGATCAAGCAAGCCGGTAACCTCCCATTTGAAATCAGCCAATAGAAAAGGAGACTGTTATAATTTACATGGAGGTTACATGTCAATCAATTCAGTTTGGGGGTCCGATATGCGATCAGACTTGCAAACCCTCAAAATAAAGAATTATGAAAATAAATGCCAATACTGTTCTAGTCCATATGGGTGTCCTGATATGTATTATCTCGAGATTGGTTTAGCCCTGTAATGAAACATAAAAATAAACTTTATTTCCTGCCGATTTGCGAGCTTGAGACTGTTGTGCAATTAATTATAATGTCCTACATCGCTTTCCTCATTATTTACAGTGCAGAATTGATTTTTTATTTGCATTTACAGTGCTACGAATAGGTGTTTAACCCCCTTGCGGATAATCTCTAGCACTCGTTGGAATTTCTCCTTCATTTGCCGTTTACGGGTGTGGGCTTGGGGAAATTGCACAATTGAATAGCGATTTTAGCCTTGCGAAATATCAAAGGCTTCTGGAGGCTGTAAGTTGCGATGTTCACCGTCGCCATTTTCTCAAGCCCGTAACTTGGAAGCCGATCCGAGCCCTCAAAAAAATACCAATTCAATAGCAAAATAGCTTGCGACCTCACTTATAGGCCTCCGCATCTCCCAAAAGGCTGTGGATGCCGAAGTCTATATCCCCAAAATGATACATGATGTATACTATAATTTAAATAATAACACATTGCTACAATGTGTTATTATTTAAATTATAGTATACATAATACTAGAATAAAATATTATATGGCCTAAGTTTTAATAATATTCTAAGCTCCTATAAATAGAATATGAATTCTACATTAAATAACAGCATTTGCTTGCCCTATATTATCACAAATCATTGTGGGTGTAGACTTTGCTTTAGTATTGCATCTCTCAGTGCTGATGTGTTTGAGGTTAGCCATTTGATTTTCTTAGGCTTCCCAAATGTACAAGCAAAAAGATTTGAAGTTGATTAGGTACAGAGGAGGAACTCGCCAGGTCTTGGTAAGAGAACAATTAAAGACAAAAGAATGTGTGCAGTAGATTGCAGTTTTTATTTCCAGGGAAGGGGTTAATGAGTAATTTGAAGAGCCCCTTTCTTGTAGAGAAGAGGAAATCATTACCACTATGTGTTGCAGAAAAAAATAATTTTCAGATGTTCAGATCATTGTGGCTAGAAATGAGCATTGCAAGAGAGCTTAGACTGGAGAAGGTGCGTTTGCTGGAAGTATCGACTTGTGGGGCAATTGTACAGAAGGAGAATTTAATATATTTTGCTGCGATTTGCTATAGAATATTATTTATGAAATTGTTATTTGTTTAGTAGCAAGCCATGCAATGGCCATATCACATATTCTGCCTACTTACAGGTGATTAAATTGAGTAGTGTATCTGTATCATGATCACGAACAGTAGTGGATAATTAAATAAATGGACAGAGTAAGTAGAGTTCAATTTTTTGTTGGATTATCTTGGTTGGCATATATATTATCACTGCAACATTCTGTATACAAGAACCGATGAAATATTGACTTTACTAGCATCACTCCATGTTCATTGCATTTCATTACTTCATATATGTATGCTAAATATATGCAATGACCTACAATAAATTGCAGGGCAATATGCTGACAGCTTTTTACAAGGCAATAATGAACTGCAGGAGACGTGACAGTCACATTCATATATTAACTATTTTTATGACCAAACATGATGCTGTCTTTTTTTAAAAGAACAAAGACTAAGACTAAGCCTAAGTCAAACATACAATATCTTAACACATCCTCAAATGATATTGTAGAAAGCCACAACTTAGAGTGGTGAAATGCGTCTGTTCATTTCTTAATTTTTTTTTATTGAACACACATAGTCATAATTGTTCAATTTTCCATAAATAAATTGACATATTATTATTGAATCTTCTGGACATGGAGGCTTTGTTTTATCACAATGGAGACTGACGGTCTAAGGTATACACATACTACTCGTATAATTTTCATCAGCATGGTAACTATACTATCATCTGTATATAGATACTATTTAGGGCACATATACCGAATTCCAAGTAGTGGATTTCAAAATACACAGCGAAACAGTTACAGAACAAGTGCCAACCCTATAGTGGAAGCAGATTGGGAAGTGCCAACTATACATTATCCATTGAGGTCGTCTAAGGTGAGAGTTAAATCTCTATTTATGTACCTACACAGGAATTGGGAGTGATATACTGTGGTGACCTGCCCTAGGATTAGTGCACTATCTCTCCCCTACCTTTCTTGTCTCATATAAAAATAATCTTATAACAACAAGGGTAAATGCAACAGTTAAATCCTAATATAATAACAGTTAATTAATAATATTATTACCCCTCCAATTGGAGAGTGGTAATATATTTCATAAAATCAACCTAATTTTAAATTCCCATTTCTCAATCCAGGTTTTTTTTAATTGGTTTTTATCTTTGCCGTTGTGATCAAAATGTATTAAAAATGTAACTGTTGCATTTACCCTTGTTGTTATGAGATAAATTTATTTAGGTGGTAAACACATTGGGAACTAGCATTCCTTGTCATATTGTCATATAAAAATTACAAACTTCAATCCAAGATTACTGCAAGAAAACACATTTTAAAAATAATATTCAGTTGATAGTACACATTATTGCTGATAAATTATACCATATTGACCATAGGCTGATACTATGTGACAGTGCTACAGATGAAAGTTATTTCCATAAATCATTATGAGACTCTGAAAACTGGTACAATTTTAAAACATATTTTATAGGATTTTCCAGAAGTCATTAGAAAGTCACAGACTGGTGAGAATATAGTGACATTAAAGTAAGTTTGAATAGTTATTATAAAGAGAGATATTATTTTTATGTGATGGTTCCCAGATTGTTTGTCATGAAAGATTATGCCTATAGGGACTTGTTTAAAACTTACAGCTGAAGTAGAAAAATGTATTTTAAATCATATCAATTGTTGGATATTTATTGTCATTTATTTAAACAAATGTGACTGTGGATTTTCATCTATATGGAGGACAAATCTATGTTTAAAGTACAGGTTCCAAGACCTTTAAAGAAAGATACTCAGAAAAACCCAGAACCTTCTACCTCTAGATAATATGGGCCTCATTCTATTATCGGCCGTAATTCGGCCGTAAGGCTGCGATTCCTTGCGGGGGTCCCGTTACCTTGCAATTCTATTATACGGCCCCGCAAGGATCTCCCCTTACGGCCGGCCGCATATCTTGGAACCGGCCGTAAGCTCCAAAATCTTTAAAGTCAAATATAAATTGAAGACTGCACTGTAAATCTTTGTAAATGCTAGGGACCATATTTGGGGACATGAGGAATAATAGTAACCCCCTCTCAAGCTTGCACATCAGCCCAAACCCGAGTTGACATTAACTCTTTATTTTCCGGCCGCAGCGTGGGCGGGTCTGAGGTGCTCCAAGCACTCTGGACTTTTTACATGGATATTTGACATATATTAAAAAATAATTTATTTACGGATTTAAGTATAAGGGAATGTTGTGCTATTTTTGCTAACACCGAAAATCACTTTATAGTCTCCTCAGAGTGCATGATGGCTTTATTTGGGCTATATTTTGTGCTTAATTGGTGCTTGCGGGACCTTTTTGCTGCAAGTAAGCTGCGGCTCGGTTTTAGCCTCGCAGAGAGTGTTCCCGGAGCAATTGAATTGCAAATAGGATTTTCTTGCGGCCGATTCTCTTGCGGCCGTTTTAGATCAAAGGCTTTTCTCCAGAGTGAGCGGCCGCAAGGGATAGCAAGGCGCCGGCCGCAAGCCTGCCGGAATCCCCTGCCGGAGGGGAATAGAATAGGCGAATAGCTTGCGGCCGGTCCTTGCGGCCCCGCATCTCCTACGGCCGCTAATAGAATGAGGCCCTATATGTATAGTATGAGATAAAACCCTGAATATTTCAACTGGGATTTTAAGCATAATACTTTTTGTTTCAGTTGAATTTATTGATTTAATATGTTTTATTGGAGAGTAACTTTTTGTATTATTGATTGCTACTTCTACTGTCATTTGTTTATTTTTATTTTTATCTTTGGAGTATATATTTCTATTCCTTTTTTACAAATATTTTATTGGATATTTGTCACAGTATGCACTTTATACCTGATCTATATTAAATAATGTTTCATAATGTATGAATACACTAAACCAATAATCATCAACTGCAATAACTACATTTGTTTAGATTTTTAAAACAAATACTTATTTCTAAATATTTATTGATTTTGGATGTGTGGGAAGCCCCCGGAAGCAGACATGTGTGATGTTTGTGCGCCAATTGCAGGGCGTGAGGAGGGAAGCGCTGGTCTGCACTATCTAGACCCTGCATCCTGTTGGGGCTGTCAGAAGACTGGACGCAACGCAGAGTGGAACAAAGACAAGCCAGCCAAAGGAAGTTGGGAAGGCTCTGAAGGCAAGCGCTTTGGAAGCTTGTGAAGCCCTGGATGAGGCATTGCTCCCCAAACACAGGATCAGATGTGGAGTCTGAGGAGTCTGCCTGCACTACCCCTCTCACAATTTCAGATTGACATGGCAAAGTCTTCACAGCTAGTACAGAAAGACAGAGCCTTCTTGAGCCTACTACAGGTTTTGAGAAAGTAATAAGACCTATTTGGTTTCTTTGGAACTTGGTTTGAGCTTTGAAATTAAATGAAAACAATCTTGTGAGACTATATATATCTAGCAATTATACAGGAAATACACCAGGCTGGGGGAAATAAGTTTAGTGGAATTTCACCTTGATGAGCCACTCAATTAGTTGACCAAGATAATCACCATGTTAACTGCTGGTGTATATAACATTTTCTCCACCTGACACACTATTACAACATAATATCAATTGCTTGTCCATATAGTTGATTACTTTTCTGACTATTGTAATATAACCGGACATATATTTTTTTTTACTGAATTTTTTTTTTAGCCAAAAAGATTTAATACTAAATGTGTGAATAACTTCTTTTTTTTCCCTACGGAGCTATTATAATATAGCCAGATGGATCCTTTGAACTGAGCTTCATATGGCAAAGGATTGAAGTGCAGTACTGTCTTTATATATATTTGACTATTCTTTTGGCTGTTATAATATAGCCGGACAGTCTTCCTGAATTGAATTCTGTATGGCAAAAGAATTGTAACTTAAGAGGAGCAACATTAATTCTCTAAACATTACTGTTTGTATAGGCAACTGTCGCTTAAGCGAGACCTTAATACCTTCTGACAAAACCTTTGTGTCATGATCTCCTTCTTTAAGGTGGCTTGATTTGAACCTAATTCACACCTACCCCAGCAGAATTGTGTGGTTCTTATTCTCTCTGGCACAAAAGGTACAGGCAGAGAATACTGGATAAAGGTTACTAGTGGCCTATGGCAAGTCCACTCCCCAATTGAGGGTCTCAAACTTTGCATATGTGAAAACTAGAACTGAACCTTTTATTGAATCATAGAACCAACATATTTATACATCTCCCATACCACACCCTTGTGTACCTTTATGTATGTGTGGGTTGTCAGCACATCTGCCTAGTAGCCTTGGTTGCTATGGAGCACTTGAGATAACACTAATCAGATATCTAAATTATATGACAGGTGTCTATAGTTAGCTAGGGCAGAAAACCTTCATGTAAAGCTCAAGTGTTTACTCGGGACTGCTAAGGGGCAGTCATCTGCCTTGAATCAAGGCCTATATTTGTGCAGATTCAATGTCCTGCAGGTAACTTCTGTGCAGAACATTTTTACTATTTCCGTATATGTTCTATATCATATTTTCCCTCTTATAATATACAGTGCCAACCAAACACTGCCATGAAGACCAAGGAACTCTCCAAACAAGTAAGGGACAATGTTGTTGAGAACCGGGCAAGGAGGGCATTAATCAGAGAGGCAGCACAGGGACCTAAGGTAACACTGGAGAAGCTGCAGAGTTCCACAGCAGAGACTGGAGTATCTGTACATAGGACGACAATAAGCCGTATGCTCCATAGAGTTGGGCTTTATGGCAAAGTGGCCAGAAGAAAGCCATTACTTTCAGCAGAAAACAAAATGGCACGTTTTGAGTTTGCGAAAAGGCATGTGGGAGACTCACAAAATGTATGGAGGAAGGTGCTCTGGTCTGATAAGACTAAAATTTTACTTTTCGGCCATCAAAGAAAACCCCATGTCTGGCACAAACCCAACACATCACATCACTCAAAGAACACCATCCCCACAGTTAAACATGGTGTTTTTCAGCAGCTGGGACTGGGAAACTGGTCAGAGTTGAGAGAAAGATGGATGGTGGTAAATACATGGATATTCTTGAGCAAAACCTGTACCACTCTGTGCGTGATTTGAGGCTAGGACGGAGGTTCACCTTCCAGCATGACAATGACCCCAAACACATTGCTTAAGAAACACTTGAGTGGTTTAAGGGGAAACATGTAAATGTGTTGGAATGGCTTAGTCAAAGACCAGACCCCATCCAATAGAAAATCTGTGGTGAGACTTAAGGATTGCTATTTACAAGCGCAAGCCATCCAACTTGAAGGAGCTGGAGCAGTTTTGCAAAAATGGGCAAAAATACCGGTGGTAAGATGTGGCAAGCTCATAGAAACTTATCAAAGTGACTTGGAGTTGTGATTGCTGCAAAAGGTGGCTCTACAAAGTATTGACTTTAGGGGGGTGAATAGTTATGCACATTGACTTTTTCTGTTATATTGTCCTATTTGTTGTTTGCTTCACAATAAAAAACATCTTCAATGTTGTAGGCATGTTCTGTAAATTAAATGATGCAAATCCTCAAACAATCCATGTTAATTCCAGGTTGTGAGGCAACAAAACATGAAAAATGCCAAGGGGGGTGAATACTTTTGCAAGACACTGTGTTATAACTAGGATACAAGATAACAATGTACAGGCAACACATAATTAAATTTCAACAATTTCATGCGCCATTGGTCATATCCCTAATTACTGGTGTTATTAGTTACTAAACAATGTAAACATTACATTTTGCATAGCATTTTCATAATTTTATAAAATGTACTGTTATTGTCTATTGTGTTTTTACTGTTTTTGAAGGAAGAGGTCTTGAGTTGCAAATTACATCTGCTATATATGTAGATCCAACTATTTGTTAATCTTATACGAAAAACAAACTCAATGCTCTAATCCTAATCCTCTAAACCTGTGAAAGACGTTTTGGAGTGAGGAAAACTTCCTCAAGTTTATGTGAGAAACTAAGGAGGAGGGCGTCACTCTTGAACATTTGAGGGTTGACTTTGAACAATGGCTGGACTAGTTATTACAGTATGTGAAATATATTTTGAAAGTTTTTTGCCAGTAAATATAAAAACATATAGCTATATGCTTTGATAATCTCAGTCCTACAAGCCTTGACCATCTGTCTAGGCTTGTGAGAGAAGCTTAAACGGGTAATATAGCAACAGAAAGAAAGCAAAAATTATGCACTGGCTAAATGTAATCAATACTCTGAATCTGTTTACAATTTTGGTTCCAAACTCTCCTTTGAACTGGTAAACTAATATATCCATTTGGTAAATCGATATATTCGTATACTGGGAAATGAGGATTTTTAAGCAATGCATAAATATGAGAAAAAAATCACCTAGTCTTGGAGAAATGACAGGGTCTAGAAATAATAGATATGATAGAAGAAGTAATCTTCAAAAAGATAATAAAGAACTAAAGGAACAAAAAGAGACAAAACAGTTGGATATATCATTGGACATGACTGCTGTAAATATAAGAGATCAAAACCTGGCTCAAATTATTGTACAACAGATTTCAAAAATGTTTATGCCTTTGATAGAAAATGTACAAAAAGGGGTTAATTCATTTAATGAAGAATTTAAAATAATTAATCAAAGAATAATTCAATCAGAACAAAGAATATATGATGCAAAAGACAGGATGATAGAGCAAGAAAAACAAATAAAATATTTAATGGAACAAAATGACACCTTTTACTGTTTAAATTAGAGGATATGGAAAATAGAAGTAGACGGAATAACACCAGAGTTGTTGGTTTACCAGAATCTGTTGAAAGTATTATATTTTGCATCCGTTAAATTGCCTAAATTGGTTAGTATTACCCAAATACATTTCGGATTTGTTATAGAAAGGGCCCATAGAATCGGCCCAGAAAAGAAATTTGCACATGGCTTACCAGTAGAATGGTGTCAAGGAAAACAGCAAATAATGCAAGAATTCAGAAAACTAAGAAGTCTACTAATTACTAAGGTATTCAGCAGAAGTGTCCCGTAAACATAGATAATGCTCAACCTCTTTTTAGAGAGGGTAGAAAATTAGCTTTACTTTATCCAGCTAAATTGCTAGAAACTGCTAAAGATCCAGAGTTATGTACGTTTCTTGCTGAGGAAAGTAAAGAAGACAAATAAAACTCTTAACATGATAGAATGTGTATATTTACAAATCTAATGATCCAATATGCAACCTGATTTGGTTTTGGATGATTGGGTGGGGTGGAGGAGAGAAGGAATATATCCCCTATTTTTTTATTTCTGCTGTGGGGAGAGGTCGGAGGAAGGAATAAATGTACAATGGAGAAATTATTGTAGAAAATGTTTGAAAAAAATGCAGAACATTAAAATAACATTGTAGAATGTAGGGGTATAAACTATCCTTTATAAAGGAAGGCCATCTTAAAACATCTAAAAAAGATAGGAGCAGATATTGTTCTTTTACGCAGAAACGCATCTGAATATTAAAGAACATAAAAAATTGGCCAGAGAATGGGTCCAAGAAGTCCTATTTACTAAATACGAGGAAAAAAAAAGAGGAGTAGCCATTCTTTTTAAAAAAGGACTAAATTATAAATATAAAATCATTAATATTGATAAAGAAGGAAGATATATCATATTATGGATATGGCTAGATCAAGAACAATTTTTACTATGCAACTCATATGCCCCAAATAAAGACCAAAAACTTGTTTTCAAGAAAAAATTACTAAAATATCTTTAGTAAGTCACAACTCAGTTATTAGGGGTGGAGACTTTAATATTGCTCCATTTGGAGATAAATATAGAATTAGGATAACTAAAGGTTCTAGCCCGGTGTCACAATCTACTTCTTCTCAGTCTGGCTTGATAAGGCTGTTATTGCCAAACCTACCCAGCAGATCTACCAGATTCTTTTGATCTAAGACAGCTGATGTCTCTTAAATTAGATTTAGTCTTTAAGAATATGAATGCAGGCTCAGCATTATAAGAAATCAGAAACAGTTTTTATTTCTGTGGACAAGGGCTCATCTATAAGGCATCATAACAGCAACTTCATTCATACAGTCATTACGGTTATCTTCTTACCTCCTTTTTTAGATAGGAGCATATCTGTCTTCAATATATGTCTTCTTCCCTTGGCTTAGGAACATATATATATATATACTTTAAGACATTCAACCCAGCATTATCTCAACTGCCCTCAGAGACACCAATACATCTCTTTCTCTGTCAGAAGAAACTCAACTGCCAACTGCCTAACTGCCCTCTGTGACAGTTACAGCCAGACAACACATCATTCTAAAAGATTTAACTCTTAATGACCGAACATGCAGCAAACAGAATCACACATCACACTCCAATCATACATAGGCAAGCAACATAACATAACATACAGGAATTAACTTAAAACACATATGGTAATCAACATAATATAAAACAGCACAGCATAACATTTTACATATTAATTAACATGACATAACACAGCATAACATATATAGGATAATCAACTTAACATAAAAGCATATTAAACAACTAAACTTCTACTGACCCCAAAAGGGGTTCAGGGGAATCATGACAACTACTCCCCCCTTTTAAAATGCAGCATCCCGATGATCATCTCTATCAGATGAACAACGGTATGCAGCAAAAATTAAGTCCATGCATAAGTCCTTGTCTTGGTTGCTGGGCTTCTCAATTCCATTGGGACAAATGTGGAAAACAATTGCCCTAGGCCTCCCCCTGCCCGAGTCCTTATTTTGAATGTGCAGAGCAGGTTTTTGTTCTTTTTCTTCTGTACAATGTCCAGGGCAAAAAACAATTCTGAAAGTGACTCCAGTGGATCCCATGCCAGGACAAACCTCCCCAACCAGGCCAGTCCCAACAACCGTCCGGTTATGACTAAAACAGTCCATGGGCCTATGTGACCAAAAGTGGGTAATACATCCCTTGTGTTACAAACAGTTGAGGATGGGGAATAATTTCGGTATAACTGCTTGCTTTCTCTTGTAATTTTATTTTTCAAAGACTTGTTTTCTTGTTGTAATTCTTCAATTGCCTTGTTTTTATTTTCCATTTGTTTCTTCAAAGAATCTGCTTCCTTCCTTAACTGATCATTTTTTTCTTCATACTTCTGCTGCAATTCCTGGATTTGTGTTTCTTTGTCTTTCAGTTCATTCTGTAAGTCCTTGTTATGATTATGCAGAACTTTGTTTTCCTCAACTTTGTTGGACACTTTTTCCAACTCATTCTGAAGTTGCTCATCAAGAGATCTTATTTTCTCCTCTCTTTCAATGATACTTCCTTGCAACTGTTCCATTGCAAGATCAGCAGCGACATGCTCATTCTTCAAACCCTGGAACATATTGATTTCTGCTTTTAGGGACATGTTTTCTCTCTGTAGAGCCTTAAGCTCCTCTCCGCTATTTGCAACATTATCATGTGCCAGAACCAATAAATCGTCCTTCTGTTTTATCTGCTTGTCTTTTTCTGCAATAGTTTTCTGCAGTTCTTCAACAAAGCCCGATGTTTGAGACTGGACTGTCTTCTGTGCATGATACTTCTGCATTTCAACATTTGAAACTTCATTCTGTTTCCTCAAATCTTGCACCTGAAGAGTCTCACTCTTTGTTGCTGCAGTTGGGGCTTTGTTTTCTGGCCCAGTTATGTTCAAAGACACTAAGTCTTTGGACTTTTTCTTCTTTTTATCACAGCGTTTATTTTTCTTCTTCTTTTCTTTTACAGTGGATGATTTAGCACTAAAGCCTTTATCACTGTCAAGTTTTTTGGATGATTCTCGATCTGATTCAAATTTATCTTTCTCAGGAAATAAGTAGTCCATATTTCTATCAGATACTTCTTCAGTCTCTGGCACATAATCTTTTTTCCTGCCCGACTGGTAGGACCCTTCCCAACTTGGTGGCCAAAGTCCTTCCACAGATGCCTCATCCAGCAAGTCTATAAATTCGACTTCCAGCTGTAACTCCTGCTGGATCAAGGGAAATAGCTCAATAGCTTCATCAAACCAACGCTGTAGTCCTAGGCAGTCACAGCGCTTTGTAAGTAAGTTAATTTGTCTCTGGGCAGTGCCTAGGCCACAGTCCGGATTGCCATACACAATCTCCCACAGTGCCTCCTCCAGCTCCAAGTGAAAACAGGGCTCCACACTGGGGACCCCAACTGTTCCCAGCCAGGCTGCATACTGCTGCTCCAGGTCAACCTGCTGCCCCACCAGATCCGACAGCCAGTCACTCAGCTCATGACCCGGCCACAATCCCAGGAATGCCTTCCATTTTGCTAGAAGGGCCACTTTCCTGCATTGCTTGGCGTCCATCTTGCTAGACCTCTGCTGTCCCCTCTGGTTAGTGCGCTTCTTTACCTCTGCCATGCCTGCAGACGATGCCCTGTCTCCTCTGGGTTAGAGGCTCCTCTTCTTACTGCTGTCTTAGCTTATTGATGAAGAGATCCCACCGCTGCCACCAGCTGTCACGATCTACTTCTTCTCAGTCGGGCTTGATAAGGCTGTTATTGCCAAACCTACCCAGCAGATCTACCAGATTCTTTTGATCTCTTCACTAAGACAGCTGATGTCTCTTAAAGTAGATGTAGTCTTTAAGAATATGAATGCAGGCTCAGCATTATAAGAAATCAGAAACTGTTTTTATTTCTGTGGACAAGGGCTCATCTATAAGGCATCATAAAAGCAACTTCATTCATACAGTCATTGCGGTTATCTTCTTACCTCCTTTTTTAGATAGGAGCATATCTGTCTTCAATATATGTCTTCTTCCCTTGGCTTAGGAACATAAATATATATACTGTATACTTTTAGACATTCAACCCAGCATTATCTCAACTGCCCTCAGAGACACCAATACATCTCTTTCTCTGTCAGAAAAAACTCAACTGCCAACTGCCCTCTGTGACAGTTACAGCCAGACAACACAACATTCTAAAAGATGTAACTCTTAATGACCCAACATGCAGCAAACAGAATCACACATCACACTCCAATCACACATAGGCAAGCAACATAACAACATACAGTAATTAACTTAAAACACATATGGTAATCAACATAATATAAAACAGCACAGCATAACATTTTACATATTAATTAACATGACATAACACAGCATAACATATATAGGATAATCAACTTAACATAAAAGCATATTAAACAACTAAACTTCTACTGACTCCAAAGGGGGTTCAGGGGAATCATGACACCAGGAAAATAATATGACTACTCGTAATAAAAGAGAAAATAATATTTATAGAGAATTATCCAATAAATTAGATCTAATTGATGTGTGGCACATTTTTAATCCACAAAATATAGAGTTCACATGTCACTCAAAAACACACCAAACTTTATCTATCACAAATTGATTATTTCTTAAATAGGTAATATTCTCCTATCAGATCACGCTCCAATAATAATTATTATTAAATGTTTTCACATTATGAATTTAAAAACAGAAATTGGAGATTTAATGCTCTACTTAAAGATCCTGATTTTTTTTATTTATATCAGGGATAAATGGAAAGAATATTGTGAGCACAATAAAGCACATATTAATACCACTAATATAATTTGGGAGACTGCTAAGACAGTTCTTAGGGGCGATATTATTAGTTATCACCATGGACAAAAAAAACAATGTTGCAAAACGATAAAATATCTTAATCAAAATCTTACTGAATCATATATCTTGTAAAAAGACAGACCAAACTTACAAAATGTAAATGAAATTAAAATGGCAAAAGAAAATAAAGATAATCTTTTGATGGCTAAAGCTCAGAAGTCTGAATATCATAACCTGTGTCTCCTTTCTCACTCTCTCTTCCCTGTGTCTCCTTTCCCCCTCCACTATGTCTCTCCCCATCCCTCCCCTGTGTCTCACACCCTCTCCCTCCCCTGTGTTTCTTCCACCCTCTCCCTCCCATGTGTCTCTTCCTCCATGTGTATCTCCCCCTCTCCCTCCCCGGTGTTTCTCCCCCTCTCCCTCCACTGTGTCTCCTTTCTCCCCCTTCTCCCATCCCTGTGTTTCATTTCTCCCTCCCCTGTGTCTCCTTTCTCCCTCCCTCTCCCCTGTGTCTCCTCCCTCCTATGATTCTCCCCCCTCGCTCGCCTGTGTCTCCTTTCTCCCCCTCCCTCCCCTGTGTCTCCTTTCTCCATCACCCTCCCCTGTGCCTCCTTTCTCCCCCCTCTCCCTCCCCTGTGTCTCCTTCCCCATCTACCTTCCCTGTATCTCCTTTCCCACATCTCTCTCCCCTGTGTCTCCTTTCTCCCCCTCTCCCTCCCCTGTGTCTTCATTTCCACTCCCTATCCCTCCCCTGTGTCTCCTTTCTCCCTCTCTCTCCCTCTGCTTTCTCATTCCCCCTCTCCATCCCCTGTGTTTCCCCTCCTCCCTCCCCTGTGTCTCCTTTCCACCTCTCCCTCCCCTGTGTCTTCATTTCCCCTCTCCCTCCCCATGTGTCTTCTTTCACCCCATCTCCCTCCCCTGTCTCCTTTCTCATTCCATTTCTCATTCCCCCTCTCCCTCCACTGTGTTTCTCCCCTTCCCCTGTGTCTCCTTTCTCCACCTCTCCCTCCCCTGTGTCTCCTTTCTGCCCCTACTCCCTCCCCTGTGTCTCCTTTCTCCCTCCCTCTCCCTTCCCTGTGTCTCCTTTTTCCCTCCCTCTCCCTCCTCTGTGTCTCCTTTTTCCCTCCCTCTCCCATGTGTATCCTTTCTCCCTCCCCTGTCTGCTTCCTCCTCTCCCTTTCCTGTGTTTCTCCCCTCTCCCTCCCCTGTGTCTCCTTTCTCCCCCTTTCCCTCTCCTGTGTCTTCTTTCTCCATCCGTCTCCCCTGTGTCTCCTTTCTCCATCCCTCTCCCTCCCGTGTCTCCTTACTCCTCTCCCTTTCCTGTGTTTCCTTCCTCTCCCTCCCCTGTGTCTCCTTTCACCCTCCTTCCCCCTGTGTTTCCTTCC
The DNA here is from genome assembly GCA_027410445.1 of Discoglossus pictus. Classification (NCBI taxonomy): domain Eukaryota; kingdom Metazoa; phylum Chordata; class Amphibia; order Anura; family Alytidae; genus Discoglossus; species Discoglossus pictus. The sequence continues at coordinate 449,622,037 of CM050163.1, forward strand.
CCCATCTCCTTCCCCTGTGTCTCCTTCCCCCATGTCTCATTTCTCCCTCCCTCTCCCTTTCCTGTCTCCTTTCCCTCTTTCTCCCATGTGTTTCCTTTCTCCCTCCCCTGTCTGCTTCCTCCTCTCCCTTTCCTGTGTTTCTCCCCTCTCCCTCCCCTGTGTCTCCTTTCACCCTCCTTCCCCCTGTGTCTCCTTCCCCCATCTCCCTACCCTGTGTCTCCTTCCCCCATGTCTCATTTCTCCCCCTCTCCCTCTTCTGTCTCCTTCCCCTCTCCCTCCCCTGTGTCTCCTTTCTCCCCCCTCTCCCTCTCCTGTGTCTTCTTTCTCCATCCATCTCCCCTGCTTCTCCTTTCTCCATCCCTCTCCCTCCCGTGTCTCCTTCCTCCTCTCCCTTTCCTGTGTTTCCTTCCTCTCCCTCCCCTGTGTCTCCTTTCACCCTCCTTCCTCCTGTGTCTCCTTCCCCCATCTCCCTCCCCTGTGTCTGCTTCCCCCATGTCTCATTTCTCCCTCCCTCTCCCTCTCCTGTCTCCTTCCCCTCTCCCTCCCCTGTGCTTCTCCCCCCTCCCTCCCCTGTTTCTCCTTTCTCTCCTCTCCTCTCTCTGTGTCTTCTCCCTCTCCCTCCTGTGTCTCCTTCCCACCCTCTCTCTCCCCTGTGTCTCCTTCCCCATCTCCCTCCCCTGTGTTTCCTTCCCTTACCTCCCCCTGTGTCTCCATTCCTCCTCCTTTATATTTCTTCCCCCTCCCTCCTCTGTGTCTCTTTCTTTCCCCTTCCTCCCTTGTTTCTATTCCCTCCTGTACCCCCCCACTCCTTCCCCTCTCTACCTCCGATGTGTCTTGCCCCCCTGTGTTTCTACCCCTCTCCCTCCCGTGTCCCTGTTTTACCTTTCTGACACTCTTCCTCCCCTGTGTCTTTTCCACTTCCCTCCCCTGTGTCCCCTTTTCCCCTCTCCCTCCCATGTGTCTCCTTTCTCCCTATCCCTCCCATGTGTCTCCTTTCTCCCTCCCTACCCTGTTTCCTTTCTCCCTCCCTCCCCCTCTCCTGCGTCTCCTCCCCACTCTCTACCTCCCCTATGCCTCCTTCCTCATCTCCCTTCCCATGTGTCTCCTTCCCCCATCTGCCTCCCCTGTGTCTTCTTTATCCCTCCCTCCCCTGTGTCTCCATTCTCCCTCCCTCTCCCTCCCCTGTGTCACCTTTATCCCTCCCTCTCCCCTGTGTCTCCACTCTCCCTCCCTCTCCCTCCCCTTTCTCCTTCCCCTCTCCCTCCCATGTGTTTCTCCCCCTCCCTCCCCTGTGTCTCCTTTCTCCCCCCTCCCTCCCCTGTATCTCCTCCCTCCCTCTCCCTCCCCTGTGTCTCCTTCCCCCATCTCCATCCCCCGTGTCTCCTTCTCCCACCTCCCTCCCCTTTGTCTCTTTCCCCCTCTCCCCTATGCCTCTTCCCCCCTCCCTCACCTGTGTCTCTTCCCCCCTGTGTCCCCCCACTCTTTCCCCTCTCTCCCTCCCGTGTCTCCCTCCCCTGTGTCTCTTTTCTCTCCCCTTTGTCTCCTTTCTCCCTCCCCTGTGTCTCCTTTTTCCCTCCCCTGTGTCTCCTTTCTCCCTCGCTCTCTCCTTTGTCTCCTTTCTCCCTCACTCTCTCCTGTGTCTCCTTTCTCCCTCCGTCTCCATACCTCTGTGGCAGGAGAGAGTATGTTGTCTCTCTAGAAGCTCAAATTGGAGAACTTGAGAGGAGAATTGCAGCACTTAGTGATATTGCTCCACTGGAAAGGGAGTTTGTGCTCACTGAGCACAGTTTAGCTGGGCCTAGCATGGAGGATGGAGCTGATGCTAGCGAGGATGTCCAGGAAGGTAACTGGGTTACAGTTAGAAGGGGAATCAGGGGGAACAGGAGGAGGCAGGCCAGTTCTGAATTGGCAAACACCAACATATTTGCCAAATTGAGTACAACTGTTGGGAATGTCCATTCAGGAATGGCAATGCCAGATATAGCTGCTCCCTCTAACAGCTGGGAGAACAGTTCTACTGGAGGAGTGGGAGGGCAGAATAGGTAGAGCAACAGACAGATTTTGGTGGTGGGGACTCTATTATTAGGAAGGTAGACAGGGTGATTTGTCACCCAGATCCCAGCAATCAAACAGTTTGCTGTCTCCCGGGTGCTCGGGTTCAGCATGTTGTGGATTGTGTAGATAAATTATTGGGAGGGGCTGGAAATGAACCTGCGGTCTAGGTACAATTTTGCTACCAATGACAAGATTAGTGGAAGATGGAGTGTCCTAAAGAATGATTTTAGAGAACTAGGTAAAAAGCTGAAGGCAAGGACCTCCAAGGTAGGATTTTCTGAGATACTACCAGTGCCACGTGCTAGCCCAGGGAGGCAATAGGAGCTTATGGAGGTTAATGCGTGGCTAAAGATGTGGTGCACTAAGGCGTGGTTTGGGTTTTTACAGCACTGGGCTTCGGTACAATCTCTACAGCAGGGATGGATTGCACTTTAATGATGAGGGAGCTTTTGTGCTAGGGGATAGGATGGTAGAAAGGCTGGAGGAGTTTTTAAACTAGTAGGTGGGGGGAGGGACTAGATAACATGAATGGGGTAGAAAGTGTATGAATTAACAATTCATAGGGGAGGAGATGGGGGAGGGGTAGTATAGTCAATAGGGAGGTATTACTAAGTAACTCAAGTATAGCGACAGGCACCACCAATCTACAAACTCATAAGATAAGGTGTATGCTTGCTAATGCCAGAAGCTTGCCAGGAAAAATGGGAGAGTTAAAATTATTAGCAATTAATGAAAAATTTGATTCAATAGGCGTTAGTGAAATGTAGTGGGATGAATCTCATGACTGGACTGTTAATCTGGATGGTTATAACCTATTTAGGAAAAAAAAGGGGCAATGGTAAAAGAGGAGGACGAATTTGTCTGCATGTTAAGCCTGAATTTAAGTCTATAGTCATATATATAGATATTTATGGTGGAACTAGCAATAATGTTGAATGTTTGTGGGTAGAGTTAAATAGCAGAGCAGCAAATTCCAAAAGAATATTAGTAGGAATATGCTATAAACCTCCAAATGTAGCTGATAGTGAGGAAATATAATTATTGTTACAGATTGGAAATGCAGCTAACCATGGGCAAGTTCTAATAATGGAAGATTTTAATTACCCTGAAATAAACTGGATACATGAGACCAGCAGTTCAACTAAGGGGAGCACTTTCTTGAGTACACTCAGGGATCATTATCTGGCCCAGGGTATACAAGAACCTACTAGAAATGAGGCTATCTTGGATTTAGTCATTACAAATAATATCGATATAGTATCAAATGTTGAAATAGGGCAACCTTTGGGAAACAGTGATCACAACACAGTCTCATTTGAGATTGAATAAAAAATAAAAAACATTTTAAGGGGCCAACAAAAACTCTTAATTTTAAAAGGGCAGATTTTAACGGTCTAAGGGCAGCAATACAAAGTATAGACTGGGACAAAGAACTGGCAGGTAAAAATACTAAACATAAATGGACAACATTTAAATCCGTACTAAATATACATACACATCGGCATATACTATGTGTAAAAGTAAGAGGAGTACATTGCATCCAACGTGGTTTAAAAATTATTTAAAGATCAAGATACGTAGTAAAAAACAGGCATTTAAATTATACAAAGAAGGAGGGACATAGACTGCTTTACGTGAGTACAAGGAAAGTAACAAGGATTGCAAAAGGGCTATCAGACTGGCTAAAATAGAAAATGAAAAATTAGTTGCAAAAAAGAGTAAGACTAAGCCTAAAATATTTTTTAAGTATATAAATGGGAAGAAGAAGAGGAAGGAAGCAATAGGAACATTACAATGTGAAACAGGCTATCTGACAATTAGTGACCAGAAAAAGGCAGATGAGCTAAATAGGTTATTTTCTTCGGTATACACAAGGGAGGTACCAGTGGTTGGGTCACTGCACCACAATGGGGCTACACTACCTTCACCAAATAACTGGTTAACACAGGAAGTAATCCAAAAGAGGTTGGAAAAAATAAATGTTAATAAAGCCCCGGGCCCTGATGGAATACATCCAAGGGTACTAAGGGAACTGGGTTCTGTAATAGCCAAACCATTATATTGAATTTTTCAAGATTCACTCAACACAGGGTCTCATCCAGATGACTGGAGAAAAGCTAATGGGATACCTATATTTAAAAAGGGAGCAAGAGCAAATCCGGGGAATTATAGACCAGTGAGCCTCACTTCTGTAGTGGGGAAGCTTTTAGAAGGTTTAATAAGGGATAATATACAAGAATATGTCTATTTGAACAGGATTATAAGTAGGAGTCAACATGGATTTATGAGGGATAGGTCATGTCAAACAAATCTAATTAGTTTCTATGAGGAGGTTAGTAGGAACCTGGATCAAGGCAACTCAGTGGATGTAGTCTTTTTGGATTTTGCAAAAGGCTTTTGATACAGTGCCACATGGCAGACTATTGTGCAAGCTAAGGGATACAGGAATTGCAGTAAATATGTGTTCATGGATTGAGAGCTGGCTGAAAGACAGGAAGCAAAGGGTTGTTGTAAATGGAACATACTCCAATTGGACTAATGTGGTAAGCGGGGTTCCTCAGGGTTCAGTATTAGGTCCTCTCCTTGTTAACTTATTTATTAATGACTTAGAGGTGGGACTGGAAAGTAGTGTCTCTATTTTTGCTGATGACACAAAGTTGTGCAAGGTAATTATATCAGATAATGATGTGTTTTCCCTCCAAAGGGATTTACATAAAACTGAATAATGGGCATCTAAATGGCAGATGAGATTTAATACGAATAAATGTTTAGCAGTTATGCATCTGGGAAGGAAAAATAGCCATGTAATTTATAATCTTAATGGAGCAAATATAGGGGTATCAGGTATTGAAAGAGATTTGGGAGTGCTTGTGGACAACCACCTAGGTAACTGTGCTCAAAGCCAAGCAGCAGCTGCAAAGGCAAATAAAATATTAGCATGTATTACGAAGGGTATAGAAGCAAGAGAAGCAAATATAATTCTGCCGCTATACAAATCTCTAGTACGCCATAATTTGGGGCATGGAGTACAATTTTGGGCACCACTTAATAAAAAGTACATTTTAGAGCTGGAAATGGTAAAGAGGAGGGTAACAAAATTAATTAGGGGAATGGAGGGGCTAAGTTATGAAGAAAGACTAACCAAATTAAGCTTATTTTCTCTAGAAAAAAAGGTGTCTAAGAGGAGATATGATTACATTATATAAAAACATATTACATTACCAAGAGGTTTTCAACTGACAAGAGGACATCCCTTGAGGTTAGAAGTAAAAAGATTCCACCTTAAAGAAAGAAAAGGGTTCTTCACAGTAATGGTGGATAATCTGTGGAATTCTCTACTAGAGGAGGTGGTGACAGCAGATTTTATAGATAACTTTAAAAGGGGACTGGATTTAGAAGGGAAGTCAGGGTTATCCTGGATAATTAGAGAGAGAGTGTGTTGATCGAGGGAGAAATCTGATCGCCAGTATCTGGGATCAGGAAGGAATAAAAAATGTTTTTACATTTGAGACGATTGGCTAAGTTTCACTTGGATTTTTTTCTATTTGCCTTCCTCTGGATTAATTCATAATTAAAATAAATAAATAAATAAATAAATAAATAAATAGTTTAATAATAATTAATTAACAATTAACAACTAATTCATTAATAACTAATCCTCATATTGCAGATCAGAGGAGATCTTAAATGGTTGAACTTGATGGATTGAAAGTCTTTTTCCAACCTTAATTACTATGGCCCTCATTCTATTATCGGCCGTAAATCGGTTGCAAAGCTGCGATTCCTTGCGGGGCTCCCGTTACCTTGCAATTCAAATAGACGGCCTTACGGTCGGCCGTATATCTTGCAACCGGCCGTAAGCTCAGAAATCTTTAAAAGCAAATATAAATTCAAGACGGCACTGTAAAGCTCTGTAAATGCTAGGGATCATAATGGGGGACATGAGGATTAATAGCAACCCCCTCTCAAGCTTGCACATCAGCCCAAATCCGAGATTTCATTAACTGTTTATTTTCTGGCCGCAGCGTGGGCGGGTCTGAGGTGCTCCAAGCCCTCTGGACTTTTTCCACGGATATTTGACATAAAATAAAATAAAAATTATTTACGGATTTGAGTGTAGGGGAATGTTGTGCTATGAATGCTAACACCTACAATCACTTTATAGTCTCCTCAGAGTGCAGGATGGCTTTATTATGGCTTTATTATGTGCTTAATTGTGTGCCTGCGGGACCTTAAGCTGCGGCTCGGTTTTAGCCTTGCAGAGAGGGTTCCCAGAGCAATTAATTAGCAACCGGGATTTGCTTGCGGCCGAAACTCTTGCAGCCGTTTAAGATCAAGGGCTTGCCTCCGGCGTGTGTGTGGCCGCAAGGGATAACAAGGCGCCAGCCGCAAGCCTGCCGAAGTCCCCGGCCCGAAGGGAATAGAATAGGCAAATAGCTTGCGGCCGGTCCTTGCGGCCCCGCATCTCCTACGGCCGATAATAGAATGAGGGCCTATGTAACTATGTAACTATATTCCTTCCCTATTGCCTCACTGCTGATTAATGGTTCTAAATCCAATGAATTTGAATTGCAAAGGGGGATGCAACAGAGTTGTCCCCCCTCTGCTCTTCATTATTGCAATTGAACCTTAATACATTAAGAAATACCTTAAAAGGTTTCAGTATTGTAATACACAATTGAGGATTGTATTATTTTGTGTAAATAGGCAAAATTAAAGAGAGCCTTGGGGTCTACTGGACCCCGTCCTGTCTTTCATTCCTCACATACAGTCACTAACTAAATCTTGTCTCTTCTAAAAAAAAAATCTCCAGAATTCGACTCTATCTTAATCAAGACACAACAAAAATCTTAATACACTCTCTCATGATCTCTCGACTCGACTACTGCAACTTGCTTCTTGCTGGCCATCACCAGACTATGCCCACTTTAATCCATTATGAATGCCTCTGCTAGACTCAGCTTCCGTACACAACACTGAGTGTCTGCATTACCTCTCTGTCAATCACTCCACTGGCTTCCATTAGCCTCCAGAATAAAATGTAAAATCATGACCCTAACTCTTAAAGCCCTCAACAATAGCGCACACCATACATCTCTGGTCTCATCTCCAAATACTCCCCCACCTGCCCACTTCGTTCTACTAATGACCATCTTCTTTCCACAACTCTTGTCACCTCCTCTCACTCTCGCCTTCATGACTTTTCTTGTGCTGCCCCTATTCTCTGGAACTCCTTGTCTCCCTTCACCATATTACCCTCCTGCCTCAAAGCATTCAAAACCTCTCTAAAAACACATCTCTTTAAAGAAGCGTATCACCTTCAATCCTAACACACTCTCACCTCTCTCTCCCTCCTTTACTACACACAATACCTTTAGGCCCTCATTCAATTGCAATTTGGCCAATTGAATAGGGGTCTAAATAAGCACATAACATATTTTTTTTAAAGAAGTTTTTAGTTAGTAAACATCTATCCATAAGCAAGGTTTTCACTAACTAAAAACTTCTTTAAAAAAAATATGCTACGTGCTTATTTAGACACCTATTCAATTGGCCAAATCACAATTGAATGAGGGCCTTAGGTTGTAAGTCTGCAAGTTTCAATCCCACAAGGTGCTTTGGAGAAAGCACCATAGACACTGGAGTCGAGGCTCAAAGACAGGCCCTCCTTGCTTTGCTATGTTTAATTTGTATTTATCTTTGCCTTGAACTTATCTTATGTACAGCGCTACAGAATAAGTTGGCACGTTATAAATAAATGATAACAATAAAAATAATAGTATAAAATGTATTTATTTTGGCAATGTAATAAAATATATAGATTTTGGAGGAAGGTTCAATACTGGCTAAAAAATAAGTTAAGTATAGATATCATATTAAATGCACAAATAATTTTTTTTCGGAGTTATTAATCATAAAATATATAAAACATGGAGATTTTTGGAAATTATTGTTTTCCTGGCTCAAAAACTTATTATGAGAAACTGGATAAATACGAGAGACCCCCAATATTATAATTAAAACAAATTATGTTGAAACAGATGATCCTTGATCAATATGACAGAATTGGTAACTTAGAAAAAAGGAACAAAGAATTCAAATTAAAGTGGTCTAATTATTATGAAAAAATAATTAAATTTGAAAATGACAACCATTCAAGCTTATGTCTAAGCATGCTCTGCTAATGGACAAAATAATTTTAGTTTCCATTAAACAAATCACTGATTTCATGATTATGATAATGTTTGTTCCTTCCACCTCACCCTCCCTCCCCTCCTCCCTTTTTTTTTCTTTTTTCTCTCTTTCTTCCCCACTCTCTCCCCCTTATTTTCCCCCATCTATTGCGACATTTCAGACATTGATTGCAAATAGTTTAAGATCTTTTAGGATAATGACTGTCAATTAGTATACATAAGTTAGAAAATTATCTCTCAGTAATTGATATTTGAATTTCTATTCTAAGTGTTTAAATTTAATTTATGAAGCAATTAATTGTTTGAAAACAAAAAATGTTTTTTTATATTTTTGTCTGTATGTTAAGAATGTGTTTGTTTATTTAATATGACTGTAAACTTAAAAGAAAAATATTTATTTATTTTGAGTTTACAAAAAAGATTTTGATTGTCTGCTACTAACCTCCTGTAATTAAAATGTGTTTTCCCTTTGCCTTATGGAACGCATTGTTACATTTTAGCACTGGATAGGTTAATCAGATATGCTTCTTTAGAAATCTATTTTCATTATTTATTAATTAAACGCACTGACACTCAAACCATGTAAACCATGTAAAACCTTTTCAGTAAATTTAGTTGAGATGAAAAAAATATGGTATGGTTGTGTTTTTTTTATGTTCACAAACAAACAGTACATAGAGAGTTTGTCTTGCCATGGTAAATCGACTAACAGTACAAACATATTTCATTAATTTACCACTTCCTGTGTTCTCGGTGTAAAGCTATAGAAATTGTTATTCAACAAAATGATAAAATAATATATAATATAAATAAATGTTTAATTCAAAGGGCCATTGTAAAGACAATTTTAGATTTTAAAACTGACCTTTGAAATTAGCATTGTAGCTTCCACTAGATGTGCTTTTCTCCACCCTCTATTAGGTTCCAAGATTTGAAATAGGAACTGCCCAGAAAACTCTCTTCAATTTGTTCTAACTAGTGCAGGTTTCCATACAATAGCCACTGAAGGGAATTAGGAAAGTAAATAATGTTGTCAGAACAACAGATAATGACTTGTGACAAGACAGTCCCTGTTGGCAGATCCTTTCCCTCCCTTGGAGGACGAGAAGATCTACAGCCATATTAAATTCAGGCTACGTCTTAAAACATAGCTCGTATTGTTGAAAGTAGGACCTATGGCTTTTAAATTAGCTTTGTAAAGCAGGGCGCTGCTGTTCTGCGGGCTTGCTGAGAAAAAAGCCTACGGGATGAGCAACATTGAACTTCTCAGCCGCAAATCGTTTGATCCGTCAAGCCCGTAACCACTACAATTCCAATCATGATATTAAATTGCAACAAAGTCACTTGCGAGCAAGCCCGTATATGTGGGTTTCTTTATAAATATGTCAAATAAGAAGTACAACTTCTGATCAGAGAAGAAACCTTATTAACAAGAAAATAAAATGGTGTATTGAATTAAACAAATTATGATCAAATATCAGTAAGGAGTTATAACCTTCAATAAATATTACTGTTATACTTCCTTGAATAATTAAGTGATCCCAGGAAAATAATGTCTATGGTTATGAGTTAGAGTTGCATGTAAAATACAATACAAATAACAAGAGAAAGGGCAACTATGTACCTAACTCAACTCCAAGGTAGTCCAATAGATACCCATAAGGGTTATCATAAGTAGCTTTCTATAAAGGACTGCTTGCAACTATGTTAACCACTATAGGCTCTTAAAATGCACACCAAAAAAATGACTAGGAGTTCATTGTAATCAGCATATATTTATATTGAGCCACATAAACCTCATAAGTAGTAGATCTATAAATATGATCACATTAGAGAAAAATATAGATGCATATCAAAGGCTAAGTAAGTAGCTCACTATGTCATGTAAAGCAGCAATAGAATATTGGTACAGATTGGGGAACACACAATAGATCCACTCTTATCCCCATACCAAACTGCAGCTAACAAATATAACACCTACTAGGAAATTGCCTGTCAAAAATGATTGAATTAAAATTGTAAGGCTGGCAGTGCTGTTTGACACACACCTTCGGCACTCATTATGAGCCTCTCCCCCTGTGAACTTCAACTCTCTTGCTTTGCACTGATCACTTTCGTCATTCATCGCAGGGCTCGCAATGTGCGCCTTTGGTACTCATTGCAAGCCTCTCCCGCTTGCAGTGCTCACCGTGAAATCATTTCCTCCCGCTTACTCTCCACCATCTCCCCCCTGTCCCTTCCCTGTGTCTTCCTCCTCTGTGTGTCTGCTGAATGTTTGCGTGTTACGCGCTGAATGACTTTTGTGCCTGGCGTTGTTCGTGTGTTATTGTATTTTCTTTGCTCAGTCTCGTTTCCATCCTGTTTCAGATTTTTTACGTTTTTCGTCTGCCATTTTTTCCTTGCTTAGCCGATTTTCGATTGCCAAAAAATGGCAAATTTGGCTCAAATTTGCTTGCAACCTCACTCCCAGGCTTCCTGGCTCTCCCCCTGTGCTGTGTGTGAGTGTGTTTTTATTTATTTATTATTAATTTGCTTGTTTTTCAGGGTTTTTTGAGTTACGCTCTTGAACTAACTTTGGCCATTAAATTAGCAAACTGTGTTCCTCAACCGCTTGCCTCGCTTTGCAAAGCTCGCAGTGCAATGAGCACCTTTGGCATTCATTGCAGCCTAAGTCCTGCGTGCCTCAACTGCTTGCCTCGATTAGCGAGGGTCGCAGCCTAAGTCATGCGTGCGTCAATGACGAGGCTCGCAGTTGCGCCCCTTGCTGTGCGAGGGACGCAAACGCGTGACCAACATTGCAAACGTCACCAACATCGCAAAGATCGGTTGATAGGTTGGGGAACACACAAAAGATCCACTCTTATTCCCATATCAAACTGCAGTTAACAAATATAACACCCATACAAAACAATACAGTGTAGTACACATAAGTAAAAAGATATGTGTGTGTCCTTTAACATTACCGATTGTGCAGCCACAGCTTCAGAATACGTACAAGCTCCCAATACTGCTCTTGGTAGGCAGAAATGTGACGTCATCATTAAGCGGCAATACCACTAGCTACGCACGTTTCGTAGATTACTTCATTCAGAGCTTAGGTTGATAATACCTTGTGATATCTTACTATTTAAAGTGCCTCAATATGATGTCTATCAATAAACTCAAATGGTTAACTCCTTCATTACCTGATGTTATTAACTAAACAAAAGGCTTGGACTATTTACAAAAAGCTATTTACAAAAAATAATGAATGCTTAAAACTATCCAGTTGCATAAAGTATTCTTCATACTTGTTCCATAATATACTTACATATTAAATATAAATAGCATGTATATATAGAGTATACCGTGTATAAAATGCTTCAAACTAAATGAGATGATGAATTATATTGATCATCTCTCATTATTAATACCCTTATTTTCTCTATTATTCTGCTAATGAAGTTAATGACATTGAGATGGAACAAAGTTCTCAAAATGTCATATCAGATCTTACCTCTTAAATTTACACATCTTACCTCTTAAATTTAGGTGTAATTTAGCACGATTCCAAGATTCATCACAATCCATCCCTTATGTTTCTTTTGCACTGTCAATGTCTCATCCCACCCCTTTTTTTTCTACAGTTTTACATAAGAAGGTTTATGGATTAAGGGTTAAAGGCTTATCAGGACTGCTAAATTTATATAATCCAAGACGGTGACAGAATTTACATTAATAATAACAAAATGAACAATTGATTTATTTATATTTATATATTCAAAGGTGGACCAATTTATGTTTTATGTTTTTTTTAATAACATATTTCTATATGACGTTATTAATGGTTTTAACTTATCCCAATAAATGTATTTTTATGTTATAACAGTGCACTCTTTACTACACTTCAAATTGTATATTCTACAGTAGAGTCAATTTTCCTCCAATATCAAACTTTACGTAGGAGTCAAGTTACTACTTTAAAATATGTCTATTCTATCTCTTTTCAAATTTAATTATGCTTGCTTTACATCTTAGTAGGTAACTCAATTAGAAATTATAATCTGACAATATATACTTTCCAATCAATTAATATTTACATATCTAAGTTCTCCTAAATGTATATGATAATGAAGATTGTCCCCCTCATATAAGAAAGAACCATTATTGAGTGAGTTCCCTAGTTACTTTGTCAATTATGTTGCATGGTTGTGATACAGTTTAATGAATATTCACTTTCTTATAGCGTCCCAGGAAAAGAATGACTCATTTACTGATCAATAATTCAAGGAATAATGTGGAATAATTATAGAACTATCATAATTATCAAGTAATGGGCCACTACAGGTTGGTATAAATCTTACATTTGTGAAGTATGTAGCATATGCCATGAACATAAAATTAGACCTCTAGAGCATTGCTGGCTGGTGTTAGTCACAAGGGGATATGCTTTGTTAATAAGTAATGAAGGAAGGTGGGTAGTAGCTTCATATGTGAGTGACTTAATCTGTCAGTATTTGACACTTACCCCTCCCTCAAACATGCTCAAAAGAAGGCAGTTGTACAACATTCTCCATTGTTTAATAATTGGTATTTTTCTCTACATTGAGAGACCCTATTATTACCAATTGTAAGAAATTGCAAAGTTTGTACTGTACCACATATCATTGAACTCCAAATATTGACCCCAATAGTGTTGTTTACCAGGTCACCTGGGGTTTCATGGTTTTTAGTACAGGGATTTTTCGAGTCAATAAAGTTTATATGTCATATAGATTGTGTTGTCATATCATTTCCATCCTCATACTTGTATTATGATTTTGCAACTGGGTGAGCTTGAGAGCAATAACTGATGTTTTTAATGAATTTTTGCATATCTTTAGCTGCTTAATTGGATACATGTATTATCATTCTACTGTTACTTCTCTTATTTGATCATAATATTTTAACGAGTCATCATTTATCAGTAATTTTGACGTAATCCTTTACCACCAACAGCTTGTCTTGTGGTGTACTTTGAAATAATGTAATACTGTTCAAACCACCTCTCCTGCATTCCAAAATGTTATTGATTTCCTGTCTTAAGTGAACATTCTACCAACAGATTTGAATAGGGGCCACTTGGCAAGATATTTTATAACAACAATTCAATAATCTGGCAAAGTTCCTAATTTTAGCACTGAAGAATTGTGCCTATTAGGATCTGGGTCATTTCAATAATTCTTCCAAATAAATGAGAAGCTAGAGATGCAGAAGGTTAATATTATTTAATGTGTTAGCTCATTTTCCTTACAACATCTGATATAAAAATACTTTATAGGTGAAGTAAATGGATAAAAATAGATTTCTAATAACAATAAATATACATATAAAGTAAGATACACATACATTATTTTACTTTATCATGAGATTCATAAATAACATACGATGTAGCATTTTTAATTTACAGAACAGAGAAGAACATTTATTGTAAAGGAAATGCCATGAACAGAATAAGCAAATAAGATATTGTTGAGGAGGGCTCAGCTAGACAAGAAATCCCCCCACCAACGCATACTTAAATGAACACACACACATAAATATAATTAACACACTGAGTCCTTATTACAATTAATTTGACTAAACCTTATTCTTTTGATTGTTCTCCCAGTCCTGGGTGCTGTAACATATTCCTTATTACTGTAAGCTAGCCTTATATTTCCTCATTGTAACCTGTTCTCTAAATAAATGAAACTCTGACAGTGTCTCCCAGTAAATATTTTAATAATGTAGCAAGACATTGCAAGATGTTTAGTCTATGAGAGATTGTCCCATCTAGGGTGCAGTCTGTTTTGCTCACCATAATTCAATATAACTTGTGCCATATGTATATAAAACATAAATATTCTGTAGCAAACCCATTTGATGTGCGGTGAAATCTATCATTCAGCCATGAAATGCCAGGCAGTTCTCATCTGAATAAGATAAACCACATTTTTTTTGTACCAGGTGGGGAGTAACTGATTTACCTAGGCACAGTAAGCAAGATGGCAATCTCTGGGTTACCCTATAACTCTCAATTGAGAGAAAATGTAAGAGCTATTTGAATAAATCAATAGTGATAGTCTTATCAACAGAATGCTAAATACTGTAGCTTGCTCTGTAGGTATCTCTCTAATTCATAGTGGTCTAATTTTGCTAAATGTTCTTAGATTATTATTATTAATCTTATTATTATTATTAATAAGCTTTATTTATGAAGAACCAATATATTGTGCTGCACTATAAATAAGAGGAAAATGCATAGGATAGGGAGGCCATGTGACTAATTTACTAAATATATCCTGTATATCAGGGGTGGGCAAGTTCGGTCCTGGAGATCCCACACATGCCAGGATTTGATTATATCCTAACTGCACACCCTGTAAGACAGGCAGGGAGCACTGAAGGCGCTCACTGCGCTGGTGGAGGTGTAGGCATCATACCTACAACCCGAGGAACTACACATCAACACAAAACTCAAATAAACAATTCAAAGTGCGAGACCCGTAGCCTTGCAATGAGAGCCATTGGCGCTCATAGCGAGCCCCGCAATGATCGCTCATTGCTGATGTCGTCTTTGCCTTCAGCGCTAAATGCAAGCCTCTCCCCACTCTCTGACCCCTGTGTCTGTTTCCCCCCTTTCTCTTCCATGTGTTCCCCGTCTCCCTGCCCTGTGTTTTTCCCCCTATTTCCCTCCCTTGTGTCTCTTTTCCCCCTCTCTTACCCCTTCTCGCCCCTCTCCCTCCCCTGTGTCTTTCTCTTCTCTCTCCCTGCACAAGTCTTGCGTGCCTCGCTATGAGCGACGTTGGTGCTTTTTTCAAAGTCTTGCGGGCCTTGCGATGATAGGCTAAGTGTTATGTGCTTTGGCCTCATTTTGAGCCTTTTTCAAAACATTTACGTCTTTACAGACGCCATTTTTTTCCTCGCTTAGTCAATTTTCTATCTCCGAAAAAAAAGCCAATGTATCCTCAAGTTAACTTGCAACCTCACGCACAGGCTCCCTGCCTCTCCCCCTGTCCTGTGTGTGAGGTTGTAAGTACATTTTTTTTATTAATTGGCATTTGGGGCTCATCGCAATGCCTGAAATGAGTGCCTTCGGTGCTCATTGCGGCCTCCATCATTTAGAAATTCAAAGTCTTGCGGGCCTCGCGATGAGCACCTTCATTGCAGCAAGGTCGTGTAGGCCTTGCAAAGTCGTGTGGGCCTTTGGCGCTCATTGCGCATGCGCAAGCCCGTAATTTTTAAAATTGCATGACAACAAGCAATTACGACAAATATATATATATATATATATATACATATATATATATATATATATATATCATTTTCATTTTATATTGGGGGGAAGGTGGGTGGGGCCCAGGGGCATTCAGAATTTAAACAAATAAATTAAAGAAAAAGGTTGTGAGGGGCACTGCAGCATTGCCTCCCCCAGCGCAGAGCAGGGTGCACCGGCCGTAGATCCACCCCTGCTGCCTGTCCTGGCAGTAGAGTTTAATTGCAACATTCAGGGCCACAGTTTTTTGTCTTTATAAACTGTATCCCCTACAGATTTGTTTTGGCTCCTATGCCGATGGTTACTAGATGATGTTGTGTGCACTGTAATAATGTTATTTTACCAGTAACTAACAAATACACTTTCGGCCATGCTATGTTAGTGGGACAGCAAAGGGTTAAACCCAAGAATTTATATGCCCCCTCAGAGCTGCCAGGCATCTACTCTCTGGCCTCAGATAGTCATAAAGTGATATGCTTCACCTAACAACAAAAACCAGACCTGGGATCTGAAGTGACCTAACAAGATAACCTCAAGCTCTTGTGTATCCAGTAAGAAAACCAGACCCCTGATAGAGGGAGGGGATTATGAGGAGGGTATGGGTGAAATCTTTTTGTGTTTTCGATATATCTATGTAAGGAAGAATAAACTGTCAGTCTAAACTGTCAATCTGACTCTAATCAACGGGATGTCTGATGTTATTTCTTGTATGTTCTAATCCTAACCAAAGGGATGGAAAATAGTTTATTATTTTTAATACAAGTCAGTAACCTTAGAGCTTGCAATCTGCGATGTCCTGAGTTCTCCTAGGAGGTGTTCTGCTGGGCGCTGCAAGATTAAACACAAAAGGCATGACCTAGAGGGATAATCTTGGGGTGCATGTGGCCCCTCACCTCTGGGTCGTCACACAGTCCCACTAATATTTTGTAGTAGATGTTTGTGCTAGAAACAGGTTTAAGTGAAGAATACAGAAACCTTATTGATATAGTTAAGGCCAGTGTAAGTGCTTTTCATGTTAAATCTATTTTTAAGTTCACCTTTAAAACAGAGGTGGAGCAACTGATGATGCAACCAATACAACTGCACCAGTATCCTCTCTGGCTCCTGGAGCCCCTCCTACCACCAGAACTTCCCCTATAGCTCCAAATACCCGCTTACTCTCTACTTTCTCTTCCCCATCTTCCTTTTCCATTTTTTTCTGGCTGACTAGGATCCTTAATTTAGGCATGACACTTTCTAAATAAATAATGTTTATATAAAAAATTGGCAGCTAAAAAACTGTTGGGTAGGAACAATAAGTATTTGCCAACAACCTATTTTTTCCTTTTCAGAAGCGGTCTTGATAGATATTACAAACTACAAGAGTTCCAGGTAAGGATTTCAGTGAGCATGCTTAATATCACAACCGTGTGTTATGAGAATTATCCATTAATACTACTACTACTATTAATAATAATAATAAGTTAACATGTACATGTACATTTACATTCACGATTAACTTATTAAAATTAAGAAATGATTAACAATCTTCACTTCCAGTATTCATATCAGTTGAGTTTATTATTTACTTTGCACAATATACAGTAACTGATCTTTCAAAGGCTTTAAAATACTAACATACATGAACATATTTCACATTAAGTAATCAAGTTGCAATATTTTTTGTTACAATTTTTTTGTGAATTCAGAAATCCTTACAAAATATGCTTTCTATTATCAATCAAAATCCTGAAAAAAATGGCCTTCCAATGGCAATAACAAACTGCTTTAACTTGTCTTTTAACCAGGGATTTGTCAGTGTGTTCAGATAAGGTCTGCGTTTAAAAAAACGACTTTGCTAAATTTATTAAAAATAAAAAATAGTTTGAAACATTAAAAAAATGAATTAGAATTAGAATTTATGTAAAGTTTTCAATTGATAAGAACATGACGGAACTGTCTAATTGCAGTCTGAGTACTCTGCTGTTATGACTGTGTACATAATATGTATTGTGCCTTGCACAAGTATTCACTCCCCCTTGACTTTTTACCTATTTTGTTACATTACACCCTTAAGTTCAATGTTTTGTTAATCTGAATTTTATGTGGTGGATCAGAACACAATAGTCGGTGAAGTGAATAAGTTGGTGAAGTGAAATGAGAAAAATATATACATAAAACTATGAATACCATAAAAAGCTCTGGTGCAACCAATTACCTTCAGAAGTCACATAATTAGTGAAATGATGTCCACCTGTGTGCAATCTAAGTGTCACATGATCTGTCATTACATATACACACCTTTTTTGAAAGGCCCCAGAGGCTGCAACACCTAAGCAAGAGGCACCACTAAACAAACACTGCCATGAAGACCAAGGAACTCTCCAAACAAGTAAGGGACAATGTTGTTAAGAAGTACAAGTCAGGGTTAGGTTCTAAAAAAATATCCAAATCTTTGATGAGCCCCAGGAGCATCATCAAATCTATCATAACCAAATGGTAAGAACATGGCAAAACAGCAAACCTGCCAAGAGACGGACGCCCACCAAAACTCATGGACCGGGAAAGGAGAGCATTAATCAGAGAGGCAGCACAGAGACCTAAGGTAACCCTGGAGGAGCTGCAGAGTTCCACAGCCGAGACTGGAGTATCTGTACATAGGATGACAATAAGCCGTACACCCCATAGAGTTGGGCTTTATGGCAGAGTGGTCAGAAGAAAGCCATTACTTTCAGCAACAAACAAAATGGCAGAGACTTCCAAAATGTATGGAGGAAGGTGCTCTGGTCTGATGAGACTAAAATTGAACTTTTGATCAAAGAAAACGCTGTCTGGCACAAACCCAAAACATCACATCAACCAAAGAACACCACCATGTTTTTCAGCAGCCGGGACTGGGAAACTGGTCAGAGTGAGGGAAAGATGGATGGTGCTAAATACAGGGATATTCTTGAGCAAAACCTGTACCACTCTGTGCGTGATTTGAGGCTAGGACAGAGGTTCACCTTCCAGCAGGACAATGACCCCAAACACACTGCTAAAGCAACACTTGAGTGGTTTAAGGGGAAACATGTAAATGTGTTAGAATGGCCTAGTCAAAGCACAGACCTCAATCCAATAGAAAATCTGTGGTCAGACTTAAAGATTGCTGTTCACAAGCACAAACCATCCAACTTGAAGGAGCTGGAGCAGTTTTGCAAGGAGGAATGGGCAAAAATCCCAGTGGTAAAATGTGGCAAGCTCATAGAGACTTATCCAAAGCTACTTGGAGCTGTGATTGCCGAAAAAGGTGGCTCTACAAAGTATGGACTTTAGGGGGGTGAATAGTTATGCACATTAACTGTTATTGTGTCCTATTTGTTGTTTGCTTCACAATAAAAACAAACATCTTCAAAGTTGTGGGCATGTTGTGTAAATTAAATGATGAAAATCCAATCCGTGTTAATTCCAGGTTATGAGGCAATAAAATACGAAAAATACCAAGAGGGGTGAATACTTTTGCAAGGCACTGTATATGTTAATCTCGATTGTAGAAGAAAAGCTTAGTTTTGCCTGTATGGAATGTATAAAACTCTTACGTTTGAATGCAACTCTTGTTGGTCTGCAGCCTTTACTTTTCCACTCGCAGTCAAATTAAAACAGAATAGAATAGTATACAAAATGTTAAAGGTTTTTAACTATTCTGCTCACTTTCAGCAAAGTATACTAAATATATGTTTAAAAAAAAATGACTGCTTTCAATCGAATGCTGAGGGTTTTTCAGACTAAAAGCCACGCTGAAACCAATTATGATAATGCCTTTTTGTAGATGTGAATATCTTATTGAAAATGTCCAGGTTTTCAAGAAGCTCAGAAAATAACAATAGAGGACTAACTCTCAAATCAATCAAGCGGAAATTAGATCTGCTTTACAGAGACAAGCTTTGCTGGAAGCTTGGCACAAACAATATACACAGTTGTGTTGAATCAGAAATAACAGAAAACAACACAGAATAGCCTCAGTGCACTTCTGATTACCATACACAAAGTGCTTCAATCTGTTCTTCAATGAGAGGCTACTAAATATAAAAAACTGACAATGCATTTCTCAAGGTTTAACTACTTTGCTGCTAAATTTTGTTGTCATACAAGTAGGATGAATAAATCACTGGAACTTACATATATTCAATTTATGAAAGTAAACATTTTATTTTGTGTCTGTTAGCATCAATATATATTAAATGATGTGTTCCTTTTTCATTCATATTCATTTAACTATCACTAGTAATACAAAGCAAAGATGCATTCAGCAAGAATCAGTCATATTTACTGGTTAATCAATCAGTGTAATGGTGCTTAGTAAGATCTTTTTCTCACCTGAAAGATAAGCTTATTAGGGTAACTGAGTGGGATTATTAGGACATATACATCTTTTAGTTACGTTGTTATTGTTCAGTGGTTTGGTTGTATCCTACTCTCCATGACCCTGAGGACCACAGAATGTAAGCCACTGCCCCTCATTACTTCAATTACCTCATATATTCATCTCCACCTCTGCCATTCTCTTCTTTGTGTGCCTTAAATTTTTCCCAGCATCAGAGAATCCTGTGTTCACATGATATGGCCAAAATATTTGAACTTTAGCCTCATGTTCAAACCTTCCAGTAAACACTTTGACTTGATTTCCTAAAAGTTATGACAAATGTTCATATTTAAATACATGCATATACAGTAGATCATCAGCGGGCTATTAAACAGTGAAAAAACTAACTTTTGGTATTGATCAGTATTTGTATAATACAGGTCTTAGATATATTGCATTTTAATCTACCTTTAAGTATACATACTAAAGCCATAGTATTAGCAGGTAGTTAACCCGTAGAATTATAGATTTTAGTACTTTCTGGATTGGCAGGTAGTTATAGGCCCGTACTTAATACTTTCACGGCATTAAGTACGGGGTCTGGGAAAAGCTTTGCATAATTTGTCCCAAAGTATTAAATTATAAAATTAAAATGTAATGCAAGTGTAATCATGCCAGGGGACTGTTTACCTATATAGTGACAGACTAGTGGTAACAGTTAGATGATACTATGGGTCTGATGGCTTCTAGGATAATTGTGTCCAACTGATTTATTGTAACAGCGTTATATGTAATTCGATCATTAATTATTGTTACAAAGATACTGCTGTGAGTGCTATTAAAACTAAGGGCCTCATTCATTGTGATTTGGCCAACTGAATGTTTGTGGGTAGAGTTAAATAGCGGAGAAGCAAATTCCAAAATAATATTGGTTGGAGTATGCTAAAACCCCCCAAATATAATTGAAAGTGAGGAAATAAAATTATTGTTACAGATTGGAAATGCAGCTAAGCATGGTCAAGTTCTAATACTGGGAGATTTTAACTACCCTGAAATAATAATAATGAGACCAGCAGTAAGGGCAAAGGGAGCAGGTTCTTGACTATCAAATGTTGAAATAGGGCAACCTTTGGAAAACAGTGATCACAACACACATTTGAGATTGAATTAAAAAAACAAAACTGTAAGGGGCCAACAAAAACTATTAATTTTAAAAGGGCAGATTTTAACGGTCTAAGGGCAGTTATACAAAGTATTGACTGGGACAGAGAACTGGCAGGTAAAAATACTGAACATAAATGGACAACATTTTAATCCGTACTAAATATCCATACACACACATATACCATGTGTAAAAGTAAGAGGAGTACATTACATCCAACGTGTCTTAAAAATGATTTAAAGATCAAGATATGGAGTAAAAAACAGCCACTTTATATTATACAAACAAGATGGGAAAGAGACTGCTTTACATGAGTACAAGGAAAGTAGCAAGGATTGCAAAAGGGCTATCAGACGAACTAAAATAGAAAATGAAAAATTTGTTGCAAAAGAGAATAAGACTAACCCTAAAATATTTGTTAAGTATATAAATGGGAAGAAGGCCAGGAAGGAATCTATAGGAGCATAACAATGTGAAACAGGCCATCTGACAATTAGTGACCAGGAAAAGGCTGATGAGCTAAATAGGTTATTTTCTTCTGTATATACAAAGGAGGTACCAGTGGTTGGGTCACTGCACCACAATGGGGCTACACTACCTTCACCAAATAACTGGTTAACGCAGAAAGAAATCCAAAGAGGTTGAAAAAAATAAATGTCAAGAGCAAACCTGGGGCATTATAGACCTGTAAGCCTTACTTCTGCAGTGGGAAAGCTTTTAGAAGGGTCAATAAGGGATAATATAAAAGAGTATGTCTATTCAAACATCATTATAAGTAGGAGCCAACATGGATTTATGAGGGATAGGTCGTGTCAAACAAACCTAATTAGTTTCTATGAGAAGGGTTAGTAGGAACCTGGATCAGAGCAACTCAGTGGATGTAGTCTTTTTAGATTTTGCAAAGGCTTTTGATACAGTGCCACATGGGAGACTGTTGTGCTAACTTAGGGATACAGGAATTGCAGTAAATATATGCACATGGATTGAGAGCTGGCAAAAAGACAGGAAACAAAGGGTTGTTGTAAATGGAACATACTTGGATTGGACTAATGTGGTAAGTGGGATTCCTCAGGGCTCAGTATTAGGTCCTCTCCTTTTTAACATATTTATTAATGACTTAGAAGTAGGATTGGAAAGTAGTGTCTCCATTTTTGCTGATGACACGAAGTTGTGCAAGGTAATTAAATCAGAAAATGACATATTTTCCCTTTCAAAGGTATCTGCATAAATTAGAGAAATGGGCAATTAAATAGCAGATGAGATTTAATACTAATAAGTGTAAGGTTATGCATCTGGGAAGGAAAAATAACATTGCAATCTATAAACTTAATGAAGCAAATTTAGGGGTATTTGATATTGAAAGGGATTTGGGAGTGCTTGTGGACAACCACCTACGTAACAGTTCTCAATGCTAAGCATCAGCTTCAAAGGCAAATAAACTATTAGCATGTATTAAGAAGGGTATAGAGGCAAGGGAGGCAGATATAATTCTGCCACTATACAAATCTCCAGTACGCCCTCATTTGGAATATGGAGTACAGTTTTGGTCACCAATTCATAAAGAGGACACTTTAGAACTGGACAAAGTAGAGGGAAGGGCTTCAAAACTAATAAGGGGAATGGAGGGGCTAAGTTATGAAGAAAGACTATACAAATTAAACTTATTTTCTCTAGAAAAACGGCCTCTAAGAGGGGATATGATTACCCTATATAAATACATCCAGAGTCAGTATAACAATTTGTCAAGGTAGCTTTTTGTGCCAATAGGTTTTCAACTGACAAGAGGACATCCTTTGAGGTTAGAACTAAAAAGATTCCACCATAATGAAAGAAAAGGTTTGTTCACAGTAAGGGTGGTTAATCTGTGGAATTCTCAACCAAGGGAGGTGGTGACAGTGGATTCAATAGATAACTTTAAACAGGGATTGGATATATTGTTTATTAAAAAGGGCATTCAGGGTTATCCTGGTTAATTAGAGAGGGAGTATTGATCCAGGGAGAAATTTGATCGCCAGTATCTGGGGTCAGGAAGAAATTCATTTTTTTTCCCTTTTGAGACAATTGGCAAAGTTTCACTGGGTTTATTTTGTTTGCCTTCCTCTGGATCAATTAACAACATTATTGCAGATGAGAGGAGATCTTAAAAGGTTGAACTTGATGGGCTAAAAGTATTTTTTCAACCTCAGTCACTATGTAATTGAATAGGGCTCTCTATAGCATATTTTTTTACAGAAGTTTTTAGTTAGTGAAGACCTTGCTTTTGGATAGAAGTTCACTAACTAAAATCTTCTGCAAAAAAAAAAAAATGCTTATATAGAGCCCTATTGAATTAGCCAAATCACAATTGAATGAGGCCCTAAGTGGGCTGTTACCATCTTACAAGAGTATCCATTGCTCATTGTAACCTATCAAGATATTACTAGTAAATATTCATTTTAAAACCTCAAGTGCAAATGCCAACCTAGCTTTCTTGAAAAATGTTTTACTCATTTAGTTCACCTGCTACTATAAGTTCTACACTAATGTAAACCTTTCACTCCCCCAGATTAGAACACTCAGTGCACAGCGGTAAATCCTGCTCTGTAGACGCAACAGATTTCTGTGCAGGGAGCAGCTAAAACAAACTTTACGGATGACTGAGGGCCCTAGGAGTTAATAGGAAATGTGAACATCATAAATCTTATAATGAGTGGGGAGTACAGGAACAACTGCTGTAACTAGCTGCTACAATGAAACAAATATATATTTATATGAAGTAATTGGTTTGTAATTAAAAATATACAGTATTATGATGTTAAAAAGGTGTGACATTGGTATTTATTGCTTCAATCAATCACTTTGTGTTAAAATATGATATAGTTATATACCATCAGAGGTGTGGTTTTGTGATGTGTATTATCCCCTTAAGTACTGGGTTATGTGTCGCCCTTGATGTTATATCATAAAACGGGCTTAATAATAACATATTATATATTTTTTTTAATTACACATATGTTGCTATCGGACTGTTATGTGCCAAATAATGTTGACATTTCATAATTTTGTAGTGCTTTTTATGCTATACTATCACTTTAAAAGCTTCTGCGAAACTCAGCAAAGGTTTGAAAACCAGTTGCAAATGGTCTTTAGTACTCATAAATCTACTCTTCTGCTGTTTATTAGTATAGAGTTTGGGTGTCAAAGTGTCAGGGGGTAACTCGTAATTTATTGTTAGTGTAAAACTCAATGGAGATTTTTGTCTTGTTTTTTGGCTGTGTCATGAAGTTCACTGGTAGCAGTGACCTGTAACAGTTGGCTCGCATTGTTTTAGGGATGAACAAAGCTAGGAAGAATTTACTCTACAGTTAGGACACTCATAAGTGCTTTTTCATGGATTTACATAGGGCCCTATGATTGTATTACATTACTATCTGCAGTAGAAAAGTTATCTCTATCTGAGACGTCTCCATTTTGTAGCTACAATTTATATCCCTTCTTTAATTGTTTTGTGTTACGTGGAGACATGCAGTTCATCAAACTGTTATGCTAGCAGTGAAAGTGTCAATTACATTAGCTCTACCACAAAAAAATGATTGATTAATCTTGCAGCTGGATTGACATAAAAATGGGTTGGTAATTTAATAGCATTGTTTTCCACAGTCAAGCTATGACTTCATGGAAACATTGTGGCTCCAGAACTAGGCCAAAGGCTAGCAACAAAACACTACACTAAATGTATCAATCAAGATAATAGGGAATTAATGTGTTTAAAGTCTAAAAAACTTTGTGCATACAATAATTTGGTGACCTATATATCTTGGAGGCAATTGTAGAAAAAATATTTTGTTTTTGTAATATCGGTTGCCTGTTTCCAAGGCTGTTCAATACATTAAATATTTCCTTTTGGGGCTGCTGTGATGACTGCTAAGTAAACCAATTGCCTTTTTTCCCACACTTCAGGGAAGAGAAAAAATTATATAAATGCAGGTAAATTATGTTCTCAAAAATTAGGCTGAACTATCACAGAGTCCCAAGTGGCTTTGATAACAGGCATCCAGAAAATACCAGGTAAATGTAAAATCTGAATGCAACCGTCACTAAGCTGCTTCAAGAAGTTTAAAATTAAATTTGAAATACTAACATAGCTTATAGAAATTGGGGAATAAGGTAGTTGTATTCCTACACCAAAAGGTAGGAATGCTACAAGTGCAAATGAGCACTGCAGCACCTATACAATGTCAGGAGTGGAGTCTCAGCTTATCCTTACTGCTCAAATTAAACAGTTTTCTAGCTATTAGACTGTTTATAAGAAAACTCCTGGAAAAGTGCTTATAGGAACACAGGTAAAACAGTGTAATGATGGCCAAAGGTTTAGACATTTTAAAGGTTTCAGGGGTGTAGGAGCCTGAATATTTCTGGGGATAGGGGGGGGGGGGGGGTTACAGTTTATTGTATACCCAAGCTGCAAAATAGCTTATATATACGTACATACAAACATCAAAAAAAAATACTACAGACACGCAGGCAATTGTGACAAACATTATTAATTAAGTAGAAAGAGTTCAGAGCAGTTTAGATTTATCACTCCATTCTATTTTTCACCTGTACATTAGACTATGTAAGAACCAAAATACCTTCCAAAATATGGTTATTAATTGCCATCTTATTGAGGACCTAATGTAGCCTGAAGATATTTCAGATCAAGATGGCTGCTAAAAGTGAAGCTGTAGAGAGTGAAGCTGTAGACGGTTTCTAAACTCTTCTGTTAGGTTAAATAATGAAATATTTTGCAGTCATTTAAAAACGTAAGCAATTGCAACATACGGTTGGGACCCTTAGGGCCTCATTCAGTTGCGATTTGGCCAAATGAATAGGGCTCTATATAAGCACAGATCATATTCTTTTACAGAAGTTTTTAGTTAGTGAAGACCTTGCCTTCGGATAGAAGTTCACAAACTAAAAACTTCAGTAAAAAATATGCTCTGTGCTTATATAGAGCCAAATCACAATTGAATGAGTCCCTTAGTGAGGAATGGCAGCAACCCTGACTGGAACATATTCAAATCTGCTGAAAGGCATTAAATATCCCAATAAATTATCTTACTGAATTCAAATATCTCCAACAGTCACTTTTTTAATCTCTGTTTTTTGATATTAACAGAAGCAGAGCACTTATCTAGAAAATCCTAGAATACCTTATACTTTAGATGAATTGTGCACTAAAATATGACTACAGCAAAACATAAAACAATGGACATGATTTGAGCTTGTGATTTCTTTCTTCCATTCAATTAGATGTAGTTTTATATATGTACATGAAAATGCAACATGAGAATGCAATCACCAGTGGTAGGTCTGTGTATACTATTGGATTCATGGAGAAAATGTCCCCTTTGTGCTCCTTTGTTGTCTAACATTTCTGGTTCTAATTAAGAATACCAATGACCTTGTTGAACCATAGCCCTGGCAAAAGCTCTTTAGCACAGTGGAAAGGATTGAGAACGTTTAAGGGGTTTCTTTAGTCTATATCTTGTCAAAAGCCTCTGGTAAGGTGCTGATAAGGTGCTGAGGTCTTAAGGAGGATGGGTGTTCATAAAAATAAATATAAGTGATATACCTTTATAATTGCATATTATATATCAGCTCATCATCCCATACCATATTATCTCTAAAACTTAATTGCTTCTGAAATTCTTATGTATCAGCTGTGGAAAACACATTTGTCATGGTCATGCATTTTCTTGGGGTACCTTATTCCTGGTTGAGATATACCTTCTTTTTATCAAATTATGTTTACAAAATAAAGTAAACATTTTTTCAGCAAATTTGCTGTCAATAGCCACTTTTCAAAGATCAAAGTTACTTTGTGGCTTAAAATCCAAAGCCACAATGTAGATAACAGCCTAGGGTTTTTCTTCTTTTTGAGGGAAGGATATCATATAGAATGGGTTCATCTTTTTGCTGATTTAGAAAGCTTGAATGAAGAGAAGTAACATTTGAAAAAAAGCCTCACCACTATTTTTATAAGGTCTCTTCTATGCATGTGTAAGTCAATAAATACATAGTTCAACTTACATTGACACTTTCAGAACCAATTAACAGTGTAAGTATAGGATTTACTGTAAATGAATAGTACATTAGTCACTAATGTTCCATATTTCATTCATACATGCAGAGCAAGAAAATCAACTCAGCTAAACTCATTTCAAGTATATATATATACTGTACATATATATATATACAGGGAGTGCAGAATTATTAAGCAAGTTGTATTTTTGAGGATTAATTTTATTATTGAACAACAACCATGTTCTCAATGAACCCAAAAAACTCATTAATATCAAAGCTGAATATTTTTGGAAGTAGTTTTTAGTTTGTTTTTAGTTTTAGCTATTTTAGGGGGATATCTGTGTGTGCAGGTGACTATTACTGTGCATAATTATTAGGCAACTTAACAAAAAACAAATATATACCCATTTCAATTATTTATTTTTACCAGTGAAACCAATATAACATCTCAACATTCACAAATATACATTTCTGACATTCAAAAACAAAACAAAAACAAATCAGTGACCAATATAGCCACCTTTCTTTGCAAGGACACTCAAAAGCCTGCCATCCATGGATTCTGTCAGTGTTTTGATCTGTTCACCATCAACATTGCGTGCAGCAGCAACCACAGCCTCCCAGACACTGTTCAGAGAGGTGTACTGTTTTCCCTCCTTGTAAATCTCACATTTGATGATGGACCACAGGTTCTCAATGGGGTTCAGATCAGGTGAACAAGGAGGCCATGTCATTAGATTTTCTTCTTTTATACCCTTTCTTGCCAGCCACGCTGTGGAGTACTTGGACGCGTGTGATGGAGTATTGTCCTGCATGAAAATCATGTTTTTCTTGAAGGATGCAGACTTCTTCCTGTACCACTGCTTGAAGAAGGTGTCTTCCAGGAACTGGCAGTAGGACTGGGAGTTGAGCTTGACTCCATCCTCAACCCGTAAAGGCCCCACAAGCTCATCTTTGATGATACCAGCTCAAACCAGTACTCCACCTCCAACTTGCTGGCGTCTGAGTCGGACTGGAGCTCTCTGCCCTTTACCAATCCAGCCACGGGCCCATCCATCTGGCCCATCAAGACTCACTCTCATTTCATCAGTCCATAAAACCTTAGAAAAATCAGTCTTGAGATATTTCTTGGCCCAGTCTTGACGTTTCAGCTTGTGTGTCTTGTTCAGTGGTGGTCGTCTTTCAGCCTTTCTTACCTTGGCCATGTCTCTGAGTATTGCACACCTTGTGCTTTTGGGCACTCCAGTGATGTTGCAGCTCTGAAATATGGCCAAACTGGTGGCAAATGGCATTGTGGCAGCTGCACGCTTGACTTTTCTCAGTTCATGGGCAGTTATTTTGCGCCTTGGTTTTTCCACACGCTTCTTGCGACCCTGTTGACTATTTTGAATGAAACGCTTGATTGTTCGATGATCATGCTTCAGAAGCTTTGCAATTTTAAGAGTGCTGCATCCCTCTGCAAGATATCTCACTATTTTTGACTTTTCTGAGCCTGTCAAGTCCTTCTTTTGACCCATTTTGCCAAAGGAAAGGAAGTTGCCTAATAATTATGCACACCTGATATTGGGTGTTAATGTCATTAGACCACACCCCTTCTCATTACAGAGATGCACATCACCTAATATGCTTAATTGGTAGTAGGCTTTCGAGCCTATACAGCTAGGAGTAAGACAACATGCATAAAGAGGATGATGTGGTCAAAATACTCATTTGCCTAATGATTCTGCACTCCCTGTATATATATATATATAATTACCCGTATTTATCGGCGTATAACACGTACTTTTTCTCCCTGAAAATAGGGAGCAAATTATAGGTCCGTGTTATACGCCGATATTCATTATAACCCCCCCTCCGCAACCTAACTCCCCCCTCCTCAACCTAAACCCCCCTAAATAGCTCCTTCTCACTTACCTGCTTCTGTTCCGGCTTCCGCTCCGCTCCTTGACCCGGCGCGCATGTGACGTCACATGGTTGAGGATGAGGTGGGGGGTTGAGGTTGAGGAGGGGGGTTGAGGAAGGAGGATGAGGAGGGGGTTGAGAAGGGGGTTGAGGAGGGAGGATGAGGAGGGAGGTTGAGGAGGGGGTTGAGGAGGGGGTTGAGGATGAGCAGGGAGGTTGAGGATGAGGAGGGGGGTTGAGGAGGGGGGTTGAGGTTGAGGAGGGGGGTTGAGGAAGGAGGATGAGGATGGGGGGTGGAGGAGGGGGTTGACGATGGGGGGTTTGAGGAGTGGGTTGAGGAGGGAGGATGAGAAGTGAGGTTGAGGATTTTGCTTCAAAGTTCTTTATTTGAATTTTTTATTTTTTCCCCCGAAATTTCCTTCATAAAATGAGGTGCGTGTTATACGCCGGTGCGTGTTATATGCCGATAAATACAGTATTTTTTTTTTTAATTGTATATTACAAGGCTATTTAGTCTGGATTCTTTTAAATTCACACAAAGTATTTTTGAAGATCTAATGTTTTTATTTCCACTGCTGTGTAGCAAAGTAAACTGCCAACTTTAATCAAAAAAAGTTAAAATAAGGTAAAACTCAGATTTTACAGGAATATAAATACAAAATAGCTACTGAACATTATGCTGTCAGAGATATATTTTTTTTAATTTCCCAAAAGACCAAAATACACAATATATATATATATATATATATATATATATATATATATATATTGTACAATTAGACAGCAGTCTTATTTATAGAACATTTTATAACATAATAAACTTAAAAGCTTTCAATTCATAAGTGTCCACACATCTTGTCTGCCTGCAATGACCTTTTTCATTTATAAAAACTCTTGAAATAAATTCATCTAAATTGGCTAGCATGGACGCCTTATATTTGACCCATTTTTTATTAGCAACTTTAATATCCATTAGCAAATGCTGGTTGTAAAAATGGAACATTTTCTCTGCCTACCGTCCAATTAACCAGTCACCTTGTTGAACCTTACCGAGCATTACTAAATATATACAAGAAAATCACTTTGCACAAGTAATTCTCAAGGTGGATCGAATAATGTTTACATAGATAAATTCAGTATTGCGTGGAACATAGAAATCCTGATTTCATAAATAATACACAGGCAGATTTTAGAGTTAGATACTTCAGTGTGTGAATAGAAATGTTCTATATTCCTATGCACAGAATTGTTTATCACTAGGGAATAATGTGTCTTGTTTGCATTCAAATACAATGGCAAAATAGTGAATGATACAAACAATAAACAAAGTATTTGTGTGTACGGTACCATTATAATGACTTCTGAAAATGATTATTCCTTCTGCCACTATATTTAAGACAACATTTTACATATCTGGTGTAATATTTACAGCAAGCACATGCAATATTTTTAATAACATCTTTGTCTTCAAGTATATACATATTTGACCAAACAACAACAACAATAATAATAATAGTAATATTTTTATTTATTTTATAGGAATCTTAAAGGTCCAGTGGTAATTTATCTACTATTTAATACAGATTTAGATGTATAAATGCCCTTGAAGGCTTGTACCTGTCAGCCAATGAACAGCAATATAGCTGTACGAGTACCACTGCTTTGCTGTAGAAAGTGTCATTAGTTTTAACAAATTAATTTGATTTTACATTTTGTTTCAAGCAAAAAAAATTCACCTTGCACTTTAATTGCATGAAATAAATGTATTCCACATCCGTTTCAGTGTTAAAGGACCTCTGTAGTTCTATTTAAAATATAACACATTGTAGAAATACACCTAAAAATCGATAAACTATTTTTGAATGTAAAAAAATACAGCCTCTAATGTGTTAACATTCAACACTAATAATGAAAGGCTAAATAATTTACAATGATACACCCTCCTGGCAAAGTAGAAAGACAGAAACTGCAGAAAAAAAATGGAGTTATGAATCAAAGAATAATTTCATTAAAAAAGTCCCACATGTAAATGTTGTGTTTATTTTTTGGGATATCCCCAAACATATTTGAGCCCTTTATCAAGTTTTTTATTTAAAATAACATATAGAAAAATATTTCAACAGTGATCCTTAAAACCTGAGTAAAATCCCACATTTTCTAAAATGCATTTAAAAATCAAGTTTAAACATTAACAATATTTTTTTCACACAGAATTAATAAGTTTTGTGAATTTCACGTAGTGGGTGTTTTTGCATGAACATTCAGAAGATTCAATTACAATAAACAAAGCAGAAATAGCTGCAAAGGAAATTGTTCACTCCTAGTCTTGACCTGGGACTCTATTAAATTTGAAGTCCGTAGTGGTCGTGGTACATAAGCTTTGCTGTGGGCTTGAAATTTACAGAGTGATTAAATTAGACAAACCTTCAACATACGTGGCCAACATTCAAATCCGTAAACCATGCTTCCACATGTTCCATTTGCGTCCGTGAACATGATCAATTAGTCAAACACGGGGTTATGGGTTTAGAAGGAGCCAATAGTAAAAGAGATTGTCATCATTACGTCACTAAAACAATTCAATCACTTAAGATTTTGAAGTCCGACTTGCGACCAGATAAAATTTGTAATATGATAAAATCAAAAAATATAATATTCTATTCCATGCGAGTTCTATTACATTTATTAACACATTGATTGCCGGGTTCGATATAACATGGAAATTAAAAATAAAATAAATGTATATTTTATTGCTGATTTGCAGGATTGAGAGTATTGTGTTATTAATACTAATACATTATATCAATTTCCCTTAAATTTTAAATATAATATTGTGTTTATATTTGCTTTTACAGTGCTATGGACAGGCCTTTGACCCCCTTGGGAATCCTCTCTAGTACCTGTAGGATTTTTGTCTCCATTTGCCATTTACGGGTTTGAATGCCAGTGTGACTTTGGGGAATCGTTGCAATTTAACAGCAATTTGCGATTTACGGGCTTGAAAGATCAAAGGCTTAGCTGGGACGGAGTTCAGATTTTGACAACACATATGGTTTTTCCTCCTGTAGCTAAAAGAGGCCAATTTAATAGCAGTAACTTTTGCGGACTACTTTACTGTCTACAGGAACTCAAAATTACCAAATTGAATAGAGACCCTGGTCTGTTAAAAGATGCAACGTAGGAGGAATCATTGGCAATTGATTTCCAATATAATTCTTTTTCTTTGCTTAGTCAGTTATGCATTCAAAAGGATGATAATAAAACAAGGCAATGTGAATTCAGAACTGCTTCTCAAGAATCATTTTCTTTTCTTTAGTAAATCTACACTGTAGGCAAAAATATCACAATTCAGTGTCATCTAAGTCTATCTCTAATTTAAAAAGGGGATGTCTCTGAAAATATGTGGCACAGAAAATAGAAATGTTGGTGCAACCTATGTATATGAAAACTTGGTACCATCTCTCTTGCTTTCTCTTCTATGGATGATATTCCAAATCAGTTTTCTGACTGACATACAGATATCATTGAGTTGGTCTATCTTTGTGATATACTGTATTATGGGTTTTCCTTTCATGGATTATTCTTGCATTATTGTTACATGTAATAAACTGAGATATAATCAAGGTTCCCCAAACCAACAATGAGGCCATGAGCTTCTCTGTGTTCAGGTTTCCATGGAAAACACAGATTCTGCAGTGAACCTTAGTGAGTCTTTCCCATTCGTATGTGTTTCTATTCTGTTGCAAAACCCAGTTAGAAACTCAATGCAATGGTAATAGATTCATTCCTCAAGTACCTTGATCATGTTGTATGCAATTACTTTAAATAAATTATATATATATAAAAAAAGAAAATCTAACTTCAATTGCATTAATGAAATGCTTTTTATAAAGTAAAATCTAACTTCAATTTCTTATGACCATAACATTACTTCCAGCACTGCAATTTCCAGTAAACCTTTCAAGAGGCTTAAAAGGATTTAATTTAATTGTAATTTCTGTAAGGATTATGTACAAAATGGTATAACAACAACAATATGCTAGTATTGTTTGATTTACCAGAACTATTTGCTGTGCATATATTTTTATGCAAGATTCCTAGAGAAAGTATTCTTATGTATATCTATCTATATGTTTCTAAATTTCATCTAGTGTTAACCATAACCAAACAAATCTCACCTAATGTTATGTCTCTATAATCAGTTTCCAACCAAATCTGAGGTCAAAAAGATGGAAAGACCTTACTGTAGATTCAACAGTATCCATAATAAAGAAATTAACAGAATCTCCATCGACAAACACATGTGAAGGTTCTTGAATCCTTGTCCAGGATTGTTTCAGTTATCATAAATTAATTATTTGAATAGTTCCCTGTCACAGGGATATTGCAGAGGGTTTTGATCAAGTACACATGAGTAATTTTTTTTCTAGAATGCAAGTTAATTCTATGCTATATGGTACATTAACTTGAATTATTTTTTCATATTCATTTACATTGCCTAGTAATAGTAAAATATAAGATAGCTAATCTTTTTTGAGTCAATCAAATTGCCATCTGAATTTTAATAAAGCCTTTGATATTTTGAGTAGGAGGTTTAGATATCGAGTTCAGTTAGACATACTGTATATCTATAGAC
Source organism: Discoglossus pictus (assembly GCA_027410445.1). Lineage (NCBI taxonomy): Eukaryota > Metazoa > Chordata > Amphibia > Anura > Alytidae > Discoglossus > Discoglossus pictus. The sequence continues at coordinate 449,655,631 of CM050163.1, forward strand.
TTCTAGTATGTGTACTATTTTTGGTCTGTGATTAGTTTCAAACTTCCTGATACTAGAGCAGCCTTTACAGTTATTTCTGGGTTGCTGTCTTTCTGCACTTATGTACTTTGACCTGGAATGACATTGATTTGTGGGCTTTTATTATTGCTCTTTATTCTCATTTTAATACTAGGATATCACACATATAGTTGTGAGCATACGAGTTGTTGCTAACGCTTACTGAGTCCCTCGCAAAGCGAGGGACGCAGTACCCCACAAATGCGGGTCCTCACGAAGCGAGGGGCCGCATTTGCGGTGGTGGAGCATCCCAACGTCCCCGCAAATGCGGATCCTCACGAAGCGAGGGGACGCATTTGCGGTGGTGGAACATCACACGTCGGCTGTGTTTGTCCGCAAATGCGGTCCCTCGCAAAGCGAGGGGCCACATTGGCGGTGGTGGACGATCCAATGTCGGCTGTGTTTGTCCGCAAATGCGGGTCCTCACGAAGCGAGGGGCCGCATTTGCGGTGGTGGAACATCACACGTCGGCTGTGTTTGTCCGCAAATGCGGACCCTTGCAAACCGAGGGGACGCATTTACGGTGGTGGAAGGTCCAACGTCGGCTGTGTTGGTAACACACACACGCACAACTTAAAAAAAAAAACTCAAAGGCGCCTCACACGCGGTTAACACACATACGCACGACTTAGAAAAAAATCAACTGCGTCATACACGTAAAAACCAACTGCGTCCCTCGCAAAAATAATAGGGCCGCCTCGCAAAAAAATACGTCCGAGAAACGACCCATTCCCAACACGCAAAACTGTCCGAAAACGGCGCGCATGAAAACATCAGAAAAAACAGAAATAAACACAACGAACACATAAAAAGCTTACTTACAGCAAGGAGGGGCACCTAAGCGAGAGAAAAAATGGCCGCCAAACAGAACGAAAACAAGGCTTCAGACGTAACTATAATACAGTGACTCGCTAAACTGAAACACATACTATGCAAACTAACCACCATTTTGAAAACTACTACGCATAAAATGGTGGATGGAACGCAAATTGTAAGCTGGAACGCAAATAGCGCGGTCTGAGGCACTTGAAAGTTTATAAACACTGCCTACTTTCCAGAAAATTGATGAACGGAGTGACTGGATAGTTAACTGCTGCTGTTACTTGAGAAGAGAATTGTTTCCTAATTTCCTACTTTACATTGTGCAAATTACAACTGAGAGGTAAGCTATAATATATTACATTTTATTATCAAGACAGGAAAAAAAAAAAAAAAACTTTAATTATGAAAATGTGATTCATGTATAGTGATATGTGACACACATTTATGTGTGTAGGCCCTAAAACAAACTAATGTTATTAGAAACTAATTAAAGACGTATATTTAAGTGACATTAATTTATTGCAATTCAATATATAACCTAAAGCTCAACCTTTCTCCTTTTTTTTACTATTCAAACAGACTCTGCATCAACAGCATCACTCAAGAATTTGGACCGTGCATTGTGAACCAGAATCCCTTTTAAAGAACACAAAGAAAGAAGAAGATGTAAGATAGTAAAATACATTACATGCTGAAAAAGACCATGCTTTCCTAAATCAAAAAGAAGAAATATACAATTAACCATTTCACTTTCTTTTTCAAACAGACACTACAAGAAGACCGGCAGATTAAGATTGACAGGAGGAGACCCTCTGTCATTCGACACTTCAGTCAAGGTAAAGTATAACAAGTAGAAAAAAGAAAGGAACTATATATGTTTAATGGCCGCCAATATAACAAATGCAGCAACCAAAAAGTGGTGAACACAAAATAGGATAATGCTAAAAAACTTGCCATAATATCCAAAATAGAAAAAACATTCATTTTCACTGTAGAAAAACATTTAACCTTGATAAAAAAGACTAATTAAGCAAATAAAGTATGCAACATATGGTAGACACAAAATAGGATTGGACCAAAAATCACACAAACACATAGCAAAGTAAATTAATATTCTTCTTTAATGTTTAAGAACCTAAAAGCCTTACAAAGAAGCCTAAATAAGCATACCAAAAGTGGTAGACGCAAAATAGGATTGGATCAAAAATCACACAAAGACATAGCAAAGTAAATTAATATTATTTTTTATGTTTAAGAACCTATAAGCCTTACAAAGAAGCCTAAATAAGCATATTAAAAGTGGTGGACACAAAATAGGATAATGCTAAAAACATAGCCATCATATCCAAAATAGGAAAAACATTCATTTGCAATGTACAACAACATTTAATCCTCTTAAAAAAGACTAATTAAGCAAATAAAGTATGCAACATATGGGGGACACAAAACAGGATTGGACCAAAAATCACACAAACACATAGAAAAGTAAATTAATATTCTTCTTTAATGTTTAAGAATCTATAAGCCTTACAAAGAAGCCTAAATAAGCATACCAAAAGTGGTCGACACAAAATAAGATAACGCTAAAAACATAGCCATCATATCCAAAATAGGAAAAACATTTAACCTTCATAAAAAAGATTAATTAAGCAAATAAAGTATGCAACATATGGTAGACACAAAATAGGATTGTACCAAAAATCACACAAACACATAGCAAAGTAAATTAATATTCTTATTTACTGTTTAAGAAGGTATAAGCCTTACAAAGAAGTCTAAATTAGCATAGCAAAAGTAGAGGACACAAAACAGGATAATGCTAAAAACATTGCAATCATATCCAAAATAATAAAAACATTAATAATTACAGTATAAAAAAAGAATAACTGGAATATACAAATACAATTAAAGTATTTTTAAAAGGTTGCACAAAAAACAGCATAGCATAAAAATTCACCATAACAGATACAATAGACCAAAATAATGAAATATGTTATTCATTACGAATACATTCAAATCAAAGAACATTTTCATTTTTCATTTACAATAGACACTGCGTAAAGACCATCGGACGAAGACTTTCAACGCAAGACCAACAAAGATTCTGCTTGAAATCACACTTCAACCAAGGTACAGTATAACAAGTAAAAAAAAGAGAAAACTAAATAAACATGTTTGCTCTGCATCCATGTCAACAGAAAAAAAAAAAATAACAATTCCTAACTATGGTCCTCATTTAATTGCAATTTGGCCAATTGAATAGGGCTCTAAATAAGCACATAACATATTTTTTTAAAGAAGTTTTTAGTTACTAAACATCTATCCAAAAACAAGGTTTTCACTAACTAAAAACTTATTTTAAAAAAATATGTTATGTGCTTATTTAGAGCACTATTCAATTGCCCAAATCTCAATTGAATGAGGGCCTATAACTTTTACCAAAATATTACTGACACATTTCTTATTTACTTCGTATTTGTCTGTTATGGACAATAATGTTTAACAGTAAATCCAAATTTCAATCTAGCCACACAAAAAAAGATAACAGCATAGTCCACAAAAGTCTCAAAACATAGACTAAATAAAATTTGTCATTCTAAATTACCAGTCGTAATGTACAATATTAAGCATAAAACCTAAACACACACATAAAATAGAATACTACAACAAATAGTACTAACACCCCAAGAAAAAATAAAAAAAATGATTGACTGAACATATAAGCTTTTAAATAAAATATCAAAATACTATTATGACAATCCCCTGTAGTAAAAATTACAAAAACTAATTTTTGCCCTCTACTATGCCTGTAAGTTAAAAGTACAACAAAAAAATAAATTGACAAAATAACTAAAATATAAATTTTAATTACCTACTACATGTAGAAGAATGTATAGTGTCAGTTTCTTCCCTGTGCTATTCATGTAAGGCAAAAATTACAACGTACCACAGAAAGTAAGACCAAAAAAATAAAATACACTTATTTAACAATAAAAAGAAACTACCACTACAATAAACTACAAGCACATATAAACAAACTGTTGATAATAAAAAAAAATAAAAAACAAACTTAACATCTCAAACTAAACTAATTATAAATTATTTTCTTTTACAGATTAACATGGCTGCTAACGAGAGCAAACAAAGAAAAGACGTCAAAATAGAGAAAGACAAGAGAGATGGGTCGACCAGCAGACACCACAGGAGAAAGAAATTCGATGAGAAAAAGAATGCAAAAGACTTGCAAGCAAAAGACTATCAGCTGCAAAAATTAAAGATACGCCAAAAAAAGCTACTAAGCAAATAAAGCATTTAGAACCTGTTCCTCAAACATCAGATGACATTTTACCTGAAAAAATAAAAGAAATACAAAAAAAAGCTACCAAAAAAGAAAGCATTTAGAACCTGTTCCTGAAACATTACATGACATTTTACCTAAACCAATAAAAGATATACCAACAAAAGCCACAAAAAAAGTAAGCATTTAGAACCTGTTGTTGAAACATCACATGACATTTCACCTGATGAATATGAAAGTTAAACTGCTATATGCTTTGCAAATTGTCCTTTACTCAGGTCTTTAGCAGTAGAGGTTCATAGTTGTGGGGACATGAATACTCAATGTCAGTTTTGTGAGGCTTATTATTTTAAACAGGAGAGACCCATAGATGGCCAATTTATTAGTTGCTGTCAAAAAGGCAAGTTCAAACTTCCAGAAAGAAAAAAAATTCCAATCTATTTACAAAACATTATGACTGAACCTACTTTTCCAAACTACCAAAATTTTAAGACAAACATAAGATCCTAGAATAGTGCCATATCCTTTGCATCTATGGGGGCAACATTAGCTGCTAATGTACCAGGACATGGTCCTTACTGTTTTAAAGTCCAAGGCCAAATTTATCATCAGACTTCACATTTACATCCAGAGGAAGGAGAGCAAAGAAAATTCGCTCAACTATATGTCCTAGATACAATGGAAGAAGTTGACCAACGTATGCAGCTGGAAGAAAATATAAAATGCTTACCCAGTGTTTTTATAGAGCTAAAAAACATTATGGACAATAACCCCTACAGTAAAGCTTATAAAAAAATTGGCAGAAGTAGAAAATGAACAACAACTTCATGCACAAAGACATCAATTACCAATGCCAAAGGTCAATATGGTGCTTAAAAGAGACAGACATACTGATAAACGTTGTTATAACTTGCCAACATCAAATGAGGTTGCAATGGTGTTTCAAAATGATGAAGGAGAACCACCATTTCAAAGAGACATTAGAATATATCCCAAAAATGAGGAGCAACCATTCATTAATATGAGTTTCTTAAGTCCAAATTTAGATCCAATGACATATCCCATTTTTTCCCCACACAGAGAGGCAGGTTGGCAACCAAAATTAACACTTCCCAGTTACCCAAATGCTAAAGCCAGAATCCGAATTATGTTTCTATGCTTGAATTTAAAGTAGCTCAAATTGCCATTCGAAATACATTTAATCCGATTTTATTTGGTGGAAAACTAACACAACAATGGATTATTGATTCCTATTTGCAAGTTGAGGCCAATAATTTAATCTTTATAAAATATCAACAAGATAAACTACGTGTAGAACAATATCCTGGACTAATGGACTATGTTGCTGAGGTGGCTACAAGCAGAGACATGACAGCTGGCAAAGCCATCATTTTACCATCTTCCTTTCAAGGATCCCCCTCGAAATATGAGAGAAAGATACAATGATGCTATGACAATTGTCACCAAATTTGGCAAACCTGATTTATTTCTTACATTTACATGTAATCCCCAATGGCCAGAAATTACACAAAATTTACTTCTTGGCCAAAGTGTAACCGATAGACCAGATTTAGTAGCCACAGTTTTTTAAGATTAAATTAAATTAATTAATACGTGACATCACTATAGGTCACTTATTTGGCAAATGTCTTGCTTATGTATATACCGTTGAATTTAAAAAAAGAGGCCTTCCACATGCACATCTTCTTATAATACTTCAAGAAAAAGATAATTTAGATACTTCTGACAAAGTGGATGCAGTCATTGTTGCTGAACTACCAGATCCAGAACTATATGGTAGACTATAGGAGATTGTTACTCATAGCATGATTCATGGACCCTGTGGTGAGCTTAATCCAGAATCACCATGTATGGAAAATAATAAATGTTCCAAAGATTTTCCAAAAGATTATAGAGACAAAACCTATGCCAATTGTGATGGCTATCCACTTTATAAAAGAAGAGAAGGAGATTTTTCATTATTCGTGGCAAAAAAGTTGACAATAGATATGTAGTACCCTACAATCCACATTTACTCATGAAGTACAATGCCCACATCAAAGTAGAAGCCTGCACTTCCATCAAATCCATTAAATATGTCTACAGATATATTTACAAAGGCTATGATGCAGCTACTGTAGTCATCAAAAGGGTAGACAACCCTGAACGTAGTGAGTTAGTACATGATGAACTTGCATCTCATGTAGATGCTCGCTATGTCAGTGCGCCAGAAGCTATGTGGCGGCTTTTAAAATTTGAAATGCATGATAGATCACATGCAGTATATAGATTAGCAGTACATTTGCCACAAAGACATTTAGTGTGTTTCCATGCTGGAAATGAAAGTAATGCATTGGCCCAAAGTGAACTTCGTCACACTAAATTAACTGCATGGTTTGAATTAAATTCCACTGATTCAGAAGCAACACAATTCTTATATATTGAAATTCCATATCACTATGTTTTTGTGAATGGATTATGGAGACATAGAAAAAGCAGAGGAAATAAAATAATCCCAAGAATTTACACAGTCAGTTAAATGTTCCTGGAGCACAAAGTTTTGAACACTTAAGAACTGTTAATGACATAGTATATGAATCCTTCCATTTAGCTGCAAGACATAGAAACTTACTAGCTAATGATACAGAGTGGGAAAGATGTTTAGAAGAAGCAGCACAATGTCAAATGCCACGGCAGATAAGAGAACAATTTGCATTTATTTGTATCTTCTCAAATGCTCCAAATGCATTAGCTTTGTGGGAGACATTTAAAAGTAATATGGCTGAAGACTTTATGCGACCATACAATGAACCCATTGCACACTTAAAAGTGTTAATGGAAATCCAAGAAGTATTTTTAACTCATGGATTAGGTTGTGCAAGTTTTAATTTGCCTGATCCAGGTCTTATAGATGACATAAACTTTGAAGACTATGACATTCAATTACAAGTAGAAAGAACAGAAGAAAGACTTGCAACTTTAAATACGTTACAATTGCAAGCATTTAATGCCATTAAAAATGCAATAAATGATGACATGGTGACAGAGCGTTATTTCTATCTTGATGGACCTGGCGGATCAGGAAAAACGTATTTATTTAATTTATTAATGAGTTCTGTACGAGCACAAGGTCAAATAGCACTGCTGTTTGCCACTACTGGAATTGCTGCACTTTTGTTAGAAGGTGGAAGAACTGTACATAGTGGCTTTAAACTGCCAGTGCCTATTTTAGAAACTTCTGTGTCAGATATTCGCATGACATCATTACAAGCAAAGAAATTGAAAAAAAGTAAATTAATTATAATAGATGAGGCCACAATGATGTCATGCTATGCCCTCCAATGTATTGACCGTTTGCTTCGTGAAGTCATGGATAATACTTTTCTATTTGGTGGAAAGGTAATGTTGTTAGGTGGCGATTTTAGACAAACATTACCTGTCGTTGTACATGGAAATTGAACTGACATTATCGAAACCTGTATAAAGTCAAGCACACCATGGAAACATTTTACCCATCTTCAACTGCAACAAAACATGAGATCAGAAGGCCAAACTGATTTCAATGATTGGCTTATTAAAATTGGAGAAGGCAGAACAGAAAAAATAACACATTTACCTGAGGACACTGTAGAGATCCCACCTTATATGATTTGTCACCAACATATTATATCGGCTATATTTGAAGGTAGCATAAATAACCAGGAATATTCAGAGCTTGACAACCAAGTCATACTAACATGTAAAAATAAGGATGCATTAATCCTTAATAATGAAATCTTTAAAAAAATTAATGCACCACAAATAAATTATCACAGTGCTGATTCTGTACTTGCTGATGACAATGAAACTCAGGCAAACTTTTCCACTGAATTCATAAACTCACTAACTCCTTCTGGAATGCCACCACATATTTTGCAGCTAAAGAAAGGTGCAATTGTCATGTTACTGCGAAATATGAACCCCAAAAACGGCCTATGCAATGGGACAAGATTAATTGTTCAACAATTAAAGGACCATTTTATAGGTGCTGAAATTTTAACTGGTACCCATAAATGAGAGAGAGTTTTCATACCAAGAATAGATTTAGCACCAAGTGAAAGTAGTCTCCCTTTTATACTACTGTTAGGTATTTTAATTTCTTCATTATGAAATAATTAGCTAAGAATATCATGATTATAAAAAGTATATCAGCTTGTTTTTTTTCTTGTATCTTACTAGAATGTTTAAGTGCGTCATCTGTAGACATGTTTAAGGTAATGTTCCTTAAAACATCTGTTTCCTGTATCCTTTCTTTTGTTTCAGCAACTAATGAGACAAAATATCTATAGGAAGCCGGGATTAGATAAGGGTTGTTTTGCTGAGACAGAAAAAGACACTTGCTTGCAAATATGTATTTAACCCTATTTTCAACTATGCTATTAGCTGTGACGTGTGTTATGCTATATAAGATTCTGCCGCCCAAATAAACTCAGAGATTATTCTGATGGCACTCTGCCTTCTGTGCATTATTTTCTCTCATTATATCTTGGTACCAAGATATAATATCTACACACATCAGAATACATGATTACTCACTAATCTGTTTCTATCATTTTGGTCCTTCGACCCGGAAGTTGTTTCCCTTATCATTCCTCGGACGGAGGAAAACGCCTTTTACCGTGCACGGGGGGTATGTCGCTGAGGACTCCCTTACCTTGAGAAAGACCTCAGGCCTGATATATACGATCAGTTGGACCACAGAGGCAAGGTGTTTTTCTGAGGGATGAGAAAGCACAGCTTACAACGAACTGACAGTGAGTATATGAATTTCTGCTGCATTTGCATGTGTGTGTATGTCTGCAGGTCCTTGCCTAACAGTGATATTAGGTAAAAGAGTTGTACAACTAGGTTTCTAGCCTAGTAATAGATAGAAGGGTTGAAACTTACCCACAGAGAGGTAAAAGAGTCATTATCCTGAGGAAAAGACTATAAAATAAGTTCTCCGTACGTAACGTTAGTGAGAAAGCTTACCATGAAAAAGGGGTAAATGAGTCCGACTTTCAAATGAGCTCTTGCAAGAAAATATGTATTTGTGTGCATGTTAACATTTTGTATGCTTTTAAATACCGGTACCGGGTGTATGTATGTTTGTGAGAGGTGTATCACGGATAACAGATTTATTGGTTTTTGTATATACCTGTAAACATTCTGTATATTTCTGTGTACTTGTGCGTGTATGTATATATATATATATATATACATGTATTCTTTTGTGTTGTTCTCAAAATTCTTACCTGAAACTATCCACTTTTGGTAGTGAGTGGTCACGCATTACCCACCTAGTCTCCGAAGGGCTAATCCTGTGACTCGCCTGTGTTTATGGAAGACGCACAAACCAAAATTTGTGGCAGTTGAGCACGACAGGCATCTATAACTGCTTGAATTTCCATCTTTCTCATTCTTTACTTGGTTATACAATGTTGAAATATTTTGTCTGAAGTTTCTGTGTATTCATAACTTCTTACTAAAATACTCTGTAAGATTGTGTGTATGAAGCCCTGGGTGGGAGCTATACTTGTAAGGGATACGTCCACATAGGCACCACACGGTATATGGTGAAGTTGGACTTTGAGTGGTCTACCTGTCGGCCCTACAGGTTGGGTGGCAAGGTTTACACTAAAGGGAACTGCACAACAAGGCTTCCCATCAGAAGCTACGGGCTTTATGGGTCCTTGATGTGCCTAGTATATGTGGTGGTGTTTGAGGTGTAGCGTGCGAGAGGTAGCATGAACGTCTCTCTCTCTACGTGAACCAGGTTTCCACACTCAGGTATGGAGATGGCGGATGGTCCAAGGTGTGGGAGATGTACAGATTATTTCTGGAAAATGTATAAAAGGTCTGTTGGTTGTTGTATGTATATGTAATGCTATGTATATTTCCATGTACCTGTGATCTTATTTTTTGTGTACATCTATTAACTTTAATTGATACTATAGGAGTTCAAGATATATATATATATATATATATATATATATAAGTGGATAGGCTCTCAAGGGCATAAATCGCACTGCCAGGTGTGTGGTTTCTAGACCCTGCAGTTTTCAAGGTTTTCTCTACAGAAATGTTTAATATGCAAAGGGTTTCTGGTGTGCATCTGTAGCTTATGTCTGGTAAAAACACACTTATGTGTGGGAATTGTGAACACTGTATTCTAGAATTGTTTTCTTATGTGTATTTGTGTATATATATAAAGTTTCTGTGTGTTTGTAACTTTACTCGATGCTTTACCTTTGGACAGGGAGGTGACTGATCTGCATTTTGAGAAGATGTGCATGGTCTGGCCAACCCCCCACATAGCAGACCACTCCCCTTTCCTACTCCCATTTTTTCCTCTGTGTGTGTGTGTTAGTTTTTATGTGAAAATATGTCTGTCTGTAACCTTGAGGGAAAATAGCAGAAGGGAGAAAGTGTGGTTGCTGTAAAGAGAGACAAAGGCATGTTATTACAACCCCTTAGAAAAGTGGTAGTTGACTATAACCTTATGGCCAACCCCTTTTAAGCGATGACGATGCTCACCACACCCACTGGATACACAGCATCTACTATACTACCTCTGCTGGAATCAGTGCCCTGTATCCACTACTTCTTGGCAATATTAATCCTTATTAAAAGGAAGGTATAGGAGACGTTCAAACTTTATTAAGCTTTACTATACACAAAGAAGTATACGAAAGAAAAAGTAAACACAACGTTACTTAATTAAGGAAATAAAAATAAAAATAAAAAAGTAAAATACATTTTATATACTAAAAAATAAAAATTGTTGAAGATGAAAAAAAGGCAAATGTGTATAACAAGGAAGGTGCCTACGGGGGGAGGGACATGTAATGTTAACCACCTCTCTCCTTCGAAAGAGGAAGAGGATATGTTTATGTGTACACAGAAAAGATGTCCACGACTGACCGCTCCTCCGACTCCTGGGAATATGGTCACTTATAGTGATGATGTAGAGGACGAGTTTGATGATGCCCACAAATACCTGCTTGCCGCCATCGCTCTGAATCCACCTCCTCCAAAACCACCACCTTATGAAGGACGGCCCGCCAGAACCAGGGGGGCACCAGATCATCATTACGGAGGTAAGGGAATAACATCTGTGCCATTATATCCCTTAATTGAGGTTCCCAATCCTAGGGGGGGGGAGAGCTTGTAGATGGGGGAAATGTGTTGCCACCCACAATGCTAGTATACCGAGCATGGACAGATGCAGATGTGAGGAGAGCTGTAGAAGGAGTCCCCCACCCAAATGACAATATGGGAATTTTCAGACTTAAGTTCCAGCGATTGCAGCAAAGTTTTAAATTAAATGGTGTTGAGGTTGCAAGATGTCTGAGGCAGATATTAGGGTCCGATTGGATCCTTAGTGAAGGTGACGGGAATCCACTGGACCCAAGGGGGGAGCCATTGCAATATGGATCACAAGAACTGACCCAATGAGTAGACGCTCTAATAGGCAGAATAGCTGATAGACACAGAGAGCACACAGACTGGACTAAGATAAACGAGTGTGTACAAAAAGATGATGAAAGTGTGGAACAATATATGGGGAGGTTGCGGGTAGTATTTGACAGCCATAGCAGGGTGGCCAGACCTAACCCATATGATGATGCTGGACCATATGCTCAGCAACTAAAAAACACTTTTCTCAGGGGATATCATCCAGAAATAAATGACTTTGTGATACAACACCAAATTACTTACAAAACATGTCCCCTTAGGGAAACCATAGAATATGCTAAACATGCAGAGGAGCAGTATAAGAGAGCAAAAGAAAAGAAACAGAGAAAGCAAGATAGTAAACCAAAGGAGGTGTATTTGATGACTTCTGTTGATGGGAAAGCGCAACCTATAACTTCTGCTTTCTTTTCTGTTGATGGTGGAAATAATCAAAAACGTGGAGGGAGAGGAGGTGGTCGAGATGGAAGCAAAGGAAAATTTTATGGAAATTCTTACGTGTGTGGCAAGGCCGGCCAATTAGCACATTCCTGCAGAAACATAAAGTACCAGGAGGAAGAGGGAGCGGATGACGATGACCACCAGACTGACAAATGACTAGAACCAGGTTGTACCCTTCCTTTACAAATATGTGCTGAACAAGAATTGCATGAATCTGAATTGTATGAGTATGGTAATAATGATGCAAACTTGCCAGAAATAAATGATATGTTGAATTTAGAATCATGTATAGACTTAATGGCTCTAGAAGAACAACCAGTCATTCAACTAGATGTAGAGGGGGTAACGATAACATTTTTATGCGATACAGGAGCATGTAGGTCAGTATTGAGTGATGATGGCACATGGACTAGTTACACGTCGTCACAAAACATACTGGTTAGGTCAGCAGCAGGACAGACAAATAGCGAACCTATATCATGCCCACTCACAGTGAGATTGTTCAACGGCCAAACATTTGAGCATCCTTTTATACTCTCCCCTAGATGCCCGATAAATCTCTTGGGTAGAGGTCTGATGCTGAAATGCAACATTAGAGTGGTTCCTACAGAGTGAGGCATGAAAGCATACATGGAGGGCATACCTGTCGATGTAAATGTAGTGCAGGGGATGGGTGAACCACATTACTTCTACATTAGACATGGTATCGAAAGGGCCAGGACAAGTATACAGCACTTTGGTAGCCATGGCTAATGACCTAGCTCCATCTCCCAGTGTAAAACAAAGCACAGTGTCATTACACTGCACTATGAAATTTGAAAGTACACCGGGGAGGGATGTGGACTATGAAAAAACATTTTTCAAAAACACCAATACAAGAATAACCTTGGATTACATATACTGGACAGAAAATGGGTATACAGGGGTGGGAGTAAAATTGAATGATCAAGACCAGCTACTCTATGCTGGACACACAGTGCCACACATATCACTGGCTATGCCAGCTGGTGGAAGGTGGGTACAGGTAGGAGGGATGGTAGAAGAGGCTCAGACAGATAAAATACAATGGGAGTACTTGCCCTATGAACTCGGAGTGCAGTACTCACCGAGCACAGAAATATATAGGAAAAGCCTGAACTGGGTAACTGAGACAAAGTAAACATACACCAACAGCCAATATGCATTCTCAACTGTGCACATATTTGCACAATTAGGGAAGAATAGAGGCATGGCCACATCTACTGGCAGGCAGGTCACTCATAAACAACTCCTTTTGCAGTTACTTGAAGCCATTCAACTGCCCTTGAAGATTGCGGTATGTAAATGTGTGGCTCATACCACAATAAAAGACTCAATTTCAATAGGAAATGTCAGAGCAGAAGCAACTGGAAAGCAGGCGGCTCTAACAGGAAACATACACATTTTTCTCTTACACAGGTACACATCTGTGTATCTCGTAGACCAAATTGACAAGAGTATTCTACAGCTAATACAGACTGACGCACCCTCACAAGAAAAAACATAATGGTTAAAGGTATGATAATATTTATGAGAGTGCAGAAGGGAAACCAGTTTTACCAAAATCACTATTCAGATATGCAGCTATGTTGAGCCATGGCATTAGTCATGTCTCCAGAGGGAATATGGTAGACATGGTCAGCAGAATATTTTCAGCCTATGGATTAAACACCTATTTTAAAAATTTTGTGCAGGGTGCCTTGTTTGTGCACAACACAACCCTCAGGGTAACTATTACCCCATAAGAGGCACATTCCCAGAACCAACATACCCCTTCCAAACAATATGTATGGATTTAATTGAGCTAACAAAGTGTGAAGGGAAGAAATATTGTCTAGTGATAATTGATGTATACTCTAGGTGGGTGGAAACGAAACCATGTGCACACCCTGACGCAATCACAGTGGCTAAAACCTTAGTGACACAAATAATTCCTAGGTTTGGTATACCAGAGGAAATATATAGCGATAACGGCACACATTTTGTGAACAAAATTATCGAACACTTGAGTAAAGCATTACACATAGAGTTGAAAAAACACTGTGCGTACCACCCACAGTCAGCTGGATTAGTGGAGAGAACTAATGGTACCATTAAAAATAAATTGAGGGAAACGATGGCAGCGACTGGGAAAAATTGGCTTTACTGTTTACCATTAGTCATGCTAAACATGCACATGCTTCCAGGCAGGAAGAAGTTAACCCTGTTTGAAATATTGTATGGGAGACCATTCCTACTACCAGAATTTAGACCATTTATCTCAGAAGATGAGAACATGAGTGAAAACTTAGCAGACTATATGAGAAAAATGTTAAGTAAGAAAGATATTACCTCCATCTCTCTCTCTCTCTCATCCACAGCAACAGCAGGGACCCTGCATGGTACAACCAGGCCAGTGGGTCCTAATTAAAGTAATCAAGCATAAAAATTGGGCATTGGCCAGGTGGGAAGGACCGTACCAAGTTCTGCTGTCAACACCCACTGCCTTGAAAGTTGCTGAACAAGCCCCCTGGATACACCTGACTCACTGCAAGAGAGTAAAAGTGCCAGAGCTTGAGCCAGTTGATTCCTAAAACCTTCTAGCTGACTCATTGCGAGTCAGGCTGGGCTACAAAGGGGGGGGGAAACTCGTCTCAAACCCAGTGAAGAACCGAATGGTGCGGGTTTGGGGTTCTCGACTGGCCCAAGAAAATGTCCTGGCCTCTTCAAAAGAATCGCCTAAGAATCTCACTGACATGCCTCATCTTGATTACTCTCTGCATAGTAGCACCCATAATCATATGGGAAGAAGTAACAAGACCCAGAGGCAACCAGATGCAAACTATTAGAGAGATGTGGATGCACAGAATGAAAAGAGACATGATGGAAGTCAATTTAACTGGCCAAGTGACCCTAGTGTTCAAGGAAGGGCAGATAGGAACCAACCAAAAAGACCTATGTCAAGTACTAAGATGTGGACTTTCTGGAGGAAGACGTAGTGGAAGGGTGAGAAAAGCGCCAGTACACTTGTGTATAGCCTCTCCGTATGGAAATGAGAGATGTCCTAGCTGGAAACTGGCCTTATGGAATACAGGAGCTGACTGGGGTTACTCCCCACCTAATCACATGAAGTGCAAAAGTACAAAGAGACGCTTAAAGCTGACACGGGGTGTGGAGCCATCCTCCTGCAGCCAAAATCAGCTATACAAAAGTGTGATGAAGGGAGACATACTTTTGGAATCTACACCTCAGGCAGAGGTAACAACATGGAATATTTGCATATTCAGGTACTGTAAAAAGAGGTGCCCAGAGAGACTAATGATCTTACCAAGGTGAGCCCTGTGAATAGGACTGTGCCCTCACAGGTCATCTATTTGGAACCTGACCGCCTGATTGACACTTTTGAAATTGAGACTGGGTATGCAGGGAAAAATATCTGGTTGGAATGGATGCTGTATACAACGGCCTCCATGGAAATGAGTAACTTTATAGCATGTTCCACTGCCAGACCGTCAATGGCAATGTTACCATATAAACTGAACCTTGCTTTAAGACCTTTGTTTAATACATTTATAAAAGGAGGGACTGTTAGGTATTTAAATTTCTTCATTATGAAATAATTAGCTAAGAATATCATGATTATAAAAAGTATATCAGCTTGTTTTTTTTCTTGTATCTTACTAGAATGTTTAAGTGCGTCATCTGTAGACATGTTTAAGGTAATGTTCCTTAAAACATCTGTTTCCTGTATCCTTTCTTTTGTTTCAGCAACTAATGAGACAAAATATCTATAGGAAGCCGGGATTAGATAAGGATTGTTTTGCTGAGTTAGACAGAAAAAGACACTTGCTTGCAAATATGTATTTAACCCTATTTTCAACTATGCTATTAGCTGTGACATGTGTTATGCTATATAAGATTCTGCCGCCCAAATAAACTCAGAGATTATTCTGATGGCACTCTGACTTCTGTGCATTATTTTCTCTCATTATATCTTGGTACCCAGATATAATATATACACACATCAGAATACATGATTACTCACTAATCTGTTCCTATCAACTACAAAGAAGACAATTTCCCATCATTATGGCATTTGCAATGACCATTAATAAATCTCAAGGACAAACGTACAAATCTGTGGGTATTTTCTTACAAGAACCAGTATTTGCACATGGCCAATTGTTCGTTGCGTTATCACGGTGCAAAAATCCACAGGCTATTAAAGTTTACATTGAAAAGAATGAAAGTCAAGGTGATTTATTAGAAGATGGACGTATTTTTACTAAAAACATTGTCTACTATGAAGTACTATAACTTTTCATTAAACAAATAAAACCCATGCAAAACAAATTTAAAAGCATTGAAAAATACAAAACAATAAACAATTCAGTTATAATTAATGGAAGTACTGTTTATAGATGATTAGCCTCACAAAACACTTGCCTTGCATTATTTTTACAAATAATGTTAAAATGTTAATTAACTATTTTACTGTTTCTAATGTTATAAGTTTGAAATATGTTTTTTCAAGTTCCTTAGTTACACAGATAAGAATGTTCAAGTTTCAAATATATTACAAAGTTCATGTTAAAATTGGGTAAGTTTCAAGAAGGGTTTTTACTGTTTGCCTTCCTCTGGATTCAATGTATATTGAAGTTAACAATTCTTCAGATAGAAATTGCATGTTAAAAAATCATTACCTCAAGTTTACAATACTGATTAGTTTAATGTTCAACTGTTTTTACATTCAAATGTTAATACTTTAATACTAAATTATGTTAAAATCTTAATTCACAATGTTACTGTTTATAATGTTCTAAGTTGGAAAAATGTTTTTTCAATTTCCTTACTTACACAGATAAGAATGTTCAAGTTTCAAAAAATATACTTTCAATCTTCTTATTTAAATATATTACAAAGTTCATGTTAAAATTGGGTACGTTTCAAGAAGGGTTTTTACTGTTTGCCTTCCTCTGGATTCAATGTATATTGAAGTTAACAATTCTTCAGATAGAAATTGCATGTTAAAAAATCATTACCTCAAATTTACAATACTGATTAGTTTAATGTTCAACTGTTTTTACATTCAAATGCTAATACTTTAATACTAAATTATGTTAAAATCTTAATTCACTATGTTGCTGTTTATAATGTTCCAAGTTGGAAAAATGTTTTTTCAATTTCCTTAGTTACACAGATAAGAAAGTTCAAGTTTCAAAAAATATACTTTCAAGTTTTTTACTTAGAGATATTACAAAGTTCATGTTAAAATTGGGTAAGTTTCAAGGAATGTTTTTACTGTTTGCCTTCCTCTGAATTCAATGTATATTGAAGTTAACAATTCTTCAGATAGAAATTGCATGTTAAAAAAACATTACCTCAAGTTTACAATACTGATTAATTTAAACTTCAACTGTTCTTACATTCAAATGTTAATACTTTTAATACAAAATTATGTTAAAATCATAATTCACTATGTCACTGTTTATAATGTTCCAAGTTGGAAAAATGTTTTTTCAAGTTCCTTAGTTACACAGATAAGAAAGTTCAAGTTTCAAAAAATATACTTTCAAGTTTCTTACTTAGATATATTACAAAGTTCATGTTAAAATTGTGTACGTTTCAAGGAGGGTTTTTACTGTTTGCCTTTCTCTGGATTCAATGTATATTGAAGTTAACAATTCTTCAGATAGAAATTGCATGTTAAAAAACCATTACCTCAAGTTTACAATACTGATTAATTTAAAGTTCAACTGTTCTTACATTCAAATGTTAATACTTTTAATGCAAAATGCTTTAAGAGCTACTGTTCACCAAGAGAACATTTTACAAAACTAAACATGTTTAATATCACAATACTACTTATTTCATCATAACTAAAATCTTACAAGTGTCAAATACGTATATTCATAACGAAACAACTTTCCAAACATACACATCTCATTACTGTCATTTTTTGACGGGCAAGTCTCTAGTTCTATAATAATGTCCATTACAAGGAAGTTAAATATAATAAAGGGAGTGCTCCTAATCTCAGTTTGTTACCTGTATAAAAGACACCTGTCCACAAAAGCAATCAATCAATCTGATTCCAAACTCTCCACCATGGCCAAGACCAAAGAGCTGTCCAAGGATGCCATGGACTAACATACATTTTAATATATATTGTATATAAAAAATATATATATATATATATATACATATATATATATATATACACACATGTTATACATATATTGTATATTAATATATACTGTATATATATATATATATATATATATATATATTTATATTTATATATATATATATATATATATAATTAGTTTATATTAATAGGTTAGTAGGAACCTGGATCAAGGCAAGTCAGTGGATGTAGTCTTTTTGGATTTTGCAAAGGCTTTTGATACAGTGCCACATGGGAGACTAGTGTGCACACTAAGGGATACAGGAATTGCAGTAAATATTTGCTCATGGATTGAGAGCTGGCTAAGAGACAGGAAGCAAAGGGTTGTGGTAAATGGAGCATACTCAGATTGGACTAATGTGGCAAGTGGGGTTCCTCAGGGTTCAGTATTAGGTCCTCTCCTTTTTAACATATTTATTAATGACTTAGTTGTGGGACTGGAAAGTAGTGTCTCCATTTTCGCTGATGACAAAAAGTTGTGCAAGGTAATTAAATCAGATAATGATGTACTTTCCCTCCAAAAGGGATTTACATAAAATTGAGGAATGGGAATCTAAATGGCAGATGAGACTTAATACGAAACAATGTAAACTTATGCCTGCCTCTGGAAAGGAGAAATATCCATGCATTTTTTAATCTTAATGGAGCAAATATAGGGGTATCAGATATTGAACGGGATTTGGGAGTGCTTGTGGATAACCACCTAGGTAACAGTGCTCAAAGCCAAGCAGCAACTGCAAAGGCAAATAAAATATTAGCATGTATTAAGAAGGGTATAGAAGCAAGGGAAGCAAATATAATTCTGCCAATATACAAATCTCTAGTAAACCCTCATTTGGAATATGGAGTACAATTTTGGGCACCACTTCATAAAAAAGGACATTTAAGAGCTGGGAAAGGTACAGAGGAGGGTAACATAACTAATTGGGGGAATGGAGTGGCTAAGTTATGAAGAAAGACTAACCAAATTAAGCTTATTTTCTCTTTAAAAAGGGCATCTAAGAGGAGATATGATTACCCTATATAAATACATCCAGGGTCAGTATAAAGATTTGTTAAGGGAGCTTTTTGTGCCAAGAGGATATCCCTTGAGGTTAGAAGTAAAAAAAAAATCCACCTTAAAGAAAGAAAAGGGTTCTTCACAGGAAGGGTGGTTAATCTGTGGAATTCTCTACCAGAGGAGGTGGTGACAGCGGATTCGAAAGATAATTTTAAAAGGGGTCTGGATTTATTTCTAATTAAAAAGGGAATTCAGGGTTATCCTGGATAATTAAAAAAGAGTATTGATCCATGGAGAAATCCGATCGCCAGTATCTGGGGTCAGGAAGGATTTTTTTTTTTCCTTTGAGACGATTGGCTAAGTTTACTTGGGTTTATTTTCTGTTTGCCTTCCTTGGGATCAATGAATTATTAATTATTAATTAAAATAAATAATTAAATACATTGTTGACTAATAATTAATTAACAATGAATTAACAACTAATGAATTAATAACTAATCCGCATATTGCAGATCAGAGGAGATCTTAAAAGGTTGAACTTGATGGACTGAAAGTCTTTTTTCAATCTTAATTACTTTGTAACTATGTAACTATATATATATATATATATATATATATATATATATATATATAGCTCTGGATGGGGCCTGAGGGGGTCGAGAATTTTTTGGCCCTCATCCCCGGGGAGTGGAGGGGGCACTTTTTTTTTGCACCAGGGTCCTCCATTCACTAGCTCCACCGCTGTTTATACCATATACAGAAGGACTGGAATATTTTTTTATTTCAAAATACAGACATTGGGCCTCATTCAATTGCGATTTGGCCAATTGAATAGGGCTCTAAATAAGCACATAACATATTTATTTTAAAGAAGCTTTTAGTTCATGAAAACCTTGCTTTTGGATAGATGTTTACTAACTAAAAGCTTCTTTAAAAAAAATATGTTATGTGCTTATTTAGAGCCCTATTCAATTGGCCAAATTGCAATTGAATGAGGGCCATTGTATTTTAATGAAAAGAATGTTCAATTACTGTATATATTATGTTCATTTCTAAACCATCTCCATCAAAAAGATTAAAATAAAAAATATTGATTAGTAGAAATTTCAGGGGCATTTTTCAAACTGTATTTTATACAGTGAAGCCTGCATCAAGAGCAATGTTATATTTGTTTTACTATGAAATTAAAATGATTGTATTGTGATTTTGTGCCAAAGGGAATCTACTCTGTGCATCTTTTAATAGTTGGCTGAACATTGCATTAAATAACATGCCGTGGAATAGAAAAAAAATGCCAAATGTAGTAAAAATGTCAGAATGACCTATGCACAGCACATTTGAAAGACAACACATATTTATAAATCAACCAAGGTCAACAGAATACTGTTAGAATACAATGAATTATATTGAATGCTCTAGGCACATATTAAAGTAGTGATAAGAGCAGAATATATATATATATATATATATATATATATATATATATATATATATATATATATATAGGATATCCTCCCAAAGCTTTCTTTGAAATTAATGACAAAAGTAGCTTTCCTACACCGCAACAATTGGGGAAGAAAAAACATAAGATAGAAGAGAGTAATGGAGTAATGTTAATGTTAGAATGTACATCTGATTTCAGCTGGACACATTGGATCCCATCAGACTACAGTCATCTCTGTCCTTTATATTACACAAGAGGCAGTCTGACTATGCTTTCATTTTAGATATAGAAACTAATATAGCCAGCTATTAGATACTGCTATTACCTGCTGCTCGAAACAAACCCTTATGTAGGAATATTTGCAAGTGCTCACTATCTCAACCTTTCTTATGTATTCTTGCTTTTTTATGAACAGTTTTGGCTAAAGTGCTAATACATGGCCCCTATAAAATTCCTATAATTCTTGCTCTTTTTCGACTAGATCTGTGTCTGCTTGCAGTGACCTAATAAATTACGTGCATTCTTAATCTCCCAAAAAACACAGCTCCATCCCTTGCGGACGAAAAACGTAAAAAATTCTGAAACTGCATGAAAGCGAGGATGAACAAAGCCAGGCACGCGGGAAAATACACAACGGCAAAGACACTAACACTTACACCAACAACGCCAGGGACGCAGGAAAACGGGCTTCAGTGAGTAACACGCAAACATTCAACAGACACACAGAGGACAAACACACAGGGAAGTGACGGGGGAGATGCTGGAAAGAGACATATGGCATTCCCAAGCACAAAACTTGCAGGTTAACTAAACCTACAATGAGCGGCCCGTACAGTAGGCGGGAGGAAAGTCTCGCAAGGAGCGCCAAAGGCGCTCATCGCGGGGCTCACAATGAGCACTGCTAGCAGGAGGGTCTTGCAAGGAGCGCCAAAGGCGCTCTTTGCGAGCCCTACAATGAGTGCCTAAGGTGCTCAGTGTGGGGCTCGCAATGAGCGCCGAATGTGATCAGTACAAAGCAGGAAAGTTGAAGTACACGGGGGAGAGGCTCGCAATGAGCGCTGAAGGCACTCAGCGCAGGGTCTTGCGATGAGCGCCAAAGGTGCTCAGAGGTGCAAAAGCCTCACATTGTGTGGCAAACAGCATTTCCAGCCTTACAATTTTAATCCCGTCATTTTTGACGGGCAATTTCCTAGTAAATATAATAGTTATTCACCTGAGGTCAATAAAAAAAATAATAATACACAAGCAGAAAGGTGCCACAATTCTGGACTTTTGGTACAGACAGACATCATCATTAGTGGTGTAGTATAGGTGCACATAACAAATACAGATATTTAAAAAAAGAGACATATCTATTTATTTTGTTTTTTTTAATCGTTTTTATTAAAGGGAATGAGAGACATAACATTATTAGATTAACATAAAAGACAAATCTATTTTAAAACTTTGTTTAAAAATAATTAATGCACAAGGAGCACAGTCAGCAAAATAACAAGACCATACATACTATTATCAGATTGGTGCAAATTATTCCCTAGAGTGCAATAAAATAAAATAACAAACCTAACTACCCCCCCAAACTGTAGAAAAATCCATAGCACTTACATTTCTTTAACATCTGCTTAGGACACCAGAAAAAATATCATATAAGAGATGGGATACTGCATCAAATGAATTGCTAAAATGGAACTAATAGAAAAAGTACACAGCACCTACATATTATGTTCCAGTAGTCAGTACATCAGATTTGCTATCACCTAGAAGAAGGGAATCCAATTCATGTTTAGTTTTATAACTAACAAACACCATTCACTCACCAGTCATTCACAGAAACACGCACGCACACACAGACTCACAGAAAAACATACTATTGCCAGTCACTCAAGCAGAATGGGGTAATGGGTTGGTATGTAGTGGTGGGTATGAATAGTATAACTGTGGAGGGTGTGTAGAAGGGAGTATGTGTGGTGGGTTTGAGGTAAGGAGGAGTATGTGGTATGTGTTGCTTGTTAATGGGGGTATGTGTATGGGTAGGATGAGTATAGGGTTGATAATATGCGGCCAGTAATGACCTAAATAATATTAAAATTTAATATAAGTATAGGATTTTGTGGGAATTTCCGTGTAGAAAGATATTTAAGATATACAACACTACCTGCTCATATCTGCTACCTACTTTTGAGCTCTCACAAAAACAAACATCTGCTGCTAGGGTCCTGTGTTTTAGATTTTGCAAGCGCACAAAGTCAATGAGAGGGGAACACTTACCTATACAGACCCCATTTTGAATTTTTTTATTTACATTATTTAACCTGACTGATGTTGCTGTGAGGATTACTGTATGTATTGGTGCTAATTGGCTAATTCATATTTATTGCTGCTTAAGTGTACAAGTGCATGTAAAATCAACATACAAGTCTACCTGGCTACCTAAAAGTAACTTTTAAATTAATTTTACTGCAGAGCAGTGCAATAGCTATGTTAGAAGCCACCCCTTTCACACAAGGCTTCTGGCATACTTACCGGTAATCTCCTCCTGATTCAAGAAACCACCCCTATAACACAAGACCTCTGGCACACGTAATCTCCTCTTGATAACCCCCCCCCACCACCCTTTTAACATAAGACCTCTAGCACACCTAATCACCTCCAGATTCAAGAAACCTCCCCTTTAACACAAGGCATGTTTCTATAATCAACATGAATATTCTGCTATATTTTTTCTGTAATTTACTTAAGATGTGTATAACCTATGTGTTTGAAATAATTACTGATTGTCTAAAAACTGACTTCCCCCCACTGACCCCCCCCCCCTCTATTTGACCACACCCATCATCTTCTACAGTGTGGTCTCTAGCTGTGTTTCTCTCTCCTCTTACGTTTCCATTTGCAGGTTATATTATCTGACCACTAGGTGAAGATAACGTATTACATACTAGAGCCATTCATCTCACAATGGCTTTCTGTCTGATCCCTTTCCTCCCCTGCTAAATGAAAAGCCTTTTCAACTTCCTACCTAAATAAACTTTCACTTCCTTCCTGACCCATCTTTATCCATCTTTCTCTTGCCTAGGTTTCTGCTTCTTCCATTAACTTTAGATTTTAAATTAGCGAGCTTCCAATCTTGTAAGGTGCTTTGGCAAAAAAGCACTTTCTACATAAGATTCTAAGCGCAAAAACAGGGACATCAGTTCTTTTTTAAAATTATACCTTCAGAACTAGCAATTAAATCTAATTAGACTGGACAAGGAATCAAGAAAATTATGCCCTTACATTAAACAGTCGACTATCAGTAGTTTGCCTTACAAGAAAACAATGGGTATGCTCTGACTTTGGAAGCAATTTATTTAATCAGCCTAGTTACTCCTGTGGGTTTGAGCATGCTTTATCACACGATTTTACAAGACAAAAGATTCAGATCCTCATAGTTAATTATCAATTATTGGCAATGATTATTATTATTATGATTTATAATCACATATATAGTTGTGAGCATGCGGGTTGTTGCTAATGCTGCGGCCCTCGCAAAGCTGATGCTCCCCAGCGGCCCACATCACCCCAGACTGCAGGGAACCTCAGACACCCAGCCAGCACTGCCAGGTATCAGTGCTGCAGGAGGCAGCTCCAGGGAGGCAGGATAGTTGTGGGTACAAGGAGGAGCCTCCGATCCCGGCCTGTGCTGTCTGGCCTGCAGCTGGGTTCTCCCGCAGGCCTCACTCCTCTGCAGCTCCACGCAGCTACTTCACATCTTTCCTTGCGCTGGGCTCCGAGGACAGGCCGCAGGGGGGGGGGATCCAATACATGAGCCACAGGCCTAAGGCTGCAAGATAGAGGGGGGAGAGGATTGCGAGGCCCGCAATAAACTTACCCCCATTGGGTGTACAAGGAGGAGTCCTTCCTGGAGAGGGAGTCGCGGGGCTCCGATCTGGGCCTTTGCTGGTTGGTCTGCGGCTGGGTTCTCCCCCAGGGCTCCCTCCTCGGCAGCTCCACGTAGCTGCTTCACATCTCTGCCTCAACAAGCAGACAGGACAGAGATGAGGATTGCGGCCACCGCTGCTCCCCACACGGACAGCCATCTGCAGAGATCCAGTGAGAGAAGAAGGCACTTTCAAGTACAGGGGAATGTGCAGGGGAACCCAGGAGGTAATGAAGTGGGGGTCACAAGCAGGGAGAAGGGAGACAGGAGGGAGAGAGGGAGAGAGGATGGGGGAAGGGAGTCAGGAGAGGGGGGTGAGACACAGGGGAGGGAGAAGAGGGCAAAGAGACAGAGGAGGGAGAGGGGGTACAGGGGAGGGAGTGGGGAAGAGACACAGGGGAGGTAGAGGGGGAAGAGACACAGCGGAGGGCGATGGGGGGAATGGGAGACAGGGGAGGGATAGATTGGGCAAAGAGAGGCAGGGGAGGGATAGATGGGGCAAAGAGAGGCAGGGGAAGGATAGAGGGGGCAAAGACAGACGGGGAGGGAGAGAGGGGGCAAAGAGAGACAAGGGAGGGAGAGAGGGGGCAAAGATCGACAAGGGAGGGAGAGAGAGGGCAAAGAGAGA
This sequence comes from Discoglossus pictus, assembly GCA_027410445.1. Lineage (NCBI taxonomy): Eukaryota > Metazoa > Chordata > Amphibia > Anura > Alytidae > Discoglossus > Discoglossus pictus. The sequence continues at coordinate 449,680,915 of CM050163.1, forward strand.
CAGGAGGGGGGAGGGAAAAAGACATGGGAGGGAGAAATGTTTGGGAAAAAACTTGATCTTGCCGTCATTTTTTGACGGGCAAGTCGCTAGTGTATAATAATATTATGTACGACAATGCAAGGGATTAAAATAACAGACACCAAAAAGATTGGAGGACTTTGTGTTTGAACTTAAAATTTACTTTAATTCCAAAGCATCTTACAAAATTGAACGCTGGCATTTTATTTATTAATCTGCACATTGTAGATTGCTTTTAGCCTACCTCATGTACACCACAAAATTGCTCCATCTGCCAGATCATCTAAATGCCAAATATTGGTGTTGGACTTGTTCCTGGAGTGGGCTTTATATTTAGCAGTCCTTGGATTGAGCAGTAACCGGAATAGATGTGCTCCATGTACACCAACTCGGTTTTATCAATACTTGTAAGTATGTACTATTGCTTTAATGATAGTTAGTAAACTTTATTTTTAATTGGAAATATGTATTCCTCTGGCACGTATTGGACACCTGGTTATTTTCAATAGCTTAGTGAATACTGAATGATTACAATGCCACATTTAGAATCTCTCTGATCCTTTGTGTCCCCTAGGAAGCTTAGTGAATGCAGTCAAATGAGTCTCACTTTGCTTACCTAAGGTGTTTACTTGTAATGAACAGTTTGCAAAGCGCAACCAGTAGACCAGACTTTAAAATAAGCATAAAGGTTACACCAGCACGCATAATGAGAGCTGCAGATCACTGATCAAAGCAATATTTTTTCACATACCAGTAGTGGTGGACAGTATAATATTGCTCAAACATATAGGATGAAAAATTGAACACCCTTTCCCAGTCTTCTGATTTTTTTTTTTTATGTGAGTAAAATCTCTCACTGTATTTGGCAAAGCCCACATATATTGCAGTATTCACAATTAATACATAATAATGCACCAAAGTGCTACAAATATCTCTCACATCTGAATTGTTGGCATTTCAAAGACACAAGAATGTAACACATTCCACGTAGGACACAAATAACTGCACAGACTAAAAAATCAATCGTATCCAAATGGCTTAACGTGAACACCCCAGCAATGGAGTTAACAGATGTTCTATTTTATATATTGTACAATTGTTCTAACTTATGTTGTGTATGTCATTGCAGTTACCAAGCCATAAAAATCATTAATCTCTGTGTCAATAAAAACATTTAAAAAAGTGAGTAAGAGAGTCATTCCAAATAACCCTAAGGCAATCTTTTTCAGCTTTGGTCCTCTGGGCAACCAAAGCCGTGTTTAAATAGATCACTGCTTGAGATTAGTCCTTTAAATCACTGACCTAAGCTCAAGCACAGATACCATTAAATCTTGGCCTGCTGGGGCTTTTCGTTGACGGTAGCTGAGAAACACTGACCTAGAGAGAAAGTACATTGAGTCAGCTTCTTTGGCAATGTGAATTTTAGAATGTGTTTGCATTGTGTTGGCTTGTTTCTAATACTTTCTATAAAAAAATCTTGATTGAAATATAAGAACATAGCAATACTGTTGAATGTAAAGTTATTATCTTTAATACATACATTTAATTGTTTTATTCAAGCTGTTTTTAATATAGTATTTACACCATTATTTTCTGTATCTGCATATCTCTGTACCATCATACTGAGCTCTGTGGCATAACTTTGCTTACTAAAGTTCCCATGTGTCCCATTTTTTTTTATAAAAAACTAATCTTGAAAGAAATGCAAAGGATGTATGCATTGTGCTCCCCCTCCCAAAATCTCAGCAAATAATCTGTACTATGCAGACTTTAAAATTGGGGATAAAAAATAATGCTCAAGTACAGAATAACCACATTCTATTTATGTATCTCGCTAGTTATCAAACATTTTTTTCCCATGGCACAATATTCAATGCAATGAGAAATCTCAGCAGACTGGCAACTCTAAGGGAGAGTGGGTTGACTCACTCCTGAGCAGTTTCACTTCAGTAAGAGCAGTCGTTTTTGTTGAGATGTTTGTAAGTTCAAGTTCTACTTACTCATTCTATGTATGCTCTGTAAGTAAAATTCATATTAAATAAAATTACTTCAATTTTTTTTCTTTAATTTCTTTAATCTATAACATAACACCATCAATATTATGGCACAACTAGCAAATGTAGAGGTGCACTAGAGTGCCATAGCACAACTGATCTATCTCTACACAAAAATGCTTATGCCAAATCATCCCTAGTCTATTATACTGTTTTGAGGACCAAACTGCTCACCTTCAGACTTCTCCATTCGGTTTCACCTTTTGAATACATTAGAGATGCAGCCCTGAGCTATATACTTTATTTGTGAGCAATCAGCTTTAACACACTCTTACTAAGAGATATGTCTTATTTGCTATGCCCATGGGCCTAGGAGCCCCAAAATATCTGAGGGGGAAAGATTAAAGAGACAAAAAACCTGTGGCCCTGAGTGTTGCAATTCAAAGCTACCCCCAGGACAGGCAGCTGGAAAGGATCGACTGCCGGTGCACCGAGGCCCTGCTAGTGCGGCAGTCACCCTCAATACTTTTTTTTTAAATTCCTTTGTTTAAATTCTCAATTCCCCTTGCCCCATTCGACCCCCCCAGGAAAATTAAAAATGTGATATATATATATATATATATATGTATATAGTTCACCACAACAATCATTTATAATATGGTGGGCAAAAGAGTAATAGAAGCCCTCCACCGTACAGTAGTACAGTAAATAAAAAGTACATCTGTGTTCACATTTGAATGTCCAAAGCAAGTTAAAAAACCTGATTCCAGCTCAGAGTTCCGAGAAAAACAGTTATTACACTGCATTCTGGGAAGTTGAGCTGTTGAGGGACACAAATATGCCCACAAATGCCTCGCTCTTCATTCCATAGCCATTATATATATATATATATATATATATATATATATATATATATATAAATTATGGGTCAGCTGCAAAGCTTTCATGGAAAAGACATAGTCCTAGCCTCTAGTTGCCAAATCTAGTAATGCATGAATAAGTTTCATTTTGCTATTTTTTGTGTCCTCCTGCCGTCCGGCTATGTCTTTGCAGTTTACGAGTTTGGTTACCCTGGTATTTGTGTGATCAACAATTTACAACATGTATATGAAGATTTTAGTCTTCTCACTATTTGTAACTGACCTGCCTCTTCATACTTCTGCCAATGCTAATGTCCCAGTTCCTCTCTCCCCTTCCCTCACTATCACAGTGCAGCAAAGCATAATTATTATATGAATAATTAATTATGTAGGCTATTAAGTAGGATTAGGCAATACATTTGTTTGTTATTTTGGCATCCAAATAAGAAGTATTTTGTTATTTGAAACTCCTTAAACTGCTTTAGAAGTTTCCAGACAATGCTGATAAAAGGTATCTGCTAAGTCTATTGCGGCTCAGGCTCAGTGGCTTTTGTGTAAATGTTGTGTATTAGATGAAGGACTGCAATGATCATTTTCCCTGTAGAAAATAGTCATTGAAGTGTTCAGGTCACTGTTTCTAAACCCCTGCAAAGCTTAGTTAATTTAGGGATATATGTGGTATCAAAATATACAGTACATATGAGTAGTGATGTCGTGAACATAAAATTTTCGGTTCGCGAACCGCGAACGCGAACCTCCGAAAATGTTTGCGAACCGGCGAACCCGGCGAACTGCCATAGACTTCAATGGGCAGGCGGATTTTAAAACCCACAGGGACTTTTTCTGGCCACAATAGTGATGGAAAAGTTGTTTTAAGGGGACTAACACCTGGACTGTGGCATGTCGGAGGGGGATCCATGTCAAAACTCCCACGGAAAATCACATAGTTGATGCAGAGTCTGGTTTTAATCCATAAAGGGCATAAATAACCTAACATCCCCCTCCATCATCATCCTCCCCTGTATCTCTTTACCCCCTCCCTCATCACCCTCCCCTGTGTCTCATCCCACCTCCCTCATCATCCTCCCACCTCCCTCATCATCCTCCCCTGTATCTCTTTACCCCCTCCCTCATCATCCTCCCCTGTGTCTCTTCCCCCCTCCATCATCATCCTCCCCTGTGTCTATTTCCCCCTCCCTCATCATCCTCCCCTGTGTCTCTTCCCCCCTCCCTCATCATCCTCCCCCCTCCCTTGATGATAAGGGGGAGAAGAGACACAGGGATAAGTGTGAGGGGTGTTAGGGTAAGGGGTGTTAGGGATAAGGGTGAGTGGGTTAGGTGTTAGGGTGAGGGGTGTTAGGGCTAAGTGTGAGGGGTGTTAGGGTGAGGGGTGTTATGGATAAGTGTAAGGGGTGTTAGAGTGAGGCATGTTAGGAATAAGTGTGAGGGGTGTTAGGTCTTAGGGATAAGTGTGAGAATGTTAGGGTTAGGTGTTAGGGTGAGGGATGTTAGGGTTAGGTGTTAGGGATAAGTGTGAGGGGTGTTAGGGTTAGGGTAAGGGGTGTTAGGGATAAATGTGAGGGGTGTTAGGGTTAGGGTGAGGGGTGTTAGGGATAAGTGTGAGGGGTGTTATTGTTAGGTGTTAGGGTGAGGGGTGTTAGGGATAAGTGTAAGGGGTGTTAGGGTGAGGCATGTTAGGAATAAGTGTGAGGGGTGTTAGGTCTTAGGGATAAGTGTGAGAATGTTAGGGTTAGGTGTTAGGTTGATGGGTGTTATGGATAAGTGTGAGGGGTGTTAGGGTTAGGGTAAGGGGTGTTAGGGATAAGTGTGAGGGGTGTTATTGTTAGGTGTTAGGGTGAGGGGTGTTAGGGATAAGTGTAAGGGGTGTTAGGGTTAGGTGTTAGGGTGAGGGATGTTAGGGTTAGGTGTTAGGGATAAGTGTGAGGGGTATTAGGGTTAGGATAAGGGGTGTTAGGGATAAGTGTGAGGGGTGTTATTGTTAGGTGTTAGGGTGAGGGGTGTTAGGGATAAGTGTAAGGGGTGTTAGGATTAGGTGTTAGGGTGAGGGATTTTAGGGCTAGGTGTTAGGGATAAGTGTGAGGGGTGTTAGGGTTAGGCTAAGGGGTGTTAGAGATAAGTGTGAGGGGTGTTAGGGTTAGGGTGAGAGGTGTTTGGGATAAGTGTGAGGGGTGTTATTGTTAGGTGTTAGGGTGAGGGGTGTTAGGGATAAGTGTAAGGGGTGTTAGGGTTAGGTGTTAGGGTGAGGGATGTTAGGGTTAGGTATTAGGGATAAGTGCGAGGGGTGTTAGGGTTAGGGTGAGGGGTAATAGGGATAAGTGTAAGGGGTGTTAGGGTTAGGTGTTACGGTGAGGGATGTTAGGGTTAGGTGTTAGGGATAAGTGTGAGGGGTGTTAGGGTTATGGTGAGGGGTGTTAGGGATAAGTGTGAGGGGTGTTAGTGTTAGGTGTTAGGGTGAGGAGTGTTAGGGATAAGTGTGAGGGGTGTTAGGGTTAGGTGTTAGGGTGAGGGATGTTAGGGTTAGGTGTTAGGGATAAGTGTGAGGGGTGTTAGGGTTAGGGTGAGGGGTGTTAGGGATAAATGTGAGGGGTGTTAGGGTTAGGGTGAGGGGTGTTAGGGATAAGTGTGAGGGGTGTTATTGTTAGGTGTTAGGGTGAGGGGTGTTAGGGATAAGTGTAAGGGGTGTTAGGGTTAGGTGTTAGGGTGAGGGGTAATAGGGATAAGTGTGAGGGGTGTTAGGGTTAGGTGTTAGGGTGAGGGATGTTAGGGTTAGGTGTTAGGGATAAGTGTGAGGGGTGTTAGGGTTAGGGTGAGGGGTGTTAGGGATAAGTGTGAGGGGTGTAGTGTTAGGTGTTAGGGTGAGGGGTGTTAGGGATAAGTGAGAGGGGTGTAAGGGTTAGGTGTTAGGGTGGGGGATGTTAGGGTTAGGTGTTAGGGATAAATGTGAGGGGTGTTAGGGTTAGGGTAAGGGGTGTTAGGGATAAGTGTGAGGGGTGTTAGGGTTAGGGTGAGGGGTGTTAGGGATAAGTGTGAGGGGTGTTATTGTTAATTGTTATGGTGAGGGGTGTTAGGGATAAGTGTAAGGGGTGTTATCGTTAGGTGTTAGGGTGAGGGATGTTAGGGTTAGGTGTTAGGGATAAGTGTGAGGAGTGTTAGGGTTAGGGTAAGGGGTGTTAGGGATAAGTGTGAGGGGTGTTATTGTTAGGTGTTAGGGTGAGGAGTGTTAGGGATAAGTGTAAGGGGTGTTAGGGTTAGGTGTTAGGGTGAGGGATGTCAGGGTTAGGTGTTAGGGATAAGTGTGAGGGGTGTTAGGGTTAGGGTGAGGGGTGTTAGGGATAAGTGTGAGGGGTGTTAGGGTTAGGTGTTAGGGTGAGGGATGTTAGGGTTAGGTGTTAGGGTGAGGGATGTTAGGGTTAGGTGTTAGGGATAAGTGTGAGGGGTGTTAGGGTTAGGGTGAGGGGTGTTAGGGATAAGTGTGAGGGGTGTAGTGTTAGGTGTTAGGGTGAGGGGTGTTAGGGATAAGTGAGAGGGGTGTAAGGGTTAGGTGTTAGGGTGGGGGATGTTAGGGTTAGGTGTTAGGGATAAATGTGAGGGGTGTTAGGGTTAGGGTAAGGGGTGTTAGGGATAAGTGTGAGGGGTGTTAGGGTTAGGGTGAGGGGTTTTAGGGATAAGTGTGAGGGGTGTTATTGTTAATTGTTATGGTGAGGGGTGTTAGGGATAAGTGTAAGGGGTGTTATCGTTAGGTGTTAGGGTGAGGGATGTTAGGGTTAGGTGTTAGGGATAAGTGTGAGGGGTGTTAGGGTTAGGGTAAGGGGTGTTAGGGATAAGTGTGAGGGGTGTTATTGTTAGGTGTTAGGGTGAGGAGTGTTAGGGATAAGTGTAAGGGGTGTTAGGGTTAGGTGTTAGGGTGAGGGATGTTAGGGTTAGGTGTTAGGGATAAGTGTGAGGGGTGTTAGGGTTAGGGTGAGGGGTGTTAGGGATAAGTGTGAGGGGTGTTAGGGTTAGGTGTTAGGGTGAGGGATGTTAGGGTTAGGTGTTAGGGTGAGGGATGTTAGGGTTAGGTGTTAGGGATAAGTGTGAGGGGTGTTAGGGTTAGGGTGAGGGGTGTTAGGGATAAGTGTGAGGGGTGTAGTGTTAGGTGTTAGGGTGAGGGGTGTTAGGGATAAGTGAGAGGGGTGTAAGGGTTAGGTGTTAGGGTGGGGGATGTTAGGGTTAGGTGTTAGGGATAAATGTGAGGGGTGTTAGGGTTAGGGTAAGGGGTGTTAGGGATAAGTGTGAGGGGTGTTAGGGTTAGGGTGAGGGGTTTTAGGGATAAGTGTGAGGGGTGTTATTGTTAATTGTTATGGTGAGGGGTGTTAGGGATAAGTGTAAGGGGTGTTATCGTTAGGTGTTAGGGTGAGGGATGTTAGGGTTAGGTGTTAGGGATAAGTGTGAGGGGTGTTAGGGTTAGGGTAAGGGGTGTTAGGGATAAGTGTGAGGGGTGTTATTGTTAGGTGTTAGGGTGAGGAGTGTTAGGGATAAGTGTAAGGGGTGTTAGGGTTAGGTGTTAGGGTGAGGGATGTCAGGGTTAGGTGTTAGGGATAAGTGTGAGGGGTGTTAGGGTTAGGGTGAGGGGTGTTAGGGATAAGTGTGAGGGGTGTTAGGGTTAGGTGTTAGGGTGAGGGATGTTAGGGTTAGGTGTTAGGGTGAGGGATGTTAGGGTTAGGTGTTAGGGATAAGTGTGAGGGGTGTTAGGGTTAGGGTGAGGGGTGTTAGGGATAAGTGTGAGGGGTGTAGTGTTAGGGTGAGGGGTGTTAGGGATAAGTGAGAGGGGTGTAAGGGTTAGGTGTTAGGGTGGGGGATGTTAGGGTTAGGTGTTAGGGATAAATGTGAGGGGTGTTAGGGTTAGGGTAAGGGGTGTTAGGGATAAGTGTGAGGGGTGTTAGGGTTAGGGTGAGGGGTTTTAGGGATAAGTGTGAGGGGTGTTATTGTTAATTGTTATGGTGAGGGGTGTTAGGGATAAGTGTAAGGGGTGTTATCGTTAGGTGTTAGGGTGAGGGATGTTAGGGTTAGGTGTTAGGGATAAGTGTGAGGGGTGTTAGGGTTAGGGTAAGGGGTGTTAGGGATAAGTGTGAGGGGTGTTATTGTTAGGTGTTAGGGTGAGGAGTGTTAGGGATAAGTGTAAGGGGTGTTAGGGTTAGGTGTTAGGGTGAGGGATGTCAGGGTTAGGTGTTAGGGATAAGTGTGAGGGGTGTTAGGGTTAGGGTGAGGGGTGTTAGGGATAAGTGTGAGGGGTGTTAGGGTTAGGTGTTAGGGTGAGGGATGTTAGGGTTAGGTGTTAGGGATCAGTGTGAGGGGTGTTAGGGTTAGGGTGAGGGGTGTTAGGGTTAGGTGTTAGGGTGAGGGGTGTTAGGGATAAGTGTGAGGGGTGTTAGGGTTAGGTGTTAGGGTAAGGGATGTTAGGGTTAGGTGTTAGGGATAAGTGTGAGGGGTGTTCAGCCTCTCCCACCATCTACTTTACGGTCCTCACGATGAGCACCTTCGGCGAGCCTTCGCCGCTCATTGCAGGCCTTGGCCAACCCGCAACTTTCATGCATCGCAATGAGCAACTTCCGCGCTCATTGCGAGCCCTGCAATGAGTGCTCATTGCAGACGTCGTCCAACCAGACACTTTCAACTCCTCTGTGCCTCTTTTCTCCCCTCTCTCCCTCATATGTCTCTTTCTACCCTCTTTCCCCATCCCTCCCCTGTGTTTTTCTCCTCCAAAGGCGCTCATTGCAGCAAAGTCGTGTGGGCCTTGCGATGAGCACCTATGCTGCTCATCGCGAACCACGCAATGAGCGCCAAAGGCGCCCCATGCACATGAGCGCATAACTTTTAACATAGCGTTACCAACAAACTCGCAATTACAACAACTATATATATATATACATATACTTTGTGTGTATAGTATAAGCACACATTGGTGTGCTGTGGGTAGAAAGCATATGCTGTATAAGCAACTACCTTAACAGAGTGTGTATATTTATGATGTAGGTGTTGTGAATGACATCTAAATCTGTTGTAATTTACTTGGCCATAGCTTATAGGGTTACTTGGCTAATACTTGACAGCTATTTCCTTGCTCCAGTGAGACAACAGAATTTTAGAATTTGCTTTAAAAACAAATGAAAACCAATTTTGTGAACATGTCCATAAGCTGTGGACATGGAATCTTCTGGTACAAAAATACAATTGAACCATTCAGCTCAATTAGAGTTCAAATTGTCTTCCAATTTTGAAGAGAATGTCTAGCTTTAATAAAGATTTCTCTTCAAAGTATAGCAACAACTGGTATCTCAATTTATAAGCTTTTGAACCTCAAAGAGTTTTGTTCATCAGGCTTTTCCATTGAATGAATGAAGAACTCTCAGAGGTTCAAACACTTTCAATTCCTTCTATGTATAGGTCCAATAATAGGTATCATAGAGCCTTTTCATCCTTCTGCTTTCATATATTTTCCAGTAATGTAAGTTACAGTGAAAACTGAGAAAAGCGCATTCCATTTTAAGTAGGATTGAGATAGCATTTGTTACAAAAGCTGTATATCCTGTTCAATTAATTTCATTGCCTTAAGAACGCTTTCAAAATAGAGTATCATCAAGAAAGTTTCCTCTCCTTTAATAATATTGTAATATATGTATTGGTACAGAGCTGCCATTGTTAGCTTTATAGCTAAATATAAATGCATGTTCTATGCAAATTGTACTCTGTATGTGTCTTGTAAGGCGGCATATTGATAAAAAAATTACATAATTTACAAGAAGGATTAATTATTTGCATCTGGCGGCTATAAATATAGCAAATGCTTCATTTTAATGTGGCCATTTGTTCTTGTGGAAGGGACAACGTTGCACTGAGCACGTAGTTAAAAATAGCAGAACGAATCAAGGCTTGGTGTGAAGGTAAATGAAGAACAGAAGCTTCTATCAAATTTAATAATGAATACAGATGTTTTCTGTATATTATTGTGCTAATATGTTGCAGTTTCTGTTAATGCTTCTGCTTTTCTTGTGAAGCTTTTACCAACTGAGGGCCTCATTCAATTGCGATTTGGCAAATTGAATATGGCTCTATATAAGCACAGAGCATATTTTTTTCAGAAGTTTTTTTTTAGTGAAGACCTTGCTATTGGATAGAAGGTCACTAACTAAAAACTTCTGAAAAAAATATGCTCTGTGCTTATATAGAGCCATATTCAAAAAGCCAAATCGCATTTGAAGGCCCTGAGTTTGTGGTGTTAGCATTGATGGCCAGTAAAATGAATTGGAAATCTAATATTCATATATAGATACATTTCATTTTACATTGCTACACTCTTTTTTACTTGTTCCTCTCATACCTGTTTTCCCCTCTCCTGGTTTTCTTTATGGTATTTATTGATTCTCCCTATTTCACTCCTGTTTCTATCTAGCTATTTGCTCATTATCTACTTCTCTTTTTCAATCTTTTCTACCATTTCTCTGTTCATTTTCTTCTCTCTCCTGTTTTTATCCCCTGCTGGCAATACTGGCATCCCCTGCTGGCAATACTGACAAACAAATTAGTTCCTGGGTTGATCCTCCCTTTTCTGTATTTAAGCAACATAATCTTGTATGCACTTTTATTTAAAAACTAGCGACTTGTCCGTCAAAAATGAAGGGGCAATAAAATTGTAAGCCAGGCAATGCTGTTTGCCACACAATGTGAGGCTTTTGCTTCTCTGAGCACCTTCGGCGCTCATCGCAAGCCCCGCGATAAGTACCTTCGGCTTTTCTCCCGCCGACTGTACGGCCAGCTCATTGCAGGGTTCATTAACCTGCAAGTTTTGTGCTTGGGAATGCCATGTGTCACTTTCCAGCATCTATCCCCCTGTCCCTTACCTGTGTGTTTCTCCTCTCTGTGTCTGCTGAACGTTTGTGTGGCGCACACAGACTGCCGTTTGTTTTCTTTTCAAACTGCCGCTGCCTGGAGTTGTTTATGTGTGTCGCTGTCTTTGGCGTGTATTTTCCCCTGTGTGCCTGGCATTGTTCGTGTAAGTGATACTGTGTTTGGCGTCGTGCATTTTCCAAGTTCTGGCATTACAGAGCCTCGTTTTCATGCAGTTTCAGATTTTTTTGCGTTTTTCGTCCACCATTTTTTCTCTCGCTTAGCCGATTTTTGAGTGACGAAACATGGCAAATTTGCTTAAATCCCTTTGCAACCTAACTCCCAGGCATCCTGAGTGTGTTTTAATTTATTTGTAATATTTTTTCTTGTTTTTCGTGTTTTTCGATTTTCGCGGTTTGGCCCTTAAATTTGTATTTTTCCGAGCTCAGATTTCTTTTGCCCCACGAGATTGTGAGGTCAGATTTTTTTTTTTGTCCCGTGTTCCTCAAGTACTTGCAGCCTAAGTAAGTCTCGCTTTCATCAACTGCTCTCAGCCTAAGTTCTGCGTGTTTCCATGCCTCAACTGCTCGCCTTGCTGTGCGAGGCTCGCAGTTGCGGCCCTACGGGCTGCCAACGGGCCACCTTGCTTTCAGAGGCTCGCAAAAAAAATTGCCCGTCAAAAATGACAAGCAGAAAATTGTAAGACCGGCAATGCTGTTTGCCACACAATGTGAGGGTTTTGCTCCTCTGAGCACCATGTTGGTTTTATTTTCAAAGTCCTGCAAGCCTGTTTGTGTAAGTGTTACTGTCTTTGGTGTTGTGTATTTTCGAAGTCCTGCGAGCCTGGAGTTGTTGGTGTAAGTGTTACTGTCCGCGAGGCTCGCAAGCGTGACAACAACTCGCAGTTTGACAACTGTTATATGTGATCTATACAGACCCTTTTTAAAGCTATCTTTTAAATCTGTTGTCACAACCTTCTCTGGTAGAGAGAGATCTACAGTCTGACAGTCCTTACTGTGTATGAATGTTTGGCCTTGTTACAGACACACAAGCTGACACACAGGTTAAAATTGCAATTAAAGGTTAATTTCACACACCTGTGACATTGTAAATAGTAATTAGTATATGTGTATAAATAGTCAATGAGTTTGTTAGCTCTCACATGGATGCACTGCGCAGGCTAGATACTGAGCCATGGGGAGCAGAAAAGAACTGTCAAAAGACCTGTGTAACAAGGTAATGGAACATCGAAAAGATGAAAAGGGTATAAAAAGATGTCCAAAGCCTTGAAAATACCAGTCAGTACTGTTCAATCACTTATTAAGAAATGGAAAATTTGGGGATCTCTTGATAGCAAGCCAAGGACAAGTAGACCAAGAAAGATTTCAGCCACAACTGCCAGAAGAATTGTTCGAAATACAAAGAAAAACCCACAGGTAACCTCCGGAGAAATACAGGCTGCTCTGGAAAAAATATGGTGTGGTTGTTGCAGATACTTGAAGAAAAATTAGCTGCATGGTCAATATCCCAGAAAGAAGCCTTTACTGAGCCAATTCCACAAAAAAGCCCAGTTACAATATGCCCAACAACACCTTGACATGCCTCACAGCTTCTGGCACACTGTAATTTGGAGTGACAAGACCAAAATAGAGCTTTATGGTCACAACCATAGGCGATCCCTTCTGCAAGTCATTATACAAGTGACAATATTACATGTGACCATCAACGTTAATGGGACTTTGTTGCCTTGATTACTTGATGTTAAATTCAGTGTGGTTGTTGCTGCATGTATATGCTAATTTGAACCACACAATGAATAATTAGATGCTTTGATCTTGCTTTACATTTGTGTTTTTTCTCTATGCAGTGTCCTTCATATGAGCCCTAATGTCATCTTGCCTTTATACTCTTTGTTCCCCTCAATCAAGTAATATAAGCCACACATTAGAATATCTGAGCAGCACAAGAAATAATCCATTTCTTAATAACTCATCTACTGAGTACAGTGTATGGGGAGATAATGGGGTAATGTGGGCAATGTGGTCATGTTGGGGTGGCAGTCCCTTTAATTGTTTCTCAGCATATTCATTGAATGTGTGTTATTTATATGACAAGTATTTCAAAGAGTTTTCTATTCAGCACATATGACCAATATGTGTAGTGTACATGATTGAATATATTAAAGTATGGTAATTGTTTTTGATATTCACCTGGCAGGGTTAGGGTCAGCTCTGTGATTCCAACCACCGTCGTTGGTGCTATACGATCCTTCAAGATCTGCTCCAATTCGCTATAACGGACTTGAGCTAGAGGGGACATAATTTTTTCATCAACTTCCTCAGTCATCATAATGGTGTTTGACCCTCCTAATATCTGTCACGTGCACCCCCAGTGCACAGGCCTCCTCAGCCAGATCCATCCACATATGTGCTCTCTGCCCAGGGGGTTTGTACAATTTTGTTTGCACTGGGCCCCTCCCAGTATCAACTCCTTTACCCAAGACCTCTTCTCATAACAGCACTTCTCCCCAAGACCCTCTCACAAAGCTGCTCCCCCTCTCCATTGCCACTTCTCTTCATATAGCTTCTCCCCTACTTTTAACTCCTGGCTGCAGCACTGCTCCACTTTGCAGCTACATACAAGAGGAGCAAGAGGGGCTACACTACTCTGCAGAAATATATATTGTATATATATATATATATATATATATATATATATATATATATATATATTGTATATAAATAGTACATTTGTGTTCACATTTGAATGTCTAAAACAAGTTAAAAAACTTCCTTCCTGCTCAGAATTCAGAGAAATACAGTTATTACACTGCATTCTGGGAAGCTGAGCAGGGACATGCAAATGTGCCCACAAATGCTTTGTTCTTCAATCCATTACCATTTTAAACAGGGTTTCCTTTAGGATTATGCCCGCTGCATTACACAGCTTTTTTGCCAAGTCAAGGTTGGATTATACACAACGGGGAATCCTACCCACAGACAGCCATTTCAAGGTTACTGCCTAGAATCAGATTGATTGATCAGATCCCAGCTTGAGTTGTGGAACTTATGAGTAGGTAGTTCACTGTTAGATATTAATTTCTTCATTATGATTTTATTGGCTAAGAATATTATGATTATAAAAAGTATATCAGCTTGTTTTTTTCCTTGTATCTTACTAGAATGTTTAAGAAGGTTATCTGTAGAAATGTTTAAGGTAATATTCCCTTGTGCATCTGTTTCCTGTTTCCTTTCTTTGTCGTGCAACTGCTGACTGAGAAACCTAGCTGCAGGAAGCAGTTATTTGTGATAAGGATTGTTTTGCTGAGTTAGACAGAAAAAGACGCTTGCAAATGTGTATTTAACCCTATTTTCAACTATGCTATTAGCTGTGACGTGTGGTATGCTATATAAGATTCTGCCGCCCAAATAAACTCAGAGATTATTCTGATGGCACTGGTCCTTCGAGCCGGAAGTTGTTTCCCTTATCATTCCTCGGACGGAGTAAAACGCCTTTTACCGTGCACGGGGGGTATGTCGCTGAGGACTCCCTTACCTTGAGAAAGACCTCAGGCCTGATATATACGATCAGTTGGACCACAGAGGCAAGGTGTTTTTCCGAGGGATGAAAAGGCACAGCTTACAACGAACTGACAGTGAGTATATGAATTTCTATTGCATTTTCATGTGTGTGTATGTCCCCAGGTCCTTGCCTAACAGTGATATTTGGTAAAAGAGTTGTACAACTAGATTTCTAGCCTAGTAATAGGTAGAAGGGTTGACACTTACCCACAGAGAGGTAAAAGAGTCATTATCCTGAGGAAAAGACTATAAAATAAGTTATCCGTACATAACGTTATTAAGAAAGCTTACCATGAAAAAGGGGTAAATGAGTCCGACTTTTAAATGAGCTCTTGCAAGAAAATATGTATGTGTGTGCATGTTAACATTTTGTATGTTTTTAAATACCGGTACCGGGTGTATGTATGTTTGTGAGAGGTGTACCACAGATTTATTGGTTATTGTATATACCTGTAAACATTCTGTATATTTCTGTGTACTTGTGAGTGTATGTATATATACATGTATTCTTTTGTGTTGTTCTAAAACCTTCTTACCTGCAACTATCCACTTTTAGTAGTGAAGTTGTCACACACTACCTGAAGTCCACCGACGGGCTACCCAGTGACTTGCCTGTCTTTTGGTAAAACGTGCGGGTGATTTTTATAATTACCCGTAGCAGTCGAGCATTACAGGCTTTCAAACTCTCTCTTTCTTTTCTCATTCTCTGTACCCTTGCAAGTAGTGAGTGGTCACGCATTACCAACCTAGTCTCCGAAGGGCTAATCCTGTGACTTGCCTGTGTTTATGGAAGACGCACAAACCAAAATTTGTGGCAGTCGAGTACAACAGGCATCTATAACTCCTTGAATTTCCATCTTTCTCATTCTTTAATTGGTTATACAATGTTGAAATATTTTGTCTGAAGTTTCTGTGTATTCATAACTTCTTACTAAAATACTCTGTAAGATTGTGTGTATGAAGCCCTGGGTGGGAGCTATACTTGTAAGGAATACGTCCACAAAGGCACCACACGGTATATGGTGAAGTTGTACTTTGAGTGGTCTACCTGTCGGCCCTAAAGGTTGGGTGACAAGGTTTACACTAAAGGGAACTGCACAACAAGACTTCCCATCAGAAGCTACGGGCTTTATGGGTCTATGATGTGCCGAGTATATGTGGTGGTGTTTGAGGTGTAGCGTGCGAGAGGTAGCGTGAACGACTCTTTCTCTACGTGAACCAGGTTTCCACACTCGGGTGTGGAGAAGGCGGATGGTCCAAGGTGTGGGAGATATACAGATTATTTCTGGAAAATGTATAAAAGGTCTGTTGGTTGTTGTATGTATATGTAATGCTATGTATATTTCCATGTACCTGTGATCTTATTTTTTGTGTATATCTATTAACTTTAATTGATACTATAGGAGTTCAAGATATATATATATATATAAGTGGATAGGCTCTCAAGGGCATAAATTGCACTGCCAGGTGTGTGGTTTCTAGACCCTGCAGTTTTCAAGGTTATCTCTAAAGAAATGTTCAATATGCAAAGAGTTTCTGGTGTGCATCTGTAACTTATGTCTGGTAAAAACACACTTATGTGTGGGAATTGTGAACACTGTATTCTAGAATTGTATTTTGAATTTGTATTTGTGTTTATATAACGATTCTGTGTATTTGTAACTTTACTCGATGCTTTACCTTTGGACAGGGAGGTGACTGGTCTGCATTTTGAGAAGACGTGCAGGGTTTGGCCAACCCCCCCACATAGCAGACCACTCCCCTTCCTACTCCCATTTTCTCTGTGTGTGTGTGTTAGTTTTTATGTGAAAATATGTCTGTCTGTATCATTGAGGGAAAATAGCAGAAGGGAGAAAGTGTGGTTGCTGTAAAGAGAGACAAAGGCATGTTATTACAACCCCTTAGAAAAGTGGGAGTTGACTATAACCTTATGGCCAACCCCTTTTAAGCGATGATGATGCTCACTGCACCCAATGGATACACAGCATCTACTATACTATCTCTGCTGGAATCACTGCCCTGTATCCACTACTTCTTGGCAATATTAATCCTTATTGAAAGGAAGATATAGGAGACGTTCAAACTTTATTGAGCTTTACTATACACAAAGAAGTATATGTCAGAAAAAGTAAACGCAACGTTACTTAATTAAGGCAATAAAAATAAAAATAAAAAAGTAAAATACATTTTATATACTAAAAAATAAAAATTGTTGAAGATGAAAAAAAGGCAAATGTGTATAACAAGGAAGGTGCCTACGGGGGGAGGGACATGTAATGTTAACCACCTCTCTCCTTCGAAAGAGGAAGAGGATATGTTTATGTGTACACAGAAAAGACGTCCACGACTGACCGCCCCTCCAACTCCTTGGAATATGGTTACTTATAGTGATGATGTAGAGGACGAATTTGATGATGCCCGCAAATACCTGCTTGCCGCCACCGCTCCGAATCCACCTCCTCCAACACCACCACCTTATGAAGGACGGTCCGCCAGAACCAGGCGGGCACCAGATCATCAATACGGAGGTAAGGGAATAACATCTGTGCCATTATATCCCTTAATTGAGGTTCCCAATCCTAGGGGGAGGGGGGGGGGGGGGAGCTTGTAGATGGGGGAATGTGTTGCCACCCACAATACTAGTATACCTAGTATACCGAGCATGGACAGATGTAGATGTGAGGAGAGCTGTAGAAGGAGTCCCCCACCCAAATGACAATATGGGAATTTTCAGACTTAAGTTCCAGCGATTGCAGCAAAGTTTTAAATTAAATGGTGTTGAGGTTGCAAGATGTCTGAGGCAGATATTAGGGTCCGATTGGATCCTTAGTGAAGGTGACTGGAATCCACTGGACCCAAGGGGGGAGCCATTGCAATATGGATCACAAGAACTGACCCAACAAATAGACGCTCTAATAGGCAGAATAGCTGATAGATACAGAGAACACGCAGACTGGACTAAGATAAGCAAATGTGTACAAAAAGATGATGAAAGTGTGGAACAATATATGGGGAGGTTGCGGGTAGTATTTGACAGCCATAGCGGGGTGGCCAGACAACCCATATGATGATGCTGGACCATATGCTCAGCAACTAAAAACACTTTTCTCAGGGGATGTCATCCAGAAATAAATGACTTTGTGATACAGCACCAAATTACTTACAAAACATGTCCCCTTAGGGAAACCATAGAATATGCTAAACATGCAGAGGAGCAGTGTAAGAGAGCAAAAGAAAAGAAACAGAAAAAGCAAGATAGTAAACCAAAGGAGGTGTATTTGATGACTTCTGTTGATGGGAAAGCGCAACCTATAACTTCTGCTTTCTTTTCTGGTGATGGTGGAAATAATCAAAAACGTGGAGGGAGAGGAGGTGGACGAGGACGAGGTGGAAGCAGAGGAAAATTTTATGGAAATTGTTACGTGTGTGGCAAGGCCGGCCACTTAGCACGTTCCTGCAGAAACAGAAAGTACCAGGAGGAAGAGGGAGCGGATGACGATGACCAGACCGACAAATAACTAGAACCAGGTTGTACCCTTCCTTTACAAATATTTGCTGAACAAGAATTGCATGAATCTGAATTGTATGAGTATGGCAATAATGATGCAAACTTGCCAGAAATAAATGATGAATTGAATGAGTGTTGAATTTAGAATCATGTATAGACTTAATGGCTCTAGAAGAACAACCAGTCATTCAACTAGATGTAGAGGGGGTAATGATATCATTTGTATGTTATACAGGAGCATGTAGGTCAGTGTTGAGCGATGATGGCACATGGACTAGTTACACATCATCACAAAACATATTGGTTAGGTCAGCAGTAGGACAGACAAATAGCAAACCTATATCATGTCCACTCACAGTGAGATTGTTCAACGGCCAAACATTTGAGCATCCTTTTATACTCTCCTCTAGATGCCCGATAAATCTCTTGGGTAGAGGTCTGATGCTGAAATGCAACTTTAGAGTGGTTCCTACAGAGTGAGGCATGAAAGCATACATGGGGGACATACCTGTCGATGTAAATGTAGTGCAGGGGATGGGTGAACCACATTACTTCTACATTAGACATGGTGTCGAAAGGGCCAGGACAAGTATACAGCACTTTGATAGCCATGGCTAATGACCTAGCTCCATCTTCCAGTGTAAAACAAAGCACAGGGTCATTACACTGCACTATGAAATTTGAAAGTACACCGGGGAGGGATGTGGACTATGAAAAAACATTTTTTCAAACACACCAATACCAGAATAACCTTGGATTACATATACTGGACAGAAAATGGGTATACAGGGGTGGGAGTAAAATTGAATGATCAAGACCAGTTACTCTATGCAGGACACACAGTGCCACACATATCACTGACTATCCCAGCTGGTGGAAGGTGGGTACAGGTAGGAGAGATGGTAGAAGAGGCCCAGACAGATAAAACACCATGGGAGTACTTGCCCTATGGCCTCGGAGTACAGTACTCACCGAGCACAAAAATATATAGGAAAAGTCTGAACTGGGTAACTGAGACAAAGTAAACATACACCAACAGCCAATATGCATTCTCAACTGTGCACATATTTGCACAATTAGGGAAGAATAGAGGCATGGCCACATCTACCTGCAGGCAAGTCACTCATAAACAACTCCTTTTGCAGTTACTTGAAGCCATTCAACTGCCCTTGATGATTGCGGTATGTAAATGTGTGGCTCATACCACAACAAAAGACGCAATTTCAATAGGAAATGTCAGAGCAGACGCAGCTGCAAAGCAGGCGGCTCTAACAGGAAACATACACATTTTTCTCTTACACATCTGTGAATCTCGTAGACCAAATTGACAAGAGTATTCTACAGCTAATACAGACAGACGAACCCTCACAAGAAAAAACATACTGGTTAAAGGTATGATAATATTTATGAGAGTGCAGAAGGGAAACCATTTTTACCAAAATCACTATTCAGATATGCAGCTATGTTGAGCCATGGCATTAGTCATGTCTCAAGAGGGAGTATGGTAGACATGGTCAGCAGAATATTTTCAGCCTATGGATTAAACACCTATTTTAAAATTTTTGTGCAGGGTGCCTTGTTTGTGCACAACACAACCCTCAAGGTAACTATCACCCCATAAGAGGCACATTTCCAGAACCAACATACCCATTCCAATCAATATGTATGGATTTCATTGAACTAACAAAGTGTGAAGGGAAGAAATATTGCCTAGTGATAATTGATGTATACTCTAGGTGGGTGGAAACGAAACCATGTGCACACCCTGACGCAATCACAGTGGCTAAAACCTTAGTGACACAAATAATTCCTAGGTTTGGTATACCAGAGAAAATATATAGCGATAACGGCACACATTTTGTGAACAAATTTATCGACCACTTGAGTAAAGCATTACACATAGAGTTGAAAAACCACTGTGCGTACCACCCACAGTCAGCTGGATTAGTGGAGAGAACTAATGGTACCATTAAAAATAAATTGAGGAAAACTTTGGCAGCGACAGGGAAAAATTGGCTTTACAGTTTACCATTAGTCATGCTAAACATGCACATGCTTCCAGGCAGGAAGAAGTTAACCCCGTTTGAAATATTGTATGGGAGACCATTCCTACTACCAGAATTTAGACCATTTATCTCAGAAGATGAGACATGAGTGAAAACTTAGCAGACTATATGAGAAAAATGTTAAGTAAGAAAGATATTACCTCCATCTCTCTCTCTCATCCACAGCAACAGCAGGGACCCTGCATGGTACAACCAGGCCAGTGGGTCCTAATTAAAGTAATCAAGTGCAAAACTTGGGCATCGGCCAGGTGGGAAGGACCGTACCAAGTTCTGCTGTCAACACCCACTGCCTTGAAAGTTGCTGAACAAGCCACCTGGATACACCTGACTCACTGCAAGAGAGTAAAAGTGCCAGAGCTTGAGCCAGTTGATTCCTAAAACCTGCTAGCTGACTCATTGCGAGTCAGGCTGGGCTACAAAGGGGGGGAAACTCGTCTCAAACCCAGTGAAGAACCGAATGGTGCAGGTTTGGGGATCTCAACTGGCCCAAGAAAATGTCCTGGCACCTGTTCAAAAGACCTAACTGGTGTGGCCTAAGAATCTCACTGACATGCCTCATCTTGATAACTCTCTGCATAGTAGCACCCATAATCATATGGGAAGAAGTAACAAGACCCAGAGGCAACCAGACGCAATCTATTAGAGAGATGTGGATGCACAGAATGAAAAGAGACATGATGGAAGTCAATTTAACTGGCCAAGTGACCCTAGTGTTCAAGGAAGGGCAGATAGGAACCAACCAAATAGACCTATGTCAAGTACTAAGATGTGGACTTTCTGGAGGAGGACGTAGTGGAAGGGTGAGAAAAGCGCCAGTATACTTGTGTATAGCCTCTCCATATGGAAATGAGAGATGTCCTAGCTGGAAACTGGCCTTATGGAATACAGGAACTGACTGGGGTTACTCCCCACCTAATCACATGAAGTGCAAAAGTACAAAGAGACGCTTAAAGCTGACACGGGGTGTGGAGCCATCCTCCTGCAGCCAAAATCAGGTATGCAACCCCATCCGGATCATCCTCCAGGACCCACAAAAGTGTGATGAAGGGAGATATACTCTTGGAATCTGCACCTCCGGCAGAGGTAACAACATGCAATATACATTGATTCTATTGGGGTTCCGAGAGGAGTAGCTGATAAGTTTAAAGCCCGAAATCAAGTGGCGGCTGGATTCGAAACCATCATCTCCTGGTGGGTGACCATAAATAAGAATGTAGATCGGATCAACTATATCTACTATAATCAACAGAGATTCGTAAATTATACCAGAGATGCAGTTCAAGGCTTGGCAGAGCAACTGGATAGAACTAGCCTGATGGCTTGGCAGAACCGAATAGCTCTGGACATGCTGTTGGCGAAAGAAGGAGGGGTATGCAAAATGTTTGGGACTGCCTGTTGCACTTTCATACCCAACAACCCAGCTCCAGACGGATCTGTGACCAAAGCACTGGAAGGCCTCACTGCCCTGTCAAATGAACTAGTAGAAAACTCTGGCATTAATGATCCTCTGTCTAAATGGCTCCAAGACACCTTTGGTAAATGGGCAGCCTACATCAGAGGGATATTGATCACTGTTGGCACAGTCCTAACACTGATCATTTTGTTAGGATGCTGTGTGATACCATGCATCCGTAGATTGGTGAATAAGGTTGTTGACCAAGCAGTAACTCAACAATACCTAATAGAGACGATACCCCTCACTCAAGGAGAATCTGAATCTTCTCTTGATCATGACATTAATGATGTATAAAAACAAGTGGGTTAAAAGAAGCACCATGATGGTCCAGACCCCAACTCTTCACTAAAGAAAGGACTATGACCTGAACCTTGCCTTAAGACCTTTGTCTAATACATTTATAAGAGGAGGGGCTGTTAGATATTAATTTCTTCATTATGAGTTTATTGGCTAAGAATATTATGATTATAAAAAGTATATGAGCTTGTTTTTTTCCTTGTATCTTACTAGAATGTTTAAGGTAATATTCCCTTGTGCATCTGTTTCCTGTTTCCTTTCTTTGTCTTGCAACTGCTGACTGAGAAACCTAGCTGCAGGAAGCAGTTATTTGTGATAAGGATTGTTTTGCTGAGTTAGACAGAAAAAGACACTTGTTTGCAAATGTGTATTTAACCCTATTTTCAACTATGCTATTAGCTGTGACGTGTGTTATGCTATATAAGGGGCTGCCGCCCAAATAAACTCAGAGATCATTCTGATGGCACTCTGACTTCTGTGCATTATTTTCTCTCATTATATCTTGGTACCCAGATATAATATATACACACATCAGAATACATGATTACTCACTAATCTGATACTATCAGTTCACCACAACACTCATTTATTATATGGTGGGCAAAAGAGCTATAGAAGCTCTCCATATATAGGGGCCGTGGCAGGTTGGGTCAGGGTGGGGAGACCAGACCTACATTATAGAACAAAAATGAAATGCAGAGAGAAAATTGCACAGCACTGTCCCACCCCAGAGGAGGGCCCTGATCCTTCCAACTCTCCTTCACTACTACCACTTCTCCTCCTCTCAGCTCTTCTTCCTCTCTCATCTCATCTCCCTCTCTCTACTCCACTTCCTCTCTCAAATCCTCGCCCAGCTCCACTCCCTCATGTTCTCCCTTGGACTCCCTCCATTCTATCCTCCCCTCCTCTCCTCACTCCTCCCTCCATCCTCCTTAGCAATAATTGTGCTATGTGTATGATACGTCACCTAACCCAGGCCCTAAGTGAACTCACAAGCTATTTTTCAAATTAATGAAATAAGGGTTTGCAAGATATAGGAATCTTACATGTTTAACGTGTAACTTCAATTAGAATGGCTCACTACATACCAAAAAAAAGCCATTTATCACAACTATGTATCATATTGGAATAAGGCTCTATATGGAGTAAAATGAAGGAATGAATTGAGCTGGGAATCAAGTTTGAGATTGTAGAGTAGTAAGTGTGATTGTGCTATTATATAATAAATAGAATATAATAATTGTGTAGATAAGTCCCAGATCTGAACAAGACACATAGTTTAAAGAATTAAATGCCTGAATTCGCAACATTTAGCTCAGTAAGTCAAGAGATGGGATATGTACCCCAACTCAATATGAAATATATCTATGGCCCATGTATAACAGGGGGCTGACTTTTTTTAAGTTTTGCTATAAAGATAGTGAGATAGAGATCCCTCGTGCACAGTATGGAAAAATGGTATGACCTACCTCGGGAATGGAAGGAAAGTGGAAGTGTCTGATGGAGGAGCACTAAGAAAAAAGTACGGGAGATGCACTTTCTCCTTAGACCATTGCTCCCTTCCATTGTGTGCAGAGCTGCACCCCCCCACTCCATAGTACTAGATTCAAATGTTTCAGTTTTATCCTACATATTTTACTGCAATTCACTTTATTATGGAGGTGGAGGCACTTAAAGATATTTTAAAGCAACAAAATGTAGAGTGAGGAGCAGATTGAGTTAACTGCTTGCCCAATAACAGTCACCTGCATCAGTGGGCCCTTTGGCTGATTCACTGCATTCAAGGTGACCTTTGAGGCAGCCAAGAAGACTCAGCCTATCTTCCAGATCTCACAAGAGCTGTTGGCTGACATCTGTCTGGAGCACACCTGCCAGTCGAGGTGACAGCCAGATCAAATGATGTACCACTTCATGCTGGGCCTTTTTCTTCTGGAGCAGATTCCAGCTCCAATGAGTTGCTGTCAACATTGCTCACTCGGGGCATACAGAGATCACTCATTTCTGGGATCCAACATAACAGTGCCGGAAGTCGTGCGCCAGATTTTTGGTCAACATTTTGATATCATTGGTTAACTGGAACAAATATGGAGGCTGCCATGCAGGGAGTCAGGGCCTTTAGCCTTGGAGACCTCATTAATGGGAAAGCAGTTTGGACTCAGGGTAAAACACCTGCAAGAAGTGAGGAGCACACAAAGAAGATCAGAAGATGCTACCAAGAATGCGATTCCTTACTTCAGAAGCACCATCTGCCAGTAGTTTGGAACAGTCTCCAGAATTAATTTATATACATTTGCAGCAAGAATTAGAGGCCCACAGAGGTATTTATAGTACAGGCAGATGTTTCTCATGCTGAGGTGAGCAATGATGGTAGATTTCAAGCTAGCATATCCACCTTCAATTTCACTGCAATCACACCAGACATAGTAGAAGGAAGTATAGGTCTATATTCCTTTATTTCAATAGATGCCACAGCAGACAATGTTGATCTACTAATGCTAGCCCTTCTTTGTCGTAAAGGCCTTCTAGTTACAGAGGACCTAGATCTCACTCTAGACATAGACAGCATCATAGACATGGAGTCAATTCCAGTAGGAGGCATGGGAGCCATTATTCTAAACATGGTAGTTGCTGCTGCTCATTTTTATCACACAGGAGAGAAGGCAACATGAGTCAAGGTGATGCTGCTGTTAAGCCTTCACCTACTGCACCACCAGCACAGGAGGCAAGTATTCAACCATAAGTCTGCATCGTAGAAATGGCAAGCACGAGTCAGCAAAATCCCAAATGTGGACTGTCTACAGTAACTGATACGTCTCATGACATTGGGTCACCGGGTTAGTTTGGGGCTGCTGGGATTGTTCCCATAGTTACTGGTCAGCCTAGGAATCAACAAACTGCATTAGAGGGGTCTATCAGAGAATTCAACAGTAGGAGAGGTGTTAGCTGGATTGTTCAATCTGTGGTGTAGCAGGCAGCACTGGATCAACCTTCTAAAAGTATGGAACCATTAAAGTAGCGGATAAGGCACATAAAACATATTACTTATGTTCCACAGATGGGTTGAGTAATCATTTATCATTAGAAGTTAAACAGCACAACTGGAACAGAGAATTTATTGATTTATCTTGTCTTCCAGTTTCTAACTATTCAGAGATTAAGGATCATTCCATTGTAGGTGACATAAAAAAGGCAGAAGATGATAGGAGGAGTTTGTATAGGAAGCTCCCAACAGCTTTCAGTAATTGACTTCAAGCATTTACAATTATGGCTAGTTTTATGGGCCAAAAACACCCTGAGCTGAGCTTTGATCTTGTTGTCTGTCTATTTGAGATATCAGAGGCTCACAGAATTTATGGGTGATTAGTGTAGTAGAAATATGATGAAGACTTAGTCCAGTAACTACATTCATCCATGGACACTGTCTGGCTCATATGACCTCTGTGTGGTGTTTCCATTAGCTCTTTCTATGCAGTGCCGGAAGTCAAAGTGAAACATTGGCATTAATAAAGATGTTCTTCTTCATTGATGGCCAGTATAAGTGGGGATCGGCATACCAACATCTGCCCTTTCTGCTCCGGCACATATGTGGCCATCAGGTGCTTTAGGAAAAAACTTGCTGGAAGAACTAGTGATGTGGCCCCTCCCAAGACCTCAGACACCAGTACTGCCCTACTAATGAACTACCATGGCTAGACAGGTACAGTAGGTGAGAGTCTGGGCAGCGGTGGTTGAACTGATGAGGTTTGTTATTCAAAAAGGTCTTTCTGAAGAAGTCGACAAAATGTATTGGCAGATGGGAATTTTAATTCAAATATTTGTCTGCACTGAGTGACTTTTTAACATTTTCATATGTTTACTAGGCGCTCAAAAAAAATATTTGTTCTGCACCATTCATTCATCAGATGTGGATTCAACTGGGCCTAGATGTCTCTACATACAAGATGATGTATTAGACACCTACGATGAAAGGGTGTGTTAAATGCTGTTTTTAAAATGCTTTGTTAGACTATGTTTTTCTTTTGTTTCATGTGGGGGGCAACAACCTTAGGGCTTTTGCCTTTGAAATTTTGGTTAAAATGGATGCAACCAAGGTGGTTGATCAATGCCCCTCCACTAAGATTATCTGGTCTGAGCTGATACAACACCACCAATTGCATGAGGCTTAAGACCCTTTGGAGTTTTGCAGAAAGAAGGTTAGCAGGGTTCACTTCTTCTGTCAGAAAATTAGAAGGTGTGTCTATCTGCCGCTTAGGATTATGACTGTATGTTCCTGAGGGATGGGGTCCAGTTTGATAACATGGGTTTGGGTCAGACTGAACTTTATTGAAAGTAGGCAGGCCATGTATACATGGAGAAGTTCAGTGTAATGCAAACTCACAGATATAAATTATGCAATTTCAGGAAGATATATTTGTTTCAAATAATGCTAGAATGTTAGAATGCTGGAAAGCTAGATATCCTTCGGATCAATCCTATAAATTTTCTTCTGCAAGATTCCTAGGATCAGGTAATTGTGCTACAAGTGTGCAAGTCATTTGTCATGATTTAATTGTTTAAGGACTCATATTGTCAGTGGTTTGTGAGTATGTCCAAGGGAGCATGACATTGTTGCATTGGGATTATGTGTTATTGTGCGGTTATATGTTGCCTGTACATGGTTATTATGTATCCTAGGTATAATATATTATGAGGGAAAATGTTATATAGAACATATGTGGAATTGGTAGAAATGCTCTGGATAGAAGTTAGCTGCAGATCATTGCACACTCAAACATGCAGACCTTGGGTCAAGACAGATGCATGTGCTTCAAGTGGTCCTGGGCAAACACTTGAGTTTAACATAAAGGTTATCTAATGAATGTGATCTCAAGAGCTTTGATAGCCCAAGGTTGCAAGCCAGATGGTCTGACATCACACATACACAAATGTGCACAAGGGTGTGGTATTGGAGAGTATAAATATGTTGTTTTGTTCATTCAATAAGGGTTACAATATAGTTTTCACATAAACAAGGTGTGAGACTATTTCTGTGTGTTGTATCCTGACTTGGGGAGTGGTCTTGCTATGGGCCACTAAGTAACCTGGATCCAGTATTCTCTGCCTGTAGCTTTTGGGCCTTGCAATCTTCAGAAGCCATCTTTTGTGCCACAGAGATCAGGAACTACATGATTCTGCTGGGGTAGGTTTGAACTAGGTTCATATCAAGCCCCCTTGAAGAAGCAGATCGTGACATTTGGCTGGCAGCGGTGGGGATCTCTGTATAAAACACAGAAGGATGGCAGCTTATGAAGAGATGTCTGCAGCAGAGGAGGAGGAAGTGTCCAGACGGTATCAAAGATGGATGGAGGTAATGCCTGCAGGTTTTAGTAAGGATCAGCAGAGGGAACTCCGGATACAAATCACACAGGAGGTAAAGGGGAACAGGAGAAGGGTAAGCAATGGCCCTGTCTCAGCTCCTGTGGAGGGGAAATGCTTATCCCCAGTAGAGATAGAGAATGTTCTGGTGACTGGAAACGACTGAGAGGAATGGGCCTTCTAAATAAATGGATGGCATTCCTGGGACTATGGCCAGGTCACAGGCTAATGGAATGGCTGGAAGAATTGGTATATGAGGAGGTCGCCCTGGAAGATCAATATGCTTATTGGGTTGGACCTGTTGGGATACATCATCATTTTTCATTGGGGCTGGAAAAGGCACTTTGGGACATAGTACATGGGGATCCGGACTGTGGCTTGGGGACAGAGAAAAGAAAGCTGTGTCTGTTTGCCAAGCGCTGTCACATGCTGGGACTGGAGACAGGCTCTCATACAGCTAACTTACTTTGGCCTTTGATCCAACAGGAGCTACAGCTGGAGGTGGATTATATAGACTTACTGGATGAAGCATCCCTGGATGGTTGTTGGCCAGCCAGCTGGGAGGGCTCATGCCAGTCAGGCATGGAACAGAACCACCTAACAGGTACTACAGAGACCCAGCTAAATATTGCTGAGGCTGGGTCAGAAAATGAATGTATGGACTGGGGGGAGAATTTTGATATCCATGATTCTCAAAATAACAAGGGTGCCGGCATCCATGGGGTTGACTGGGAAGAGGAAGAACTGGTCCCTATCTTTAGGGGGCTAAGTCTCACCCAGTTAGAGGAATGGGGACAGGGGCAAACCATAGCAGTGCCGGGCCCAGGGGAAGAACTGGGGAAAAGCTACTCCGCTCCTAGTGTAAGAGAAGAACCTAATGAGCACTGGGCCCTACCATTTGACTGTGGAAATTGTAGAGAGGTTCCTTGGATGACCATTGTCCAGGAGCCAGCCACAGACCCTGGAGCAGAAACAGAAAGTAGCCGTGTTCTTCAGCCTGAACAAGAGGCAGTAGCAGCTGCTTCTCAAGGGCTGCCTGTAACTACACACCAGGCAGTCTCAGATGGAGAGAGTCAGGAGGTTCCACCTGAGGATCCAGAGACCAAAGAGCCAGAGGGTACCCCAGATTGTGATTTGTCTCCTGGTCTCCCTACAATGACTCACCTGCAGCTGCCCAAAGACACTGGATGTGTACCTGTAACCCTGGAAAGAAGGGGCCATTGGCCAGGCTTGGTGGGAGAGAGGTTGGCTACTGAGCCACAACAGCTTGTATCAGAACTGCCCATTAATACAGCATGGATGCCACCAGTCAATGTCACTAGCCCATGTTCCAACTCCAGTTTCCCAGTTTATTCAGGAGAAAGCTCAGGCCTGACAAAGGGAACCTTGTACTCTTCAATTTTACCCATGGGACAGAGTGCTGATCCAGAATCGGCAGGACAGGAGGTCTCCCTAGCCTGGAAGGAAAGGGCTTTGCTGGGTAAGGATCCTCCCAAATTTATGCTGGACTTACTAGCTGGGATGTACTGTTTCCCCTGGACTACCTTGAAGGGTCCTCCATGGCAGTTGTCTTATAAGTCTCCCCAGGGGCTTGGGAAAGTCACAAGGCCACTGGGAAGGAGCGAGTATTCGCCCTGGACAGGGGGAGGCAGGGTACCCAGAGAGCCACTGAGGCTATCACATGGATGGACTTTCCAGACAGGAGGACAAGTAAAAGCAGTATAGCTAGAGAATTATCCGTTAGGATGATCCTCTATGCTATACTAGAAAGGAAGGGGGAGAAGTTGTCATGATTTAATTGTTTAAGGACTCATATTGTCAGTGGTTTGTGAGTATGTCCAAGGGAGCATGACATTGTTGCATTGGGATTATGTGTTATTGTGCGGTTATATGTTGCCTGTACATGGTTATTATGTATCCTAGGTATAATATATTATGAGGGAAAATGTTATATAGAACATATGTGGAATTGGTAGAAATGCCCTGGATAGAAGTTAGCTGCCGATCATTGCACACTCAAACATGCAGACCTTGGGTCAAGACAGATGCATGTGCTTCAAGTGGTCCTGGGCAAACACTTGAGTTTAACATAAAGGTTATCTAATGAATGTGATCTCAAGAGCTTTGATAGCCCAAGGTTGCAAGCCAGATGGTCTGACATCACACATACACAAATGTGCACAAGGGTGTGGTATTGGAGAGTATAAATATGTTGTTTTGTTCATTCAATAAGGGTTACAATATAGTTTTCACATAAACAAGGTGTGAGACTATTTCTGTGTGTTGTATCCTGACTTGGGGAGTGGTCTTGCTATGGGCCACTAAGTAACCTGGATCCAGTATTCTCTGCCTGTAGCTTTTGGGCCTTGCAATCTTCAGAAGCCATCTTTTGTGCCACAGAGATCAGGAACTACATGATTCTGCTGGGGTAGGTTTGAACTAGGTTCATATCAAGCCCCCTTGAAGAAGCAGATCGTGACATAATTAATAATATTTAAACTAATAGAAATAACTTTGTTTAACAATTTAGGACATATGGTATGTAATTGGTAGACTATAATTAGGATAATTTTGTAGCATGCATAGTCAGGACTATATTAATCAAGGTCCTAAGTGTTGATGAAAGTATTCTGGGTTTCTTCTACTGTAGCATTCAGTGTGACCATGCGCTTTTTACCATGTTGGAAGGTGTATCTCTGCATTGTTTTTTCAGGGAGAATAGAAAATAACTTTTATTCTCAATAGGTAGTCATTGATAACAGTGGGAGACAACTCCAGTGATCTATCAAAAGATTCCATAGATGGTTGCATCTGACCTTGCAGAATGTGTTGTGCACTATGTGTTAAGATTTTGATTATTAATGGGATTTTGATAAGTTGCTTCTGAGTGCTGTTAAACATCTTATCTAGCTGTATAAATTTAGACCGGGTGACATGAACATTTTTCAGTCCTGTGCAGTGTTTCTTGAGGCCACCTGGAGAGTTGGGATCGGAAGGTCCTGAATGATCGTTTCTACAACCAATATCTTCTTTCACTATTTCACTCAGTTTTTTTTTATTTATTTCCAGGTCTGTGTGCATTGTTATATACAGTATGTCTGAGCAATGTAAATCTCTCCAGCCCTAGATCCCTTCTGTGCGCTCAGTCAGCAGTGGCTCCACATTTCAGGCATTCAAGCTCGTTGGCAAATCAGCTGATGTAAATCTCTGCCATGTTGGTCTCTGTCTAACTTTCTACCTGCATGTAGGTTCCAGCACATTATTATTAGACAACCATTTCAGATTTTAGCAGTGTTACTACCATGGTCAGGGCCTCTGCAAAGGCTGTTGCTTTGATATCTGCCATCATAGAAATTTCATATTTAAACATTATCTATTATATGATATTAAAATTCATGTATAAGTAAAAATCAGTATCCAGTAAATTGGCTTTTAAATAAGCAAACTGTAGTATAGCTTTTGATTAGCACGGGACCTCAGCTGTGCACATGTTGCATCAGAGCAAGGTAATAGACTTGATGTAGAGGTTCATGTTTCTATACGGGGGGTTTAAAATCCTTGCAAGTTAATCGAAAAGATGATTACATATTCACCATTGCATGGTTAAAATCTAGAGTGATATCAAATGGATTCTAAGTTCTTGATGAACTGAGTTGAAGTGTTATCATACAACATAGCCACCCAGAAGATAACCTTGGACTGTAGTTTTAAAGGGAAAACAAAAATAGGCAGACATGGTAAACAAGTTATTTCTGTGTTACTATGCTTTGAAATAATTTAGAAAACATTGCTTTGAAAATACTTTGGACTGTTGGTGGCATACATCCTATTATCAGTGAAAGATAAACATTGAAGTTTTAAGGCAAGTTACCTGTGAGACTTATAACAGAGTGTAATGAATACTGAGTTTGCTATTATAGTTGGATATTTTCAGGGCTATGAAATTATATTACTGATATCTTTTGCAGGTCCAAACTGTTACCCTTTTGTAGAGCAAACACTATTTTTTGGCATTTGTATAGTTACATAGTTACATAGGCCCTCATTCAATTGCAATTTGGCCAATTGAATAGGGGTCTAAATAAGCACATAACATATTTTTTTTTTAAAGATTTTAGTTAGTAAACACCTATCCAAAAGCAAGGTTTTAACTAACTAAAATCTTCTTTAAAAAAAATATGTTATGTGCTTATTTAGACCCCTATTCAATTGGCCAAATTGCAATTGATAGTAATTAAGGTTGAAAAAAGACTTTCAGTCCATCAAGTTCAACCTGTTAAGACTTCCTCTGATCTACAATATGCAGATTAGTTATTAAATAATTTGTTGTTAAATAATTATTAATAGTATAGTATTGGAGGATAAATAAAGAGTTAGTCCATCAAGTTCAACCTTTTTAGATCTCTATTGATCTTTTTAATATGTGGACTATTTATTATTAATTGTTAATTGATCCAGAGGAAGGCAAACAGAAAAAAAAAACATTGAAACTTTGCCAATTGTCTCATAAGGGGAAAAAAAGCAAAATTCCTTCCTGACCCCAGAAACTGGCAATCAAATTTATCCCTGGATCAATATTCCTTCACTAGTTATCTAGGATAGCCTTGAATGCCCTCTTTATTAAAAAATATATCTAACCCCTTTTTTAAGTTGTCTTTCAAATTTGTTGTTACCACCTCCTTTGTTAGAGAATTCCACAGTTTAACCACCCTAACTGTGAAGAACCCTTTTCTTTGTTTAAGGTGAAATCTTTTTTCCCCTAACCTCAAAGGATGTCCTCTTGTCAGTTGAAAATCTCTTGCTACAAAAAGTTCACTTGACAAAGCCTTATATTGACCCTGGATGTATTTAAATAAGGTAATCATATCCCCTCGTAGACGCCTTTTTTCTAGCGAAAATAAGTTTAGTTTGGTTAGTCTTTCTTCCTAACTTAGCCCCTTCATTCCCCTTATTAGTTTTGTAGCCCTTCTCTATACTTTTTCCAGCTCTAAAATGTCCTTTTTATGAAGTAGTGCCCAAAATTGTACTCCACATTCCAAATGAGGGCATACTAGGGATTTGTATAGTGGTAGAATTATATTTGCTCCCCTTGCTTCTATACCCTTCTTAATACATGCTAATATTTTACTTGCCTTTGCAGCTGCTGCTTGGCATTGAGCACTGCTACCTAGGTGGTTGTCCACTAGTACTCCCAAATCCCTTTCAATATCTGATACCCCTAGATTTGCTCCATTAAGATTATAAATTGCATGGCTATTTTTCCTTCCCAAATGCATAATCTTGCATTTATTTGTATTAAATCTCATCTGCCATTTAGCCACCCATTTCTCTAATTTATGCAAATCCCTTTGTAGGGAAAGTACATCATTATCTGATTTTATTACCTTGCACAACTTAGTGTCATCAGCAAAAATGGAGACCCTACTTTCGAGTCCTACTTCTATGTCATTAATAAATATGTTAAAAAGGAGAGGACCTAATACTGAACCTTGAGGAACCCCACTTATCACATTAGACCAATCGGAGTATGTTCCATTTACAACAACCCTTTGCTTCCGGTCTTTTAGTCAGCTCTCGATCCATGAGCAGATATTTACTGCAATTCCTGTATCCCTTAGTTTGCTCACTAGTCTTCCATGTGGCACTGTATCAAATGCCTTTGGAAAATCCAAAAAGACTGCTTGATCCAGGTTCCTACTAACCTCCTTATATAAACTAATTAGATTTGTTTGACATGACCTATCCCTCATAAATCCATGTTGACTCTTACTTATAATCCTGTTCAAATAGACATATTGTTCTAAATTATCCCTTATTAACTCCTCTTAAAGCTTCCCCACTACAGAAGTGGGGCTCGCTGGTCTATAATTCCCTGGATTTGCTCTTGCTCCCTTATTAAATATAGGTATCACCTCTGCTTTTCTCCAGTCATCTGTGTTGAGTGAGTCTTGAAAAATTAAATATAATGGGTTGGCTATTACAGAACGCAGTTTTGTCAGTACCATTGGAATCCAGTATTCCATCAGGACCCGGGGCTTTATTAACATTTATTTTTTCCAACCTCTTTTGGATTACTTCCTGCGTTAACCAATTATTTGTCAAAGGTAGTGTAAGCCCATTATGTTGCAGTGTCCCAACCACTGGCACCTCCCTTGAGTATACAGAAGAAAAGAACATATTTAGCTCAATTGCTTTTTCCTGGTCACTAATTTTCAGACGGCCTGTGTCACATTGTTCCCTTTCCACAGGAGGCTTGAAATAGTTAATTTTCCTCAGCAATTGATTAAATCCACTTAAGACTGCTCCTAGAATTTGTGTGACTGCAGTTTGCAGTCTGTGTGAGGCTGTAAAGGACTGAGTGTACATCAGTCTTGCCTGAAAAAAGGCACACACAGAGAAAAGTGTGTGCAGAATTTTAGCTGGAGAAAGAGAAAAACACAGAGAGAAGTGGTTTGTCTGGAACTAGAAGAAAAGACACACAGACATTGGTGTGTAAAACTGGTCTGAATTTGGAAAATAATTACATAGAGAGAAGTGTCTGAAGCTGAAAAAAGACACAGAGAGACAGCAGCTTAGAGGTGATGTTCCTTTTGAAGCAGAGTGGAAATCTGGACTTCTAAAGGATACAAGACAGTAATTGTGAACAAACTATTGAAATATTTGTTTTGTATTTTTTTCCACTAAAGTTTAGCTAGATGAGAGTTGAATAGCGAGGGAACAATCTATCAGTAAAGGTGGTGCTTTGATGGAAGCTAGGCTTGTTATTTTTTTGATTTGTTTTTATCTATTATTATTGTAACAATGACTAATATTATAGTAACATCTGAAAAAGACTATCAGCAGCAGCTTGACATCTAGCATAAAGGGAAGCTGAATCTTCAAGATGCCATCCGGTCACTGTCCAATGCCTTAATTCAGATGGCACAGAGGAAGAAGAAGGATGCACAGTGTGCAGAGGTTACTGGAAAGTGTTTACACCGGAAACAAAAGTCACATCCTTTCCACCATGTTTTTGGAGACCAGTATTGACTTCTGAAATAAAGGTAGTGAAAGAGCAGGAATAGCAGTAGCTTTAACAGTTACACAAGATTCTCAACAATGCATGGGAGAGAGGAAACATTCACAGAGACGCCAATCATAATATTACAGCAGATGCATTGTCCTACATACACTGCATCACGGCATAGTGTGGAACTGGAGAGGTGGATGCATCAGGCAACTATGTATTAGTAAAGGTAGTGCTTTGATGGAAGTTAGCTAATATTATAGTAACATTTTGAAATCCTCTTGCATTGTGTTCCTCCATCAAAGTGCCAGAAACACAGTCACAAACCCAGGTGAGACTAGTAACTTGTCACAGTATGTATACATTAGAACATACTATTTAAGGGATAATCAAAGCAAAGTTTGTGGTTATTGTTCTTTAAATGAGTTAATTAGTGAATTTTAAGTTTGCAAGAAAAACTGAAGTGTCACATATTACTTTCATTATTGTTCAGTATCCCCTTTTTAAATAAAAAATATATATATTTTCAATTCATAGTTGATTTATTTACTCTTACTGGTATCAGAATTGTAATTTTTATTTTTGGTAATATAAGCCTGTTGTTCTTGTCATTTACATGTATACTGATTATTTGAGGAATGTGCAATGTACAAGGTGCTATTGTTTGTTTACTTGAAACTTCAAAATACAGCCTAGCAAGAGACCTGAATACGTATATGCCTAAATCTCTAATAATCTCTTACAAATCTGTTTAGTTCAGGAGCTACTAAACTTTAACAATTAAAGGGTTAATATTGCATAACAATATTTTTATAACATAACATTCTTTAATAATTGCAACATTTACACTTTGTACACTTTGTATATTTTTGTTTAAAGGGATAGAGAAGTTGCTCTATAAATGAGTAAAAACATTAAAATTGATGTCGACATTTTAGAGTGTGTCTATTATTGTTCCAAGAAACCTATGTTTTAGAGTCAAGGTGATATTAGTAGCAGATGACACTGAAAAATAAAGCAAACTAATGCTGATTTGATTTCATAGTTACTGTATATTCCAACTAGCGACTTGCCCGTCAAAAATGACGGATCAATAAAATTTGAAGCAATGGGAATGCTATTTGAGACATAATTGAAACCGTTTTGTACCGTGAGTACCTTCTGTGCTCATTGCGAGGCTTGAGCTGAGCGCCTTACAAAAGGAAACTGCCAATTAGAAAAAAAAAGAGCCGCAAAAAATACAAACTTAACGGCCGCACTACGCACAGCGAAAAACACGAAAAACACACAAAATACTAAAAAATACACATACAGCAAGGGGGGAATGAGCCAGGATGTCTGGGAATGAGGTTATACACCACTCGAAAATCCCCTAATGGCCACCGAAAAAAACGAAAATGAGGCTACACGACGCCTAAGCACACAAAGCACCACCAAGCACAAACAACTTTTACACAAAACCGTACGTGGTACAAAATACACTATTAGGAAGGACGCTAAATGCTCCACACCCGCCTAATACATACACAATCGCAGCAATTTTACAACACTAACTGCAAACTAATAACATTACCATTACAAAATGCAGAACTACACAGCTCAACAAACTATATCAAAGTAAGCTATATCAGGTTTGTAACAAAGAAAATTAAATAGTGTAAAAGAAGAGGGGGGAGGAAAGGAAGGGGAGGGGTTATCAAGTCCATGATATCAAACTCCTACACTCACTATCTGTCCAGACATCCTAAAAAACCTGTAACAAAAAAAAAGAAAGAATTACATGAATCCCACCTAGGTATGTGTATCTGGTGAATTTGGTAATACTGACCCTCTAAAAGTAACCATTCCAGGTCATTATGCGAAATATTGTATTCTGGCCCGGAACTGGTACTTTAAATGAGTTTGTGTAGAATTTATGTAGGTCATTACATGAATCCCACCTAGTTATGTGTATTTGGTGAATTTGGTATTTTTTACACTCTAAAAAGTCACCGTTCCTGGTCATTTTGTGAAATATAGCATTCTACCCGAAACGGGTACTTGAAATTCATTTCTGTGGAATTTATGAAGGTTATTACATGAATCCCACCTAGTTATGTGTATTTGGTGAATTTGGTATTTTTGACCCTCATTTAAGTCGCCTTTCTGGGTCATTTTTGCGAAATATTGTATTCTGGCATGTTAAAGGGTTAATAAAGCATACTATCAGATGGGGGTTGGCTTCTAAATATAGTTCTCAATTATATTTAACACATCCCAATGATTTTAGCATGAATTCCCTTTATAAAGTGTGCGCTCTGTTTGATATCCGTTTGATGTTTTGGTTTTTAAAGGGTTGATTAAGTATTATATCAAATTGATTTTGGTTCTTATATATTGTTCTCAATATTTTCTAACACATTCCAGTGATATTGTCATTGATTTATTTTATAAATGGCCTGTTCTGGCCCGTTCTGTTCCGGCTTTTACACTGTCCCTTGTTTCCCTTCCCTTTCCAAAATCCATATGCTGCCTTGTCTGCTTAGTCATGAGTAGTTGGCCTTTTTATGTATACGGTAGTTGTAATATCAACAATCACATATATATTGAGATGCTGCGGTCTCAACCAAATACCATCACCTGCCTTACAATCTTATTGCCGTAATTTTTTGACGGGCAAGTCGCTAGTACATTATATAATATATACTATTATAATTTATTTTTCTCTTGTGTACACTATTTTATGTGACCTGACTGATTAATGGTGTGTTACTTTCTATAATGCAATATCAACATGGCAGAAATAACAGTATATAAACTACATGCCTACATTTGCTTTGTTATATTTGCTTCATATAAAAACAGAGCCATTTTGGAAATAGATATTGGACATCACAATACCAACAAACTGCAAAAGAGCTAAGGAGACATTTGGCAAGGTCAAATTTGAATATTTGAATATAACAAATTTGTGGCAATTTATTATACAAGAAAGGGTCAGCACCCAAAAAATTTTTTTTTTGTGTTTTCAAATACTGGGGCGATCATTGCGTGCCTCCCCCTCTACCACCTCCACCCTCTACTTTACTGGCCTCGCGATGAGCGCCTTCCCCTGTGTCTGTTTCCCCCCTCTCCCTCCCATGCGTCTCTTTCCCCCTCCCCTGTGTCTCTTTCCTCCCTGCCCACCTCCCCCTGTGTCTGTTCCCCCCCTCCCTTGTGTCTCTCCCCCCCATTTCCCTTCCCTGTGTCTTCCCCCCTCCCCTGTGTATCTTCCCCCCTCCTCTCTCTCTCCTGTGTCTCTTCCCCACCTCTCTTTCCTATGTGTCTGTTCCACCCTCCCCTGTGTCTCTTTCCCACTCCCCTGTGTCTCTTTCCACCTCCCCTGTGTTTCTTCCCCCACTTTCCCTCCCCTGTGTCTCTTCCCCTCCGTTCCCTCCCATGCATCTCTTTCCCTCTCCCCTGTGTCTCTTTCCCCCTCTCCCTCCTCTGTGTCTCTTCCTCTCCCCTGTGTATTTTTCCCCTTTGCCCCCCCTGTGTCTTTTACCCCACCTCCCTTGTGTCTCTTTCCCCCATTTCCCTCCCCTGTGTCTTTCCCCCCTCCCCCGTGTCTCCCCCCTCCATTGGCAAAAAACATTCTCCATAGGACAAACAATGTACATTTTAGACTAGATTGGATCAAGCCACTGCCCATAGCTAGTTCATTAATACTTAATCCCTGTGTAGATCATTTTATTTCAGACTCACACTCCAAAGTCTAGGAACAATGAATGAGATGCACCAGTCAGCAAATATATATCTTGTTCTTTATGAAGAGAGATCAAGCCTAGTGAATAACTAAATGTGAGAGGCAAAGAGTAACTTAAGAGTAACCCCTATACATTAGGAATGATAGAAACAATGATGCTTTTAGGAGTATAGGTAAGGCTGATGTGAAAAGATTATAAGTTTACTGCCATCAATGAGAACTCTTTGCAACAAATACAAATTAAATAAACAAACAGTTAAAGCAAAAAGTGATGTTTGTTAAAACAAAAAATAACAAAATGTAATTAATAATTTAGTTTGCATTAAATGAAAGCATACATTCAAGTGCCTTTTCACAAAAAAATTGGCAAATAGACAACATCCTGCACAGTCATGATCAGGGATACTTTGCTACTTAAAAGCTAAGTATTTTGAATTCACTATTTAAATAAATTCCTGCCATCTGGACAAGTTATTTGGAACTCAATATAATTTGTTTTGGATGAATATTAATTCCTCTCACCATTTTTTGCTGTCCTTTTTCATTTTATTTTATGTATTACAAAGGGAATGTTATGCAATATTTCTGT
The DNA here is from genome assembly GCA_027410445.1 of Discoglossus pictus. Classification (NCBI taxonomy): domain Eukaryota; kingdom Metazoa; phylum Chordata; class Amphibia; order Anura; family Alytidae; genus Discoglossus; species Discoglossus pictus. The sequence goes on from CM050163.1 coordinate 449,719,253, forward strand.
GGGGTACTCTGTCTGTTTATATTAGTCAATCATTTTGCATTTAAAAAGATTATATTCCAAAAAAGAAAAAAGCGATGTCAGTATAATTCTTTAGATAAGAGAATATGCAAATGAGGAAGAATTAATGATAGACCCACTAGGACATCAAAATTTGCCAATCATAACAGCAAACTTTGCTCACATGGAACTAGGCTGGAAAGCCATCATCACATATTAAGGATGAGCTGCCTGATTCATATTTATGACCCATAATCAGGCTTGTAAAGTGCTAACATACATGTTCTTTGTCTGACATAGTAATAAAAATACTCCTCTTATAACAGGTCCAACATGTGTTATCCGTCTAACCTTTCAAAGTAATGTGGGAAGGTTGAGTGGAGATGCGAAAGAGAGATCAGTAAAGAAGTGTAGGTCAGAAGTCTAAAATCAAATTGATTGTCATTCAGTAATATACCCGCTAACACTTTGCACATGCAAGGAACATCTCAGAGTACAAGAATACAAGAATAAGAAGACCCTGGGGTGCGTGTCCAGTTGCAGAGGAGAACAGAGGTGTACAGGTAGAGTTAGGCAGAGACAAAGCTTTATATTACAGATTTCATCTTAAAACTTAGTTGTCAGTGACAACATTTTATATATATATATATATATATAGAAAATGAATAGTACATTTATAAGCCCAACTGAAAGTATATATATATATATATATATATATATATATATATATATATATATAACAAATAATACATTTGTAAACCTATTTGCAGTTCTAAAGAGGAGTTAAGAAACGTATTTCTCGCTCAAATTTACCAGAAATACAGTCATTGTACTGCACTCTGAAGCAACTCGGCAATGCATCTTACTCTTAAATAAATAAATAAAACATTTTTTACATGGCTCCTTTAAAGCATATGCTTACTGTATAACACAGCTTTTAAGCAGAGTACAGGATGGGATTTTGCATGCCATACACTAAATGATTTATATATACCGTATTGGTCCGAATATAAGCCGCACCTTTTTTCAGATTTTTGCGTTTGCGAGTTATAGGTGCGGCTTATATTTGCGACCGTAAAAAATTGACAGCCGATTTGCGAGCTTGCGAGTTACGCGAGTGCAGCTTATATTCGGGAACACAAAATCACTGACGATTTGCGAGTTGAATAGCGATTTCCAGTTTTAGTGATTTGAGTATCCTGTAAGGCGTGTAACCTGCAAAAGAAGTTACAGTACATGTTAGAAAGCCTGTTTCTTGCAATGGCTGATCACTTGGAGAGAAAAGCATCAACAAGCCTAGGAGTGAGGCGTAGTTATGATGCAAGTTTCAAATTTGCAGTTGTTAATTATGCAAAAACAACAAGCAACAGAGAGGCTGGAAAAAAATATGGCTTGGATGAATCTAATGTGCGACGTTGGGTTGCCTCAGTGCAGAAATTGAAAAATTCAGTTTCCACCAGAAAATCTTTCAGGGGACCAAAACATGGCAAATATGCAGAACTTGAAGCTGGGGTTTATGCCTACATTCAAGATATGAGAAAAGATGGGATGCCAATTTCACGTGAAGTAATCCAGCGGAAAGCCTTAGAACTTGCAAAGACCTTAAAGTTAAATAAGAGGGAATTTCGTGCAAGCATTGGTTGGTGCCGTCGTTTTATGCGGAGAAAGGGTCTCGCTCTTCGACGAAGCACTTCATTGGCTCAGAAACTGCCGGCAGATTTTGAGGAGAAACTGACTAGTTTCCAGCGGTATGTCATCCAATTGCGGCAGCGTCACTCATACCCATTTGACCAGATGGGCAATGCTGACGGGACGCCCGTATTTTTTGACATGACAAACAATACGACAGTAGACCAGAAAGGGGCAAAAGGTGTCACCTTATGAACAACATTGGATGGTAGCGAGGACAACTTGCTATGGGAGGAGAATGAAGAAAACAGTGACAGTGATGAAGTGAATACTGGTGACGAAGTCAGTAGTGATAACAGTGATGACTGTGAATAGTAAAAAGTTTCCTTGTTACCTTATGTTTCATGTTACCTGAACTTTCTGTTGATGTTACCGTAATATTGACAACCTGCCTAAACAGTTACTGTATAATGTTTTCCAAATAATGGATACCGTATACGGTACAGTATATGGTAAAATAAAATCACAATTTTATTCCCTAAATCTAATTGACTTTTGTCTTTTAATCTCCAATTCTAAGGGTGTGGCTTATATTTGAGTAATATCTTTTTTCTGTTTTTTCCCCTTGAATTTTACAGGTGCGGCTTATATGCGGGTGCGGCTTATATTCGGACCAATACGGTATATATATATAAAGCCCTCCCTTTTTCCCTGTATTTTGCAATAGCCTTAAAATAGCGAGGTTTTTGAGTACCAAACCCATTTACCTCTTTAATTGTCCACTCAACTCTGTCTGAATGATAAGGCGATACAATGCCACTTTTAGCTGTCTTTTCACATAGATCCCCTGCACGCATGGTCCCATCTGGAGTGCTAAAGGGGTATTGCTGTATATGTTTTTTAAAAATATGAATAAGCAAAAATAAATGTACAGAATCATACCTCATAGAGATAGGTTTAATAAAATGTTATACATGTTGTTGAGGCCTAGGCTATGTTACCATCTACTGCAGCGTTTGCTAGCTTTCCCCTGGTCAGTGAAGCCTTCCATGATACATTATTTATCACAGCTCTACATTGCTGATCTCTATGAAATACATTGCAAATGGACATTGTGTGCACAGAGGCTGTTGTAAATAGGCCTTCTGCAGGAGAGGAGGAACACTCAATTGGGACGACAATGGATGACTGAGGACTGAACTGAGAGCTGCATGTTCAGTGTGGTTGGCTCTATTGACTGCCTCTTCTGAGGTGAGCTCAGCAGACATTTAAGTAATTGGCCATTGTAAAGACAATAATCATTCAAGGTGACAGAAGTATCCAGAGAGACTGGTGAATAAGGCTTAAAGATACAGTCACATGAGCTTTGCACTCCAAAAATACCCAATTACATCATTATTACGCTCTAATCAGGATGTAGTACAAAATTGTGTTTCTGATCTGAGAAAGCAAACACTTTTTATTAAAACCACTCTGTACTATCTTATGCCCTCTTAATGTTGCTCCATTAATCGATTGTTGTATTCCTGATGCCAATTAAACTTTCTGTGCTGTTACTGTAGGCTATAGTACCCTAATATATTATTATCCTTTATATATAATGTGCCAACATATTCAGTAGTGCTATACAGGCTGTAAAGTACAAGGCAAACACAAAATTAACACAATGCAAAAGCATAGAAGGCACTGTCTTTGAGGTTAAAATCAAACATATATATTGGATAGGATGTGAACCATGAGAGAGCTGTGTCACACATGCCAAGAGAGTGTAGAGTATCAAAGGCAGTAGAGGGATCCAGAAGAATTAGAATAGAGAAGTGACCCTTTGACTTGGAGGTGAGAAAGTCATTAGTTACTTTTGTGAGGGCTGTTTCTGTAGCGTGTTTGGCCATAAGCCATATTGCAAGGGGCCAAGAAGGGAGTTGGAGGAAATAAATTGGGTAAGGAGATTGTACACGAGACGCTCAAGTAATTTGGTGGTGGAAAAAAGTATTTGATCCCCTGCTGATTTTAAATTTTTGTCCACTGACAAAGAAATTATCAGTCTATAATTTTAATGGTAGGTGTATTTTAACTGTGAGAGACAAAACAACAAAACATGTCAAAAACGTTATAAATTGATTTGCAGGTCAGTGAGGGAAATAAGTATTTGATCCCCTATGAATCAGCACGATTTCTGGCTCCCAGGTGTCTTTTATACAGGTAACGAGTTGTGATTAGGAGCACTCTCTTAAAGGGAGTGTTCCCCCTTTTTTCAGCTTGTTACCTGTATAAAAGACACCTGTCCAAAAAAAAGCAATCAATCAGATTCCAAACTCTCCACCATGGCCAAGACCAAAGAGCTGTCCAAGGATGTCAGGGCCGACATTGTCTCCCTCGGTCTGATACTCCCAATCAAGATCTAACCTTATGGAGTTTCAATGATCATGAAACGGTGAGGAATCTGCCCCAGAACTACACTGGAGGATATTGTTAATTATCTCAAGGCAGCTGGGACCATAGTCACCAAGAAAACAATTGGTAACACACTATGACGTGAAAGCCTGAAATCCTGCAGTGCCCACAAGGTCCCCCTGCTCAAGAAAGCACATGTACTGGCCTGTCTGAAGTTTGCCAATGAACATCTGAATGCTTCAGAGGAGAACTGGGTGAAAGTTTTGTGGTCAGATGAGACTAAAAGCAAGCTCTTTGGCATCAACTCAACTCGCCATGTTGGGAAACATTATTCTTTCGGGGTGTTTTTCTGCTAAGGGGACAGGACAACTGCAGCGCATCAAAGGGACGATGGACGGGGCCATGTACCGTAAAATCTTCGGTGAGAACCTCCTTCCCTCAGCCAGGGCATTTTAAAATGGGTCGATGATGGGTATTCCAGCATGACAATGACACAAAACACACAGCCAAGGCAACAAAGGAGTGGCTCAAGAAGAAGCACATTAAGGTCCTGGAGTGGCCTAGCCAGTCTCCAGACCTTATTCCCATAGAAAATCTGTGGAGGGAGTTGAAGGTTCAAGCTGCCAAACCTTAATGACTTGGAGAGGATCTGGGACAAAATCCCTCCTGAGATGTGTGCAAACCTGGTGCCCAACTACAAGAAACGTCTGACCTCTGTGATTGCCAACAGGGGTTTTGCCACCAAGTACTAAGAAGAAGGGGTCAAATACTTATTTCCCTCATTGACCTGCAAATCAATTAATAACTTTTTTGACATGCATTTTTCTTGTTTTTTTTTGTTATTCTGTCTCTCACTGTTAAAATACACCTACCATTAGACTGATCATTTCTTTGTCAGTGGTCAAACGTTCAAAATCAGTAGGGGATCAAATACTTCCCGTCCCCAACTGTATATACATCGATAGTAAGATGCAGAGTCGTATGGGGGTTTCTTAAGAATGGGTGTAATTGTGTCTTGTTCATTTCCCGTTGGAGATCCAATTCTTCAGGCAGATCAGAGGGTATTCCAAGGTGCTGCAAATGATGGAAACTTGCAAGTGTTTAGGGAAAGGTTGAATAGATTTGTGAGAACTGAGATGTGTGATAGAGAGGAGAGGGATTATGTGTGATGAAATAGGATCAAGTGGACAAGTTGTAAGCTGAGAGGTTGATAGTAGAGTAGATACTTCATATTCAGTTACAGGGTCAAAGGAGTCTATAGGGAAAGGGTAAAGGCTGGGTGTTGTCGGTTTGTTGAGAGGAGAGCCTGTTTGAGCCTATTTAGGAGAAGATTTTGTTTTGGATGTTTTCAATTTAGTTTTAAAGTGGCTGACAAAGTCTTCAGCTGTGAGACAGGAAGGGGGAAAAGGTGGGGGTGTTGAATGTAGCAAACAAAGGTTTGGGGTAGAGCAAAGATTTCATTTTAAAAATGATAAGTAATTTTGTTTGGCAAGATTGAGGGCAGAGATGTAGGCGTGCAAAATAAACTTGTACTGGATAAAGTCTGCTGATGTGCAAGATTTCCGTTGTAGTCGTTCACACTAGACAAACATGGATGTAGCATGTTTGTCTAGTGTACCATGGTTGTGGATGAGGGTGAGAGTACGGTTTGTGGTTATGGGGGCAAGAGTTTCAAGGGTGGAAGTTAATCATGTTGTAATGTGAGGTGGTAGTGTGAGGGTAGGTGAGGGAGGTGAGGGGGCTGAGATGGGGTTGAAGCACTTTGGAAAGTTGTTTTGGGTCAAGTCGTTCAAGATCTCTGCGGGTTCTAGTGGCAGGGACTAAAGAAGGGTAGTGATTGGAATGTGTGGTGAGGTTGCAGGTTGGCAGATGGTGGTCAAATGGAGTGGAGTGGAGTAATGACACGATCAGAGTCTAGTAAAAATAAGGCCAAGGATGTATCCATTACATGAGTTGGGGTTTCTGTCCAATGTGAGAGACCAAGGAAGAGGTAAGTAAAAATAATTTTGCCGCTGTTGTGAAGATGGGGCAATGTTGCAATCGCCAAGAATGAGTGAAGATATGTTGGAGGAGAGAAAGTGAGGGAGTAAGGTGGTAAAATGATCCAGAAAATAAGAGGGTGGTCCAGGTAGGCGATAGATCGCTGCTACTCACAGAGAGATGAGAGAGAAGAGATAGTGTGAACTTAAGAGAATTGAAAGGAGGGAACTGGAGTATGCAGTGAAAAGTGCAGCAAGAGGAAAGTAGTATGTTCACACCTTCACCGTGCTTGTTCCTGGATTTAGGAGTGTGACTGAAGTATAAGCAACCATACGAGAGTGCAGCAGAGTCAGATGAGGTGAGCCAGGTTTCAGTGATGGCCAGTAGATTGAGGGAGATGGAAATAAATAGGTGATGAATGAAAGTAAGCTTATTGCAAATAGACCATGCATTCCAGAGGCCACAGAAGAAGAGCAAGGTTGATGTTTTGTGACAGGTAATGAGGGGCTCTGCAGGGCATACATCAGGTGGAAACAAGCGATGGCCTGAGTTAAGAGATATATCTCCAGCAGCTAAGTGGGACTTACAGAAGCATTTCTGCTTTTGATCTTTAGAATAGGAATGAGTTAGTGACTGGAGGAAGTGGAGCTCGTGTGACCAAAGAAGAGGAGAGTAGAGCGGGGAAGGTAAGATGGTTACCTTGTCTGTATATGTCTGTACCTTAACAGGAAAACATGTGCGCAATGTACTTAATTGTTGCAAATGCCAAGGTTAATTCTATGTGCATCAAGAATGGACAGGAAATATTGACTTTTTAGATATAAGAACAAAACATAAAATTTAGCAGGATATTTTTGCTTTCCATAAAAATAAAGACTTCACATATGTAACATGTTGTGCGACATTTACCTCTTTTTTTGATCAAAGTTTTAATATGTAGTATTATGTGCGTTTATTGGAGTATCACCAATTTCAATCTAAGCTAAGGCAGGTTTAAAGCTTTCTATTTGATGAATAAACTTCTTACTGTGTACTCTGAAAAATAAATAATGGTCAAGATATAAACATTAGATTTCAAGACAGTAAGATGCTGAACACTATTCCCCTTTTCTTTTATACAATTCTGATATGAGTCCAGTGAAGCATAAGCACAGCGGTTTGTAGAATTTAATCCTTTCCTCATTTCCTTTTTTAATGGTTTTGCATTATAAGCCAGCAGTAGATTAATAACCCAAGAGATTTTTTATTTTTACATCATTTCTTTTTAAAATGTCCCTGTATGTTTCTTACAGCTATGTATTTTTCACAACATGAAGCCAAGGCTAGTAAAGCGTCATTATTTTAGACAATATTAACTCTGTTGCAAGAAATATTTTGAAATAATTGTTTCATTTAATATTGAAAACATGGGTCAAATACACATGTTTTTGTTTGTCAAGATTAGACAATGGAAATGATTTCAACATTCTGTTGTTCATCTCACTTGCACAGTTAAATAGTTATAAACCAACATTTCAGGTATTTCAAAAGTCATATATATATAAATGTTACAGAACTTACCTTTGTTAGTAATTAAAGTTGCTTGTAGTACTCTTCAATGCTGTTCTTCACAGAGGGTCTTACTTAACCTAAAATTAGTATGTCAGTATATTTAGTAAAAACACACAGGACACAACAAATACATATGGACAGTAAATACAAATATAGACAGTCCCCTTCTCTAATGTTGGTTCTCACTATGCTTATGAAATGTTTATATATATATCGTTAAGTGGACATTAAAGACCAGTCTATAAAATATTACACTTTAGTGGTCCTTTAAATTAAAGAGCCAGTGTAAGTGCTTTTCATGTTAAACCTATTTTTTATAAATAAGACACAGGATGAAGAATCATACAGTAATATGGTATCACAATCAAGTATTATCTGGATGATATAAAAGGTATAACAGTATGATGATTTATTTAATAAGTATTTAAAGAACCAGATACCCTGTTTTTTCTCTTGTTGATTTAGTCAGAGGAACCTGCCAATATCCTTTGGTCAAATCTAATGTAGACATGAATCTTGCAGTTCCCAACCTGTCTATCAATTCATCCACTCTTGGGATGCCATATACATCAAATTGCGTCACTTTATTCAGCTTTTGGAAATCACTGCAAAAGGGAGTTATCTCATCAGGATTCGGGATTAGTCAAGCATTTTTTTTTCTTTCTTCTCTTCTGATTTCCTCCCTCTTTGCCTCAGGTATGCGGTAAGGTTTGTCATATTTGTCTGGCCAGGGTTTACAGAGATTACATCTCTATTATGTTGAATCACTTGCAATAGCTTTTCCCTCTGCTGTAGTGATAATTCTGAAGACATTTGTACCTCAGGTAGCGTCACTTGTAGGGGTAAACACTGTATACTACCGCTACCTCAGCCTCTTTCTCATGTCAGGTTATTTACAAATTCACATGATAGATCTGTTCCTACTTGTGTCTTTTAGGCTGCTTGATCTTATAGTTCCCCTCTCCCACAGCCTCTATTACTTCATATGGTCCCTGCCATTTAGCCAGCTGTAGGTATCCTGTTCCCTGGTTGAACATTTTGAACCTGGGCATCATGATTCTAGTTTGTTTTCTGATGCTGTTGAGCTTGTTCCATGTGTTCTTTACCAAGTGGTGTAATGTGAGGAATTCTGTTTTACAGACCCTGGACATACTCTACATTAATTCCCCCTTGGATGTTTTGTTCTTCACAGGTTTCTTGCAGAGTATTGAGTATTCCTCTTGGGTGGCATCCATACAAGCGATGGAATGGGGACAATCCAGTAGGGGCCTGCGGTGTCACTCACATTCCAAATAGTAGAAAGAGCAGTAATAAGTTCCAGTTCTATCTGTCTTTGTCCACCAGATCATCCATTTCTCTTAAATCCTTCCTGATTGAGTTCAGGTGTAACGACTGATTGAGTTGAAGCTCTATTAACCTTTTTGCTCTAATCTGTATATGCAGCTCTGTTCAGTCTCAGGTTCACATAAATTCCTTGCTTCACTTTGTCACAACATATTCAGTATCCTTCCTCCCTTCAGGAACGGATTCATGATAAATATAGAGGTTCCACTGTACGCAGTGTAAATCTATAGATAAACTATGTAAACAAAAAAGCAATATAATGGAGCACTTATTCAAATGTGTCACTTTTTAAATAGTCTTCATATTGATACGTTTGATTAACTAGATATTTTTAGAAATAGTTAAAACATCCAATTTCAACACTACAATCAAAAGATCAAAGAAATGTATTAGTTGCAATAAGCTAAAATAAACTTGTGAAGAATAAATAAATAAATATAAAACTTTAGAACTAAAAAGTTACTTTGAACTATGTTCACTTCCTCCTATTTTTCCTGTTAATACCTGTTTGTTATAACTGAACTTTCTTTTACTAAAAACATTATTATACATTATATTATTACAACAGACCTCATTATATTTAGTATAGCATACTGCTTTTCCTTAGGGAAAATGAAACCTGTCCATCCTTTAGCTAATGTTACAATATTTGCCCTTTAACATTGCATACTTATCATCATTGTGAGCATCTTAAGCAGCCTGCTTTTACTGATCTATACATCCACTATAGTATGTCCTCCAAGTAAAACAGTACACATACTGTTCCCCTGAGTCTATTAACCTGCAGGTTTAGATCATCTCTTTGTGCCAGCTTTGCTTTTTGACAAATGCTTCTTTCCTCTCCTGAGGCTTGTTGATAACTTTGATATATTTAAATGCTTCCATTACATTCTCTTGTTCCTTTTTTCTCTCAGGCTTTGTGTGTTAAGCTTTAGAGGTTTTTTCTTAGTGCAAGTTACAATCTTTTCTTGAAGTCAAATTTATTTATGTCATAGCCTTTGGAATTGTAAACATTGCTATCTGCCTTTCGCTGCTATTACCTGTACATCTGAGCATCCCATTTCCACTATCATTTTGATACATGGAGAGCTATTCATTAAACTACGATAACACTGTGTGCACACGAGCCAGGAATTTTAGATAAAAGGCTCTGTTCACTAAGATTCTTTAAGTGTTATTCCTTATTTTGTTTCTTCAGCTCCATCCATCATTTGATGAGCTAATTTATGATATTTGTATGTGCCATAACTCCATTGAATGTATGCCACTGCACTATACATTAATTAAAATCATAAAACTGAAAGCTGTTTTATGCTGGAATTTGCATTGAAATTTATTTTATTCTTAAAGGGACATGCAATGCAGAGTTTTTTTATAAACATTATAAAAGTGTCTTTTTTCATGTAGTAAAACTTGTTTAAACCTACTCAAAATAAATTTGTTTTAAGCCAGAAACATTGGTTTGTACCAGGATTAATGAAGTATTGTACATGAGATAAGCAGAGGGCCACTTGACATTATTTGATGCACAATAAATGCAAATTACAAGACAGCATATTAGTTGAAGTTAAAATTATATATGTTACTCAATGAACACATTGAGCAAAAGAATATTAGGAAAAGGTATGATAAAAATGATCTAAAAGTCCATCAAATTCAATATTTATTGATCTGCTCAGATTTTTATATTATGTGAAGTATGAACTGATCAAAAAATAAAAACAGTTGAATTATTTTCAAATGGCTCATCAGGGGGAAACAATAGTTCCTGAACAGGTAATTGGATTGTACCCTGGACCAATATCGTACCTAGTCTGGTTAGCTGGCATAAACTTGTATGCCCTTTTTATTCCAAGATATATGAAATAACTTGTAAGTTTATGTCTTAATTCTGTTGTCACAAGCTCCACTGGCAGCAAGTTCCAAAATCTGACTACCCTTACTGCAAATAATAATTTTCAGTCTTAAGGTGAAATATTTCCCCTCTAACTTCAGTTGGTAACCTCTGGTCAATTTGTAAGCTTCTTGTCAAGAAATGTTCACCTGACAAAACTTTATCTGGACCATGTATTTATTTATATAAGGTAATCATATCACCTTGTAAGCACCTTCTTTTCAAGGGAAAATAAGTCTAATATGGTTAGCTTGTTTCAATGCTTAATCACCCAATTCTTTTTTGAAGTGGTGCAAACATTTGTCACGGTTTTAAATAGTGGCCGAATAACTTGTCTCCTTGCTCTTATATGCTTCTTAATGTATACTATTTAATATTGTATCTACCTTTGTACCTGGTTCCTGGCATTGAGCAGTATTTCATATATGGTTGTCCAGAAGCACCCCTAAATCATTTTCTATCTCTGATACACATAGGTTTGTTCAATTTAGATTATATATTGCATACAAATTTTTTCTTCCCAAATGCATTATTGTACATTTTTCAGTGTTATGATTTTATTACATTTAATTTTTTTTGTTTCATTAGCAATTAGGCTAAATATGCAGACATTACTTTCCAGCCATACTTCTAACCACTCATAAATATGTTAAAAAGAAGTGATCCTAGTTCAAATACTAAGGGATAACACTAATAACATCCAGTTCAGTTTAATCATAGTGCTTTTACAACAACCGTTGTTTTCTATCTTCTAACCAGTTTTCTATTAATGTGTAGCTATATACCGCAGCTCTCATATCCTTTATTTTGTACAATAACCTCTCATGGTGCAGTATGTGGAAACCCTTTATACAGTTTGAATAGACTGCATCAGCTGAGTTGCCTTGTTCCAAGTTCCTACTTTCCTTCTCATATAAATTAATTAGATTAGTTTGACTTAACCTATCGCTTATAAATCCATGCATATATTCCTGAAAATGAACCCTTAGCAACCCTTCTAAGATCTCCCACACTACAAAAGTGAGGTTTACTGGTGTATAATTAGATTTGATCTAGCTACCTTCTTAAGTAAAGGTACCACATCTGCTGTTCCTCAATCTTCTTGTACTGAGCTTGTTGAGAGTGAGTCATACAGTCACTAACAAAATCTTGTCTTTTCAATTTAAAAAACATTTCCAAAATATGTCACTACCTTACACAAGACACAACTAAGATTCTAATACATTCCCTCATCATATCCCATCTTGACTACTGCAACTCACTTCTGGCTGGCCTGCCCACCACCCATCTATCCCCCCTTCAATCCATATTGAATGCCTCTGCTAAACTCATCTACCGTACTAAATGCTCAGTGTCTGCAGCTCCGCTCTGTCAGTCACTCCACTGGCTTCCCGTAGCCTCCAGAATAACATTTAAAATCATCTCCAAATATTCCTTTACACGCCCTCTTCGTTCTGATAATGACCTTCTTCTTTCCTCCTCTCTCATTAACTCCTCTCACTCCTGCCTTCAGGACTTTTCATTTGCTGACCCTATTCTCTTGAGCTCCTTGCCTTGCTCTACCTGATTATCCTCCCACTTCAATCCTTCAAAAACTCATTAAAAACACACTAGTTTAAAGAAACCTATCACCTTCCTTTAGATTGTAAGTCTTCAAGCTTTCAATCTTGCATGGCGCTTGGGGAAAGCACTATGGACACCGGATTCTAAGCTCGAGGACACTGCCCTCCATTCCTTGCAATGTGTTAATATTGAATATGTCTTTGCCTGGAAATTAACTTTTGATGCACAGCGCTACAGAATATGTTGGCGCGTTACAAATAAACTATAATAAATCATAATAATAACATGCACAATGCATTTCTCGCCCTCCTGTACCACACTCAAAACCTTTAGATTGTAAGTCTGCGAGTTTTCAGTCTTGCACGGTGCTTTGGGGAAACACTATGGGCACCGGATTCTAAGCTCAAAGACAGGGCCATCCATCTTTTGTAATGTGTTAATATTGTTTTGCCTTGATCACAAAGTATGTATAGTACTACAGAATATGTTGGTGCGTTAAAAATAAACAATAATAATAATAATAATTTATAAATTAATAAATTATAGAGCTTCTTTTTTATCTTATTTTTGTAAATCATCATTAAGCCACATGGATTGTGATTTAAATATTTTACTTTTATTTTGCATGCTACATGCTGATTATTTTTTGTATTTTTACCTGTCAGTGCTTTGTCACAGCCTATTAATGCCCTTAGGCTATTTAAATTGCCGAAGAATCTTTGTTGGCTCCCTATAACATGCTTTTGAAAATTAATTTAAACAGCACTTTTTTTTTTATATTTATAGTTCCACTGTGAGTTTCCTTGCTGCACCTTTTGTTAATATATCAACAGTATTTATATTAATAGTTTACTATGATAACCTTTGGTGATATACCGTAACAATTTCCTAATTGTATTCCAAAATATGCTCCCTTTTTTTGTACTGTTAATCTCATTCATCAAGTTTATTTCTGGGTAGTTACAATCTCCCATTATTTGAACTTGAGCCTGCTTTGCTGCATATCCAATCACCATTAGCAACTGCATTTTGTACTTTTCACTTATATTTGGGGGTTTACAGCACATACCTAACAATATTCTGTTCTTTTTGCATATAGATATTATCCATTAGATTTACCAAGCTTCGAAAGGGCTGCAATGTTTTTTGCTGTGGGCTACATCATATTTCTGATGGAGAAAACTGCAATGGCAGCGTCATAGAAGCACTCTGCAGCTCTTTTAAAACTTAATGCATGTAGGAGTATGTACCTACTTGAAATATAAGCATTTATATATTTTATTTTGAGCAACTATGATGTAAAATATGAAACATATTACTCTAGGAGGGCACCATCGGGTACTTTCCCTCTTCAAATTCACCCAAAATTCACTAGCAGTGCTGCCCACCAACTGCTAGATGGCGCTAATGATTTTCAGTGCCCATACCTTAGAGTTAGGGTTAGGTAAACTTTCAGGGTTACGGTGACGGTTACATTTCGGGTGAAGGTTATGGTAAATGTGAGTATAACCTTGTTTGAAATATCGACAGAGCTGCAAAATATCCACAGCGCCATCTAGCTGTCAGTGATGGTGAATTTACAACAGGATAGATCCCACCACTGTTTCATTTTACTTTTAATATGTAGTATATGCTCCTATTTCATGCACTACCAATTCTTAATACATTTTGAAACTCACATGTATATTTATATCATATTTCTATATTACCTTTTGGCGTGAGAAATTATGATCACTTCCATTAACAGATTTGCTGAATCTTAGTTTTTTTGTGCACATACTTGTTATCATCTCATTTCCTGTACATATTTCCTCTGAAAGCCCTATGTTTTATGTTATTCTCTTTCTGGTATTACTTGTTTATTCCTGATTAATTATTTTCTCCTTTATTGCCAGTATATATAATATTTTGTTTGTATTTATTCATTTAATGTTAATGCTTTTACTGCCTTTGGCACATAATCTGTAATTAAATAGAGAAAAACTAAAAATCATTTGAAAATGACAGTATATGCAAGCACAAGGTACATTAATAGAGGCGCTGCTTCTCCTGTGCTCTGCAGTTCTCTCCAGTCCAGCCAGCCTTTCCAGCTGTGACAGATGATTCATCCTGTTGGAGATGCTATTTGGAGTATGTAAAAAAAAGTTTCATTTTAATAGGAATCATTTGAGTTGGAACTCATTTAAATATATTATTACTGTGCTATCTATGCTGACAGGTCTTCATAATATTCTGGATAGTATTCCAATTTTATCATATTTATTTCTACATTTAGAATTTGACTTGTACCAGAATAGCAACATGATGGCTTTTTTGGACGTGCTCCAAAATTGGCTTCTATAAGTCTGCCTCTCATAGGACCATAGTGGACCATATACACAAAGGTCAGGGCAGTTCACTGGGGGCAGAGGGGCTATTTTTGTGATGTCCATCCTGGAAGAAAGGCCCCATGCTGGGAGGCTTTTATATTATGTGCAATCAGAGGAGATAGGAACAGAGCTCCCCGGCTGCTGAAACTGACACATTAGCACCTACGATCCTTCAGGTTCTGCTCCTTTCAGTGGAGACAGGCTGCAGCAGGTGTAAGAGGGAGTGAACCAGCAGAAACCTGGAACAATACCAGAAGGGCAGCCACAGATAACAGGCAGTTAAATATTGTGTTGTGTGTGCTTAGAGGTTCTTCTGTATTGGGGTGAAAGAACAGCTGAAGCAGAGCATATTAAAAAAAATCAGCTGCCGATGGGCTGGTGAGTGATTTGTGCAGAACAGCAGCATGTGGTCAGTGGGTGCCATCTTGTGCAGAGCAGACAGCAAGGGGTCCAAAACAAGTTGCCACAGTCTACTGCCAGAGGTGTAGGAGCTGGAATAATTCTGTCTTTTTATATATATATATATATATATATATATATATATATATATATATATATATATATATATATATATACAGTGCGGGAAAAAGTATTTGATCCCCTGCTGATTTTGAACGTGTGTCCACTGTCAAAGAAATGATCAGTCTATAATTTTAATAGTAGGTGTATTTTAACAGTGAGAGACAGAATAACAAAAAACAAACAAACAAGAAAAATGCATGTAAAAAAAAAGTAATAAATTGATTTGCAGGTCAATGAGGGAGTATTTGGTGGCAAAATCCCTGCTGGCAATCACAGTGGGCAGACAATATTAAATAGCCAAGTTGGCACACTGGATTTAGGGATGCCCTTCCTGGCTCTGGGTGTCCAGTAATTTTTTTGATTTTGAAGTCACCCCTGGTGTTCCCACCCAGAAGTAGGGTTACTCTGTCTTTGGCCACTTTGAAGCCTGGTTCTCTCTTCTGCTCCCTGGATATGAATGTGAGGCTTGGCATGCACTTCCAGAAGAGGCCAGTCTCTGAATACCTGTTCTGGTGGATAGTTGCCGCTCACCACAATCTACTTCAAAGTGGCTTGACAAGCCACAGTAGCTTTGGTGACATCGCTTGCCGGTTCTCCGGTGATCTTTATGTTGTAGAGGTTGTTCCTCTTTTTGAAGTGGTCAAATGAACCTCTACTGGCTGAGATGCTCTCCGTCACATCTGGTGTTTGGGTCTGGAAATGGCTGTAAATGCTTCTCGCCTTCTCCATTATGATGGCCTGGCTGATAGGCATGTTACGCTCCAGTTCATTGTCTATCCCGATGGACAGCCTCTTCTCCATCTCCTCCAGGGCATAGCATCTGGAGCGGATAATCTTCTTTGCAGAAGATGCAGTGCTGCTGCAGGGCTTGTGGTTGCTTAAGACTTTGAGCCCGATTCAAATAGAAGGCCGTATGTCTGAGTGCGTGCTGCGGGCTCGCAGTCGGCAACAATTCCCGTGCTATTCAATTGAACAAGCCTGAAAGTTATGGGCCGAACGCCGAAACTGTAAACCATGCCGCAACTACCCATTTTGAAACAGCCAATAGAAAATGAAACCACCATCATTAAGGCAATAAAACATGGAGGTTACATGTCAATCAATTAGTTTTGGGGTCCGATATGCAATCGGACTTGCAAACCCTCAAAATAGAAAATAATCAAAATAAATTACAATACTGTTCTAGTTCATGGGGGTAGCCTGATATGTATTAACTCATTGGTTCCCGAGATCGATATAACCCCGAAATGACACTTAAAAAATATATTTTTTATTGCCAATTTGCGTGTCTGAGACTGTTGTGCAATTAATTCTACTGTATTTCAGCGCTTTCCCCGTCATTTACAGTTTTTTTATTTGCAAGTACAGTGGTATGGACAAGGGTTAAACCCCCATGTGGGTCCTCTCTAGTACTCGTAGGATTTATGCCTACATTTGCCATTTACAGGTGTGAAAACATTTGCAGGCTTGGGGAATTGTAGCAATTTTAGCGATTGTAACTCTTACGGATGGGAAAGATCAAAGGCTTCGGGAGGCTGTAAGTTCCAGGTTTAACAACTGCAAAGTTTTCAAAGCCATGACCCGTAAACCGTTTGGAGCCCGCAAAAAAAAAACCATTTGAATAGAAAATTAACTTACAGCCTCACTTCTGGGCTCCAGTAACTTATAATTGCTCAATTGAATCAAGCTCTTTATCTTCTCTTTGTTCTTATGAATAGCGTGGATTCTGAAAGTTGGCAATTTCATATCCGTTCCAATATCCAATATCCACTTGCCGCTCCCCATTCTCCAGGTGGTCCAGCACCTGCATTTTGACATCCAGAGGAATGCTCTGGTGCTTCAACTTAGCCTGTTCTTCTTCTTTGCACTCAAACATGATCTGTAAAAGAGTACAAAAAATATAAAATGTATGAAGATTTTATGAGACAATTAACAACCACATTACGAGAAACAAGGAAACAATGAAAATATTCCGTACCTCGCCTCTGCATGTTGTAGTAGAGTTTAGGAGTCTTACGTGTCTCTCTCTTGCTGTCTTTTTCTTTCTCGCTTTGTCTCTCACTGCCTCTCTGTCCTCTGCTGACTGATTTCATGCTGTGACGGTGTTCTGAGTGTTAAACAGGGTCTTGCGATGAAAAAACTGTTTTATCGTAAAGCACAGTGTTAAAAGTATATCAGTGGCTAAAAAACAGCGGCGCTTAACACAAAGTGGGAAATTACAGGAAAAACCAGAGCACCTTCCTCCATACATTTTGGGTGATGTGATGTGTTGGGTTTGCGCCAGACATAGCGTTTTCTTTGATGGATGAAAACTTAAATTATAGTCTCATCAGACCAGCGCACCTTCCTCCATACATTTTGGGAGTCTCACACATGCCTTTTCACAAACTCAAAACGTGCCATTTTGTTTTCAGAAGTCGCATAATTAGTGAAATGATGTTCACTTGTGTGCAATCTAAGTGTCACAAGATCTGTCATTACATATACACACCTTCTTTGAAAGGCCCCAGAGGCTGCAACACCTAAGCAAGAAGCACCACTAACCAAACACTGCCATGAAGACCGAGGAACTCTACAAACAAGTAAGGGACAATGTCATTGAGAAGTACATATCCAAATATTTGATGATCCCTAGGAGCCCCATCAAATCTATCGGAACCAAATGGATAGACCATGGCACAACAGCAAAACTGCCAAGAGACGGACGCCCACCAAAATTCACGGACCGGGCAAGAAGGGCTTTATTCAGAGAGGCAGCACAGAGACCTAAGGTAACCCTGTAGGAGCTGCAGAGTTCCACAGCAGAGACTGGAGTATCTGTACATAGGATACAACAATAAGCTGTACGCTCCACAGAGTTGGGCTTTATGGCAGAGTGGCCAGAAGAAAGCCATTACTTTAAGCAAAAAACAAAATGGCACGTTTTGAGTTTGCGAAAAGGCATGTGGGAGACTCCCAAAATGTATGGAGGAAGGTGCGCTGGTCTGATGAGACTATAATTTAAGTTTTCATCCATCAAAGCAAACGCTATGTCTGGCGCAAACCCAACACATCACATCACCCAAAGAACATGTGTTTATGCAAATACATGTACTATATATGTCTGTAGGTATCTTTTTGTTTACTTACAATTCATTGAGGATTTTATTTACGGTAATTCTATTTTTTGTCACCACCTTTTTTCTCTACTTCTGAAGTACTCTATAACACACAATGATCTCTATACAATAATTTAAACAAGAAAATGCATATTTTTAAATCACAATTCTCTTTTAGTAAAGGTTTTATAGTGCCCTTTAAAGGTCTACCAAATAATCTTCTGTGGCTTGATGGTGCCTATTTAATTAAACTGGCACTGTTTTGTATATTTATAATGATTTATTATTTTCTTCCTAGCCAAATATGAAAAATAATGACAAATTCACTTGATGTAACTGCTTTCAAAGGCAGATAAAATGCTTTAATACCAAAGAACAGTTATTTTTTTGTTACAATTTATGTTTTTACTTTCCTTAGTATACAATTCAAAAGGGCACCTGGTGACTAAGAACCTACTAAGGTTTTTTTAAAATAAAGAACCTTTTTTAATGTTACACACAGTGGGCAGTATTATAAGCAGATGTCTGGAAAGTTGTTCCACCTTGTGGAGAACACATTTTGCGACAATATATGATTTTTGAACCCAGCGGTACTTGCTCTCATTAATCTTTCTGACAGGTCCCTAGCACAGAAAGCAAAGCCACACAACAAGCAAAATGTAGGCCCCAGGTGGCAGAGCCTGAGGGACGCCAAGTTAAATATATCCACTCTCAGTGACAGCAGCAAACAGAAGATTTTCTGTGACCAAACTATTGCAATAGTTTATTCATTTTGCTTTAATCTCAGCTCAAGCAGAAATTTCATAGAGAAGTTATCCTTTGTTTTCCATTTATGTGTAAGTAGAAAAGATGACTCATTTCACAAGTGAGACAACCAGAATCACATTATCATCCAAATGATAAGAAAAAAAGACAATTACTTTAAATTCAATAATCATACATCTGCATTGACTGTGTAGAATAGTTTAGTTAACTTTTGTGATTGCATAAAAGGGAACCTTTACTATGCATTTAAAGAAGCGTGTATTATACTGTATTTTACAGTATTCTCATTGGAAAATGAATTATGCAAATGAAAGAAAATTAACATTAAAACAATACACAGGTTTATAAAAACAGTTGGGTTGATCCACTGTTATCTTTCCGGTGAATGAAGAGGTTATACAAAAACTGGTGTGTTTTCCTAATGGGAACAAAAACACAATAGGGGGAATTTTCTGAAGAGGATGGCTAGGTTACCGCCTACAAACATGTCGGGAAGATAAATAGGTACTACTACAATGTAAACAGAGGTTTCATAGTATAAATATATATATATATATATATATATATATATATATATATATATATATATATATATATATATATATTTATTTATATATATTATTTATATTACTGTGCACGTATTAATCATATTAAGTTGACTGGAGTATCACATAGTAAAACATATGCATCTTTATTGATGATCTCACCTTATAATAATGAATTTACTCATACTTGGGCTTTATTACCAATATGCCAGAGGATATGAACAAAAAAAATAATTTTACTTTATTGTATATTTAATATACGTTATAATAATATTTTAATGAAATCTTGGGACACTTTACTTACTCCAGGTGTAAGTGATGCTTGGCGTAATTTTGTCTAAACAAATCTTATGATAATATTTTATAACATAAATATGTAGCATTTCACAATATATTTAAGGATCACTAAACAGAGCAAAGGTTGCATTTTTTTAATCTACTTTTGTTAGCATCAACTGTATAGAATGGCTCTGCTATACTCCTTACTGATGGTTAATATCTTAATTGTCATAAAAATCACAAAGTATGAAGGGTATATATGGTAAGAATGTGAAGTGTCTATGAGTTAGGTGGAGTGAAAACAGTTCTGGCTTATTGTAATGTGATGCTTCTTAACAATATTCCTATAAACAAGAATTACACATAACTGTTTCCCTCTTTCTTGAAGGACCATTGCACAATGAAAGAAAATATACATTTGAAAACTTTGAATCTAGATAAGAGCATAAGTAAACAGGAAGGAGTCATACAAATAGTTTTTAAATAAAAATGTGTTTTAATGTCTCTACTGGATCATGGGTGAATCCATGATACATTGATGGACATTTTATCCATGAAAGGGTTTTTCTGTTTCTAGAGAGCTATGGTTGCATTTTGTGAGGCATGGGGTCTACTTCTGGGGCAGTGATAGGATTAGTATTTGGTGTCAGTTTCAATCTTATCCAATTATCTTAGCAAAGCTTCCTTGCACACCGCTCCATCTAGTAGCCAAAACACATACCCTTCTGATCCATGTCTGAGGAAGTAATGTAACAAACACAAAATCGATTCCTGTACTTATAAACAGTCTTCAAAAATGTAGAATTAAATTAAAAAAAAAGTTTTGTAATGGCTCAGCCAGCTGCTAATATTGTTAATGTAATACATCACTGACAAGAAAGTGCCTTTTTCTTCTTGAACTGTAGTGGTCCTTTAAAGGTATTCTTAGTTTTACACTATAAACTGGAGCACCCAGTCTGATCTTATATCAAAAACACCATTTGTTCACCTCTATGATCCTGCCAACTGCAGATATTTTAGGGATAAATATTATCCAGAGACCAGGCAGTTGATTGCTCCCTGAAATCAAGAATATCTGGTCACTCTAGGGTAATGTAAGGTCATGATTTAAAAAGCACAAATTCATTAAAAAAATGGGGCTTTGAAAAGCTGCAACCTCCAAATGAGATAGTCTTGCTTATCTTGAAACAACCACCACAAAGAACGTCTGATAGAATCCAAATCATAGGTAGTATATCGAGTCAAATGGAGGAGACGTGATACCACACACTGTCCCTTAACTGTTCATTACAGAGTAAATAAGAATCGCTATAATTAGACAATTTGTGCGCCACAGAAAAAGCAGTTGTGATGATATTTTTTTAGATTTTAAAATTATTTATTAAAATTGTAATTTTTAGGATGTTAGTGTGTCTATACATTTCACGTAGAAGCTTGTGGTCTGTATATAGTTATTGAATTGGAACCAGTGTGCCTGGACATTTATTGTTCTGACTGTATATAGTCCAGCTAAATATATTGTTGCTCTTTTTTGGTATGTTTTATCTTGAAACAAATCAACTTCCAAAATTGTTAGTGTTGTGTTGAGCTGATTAAATAAACTACAAAAAAATATTATGCCAATACACAATAATACATCACCAACTAGTTAGTATTTCCACTTATCATATTTGTTGTGTTCCTCTCATTTAAGTTACTACTCAGTTTTATTAAATTCTATTACTATCATTATTTAAATGTGTACTTCAAACAGCCAACTGTGCAAGCAATTATGTTATTATATTAAGTACAATTATTATTGTATTTATTTATTATAAAAGTGTTAACTACTAATACTTATTACGCATTAAGTGGTTATATTGCAGGCATGTAAATATAAGAATTCTATCTTAATTAAAATTACTTGTAAAGATAACATTACCAATTGCACTCTTTTTCCTAACCGAGATATTTATTTACGAGCTTAGATTACATTTTTAAGTTCAATGTGTTTTTTTTAGCAGTACTATTGTTTGTTTGTTTATCGTTGCTTAATTTTAACAACCTTTATTTTTGTTATGATTTTTATATTGACTGCATATGTATACAATGATTAGAAATACATAAATATTTGCATATGTATTCATCAGTACCTTATTATACTACTACTGTTTTTATTGGAAAATATATCCAGCAATATACTGACTGGAATATAGTGTTATCACAAAAATGTGACAGTGTAGGTTCAAATAATAAGTTTTAGTTTACAAATATCATTATACAGGCAGTAAACTGGGATTGTTTATTAAAACCTCCCAAATGCACAAAGATTCAGATGTTCATGTGAAATTAATGTAAAAGTCCATAATTTGAATTTGTTTAGATACGTGCATATATTTAATCATAAGGCATATGGAAGTGCATAACAAAACGCATAGGGTTGTGGAAGCTTGTCAATTTGTGCATATACTGCATATATATATATAGTAAATGCAGCAGTTTGAATTGGTTGGTGATGTCATTGCTGGATAGACTAGAACCCAGTTTATTTGTGCTGTCTCTTACAGTGACAAATAAATCAGATTATCTCTACATGATATCATGGGATATAGAGATATGGTAGATCAACACTCCAAACCTTGATGTGAAAGAGACCTACTTCAAATAAAATAAAGCAGTGTCATAGGACAGCAACTGGAGGCTCTGCCATAATCTACCCACAGCACATCAGAATAACTCCAAACCAACTCCTATATGCTGTGACCTTTACATAGGAGAAATAATATTACTAATCTCCAAAGGAATGAAATGCAATAGGTTCACATGGTTATGAAACATACTTGCATGTGTATGTTTACTGGAAGTATATAATGATGACACTTGCTAAACTGTATTTTTTTTTAATTCATTGGTACACAATTATTGTTTAGCATTGACTGAACTAAAGTTTATCACAAAACCAATATTTATACACAACAATTAATGAAGCCCTAGGGGGAACCAAGCAGAGGCAGAATACCAACACATTTTAACCTTATGCAAATTGCAAAGTTATTGACACACATTGTAATTCTCAGTGCATACCTTGAGATTTGAAAATGTAATTGCAGCAGTAATTATTTTAGGCTTGGGAGTTTTATCAAGACCTTTTAACAAGCCTCAGTGCATCTGCCCCATAGTATATTTAGCCTTTAAACATCTTAAACACTTATGGGACCCCTTCTATATAATTGTGACCATTCACCTGTGATATTTAATTCTCTGTTTTTAATTTATGTGATTATTATTTCATTAATAACTAAACATGGTACAGTTTATTACAATAACAAGAAATGTCAAATCAGTCACTTCATGTGGAAAAACAGTTCAATTTTGCCCTGTTTTCTTATTACCTAGACTCAGCATGAGATGACGTCTCTGAATATAGAAAAACACAGGTCTCCATGTACTAATTAAATTATAAATTCAATTCTGCCTAAAGCTACCTATCTTGGTGACGGGCGTGAAATTGTACACAGTATGAAATTATTGAAATGGCAAATTGTACCAGTGTGTAGTGGGCCATTAGCATGTGCCTATGTGCTTTTAATATTCAGATAAGATGTAATACAGGAAAATGTTGCTTTTTACTCACCTTATAATTAGGAATTAAAAGTATATATTATTAATACACACATCTAAAAAGCATTTGCCACACATCTAAAAAGTGGATGGCTCATGGGGATCCCCCAGGAGAAATGTACTCCATTATTGTTTAATGAAAATGCCCTTGTAACCATATAATTATCCAAACTTAATGAATATTCTTTTACTTCTGGATGCTCACAAAACCTAGGTTTATGAAGCTGTAATTATAAGTGTTATGTTAAATTACCATGCAATATTAATTAATGCAACATTTAAGTCCAATACTTTACTGGACAGTATTTTCCCCCCAAGATTATTTCAGTTAACTAGTCATAATAAAAGTGATCAAACTCTTTGATTGTGATGTGTTCTTGTGTTGTTTTAGTGATATGTTTATATATATATCATTCAATTGTCATGCAGAAATATTTTAAAGGGTAAAAAATGCTCTTTCAAATACATGTTAGAATACGTTAGAATATTTGGAACCGTAGTTCCCAATAAAGAAGAACCCCTCAAATGTCTTATCATACACATGAAGGAACATGTTCTAACATTACAAATGTTCTTGATATTTTGCATGATGCAAATGGTCTAAAAAAAATGAATGTATTTTCATTCTTGATTGTAGTAGCTGTATAGCATTTACGTAGACATTTATCTAAACAAAATAATAAACTGGAGATAAAAAGAGAGTCTCGAATTCTCCACTTCTATTATGAGCAATGCACTTAGTACTACTATCTAGGCCTTGTTTGGCTGGACAACCTCCCCCACTCAAATTTAGCACATGGAGTTGCAGGCCCAGGTTTACATCTTGCAGACATACATGTGGCAGCAAGAAACACAACTCCCTGTTAGTCTCAAAATGCTGTTTACCAAAAACTTGACTTAATTAAACCTCAAAATAACTTTTTTCTTCTTTGGTTTAATGGATTTCTTAACTGTGTCTGCCACTAATACGTCCATTGGAAAGGTTTTCCACTTACCCAAACTTCCATCTCTAAATCATGATCTCATGTCTCTTTTTGCAGTTCTCTGGTGCCCCTCACAAAGATGTATTTTAATATTAAGGTTTGTATCAATCGGCAAAATGGCAGTACTAGCAAACTAGATACAGTAGACTATCAGTTATCCGGCACCTACAGGGATTGGTAGATGCCGGTTGTTTTTGGTTGTTTGAGAGTCATTATTAAAAGAGGCCTAGATTAGCTGCACAAAGTACGCTCTGCTAGGTATAGAGTTGTGCTCAAGAGTTTGCATACCCTGGCAGAAATTGTGAAATGTTGGCATTTATTTTGTAAATATGACTGATATTGCAAAAAAAAATATTTTATTGTAGGATAGTGATCACATGAAGCCATTTATTATAACATAGTTGTTTGGCTCCTTTTTAAATTGTAATGTTAACAGAAATCCCCCACATGGCCCTGATCAAAAGTTTGCATACCCTTAGTTCTTAATACTGTGTATTGTCCCCTTTAGCATCAATAAAGCGAACAGTCTGTTGTAATAGTTGTCTATGAGGCCCCTAATTCTTGCAGGTGGTATAGCTGCTCATTCATCTTTGCAAAATGCCTCCAGGTCATGCAAAGTCTTTGGTTGTCTTGCATGAACCGCACGTTTGAGATCTCCCCTGAGTGGCTCAATGTTATTAAGGTCAGGAAACTGTGATGGCCACTCCAGAACCTTCACTTTTTTCAGCTGTAACCACTGGAGGGTCAACTTGGCCTTGTGCTTATGGTCATTGTCATGCTGGGAAGTCCATGAGTGTCCCATGCGCAGCCTTCGTGCAGAAGAATGCAACTTGTCTGCCAGTATTTTCTGATAACATGCTGCATTCATCTTGCCATCAATTTCATCCATTGCCACTATACCTTTAGAGCCCCCCCAAAAAAATATCAGAGAGCCACCACCATGCTTCACAGTGGGATGGTATTCTTTTCACTATAGACCTTATTGACCCCTCTCCAAACATAGTGCTTATGGTTGTGACCATAAAGCTCTATTTTGGTCTTGTCACTCCAAATTACAGTGTGCCGGAAGCTGTGATACATTTTTTTTGCATGATTATTTTTAAAATAAATGCAAAAATGTCACAATTTCTGTCGGGGTATGCAGACTTTTGAGCACAACTGTATGTGTCAGTAAGGACTGTTCTAGCAGCAGCAGCTTTCACCCCTCACTGGAGGGTGCAATGCTGATGCCGGGGAATGTAACTCCAGCACTGCACTGGTTCAGTCACTCATGCCTGTCTGCTTCCAGGTAAAACATTATAAAAAAATGTTATTGCTTGAGTTCTGGTTAACTGAGAGTCTACTGTATATGCTAGGAAATATGTATGTGTTTAAGGTTTCAGGCACATTGATAGAAAAGCACAAGATATATATATATATACATATATATATATATATATATATATATATATATATATATATATATATATTTCCAGGTTTTAATACATATTCAGTGAAATACCAATATTATAATGAATCAAAGAAAATAACAGGCCAAGCTTAAACTGAAGCACTACTTAAACCATTAAGCTGTTCCTAAATTATCGGCTCTCATCCAGCTTACCTTGGGTGAAGAAAATGAAACAGTACTAAAATCCATATATTCACTGCACTATATATTGTTTTTGACATTCAGGTGTTGCATTAAATGGTTGTAGGCTTCAGGCTGCTGTCTCTCACACTCTCTGTATCTTAATCACCGGTTTGCCACAATTGCATACAATCTAGTCCATAAACAGCCCCTCCCCTCCTCTAGGAGTTGGCTTAATTTGGGATTGCACAGGTGCAGCTAATTCACTTTTCACAGAAGTTAACTCCTTCAGCCCTCCTGAGGAAAGAAAGCTTTACAGAGTATGTGGCTCACATACTGTAGATTCCCTAAATAACTCTGTCACAGCTTCACCAATAATAGTTAACAGATGTGAGTAATGCCGAGAGCACTGAGGGGCTTGACCATGACATCATCATGGGACAAAGTGGAGTAGAGTATGATAACTTTAATAACTAACTAAGAGGGATTACAGTGCAAGGTTTTGGAATTTCATAATATATTCATCTGGTTTTGCCGAAAGCTTGCACTGTAATGCCTCTTAGCCATTAAATATACCACTTTCTACTCCACTTTGTTTCCTGTTTTTCCACTGCGAACATGGTACACATTCATTACCTAGTAGAATATATATATATATATATATATATATATATATATATATATATATATATACTTATTGTATTTTATCCACTTCTGTACTATAGATAGATGTGCCTACCTATAATGTCTTAAACATGCACAGATCTCTCCATATCTATTTACGAATGCTTCAAGGAAGTTTGGTGAATCTGTTATGCTCTACTTAAAAAACTAGAGAAAACTAATTAGATTTAGCCATAGTAAATCAATGTCATATTCCATCAATTAATGTTGGGACCTTCACTTTTTTTTTAATGCAAATCAATACCAAATGTATCACAATAACAAATCCCGGACTTCTGTGTTCTGTTTCATATCAAATATATGACTTTGCTTGATACATGAAAAAAGCTAAAATGATCACATTATCTTTAACAGAATTACTCATTTAGAAAATTAAATTGACAAAATATGAAGCCTAAAAAATATACCAGACCATAATTGATCCTATGCATTATTTTATCTACAAGAAAACTTTTGTTTTATCTTTCTCCTGACCTCAATCAGAATTCAGGTTAATGCATACTGCAAAGAAAATAGTTTTTACTATGTTAAACATGAACTGATTGGATCAATGTGAGGATACAACTGCTAAAAATAAGAAATTGAAACAAATCCATGCACATATACTTTCAGAAAACACAGATTTGTTGGCAATTATTATTTTTCTCCATTGATTGCGTTTAACCTGACCTGTTTCCCATTATAATCACTGGATTTCATTTCTCCCTGATTACTTTTAACAAGGCTAGTTGGCATTTAAATGAGGACATTCTCTGTATACTTTGGACAATCAATTTAACAAAATTAATACCTTCTTTTGCCATTTAGAATTTATGAAAAATGTTTGGAAACGTATCAATATAAAAATGGGTAATGATGTTTAGAACTGGTTTAAAGAATATTGATGTGCACTGTATTTGTATCATCTTGTTTTCCCATTATTAAAGGGACATTGAACATATTTTTTCTTTGTTGCATCTGAAAGGGGTAGTTTATAATATGGCACTGTGTAATTTTTTTTTTTTTTTATTAAACTCTCAAAGTAGAAAAAATGGTTCAAATGTTTAACTGATCTGGGGGCTTATCAGCCAATAAGCAGTAAAATAGCTGTGTGATTCATACTTATCTGCCGATGAAAGCTACAGAATTATCTTGTGTTGATATTGTTTTTGACTTGAACTGACTCTTGTATAGTGCTATGAAATATGTTGGTGCTTTACAAATTAAGGAAATAATAATAATAATACATATGCTCTATGCACCTATTAGTTTTAATGAATTTTAAACAGCTTTCACTTAATATTTTTTCATGCAACACACAGCTTTGATCATTTTAAAGCATGCTCTTTTAAATGCATGAAAAAAGAATTGTGTTCCATGCCGTTTAACATGAGAACAATAATCTGGTTGCATTTGTTTTCAAGTATACTTGAAAGTATAATTGTTGGGTGCATCAGAAAGGATGATTGACAGCTACAAATTGCAAACGTCTTAAAAATATTCAACTGATAAGATGCATTCCTTTATCTATATGTTTGAATTATAACAAAATGAAAACATCCACTGTTTCTATTAAGTTGTAATTTAATACCTTGATTATTTAAAAATCTGATTTTCTCTTTTTTTTTTTTTATTCTCTTGGCTACACAGAAATGAGCATGTTTGATAAAAGCAATGTGTCTACCCCATGTTGATTACTGCTGCTGTACTACTTCTGATTTCAATAATCTCAAAGAAAACATAAAGCTGAATTATGTGTGATTCACATCCCCATGATCATCAATTCCTCCTGCCTTATGGCAAAGAACACATGTCAACAACATGATTCCAAGAGAAATAGATTTGCTCTGGTATAAAAGTGATAAATATTAATGTAGTAACATAAAAATAATCCATGTATACACACTGAACAAATAATCTATTTTTAGTTTGTTAACATTAAGAACAGTTGTTACTAATGCTCCTGCTGCTCACCCATTAAATATTCAGCATTGCACTGTACACTCTATAGCACATATCTGTCTGCATTTACATCTCTAAGATATGCTAGAAAACACAGCAATAGCATTTTATAATTTAGACTGCAAACATTATTATAAGGTCCCTATAGCTTGTAAATGTTTTTTTTTTATTTATTTCAGTCAGTACCCTCAAATAATAAAAATTGGCTACAATACTCATAAACATTACATTTCCCCTGGCTTCCAAACTGCTCAAGTGGCTTGTCTACAATCACCTTACCAAATATAATTGGTGATCAACAAACAACTTGGATTACAAAGAAAGTTATGAAACTAAATTAATATAATCAACTTGTGAATCACTGATCTATGCATTAATAACTCTGAACCCGATTCAATTGAGCAATCGTAAGTTACCGGAAGCCGTAAGTGAGGCCGTAAGTTAATTTGCTATTCAATTGGGGTCTTTTTGTGGGCTCCAAGTGGTTTAAGGGTTACGGGATTGAAAACTTTGCAATGGTTAAACCCGGAACTTACAACCTCCCAAAGCCTTTGATCTTTCACTTCCGCAAGAGTTACGATCGCTAAAATCGTAAGTCGCTATTCAATTGCTACAATTCCTCAAGGATGCAAATGCTTTCACACCCGTAAATGGCAAATGTAAGAGAAAATCCTATGAGTGCTAGAGAGGACCCGCAAGGGGGTTTAACCCCTGTCCGCAGCACTGTAAATGCATATAAAAAATCAATACTTCACTGTAAATAACGGGGAAAGTGATGAAAGACATTGGAATTTGAGCAACAGTCTCAATCTCGCAAATCGTCAGTAAAAAAAAATATTTTTATGTTTTATTTCGGGGTTACATCGATCTTGGGAACCAATGAGTTAATGCAATTCAGACCACCCATATGGACTAGAACAGTATTGCCATTATTTTTTTCAAATCTTGAGGGTTTGCGAGTCTTATTGCATATCGGACCCCCTGAACCAGATTGATTGACATGTAACCTCCATGCTTTACTACCGTAATGATGGCGGTCTAATTTTCTATTGGCTGTTTCGAGATTGGAGGTTACAGTCTTGCTTAATTGATCATATTCCTCTGAACTGCTACGGACAAGTGCATGGTTTACGGAGTCGGCTTTGGGCCCGTAAATTGCGTGCTCCTTCAATTGAATAGCACTGGAATCGGAGACAAACGGGAGTCCGCAGCATGCCTGCAGACAGCCTGGATCCCGTGAGAATCAGGCTCTTTATTTTAAATCCAGCTCACTGGTTTCCCTGATATTTTGTGGCTCATTGATTACATTTTCTAGGTATCTTATAGTTTAAGTTTTAGATGCATTTTTCTGTTGAAACCTTTTGTGAAGTTTTAATTTTTTATTATACATTTGTTAATCCAGCATTTCTGTATTTATGGGTTAAAACCTACTATCCATGATTTGTACATTTGCTGATGTTTATTCTTACTGAATTAAATAAACAACTTATTTTTTTAAGTCACTGGATTTAGTTATCACATGTAGGGGAGGTACTCTTCCAATGCCCCTAAGCAAACCTTACTTAGCCACCCCATTTGTTCACATTGGTGAGTGCCATGACCTGCTACTTGAGTGAGATATGAAAGGCACTCACTACACCTAGTTACTGCAGGAATAGCTCTGTTGGGATGACTCTGGACCGAATGATGGATGCAGCCAGCCCTAGCAGGGCTCTCCCAATCATTAGGAGTGCCCAGAGATGCTTCTGGGGATCTACAATAAGTCTGGATCAGACCTTACTGTAGCAGACTGCTAGCTTGGACAATAATTCACTCCAACACCATAATCATGATGGAAAAATTAAGCACCTTTATTTGGAAAACACACGTATATAAACTCTTTACAACATAGTAGAGGGAGGGGCTACCTGAGGTCAGCCCCTAATGGCCTCTGGCCAATCACGTAGCGTTACACCGTGGGAAACATGAGACTTCTCCCAGGTCCGTCCACTAGGTGTGGCTACCTAATTCACTTGGCTTCTAGCTCTCAGGATGTCCTTTTGCTCTGCTCCCTGCTCTGATAGTTGGGAGGGGACAAGCTGTAGACCCCCTGGAGTTATGGTGCCTCTGTGTCTGTGGAGATCCCATTGTTCATGGCTCCTATCCCTTAAGTGAGTGTATACAAGGGATTAGCCTTTGCGGTCAACAGACTCCTATGACAAGATGTATGTGTAATATGTACAATAGGGCTACTCTCTACTATAATATACATTTATATATTTACAAATATAACACACAATGTTGCCCCCACGTATAGCCAATATCTCCCATTAGCTCTCTCACAGGACACTCATTACACTGAGCCTAAACATGGGAGTTATGGTATTTAGGGTTGGGACAGGGCTTTCTCCATCAATCCATTTTATGCATTATGATGACTTTATTAATGGTGATGAGAAAACCCTGCTCCTCCCCCTAGCCCACAGCATAACAATATACAGTATAACAGTGGGTCTGTGAGCCCCAAAGCCCCTAGTTATCATATTCAATATAACAAATGGCTCTTAAATGTGACCATTGCTGCTAGTCACAACCTGGCTGTGCCAGTCACAACATGGCCACCGACTATTCAGGCCAAATCCAATATGGCCACTGGCTGATTCATGACAGTGAGGATCCTCCGCTCACACTAAATTTCAATATTTTGTACACACCTGTATGGGTGTACAATGTAATAGTATGTCGAAAAGAAAGTGCAAAAAGATGCACAAAACAGTGAGTAAATGTAAACTGCTATTCTTAAAACAATCAAAACACTCACATATAAGTGTAATAAAAAAAATCATGAAAATATGGTTGGTGGACAAGCCTGCTATGATAGACACATTTGGTCATATTACTGGTTGTGCATACACCACTGATGGCAGCACAAGATTTGCAGAAAACATTAAGATATATAACCATGTGAGTACCTAGGGATTGTGGAAGGGACCCTCTCCCATGTACCTTTATAAACTCCTCCCTATCACTGCATGTTAGTTAGACTTTATTCCAGATGTGCAATAGCTTGTCCATGCTTCCCCGTTTCCTATTGCATTTAATTTGTTCTGTGAGTTTTTCCTCCCTTTACTCCCTCCTTCCTCCACACTGTCTCCCAAACTTTCAGCATTTCATTGCATCCCTACCCTCCTCGCTCCTCCATCCCTCCCTTGGCTATTGACTTGCATTGTAGTCTGCACCCTTCCTGCTCTCTATTTCCCCTCCTGTGGCTGCCTCACATACATTTCCCTTGAATGCTTTGTCTCTATGGGCACTTCCTACGCTTCCTCTGCTCGCTTGTTTCTACTCCTCCTCTGTCTTCTATCAGGCCCTTTTATTCTGACCGCTTCTTTCGCTGTGCCTTTTCCAGTTGAGGCATATCATCCCAGTGGCGGGTCCCCACCGTATTTTCTTTTGGCCTTCCTTGGCCTCTCACAGTGTCCCGCATTGCCCTGGTTACAGGGATGTCCTCCTAGCCTCTCACAGTGTCCCGCATTGCCCTGGTTACAGGGATGTCCTCCTAGCATCAAGTTGTCCAGGACTCTTTCCAAAGAATTGTGCATTGTGAGATTACATGTAGTAAGCCTCTAGAGAGAATAAACGTGCCATAGTTGCTAACATGACTTATCTAAAGTACAGAAATATGTTTATAAGCACTTATTCCATTTGCTACATGTTAGATTCCAAATATATTTATGCAATATCTGCAGAATTAAAGTTTTATTACATAATTTCACTCTAACCTATATTCTATCTAGCCCTTATCTTGTATAGATCCTCTCCTTATTGTATCAGTAAAACTTCATCATCCCCCATACCTATTCCCAATTAATGATACCAATGATGGTTTTCTATCTATTATTAATCAACACAGCCCAATCATTTATAAGATTAAGTGAACTGCCAAATACTTTCACATGCTATTGGCCCATTTTAGTTAATCTACCCCACCATCACGTCTCTACATAAGTTGCACAGACATGCCTGTACCTAATATACAGCAATCTTCATTACGTTCTGATCGCTAGTCTCTAACTAAACTGTTATCATAGCAACATAACAAATGTAATCAACACTATTAATAGGACGTATAGAACTGAAGTTTCCCGTTACCACCTTTAATAAATTGATCATGCCAGCTCACTCCTAAGACCATGTAAGGAGTTAAGCACCAAGCTAACAAATCATAGAGACAGAAGGCCCACATCGAGCCTAACCAATTGTCTAAAGTGTCCTACTAGAGCAATAACAAATGGGACACTTTCCATTAATCATATAGCTATGTTCCAAACTTGTTTACCGTGATAGATAGTATTTCCTTAAGCAAACCAAATTCATAGTCGCAAACAATATGACGCTTTCCAAACAAAACAGTATGATCTCATTCAACTTATTCTAAACTTTCTGTACTCGTCCATTCCAAGTCTCTAGGCAAGAGCACATGGCTCTCATAGTTGCTTCATAACGTTGTTAATGCAACCATCCATACATATAGTAAATATATTATTTCTTTTCAGACAGTATTTATCATCGCTGCCATGGAATATTTAAAGGACCACAAAAGTCACCATATGTACTTTGCACCCTCAGAGTGAGAGTGGAAAATCATGCTGAATTGTTTTACATTTTTAAAGTTGACCAATAATTGATTTAAATAATGTCATTTTAGTTTAGTCCTTGATGCCCTCCCACAAGAACCTGTATAAATAATAAGACAGGAGCCGATAACTATTAAGCATGTTATTATAGATTTGCAGTGTATTTGAGAGCAGAGTGTGATAGTATGGTGGTAAGTAATTTGTTTCAAATATTTGTTTTGATTGGTAAGTAATAGGTTCAATTCCCCTGCCTTCCACTTGCTTTTTGTTTAATTAATGTACTTATTTATTTATATATACCAATACAATTTGTGTTACAAAATATATTAGTCAATTAAAAAAACAAGTAGAAGCCATTGATTTAGGACCAATGACTTACTAATGAATCCATTTTATGAAACCACTACACCAACACACGCTGCTTTAAAAAGTAAGTATAAAAACAAATTTCCCTTTTGAAACTATATATATATATATATATATATATATATATTAATTTAGTCATTATTAATCCATATAAATATAGATTAATAATGAGTATTGCAATATAATTTGATACCTTTTGTATTGGACAAACGTCTTATTTATAATGACGAGCTTTCGAGAGGCTTAACCTCCCTTTATCAAGTCTGA
Source organism: Discoglossus pictus (assembly GCA_027410445.1). NCBI lineage: Eukaryota > Metazoa > Chordata > Amphibia > Anura > Alytidae > Discoglossus > Discoglossus pictus. The sequence goes on from CM050163.1 coordinate 449,753,210, forward strand.
AGCAATACTACATGAGATGGAACCCTCAGTTTGAATAATAACAGCAGATGCAGAGAGAGTGGAAACAGCATCTGACATCATCAGGTAAATTCAAATATAGGGAATAAACACAACATAGCAAAGGAAACATATATACACATATTATATACACATATACATCAATATATACATGAAAAAGCAGAGCACTGTAGTCCACAGTGATATCTTTCCTGTTGGACAAACACCTCACTAAGAGAGCTAAGTCTGTTATTGTAGAAGAAGAAAAAAAATCACATGAAATTCTGATAATGTGTTAGAAAGCCCAAATCTATATTAAGTCCTGTGTTTTTAGTGTTGAAGAATGTGATCATCTTTATTTCAAATGCTTTTCTCTCTTGGGTGCTTTTAAATTTTCCTCTGAGTATTTTGACTTTTAAGTTTTGGATGGAGTGATCATTCTGGCTAAAATGGTGTCCTACTGGGCTACAATAACTGTCTTCATTATGTTTTCTTATTGAATGCCTGTGTAAATTCATCCTTAAATGCATTTTTTGACCAGTTTCTCCGATGTAACAGCCTGTGTCACATAAAGTGCATTGTATCATATAAACCACATTTGACGATGTACATGAATATGATCGTTTGATGTTATAGGTTTTGTTGTTTAGTGCTGTATCATCATTAAAAATGTGTTGGCATAATTTACAGGCACGTTTGTTACAAGGTTTAGATCCATTTTTTGTATTCCGTTGTTCATTGGCCAATTTTCTGCTGACAAGTTTTTGTTTCAGCTTTGGTGGTTGTTTAAATGCAAGGATGGGAGGTTTTGGGAATATATTTTTAATTCAGTATCTTCAATTAGTAATGGTTGTAAATCTTTAATTAATTTCCGAATTTTCTCTAAAATTGGATGGTATGTGGTCACTAGAGGTATACGTGAAGTAGTTTCTTTTGTTTTGTAGTTTAATAGTTGTTCTCGGGGTATTTTGATGTCAGTTGATATTTTTTGGGTAATAATACAGGGTTTGTAACCCTTTTGTTTGAAAGATTCAGACAGAGTTTTTAAATTTTTATCACGGTCTCCAGTGTTTGAGCAAATCCGATGGTATCTAATAGCTTGACTATGGATGATGGCTTGTTTGGTGTGGGAGGGATGGAAACTGGAGCTGTGTAGGTAAATACATCTGTCTGTAGGTTTCCTATATATAGATGAGTGAAGAGTGCCATTGGTGATGGATATAGTAGTGTCTAGAAAGTTTACCTGTTCTGTGGAGAAATCCATTTTAAGTTTTATAGATGAATGGAAGGCGTTGAATGAATTATGAAAGTCTCTGAGTTTGCTTTCTCCTTCTGACCATATGATGAACAGATCATCTATGTAACGGTAGTATTTGTATGGTTTGTAAATGGATACAGATAAGAATGTTTCTTCTAGATTGGCCATAAATAGATTTGCATATTGTGAAGCCATTTTGGTACCCATGGCAGTCCCCATCATCTGTAGGTAGGTATCTTGGTTAAAAGTAAAATAGTTGTGGGTAAGGATATATTCTATTAGTTTAACAATAACATCAGGGCCATATTTATTGTTTTGCTTGTTTGTTGAAAGAAACCTAAAGCATGCCTCAGTGCCATCTTTGTGTGGGATATTACTGTAAAGAGACTCTACGTCCATGGTAACAAGTAGTGTGTTAGCAGGTAGGTCTTTAATCTCACTGAGTTTGTTGAGAAAGTCAGTGGTGTCTTGTATATAGCTACTGGTGTTACTAACTGATGGTTTAAGGATGTTTTCAACAAATCCAGATATCTGTTCAGTCAGTGTGTCCATACCTGTAACAATTGGTCTCCCTGGGTTGCCTGGTTTATGGTTTTTTGGCAGTAAGTAGAAAGTCCCAGTTGTAGGATTGTCGGGGATTAGTTGTTCTAATTCCTGATGTATATTTTTAGGGAATGTTTTGAGGAGTTTTTTAAGTTGAAGAGTATATATTTCTGTAGGGTCCTGGTTCAGTTTCTTGTACTAGGTGTTGTCTGACAGTTGTCTGTTGGCTTCATTTATGTAGTCCTGAGTATTCATGATAACAACTGCACCTCTAACAACTGCATATACTAACGACTTGCCCGTCAAAAATGTCGGGGCTATAAAAAAAGTGTTGAAATGCTGTTTACATAGTTACATAGTTACATAGTAATTAAGGTTGAAAAAAGACTTTCAGTCCATCAAGTTCAACCTGTTAAGATCTCCTCTGATCTGCAATATGCGGATTAGTTATTAATTAAATTATTGATTAAATAATTATTTTTTTTTCACACAATTTAATTATTTGTTTGTCACACAATGGGAGTGTCCTGGGTGCCTCAACTATATAGACCCCTATAGGACACTAATTAACCCATGTAATAACACTATAAGTGCCATGAGGGTCATTTAGGACCTTCAAGACACAAAGTGTAAGCACTACACTATTAACTCTAACTATACCCCATTTACCCAACCCTGGGCCTATTTAATCCTACCAGTACCCATTTAACCCTAACAGTACCTATCTAACCCTAACTGGGCCTATCAAACCCTAACTGTGCCTATTTAACCCTCTGTAAGCCTATTTAACCGATCTCTTATGGTGGTCATAAGCCTCTGTTTATCAGTCCCATAAGGGTATATAAAGACCCTCATGGGATAGTTAAAAAGCCTAACATTAACCCCTTAAATGACACTAAGTACAAACACTACACTGCACTATCCCCCCCAATAAACCATTAAATCTAAACTAACCCCCTCTACCCTAACCTATTAACAGCTACACTACTTACCTACCCACTATTAAACCCCCCACCCCACTAATTACAGAAAATAATAAAACCTAAGTCACCGAAAATAAAAAAGCTACATTACAGAAAATAAAACAAGCTGCATTACAGAAAATAAACAAAGCTACATTACAAAAAAAAAAAATGTACACTACAAAAAAAAAAAAAGCTACATTACAACCCCCCCACTACAGAAAAAAAGAAAATATTACACACCTGAAAAGTAAATACATACAAAATATATACATCACTTTGCAATGTAATACAATACAAATAAAATACAATACCCTCAATCTAACATAAATAAATACCCCCTATCTTAAATACATACCCCCTATGTAAAATACATACATAACCCCTATCTAAAATACATACCCCCTATGTAACATACAGTAAATCTTATCTAGATACACAAACCTTAAATCTAACCTAAAATAGAATAATTAAGACCACTTACCTTTGCAGATGTCCCTTCAGATCGCCCCCCTAGGAAACAAAAATAGTACAGAAGGCGCAGATGCCTCCAGCCAATCACCCCATGGGGGTGTATCCCATTGTGATTGACTGAAGGCAATAGAGCCTTCATATTGGTTTACAAAAGATTTAGAATGGGATATGGGGGTGTTTCCCATTCTGATTGGCTCACACCTTGGCGCCTTTTGATTGGCTGAAATTTGACAGCCTTTTCAGTCAATCAAAAGGCGCCATTGTCAATATTCTTGCGGAAAAGGCTCTAGGAGCCTCATTAGCGTCAGGGAGCTCCGCGAGTGCAGAGCTCTGTTTTTTTTGTTAGAGCACAGATTCTTCCAGGATTGAGCCGGGGCTGAAGAGGAAGCGCACGGGGACATTGCGCCAAGGTAAGTTGAATGTATATTATGTTTATTATATTTTATTTTGTGTGTGTATATGTTGTACTAATGTAGGGCCTTATTAAATTATCCCTCTTAGTTCCCTCGGTCCTTGCAAAAGGCAGTTTTTTGCTGTTTGCGAGGACCGAATCTTCAATACGTCGCTCGCATCCTGCTTTGCGAGATGACTCCAAAAAATGGCAGAGAATAAGCTCCGCGAGAGCTACGGAGTCACAAGCAGCCTTAAATCTATGAGGTGAATCTTGCACCTCGGAAAAATCACTACAGGCACAAAAAAGTGCCAGCAAGGGATCCTTTTTGCTGCCTCGGAGCAGCCCGAGTCAGCCGTATGATGCTCCCCCCTGCTCCATATACACATCCCCATGCTGCAGGGGGCCCTATAGAGACCCCTGCAGCCCCCCACATTAACCCCTTGCAGCGGGGGTTGCCGATCAGCATAGATCAGGCCCACGCTGCATTTAAAAGTTTTAAATTCCCAGCCACAAGGGCCCGCAGCACAATATCAGCAATCCCGGCCACGTCACCTAAAATTAAGCCCCCTCTATGCTGGGGGTCCACATCGGGACCCCCAAAGTGTCCCCACATTAACCCCTTGCAGCGGGGGTCCCTGTTCTGCACAGATCAGGCCCCCACTGCATTTAAACTTTTTAAATTCCCTGCTGCGGCTCCTTAAAGGGCCTGCGCACACTATCAGTAATCCCAGCCGCGGCACCTAAAATTAACCCCCCTCTATGCTGGCTGTCCCCATCGAGAACTCTGAAGAGTCCCCACATTAACCCCTTGCTGCATGGTCCATAGGGACCCCCGCAGCCCCCCACATTAACCCCTTACAGCGAGGGTCCCCGAATGGCACCGACCGTGACGCGCTGCATTTAACATTTTCAATTTCCCTCCTTGCGGGTCCTTAAAGAACCATAAAGGTCCTGAAAGGAGTTGCGCTAAAAAATATTAACCCCAGGTATCTAAAATTAACCCCATAACTCATGGGGGTCAATACAGACCCCCATAAGCACTTAATTAACCCTGTCATTTATGGGGGTCAATACAGACCCCCATAAGCACTAAATTAACCCTATAACTCATGGGGGTCAATACAGACCCCCATAAGCACTTAATTAACCCTGTCACTCATGGGGGTCAATACAGACCCCCATAAGCCCTTAATTAACCCTATAACTCATGAGGGTCAATACAGACCCCCATAAGCACTAAATTAACCCTGTCACTCATGGGGGTCAATACAGACCCCCATAAGCACTTAATTAACCCTGTCACTCAAATGTAAAAATGTAAATGCAGCAGGGTCACTATCGGTGCCAATCGGGGGACCCCCGCTGCAAAGGGTCAATGTGGGGACACTTTGGGGGTCCCGATGGAGACCCCCAGGATAGAGGGGAGTTCATTTTAGGTCCTGCGGCCGGGATTGCTAATAATGTGCTGCGGGCCCTTTAAGGAGCCGCGGCGGGCAATTTAAAAGTTTTAAATGCAGCGGGGGCCTGATCAGTGCTTAATGGAGCTTAATGTGGGGGGGGGCTGCGGGGGTCCCTATGGACTCCTGCAGCAAGGGGTATTGTGGGGACACTTCAGGGGATCCCCGCATAGAGGGGGGTTAATTTTAGGTGCCGGGGGGTAGTTGGAGTACCACTGACAGCGGGGGTTATGTGGGGGACTGTCACGGAGGTCCCGTTTAGCACCCCTGCAGCAATTGATGAGGTGTGGCAGCTTGCAAGATCATCTCGCAGGCTGTCATTCCTCATGTAGATTTTCTGAGTGTTGATACGGACGGCCCTGCTGCGTAGCTCACATGTTGCTCGCAGCAGGGCTAATTTATTGTGACTTTGAGAAATTTGCAGCACGTAGGATTTAAGTAGAAGCCTCTTATCTACGAGGCTGTAATTTAATAAGGCTGGTAATGTTTTTTTTTAAACGGGGTGCAGTGCCAGAGAAGAAAATAAGAAGGACGAGGAGATGCTGGAAAGGTGAGTTGAATATTTAGAATATTTAGAATGTTTATTTTTACTATGTACTGTTTTGTACTATTTTTTTTTCCTAGGAGGGCGATCTGAAGGGACTTTAGATTTAGGGTTTGTGTATCTAGATAGGATTTAATGTATGTTAGATAGGGGGTATTGTATTTTAACTACAGGGGTATGTACTGTATGTATTTTAGATAGGGGGTATGTATTTTAGATAGGGGGTATGTATGTATTTTAGATAGGGGTATTGTATTTTAGATGGGGGTATGTATGTATTTTAGTTAGATTGTATTGTATTTTAGATAGGGGGTATGTATGTATTTTAGCTAGAGGGTATAGCATTTTAGTTAGGGGGTATGTAGGTATTTTAGATAGGGGGTATTGTATTTTATGTGTATTGTATTGTAATATAATGTATATATTTTGTATGTATTTCCTTTTCAGGTGTGTAATACTTTTTTTATTTGATGTAGTAAGGGGTGGGGTTGTAATGTAGCTTTTTTTTTTTTTATGTAGATTTTTACATTTTTATAATGTAGCTTTTTTTATTTTCTGTAATTTAGCTTTTTTAATTTTTTTAATGTAGTTTTTTTATTTTCTGTGACTTAGGCTTTTTTGTTTTCTGTGACTTAGGTTTTATTATTTTTTGTGAGTTAGGTTTTATTATTTTCTGTAATTAGTGGGGTGGGTGGGTTAATAGGGGGTAGGTAGTGTAGGTAGGTAGTGTAGATGTTAATAGGTTAGTGTAGAGGGGGCTTACTTTAGGTTTAATGGTTTATTGGGGTGGTATAGTGCAGTGTAGTGTTTGTAGTTAGTGTTATGAGGGTCAGGGAGGACCCTCATTGCACTTATGGGGTTAATGATAGGGTTCTAACTGCCCCAGGAGGATCTTTATATAGCCTTATGGGACTGATGGGGATAAATCAAGGCTTATGAGGGTCTGTATAGACCCCCATAAGAGAGGGGTTAAATAGGCTTAGATGGGGTTAAATAGGCCCGGTTAGGGTTAAATAGGCCCAGTTAGGGTTAGATAGGTACTGTTAGGATTAAATGTGTACTGTTATATTACATTTGATTAGATTAAATAGGGCTAGGACTGGGTTAATGGGGTATAGTTATGGTTAATAATGTAGTGCTTACACTTAGTGTTATGAGGGTCCTGGATGACCCTCATGGCACTTATAGTGTTATTACATGGGTTAATAGACCCCTATTGAACTGATGGTGTTAATTAGTCTGTATTGACCCCCATAGGTGACAGGGTTTATTAAGGGATTATGGGGGTCTGTATTGACCCACATGAGTCACAGGGTTAATTAAGGGTTTATGGGGGTCTGTATTGACCCTCATGAGTGACATGGTTATTTAAGGTTTTATGGGGGTCTGTATTGAGGCCCATGAGTGATAGGGTTAATTTAAGGATTATGGGAGTCTGTATTGACCTGGATGAGTGACAGCATTAATTAAGGTTTTATGGGAGTCTGTATTTAGTCCCATGAATGACAGGGTTAATTAAGGTTTTATGGGAGTCTCTATTGAGCGCCATGAGTGACAGGGTTAATTAAGGATTTATGGGGTTCTGTATTGACCCCCATGAGTGACAGGGTTAATTAAGGTTTTATGGGAGTCTGCATTGAGTCCCATGAGTGACAGGGTTAATTAAGAGATTATGGGGGTCTGTATTGACCCCCATGAGTTACAGGTTTAATTAAGGGGATATGGGGGTCTGTATTGACCCCATGTGTGACATGGTTAATTAACGGATATGGGGGTATGTATTCACCCCATGAGTGACATGGTATATTAAGGGATTATGGGTCTTTGTATTGACCCCCATGAGTGACAGGGTTAATTAAGGGATTATGGGGGTCTGTATTGACCCCCATGAGTGACAGGGTTAATTAAGGGATTATGGGGGTCTGTGCTGACCCCCATGATTGGCAGGGTTAATTAGGGGCTCATGGGCCCTGTTTAGTTTTTATTTAGCGCAAGTCCTTTAAGGACCTTTACGGTCCTTTAAGGACCCGCAAGGCGGCAAATTCGAATTTTGATTGCAGCGATCGCGTGCAATGGTTAATGTGGGGTTAACGTGGGGACCCCCAGCATTGTTGGGTTCATTTTAGGTGCCGGTGGGGGTACTTAAAGTACCCCCAGTGCCTTACTCAACTGTTTGTGTGCCGCGGGAGCTTTAAGGTCCAGCGGCAGGGACTTGATACCTTTTAAATGCAGTGGGGCACATTGCGGGGAAGAGAGACACAGGGGAGGGAGAGGAGGAGGGGAAGAGAGACAGAGGGGAAGGAGAGGAGGAGGGGAAGAGAGATACAGGGTAAGGAGATGAGGAGGGGAAGAGAGACACAGGGTAAGGAGAGGAGGAGGGGTCCCACGTGTTTCACTGGTTTCATTGGCTTGCTGCGAGTTAACGTCTCTCCTCGCTATGCGAGGATCGCAGGTGATGAGTGCCTTTGGCGCTTATCGCTAATTTGTACGCACCACGCAAAGCGTGACAACGTCTCGCAGTTTGACAATTATAATATGTAATTGCATAGTTATATGAACTAGTTTTATATATATATATATATATATATATATATATATATATATATATAGTAAATAAATAGTACATCTGTGTTCACATTTGAATGTCTAAAACAAGTTAAAAAACCTGCTTCCAGCTCAGAATTCCAAAAAAACTGTTATTAAACTGCATTCTGGGAAGCTGAGCTGGGACATGCAAATGTGCCCACAAATGCCTCACTCTTCAATCCATAGCCATTATCAAACATGGCTTCCTTTAAGCTTATGCATGCTGTATTACACAGCTTTAATGCAAAGCCAAGGTTGGATTAAACACAAGCTGAGTATCCCATCCATGTACAGCTGTTTCAAGCTTACTGGCTATCACCAGCATGGAGCGGGATCTAAGCTTGTGTTGTGGACTTTATGAGTAGGTAGTTCACAACATCAATCATTTATATATAATAAATATAATGCATAGTTATATATGATCTAGTTTTATATATATATATATATATATATATATATATATATATATATATATAAAACATTAGTGTAGGGAGAGCAACAAGAGCAAGAAAAGCCCTCCTCTGTACAGAGTACAGAGCAGATGTTATTACAAAGTATAATATATATACAGTATCTCACAAAAGTGAGTACACTCCTCACATTTTTTAAATATTTTGTGATATAATTCCTTATTTTCATGTTACAACACTGAAGAAATGACACTCTGCTACAATATAAAGTAGTAAGTGTACAGCCTGTATAAATTTGCTGTCCCCTCAAAACACAGCCATTAATGTCTAAACCACTGGTAACAAAAGTTAGTACACCCCTAAGTGGAAATGTCCAAATTGGGCCCAAAGTGTCAATATTTTCTGTGACCATCATTAGTTTCCAGCACTGCCTTAACCCTCATGGGCATGGAGTTCACCAAAGCTTCACAGATTGCCACTGGAGTCCTCTTCCACTCCTCCATAATGACATCACAGAGCTGGTGGATGTTGGAGATCTTGCACTCCCCCACCTTCCTTTTGAAGATGTCCCACAGATGCTCAATAGGGTTTAGGTCTGGTGACATGCTTGTCCAGTCCATCATCTTTACCTTCAGCTTCTTTAGCAAGGCAGTGGTTGTCTTGGAGGTGTGGTTGGGGTTGTTATCATTTTGGAATACTGCCCTGCGGCCCAGTCTCCAAAGGGAGGGGATCATGCTCTGGGTCTGCATGAGTGCTGCCGGCACTGGGGAGCTAAAGTTCATTGAGGGAACCATGAATGCCAACATGTACTGTGACATACAAAAGCAGAGCATCATCCCCTCCCTACGGACACTGGACAGCGGGGCAGTATTCCCGCAAAACGACCTCAAACACACCTCCAAGATGACCAGTGCCTTGCTAAAGAAGTTGAAGGTAAAGTTGATGGACTGGCCAAGCATGTCATCAGACCTAAACCCTATTGAGCATTGTAGTTAGCCATTCATCCCTGCGTCTCTGGACAGTGCCAAGATTGCTCCATGACCTTACCAAATGTGGGATCTCCTACCCGTCTTCCGCAAGGAAGATGGAGCTATTCAGGCTTGTCCCTACCAGAAGACCCAACAACCCTCCTGCTCCGGATCAACCTAACGAGCAGATGGCCTAAATTTAGATGATGATAGGTGATATAGCTTAATCAATTAACACACTAGACAACCAAATGATTTTGTTGTAAAATCTTTCCACTTCATCATCAGTCTCCTCCTAATCCATATTTAGGTCTAGGTGAGCAACCACTGACCCCTCCAACTGTTATGCTTGCTCACTCTATTCCAGCTCATCTAAGGAGGGAAGGATTTATAACTTGAATACTTGTATACTCATCTCCTTACTAGTGATGTCCCGAACAGTTCGCCGGATAACTATTCACGGCGATTTTCGCATGTTCCCGTTCGCAACGAACGGCGAACATATGCGCTTTTCGGTCCGCCCCCTATTCTTTATCATTGAGGAAACTTTGACCCTGCACCTTACAGTCAGCAGACACATTCCAGCCAATCAGCAGCATACACTCCCTTCCAGAGCCTTCCTTCTGTATGACAGTCTCCATTTTAGAATCATTCTGTAGCTGCATTCGTTGAGAGAGGAGATATATTCTACCTGCTGTTGATTTAATAGGGAAATAGATAGCCAGGCTGTGTAATTAGCTTTAACTACACACCTGAAGGACTCCTTTGATATCTGCTGCAAGGACAGCAACCCAAAAAGCCCTTTTTAGTGCTAGAACATCATTTATTTTATTTTATTATTTTTTTCTGCTGATTTAATAGGGAAATAGATAGCCAGGCTGTGTATTTAGCTTTAACTATACACCTGAAGGACTCCTTTGATATCTGCTGCAAGGACAGCAACCCAAAAAGCCATTTTTATTTTATTTTATAATTTTTTTCTGTGTAATCTGATTGCATATGCCTGCCTGCTAGCGTGTGTGTGAGGCCTATTGCATCTAGTCTGCCAACTTTTGCCAGTGCACAGTGACACTCATATCTAGTGCCACCGTAGTGTGCAGTGAAATAAAACAACCCTTTTTTTACTGTAATCGATTGAATATCAGTAGCCTGCCTAAAGGCGTGTGTGTGAGGCCTATTGCATCTAGTCTGCCAACTTTTGCCAGTGCACAGTGACACTCATATCTAGTGCCACCGTAGTGTGCAGTGAAATAAAACAACCCTTTTTTTTACTGTAATTGATTGAATATCAGTTGCCTGCCTACAGGCGTGTGTGTGAGGCCTATTGCATCTAGTCTGCCAACTTTTGCCAGTGCGCAGTGACACTCATATCTAGTGCAACAGTAGTGTGCAGTGAAATAAAACAACCCTTTTTTTTACTGTAATCGATTGAATATCAGTTGCCTGCCTACAGGCGTGTGTGTGAGGCCTATTGCATCTAGTCTGCCAACTTTTGCCAGTGCACTGTGACACTCATATCTAGTGCCACCGTAGTGTGCAGTGAAATAAAACAACCCTTTTTTTTACTGTAATCGATTGAATATCAGTAGCCTGCCTAAAGGCGTGTGTAAGGCCTATTGCATCTAGTCTGCCAACTTTTGCCAGTGCACAGTGACACTCATATCTAGTGCAACCGTAGTGTGCAGTAAAATAAAACAACCCTTTTTTTACTGTAATCGATTGAATATCAGTTGCATGCCTAAAGGCGTGTGTGTGAGGCCTATTGCATCTAGTCTGACAACTTTTGCCAGTGCGCAGTGACACTCATATCTGGTGTCACAGTAGCTTGCACGCATAGTACCACTAATCGTAAAAAAAATGACAGGCAGAGGCAGGCCACCCCGCAGGGGCCGTCGTGGTCGTGGTGCTGTGATTCCCTTTGGCCCTAGAATAATGCCCAGTCTTCAGAGGCAACGTACCCTGAACTTGAACAGTTCTGAGGACATGGTTGACTGGCTAACACAGGACACCCAATCATCTACAGCTTCCGCTCGGAACCTAGACGCACCATCCTCCTCCAGCTTAGCTTCGGGCACCTCTCCAGTTACCATTCGCCCGCCTGCCGCCACCACCAACACTAGCACCACAGCCGCTTCACTTGATCCATCAGCAGAGTTATTTACAGATCCGTTTGAAGAAATGAGTGATGTACAAACATTAGTGCCAGAGAATGTAGATAACAGGGATATGTCCCAGTCAGGCAGCATTACACACATGGACATACGGTCTGATGATGATGATGATGTTGTACCCGGTGCTGCTTCCTTTGTTGAGTTGTCAGATACAAGTGAAGCGGTTGATGATGACGATGCGTCCGTGGATGTCACGTGGGTGCCCGCTATAAGAGAAGAAGAACAGGAGGAAAGTTCAGATGGAGAGACAGAGAGGAGGAGGAGACGATTTGGAAGCAGAGGGAGGTCATTGAAAGAAGCTAGTGGCATAGTCAGACAGCATGTATCGGCACCCGGGTCAGCCAGACAGCACGCCAGTCAACGCATGCTTTTGCCACCACCAGAATGCCGTAATTGCAGAGCTCAGCAGTGTGGCAATTTTTTCGTGTGTCTGCCTGTGACAACAGTGATGCCATTTGCAACCTGTGCGAAAAGAAGTTGTGGGAAATCCAACACCCACCTAGGTACAACTTCTTTGCGAAGGCACATGATGTCACATCACAAACGCCTATGGGATCAAAACACAGCAGTACAAGCAGCACACAAAGTCAAAGCCGCCATCCTCCTCCTGGTCTAGCATCTTCAGCCACGTCAGCCACTGCTGCCCTGCTTGCCCCCTCTCAACCATCCGCCACTCCGTGTCTCGCCCTGAGCAGTCCCTGCTCATCTGCCCACAGTCAGGTGTCTGTCAAGGACATGTTTGAGCGTAAGAAGCCAATGTCTCAAAGTCACCCCCTTGCCCGGAAACTGACAGCTGGCTTGTCTGAACTCTTAGCCCGCCAGCTTTTACCATACAAGCTGGTGGAGTCTGTACTCGATTGTGCAAAAGGAAGTAATGGCATCTCTGGCACACAGTGTTGGGGCAAGGGTCCATCTGACCACGGATACCTGGTCTGCAAAGCATGGTCATGGCAGGTATATCACCTACACTGCACATTGGGTAAACCTGGTGACGCTGCCAAGCATGGAATACGTGGCTCTGCAGTGGAGTTGGTGACACCACCACCACTTGCAGGCAGGCCTGCTGCCACCTCCTCTACTCCTCCTACTCCATCCTCTTCCATAACCTCCTCGGCTGAGTCCTCTTCTGCTGCTGCTATGTCTTGCTCCACATCAACGGCACCCCCCCAGCTCCACAGGTACTATTCCACATCCCGGATACAGCAGTGACACGCCGTCTTGGGGTTGACTTCCCTGAAAGCAGAGAGTCACACCGGACCAGCACTCCTGTCCGCCCTGAACGCACAGGTGGATCAGTGGCTGACTCTGCACCAACTGGAGATCGGCAAAGTGGTTTGTGACAACGGAAGAAATTTGTTGGCGGCATTGAATTTGGGCAAGTTGACACATATGCCGTGCATGGCACATGTGTGTAATCTGATTGTACAACGCTTTGGGAATAAGCACCCAGGCTTACAGGACGTCCTGAAGCAGGCTAGGAAGGTGTGTGCCCATTTCAGGCGTCCCTACACGGCCATGGCGCACTTTACAGATATCCAGCGGCGAAACAACATGCCAGCGAGGCACTTGATTTTAGACAGCCCGACACGTTGGAATTCAACACTCCTAATGTTCGACCGCCTGCTCCAACAAGAAAAGGCCGTTAACGAGTATTTGTATGACCGGGGTGCTAGGACAGCCTCTGCGGAGCTGGGGATTTTTTTGCCACGTTACTGGACGCTCATGCGTAATGCCTGTAGGCTTATGCGTCCTTTTGAGGAGGTGACATACCTGGTCAGTCGCACCGAGGGCACCATCAGCGACATCATACCATTTGTTTTCTTCCTGGAGCGTGCCCTGCGAAGAGTGCTGGATCAGGCCGTAGATGAGCATGAAGAGGAAGAGTTGTGGTCACCATCACCGACAGAAACAGCCTTATCAGCATCGCTTGCTGGACCTGCTGCAATGCTGGAAGAGGATTGTGAGGAAGAGGAGTCAGAGGAGGAATGTGGCTTTGAGGAGGAGGAGGAAGACCAACCACAACAGGCATCCCAGGGTGCTCTTTGTCACCTATCTGGTACCAGTGGTGTTGTATGTGGCTGGGGGGAAGAACATACCTTCAGTCAGATCACTGAGGACAAGGAACGGGACATGACTAGCTCGGCATCCAACCTTGTGCAAATGGGGTCTTTCATGCTGTTGTGCCTGTTGAGGGACCATCGTATAAAAAGGATAAAGGAGAACGACCTGTACTGGGTGTCCACGCTACTTGACCCCCGGTATAAGCAGAAAGTGCCTGAAATGTTACCGAATTACCACAAGTCGGAAAGGATTCAGCACTATCAAAATAAATTAAAAAGTATGCTTTACACAGCGTTTAAGGGTGATGTCACAGCACAAAGGCAATCTAACAGTGGAAGAGGTGAACATAATCCTCCTCCACCCACGACCACGCCGGCAAGGAGAGGACGCTTTACAGACGTGTTGTTGATGGAGGACATGCAGAGCTTTTTAAGTCCTATGCATCGTCACAGCCCTTCGGGGTCCACCCTCAGAGAACGACTCGACCGTCAGGTAACAGACTACCTTGCCATAACTACAGATATCGTCACTATGAGGGGTGATGAACCCCTTGACTACTGAGTGTGCACGCTTGCCCTGTGGCCTGAGCTGTCCCAATTTGCCATAGAACTTCTGTCCTGCCCCGCTTCAAGTGTCCTGTCAGAAAGGACCTTCAGTGCAGCAGGAGGTTTTGTCACTGATAAGAGAAGTCGCCTAGGTCAAAAAAGTCTAGATTACCTCACCTTTATTAAGATGAATGAGGGATGGATCCCGAAGGGACTGACAGTGGGCGATACATTCGATTAAAAAAGGCCTGATATATGAGCTGCCTTGAGCTAATAATGGTCCACAAACTAACATCAATTTTTCTGGTCGCTGCAACAATACCTAATTTTTGCATTTAAATTCTTTTATTGTCAGAAGGCGTACAGCATGTAATGAAAAATAAAGCATTTTTGAACAGTCTTGCATAACAGTTGTGCAAAAATACATATTTACAATAAAGACATTTTGTAAAAGTTAGCTGGTTATTCCTTCTTATTTTTACTTTTTAGGTTAATAATTTTTCTTATTTTTTATCTGCAGGGAACACCAAAGTCCTATTAGCTATCATCCCTCCAGCAGTATTAGCGTATTATTTACAATATCTAACCTGGGCAATCACCCTTGGTTTACCCTAGGGCAGGCTTCAGTGAGCGACCTCTCCTTTCCTGGGATGATTTTGCCGCCGGTTGCTTCTGAAGGGTCTCCAGGGCTCCCCCACTCCGGTCCTTCCCCCAGTGTCGCTTCAACCAGTAACAAATGTTTTATATTTGTAAAGCGACCCAATGATCCCCCTTGATAGAGGTTTATCTTTACAAATTTTGGAGAACCAATTTAAGACCGGTGTCCCCTGTTTCTGGGTCAGGGAGTGTGTGAAATGCCACAGCCTACAGTAATTGTAATGTTCTGACAGCGGTAGCTCATGCTTGTCCCTCAGTTCCTCATAGGTGAGCATCTGGCCCTTTACTAACCAGTCTCCCAGTCTATCTAGTTTCCTTGACCTCCACCAGTGTTGTGATGTTGTGCTCATGTGTTTCGGGGCCTGAGGGTAATCAAGAATTTCGGTCATTTGGGTGGATCCAGGGAACAAACCCGTGTGTTTCTTGGCCCATTTCCACTATGATAGTGAGTGTCTGATTAGGGGGTTTGGCGAGTATTTAAGGCTCTGAGGCAATTCTGATAGCCAAGCCACCTTGTCCCAGGTTAAGGGCCTTAAAGTGTGGTTCTCTAAATACACACAGGCCAGTTGATGACATATAGAATGTGCTATTGGGAGGAAAGATAGGTGACGGAACAGGTATTAAACTAATACACCACCCCTATCTGGTGGCACCTTAGATTGCACGTGCAGTGCCCCAAATTAGAAGTAGGAGGTCCGACCAAGCATCTCTTTCCATCTCCCTGTTCCAAAAATCCATGCCATATACACGTCCCCTGATAGGTAACTTAACAGGTATTAAACTGATAGGAATGAGTAGTACAACTTAATACACCACTCCTATCATGTGGCACCTTAGATTGCACGTGCAGTGCCACCATACCATACTACACCATACCTAGGAAAAAAAGCAGCCACTCAAATTATGATGCTTTCTGGGTGCTGAAACAAGCATGTGCTCTGCTATTTATCCAGAAAAGTTTCTTTCTTCTAGTCCATGAGATAGTTAGATGATGTATCTGCATCCGTACTGGTGTATAGGAGATCCAGCATAATTTCTTGTGTATGGAACAGCTCCACCATCAGATATAAGTACAGCCTCTTGGGTTAGCCTGAGCGAAGGGATGTGCCATCTAATGAGTTCACCAACAGGAATAGCTTCTTTGCTTTAGTAGCTATCTGATATAAAAATGTTTATCTACAAAGTTACTGGTGGCCCTGGAATCAATAAATGCATGGGTGAAGATCACTTGGTTTCCCCATCTGAGTGTCACTGGAACCAGGATGCGACTTTGGCAGTGAAAAACTTTATGGATGCTGTGTTACGATTCTTCTCCAAAAGTGTTGGACCCTTACATTTCTTCAATGACCTGGACATGATGTGAAGAAATGTCCCTCTTTACCACAATAGAGACAACGATTGTCTGACTTCCTTCCGTCTCTTTCTGCAGGAGAGATGAGATTACTACCTAGCTCCATGGGGTCTATGTTAAACTTCTCCCTAATAGATAGGTGCCAGCATGGAGAGGCCTTGAGGTGTACTCTTTCCACTTGCCTCACATGAAAGTTCAGTTTTTCATTCCAGGAACTGGATCTGTTGGCTGCACTTGCAGAGGTTGGATTAAGTGGCAATAAATCTTATAAATTTGTTACTACATAGTCTGAGGATTGACTGTCAGGCCCTAGAATTATGGTACTTGTGGTTCTTTTGTCACCTTTTCATTTGTTAATAGGAAACCAAGAGTACACTTACCAGGATACTTTGTAGAGGAAAGATAAAATTCATAGTTTGGCAGCACAGTTCAGCTACTCGGACAGATTGCAGAAGAATCTGGCTACAGTTTAGCATATTTTCCACCGCAAAAACATGACACCAAACAGGCAGGCACTCATAGGCACCTTTTGTCACAATACACTGCTTGAATGGGGTTGGAAAGATCCTAGATCAATCCTACCCAGTAGAACTGTGCTGTCCGTTGTATCCCTGCTAGCAGGAATATGGGCGAGGAGCAGGACAGTCACCACCAGAAGCGCCCGTCTTGGTGATCAGAAGCCAGGATTTTTAGGATCAGCCTAGACAATACAATACACAATATTACTTATTAAATAATAAATTCCTTTCTTCTCTTCCTCCCTATTAAATATCAAGAAGGAGCATACACCATTAGTTTAGTGTACAGACAGAGTCTAACTATATTCTTTTCAGACATATTTAAAACCAAACAATAACCCACCCTCATGGCCCCCCTTCCTACTTTTTTTAGCCAAACCCCTCTGGTTCATCCTGGCAGCACTTTTTTGATCTCCCCAGGTGGAGGGCATTCCTATTCCTGGTGTCAGAGGCCATGTGTTTGGCAAATTACTTTGCTTTGATTCAACATAAGAGACTAGGGAGGGGGTGGATGGATGGGAGTTCATAATCCATCATCATATACCGTGAATAACATATAATATGATTTCACCAGATTAATATGATATCACTAGTTTTGTTCTCAATATAGAACCCATCGTCCTTAAAACACAAAAACCCATTTTGATAGCCCTTTTGATGTTAGCACATGTGCTAGGGTCCCCCTGGGCATAACACCTCCTTACACTGCCTAATTGTAAATCTGACCTTGGTTTCTACACAGGGCTACCCAAATATACTGATCTGTTTTTCCAGTTGAAGAATACCATCCCCCTGCATATTGAGCTTTAATGGTAGAATAATGGTGGTAGTTGTGGCAACTGAACTATAGAAACAATGTTTATGAATTTTGCATGGTATTGCACTATTTAGGTAAATATACAGTAATAAGTGATTATAATAATTTGTTAAAATAACTTGTAATGAGATACCTTGTTTTGAATCTAAGAATTTAGATAAGATTGTAAATAGTGGGCAATAGTATAACTATGTATTCACAGTTTTCATACAGATAATGTCACTGTCTTGATTCTTAAAAATGGACTTCAGTATGTTCAGTAGAAGCTTTGACATTCAATTGTGCTTTAGGTCAAGTTATAGAAAAAAGCTCTTAAAGCACTTATGAGTGTTTTAAAGTAATTGCATGTAAAATCACTCAGAAACTGCTAGTTTGAAGACCAAAAAAATTCCATTTGCAAGAGAAACAATATTGTAGCAAACATTAACTCATGCTTTTAGTATCTTGCCACAATCATACTATATGTACATGATGTATATATTGTCAAATGCTTTATAAGTCTTAGCAGACATCTATCACGCATGCTCAAATTGGCACATTTCCATTTCTGACTCATGTGTAAGCTCTAAAATAGCAATTCTGCTTAGGTCTAGGGAATGACATTCTTAGGGGGAAGCAGGGTACCCCAGTGTATTTGAACTTCTATAAGTGACTTCTTTCATATAAAAGCAACTTGTGTTTAGGACAAATTGAGAAAAAGGAATTGAATGTTGTAGGGAAAGGCAAGAAAAAGAACATGGAACGAATGATTATATAGGAATGTGGAAATGATCATCCCTTTATTTACTATCCTAGTATTAGACTGTGCTTTTCATATTTCTGTTACACACCAATGTATCTGTCATATTTGGGAAACAAAGAAAATCTATAAATACAATTCTTCCTGTCTGCATAGAATGGAAGTCATGATTGTTTATTAGAAGCTAAATAAAATATTCCTTAGAGATCAAAGAGACAGCAGACTTCAAATGTTTCAGTTATATAAAGATGATCACTGGAGAAATTCTGAATTGCTGTATAATTAGAATGGATCTTCTTGTAGAAATACTTTTCACAAGTAGCTGTCAAAAGATACTTATTCATTGATTTCTGCTAAATTGCTGACCTTATTCAGGCTTTGCCCTCTTTAGACATGTACAAAAAAGAAAATATCATTCCCCAGTATTATTTATTCAACAGTGATTTTCCATGTTTTACCGTTATGGAATTATTATTATTATTATTATTAATTTTTTTTTTAAAGCCACATTTTTTTTAAATACTAGTGCAGGCGCATTAATTTGTGATTATTAGAACTGATATAGGAAAAACAATATTTACATTAAACTAGTGTAAATAATGCCCCAAAATAGTTAACATTTTTATAAAGCTTCAAGTATAATTAACATTGGATGCAGTTACAATTTTAGTTAAGTGCTACTGAAATTGCTTCCACAAAGGAATCCAAACTTAAAGAGATGCAACTGTATCTAATGACCTCAGAGGACAAGCCAGTAACAGCTACCCCCCAGCAAAGCATAAAAGTAAATAACAGATAAAACATTACTATTTTACTTTGTAAAAAAAACATTATGCCCGTAATCAAGGTTAGTTCTTCAAAATATCACAACGTAAACATGACACTTACAATGTCTTAAAATGAGTTCCCTCAATATGTAGAAAAGGTGAAAAAGTAAACAAGCATCAGGAAAAATCCCAGAATATTACAACTGTCTATTGTTTGTTTACTGTTTCTTATTAGTGCCTGTAATAACTAATATTTCAAAGATTAAATAAATAAATTAAATTACAGTCAGGTCCATAAATATTGGGACATCGACATAATTCTAATCTTTTTGGCTCTATACACCACCACAATGGATTTAAAATGAAACGAACAAGATTTGCTTTAACTGCAGACTTTCAGCTTTAATTTGAGGGTATTTACATCCAAATCAGGTGAACGGTGTAGAAATTACAATAGTTTGTATATGTGCCCCCCACTTTTTAAGGGACCAAAAGTAATGGGACAGATTAACAGTCATAAAACAAACTTTCACTTTTTAATACTTGGTTGCAAATCCTTTGCAGTCAATTACAGCCTGAAGTCTGGAACGCATAGACATCACCAGACACTAGGTTTCATCCCTGGCGATGCTCTGCCAGACCTCTATTGCAACTGTCTTCAGTTCCTGCTTGTTCTAGGGGCATTTTCCCTTCAGTTTTGTCTTCAGCAAGTGAAATGCATGCTCAATCGGATTCAGATCAGGTGATTGACTTGGCCATTGCATAACATTCCACTTATTTCCCTTAAAAAACTCTTTGGTTGCTTTTGCAGTATACTTCGGGTCATTGTCCATCTGTACTGTGAAGCACCGTCCAATGAGTTCTGAAGCATTTGGCTGAATATGAGCAGATAATATTGCCCGAAACACTTCAGAATTCATCCTGCTGCTTTTGTCAGCAGTCACAGCATCAATAAATACAAGAGAACCAGTTCCATTGGCAGCCATACATGCCCACGCCATGACACTACCACCACCATGCTTCACTGATGAGGTGGTATGCTTTGGATCATGAGCAGTTCCTTTCCGTCTCCATACTCTTCTCTTCCCATCACTCTGGTACAAGTTGATCTTAGTCTCATCTGTCCATAGGATGTTGTTCCAGAACTGTGAAGGCTTTTTTAGGTGTTGTTTGGAAAACTATAATCTGGCCTTCCTGTTTTTGAGGCTCACCAATGGTTTACATCTTGTGGTGAACCCTCTGTATTTACTCTGGTGAAGTCTTCTCTTGATTGTTGACTTTGACACACATACACCTACCTCCTGGAGAGTGTTCTTGATCTGGCCAACTGTTGTGAAGGGTGTTTTCTTCACCAGGGAAATAATTCTTCGGTCATCAACCACAGTTGTTTTCCGTGGTCTTCCGGGTCTTTTGGTGTGGCTGAGCTCACCGGTGCGTTCTTTCTTTTTAAGTATGTTCCAAACAGTTGATTTGGCCCCACCTAATGTTTTTGCTGTCTCTCTGATGGGTTTGTTTTGTTTTTTCAGCCTAATGATGGCTTGCTTCACTGATAGTGACAGCTCTTTGGATCTCATATTGAGAGTTAACAGCAACAAATGCAAATAGCACACTTGAAATGAACACTGGAGCTTGTATCTGCTCTTTGTAAATGGGATAATGAGGGAATAACACACACCTGGCCATGGAACAGCTGAGCAGCCAATTGTCCCATTACTTTTGGTCCCTTAAAAAGTGGGAGGCACATATACAAACTGTTGTAATTCCTACACCGTTCACCTGATTTGGATGTAAATAGTCTGCCGTTAAAGCACATCTTGTTAGTTTCATTTCAAATCCATTGTGGTGGTGTATAGAGCCAAAAAGTTTAGAATTGTGTCGATGTCCCAATATTTATGGACCTGACTGTATATGTTCATTTAATGTAAAGAGATACAGAAATATGCAGTATGATTTTATTATCCTTAATTAGTACATTACTGTGTTTGTATTAAAGGCACAGTACTGTATGCACTTAAAAATAAGAGGAAAAGCTGTTCAATTAAATCCTCATATAAAGACCCTCTAACCTTCCCACACAAGCTTTAAACAATAATGAGGTTAATGTCTGGTGGCTGCATCGATTTAAATGCTTCATGTGATTTTCAGTTATGTTGGTGGCTAAACATTAGTGTCAATTACATATTATTTGTATGTATTGCATTCTTATTACAATCAGACGTACAGCACTGGGATTTTGAAACAAAGTGTTATTTGTTTAAGTTATTTCATTAAAGCAATTTGTCATGTTTGGAGATCAACTTTAGACTTAAAATGGAATAATACTACTTAAATGTAATTATATTACAGTACTGCTTTTAACTGAGGTCTCCATGTAAACCAAGGGCTCTAATTTATGGCACTGCCATAAATCAGCTTTTTTCCCTGGATTATACATTGATGTAAATCTTTATCTCCCTCACATTAGGGCACTCTGCCCACATACGTAAATCCTTGCCTTGTCTGCAAGAGTTTTCAGTGTGGGAGGTACCAAAACTAAGCTTTACAGATGAGAAAGGGCTCTAGGAGCCAAAAGGAAAACTGAACATCGTGCCCTGGTTATTCTTTCCATTTAAATCCTGGCTGGAGGGAATACCCAGGCATCCCCTACCCCCGCTCACTGCCTGATTGCCCCCTTCCCTGCTCAATCTCTGTCCCCTTAACTCCATGACACCTAAACAATTAACACCTAAAATAAGCCCCCTTGCACCTAAAATGAACCCTCCATGCTGCAGAAGGTCCCAATCGGGACCCACTGGCACCTAATATCTACCGCCTCTGTGCAGATAGTTCCAAACGGGACTCCCTGGCACCTAATATTAACCCCTTCCCGCCGTGCAGGTCCTTAAAAGATCCACACCATCGAATTAACCCCTGCTGCTAGTCCTTAAAGGACCTGCTCCATCTAATCATTTAACCCCTGCATTCGTTAGCATTAACCTCCCATTAACCCTTAACACTGGTAGGGGTCTATGCAGAGGGGTCTGTATAGAACCTATGGGTGTTAGGGGTTAATACTTGTCCCACAGGGGTCAGTATAGAGTTAAATATTGGGACTGCGCAGCATGGGAGGGTTAATGTTAGGGGCAATAGGTTTAATTATAGTACTTCATTAGAAGGGGTTAATTTATTAGACAGTGCAGGTCCTTTAAGGATGCGCTTACTCTTTATATGGGTTTGGAGCTACATTAGTTAATTATTGTTTTCTTAGTGTGTAGCTTCAATATAGTTTAGCCAGGTGAGTTTTATTCATATTGCAAGGCTTTGCCCTGTTTGAGATAAGAAAGATCTTCTAATTGGAGTGTGTCACTTACTTTATTTATAAAATCCTGACAGTTGGAATTGAGGATTTTTTCAAATGTTGTGATATAAGTTTTTACTCACTAATGATTAAAATCTGACGGAGAGTGTCCTTAAGTTGTCTGACTGACTGTCAGTGCCTATGAAGAAGGAGTAGTTTAATATGTGAGAAGATTAGATTCTAATAGGGACTTATATAGTGGCAATGCCACAGAATATGAAACATTGTACCCTCCTGTATACATAATTTCAAACATTGCACATTTCTGGAAACTTTGAGCCCGACTCAATTGCACGCCCACATGTCACAGGATCCAGGCTGTATGTCTGCGGGCGTGCTGCTGCGGGCTCCCGTTCGTCTCCGATTCCGGAGCTATTCAGTTGATCAAGCCCGCAAGTTACTGGCCCAAAGCCGACTCCTTAAACTATGCACTGGTTCGTAGCAGTTCAGGCCGGGAACATGATCAATTAAGCAAGCCTGAAACCTCCCATTTCGAATAAGCTAAAAGAAAATGAGACCGTCATTATTACGGCAGTAAAACATGGAGGTTACATATCAATCAATTAGGTTCAGGGGTCCAAAATGCGATGGGACTCGCAAAACCGCAAAATACAGAATTATGAAAATGAATGCAAATACTGTTTTAGTCCATATGGGTGGCCTGATATATATTAACTCATTGATTCCGGAGATCAATATAACCCCGAAATTAAACATAAAAATACATTTTATTTACTGCCGATTTGCGAGCTTGAGACTGTTGTGCAATTAATTATAATGTCTTTCATCGCACAGTGCAGTATAGATTTTTTTTATTTGCTTTTACTGTGCTACGAACAGAACTCGTAGAACTCTAGAACTCGTAGGATGTTCATCTTCATTTGCCATTTACGGGCGTGACCATTTGCGGCCTTGGGGAATTGTAGGAATTGAAAAGTAATTTGCTATTTTAGCCATCGTAACTCTTGCGCAATTGAAAGATCAAAGGCTTCGGGAGGTTGTAAGTTCCGGGTTTTACCATTGCAAAGTTTTCAAGGCCGTAACCAGTAACCTTTTTGGAGCCCGCAAAAAGATTCCAAAGTGAATAGCAAATTAACTTGTGGCCTCACTTATAGGCTACAGTAACTTTCGATTGCTCAATTGAATCAGGCTCATTGTTTTTAAGTGCTGGGAGTTTAAAAACTACCTGGACAAAATCTTAAAATTAGTCTCTGCAGTGGAAGCAGAGGTTGAAGAGTTAGCTATTGATGGTGTAATTGATTTTCAATGGGTTTCGATCTAAGGCTACTCCTACTTAATTTTTCCATTTGACCATATATGGTAGCTTCTAAAGACTGCTTTCATAATTATTCATGACACAATTATAGGAAAGTTTATATCCCTGCAAGTGCACAATGTTTCAAATGGTGTTTGTGATCCAAATAGGTCTGTAGCAATGTGGTGCAGTTTACCAAAACTCTCACCCACAATGTGGTGAGGATTCCAAGAAAATTCTCACCCACTAAGTTCCTTTTGGCTTGTGGTGTATGTATATAAGTCTGATAAATAAAACAACATAAAAGTAATAATAATTGTCACGACCCAGACGAGGGTTCCATGTACCCCTAGTTCTCCTGCGTTAGCTTACAGGAGCAATTGCCAGATTGTGAATTTGTATTCGTCTCAGTATCCAGCAATTCAGATCAGAACATTATTCATGGAGAAGCAGGAAAATCAGATGAGCAACATCATTAAATTAGTGTTGAGACACAATCTGTTAATTACCGTATTTATCGGCGTATAACACGCATTTTTCTCCCTGAAAATAGGGGGCAAATGATAGGTGCGTGTTATATGCCGATATTCCCTCCCCCCTTCTCGGTATATGCTAATGATGTGGCGCGTTGGTGCGCATGTGACGTCATCGGGTCAAGGAGCAGAGCGGAGGCCGGAGCAGAAGCAGGTAAGTGAGGCGGAGGTATTAAGGGGGTTTAGGTTGAGGAGGAGGGGGGTTTAGGTTGAGGAGGGGGGTTTAGAATGAGGAGGGGGGTTAGAATGCGGAGGGGGGTTTAGAATGAGGAGGGAGGTTGAGGAGGGGGGTTGATGATAGGGGGGTTGAGGTTGAGGAGGGAGGTTGAGGAGGGGGGTTGAGGATAGGGGGGTTGAGGTTGAGGAGGGGGGTTGAGGAGGGGGTTGAGGATAGGGGGTTGAGGAGGGAGGAGGGGGGTTGCGGAGGGAGGAGGGGGTTGAGGGGGTTTGAGGAGGGGGGGTTGAGGAGGGGGTTTGAGGAGGGGGGTTGAGGAGGGGGTTTGAGGAGGGAGGTTGAGGAGGGGTTGAGGATAGGGGGGTTGAGGAGGGAGGTTGAGGAGGGGGTTGAGGAGGGGGGGGTTGAGGAGGGAGGATGAGGAGGGAGGTTGAGGAGGGAGGTTGAGGATGCGGAGGGGGGTTGAGGATGAGGAGGGAGGTTGAGGAGGGGGGTTGAGGAGGGAGGTTGAGGAGGGGGTTGAGGATAGGTGGGTTGAGGAGGGTTGTTGAGGAGGGGGTTGAGGATGGGGGGGTTGAGGAGGGAGGATGAGAAGGGAGGTTGAGGAGGGAGTTTGAGGATGCGGAGGGGGGTTGAGGATGAGGAGGGAGGTTGAGGAGGGGGGTTGAGGTTGAGGATGGGGGTTGAGGTTGAGGAGGGGTTGAGGATAGGGGGATGAGGATTGGGGGGTTGAGGGGATTTGAGGATGGGGGGTTGAGGAGGGGGTTTGAGGAGGGAGGTTGAGGAAGGAGTTGAGGAGGGGGTTGAGGATGGGGGGGTTGAGGAGGGAGGTTGAGGAGGGGGTTGAGGATAGGGGGGTTGAGGAGGGAGGTTGAGGAGGGAGGTTGAGGATGTGGAGGGGGGTTGAGGAGGGAGGATGAGGAGGGAGGTTGAGGAGGGAGGTTGAGGATGCGGAGGGGGGTTGAGGAGGGGGTTTGAGGAGGGGGTTGAGGAGGGGGTTTGAGGAGGGAGGTTGAGGAGGGGGTTGAGGATAGGGGGGTTGAGGAGGGAGGTTGAGGACGGGGTTGAGGATGGGGGGGTTGAGGAGGGAGGATGAGAAAGGAAGTTGAGGAGGGAGGTTGAGGATGCAGAGGGGGGTTGAGGATGAGGAGGGAGGTTGAGGAGGGGGGTTGAGGTTGAGGGGGGGGTTGAGGAGGGGTTGAGGATAGGGGGATGAGGATTGGGGGGTTGAGGGGATTTGAGGATGGGGGGGTTGAGGAGGGGGTTTGAGGAGGGAGGTTGAGGAGGGGGGTTGAGGAGGGGGTTGAGGATGGGGGGGTTGAGGAGGGAGGTTGAGGAGGGGGTTGAGGATAGTGGGGTTGAGGAGGGAAGTTGAGGAGGGGGTTGAGGAGGGAGGATGAGGAGGGAGGTTGAGGAGGGAGGTTGAGGATGCGGAGGGGGGTTGAGGATGAGGAGGGAGGTTGAGGAGGGGGGTTGAGGTTGAGGAGGGGGGTTGAGGTTGAGGAGGGGGTTGAGGATAGGGGGATGAGGATTGGGGGTTGAGGGGATTTGAGGATGGGGGGTTGAGGAGGGGGTTTGAGGAGGGAGGTTGAGGAGGGGGTTGACGATGGGGGGGTTGAGGAGGGAGGTTGAGGAGGGAGGTTGAGGAGGGGGTTGAGGATGAGGAGGGGGGTTGAGGATGAGGAGGGAGGTTAAGGGGGGTGGAGGAAGGAGGATGAGGATGGGGGGGTGGAGGAGGGGGTTGAGGATGGGAGGTTTGAGGAGGGGGTTGAGGAGGGAGGATGAGGAGGGAGGTTGAGGAGGGGGTTGAGGATGAGGAGGGAGGTTGAGGTTGAGGATTTTGCTTCAAAGTTCTTTATTTGAATTTTTTTCCCTGAAATTCCCTTCTTAAAATGAGGTGCATGTTATACGCCGGTGCGTGTTATATGCCGATAAATTCGGTACACTGACACAGATATTTAATAATCCCAAAAACAAACCATCCGCCAGTTCTAGCCAATCGACTTGGGCAATCAAGGCATGTTTGATCTCCCCAATGGTTTCTAGATATCTTGGGATGGGTCTGGAAAGTTCCCTTGGTGTTATTCCAAATTTCTTATCAACACTCTCTTTCTCTGTTCATCCACTTTCTTCCGATCCCAGGACTGGGTTTTGCTGCTAGGTGAAATGTGTCACTTTATGACTATACTTTTATCCCACACGAAGTTTGAACGGGGTTTGAGGGCACTCATATTCCTAGGTCAGAGGCTAGGTGTTACAATATTATTTGTTATTTTGTGCCATTGGGGGAGGGAAATATCCAACATATTTCCCATAACAACAATGATTGAAAATAAATGCACAAATGAAATTAGCATCAAGATATTCACATTAGTTGCTTTTAAAATAACATTGAATGTACATTTTGATAGCCTTGATGTTAGCAATCAGATGTGTTAGAGTCCTAAATAACAGGGTTACTGGTGGGGTTCAGGGGGTTCCATCCTAGCCCCCAAATCATTCCTGACAATAATCATGTAGTAAAGTTTTGTAGCGAATTGCCAGTCAAAAAATGACGGCAACAAAATTGTAAGCCAGGCAATGCTGTTTGCCACACAATGTGAGGTGTTTGCCTCTCTGAGCACCTTTGGCGCTCATTGTGAACCTTTCCTCCTGCCTACTGTACAGGTAGCTCATTGCAGGGTTTGTTAACCTGCAAGTCTTGTGCTTGGGAATGCCATGTGTCTCTTTCCAGCATCCCCCCTGTTCCTTCCCTGTGTGTTTCTCTTCTGTGTGTCTGCTGACTGTTTGTGTGGGGCGCGCTGACTGCCGTTTGTTTTATTTTCAAAGTCATGCGTGCCTGGCGTGGTTGGTGCATGTGTTACTGTCTTTGCCGTTGTGTATTTTCTAAGTCCTGCGTGCCTGGCTTTACTCAGCATCGTTTTCATCCAGTTTCAGAATTATTTAAGTTTTTTGTTTTTTTCTCGCTTAGTCGATTTTCGAGTGACGAAACACGTCAAATAAGGCTCAAAATGGCTTGCAACCTCACTGCCAGGCTTCATTGCTCTCCCCCTGTGCTGTGTGTGAAAGTGTTTTTATTTTTGTAATTATTTTTCTTGTTTTTCGTGTTTTTTGATTTCCGCTGGTCGGCCGTTAAATTCATATTTTACTGAGGTCTTATTTTTTTACCCAAGCACGCATGTGTGACGGGCCTGCTGGCTGCAACGAGCTCCTTCGGCGCTCATTGCAGCCTAAGTGTTGCGCGGCTGTTTAATTGCTATTTTAAGTCCTAAGAGCTCGGAAGGCTTCAATGCCTCAATGGCTCACCTCACTTTGCGAAGCTCGCAGTTGTGGCCTCTGGGCCACAAACTGCTCGCCTCGATTTGCGAGGCTCGCAAGCGTGACAACAAATAACAGTTTGACAATTATAATATGTGATTCAGCTGTTTAATCATACAAGGCTGGGTGCCCACACAAAATAGATTGGCTCAGGAAAATGACAAGAGGAAGAGAAGCACTGCTCCTGGTAGAAATCTGTTCAAGGATTTAGTCTATGCAGCCTGTTAAGGTCCCCATATTTATAGCAAATCACAAACTGGAAGTAATAAAAGTAAAAGATTATTGCACATTTTTTATTAAATAAACAAGCCTCAAGCGCCATGACAGGTGTGACAGTTGATAAGTTACTTTCTTTGATACAAACTTACAGTATGGTTTATAAATCTGGTTTCAGTACCCCATACATATGAAAGAAAATACAAATAATATGTGAGTTTCTAAAAAATGTAGTGTCTCAAAAGAATTTAAATATTCCCAAGGGTTTAGCTGTAAATCTGAGCCACATGGGCAATATAACAGTTGCCCTGATAATCTTGAGGAAGCCACTTATAAGCATATTCCCCACATACAGTGTCTTGCAAAAGTATTCACCCCCCTAACATTTTTCGTGTCTTGTTGCCTCACAACCTGGAATTAACATGGATTGTTTGAGGATTTGCATCATTTACTTTACAAAACATATCCACAACTTTGAAGATTTTTATTTTATTTTGAAGCAAACAACAAATAGGACAAAATAACAGAAAAAGTCATTGTTGATAACTACCCCTTCCCCCCCTAAAGTCAATACTTTGTAGAGCCACCTTTTGCTGCAATCAAAGCTCCAAGTCACTTTGGATAAGTTACTATGAGCTTGCCACATCTTACCACTGGTATTTTTGCCCATTCCTCCTTGCAAAACTGCTCCAGCTCCTTCAAGTTGGATGGTTTGTCCTTTTGAACAGCAATCTTTAACTCTAACCACAGATTTTCTATTGGATTAAGGTCTGGGCTTTGACTAGGCCATAACACATTTACATGTTTCCCCTTAAACCACTCAAGTGTAGCTTTAGCAGTGTGTTTGGGGTCATTGTCCTGCTGGAAGGTGAACCTCCGTCCTAGCCTCAAATCACGCACAGAGTGGTACAGGTTTTGCTCAAGAATATCCCTGTATTTAGCACCATCCATCTTTCCCTCAACTCTGACCTGGCTGATGAAAAACATCCCCACAGCATGATGCTGCCACCACTATGTTTAACTATGGGGATGGTGTTCTTTGAGTGATGTGATATGTTGGGTTTGCACCAGACATAGCGTTTTCTTTGATGGCCAAAAAGTTCAATTTTAGTCTCATCAGACCAGCACCTTCCATCATACATTTTGGGAGTCTCCCACATGCCTTTTTGCAAACTCAAAATGTGCCATTTAGATTTTTTTGCTGCAAGCTATGGCTTTCTTCTCGCCACTCTGCCATAAAGCCCAACTCTAAGTATGGAGCGTATGGCTTATTGCCGTCCTATGT
This sequence comes from Discoglossus pictus, assembly GCA_027410445.1. Taxonomy (NCBI): domain Eukaryota; kingdom Metazoa; phylum Chordata; class Amphibia; order Anura; family Alytidae; genus Discoglossus; species Discoglossus pictus. The sequence goes on from CM050163.1 coordinate 449,782,548, forward strand.
ACAGATACTCCAGTCTCGGCTGTGGAACAGCTCCTCCAGGGTTACCTTAGGTCTCTGTGCTGCCTCTCTGATTAATGCCCTCCTTGCCCGGTCCGTGAGTTTTGGTGGGCGGCCGTCTCTTGGCAGATTTGCTGCTGTCCCATGTTCTTACCATTTGGCTATGATAGATATGATGGTGCTCCTGGGGATCAGCAAAGATTTGGATATTTTTTATAACCTAACCCTGACTTGTATTTCTCAACAACATTGTCCCTTACTTGTTTGGATAGTTCCTTGGTCTTCATGGCAGCGTTTGACTAGTGGTGCCTCTTGCTTAGGTGTTGCAGCCTCTGGGGCCTTTCCAAAATGTGCGTATATGTAATGACAGATCATGTGACACTTGGTGGACATCATTTCACTAGTTATGTGACTTCTGAAGGTAATTGGTTGCACCAGAGTTTTTTATGGGCTTCATAACAAAGGGGGTGAATACATACGCACATGCCAATTTTCTGTTTTCTATTTCTAAAAAATAGTTTTATGTATATATTTTTCTAATTTCACTTCACCAACTTAGACTATTGTGTTCTGATCCATCACATAAAATTCAGATTAACAAAACATTGAACTTAAGGTTGTAATGTAACAAAATAGGTAAAATGCCAAGGGGGGTGAATACTTTTGCAAGGCACTGTAAATAATATAATTAATGGGGCAATTCCACACGGTTGGCTATGTGTACAGGAATTTGAGTAAGCATATTGTTTCTAGTTACGTTCTGATCCCTAGGCTGACAACAGAGAAGAATAAAACCATTATCAGTACATACATGACTGGCATTGATAATGGAGTTACATACCTTTTTTCAGGATGTGCCGCATAATCTAGTGATATGCAAATGAAACTGTTCACCCATGTCTTGCACCTGAATAAGGGTATTATATGGCTAGGTCACCTGATAATTACAGGTACTGTTCTCCATATCAACTTTTCTCTGGTGCCACACACACACAAATCACCTTACAGGATGAGCCAGTATTAGTAAATATTGAGTCACACTCATATGGGCGGCAAGATTATCAGTTATATCACAAGTAATGCCCTTGTGCTGATATAATGAGCACATTATTTATCTGTTTTGTCGAACCAAAGGAATGTGTTAATTTTACCTTGATACAAAACAAGAAATGTCCCTCCTGGTCCAGCTCAATTTCCCCTCCTTGTGTCTTTTTAGCATGTTTATCTCTGAGAGGGCAATACATACATGTGCCCCTACCACAGGTATTTTTGTTTGTAACCAAAGGAGCTGCCCCACCTCCTCATCCTCCAATAACTCATATTCCATTTCACCAACCACATGCACCTGGAGGAAGCCATATCCCATGATATATCAAATTCACACATAGCTATGTTTTGGGCATCTGTATTAGGAAGGAAATACATATGGCTGGTGTGGCAATTTCAGTTATGTGGTGCTCACTTTGAAGGCTTGGTCTGAACCTACAAGCACTGGAGTGCTTACTTTCACTGGAACAGTAGTACCTTTTCTTTGCTGGGTTAACTGTATGTGATGAGTTACCACCACTACCATTTCAGTGGTCTCTTGATCGCCACCTATCATTTACTCATATGGAGACCACCTGACAAACAGTTTTTGATTAAGCTCAAACACTGCTTTGTTTAATACAACCTTGTAATTTGTGTGTGGGAGTCAGTTTGCACAATGACTGTTTCAATAACCCATTCATCCTCTTGATCAAGCTGGATGCTTGTGGATGATAGGGAATGTGAAAGATCCCGTTGACATCATTCTGATTGGCTCACCCTTTATCTAGTAAAGTAGGTGCCATTGTCTGACTGTTTTTTCCACTGGCAATCCATATGGTTGAGTAATTTTCTGCAAAAGCTCCATATTCATATCATGATTTGCTGATTTAGAGGACAGTAAAATCAATTGATCGCTGTAAGTGTCGACAGGTGTGGCTACATATTGTAATCCACCAGGTCCCAAGGGTAAAAGACCAATGAAATCAATCTGCCTGTGAGGAATTGACTCCGCTGGGTTTTGAACCCTGGTCCCCAGGCTGCTGAACCTCTTCCCCACCACTGCACTAGCCTGCCTTTGGGAATTTCATTGAGATCTGATAACCTTGACTATGCTAGCAATAGTATTAGTGCCTAAGTCTCTTCAGCTGTGCCTGGTCAGGTGTCTGGTCCTTGGCCTATATAAGTCACTTCCTGTCAATGTACCATGCAAGATTATTGTGGTTCCTGTTCCCTTCAATAAAGCTTGTTCCTGTTTCACCTCCAATTTGGTGAATTGGATTATTGCTGACCTAGGCTGCTGGTCTCTAAAACCTTGTGATTCCTATATCATTACAGAATAATCTGGCCCTTTCATGGAGACCGCCGGGTCAGATTCTGAATTGGCCCAGCAGGTTGCTTTATTTGCAAGAACTGTGCAGACCCAGACCATTCAAGTGCTGCAGGACCAGGTAGCTGAACTGCAAAATAAAGTTTAGTCAATGCACAGTGAGTATACCAGCTACAGGGCACGTGATGTTGCGGCTGCTACTGTTACACCTGCACAAGATGCCCGTTTGGCCCTTCCAGAAAAGTTTGGAGGAGATTTAAGGGTTTCCTAAATCAATGCCGTTTGCTCTTCATGATGTTACCTCACCGATTTCCATCTGAAAGAGAGAAGGTGGGATTTATTTTCTCCCTATTCAAAGATGAAGCCCTGGCTTGGGGCTCTCCTCTTCTGGAAAAAGACAGTCCAGTCTTGGGTAATCTAAATTACTTTCCTGAGGCCATGTGCCTAGTTTTTGATGACCCCAATCGATGTGCTACAGCAGAAGCCACTCTCCTTTATTTGCATGAAGGGAGGGGCTCTGTGGCTGAATATGCTGCTGAATTCAGACAGTGGGTTGCTGATACTACCTGGAACCAATCAGCCCAGAGGTTCCACTTCAGAAAAGGTCTCTCAGAAGCTATAAAAGATGAGCTAGCTCGTGTTGATCTTCCTGCTGACTTTGATGCATTTGTGCGTTTGGCTATCCGTATTGATCGGAGACTGTCTGAAAGAAGATTGGAAAGACAGGGCTCTTTTAGACCAAGTGATACTCCTATTTCCTATTCAAGAATTTCTACTCCGACCCCTCAAACACCTACAGACTCTGAGCCAGAGGCAATGCAGGTAAATCTAATAAGAGGGCCATTATCCAATGAAGAAAAACAGTGGCGACGCACTCACAATTTATGCCTGTATTGTGGTAGTGCAGGGCACTATGCCATCAATTGCCCTAGCAAATCCAAAAGAACAATAGCTATGGCTGCTGAGGGTGCACAGATTTGACACCAATCCCAGATTTCAGATCAACTGGATTCTGTCACACAACCCTTGTTTTCTCTGGCTCATGGTGAAGAGGGTATGTTGACGCAACATCCTCATTTTGTGGTGCCTATCACGTTGCAATGTGGTGATCGTAAAATTTCAACTACAGCTATGATAGATTCTGGAGCAGGCGGAAACTTTATGGACATTAAATTTGCAGCAGGAAATAGAATTCAGTCTATCCCTAATTCTTCACCTGTGTAAATGGAGACAGTAGACAGTTCTCCACTTACGTCAGGCCCGGTTACACATGAGACTGTGCCCTTAAAGTTGACTCTGGAAGTGAATCACTATGAGGCTATATCTTTCCACCTAATTTACTCAACCCAATTTCCAGTGATTTAGGGGGTACCTTGGCTTGCTCTGCATTACCCACAGATTGATTGGAAGATCAGAACTTTTTCCTTTCCTTCAGAACACTGCTTAATGAATTGTCAACCCTCTAAGGTAACACCTGTTGCCACAACAATTAATGAAATGTTTGCTACAAACTTGATTAAGCTTCCTCTACAATATCGGGATTTTGCAGATGTCTGTGATAATAAGAATGCTGATCAGCTTCCACCCCACAGGCCTTATGATTGCCCAATAGAGCTGTTGCCTGGGGCTGCTATCCCATTTGGCCGTATATATTCCCTTTCTGAGCCTGAATTGAAAGCTCTTCGTGAATACAGACAAGAAAATCTTGCCAAAGGCTTTATTCGACCATCTACTTCTCCAGCAGGAGCTCCTATATTCTTTGTAGAAAAGAAAGATGTCAGCCTACGGCCATGCGTTGATTGCAGGGACATTAATAACATCACTGTTAAAAAACGCTACACCTTGCCTCTCATTCCTGAACTTTCGGAGAGACTTCGCTCAGCTAAAATATTTACGAAGCTTGATCTTCGGGGGGCATATATTCTGGTTCGCATAAGACCAAAGGATGAATGAAAAACAGCTTTCAGAACCAGGTACGGGCATTACGAATATCTAGTAATGCCATTTGGGCTGTGTAATGCCCCTGCAACTTTCCAGCATCTTATCATTGATGTACTACGAGATCTCCTGGATCAGTTTGTTGTGGCATATTTGGATGATATCCTAATATTTTCTGATAATCTTGAAAACCACAGAAAACAGGTCTGATTAGTTCTGGAGCGCCTTCCTACCCACCACCTATACATTAAACTGGAAAAATTTGAGTTTGAACAAACAGAAATTCAATTACTGGGGTATGTAATAACTCCCAAAGGTTTAAGTATGGACGCAAGTAAAATTAAAGCTGTGCTGGACTGGCCCATCCCCAAGAATGAAAAAGATATTCAGAGATTTTCCCGATTAAAGACTCTGTTTACATCTGCCCCCGTCCTGGTACATCCTCAGCCGGAATTACCATTTATTGTGGAAGTTGATGCTTCTGATTCAGCTGTTGGTGCTATACTGTCTCAAAGGACTGGACCTAAGATGCTGTTACATCCGTGTGCCTTCTATTCCCGCCAGATGGTGCCAGCAGAAAGAAACTATGACATAGGGAATATAGAACTATTGGCTATTTCCATTCCTGCAGTCACTGATCGGCTAACCACCTTACGAGATTCCCAAGACCTGTTGAAGGAGACTCTTTTGAAGGCTCAGGAATGTTACAAGAGAGCTGCATGGAACGGAGGCCCCAGTTTATCATGTTGGTGACAAGGTTTGGCTATCAACAAGGAATCTTAAGCTTAAGGTTCCTTCTCATAAATTGGGTCAGAGGTTCATGGAACCTTTTGAGATCATTGTTCAGATCAATGCTGTCACTTTTTGTTTGCAACTTCCAGATTCCATGAGAATACATCCGGTGTTCCACGTTGCACTGCTGAAACCTTTCCATGTCAACACTTTCCCTGGCCGAGCCCTGCCTGCCCCACCTCCAGTACTCCAGGATAGTGATGTCGCGAACATAAAAATTTCGGTTCGCGAACCGCGAACACGAACCGCCGCAAATGTTCGCGAACCGGCGAACCCGGCGGACCGCCATAGACTTCAATGGGGAGGCGGATTTTAAAACCCACAGGGACTCTTTGTGGCCACAATAGTGATGGGAAAGTTGTTTCAACGGGACTAACACCTGGACTGTGGCATGCCGGAGGGGGATCCATGGCAAAACTCCCACGGAAAATTACATAGTTGATGCAGAGTCTGGTTTTAAGCCATAAAGGGCATAAATTACCTAACATTCCTAAATTGTTTGGAATAACGTGCTTTAAAACATCAGGTATGATGTTGTATCGATCAGGTAGTGTAAGGGTTAGGCCCGCTTCACAGTGACAGACCAAACTCCCTGTTTAACGCACCGCAAACAACCACAAACAGTCCATTTGCACAACCGCAAGCTCCCCATTTGCACAAGGATGTAATTGTAGGTCTTTTCCTCCACCCAGCCACCAAGGGTCCGCGAAAGGTGACAACAAGCCCCCTGGGATGCCTGCTGTGTTTGGTCTTCCACCTCCTCAAAGCCACCTTCCTCCTCTGACTCTTCTTCTTCAGACTCCTCTCACTGCGTTGCCTCTCTCTGCATTATTATAAGGTGTGTTAAGTAGTACTACTCTTATCAGTTTAATACCTGTTACGTCACCTATCAGGGGACGTGTATAAGGCCTGGATTTTTGGAACCGGGAGATGGAAAAAGATGCTTGGTTGGTCGTATCACATCAATTTTGGGGCACGGCACGTGCAATCAAAGGTGCCACCAGATAGGAGTGGCGTGTTTGTAAGTACTACTCTTATCAGTTTAATGCCTGTTACAGCACCTATCAGGGAGCGTGTATAAGGCCTGGATTTTTGGAACCGGGAGATGTAAAAAGATACTTGGTTGGTCGTATCACTTCAAATTTGGGGCACGGCGCGTGCAATCAAAGGTGCCACCATGTAGGAGTGGCGTGTTTGTAAGTACTACTCTTATCAGTTTAATACCTGTTACAGCACCTATCAGGGGGCGTGTATAAAGCCTGGATTTTTGGGACCGGGAGATGGAAAAAGATGCTTGGTTGGTAGTATCACTTACATTTTGTGGCACGGCACGTGCAATCAAAGGTCCCACCATATAGGAGTGGCGTGTTTGTAAGTACTACTCTTATCAGTTTAATACCTGTTACAGCACCTATCAGGGGACGTGTATAAGGCCTGGATTTTTGGAACCGGGAGATGGAAAAAGATGCTTGGTTGGTCATATCACATCAATTTTGGGGCACGGCACGTGCAATCAAAGGTGCCACCAGATAGGAGTGGCGTGTTTGTAAGTACTACTCTTATCAGTTTAATGCCTGTTACAGCACCTATCAGGGAGCGTGTATAAGGCCTGGATTTTTAGAACCGGGAGATGGAAAAAGATGCTTGGTACGTCGTATAACTTCAAATTTGGGGCACTTTGTGACATTAGCTTCTTACGCTCAAACATGTCCTTTACAGGCACCTGACTGTGGGCAGATGAGCAGGAACTGCTCAAGGCGAGAGACGCAGTGGCGGATGGTTGAGAGGGGGCAAGGAGGACAGCAGTGGTTGATGTGGCTGATGATGCTGGACCAGGAGGAGGATGGCGGCTTTGAGTTTGTGTGCTGCTTGTACTCATGTGTTGGTCTGGAGTCACCCAAACATTAGGTCTCAACCTGTAGAGGATAAGGGAACCAGGCTACTCTAGACCTCATTCATCATTACAGGTTTTGACAGATTGGTACTATGCGTGTAAGCTACTGTGACAACAGATATGAGTGGCACTGTGCACTTGCAGAAGTTGGTAGAGTAGACGCTGTAGGTCTGACACACACGCTTGCAGACAACTAACTGCTATGCAATCTATTACAGTAGAACATTTTTTTTTGTTTTAAATGTACACTACTGTTACACCATATATGAGTGGTGTGTTAAGTAGTACTACCCCTATCAGTTTAATCCCTGTTATGTGCCTTTTTTTGGGTTTGGTTGATGAAGCCACAGTGCAGCACCAGAGGCCAGAAGAATTAGGCATGTACAGATGCCTGAAAAATTAGGTATTGTTGATCTTGCAGCGAGCAGAGAAGAAGGTAGGCCTGATTCAACGCCCCAGCCCCGCATACCCACACTCAGAGATTGAGGGGGGGACCCGAGAAGGCCACAGGCTGAAGATATAAAGGGGTGCCATCCCAAATAAGCACACAAGCGGGGACAAAGGTAGTGAAGGGGACATAGAGGCCCATGGACTGACGGTCGCCATCTTGGCAGGAAAAGGGCCCAGCAATTAAGCCAAACTGACCCAGCACAGGCAGCTACTTGAGTCAAACGCTGTATAATTACACCTTAATAAAGCTGAAACATGCAGCAGCAGGGATTCTAAACGGCCACACGGGGACAAGGAGGCTAACAGCCCCCACAGTCTCTGCACCACTCTTTTTAACAGATAACCCAAGGGGCTAACCAGGGACCTTGCCCACATAAAAAAAACTAAATTTTATTGGAGGAATTATTAGGGTCTTTACCCCCTAATAGAGGACATAATATACGGTATCTTTAGACTACCTGATGGCCAAACCTCCTTTAGCCCCAATGCTATCCAAGAAACATTTCAAAACTTCTATCAGACCATATATTCATCCCAATCCCGCTGCAGCGGATTTGACATAGAGTCCTTCCTACTACAGCAAGAAGTCCACAAAATATCGATTGCTGATTGGCTGGAATGTGTCTGATGACTGTGAGGTGCAGGGTCAAAGTTTGCTCAATGATAAAGTATAGGGGGCGGATCGAACATTGCATGTGTCCGCAGTTCGCCGCGAACTCGAACATGCTATGTTCGCCCGGAACAGTTCGCCGGCGAACTATTCACGACATCTCTACTCCAGGATCTTCCGCAACAAGCTTCAGTATCTGGTCAGCTGGAAAGGCTATGGTGAGGAGGAGAGTTCATGGGAACCAGTGGACAATATTCACGCTCCTGATCTTCTTCGGTCTTTTCATGTGCCGGGTAATGGGGCATCCAGAGGCTGCACCTATAGAGGCGGGGGTAATGTGAGGAATTGACTCTGCTGGGTTTTGAACCCTGTTCCCCAGGCTGCTGAACCTCTTCCCTACCACTGCGCCAGCCTGCCTTTGTGAATTTCATTGAGATCTGATAACCTTGACTAGCAATAGTATCAGTGTCTCTTCAGCTGTGCCTGGTCAGGTGTCTGGTCCTTGGCCTATATAAGGCACTTCCTGTCAATGTACCTTGACAGATTATTGTGGTTCCTGTTCCATTCAATAAAGCTTGTTCCTGTTTCACCTACAACTTGCTGAATTGGATTATTGCTGACCTAGGCTGCTGGTCTCCATGGTCTCCAAAACCTTGTGATTCCTATATCATTACACTGCCAGACTTGTACTGCTTTAGTCAGTCGATAAATGTGTCCTGCAGGAGCTTGAAGATGTTTCTTCTGATTAACTGCTGTACACACTGGACATTTCCCAAGCCAAAATCAGCATTATGGGTATGCCCTTTGCTTTAGCATACTCATAGGTACCTTATGCTCCTCTCTGTCCACTATATTAATGGGCTTATAAACTGATACATTCTAGCTCTTCCTTTCAAGAATTCTTCTCTGGGCCCAAACTGCTCACTGGATTGTCTAATAAATTCTCCTTATTTTGTTCTCCCACTTCTCTTGTATCCAGCAGACTTTGGATAACTGGTTCACTTCTTTATTTGCAAGTACATGCGAGTGTGCATCCACATAGCCACAACAATGTCCTGCACAAGGGCTGCATCCCATAGCTTCTGCCAGACTTTAGCACATCCCCAAATCGGTTTATTGTTTATAGTCCATTTATCTGCATGCCTTGAGGGCATCCATGCACTAAGACCTTTATAAATTGCCCAACTATCTGTATAGATAGACTAGACACTTCTTCTATCACAAGCATTACTGCAATAAGTCCAGCATATTGACTGAAGTGACCTTCTCCAGTCATGTGCAACACAGTACCCTTAGAGGTTTGATATGCAGCTGACGTCTATATATGGCCCTTGGCTGTAAGAATGGCTGATTATCTGTAAACCATGCATGCGTGCGGCTCTCCTCAGGCAGTGACTCCCACGCAACTGCCTCCTATGTTGGGCTTTGTATGAATTACAGGGATCACTACTTGGCCACATATTTGTTTAGATGCTTCAGCTGGGCTTTCACCTGACAACCCTCCTTTTTCCTGCAAGTACCATTTTCTGTAGTGTCTGTTTCTGGGCTATGGAAGGATGGACCCTGCCTTCAGCAATTCAGTATGAGCAGTCACAGGCTGTTGCTGGGTGGAGCTCTCCACATGTTGTAAGGCAGTATATGCCACAAAAAAAGTTGTTTCTCCAGGGGCTGTACTTTCACTCTGCAGGGAAGAAATGTTTGGACCAGTTGGTATCTTACAACCTCTGGGCTGAACATTCTTTTACCTCAAACACCATGACATTGCATGGTCTGTCGCTAAGACATCTAGGTAGAACGGAGAGTCCGGCATGACAGAGCCCAGAGAGTTCCCATCCAAAAACAGCTTCCTTCTTTGTTACATTGTAAATGGGACATAATATCACAACCAAATCTCCAGAATTGAAATTGCAAATATACTACATAAATAATCAACTTGGTTTTGTGAACAAAGATTTAAGAGGGATGTTGCCCACATCTGCTAGCTCTCTGGTGGCTGGGGAGGCCAATGCGGGACAGGCAGACTTGATCACAGTGGTTCCAAGTGAAAGTTTGCTCTGGGTTGGGAGCTGCAGTGACACAATTTCTTCTCCACCCCATTTTTGAAGAATCATAATGAAGAATAGAGTCGGTGCGAAGACACAGCCCTGCTTCACGCCGTTACTTTTTTGGGAAGGGCTTCGACAGGTCATGGCTGTGCCTGATTTGGCTGCACTGGTCTTCATGTAGCTGGATGATCATGTTAAGGAACTTTGGAGGGCATCTTATGCGTTCAAGGATTTGCCACAGACCCTTCCTGCTCAAAGTGTTTACAAACGCTTTAGTAAGGTTGACAAACATCATGCAAAGTCACTTGTGTTCTTGGCAAAAAACATGTCTGTAGTGCACCTGTTGGCTCTTAAACTACACTGACTCTCAGGTAGGAGTACTTCTGTGATAGTGGTCAGTCTGTTGAGGAGTATTCATGCGAGGATATTCCCTGAGAAGGAGAACATATGTGTTATAGATGCCTACCAGGGTATAAATTACTGCAAATAAACAACATATGAAGATAGCGAATACCCTCTTGTAGGAGCACTTAGGCCAAGGCAAGATAATCTAAAGTTTAAAATGGTAATCAAATCATGCACTCTTAAAAACCATACACATAAAGAGGTCATAAGTCCTGGTAATACACTAAGAGGTACACCATACCAGCCGACAATGCCAATTTCCTCCCGGAAACGACTCCGGGAGGTTCAGTAGCGTCGGGGAGGTCTGCCAGTGCAGACCTCCGTTAGTTTTTTTTGTTTTTTTTTTAGAGCGCGGATGGTTCCGCGGCCCAGCCAGGGCTGAAGGAGAGAAGGCCGGGGACATCGCGGGGAGGTAAGTTAAATGTATATTTAGATGTTTATTTGTGTATTTTATTTATTGTTTATATATTGTATTCATGTATTCATGTATTGTGTTTTTTTTTTTAACAGGGCCGCGCCGGAAGAGCTAAACAGTGACTGGACATGCTGTAAAGGTGAGTTGAATATTTAGAATGTATAGAATGTTTATTTATTTGATGTTAATGTTTTGTACTAATTTTTATTTTTTGTTTGACCCATAGGTTAGTGATCTGAAGCAACATCTTAAAGGTAAGTGGTCTTAATTTATTGATTTTAGCTTAGAATTAGGGTCTGTGTATGTAGTTAGGATTTTTTGTATATTAGATAGATAGGGGGATGTATTTGATATAGTTAGGATTTATTTTAAATTAAATAGATTGTATGTTAGATAGATAGGGGGTATTTGATTAGGACTATATGTAATATATTATATGTAATATATTATATGTAATATATTATATGTAATGTATGTAATGTCATGTATTGTATGTAATGTATGTAATGTATTATATGTAATATATTATATGTAATATATTATATTTAATATATTATATTTAATGTATGTAATGTCATGTATTGTATGTAATGTATGTAATGTATTATATGTAATATATTATATTTAATATATTATATTTAATGTATGTAATGTCATGTATTGTATGTAATGTATGTAATGTATTATATGTAATATATTATATGTAATATATTATATTTAATATATTATATTTAATGTATGTAATGTCATGTATTGTATTATATGTATGTAATGTATTGTGTTTATCTGTCTTTCCTTTTCAGGTGTGTAATTTTTTTATTTTCTGTAGTGGGGGGTGGGGTTGTAATGTATTTTTTTGTTTTCTGTAGTGGGGGGTGGGGTTGTAATTTTTATTTTTTCTGTACTGTAGGTTTTTTTGTTTTTTGTACTGTAGGTTTTTTGTTTTCTGTGCTGTAGGTTTATTGTTTTTTGTAATTAGAGTGTTGGGGAGGTTTATTAGGGGGTAGGTAGTGTAGGTAGGTAGTGTAAGTGTTAATAGATTAGTGTAGAGGGGGGTTAGTTTAGATTAAATGGTTTATTGGGGGTTATAGTGTAGTGTTTGTAGTTAGTGTCATGATGGTCCTTGAGGACCATCATGGCACTTATGTGGTTAATGTTGGGTTGTAACAGGCCCATAATGGTAATAATATACCCTTATGGGACTGATGGGGTTAAATAGAGCCTTATGGTGGTCTGTATTGACCACCATGAGTTAATGGGTTAATTAGAGCCTTATGGTGGTCTGTATTGACCACCATGAGTTAATGGGTTAATTTAGGCCTTATGGTGGTCTGTATTGACCACCATGAGTTAATGGGTTAATTAGAGCCTTATGGTGGTCTGTATTGACCACCATGAGTTAATGGGTTAATTTAGGCCTTATGGTGGTCTGTATTGACCACCATGAGTTAATGGGTTAATTAGAGCCTTATGGTGGTCTGTATTGACCACCATGAGTTAATGGGTTAATTTAGGCCTTATGGTGGTCTGGATTGACCATCATGAGTTAATGGGGTAATTATAGTTGCCTGGGGTTAATATTTTTAGTGCGAGTCCTTTCAGGACCTTTACGGTCCTTTGAGGACCCGCGAGGCGGGAAATTTAAAATTGAATTGCAGCAGGGTCACGATCGGTGCCGATCGGTGCCCCCCGCAGCAGGGGGTTTATATGGGGACACTTCGGGGTCCCCGATGGGGACCCCCAGCATAGAGGGGGGTTAATTTTAAGTGCCGCGGCCGGGATTGGGTAATAGTGTGCCGCGGTCCCTTTAAGGAGCCGCGGCGGGGAATTTAAAAGTTTTAAATGCAGCGGAGGGCCTGATCTATGCAGATCGGGGACCCCCCCTGCAATGGGTTTATGTGGGGACACTTCAGGGGTCCCGATGGGGACCCCCAGCATAGAGGGGGGTTCATTTTAAGTGCCGCGGCCGGGATTGGGTAATAGTGTGCCGCGGCCCCTTTAAGGAGCCGCGGCGGGGAATTTAAAAGTTTTAAATGCAGCAGGGCCTGATCGGTGCCGATCGGGGACCCCCGCTGCAAGGGGTTAATGTGTGGGGGCTGCGGGGGTTCCTATGGACCCCTGCAGCAAGGTGTTCATGTGAGGACACTTCGGGGGTCCCGACAGGGACCCCCGCATTGAGGGGGGGTTCATTTTAGGTGCCTAGGGGGGGGTTTGGAGTACCCCCCACGGCAGGGCTTATGTGGGGGACTGCCGCGGAGGTCCCTTTTAGGACCCCCGCAGCACTTGATGAGGAGTGGGAGCCTGCGATATCATCTCGCAGGCTGTCACTCCTCATGTACATTTACGCAGTGTAGATACGTACGGGCCTGCTGCGTAGCTCATACGTTGCTCGCAGCAGGGCTAATTTAATAGCATTGTAAGTTAGAGAAACTTTGCAGTACGTAGGGCTTAAGTAGAAGCCTCTTATTTACGAGGCTGGAATTTAATAGGGCCCTTGGATCAATAGATTGTCACTGAGAAGAGTTGTTAGGAAGGCACAAAAATATGTGCAGCCCCTACATCCTCCTCCGCTTTGCATCAGGGCCCCAATTCCCGTGATGGCTGCCCACCATCACCCTGGTGGTGGTGGTGGTGGGGGGGGGGGAAGAGGGGGAGGCATCCCCCCATGAGGCAGCAGAAACAGCAGTGGCTTTGTTGGTGGCGGAGGCGGAGGAATTGGGGGAGGAGAGAAGCAGCCGGGCTGCAGGTGGACAGGGGAAGGCTCCATGCAAGGATAGCGAGATCTCACTAAGGTGGGCCACATTCTCCTTGTGCGTGTAGTTCGGGGCCCTGTGTCTGCCCCCAGCCTCTTGCCCTTCCGACCGTGGACTGGGATCCTTTGCACCCTTGTCTGCCCCTGTAGTATATCAGTCTGGTCCCACTCACTAGAGTGACCCAGCCCCGGAATACTAGGAAATTCCCTTAACAGGAGAAACAGCAAACCCCAGACGTATGTTTCGGTCTTCATTGAGTCTTGTCAGTGAGGCGTAGCTGAATTCTCTACAGCACAGTGAACAAGGGGTCCACGTCTGGAGTCCCCTATACCTCGTAGGGAAATTAATCCCTAAGGGTAATTTGTTTAGATTTTCTCACCTTATGGGCGATAGGTGGAACCAGACTTGGACTCATTGCTCACTGTGCCTTAGGGAGGACAGCTGCACCTCACTGATGAGGCCCATAGAGGCCGAAAAGTGTCTGGGGTTTGCTGTTTGTCCTGTTCAGGGAGAATTGCCTGGTATTTCGGGACTGAATCACTCTTCTGAGTGAGACCAGACTGATGTACTACAGGATATTTCTCCCTGTGAAGGGCACAAATAAGCTAAAAGAGGCTGCTCTCTGAGTAGGTAACCAGACCTATAGAGCAAACCTATTAAGGTATTGCTCGCTCTCAGATGAGTACCTCTACTTTTTTGTTTATTTACAAATCATCTTTAATTGCAGTGGAAATGGCTTGGTGCTTTTTGGTGAAGTGGAATAAATGTAGTGTGGAGTTGCTAATTAAATACCTAGGTATTGTACTTTTTATATGCAAAATATGTAACTTGTATTTTACACGGAGCAGAGAGTGAATTTTCAAGATATCAATTAATGATTGAAGGAAACAAAGAGATTAAAACATTTGAATGTATGTTATCGCCAATCATTTTACAGTATTATATTTTTAGCCAGACACCTTGTTACTGTGAACTTGGTAGATCGTTCACTCTCCAAAATGTTATATTGATCTGTTTCAATTATTAGGATCAATACATAAGGCCTTCTACACCCTGCCTAACCCAATTCCCAATATTAAATTACTTCAGGACCACCTGAAAATGTATGTAAATTCACTAAAATGTATAACACTTATAAAGTTGAAAATCTAAATTCTTATGAAATGTGTCACTTAAGGCTATGTGTGACTTGCTGCTTCTGTTGTCGCTGTATGAGGGCCTTGTGGGTGTATTCTCGGGTTCTCTTGAGTGCTACATCTCATATTTAAAATAATCTTCCGTCCTTAAAACGGCTGTCTTGGGCATCACACATTGTCCCTACTTGCCAGTGCTAGATTGATGGGGAATAGGAAACAAAATAACTAGATTTTAAACTGAATGTAATCATTATTAAATAGATGACCTTTGCTTTTTCAATTGCAGGGACTTTCAAGGCTTTATTTTTGACTGGGCGGCATACTTGTTTGAACACAATTTCTGTGTTACAGAGTGATTCAATTGATCAAACCTGGCCAAAAGCTTTAACCATAAACCTTGCACCTGTAAGTAGCATTTCAGGGCATGACCATGATCAATTAAGCAAGGCCATAACTACCGATTTAGAAACAGCCAATAGTACATTTATTATTATTATTGTTTATTTGTATCCAATATATTCCGTAGCGCTATACATAAATTAAGTTACAGGCAATGACAAGTTCAAGATTCACACATTGCAATGAATGGAGGGCCCTGTCTTTGAGTTTGGAATCCGGTGTCCATAGCGCTTTCTCTAAAGCACCTTGCAGGATTGAGACTCGCCGACTTACAATCTAAAGGTTGAAGTTTGTATGTGGTACAGTAGGGAGAGAGTAGTGCTGAGCATGTTAGGGAGGAAGGTTATAGGCTTCTTTAAAGAGGTGCGTTTTTATTGAAGGTTTGAAGGATTGAAGGCAGGAGGATAGTGTGGTGAAGCGAGTTAAGGAGTTCCAGAGAATAGGGGCAGCATGAGAAAAGTCCTGGAGGCGAGAGTGAGAGGAGGTGACAAGAGTGGTAGAAAGAAGAAGGTCATTAGCAGAACAAAAATGGCATGTGGGGGAGTATTTGGAGATAAGAGCAGAGATGTATGTGGGGTGCGCTGTTGTTGAGGGCTTTATTAGTTAGGGTCAAGATTTTAAACTTTATTCTGGAGGCTAAGGGAAGCCATTGAAGTGATTGACAAAGAAGAGCTGCCGACACTGAAGGATGTGTACGGAAGATGAGTCTGGCAGAGGCATTCATTATGGATTGAAGTGGGGAGAGGCGAGTGATGGGCAGGCCAACAAGGAGCGAGTGGTAATAGTCAAAACGAGAAATGATGAGAGAGTGTATTAGAATCTTAGTAGTGTCTTGTGTAAGGTAATGGCGTATTTAGGATATGTTTTTAAGATGGAGAAGACAGGATTTGGTTAGAGACTGTATGTGTGGGATGAAAGAGAGGGCAGGGTCCAGTAGAACCCCGAGGCAAAGGGCTTGGGAGGTGGGAGTGATGATGGCATTGTTGACAGAGAGAGAGATTTGAGGAATTGAAGCTGTAGTGGAGGGTGGGAAGATTAAGAGTTCATTCTTAGACATGTTGAGTTTCAGATGGTGGGCAGACATCCAAGAGGATATACTAGAGAGGCAGTCGGAGACGTGTGCTAGAAGAGAGGGGGATATATCTGGTGCTGAGAGGTAGATGTGGGTGTCATCTGCATAGAGATGGTACTGGAACCCAAAAGAGTTTATTAGGGTGCCGAGTGAGGATGTGTAGATGGAGAAGAGGAGGGGGCCTAGGACTGATCCTTGGGGTACGCCAATAGACAAGAGGTGAGGAGAAGAAGATGGGCCAGAGAAGGAGACACTAAATGATCGTTTTTGTTGGTATGAACTGTATCAAAGGCGGCAGAGAGATCCAGAAGAAGCAAAATGGAAAAGTGGCCTTTAGACTTGGCGGTGAGCAGGTCATTGGTGACTTTTATGAGGGCTGTCTCTGTGGAGTGTTGGGGCCGAAAGCCGGATTGGAAGGTGTCCAGAAGAAAGTTAGAGGAGATGAAACTGGTAAGGCGGTTATAGAAGAGCCACTCCAGCAGTTTGGAAGCCAGGGGAAGTAGAGAGATAGGGCAATAGTTAGATCCCACGTCAGAATTGGATGAGGGTTTCTTGAGAGTGGGTGTAATTATGGAATGTTTTAGAGATGATGGAAACGTGCCAGTGTTTAGGGAAAGGTTGAAGATGTGTGTGAGAGCTGGGATTAGTGTAGTAGAGAGGGGAGGGATGAGCTGAGATGGAATAGGATCCAAAGGACAGGTAGTGAGGTGAGAGGATGATATTAGGATGGAGACTTCATCCTCTGTTGCAGGGGTAAAGTAGTTCAAAGTGGCTGTGGGAATAAGGAGGGGAGAAGATTGGGTGTTGGTGGTTAATTGAGAGGGTGGAGTGTGTGAGCCACGATTAGAGGAGAGTTAGTTGCGGATAGATTGAATTTTATGTGTCAAATGGTTGGCAAAGTTTTCAGCCGTGAGACAGGAAGGGATGGGAGGAGGTGGTGGGCGGAGGAGAGTATTGAAAGTGGCAAACAGACATTTGGGGTTAGAGGACAGAGTTGATAATAGTGATGTGAAGTAATGCTGTTTGGCCAGGTTAAGGGCAGAGGAGTAGGAACGTAGCATACACTTGTAGTGAAGGAAATCTGCTGTGGAGCGTGATTTCCTCCATAGTCATTCAGCAGTGCTGGAGCACTTCTGAATGTAACGTGTGTGTGTAGGGTGCCATGGTTGTGGATAAGATTGAGGGCGTCTGAGTGTAGTTATGGGGGCAAGGGTGTCAAGGGTGGAAGAGAGAGTAGAGTTGTAGTGTGAGGTGGCAGTGTCAGGGCAGTTGAGGTTGGTGATATTGCTGAGAAGAGGTTGGAGCACAGTGGAGAGCTGTGTAGGGTCGAGTGCTAGCAGGTTTCTGTGGGTTATTGTGGCTGGGGTTGAAGAAGAGCGATGGAAGGAAGACGTGGTGAGGTTGAAGGTAATGAGGTGATGGTCAGATAGAGGGAGATGGGGGATGACTGGATTGGAGGTATGGCTAATATTGGAGAAAATAAAGTCAAGAGAATGTCCAGCATGGTGAGTTGAAGAATCTGTAAGTTGTGAGAGACTGAGGGAAGAGGTGAGTGCAAGTAGTTTGGCAGCTGCTGGGGGTGTCAATGACAATGTTGAAGTCACCAAGTATCAGTGTGGAAATGTTGGAGGAAAGAAAGTGATCAAGAAATTGGCAGTGCCTGTAGGGGGGGGGGGGGGGCAATAGATTACAGAAACACATAGAGAGATAGGAGAGAAGAGGCGGATAGTATGAGCTTCAAAAGATGAAAATTGGAGGTGATATGTACAGCAAGAAGAAGGTAATACACCCACACCACCACCTTGTTTGTTCCCAGGTCTAGGTGTGTGACTGAGGTGAAAACCACCATTCGAGAGTGCTGCAGGGGAGGCAGTGTCTGAAGAGGAGAGCCTGGTTTCAGTGAAAGCCAGTAGATTGAGGGAGTTGGTAATGAAAAGGTCGTGAGTGAAAGTGAGTTTATTGCAGATAGATTGTGCATTCCAGAGGGAGCAGGAGAAAGGTAGAGTGGAGGTTTTGTGATGGGTATCAAATTCTGTTTTTTTTTGGTGTTTTCTGCCCTTGGAGAAGAGCGTGGCTGAAAGCAGGTAGAACTGGGGGAGGGACCTGGGTTAGGGGATATGTCTTAAGCAGCCAGGAGAAGGAGGAGTGAGAGTGAGAGAATATGGGAGTGGGACTTACAGTGATGTTTCTGCTTATGAGTGTTGGCGAGGGGATGAGATTGTGATTGGAGGAGGGAGAGTAGCTCATGGGAGCATAGAAGAGGAGATGAAAGCAAGGAAGGTGAGATGGTTATAGTATTGGGGGTGTGATATGGAGAGGCTGCAAATGAAAGTCTGAGAGAGAGGCAGTAGAAGATGAGAAGGAGAAAAAAGTGAGAGAGCATTTCGACACAGTGTGTAGGTGTAGGGAGTAGATGAGAAAAGGTGAGAAAGCAAAAAGAAAAATTGTTAGTGACAGAGATGGGAGAGTAGCTGGGTTGTGTGTAATATATATATATATATATATATATATATATATATATATATATATATATATATATATTTAACTTTTTTGTATTAAATTAATTAATTACTTTGAAGCAGGTGATGCTGAGTAAGCAGGTGTAAGTCAGGTGGGTATCTATAAATTGAGACAAAGCAAGGGTGGGTGGGAGTGGGGCAGGGAGGGAGGGCAGAGAAAGCAAAGCAGTGTGAGCAAAAGCCAGTGGAGAAGTTACAAGATGGTTGCTGGAGGCTGAAACAAAGAAGAGGATGTGAGATATAGTTTGGAACTAGCCCAGTATTTAAGAATTTAAAAGGAGCATTTGGTGCAGACAGATAGTAAGGTGTGAAGGGCGTGGGGAGATGGTGGTGAAGAAACACAGTGTAGAAAGCTTACAGTTTAACAAAGTAGAAATAAAGTTACTATGTGAACAAAAAATATATCAGATATGGATATTCATAATGAATGTTACAGGAGGATACAGTAGAGTAAAAGGTGAATCATTGAGATGGCTGTAGATACCTTGTAGCAGTGTGAGCAAAAGCCAGAGGAGAAGTTACAAGATGGTTGCTGGTGGCTTGTAGCAGTGTGAGCAAAAGCAAGAGGAGAAGTTACAAGATGGTTGCTGGAGGCTGAAACAAAGAAGAGGATGTAATGAGACCATCATCATGACGGCAGTAAAACATGGAGGTTAAACGTCAATCAATTAGCGCTTAGAAGTCCTATAAGCGATCTGACTCGAAATCCGGCAATGTACAAAATGATAAAAATGAATGACGATACTGTTCTAGTCAATGTGGGTTCACCTGATATGTATTACGTCCTTGATTACCGAGACTGATGACATGGAAATGAAACAGAATAAAATAATTTTTATTGCATATTTGCGAGCTGTTGTGCAATTAATTCTAATGTCTTTCAGTCTGTAACCCACAAATCTTTTGCGGGGAGCTAAAAGACTCCAAGTGAATAGCAAATTAGTTTACAGACTACGTTATGGGCTCCAGTATATAACAATTGCTCAATTGAATAGGGTCTGTATATTGTATTTTTTCACGGGACATTCAGTTTTGCATTATTAAATATATATATTTAACTAAATATACATGCATCAAATATCACATAGCTGAAAACGTGACAGTAATTTTCCTGAAAGAAAATAGCCACTGCAGCTTCCAATAAAGCACTTTGCAGCCTACAGGAAACTTGGTTAATCCAGTGTGCCTGCACATCATTGGAAGGTATTAGCTTGCTATTATGTATATACATCTATTCATTTTTAGTATTTCCTTGAAAGATTGGGGACATCATAGAGCCTCCATCTGAATGTCTCATATTATATGTTTTCATTTTATTATAAAATATTATACCAAATGGTTAATCGTGGGTTTCACAATAAATTTTGGCATTGATGCCAATATACTGTGTAGCTTTTAAATGCTTGATATTAAACCAGGCATTTTCACATTACATTTACGTTACATTTTGACAATGGTTATTATAATGAAATTTGAGCAGTTATTGAAAATTTAATCTGCAATGACACTGACCTTTCCTTAACCTCTTTGCTTTTGAAGTCATTATGTGAGCAGTAGATGAGTGAAAGTATTAAATCATTATCTCAACATATCAATTCTTGCTAAGTTATTAAAAATTAAACTGAAAGTCAACTCTAAAAGCCAGTTAAATCAACAAAAATGCATTACATTAGTATGTATACTTGAGGTTTAAGGCACGTTCTGGGTTATTATGACGGCAGCTTAACTTTAGATCCAGGGATTTATTGCTTATTTATTGTTTCCACACATTGAGTTTTTTTTACATTTTAAAACATAAATGTATAATTAGCTTTTAAAACACACAAACTCAACTGACTGAGAAAAGAAAACATTAAGTAACAGACATGTCCATAGGATGGTACCCATTCAGGGTGCATAATCTAAAGTTTTTTTAATTGTACTATTACAAGGAAAAAATCCTTGTAGCATTGTAATATAACTTTGTTTAAACGGACAGACCATCGCAGAAATGTTGGTCAAGTCCTAACTGCACAGAAGAATCAGCAGACTTTCAGAAGTCCATTTCAGCCTTATGCTATTCTTCAGAAAAGTGTCACTGATCTCCCAAGGCACAGCAAGCAATTATTTCATGTGTGTAGTACTCTGTAAAACTGAGACAGGCCCAGATCCAGCATCAGAAATCTTGGGGCTAAGAAAACATGTAATACCCAGGGACCCCCTACATGACTTACACCGATATTAGCCATGAATAATCAGAATATTGCAGTATGTAGTGATACCTTTTTTATTAGACAAACATATTCATAATATAGTGATGATCTTTTGAGAGATAAACCTCTCTTTATCAAGTCAAAAATGAATACTGATAAAAATATGTATAGCAGTAGAAAAGTGGATAGAAAAAAAGAGGAAAACGAAAAAATAAAATAGGGAAAAAAAACATTGGGCAAGAAACACAGACCAACATTGTAAATAATGTCCTGATCAGTATGTGTGTCTTTAGATCTGGTTTTAGATAAGAACACAGCAGAGCCAAAATTTAGACCCATGAATTCCCCCACAGTTTATTGTGGAGTGTCAATTATAAAACATGTAGATAGTGGGATAAAAAACTTAAATCAATATTTAGTCCAGTGCTATATTACATTTTTTATAATTTTCAATTAGAAAGTTTTTCGCTGTTGGATAGTTTTGAAACTGAGTATTTTGATTTTCAGGTTTTGGATGGAGTGGTTATTCTGGATGAAATGGTGACCAACTGGGGTACAGTAGTCTTCATAGTGCTTTTTTATGGAAAGCCTCTGTAGATTCACCCTCAAGTGTAATTTTTGACTGGTTTACCGAGTGTAACAACCCCTTTCACATACAGTACATTGTCATATGTACACTACATTAAATGATGTGCATTTATATGACCCTCTGATGTTACAGTCTTGTTATTATGTGTAGCTGTGCCATATTTGCAGATATGTTGACATAGTTTGTAGCAATTTTTATTACAGCGATTTTTATTGCAAGGTTTATTGCAATTTTCTCTGTTATGCTGTTCATTGGCCAATCTTCTGTTTACCAATATTTGTCTAAATGCAAGAATGGGGGATTTGGGGAATATATGTTTCAATTCTGCATCCTCTGTTAGCAGTGGCTGTAAAGCCTTCAATATTTTGCATATTCCTTCTAGAGTGGGGTGGTATGTGGTGACCAGTGGTGTACGTGAAGTTGTTTCATTAGTTTTGTATTGTAACAGGTGTTCCCGGGATGTTCTGATGGCAGAGGTTACTTTCTGGGCGATAAGACAGGGTTTGAAATCCTTCTGTCTGAAAGAGGCAGAACGTGTTTATCATGGTCCTCAGTGTTCGAACAAATGATGTGACATCTGACAGCCTAACTATGAATTATCTTTGTTTAGTATGGGAGGGATGGAAGATTGTGGAGGTAACTGCATCTGTCCGTAGGTTTTCTATACACTGATAAGTTACGTTTGCCATTTGTGATGGAAATGGTAGTGTCCAGAAAGATAACCTGTTCTGCAGAGTAGTCTATTTTAAGTTTAATAGTGGGGTGAAAGCTTTTAAATGAATTGTGCAAGTCTTTGAAGTTTGTTTCCCTTCTGACCATATGATGAATAGATTGTCTATGTCACGGTAGTATCTGTAGGGTTTGTGGACATATGTGGACAGAAATCTCTATTCCAGGTCGACTATAAATAGGTTTGCACATTGTGGTGCCATTTTGCTACCCATTGGAGTCCCCATTATTTATAGGTAAACATGTTGGTTGAATGTGAAAGTTGTGGGTCAGGATATATTCTAGTAGTTTGGCGATGGTATCAGTGTTATATTTGTGGTTCTGAATATGTGTAGGGAGAAACTTCATGTATGCTTCAGTGCCATCTTTGTGTGGAATGTTGCTGTAAAGAGATCCCACATCCATGTTTACAAGTAGTATGTTAGCAGGTAGGAGTTTGTTAAGAAAGTCAGTGGTGTCTTGTATATAGCTGTTTTTAACTAGTGGCTTAAGGATATTTTCAACAAGGCCAGATAACTGTTCAGATAACTGTTCAGGCTGTGTGTCCATACCAGTAAATATTTGGTCTCCCTGGGTTGCCTGATTTGTGGATCTTTGGCAGCATGTAGAAAGTCCCAGTTGTAGGATGGTGGGTAGAAGCTGCTCCAATTCTTCTTGCACATTCTTGGGGAACGTTTGAATGAGTTTTGTAAGTTGGATGATGTATTCCTCTGTAGGGTCCTGGTTCAATTTATTGTAGTAGGTATTGTCTGTCAGTTGTATGTTTCCTTCTTGTGTGTAGTGCTCTGTGTTTATAATCACAACTGTGTCACCTTTGTCTACTGGTTTAATGGTGATTTGCTTTGTTTTTTATTGCAGCTCTTTCTAATGGAGAGAGATTGTTTAAGTCTCTTTTCTGTTGGGATGTAACTAAGGATGCAGTTCTCAGGTGAAAGCTTTCTAGGTAACTGTCCAGTTTAGGGTTACATCCAGGTGGTGGAGTGAACTGTGTGTTCTTTTTATTTTCTTTAACAAAGAGGTAACCACACCATCATTGGATTACAACAGAAAGAAAAAGAACACACAGATGAGCTTTCAAGAGATAAACCTCTCTTTAACATAGAGGATACAACACTATCATTGGATTACATTCTTATACGGACACTGGACTAAATATTGATTTAAGTTTTCTATCCCACTATTAACCTTTTTTTAAATTCCACATGCCCCCTGTTCAATTGTTGTTTTTCTAATCCACAAACTGTGGGGGAACATATGTCTCTAACTTATGACTCTGCTGTGTTCTTATCTAAAATTTGATCAACAGACACATAGATCCTATCAGGACAGTATTTACAATACTGATCTACATTTCTTATCTCTGGCCGATGTTTTTTTTCCCTATTTTTTTTCTGTTTTCTCTCTTTTTCTATCCACTTTCCCACTGCTATATCAACCCTCCCACATGCGCGCCGGGTCAAGGAGCAGAGGCCGGAGCACAAAGAGGTAAGTGAGGTGAGGGGGGGGGGGGGTATTTAGGGGGGTTTAGGTGGAGGAGGGGGAATGAGGGGGGTGTATGCTGAGGAGGGGGGTTTAGGTTGAGGTGGGGGGAGGGAAAGAGACACGGGGAGGTAGAGAGACACACGGGGGGGTTAGAGACACACAGGGGGGTTAGACACACGGGGGGGTGGTTAGAGACACACCGGGGGGGGGGGTTAGAGACACAAGGGGGAGAGTGACTAGATTATAAGCTGAGCGGGCCCTTTTTTGCCTTAAAAAAAGGCTGAAAAAATGGAGTTCACCAGAGCTTCACAGGTTGCCACTGAAGTCTTCTTCCACTCCTCCATGATGACATAATGGAGCTGGTGGATGTTAGAGACCTTGTACTCCCCCACCTTCAATGTTAGGATGCCCCACAGATGTTCAATAGGGTTTAGGTCTGGAGACATGCTTGGACAGTCCATCACCTTTACCTTCAGCTTCTTTAGCAAGGCAGTGGTTGTCTTGGAGGTGTGTTTTGGGGTCGTTATCATGTTGGAATACTGCCCTGCGGCTCAGTCTCAGAAGGGAGGAGATCATGCTCTGCTTCAGTATGTCACAGTACATGTTGGCATTCATGGTTCCCTCAATGAACTGTAGCTCCCCTGTGCCAGCAGCACTCATGCAGGCCCAGACCAAACATATATACACATATGGATTTATGTGTATACAGTGCCTTGCAAGAGAATTCATTCACCTTGACTTTTTACCTATTTTGTTACATTACAGCCTTAATTTCAATGTTTTGTTAATCTGAATTGTATGTGATGGATCAGAACACAATAGTCTAAGTTGGTGGAGTGAAATGTGGAAAATATTTACATAAAAGTATTTTTTAGAAATAGAATAGAAAATTGGCATGTGCATATGTATTCACCCTCTTTGTTATGAAGCCCATAAAAAGCTCTGATGCAACCAAATACCTTCAGAAGTCCCATAATTAGAGAAATGATGTCCACCTGTGTGTAATCTAAATGTCACATGATCTGTCATTTGATATACACACCTTTTTTGAAAGCCCCAGAGGCTGCAACACCTAAGCAAGAGGCACCACTAACCAAACACTGCCATGAAGACCAAGTAAGCGACAATTTTGTTGAGAAGTACTAGTCAGGGTTAGGTTATAAAATATAGAATATAATAATATTCCCCAGGAGCACCATCAAATCTCTCATAACCAAATGGAAACACATGGCACAACAGCAAACCTGCCCAGAGACGGCCGCCCAACGAAACTCATAGCCCGGGCAAGGAGGGCATTAATCAGAGTGGCAGCACAGAGACCTGAGGTAACCCTGGAGGATCTTCAGAGTTCCACAGCAGAGCCTGTAGTATCTGTACATCGGACGACAATAAGCCATACGCTCCATAGAGTTGGGCTTTATGGCAGAGTGGCCAGAAGAAAGCCATTACTTTCAGCAAAAACAAAATGGCACATTTTGAATTTGTGAAAAGGCATATGGGAGACTGCCAAAATGTATGGAGGAATGTGCTCTGGTCTGATGAGACTAAAATTTAACCTTTTGGCCATCAAAGAAAACGCTATATCTGGTACAAACCCAACACATCACATCACCCAAAGAACACCATCCCCACAGTGAAACATGGTGGTGGCAGCATCATGCTGTGGGGATGTTCTTCAGCAGCCGGAACTGGGAAACTGTTGAGGGAACAGATGAATGGTGCTAAACAGAGTTGAGGGAAAGATGAATGGTGCTAAATACAGGGATATTCTTGAGCAAAACCTGTACCACTCTGTGAGCGATTTGAGGCTAGGATGGAGGTTCACCTTAAAGAAGGACAATGACACCAAACACACTGCTAAAGCAACACTTGAGTGGTTTAAGGGGACACATGTTAATGTGTTGTAATGGCTTAGTCAAAGCCCAGACCTCAATCCAATAGAAAATCTGTGGCCAGACTTAAAGATTGCTGTTAACAATAGCAAACCATCCAACTTGAAGGAGCTGGCGCAGTTTTGCAAGGAGAAAAGGGTCAAAACTCCCAGTGGTAAGATGTGGCAAGCTCATAGAGACTTATCCAAAGCGACTTGGAGCTGTGATTGCTGCAAAATGTGGCTCTACAGTTATGCACATTGACCTTTTCAGTTTTTTTTTCCTATTTGTTGTTTGCTTCACAATAAAAATATATAAACATCTTCAAAGTTGTAGGCATGTTTTGTAAATTAAATGATGCAAATCCTCAGCAAATCCATGTTAATTCCAGGTTGTGAAGCAACAAACCACGAAAAATGCCAAGGGGGTTGAATACTTTTACAAGGCACTGTAAATGTAATCAGTGTGTTTTTCAAATCGGCTATAGTGGGCTTTGTGCACATGATCATACAGTGAGTTAGACACTGATCATCAGCAGGGCAGCTAGGCAGTACAGCATGTGCATGACCCGCAACGTGGTATGGGACCTCCGCTACCAAAAGGTGATCTGACCTCCCTAGAGGTAAGCTGATTCTCTCTCCCTCCCTCCCTCTCTCTCTCTCTCTCTCTCTCTATCTATCTATCTATCTATCTATATTTGGAGGCCCAAATTATTTTGCACCTTCTCAGTCCCCTCACTGACCTCACCTGTCCTGACATTGCCACCTCACATTTTAACATGACTCTTATTTCCACCCTTGACACTCTGGCCCCCATAACCACACACAGACACCCTTGCTCTTATCCACAAACATGGCACACTGCACAAACACAATACATTCAGAGATGCTCAAACACTGCTGAATGACTATGGAGAAAATCTTGAACTTCAGCAGACTTACTTCATTACAAGTTTATGTTGCTCTCCTACTTCTCTGCCCTCAACCTTGCCAAAAGCACTATTTTACATCAATAATATCTAATCCTTACTCTAACCCCAAACGTTTGTTTGCCACTTTCAACATGCTCCTCTGCCCATCACCACCTCCAGTCCCTTCTTGTCTCATGGTTGAATACTTTGTCAGCTATTTTAAGCTTAACATTGAAAACATTTGCAGCAAACTCTCCTCATACAATACGTCCTCTCAACTAACTGACAACACCCAGCCTTCACCCTTACCCAGTCCCACAGCCACTATGCACTCCTTTGACCTTGTAACAGAGGATGAAGTCTTCAGCCTACTATCAACCTCTTACCTTACTACCTGTCCTCTAGATCCTATTACATTACAGCTAATCCCTCCCCTCTCTACCACACTTATCCCTGCTCTCACACATCTCTTCATTCTTTCCCTAAATTTTGGCACAATTCTTTAAAACATGCCATAATTATACCAATTCTTAAGAAACCATCATCTGACACTGATTCTGCAACTAAGTACTATCTCTCTACTTCCCCTGACTTCCAATCTGCTTGAGCAGCGCGTCTACAATTGCCCTCACCAATTTATTTCCTCCAACTCCGTTCTTGACACCGCCAAATCCGTCTTCCGGTCTTAACACTCTACTGAGACAGCTCACACAAATGTCACTAATGACTTGCTCACCGCCAAATCAAATGGTCACTTTTCTATTCTATTTCTTCTGGATATTTCTGCTGCCTTGATATAGTTGACCACCCTTTCTAATCCTAATTTTCTGCTTCCTTGGAATCAGAGATACTGCTCTCTCATGGTTTACATCACACCTTCAAGATTGAACATTTAGTGTCTCCTTTTCTGGCATCTCTTCTTCTCCTCTGTCTGTTGGCGTACCCCAAGGTTCAGTTCTAGCCCCTCTCCTATTCTCCATCTATACATCCTCGCTTGGTACCCTAATAAAAGATCTTTTGGATTTCAGCATCATCTCTATGCAGATGACACTCAAATCTACCTCTCAGCACCTGAGCCTCTCAAGCATATCCTCCTGAATGTCCCCCAACCATCTCAAACTCAAGATGTCTAAGACTGAACTCCTAATCTTCCCACCATCTACGACAGCATCAATTCCTCACGTCTCTCTCACTGCCAACAACATCATCACTGCCACCTCCCAAGCACATTGTCTTGGGGTTCTACTGGACTCTGCGTTCTCTTTCATTCCTTACATACAGTCACTAACAAAATCTTGTCTTTACAATTTAAAAACATTTCCACAGTATGTCACTACCTTACACAAGACACAACTAAGATTCTAATACATTCTCTCATCATATCTCGTCTTGACTAAGGCAACTCGCTTCTTGCTGGTTTGCCCACCACCTGGCCTCCAGAATAAAATTAAAAATCATGACCCTAACATACAAAGCCCTCAACAGCACTGCACCCTTTTATATCTCTGCTTTCATCTCCAAATATTCCCCCACCCGCCCTCTTCACTCTGCTAATGACCTTCTTCTTTCCTCCTCTCTCATCACCACCTCTCACTCTCACCTTTAGAGCTTTTCTTGTGCTCCCCCTATTCTCTGAAACTCCTTGCCTCGCTCCAGTAGACTATCCTCCTGCCTCAAATCCTTCAAAACCTCATAAAAAATGCATCTGTTTAAAGAAGCCTATCACCGCCCAAGTTAACAAGCACAATGCATCTTTTACCCTCCGGCACCACACCCAAACCCTTTAGATTATAAGTCTGCGAGTTTTCAATCTTGCATGGTACTTTGGGAAAGCACTTTGGACAATGGATTCTAAGCTCAAAGACAGGGCTGTCCATTTTTTGCAATTTGTTAATATTGCTTTGCCTTGAACACAATCCATGTTGGAGTGTTACAAATAAATAACAATAGTAATAATAATAATAATAGCTGCATAGTGAGTTTAATTTGTAGATGCAATTCTATTTGTTGGATAATCAGTTAACATCTGTTTGGAATTAGAAATGCACTAATTTGGTTCTACTGTATTTCTGGAGCCACGTGTTCTAAGGTGCACCGTATTGGCCAATTTTTGTATGTATCACATCTTAGAAAATTCAGCTATTATAATAGATTCTTTAATTGATCAAGAAATATTCTCTAATTGATCTTCATCTGAGCCTACTTTTTGATAGCATTTTTATTATATACAAATATTTATATAAATACACATTCCTACAGTTCATGATCATATATGGTTCTACCATTTTGACTGAATAAAATATTTGTTACCAGTTGTTATTTTTTGAGAACTTTCAGTTATGAATGTTTTTATTTTACATTTTGGGTCTAGTCATTTACTATACTGGTCATTCAAAATGATTACAGATTAAAACAGATTTTTTTTTTTAAAGGAATCAAGCGGCCCACACGTGTCAATCACTGCTGCTTTATAACAACAACCATCATCAGAAAAACATTACTAAACAATCATGGACTAGAATATATTTACTGATTTTTGAATATTGCATTAATTCTGGAATGCGGGTCCGATTGTAACCCATAACTCAAACTCATAAGGGATTGAAATCTAACCTCCATTTTTCAGTGACATAAGGATGACAATCTCTTTTATCATTGGGTCCGTCAAAACCCGTAACTACAGGTTTGACTAATTGATCATGTTCACGGCCGCACATGCAAAATGCGCAAGAATGGTTTATAAGTTTGGATGTCGGCCGCTTAGCTAATTTTATCGCACTGTAACTCCGCAAAATTTCAAGCCCACAGGCTTGCGGCTGTAACAGTGCCGATATGGACATGGAATTTAATATGGCCCAATGTCTCTCTGAGTACTATTTCCCCTGACTCATTCTAAAGTCACTAGTGCAGAGCTGCCGCTTAGCTCCTGTGCATACAGCAAAACTTCTTAGAGAGAGAAAGAGAGAGGGATGGTATAGAGTTAATTAGTAGCAATAAAAAAATATCAACTGATAATAATAATAATAATAACAAATTAGTTAGGCATTAAAGGTATCATCTTTTTACCACTTTTGTTATTTTAAATACATTTTTAAAAAGAGAAATAAATGCTCTGTGTCTAATAACTTTACCTGATTCATTACATTTAATTTGCAATACTCTTACTCTCTACTTAGTCTTGACATTATTCTCTAGTTGTACAGTAACATTTCTCCCTCTTGTGCTAGCATTTTATAAAATGTATCTTCTATCACCCCCTCCTTCCTGAAACCTGGCTAAGGCATCTCTCAGCCTCCTACTTTCTCTGCTGTGTTTTGTCAATATATGCCTTTTAAGCTAGATAGCTCTACATCATGCTGAACTACAGGCAGTAGGTATGTCTGCAGTAATGCAGAAGAGTTATATTAATGATTAGAATCAGTGAGAAAAGTTTTCATTTGTTTTGATTTGTCTCCGTTAAATAGAGTATGGAGGATTATCACTAGGCTAAATACAATACAGTTCTTTACTACACGTTTTCACTAAACGTCTCATCACTTCGGAAGCCAGTACGATCAGGGTATTTTATGGGTGTGTTGGAGATGTCCTGTATATAAAACACTATCAGTGATCATCATTACAGTATTAACAAAAGACTTATGACCATGCGATAAAGATTTATGACCACCACAATTCATCCATTATTATTATTATTAGTATTTTTTTTGCAAAACGCAAACATATTGCATAGCTCTGTACAGCGGTTAAATATACAAAGAAAAAAAAAATACAATAGAATACAATATTAAACACATTCCAGAAAGAAGAGGATCTTTGAGATTAACATCTTACATATATGGGCCCCTATTAAATTGTACAAATTATACTTACTTTTGCCTGTAAAGTTACTGCTATTAAATTGGCCTCTTTTAGCTATCCGCAATTGATCTGCGCGTTACAGGCTGAAAATCCCAATTGTTGTCAAAATCGTAAATCCGACCCAGCTAAGCGTCTGATCTGTCTATTAATTTGCTATATATCCTCAATCCCGCAATTGTTTACAAACCCGTAAATGGCAAATGTAGCTAAAATCCTACAAGTACTAGAGAGGACTCGCAACGGGGTTAAACCCCTGTTCGTAGCACTGTAAAATCAAATAAAAAATCAATATTGCACCTTAAAAGACGGGGAAAGCGATGTAAGACATTAGAATTAATTGAACAACAGTCTCAAGCTTGCAAATCAGTAATACAAAATTATTGTTTTGATGTGTAATTTCCATGTTATATCGATCCCGGCAATCAATGGGTTAATGCATATCATTTAATTTTCATGGACTAGAATAGCAGATTTACTTTTGATTTTTTTAGATTGCAACATTTCTGTATTGCGAGCCCAATCGCATATCGGACGGCTAAACACTAATTGATTGTAGTTTAACCTCCATGTTTTACTGATGTCATGATGACGATCTTAATTACTATTGGCTGTTTCTAAATCGGAAGTTACTGCCTTGCTACTTCCTGAAATGCTACTTATGGGTGCATGGTTTACGGTTCTGGATTTCGGCCAGGTAGTTGCAGGCTTGTTCAATTTAATCGCTGTGTAACTGCTGCAAATTTCAAGCCTGCAGACTTACGGGCTGTGAAGGCAACTGTGGGCTTGGAACTTAATAGGGGCTAAAGAGAGACATAAACAAAAGGTGAGGTAAGTAAAAGGAAGAATGACAAATCATAGGTAGGTGTGTGTGATCTAGAGGCAAAGGAAAAAAGGTAAATGCAACTAAAGAAATGACAGCTAAAAACTGAATCTACAGAATGGATGGTATTAGGCCCAGTGTCTTTGCTTGAGTCTCTGCAGAAATGGCTGCTCAGTCCTGGTGGTAAATGCAACTGAGGAAATGACAGTTGGAAATTGAATCTGCAGAATGGATGACATGAGGGCCATTGTTTTTGCTTAAGTCTCTGCAGAAATGGCATCCAGCATCACAACTGTAAGTCCTATGTAGTGCATTTTCCAAGAATTATAATTATAATAATATAATTATAATTATAATAAAAGGAATATATTTATCATCAAAATAGAAATTGCAGAGCAGTTACCAAACAGTGTTCTCCCCAGGAATCTTCAGCTACCAAGCAGCACAAATGAGCTGGCGGGCACGCCTGTCCTACATCCATCCCTCAAATTGGGCGGCATTCAAAAAGGGCACAGCGGAGTGCCTGCCCAAAGTGACCTTGGGAGAGCACTGCCAAACATAATGCAATAATAAATGTATTCATAATTTTTTTTAAGTATCTTTCAGTGAATATCTAAAATTACAGTATCAATTAAATATATTGTAAGTGGTTGTGCTATGTATAAAGAATAACCGTACGGCTATGTCAGGCATACTGCATATTGACATTTCTATGTATCTGTGCTCACAATTACATGGTACTGCACTAGTAACTTGAGGCAGCCTGCTTCACCCTGAAAATATGATGACCTAGGTTTGTTATAGGCCTGAGTTTTGCTTACCTAGCTATAAATACATCAGTGTTCTCATGCATCAAGTGACAAACTGACAATTTTAAGTCTCTTTGACTTATAATGATACAACAATAATTGTTTTAATATATTTACTCATTTGTTACCAAATATGAACATGAAAACAAAAAGGGAAACAATATAAACATAAAAAAAGAATACAAATTATATTTAGTATGATCATATTATATATAATTTCCAGATATAAACTCTTTTCCAACTTTTAAAATGTTTTACAAAGTTGTGCATTTTCTTGGTCCTACCATATTTCTCTATAACCTGACATCTGTGAGTTTGCAGAAAACTGCTTTTAAACGAGTTGGTGCCATGTGGCAAATGGAACAACTGTGATTCTAAAAACATTCATATGTATCTATTGGACACAGTCACTATGAGATGATGAGTGGAACCTATCTATTAATGGAAGAGAGAACAGGTGGTAATTCATTATGAACATTCACATAGAATTTTCTTTTGCTTGAATTTTCTAGCTTATTAAAGGGAAAAAATGGTGATGAGGCTTTAATGAATAAAACAGACAAATTGTAAAATGCCAGTTTGACTTGCATCCAGTTAGCTGCTCTGCTCATTTTAAAGTTAGGAGAAAACTGGTAAAATACATTAATGGATCCTTTCAGATATCAGATTTGCTTTTAGATTCATTTTTTCCATCACCCGACCTAACATTCTTAATTTAAAAGGCTATTTAGGTCCAAAATGATGTTTTAAAGCATTTCCAGGACTTCCCTCTGCCGTAGCAGTACTGCCTGCAGGAGCAAACTATTGCACAGATCATTTAGCTCACAATCGACATAAAGGGCCTCAGTGGCTTTATTTTTATCTTCAGCTGGAAATGAGAGGCACATTAAACCACAGAGGCCGAACATCAACTCCAACAGAGGATGCATTCTATGTTCTTGTGTGAATAATGCTATGTCTACGCTTTATGTTTTAAGTGATACTAAAGCTGTTTAGATAAATATGAATACAGTGATACGAAGATGGCCTATATTTATCAAACAAAAAGAAAAAATAAATACATATAACAGCATCATGTTGGAGTGTGCTATTATATGTACTACATGATTTCAAATGTTGGCACAATAAAAAGGAGACTGAAAAGATTTCAACATGGTAAAAAAAAGGAAAAAAACGAGGAGAGGGGGCAGAAAGAAAAAAAACCAAAAGGCAATTAGATTATGACACCAAATTTTAACCCAAGAAAAAAGGGACAGAAATTCATTATTAGTGATCAGGATTATGAGTTAAAAGTTATAAACTTGTCAGAAATAGAATTAAAGCAGGATCATATCTTTGCCTGTTCTACAGGTTTTAACTTCTGCTCCTCCCCTCACAATCAAATACTTTTTCTGCTATTAATGATCTTTAAAGACCACTGTACAATGGAAAAAAAATATGTGTTTGAAAACTTTAAGTCTGACATAATTAAGAGCATAATTAACCATGAAAATATAGATACATTTAGTTTACAATTAGAGAACATTTTTATACCTCTGCAGGACCTTAAAGGGATCCATGACATATAGATGAAGTTGCGTATGTGTGAGGAGTGTTTACATTTATGGAGATCACTGGTTATATTGAATGATTCAAGGTGTCTGCTTCTCGGCCAGTGATGGGGAGAAGCGTAGTGTCAATTTCAATTTTATACGAATATATAAAAAAGGCTCTGGATTTCTGCCTGTTCCCTTTTCCTGAACATGCCCATCATCCAACTCTCAGGAAGTGATATTACAAGCACAAAATGGATTCCTGTACTCATAAACAGGGTCTTCAACAATTCAGATTATGTTGATAGTTTTGTAAATACCTGAACAAATCTTATTTCAGTTTTAACCAACATTGATCTACTCAACATAAAGTCACTTTAAAGGTTTTAGAGGATTTATTAGTGAAACTGAATAATAGAATCAATAATTCTGACAATAAACATTTCAATCAACCTGTAGGTAAAGACATCACTCAACTTCAACTGAGAAAATCTATACACAATTTATCAAATGGGGAAATTATTACCTGACACGAGATCTTTACTGATCTCATAATTAAACCATCTAATAAAGGTGGAAATATTGTTTTATGGCCAATTATTGTGTATATGGAGGAGGCTAATAAACAAGAGGCACTAGCAGGTATTTAATATTGTTTTTTAATCCTACTAATCAGTATTTAGAAATTTATAATAGGATTATTAGAAAAAGACTAAAAGTTGCAACTCTATATCTTCATCCAAATCTACATAAAATTAAGGGCTGTCCATCGGGTAGACTCATAGTATCAGGTAGAGGAAGGATAGCAGAAAATGGCAGTAAATATATAGATGAGAGACTAACACAATATTTGATCAGTTTGCCTTCATATGTAAGGGATACTTTTGAAAGTGTTGAAACAATTAGAGGACTTAACTGTTAGAC
The DNA here is from genome assembly GCA_027410445.1 of Discoglossus pictus. Lineage (NCBI taxonomy): Eukaryota > Metazoa > Chordata > Amphibia > Anura > Alytidae > Discoglossus > Discoglossus pictus. The sequence continues at coordinate 449,817,045 of CM050163.1, forward strand.
AAGGTATTTGTCACTGTTGATGCCGAATCTTTGTATTCTTGTACTGAATATTTTTTGTCATGCACCTCCACAAACAAACAAATCATAATGCTTTTGTAATTTGTTTAACAAGCCCATCATACTCCCCAATCACAATGTGCTGATTAGGTACTAGGAAAGAGAGCTGAGTAAATATGGTGATGGGTTACAGTGCATATTCACTACTGATGTGATGACTTAAAGAACCACTGTAGACTTTGAAAAAACTTCACATGCTGGCAAAGTATATAACAAACTAACAACAGTAGCAGCTATGCGAGAAAGGAACATAACACATTTTTTTTAGATATTTAGCTGACTCTGCTTGTATCATGGGGGATTCCATATTTAGCACATTGAATGTCATTGTGGGATCACCTATGTAAAAAAAACAGAGCGACAATTGAGATGCAATGTCATGTCTGTTGCATGGCCTGTACACTTAAGAAATTCAAAATGTTTAACATTTTGGGGGATTCATCATATCCTAGTAAATATTAGGAGAGTTGATATTGAACTGCAACTCTTAGAGAAAGACACTTGCTGTATTTTTTATCATTTTTTTAATCCAGACAGTTTAAATGAAGTATTTGCATTCTCTGCCTACATATAACATGTACAATATTAACTTCATATATATTAATATTTATAATAATAATAATAGTTTTCTCCTTTTTCTGATAACCCTTTAATGTAAAAAAAACAGAAATGTATAATCATTAGCTTTGGTTAAAAAAGTATGCACCACAACCACCTTCAATATAATTACAGTGACTAGGTGAACATAAACACATCTCAATTAATCTATTTGATGCAAAAATTATGAGATTTTAGTTAAAATCATTGTAAATTATAATGATTGTACCAGTACTAAACAGTCTCAAGTTAACACTTTTACCTCCAGAAGGAGTTACAATTTATTTAAGTTGCCGAGTGCATTATGAATGATTTTGCCAAACATATTGACGTTGATTTTGAGTATAATGTCTAAAAAACTGTGATGTGATATCAAAGAAGTATTGTCAGAGAATTATAAAACCTTGCAGGCAGTTTGAATTATGTAGAAAAGAGATAAAATTCATCTAATTGAACCTTTTACTATAAATGTAAAGAAAATGCATATCTCTGATGACTTTAATGAGGCCTTGCTATTTGTGATTGAAATGCACGATCTGATGACAATAGTTACAGCAGTGTATGGACAAGAACTTGTTCGAATGAACACTCTGGATTACACAGGGAACCTGAGCGATAGTCATAGCACATGCTTTGATCATATGATTAAAGCAAGCAAATCAAAGCAAGAGAGGGTATTTTCACAAGATTACAAATTATTTATTACGATTTGGATTTGCTGATGTCTTTGAGCAATAAAATATATTAATAATAGCAATTTCCTATGTTTCATTTGTGAGCACAAATAACAAAGATTGTTTTAGAACAGTAATTTGAGTCACAGTGAATTGCTATACATTCTATAATATATATTTTTTTAACTTTAGTGTGTACTCATAGCAATTACTCTAACTACCTGCCGTCAAAAATGACGGCAATAAAATAGTATGGCTGGGAATGCTGTTTGCCACACAATGTGAGTCTCTGACACTCTTAACCTTTTTGCTATCTACAAAGAAGTACAAAAATTGTAATACAATTTTTTTTTTTTTTACGTTGAACTTGTATTTGAAGAACTGTCAAACCATAGTTTTTTAACAATATTAACTGTTTAATTGTCAGGTATGCAGGAATAATATAAGAATGGATGAATTGTGTATGAATACGTATTTTAAACCATTACATCAAGCTTTGTAACATGGAAGTTATATTTGAAACAGTGGTCGACAAATTATGTTTAACAACTAGCGACTTGCCCGTCAAAAAATGACAGCAATAAAATTGTAAGGCAGGTAATGCTATTTGCCACACAATGTAAGTCTTTTGGTCCTCTGAGTACCTTTGGAGGTCATTGCGAGCCTCGGGCTGAGCTCATTGCGAGACTTTCCCCTGGTGTACTTTTGGTTCTGTGAGCACCCTGTGCATTCAGTGGGAGCCCCGCGATGAGCGCCTTTGGTATTTTTATTTTTTAGATATATATATATTTTTTATAATAATTACCATAATTCATTAATTAAATAACAAATTAATATACTTGACCTATTTGTAATTATTATATCCAGCAATCAATATCCTATCGTGTTTTTCGATGTGCGCAGTTCGGCCGTTAAGTTCGTATTTCCTTTTCAAAGTGTTACGGCCATAATATTTGAAGGCGTTTTTTTCAAAGTGCTACAGGTCTTGCGCTGTCAATTGTGTATTTGAGTTTTCTGTTGATCTGTAGTCCCGCAGGTCGTAGGTATCATGCTTCAGTCGTGCGGTGTAGTAGAGATGAGCACCTACGACGCTCATCTCCACCAGTGTAGTGAGCGCCTTCGGTGCTCCCTTCCAAAGTTGTGCACGGTTGTAGGGATGCACGCCTATGGCGCTCATCTCCACCAGCTCAGTGAGCGCCTTTGGCGCTCCCTGCCAAAGTCATGCGGGGTCATAGGGATGATCGCCTTTGGCGCTCATCTCCACCAGTGCAAGGAGCGCCTTCACCGTTCCTTGCCTGGCCACAACCATGGCCCTCGCTTCACGAGCCCGCAGTTTTAACATTGCGTTACCAATGTTTTTTGGCAAGCCCGCGCTGCTGAGAACTATATATGTGATACTAACATTTTTAATTCTGAGGTATGCCTGAGTAACAATAGGTCAAATTTGTATGAATGAGTATTTTAAACTGTTACAGAATGCTTCTTAACATGCAACTTGTAGTTGAACTACTGGTAAAGCACATAGGTATTGAATCCAGAGGAAGGCAAACAGTAAAAAAAAAACATTGTAACTTAGCCCTTTAACTGGCGATCGGATTACTCCCTGGATCAATCCTCTATATTTAATTATACTGTTACATTTTGAACAAATGATTATGCTCCTACTGACATAAACCCTAATAAGATCCAATAAAACGACTTTTCAAAACTTGTAAAATACAATATTAACAATGCAAACATTAACATACTCTAATAACATTTAAACTACAATTGTAAAAAAAAACAGTGATCTTGAATATTGAATCCAGAGGAAGGCAAACCAAAAAAACCCCAGTGAAACTTGGTCAATTGTTTCAAAGTGTTGAAAAAATGAATTCCTTCATGACCCCATTAACCGACAATTGTATGACTCCCTGGATCAATACTCTGTTTGTAATTAAACATGTAAATTTAACAACAAATGGTCATCATTGTACTAACATGAACTCTTAATTATATAGAATGAATCAACTTTCTCCACCTTTTAAAATACAATTTTAACATTCCAAGCAGTAACTTAATGTAGTAACATGTAACCTTGAATTTTTACGAAAATACAACATAACTGTTTTGTGGGGCCAATCATGTGAAAAGACCACTTCCAAGACATTCCATTTTTTTATTTTGTTGTAAGTGGTTCCTTTGAAAAGAGCCCATCAGACTTGTAAGTTTGTCTATGATTAATTACCACTTTTTATTCTTGTTTTATTTTTTTTTTACTTTTTTATGTTGTTCTTTTAGTTCTGGAAAATGGCAGATAGAGTTTACTAAGTGAAATAGTGGTCCTCTAAAAAGAGTCCCAGTGACATTCTTGTTCGTCCTGGTAGTAAAACCAAACTTCTCTATATTTTTTGCCATTTTATAGAGTTTCAAAGGTTAAATAGTGGTCCTCTAAAAAGAACCAGAGTGACATGAACTTTTGTCCTCCAAAAAAACCCACTGTTCTCTATGTTTGCAGAACCTCATAGTACACAATGTTTTGGTAAAAATGCGTCCATAAACACATTTTAATTATTGTATTTGAGGCAATAATTATGAGATTTAAGTTAAAATCATTGTGAAATATAAGGAGTTACAATGGGCCTCATTCTATTAGCGGCCGCAGCCGTTGCGGGGCCGCAAGGACCGGCCGCAAGCTATTCGGCTATTCTATTCCCTTACGGCCGGGGATTCCGGCAGGCTTGCGGCCGGCGCCTTGCTATCTCTTGCGGCCGCTCGCGCCGGAGGAAAGCCTTTGATCTAAAACGGCCGCAAGAGATTTGCAATTCAATTGCTCCGGGAACCCTCTCTGCAAGGCTAAAAGCGAGCCGCAGCTTACTTGCAGGAAAGAGGTCTCGCTAGCACCAATTAAGCACATAAAATAGCTCAAATAAAGCCATCCTGCACTTTGAGAAGACTATAAAGGGATTTTAGGTGTTAGAAAAAATAGCACATAATTATCCTGTACTCAAATCCGTAAAATATTTTATTTTTAATATCCGTAAAATATCCATGTAAAAAGTCCAGAGTGCTTGGAGCACTTCAGACACACCCACGCCGCAGCCGGAAAATAAACAGTTAATTTGAACTCGGGTTTGGGCAGATGTGCAAGCTTGAGAGTGGGTTCCTTTTAATCCTCATGTCCCCCAATATGATCCCTAGCATTTACAGAGCTGTACAGTGCAGGCTTGAATTTATTTTTGAGTTTTTATATTTCACAGCTTACGGCCGGTTCAAAGATATGCGGCCGGCCGTAAGAGGAGATCCTTGCGGGGCCGTATAATAGAATCGCGAGTTAACTGAACCCCCGCAAGGAATCGCAGCCTTACGGCCGATTTACGGCCGATAATAGAATGAGGCCCAATGTATTTAAGTTGCTGGGTGCATTATGAATTATGTAGTCAAATATATTGATATTGATTTTGAGTAAAATGTATAAAAAACTGTGCTGTGATATCAAAGAAGTATTGTTAGATATATAAAACCTTGCAGGCACTTTAAATTGTGTAGAAATTTGATAAAATTAGTCTAATTGAACCTTCACTTTAAATGAAAAGAAAATGCATATCTCTGATACCTTTAATGAGGCCTTGCTATTTGTGATTGAAATGCACGTCTGGCACGATCTGATGACAATAGTTACAGCAGTGTATGGACAAGAACTTGTTCGAATGAACACTCTGGATTACACAGGGAACCTGAGCGATAGTCATAGCACATGCTTTGATCATATGATTAAAGCAAGCAAATCAAAGCAAGAGAGGGTATTTTCACAAGATTACAAATTATTTATTACGATTTGGATTTGCTGATGTCTTTGAGCAATAAAATATATTAATAATAGCAATTTCCTATGTTTCATTTGTGAGCACGAATAACAAAGATTGTTTTAGAACAGTAATTTGAGTCACAGTGAATTGCTATACATTCTAAAATATATATTTTTTTAACTTTAGTGTGTACTCATAGCAATTACTCTAACTCCCTGTATAGTTATATAAAAGCAAAGACATACAGAGTAATTTCCTAATAGTTTTTTACACTTTTAGCATTCTCTATTCCATATGCAATATTACTTATATCCGATTAGGCAAAATATTAAGCGCTTCTAATAATGACATACAACTAGCGATTTGCCTGTCAAAAATGACGGCAATAAAATCGTAAAGCTGGGAATGCTGTTTGCCACACAATGTGAGTCTCTGACACTCTTAACCTTTTTGTTATCTACAAAGAAGTACAACAATTGTAATAAATGTTTTTATTTTTTTAACATTGAACTTATATTTGAAGAACTGTCAAACCATGTTTATTTAACAATATTAACCTTTTTAGATGTCAAGTATGCAGGAATAATATAAGAAGGGAGGAATTGTGTATGTATAAGTATTTTAAACCATTACATAAAGCTGTTATAAATAAATGTTATATTTGAAACAGTGGTCAACCAATTATGTTTAACAACTAGCGACTTGCCTGTCAAAAAATGACAACAATAAAATTGTAAGGCAGGTAATGCTGTTTGCCACACAATGTAAGGCTTCTGGTCCTCTTAGTACCTTTGGCGCTCATTGCGAGGCTCTCCCCTGGTGTACTTTTGGATCTGTGAGCACCCTGTGCGTTCAGTGTGAGCCCCACGATGAGCGCCTTCGGCTGACCTGAGGTGTAAGTGTCATTAATGTGGCAAGTGTGCTGTGTAAATAGGCTGCTTGGTAATGTTATTAGTTTCAAGTTAGTGTTGTAAAATGGCGGTGATTGTGTATGCGTTAGTGTAGTTTATAATAGTGTATTTTGTACCTTGTACGTTACTGGGTAGAAGTCGTATGTGCCCTGGCAGTGTTTTGCGTGCTTAGGGGTCATGTAGCCTCGTTTTCGTTCTTTTCATTTCCCAATGTATTGGGTAAAAATGCATCCATCCTCTAATAAATCTCCCTGACTTTGGTTTTCTTGAACATGAACTTTAATTTCCTCTGGATTGTTTCATCTGGAAAAATCAACATAGAGTTGTCCATGGGTAAATATAGGTTCCTGTAAAGAAATGCCCACAGACTTAAAAGTTTTTCCTTGTAATTTATTAATGATTTATTAATTTATTAATGATGAGAAATTATCTCCTTTGAAGGACAAAAGGCAAATTACTCTCACTTGGAGCCAAATCAATTCTCGGTATAAGAACTGGTTCGCCTTTATGGGTACCAGTCATCATTTCTGCATGTATAAAGTGATCTTTTAAATCCTGCACAATTAATCTGGTGCCATTACAAAGTCCTTTTTTGGGATTCATATTTCTCAGTAGCATGACAATTGCCCATTTTTTAAGTTGCAAAACATGTTGTGGCATTCAAGAGGGAGTTAAAGTATTGATAAATTCGATAGAAAAGTTGGATTCACTGTCTTGGTCATCATCCAGAACCGAATATGCACTATAGTACAGTTTTTTTGGTGCATTGATGAATTTTAAAATTTCGTTATTCAGATTCAAGGCTCTATTTTTTTATGTTAATATCACTTTGTTTGCAATGTCTGAGTAATCGTCGTTATTGATTGTATTTAGAATGATTGCCTATATCATTTGTGGTGGAATTTCTACGGTGTCATGAGGTATGTTATATATTTGTGGATGTTTTCCTTCTCCAATTTGAATTAGCCATTTATTTAATTCATATTGGCCTTGAGATCTCATATTTTTTCTAATTTTAGGTGTGTAAATATTTTCCACAGTTTACTTGTCTTCATACATATTTCGACAATGTCAGTCCTATTTCCATGTGGCACAACAGGTAATGTTTGCCTAAAGTCTCCTCCTAACAACATGACCTTTCCACCAAATGGTAATTAATTATCCATAACTTCTTTTAATAATTGATCAATACATTGCAGGGCATGACATGACATCATTGTAGCCTCATCTATTATAATCAATTTTGTTTTTTATTTTTTGGCTTGTAATAAATGAATTCGAATATCCGACATTGATGTTTCTAAAATGGTAACCGGCAGTTTAAATCCACTATGCACAGTTCTGCCACCTTCTAACAAAAGTGCGGAAATTCCAGCAAATGGCAGTGCTATTTGATCTTGTGCTTGAATGTAACTCATCAAACAATTATACAGGTACGTTTTTCCTGATCCACCAGGGCCATCGAGGTAGAAATAATGGTCTTTGACCATTTCATAATCTGTTGCATTTGTGACGGTGTTAAACGCTTGCAATTGTGATGCATTTAAAGTTGAAATTTTTTTTTGTGTTTTTTGTTGTTGAAGCTCAGTGTCATAGTCATTAAAGTTAATTTCATCTACAAGTCCTGGATCAGGCAAATTAAAACTTGCACAATTTAATCCATGGGCCAGAAATATTTCTTGAATTTTCATTAATGCTCTTAATAGTGCAATGGGCTCATTGTAGCATTTCAAATAGTCTTCACGTATATTTAATTTAAATGTTTTCCACAATGCTAATGCATCAGGTACATTGCAAAAGATGCAAATGAATGCAAATTGTTCTCTCATTTGCTTTGGCATTTGACATAGTGCTGCTTCTTTCAAACACCTCCCATTCGGTATCATCTGCTATGAAGTCTTGATGTCTTGCAGCTAATTGGAAAGTATCAAAAACTATGTCAATTCACTGTGCGTAAATGTTCATAACTTTTTGCACCTGGAACATGTAAAATAATTAATCTTAAACTGAAAAGTTCAATGTCTCTTGGACTGACGGTATAAATTCTATAATTCATTTTATGAGTACGTTTTTTTCGTTGTCGCCATTGGCCATTTACGAATACATAGTGATATGGAATCTCAATGTATAAAACTTGTATGGCCTCAGTGTCCTGACAATTTAATTGAAACCAAGCAGTAAGTGTTGTTGCTCAAAGCTAATTTTGTACTAAAGCATTTCTTTCATTCCCTGCAGTAAAGCAAATGAATTGACCTTGAGGCAAATGTACAGCTAAACGATACACAGTATGGGACTGATCATGCATCTCAAATTTGAGAAGACGCCACAGGAGCACTGACAGAGCGAGCATCTAAATAATTAGAATGTTCGTCATGTAAAAATGGATTGTCAAGTTCATTTTGTGCACCTTGCACATCAACAGTTGCTGCATCATATCCTTTGTCTATATATTTATACACATATTTTATGGATTTGATAGAAGTGCAAGCTTCCACATTTATGTGTGCATTGTACTCCATCAGCAAATGTGGATTGTATGGTTCTACATAACTATTATTGACCTTCTGGCTATGAATAATAGCAGTTCATCCTTGTCTTCTTTTATACACAGGGTATCCATCCCAATTTGCATAAGTCTGCATTTTAAATTGTTTTGGTAATTCTTTTGCTCATTTTTTATTTTCCATACATCGTGAATTTGGATTGGTATCTCCACATGGACCATGAATCATTCTGTGTGTTACAATGTCATAACGTTTTGAATATTTTTCTGGATGTGGCAGTTCAGCAGTAATTACTGAATCCACTCCCTCTGCAGTATTCAATTTACTTTTTTCTTGCAGGATTAAAAGTATGTGAGCATGTGGCAGGGCTCTTCTTTGAAATTCAATGGTATAAACAAAAGCCACACATTTTCCAAATAACTCTGCTTTAGTTATTTCATTTAATCAGGAATTGAGTTTTATTTTGAATACTCTTGCCACTAAATTTGGCCGGTCAAAAATAATTTGGCCAAGTTTGAAATTTTCCTTGATCTCTGGCTATTGTGGATTACATGTGAATGTAATGATTCAATTTTTTTTTTCCAAATTTTGGCACAATAGCCATGGCATCATTGTATCTTTCTCGCATATTGCGGGTAGATTCCTCGAAAGTGGATGGCAAAATGATTGCTCTACCAGCTGTCAATCCACAATATTATTATATGCTAAGCTTGTTTTGTTGAAATTTGATAACATTTGGATTATTTGCTTTGACTTGTAGATGTGAATCAATAATCCATTGTTGTGTGAGTTTTTCCCACATAAAATAGGATTAAAATGATTGTGAATAGCAGTTTGTGCCACTTTATATTCCAGCATAGAAATATTGTTTCTAACATGAACTTTACTATTGGGATAACTTTGTAATTGTAATTGTGGTTCCCATCCTGGCTCACCATCTGGAAAGAAAATTGGATATGTCATTGGATCCAAATTACAACTTAATAAACTGATGTTTATAAAAGGTTGGTCTTCATTGCCTGGATATATTCTAATATCCAGTTCATTATCATTTTTTTTAAAGACCATGGCAACCTAATTTACTGTTGGTAAATTATACCGTCTTTGATCAGTATTGTGATCTCTTTTCAAAACCATATTTACTCTTGGCATTGGCAATTGATTTATTTGAGCATGTTCCTGTTGTTGTTTTTCAACCTCTGCAATTTTTTTGCTCTCCTTTTTGTGGTTGTAAATGTGAAGTGCGGTGGTAAATTTGTCCTTGAACTCTAAAACAGTAAGGACCATGTCCTGGGACATTTTCTGCTAATGTAGCACCCATTGAAGAAAATGAAATTGCACTGTTATAAGACCTGATGTTTTTATTTAAATTAATATAATTTGGAAATGTTGGATCACTCATTATACTTTCTAAAAATTCAGGAAATGTGTGTCTTTGTGGAAGTCTTACCTTTCCTTTCTGACAGCAACTAATAAACTCCCCATCAGTTGATCTTTCCTTCAGAAAATGATAGGCCCCACAAAACTGACAAACCACATTCATTAATCCACAATAATGAGTGTCTACTGTTAGTGATGTAAATAAAGGACTATCCTGAGCTTCCTGAACATAGCTATCAGTACCAGTGTGTATATCAACATTGGTGTCATGAGCCAATATTGGGTCATTAGCCAATGTTTCACAGACATGTTTTTGTTTATTTTTTCTCACACTCAGTTTGTCCATTTTTCTTTTATTGGCAAGTCTCTGTCTGCCTTCTTCTCTTAGTCTTTGGGAAGTCTCAGGGGACTGTGCATCTCCTTTGCTGCTCTTCTTTTCCGTTCTTTCTTTGTTTCTGCTTTGCCCGCCATTTTAATCTGGAATTGTAAATACAGGCTTTCAATTGTAATTTTTTCTTTTATAGCAAACAGCACATTCTTAAAAAAAATTCTTAGTTACCTGAACTATTTAAGGAGTAACTTCCTTTCCACTTTTTGATGGTGTTGAAGTTATATTATTTTCTGTCTTCAAATCTGTAAGATATATAATGTATTTTTTATTGTACATACATTCATTAAGTAATCAATAACTTTAACCAAAATACTTAATCATGTTTTGATAAAGAAGGGCATCATTAAATCATATACCTGTAATGGTGATGTAATTGCAAATGAAATGCTGCAGAGCTCAGGGTTTGTGTTCATGCAGGTCCAGCGTTCACAGAGATGAGCAAACTGTAAAATGACATGAAAAGCATTGTTAATGTTTGTATTCAATTAATTCATCAATCAATGAAAGTATCATGTTTAATTTGCATACATGCAAAACGTAATGGCCTAAGCATCAATATGAAATTTATCAGGTGTCAGGAGGATAAAACACTGATTTCAATCTGTAACTGCTTTGAGGGTCCTATCCCTGTCAGGCAATGAGTATTGATATAAATAGTGCAGTATAAAATATATCTTTTTTTACTGCAGTGTAAAATATAATTTTTATTGAGGTCCAGAGCATAATAAACTGATGTAAGTAATTGCACTGTAAAGTATATTTTTTTTACTGCAGTTTAAAATATATATATCTTTTCGAGGTCTCAGAGCATAATAAAGTAATTTAAGTAAGATCAGTGCTAAATATACATTTGTTGAGGTCTCAGTGAATAATAATAAAACTGATTGAAGTAAGTGCACTACAACATTTCCTTATTTGTAACTGCTGTGTAAAATATAAATTTATTTTATTTCAGGGTCCTATTTCTGTCATGCAATGAGCATTAATACATCGATGTAAGTGTAGTGTAAAATATTGTAATTATTAATTAATTAATTAATTAATTGACGTTAATGAATAAGTGTTTTAGGAAGACTTAAACATAATACAGATATCTAACTGCAGTATAAAAGAGCTTTTTTTTTAGTGCAGTGGAATTTTTTTTGTTTGTAATTAGCAATTAATAAATGAATTTGAGATTATTAATAAATTAATTAATGAATAAACGTATTATAAAGAGCTAATCATAATACAGATATATAACTGCAGTGTAAAATATACATTTTTTTCCTGCAGTATAAAACATATTTCAGGGTCCTATTGCTATCAGGCAATGAGCATTAATACATATATATAAGTGTAGTGTAAAATATAGTAATTCTTAATTAATTAATTAATTGCTGTTAATGAATAAGGCCCTCATTCAATTGTGATTTGGCCAATTGAATAGGGCTCTAAATAAGCACATAGCATATTTATTTTAAAGAAGTTTTTAGTTAGTGAAATACTTGCTTTTGGATAGATGTTTACTAACTAAAAACTTCTTTAAAATAAATATGCTATGTGCTTATTTAGAGCCCTATTCAATTGGCCAAATCACAATTGAATGAGGGCCCATGTGTATTAGGAAGACTTAAGCATAATACAGACATATAACTGCAGTGTAAAAGACACCTTTTTTTTAGTGCAGTGTCCAAACATTTTTTTTTTCTAATTTGCAATTAATACATTAATTTGACATTATTCATAAATTAATTAATGAATACATGTATGATGAAGAGGTAAGCATAATACAGTTTTTTAATTAAGTAATTATTAATGATTAATGTACATTAATAATTACGTAATAAATGAATAAATGTATTAGAAAGAGCGAAGCATACTAAAGATATATAAATACAATGTAAACTATACATTTTTTTGTGCAGTGGAAGATATTTTTTATATTTTCTTTAAAATTTATATTAATAATTAATTAACAAATACATTAATATACTTTACCTATAATTAATAGCCAGCAATCAATATCCTGAAGAGCTAACAATCTCTTTGGATTTTTCGGCAGCAGAAAATGTCAAGCCAGACTGTCATCACCTGAGGAGAAAGTGTCAACAATGTGGAAAGTGTGCAGTATAAAGAGGTTACATGCGCAAGACCAAACCGTTTTTTTAGGTGGGAAAGCCGCCATTTCAGAATCGTAATGTTTTGATTTGCAAGTTAGTGCAGTAAAATGGCGTCATTTTCTGTCCCCCCTCCTCGCAAGCATTTTCTGTCCCCCCTAATAGTGTATTTAGTACCTTGTACATGCCTGGGTAAAAGTCGCACATCCCTGGCTGTGTTTTGTGCGTTTCGGGGTTGTGTAGCCTCATTTAAAGAAAATTGGGCCGCCATTTTTTTTCTTGCTTATCCGATTTTCAAATGCCGAAACTGCTTAAATTCAAATTAAATTTGCGTGCAACCTCACTCCCAGACGTCCAGACGTGTGCTGTGTGTGATTTTTTTAAATGTATTTTTGTTATTTATCTGTGGTTTTGGTGTTTTTCGATGTACGAGGTTTCGGCCGTTAACTTCATATTTTTTCAACCTCGTAATTTTTTTATTTTTCTAAGTCTGGCGGCTAGTATTTTGTTTTGTAAGTCCCACTTTTCTCGGTTGTGTTTTACTGACATGGAGGCGCCGTGGAGCTTTCACCTCCGGAAATGCGGACACTCGATTCGAGAGGTCCGCATTTGCGGCCTGCAATCAGCCTTTGGCTCATTGCAGTTTATGTCCACCTCCTCAAATGCGGCCCCTTGCTTCGCGAGGTCCGCATTTGTGACCAGAACTACAGCTCGCAAAGCGTGACGACAACTTGCAGTTTGACAATTATAATATGTGATGGATGTCAATAATGTATAAAATTATACATTCCAATGACATCATAATAATTTGTTTTAATATTTGGGATCAATATATTTTTATCATGGTTACCTATGTGTCATGAATTGGGGTACTTATAGATAGATATATTTTTCCTCATACATTTCTTATGATTCCAAACAAAATGTCCACATAACAAAAGCAATTACCGTATTTTTCGCCGTATAAGACGCACTTTTTCTTCCCCAAAACTGGGGGAGGAAAGTTGGTGCATCTTATACGGCGAATATACCTTTTCAAACTGCCTCTGTCCTCTTGATCTCACCCCAGCGCTTCCTACCAGCATCGCGTCGGCCGGTGCGTCCTAGTGACGTCACACACGCAACGCTGCAGTACACGAGGAGTGCTGGTAGGAAGCGCTGGGGTGAGATCAAGATGGCAGAGATCAGAAGAAAGGTGAGGATCAGGGGGGTCAGGGAGGATCAGGACGGTCAGGGAGGATCAGGGAGGATCAGGAGGGTCAGGGAGGGTCAGGGAGGGTCAAGGGCTCCCAAATGCTCCCAAATGCTGCAGTATATGGATATGTATGTGTATGTGTGTGTGTGTGTATGTATGTGTGTGTATGTGTGTGTATGTGTGCATGTATGTGTGTGTATATATGTATGTATCTGTATGTATATTTATGTGTGTATGTATATGTATGTATGTGTATCTATATATATATATATATATATATCACATATATAGTTGTGAGCATGCGAGCCTGCTCAAGCCGTTGCTAACGCTTGCGGGCTCGCAAAGCGAGGGTCGCAGTTGCTGGCATGGAGCGCCAGCAACTGTGGCCCTGCGCTTCCACATATAAACCTAATCCAGTCCTTCTCCCCCCTCCCTTTAACCCCTCGGTGCCTCCCAGTGAAGCCGCAGTGTGGGAGCCGTAGTGCAGGGGAGGGTAGTGGGAGGATTTGGTGGGCGGTGTGTGGTGTGGGGGCTTCTCGGGAGGCTGCACTGAGGGACACACACCGAGCTGTGGAATGGGAGCCATACTTCCCTCTTCAGAGGCCGGTGCAGGCTGATCTGATCCTCCTCTGCATGTTTTAATGTGAGGGGTGTGAGTGCCACACAGCATGTCAGCTCTTGAATTGACGTTATGCGTGATGTCACCAATAAGCCCGCCCCCGAGCTGTCAATCAATTCAGAAGAGGCACTGAACCAGCGACTACCACTGCCTGCACTGATCCCGCCTCCATCCCTCCTCTAAACATGGCTGTCTGTGAGGATCTCCATTAGCTGGTAAGAGCCATGTGCTCTGTGTGTGTGTGTGTCTGTGGGGGATAAATCTGTCTCTATCTATCTACATCTATCTGTCTATCTATATGTCTGTATATATCTGTCTGTTTCTATCTATATCTATGTCTGTCTCTATGTATGTCTATCTATTCCATCTATTTGTCTATGTATTTTATCTACCTGTTGCATCTACTCATCTCATCTACCCATCCCATTGTTTCTACCAATCCTATGTACCTATCTACCCATTTTATTCATCTCATCTGCCTATTCCATCTACCCATTGTATCTACCATGCCACCTACTCAGTGTCTAGCCACTGTATCTACCTATCATATATACCCATTGCATCTGCCTATCTACCCATTTCATTTATCCATTGGATCTACCCATCTACTACTGACCTACTCCATCTACCCATTGCATCTACCCATCTAACCAAACTATTGTACCTACATATCTATCCACATCTACCCATTGTAATTACCCAGTATATCTATAATCTACCCATTGTATCTGCCCGTTGCATATACCCATTTCATCTACCTAATCTATCTTCCCATTCCATCTACCGATCTCATCTACCCATCCCATTGTATCTACTGATCTCATCTACCCATCCCATTGTATCTACCAATCACATCTACCCATTCCCTCTACCTATCTACCCTTTGTTTCTACACATCCCATCTACCTATCTACCCATTTTATTTATTCATCTCATCTATCCATCCCATTTACCCATCTACCTATTCCATCTATCCATCCCACCTACTCACTATGTCTAACCAAAGTATCTACCATTATATATACTCATCGCATCTACCTATCTATTCATCTCATCAACCCATTCCATCTACCTATATACCAATTTCATTTACCCATTGCATCTACCACCTACCTAATTAATCTACCCATTGTATCAACCCATTGTACCTACCCATCTCACAACTCATTGTGTCTATCTACCTAACCACTGTATCTATCCATCACATCTATTCCTCTACCCATTGTATCTACCTATGACATCTACCCATTATATCTACTGATTGTATCTACCCATTCCATCTATCCACCTACCTATTCTATCTATCCATTGTATCTACCCATTGTATCTGCCCATACCATCTACCTATTCCATCTACCCATTGTATCTATCCAGCACATCTACCCATCTACCCATTGTATCTACTATCTACCCATCACATCTACCTATTCCATCTACCCATCACATCCACCTTTTCAATCTGCCCATTGTATCTACCCATCTAATTTACCTATCTACCTATTCCATCTATCCATTTTATCTACCTATCTATCTACCCATCTACCTATCGCATCTACTTATTTTATCTACATATTCTATCTACCCATCTCATCTACCTATTGTATCTACTTATTCTGTCTGTCTTATCCTCTTCCCAACATCACATATATTGTTGTGAGCATGTGTGCCTGCTCGAGCCGTTGCTCACGCTTGCGGGCTTGCGCAAACAACATACGAGACACGTTAACACCCATTACGGACTCACAAAAATCGTCCGCAACCCGCGGACATGAAAAAATGAAAAACACAATAAATACACAAAACACATACATAAAAAGCTTACCTACAGCAGGAGGGAGCATCCAGGACCTCAAAAAAACAACTTACACCTTCATTTAACTTAAAATAAAAGAATTTAGACACCAAAAAAATTCTCTAAGCGACAGAAAAAATGGCCGAAAACGAAACCGAGGCTACAGCACTCTAAACATGCAAAACACCACAAGAAACTCGCAAAACACCACAAAAGACCTACGGATATTTCGCTAAGACGCATACCATACATTACCCGCCATTTTAGAACAATAACTTATACAATGCGGAAGTACACAGCTACGCTAACGGTTTGGTCTCGCGCACGCACACTATTACACTGCACACATTCATCACGCTTACACAGCAGCTCCACACCACTAATACTCCCAATACTCAAATTATTTATTTGGTTATTATACACCAAATAGCATTAGCTCACTTGCAATTTCATTGCCGTCATTTTTTGACGGGCAATTCGCTAGTATATATATATATGTGTGTAATGTAGGTGTGTATCTGTGTGTAAAGTGTATTTGTGTTTGATTCCGATTTTTTTTTCTTCTTGTTTTCCTCCTCTAAAAACTAGGTGCGTCTTATCTGCCGGTGCGTCTTATAGGGCGAAAAATACGGTAGATCTTTTATTTATTTAATAAAGTAGTTGTAATTTTAAAATGTTACCCTGATATTTGTCTTATGTCAAATGTGTACTTTATATGAAATACCTTAGATTTTTTAATTTGTTGAAAAATTAATTGCTACTTACACTTGAAAATGTTCAAAGTGACATTATCCTTAGTTTATTTGTAATACTGTAATATTTTTTTCCGTAACCCAGATAAAAATATATTGTTTTTCCTCCACTACTTATGCTAATAATTATTCTTTTATCTTTAAATAATTTATGGCTAAAAGACACCAAATCCTCATAGTCCTAAGTTTATGTTGTTCAAATGACCATTTGCTGATTTGTCATTGTGTAAATTATTTGCTCATTGGGTTTAATTATGAATCTATTTGAAGTAGCAAGAGCAGGTGCAACTAATTGCTTGAACATGCAAACAAATTCCTAATTGTCTGGGCTCTAATATAGCAGTCAAAACAGAATGTATTATTTGCATAGCTATAGGGATTACTCAGGGAGAGGTAAAGATCTTAAGGCTTACTATATGTATGCTTTTGTAAGCGGTTGTTTGTATACAATAAATTAAGTTAAAATGCTATATATTAAAACCTTTTCACTCATTTCCTTCTATTTCTTTCTCGACAGTTCAAATCTACTTATTGATAGGTTATCACTTTGAAGACGCTGCGTGTGTCCTCTATTCAGTGTACAAAAATAAATTGGCTAAACAGCATGAGAAAGCAATTAGGATGTGAAGTCCTGCTGTACATATATATCAAAACATTCTGATTTGTTAAAAAAAAAAGAGAAAATGTAGTAGGATAAAATGTGCTAACCTGTGAAAAATAAGTTGTAGTTCTTTTTATTATTGAAAACTTAGAGCCCGATTCAATTGAGCAATCGTAAGTTACTGGAGCCTGTAAGTGCGGCCCCATTTTATATTCAATTGGCGTCTATTTGCGGGCTCTGAATGGGTTAAGGGTTACGGCCTTGCAAATTTTCCGATGGTTAAACCCGGAACTTACAGCCTCCCGAAGCCTTTAATTTTTGCTGTCCGCAAGTTTTGCGATTGCTAAAATCGCAAATCGCTATTCAATTCCCCAAGGCTGCAAATGTTTTCACACCTGTAAATGGCAAATGTAGGAGAAAATCCTACGAGTGCTAGAGAGGACCCGCAAGGGGGTTATACCCCTATCCGCAGCACTGTAAATGCAAATAAAAAATCAATACTGAACTGTAAATGACAGGGAAAGTGATGGTAGACATTAGAATTAATTGCACAACAGTCTAAAGCTCGCAAATCGGCAGTAGATTTATTTTTATTTTTAAGTTTCATTTCGTGGTTATATCGATCTCGGGAATCAATAAGTTAATACATATCAGGCCATGGACTAGAACAGTATTGGCATTTATTTTTATTATTTTGTATTTTGAGCGTTTGCGAGTCCCGTCGCATTTCGGACCCCCGAACCTTATTGATTGACATGTTTTGAAATGGGAGGTTACGTGTTGCTTATTTGATCATATTCCGGCCCTGAACTGCTACGAACAAGTGCATGGTTTACGGAGTCGGCTTGGGCCCGTAACTTGTGGCCTCCTTTAATTGAATAGCACAGGAATTGGAGAAGAACAAGAGCCCGCAGCACGCCCACAGGCATACGGCAAGGATCCTGCAAGATGCGGGCTTGCAATTGAATCGGGCTCTTAGTGACTGACTATGGTAGGAAACGGTAATGAAGGTAGTTTTTAGTCTAAATAAATAACATTTCATGCCTCAGGAGAAATCCATTATTCATTGGTGAAGGTTGTGTGTGTGAAAGGGGCATTTCATTTATGGAGAGAAGAAATTGCATTTAATGATGCACGTTCCCAGTGTATGCTGGGAAAGGGGATTGTGACAATGAGATCCAATTATTTAACAAATCATTCTCACATCTCGCTCCCCCCACTGCTCTCTCCACTCATAGATTGATTCTCAAGGCTGTCGAGAAGTGATGAAACTAAAACAAGACCAATTCTGCTCATAAACAGAGACTTCAAAAATGTATGTTTTTCTAAAAAAATCTATTTTCATGTTTATGTTACACAGGTGTTAATGTAGTTTCTTACATACTGCACAAACAAGTGCAGTTCTTCTCGAATAACAGTGCTGCTCTAAGTAAAATTACATAATGAATAAAAAGTTATATTCACTGTTGCCTTGTCAACATCATATCAGCTATGATGTTTAATATATTTTGGGTGATTATTAGTTGTCTTCTACAAAGATATAGTAACCAAAATGAACTTTTTACTAATGGCAAAACAAAGTTTTAATGATTACTCCATCCCAGCAAAATATAACCCTGTCAATATTTGCTGTTGCTGTAGCTGATCTCTAATAAATCATTCATCCTGTTTCAATTTGCTGCTGAACCAGATTGTCTGTAGCTGTTATTCATCAATTGGTCTTGCGGAAATACTGTCGCTAAATCTGAGTTACTTGCTTGAAAATGAAGGCACCTTACATGCTTCTCAGAATCATTATTATTTGTTTTCTACTACTACTGTTTAGATTCTAGGTTTTTGAATGTCCAAAAGTACTAACAATTTTTCCACTTACTTCTAAAACATGCTGTCACTCTTAGGACCACTGTGGTTTGGGAAAAATGTTGAAAAGATTCCTGATAATATTTTTCTCCATAAAGATAACAACTTTTGTCAAGAGTGTTGTTACTTATTGAGATCGTGGGAGTTGCTTAACGGTGAAACATAGTATTATTTGTCTTTCAATTTTTTTTTTTTTTTTAAGTCTTTATTTTTTTTTATTTTAAAGAATTTTATCAATAAATCGTGTAAAACAATATTAGTAAAGCAAAAGTGAAAAAAAGTAACATTTACCGCCATTTGTGAATGAGGAGTATGGGAAAGATACAAAAAATAAAAAGGGTTAAAAGGGGAAAGGAAAGGGGGAAAATGGATACATTTACATTGTTATTACAACATTATATATTCTTCAGGAAAGTCAAGGTCTCAACATTAATACAAGTTTATTATTTTATCTAAGAAATACATTACTTTGATAATTATTTATATAACGGTTCCATCAAAAGTCTAAGGAGATGTTTCAGGTCTTTTTAATAACAACCAATTAAACATGTCATTATTTATAGGTAAAGTTTTAACTCTTAACATAATAAGGACTTTGCTGTGTTTCTCTAATTTTAGCATACTCTACTCGTGACAGAGGGCTTCCATGTTTGGTGTCCTCAATACATCCTGGTGGCTGGGATTCGATGTACTCTGCTATTTTTTTTATCTTTTAAGGAGTGGAAGGTTGATTGGTGACCTCATTGGATGAATAAGATAATCTTTCAAGTTTCCTTCTTCTGCATACATACTCAGAGCAGGCACTTACAAGTTAACTTGCATTCCAAATATATTTCTAAAAATAAAGTCAAGGTCTGAAACCAATATTTTTATGGATGTACACAAATGTATTTATATCATGGGATTCAGCCCACATGAAGAAAGCTTGTATAGTGATGGAGATCCAGAGAAATTGCACTACTTAACTGATTAATTATTTAATAGTAAATGTCATGAGGAAGTGAACATCGACAAAAAAGTGGTCAGAGGTCTTGATACAGACCGAGATCTTCTATTGCTTACTCCTGTCTTAAGCTTTCCCCAGCAATTTTAAATTATAGTGTGTGGTAAGTATATCTCATGTAAATCGACACCACTTTTTATCATTTCTTATTACCAGCAACAAGGTGGGAGATGTTCAAAAATATATCTTAAGGTAATATGTTTTCCCTTCTGGATTGCTACCTTGTCGCAATGAAGGGACTTGTGTACCTCAATGAATCCTTGAGCTAAACCAAAGGGTCACCAAAGATGGGTAGGTGAGACAAATTGCGGTCCACTGGAGAAGGAACTGGCAACCCACTCCAGTATCTTTGCCATGAAAACCATATGGATAAGCAGAATCAGAAATACAGACAGATGTGCCTGGCGAATGGTCACCACGTGTCAGACACGACTGTAGGACTGAACAACAACAACAGCAATAACATGATTAGTATTAGTCCAAAATATCATTACTGTGTAGTTCATGCGTAATGAAGAAGGGGTGTCTGGTGTGATAATGATATTGTTAATAGAAAGCTATTTTTTCCCCCACAATCTATTTTTTAACATAATACTGTGTTATGTACATGTTCCACTATAATATAGATCATTACTAAACTTTTTTTTTTTTTTTTTCACCATGGCCCTCCATTCATTAGATCCGCCACTGAAAATAATCAATAATCATAAATACGGATATATCAAACATAAAAGTGATAGAGAAGAAAGGGAAGGATTGAGGGTAGAATGTAATAAAGAAGAGGATGGAATGTGTAGTTATCATTACGTTCCATTGTGGAATGTGGAATCAGAGAACATTAGACTATGGGACCAAACACATCAATGAAGGGCTTAAAGGACAAGGGTGTTCTTAATAATTTAACTTAAATTAACTTGTGGGTATTCATCACAATAGATTAACTACAGCTGATGTTCCACAACATGAATGCATTTATTCAGAAAATGTTGTATCATTTTTTCAGTATATTGGCAGTAACATTTTAATTGAGGGCTTTTATTGTTTCATATGATTCTCTTAAAAAGCCATTTTAGATGAACAATATGCAATACTGATTTAACTGCATGGTAATTATGTTGCATCAATGTTTTTTGATAGCTTGCACAGTCCTCTAATTTAAGAGCCTCAGTTTGTGTGAATATTACGGATTGGAAAAGATTGACAGGATTCTGTTGATGGTGATATGGTTTTAGCTGCCAGGTATGTTCAAATACAGGGTGATATCTAGATTTTATGATACCTTGGGTCGATTCAGATTTGTACACCCCAATTTTATGTCGCTATATTAATAATGACACATACAAACGTATATATTAGGATAAGCATTCATGTGTTTATATATCTAAACCGTATTTCAGAAAATATTAGGTATATTTACAGACAAAAATGCCTCTGCATATAGTTACCCCATGTGAAAACCCAAACTTGATTAAACAACACTGCACCAGCAACATAAGGCAGCCTTATTACCCCTGACAACATGCTACACTAAATCTGGTGGAGAAAACACTTTAATAGTGGCATTTTTGTGGCTGGGACAAAAAGATCCATGTTTAAGTCACCAAATTGCCAGGGGACAGAATGCTACCTCAAGCTGCTGGTCTAGTCACAGATTGTTGTTGTTTAGTCATTCAGTTGTTTCTGACTCTCCATGACCCTATGAACCGCAACTCACCAGGCAGGTCTTGTGTCTGGTTGTACTTATTCAGAAAGTTTTCATGGCAAAAATACTGGAGTGGGTTGCCGGTTCCTTCTCCAGTGGTTTGTGATTTATTATATATATATATATATATATATATATATATATACATATATATATATATATATATATATAACAGACCCACATATTTATATATTTATTTCTTCTGTATATTTAATATATACTTTATATATGTACTGCATTGATGTTGGAGGGGGTTCGGGAAGTGCAAAAAAATTGTTTTGCACCGGGGCCCCCTATGCACTAGCTCTGCCACTGAATACCATTTCTGTGTATACAACCTAATTTACTTTGCATTTCAATCCTTTGCCCCAGCATCTGGTTTATTGCCACCTTATCTCTGCTTTTACTATAGCTCTCTAATACCATTACTCTTTCTCTTAAAGAAGCCAGGCTGTGCCTGGTCTTTACTCTCCTGGAAACTGACATCTTCCCACCCACCCCTGTTTTTTCTTGCTTCATTGAGTCATACAAATTACTTGCACCTGTTCAGTTAGCAACACCTGCTAACAAAAATATCTAGTACATTATAACCAACACGCCAATTATGGCCATCCTTTCACCCCTTCCCACTCCCTCTTTCTTTCTGTGTTAGTGCACCAAGACCAGTATACAATTCTGGCCCACTGCACCATTTTAGCACTAAATTTATCTAACCTTTCCACATTAATCCACCTATACTACAACTAATTTTAGTGTTTTGTAACTTTGTATGTTTTTCTATGTATGTTCATTGTCTAACTGTACTGTCTACTGTATTTTATTAATTGTTTTCTCTTTTCTTTGATCTCCTGTCACTCTGAACTTTCACTGCTTTCCTGCCCTACCTTTTCCTAATATGTTATTCTTGCATAGGTTTCTACCTCTGCCAGTCCTTTTAGATTGCAAATTTGCAAGTTATCAACCTTGTAAGATGCTTTTGGAAAACATACTATGTACATAACATTTTAAGCTCAAAGACAGGGCCCTCCATATTAATATTGTATGGTGTTTTTACTTACGTGCTATGGAATATGTATGAAATAAAGGACAATACAAATCAAATACTAATACTGATAGATTGAAAGATTGTGTTAGTAAAGTATTTAAGTATAGATGGATATGCTTACAATATCCCAATTCTATTCTATTAATTTTGATAGACAATTAAGTCTGTTGTTTTGATATATCTTAGTGAACACAGCAGGAGGTGGATCTGCATAGTCAATAAACCTACCAACAGACTGTGTCAACCTTTCTGGTCCCATCACTGGTTTATGCCAGTGATTAGAATCTGCTACAAGACTATTTGCCAAAAAATTATTAAGAATATTTCCTAATTCAAGAGTCGTAAAATATAAAGTAAAATATAGGTCACACAGATTTACTTTGAAGTGATAATGAGCATGGGCTTTAGATTTTCTGGTTAAAATATAGTTCTATATTTCTAAACATTAAAATGAAATAGCACAAGGATCTATAACAACTAATCACTCATTATGAGATAGTTATACATTATTTAAACTATCAGGTTAATTCCTGTATTAATTAAATGTTAGTATTTTGCTATGACTTCCATATCTTCAGCTCATTTTTTATGTGATCAAGACTTGCTTTTTATCTCAGAGCCTGTATACATTTTTATTAAGGTGAATAAGAGACACATATTCAACTGGGTCTTTGAGCATTTCACAACAAGCCTGCTTTGTGTTGCTTCCATCTGCTGAGTTATTTTTTAATGACTTATGCCTTTTTAAATTGAGAAAGTTTACTTCTGAGAAGCTTGTCAAAATGTTCAATTTCTCTACAGTAAATAGGCAACAATTGAATTAAACTCAAGTGTCTTTTTCTACAAAGGGAAATACAGGAATGCAATTTCCCGAAAGCACAGCATTCTCTTAGGATTTTCTGTTCTTACTGTGTGTGTCACTGACAATACATAGATTTTCATGATTCATGGTGACTGTAAATTTAGCCACAAGGTTATACTGGAATTATATTGTAGTAAATCACAGCAAAATCATTTCCATTTTAAAAGTCAAAAGTGACTTAAAATAAACCAATGCTAATATGGTTCATATGTTTGGAAAATAATTAATTGATTTTAAATTTAGCTATTTAATAAAGAAAATGTAATGTTGATGGAAAAAAATCAGACTGTGAAATCTTACAAACTGTGTTTTACCACAGTAGATACATGTGCATTAGGGAGCTTGTTTCATACTCCTATTAAATACAGATGTACAAACTCTGTACCTTATTTGTTCCCTAGAGGAAGCTTCAAGTGATAACTTGTCAATCAAGATGTCACATATGCTTTAAATTAGGTTCATACCAGCTCACTTTTATCAGATATAGCTTATACATCCCACAGAGAAACATTGGGTCACTGTATCTTAAAAAAGGAAACTGACTTTACTTATGCTTCACACAATACAGCAGATTTAGCTTGTAAAACAGAAAATAAATCACTGAAATATGTTTACAAAATGTTATATCAGGCCTGCATTTACCATTAGGCAGAGTAGGCAGATGCTTAGGCATTCGTGGTTCCAGCACAGACACATGTGTTAAATACTGCTGCAAGCTTATTTGGCTTACACACTGTTCTATCCCAGACTATTATAATATACAGTATCTCACAAAAGTGAGTACACCCCTCACATTTTTGTAAATATTTTATTACATATTTTTATGTGACAACACTGAAGAAATGACACACTGCTACAATGTAAAGTAGTAAGTGGACAGCCTTATAACAGTGTACATTTTAGCAAGGCAGTGGTCGTCTTGGAGGTGTGTTTGGGGTTGCTATCATGTAGGAATACTGTCCTGCGGCTCAGTGAAGGGATCACGGTTCCATATTGGCATTCATGGTTCCCTCAATGAACTGCAGTTCCCCAGTGCCGACAGCAATCAGGCAGGCCCAGACCATGACACTCCCACCACCATGCTTGACTGTAGGCAAGACACACTTGTCTTTGTACTCCTTACTTGGTTGCCGCCACACACGCTTGACACCATCTGAACCAAATACGTTTATCTTAGTCTCATCGGACCACAGGACATGGTTCCAGTAATCCATGTCCTTAGTCTGCTTTGCGGGCTGACTGTTTGCAGGCTTTCTTGTGCATCATCTTTAGAAGAGGTTTCTTCTGTGACGGCAGCCATGCAGACCACTTTGATGCAGTGTGCGGCGTATGGTGTGAGCACTGACAGGCTGACCCCCTACTCCTTCAAACTCTGCAGCAATTCTGGCAGCAATTATACATCTATTTCCAAAAGACAACCTCTGTATATGACACTGAACATGTGCACTCAACTTCTTTGGTCGACCATGGCGAGGTCTGTTCTGAGTGGAACCTGTCCTGTGAAACCACTGTATGGTCTTGCCCACTGTGCTGCAGATCAGTTCCAGGGTCTCGGCAATCTTTGTATAGCCTAGGCCACCTTTATGTAGAGCAACAATTCTTTTTTTCAGATCCTCAGAGAGTTCTTTGCCGTGAGGTGCCATGTTCCAGTGACCAGTATCAGAGAGTGTGAGAGCGATAACACCAAATTTAACACACCTGTTCTCCATTCACACCTGAGACCCTGTAACACTAACGAGTCACATGACACCGGGGAGGGAAAATGGATAACTGCGCCCAATTTGGAAATTTCTACTTAGTGTTGTACTCACTTTTGTTGCCAATGGCTGTGTGTTAAGTTATTTTGAGGGGACAGCAAATTTACACTTTATACAGGCTGTACACTTACTACTTTATATTGTAGCAGAGTGTCATTTCTTCAGTGTTGTCACATGAAAAGATATAATAAAATATTTCCAAAAATGTGAGGGGTGTGGTCACGTTTGTGAGATACTGTATATCAATATAGACATTAAGACCCAGAGCAGCATATAGGCATATCCATAACAAAAGGCAATACACCACACTCTTCTCAAAGCAGTATTTATCATGTAGTGAACACAGCAATTCAGCATTAAATACAACAGAAAATACAACTTTTCATACATACCATAGAACAGAAAACACATCCAATGTGACAGCATAACGGTTTGCAAACCATTTAAAAAGGCTATTGAAATGCCAACAATAATATTTTTGAACATATTGTATTTACATATATATATATATATATATATATATATATATATATATATATATATTGAGCTGGAAGGAGGTTTTTTAACGGTGGAGGGCTTCTATTGCTCATTTGCCCACCATATATTAAAAGATTGTTGTGGTGAACTACCAACTCATAAGGCCCTCAACACAAGCTGATGATAGCCAGTAAGCTTGAAACAGCTGTACGTGGATAGGATTCTCAGCTTGTGTATAATCCAACCTTGGCTTTGAATAAAGGCTGCGTAATGCAGCAGGCATAAGCTTAAAGGAAGCCATGTTTAGAATTGTTTATGGATTGAAGAGTGAGGCATTTGTGGGCACATTTGCATGTCTCTGCTCAGCTTCCCAGAATGCAGTGTAATAACAGTTTTTCTCGGAATTCTGAGCTGGAAGCACTTGTTTTAGACATTCAAATGTGAACACAGATGTACTAGTTATTTGTTATATATATATATCTATATATATATATATATATATATATATATATATATACTGTACTGTATATATATATATATATATATATATATATTCAATGATCAAATTATTATTTGATAATAATAATTTTATTATACATTGCTTATTAATTCCTTCATGTATTTACTGCTTATTAATTTCTACATGCTCATTACAATTCCTAGAAAATATTTTAAGAACCAAACCATAGAAGAATAATTTACAGAGCTTCAGCAAAGTACTGTATTTGGGACACACTGAAAAAATGGCTCAAAAAAGAAGATTGTTACCTTACCTTTGATTAATACTATACAAGACCTTGTTCTATCAATATGGCCTTATTCCATGGCTGCCGTTAGAACTCCTGTAGCTAGGGGAGTTTTTATATGCACATTTGCTGAGCTATTCCATGGCTCCAGCAGAAATTAATTATATAAAATGTACTGACTCGTACCAGGGTTTTTTCGTAATCGTAAGTTACTGTAGCCCGTAAGTGAGGCCATACGTTAATTTGCTATTTAATTGGTGTCTTTTTGCAAGCTCCAAACAAGTTACATATTACTGCCTTGAAACCTTTGTGATGGTTAAATCCGGAACTTACAATTTCCAGAAGCCTTTGATCTTTAACTTCCAATCGTTAAAATCACAATCTCTATTCAAGTGCAAAAATCACTCAAGACTGCACTTGCAGGCAAGCCCGCAAACGGCAAATGTCAGCCCAAAGGCTTCCAAATAGGACCTACAAAGGGTTAACAGACTAGTTTGGAACACTGCAAATGACAATATAAAGACACCAATGCACTTTAAAATATGGGGAAAGCAATGGAAGGCATTACAATTACATGCACAACAGCTCCCAACTATCAAATATTGCGAAAAATAAAATTTTATTTTCCTCATAGGTTGCAATGGTCATGCATATGCTAATATGAAAAGCCATGCTGCAACATGCTGAAAGCTATTAAAGACACACTACCTCATTAAATTGCAACACAAATACATGGAAATGGCTGCCATATTATCCCTCTCACAGAGGCTCTTAAGTGGACCCTAAAAATAAAAGGTCATCTGATATATCTCTCACTTATCTACATTGGGAAAACAATTAGTGGACAAATTACACCGCCACATGGCATATATCAAGTACCAGGGCAACATTTTATTTTTTGTTGTTCAGTCCTGTTGCGCCAGTCTCACTGTGACCACAGTGGACTGGGATTTGTCTGACTTTCCTGCTATGACCTGCCCACCTACAGTGGCCCTACATGGTATAGCTCACAGCTTCATTCAGGTACACAAGCCCCTTCATCACCACCACTTAGCCATCCAGAAGTTGACCAGGGGAACATTCACCACACTAAGCTACTCTAAGCCACCAGGAAGGGCCGCAAACACACATGGAGGCTGTGCAGAAGCTTGTGGAGCAAGAGCCAACTCACCTCTATCAGGGATAATCTAATCCGCTACGCCCGTCCTGGAAAGTACCACACCATTGCTGGTGGCCATGTGCCAAGATGTACACCCATTATCATTTGGTGACATCCCATTAAGTGTTTTGCTATCAATTAATTCACATTATCACCTGTCATATTGTTATCAGGCCTTCAGGGGAATGTTGATACTCCACAGTGTCAAAAATTGGACTTTGCATGTGTTTTAACCCTTTATTATGATATATGATATATATTATATTATATCTTATGATATTATTATTATTATTATTGCTATTATATGTATTTATCTATTGCATAGTAGCTAGGGCTCATTAGTTTACAGATATAGGAATGTGACACAAGTGGATGTCTCGTAAATGGACAAGACTGTGCATTAATAGCATGGGTGTGGTTTAGGCGGATGCCAGGAGAGCAAGAAGCTATTGTTGGGAAAAAGGGATACCTAAAGGGGGTAATGCCATAGTCTAGAATACGCATGATGCAGTGCACCTACCAGGGTCACATGTGGTCACTACACCACTGCAACCAGTATCTGATGAAATAAAGGATCATCAGAAATCACTCCATTTAATTGAAGAAACCATTAATGTGCATAGCACTTACAACTTGTCTATATCTGCTCAATGAAACAGATTATTAAACCTCTGGACTGTGTAATCTAATCCAGTTTCACATATACAGTGTGTTGACAAAACAAAAATCAGAAAAAAGTGGTAAAAAAAGAGGAGAAGGAGGCTAAAAAAAAGAAACAAACATTCTTGTACAGTACAGTGCTAATTACTGTAACTGTATAAATATACCAACCATTCCATCTGCTAACCATTAGCTAGTTCTCAGGAGAACTCGCTGGCCATGACCATTGATAATGATGCGTCATCTGACAATACATGCTTAGCTGTGACCAGCGTCAATGGTCAAGGTGTACTATCACCTTCTCCATATGATATTGTTCATCAACATTGATATCACATCCATCAGCTATACAGCTGTTAGCACATGTTAAAGGATAACCATGATATCAGCAATAGGGGAAAATACACATTAATATGGAGAGGACACAAAGGTAAACAGCCTGATTCAATGCTACTCACATCAGACCCAAGGATCTGATCACAGCCTGAGGTCAGGATCACATGCTTCACTAGTGCATATATTAATGTTGGCTGTCATTAACATGCCATTGCAAGACTTTGCAAGTCCTCCACCATAGTGGTATTATTCTACATTTAAGCTAACAAGAATCATGCCTTGAAAATCTGGCTATTTGATAACTTTACAATGTTAAAGGGGGGGGGGGGGTGGCTGTGATTGAAGGAATGTCTACCTGAGAGGCACTGTGAAAACCTTAAACCTCTTACATTTCTTAACAATGCTTGCAGTTGCAGAAGATGCCTTCATGGACCTAAATTGTACCTAAAATAAAGCAAAACAAAAACATAAAGCCTATGAAATAAGGCTTTAAAAAAGATAGGGACTGCAGCATCTCTTCTCAACAGCATTCCTCAGTGACCATCAATTGGTGAAATGTTAAACAGAACCCTATGTGTCCACAGAGAAGAGGATCATGGACCATGTGATGGGAGGTAGCCATTTGCATACAAAATATCACCATCACATAGGCCAAGATCCAAGAATCTGTAGCCAGGCTAGATTAGGTTAAGATTTGGATCAATAGATTGTCACTGAGGAGTGCTTTTGAGAAGGCGCAAACATCTGCACAGCCCCTTGGTCCAGGCCAGCCACTGTCTCCCTGATGGTGGTGGTGGTGGGGGGGGAGTGGCACCTGCAGTGGCGATGGTGGAGGCATGAGGGAGAAGAGATGGGGCCGGGCTGCGGGTGGATGGGAGATGCCTCCGGGGTGCAGGAGGCAGTGCTGGGGAGCATGGCATCTGCAGTCACCTGCTGAAATGCGCTTTGGTACGCTCCCATCCTAAGCAGCCCAGACAGGTACGATTCAGTCAACAGGTGGTGCCTCCTTTCCTCCCTATTGCACCTGGCCAGGCTGCGCCTGCATGATTGGAGGAGATGCTGGCCTGGATCTCTCAGAGACACTCCATCTGCTGCCGCATGAGGGACAGCATCTCCGCATGCGCAGCCTGGCTTGATGTTGGGGATGGAGGGCTCTGGGGCGTGGTCTGGTGAGGAGGTGGCGGTGGTGGTGGCCCAGTGGGGAGGGTCTGGGACCCACGGCTAGAGCCAGGCTCAAAAAGGGCGGTGGTGTTGGTGGCAGCCAGTCAGAGGAGGTGGTGTGAGGCCCAGATGGTACCTCCAGTGGGAGGGCCCTGGCAAGATGCTGAGTCTCTGGAGGAGACTCAGCATCCAGCTGGTGAAAGGTATTTGTTATTAGTATGATGAATAATACATTGTTCTGTGAACATTCCTAATTATCTGACATCTAAGCTTGAACCTGGATGATTCTCTTAATTGGATTAGCTATCATTTGCTAGATAGGATCTATTCTTTGGTTCTTGGTCTTTTTTATTCTTGGCTCCTAACTCTTTCTTGATTCTGGCTGCCATCTGTAACTGCATACGCTGCAGTGGGCACACCAATAGATGGACTCTCTATTTATTGTGCCCACGAATGACAGTTATTTGTCAGCTTCATGGATTTAATGACGCATCCATCTATCCCTTGTTTATCCCATGGAGCTGACATGTCAGTGTCCTTGTTGGTCATCATGTACCTGTGTGGTGTGTGTGATGTACATGTGGTGTCATGTTGGTGTATGTGATATTCACCTGACATGGAGGCTGGGTCCTGCTGGACCACCAGGCCTGAAGCTCAACCTGGGTGAGAAGGTCCTTGGCCACGCTCTCCCACTCGTTATAGCACATAGTCACTTTGGGGCACTGTCAAGATCCTCTTCCTATGCGTCTGGCTAAGCCGCCTGCTACGCCTATTCCCCAGATCTGACTTTAGAGTTCTTTTCTACCTCCTACGGAAAGCACCTGTATCTACTGGACCTCTCAGTCTCCTGAACAGTGGATATCACTGGCAGTCAGGAGCTCTTCAATAAAACAGTCTCTACACCATGGTTATGTAGAAAGAACAACAACTTCTTTATTTTTACACAAGTATTTAAACAACTCACAAAACCAGTACAGGGAGTGGCTACCCCCTTGTCCAACCCTCATCTTCCTCTTGGCCAATGGGGTAATCTCCAGAGTAACTTGATTACCTCTGGCCAATGGACTAGAGGTAAGCTCTGGGAACTTCCAGACCCCTCCCATGGGCCGCCCACTAGGTGTGGCTACCTAATTCACTTGGTCTCTCGCTCTCAAGGGAGAAACATCTATTTGCTCCTGTACTAGGACCCTGATATTGGGCTGAAGACCCCAAGGGGTTAAGGTGCCTCAATGTCTGTAAAGACCCCTTTGTTCTGGCCTTGCTATCACTTCAAGTGTTTACTTTAGGTGATAGCTGGAAGGCAGATGGGTGATCTACTCAGGTTACTATCTGTATCAGACCCAATATGGATGACTGCACACAACATGGCTCCCACATTACAATACAATATATTTACAGATAATACCACTACAACATTTTATAACCCACAGCATCTCTCCCTTTCCCACATGTTATGAGTTGAGGCAGTGGTAAACTGCCTCTTCTCTGAATGCATAACAATAACAGTGGGACTCTGCCCTGAATATATAACATTATAACAGTGGCTCTGGGAGCCCAAAACCTTCTGTTAGATAACATGTGGTAGATAACAGTTCCAGTCCAAGATGGCCCCTGGGTGTGACCAATACTGCCAGTCCCAATATGGATGCCGACTGAGCCATGAACTGTCATGCCCATACACAATATGGCCACTGGGTGTGGCTAATGCTGCCAGTCACAAAATGGCTACTGCTGCCAATATACTTCAGGCCCAAATCCAAGATGGCCCCTGGCTGATTCATGACAGGCACCACTTGGTGCTGCAGCTTGCTTGTCCTCCTTGGCCATCATTCTCCTCATCTTGGCCCTGATGTCATCAAAACAGTGCTTGACGGACTTCACATCCCTTTGCTCTGTGCCCACTGTTACCTTAGCCACTACCTCCTTCCATGCCTGGGCCCTAGGACCTGGCCTGACTTCCCTCCCCCCTGCAAGAATCAAGGGGTGGCCACGGATGGCCCCAAGGAGGACCACATTCTACTGGTGAAGGTAGTTCAGGGCCCTGTGCTTGCCCTTTGCCTCTTGCCCTCCTGACTGTGGACTACCACCACCCCTGGGATCAGGCGCATTCTCCTTTATAGTCTGCCTGTTGCTAGGGCCACCCTAGCACCACCCACCTTTTCCTCTTCACTCCCCTCCAGCTCCTCCTCCTCTCCACCACTCCTCTTTGCCTCCTTCTCCTCCCCACCACTCCTCTCCGCTCCCCACCGCTCTTCTCCTCCCCCCCACCACTACTCTGCTCCTCCCTGCCACTACTCCCCATGACCACCTCTCTCTCCTCCTCGCCTCTTGCCCTCCCCTACTGTGGACATGGATCCTTACCTCCCTGTCTTTGAAGCCTGTTCCTCCCCCGAACTACCACACCCTCTGGGATCAGGCCCCTCCTCCCCAGTCCCTTGTCTACATGTGCCTGTTGCTAGGGCTGCCCTGCCACCACCAAATTCCTCCTTTCCACTCGCCCCCTCCTCCGCCACCTCCTCCTCCACCACCTCCACCTCCTCTCCTCCACCACTCCCAACCTCCTCCTTCTCCTCACCTCACCTCATCTCCTCCTCCCCACCTCTCAACTCCTCTCTCCTCCCTCCATTACAATCCCAAAAAGAAAATATAAGGATAAATAAAAATAAGTGTTTTTGTGTATATATATATATATATATATATATATATATATATATATATATATATATAGAGAGAGAGAGAGAGAGAGAGAGAGAGAGAGAGAGTAAAAATAGAATTGTGTTTAATATGTGTATTTATTAGTGTTGGGGGATGGGTGTGGGGAATGGGATGGGGATGTGTTTGTAAGGAGTGACCTAGCTATATGTGTATCTATGTGTGTTCTTTAATTTATGTGTATTGCAATTATTTGTAACCTGTATATATGTGTAATAAATTGTAAAATATGTGTAATCAAGTGTAAAATCATAATTATATTAATAGAACTAAACAAAATCTCAATATACTGCTCTCACAAGTCCCCTACTCTCACTCTCACTGAAAAACCTCCAACTCTGAAACCTGCATGCTACTTGGAAGAAAATACAACACAGTCAAAGCATGGGCGGGTGGAATCAACTTTATAATCTCCCCTGTCAATCATCTGCGACTAGACTGCTTTCTATTGGCTGAGAAACCTGTGTCGCACTACGTTATACCATGATTGGATTGTAACAGCGGATCGCATCTACAATTCTTGCAGATATTTATTTTTGCAGTCACAGAAAGTCTTCCAGTGGTAGCTTACATATTAATCAAAACATTATCCTTCCAAACTGTGATTAAGCTTTAGAAAAACATTATAATGAACTTCTACTTCTACTGTAGGACAGCTTTCTGTAGAACAATGTGATAATGTCTTTGTAATTCATAACTAACCAAGAAAAGGATTTGAAGCAGCCTCTTCTTCTACTGACTAATAGCTAGTTGCTACCTATTTGTGTTCTGAGTGAACCAGTACTCACTATCCTGAAGCCACACTCTAAGAGAGCCAACTCTACATCCTGGGCCTTCGGAGCAAAATTAAGTACGGTACGTAAGACATCAAATTGTGCCAATATTCTTTCAACATAAATCAGATAGATAAGTCTACTATAGAAGCAGTTCAGCTGAATATTATTCACAAACTAAATTAACAAAACAATACAAATAATAATAATAATAATAATAATAATAATTTGTGTGGCTTTGGTACCTTGATTTGCTTTTATTGCTTTGTTGTTTAGTCATTCAGTTGTGTCCAACTCTCCCTGACCCTACGGACTGCAGCACACCAGGCACATCTGTCAGTCAATGCCGCTCTGAACTAACCAATGTTCACAGCTTCAGTGACCATATCTATCAATCTCTGACTCTGCATCCCATTCTTCATGTTTTTTCTACATCAGAGTCTTCTCTTGGGAATCGTGTCTTCTCATGATATGGCCAAATATTTTAGTTTTAGCCTAATGATCAAAATTTTCAGTGAGCAGTTTGGCTTGATTTCCCATAGTATTGATTGATTGGATCTTCTTGCAGTCCAAGGGACTCTAAGCGATTTTTTTCAATGCCACAATTCAATTGTACCCAGCCTTCTTGGTCCAGCTCTCACATCCATATGATACTACTGGGAATACCAAAGTTTTAACAGTGTGGACATTTGCTGATAATGTAATAGCTTCACTTTTTTAATAGCTTGTTCAGACTTGCCATAGCTTTTCTCCCCAGAAGCAAAGGTATTTTAATCCCATGGCTGCAGTCACCATCTTAAGAGATCTTAAGATATCTTGGACCCCAGGAAATTTAAATCTGTCACTGCATCCACATCTTCCCACCTATTTGCCAGGAACTGAGATTGATATTTGCCTTGATCTTCGGCTTTTGAATGCAGGACAGGTTTTGCACTCTCTTCTTTCACCCTCATCAATAGGCCATTTTAGTTCCTCCTCAGCCCCATCCCTTTTTTATTATTATTATTATTATTATTATTATTATTATTATTATTATTATTATTATTATCTTTTATTTGTAATGCACCAACATTCTGTAGGGCTATACAGGGGTTAAGTACAACAAAAAATACATTATTAAATATGGAAAAACATGGAGAGACCTGTCTTTGAGTTAAATATCTTACAAACATGGAGCTTTTTCCAAAGCACCTTAAAGGATTGAAAACTTACAGACTTACAACCCGAAGGGAGAGAACCTCTGCTAGAAAAACAGATAAGAATTTGGAAGGACCAGGAAGAGAGAGAAAGTAATAAAGAGTGAAAGAGAAGAGAATAAGACAGGCATTGAGATCAGCTCTGTAGAAGATGTGAGAAGTTGGGAAGATGTTTCAATATAGTAGGAGACAGCAAAAATATTATAGTGAAATAGTGGTGCAACTATGCAGTTTATTATCTTTACCTAGCAAAAGTTTTGTGTCAAGCACTGGGGAGAGTGCTAAAGAGGTAATCAGGGTGGGTATAGTGGGTGGATTGGTGGCATATTAGGATATCATACACTGCTGCTTGCATCTATCAATTGAATCCGAATAGGGGCAGGTGGGTGAGGGGCAGGGAGGGAGAAACAGAACAGAGAGAGAGAGAGGAATGCAAAGGAAAGAGCAATTAGGAAATGGAAAAGAAGTAGGTATTAACAAGTAATGCAAGTCATAAAATGGTGGTAGGGTGGGGAGGATAAAGCCAGATACAGCAGGGAGGGAAGACAGATGTTATAACACATTGTAAGGTATTGAAATGCAGCAAGAAATAATTTCTACCTCCAAACATAATAATAATAGGCATAAATTAGTTTTAATAATAATAATGACATTGACTCCAGAGATGGGTCAGACTGCATGGTACTGTATCAACCTTCAGAATTTTTCTGAGTTATCCCAGAGCAAGGAGGCCAAGATGGTGATTTTAAAAGGCATGAATAGAGTAATGGGGGTGGTGAGAGGGACAGAGACATGGAGTGAGATGAAGAACAGAGAGGGGAATGTGAAAGAGAAAGCAATAAGGAAATGGTAAAGTAATACAGGTCATAAAATGGGGGTAGGGTGTAGAGAATGATGCCAGATACAGCTGAAAAGAAAGACAGATGTCATAACACGGGATTGACATTTAGCAGGAAATAATTTCTATGCCAAAGAATAATAACATGCATACATTATTATTATTATTATTATTAATAATTAAAATAATAATTATAATTATAATATCAGTTTCTGAGATGGGCCTGACTCCATAGTCCTATAAATTCCTCAGGTGTGTAGCAAGCTTCCGAATTTCTCAGTTATCCCAGAGCAAGGCCAAGATGGTGATTTCAAAAGGCACTCAGGTGTATAGCAAGCTTCAGAGTTTTCCATAAGCAAGGATGCCAAGATGGTGATTTCAAAAGCACTAAGAGTAATGGAGATTATGAGAGGGACAGATACATAGAGGGAGAGATAGAACAGAGTGAGAGAGAAGCATGCTGCATTTTGTAGTCAACCACACAGTTAAATGCGTTAGAATATTCTATGAAACAAGTGTATATTTTTTTTCTGGAACTCTCTTGCTTTCTTTTTTGATATTATCTCTTGTGCCTCTGCCTCTGCAAAACCTGGTTTGCACATCTGGTGGTTCTCTGTCCATTTAAAATGAGTGTAGTTTTTCAATAACTGAAGCACTCTTTGGGATGCCTGTTTTTGGGACTGGGATGTCAACTGACCTTTTCAGTCTACTGGCCACAGTTGAATTTTTCAAACTTATTAGCATAATGCAAGCAACACTTTCACAGTATCATCTTTCATGATTTTGAACAATCATCATCTGGGATTCCATCAACCCCTGCAGCCTTGTTATCAGGCAGCCTAGGGCCCATCTCACTTCACTTTACAGGATGTCTTGCTCCAGCTCATTATTATTCTTGTTAAGTTCCTAGCATTTTTTGTCTTTTATCATGTCCACATTGGCATGAAAGGTTCCTTTGAGATCCACAAGTTTCTTGAAGAGATCTCTTGACTTTCCATTCTGTTATCTATTCTATCTCTTTTCATCACTCATTAAATAATGTCTACTTGACTCTTCTTGCAATGGTCAGAAATTCTGCATCTAGTTGGACAAATATCCACTACCGTTAGCTTTTCCTCGTTGCTGCATATTCTCATGGATATCATTTATTTCTGCTTGGTCTGATGATTTTCTCTCTTTTCCCCAGTTGAATTCTGAACTTGGCAAAAAGAAGTTCATGATATGATTCTCTTTCAGCTCCAGCCCTTGTTATTGCTGACTGTATAGAGCTCCTCCATCTTTGACTACAAAGTATATAATCAATCTGTATTGTGCAACTGGTGATATCCATGTGTAGAGTAATCTCTGAGGCTGTTGAAGAGGGTGACCATAGAATTATCTTGGAAGAATTCTATTAATCTTTGACCAGCTTAATTTGTACTCCAAGGCCAAACTTATCTGTTATTCCAGGTATCTGTTGGTTCCCTACTTTAGCATTCCAATATCCTATGATGAGAGTAACATCTTTTCTGGTGGTATATCTAAGAGGTGTTCAATATCCTTGTAGTCTACAGTCTCTGCAGTGTCCATGGTTGGAGCATAGACTTAGATCACTGTGATGATAAATGGTTTGCTTTAAAATTGAATTGGAATCATGCTGTCACTTATTGGGTTGTAACCAAGCACTGCTTTGGACACCCTTTGATTGATTATGAAGGCTTCTCAAGATCTGGTGGTTGTCTGATATGAAATGTACCATTCCAGTCCATTTTAGTTTACTAATTCCCAGGATATCACTGTTTAATCTTTTCATCCAGTTGGCCTTGGTTCATAGTTCTAACGTTCCAGGTTCCTATATTGACTTGTTCTTTGCAGTAGAGTATACCTCACTGCTTTATTTTCCCCTTCAAGGTAGCAATCCCAAAGTAGTGGATTTGCTAATCTCATGGGGAAAAAAAGCATATCTCATATGAAAGTATTATTTTTAGAAATTAAAATTGAAAATGTCAAACTTATAGCTAACCACATTTAACTCTTATTATCGTTATTATTATTATTATTATCCTTTATTTGTAATGCTTCAGCATATTCTGCAGCTCCATACATGGGTTAAGTACATAGCAGAAACAGGTCTGTCTTTGAACGCAGAATCTAGTATACATAGGCCCTCATTCAATTGCAATTTGGCCAATTGAATAGGGGTCTAAATAAGCACATAACATATATATTTTAAAGAAGTTTTTAGTTAGTAAACATCTATCCAAAAGCAAGGTTTTCACTAACTAAAAAATTATTTAAAAAATATTTGTTATGTGCTTATTTAGACCCCTATTCAATTGGCCAAATTGCAATTGAATGAGGGCCATAGTGATTTCCCTTAAGCACCTTGCAAGATTAAAAACTGTGAGAACAGTCTAAAGGATTTGAGACAAAACTGATTTTTGTGCATATATACATTGATATTTTTAGACTGTGCAAATATTTGTCTCATTGAAAGACAACAGGATATTGGAATGAGTTATCACTGTGTACCTTGTCTTATCACTTTTTCTATGTAATATCCAAGTTATTGTTTTATTATCACTATTTTGAGTATAATACATGACACACGTTAGTATTACACTGATCATTGACTTTAGAAAAATATTTTGTATTACAAACCTTTCAGATCCATAATCAGTCCTGCACCCTAATATGTGCAAGTTTTATTACTTAGATGTTATCATGTTTTAATATTCTTTTCTCTACAGACATCTACTGAAATCCTATTTCAATGTTTGTTTTATCTTAATAATGCCACTATTTATTATCTTGGCATCACATTCAACTTTTCAACTTGTCGAAGACAAAACTTAATATAATTTTTAGCTTCAGAGTTATTACTTGCAATGTGTTATTGTTTTTTGTTGTGATATCACTGATGGTTCCCTTCTGCAGAATACAATTACTGTTTTATTATGCAGCTTGTGATATTAAGTGATCTAAGATAATATAGATTTTTCTCCTTTGATTAAAATTTATTGGGAAACATTTTCAGTGGAATATTGAGGGTCTGTGCTGCCGTAGGCCAACCAAGTGAATGCGCCCCATCCCCATAGAGTTGAATTCCATGAAAAAATGTATATGTATATCAAATATAATAATTCAGGGGAGAGGGGGAGGGGGAAGAAGACACAGGGGTGGGCGAGGAATACACAGGGGAGAGGGCCAGGAAGACACAGGGAAGGGGAGAGGGGGGGAAGACACAGGGGAGGGGAGAGGGGAAGAGACACAGGGGAGTGGAGACGGGGAAGAAACACAGGGGAAAGATGGAGGAAGAGATACAAGTGAGAGGGAGGAAGAGATACGAGAGGGGAGGGTGGGGAAGAGACACAGGGAAGGGAGAAGAGACATAGGGGAGGGAAGGGGGAGAGACACAGGGGAGGGAAGGGGGAGAGACACAGTGGAGGGGTGAGGGAGAAAGAAACACAGGGAGGGGAGATGGAGAAAGAGACACAGGGGAGAGGGAGAAAGTGAGACGGGGGGGAAGTGTGGTGAGCGACACAGGGGAGGTAAGGGGTAAAGAGACACAGGGGAGGGGAGGGGGGAGAGACACAGGGAAGGGGGAGAAACACAAATGAGGAAGAGGGGGAGGGAGAGAAAAATAAGAATTATAACATCATTTTTGAGTTAATTTACTTTTATATATATATATATATATATATATATATATATATATATGTATATATTTATTTACACAACTTCATTTTATTGTGGTGCACAATCATTCTAATTTAAATGTTTATCATTAATGAATAGTTTAAACAATATTAATGAAAACTGTTAGCAGCAGAAAGAGTATTGAAAAAAATATCAAACTGTGTTTTTTTTAAAGAAGGTTCCAAATGAGACCATTTACCATTTTCACTGGTGTATTGAGGTTCTGTGCTGCCCTAGGCCAACCAAGTGAATGCGCCCTTTCCACACAGAATTGAATATATATATATATATATATATATATATATATATATACACTGTTGGTGATGTGAAAGTCTCAGCAATGTGGCAAGTGTGCAGTGTAAATAGGCTGCGTGCGTGATGCTAAACTGTTTGTATAGTTGTGTAAAACAGCATTTTAGAATGGTAATGTTATTAAGTTAGTGTTGTAAAATGGGGGCGAATGTTGTAAAAAGGCGGCTCTCGAGCATTTTCTGTCCTTCATAATTGTGTATTTTATACCACGTACGTTCCTGGCTAAAAGTCATATGGTGGTGTTCTGCGTATTTAGGGTTGGTGTAGCCTAATTTTCTCTTGCTTAGGTGATTTTCAAGTGGCAAAACTCTGCAAATTCGACTTAAATTTGCGCTCAACCTCACTCCCAGACATCCTGGTTGTCCAGCCGTGCTGTGTGTGAGGTTTTTGGTATTGGTGTTGGTATTGGTGTTTTTGATGGGCGGGGGTCGGCCATTAAGTTAATATTTTTGTGAATTGTGTATTTGAGTTTTCTGTTGTTCTGTAGTCACGCGGGTGTTAGTTATGATGCGTAATGCGTGTGGGGTCAATGGCAGTGAGCGCCTCTGGCTCTCACCTCTACCAGAGTCAAGTCGTGCGGGGTTGCTCATCTCCACCAGTGCAGTGAGCGCATTTGGCGCTCCCTACCTAAGTCATACATTGTCGTAGGGATGAGTGTCTACGGCGTTCAGCTCCACCAGCGCAGTAAGCGCCTTCAGCTATCCCTGCCTAAGTCGTACTTTTACAAATACTTTTTAAAGCAGCGTGTGTTGGTGTGTGGTCAGAGTGTTTGATAAAATGTTTTCATAGCAAGTCATTGGTTCTATAACAATGCCTTCCATTTGCTTTTTTCAAAATTGACTACTGTATTATTAACACATGTGATTCATATATATATATATATATATATATATATATATATATACAAGTACATTTGAAGAAAAAAGTGAAAGGCAGGGAAATTACCAATGAAAACAAATATTTAAAACAGAATACTCATCAAACTTTAAAGGCACCAGCAGAGCAATATTATGGCAGATTTGTTTTTGCTGCATACACAAGGTTGTTCAATACTTTTATTTATTAATCTATTTATAATACTGTCCCACTGGCTGGACCCAGTGAGAATCTTTCAAAACAAAGTGTGAAACAATGGTTTGAAGATACAAGATACAAGACGTTGTATCATGTAATCAAGTGTGCATTTATTGAAAATGTAAGATTTGAAAAGTGTATGTCATATTTTGTGCATGTTATTTTCTAGTATACATAGGCCCTCATTCAATTGCAATTTGGCCAATTGGGATGTTTAATATAAGTATTCTTGATAAATCACTTTTACCAAACATATTCCCCTTAAAATTATTTATTTACTGATCTAATTAGTTACATAGTTACATAGTAATTGAGGTTGAAAAAAAAAGACTTTTAGTACATCAAGTTCAACCTTTTTAGATCTCCTCTGATTTGCAATATGTAGATTAATTGTTACTTGATCCAGAGGAGGGCAAACAGAAAAAAACAACCTTTGAAACATTGCCAATTGTCTTTTCTTGACCCCAGATACTGGCAATCAGACTCATCCTTAAATAAATACTCCCTCTCTAACATAGGATAACCCTGAATGCCCTTTTCATTAAAAAATATATCCAATCCTGTCACGACCCAGATTTGACCACCTGCCTTCAGCTTACAGGTATTCCTCTAGGTTGTGAATTCAGGGCTATCTCAGTGACCAGATTTGGTAGTCAGTCCATTAACAACCAGTCCACATGCTACAGAAACAGGCCAATAGTCTCTTAGCCTATGACCAGCTACAGAAAATAACAAACAGGTCTTTCCATGTAAAAATCCTGTCATTTGTGTGACAACCGTATTATTATCTGCCTCCTGGTGAGGAGACGGCAGGTCTGCTGTGATCTAACCAGATGACCTCCTCCCTGTGAGCGTAATTTGCACCTTAGTACCATGTTTTAGTTGTTAAAGTGAAATCTTTTTACCTAACCTCAAAGGAAGTCCTCTTGTCAGTTGAAAACCTCGTGGCACAAAAAGTTCACTTGACAAAGCCTTTTTTGACCCTTGATATATTTTTATATTGTAATTATTTCCCCTCTTAGATGCCTTTTTTCTAGATAAAATAATTTTAATTTGGTTAGTCTTTCTTCATAACTTAGCCCCTTCATTCTCCTTACTAGTTTTGTTGCCCTTCTCTGTACTTTTTTCAACTCAAAAAAAGTCCTTTTTATAAAGTGGTTCACAAAACTGTACTCCATTTCCAAATGAGGGCGTGCAGTCTGTGCATGCTGTTTGACACATTCATTCTGCTTATGAGGGCAATATGAAGCTGCCTGTCTGTGCTTTGGTACAGCTCAATGCTGCCATTTATATCTATTTTATTTATTGCAGACTGCAAGGCAGAGAAATCTCATTGTATGAAATTATATGCAACTTGATAAGATACAATAATGCCTAAAGCAAACTTTTTGGAATCTCGCTATATATTTTGTTGTTAGAAAGTGATGAGTACACCTCTGTGGACTATCCATTGTTCAGTAAATTTGTTTTAACCTTATATGCCTAAATACCTTAAGTCATACTTTTTAAGTCTTAATTGCTCTCCACTGTTATGTTTTTCTTGGTGCTACTCTATTTCATTTTAGGAATAGGATGTTGATAGTTAAAGAAACGGTCACTGTCACCTTGAGAAACACCAAGGACATGAATTTGTTCATCCTCCTAAAAAAAACTGAATTTGGAGAGAGAACTTTCAACTGTCATGCAGAGTTTTTTTGGTATGATTTATTTCCATTTGCCTGATGGTTAATTCATAAATATTTTTTATAAAATATTTAAGTTAAAAGTTATTGTGTTGTTTGTGCATTGGAATAATTGCAGTGTGGATCATGGTTAATTAATCTATTTCTGGTATTAATTCATATAAATCCATAAATCTATATATTACAATTCAAGTAGGCCTTCTTTATTTTTTTAGTAAACATTTGTGTGGCATACATTAGCTGTTCACAAGTTTATTTCTTTATTGATTTATGACTCTTTGCTATTATAGGAATACGTCTGGCTCCAGCTCATTGGCCAAACTATTAAGGTCATCAATGATATTAAGATCCTTTTTGTAAAGATCTTTATTGAAGAGATTTCTTGACTTTCCCATTCTGTTATCTTCATCTAGTTTTTATATAGCTAATTATAGAATGTCTCTTCTTGCTATCCTCTGTAATTCTGCATTCAGTTAGACAAATATTTTCCTGTCTCCATTACCTTTCGCTTTCCTTCTTTCCTGGGCTACTTTCAAAGCCTTATCAGACTCCCAACTGTGAAAGTGTTGCTTGCCTCATGCTAATACATTTAGAAAACTTAATAGTGGCCAATAGACTGGAAAAGGTTAGTCTACTGTACATCCCAATCCAAAAAAAGACAGTGCCAAAGAGTGCTCCAATTATTGAACAATTGCACTCATTTCACATGCCAGCAAGGTAATTCTTATATGGCCACTTAATTCAGTACAATTTGGACCAAATAACATCTCCTAAAAACATGTTGAAATATAAATGAAATACATTTAAACTGTGTTTACATGAGTCACTGACCATCCCTAGCTAGACTCGCAGCTGCAGCTCTGTGTAGTGAGCAAAAGAAAAACAAAGGTTAACCTTTACCTAAGTCTAATCTGTGCAGAGTATGGGATGCCTGAATCACGTAAATAGGTCAGTTATAGGTTAACTTTTTCACTGCATTCCTGAGTTTAGGGAAAACATGCTATAAATCAGTTCTCACCATGCACCATGACATCTGTTATTAGTCATAAAACTTTCAGTAGGCAGGCTACACTTTATTATGTAAACAGACTTAAAACTTTATATTTCTAAGCTGTTATTAGTGTAATAAAAAACTAGATAATTTTAACATGCAATCCTGTGCTCTCACAAAATGATAAGCACTTACAGTGAGGTAAATGGCCTTTTAAAATCCTACAAGCTCGACTCCAACAATATATGGACCGGGTACTACCAGAGATGCAAGCTGAGTTCCACAGAGGAAAAGGCACAAGAGATCAAATTGCCAATGTATGCTGGAGAATAGAGAACGCAAGAGAGTTCCAGAAAAAAAACATTTATGTCTGCTTCATAGACTTCTATAAAGCCTTTGACTGTATGGATCACAACAAAATGTGGCAAGAGATTGGAGTACCAGATTATCTCATCCTCCTGAGTTATCTGTATGTGTACCAAGAAGCCCCAGTCAGAACTAAACATGGGACAACAAGGAGTGTTGGGTTTTGTTTTTGTTTTTCTGTTTGCCTTCCTCTGGTTTAATTAAATAATTGATTAATAATTAATTAACAACTAATTAATTAATAGTTAATCTGCATATTGCAGATCAGAGGAGATCTTGGACGGTTGAACTTGATAGACTGAAATCTTTAATCCTTAAATACTATGTAACTATGTAACTATGTGACTATGAGTGCTGCAAGTTATTGTCACCTTATTTATTCAATTTATGTGCAGAGTACATCTTGTGTAAGGCCAGGCTGGATGAATCAAAATCCAGAATCAATATTGTTGGAAGAAATATCAACAACCTCAGATACGTCGATGATACTACTCTGAGGGTGCAAGGAAAGAGTGTAAAAGTTGGCTTACTGTTCAATGTTGAAAAGACG
This sequence comes from Discoglossus pictus, assembly GCA_027410445.1. Classification (NCBI taxonomy): domain Eukaryota; kingdom Metazoa; phylum Chordata; class Amphibia; order Anura; family Alytidae; genus Discoglossus; species Discoglossus pictus. The sequence continues at coordinate 449,861,345 of CM050163.1, forward strand.
AAGATCATGGCAAACAGCAATCTCAGTTCCTGGCAAATAGATGCAGAAGAGGTGGATGCAGCAAAATATGTTATTTTCCTGGCATCCAAGATCTCTTGGGATGGTGACAGTAGCCATATCATGAGAAGACAGGAATCCCTAGAGTAGACACTAGTGCTGGGAAAGATTCAAGGCACATGAAAAAGAGGATGGTAGAGGCAGAGATGGATACATGATGTCATTGAAGCAATGAACATGAGCTTGATGGAGCTAAGAGGGTTAGTGGCTGACAGATGTGTCTGGCAGTGCTGCAGTCCATAGGGTCACATAGAGTCAGAGGTGACTGAACAACTAAACAACAATTATAGGAATAGATGAAAATAATTCAGAAAAAAAGCATGAAAGGTGTATAATGAGGGAGTGAGGACCAAAGTATTTTTTTACTTAAATCCATTAAATAACATTATAAAATAGCAATATAAAATCATGTTTAAAAATCAAAAGAAACTCTGAATTTAGATACATGTGCATACAAATGCCAAGTCATGTAAAATAAATACAAAATAAATAAATTATACTACAAGACAAAAATCCCTAGAGTAGAGAATTAAATCCAACAGAAATCTTTATGCTTATTGGAATATGCATATTGCAAATCAGAGGCTGTGATTAGCTGTAAGTTTACAGTAGCAAAAAGCCTCTCTAAAATAGATTTTTTAAACTTTGCTTCAATATGTGTCAGATCACACCTTTATGTAGTATCAAGCTGAACAAATAGGTAATTATATAAGTCAGCTTCACATCACCCTCACTAACCACAATAATACAAAAAGAAGAAAAACATGCACTAAGGCCAAAAAATAAGTCTGTAACAAAAACACTCAAATCAGTAAAATAGCAGTTTGAAAGTGTTAAGTATTTTTAGCAAGGACCCCCATGGTCATAGGGGTTAACTTTAGATACCATGGGGATACTTAGGGGGTTAATTATGTGAGTCACAGGAACTCTGTTGCATATTGATCACATATTGATCCTCCGTGGTATAAGGGTTTCTAATGAACATAAGGGTCCACTGAACTGTTTGGGGTTAATCAGTTATTATATGTGTGTTTAGAAGGTGATAGTGACTGGCTCAACATTTATATCATGGGTGTAATGCATACATGTAGTTTTGTACATATAGCACTGTCATTGATTAACATTAAAATAATATATATATGTGTTAGAAGTAGGATTGTAGGCTATACTTAGATAATATGAAGTTAATGCAGTCATATCTGGGATATACAAAGGGTTAAAGATTCTAAAGAATTTATATGGCTTTGAGAGTCAGCCATGCATAGATCCCTGTATTGAGTCTGGAAGTGGGAAGGTTAGTTTATAATCCTGTAAGTTGATATCTAGCAACTAAGAGATGGGGGCTTGTCTACAGACCTGGGGGGAAAGTGTTTTGTGTTATCTGAAAATGTGTCTGGAAAAATAAAGAAGAGCCAATATGATTTGGTCGCTAAGCAATGGTGATCTGAGTCTGTTGTATGAAACATTCCAAAACCAAACAAATGTCTGCCTGTGTCTTCTACTGGGGCGAGTTATTATGCTGTCCTGAGTTCTCTGGGTGCGGAGATTTGAACAAAAAGTCGTGACCCATAGAGAGTGAGTTGAGGTGAATATAGTCCCCAAATCAGGCGGCATATTTACCAGCAGCCAGGATGGCATATGGAAACTTATCCAAGAGAGAAATCAAGTACTTTCAGAGGCTTGGGGGAGATACAGAGGTTGTCAGGCGATTTGTCCAGAGCTACCAGACCAGCTCCCTGATTGCCTGCAGAGCAGAGGTTATTCAGGAGAAAATGAACCAGATCACAAGGCTGATGGAGCAGAGACGACATCACGTTGTCATGGAGGAACACTTGGCAGCAGCTCTTTCGGATCAGTAGATGGCATTCCTGGTAACCCAGCAGGGAGGTGAGCTATCAACATGGTTTGGGACGAGTTCGTTTTGGAGGAGCGGTATGATGATCTGATGGAGCAGGCTCTCGCATTGCAACACACCTCCAGCTACAGAATTGAGTAAATTAAAGGACTCCAGGGTGTACTGCAGGGTGATCCAGCATGTGGAATTGGGCCTATAGAAGGTGGGGTGATCCTGAATAATCAGCGTTGCCCTGAATTGGGACTAAAACCAGGATCCCAGGAGGCTGCACTGATTGAACCCTAGGATTGTGGAACAAAATCAGGTCACGTAAAGGGTTATGTACAGTTCCTAACTTGTGAAAAAGCCTTGCATCTCAGATTGTAGACTGCAGACGAGGAGCATTATAGGATACCCAGTGCTTTCATTATGAATCAAGGACTCTCAGAAATAAGACAGAGACACATTTTTCTCATCCAGCACAAGTAGACGGATGATTATACAGCTATGTATTGACAATTTTGTAAGTCAGTGGTTTTGCAAAGTACCTTAACTCCATTACTTCTTTATTGGATAATCAGTACCTTGTTCTCAGTATCATTTCTGCTGAAAGCAGGTGGCAACCAGTGGCAGGGCTATTAAATGGAGGGTCCCCTATGCTCCTTCTTTGTTGCACTCTCACTTCTCCCAGGACTCCCATAGTCACACTTCACAGGAAGAGGTGAGGGGATGAGAGGTAGAGGGCCCAGGCGAAGCCGACTGGTCCCAGGGGAAGCTGACCATGCAGTGGGTTTGGGCTGTGAGGCCCAGGGTTGCTGTGGGTTTTTGCTGGGGGGGGCAAGGGTGCTGTGGGCTTGGGCTTGGGGGCAAGGGTGCTGTGGGATTGTACTGGGGTGGCAGGGGTTTATGGAAATAAAATGAATTATAACTTTAAAAATACATATTATACTTCACTTGGGCCCCTACAGAGCAAGGCCCTAGTGCATTGCATCACCTGCACCAGCGATAGCTCCGTCAATGGTGGCACCAATCAAAACTATCACTCCAGGCAGCTGCATAGATTGATTGGCCAAAAGACTATCCCTGCGAACATATCTTTATCTAAATGATTACAGTTAATTGTTTATTACCAAGTGTGTGTGAGTTTGTAAGTATATGCTATACAAACTCTACAGAAATATCACAGAGTGCTAGTTAAAATAAAATCAGGGAAATTCAGGTGATCTATTTTTTTGTACCTATACCATACCAACTGTGTCAGTTGTCCCCACTGTTAAGTGTTGGCATTACAATAAACCCAGCATATAAAGTTAAAAATGTATAATTTAGTGTCTTTATACAGTAATGTTTAATGAGAAAGAAGTTATATTCAAAAGATCCAAAGGCAGGACACTGTCAGCATATTTTGTAGCACATGCTTTTGTTTGATCTTAGAAGACTGTCATTGTGCTTGAGTAAGCTATGCACTGTGACAGCAGGCCAAACTGTCAGGGGCTGCCTATGCGTGAGATATGTAGAGAGTGACACAGGATAATAGTGATCTGCATTGTGCAGCTCCCTAAGGTATCTGGCAATAACACAAATTCAATGTCTTTGTACAAGGACATACAAATGTCAATAAATACAGTGCTTTAAAATTTAACTCGACAGTAATTTTTTTTTCACAGATTAAGAAAACTGTGAATTCAAGTGACTTTAGTATTAAAAGGGGTGTTGCTGACCTCAAACTAATAATCTCTACGTGGCTAGCTAAAAATTACTTTAACTTTTTTGAAATCTACCTTCCAGCAGAACTGGTAGAGACTTTTATAATACATTCATTGAAATATATATACAGTTATGTTTATCCTATGTTTGTGTATATTGTAAAGTGATTTGCTAATCATTATTTTTTTATTTAGAGCAGTTTTTTTATTAAAGAGGCACAGCAGAGGATTAAATGTTGTATAATTTATTATTATAGTACCTGTAAAAAAAAAAACATTTTATCAATCTAAATATTTTCTTACAGTATACATAAGTAATGGGGTAGAAAGTGTAGAGGGTATAAGGGATGAATAAACAACTCATAGGGGAGGAGATGGGGGGAGGGGTAGTGTAACGGATCTACTGGCACCCTGACCGGGTACCTCCGTTGATGGACGCATCCTAGTTTGCATCGAGGACTACAAGCACCGCACCGGACACCACAACCACCATAGTCTCCACAACCGCCGTAGCTTAACTGGAGCCGCGCCGTCTTCCTTCCACCCTGTATGAATCTCCAGCATCCAGGATCTTGTGGGGAAGACCTCTCCTCCAAGGAGAGTACATCAGGAACAAGGGTTCAGTAGTTACAGCTCAAGGGAGTATGCAAAAGCATAGCAATCCCCAGTATGATATAGCAATCCCCTCCAAGAACGAGACGAGGCTACGTTTTGAAGGGTCAAGTAGAACTCTCTTGCTGGCACACCCAGCCTGGTTTTTATTACAGTCAGGTACAAACAGAACACACTAAGGGGGAAGGGGGGAGGTATAGAACAATCAATAACACAGTAGTAACGCCCACAGTTTACCTCCCCTTTGTTTGGGAGATAATTGAGTTTATTACTGTATCTACTCAATTATCTCCCAGCTAAAACCTACACATTTTTATACATTTTTATAACTTTATGATTTTACATAATACATAAATAAATCTTACATTTTTATGAACAACATAAATTGTGGAACAACATATTAAAAAATGGCATGAATCAGACCAGGGGTTCAAACGTTAGTAAAAGTATCTTTTACACATAACACACAGACATTTCACATATCCCCCATAGTTGGCCACACAATACACATATAGGGTCAATAGGTGGGTCACACCTCCCTGAGGCTACCTGGCAACTTTGATACAATCAGACATGGATTAGATCATCCTTCTTTGTTCTTATGTCTGAGAAGGAAAAAGCTTTATACAATAGACTTCGTTATCTTATGAGGAGTCTCTGTAACAGGATTATCTCCCATGCCAACGTCTGCAATAGTCTGGGCCAATATTATGCAGAGCATAAACCAACATACATACAGTATAATAGTAGGATCATATTTTAACCATAATAATCATAAAACAGGGTAAAACAGTGATGGGTTCCGTTACAGGTAGTATAGTCAATAGGGAGGTAGTACTAAGTAATTCAAGTTCAGTGGCAGGCACTTCAGAACTACAGACTCATAACATAAGGTGTATGCTTGCTAATGCCAGAAGCTTGCCAGGAAAAATGGGAGAGTTAGAATTATTAGCAATTAATGAAAAATGGGATTTAATAGGCATTACCGAAACGTGGTGGGATGAATCTCATGACTGGACTGTTAATCTGGATGGTTATAACCTATTTAGGAACGACAGGGGAAATGGTAAAAGAGGAGGAGGGATTTGTCTGTATGTTAAGCCTGAATTTAAGGCTGTGGTCAGAGAAGATATTTATGATGGACCTAGTGATAAAGTTGAATGTTTGTGGGTAGAGTTAAATAGCGGAGCAGCAAATTCCAAAAGAATATTAGTAGGAGTATGCTATAAACCCCCAAATATAGCTGAAAGTGAGGAAATACAATTATTGTTACAGATTGGAAATGCAGCTAAGCACGGGCAAGTTCTAATAATGGGAGATTTTAATTACCCTGTAATAAACTGGATAAATGAGACCAGCAGTTCAGCTAAGGGGAGCAGGTTCTTGAGTACACTCAGGGATCATTATCTGGCCCAGGTTATACAGGAGCCTACTAGAAATGAAGCTATCTTAGATTTACTCATTACAAATAATATTGATATTGTATCAAATGTTGAAATAGGGCAACCTTTGGGAAACAGTGATCACAACACAGTCTCATTTGAGATTGAATTAAAAAAAAAACATTTTAAGGGGCCAACAAAAACTCTTAATTTTAAAAGGGTAGATTTTAATGGTCTAAGGGCAGCAATACAAAGTATAGACTGGGACAGAGAACTGATAGGTAAAAACACTGAACATAAATGGACAACATTTAAATCCTTACTAAATATACATACACATCGGCATATACCGTGTGGGAATAAAAGTAAAAGGAGTAAATCACAACCCATGTGGCTTAACAATGATTTAAAGATCAAGATACAGAGTAAAAAACAGGCATTTAAATTATACAAACAAGAGGGGACAGAGACTGCTTTACGGGAATACAAGGAAATCAACAAGGCTTGCAAAAGCGCGATTAGACTGGCTAAAATAGAAAATGAAAAATTAATTGCAAAAGAGAGTAAGACTAACCCTAAAATATTTTTTAAGTATATTAATGGGAAGAAGGCGAGGAAGGAAGCTATAGGAACATTAGAATGTGAAACAGGCTGTCTGAAAATTAGTGACCAGGAAAAGGCAGATGAGCTAAATAGGTTCTTTTCTTCGGTATACACAAGGGAGGTACCAGTGGTTGGGACACTGCAACATAATGGGGCTACACTACCTTTGCCAAATAATTGGTTAACACAGGAAGTAATCCAAAAGAGGTTGGAAAAAATAAATGTTAATAAAGCCCCAGGTTTTGATGAAATACATCCAAGGGTATTAAGGGAACTGGGTTCTGTAATAGCCGAACCATTATATTTAATTTTTCAAGATTCACTCAACACAGGGTCTCTACCAGATGACTGGAGAAAAGCTGATGTGATACCTATATTTAAAAAGGGAGCAAGAGCAAATCCAGGGAATTATAGACCAGTGAGCCTCACTTCTGTAGTGGGGAAGCTTTTAGAGGGGTTAATAAAGGATAATATACAAGAATATGTCTATTTGAACAGGATTATAAGTAGGAGTCAACATGGGTTTATGAGGGATAGGTCATGTCAAACAAATCTGATTAGTTTCTATGAGGAGGTTAGTAGGAACCTGGATCAAGGCAACTCAGTGGATGTAGTATTTTTGGATTTTGCAAAGGCTTTTGATACAGTGCCACATGGGAGACTATTGGGCAAACTAAGGGATACAGGAATTGCAGTAAATATCTGCTCATGGATTGAGAGCTGGCTAAAAGACAGGAAGCAAAGGGTTGTTGTAAATGGAACATACTCCGTTTGGACTAATGTGGTAAGTGGGGTTCCTCAGGGTTCAGTATTAGGTCCTCTCCTTTTTAACATATTTATTAATGACTTAGAGGTAGGATTGGAGTGTGGGGTCTCCATTTTCGCTGATGACACAAAGTTGTGCAAGGTAATTAAATCAGAAAATGATGTGCTTTCCCTCCAAGGGGATTTACATAAAATTGAGGAATGGGCATCTAAATGGCAGATGAGATTTAATACGAATAAATGTAAGGTTATGCATCTGGGAAGGAAAAACAGCTATGCAATTTATAATCTTAATGGAGCAAATCTAGGTGTATCAGATATTGAAAGGGATTTGGGAGTGCTTGTGGACAACCACCTAGGTAACAGTGCTCAAAGCCAAGCAGCAGCTGCAAAGGCAAATAAAAAATATTAGCATGTATTAAGAAGGGTATAGAAGCCAGGGAAGCAAATATAATTCTGCCACTATACAAATCTCTAGTATGCCCTCATTTGGAATATGGAGTACAATTTTGGGCACCACTTCATAAAAAGGACATTTTAGAGCTGGAAAAGGTACAGAGAAGGGCAACAAAACTAATAAGAGGAATGGAGGGGCTCAGTTATGAAGAAAGACTAACCAAATGAAACTTATTTTCTCTAGAAAAAAGGCGTCTAAGAGGAGATATGATTACCTTATATAAATACATCCAGGGTCAGTAAAAAGATTTGTCGGGGGAGCTTTTTGTGCCAAGAGGTTTTCAACTGACAAGAGTACATCCCTTGAGGTTAGAAGTAAACAGATTCCACCTCAAAGAAAGAAAAGGGTTCTTCACAGTAAGGGTGGTTAATCTGTGGAATTCTCTACCAGAGGAGGTGATGACAGCAGATTCGATAGATAACTTTAAAAGGGGACTAGATTTATTTCTAATTAAAAAGGGTATTCAGGGTTATCATGGATAATTAGAAAGACAGTAATGATCCAAATTTTTTACATTTCCCCTTGAGACAATTGGCTCGCTTGTGTTTTTTCTATTTGCCTTCCTCTGGACTAATTAATAATAATAATAATAAATAAAAAATAAACATTAAATAATTGATTAATAATTAATTAACAACTAATGAATTAATAGTTAATCCGCATATTGCAGATCAGAGGAGATCTTAAAAGGTTGAACTTGATGGACTGAAAGTCTTTTTTCAACCTTAAATACTATGTAACTATGTAACTATGTAACTATGTAACATACATCTACATTAATTGGTTTCATTCTGAAAAGCAATTGATGTTAAGAATCTGAGAACTAACTCATCTATCAATTATACAGATTTTTTCTAAATGTTTTATTGTCTTTTTTTCAGATCAAATTTAAGGGTATATTTTACAGATTGTGGAGTCATTTTAAATCATTTATGTGCTTTATTTTGTGCTACATTTATGCATAATACTTGTATTGTATAACTTAAATGTGTATATCATTTACATAAAATCATGCCACAGATACATACATACATACCAATGTTTAATTGTGAATTGGTTAATGGACATGAATATAAATATGTGCTATTTGAGACCCATGTTGGTTCATACAGTCATACTCAATATTCTCATTTTAACCAATCTGTATCAATATGTACTCCAGAAATGTCATAATCTGTAAAAAGAAATAGACATGTTTCTAAAAAAAAGGTGATAAGGAGTGAAAGAATAACAGGTAGAGAGAAAACTGTTCATATAGATATTTTGACATATGAGGAAACGTTTAGTAATTATGACATCACCCCACTTGTTACTCAGTGGATCCATATGCCTAGGATGCTACTAGAAGTAAAAATGGTTTCACAGCCCTGATACATCTTGATAATAGAACAGTGTCTTCCTTCTTCAGTACTGCACTTTGCAAACTGGATGGCTTCTTTCATTTTTGCCCACAACAAGCTTAATGATTATGTGGAATTAGTCTCTGGACTAGATTCATTGCATGTGTTAGTAAACTGTCCCACAAGATCATAACAGTGCTGTTTCTGGTTAGTTAACTAGTTCTTTCATATTTTTTGTTTGGTTTAAAATTTGTGCTCTAGGAATGGGTGCGAGCTTTAAACAGAATCATGTAAAAATGTGTTTGTTTTTTCGTTGTTAAAAAAAGGAATTTTTTTTAATTTCTTGAGTATTATTTTCAATCAGATATTAATTAACTAAAAGGGCATTTTTTTAAGAAAACATTTTCATTCTACGTCTTCATAATTCTGAACTTTCCAGCTGATCCTGCCCTCAGACACACTGACCAGTTATTCTCCAAATCTGTATGTGCCTATATTATATACTGAAAAAATGTCCAGTTGAATTTTGGGACATAGTTACATAGTTACATAGTAATTGAAGTTGAAAAAATAATTTTAGCCCATCAAGTTCAACTTTTTAAGATCTCCTCTGATCTGCAATATGCAGATTAATTGATAACTGTTCCAGAGGAAGGCAAAAAAAAAACCCAAGTGAAACTTTGCCTATTGTCTCAAAAGGGAAAATTAATAATTCCTTCCTGACCCGATATACTGGTGATCGGATTCCTTCCTGGATCAATACTCGCTCTCTAATTAACCAGGATAAACCTGAATGCACTTTTTATTAAAACATATATCCAATCCCTTTTTAAAGTTATCTATTGAATTTGCTGTCACCACCTTCCTTGGTAGAGAATTCTACAAATTAACTACCCTTACTGTGAAGAACCTTTTTCTTTCTTCAAGGTGGAATCTTTTTACTTCTAACCTCAAAGGATGTCCTCTTGTCAGTTGAAAACCTCTTGGCACAAAAAGCTCCCTTGACAAATCTTTATACTGACCCTGGATGCATTTATATAGGGTAATCATATCCCCTCTTAGACGCCTTTTTTTCTAGAGAAAATAAGTTTAATTTGGTTAGTCTTTCTTCATAACTTAGCCCCTCCATTCCACTTATTAGTTTTGTTGTCCTTCTCTGTACTTTTTCCAGTTCTAAAATGTCCTTTTTATGAAGTGGTGCCCAAAACTGTACTCCATATTCCAAATGAGGGCATATTAGTGATTTGTATAGTGGCAGAATTACATTTGCTTTCCTGGCTTCTATACACTTAATACATGCTAATATTTTATTTGCCTTTGCAGATGCTGCTTGGCATTGAGAACTGTTGCATAGGTGGTTGTCCACATGCACTCCCAAATCCCTTTCAATATCTGACACCCCTAGATTTGCTTCATTACATTTATAAATTGCATGGCTATTGTTCCTTCCCAGATGCATAATCTTTTATTTAATTGCCTAATTCTCTAAGTACATTCTTTTCTGATGTAATTACATTGCAAAACTTAGTGTCATCAGCAAAAATGGAGACAATACTTTCCAGTCCTACTTTTAAGTCATTAATAAATATGTTAAAAAAGGAGAGAACATAATACTGAATCCTGAGGAACCCTACCTACCACATTAGTCCAATCTGAGTATGTTCCATTTACAACAACTCTTTGCTTCCTGTCTTTTAGCCAGCTCTTAATCCATGTGCATATATTTACTGCAATTTCTGTATCTCTTAGTTTGCACAATAGTCTCCAATGTGGTACTGTATCAACAGCCTTTGCAAAATCTAAAAAGACTACATCCACTGAGTTGCCTTGATCCAAGTTCCTACTAACCTCCTCATAGAACCCAATTAGATATATTTGACATGACCTATCCCTCATAAATCCATGTTGGTGCCTACTTATAATCCTGTTTGAATAGACATTTTCTTGTATATTATCCCTTATTAACCCTTCTAAAAACTTTCCCACTACAGAAGTGAGGCTTACAGGTCTATAATTCCCTAGATTTGCTCTTGCTCCCTTCTTAAATATAGGTATCACCTCTGCTTTTCTCCAGTCATCTTGTAGCGACCCAGTGCTAAGTGAATCTTGAAAAATTAGATATCATGGTTTGGCTATTACAGAACCCAGTTCTCTCAGGACCTGGGGCTTTATTAAGATTTGTTTTTTCCAACCTCTTTTGGATTTCTTCCTACCTTAACCAATTATTTGGTGAAGGTAGTTCCATTATGTAGCAGTATCCCAACCACTGGTACATCTCTTGTGTATACAGAAGAAAATAACCTATTTAGGTCATCTGCCTTTTCCTGGTCACTAATTTTCAGATGGCCTGTTTCCCATTCTAATGCTCCTATAGCTACCTTCCTGGCCTTCTTCCCATTAATATACTTAAAAAAATATGTTAGGGGTAGTCTTACTATCCTTTGCAACTCATTTTTTCATTTTCTATTTAACCCAGTCCAATAGCCCTTTTGCAAGCCTTGTTAGTTTCCTAAGCAGTCTCTGTCCCCTCTTGTTTGTATAATTTAAATGCCTGTATCTTGATCTTTAAATCATTGTTAAGCAACATTGGATGTAATTTACTCCTTTTACTTTTGATTTCCACATAGTATATGCCGATGTGTATTTATATTTAGTAAGGATTTAAATATTGTCCATTTATGTTCAATATTTTTACCTTGCACTTCCCAAACCCCCTCCAACCTCAACGCAGTACATATATAAAATATATATTAAATAATGTAGCAAAATAGGTAAAAAGTCAAGAGGAGTGAATACTTTTGCAAGGCACTATATATATATACTAGCGACTTTGGCAGTCTAAGATCCTTCGGCGCTCAATGTTATTATTGGCGCTTTTGCTGTCATTGTAAAGTCATTGCTGATCTGCTTTTTGTGCTTATTGCAAGCCTGTCCCCTAGTGTAATTTGTGTGCTATGAGCAGCGTTGGCGCTCGTTGTGAGGCGCGCAGTGAATGCATTCTGTAAGTTAGTGTTGTAATGTGTATGTGGTAGGTGGGTTTGTATGATGAAGCGTCCTTGCTAATGGTGTATGTTGTAGGCTGTACAGGTTTTGTAAAAGCCGTATTTGCTTTGGGGTATTTAGCGGCTTTGCGAGGGTTTGCATTTGTGGCCTGCAATGAGCCTGCGGCTCATTGCAGCCAACGTGGGAGCCTCCACCTCCACAAATACGGCCTCTCGCTTTGCCAGTTTTCTGACTGGATGCGATAAATACATTTTTCAGCATAATATATTAATTTACATTATTCCATCATTAGCCCTCAAAAAACAATTGTCTACAATGTACATAATAGCTGTTTATTTTTACAAATGCTAACTTGCGTAACATACCAAAAGCAACACTAATTTGGATTTTCTAAACAGGTTTCAGTTGTTTTAGGTGAATGCTAATACCACCATCTCGGTATTAAGGTAATGATAATATTGATTTTTCAATCATTGTTACATTTGGTATTCTAAGGACAAATAAGATTACATTAAGGCAATATTAATCCTCTGCTTTTACCTTAAACGTGACATTGTTTGTCCTTCAAATGACAAAAGCTACAATTAGTTGCCTTGCAATAATTTACATACGACCAACTCCAATTGTCTTTGGTTGTATTTAAATCAAATTTTTTTGCAAATATATATGCATTATGCCTAGTTACTTAATTAGAAGGTTTCTATAAGGACTAATATAGTTTGTAATTGCCATGTAATCAATAAGAGCAATAGTTATTGTGTTAGATATTATTCTTTGATTCTGTAGGCATGTGCAATGTATAACTTTCAAAACTAAAAACTTAAATGGACATGAAAAACACAAAGGAAGATTAGAGATCAGAACATGCCTCAGGATACTTTTGCTTAACCAGTAGAGATCTCATACTTGGAACTAATGGGGCAACATACCACTATATTACCTGCCTTGTCACCTATAGTAATTCTGTCTCAAGGTGACAATCTAATGGAAGTACTGACAAACCTAAAATACAAAAAAACTATATGTAACATCGACATAGGTTAGAGAACAAATATGTGATTAATGTATGTCACAATGACCTTTACAATACCTAAATGTTGTCAGACATATGTGCCATAGTGTGCTAATTCAAATGGAGTCAAAGCTGACTGTCACACAAGTCACTACAATTGATCTATTTTGTACTAAACTGGAAAATAGATCTGCACATACTTTACTAGAATACCTCCTAGCTTACATCTGGCACTGTGCAGTTGTGACCCAAAAATATTTTTTTTACAAATGTAACTGCAAGCTTACAAACTTTGGTAGTTGGAGTGATAATGGCATTGTAAAACATAAGAGGATGATAGGAATAGTAGCAAAAGGAGGAAGACATGGATGTCTAGATATTGAGCGTATTATTGTGGGAGCACATTTAGGAACAAAATATTTGACAAGCTTTGATTGCATAAGTTGGAAAAGTGATGAATTGGTTATTATTAAAAGATAGATAGGTCTTTAGCAATTGATACTGTAATCCAAAATGTATTAGTTTAAGGATGGATATGTACAATAAAAACAGTGAGAGAGATTTTTATTTGTTTATATGTAAGTATATATAAGCTATTTTACAGTTGATATTTGTATGTGTTTGTATGTATGTATATATAAGCTATTTTACAGTCTGTGTAAATAATAAGCTGTATCCACCCCAGAATTATTCTGGCTTCTACACCGCTGAGATGACTACTTCGAAGAGCTTACAATCTAAAGAATATGATTGGGAATCGTGTGTGCAGGTTGTATATGTAACTTTGAATTAAAATTGTCTTTCAGAGAGAGTGGCTGCTTAGAGAAGTCCTATAGAGAACGTAATAAGAGTGAATGACAAATTCAAGTCATGTGTCTAGTGAGGAGGGTAGATAGACGTGACTTTAGATATATAGAGGGTGTTCTTTACTTAAGGTCTTTGTATGTAAAAGTCAGGATTTTTAACTTTGTTTTGGAGGCTTTGGGAAGTCAGTGACATACAGGATTGAGAGAGGTAGATGAGTCTAAAGAAGCATTCATTATGGATTCGAGTGGAAATGTAGGGAGTGAGTGTATTTTATTATTTGTTTATAGAGATGTCGCGAATAGTTCGCCGGTGAACTGTTCCCGGCGAACATAGCATGTTCGCATTTGCGGCGAACTGCGAACATATGCGATGTTTGATCCGCCCCCTATACTTTATCATTGAGCAAACTTTGACCCTGCACCTCACAGTCAGCAGACACATTCCAGCCAATCAGCATCATACCCTGCCTTCCAGACCCTTCTACCTCATGGACAGCAGCCATTTTGGAATCATAACTAACTTGCAGTCTTACTGAGTGGAGGGAGAGTGGAGGTGATGCTGATTGAATAGGGAAATCAATAGCTAGGCAGGTTTATTCAGTGTCCAGTGCAGTGCTGAAGGACTCATCAGATCTCTGCTGTAAACACAGCACCCCAAAAAGCCCTTTTTAGGGCTATAACATCATTTTTTTTTGTTTCTTTTTTTTTGTCTAATCTAACTTCATTTGCCTGTCTCCCTGCTAGCCCCTGCTAGCAAGTGTGTGTGTCAGGCTCACAGCTTATACTGTGTGTGCACAGTGCAACCAATACAATCTTGTTTACTAGTTGTCTACTTTTAAAAAAACAAAACTTTTATTTTGTTAAATCTTAGTTCATTTGCCTGACCCCCAATCTAAGTTCATTTGCCTGACCGCTAGCCAGTGTGTGTGTCAGGCTTACAAGTATTGTGCCAAGTTCAACCAATCCAATCTAGTGGTGTACCAGCAGTCTACATTTAAAAAAACAATAATTTTATTTTCTTAAATCTAAGTTCATTTGCCTGACCACCAATCTAAGTTCATTTGCCTGACCGCTAGCCAGTGTGTGTGTCCTGCTTTCAAGTACTGTGCAAGAGAGCATGTTGTGTGCATGCTTGAGCTCCAAACAAAAGGCTTTTTAGGGTCTTAGTCCCTCAAATACAAGTTTTATTTTAACACCTTTCTGTTAATAAGCAATTTGTACACGGTGTTGTTCATTTTTAGGAGTTTTTGTGGTTTTTTTCTTAGTTTAATTTAAGTTTTAGTTTTCTGGGGGTCAGGATCAACTCTCTATCCCAGGGAGCTGTCTCCTGGATACTTTGCCACACCCCTCCCTTAGCACTACACCTTCACTCCTGGAGCTTTGTTACTTTGACTTTTTTTCTTTTAAAAAGTTTATTAGGTTTTGTTGAAGTTTTGTTTGTTTGGTGTTGGGTTTTATGTTTTGGGGGAGAGAAGACAAGTAACATCTTTGTAGGCAGTGGGGGGGAAAACAATTAGAATTTTTGTTGAAAAGGCTTTTTTTTAACATCTGACACAGAGACACAGAGGGGTTAAAAAGCCTCTGTGTTCTCTGTGTTGTTGCAATTAGACACCTTGCAACAGGCCATTAACCCTTCCACTGCCAAGCATCACCTCTCTCTCTCTCTCCCTTAGTTTTGTCTCCCTTAGTTTTGTCTTTTTGTTTCTTTTTCCCACTTTTATATTTAAAAAAAAAGAAAACAGTAAAAAATCATAAAACAAAAAATAAAAATAAATAAAACAAATAAACTAAAAAAAAAAAGGGTCTAAACATGAGGGATAAGACCACTAAGAAGCCTCAGGGGTCAAAAGGGGGAATAATGGCCCCTGAAAATCCTAGCTGCAGCACTGCACAGCATAGGCCCCAGGCAGATAAGGCAGCCCCAGCTCCTGGTGGCCCCAGTAATACCACCGCTGGGGCTGAGGGGCAGATCACTAGGAAGCATGGGGTTAAATGTCAGATGTCTGGGGTCTACAGCATTGATATCTATCTGCGTGCTGCAGCTAACGTCATCAGCCCCTCTGTTATAGTAGCAGCCAGCAAAATGTACGGGAAAGCAGTTTTCTTTACCCGTACGCTGGCTGCTGCTCACATTCTTGTACAGAGAGGCATCACAGTGGGGGGATTATATGTCCCAATAGAACCCCTGGAAGGGTTGGGCACAAAAGTAACACTCTCTAATGTGCCCCCCTTCCTACCAGACTCCCTCCTGCGCCCCCACCTGCTAACCCTAGGGGAAGTAAAAACACCATTTATTAAAATTCACCCTGGGGTGCAGAGAGAGAGCACTTCGTCATGTGCTCTCTTTCAAGAGGCAGGTACAAATGTGCCTGCCTTAGGGCGCAGAAAACATTGAGGGGTCTTTTGGGGTTCCATTTAAAGGGGGTGCTCTACAGGATTTTTTACAGCACTACGGAGGTGCAGTGCTATCATTGCAAGGGGTTGGGGCATACACGTAGGAATTGTCCTAATGAAAAGCATCATGCCCCAGCCCCAGCAAATGGCACCTCCGTCAGTACAGCACCCATCTCCGCTGAGCCCATAACAGCGGGGACCTCAAGGGTCATAGCCCCCCCACAGAGCTCAGGCAAGGAGGCCGTTCCTCAAGCCACCACCACGGCCTCCAAACCCCCTTCTTCCCCAAAAAAGCCATCTGTGTCTGTGGTTTCCAGCAAGACTGCAGACACGGGGAAAAAGGGGAAGAATGTCACCGGTCCTCCCAGTGTCACAGCTGCATCTCCCAAGTCCCAATCTGCCCACACCATAATTACATCAGTTAGTGTGGGGGCACAGTGTAAGCAGAGGGATAATAAGCCCTCTGCAGGGGAGGCAGCTAGTGGCAGCTCCTCTTCCAGGAGTGACGTCCCCAGGAAGAGGAAGCATAAAACCAACAGGGAGGTTGCTGATAAGTGGGAAGTGCTCTATAGTGGAGCACCTCCCTCTAAAAGCAAGAAGAGGAACAAAACATCTCCTCCTCATCCGGTGACATTGTCTGGCCCGGTTATTAAGTTCAGCCAGCCGGTGCCAGACCACACATCTCTCTCTCCAGACCCTATAGGGGTTAATGTGGAAAAGGGTCTGGAGGAAAAGCAGGGGCAAGAGGGTCTCCCAAGTGGTAGACAAGAAAGATCAGGTTCTGCCTCTGGCCTTTGAGGGGGGTCCCAACAAAGCCCCTGCTGAATGGGTAGTCAGTGTCCCTGAGGTGCTGAGCTTCAAGGGCACCAGTCAGTCTCCTCCTCCAGTGTCACTCTCTAGTGACGTACCTCGGGCTTTGTTAGAGCCCCAGGCCGAGTCACTACTGGAGGGGGGGAATATAGGCATGACTCCCATTCAGGACCCCATGGATTTGTCTGTCAAGGGGGATGTGGCACAAGGGGAAGTGGAAATGGGGGAGGGTGATAAAACAAGTTTTCCTGTTAACATCATGGGAGAGCCTGTCTACCCTCCTCAGCCGTCCACTGACCCTAACATCGGTGCCATCCAAGCTGAGCAAGCAGCGGTTGAACTGGCAGAGGAGGCATATAAAGCCTCCAAGGCTTCCATTAAGGAAGCCATGCCAGCCACTGCTGTCCAGCCAGCTACCCCTGAATGCACTCCTGAAACTACAGGGGTGCAGCAGCAATCCAAGGGTCCATTATTTACCTTGAAGGGTGCTAAAGGGACTCCTTCTGTATCATCTAAGAGGGGGTCCCTGAGAATAAAGCTGAGGAAACTGACTCCAGCCGGGGAGGATGGAGTAAAAGCCCTCAGCCAAGAGGAGCCCAGGGGTGACCCACTAGAAGGAACATCAGATTCTGGGTGGGTTATCCCTGTCAAGGAAATAGATCTATTCCTTGAGAGCACCCTTCATGGACAAAAGAAAAGGAAGGTGCGGCTGGCCTTGGAGAGGTGGAAGAATATGTCGTTTATTCTCCACTCTCTCCAGCAATATCTAGTTGTCAGCACTAGGGCCAAGAATTCTGGGACTGCGGAGCATCTCCGCGTCCGGAAATTCTATAAAATGTGCGTGTCCTATCAGCAGTCTCAAGGGTCTGAGGAACGCACAATTCCTGACACGCAGTAATGGCTTTGCACATCAGCACGCTAAATACCAATGGCTGTCAAGACAGTTTCCGCAGGTTCCAGGTACTCTCCTATTTATATCAGGGAGGGTACTCTGTGAGCTTCCTGCAGGCTGAGGCCTCGTGGCAACTGGAGTGGAGAGGCAGGGTCTTCTTCAGCCACTTCACATCAGCGTCATGTGGAGTGGTGACCCTGTTCTCAGAGTCTTTTCAACCAGAGCTGCTGCTTGTGAAAGCTGTTATCCCAGGCCGTCTAATCCACCTCCGGGTCCGAGAGCAGGGTAGCATCATTAACCTAGTTAATATATATGCCCCTGCAGGAGGGCCCGAGAGAGTGAGGTTCCTCGCCAGACTGTCCCAGTTTTTGGAGACGGTTGACGCAGATGAGTGTTTGGTACTCGGGGGTGATTTCAACTGCACCCTCGACGCTCTGGACCGGAATAGTCCAGAGCCGTACCCGCCTTCTGCGTCAGCCCTGCGGGAGATCATCGCCCGCTTCTCCCTGGAGGATATCTGGCGAGAGCAGAACCCAGGGGCATCAGACGGTTTCACCTACGTCAGGGTGAGAGCTGGTCTAGTGTCCCACTCCCGGATCGACAGACTATATATATCTAGTCACTATATGTCACGAGTCGGTTCTTGTGCCATTAGGCTGGCTCCGTTCACAGACCACAACTGTGTGTCTGTGACAGTGGCGCTAATGCCAACAGCGCCACGAGCCGCCTATTGGCACTTCAACAATGCTTTGTTGAAGGACCAGGGACTCGTGACATTGATTCAGGAGTTTTGGATGGACTGGAGGGGTTGCAAGGGGGACTTTGCCACGTTAAAACTGTGGGGGGACGTGGGCAAGGTTCATTTGCGACTTCTGTGTCAGGAATATACCAAGGGTGCGAGTGGGCAGCGCGAAGCTGAGTTGGAGTCACTCCGGGGGGAGGTACTCCATCTGGAGCAGAGGCTGTTCACTTGTAGGGACCAATCCCTGCAGAGCGAGTATGTAGAGAGGAAGGGTGTCCTCTGTGACCTGGAACGACACCAGGCCAAGGGGGCATACGTGCGCAGCCGCTTAGGTTTTCTCAAAGATCTAGACCGCGGCTCGCGCCTCTTCTACTCACTGGAGAAAAAGGGGGGTAACAGTAGGCACATCACCTGTCTTCTAGATGAAGACGGTGCCCCCCTTACAGATCCGGAGAGTATCCGGAATAGAGCCCGGAACTTTTATAAAGATCTTTACTCTCCGGATCCCATTTCTCCAGACGCCTGCAGGGTGCTATGGGAGGGGCTCCCCACAGTCAGTGAGGGTGTAAGAGAACGGCTTGATATACCACTATCTTTTCAAGAGCTCTCTGAAGCCCTCCGTGCCATGACCTGTGAGAAGTCTCCAGGACTGGACGGACTGACTGTAGAGTTTTTCCAATTTTTCTGGGAGACTCTGGGACCTGATTTCCATCTGGTCCTTGGGGAAGCCCTGGAGACCGGGGAGATGCCCCTGTCTTGTCGCAGGGCAGTACTTGCCCTGCTGCCCAAAAAGGGGGATCTCCGGCTTATTAAGAACTGGCGACCGGTCTCTCTGCTCAGCACGGACTACAAGATTGTAGCTAAAGCCATCTCGCTTAGACTTGGGTCTGTGCTGGCAGAATTGGTTCACCCTGACCAGTCCTATGCGATCCCGGCCGGACTATCTTTGATAGTATCTTTCTGGTCCGGGATCTATTGCATTATTCTCGTAGGACTGGTCTGTCACTCGCCTTTCTCTCTTTAGATCAAGAGAAGGCGTTTGACAGGGTGGACCATGGTTACCTCATAGCCACTCTGCAAGCGTACGGCTTTGGCCCACAGTTTGTGGGCTTTATAAGAACGCTGTACGCCTCTGCAGAGTGTTTACTTAAAATCAATTGGTCCCTAACAGCACCTTTGGTATTTGTACGAGGGGTGCGTCAAGGATGTCCCTTGTCTGGACAGTTATATGCACTGGCCATTGAGCCTTTCCTCTGCCTACTGAGGAAAAGGCTCACAGGGCTGGTGCTAAAAGATCCAGACATGCGGATTGTCCTTTCAGCTTATGCTGACGATGTGCTCCTCGTGGCCCAGGATCCAGTTGATCTTGAGCTGGCAAAACAGTGCCAGGAGGTATATTCAGCTGCCTCCTCCGCTCAGATCAACTGGTCCAAATGCACAGGCCTTTTAGAGGGTAATTTACAGGTAGACTCTTTGCCTCCCACGTTTCGTGACATCACGTGGGAGGCAGATGTCCTTAAATATCTGGGGGTCTACCTGTCTGCTGCGGACGCTTCCGTCCCAGACAACTGGAGGGAGTTAGAGGGCAGTGTCCTCTCTCGTCTGGGACGATGGAGGGGTCTAGCAAAAATGCTTTCCCTTAGGGGGCGGTCTCTAGTGGTAAATCAGCTGGTGGCTTCTCAGATCTGGCACCGGCTGATTTGTCTGAGTCCGACCCCCGAGTTTGTCACCAATATCCAGAGGAATTTGTTAGATTTCCTCTGGATGGGAAGGCATTGGGTCTCTGCAGGGGTGGCAAGTCTGCCTTTGGTGGAGGGTGGACAGGGAGTAGTTTGTGTGTGCTCCCAGTTGTCCACCTTCCGCCTTCAGTACCTGCAGAGATACCTATATGCAGATCCCTCTCCGCAGTGGTGCGCACTGGCATCCAGCTTTTATCGCCAGTTGCGCAACCTGGGGTATGACCGGCAATTATTTCTGATCAGGCCCGAGGGGTTTGGGAGAGACCTCTCTGTGTTGCCGGCATACTACCAGGAAACCCTCAAGGCCTGGAGCATGGTCTCCGTGACCAGGCAGGGCGTGCCTTTGGGGGATGAAATATTCACGGAGCCCCTGCTATTTAATCCAGCAGTGGGGGCTCCAATGTTACAGTCCCCCAGTATCATCCGCCGCCTTAGTCATGCACGGATGACCCGAGTCGGGGATCTCTTGGAATACGGGCGTTCTGATTGGGTGTCACCCCAGGAGCTTGCGCTCCGTTTGGGATATGTGACGCCCAAAGTCTCAGGGCGCTTGCTCCAGGAGATTAGGGATGAAATCTCCCCCGACTTGCGCACCTTCCTTCGCGGGGCTTTGCAGGCCGGAGTGCCACATGCACCTTTCAACACCCCTGCTCTGGCTGTTTGCATTGGACACAAGCCCCGTGTTTCCCCTCAGGCTCCTCCTGTCCCCAACCTCTCGAAGTTGAGGGACATACCCTCGGCATGCTTTCGCGGCATGCCGAGGAAGAGCTTATATTCTCTCGTGCTCCATACAGTGCACTTCCTTACCCTCGTGACCCGTCCCGATATCATCTGGAGGCGGGTCCTACCAGCTGACGAGGGCAAGAGGCCCCGGTGGAGGGAACTTTATTCTGATTTAGTTCCACGACCCACCGGGGACTTGAGTTGGAGAGTGCTCCATGGTGCACTGAGCACGGGAGAGTACTAAATTCACGGACTCTCCCTCCACTTGTCCATTCTGTGGCAAGGGAGAGTCCGTGTATCATATTTATTTTAGTTGCGCCAGACTGCAGCCCCTCTTGTCATTCTTGAGGGGCCTCCTCCTGCAGTTATGGCTGCATTTCTCCCCTCACATTTTTATTTTTGGGCACCCAGTGTCCCGGGGCAATAAGGCCAGGGACCTCCTCGTCAACCTGCTCCTGGCATTAGCCAAATTGGCTATATATAAGTCCAGGAAGCAGTGTTTGATAGGGGGGGTTCCCTTGTCACCTGAGGCCATGTTCCGGGTGCTGGTGCGCTCCCGTATCCGGGCAGAATACCACCTGGCTTTGTCCACTGGGGGAATGGATGAGTTTGTCTCCCAGTGGGCTGTAGATGGTGTGCTCTGCTCGGTATCCCCCCATCCGGTTTCTTTTTCTCTCCACCTCCTAAAATGATTTTTATTTAGTTTACAGATCATGTTTTTCTCATAATTTTAAAATACACTGTGCCAAGTTCAACCAATCCAATCTAGTTGGGGTACCAGCAGTCTACATTTAAAAAAAACAATAATTTTATTTTTTTAAATCTAAGTTCATTTGCCTGACCGCCAATCTAAGTTCATTTGCCTGACCGCTAGCCAGTGTGTGTCAGGCTTACAAGTATTGTGCCAAGTTCAACCAATCCAATCTAGTGGTGTACCAGCAGTCTACATTTAAAAAAACAATTATTTTATTAAATCTAAGTTCATTTGCCTGACCGCCAATCTAAGTTCATTTGCCTGACCGCTAGCCAGTGTGTGTCAGGCTTACAAGTATTGTGCCAAGTTCAACCAATCCAATCTAGTGGTGTACCAGCAGTCTACATTTTAAAAAAACAACACTTTTTTTCTGTGTAATCTAATTTTATTTGCCTGCATGCCAGCGTGTGTGTCTTAGGCTCACATTGTATAGTGTGCCCACTTGCCCAGTCAGTGCCACCACTCATATCTGGTGTAACAGTCAGTAGTGCACATTTAAACAAATAATAAAATGTTGACTGTAATACATTGAATAGCAGTTACTTGTCTGCAAGCATCTGTGTCAGGCCTACAGCGTCTACTCTGCCAACTTCTGCAAGTGCACAGTGCCACTCATATCTGTTGTCACAGTAGCTTGCATGCATAGTACCAATCTGTCAAAACCTGTAATGATGAATGAGGTCTAGAGTAGCCTGGTTTCCTTATCCTCTACAGGTTGAGACCTAATGTTTGGGTGACTCCAGACCAACACATGAGTACAAGCAGCACACAAACTCAAAGCCGCCATCCTCCTCCTGGTCCAGCATCATCAGCCACATCAACCACTGCTGTCCTCCTTGCCCCCTCTCAACCATCCGCCACTCCGTCTCTCGCCTTGAGCAGTTCCTGCTCATCTGCCCATAGTCAGGTGCCTGTAAAGGACATGTTTGAGTGTAAGAAGCTAATGTCACAAAGTGCCCCAAATTTGAAGTGATACGACCAACCAAGCATCTTTTTCCATCTCCCGGTCCCAAAAATCCAGGCCTTATACACGCCCCCTGATAGGTGCTGTAACAGGTATTAAACTGATAAGAGTAGTACTTACAAACACGCCACTCCTATATGGTGGCAGATTTGATTGCACGTGCCGTGCCCCAAAATTGAAGTGATACGACGAACCATCTTTTTTCATCTCCTGGTTCTAAAAATCCAGGCCTTATACACGCCCCCTGATAGGTGATATACCAAGTATTAAACTGATAAGAGTAGTACTTACAAACACGCCACTCCTATCTGGTGGCACCTTTGATTGCACGCGCCGTGCCCAAAAATTGAAGTGATATGACCAACCAAGCATCTTTTTCCATCTCCCGGTTCTAAAAATCCAGGCCTTATACACGCCCCCTGATAGGTGTCGTACCAAGTATTAAACTGATAAGAGTAGTACTTACAAACACGCCACTCCTATCTGGTGGCACCTTTGATTGCACGCGCCGTGCCCAAAAATTGAAGTGATATGACCAACCAAGCATCTTTTTCCATCTCCCGGTTCTAAAAATCCAGGCCTTATACACGCCCCCTGTTAGGTGACGTACCAAGTATTAAACTGATAAGAGTAGTACTTACAAACACGCCACTCCTATATGGTGGCACCTTTGATTGCACGCGCCGTGCCCCAAATTTGAAGTGATAGGACCAACCAAGTATCTTTTTCCATCTCCCGGTTCCAAAAATCCAGGCCTTATACACGCCCCCAACTATGTAATTTTCCGTGGGAGTTTTGCCATGGATCCCCCTCCGGCATGCCACAGTCCAGGTGTTAGTCCCGTTGAAACAACTTTCCCATCACTATTGTGGCCAGAAAGAGTCCCTGTGGGTTTTAAAATCCGCCTGCCCATTGAAGTTTATGGCGGTTCGCCGGGTTCGCCGGTTCGCGAACATTTGCAGCGGTTCGCGTTCTCGGTTCGCGAACCGAACATTTTATGTTCGCGTCATCACTATTTGTTTAGTCTTTTCTGAAAAAAGTTACATATTCTGGAGAATTGTTTTAAGTAAAGATGAGTAAAAGTGAAGTGAGGGCAGGCTCCCAAAACAACCAGTCAACATTGAGGAGGATTTTAGATCTTAGAAGGGGAAGGGATTAGCTATGTGAGTGATGCTTGTCAGATAACAATACAAAATACATATGCATATATGTAATATATGTTTATATGCAAATATTTAATATATGTTTATATGCATTTACATACAAAATCAGTAAAACCATTTTGTATCAAACATATTCCTTTGAATGCATGATAAAAATGTGTTAGTTTCATGCCTCTTGAAATTAAAGTAATAGATTTCAGAGTTGCTATGGATTATGCATGTATAACCTTTAGGCTAATATGGAGATTCCAAAATACTTTATCAGTTGAAAAGTAAAAACAGAAATGGAAAAAAGGAAAGAATAAAGGCATTTTCACAGAACATGCAAAGGAATAAAAGAGAAACATATTCTATACTTCAACTAAATCATGCCAGACATTTTATAAAATGCATAGGCAACGATACAATGACTAGGCAAAGCATGACATAAGATATCAAAAAATATTTATTTCACACTGAAATGATTTGGCAGTCTTTGCATTGCCTATGGACCCATATCCA
This sequence comes from Discoglossus pictus, assembly GCA_027410445.1. Taxonomy (NCBI): domain Eukaryota; kingdom Metazoa; phylum Chordata; class Amphibia; order Anura; family Alytidae; genus Discoglossus; species Discoglossus pictus. The sequence continues at coordinate 449,885,604 of CM050163.1, forward strand.
TATTATGTGTTTCCCCCACAAAGTCAGTAGTACTAAAAGGCATTGGTAATTTAAGATTCTACATTTCTATTGTGTAGTTAGAAAATTATTGTGCATTCATAGTATTCTCTCACCAAAGGTAGATTCCACAGCTTCATAATTTCAAATACAAAAGATAAAAAATAGAGGCTTTAACATTCTTAAAACATTTATCCTATTTTTATATTTTCAATATGAAATTCAGTGGACCTTTAATTCTACAAAAATATTTTCCTATATTCAATAAACGTTATTAAAACTTAATGACTAATAAAAATGCATTTACTGTAACAATGATTACAAAAATTGCAATTGATGGTGTGACGGAAAGGTCATAATTTCCCATAGAGATAAGCAGGCACTTTGTTTGGGACACTGCCTGTGCCCATACTAAAACCTATCATGAGAAGCTAAGCCAACAAAAGTGAAATTCAATACAAATTGCAAAACATATTTATGGTGTTGAAGTTCACATTTGATTTATGACTACATTAGATTGTTTTTAATATGAGTGAATTTTGTTTTCACCCTTCTGTTTATAAAAACAATTTCCTGGAACACCCAGAGTAATCTGACTTCCTTGAACAAACATACGTTATATCGGAAATAGATCAGCAAAGCTAGTGATGTAATTCTACAAAAACATTTTTAAGTTTGACTTTTATTAAATGGTATCATTAGTCTTGTCAATGCATTTAACTTGTAACAATGTATTGTACTGGCAACACGCCCAGCAAAAAAATTTTGTTGGCCACAAAATGCACCTTTTTTTGGAAAGTCATGTTTGATGTATGTGAAAATGGCCGACTTTTTTTTTTTTTTTTTACTAAATGTGTTTATTGTTGTTCCATGTAACTTATATATTAGTAATAAAAAAGATGTTGTTTTTACATTTTGACAATTTTTATTGAAACATATACATAAATATAGTAAGGATGTTATTTTTTATTTTTTAACATATTTAGTTTGTCAAACATTACATGTTATTTCACACATGTCTCAATTTTTATTAAAGAACAATGTATTACTCACATTAATTAATGTTGGAGAGTGTGAAGTTTATTTTTTCCATATCTCCTGTGATCAGCAATATTGAATCCAGAGGAAGGCAAACAGAAAAACCTTATTGAAACATAGTCAATTGTCGCGAAGGGGAAAAATAATAAATTCCTTCCTGACCCCAGACACTGGCGATTTGATGACTCCCTGGATCAATACTGTATGCGTAATGATACAGTAAAAGTAGAATAGAAATGCAATATTCTCCCTACTGACCCTGCTAAACTGCTAAATAAATACACTACAAACCCTAATTAAATACAATGTAATTGATAATTGCATTAATTGAAAACCAAAGCAACAGTAGACATCAATTCAAAATACATGTCTACAACTTCCAAAGTACATACAAGTTAAGTAATAATTATATGCAAATACGCAACTAACTATAACATTTCAAAAACAGCTTCAAATCTTTATGATGCTTTTTCACAAAAAATGTTTTTATTGGGTTGTGTGGTTTGTCAAGTTTTGTTCAGCCCTGCTTGTTATTTTGGTATGAATATTTGAATTAATTAGTGATTTCTCTAAATAGAGCCCAGCAGACTACTAATGTTGCCTGGGATATAACCACTGTACTGTTTTGTTTTTTGACAAAATGTTTCACCTCAACAGACGTGAAACTTATTCCTTTGGATGTATTCACTGTTTGTTTTGTTGTGGTTTTTTGTTGTTTTTTGGGCTGGTGACATTTTTTTGCTTTGTTTTCTTTGTTCTTTTTGAATTTGGCACATTGAGTTGTTGACGTTAAATAGTGGTTCCTCTAAAAAGAGCCCAATAGACATGAAAGTTTGTCTTTGGGATGTAACCGCTGTTTTGTTTGGATAGTCAAGTTACAACACCTCATAATTATTTTTAGTAAATACTCTACCATCATGTAGTAGGTCTCCCTGGGTTTCACTTTTTTGGGGGAAAACCTTTATTTGTGATGGATTTGTGCATCTTGAAAATGCTACATAGAGTTTATCATGTGCAAATACTGGTTCCTCTAATAATATTCCAACTGATTTAAAAGTCTAACCTTGTGATTTATTAATGGTCATTGCAAATGCCATGATAATGGGAAACTGCGTATTTTGTAGTACAAAGGGCAAGCTACCTTCACTTGGAGCCAAATCTATTCTTGGTTTGCATGTATGAAATGGTCGCTTAAATCTTGATCCATTAATCGTGTTCCATTACAAAGACCTTTTTGGGGGTTCATATTTCTCAGTAACATGACAATTTCCCCTTTTTTCAGTTGAAAAATAAGTGGTGGCATTTCAGAGGGAGTTAATGTACTTATAAATTCTGTGTTAAAATTCCATTGACTCTGTTTGTCATCAGATAGTACAGAATCTGCACTGTAATAATTTTTTGCGGTGCATCTATTCATTTAAAGATGTCGTTATTTATATTCAATGCATCTTTATTTTTGGTTGTTAATATTACTTTCTGTGCAAGTTCATCTGAATCCTCATTGCTTATTCCATTTTGGAATATACCAGATATAAGAATCTTGGCAAATAATTTCTGCTGGTATTTCAACAGTGTCATCTGCTAAATTAGCAATTAGCTCTGTTTTTCCTTCCCCAATTTTAATTAGCCAATCATTGAATTAATTTTGTCTTTCGGATCTCATGTTTTTCTCTAATCTGAGGTGTGTAAATTCTTTACATAGTGAACTTGACTTTATACAGGTTTCCACTATGTCTGTTCTATTTCGATGGACAACAACAGTTAAGGTTTGTGTGAAACTGCCACCTAACAATATCACCTTTCCCCCAAAAGGCAAATCATTAGTCATGATTTCATAGTGGTCTCATCGATGATAATTAATTTAATTTTTTTTAATTATTTGCTTGAAATTATTTAATTCTAATATCTGAGACAGATGTTTTCGATATTGGAACTGGAAGTTTAAATGCATTATGCACTGTTCTGCCACCCTCTAACAGTATTGCAGCAATTCCAGTTGTTGCAAATGGAAGTAACACTTCACCTTTACCTCTAATTGAACTCATTAACAAATTATAGAGATAACAATCTTTCATCTGCTCATCATCTATGGCTTTTTGTATTGTCTTAAAATCATGCATTTGATCATTACTTAAAGTGGCTATTAGTTCTTCAGCCTTTTGTTTTTGCACATCAGCGTCATACTCCTCAAAGTTTATGTCATCTATAAATCCTGGATCTGGCAGATTAAAAGTAGCACAACTTAAGCCATGACATAGGAAAATTTGTTGAATGTCCATTAATGCGTTTAATTCCGCTATTGACTCATTATAACGTTGTAAAAAATCATCATACATGATTTCTTAAAATCTCTCCCACAAAGCCAATGCATTAGAAATATGACAGAATATGCAAATGAATGCAAACTGGTCCGTCATGTGTCGTGGCATTTTACATAATGCGGCTTCTTCCAGACATCTCTCCCAATCTGTATCTTCAGCAAGTATGTTGGGCGGCTCTTTGGAATGTATCATATACTATGTCATTTACAGTTCTCAAGTGTTCAAAGCTTTGTGCACCAGAAACATGTAAAAGGAGTAAATGTAAGCAGAAACGTTCAATGTTTCTTGGACTTAACTTATACCTTCTGGTAATAATTTTATTACCTCCCTTTTTCCTGGTTTTCCATAATCCATTAATGAAAAGATATGGAATCATATTGTATAAGTATTCCCTTGCCTCCATGTCTTTGCTATTCAATTTAAACCAAGCAGTAAGTGTGGTTTGGCGATGTTCATTTTGTGCCAAAGCAGTTTCTTCATTGCCAGTATGGAAATAAACTAATTGTTGTTGTGGCAAATGTACAGCTAATCGATAAACAGCATGTGATTGATCATGCATTTCAAATTTAAGAAGCCGCCACATTGCTTCTGTCAATTTGACATATCGAGCATCTACATGAGATTGAAGTTCATCATGAAGTAACTCATTGTGTTCTTCACTTGTGCCACTCTTGACCACAACAGTTGCTGCATCATATCCTTTCTAAATATATTTGTACTCATATTTAATGGATTTAATGGAAGTGCAAGCTTCAACATTGATGTGTGTATTATACTTCATTAGTAGATGTGGATTATGTGGCACCACATAAGTGTTATCTACTTTTTTCCCCTGGAATAATTTCATTTGGACCTTGTCTTCTTCTATACAATGGATAGCCAGCACAATTTGCAAATGTTTGTTCTTGGAATTCTTTTGGGACATTTGTGCATTTTTTATTTTCTATACATGGTGAGTTTGTATTGAGCTCTCCACATGGGTTATGAATCATGCGATGTATTACAATCTCATATAGTCTTGCATGTTGTTGCGGATCAGGTAGTTCAGCACTAATAACACAAACCACTTTTTCATCTTTTTTCAATTTATAATTTTCTTGAAGTATAATAGGAATATGTGCATGTGGCAGGCCTCTTTTTTGAAAAATAAATGACTGGTGTTTATGTAATGTATTAAAGCTGTTAATTTTATTTTGAAGACTCTAGCGACTAAGTCTGGTCTAACCGAAGCATTTTTGCTAAGGTTCAAAATCTCAACAATCTCTGACCCATGAGGTTGATATGTAAATGTAATAAATAAATCAGGTTTTCCAAATTTAGTGATAGCCATAGTATCATTGTATCTTTCTTGCATGTTGCAAGGAGATCCTGGGAAGGAAGATGGTAAAATGATGGCTCTGCCAGCTTCCAGATTTTGGTTTGATGCAGCCTTAGCCACATAATCCATGAGGCCACAATGCTGTTCTACACGTAGTTTATTTTGTTGATATTTGATGAAATTTAATTTATTTGCTTCTACTTGCAGGTATGAATCAATGATCCATTGTTGTGTAAGTTTTCCAGCACTTAAGATGGGGTTAAATTAATCCCTAATGGCAGTTTGAGCCACTTTAAATTCAAGCAAGGAAATATTACTTCTGACACGTTCTTTAGTGTTTGGATAACTGGGAAGTCTTAATTTTAGTTGCCAACCTGCCTCCCTATTGGGATACCAAATTGGATAAGTCATTGGATCCAAATTGGTACTTAATATATTGATGTTAATAAAAGATTGCTCTTCATTTCTTGGATATATTCTAATATCCCTCATTTTGTGAAACCATTGCAACCTCATTAGCTGTCGGTAAGTCGTAACGTTGTTTATCAGTATGTCAGTCTCTTTTAAGAACCATATTAACTTTTGGCATGGTCAATTGATTTTGCTCAGCATGAATGCGTTGTTGTTCTTCAACTTCTGGCAGTTTTTTTTACAAGCTTGAGTGTATGGATTTTTTCCATTATCTTATCAAGCTCATGGAAAACAGTTGCTAAGCCTTTTGCATCTTCAGGAAGCTGCATACGTTGTACAACAGCTTGGTTTGTATCTAGTACATAAAGTTGAGCAAATTTTCTTTGCTCTCCTTCCTCCGGGTGTAAATGTGAAGTACGGTGGTAAATTTGGCCTTGAACTTTAAAGCAGTAATGGCCATGTCCTTCAACATTACCAGCTAATGTTGCACCCATAGATATAAAAGAAATGGCACTATTATAAGAGCATATATTATTTTAAAACATTTTGGAATTGGGAAAAGTAGGGTCACTCATTATGCTTTGTAAATATTTTGGGAAATCTTATCTTACTGGAATTCTTACTTTTCCCTTTTGACAGCAGCTAATGAACTTACCGTATCTGGGAGTTTCCTTCTCAAAATGATAAACCCCACAAAACTGACAAAGCACATTTAACATCCCACAAGTGTGAGTCTCTACTGTAAGAGCTCTTAATAATGGACTATCCTGTGAATGAACATCAACATTACAATCTATCTCGACATTAATATCATTGTCATCTTGTTCATATGTTTGTTGTTCAAAATGTTTGGTCTTACACAGGCCTTTCCTGCCAGCAGTTGGTCTTTTCTGAGCAATTTGTTCATGCTCTTCTTGGCGTATTTTTTTCAGATTCTCCTCCGACTGTTGCTCTCTCAATCTTCTTTTTCTTTCCCTTTCCATATGTTGTTTGTACTCCTTCCTTGTTTCAGACATCCCTGCCATTGCAATCTGTAATGTAAAATGTATATTTTCAATTAGAACGTACATATTAACTCAAGCATTCATTGTCATATGAATTAATAATTCTGTCGAGCTTACCATTCTTTTTAATGTACTAAGCTGTGGCAGTTAATTTTCAAATGTTGTTAATGTTTCCACCTCATTTTGTTAATATATCAATTTCTACTGAATCTAATGACAATGTGTAGAATTATTATTTTTCTCATTGCTGCAATCTGTAATTATAGAAATGTGCAGCATATTCCCTGTAATAATTATTTCATGCACACACTCAACAACATTTTTAACTGTAATTTTTGTAAATCATAATGTCAGTAGTTACCTGTTCTGTTGAACTAAATATGTTCCAATTGATGGAAAGCAGCAAGTCTATGTCCCCAAAGTGTCACAGTCAAACACCTGCAATGTGTAAAATAATATTTTCAGTTGTAGTATATAATTGTTTTTTTTTGCACTTGTATTTAACCTTTACATTTACTACACAGCACAAATAGAGACAGGTTAGAATGCATTTTTACATTTAGGCACAGTAACAATATTAAATTAATAATCTCAAGTATTTATTTTTTTTCAAAAAAAATATCATTAGCTTGTTAAATTTGTGAAACATATTAAATACAATTTGCTATTTCAAAATATCATATATAAGTAATGTATTTAAATTTAAGTAATGTACTTAAATAAATACTGTACCTCTTCTTTCAACATTGATTTGTTCTGTCAGTCAGGGCAATTTTCTGTCACTGTCAATGTTACAGAGACCTATAAAGTGTAAGAACAGAAAATGTATATTATATTTTTTTTCTAACATTTACATGTATTAGCATAAACAAATGTAGTCAGCTTATAATATGTAAAATAGCCTCAGGGCAAAATATAAAATTTAGCATTTTTTTAAATGTATTATTTTATGCAAATCATAAATTATTAAATTAATAAATAATAAAAATGTAACTATTAGAGCTTACAATGTCTTAAATGACGTCATTATTAAAATGAATATATGTATATATATTTTTTTTAACAATCTACATAATCAATTAATAACTTAGTAAATAATATTACTTTACCTATTATTTGTGAATGTATTTGTTAAAAATCATAAAGAGTTAACAATCTCTTCATAAAATTTGTACACAGAGAATGTGCAGGGGCACAGTTGATCATCTGAGGAGAAACCGAGAAGCTTCTGGAAAGTCTGCTGTGTATATATAGAGTGTTAGCTCAAAGATAAAGTTGCACATGTGCAATTTTAATTTTTTTCCACCATTTTAGGTTCTTAATGTGAGTGTTTCCAAGTTACAGGCTTGCTTATTACAAAATGTCATTTTTATTTTCTTTTTCCTGTGTGCTTTTTATTTTTTGGGCTTTTTTGTTGTAAGTTTTACTGGGTTAACTTAGGTTTTTACTACCTTTGTGTAAGTTACTGGCTTTTTTTTCTGTAAGTTAATTGGAAGCATATTTGTGTGTTTTTTCAGGTATCTTCACTTCGGTAGTTCAGCCGTTAAAGTCTTATTTTTGAGAGCATTACAGTCCATCTATGTGCTTCGGGTCCTAAGTTATACGGGCCGTAATTTTGCGACCTTCGCTAAGTCATTGCAGCTAAGTCGACGTGTTTCAACTGTTCGTGCGCCAAGTCCTACTGGCCTCGCGATGAATGCCTTTGGCGCTCATTGCAGCCTAAGTCCTGCGTGCCCTAACTGCTCGCCTTGCTTTGTGAGTCTTGCAGTGCAATGAGCGACTTCATCGCTCATTGCAGCCTAAGCCCTGCGTGCTGCAGCCGTCAATTGGGACGCAAATGGCTCGCCTCACTTTGCAAGGCTCACGTATATCCACAACTATTATTTGTGATGCCAAAATGTTATTCTTATTTTCAGTAACATGCTATAACAACTATACAGTTTGAAACATACTTTTTATAACGCATAGGTAAAAGTAGAATTTTCTACTTCATTTTCCATAACCCAAAAGTTTAATATAAGTTGGTTGGGTAAAGAGAGATGTACAAAGTAGAAGAAACAATGAAGAAATAGGTGCATTAAACAATTATTGACACTTGGAATCATGATCTGGATAGCTCACAGAGAAGTGTAAATTGCAAGGCTTTAGAAATACAGCCTATTTTTGCAGTATATTGCAAATACACATTATATATTGTAGTAAGTTTTTAATAGTACAGATTATTTGATCTCATAATTATTTTCTACTAGCAACTTGCCTGTCAAAAAAGACGGCAAAAACAATTGAAACCTTGCAATCTTCCACCCATCTCCCTCCCCTGTGTCCTTTCCCCCTTTCTCCCTCCCCTGTGTTTTTCCCCTTATCTCCCTCCTCTGTGTCTCTTTCCCCCTTCTCGCTCCCTTGTCTCTTTGGCCTCAGTGTCTCTTATTTGCGGGTTGGCAGAGGTTAAACCAGTAATATTTTTTCAAGCCTGCAAGGCCCTTGTGGGCTTGGGAAAAAAGTTATGGGTTTATCCGCCGCCATTTTTTTTTCAAGCTTAAAACTAAATTTAAAGTGACACCATTTTTTTTAAAGCCCGTAACTGTATTTTAGCCTCTCCCACCCTCTACTTTGCGAGCCTCACAATGAGCGCCTTTGATGCTCATCGCAGGCCTCTCTTCCCCTCTACCTTACGGTCCTTGTGATGATCGCCTTCTATCTACTTAAGAAGCCTGACTTAAATTTTCAGAACCATATTATGTGTATCTCATTCATGCTTGAATGGATCATTTTCAACCTCTCTCCTACCCTAGAAACTACTTTTAAATCTTGATTTCTTAAATATGGAAACTAACCATGTCATTACCTTGGAATGAAAATTACTCCTCATCATGACAAATTACTGAAAACAAATATACAGCCTTTTCATCAAGAAATACAAAACATATTATACTTTGAACCCCCTTCAGAGTCCCCAGGTTGAGCCGAATTGCCACAAACAGAAAGATAGACTTATCCATGTTATTATATCTTTTAGTGATCTTATTACATTTATCCCTGGAACCACAATTAATCATAATAAGGCTGCAGGAGTTAATAGGATCCCAGCTGAAACATGGAAACATGGGGGCCCAGCACTTCCCGCTAAACTCCATGAGCTCTTTGTTTGCTGCTGGCACCAAGGCAAATTGCCACAGGACCTTCGTGACGCAATAATCTTCACCCTGAACAAGAAGAAGGGAGAAAACTCAAAACTCTGCTCTCCGTCGCAGGGAAAATCCTTGCAAGAGTACTCCTCAACAGACTGGTGCCTACTATCACAGAAGAACTCCTCCCCGAGAGTCATTGTGGCTTTAGAGCAAAAATGAACACCACTGAGATAGTTTTTGTTCTGAGGCAGCTTCAAGAGAAATGCAGAGAACAGAACAAGGTACTTTATGTGATGTTTGGTTACCTTCCCAAAACGTTCAAAACTGTGAGCAGGAAGGGTTTGTGGCAAATCCTGGAGCGTATAGGATGTCCTCCCAAGTGCCTCAACATGATTATCTAGCTACATGAAGTCCAGCGTGGCCAAGTTAGGCACAACAATGACCTATTTGAGCCCTTCCCAATAAGCAACGGCATGAAGCAGGGCTGTGTTCTTGACTCTATTCACGCTATTCTTCAGTATGATGCTGCAATGGGCCACAACAGACCTTGATGTGGAGGATGGACTCTCCATCTTGCTTCGCCAAGGCTGCCGAGCACTTTGGTCTAAAAGTCAGTTTGAAGACTGAAGTTCTCCACCAGCCCACACCTCAGGAAGATTACTGTCTTCCTCACATCACTATTGGCGAGTCTAAGCTGAAAACAGTCCGACAGTTTACCTATCTGGGTTGCATCATCTCCTCGGACACAAAGGTTGACAAGGAAATTGACAACAGACTGGCAAAGGCAAATGGTGCATTCAGCAAGTTATATAAAAGAGTTTGGAAAAACAAGCACAAAGGTCAACATGTCCAGAGCTGTTGTACTGACCACCCTTCTGTATGGTTCTGAGTCTTAGGTTACCTACCGCCACCACCTACAACTTCTTGAGCGATTTCATCAACCCTGCCTCCTCACCATCCTCAATATTCACTGGAATGACCACATCCCCAACACTGAAGTACTAGAACAGGCAGGAATCACCGGCATTGAGGTCATACTGTTGAAGAAGCAGTTACGCTGGGCAGGACACAGTTCTAGGATGGAGGATGATCAACTTCCAAAGATTGTGCTATATGGTGAACTCACCAGTGGCAATTGTGACAGAGGAGGGCCAAAGAAGAGGTACAAGGACTCACTGAAACAGTCCCTTAATGCCTGTCATATTGACCATCGTCGATGGTCTGCTTTAGCTTCAGACCGAAAGGCATGGAGAAGTACCATTCACCAGGCAGTCTCCTTGTTCGAGACCACACACAGGGCTATTATTGAGGACAAAAGGAAGCGTAGAAAAAATGGTGCCACTACAGCACCCAACCAAGAACAAAGTTTCCCGTGCAACCACAGTTGTCAAGTCTGCCTGTCCCACATTGGCTTCCTCAGCCACATAAGAGCCCATAGATGTGGACACGCCTCTTAAATCTTTGTTCACAAAGCCAAGCCTATATATACAATTAATCATATTTAAATAATGACAGGGAAACTTTGAAAAAAAGACAAAAATAAAACAAAACAAAGCAAATCAAAAAGCTCCAGCATAAACAGATGTTCATTGTATTTATCACCCTAGATGGGGGCATAGGTCCCCCAAATTGATTGAAGTATTTATTTAGCCACACATCTTTTACACAATGCTACCCACCCCCCAATATTGAGCAATATAGATGTTTATTGATAACACTTTTTTTAAAGTCACAAAGTTTAAGATTTTTTCTGGCTTGCAAAATCCTAGAATACACTTATCCAGTCAATTCCCACCGCTACTTCAGAGTCATGTAACATTTGGACACAAGACAAGAGTGCATGTTTCAACTTCTTTTGTAGACAAGTGCTTTACAGACAGAAATAAGAGATTTGATTGTCAAGTATTTACCAAACTAACAATATTGGCAGCTGTATAAGAACATGGACATAAAACATTTTTTGGGAAAATCTGACTTTCCAAAGCTTCTATTTATGAACACAGGAATCCATTGTGTGTTTTTTACATCACTTCCCCAGAGCAGAGTCATGAGGGTGTTTGTTTTGGTTATGAGTGGAGAGACGGTATGGAAAAAGCCTTTGTTAAAATGATTGGGTAAGATTGAAATTGACACCAGACTGCTTCCCCTTCACTGGCCCAGAAGCAGACTCCTTGCTTCAGGGAATACAACCATACCTCTCCAAAAATCTAAACACCCTCTCACACACACCAATTCCACCCATGGCCCAGCAGAGGCATCATAATGTATTTGTTCTAATTAAATACAGGCTGTATGACTTTTTTCATTTGTTAGACAAGAATAATAATTGTGCAGTAGTCCTTTAATAAAACATCATGTTTGACAAGGATTTGTATAAAAAATTAAAAGCAGGTAATGTAAAAACAAGTTAGTAAATATTATTCAATCAATGTTGCGTTCTTGCCCATCCCACTCACTGGGTGGCTTTGGGTCACCCAGTGAGTGGGGACGATCTTTGATGTTTGTAAGTGCATTTTTAGATGCACTGCAATTTAGCAATTCTGCTTTAACTATGCTGTAGCTGTAGCCAAGCATTTAATTTTGACTACATTGGATGTTTGGATTGATAGTCAATAGATAAACCATTCATTCCATAAAGACTTCTGGGCTTGTATACTGTACATACTGCACTAAATACTTCACATTGTGAAATGCATTAAAACATCTGTTTACGTCCATCTGAATTAGTGTAGGTGGCCGGATATATATTAACCCCTTGATTTCCAAGATCGATATTACACAGAAATGAAAGTTACAAACAATATTTTTTTTATTGCGGATTTACAAGCTTGAGACTGTTGTACAATTCATTCTAATGCCTTTTTATTGCTTTCCCAGTATTTTAAAGTACAGTAGTGTGTGTTTATTTGCTGCTTCAAACAAGCAGGTGTTTAACCCACTTGCGAGCCCTATCTAGTACCTGCCTGCAGTGCTTTTGAGCCTGTAACTACATGTAGCCAATTGAATATCTGTAACATTTACGGGCTACATTACTGGTTCAAGGATTGCGATTTGGCCAATTGAATGAGGCCCATTGTGAGTTAGCTTTTTTGTCAGATAAAGTTGTTTTAAGGTTCTTCTTAAACTGCCTTTTGTCCTTTTTTCTTTGGTTTATATTCAGTCATACAGTCTACAACACTTTCTCCTTACATCATGCTGCTAACAATTTAACCACCTTTACTTTGTGATTTTTACTCTGCAATTTTGCTGAATGCTTAAAAAGGGTCTATTTGGAAAAGTTTGGCAAAAAACCTTGTATTACAAGTGAATAAATGAAAATGCTAAAGAACAAAAAAAAAGGATGCTGCTGGCTTCTGAAAAGGAACAAAATAGCTATGAATGCAGCAACAGACAGATCAATAAAGCAGAGAATCAAAGAAAAGAGAACAAGAGTTTATTTTTAGGTTTAGGATATTTCAGGATAACAATGTCCGGTGATAAAAGGTAGACATCGTCATCTGTTCCTGTGAAATATTACAAAAATAAATAGAAAAAAAAGGATTGGGTGCAAAATAATGGCTTCTTGAAAAATAAACAAAACAAAATACAAAAAAAGAATAAAAAGCACAGTATAATCTAACAACATTGAATCATGGAATCATTAATCCAGAAATAGTTGCTTTATGGTAAAGCTGCTCTTAAAGTTAGCACCAAGAAAGGAAAACAGAACAATTTAGCAAAAGATGACCCTAAACAAAAATAATCTTTTATTTTCTATGAATTAATAATACAAAATATTAGCTTCCCTCTTCAGAAACAAATGTTTTCTGATTTTATGGTTGCAGTCACCATCTGTAAAGTTCTTGAAGACCTGGAGGGATAACACGTATAAGTTGAATAAATAAGGTGACAATATTCAACCTTGTCACACTTCTTTCACGATCTTGAGCAATTCAGTGCTTCTGTGTTCTGTTCTGACAGTAGCTTCTTGGTCCACATGCAGATTACTCAGGAAGAGGATGAGATGGTCTGGTACCACCATCTCTTTAACTTGCCACATTTTGTTGTGATCCACACAATGAAAGGCTTTAGAATAATCTATGAAGCAGAAGTAAATGTTTTTCTCACACTCTCTAGCTTTCTCTATTATCCAGCGGACATTAGCAATTTGATCTATTGTCTGTGTGAGAGTTTCTGTGAAACCCAATTTGAACATCTGGTAATTCTAGATCTTTATATTTTTGGAGTCAAGCTTGCAGTATATTAAGCATTACCTTGCTGGCTTGTGAAATGAGTTCAATTGTTCAATAATTGGAAGCCTCTTTGGCAATGCCTGTTAAGTTTTACCAAATTGGTTAGCGTAATGCAGACAATACTTGAACAGTGGGGAAACACTTACATCAATCATAATTTATTTCCTACTGTTGCAATAAACTAATGCTTTGTTGCAAGCACTCCCATAGCTTACTGTGGACCAGCAAGCTGGCCTTTAAATTATTTTTTATTTTGCTCCTCTCAGCAAAATGTTGAGATCATTATCTAGAATATGGAGAGATTTCTTCACTGTATATTCTCAATGAAGTACGCATTTTCGAATCCTACTAGAATGACAAAACATATTCTCAAATGTAAGAAGTGTCCTGCAATTATTAAAAAATACATCATGAATCTAAGTGAAGATCAATATGCCGAAAATGTAGCTTTTCCCAAGGTTCTTGTTCCAGAAGTCCGCATTCTACTCCTTCTATAACATCAGCATCATCATAATAGGTTTCCCCACCAGCGTCTTCAAGTAAGTAAATATTGCAAACAACTCCATGCAAAAAATACTCAGTAGCTTCAATTGTAGACAAGATGACACCTAAATATCAGGATAAATTGACCAAGCTCTTGCAAGAGCAATATATTCTTCTGGCAACCCAATTTTAATAACTGAATTTTAATAACTGAAAGCTTTTAAATTACTAAGACTATCATACCATTTACCCAGAAGATATGCTTTTAGAGTTAAAATATGAATGAGTAATGGAATATATGCAAGGAAAAATCAACAAAGCACTGTGTCTTGCAGTACATACAAATTACTTGACAAATGTAAGTGGAGACAGAATCATAGATTTTTGGATAACGACACCTTAACTAGTTTTTACAGAAGCACTGAAACAGTAGAGCACAGACATACTGCAGAGAATATTAGCTGTAAAATATGTGAAGTCCTACAGAAAATTGGGAGTGATAAAGTTTTTGATTTGCATGCTCACAATGCAAGTAGTATGAAAGCAGCATGGGAGATCATAATGATAAGTACACATTACTGCAATAGGATGTGCATCTCATGGGTTAAACTTGCTTCTTAATGACATCATGAAACTGGCCACGCTCCAAGAGAGCAAAATACATTGTAAGATGCATAAAAGCAACTCATAATGTAGCTGCAGTCATTAAGAAGAGGCAAGAAGAAAAACACGGATAGAATAAAATATTGAAAATATTTACTAAAAATAAAGAAGCTCTACAAGAAACAGTAATAGTTGAGCATCTTAAAATACCCAGAAAAATAAGAAACCCTATACTTGATGAAGATATTTTCTGGGTTTAGCCGCAGAATACCCTGGAGATTCCAAAGCCAATTTATTCAACAATCACTGCATCTGAATTAGATGGTGCACTTTTGTTTGACATTCCTTAGAAAAACTACCCCAAAAAGCATTTTTTTGAGAATCTAAGGATATCTTCTCTTACGAGTACAGAAGTAAGTGAAGTGAAAGATTTCTATTAAGAAACCTGAAGCATATTGTTGCTATCCAATCATCCTGCTGCTAATCTGTTGGATCCACGATTCAAAGGCATGAATATAAATAATAATAGCTTAGCTGCTGCGGCTGACTGGATTACAAAATAAGCATCATACTTAGGACCTGATGTTGGAAAGGTACTTTCAAATGTTGCAGAATACTGATATCCAGGGATTTACTCCAGTCTGGGATTCTTTTAAACATAACTCTCCTGCTACGTGGTAACTGGACCGTTGCCTGCGACATCTCTTGCTTCCAGTATACTGGATTCCTCCATCTTTTGCAGCATATGAAAGAAACTTGTGAATATTTGGAAATTCAATCTTGTTATGCGTTTTATGGGAAAGCCCATGAGCACTATGTAAATCAAATGCTGGGAGCTTTTTTCCCTAATTTCTACACTAATGTAAATCTTTCACTTCCCCGAGTTATAGCACGCAGTGCACAGCCATAAATCCTGCCAAAGACGTAACAGATTTCTGTGCAGGG
Organism: Discoglossus pictus; assembly: GCA_027410445.1. Classification (NCBI taxonomy): domain Eukaryota; kingdom Metazoa; phylum Chordata; class Amphibia; order Anura; family Alytidae; genus Discoglossus; species Discoglossus pictus. The sequence goes on from CM050163.1 coordinate 449,901,084, forward strand.
AGTAGCCAAAATAAACTTTGCGACTGAGACAGGGCTGTAGGAGCAAATAGGAAATACTAACATCATAAATCTTAAAATGAGTGGAAATTGCTGTAACAAGTCCAGTAACTGCAGCTCCAAGGAAATATTAAAGATATTTAACGTAATTGTTTTTTAATTAAAAATATATTTTGATATTAAAAAAGTGACAATTGTATTTATAGCTTCAATCAGTAAAAATGTGTTTATTTAGTGTTAAAATATGATATATTTATAGACAATGTATCAGAGCATTTGTTCCTAGGCGATGTGGCTTTGTGACGTGTATTAACCGCTTGAGTACTCAATTGTGTGTTACCCTGGAGTTGTTATAATAAAAGTGGCTTATTACTGACATATCATATTTTTTTAACTACATAAATGTTGATATTGGATTGTTAAGTGTCAAAATAATGTTAAAATGTCATCAATTTTGTAGCAAGGGTTTGAAAACTACTTGCGAGTGGTCTTTGGTACATCAATACTCTGCAATTATCCAGGATAACCCTGAATTCCCTTTTTAATTAGCAATAAATCCAGTCCCCTTTTAAAGTTATCTATCGAATCTGCTGTCACCACCTCCTCTGGTAGAGACTTCCACAGATTAACCACCCTTATTTTGAAGAATCCTTTTCATTCTTTAAGGTGGACTCTTTTTACTTCTAACTTCAAGGGATGTCGTCTAGTCAGTTGAAAACCTCTTGGCACAAAAAGCTCTCTTGACAAATCATTATACTGACCCTGGATGTATTTATATAAGGTAATCATATCTCCTCTTAGATGCCTTTTTTTCTAGAGAAAATAATTTTTAGTCTTTCTTCATAACTTAGCCCTTTCATTACACTTATTAGTTTTGTTGCCCTTCTCTGTACCTTTTCCATCTCTATTATGTCCTTTTTTATGAAGTGGTGCCCAAAATGGTACTCCATATTCCAAATGAGGACGTACTAGAAATTTGTATAGTGGCAGAATTATATTTGCTTCCATTGCTTGTATACCCTTCTTAATACATGCTAATATTTTATTTGCCTTTGCAGCGGCTGCTTGGCTTTGGGCACTGTTACCTAGGTGGTTGTCCACAAGCACTCCCAAATCCCTTTCAATATCTGATACCCCTATATTTGCTCCATTAAGATTATAAATTGCATGGCTATTTTTCCTTCTCCGATGCATAACTTTACATTTATTCGTATTAAATCTCATCTGCCATTTAGATGCACATTCCTCAATTTTATGTCAATCCCTTTGGAGGGAAAGTACATCATTATCTGATTTAATTACCTTGCACAATTTTGTGTCATCAGTGAAAATGGAGACACTACTTTCCAGTCCCACTTCTAAGTCATTAATAAATATGTTAAAAAGGAGAGGACCTAATACTGAACCTTGAGGAACCCCACTTATCACATTAGACCAATCGGAGTATGTTCCATTTACAACAACCCTTTGCTTCCTGTCTTTTAGCCAGCTCTAGATCCATGAGCAGATATTTACTGCAATTCCTGTATCCCTTAGTTTGCTCACTAGTCTTCCATGTGGCACTGTATCAAAAGCCTTTGCAAAATTCAAAAAGACTACATCCACTGAGTTGCCTTAATCCAGATTCCTACTAACCTCCTCATAGAAATTAGATTTGCTTAACATGACCTATCCCTCAAAAATCCATGTTGACTCTTACTTATAATCCTGTTCAAATAGACATATTCTTGTATATTATCCCTTATTAACCCTTCTAAAAGCTTCCCCACTACAGAAGTTGAGGCTCACTGGTCTATAATTGCCAGGATTTGCTCTTGCTCCCTTTTTAAATATAGGAATCAGATCTGCTTTTCTCCAGTCATCTGGTAGAGACCCTGTGTTGAATGGATCTTGAAAAATTAAATATAATGGTTTGGCTATTACAGAACCCAGTTCCCTCAGTACCCTTGGATGTATTCCGTCAGGAACCGGGGCTTTATTAACATTTATTTTTTCCAAATATATTTTTTTGGATTACTTCCTGCATTAACCAATTATTCGGCAGAGGTAGTGTAGCCCCATTATGTTGCAGTGTACCAACCACTGGTACCTCCCTTGTGTATACCGAAGAAAAGAACCTATTTAGCTCCTCAGCCTTTTCTTGCTGACTAATTTTCTTCCTTGCATTCTTCCCATTAATACTCTTAAAAAATATTTTAGGGTTAGTCTTACTCTCTTTTGTAATTCCTTTTTCATTTTTCTTTCGGCCAGTCTAATAGCCCTTTTGCAACCCTTGTTGATTTCCTTGTACTTCCCTAAAGCAGTGTTTGTCCCCACTTGTTTGTATAATTTAAAAACCCGTGTTTTACTCCATATCTTGATCTTTAAATCATTGTTAAGCCATATTGGATGTGATTTACTCCTTTTACTTTTATTCCCACTTGGTATATGGTGATAAGTATGTATAATTAGTAAAGATTTAAATGTTGTCTATTTATGTTCAGTATTTTTACAGAACAGTTCTCTGTCCCAGTCTATACTTTGTATTGCTGCCCTTAGACCCTTAAAATCTGCCCAATTAAAATTAAGAGTTTTTGTTGGTCCCTTAAAATGTAGTTTTTTAAATTAAATCTCAAATGAGATTGTGTTGCGATCACTGTTTCCCAAAGGTTGCCCTATTTCAACATTTGCTACTATATTAATATTATTTGTGATGACTAAACCTAAGATAACTTCATTTCTAGTAGGCTCTTGTATAACCTGCGCCAGATAATTATCCCTGAGTGTACTCAAGAACCTGTTCCCTTTAGCTGAACTGCTTGTCTCATTTATCCAGTTAATTTCATTGTAATTAAAATCTCCCATTATTAGAACTTGCCCATGCTTAGCTGCATTTCCTCACTTTCAGCTATATTTGGGGGTTTATAGCATACTCCTACTAGTATTCGTATGGAATTTGCTGCTCCGCTATTTAACTCTATTAACAAACATTCAACACTATCGCTAGTTACGCCATACATATCTTCTCTTCTCTGACTATAGGCTTAAATTCAGGCTTAACATACACACAAATCCCTCCTACTCTTTTACTATTGCCCTCATCTTTCATAAATAGGTTATAACAATTCAGATTAACAGTCCAGTCATGAGATTCATCCCGCCACATATCAGTAATGCCTGTTAAATCCCATTTTTCATTAATTGCTAATAATTCTAACTCTCCCATTTTTCCTGGCAAGCTTCTGGCATTAGCAGGCATACATGTTATGTTATGAGCTTGTAGTTTTAAGGTGCCTGGCACTATACTTCAGTTACTTAGTAATACCTCCCTGTTGACTATACTACCCCTCCTTAATCTCCTCCCCTATGAGTTGTAATACCCTTATACTCTCTACACTTTCTACCCTATTACTTATAGCTAGTCCCCCCCCCCCCCACCTACAAGTTTAAAACCTCCTCCAGCCTTTCTACCATCCTATCCTCTAGCACAAAATCTCTCTCATCATTAGGTGCAATCCATTCGTGCTGAGAGATTGAAGAGAGATCGAGGTGAAAAGTCAGCCCAGTGCTCTAAAAACCCAAAACCCTTCTTAGTGCACCACATCTTTAGCCATGCATTAACCTCCCTAAGCTCCTTCTGCCTCCCTGGGCTAGCACGTGTCACTTATAGTATCTCAGAAATTACTACCTTGGAGCTCCTTGCCTTCAGCTTATTACCTAGTTCTCTAAAATTATTCTTTAGGGCACTCCATCTTCCATTAACTTTGTCATTGGTACCAATATGTACCAAGACCGCCTGTACATTTCTAGCGCCTCACAATAATTTGTCCCCGATCCACAACATGCCGAACCTGAGCACCTGGGAGACAGCAAACTGTTCGATTGCTGGGATATGGGTGACAAATAACCCTGTCTACCTGTCTATCTTCCTAATAATAGAGTACCCTACCACTAAAATCTGTCTGTTGCTCTGCCTATGCTGCCCTCCCACTCCTCCATGAGAACTGTTCTCCTGGCTGTTAGAGGGAACAGCTCTAACTGGCATTGTCATTCCTCAATGGACATCCCCAACAGTTTCACTAAATCTGGCAAATCTGTTGGTATTTGTCAACTGAGAACTGGCCAGCCTCCTCCTGTTCCCCCTGCTTCCCCTTCTAACTGTAACCCAGCTACCACCCTGGACATCCTCACTATCCCCAGCTCCACTCTCCATGCTAGGCCCAGCTAAACTGTGCTCAGTGAGCACTAACTCTCTTTCCAGTGGAATATCATTAAGTGCTGCAATTCTCCAAATTTAGCTTCCAGAGAGGCAAAATGCTGACACCTCTCACAGAGGTATGGACCCTGGAACATCTGATCCAGTAGTGCATACATATGACGGGATGTACACTGAGTGAGGTTGCCACTGGACTAACTCATAATTATTGTCTACAAAATTCTGATGGGAAAAATAAACAAACAATAATAAAAAATAATATGTTTGTATAAAGTTTTATAAGAAAAATATATATAGCTTTTTTTTCTTCCTTTTTTGCACTATAAATCTGCCCACCCTTTTCTTTGAAATCCCTCCTTTTATTTAAACTCCTACACGTTTACTATAAGAAATGTTCGCAAGCTCACACGTTCGCCCCTTCTGCCTACTCACCTGGACACAATTAGTGCACTCTGCAATTTATCAGCCTTTACTTGCAAGAAGTAAAATCCACATGTTACAGTTCAGGTGTCCCTTACAGTTTAGAACACAAAAACAAAAAGAAAAAAATATAAATTAAGTTTGTAATTATCTTCTGAATAAACTGTACTTTTGATATGTCACACATGATAATTTTATTCCAAACCAAGTTATAAATCATATATTTTATGTTCCTAAGTTAGCAAAGTGACTTTCAATCTGTAAAGAGTGATAATAATGCATGTTTTAATTGTTTTACAAAAATTTCGTCTTTGAAAAAAAAATCTGCCATTTTTTTTTTCATCGCTTAGAAATGTCAAGAAATGTTACATCTCTACCAACTACTAACTGTATTGACAAGAGTATTACCTAAGGATAATTTTGCTTTTCACAAAACACTGTTTTTAATCTATATATTATTTTAATGTGTGAAGACATTTATGGTAACAAGGGACCAGCAGATCAGAGCACATGCTATATTTTTTTAATTAAGTTAATTTGGGTGTGTGTTATAGGATACAATTAAGAAATGCTACACCATAGGTGCCTACTTTCTGTCTATTTTTTTTACTTTTTCATGACCTCTGAGAAGCTAGATGACCAATACAAACAGCAGTGCCTTTCAATATATTATTCTACATATGTTGAATTCTAAAGGACTTTTTCATGTATTTAAACAACACAAAAACAATATTAAGCAAAAACTTTTAAAACTTTATTCAAACTAACAAGAAATGCAGAGAGCTCATTGGCTGGTAGATCTCATTGGCAGGTAGGGGGCAAGCCCTTGAGTTTTTGAGCTTTGAGAGCTTAATTAAAAAAAAAAAAACACAAACAACACACATTAACAATTTATTTTATTCCATGTACCTTTAACTTCTACCTCATTAATGTATAGTTTAGGGTTATTGAACTAAAGGAATTTAGGTTGTTGTGGCTTTTGTCTATAGAAAAGTGAACAGAAAGGAGCCATGTCAGCCTAAGTTAACCTATTTGCGGTCTCTAACAATAATAAGGGAACTTAAATACTAATCACATATTATAACTACGAGAAGTCGTCATGCTTTGCGTGGTGTGTACGACTTAGCAATGAGCGCCAAAGGCGCTCATCGCTGGCGAGCCGTTAAACTAGGAGCACTTAAGTGATGAGCCTGCGAACCTCGCGAAGCGAGGCGAGCAGTGTTGGGTGAATGAAACATGAGGGACTTAGCCTACAAATAAATTAGACATACAAACAGCCTTAGGTTGAAAGTAGATGACAAATGCGGGCCTTAGAAAAAAAAATTACGGCCGAACCGCACAAACCAAAATACAACAAAAAATGTAAACACAAAATACAAAAAAAGGTCAGGGATAGCTCGGGAGAACACCCAGGATGTCTGGAATTGAGTTGAAATGCGAATTTAGGTCGAATTTAATTAGTTTCGGCATTTGAAAATCGCCTAAGCGAGAAAAAAAATGGTGGCTGAAAAAAATGAAAACTGCGCAGCCGGAATACAGCCAGCCACGTATGTGGTAAAAAAATACTAATAGGAAGGACGCAAAGCAGAAAACATAGACTAACGTCGCCATTTTACAATACTAACTTACTCATTTAAACATTAACATTGTGAAATGGTGGATTTCCAGCCTAAAACAACGGTTTTGTCCCCCTCATGCAGCCTATATATAGGGCACACTTGCCACAGAACTGACACTTTCTCCTCAGTTGATGACAGTCTGACTGGACATTTTCTGCTGCCGGAAAATCAAAAGAGATTGTTAGCTCTTCAGGATACTGATTGATGAATATTACATTCAAAAAGGTACAATATATTAATAATCATTAATCAATAATTAATTAATTACTTATTAATTAGAAAAAAGGATTACTTAGACAAATTGAGCAAACAAGAATTGACACTTGATTTAGTTTAGCAATACTTTCATGCTTAGCTGTTTGTAATATATTAATTCATTGAATAATTAATTAATAATGTACTTTCATTCATTAATTAGTAATTAGTAATCATTAAGAAAAAAAGCTTAAAGTTGATTAATACATTAATGCAAAAAGAATTATATGACATTTACACATTGATTCATTAATTATTAATGTACATTATTTAATTAATTAATTATTAGTAATCATTATGAACACAAATAAAGGAGATTTTACAATGCCTTTAGTTTAGGAATATATTAATGCTTACATCTTTAGAATATATTTAGTCAGTGATTAATTGATTATTAATGTACATCGATTTAATAAATTTGTAATTAGTAATATTACATTTAAAAAAAAAAAAAGGACCACAAACAAGATGTATATTTTAAGATGCACTGACATATCCGTGATAATGCGGATTGCCTCATAAGGATTAATTCAAATATTACAAATGCTTTCCCACTTTTTTGCCAGTTTCAGGGACGCTGCAGCTGAATCAAAAAAGAGAATGACATTTGCAGCCTTTCGACACCATAAACAGCACCTTTACAGGTATATCATTACATTACGTTATTTTCTTAAAAAAAGGATTTATGTCTTCTTAGTTGGAATTGATGACAGTTATTGATTAATTAATGTATATTAATATATTAATTAATTAATTAATAATTAGTAATCAGGACCAACAAAAGGTTTTGGTTTAACAATACATTGATGAGTATGCTTTTATGTTTTCCATCTATGCTAATATATCTGTGTTGCTGCTGATTGACTGATAGGGATGAAGCAACATATTACAAATGCTTTTCATCTTATTTGACAGTTTCAGTGTACCTGCATCTGACTAAAACAGAGAGTGACGTTTGCAGCAATTCAACAGCATAAGGATCATCTTGACAGATATATCATTAAATTAGATTCTTAGAGCTAAAAAAAGGATTCAATTTTTTTTATTTGGAATTGATAACAGTTATTGATTAATTACCTTATATTAATATATTAATTAATTAATAATTAGTAATCATTACAAAAAAAAGGTTTGATTTAACAATACATTGAGGAATATGCTTTTATGTTTTGCATCTATGCGAATATATCTGTGTTGCTGCTGATTGACTGTTAGGGATGAAGCAAAATATCACAGTTTCACCGGCTCTGCAGCTGACTAAACACAGAGAGTGATGTTTGCAGCCTTTGAACACCATAAAGATCACCTTGACAGGTATATCATTTAATTATGGAGTTAGGGAACAAAAAAGGCTAAGTTTTTTGTTGCTAACATGGATAACCGTTATTGATTAATTAACATATAATAATATTTTAATTAATTAATAATTAGTCATCATTTTAAAAAAAATGAGAATGCAATAAAAGTAATAATTTTTTTTTTAACATGCACGTATATATCTCTCTGACAGCTCATTAATGTACATTGTTTTTGGAAATAATAATTAATAATAAGATAAAAAACAAGATGAGGTTAGAAGACTTAAATAAAATGTACATTTTACTAAGCACTTAAATATATGGAGTTCATTCAATCAAGAAGGAATTGATGTCAATGATTAAAACTTATTTTCAAGGTTTTTCACAGATTACTCATCTCTGCACCTGACTGAAGACAGAGAGTGAATTAGAAAGGATTTTTGCACAAAGAACTGCAAGTTCACAGGTATATGATTTAAGCATGCCCTTATGGTTTGGGATTGATGACACTTAATGATTAATTCAGGAAAGTATATTCATACAATATATTTATTTAGGTGCTCATTAATTTGCAATTTTAGAAATGTAATAGGGATCAATATAATGACATAGCATATTATTTAAAATGAACATTTTAGTGAATGAACATCTATCCAAAAATAAGGGTTTAAGAAATAAATAAAAAGACTATGGGCCTCATTCTATTAGCGGCCGCAGCCGTTGCGGGGCCGCAAGGACCGGCCGCAAGCTATTCGGCTATTCTATTCCCCTCCGGCCGGGGATTCCGGCAGGCTTGCGGCCGGTGCCTTGCTATCTCTTGCGGCCGCTCACGCCGGAGGAAATCCTTTGATCTTAAACGGCCGCAAGGAAATCAGCCGTAAGAAATTCCTATTTGCAATTCAATTGCTCCGGGAACCCTCTGTGCAAGGCTAAAAGCGAGTCACAGCTTACTTGCAGGAAAGAGGTCCCGCTAGCACCAATTAAGCACATAAAATAGCCCAAATAAAGCCATCCTGCACTTTGCAGAGTCTATAAAGTGATATTCGGTGTTAGCAAAAATAGCACATCATTACCCTATACTCAAATCCGTAAAATATATTTTTTTTAATATTTGTAAAATATCCATGTAAAAAGTCCAGAGGGCTTGGAGCAGCTCAGACCCGCCTACGCCGCAGCCGGAAAATAAACAGTTAATTTGAACTCGGGTTTGGGCTGATGTGCAAGCTTGAGAGTGGGTTCCTTTTAATCCTCATGTCCCCCAATATGATCCCTAGCATTTACAGAGCTGTACAGTGCAGGCTTGAATTTATTTTTGCGTTTTTAGATTTCTGAGCTTACGGCCGGTTCCAAGATATGCGGCCGGCCGTAAAAGGAGATCCTTGCGGGGCCGTATAATAGAATCGCGAGTTAACTGAACCCCCGCACGGAATCGCAGCCTTACGGCCGATTTACGGCCGATAATAGAATGAGGCCCTTAGTATGCTGCAGAAACATCAAAACAGATTGTTAGCTCTTTACCACATTCCTTGCTGCATATATTAATTACAAATAGGTAAAGTATATTAATTTATGATTTCATTATTTAATTAATTACCATTACAAAAAAAATATACACACAAAAAAAACACAGTATCGCAAAAAGCCACAAAGACCTTCACTGCACGCCTCACATGCAGCGCCAACGGTGCTCATAAGACACAAAGTACACCAGGGGAGAGCCTTGCAATAAGCGCCAAAAGGAGATCAGCGCGGACCTTACAATAAGTGCAAAATCGCCTATGATAAAAAAAAATACACACACCCAGAGGCTCGCAATGAGCGCCGAAGGATCTCAGACCACCAAAACACTTACTCTCTCTGGCAAACAGCATTACCTGCCTTACAATTTTATTGCTGTAATTTTTTTGATGGGCAAGTCGCTAGTTAATTATAAAAATGATTATCTCATGCATTCTTTAAAGGCTTCGAACGCAAATGGTTAAATAAACAAAATATGTATAATTTCTAATATATTAAAAGCATCCTTAATGCGACACAGTTGTGCGACTTATGTTAATATGGTGCTATAAATTAAAATAAAAAATAAGTAAATGTTATTTATATTAATATCAATAATTACAATATATATGTTTTAGGTTTAGAGAGTTACGGTACATAAATTCCATGCTTTAAAAAACAGAAAAGTCTTAGGTCATTTTTAAATAATTTAAAGGAACAGAGCCAGTGACACTATCATTGGAACAAGCATTGAGCAAAGAGGGCCCAGGGCTATAGTACCCCCCCATCCCCCCCCCCTCCAAAAAAAAAAAATATATATATATATATATATATATATATATTCCAACTTATTATGTAATAATTATAATGGGTCAAAGCTTTTATGTGAAATATATACTGCTCCATAGTGGCCAAATCTGGTAATGCATAATTAAGTTTTATTTTGCTATTTTTTGTGTCCCCTATCCCCCCGGTTCCTACGCCCCTGAAAAAGGGGACATAAAGATATGATGAATAGTTTTATAATTACTGTCAATTTACAAATTCTGTTTACATTTTTACGTTTTCTTTTCTTTTTTTTTCTTTTTCTAATATTTGTGTTCTATTGGGTACAAAGGAACAGAGATGATTGATTATTTACCTATAAAGTTAATGAGAAAGAAAGTTATATAAATGTGCTTATTTTTATTATTTTTCACAATTTCATTATTACCACAGACCACATAGTGGGAAGAAGTGGATGGTATATATAATAAAAAGTACAATTAAACCACTCATCATATATTAACTGTGATCATACATTAATATACCATTTTATATATTTTAACTATAAGAAGACTGTCACAAGTGTAATCTTGTACTTATTACTATAGATAAGATATATTCCACTCTTCAACCTTTTTTCCTTTTCTAAATCATTTGTGTATAGCTGTTCATTTCTCTCATTTTCCAAGAATAACTATTGAAAAAAACAACCTTATTTATTTTAAGATGAGCATTGAGTTTCATGTAATGTAAAATATCCACTGACAATTATTATAGATTGTGTATTATAGATATTTTGCACCTGCAGAGTCATTATATATGAGTTACATTTTTCTATTAGAGTGGTACAGTAGAGGTTCCAAATAGAGAAGTAATTTATCTATGATTATTTAAAGGATTTCTTTTCTAAATTAAAGTTTGTATTTTTACCTGCCAATCAAACTCTTTGACCCACCTACCCAGCAAAGGTTGATATATCAATTCCACTTCTCTGGCACACAGTCTTTTGGTTTTATTGGATTCTGCTCTCTTTTACAATCCCTGCTTACAATCGATAATCAAATCATGTCATCTTCACCTTAAAAAACATCTCCAGTATATGTCACTTTCTTACAGAAGATAATCAAAATCATATTGCTACTACAACTGGCTCCTTGTTGGCCTTCCCATCATCCATTTGCCTCTACTACAATCCATAATGAATGCCTTCCCTAGACTAATCTACCTCACTCAAGAATCACTTCTCTCTATCGCTGCTCTCATCTCCAAATGTTTACCAAACCACCACCTTCAATCTGCTCATGATTTTCTTCTTCTCTATCTTGTTACCTTCTCTTACTCCCGCATTCAGGATATTTTTCAAACTGCATCTACTTTGTATAGCTCCTTGAGGGAAAAACTTAAAAATTACACTGAAAACACATGTTTTCAAGAAACTTATCACCTTCAGCCTTAACATGCACAATACCAAATTGCTCACACATATAACCTACATCATTACACAGTGACTCCTCCACTTGTTACAGCCATTTGCTATCACCCCCCTGTCTCACACCCCAGCATTACATTCTAGACTATAAGCTCTTTGGAGTAGGGGCCGCAACGCTGTTGCACCCAATCTTCAATGTAATTATTGTATTGTATTTATATTGCCACTTACCTTGTTAGTTTTATGTTTGTAATTTGCATATTATATCCACTTTTGAAAATAGAGCAATGCAAAATTACAGTGCTTTTTGAATAAATAAAGAAAAAATAAACACATTAATAAATCTATAATAATAATAATAACTCTTTCTAATTAGATGATTATTACTCCTGGAAGCTTTAAATGCTCAGATGCCAGGGTGTAACTAAGCTGTGCATGCTGAGCCTTTTCAGTTGCATAAGACTTTACATTGAACATAATATATATATATATATATATATATATATATATATATATATATATATATATATACAGTTTATGTAAAATATTGGACATAGTATTGCCATAACCATGTCGAATACTTGCTCAAATCTTTATTTATTGGAAGGTAGTGCTCTAAAAAGTTTTTCCTGGCAACAACAATAACATTATTTGGGCTTTGATGTCTCTTAAGAAAGCCATTATTCTCCACTCCCCAATTTAAAAATGACATGAGAACCTTTTTTTTAAAAAGAGAGCAGTACACTCTTTCAAACAAATAATGATAGCAGTACTGTGGGGTAATCATCTTAAAGGAACACTGTAGAAAAAAAATAATGGCTGTAAAGATTAAAGAACAAGCATTAGTATATGTGATTTATGATGTTTAGACTTTGTCATGCTATTAGTTTTACTTTAAAGCACTTACTTTTATAAGATCCAAGTCAACCCATTGTGCTACATAATTAGGTGTGGGCCAACTGTAGAAGACTTCCTGCTGTATGATCTGGTGTCTGACTGGTGTACATCAGCCCTCAGAACTTCTGTCTAGCTTGCAGGTCTCTACTCATTCATGTGGCCCATGAAAAGAGCCTGCACTTCTGAAAAAATAATTGAGCTCCTCCTCTGAGGAGCTGTCCTTCGGACTAATGGCTGAACATGCCAAAGCTTTATGCAATCATATTTATGGCTTCTGACTGGCTAAAATATGTGTCAATCATATTACAGCCAATTAGAATCAAGTATTTGATTATAGGAACTCTGATTGCTTATTTAGAGTTCCAATAATAAGCGTGAGAATTTTAGCTAATATTCTCTTCTGTGATTGGCTGTTTTAATAGTCAATTAGAGAAGGGTAACATAATGAAACCCTATTATAACTGGCTTATATATCAACACTCACAATAGGGGAAAATAGAGCCATCTGATTGGTTAAAAGCAATTGGAATACACAATCAGAAAAGGGGCATCCCCTTCTCTGATAGGTTACTGAGTAACCAGTTAAAGTTTCTATATCAAATACATAATTTTAATTGACCGATCAAAAGACATAAAAATTAGTGGCTAGGAAGCCATTAGTCAGTGCAGGAGCTCCTCAATAAAGAGTTGTATTGTGCTCAATAAATGGGTGAAAATTGGCTGAGCAGAAAAAAAAGTTAAAAACATTAAGAAATTAATTAAGTTTTTATAATGGAAATACAACAACATTATTGAACTCACTTTATTTCATCAACAAACATGTATTTACTGCTGGCTTTTGCTCTATTTTACACTTAAAGATGTATTTTATCCACCCAGTGCTATTTATGTATTTGTGAAATATAGATTACTTTAAGTATTCTTTGTAGAATAATCAGGTTGTTGAATTTGTAGAAACACAACTTAGGAAAACTGGGGAATTCTCTCTGAGTTTAGATTCATATGTCAACTTATAAGGATTGTGGCTGGTAAGGCATATTATTTATAGCTGAGACACATTGTAAGTAACCATTAATGCAAACCCCTGAAGCAAGCTGAGTTTTGCAAGGCTAGTACTAGCATTAAAGACACAAAACATTGATGGGAAATTCATTTTTTACAGCCAACTGCACAATTTCTTCAAGTAATAACAACAAAGAAAAATGATTATCTTGCTTCCTTGCAAGGGTCATTAATGAATTTTGAAGCACTGAAGTAATGTGATTGTGTTCCATTCACAATATTGGAACGGAGACGTAGACTGATCGATATAGCTAGACTATGGGAAATAAATAAAGGCTGTCAAGAAATAGTGTCTTATAAAACAAAACATATGAAAAATCTAAAGCCAAAACATTGGCTTTGCTCAACTGTAAAAGAAGCAGCAATACAAGATCACACATGCAGAATATAATATGTGAAATTAATAAACAATTTGAGATACAGAACTACATTTTTTTTTAGCTTTTTGTTGAATATTTATATCAATCCCCTTCTGATTTTGAACGTTTGTCCACTGACAAATAAATGATCAGCCTATAATTTTAATGGTAGGTGTATTTTAACAGTGAGAGACAGAACAACAAAAAAAACAAACAAGAAAAACGCATGTCAAAAAAGTTATAATTTGATTTGCAAGTCAGTGAGGGAAATAAGTATTTGATCCCCTATCAATCAGCAAGATTTCTGCCTCCCGGTCTCAGCTCGTTACCTGTATAAAAGATACCTGTCAAAAAGACAGCTCGTTACCTGTATAAAAGATACCTACACAAGGCTGGAATGGGCTACAAGACCTTGGTGAGAAGGTGACAATAGTTGGTGCGATTATTGGCAAATGGAAGAAACACAAAATAACAGCTAGTCTCCCTCGGTCTGATGCTCCATGCAAGATCTCAACTCGTGGAGTTTCAATGATCATGAGAACGGTGCGGAATCAGCCCAGAACTACATGGGAGGATCTTGTTAATGATCTCAGGGCAGTTGGGGCCATAGTCACCAAGAAAACAATTGGTACCACACTATGCTGTGAAGGACTGAAATCCTGCAGGTCCCCCTGCTCAAGAAAGCACATGTACAGGCCTGTCTGAAGTTTGACAATGAACATCTGAATGATTCAGAGGAGTACTGGGTGAAAGTGTTGTGGTCAGATGAGACCAAACTCAAGCTCTTTGCCATCAATGAGGAATGCTGCCTATAACCACAAGAACCCCATCCCTACCGTCAAACATGGAGGTGGAAACATTATGCTTTGGGGGTGTTTTTCTGCTAAGGGGACAGGACAACTGCAATGCATCACAGGGACGATGGGCAGGTCCATGTACTGTCAAATCTTGGGTGAGAACCTCCTTCCCTCAGCCAGGGCATTTAAAATGTATCATGGATGGGTATTCCAGCATGACAATGACCCAAAATACACAGCCAAGGCAACAAAGGAGTGGCTCAAGAAGAAGTTTCCAGACCTTAATCCAATAGAAAATCTGTGGAGGGAGCTGAAGGTTCGAGTTGCCAAACATAAGCCTTGAAACCTTAATGACTTGGAGAGGATCTACAAAGAGGAGTGGGCCAAAATCCCTCCTGAGATGTGTGCAAACCTGGTGGCCAACTACAAGAAACGTCTGACCTCTGTAATTGCCAACAAGGGTTTGCCACCAAGTACTAAGTCGAAGGGGTCAAATACTTATTTCCCTCATTGACCTGCAAATCAATTGACAACTTTTTTGACATGTGTTTTTCTTGTTTTTTTTTTTTTTGGGTTATTCTGTCTCTCACTGTTAAAATACACCTACCATTAAAATTATAGACTGATCATTTCTTTGTCAGTGGACAAACGTTCAAAATCAGCAGGGGATCAAATACTTTTTTCGCCCACTGTATATATATATATATATATATATATATATATATATATTTACAGTTGTGCTCAAAAGTTTGCATACCCTGGCAGAAACTTTGAAATGTTGGCAGTTATTTTGAAAATATGACTAATCATGCATCAAAAAGAAACATTTATTTTATTAAAGGATATTAATCATATGAAGTCATTTATTATCACATAGTTGTTTGGTCCCTTTTTAAATCATAATGATAACAGAAATCACCCACATGGCCCTGATCAAAAATCTACATACCCTTTGAATGTTTGGCCCTGTTACAGACACACAGGTTAAATTAATTAGTGTATGTGCGTAAATAGTCAGTGAGTTTGTTACTCTCATGTGCATGCAATGAGCGGGCTAGATACTGAGCCATGGGGAGCAGAAAAGAACTGTCAAAAGAGCTGCGTAACAAGGTAATGGAACTTCATAAAGAAGGAAAAGCCTTAAAAATGCCAGTTAATACTATTCACTAACTTATTAAGAAGTAGAAAATTCAGGGATCTCTTGATACCAAGCCAAGGTCAGGTAGACCAAGAAAGATTTCACAACTGACAGAAAAATTGTTAGGAATACAAAGAAAAACACACAGGTAACCTCAGGAGAAATGCAGGCTGCTCTAGAAAAAGACGATGTGGTAGTTTCAAGTAGCACAATATGATGATACAAAAATGAGCTGCATGGTCTAGTTGCCAGAAAGAAGCCTTGATATGCCTCACAGCTTCTGGCACACTGTAATTTGGGGTGACGAGACCAAAAGAGAGCTTTATGGTCATAACCATAAGTGCTATGTTTGTAGAGGGGTCAACAAGGCCTATAGAGAAAATAATATAATCCCCGCTGGGAAGCATGGTGGTGGCTCACTGATGTTTTGGGAGTGATTGAGCTCTTAAGGCACAGTGAATCTTGTGAAAATACTGGCAGACAATTTCCATTCTTCTGCACGAAAGCTGGGACGCTCTTGGACTTTCCAGCATGTCAATGACCTTAAGCACAAGGCCAAGTTGACCCTCCAGTGGTTACAGCATAGAAAGGTGAAGGCTGTGGAGTGGCCATCGCAGTCTCCTGACCTTAATATCATCGAACCACTCTGGGGAGATCTCAAACGTGCGGTTCATGCAAGACGACCAAAGACTTTGCATGACCTGGAGGCATTTTGCCAAGATGAATAGGCAGCTATACCACCTGCCAGAATTTGGGGCCTCATAGACAACTATTACAAAAGACTGCACGCTGTCATTGATGCTAAAGGGGGCAATACACAATATTAACTAAGGGTATGCAAACTTTTGAACAGGGTCATTTAATTGTGTTTTATGTTGCCATGTTTTTCTTTGCTGCCATTGTGGTATATTTAGTAATATAGATTGATATCATTTGTATGCAAATAAAGAGTACCCTGGCTTAAGAACACAATACAAAATTGCCCAGACAAATTAACCCCTATACATAAGAGTGCAAGACAAATTATCGCCAAAAACAACACTTGAAATAGAAAAAAAATATTAGCATAGTTAGTAATAGCTTTACTAGTTTCAACATAACAAGTTTGACAGGCGCAAGCATATTGTTAGATCGATTACTCCTCCAGCTTTCTTATTATAAATATTTTCATATAAGTACATAAGTATAAAGTATTAGCTTTATCACATCTATATTTGTACTGACTATCATTCATTTTCATAAGAAAGAAAATGTTGAGCCTTGGGGAAAGTTTGGAGATGGTACATACTTTCTGTTGGAAAACATCAGATGGCTGCGTAAAACAATGTCGGGTCCTCAACGTAATATACAGTAGATGTCAAAACTATCAAAAGTATAAGAAACTCAGAATCATGTAATCATATAATTGCTAAATTTACATGAAGAGATATAAAGCAATATTTTTGTCTAACTGACTGCCTGTATAATTTGCCTGCTTCTTGGCCTGTTTAAGGGGATGGGAGTGGTGTTTACTTTGGACAGATGCAATTATCTAACAAATACTTCTCACCTCACCCTCCAAACTTCCATACACTGATTGATAAAATGTGATGAAACAAAGATAACATGGAAACCTCTTTAACTATGCAGAATTTGTGAATTTCCCAGTGTAAATACATTAACAAAAAAAATGTATAAAAACTGGCTTCAAGACCTTAATCTTTTTGGCCACAACACCTGTAAATTTTCCAGGCTGGGGCTAAAAAAACATTTCCTTCCAAAATGTCCTAAACTTTTCAGGCATCAAAAGCCTTATTAAATTGAGAGCACGTAGCATATTTTTTTTACAGAAGTTTTTAGTTAGTGAAGACCTTGCTTTTGGATAGAAGTTCACTGACTAAAATTTTTTTTGTTTTTTGTTAATGAGCTCACATTTGTTTGACAATAATCAAGTGATTACAACTTGAAAGAATAGTACATTTTGTAAACAACTTTAAAAATATAGTATTAACTTAATAATCTTTTTTGCAAACCATATTGTCCATTTCATCAATTTACAAAACACAATAAGACACCACAATGAACAAAAAAAAGAACACATTGGTTAAACACTTTCCTACTTTCACTCCACAAATATTATTGAAACTATATTGTATGACAAACACCATCAAGCAGACTTTTACCATTTACATGTGGGAATGCAGAAGAAGAATTTGGGTAAAATGTTGGGTTTTAATGTGTACGTATATGCAATCTCAAAGTAACAATGATGCCTCAATGGGCTTTATTTTCACTGATACTGAAAAGCAAACATTTTGAAAATATGAGAAACCTGTTTTTTTGCACGCAATTGTAGCCTCAGCAAGAAAAGTAATTTTAGGACACTGACTAAAACGTACCAGTCCAAATATAAAAAAAAAATAGAAAATGTTCCATGTATAGCTTTTAATATGTTGATACCTACCCCAAAATAGCATTCTGTAATCTTTTATCTGAGGTGATGGATACATTAAGAACCTATTGTAGAAACATAGTGCTATGAAACACAAAAATAAATAAATGTGTAAGTAATCATTCATTAACTGAAAATTGTATTTCAAACTAAGATATTTGTTTTAAATAGACACACTCCTTGAACAAAATTAGAATTCACACAAACAAAAACACCTTGTTGCGCTTAATATTCAGCATACTGTATATTGATTGTGCTTAAGTCACAGGTTTTTATTTCATGTTCAATAATTTAATAGCGTTTTAGAAATCTATAGTACAGAAAAAAGAACTGAAAGGGATTCTCTCAGAAGCCGTAAGCAAATGGGATTTAAGCTGGAAAAGCATGGCAAAAATTATTTGTGCCAGGGGAGCTCCTCATAGGAGGAGTCCAATGAGAATATTTTTTAGAATGTTGGGTGTTTTGGGAGGAGGTACCTAGCAATTGGCCAGAAGAGGAGGAGAAATGGCTTCAAGCAAGACTGAAGTGGACCAAAAACTACTATCATCATGGATAACCTGTTTATCCAGGGCTGAAGAATGAGGACATGGGCATGGTTGAATAACGATGGAGGGCATAAAAGGGTAGGTAAGTATTATTTTATTCCCTTACAGGTTTAATTTTATATTTTATTTTCATAATTTTTTTTCTTTATTTTTTGTATTAATTTAATTTAATTTATTGTTTAATTTTTGTGTAATTCTTTTTTATTTGTATTTGTTTTTTTATTGTTACTGCAACTTTAGGGCTAATGTGGGTCCTTTTGAACTCCTATAGAGGTGTAATTTACTTGCTTGTCAAATATGGACATTGAGAACCCCCATGACACATAGGGGGCCATTTGAGGTCTTCCATGATATAGTGTTAATTCTAAGCTTAACTGTTAGATGCCACAGTGGTGATTTAAGAACCTCAGTGGCATAGGACTAATTTTGCTAGTTACTGGGGCCATTAGGATCCTTTAATGATTTTTGTGGCATAGGGGTTAATAATAGGTGCCATGGCTTGAGGTTCACTTTAGGTGCCATGGAGGTCTTTGCAGGACCTCCATAGCATATTGTTTTATTTCAAGATTAATACTTAAATGCCATGGGGTACCTTACCAGACCTCCATGGCATATGGGTTAATTTTAAGTGCTACTGGGGTTTGTTGGGGACCCTCATTGTGGAGGTTAATTTTTAGCTGCCACGGAGGTCCCTTAAGGCCTCTGGGCCGTCGGTAAACAATTAGTTTCCATGGTGGTCTATATAGATCCCCATAGCTATAGGTAGATGAGGGGCTCGGGATTTAGCTCATGGGAGGAGGGAATCCCTGGGATGCCCCCTTTTAAAGTATGTTTACAGGGGAATTACAGGCATCATTGGACTCATAGCTGAGCATCCCTGCACTCATAAGAGGTAGGGGTATTGGGAAGTCCAGAAAATCCCCAAAGTTATGAGAAATATTGGAAATAAGTACACCATTAATGTATTAGACTAATAAAAGCATCAGATCTGATGTTTATTTAGTTCTTTGATACATTTTTTATGACTCTATGGGTGGGTCTCAGTACAGGATTTGTGTACCATCTGAGCACTTATGTGCCCTTAGAATGTAATGTGTTTCACTCAGATTTTAGACTGTAAGGACTTTTAGGGGAATTTGAATGGGGCAGCTACACACTGATTGTGACTTTTGGACTTTTTATACGATTTAGCATCCACTTCTGCTAGGGCTTGTTTTTTGGTGTCATGTACTTGATTTGCATGTAAACTTTACTCACATTATTTCAACGTGGGCCACGTAATGGAGCACATAATGTTTAGATATTTTAGATATTTTAGATATGAACAGAAGTGAAAAACAGATCTGAACCAATCTATTTAATTAAAATTGGTAGCTTTGCTTTTCTGTTTATCAGTAAAGGGTAGGAGGTTGTTATCTAAATGCAAAATGAGATTCACTTTTAGTATTTCCTTACCCCACATATATTCAGAAGAATTATATTTCTAATTTATTTGCTCTGCATCTAACTCCTCATGCGATGGGCTGAAATTCAAGAAATACTATGAAGTCAGCCTATATTTAGCTGTCTGATAAAGATAAGATTTTCTCTAAAATTAACCAAATTAGCATCTATGCTTGTGGATTACACTTAGGTTACACTTGGATTAATTTGGTTAGTTTTTTAAATACATCACAAACGTTTTTCAAAACTGTAGCAGTCTTCTAGTCTTCTATTATAGCACAAATCTTGTGTAAATTGGCATATGAAAGTAAGAAATATTATACAAGTGATTTTGTCAAAAAGTTTAATGTTTATACATAATGCTGGTTATCATGAAAGGAATAAGCAAACAATAATAGGAAGTCTTTTTAGTTCTGTATCTCCATTACTTAAAAACATCAAAAAAAAAAAATATATTCTAAAATTGTTGTATTGTTTCATTACAGTTTTGCAAAACAAGAAAAAACATTTCAGACAAAAATATAAAAAGTTTATTACTGTCTTTCCTTTTTAAAATGTTTACAAAATTCCAGCAAACTTAGGAACAAATAAATCTACAGCCTTATTAAATTGTGATTCGGCCAATTGAAAAGGGCTCTATATAAGCACATAGCATTTTTTTTTTTACAGAAGTTTGTATTTAGTGAAGGCCTTGCTTTTGGATAGAAGTTCACTAACGAAAAACTTCTGTAAATACAATATGCTCTGTGCTTATATAGAGCCCTATTCAATTGGCCAAATCACAATTTAATAAGGCTGCTAGTGATTTCGCCAACAGACTTTTGAACCCCTTGCCACCAACACAGTTTTGTACTGTTTGTGGAGTAGTTATAATTACGATCTTTAATGGCAAGATTTGTATCCACAATACTGTTTTGGTATATGTTTCTAGCTAAACATGTCACAGGTTTTGCTCTGGTGGAACAAAGTTAAGAAAATAGAACTTGCTGTCTGACTAAATTCTTCCAGTAATTTGCATAGCTTTCAGCCTCCTATTTTAGTAACAGTAAAGTGGATTTCGTTGTAACATCAAAAGTCGTAACAAAATAATTTAATATCCAAACAGATTTTTTTATTTTGTGCTGTTCAAATTGCCTTGCGATTCTGGGGGAAAAATAATGTAACATCAAAATTAATTGTCTGTGGAAACAGTTAACTGGCAGTGTGTGCCCTTTGAAGATAATGAAGCAATTAATTACTCTAACTAACTTGCAGTTCATTTATGTGCTATCATGCCTCTGAGAATCGCATAGACATATTACATCTAATACTTGGCTAAAGGTCAAAGAGTACAAAAGCTGAAGAAGAAAACAAAGTCCATGTAACATCTGATGTCATATTCTACATGAACTCACGTTAATATTCGAGTTGAGTTTGAGGTAATTATATCATAATAATTATATACATACAGTCATTATATATAACATAATGGTTATGTACAATAAGCCTAATCATTCTGTAATTACATTATTATAATTATGCTCAATTGCATAAATTATTTGGTAAAAAGAATAAAGGCATTCATTTTCAGTGTGAAAAACATAATAACTCATAAGATAAAATAAAGTTCTGCAGCACATCTCTTGAAAACCATTTGGAATACTGTGCATAAAGCCATAAAACCTAAAGTATATTAAATAAAATAAATGCGTGATTTGGAATAGGAAATGTCTGATACCATTTTACAAAAAAATGATCACTCCTTCAAAACCTTAAAATCAAAATAATCAGAGGGAATTCCAAAAACATCCAAGAGAGAAAGGCATTTGAAGATGATCACATTCTTTAACATTAAAGATACAGGACTTAACATAAACTTGAGTTTTCTATCACATTATAAAAAATTCTTGTGATCCTGCCACATTCTTTCTCAGGTTGTATTGTTGCTTATCCACTGATTAATATGTGTGGGTATTTATGGCTCTAACTGATTTACAAGCTGATGGAACTGGAGAGATAACATTGTTTTTCCTCATCTCTTATCTCTGACCTTGGGCCTCATTCTATTAGCGGCCGCAGCCGTTGCGGGGCCGCAAGGACCGGCCGCAAGCTATTCGGCTATTCTATTCCCTTACGGCCGGGGGCTCCGGCAGCCTTGCGGCCGGCGCCTTGCGGCCGCACGCGCCGGAGGAAAGCCTTTGATCTAAAACGGCCGCAAGAGTTTCGGCCGCAAGAAAGCCCCGGTTGCTATTCAATTGCTACGGGAAACCTCTCTGCAAGGCTAAAAGCGAGCCGCAGCTTACTTGCAGCAAACAGGTCCCGCTAGCACCAATTAAGCACATAATAAAGCCCAAATAAAGCCATCCTGCACTCTGATGAGACAATAAAGTGATTGTAGGTGTTAGCAAAAATAGCACAACATTCCCCTATCCTCAAATCTGCAATTTTTGTATTTTCAAATTCTTGTCAAATATCCGTGGACAAAGTCCCGAGGGCTTGGAGCACCTCAAACCCGCAAAGGCTGCGGGATTAGCCTCCGTCAAGTCCGGAAATGGGTAAAATAGACCTACGGGTCGTAAAGGGCTAACTTACAAGTCGTAGCATAGAAAAGCCATCCTGTACTTTTATTAAAAGTGAAAGTGATGTTTGGTTTCAGAATTAATAGCTCAACATTCCCCTACTCTCAAATGTGCAAATAAAGATATTTAACTTCATCTATCATGCAAGCCCGCACGGGTTTGAATAACGAGCTACGGGCTTGGAGGGCAATCATCCGCCAAACCCGTACGTGCTTCACTAAGAAGCTACGGCCAAGTCTCAAGCCCGTAATCCTAAAATCAAACCTGAAATCAATTAACCAATAGGAAGATGACAATCAAGGGCACAAATAGTTTAAAAGGGAGTGAAATTCTGTAATCTGTGACTGTGTTGTATGCTGTGCAAGTGGACACACAGGTCTTGGAGTTGGAGGCTTTGTGAGAGCAAGAGAGATAGAGGAGGAGAGATGGAGGGAGAAGGCAGTGAAGGGAGAGGTCAGGGAGAGCAGGGCCCCCAGCCACAGGCTGGCCAGCAAGCTGCTGCTGCCCGCAAAAGGGCAGCAAACTTTACCATCCAGGAGATCGAAACACTGGTTAGAGGAGTGCAAGCCCGACACTCCATCCTAACCGGTGGGAGTGAAGTGAGGCCCAGGCAGAGGACAGATGCCTGGAAGGAGATCGCGGCTGAGGTCTCCTCGCTGGGGTATGCGAATCGTACCTGGCAGTCTGTCCAGCACCGGTTCCAAGACTGCCGCATCGATGTAAAAAAGAAGATGGCCGATGAGGCCAAAGCAGCACGTGGAACCGGTGGTGGGCCGCCACAAACCTTCACATACCCCGGTTGGGAGGCCACAGTCCGCGACATGATCCGGCCAGCGTCAGTCGTGGGCCTCCCTAGCCTGGTGGACTCCGGTCGGCCTGAAACCCTGCAATGTGAGTACCATGTACACCTTAACACCCTCATATGTACGCACATGTACCCCACACAGATAGATAACTGACGTTGAATTGCACTGTAAGATATCTGGTTGTGACTACAGATATATGAGGCTGCGAAAATCATGTAAATCCAGTGTAAAGAAATATACTTGTCAGAATTGTTATCAATGAAATATATGTCCAATACCTCCTCCCACAACTGATTATGATACCGTTTTGCAAATCTATTGATGTTACTGTTATGTTTGCTGTTGGTTCCCAGTGCATATAAAGCATACATGACAACTCTATTGCAATTGATTTTTTATTGTCATGAGTTCCCCTGTCACACTCTACTCCATGTTAAACTGGCCCATCCATAGCTGTTTGGCTTAACCCTCCTACTGCTTAGAATTCATTTACATTTTGAAACTAGGTATAACGGATGTATCCTGTTTTATGTGGGCATTTCAGTATGTGCTGGAAGAGTGCCGCCGCCGACTCTAGGGATGCGGCTGCGCTTGCGTCCCCATGTAGCCGTCAAAAATAGTTGGTACACCCAAAGCCTGTAACCCTCTAACCCTAACCCTCTAAACACCACTTTCTAACTCTAACCCATCCCCCCTAACTGTAGCCAGAACCTGAAACCCATAACCACTTACCTGGCCTGCTGGGCTGGCGTAGCTAGAGTCGTTGGTGGGGCACTTCCAGAGATGCGCACATATGCGCACATACAACAGGATAGGTCCGGTCTAGCTGGTACATCACCATGAGAGTACATGTATGGATGTGCACACTCCAGCATATGCGGATACAGACTCTGATGGACTGTAAGTTTGTGTTGTGTAACAGCATAATCTGGACCATGTTACATTAACATGTTAACTCACATTGCTGAGGATTGGTCACAAATTGGTCTGTCTCACACACTGGCCAACAGATTCAGATGAGCACGTGTCCTAATTAACTGCAGTTGGCACACCGCACCAGCATTACATATAGCCATGGGCCCTTTCCTGTTATCTGACCGTGACTGCTGGTAGCAGCAGTGAGCAGCCTCTACATGTCACAGCATTTTCCTGGAGATTATATAATCATGCAGATTTAGTGGGTTATGGTGTTGTTAAGGTTCGGATAAGTGTGAGGGCTAGTGCTTTTGGGCTTCTGTGTAAGTTGAAAATGATGTATATAACAGTGGCAGCGCCATCTATCAGCCCCTTGGTCCAACTGCTGCTGCCAGTAGTCGGTGTCACATAACAGGAAAGATCCCAGCCAGGATCCACAATACTAATGATGCAAATCAATTTTGATTGGCGTCAAACATTCACAGCCAATTACAAGTCACTCTGATCTCAGAGATATGGAAACAACAATACTCAAATCAAAATCTTGTCTCATTTCAGTACCATCCAGGCGTCCCCTGCCTCCGCAGGTTCCTGCACCTTCTGAAGATGCAGGACCACCTGCGTCAACTTCCCCTGTAGCAGGGCCCTCCTATCAAAGTCCACCTGGGCCATCCACAAGGTGCCAGCAATTGCCTCCAGCCAGGATAATGGCACCGCCTGGCTCCCAGACAATGTGGGCTGGCCAAATGTGGGGCCACCCAATGTGGTCCCATTCCGGTTGTGCCCCCAATATGGCTTCACAAACAATGCTGCCCTGGAGCATGGGCCCCTGGCAGGGCATGTGGCCCCCGCAGGACCAGCAGGCCACTGTGGCCACTCCGGCCCAACAGGCCCCGCAGGCCCAGAGAGCCGCTGTGGCCACTCAGGACCAACAGGCCCCGCAGGCCCAGACAGCCGCTGTGGCCACTCAGGACCAACAGGCCCCGCAGGCCCAGACAGCCGCTGTGGCCACTCAAGACCAACAGGCCCCGCAGGCCCAGACAGCCGCTGTGGCCACTCAAGACCAACAGGCCCCGCAGGCCCAGACAGCCGCTGTGGCCACTCAAGACCAACAGGCCCCGCAGGCACAGACAGCCACTGTGGCCACTCAGGACCAACAGGCCCCGCAGGCACAGACAGCCACTCCGGCCCCGCAGGCCCAGCAGGCGTCTCCCAGGCAGGACACACCAGTCAGCAGTGCCTCCACCCAGAGGACACAGTGGTCTGGGTTGCTGCCAGTTAGTCCTGCGCTGTCAGCGGCCCAGTGCCCGGATTTCCTGGCTCATCTCCAGCATGAGCGTGAGCAAAATCAACAGTTCATGCTGGAGATGAGACGCCATGATGCCAGGAAGCTCGAGGAGAGGAGACGCAATAACGCCCGGAACTTCCAGGAGAGGAGACGCAACAATGCCCGGAACTTACAGGAGAGGAGACGCAACAATGCCCGGAACTTACAGGAGAGGAGACGCCATAATGACAGAGTCTTTGCTCAAATGACACTGCAAAATCAGCGGATGTTCCAGGAGGCGAGGCGTCATAATCAGTTAATGGAGGAGTACGCCCGAAGGCCTGAAATGGCCCGAGAAGGCCAGCACCAAGACTGGGTTACTCCTTCAAACTCGCCTCCGTCAACATCCCACACCCTGTCCCCAGCATCCAGGCCGGAAGAGCCTCCAAACACCCGAAGAGGTCGGGGCCGGCCTAGAGGACAATCTTCCAAAGGCCAGGAGAGCCAGGAAAAACCCAAGCGAAAGCGGAAATAGGTGAGAACATGTTCATGTTGCATATAGAAGCAATTGATGTCCCAGATCTATTGACGTTGAGGTGTTGCAGTCAATGCGTATATTGTTCTAATTGATGTCTTGTTCTTATCTCTTTAGGTTCCATTTTATTGATGTCCATGGATTTCTGCCTCCCGTTTTTTTTTTTGTAAATATTTGGGAAAGCAACATAAGATTAAACATTATGTATTGCTCACATTATCATTTGTTTCGTTTGTACTGTACCATGATTGGTAAACACCACATGAATGCTACACACCAACGTTATTGGATTAGTACATACATCTTCCTTCAATATACCAGCCCTGTGTTAATGTAGGGTTGGGGTAACAGCCACTAGTGCAGCTGAGGGTGGAGGTAATATTCATGAGTTTGATTACAGTAACGGTGATGCATGATATTCATGTTCATGACACATGGATAGATTAATTCAGGGGAAATATCAAAAGTGAGTCCACCCCTAAGTGAAATTGGCGATTATTTTGTGTGGCCACCATTATTTTCCTGCACTGACTTAACCCTCATGGGGATGGAGTTCCCCAGAGTTTCACAGGTTGCCACTGGAGTCCTCTTACACTCCTTCATGATGATATCATGGAGCTGGTGGATGTTAGAGACCTTGCACTCCCTGTAATGGAGTTGGAACACGCAGTCCAATATCTCCGCTGGTATACGGTACAATATCCAAGAAGCACTACAGTCTCACCATTCCCAACCTGCAATATTTGCCCACACTCAATTGGGAGTCAAATGAATACGGACTTTATTTTTTTGCCCAGAAATATATATATACACATCTCTTCCCACAGGCAATACACACATCCCCCATAGTTGGCCACACAATACACATTGAGGGACAACAGGTGGGTCACACCTCCCGGAGACTACCTGGCTACTTTGATATAATCAGACATTGCTTAGATCATCCTTCTTTGTTATGTCTGATAATGAAAACACTTTATACAATAGACTTCCTTATCCTATGATGAGTCTCTGTACTAGGATTATCTATTATGCCAAGGTCTGCAATAGTCTGGGCTAAGATTTTGCCGAGCAGAAACCAACATACATACAGTATAACAGTATGATCATATTTTAACCATAACCATAAAACAGGGTAAAACAGTGATGGGTTCCGTTATACTCCACATCTTCCATTTGAGGAGTTCCCCACAGATGCTCAATAGGGTTTAGGTCTGGTGACCTACTTGGCCAGTTCATCAACTTTTGACCTTCAGCTTCTTTAGCCAGGCAGTGGTCGGCTTGGAGGTGTGTTTGTTGTCGTTAGCATGTTGGAATACTGCCCTGCGGCCTGTTCTCCTATCTGAGGGATCATGCTCTTTCTCAGTTTGTCACAGTACATGTTGGCATTCATGGGTTCCCTCAAAGAACTGTAGCTCCTCAGTGCTGGCAGCATGCATGCAGGCCCAGACCAAACATATATGCATGTGTATAGATGTTTTTGCTAATATGTTGTGTGGATTCCCACTATATGCATTTACCTAATTATGTCAGATGCTGCCTCCCCTCTCTCTGCATCACTGTTTTGGTTCAAAATGATGGGTTCATCTCATATCAATGTTTTTGTGTTCGTTGTGACTTATCCATTTATCTCTGGCACTGGGGAGCTACAGTCCATTGAGGGAACCATGAATGAAAACATGTACTGTGACATACTGAAGCAGAACATGATCCCCTCCCTTGGGAGACTGGGCTGCAGGGCAACATAACATAACGACCCTAAACACACCGCTAAGACGACACTGCCTTGCTAAAGAAGGTAAAGGTGATGGACTGGCCAAGCTTGTCGACAGACCAAAACCATATTGAGCATCTGTGGGGCATCCTCAAACTGACGGTGGGGGAGTGCAAGGTCTCTAGCATCAACCAGCTCTGATGTATCATTAAGGAGTGGAAGAGGACTCCAGTGGCAACCTGGGAAGCTCGGGTGAACTCCCTGGCCATGAGGGTTAATGCAGTTCTGGCAAATAATGGTGGCCACACATAATTGACATTTCATGTCAATTTTGACATTTCAAATTAAGGGTGTACTCACTTTTGGTGACAATGGTTTACACATTAATGGCTGGGTATTGAGTTATTGATGGGTCCGAAAAATTACTTTACATTGTAGCAGAGTGTCATTTCTTCAGTGTTGTCACATGAAAGGATGTACTAAAATGTTAACAACAATGTGACGGGTGTACTCACTTATGTTAGATACTGTGGCCCTCATTTAATTGCAATTTGGCCAATTGAATAGGGCTTGAAATAAGCACATAACATATATTCTCTGAAAAATGGTTGAGTTAGTAAACATCTCTACCAAATCAAGGTTTTCACTAACTAAAATCTGTTTGACACAATATATGTTCTGTGCTTATTTTGAGCCCCATTCAATTGGCAAAATCGCAATTGAATGAGGCCCTGTATGTTCACTATTAGGATGTGAGCCACTTACAGAAACCTGTCTCATTTGTCTGTTTCTGCGTCAGATAGATTGTTAATACCAACCTTCCCTTATGTTTGAAATCAGTAATGCAAACACACTGTGAGAATTCTATTGACACCCCTAACTGATGGTGCAGAGCACAGATGTGGAGTCTGAAGGTCCTTTTATTGATGTTCCGGAAATGCTATGGTATCAACATTGACGAGGCAGACACAAACAACATTGCAGATAAATCATATTTAATATTTAACGAAATTAACAAGGCAAGCTTGCCACAAAGCCACAGGTTGACTAATCAACACAGGTATGCAAAGGATCATGGTGGAGGGGGGTAGGATACAAAATCCAAGTAACACAGGGAAATAGGGATATGAGAGCAGAATGCAGGCATGGAAAATTACATTGATATGGATGATCAGGGGATGTACAGTATATCAACCAACATTAGGCAATATAATAGATCTCATTATTGTTCCGACATATATATAACAGTCAATAAGGAAACACCATAATAATCCAGAATAAGGTGATATACATATGGGGAGAGCAAAATGTATGCTTGGGTGTTAAACGGACACTCTGATGCCACATCAGAAGTATAAGTGCTCAATCAGTGAATGCTATGAGCCCATAACGTCAGTTCTCACGCAACAATAAGCAGCACATAGATAACCTTGGTCAAAAAGATGGTGACCTGACCAGGACCATATCAGTCAGATGTTACTTATTGCAGAGAACTCACAACAAACCAGGCAATATCAGTGATAGTTTGTTCTCTGATTGAGCATCTATACTCACTGTTGTTGAATATGCATAACTGAAGATTAACGTAACCTCCTTAACTGTTAAGTCCCAAGCCTGGATTTACTCTTCCCCATATGCACAGGGAGGGTCACATCAGCACTGAAGAAAAGATCTTGAAGGGTTGGTGCTGCAGGCTTCACAACAGTCCAAGTAGAGGAGAGGATAGAATGTCTAAACCAATAGGTACCTGTGAATCGAGATAGACTATATGAGCATACACATGCTGTGGATATACCAGGAACATCAGCTGACAGATGTCACATCACATCTGCATTGTATAATGAAATTGTCTCGTGACACATATCGGCTATTCAGTCAAGGTCATCAGATATCAAACTGGATCCAACAAAGCAATGAAACGGACACATGCACATACATGAGGACATTGACATGGCCACGGAATGTCAGGATGTTTATCGTCATGCCTTGTTCTGACCGGGATCTGGAATACAAACACACAAATAATATATTAGTGGAAACCTTACATATGCCATATGAGCAGCCACCAACAGATGTAGGTATGTCGGCACACGTTAGGCATTGGGATCTCGTACAAGCTAACCATCTGTACGATGATAATGATGGCCCAGACTAATTTGTCCTGATGTGGGAATATTAGGATTAGTCGAATTCTCATTTATTTGTATTGTGCAAACATATTCCGTAACGCTGTACTGGGGAGAAGAACACAAAAATATACAGTATGTAATATTGACAACGCAAGAAAATGGAGGGCCCTGTTTGGAGCGTAAAGTCTGTTGATAAATGATTTGTTCACAAAGGCCCACACAAGATTAGAAAATCACCACTTCCAAGTTAAAGGTAATGGACATGGGGAAGAGTAGATAAGGAATAGCAAGGTTAATAAGTAAGTGAGAGATACATAGGAAGGAGGTTGTGTCAAGTAGAAAGATATGCATTAGTCGGAGAGGAAAGGGATCAGATGTAAAGTGCGATGCACTATTTTGTAATAAGGTATCTGCCCCATGTGGACAGATAATGTAATCTGCAGATGGGACAGTCAGGAGACACATAGTTTAACCACAGCTTGAGTAGGATTAGGTGATGGGCGAATAAAAGGAGAGAGGTGGGCATGAGAGTTGAAATGAAAATGATGCAGACAAAAAGGGGAGAAGTAAAGAAGACTCTGAGGAAAAGGCAGGGGATGTGAGGAAGAAGACAAGAGAAAACATAGTGGAAAGGGTTAATTGGGATAGTTAGCAGAAGACTTGAGTGACTCAATAAATTAAGGGTAAACAGGGGTGGAGAGAGAGAGAGAGAGAGAGAGACACCAGTGCATCCTGTAATAGAAAGGGAAGATCACAACTATCACACATTGATACATGTTCGGACATCTACATGTGGTTCTCTACCTTGGATAGATCAAGTGGAGTATTCAACGAAGAGATCTGTTCCCCCAGGACACGTCTGCATGGTCCGATAAACATTTCGGACCGCTTCAGCAATACATAGG
Source organism: Discoglossus pictus (assembly GCA_027410445.1). Lineage (NCBI taxonomy): Eukaryota > Metazoa > Chordata > Amphibia > Anura > Alytidae > Discoglossus > Discoglossus pictus. Next base: position 449,932,060 of record CM050163.1, read on the forward strand.
GGATGTCTTGGGGAAAAAGAAAGTTAGGCCTACATTAATGGAGTTATTAGTCATTTCCTCTCATGCATACATGCACATGTTTCCCGCAAATACTCACTTACAATGTAGACGCCATTGATGTAGCTGATGTTCTGTTGCTGGCAAGGTTGTTTCCCATGTCTGTGTGGGTAAACAATGTGTTGACACACGGCAACAGTTCTGTAATGGCAATATGATGAGATGAGTCACACAATCCATATGATATATTGCACAATGATTCCTAGTTAACACATCCTTGAGACTATTCCTGTTATCTGACTGAGAATCCCCTCTTTGCATCACATGAGGTACATTTCTTATGGTTTACAGTACGCTGTTATGTTCATATATCCAGATTGCTAGGAATTGCATTGACCTCCATGGGATGTGGAATAGCATGATCAGACAATGTGAACATTACTGTTCTGGGCAGATGTTTTCAAATACGATTGTGAGGCCTATATACATTGACATTGTGGAATACATCAGACCATCCTTTAGCTTAGCTTCTTGAGGTTGGCAGATATCAATATATATGATGTGTATGGGAATGTGCGCATACTTACCAGTAACGGATATCAGAGCAGGCTGTATTTGATCCAGTATGAATAATGCGTCACGAGACATATGTTACATCACAAAGCTATCCTCTACTGTGGACTGTTGGATATTCTGGAAGACAATGGGGAAGGAGAAAAGAGATGTATTAGTAACCATAAGCCATGTACATTTGAGTTGGTTGTAATTAGTTTCAGACTTACATGGGAAGTACTCACGAATGACGTGGGCACGTAGTTGTGACCCCTGAACGTTATCCCCACCATCTGGAGGTACTGGACGCTCCGCCGGTTCAAGCGGAGCATCATCAATGTTCCCCAGACAGTTTGCCTGTACTGCTATATTGTGCAGAATACAGCAGGCCATGATGATGTGACAAACCTTCCCTGGTGTATACTGTAGCGCCCCGCCAGTGGAATGTAAACATCTGAAGCGCATCTTCAGGAGTCCAAAGGTGCGCTCTATTACATTCCGGGTTCTGGCATGGGCCGCATTGTACCTCTCCTCCCCCTCTGTGCGTGGATTGTTCACAGGGGTCAACAACCACGGCAAACACCTATATCCTGCATCACCTGAAGGAAACAAAAATGGGAGATGTAGATATGAATGGGAGTTTGTGCTGCTCGTTAAAGCATCTGTAAATATACGCAATGATTAATGTGACGTTAGTTTAGGGATCTCTGGCTTGGAACTTCATACTCCTATGACCACGTCACATCGGGTTAGGCACAGCAACAAGCTACGATGCAATGGCTCAGTCGGCACACCTTCTTTATGGCGCAACAATGGAATAACATTACAGTGGAACATTATGTATATTTTAGGGGATCCTTTATGGGTACTCACCCAGTAGCCACCCAGGTGGAGCTTCTCCAGACTCAAAATAAAGAGGGGTGGATGACTCACGCAGGATATGGGCATCATGAGTACTTCCCGGGAAGCCGGAAACCACATTTTGTATGCGCATGCCTGCATCACAAACAGCCTGTACATTGATGGAATGATAGTGTTTGCGATTTCGGAACATGGCTTCTTGCTCTCTAGGAGGTATCAATGCTACATGTGTACAATCTATAGCACCGAGCACATTGGGGATACCTCCCATTCGAAAGAAATCTGCTTTCACCTTCAAGATCTCTTCCCCAGTGTGGGGAAAACTGATGTATCTGGCAGCTTTCGGAACGATAGCATGGAGGAATGTGCTCAGGCACCTTGAAAGGCTTGCTTGAGACATTCCTCCTACTATGCTAGCAGTGTTCTGAAAACTACCAGATGATAGGATGTGTATGGCGGCTAACATCCGTGTCATGCCTGGGATGGCTCTATTGGTCCGTGAGGAAGGCTCCATGTCCATAGAGCTCCTCCAGGCTGGCACGGGTTAGCCTAAAACGCTCATACACTTCCACATCAGTTAACCCCTCTAATGTGACTCTGTCCCTGTACACCCTGGGTGCACGAAGCCTCCTGGCCGGCTCCTGGGCCTGCTCACCCCCCTGTGGGTCTGGCTGTGCAGGAGCCCCCACTTCATGTGCCACACCCTCTAGGGGTCTCTCATCTGGCACCCCCATCAGCTGATCACCCACATCAAGGTCCTCCTCCCTGTCTGCAGGTGCCCTCATATCCCCCTGTCCCTGTGCCACTGGAGCTCTCTCCCCTAACTGACCCCCCACCATGACCCTAGGCATGTCCTGTGATGAGCCACTTGCCTGGCTTGGTTCCGGACCACCATGGATTGCATCAGCACGCTCACCCACATTCACTCCCAGCCGCCCCTCTCTGTCACGCCTCAGCCACTCCACAGTCGCACGCCTGACATCCCGGTTTCCACTCTGCAACATTCGAAACAAATATCCATTCCTACGACGCTGCGCTCTCCTCACATACCTATACGCTGTACTCATGTTGCTGCTATCCATGATGGTTCAGACTTGCTAATTCATGGATGATGGTGTGGTTATATAGCTTGCTAATTACCCCAGCTGTGATTATCCGGGTTGATTTCACAAATGGAAAAGCTCACTGGTGTATCTAAGCTTCATCATGTTATGAAGTTCCCTGATTATGGATTGGTTGAGCCATTTTAATTAGTAACCCCTAATATTCTGGCCCACATTTGAATTTGGGCCCATGCTCCATGATCTATGTAATGTGGCGTGAAAATATATACAATATTTGTGTTCAAAAATCTAGATGTGATAAAAGAGATGTAAATCAGATAATGTTGATATGTTTAGGGGACACATTCTATTCTTTCTGAGTGCTAAAGGGTTAATTTGGCCGCCATTTTGAGGATGTACATGACACCACAAAAATCTCTTTTATTAACATATTTGATCTTTGTGGATTGTTTTTACAGTAATTCGAATGCCTTTTATTGCTTCCTTTACACTTTTAGGGCCCTTTCAGCCCTGTTTCATTACAATGCCGTAAGTGCATCGTGTGGACTTCAACGGATGCGGCCGTAACTTAAATCTAGCCAGGCGTGAATCGCGGCCTTCCGAATGTAGGAAGGCCGTGACGTTTAGGCGCGCACGCAAGCTGGAAGGGGGACGGACTAGCCGCGCCCGGCACGAACCATCCAATAGCGGAATCATGCATCGCGCCACAGGTCGCACAGCCAATCACTTACGGGATAGAGCATTTGATTGACAGTGGGAGTGAATAAATAGGAATGACACGCACCCACGCCTCGACTGTGTTGTGATTTCGGACGAAGTAGCACGCGGTTCCAGGAGCTAGGTGGTTGAGAGTAGGTAAGTTGCTTTATTATCAAGTCGCGGTTTAAGTTCTTTTTACGGGAATCCGTTACTACATTTACGGATGCCGATGTAAAGAAGTACAATTGTGTTTTTGGCTTGTTTATAGGTGTTTGGAGGTAGTTTGGAGAGTTTGGGAGTTTATATCCGGCCCATAGGAGTTTGGAGGGAGGTAAGTTGCATTGTACATGCTTTTCATCCTATAAAGCTGTCTTTTATTTGTATGTTTTGCCAATTTCTATATTTACTGAATACACTGGTGAGAGGTACAATTGTGTTTTTTGCTTCTTTATAGGTGTTTGGAGTATTTTTGGTTGTGTGGGAGTTTGGATCCGGCCCATAGGAGTTTGGAGGGAGGTAAGTTGCATTGTACATGCTTTTCATCCTATCAAGCTGTCTTTTATTTGTATGTTTTGCCAATTTCTATATTTACTGAATACACTGGCGAGAAGTAAAATTGATTTCTTTGCTTGTTTATAGGTGTTTGGAGGATTTGGGATCTTTGATCCGGCCCTTAGGGGTTTGGAGGGAGGTAAGTTGCATTGTACATGCTTTTCATCCTATCAAGCTGTCTTTTATTTGTATGTTTTGCCAATTTCTATATTTACTGAATGCACTGGCGAGAAGTACAATTGTGTTTTTTTTGCTGTTGGCCTATAGGTTTGGCGAGTTTGTTTTTGTGGGGAGAGGAGTTTTGTGGAGGGAGGTAAGTTATTTATATTTTTCTGTTTAATATTAGATCTGTCTCTCTCTCTCAAAATCTCTCTCTATCTCTCTCTATATATATATAGAGAGAGAGAGAGAGATTGATTATGAGTTTGATTTTGAGTTTGATTTTGAGTTTGAGATTGAGTGTGATTGAGTGTGATTGAGTTTGATTGCGTTTGAGTTCGATTTTGAGTTTGATTTTGAGATTGAGTTTGAGATTGAGTTTGAGATTGAGATTGAGATTGAGTTTGAGATTGAGTTTGAGATTGAGTTTGAGATTGAGATTGAGTTTGAAATTGAGTTTGAGATTGAGTTGTAGATTGAGTTTGAGTGAGATTTCTACACATATTTGCAATACACATAGGTGTTCCAAACTGCTTCTTCAATGGGGCTTGACAATAACTTTTTTTTAGCCTAGAACAGCAGGACCATGTAGTTCCTACTACCTCTGGTACAGAGGATGGCTTCAGGATAGGTACCATGCCCATGAATATGTGCAGAATATAATGCAGATAGGATATTAGTGGCCTCAGACATGGTCCACTCCCCACACATGATAGAAGCACACAGTAAATAGCCGCATGCCTTGTATATATGCAAACTGTAACTGACCCTTCCACATTGTTTATGAAAGTATTGATCTAGCGTGTTTCATCAGCGCCTCTCAGGTCCAGAGTGAGAGGTGCTGTACACCCCTCCCACTGCTGTCACAGGCTCTTTCCACTTAAGGTTGATTACTGCAGTTAGTTCCAACATTGATATCCAAGCAGAAATAGTGTTATAGGCGATCAGAATGGGGGACGAGCGTGGAGCAGGCAAACCCACTAAAACATTTCTTTCTTTCTCTTTCTTTTCAGGTGGTGATGGAGGGAGAGGAGCAGAGGGTGGAGGAGTGGCAGGGAGTCCCGGGGCGTGGAGGTGGGGAAGAGGAAGGGAGGAGTGAGGAGGAGGTACTAGTGGAGGAGGGGGAGGTAGTGGAGGAGGAGGTAGTGGAGGAGGAGGTAGTGGAGGAGGAGGTAGTGGAGGAGGGAGGAGAGGAGGAGGAAGGAGGAGGAAGGAGGGAGGAGAGGAGGAGGGAGGAGAGGAGGAGAAGGAGGGAGGAGAGGAGGAGAAGGAGGGAGGAGAGGAGAGGAGGGAGAAGGGAGGAGAGTAGAGGAAGGAGGGAGGAGAGGAGAGGAGGAGGGAGAAGGGAGGAGAGGAGAGGAGAGGAGGGAGAGAGGAGAGTAGAGGAAGGAGGGAGGAGAGGAGAGGAGGAGGAGGGAGAGAGGAGAGTAGAGGAAGGAGGGAGGAGAGGAGAGGAGGAGGAGGGAGAGAGGAGAGTAGAGGAAGGAGGGAGGAGAGGAGAGGAGGAGGAGGGAGAGAGGAGAGTAGAGGAAGGAGGGAGGAGAGGAGAGGAGGAGGAGGGAGAGAGGAGAGTAGAGGAAGGAGGGAGGAGAGGAGAGGAGGAGGAGGGAGAGAGGAGAGGAGAGGAGGGAGGGAGGAGAGGAGAGTAGGAGGAGGAAGGAGGAGGAGGAGGGAGAGTGGAGAGGGTCCTCATCCCCAGGCAGAAGAGCAAGAGGCTGGCGGCAGGTCCAGGGCCCACAATTATAGCCGGGAGGAAAACAGGGTCCTCCTGGAGGCCATCCGTGCCCGCCCCGTCATCACCTCGGGGGGTAGGGAAGTAAAGGCTGGGCCCCGTGCTACTGCTTGGCAGCAGGTGGTGGATCTGGTCAACGGTGTGGCGGGCCGTGGACGGAGTCTGCGGTCCATTAAGCACCGGTTTGACGACATCAGGGCCGCGGTGAGGAGGAAGATGGTGCAGGAGGCCGAGGGGCGGAGGGTCAAGTACCTTGCCCATGAAGGGATTGCAAGGGCCATGCTTGCACCCTCCGACGCAGCTGGAGCATCAGGCCCGGTGGAGCAGCAGGACCCAGCCTCCATGGCAGGTGAATATGACATACAGCAACATGCCACCACATGTGCATCACACACACTACACATGGCCATGACAATGACATGTCAGCTCCATGAAATAACAAGGGATAGATGGATGCATCGTTAAATTCATGAAGCTGACAAATCACTGTCATTCCTGGTCACCACAACAGTAATCAAGCAATAGAGCAGGTGTGTCCAAACGCGGTCCTGGTGGGCCACACACATGGCTGGATTTGATAACCCTGCTGCGCACAGGTGAGTCAATCGCTTCTTCATTCATCCTGATTGACTCACCAGTGCACAGAAAGGATATCTTCCAATCTGTGAAAGAGTTTGGACACCCCTGTAATACAGAGTCCATGTATTGGTGTGCCCGTTCAGCCTACGCAGTTACAGACAGCAGCCGTAATACAGATAGAGTTGTGAGCCGAGAACCATCCAGAACAGAAACCTAAGAATAGATAACAGCTAGTATAAGATAGCTAATCAGAGTAGCAAAGAGGAGAATCATCCATATTCAAGGCTAGATGTCAGATAATTAGAAATGAACACCTATCAATGAGCTAATCAACATACTAATGACATGTACCTTTCTTCTCTATCTCTCAGCATCCAGGAGGAGCTCTGGGTCCTGTGACCATAGCGAGGAGGCGGGGCCATCAGCCCCGTACCAGGATCCTCCAGCACAGGGGGAGGAGGAAAGGAGATCAGAGGGCTCGGAGTCAGAGGATGGGCTGGTCATTGACCTTGCGGGGTCACCTGCCCCAAGCCCTGGGCCTATGCCCATCCTCGAAAGGCTTGCTCTGGGGCCCTCATCCCCCCAAGGGACAGCACCTCCTTCCCCACAAAGTGTGCTGGCCTGGTCACCACCGGGCACATTCTCCCCACCGGCTCCAGCTGTGGACCTCCCCGCATCACCTCACCACGCCCACCCAGCGGTGTCGTCGCCGCAGAGCCAGGCTGTGCAGGTGGAGACACTGGCCGTCCTGAAGGAGCTGCTGGCCAGCTGCCAGAGGATTGAGGCCAACCAGCTCCGGATGGATGCCAGCATCTCTGCCCTCAGGTCACAGATGACCCACAGCCTGGCCAGGCTGTCCAGGGAGGTGAGGAGGCACCACATGACATCGGAGCACCTTCAGGTCAGGCTGCTCAGACATGCCATGGTCCCCAGCCCAGCATCAACGGGGATCTCACAATCCCCCAGCCAAGAGCAGCCTGGCCCCTCCTCTCCTCCCATGTGTCCGCCACCGCCCAGACCACCGCTGCCTGGCACCGCCCGCCCCCCCCCGCCCTCCCCCCCCACCATCACCACCAGAGGGGAGACGGAGGATGGGCACAGGTGATGTGGGTCCTGGGCCCAAGCGGAGGAGGACATAGGGCCTCATTCAATTGCAATGTGGCCGATTGCTAAGGGATCAATTTGAGCACAGAGCATATTTTCTACAGATGTTTGTAGTTAGTGAACTTCTCTCCAAAAGCAAGGTCTTCACTAACTACAAACGTCTGTAAAGAAATATATGCTCTGTGCTTATATAGAGCCCTTTTCAATCGGCCATATCGCAATTGAATGACGCCCATAGGGTCTGCAGACATGTTTTTGCCTTCTCAACAGCACTCCTCAGTAACCATCAATTGGTCACAGGTTAAACACAACACAAAGGGCCTCATTAAAATGTGATTTGGGCAATTGAATAGGGCTCTATATAAGCACATAGCATATTGGTTTTACAGAAGTTTTTAGTTAGTGAAGACCTGGCTCTTGCATAGAAGTTCCCTAACTAAAAACTTGCTTTCAAAAAGATGCTGTGTGCTTATATAGAGCCCTATTCAATTTGTTACATAGCAATTTAATGAGGCTGTTAATTAGTAGTGTGACCAATACATTGTCACTAAGGAGTGCTGTTGAGAAGAGATGCTGCAGGCCCTATGATGTTTTCAGGCCTTATTTTTTAGGTTTTGTCTTTTTTTTTAATTTTTTTTATTTTAGGTCCATGAAGGCATCTCCTACATCTGCAAGCATTGTGGAGGAATTATGAGGTGGAGGGTTTTCCCAGTGCCTCTCAGGTAGACATGCCTTCAATGGCAGCCCCCTTAACATGTAGCTCCCACAATCTTAAAGCTATCATATAGCCACATATCTCCAACATGATTGTTGGTAGCTTAAATGTAGACTAATACCGCTATGGCGGTGGACTTGCAAAGTCTCACAATGGCATGTTAATAACAGCCAGCATTAATATATGCACTAGTGACGCATGTGATCCTGACCTCAATAGCAGTCTGAGAACAGATCTTTGGGTCTGATGTAAGAAACAGTGAATCTGGCTGCTGACCTTTGTGTCCTCTCCATAATAATGGCTATTTGCCCATATTTCTGATTATCCACAGACCTAGCTAATGGTTAGTAAAGCTTGCAGATGGGAATCAGGTGAGTTGGTATATTGGTACAGTATTTAGAACTGTACTGTACATACATCGTGATTCTAAATTGTTTTGGATCCTCCTCCGCATTTTTTGATTTGAACACTTCTTTCAGATCTTTGTTTGTTCAACACACTGTATGTGTGAAACTGGATTGGATTACACAGTCCAAAGGTTGAATCATCTGTTTAATTGAGCAGATCTAGTTACAAGTTGTATGTGCTATGCACATAAATGGTTTCTTCAGTTAAATGAAGAGATTTCTGGTTCCGGTTGCAGCATGTGACCCTGGTAGGTGCTATGCATCATGCTTATTCTAGACTATTAGATTGACCCCTGTAGGTTTCCCCTTTTTTCCAGCCTCTTGCTCTTCAAGGACCCGCCCACACCACACCCATGATATTAATGCAGTTTTGACCACTGCTGATTGTGGTCTGTGTATCAAATAAATCTTTGTTATACTGTTATGCGAATGCACAATCTTGACCACTGCTGATTGTGGTCTGTGTATCAAGTAAAGCTTTGTTATACTGTTATGTGAATGCACAATCTTGACCACTGCTGATTGTGGTCTGTGTATCAAATAAAGCTTTGTTATACTGTTATGTGAATGCACAATCTTGACCACTGCTGATTGTGGTCTGTGTATCAAATAAAGCTTTGTTATACTGTTATGTGAATGCACAATCTTGACCACTGCTGATTGTGGTCTGTGTAAAAAATAAAGCTTTGTTAGACCTTTCTGACTGCGTCCATGTGTTATGAATATGTTTGGTTCACGGAAATCCACATGCATTACATTAGTGTCACATTCCTCTAAATGTAAACTGATGAGCCATAGTTAACATGCAATAGATCAATACATATAAAACTGTTGAGGAGTCAGAATAGCTTGAGATATCATCTGATCCCAAATATCATATCTACTACTAATATAGGGTTAATACCCATGACAAGTCTGATTAGCGATACTGTGGAGTAGGAACATTCCCCTGAGGGCCTACAATGAATAGGACAGGTGACACTGGAGTGCTTTTCCAGTTCCTTCTCTAGTTGATTGGGATTAGTCTGACCTCTCTGATAAGACGTACCCCCCTACACTGGCCCGATGTAGGCTAGCTCACAGCTTCATTGAAGTACACAAACCCCTTCACCCACATCACTTAGCATATGTGTGAATACAGTTAGTTGCCCAATAATGAACATGCATTGGCTAAATATCCTTTGGTTATCATATGTTGTAATGGTCATGCACATGCCAATCTGACAAACCATGCTGCAACATGCATAATATGATTAAAGCCACACTACCCAATTCAATATCAAGAGTAAAACATGAGTCAGGTCATATGAACTCTTTGCCACGCACATGAGCTCTATTGGGATCCCTTAAATCTCTATCTAATTGCATATACATCTAGCTCATCACATCTACATTAGAGAATACAAATAGTGGCCAAATCAGACCGCCACTTGGCATATATCAAGTACCAGGGGAATATTTTATTATATGTGGTTAAGTTCTTCAGTTGTGTCCGACTCTCCGTGACCCTATGGACTGCAGCACATTCAGCTAGGTCTCTGCCTTTGCTGTTCTCCAAAGTTTGAAGGCCAAAGAGATTGGAGTGGGTTGTCAGTTCCTTCTCAAGTGGATTGGACCTTGTCTGATCTCTCTGCTATGACCTGCCCACCTACAGTAGCTCCCAGCTTCATTCAGGTACACAAGCCCCTTCACACTACTTAGCAATGCTGAAGGGGACCAGGGTAACATGCACCACACATATCTACTCTGACCCATCAGGAAGGGCCGCAAGCTCTGGGATCGACAGCAAACTCACCGCCATCAGGCATAATCTCTGCTACGCCCATCCTGGTGGGAGCCATGTGCCAGGTGTCTAGTTATTCCCATTTGGTGAACCTCGAAACTGTTCTGCTATTTATCACTTTACATGGGTGAGGGTTGCTAAGTGGTGGTGGTGGTGGTGAAGCAGCTTGTGTACCTGAATGAAGCTGTGAGCTACTGTAGGTGGGCAGGTCATAGCAGAGAGATCAGACAAATCCCAATCCACTAGAGGAGGAACTGACAACCCACTCCAATCTCTTTGGCCTTCAAACTTTTGAGAACAGCACAGGCAGAGACCTAGCTGAATGTGCTGCAGTCCATAGGGTCACGGAGAGTCAGACACAACTGAAGAACTTAAGCACATATAATGAAATATTCCCCTGGTACTTGATATATGCCAAGTGGCGGTCTGATTTGGCCACTATTTGTATTCTCTAATGTAGATGTGATGAGCGAGATGTGTATTCTATCGTTGATCAACCATATAGCGTGCATCGAATGTGCGCTGTCATCTACGCACCGACACATGCGCGCATCATCAACAGCAGGCCCGAGAGGAGGCTAGCGGATCTAATGATTAGGATTAGGCAGTGGGGTGTAAGGATTAGGATTAGGCTGCGGCTACAAGGGTTAGAAGGGTTTATGGCATTAGGTCATATCACTTGCGCCCTTTCATCGACGGCCAACAGTCCAAAATATTAGAACTGCGCAATGATGTGGGACCACTCATGTCAGCTGCATGTTGTCAAAACACATTTGCTGTGCGCGCCAATATTGGGGTGACATATTCTATTATGGGGCTGTTTTAGAGGCTACAATGGAACCTATATGTGTGCTGACCAATCAAACATATGAGGAATATTAAACTAATTTGAAGTCTTGTTAATTTGTAGGCTGTAATGCTTGGGCCTCCATTTTAGGGTTACAGCAGTTACATGCAGACTGCAAAAACCGTAACAAAATGGATACCTTTAATCTCCAAGCACGTACGGCCTTTAAAAACGAGCTGCGGGCTTGGAGGACAGCCCGCACGGGCTTGAATACGGAGCTACGGGCTTGGTCAGTGAAGTCCGTGGGACTTGTACGGATTTTAAAATCAAAGTACAATTTGGCGATGTGCAAGCTTGAGAATGTTTGGCTAGTAATCCTCATGCCCCCCCGTTATGTTCCCCATCATTTACAGTGCTTTGCAGTGCTGGATTGATTATATATTGGCTATTACAATGCTTGGTTTGCGGCCCTCCATCTCCAAACCCGTACGGGTTTGAACAAGGACCAGCCCGCGGAACTACGGGACGTAAAGTAATCCGTGAATAATATATCTGATTTGGGCTGATGTGCAAGCTTGAGAGGGTGTTGCTATTAATCCTCGTGTCCCCCATTATGATGCCTAGCATTTACGGAGCTTTACAGTGCATTCTCGATTTTATATTTGCATTTTCAGTTTTCGGACTTTGCGGCCGGAAAACAAGATTTACGGGCGCTGTGAAAAAGCTTCCGGCCGTTTGCATGATATGCGGCCGGCCGGAAGGGGATATCCTTGCGGCGCCGTATAATTGAATTGCAAGGTAAAAGTAGCTCTACACGGGGCCGTAAGATGGCCGCAAGGAATCGCAGCTTTGCGGCCATTTTACGGCCGATAATTGAATGAGGCCCCTTGTGTATAGATCCCCCAACTCACATACTTGATCTGACCAAAAACTTTATTTATGATGCCTGTCTTTTGTCACATGTGGGTTTGCTATTTCTTTGCATTACTGTTCTGAATATATCAAAGCTTGCCATATCTTAACCACTATTGCTTCTGACTTGTAATATACTTGTCCAGTTAAAAAGGTTTCATGTTATACTATAATACTTTGATTATTCGTCTAGAATACTGGACATGACTGGAAATATACAGTATCTCACAAAAGTGAGTACACCCCTCACATTTTTGTAAATATTTTATTATAACTTTTCATGTGACAATACTGAAGAAATTACACTCTGCTACAATGCAAAGTAGTAAGTGTACAACCTGTATAACAGTGTACATTTACTGTTCCCTCAAAATAACCCAATGCACATTAATGTCTAAAGCGTTAGCAACAAATGGGAGTACACCCCTAAGTGGAAATGTGCAAATTAGGCCCAAAGTGTCAATATTTTGTGTGGCAACCATTATTTTCCAGCACTGCGTTCAGCCTCATGGGCATGGAGTTCACCAGAGCATCACAGGTTGCCACTGGAGTCCTCTTCCACTCTGAAGCTGAAGGTAAAGGTGATGGACTGACCAAGCATGTCTCCAGACCTAAACCCTATTGAGCATCTGTGGGGCATCCCCAAACAGAAGGCAGTGCAAGGTCTCTAACATCCACCAGCTCTGTGATGTCATCAGGGAGGAGTGGAAGAGGACTTCAGTGGCAACCTGTGAAGCTCTGGTGAACTCCATGCCCATGAGGGTTAAGGCAGTGCTGGAAAATGAAGGTGGCCACACAAAATATCTACACTTTAGGGGTGTACTCACTTTTGTTGCCAACAGTTTAGACATTAATGGCTGTGTGTTGAGTTATTTTGAGGGGACAGCAACTTTACACTGCTATACAGGCTGTACACCTACTACTTTACATTGTAGCAGAGTGTAACGTCTTCAGTGTTGTCACATGAAAAGATATAATAAAATATTTACAAAAATTTGATGGTTGTACTCACTTTTGTGAGATATTGTACATATATATATATATATATATATATATATATATATATATATATATATATATATAATATTATTGAATTAAGTGGGTGTATACATTAGGTCAGATACCAGATATCAGGGGAAAAAAATATTTATCTATGTTTCCATTACCTTTTCAGGTTTTCAAAGGAGTGTTGTTCTTTGGGTAAAATAGTGTTCAACTAGGGTTCAGTGTGCATTTTAATAGAATATCTATGCAGAGTCATACTTAGATGTAGTATATATACATATGTATATACAGCAGTTTTGGTAATAATAATTATCTCTTTTATAAGTCAAAATCTTTCCTTAGGAGGTTATTTTATATGTGGCATTGGATATTTAATTAATACGAATATATATATTATTTGTGTTTTTGGTATATTTTGTTATAAGTTTGTCACTTTTTTGTTAGGCGGACTAAGGGACTTAGGGCCTCATTCTATTAGCGGCCGCAGCCGTTGCGGGGCCGCAAGGACCGGCCGCAAGCTATTCTGCTATTCTATTCCCTTACGGCCGGGGATTCCGGCAGGCTTGCGGCCGGTGCCTTGCTATCTCTTGCGGCCGATCGCGCCGGAGGAAAGCCTTTGATCTAAAACGGCCGCAAGAGATTTGCAATTCAATTGCTCCGGGAAACCTCTCTGCAAGGCTAAAAGTGAGCCGCAGCTTACTTGCAGGAAAGAGGTCGCGCTAGCACCAATTAAGCACATAAAATAGCTCAAATAAAGCCATCCTGCACTTTGAGAAGACTATAAAGGGATTTTTGGTGTTAGAAAAAATAGCACATAATTATCCTGTACTCAAATCCGTAAAATATTTTATTTTTAATATCCGTAAAATATCCATGTAAAAAGTCCAGAGTGCTTGGAGCACCTCAGACACACCCACGCCGCAGCCGAAAAATAAACAGTTAATTTGAACTCGGGTTTGGGCAGATGTGCAAGCTTGAGAGTGGGTTCCTTTTAATCCTCATGTCCCCCAATATGATCCCTAGCATTTACAGAGCTGTACAGTGCAGGCTTGAATTTATTTTTGCGTTTTTATATTTCACAGCTTACGGCCGGTTCCAAGATATGCGGCCGGCCGTAAGATGAGATCCTTGCGGGGCCGTATAATAGAATCGCGAGTTAACTGAACCCCCGCAAGGAATCGCAGCCTTACGGCCGATTTACGGACGATAATAGAATGAGGCCCTTAGTGATCCTGAATGTCTGGATTTTGGTTCTTCTCAGTCCTTCAAATGTATAACATTCACATGTTTTCTCATGTTTTTGTTATTCTATTCCCCCCCTTTTCACGAGTCAATATTGCTTTGTAACTAAGGACAGAGTAATCAATCACCGACTTTCATTTATTTATTGATAACTTACATATAGCTTGTTTCTGCTAAATTGTTTCACCAAATGTTTTGTAGAATTGATTTATTTTAGAAGATACAATAGCCATGTTTTTCCACAAAAGAAGACATGGATCCTGTAGTAGGTTGGTATCTGACATTTGTAAATCTGTCCAAATGTTATTGCCTTTATCATGGACGGAAATAATATAATGATGCACCCACTCCACCCTTTATTTCTGGACCCATTCTCAGATCCTCTTAGCACCTTTCTTTTTACATATATACACTTGAACCCACTATACTCTATAATGCAGCTAAATATATTTAAACTAGCGACTTGCCCGTCAAAAAATGACGGCAATGAGATGTGTATGTTAGGAAAGTTGTTTAGTTATTAATATATATATGTGACAGTTGTATTGTGATATTAAAAGATGTTTAGTTTTGTAAAATGTTCTCTTGGTGAACAATAATTTGTAAAGCATTTTGTATTAACATTTGAATGTAATAATAGTGGAACTTGAAATTAATCATTATTGCAAACTTTAGGCAATGGTTTTTTAACATGCAATTTGTATATGAAGAATTGTTAACTTCAATATACATGAAAATTCGGAGGAAAGCAAACAGTAAAAACCCTTGTTGAAACGTACATAATTTTAACCTGAACTTTGTAATATATGTAAGTAAGAAACTTGAACATTTATTTTTTTAAACTTTAACTTTATTATTTGTGTAACTTTGGAACTTGACAAAACATTTGTATAACTTTGAACATTATAAACAGTAACATAGTGAATACATTTTTTAACATAATTTTGTATTAAAAGTATTAACATTTGAATGTAAAAACATTTTAACTTTAAAGTAATCAATATTTTAAACTTGAGGCAATGTTTTTTTAACATGCAATTTCTATCCGAATAATTGTTAACTTCAATATACATTGAATGCAGAGAAAGGCAAACAGTGAAAACTCTCTTTAAAATGTACCCAATGAAATAAATTCCTTCCTGACCACATGAACTGTCGACAAACATTAATACAGAGAGTAATCTTAACATAACAGACAATATTAACATTGGGCCTCATTCTATTATCGGCCGTAAATCGGCCGTAAGGCTGCGATTCCTTGCGGGGGTTCAGTTAACTCGCGATTCTATTATACGGCCCCGCAAGGATCTCATCTTACGGCCGGCCGCATATCTTGGAACCGGCCGTAAGCTGTGAAATATAAAAACTCAAAAATAAATTCAAGCCTGCACTGTACAGCTCTGTAAATGCTAGGGATCATATTGGGGGACATGAGGATTAAAAGAAACCCACTCTCAAGCTTGCACATCAGCCCAAACCCGAGTTCAAATTAACTGTTTATTTTCCGGCTGCGGCGTGGGTGTGTCTGAGGTGCTCCAAGCACTCTGGACTTTTTACATGGATATTTTACGGATATTAAAAATAAAATATTTTACGGATTTGAGTACAGGATAATTATGTGCTATTTTTTCTAACACCTAAAATCCCTTTATAGTCTTCTCAAAGTGCAGGATGGCTTTATTTGAGCTATTTTATGTGCTTAATTGGTGCTAGCGAGACCTCTTTCCTGCAAGTAAGCTGCGGCTCACTTTTAGCCTTGCAGAGAGGTTTCCCGGAGCAATTGAATTGCAAATCTCTTGCGGCCGTTTTAGATCAAAGGCTTTCCTCCGGCGCGAGCGGCCGCAAGAGATAGCAAGGCACCGGCCGCAAGCCTGCCGGAATCCCCGGCCGTAAGGGAATAGAATAGCAGAATAGCTTGCGGCCTGTCCTTGCGGCCCCGCAACGGCTGCGGCCGCTAATAGAATGAGGCCCATTGTGTCTTAAAACGTGGTTGAGCTGTTAACATGAACTTTGTAATATGTTGAAGTAAAGACCGTTAAAATATTGTTTTCCCAACTTGTAACATTAGAAACAGTAACATAGTTAATTAACATTTTAACATAATTATCACATATGTAGTTGCAAGGCAAGTGTTTTGTGAGGTGAATCATCCATAAAGAGTCTTTCCATAAATTATGACTGAAATTGTTTCTTGTTTATTATTTTTGAATGTTATTTAATTTGTTTTCCTTGTGTATTCTTTCTTTACTGAAAAGTTATAGTACTTCATAGTAGACAATGTTTTTAGTAAAAATACGTCCATCTTCTAATAAATCACCTTGACTTTCATTCTTTTCAATGTAAACTTTAATAGCCTGTGGATTTTTGCACCGTGACAACGCAACGTACAATTGACCATGTGCAAATACTGTTTCTTCCATGAAAATACCCACAGATTTGAAAGTTTGACCTTGTGATTTATTGATGGTCATGGCAAATGCCATAATAATGGGAAATTGTCTTCTTTGAAGTATAAAAGGGAGACTACTTTCACTTGGTGCTAAATCTATTCTTGGTATGAAAACTCTCTCTCCTTTATGGGTCCCAGTTAAAATTTCAGCATCTATAAAATGGTCCTTTAATTGTTGAACAATTAATCTTGTCCCATTACATAGGCCTTTTTGGGGGTTCATATTTCGCAGTAACATAATAATTGCACCTTTCTTTAGCTGCAAAATATGTGGTGGCATTCCAGAAGGAGTTAGTGAGTTTATGAATTCAGTCGAAAAGTTGGCCTGACTTTCATTGTCATCAGCAAGTACAGAATCAGCACTGTGATAATTTCCTTGCGGTGCATTAATTTTTTTTAAGATTTCATTATTGAGGATTAATGCATCCTTATTTTTACACGTTAGTATGACTTGGTTGGCAAGCTCGGAATATTCCTGGTTATTTATGCTCCCTTCAAATATAGCGGATATAATATCTTGTTGACAAATCATATGAGGTGGGATCTCTACAGTGTCGTTAGGTAAATGTGGTATTTTTTCTGTTCTGCCTTCTCCAATTTTAATAAGCCAATCATTGAAATCAGTTTGGCCTTCTGATCTCATATTTTGTTTCAGTTGAAGATGGGTAAAATGTTTCCATAGTGTACTTGACTTTATACATGTTTCAATAATGTCAGTTCGATTTCCATGTACAACGACAGGTAATGTTTGTCTAAAATCGCCACCTAACAACATTACCTTTCCACCAAATGGAAAAGTATTATCCATGACTTCACAAAGCAAACGGTCAATACATTGGAGGGCATAGCATGACATCATTGTAGCCTCATCTATTATAATTAATTTACATTTGTTCAATTTTTTTGCTTGTAATGATGTCATGCGAATATCTGACACAGAAGTTTCTAAAATAGGCACTGGCAGTTTAAATCCACTATGAACAGTTCTTCCACCTTCTAACAAAAGTGCAGCAATTCCATTAGTGGCAAACGCCATTGCTATTTGACCTTGTGCTTGTACTGAACTCATTAATAAATTATACAGATAGGTTTTTCCTGATCCGCCAGGTCCATCAAGATAGAAATAACGCTCTGTCACCATGTCATCATCTATTGCATTTTTAATGGCATTAAATGCTTGCAATTGTAATGTATTTAAAGTTGCAAGTCTTTCTTGTGTTCTTTCTGCTTGTAGTTGAATGTCATAGTCTTCAAAGTTTATGTCATCTATAAGACCTGGATCAGGCAAATTAAAACTTGCACAACTTAATCCATGAGTTAAAAATACTTCTTGGATTTCCATTAACGCTTTTAAGTGTGCAATGGGTTCATTGTATCGTCGCATAAAGTCTTCAGCCATATTACTTTTAAAAGTCTCCCACAAAGCTAATGCATTTGGAGCATTTGAGAAAATACAAATAAAAGCAAATTGTTCTCTCATCTTGTTTCTATGTCTTGCAACTAAATGGAAGGATTCATATACAATGTCATTAACAGTTCTTAAGTGTTCAAAACTTTGTGCTCCAGGAACATTTAAAAGTAATATCCGTAAGCAAAAACGTTCAACATCTCTTGGACTGACTGTGTAAATTCTTGGAATTATTTTATTGCCTCTGCTTTTTCTTGTTCTCCATAAACCATTCACAAAAACATAGTGATATGGAATTTCAATATATAAGTATTGTGTTGCTTCAGAATCAGTGGAATTTAATTCAAACCATGCAGTTAGTGTAGTGTGACGATCTTCACTTTGGGCCAATGCATTCATTTCATTTCCAGCATGGAAATAGACTAAATGTCGTTGTGGCAAATGTACTGCTAACCTATATACTGCATGTGATCTATCATGCATTTCAAATTTTAAAAGCCGCCACATAGCTTCTGGCGCACTGACATAGCGAGCATCTACATGAGATGCAAGTTCATCATGTACTAACTCACTACATTCAGGGTTGTCTGCACTTTTGACGACTACAGTAGTTGCATCGTAGCCTTTGTAAATATATTTGTAGACATATTTAATGGATTTGATGGAAGTGCAGGCTTCTACGTTGATGTGGGCATTGTACTTCATGAGTAAATGTGGATTGTAGGGTACTACATATCTATTGTCTACTTTTTTTCCACGAATAATGGCACTTTCTCCTTCTCTTCTTTTATAAAGTGGATATCCATCACAATTGGTATAGGTTTTGTCTCTATAATCTTTTGGAAATTCTTTGGAACATTTATTATTTTCCATACATGGTGATTGTGGATTAAGGTCACCACAGGGTCCATGAATCATGCGACGAGTAACAATCTAATATAGTCTAGCATATAGTTCTGGATCTGGTAGTTCAGCAACAATGACTGCATCCACTTTGTCCGAAGTATCTAATTTATCTTTTTCTTGAAGTATTATTAGAAGATGTGCATGTGGAAGGCCTCTTTTTTGAAATTCAATGGTATATACATAAGTAAGACATTTGCCAAATAACTGATTTATAGTGAAGTCACGTATTAATTCATTTAATTTAATCTTAAAAACTCTGGCTACTAAATCTGGTCGATCTGAAGCACTTTGTCCAAGAAGTAGATTTTGTGTAATTTCTGGCCATTGTGGATTACATGTAAATGTCAGAAATAAATAGGGTTTGCCAGATTTGGTGACAATAGCCATAGCATCATTGTATCTTTCTCTCATATTTCGAGGAGATCCTTGAAAGGAAGATGGTAAAATGATGGCTTTGCCAGCTGTCATGTCTCTGCTTGTAGCCACGTCAGCAACATAGTCCATGAGTCCAGAATATTGTTCTACACGTAGTTTATCTTGTTGATATTTGATAAAGTTTAAATTATTTGCCTCAACTTGCAAATAAGAATCAATAATCCATTGTTGGGTTAGTTTTCCACCACATAAAATTGGATTAAATCCATGTCGAATGGCAATTTGAGCTATTTTAAATTCAAGCATAGAAACATTATTTCGGATTCTGGCTTTAGCATTTGGGTAACTGGGAAGTGTTAATTTTGGTTGCCAACCTGCTTCTCCGTGTGGGAAAAAGATGGGATATTTCATTGGATCTAAATTTGGACTTAAGATACTCATATTAATGAACGGTTGCTCCTCATTTCTGGGATATATTCTAATGTCTCTTTGAAATGGTGGTTCTCCTTCATCATTCTGAAACACCATTGCAACCTCATTTGATGTTGGCAAGTTATAACAACGTTTATCAGTATGTCTATCTCTTTTAAGCACCATATTAACCTTGGTCATTGGTAATTGATGTCTTTGTGCATGAAGTAGTTGTTCATTTTCTACTTCTGCCAATTTTTTATAAGCTTTACTGTAGGGATTGTTGTCCATAATGTTATTTAGCTCTATAAAAACACTGTGTAAGCATTTTTTATTTTCTTCCATCTGCATATGTTGGTCAACAGCTTCCATTGTATCTAGGACATATAGTTGAGCAAATTTTCTTTGATCTCCTTCCTCTGGATGTAAATGGGAAGTGCGATGATAAATGTGTCCTTGAACTTTAAAACAGTAAGGACCATGTCCTGGTACATTAGCAGCTAATGTTGCCCCCATAGATGCAAAGGATATGGCACTATTGTATGATCTTATGTTTGTTTTAAAATTTTTGTAGTTTGGAAAAGTAGGTTCAGTCATAATGTTTTGTAAATAGATAGGAAATTCTTTCCTTTCTGGAAGTTTGAACTTGCCTTTTTGACAGCAACTAATAAATTGGCCATCTCTGGGTCTCTCTTGTTTAAAATAATAAGCCTCACAAAACTGACATTGAGTAGTCATGTCCCCACAACTATGAACCTCTACTGCTAAAGACTTGAGTAAAGGACAATTTGCAAAGCATATTGGATTTAGACTTTCATATTCATCAGGTGAAATGTCATATAATGTTTCAACAGGTTCTAAATGTTTAGTTTTTTTCGTGGCTTTTCTTGGTATATGTTGTATTGTTTGAGCTAAAATGTCATCTGATGTTTCAGCAACAGGTTGTAAATGCTTTATTTGCTTGTTGTTTTTTTTTGTCATATCTTTAATTTCTGCAGATGACAGTCTTTTGCTTGCAATTCTTTTACGTTCTTTTTCTCGTCGAATTTCCTTCTTCTCCGGTGTCTGCTGGCTGTCTGCTCTCTGTCGTCGTTCTCCAGCTTGGCGTCTTTTCTTTTCTCGTTTACTCTCGTTATCAGCCATGTTAATCTGTAAAAATAAAATAATGTATCTCTAGTTTATTTTGAGATGTTAAGTTTGTTTTCATCAATAAATGTTATCAACAGTGTGTTTACATTTCATACGTTATTAAATTTAATTTGGTCAATTGAATAGAGATCTAAATAAGGTCATCATATAATTTTTTAAAGAATTTTTTATTTAGAAAACATGTATCCAAAAGCAAGGTTTTCACTAACAAAAAAGTTTTTTGAAAAAAAATGTTATGGTTTTATTTACAGCACTATTCAATTTGTCAAATGGCAATTCAATGAGGGTGTAGCACTGGAAATGTCCAATGAGAAATTGTATAGAGTCTGGGCCTCATTCTATTAGCGGCCGCAGCCGCTGCGGGGCCGCAAGGACCGGCCGCAAGCTATTCGGCTATTCTATTCCCTTACGGCCGGAGGCTCCGGCAGGCTTGCGGCCGGTGCCTTGCTATCTCTTGCGGCCGCTCGCGCCAGAGGAAAGCCTTTGATCTAAAACGGCCGCAAGAGTTTTGCAATTCAATTCCTCCGGGAAACCTCTCTGCAAGGCTAAAAGCGAGCCGCAGCTTACTTGCAGGAAAGAGGTCTCGCTAGCACCAATTAAGCACATAAAATAGCTCAAATAAAGCCATCCTGCACTTTGAGAAGACTATAAAGGGATTTTAGGTGTTAGAAAAAATAGCACATAATTATCCTGTACTCAAATCCGTAAAATATTTTATTTTTAATATCCGTAAAATATCCATGTAAAAAGTCCAGAGTGCTTGGAGCACCTCAGACACACACACGCCGCAGCCGGAAAATAAACAGTTAATTTGAACTCGGGTTTGGGCAAATGTGCAAGCTTGAGAGTGGGTTCCTTTTAATCCTCATGTCCCCCAATATGATCCCTAGCATTTACAGAGCTGTACAGTGCAAGCTTGAATTTATTTTTGAGTTTTTATATTTCTGAGATTACGGCCGGTTCCAAGATATGCGGCCGGCCGTAAAAGGAGATCCTTGCGGGGCCGTATAATAGAATCGCGAGTTAACAGAACCCCCGCAAGGAATCGCAGCCTTACGGCCGATTTACGGCCGCTAATAGAATGAGGCCCTCTGTGTTTAGAGCCTTTTTTGGAGTATGCATTATTTTTTTCTGGCTACATTGAAGTTTGTATTTACTGTTAAAGATTATTGGCCCTAAAAGACAAAGAAGAGATAGCAGAAAAATGTGTTAGTTATATTTTTTTCAAAGTTATAGTTACTGGTGGTTTTTTTGAAAATTTATTTTCTGTTGACATCGATACAAAGCTTTTTTTCTCTTTTTTTACTTGTTATACTGTACCTTGGTTGAAGTTTGATTTCAAGCAGAATCTTTGTTGGTCCTGTGTTGAAAGCCTTCGTCCGATGGTCTGGTCCTGTGTTGAAAGTCCTCGTCCAATCGTCTGGTCATCTGTGGAAAGTCCTCGTCCGATGTTGTAGTCCTCTGTTGAAAGTCCTCGTCCGATGGTCTGGTCCTGTGTTGAAAGTCCTCGTCCGATGGTGTAGTCCTGTGTTGAAAGTCCTGGTCCGATGGTGTAGTCCTCTGTTGAAAGTCCTCGCCCGCTGGTCTGGTCCTCAGTTGAAACTCCTGGTCCGATGTTCTTCACGCAGTATCTGTTGTAAAATAAAAAATAAAATGTTATTTGATTTGAATGTATTTGTATTAACTAAAAAATGACATTATTTCTGTGTACTGTATCTGTTATGGTGAATTTTTCTACTATTTATTTGTTTGTGCAACCTTTTCAAAATACTTTAAATGTATTTTTATATTGCATAGATATTTTTTTTATACTGTAATAATTTTTTTTGTGAATTATTTTGTATATGATTGCACTGGTTTTAGCATTATCCTATTTTCTGTTCCGCACTTTTGGTATACTTATTTAGGCTTCTTTGTAAGGCTTATAGGTTGTTAAAGATTCTTAAATATTAAAGAAGAATATTAATTTAGTTTGCTATGTGTTTGTGTGAGTTTTTTTTAAATCCTGTTTGGTGCGCACCAAAAGTGGTATGCTTATTTATGCTTCTTTCTAAGGCTTATACGTTCTTAAACATTAAATAAGAATCTTAATTTAGTTTCCTATGTGTTTGTGTGAGTTTTTCGACAATCCTGTTTAGTACACACCACTTTTGCTATGCTTATTTAGGCTTCTTTCTAAGGCTTATAGGTTGTTAAACATGAAATAAGAATATTAATGTAGTTTGGTATGTGTTTGTGTGAGTTTTTGTACAATCCTGTTTGGTGCGCACCACTTTTTGGTATGCTTATTTAGGCTTTTTTCTAAGGCTTATAGGTTGTTAAACATGAAATAAGAATATTAATTTACTTTGCTATGTGTTTGTGTAAGTTTTTGTACAATCCTGTTTGGTGCACACCACTTGTGGTATGCTTATTTAGGCTTTTTTTCTAAGGCTTATAGGTAGTTAAACATGAAATAAGAATATCAATGTAGTTTGCTATGTGTTTGTGAGAGTTTTTCTACAATCCTGTTTGGTGCGCACCTCTTGTGGTATGCTTATTTAGGCTTCTTTCTAAGGCTTATAGGTTGTTAAACATGAAATAAGAATATTAATTTACTTTGCTATGTGTTTGTATGAGTTTTTGTACAATCCTGTTTGGTGCGCACCACTTTTGGTATGCTTCTTTAGGCTTGTTTCTAAGGCTTATAGGTTGTTAAACATGAAATAAGAATATTAATTTACTTTGCTATGTGTTTGTGTGAGTTTTTGTACAATCCTGTTTGGTGCGCACCTCTTGTGGTATGCTTATTTAGGCTTATTTCTAAGGCTTATAGGTTGTTAAACATTAAATAAGAATATTAATTTACTTTGCTATGTGTTTGTGTCAGTTTTTGTACAATCCTATTGGTGCGCACCACTTGTGGTATGCTTATTTAGGCTTTTTTCTAATGCTTATAGGTTGTTAAACATTGAATAAGAAAGTTAATTTAGTTTGCTATGTGTTTGTCTCAGTTTGTTACAATCCTGTTTTGTGTGTACCACTTTGTGTGTACCATATGTTGCATACTTTGGGCCTCATTCAATTGCAGTTTGGCCAATTCAATAGGGTCCTCATTCAATTAGAAGTTTGTCAATTGAATAGGTCTCTATATAAGCACATAACATTTTTTTTGACAGAAGTTTTTAGTTAGTGAAAACCTGGGTTTTGGATAGAGGTTCAGTAACTAAAAAGTTTGTTTAAATTTTATTGTATGTGCTTATATAGAGCCCTATTTAATTGGGCAACTCTGAATTGAATGAGGCTTTAGGGGTCTAAATAAGCACATAACATATTTTTTTTTTAAAGAAGTTTTTAGTTCGTCAACATCTATCCAAAATCAAGGTTTTCACTAACTAAAAACTTCTTTAAAAAAATATGCTATGTGCTTATTTAGACCGCTATTCAATTGGTCAAATAGCAATTGAATGAGGGCCTTTGGTTGCTGCATTTGTTATATTGTCAGGGCCTCATTCAATTGTGTTTTGGGCAATCGAATAGGGCTGAATATGACCACAGAGTATATTTTTTAAAGAAGTTTTTAGTTAGTGAACTTGTATCCAAAAGCAAGGTCTTCACTAACTAAAAAGTTCAGTAAAAAAATATGCTCTGTGCTTATATAGAGCCCTATTGAAATGGGCCAATCCCATTTAAATGAGACCCTCGGCCATTAAAGATATATAGGTCCTCATTCAATTGCAATTTTGCCAATTGAAGAGGGCTCTATATAAGCACATAACATATTTTTTGACGGAAGTTTTTAGTTAGTGAAGACCTTGATTTTGGATAGAAGTTCAGTAACTAAAAAGTTCTCTATAAAAAATATGTTATGTGCTTATATAGAGCCCTATTCAATTGGCCAACTCGCAATTGAATGAGGCTCATAATTTGTTTCTTTTTTTATACTTAATACTTTACCTTGATTGAAGTGTCGAATGACAGAGGGTCCCCTCCTGCCAATCTTAATCCGCCGGTCTTCTTGTAGTGTCTGTTTGAAAAAGAAAGTGAAATGGTTAATTGTATATTTCTTATTTTTTATTTAGCAAAGCATGGCCTTTTCAGAATGTAATGTCTTGTTCTATCTTACCTGTTCTTCTTTGTTGGTGTTCTTTAAAAGGGATTGTGCTTCACAATGCACAGTGCAAATTGTTGAGTGACGCTGTTGATGCAGAGTCTGTTTGAATATTAAAAGAAGTAGAAAGATTGAGTTTTAGGTAATATATTGAATTGCACTAAATTAATGTCATTTAAATATACTTCTGTAATTATTTTCAATTAACATTATTTTTTGGGGGGGCTACACACATATGTCACATACATGAAGCACATTTTCAGAGTTCAATGTAATTTTTTTCTGTGCGTGTGACATATCACTATACATGAATCATATTTTAATTGTTAAATGAACCTTATTTTTTGTTTTTGCCAACACACATAAATGTGTGTTTGACATGTGACTATAGATGATACACATATATGTGCGTGTCACATATCAGTATACATGACTCATATTTTAATATTACAATTTTTTTTTTTTTGTAATGTCATTTAAATGTAGTTGTTTAATTAGTTTGTTTTAAGATCATTTAGTTGCTATGCGAGCCCGCAAGCGTGAGCAACGGCCCGTACGCTCACAACTATATATGTGATTGATAACAAACATAACGCACTATTGATAACAAATATAATGCACTATATGCCTGCTTAAAGGACCATTGTAATGATCCAGCATTCATGAAATTGAGTAGTCAAAATCAGTATAAACAACTTTTCAATTTGATCTTCCAAAAGAAAAACTAACACCAGTTGACTTTTCCAGCATTTTCAGGCTCCCATGTTTTCCAAGCAGATAATAAGTACAGGGTGTACTTTTAAATCTGCCTCCGTTTTGACATACTTTCCATATGTTTTATATTACTTGCCAATGCATATGTTATTTTTTAATGTTAAAGGTATTTACTGATCTTAAATATGTATATATATATATTTTTTTTATATAATCAAGTAATTTTGTGGGGGAAAAAAGCACTGTAATGCACAAGATATTCTTGTGTCATCCTTAAATGCTTCTTCGGCTTTGAATCTTTTCATATCTTTGCACAAGTTCCTTTTAATTAAAAATAATGTTGTACTGCATTTAGTTGGACTGTCATTGCAGTTTATGGCTAATTTCAATCACATATATAGTTGTGAGCGTACGAGTTGTTGCTAACGCTGCGGGCTCGCGTAGCGAGCCCGCGGCCCTCGCGAAGCGCTCCTTGCCAGCAACTGAGACCCTCCTTGCCAGCAACTGAGAAGCGCTCCTTGCCAGCAACTGAGACCCTCAGTTGCTGGCATGGAGCGCCGTAGGCGCTCCTTGCCAGCAACTGCGACCCTCGCAAACTTCACGTCGCAACCCAAACAGTACGACACACACATTACGACACTCGCAAACAACATACGACACACGTTCACACACATTACGGACTCGCAACACTCGGACGCAACTCGCGAACATTACAAAATGTAAAACACAATACATACACACACCACATACATAAAAAACTTACCTACACCAAGAGGGAGCACCCAGCACCTCAAAAATACAACTTACACCTCGATTTTACTTCAAATAAAACAGTTTAGAGACTAAAAAAAAAACGAAGCGAGAGAAAAAATGGCCGCCGAACAAAACGAAAACGAGGCTACAGCACTCTAAACTCGCAAAACACCACAAGAAACTCGCAAAACACCACAAAACACCTACGGATATTCCGATACAAACGTATAACACACATTACTCGCCATTTGACGCCAATGCGGAAGTACACGACAACGGTTTGGGCTCGCGCACGCACAGTGTTACACTGCACACATTCAGCACGCTTACACAGCAGATCCACACCACTAATGCTGCAGCAACATCAAAACACATTCACAGCTCTTCCACACAATGCTTTAAAATAGGTAAAGTATATTCATTTATTAATGTATTATATATTTCATTATTACACACTAAACAGCATTAGCTACCTTACAATTTCATTGCCGTCATTTTTTGACGGGCAATTCGCTAGTAACTTCATAAACATGAAAGCATTTCTTTCAGGTAGTAAAATGATGCATGTTTCAAATCCTTGCTTTGCCTGTAGCAAATTAGTCCACATATTTTAGATTAATGATGATGATAAGAAGCACAATGATGTAGATCGAAAAGCATTGTTGACTTTGAGAATTGAGTTAATCCCATAGCAATATAATTTAATTAGAGAACATTCTTTGCAGCTGAAGGTGAAGAATGAAACTTTGATAATTTAGGGATTTTATGTCAATGTTTCAAAGTTTCATAATATGTTTACAGAACATCTTCATTCAAAGACGCCAGTAACACATGTTGTGTTACTTTATGGCAATGAAGGACTAAAGGGAGATTATATGTTACTATTATATACTATTATGGATAAATTTTACATTTAAAGTGTACAATTTTATATATCTTACTTATAGTTTTATATTCATCTTGATATTTTTGTAATTATTGTTTTCTTCTTATTTTTTAAAGTCTATTTTTTTTTTTTTTTATATCTTATATTGCCACTTTTAAATACTTACCCAACTATCTTGTGTGGCTTATACAATGCTAATGTTGGCAATTCTTGTAGTTGGCCAAGTAGTTGACTAAGTAAGAGATTAGGCTGGTGCCTAAACTGGAATACTGCTAATGTTGCACCGCTACACAAAAAGGGTAGTAGGAAAGACTCATGTAACTGCAGACCAATAAGTTTGACTCAAGGAGTATGCAAACTAATGGAGACATGTTTTAAAGAAATAATTATCGAATACTTAATATATGATTTACAAGGTCTTAGACATCTTAGCTTTACTGCTGAAAGATCATATCAGATTAATCCAATTTACTTTTTTGTTTAGGTAACCAAAGTTATAGATCAAGGTGGAGCAGAAGATTTAGCTTATCTAGATTTTAGTAAAGCATTCAACACTTTCCCACACAGTAACTTAATCTGTAAATTGCATAGTCTGGGGCTAGATTCAAACATAGGGCCCTATTAAATTCCAGCCTCGTAAATAAGAGGCTTCTACTTAAGCCCTACGTACTGCAAAGTTTCTCTAACTTACAATGCTATTAAATTAGCCCTGCTGCGAGCAACGTGTGAGCTACGCAGCAGGGCCGTACGTATCTACACTGCGTAAATGTACATGAGGAGTGACAGCCTGCGAGATGATATCGCAGGCTCCCACTCCTCATCAAGTGCTGCGGGGGTCCTAAAAGGGACCTCCGCGGCAGTCCCCCACATAAGCATTGCCGTGGGGGATACTCCAAACCCCCCCCAGGCACCTAAAATGAACCCCCCCTCAATGCGGGGGTCCCTGTCGGGACCCCCGAAGTGTCCTCACATGAACACCTTGCTGCAGGGGTCCATAGGAACCCCCGCAGCCCCCACACATTAACCCCTTGCAGCGGGGGTCCCCGATCGGCACTGATCAGGCCCCCGCTGCATTTAAAACTTTTAAATTCCCCGCCGCGGCTCCTTAAAGGGGCCGCGGCACACTATTACCCAATCCCGGCCGCGGCACTTAAAATTAACCCCCCTCTATGCTGGGGGTCCCCATCGGGACCCCCGAAGTGTCCCCACATAAACCCATTGCAGGGGGGGGTCCCCGATCTGCATAGATCAGGCCCCCCGCAGCATTTAAAACTTTTAAATTCCCCGCCGCGGCTCCTTAAAGGGGCCGCGGCACACTATTACCCAATCCCGGCCGCGGCACTTAAAATTAACCCCCCTCTATGCTGGGGGTCCCCATCGGGACCCCCGAAGTGTCCCCATATAAACCCCCTGCAGCGGGGGGCCCCGATCGGCACCGATCGTGACCCTGCTGCAATTCAATTTTAAATTTCCCGCCTCGCGGGTCCTCAAAGGACCGTAAAGGTCCTGAAAGGACTCGCACTAAAAATATTAACCCCAGGCAACTATAATTACCCCATTAACTCATGATGGTCAATCCAGACCACCATAAGGCCTAAATTAACCCATTAAGTAATGATGGTCAATACAGACCACCATAAGGCCTAAATTAACCCATTAACTCATGGTGGTCAATCCAGACCACCATAAGGCCTAAATTAACCCATTAACTCATGGTGGTCAATCCAGACCACCATAAGGCCTAAATTAACCCATTAAGTAATGATGGTCAATCCAGACCACCATAAGGCCTAAATTAACCCATTAACTCATGGTGGTCAATACAGACCACCATAAGGCTCTATTTAACCCCATCAGTCCCATAAGGGTATATTATTACCATTATGGGCCTGTTACAACCCAACATTAACCACATAAGTGCCATGATGGTCCTCAAGGACCATCATGACACTAACTACAAACACTACACTATAACCCCCAATAAACCATTTAATCTAAACTAACCCCCCTCTACACTAATCTTTTAACACTTACACTACCTACCTACACTACCTACCCCCTAATAAACCTCCCCAACACTCTAATTACAAAAAACAATAAACCTACAGCACAGAAAACAAAAAACCTACAGTACAAAAAACAAAAAAACCTACAGTACAGAAAAAAAAAAAATTACACACCTGAAAAGGAAAGACAGATAAACACAATACAATAATACATATAATACATTACATACATTACATACAATACATGACATTACATATAATATATTAAATATAATATATTACATATAATATATTACATATAATACATTACATACATTACATACAATACATGACATTACATATAATATATTAAATATAATATATTAAATATAATATATTACATATAATACATTACATACATTACATACAATACATGACATTACATATAATATATTAAATATAATATATTAAATATAATATATTACATATAATATATTACATATAGTCCTAATCAAATACCCCCTATCTATCTAACATACAATCTATTTAATTTAAAATAAATCCTAACTATATCAAATACATCCCCCTATCTATCTAATATACAAAAAATCCTAACTACATACACAGACCCTTATTCTAAAATAAAATAAAATAATTACAGTCCTAACTACATACACAGACCCTAATTCTAAGCTAAAATCAATAAATTAAGACCACTTACCTTTAAGATGTTGCTTCAGATCACTAACCTATGGGTCAAACAAAAAAAAAAATTAGTACAAAACATTAACATCAAATAAATAAACATTATATACATTCTACATATTCAACTCACCTTTACAGCATGTCCAGTCACTGTTAAGCTCTTCCGGCGCGGCCCTGTTAAAAAAAAAAAACACAATACATGAATACATGAATACAATATATAAACAATAAATAAAATACACAAATAAACATCTAAATATACATTTAACTTACCTCCCCGCGATGTCCCCGGCCTTCTCTCCTTCAGCCCCGGCTGGGCCGCGGAACCATCCGCGCTCTAAAAAAAAAAAAGAAAAAAAACTAACGGAGGTCTGCACTGGCAGACCTCCCCGACGCTACTGAACCTCCCGGAGTCGTTTCCGGGAGGAAATTGGCATTGGCGGCTTGTGATTGGCTGAAAAAGCTGTCAGCCAATCAAAAGTCGTCAATGTAGGAGCCAATCAGGATGCGCAGATGTCTTCTACCAATCACTCCGTGGGGGTGTATCCCATAGTGATTGGCTGAAGGCATCTGAGCGTTGTGATTGGTTCCCATAAAGATAGACAAGTGTTTAAGCCAATCAGGGTGGGATATTGGGGTGTATCCCATCCTGATTGGCTCACACATTGACGACTTTTGATTGGCTGAAATTGATAGACAGCTTTTTCAGCCAATCACAAGCCGCCAATGCCAATTTCCTCCCGGAAACGACTCCGGGAGGTTCAGTAGCGTCGGGGAGGTCTGCCAGTGCAGACCTCCGTTAGTTTTTTTTCTTTTTTTTTTTTAGAGCGCGGATGGTTCCGCGGCCCAGCCGGGGCTGAAGGAGAGAAGGCCGGGGACATCGCGGGGAGGTAAGTTAAATGTATATTTAGATGTTTATTTGTGTATTTTATTTATTGTTTATATATTGTATTCATGTATTCATGTATTGTGTTTTTTTTTTAACAGGGCCGCGCCGGAAGAGATAAACAGTGACTGGACATGCAGTAAAGGTGAGTTGAATATTTAGAATGTATAGAATGTTTATTTATTTGATGTTAATGTTTTGTACTAATTTTTATTTTTTGTTTGACCCATAGGTTAGTGATCTGAAGCAACATCTTAAAGGTAAGTGGTCTTAATTTATTGATTTTAGCTTAGAATTAGGGTCTGTGTATGTAGTTAGGACTGTAATTATTTTATTTTAGTTTAGAATAAGGGTCTGTGTATGTAGTTAGGATTTTTTGTATATTAGATAGATAGGGGGATGTATTTGATATAGTTAGGATTTATTTTAAATTAAATAGATTGTATGTTAGATAGATAGGGGGTATTTGATTAGGACTATATGTAATATATTATATGTAATATATTATATGTAATATATTATATTTAATATATTATATGTAATGTCATGTATTGTATGTAATGTATGTAATGTATTATATGTAATATATTATATGTAATATATTATATTTAATATATTATATGTAATGTCATGTATTGTATGTAATGTATGTAATGTATTATATGTAATATATTATATGTAATATATTATATTTAATATATTATATGTAATGTCATGTATTGTATGTAATGTATTTAATGTATTATATGTATGTATTGTATTGTGTTTATCTGTCTTTCCTTTTCAGGTGTGTAATTTTTTTATTTTCTGTAGTGGGGGGTGGGGTTGTAATGTATTTTTTTGTTTTCTGTAGTGGGGGGTGGGGTTGTAATTTTTTTTTGTTTTCTGTACTGTAGGTTTTTTTGTTTTTTGTACTGTAGGTTTTTTGTTTTTTGTAATTAGAGTGTTGGGGAGGTTTATTAGGGGGTAGGTAGTGTAGGTAGGTAGTGTAAGTGTTAATAGATTAGTGTAGAGGGGGGTTAGTTTAGATTAAATGGTTTATTGGGGGTTATAGTGTAGTGTTTGTAGTTAGTGTCATGATGGTCCTTGAGGACCATCATGGCACTTATGTGGTTAATGTTGGGTTGTAACAGGCCCATAATGGTAATAATATACCCTTATGGGACTGATGGGGTTAAATAGAGCCTTATGCTGGTCTGTATTGACCATCATGAGTTAATGGGTTAATTTAGGCCTTATGCTGGTCTGTATTGACCATCATGAGTTAATGGGTTAATTTAGGCCTTATGCTGGTCTGTATTGACCATCATGAGTTAATGGGTTAATTTAGGTCTTATGGTGGTCTGGATTGACCACCATGAGTTAATGGGTTAATTTAGGCCTTATGGTGGTCTGGATTGACCATCATGAGTTAATGGGTTAATTTAGGTCTTATGGTGGTCTGGATTGACCATCATGAGTTAATGGGTTAATTTAGGTCTTATGGTGGTCTGGATTGACCACCATGAGTTAATGGGTTAATTTAGGCCTTATGCTGGTCTGTATTGACCATCATGAGTTAATGGGTTAATTTAGGCCTTATGCTGGTCTGTATTGACCATCATGAGTTAATGGGTTAATTTAGGCCTTATGCTGGTCTGTATTGACCATCATGAGTTAATGGGTTAATTTAGGTCTTATGGTGGTCTGGATTGACCACCATGAGTTAATGGGTTAATTTAGGCCTTATGGTGGTCTGGATTGACCATCATGAGTTAATGGGGTAATTATAGTTGCCTGGGGTTATTATTTTTAGTGCGAGTCCTTTCAGGACCTTTACGGTCCTTTGAGGACCCGCGAGGCGGGAAATTTAAAATTGAATTGCAGCAGGGTCACGATCGGTGCCGATCGGGGCCCCCCGCTGCAGGGGGTTTATATGGGGACACTTCGGGGGTCCCGATGGGGACCCCCAGCATAGAGGGGGGTTAATTTTAAGTGCCGCGGCCGGGATTGGCTAATAGTGTGCCGCGGTCCCTTTAAGGAGCCGCGGCGGGGAATTTAAAAGTTTTAAATGCAGCGGGGGGCCTGATCTATGCAGATCGGGGACCCCCCCTGCAATGGGTTTATGTGGGGACACTTCGGGGGTCCCGATGGGGACCCCCAGCATAGAGGGGGGTTAATTTTAAGTGCCGCGGCCGGGATTGGCTAATAGTGTGCCGCGGTCCCTATAAGGAGCCGCGGCGGGGAATTTAAAAGTTTTAAATGCAGCGGGGGGCCTGATCTATGCAGATCGGGGACCCCCGCTGCAAGGGGTTAATGTGGGGGTGCTGCAGGGGTCCTGATAGAGACCCCTGCAGCATGGGGATGTGTATAGGGTGCAGGGGGGAGCCTCACGCTGCTGTCTCGGGCTGTTCCGAGGCAGCACGTAGAGGCTTTCGGATCCCTTGCGTGGACTTTTTGTCCACGTAGGGATTCTTACGATATGCGAGACTCGTGCATAGATTTAAGGCTACGTAGCTCTCTCGGAGCCTATTCTCGGCCATTTTCTCGCAGTCATATCGTAAAGCAGGCTGCGAGAGATTCGGTTCTCGCAAACAGCAGGAAAACTGCCTTTTGCGAGCACCGAGAGAACTACGAGGGAGAATTTAATAGGGCCCATAGTTCAGATGTTAGGACACTGGCTGAAGGATAGGAGTGAATGAGTTATAGTTAATGTAATATAGTCAGAGGAATGGATGGTTACAACCAGAGTGCTACAGGGCTCATAGTTGGGACCTGTTTTATTTAATATATTTATTAGTGATTTTACTAGTGGGCATCAGAGGAAAGTTTGCTTCTTTGCAGATGACTAGGGTAGACATACCAGGAGGAGTAATTCAAATGTGTAATGATTTAGCAAAACTAGAGCAATGGTCAAGTATGTTAGAACTAACATTAAACAATGTTGCTATGTCTTAGTATATCTCAACATTGTAATAGTTAAATTCTGACTACTCCAGTCTTAATTATTTTATTTTAGGTTAGAATTAGGGTTTCTGTATGTAGATTTATTTTATTTTATTGTATGTTAGATAGGGTTATGTATTTTAGATAGTTATGATTTATTGTATATTAGATAGTATTTATTGTATGTTAGACAGGGGTATGTATTTTAGATAGTTAGGATTTATTGTATATTAGGATTCATTGTTTGTTAGATAGATAGGGGGGTATTGTATTTTATTTGTATTGTATTGTATGTATTCTATATGTATTCCCTTTTCAGGTGTGTAATTTTTTTTCTGTAGTGAGGGGAGGGTTGTAAAGTATTATTTTTATTTTTTGTAATGTTCATTTTTTTTTTTTGACTTAGGTTTTTTTATTTTCTGTATTGTAGATTTTTTTTTTGTGACAGGTTTTTTTATTTTCTGTAATTAGAGTGTCAGGGGGTTTATTAGGGGGTAGGTAGGTAGTGTAGGTGGTAATAGATTAGTGTAGATGGGTTAGTTTATATTTAATGGTTTATTGGGGGGTATAGTGCAGTGTAGTGTTTGTACTTAGTGTCATGAGGGTCCTT
Organism: Discoglossus pictus; assembly: GCA_027410445.1. Taxonomy (NCBI): domain Eukaryota; kingdom Metazoa; phylum Chordata; class Amphibia; order Anura; family Alytidae; genus Discoglossus; species Discoglossus pictus. The sequence continues at coordinate 449,966,462 of CM050163.1, forward strand.
GAGGATCGTCATGGCAATTATGTTGTTAATGCCCCATAAGGGTCATAATATACCCGTATGGGACTGATAGGATTAAATAGAGGCTTATGAGGGTCTGTATTGACCCCCATGAGTGACAGGGTAAATTAAGGGCTTATGGGGGTCTGTATTGACCCCCATGAGTTATAGGGTTAATTAAGTACTTATGGGGGTCTGTATTGACCCCCATGAGTTATAGGGTTAATAATTAAGTGCTTATGGGGGTCTGTATTGACCCCCATGAGTTATGGGGTTAATTTTTTTTGCCTGGGGTTAATATTTTTTAGCGTAAGTCTTTTCAGGACCTTTACGGTCCTTTAAGGACCCGCGAGGCGGGAAATTAAAAATGTTAAATGCAGCTGGGTCACGATCAGTGCCGATCGGGGACCCTCACTACAAGGCATTAATGTGTGGGGGCTATGGGGGTCCCTATGGACCCCTGCAGCAAGGGGTTAATGTGGGGACACTTTGGGGCTCCCGATGGGAAGCCCCCACATAGAGGGGTGGTTAATTTTAGCTTCTGTGGGGGGGGGGGTTAGTTGGAGTACCCTCCACGGCAGGGCTTATGTGTGGGACTCCCGCGGAGGTCCCGTTTAGGACCCCCACAGCAATTGTTGAAGTGTGGGAGCCTGCAAGATCATCTCGCAGGCTGTCACTCCTCATGTAGATGTTCTCCGTGTTGATACTGATGGCCCTGCTGCGTAGCTCACACGTTGCTCGCAGCAGGGCTAATTTAATAGCTTCGTAACTTTTATAAATTTGCAGCACGTAGGATTTAAGTAGAAGCCTCTCATCTACGAGGCTGGAATTTAATAAGGCTGTTTGTGTTTAGAATCTAGTGTGCATAGTGATATCCCTAAAGCACCATACAAGATTAAAGACTTGCAATAACTGAGTGGCTTGATGAGACAAGAGATGGGATACATTTAGGAGTCATGCTGTTAAGGGCTTTTATAGCCTTCATATTTTGAAATTTATCACTGAGGGCATAGGAAGCTTAATTTTTAGGTAGATAGGACGAGCAGAATAGATGGACCATTTGCAGCCCCATTAAATTAGAAGCCTGCAGCAGCATCGGGAAACTCGCAAGCGCCTCAGGGCTAAAATCTCACGCATCTACATATCGATTAAATTAGAATGACTGTCGTTTGGCTTTGCCGCAGTTTGAAATCGTAAACCATGCTGTGTGCAGTACATATTTTACGCCGGCTCAGACAGAGCCAATAGGAAAACAGTTAATCATCGTGACATCACTGCAGGAAACGAGATGGGCTGTCAAACAAATGCGTGATCGGCGTTCGAGTTGCTATCGGCCAAACAGTTCAAATATCAATAAATAAAATATATTTAATAAATATAATATTTCAGCGCCTGTGAGTTCTATGACATGTATTAACACATAAAATGCCAGTATCATTATAACACAATTAATACACAAAGAAGCATGAATTTTCATTGCCTATTTTGGGATTTAGAATATTCTAATATTAATACTATTAATTTATATAATTTTATTTTTAATTTACAATACAGTATGGTGTATATATTTGAATTTACAGTGTTAAGATGAAATCAGTAGACCCTTTGTGAGCACTATCTAGTGCTCGCAGTTAAAATTGATACATTTGCGACTTGCGTGATTGTCCGCATGTGAATAGGTTGCAATGTAATCGCGATTTGACATTGATACATATACGGCATCAGAACTTCAAAGGCTTTGCATGAACGTAGCCTGAAGTTTCATCTATCGCAGGGAATATTTTGTGACCTGCGAAAATGGTCTTTACGAGGCTAATTTATTCGCCCCAACTGATGCGGGCTGCTATGCGAGACACTTCCTTCAAATTTAATAGGGCTGTTGGTCTCTATGGCCCTCATTCAATTGCGATTTGGCCAATTGAATAGGGCCTTAAATAAGCACATAGCATATTTTTTTTAAAGAAGTTTTTAGTTAGTGAAAACCTTGCTTTTGGATAGATGCTTACTAACTAAAAACTTCTTTAAAAAATATATGTTATGGGCTTATTTAGGGCCCTATTCAATTGGCCAAATTGCAATTGAATGAGGGCCTATGTTTCTAATCAAGACTGGATATGAAGAGTTCAAAGACTGGAGTATTTGTATTGGGTTGTTTGTGTAATGGAATTTTCATGATGATATAGGGGCAGATGGCATGAGTAATTGATGCAATTGATTGATGTAAGAGAGCTTAGAATCAATGTGAAACAAATGTAATTGAAATGATATGCAGGGCTAAATTTTATTTTATTGACAGAAAGGGAAATTTCATGTATATTTGTGGTAGAGGTTAGGCATATAAGTAACAACTGTGTCTTCGAGATATTGATTTTTAGATGTTGAGACAACTTCCAGGAGGAAATGTTAGATAGAAATGTCCTGATATGAGTAAGCATTGAAGTTGGTAGATCTTATTTAGAAATATATTAAAAAGAATGACACTTAATAGCCATTGAATTGTATTGGTTTATTCTGACAGAAAAATAGTTTCAAGCAGAGAATAACCACTGAAATGCATTTGGCTGGAAATCATTGCAATATTTTAGGGTCCATCTTTTAATAACATAGGCAGTGTCCATACAGAATTGTTTTTAGGGGACATCTATGAAGATTAAAGCAGCTAATTATAGGGATCAATTTTAAAATGTTTTAGAAAAGATGTAGAGGACATTTATATAGTAAATGTTAAGAAATATATTCAAATAAAAAACATGACTACATTTAAAACATCTCTTCAGATGAAAACAGACATAGTTTCAACTTGAACAAGCATACCAAAGACAGACAAAGAGATGCCCTGTAAGAAATGTTTTGTAAAATCCTACACATTATATATTAATTTTTTAGATGAATTAACAAACAGACAAATAAGGTATAATTAAAACATGTACGGTGTACATAAATGAAAATATAAGATGTGTTACAAGATGTGTATTAGACAAACAAATGACAAACAATGAATATTAAAACAAGGGGTCCTACATTATACTATACAAAATATATTATGTTATCATATTGCTACTGTATGTAATGCTACTATAGTCTGCTTCTTCAAGTTCCTTCTGATCACTGGTCAGGCTCCCTGCTACCCAGGACTGTTCTCTGGACTCTTGGCTCTGCACACACTCCAAATAAAACTTTGTTCATCAAGACTGGTGACAAGTTTGCCACATAATCTTGCACATCTGATCTATAGATTTTGCTATTGATCAGATTTTTCTTGATCTGTTTATCTAGGCTACTCATGACTTCCCTTCTAAACAGTTACTGTTCACAGTTAGCAGGTTTTGCATGACCAGCTTTTTTCAGTTGTTTGAATTCTATGGGTCTCCTCATTAAATTATTTGTTAAGAGTGATTGTCATATGGTATTTTGCTCAAAAACTGGCCCTGGAGACACATACACTTCCTTGCTGTGAAGCAATGTATTTGTTTTATATTCTGGAAATTAAACTATGCAGGGCCTGGTTGATTATTTTATCAAACTACTGTACTATCATCAAGTAATCAAAATTGAAATATACATATAGTACAAAAATATAGACACTCACACACTTATAAGAAAGAAGAAAAGGAGGAAGATAATTTGTGGGCCTATTTTTCGATTTGCACCAAATATACCTTATTATTCAATTTATTCTAAAAATACACCATTTTTTTTTATGCCACATATTTCTTTGAGTGATAGGATGTATTTTTCATGTAGGTACAAATGTTTAACCCCATGTACTTGACCCTCCTGTTAAATTTCTTTCCACAAACATGTATTATACACTGACAATTCTGAATGGCCATTGAGCATATAAAGAATGCATGCTAATAAGAGTGGAAGTCCCACTAAAGCTCTCAGACACAATGGTGCGGTTCAAAGAACACCCTAAGCATTCAGATGTCAATCAATCATTTTTTTCCCCACAGGGTCATACCATTAGCTACTATTCTAAATAAAGAACAATAAGAAAATAGTGGAAGCTTGACTAATGGTTTTAGGCATCCTGAATGTGACTTATAAAAGACATATCACTCCAAAGCAATCAACAAAAACCAATATTTTTCCAGGACCATAACATTTACTGCTGTTCTGAATTTCTATAGAAATGCACTGATTTGATAAAAGGTGCCATAAGAGTGAGAAGCCCAATAGAATTGTGTGGTAACAAAATGTGACAAACTAAAAATAACCCATGTGCCTTTTTTATTTTTTTCTCTCTCCCCATGGAAATAAGACACTTTTGCGTATGCTGCATTCTCAAAAAATTATCAGACTTTGGTCCTCATTAAATTCCATTTGCAGCAGTTACAGAGCGATTAAATTGAACAAGCCTGCAACTACATGGATGAAAGCCAAAACCATAAACCATGCACCCGTAAGTAGCATTTCAAGGCATGATCAGGATCAATTAAACAAGCCTGTAACTACTGATTTAGAAAAAGCCAATAGTAAATGAGACAATCGTCATGACGTCAGTAAAACATGGCGTGTAAACGTCAATCAATTAGTGTTTTTATGTCCGATATGCGATCAGCCTCTCAATCTAGCGATTTAAAAATCAAGAAAAAATTAATCAAAAATCTGTTGTAGTCCATGTGGGTGACCTGATATGTATTAACTACTTGATTCCCGAGACTGATATAACATGGAAATTAAATGTCAAAAAAATAATTTTTGATTGCAGATTTGCGAGCTTGAGACTGTAGCGTGACAGTCATCACTTTCCCTGTATTTTAAAGTGCATTATTGAGTTTTTAATTTGCTTTTTTGTGTTACAAACAGATGTTTAACCCGCTTGCGAGTCCTCATAGAATTTTTTACAGGTGTGAAAGCAATTACGGGCTTGAGGAATTGTAGCAATTTAAGACCGATTTGCAATTTTAGAGATCACAGGCTTGACAGATCAAAGGCTTAGCTGCGTTGGAGTGACAACCGCAGTTGCTTTTCAGCCTGTAACCCGCAGATCGACTGCTTTAGCTAAAAGAGGCCAATTTAATAGTAGTAACTTTTGCGGGTAACTACAATTTGGACAATTTAATAGGGCCCAATGTGTGTCACAAAGTTGTATCACAACTAGGTAAATAGTATTCAACTACATATTTTTATCTGACCGAACAATTACACTACTCCTCCTTTGTAAAGCAACACACATCAGTTTTGTCATTATAATCTGAATTACAAAAGTGATTTTATGTGCAGCATATAACACACTGGCGTTTCCTTCACTAACCTTGGTGTGGTGATTTAATTAAAAGATTTCTGCTGTCAGTGACAAAGAGGATGTTTTGGTTCTCTAAAAAGGTAAGGCGGACAGAAGGAGATTCATTATTACTATCAGAAGAGCCATTATTCATGGGCATAAATAAGGTCATGAGTTATGCTTAGGAAATAATATTCTCAGGACATGACATTACTTGGCTGGTAATGTTATGCAACAGACTCTGAATTTAAGTACTAAGGTGAACATTAGTAACATCCATTTTAGAGAAGTATTTTTGTTTTCTTTTGCCTAAACTTTTCAATGATATTTTTTACATGTATTTCTAGATGCTACAAGTCAGAATTGACATACTACTTCACAAAGTTAAATCACTAGAATCTCAGTGTATATTTTAGACACAATATATTGCAAAGAAGTATTTAATTGACTCAAATAGAAAAGTTAATATACAGTAGGATTTGAAAATAATAGAGAAAAGTAAAATAACTACACATATAAGTGAGTATCCTGTTAGTCTCATTCATCTGAATGTACTAAACTTCAAAATGATTAAACAGGATGGTGTGGGACTAGCTAAATAGATTTTGATATTCCATGTATCTTATTTGGATAATATTTCACTAATCATTCATAGCTCACACAGAATATACAAAAAAGATTGAGAAATAAATTATAGTTAATTTTAGATTAGATTAACAGGCCCCCATTCAATTGAGCAAATTATAATTACTGGAGCCCGTAAAATGTTTTGCTCTTCAATTAGCCTCTTCTAGCTACCCGCAATCGATTTGCAGGTTAAAGGCTCAAAAATCTCAACTCAGACCCATCTCCGCCTTTGATCTTTCAAGGCCACAAAAGTTACAATCGCTAAAATCGCAAATCTCTATCCATATGCAACATTCCACAAGCCCGCAATTGCTTTCAATCCTGTAAATGTCAAATGTAGCAAAACATTTTACGGGGCACAAATAGGACTCGCAAGCAAATATAAACACACCAATGTACTTTAAAATACTGTGAATGCTTAACAATCCCCAAGGAACAAATAGGCCTGAAAACATATTTTTATTTCTTTTAATGATTTTGAATGGTCATGCATATGCCAATATGAAAAGTGTTGCTGTAAAATGCATAAAGCATTTAAAGACACACTGCATGACTAAAGTGCAACACAACGACATGAAACTGCCTGACAAATGATCCCTTACACTCAGAGAGGCTAAAATGTGGATCCTAATAATAATAATAATATATTGATTTATATATGTCACTCATCAGATCCATATTGGAAAAATAAACAGTGGTAAAATGACACTGCCACATGACATATGTCAAGTACCAGGGAAACATACACCACACTAAAGTAGTACAACCCATCAGGAAGGGCTGCAAACACACATACAGGGTGTGCAGAAGCACGTTGAGAACAACCAACTCATCGCCATCAGGGCCAATTTCGGCTACGCCTATCTGATAAAGTCCCACATCTTTGCTGGTGGCCATGTGGCAACATGTATACCCATTATCGTGTTGTGAACTCATATCAAGTGTTCTTCTATCAATTAATTCATAATATCACCTGTCATTATGTGATCAACCCTTCAGGGGAATGTTAATACTCAACAGTATCAAAATCACCAAGAATGTTCTGCAAGCATGATATCCCAATGGTGAGAATCAAACCTAAAGTAGTCATGACTAATACATGTGACAACATTGAAATCACGCCTTTGTCACTGTAATGGGCTGGAATGTTTACATAACAATCTATTGGACAGTAACTCAGGCTCATTAGTTTACAGATATATGAACGTTACAGACAAGTGATGTATGTTGATGTCCCAAAACCCCAACCATTGAAAACACATGGAAACGGTGATAACGGTATAACAAAACTTTATTTGATACACAGAGCACACTCAGAAATGTAAATGACTGTGCATTAATATCATGTGTGTGGTGTAGGCAGATCCCGGAAGGGCAACAGGCTCTTTGGGAAAAATGGGATACCTACAGGGGGAAATGTAATACTGCATAATGATGATGATGCATAGCATTTACTAGGCTCACATGTGGTCACCACACTACAGTAACGATAATCTGATGAAAAAAAGAATCATCATAAATCACTTCATGCTATTGAAGTAGCCAGTAATGCCCATAGGTCTTCATCTGCTCAAACATTTGCATAAACTTCCGGACTATGTAATCCAATCCAGTTACACATAGTGTGTTCCCAAAACAAAAATCTGAAAAAAGGTGGTCCAATCCTTAAAAAAGGTGGAGGAGGATAAAAGGCTAAAACAACCTGCATGTACAGTACCATGCTAAATACTGTAACTGTAACAATATACCAACTTACCTGAAGCTAGTTGTCATAATATATCATTAGCCATGACCATTAATAATGATGTGTCATCTCACAATAACTGCTTAGCTGTAACCACAGTCAGTGGTCCAGGTGTACTAGCACCTCTATCATCTGATATTGTTTAGCCAAATTGATATCACATTAATCTGCATGTGTTATCACATTTTAAAGGATACTCATGATATCATAAGTTCTGTAAAACTAAGCATTAATACGGAAAGGACCCAAAGGTCAGCAGCAATATGCAGTGTTACTTACATCAGACACAAGTATCTGTTCTCAGAATTATATTTCGGAGAGGATGACATCCTTCACTAGAGCATGTATTATTTCTGGCTTTGATTAATATGCTATTGTGAGACTTAGCAGGTCCACCACCATAGCTGTATTTGTCTATCTTGGGATATATATGATTGAATTAATATAGTCTGAGCAACATGTTTTAGGAGGGCTGTCAATGAAGGAATTCCTACCTGAGAGCCACTGTGAGTATATTACATTTACTTCATATTTTAAACTCTGCTTGCAAATTGGAGATGATGCCTTCAGGAACCTGAATTGTGCCTAGAAATCAAAATAAAACACAAATTTACAACCGAATAAGGGCTTAAAAAAAGATAGGGACTGCAGCATCTCGTCTCAACAGCATTCCTCAGTGAACATCAATTGGTGAAATATTAAACAGAACCCCACATGTCCACAGAGAAGGGGATCATGGACCATGTGATGGGAAGTAGCCACCTGCGTACAATATTTCACCATCACATAGGCCATGATCTAATACTCTGTAGCCAGGCTAGATTAGGTTAACATTTGGACCAATAGATTGTCACTGAGGAGTGCTGTTGAGAAGATCCAATATATGTGCAGCCCCTACATCCTCCTCCGCCTTGGCACAGGGCCCAAATCCCTAGTGGACGCCCGCCTTCTCCCTAGTAGAGGGGGGTTGCGGAGGGAGAAATCCCCCCAGGAGGCAGCGGCACTGGAGGTGGAGGAGGTTTCTCGAGAGGTAGGCAGAGGCCAGGCTGCGGATGGGCGGGGGAGGCCTCTGGGGTGGAGGAGGTGGTGCTTGGAACCAGAGTAAGCATTAATGTTTACTTGGAATAGCGCTCTCTGGTTTGCCGAGTTCTGGAGCAACCTGGCCTGGTAGGATTCCTTCATGAGGTGGTGTCTCCTCACCTCCCTAGGAATAATAGTTTTTTAGTGCTGTGCACTGATTCCCTTAGAACCTTGCTAATAAAAAAAAAACACATATAGAAATAACTATGGGTTGATTTTCTTATTCCTGGACTTGTGCTATAGATAACTATCAAAACCTTGGAGGGTAATAATACAATGATTTATAAATACCAGTAGAGTTAATCTTCTACTGGTATTTATATATTTTTGTATTATTACCCTCCGGAAGGGTAATAATAATTGTAGAAGATCACAAACAGACCAATATTAGGAGAGTTAGTTAGATAACTATCAAAAGCTTGCAGGGTAATATTAAAATTATTTATAAATACAAGTAGAGTTCACAAAATAAAAACTAAGGTCCCACAAAAAAAGGTAAACAAGGAAGTAACCAAATCCTATTACCTTTAACAATCAGATCAAAACAGTAAAACAATACATTGTCTCAAATAGTATCCTTCCACATAGAGGCAATAAAAATAGTCAATATTTATTCTGTGTAAGTTTGAGCATATTAAACTGATACCCAATAACAATTGTCTTCAGATCACAGAGAATCATTGGCCTCTGATCACATGATTAAAAGCCAAGCTACGTCCTTGTTTACCTTTTTTCGTGGGCTTTTGATCACATGAAACGGATAACCAATAACAATTGTCTTCAGATCAGAGAGAATCAAAAACATGCAAACTTACAATCTAAAGGCTATGGGTATGGACAGGAGTGTGATAGATGCATTGTGCATATTGAGGATAAAGGTGATAGGCTTCTTTAACAAGATGCATTTTAGTGAGGGTATGAAAGTCTTGAGGTAGGAAGATAGTTTAGTGAAGCAAGGTAAAGAGTTCCAAAGAATTGGGGCAGCACGAGAAAAGTTCTGGAGGCAGGAGTGAGAGAATTTGATAAGAGAGGAGGAAAGAAGAAGATCGTTAGCACAACAAAGAAGGCAGGTGGGGTAATATTTTGAAACGAGAGAAGAGATATTATGGGTACACTGTCGTTGAAGGCTTTATAAGTTATGGTCAGGATTTTAAATTTTATTCTGGAGGCTATAGGAAACCATTGGAGTGACTGACAAAGAGGTGCTGCAGGCACTGCGCATTGAGTATGGTAAATGAGTCTAGCGGAGGCGTCAATTACGGATTGGGGTGGGGACAAACAGGTGATGGGGAGTCCAGCCAGGAGCAAGTTACAGTAGTCGAGGCAAGATATGATGAGATAATGTATTTGGATTTTATTTATGTCTTGTGTAAGACAATATATATATATATTTTGGAGATATTTTTTAGGTGAAGATTACAAGAGTTTGATAGAAAATGTATAAGTGGAATGAAAGAGGGAACTGCATCCAGTAGAACCCCCAGACAACAGGCTTGGAAGGTGGGAGTAATCATGACATTGTCAACAGTGAGAAATATTTGAGAAGTAGAAGCAGTAGTAGCGGGTGGGAAGATTAGAAGCTCCGTCTTTGATGTCTTGAGTTTGATATGGTGAGCATACATCCAGGGGGATATGCTTAGAGGCAGTTGGAAACTCATGCTAGAAGAGAGGCAATAGATCTGGTGCTGAGAGCTAGATTTGAGTGATGTCTGCATAGAAATTATACTAAAAACCCCAAAATATTATTAGAGTACCAAGTGAGGATGTATAGATGGATAAGAGGAAGGCAATAAGTGGAGGGAGCCTAGGAGTGAATCTTGGGGTACACCAACAGACAGAGGGTAAGTAATGTCAGCAAAGGAGACACTAAATGTTCGATATTGTAGGTATGTGAACCATGAGAGAGCAGTGTTACAGTTATGACAAGAGAGTAGAGAATTTGCATTAGAAGAGGGTTGTCAACTGTGTTAAATGAGAATTAGAATAGAGAAATTACCCTTTCACTTGGCGGTGAGTAAGTAATTAGTGACTTTTGTGAGAGCTGTCTCGGTGGTGTGATGGGGCTGGAAACTAAATTGGAAGGTGTCAAGAAGGGAGTTGGAGGAAATAATGTGGGTAAGGCAACTTTAGATAAACCTCTTATGCAGATTTTGGGGGAAGTAGTTAGGGCAATAATTAGATGCAGAAAGAAAGTCAGATGATAGGTTTTTAAGAATAGGTGTAATTATGGCATGTTTAAAAGATGATGGGCACCCGTTAGTTTTTAAAACAAGAATTTTGCTAAGATGAGACCATCCTTTCGTGCTCTTTCAATAATCGACGCATACAAATTCAATAGTTGGGTCACCCAAATGCCTTTTGTAACAATAATTTTCTCATAGCTCCTTAATATATGCTTCCATGGGCCATAAAATTACGTTTCAACCCTTATTGGATGGTTTCATCACTATATCCCGCCAGGATCTCATTTCATCCAAGCATTTTCGCTTGTCAGTTGTGAAATTTGGGGCATATATATTAGGCAATCTCTTTAAATCGTTAAGGACCATTCTTTTATATATATATATTTTTGAACATATATTCTAAGGATGGTAAAAAATCTGGACTGTTTTCAGTTTACTCGTCCAATTTTAATTTGATGATTTACCCCCTCTCTTTCTTCATACTGATCACACAGACCTTCAAAGGCTTGTTGTTCAATAATCATTGGATTGGTTTCATCTTTATCAAAGAATTTTCGCAACAGCAATTTTCTCATAAACAAGTTCACATCTTTGGCCACATTAAATAGATCAAATCCAGTGGTGGGTGAGAATGATAAGCCCTCTGTAGGACATTTATTTGTTGTTCAGTTAAATTTCTCTCTGACAAATGTATTACTTGGAGTCTATCATCTACCATCTCTGCTTTCTCATCCCAAATCTTCTCTTGTGCATTGACCCTCTCTGTCTGTAACCCCAGGTTTTCCGTCCTCTCAAATTCCTGTATGGGTTATGCTTAGATTAATAGCCTTTATATTTATAGTCTTTGTGATTCCAATTGAAAACATTTTCTTTTTCAAAGTCCTTGAAATCTCCATTCATCTTACTATGTTTGTTGTTAATAATTTCCTTTTCTATTCTGTCTGATACATTTCTGATTGTTTTATATGAATCCTAAAATTCTGATAAAGATTCAAACTTCTTTAACTCTTTAGTCAACATCATAATTTCCTGATCTAGATCTTTGCTATAAAGTCACTCTCATAATCGGACAAAACTGCGAGCAAGGTCTTCGAGCACAACATCAACGCTTGTTCCGACCTTTCTTTGTATGTTTCAATATGAAAGGCAAATGAGGGAAACACTCTTACGCACAATCCTCTTGCTATGTGACCATCTATGTGCCTCGCAAGATATTTGTCAAAAATAATTTTATTCCAGAATGACCGTAAATGTTTGTTCAATAGAAATGAAATTTGTTTAAAACCCACCCTGTCAATCCATTTAATCTCTTGGTGGTAGGAAATCTAGATTAAAGAAAGCTTTCTCCACCTCATCTAATATTTTATTTTGTCTAGCTAAAAAAATCTTTATTTAAATCAAACTCTGCTATTGTTTTAAACTATTAATATAAAGACGCTGTCATCAAGTGTGTATAGTGTAGGGAATGTGGAGGAAATGCTATCATAAATAGCTAATTATATGAATACTAGTCAATTGCCTGTCAGAAATGACGGGATAATATTTGTCTCCCCCCCTCTCCCTTTGCTGTGTCTCTCCCCCCTCTATCCCTCCCCTGTGTCTCTTCCCCCTCCCTCCCTTGTGTCTCTTCCCCCCCTTCTCTCTCTCCCTCACCTGAGTCTTTTTCCCTCCCGCTGCACACAATCTCTGCCTCCCCTCCTGTGCCCTCCCTACCTCTTCTTCCCTCCTTCTCTCTCCTTCCCTTTCCCTTGCACGCCTGCGCAACTCGCAACTTTTGGCGCCCATTGTGGGCTTCAGCATGCGCAACCCACATGCCAAACCTGCAAACTTTGCAAGCGTTTCACACAAACTCGCAGTACGACAACTATATTTGTGATCAGAAGAAAAAACACTTCAAATGTCCACACTGATCCAACTTCTATCAATAACGTTGATTAATCTCATTCTAATGTGTGTATAAGCATATTTTGAAATGGAAGGGGCCAGAGTTGCTAAATGATATCTACCAAGAGAAAAAGTGAAAGAAAACAACTGAGTTCCTCCCTACCGCTACAGTGGATATAAAAAGTCTACACACCCCTGTTAAAATGTCAGGTTTATGTGCTATAAAAAAATGAGACAAAGATAAATCATTTCAGAACTTTTTCCACCTTTAATGTGACCTATAAACTGTACAACTGCATTGAAAAACAAACTGAAATCTTTTAGGTAGAGGGAAGAAAAAATATAAAAATAAAATAATATGGTTGCATAAGTATGCACACCCTTAAACTAATACTTTGTTGAAGCACCTTTTGATTTTATTACAGCACTCAGTCTTTTTGGGTATGAGTCTATCAGCATGGCACATTTTGACTTGGCAAGATTTGCCCACTCTTCTTTGCAAAAACACTCCAAACCTGTCAGATTGCGAGGGCATCTCCTGTGCACAGCCCTCTTCAGATCACCCCACAGATTTTCAATCGGATTCAGGTCTGGGCTCTGGCTGGGCTTCATCAGACCATAACACCTTTTCCCACATGCTTTTGGGAGACTTCAGATGTGTTTTTGCAAAATATAGCCTGGCTTGGATGTTTTTCTTCATAAGAAAAGGCTTTCGTCTTGCCACTCTGCCCCATAGCCCAGACATGAAGAATACAGAGGATTGTTGTCACATGTACCACACAGCCCGTACTTGCCAGATATTCCTGCAGCTCCTTTAATGTTGCTGTAGGCCTCTTGGTAGCATCCCAGACCAGTTTTCTTCTCGTCTTTTCATCAATTTTGGAGGGAGCTCCAGTTCTTGGTAATCTCACTGTTGTGCCATATTTTCTCCACTTGATGATGACTGTCTTCACTGTGTTCCATGGTATATCTAATGCCTTGGAAATTCTTTTGTACCCTTCTCCTGACTGATACCTTTCAACAATGAGATCCCCCTGATGCTTTGGAAGCTCTCTGTGACCATGGCTTTTGCTGTGGGATGTGACTAAGAAAATTTCAGGAAAGACCAACTAGAGCAGCTGAACTTTATTTGGGGTTAGTCAGAGGCACTTTAAATGATGGCAGGTGTATGCTGTCTCCTATTTAACATGATTTGGAATATGGTTGCTTAATTCTGAACACAGCTACATCCCCAGTTATAAGAGGGTGTGCAGACTTATGCAACCACATTATTATTATTTTTTTCTTCCCTCCACCTAAAAGATTTCAGTTTGTTTTTCAATTGAGTTGTACAGTTTATAGGTCACATTAAAGGTGGAAAAAGTTCTGAAATGATTTATCTTTGTCTCATTTTTTTACAGCACAGAAACCTGACATTGTAACAGGGGTGTGTAGACTTTTTATATCCACTGTATATATATGTCAAACCACAGGCCAGATTTTCTGTAACCAGTGAGTGAGACCTGTTATCAAACTCTTTTTCATGATCTCACTTTATTTGATAAAGTTATGTGCTATATGTTCTATGGACCTCATTCAATTGTGATTTGTCCAATTGAATAGGACTCTATAAGCATAGAGCATATTTTTTTACAGAAGTTTTTAGTTATTGAACTTCTATCCAAAAGCAAGGTCTTCACTAACTAAAAAATTCTGTAAAAAAATATGTCTTGTGCTTATATAGAGCCCTATTCAATTGACCAAATAGCAACTGAATGAGGCCTATGTCTGTATAGGTTATGCGGAAGGTTTGTCCTGTTTGTATTATGTGGATCCTGTTTTGAGTATTCAATAAGTGCATTTGAACACAAATATAGTGAAATGAAACTTTTATGTGCAATATGTTCTCTTTGACTGGACAGATATGTTATCACCACATCTGCATGGTGTTATTCATTCAGACATATGATAATAATATTTAAATCATATAGTAAATTCTTATGCTGCTGCAATTCTATGCCGTTTAATTTCTGAATTTGTTAATATTGTATTTCCCTTGTTCTTATCCTCTCTACAGCGCTACGGAATATATTGGCATGATACAAATAAAAGTTAATAATAATAATATGAGCTATGGATTAACATAATGTTCATTCCTGATATTGGTTTAAAGTTTCATCCCCCACAACACAGCTGGTTAAACTGGCTGTTATTTTTTTTGTGTTTTTTTATTTGACAAATGGGGAGGGAATACTCATTCTAATACATATTATTTCAAGGTCAACATCTTAAGGAATCTGGTTACAATTAAACACACAGTTTTAGAAGAACTTGTTTTAGAAGAACCACATGTCAAAAAGAAATTATTACCGTTAAAGTCAGTGAGTTGTTGAAACTTGAACTGTACTAATTACATTTTTCATTAGTTGTCATTGAAGGTCTCTTCCCCCACCCAGCCACCAAGGGTCCCCGAAAGGCGACAACAAGCCCCCTGGGAAGCCTGCTGTGTTTGGTCTTCCACCTCTTCAAAGCCACCTTCCTCCTCTGACTCCTCTTCTTCAGACTCCTCTCTCTGCGTTGCCTCTGTCTGCGTTATTATAAGGTGTGTACTGTTAAGTAGTACTATTCCTATCGGTTTAACCCCTGTTACGTCCACTATTAGGGGACGTGTATATGGCATTGATTTTTGGAACAGGGAGATGGAAAAAGATGCTTGGTCGGACCTCCTACTTCGAATTTGGGGCACTGCACGTGCAATGTAATGTGCCACCAGATAGGAGTGGTGTATTAAGTTGTACTATTTATTCCTATCAGTTTGATACTTGTTACGTCACCTATCAGGGGACGTGTATATGGCATGGATTTTTGGAAGCGAGAGATGGAAAAAGATGCTTGGTCTGGCTTTTTGGGTTGCTGTCCTTGCAGCAGATATCAGATGAGTCCTTCAGGTCTGTAGTGGAAGCTAAATACACAGCCTGGCTATCTATTTCCCTATTAAATCTCCAGCAGCTACACTATCTGTCCTCTCACAACGAATGCGGCTTCAGAATGATTCTAAAATGTATGCTGTCCTTCAGATGGAAGGCCCTGGAAGGGACTGTATGCTGCTGATTGGCTGGAATGTGTCTGCTGACTGTGAGGTGCAGGGTCAAAGTTTCCTCAATGATAAAGAATAGGGGTCGAACTGAAAAGCTCATGTGTCCGCCGTCCGATGCGAGCGCGAAAGAGCCAAAATCGCTGCGAATAGGCCGCCGAACTGTCAGCGACATCTCTAGTGTACATATGTTTTCTATAATATGTTGTGTTGATTCCCCCTATATGCATTTACCTGATGATGTCAGAGGCAACCTCCAGTCTCTCTGTATCACTGTTTACGTTCAAACGGAGGGTTTCATCTCATATCACTGTTTTTGTGCTCTTTGTGCCTTCTCCATTTATCTGTCATTTAGGGATTATTTCAACTACCTTTCCTCAGTATAGATGTATACTTTTGGTGGTGGGAGTGTCATGGTCTGGAGAGATTGGCTAAAAGGTGTCTGGAGAACATTATTTCGAACTTTGTTGTTCTCTGTTAGGGAAAGAGTGTTGTACTTATATTGCTAATTATCATACAGCCATCCAAACTAATCTTGATCATATTAGTAAAATTCAACAGCGTATTTGTATGCTCTATCCCGTTGGGTGAACTTGGAGAAAAGATTTTGCTATACTTCTGTATTTTTGTAGCTATATGCATCTGCCTTTACCTTTAATTACCTGCTTCGATGCTCTTATTGATCTCTGAATGGATTCACCTGGATTTTGACTTCCTTGGACAAGAACACCCCATGCTAGTCCAGCAGTAACACTGTTCTTAGGGAATAATAATCCCAGCAGTATTCTGTTTTTTAGGACTAGCAGGACTTTTCCTCTAGGGAATTTGGTCTGAAGGTGGAAGATTCCATTGTGGGGGACTATTAATCATCAATCATCAATTTTGTACTTCTGTTATGAATATAGGTCTGTATGTCTTTATAATATTACTGCTCCCCTTACATAAAATCTAGTGAGTAAATGTCCTTAACATCTTGGCAAATGCAGAGTTGACAAGAGCCGTCCAAACGCTGAAGCCTTATAAAACTAGCTCACTAACCAGATAACAAACTATAGTCACATACAAAACATGTATTGTCATAATTTTGTAGTAATTTCTACTTATCTATTAATTTTTCTGACCCCCTGTAGAATGGTTATATAAGGCTGGTACATGTGTTGTAAGACCAAACCACTTTAAATTCCCTTATGATCTGTATTGTGCTCTCCAATCTTATAATATTATTATTATTAATAACTAGCGACTTGCCCGTCCAAAAATAACGGTCAATAAAAGAAAGTGTTGAAATGCTGTTTGCCACACAATGCGAGTGTATTGTGTGCCTCAACTATATAGACCCCTCTAACACACTAATGAACGCATGTAATAACACTATAAGTGCCATGAGGGTCATCCAGGACCCTCGTGACCCAAAGTGTAAGCACTACACCATTTTAACCCGGTCACTTATGGCGGTCTATCCAGACCCTCATAAGCCTCTATTTAACTCCATCAGTCCCATAAGGGTATATTATGACCATTATGGGCCTGTTACAACCCAACATTAACAACATAAGTGCCATGACGGTCCTCAAGGACCATCATGACACTAAGTATAAACACTACACTGCACTATACCCCCCAAAACATTACATATCGCCTAAACACCCTCTACACTAACCTATTAACACCTACACTACCTACCTACCTACCCCCTAATAACCCCCACCACTGTAATTACAGAAATCAAAAAAACTAAAGTAATCAAAAATCTAAAATCTACATTACATAAACTAAAAAAAACTAAAATCACCAAAAATAAAAAATGTACATTACAGAAAAAAAACAACTAAATCACACAAAAAAGGAACATTACAGAAAATAAAAAAATACATTACACCCCTCTCACTACAGAATTATTATTTTTTACACACCTGAAAAGGAAATACATATAATACATACAAAACAATACAATTAAATACAATACAATACACCCCTATCTAATATACATCCCCCTATCTAATATACATCCCCCTATCTAATATACATTCCCCTATGTAATATACATCCCCCTATCTAATATACAATACTATCTATCTACTATACCTCCCCCTATCTATCTAATATACAATAAATACTGTCTATGTACTATACATCCCCCTATGTAATATACAATAAATACTATCTATATACTATACATCCCCTATCTACAGTATGTAATATACAGTACATGCTATCTCTATATAGCAACCCTAATTCTAAGCTACAATAAAATAATTAAGACCACTTACCTTTAAGATGTTTCTTCAGATCACCAACCTAGGGTAAAAAAGATAAAAAATTTCAATGTCACGTCCTCTTTCATCTTTGCTTCTCCGTCGCGGCCCCTGTTAAAAAAAAACATTACATTAGCACACATACATAAACATAAAACAAAGTAAAATAAACACAATCTACATTGTACTTACCTCCCCGCGATGTCTCCGGCCTCCTCGTGTTCTGCCCCAGGAGGGCCCTGGAAGCATCCGCGCTGTTTAAAATAAAAAAAGCAACAACAATACACATCCACCCTGGCGGATGTCCCCGACGCTAATGAGCTTCCTACAGAGTGTTCCAGAATAAAATCGGCAATGGCAGCATCTGATTGGCTGAAAACGCTGTCTATCAAATTTAGCCAATGAGAAGACGCCAATTGTGAACCAATGAGAAAGGGATACACCCCAAAATACCACGCTGATTGGATAACACACCTGTCAATCTTTATTTGAACCAATCCGAAGGCTTTATTGCCATCAGCCAATCACAATGGAATACACCCCCACGTACTGATTGGTGAAAACATGTGAACCTTCCCATTGGCTGTAATACTGATTGACATTGACAATAGCCAATGAGAAGGCACAAATCCTTCACCAATCAGTAAGTGGGGGTGTATTCCATTGTGATTGGCTATTGTCAGTGCAACCTTTAAGAATACGCAGATGCCTCCAGCCAATCACCCTGTGGGGGGGGGGGTGTATTCCATTGTGATTGGCTGAAGGCATCTGCGTCTTGTGATTGGTTTAAATAAAGATTGACAGGTTCAGAGTGGGATTTTAGGGTGTATCCATTTCTGATTGGCTCACACATTGGTGCCTCCTGATTGGGTGAATTTGATAGACAACGTTTTCAGCCAATCAGAAGTCGCCATTGCCTATTTTCTTCCGGAAAAGTCTCCGGGAGCCTCATTAGCGTCGGGGATGTTCGTGAGTGTGGATGTAAGTACTTTTTTTTTTTTTCAGGGCGTGGCAGAAGAGGAGCCCGGAGACATCGCGGGGAGGTAAGTACAATGTAGATTATGTTTTTTTAACAGATGCCGCAACAGAGAAGAAGAAAAGTATAAGGACGGGACATGCCGGAAAGGTGAGTAGAATATTTAGAATGTTTAGAATGTTTATTTATGTACTGTAAATGTGTTGCACTTTTTTTTTTTCCCTAGGTGGCTGATCTGAATAGACATCTGCAATGGTAAGTGGTCTTAATTATCTTATTTTAGCTTAGAATTAGATTATTTTATATATAGATAGCATTTATTGTATGTTTGCTAGGGGTATGTGTTTTATATAGATAGCATAGCATGTATTGTATATTAGATTGTGGTATTTATTTAGATATATTGTGTGATGTATATTAGATAGATAGGATGTATATTAGATTATGGTATTTATTTAGATAGATTGGGGGATGTATATTAGATAGATAGAATGTATTTTAACCAAAAATAATATCAATATCTCCGCTAATAAATAACAAATATAGCCAAGTATAGCGCAGCCCGGTCCCACAAGTCCCTCTCTCCACGATGGACGATACACAGTGTGGATTTTCAGAACAGGAATCATTTTTAATTCTTTTACACACATATATACAGTCAGAAGGGGGTGAGAGTCTCCACAGGGACAATGGAATACTCCCACTTTTGGCCATACAAAGACTTAATTAGCAACTGGATTATAATCTTATCACATCATCACGGGAGCCGACTGGTTCCATACACAATAGAGCTACAAACAAAGCAGAGGGATAATTGGGTTAGCTCTTCCTGTCCCTTGCACACTCCCATTTCTAAACAAGAGGATGGAAAGCCAAGATTAACCCTTGGGCCTCGTATAGTCCAGTTAACCCTTCCCTATCAGTTAACCCTTCCCTGGCCTAATAAAAATATCCTGGGCAAGGATGCAATGTCCTTGGTATAATAACAGTGATGGGTTTCTGTTACACTAAGTATATTAGATAGGGGTGTATTGTATTGTATTTAATTGTATTGTATTGTATTATATTGTATGTATTGTATTGTATGTATTATATTGTATGTATTGTATGCATTATATTGTATTGTATTATATTGTATGTATTGTATTGTATGTATTATATGTATTTCCTTTTCAGGTGTGTAATTTTTTTTTTTTTTTTTTCTGTAATGTTCCATTTTATTTTTTTGTGACTAAGGTTTTTTTATTTTCTGTAATGTAGATTTTTTATTTTTTGTGACTTAGGTTTTTTATTTTATGTAATGTAGATTTTTTTTGTGTGACTTTAGTTTTTTTTAAAGTATGTAATTAGAGTGGTGGGGGTTATTAGGGGGTAGGTAGGTTAGTGTAGAGGCTGTTTAGTTGATATTTAATGTTTTATTGGGGGGTATAGTGCAGTGTAGTGTTTATACTTAGTGTCATGATGGTCTTTGAGGACCGTCATGGCACGTATGTGGTTAATGTTGGGTTGTAACAGGCCCATAATGGTCTTAATATACCCTTATGGGACTGATGGGGTTAAATAGAGGCTTATGAGGGTCTGTATGGACCCCCATGAGTGACAGGGTTAATTAGCGGTTAATGAGGGTCTGTATTGACCACCATGAGTGAGGGGGTTAATTAAGGGCTTATGGGGGGGCTGTATTGACCCTCCTGAGTGACCGGGTTAATTAAGTGCTTATGGGGGGCTGTATTGACCCCCATGAGTGACAGGGTTAATTAGGGGTTTATGGGGGTCTTTATTGATCCCCACCAGTGACAGGGTTAATGAATGGGTTATGGGGGGTCTATATTTACCCCCATGAGTGACAGGGTTAATGAAGTGCTTATGGGGGCCTGTATTGACCCCCATGAGTGACTTGGTTAATAAAGGGCTTATGGGGGTCTATATTGACCCCCATGAGTGACAGGGTTAATTAGGGGTTTATGGGGGTCTGTATTGACCCCCATGAGTGAGGGGGTTAATTAAGTGCTTATGTGGGTCTGTATTGACCCCCATGACTGACAGGGTGATAGTGTATATTTGTTTTTTTTTATAACGGGTCCTTTAAGGACCTTTACGGTTCTATAAGGACCTGTAACGAGGGAATTTTGAATTTTCATTGCTGTGGGGGTCCCCGATCATGTGCGATCGGGACCCCTACTGTGATGGTTCATGTGGGGTTAATGCAGGTGTCCGAGCTTATCTTGGATCCCGTGGGGTTAATGCAGGTTTCTGAGCTTATCTCGGATCCCTTCTTGGGTAAGTTGTAGGTGGCTGGGCAGTCCTGGGTCTTTGAGCCTCGTTTTCGTTTTTTTCGGCGGCCATTTTTTCTCTTGCTTAGGGGATTTTCGTGTGTCTGAAATCAGGAATTTGGACTTAAATGGAGGTGTAATTTCACTTTCAGAGGTCCTGGGTGCCCCCCTTGCTATGTGTAAGCTTTTTATGTATTTTTTGTGAGTATTTGGTGTGTTTTGACTGTTTTTAGGTGCCCGCGGTTCAGCCGTTATGGTCGTATTTTTCGTGCGTGTGGGTGTTTGTTCCATTAGGGTTGGTTCTAAGGTCGTTTTGTTTTCTAAGTCATGCGTGTGTGTGTGAACCGCGTATGAGGCGCCTTTGAGTCTCCACCTCCGCAAATGCGGCCCCTCACTTCGCGAGGGTTTGCATTTGCGGACAAACACAGCCGACGTTGGAGTCTCCACCACGGCAAATGCAGCCCCTCGCTTTGCGAGGGTCTGCATTTGCGGACAAACACAGCCGACGTTGGAGCCTCCACCTTCCACAAATGCGGCCCCTTGCTTCGCGAGGGTCCACATTTGCAGAGCGAACTGCATCCCTCGCTTCGCGAGAGACGCAGTTCTTGCGAGCGTTAGCAACATTCGTATGCTCACAACTATATATGTGATAATAATAATAATAATAATAATAATAATAATGTCAGGAAAAATTCAAAAAACAAAGCCAATGGGTCAGATCTAGGAAACCAGACATGATTCAGAAGCATGCCAAGTTATTGCCACAAAGTTAAAACAACTGAGCATTGCTGCTTAGTTGCTACAGCTTTATATAAGCCCTGTTACACTTTTTACAGCCACCTTAAATTATAAACCCATAGCGGCATTGGGAAGCACGCAAGGACTGCAGGCTTAAAATGTGGCTGAGTAACATAGCTATTAAATTAGAACAGCCATCGATTTACGGGCTTGAGACGCAAACCCATAAAACATTTTTCGAACATTGGATGTGCAGCTGTGAACTCAAAACAGGGCCCTCCATTTTTTAAATTTGTTTTTACTCTATTTTGCCCTATTTTTAACCCCTGTATAGTGTTACAGAATATGTTGGCGCATTACAAATAAAAGATAATAATAATATTGGACAAACATTTTACTTAGAATGACATGTTTTAAGAGTTTGAGAGTTGCACCTCTCTTTATTAAGTCAGAAGCAATACTCCCTTATATTTCTTACAGGCATCTTTGCTTTATATGCAATAACATTTTTCATAAAGTTCATTATACAGCTAGGTAATGGTACATTTCAAACAATTAAAAACATTAAGAGATAACTATGTTACCATAAATATAACTTCTCTTAACAGTATTGATAAATTGTGTTTTAAATTGACACTAATAAACAAGATCGCAAAAAGTGCTTGGAAGTCATTAACCGAACAAACACTCAAAAGAGAAACCATTCAAAGCACTTAATGAAATGGAATATGTCAAACCTACTTTTGTTAAACTTAAAGTTATCAATGCAGACTAAACATTGCTATAATGTTTCAAAGGTTGTTAGAGCACAAACAGACAGAGTAATACATAATCAAATTTGAAACCCAGTTAAACACTTGCAGTAAACAGAACTTAAACTTTAAAAACAGCTTTGGGAAAAACAAAAAACTGTCAGCGACTGGTTATTAGTACACAGTCTGGCATCCATGCCCTGCAGACATTGTAGAGTCTGTGTCCCTGAAAGCACATTGAATGCAAAGTGCTTTACCATGACTACCCACATAATCATTTTCCTCTTTCTCCATGGGTGCACTGAAATTGCAAGCTGCTGAAATATTATTAATAACACTTTTAGATTTTAAGATTGGCAGTGAAAATGACTACTTCTGAGCAATGTTCTTGCATAAGCCATCAAAAAATTTGAATTTTTCTTATTTTGGCTTTCCAAAAAATGCCTGTCATTTTAACAAAAGAAGCAGTTTTATTACATTACAAACACTTTACTTTGTTTGGCATTTCATTTCAACAAAGCTTTCAAGTTCACAATACACCTGGGCTAAAAATGAAATGGATAAATGCTTTATGGACCATCAAGAAGGCGCAGAAATACCTGCTGGCAGTGGCTCTCCAATGCCATCCCACAGCCTGAGTAGTGTGTACTCCATAGACACATAGTGCAAAAGTCTTATCCTACTCATTGTTTCTTGAGACCTACAATCAGCTCATGATGTCAGTTGTAGAATATCTGATTTGACATCAAAACCTTCCCATATGAATTTAAACTTGATTGCTACATATTAGCTACTTGCTTCTGCACAAAGGATTTATTGTAGAAACGCACCCCAGTATGAAATATACTTTCTAAGTAATATTTTTTTGGCTAATTCGTTAAATACTGCAACTCATCATGTTTTCTATTGATCATTTTAATTTTTGTTAAATTATTGATTCAGATATTATCACATAATAAGTTTCTAACCTGCTATGAAATAATGAATAACTAATGCATACAAATACTTTCTTACTTTATGTACATAATACTTATTTTTGATTGCATGATGTTTTTTTAAAAGCAAAATATTTTCTTGGATGATATCTGTATTTGCCACAATATAAATATGAATAAAAATGCTAGAACTTTAAATAAAAGTTCATAGCAAGCAAATAATAAACTTGTCAACAACAAGCTGCGCATCGATGAGGTCCACAAGACAAAATAAATCTGTGTATTGGTTAGGTAATAGTAGACTCTGTTTATCTTGAGAAGCTGAAATGGAAACTATAATCTGGATAATTACCGACCGTCCCATTACGGCCGCCATGAAATTTCACCCCTTCCCACTGCTTCTATCCTGTTGTGTTACTGTGCCCAGAACATTATACACTTCTGGCCTATTGTACCCACTCAGCAATACATTTAACCTTCCCACATCTACTACAACTAACTTTACTGTTTTTTTTTTTTATTCTGTACTGTTCTCAATTTCTGTACCTTATCTAATTAAACAGTTTATGAATTGTCTTCTCTTCTTTTTTATCCTGTCACACTTAACTTTCAATTCATTCCTGACCCATCCTAATCCTTATCTCTTGCCAAGGTTTTTTGTCTCTGCAACTCCCTTTAGTTTGTAAGTTTGTGAGTTTTCAATTTTGTAAGGTTATAATTTTAAGCTCAGTCATGACCCTCCATGATTTTACCATGTTTTTATACTATATTTTGCTTTGTACTTAACCCCTGTATAGTGCTACAGAATATATTGGCGCTTACTAAATAAAGTATAACAATCAAGTGTGTAGGAGCCCCAAATATCTGGGGGAGGGGGGGGGGGATCAACTATACTCACAGGACAGGAAGTAGAGGCGGACACCGCTAGTGCACACGGTGCAATGCACCAGTGCCCTGCTCTCTGAGGCTCCCTCTGAGTGCTCCTCAAAAAAAAATTTTTTATTTGTTTGTTTAAATTCCAAACAAATAAATATGTATGTATCTGTATGTATATATATATATATATATATATATATATATATATATATATATATAAAATAAATAGTACATCTGTGTTCACTTTTGAATGTCTAAAACAAGTTAAAAAACCTGCTTCCAGC
Organism: Discoglossus pictus; assembly: GCA_027410445.1. Lineage (NCBI taxonomy): Eukaryota > Metazoa > Chordata > Amphibia > Anura > Alytidae > Discoglossus > Discoglossus pictus. The sequence continues at coordinate 449,991,369 of CM050163.1, forward strand.
TCAGAATTCTGAGAAAAAAAGTTATTACACTGCATTCTGGGAAGCTGAGCTGGGACTTGCAAATGTGCCCACAAATGCCTCGCTCTTCAAACCATAGCTATTATCAAACATGGCTTCCTTTAAGCTTATGCATGCTGTATTACACAGCTTTAATGCAAAGCCAAGGTTGGATTAAACAAAAGCTGAGTATCCTATCCATGTACAGCTGTTTCAAGATTACTGGCTATCATCAGCATGGAGCGGGATCTCAGCCTGTGTTGTGGAAATTATGAGTAGGTAGTTCACCACAACAATCATTTATAATATAGTGGGCAAAAGAGCGATAGAAGCCCTCCACCGTATAGTAGTACAGTAAATAAATAGTACATCTGTGTTCACATTTGAATGTCTAAAACAAGTTAAAAAACCTGCTTCCAGCTCAGAATTCCAAGAAACCCCCTTTTTACACTGCATTCTGGGAAGCTGAGCTGGGACATGCAAATATGCCTACAAATGCATTGCTCTTTAATCCATAGGCATTATCAAACATGGCTTCCTTATTTATATACAGTGCCGGATCTACCTTTTTGGAGTACCTGGGCAGTGAAGTTGAGGAGCCCCTGTGAGTGAGTGCATAAGGTACATATGCCCCCATTTTCCCTGTGCGTGTACATCGCTCTCTTGCTATGTGAGCAAATCACAGACATTTTTCCATAAATGCCATTTTAACAACATATCTAGTTATACACACACCTAGCAATCACTTGTTTATTAAATGCATTTATTGTTGGGCCATATTATTTATATTTTTCTATGGGAGTACAACAAGCATATGTTACACAAACACATCATGATCACTTGTATCGCACAGAAACACTGAGTAATTATGAGAGTTAAAGGGCCACTGCACAATAAAAACAAAAATTGTTTAAAGAAAATGAGTCTAAGTAAGAATATAAGTAAATAGGAAAAAAGTCATACAGCTAGTTTTAATTAGAATAAATAAATTGTATTTATGTGTGTGAGGGGAGTTAACATTTCTGGAGAGATATGGTTGCATTTCCTGAAGCAAGAAGTCTACTTCTGAGCCATCTACCATATTATTGTGGTTGATGTAAAGCGTGCTAATCTGTGCGACCGAGGCAAAAGGTTTTTTAATCGTAATGATGGCAAAACTTAAAATATTGATATATTTTATCACTGTCTTTCTACAGGGGTGGTCTATGTAATTAAATGTGCTTGTCACATGTTATATGTTGGCAAAACTATACTTCAAATAAGAGGGCGCAAATTAGAATATGTTTATTCTATACAAAATAAATAAGACACCCCAGTGGCGAGGCATGTTAAAAAATATCATAACAATGATGTTAGGGTTATCATGTTTTGTGTTATAGACAATGTGGTACTTGGCCCCAGAAAAGGGAATTTGGAAATAATGTTAATACAAAAGGAATCTAAAAGGATCTATTTGTTAAATTCAGCACGGATTGAATGAAGAGTTTTCTTTCACTCCATTCATTTACATTTCTTTCCATATAGCATTAGGCATCCCACTTGGTCTTTCATTAATATTATTATTTTTATTTTTTTCCAGTTTCTACATATAGCCTTACGTAGATGCACTGCTTCACTATTGTCACAGCATACACTGTATTTCATCTTATATAAATATATTTGGTATCACTTAAAATTGTATTTTGATGAATCTTATGAGGTATATACAGTGGGGGAAAAGAGAATTTGATCCCCTGCTGATTTTGAACGTTTGTTTACTGACAAAGAAATTATCAGTCTATAATTTTAATGGTAAGTATATTTTAACAGTGAGAGACAGAATAACAAAAAAAACAAAAACAAGAAAAACGAATGTCAAAAAAGTTATAAATTGATTTGCAGGTCAATGAGTGAAATAAGTATTTGACCTCTTTCACTTAGTACTTGGTGGCAAAACTTTTGTTGGCAATCACAGGTGTCAGACGTTTCTTGTAGTTGGCCACTAGGATTGCACACATCTCAGGAGGGATTTTGTCCCACTCTTCAATGCAGATCCTCTCCAAGGGCCTCATTCTATTACCGGCCGCAGCCGCTGCGGGGCCGCAAGGACCGGCCACAAGCTTTACGGCTATTCTATTCCCCTCCAGCCGGGGGCTCCGGCAGGCTTGCAGCCGGCGCCTTGCTATCTCTTGCGGCCGATCTCGCCGGAGGAAAGCCTTTGATCTAAAACGGCCGCAAGGAAATCGCCTGTAAGAAAAGCCTGGTTGCGATTCTATTGCTCCAGGAACCCTGTCTGCAAGGCTAAAAACAAGCCACAGCTTACTTGCAGCAAACAGGTCCCGCTAGCACCAAGTAAGCACATAAAATAGCTCAAATAAAGCCATCCTGCACTTTGAGAAGACTATAAAGGGATTTTAGGTGTTAGAAAAAATAGCACATAATTATCCTATACTCAAATCCGTAAAATATATATTTTTTAATATATGTAAAATATCCATGTAAAAAGTCCAGAGTGCTTGGAGCACTTCAGACACGCCCACCCCGCAGCCGGAAAAAAAACAGTTAATTTGAACTCGGGTTTGGGCTGATGTGCAAGCTTGAGAGGGGGTTACTTTTAATCCTCATGTCCCCCAATATGATCCCTAGCATTTACAGAGCTGTACAGTGCAGGCTTGAATTTATTTTGGCGTTTTTAGATTTCAAAGCTTACGGCCGGTTTCAAGATATGCGGCCGGCCGTAAGGGGAGATCCTTGCGGGGCCGTATAATTGAATCGCGAGTTAACTGAACCCCCGCAAGGAATCGCAGCCTTACGGCCGATTTACGGCCGGTAATAGAATGAGGCACCAAGTCATTAAGGTTTTGAGGCTGATGTTTGGCAACTCAAACCTTCAGCTCCCTCCACAGATCTTCTATGGGATTAAGGTCTGGAGACTAGCTAGGCCACTCGAGGACCTTAATATGCTTTTTCTTGAGCCACTCCTTTGTTACCTTGGCTGTGTGTTTTGGGTAATTACCATGCTGGAATACCCATCCACTACCCATTTTCAATGCCCTTGCTGAGGGAAGGAGGTTCTCACCCATAATTTCACAGCACATGGCCCCGTCCATCGCCCCTTTGATGCGGTGCAGTTGTCCTGTCCCCTTAGCAGAAAAACACCCCCAAAGCATAATGTTTCTACCTCCATGTTTGATGGTGGGGATTGTGTTCTCGGGGTTATAGGCAGCATTTCTCCTCCTCCAAACCTGGTGAGGTGAGTTGATGCCAATGAGCTCGATTTTGGGCTCATCTGACCACAACACTTTCACTCAGTTCTCCTCTAAAGCATTCCGATGTACATTGGCAAACTACAGAAGGGCCTGTACATGCACTTTCTTGAGCAGGGGAACCTTGCAGGAGCTGCAGGATTTCAGTCCTTTACGGCGAAGTGTGTTATCAATTATTTTCTTGGTGACTATGGTCCCAGCTGCCTTGAGATCATTAACAAATCCTACCATGTAGTTCTGGGCTGTTTCCTCACCGTTCGAGGTGAGATCTTGCATGGAGCATCAGACCGAGGGAGACTGTCAGTTATTTTGTGTTTCTTCCATTTGCGAATAATCGCACCAACTGTTGTCACCTTCTCACCAAGCTGCTTGGCGATGGTCTTGTAGCCCATTCCAGCCTTGTGTAGGTCTACGATCTTGTCCCTGACATCCTTGGACAGTTCTTTGGTATTGGCCATGGTGGAGAGTTTGGAATCTGATTGATTGCTTGCTTTCGTGGACAGGTGTCTTTTATACAGGTAACAAGCTGAGATTATTGATTGATAGGGGATCAAATACTTATTTCCCTCACTGACCTGCAAATCAATTTATAACTTTTTTGTCATGCGTTTTTGTTGTTTTTTTCTTGTTATTCTGTCTCTGGCTGTTAAAATACACCTACCATTACAATTATAGACTGATCATTTCTTTGTCAGTGGACAAATGTTCAAAATCAGCAGGGGATCAAATACATTTTCCCCCACTGTATATATTTTTCATATTCTTCATATATTTTTAATTGGGCACATGTATAGATAAGGGCCCCTTTGTTTATTAGGGTCCATATATACTTTCATAACATTTAGTTTTCACTTTATTTTAATTGTTTACAGAATGTATATTACACACACTCTTTTTCGTTTTTCACTTTCCACTCTTCTATATGTGTATATATATTCAATATAATTTGTTTATACATTTCTATACATATTTTTTTCTTTTTATTTTGGTTTATTAACATCTATATTGCCATTTTATATGACTTTTGAGATCCATTTTCTTATGGTTTTTATCATTTTTTGTTATTCTTTCTGCTCCATTTCTAGATATTTCTAGGAGTTATACAGGTTCTTTCATTGTATTTGTTTTGAGAGTATTTGGAGTACTCAGTTCAAAAAAGTTGATTCAAAGTCACACGTGTTATCACTATATGGGCGTTGTTTTGCCTCTCTGGAGTTTGAACTCTAGTATTGGACTCCTTGTATGTTTGTCAATTTGGAAAAATTAAGTTTAGTGACTGTGACGTCATCACACATACGTACACGTGATGACATCACGTAGGCATGCCTAAGACGTGCAAATTGCTTCTCAAACATATCTCCCTAAGGTATTTATACTCCACACATAGGGGTGCATGCTGTTTGCATATTTAGCCTTTGATAAAGCCAATATGGCGAAATGGGAATAAAACCCGTCAGGCAGCTATTTCATTACTATCAGTGATATATCGATCAGCATATTATATGCCCAATAGGGTTAAGTGGGAGTTGTTTCTGATTGCACTGATAGTATATACCTTTCCCAATGAGTACTAATAGAGGCTAAAGAAGTTGTTTTTAGCAGTATGAATGTTGATTTTTTTTAAACTTTACATTCTGGTTTGGATTGAGATATCTTGTTACTTACCTTTACTATCTGATTGTAGGGCTATTAGTCAGCTTGTGGGACACACCATAGCCCCTGAGACAGGAGGTCTCTGTAATAAGACACAGGGAATTTCTTGTATAAACCGAATTTATGTCTTAATAGATCATGTGTATTATCATTGTATTCACTTCATTGATCCTTCAAACCAGGATGTTATTGGCACCCTTAGTGGGTTTTGACCTAAGCAAGGCCCAGTTGGTATGTGCACATAATAATTTATACCCAATCACTTATTAAATAAAAAGATTAGACACAGACCACCTATTGGGAGATAACTGGCCACAGAGTTTATTGGTAAACACAACATGACGTAATAACCATAACAATAAATAAATCAACATAACCACATGAGGGGAGGACCCTGGCCAAAGACAGTACACCGTACGCCTTGAACCCTCCGTACCACCGCAGGGTAGGATCTCACCCATTTTACCATTGATTCAGCAACTCCCCTCATCAACCGCCACTGTGACAAGAACATAAACAAACTTTTGATAACATATAATATATACTACAATAATACATCCACAACAACGAATGCTTAAGACAATAAACAACATATTATCCAACTTGCCCTTATTCATGTTTAGTTGTTTTTTTTAAAACAAATTTCAACATATACATCACTTTAATAACAATAATTTAGGGATGGGTGGGTGGGCATCTACTCACATGGCTGGTGGGAGCATAAGGGTGGAAAATGGTGCCAAACGCCTATAAATGGCTCCACCTCCCCCAACTAGCCATCTCCTACACATAACAGGTCCTGCCAGGTCAAGTGGTCCCTTCATGACCTAAGCAAGGCTCAGTTGGTATGTTCACATAAGAAATTTTACCCAATCACCTATTAAATAAAAAGATTAGACACAGGCCATTTCTTGGGAGATAACTGGCCACAGCATTTATTGGTAAACACAACATGACGTAATAACCATAGCAATAAATAAATCAACATAACCACACAAGGGGAGGATCCTGGCCAGAGACAGTTTATCCTACGCCCTGAACCTTCGTCCAGGGCCTACAACGTTGGAACATCCGTACCACCGAAGGGTAGGATCTCACCCATTTTAACACTGAACCGGAGACTCCCCTCACCACCCGCCACGGAAAAGACCAACAAATACCTTTTGCGGTTTCGACTCCCCATGACCAGCTGCATACCCTCCTAAAACATTAACCCTCCGAGCTCCATATCTGCTCATGCTCTGAACTGGAGCCCGCCCAGCTGTGAGCCGTGATAGGCAAACGAGGCAACGCTCCTACATGGTCTGATTTACCCAATAACCAATGACATCACCGAACACGACCTTCACCTTCTCCAAACCACATTCTCCAAAAGCCCGTAGGGCTGTTACAGCGGCTGCCTCTGCACCAAGTGAGTGGGTACAAAGTTCCAATATGGAACATGCCCAAACGCAGCTCGCAGTCTACAACGTCGTAGAATCATACTCATAGAGAACCAATTCTATTCCAAGCAAGTAAAGGTGCAAAACAAACTACGCAATTTTGACCAAGAGAGCCGTAATCCACGAAGGGGGAGCAATCAGTATGCCTATTGCACTGTATCTACAGTAGAATCCCGGTTATCCAGCACCCAAAAAAGGGGACTCTCAAGCAACCGGCACCGGCATCAATTCCCCATTTTCAAATACCTCCCGCTAAACCGGCATAACTGGCACTATCCGGAGTTCGAGACTGCAAAAAAAAAAAATGCTAACTTTTCTCTAATTACTTTTTTGGCATTTTGAGAGGTTCTGGGGTGTTTAGGGGTCGTTTAGACCCTTAAATTCGGGGACTAACGATTAACCGGCAACTACAGTTATCTGGCAATAGGTAGTCTCCGTGGGTGCCGGATAACAGGGGTTTTACTGTACATCCCTTCCCCACTTGCTCATTCTTGGACCATTGCAGCCAAATGGTCACATGATCACCCTGGATAGCCAGACGAGGCACCTGAGGTCGACATACCTTGTCTGTTTATCAACCGACCTCTTGCTACCAACCGACCAGCGGGAAAGAGATAGCCGTACAGAACCGCAAGGCTTCAGACTTGCCACAAACCTCTTTCCAGAACCGCAATATCCAACCACATGGTCATATGATCCCCTTTGGATCCCAAGACCAGGCACCTGAGGTCGCCCCACCTTGCCTGTATACCAATCAACCTCTCGCTAATGGCAAACCATCGGAAAGGAGAGATGGCTGAACAGACAGCAAGGCTGCGCACTTATCACAGACCTCCTTCCAGAACAGTTGTTTCTCGGGCCCTTGGGAAAAGGCTACCAGTTGCCTGCCGTCCCTTTGCCATACCTTCTGTTCACCTTTACCACTTGCTCTCTCCATCCAATCCTTCATCAGGACCTATTAACTCAGCTTGCTTCCGATTGGTCACACTGCTACCTGACACCCCACCCCGGGGGGACACCTCCTCTGAACCTTGGGTTACTGAAAACCCCCCAACCCTTCCAATGCACCACCCGCGTACCTACACGCGTACCCAGCGCACAAACTGTCCATCCTACCTGGTACCTTCTTACACTTTCTGCTCCCTTAGCGGTATTGAGCACAGGGATTCCGACAAGCAGGATACTAAATACTGGTATTAACTAGCCTGCACCACCGTCTTATTCTCTGAACACACAATTTACTGCCCTTTGATCAACCGCCAACAAGCAGTAAAGGATCCTTCGTAGAAGGATCTATGAAGCCCGTACCTTACAGCCCCAGACACCCTCACTAGGGGATAAACGGTGATACCGCCTACTACCACACACACCCGCCTTTTCGAGTCCTCCATTAACTTGGATGCACCTAAGAGGGTGAAGAGAAGAAGCACCTTGACCACCACCGATGCATACCCATAGATTCTACGACCAATAGGTATTTTCCGACCTACCAGATGAAAAACAAAAGAACCCCAGATATGATACCACCAAGCCTGACCCTCTGCAGCAGGGCAAAAGTGGACCCAACTGAGTCTAACCATGACTGTATTTGCAAGTCTGCCAGAAGCAGTATATAAAAACAGTCAATTCCAATACCATAACTTGGGTAGAACCTGTCTGTGCAGGGAACCAGAGAAAACAATTACATAAACATATAAAACGCTCATCTGCATATCACATCGGTAGCCTATAGCACCTATGCCATGATTACCTGACCCGAAGAAATGGGCTTATGGCTCCATATGCCAAGCAACTCCACAAAGAGCGGTAATGTTTAAAATCTGTAAAGCACACTACTAACCAGCGCTGTACCTGGTCAGTTGTAAGAAGAAATACCAAATACACTTTAATAATAACCCATTTATACTCCCCCAGTCCACATTTTGTACCCAAGCGCAGCGTTACGTCGAACCACCCAGGACACCGAACAAAGCTGAAAGACAGGCAGACACATAATTTCCCTTGAAGTGAAAACCGTATCCTGAAACGTAGCTCACAGACGTATGGTTTTTCAACTGGTAAAATTGCCAATAAACACACGATAAACACCCTACTGTACCAGTCATGAAAAGGGAGTGGTGTTATGCATTATAATCAATAGTACTACGCTCGTCGGTTCACCAAACTGTCATATAAAATGGATATATATTATCATATGTTGAATCTATTCAAACATTTAGTGTCTCCTTTTCTGGTTCCTCTTCTTCACCTGGCCCTCTGGCATATACAAATGTTCAATCCTCCCCCTCCTTTTCTCCATCTACACAACCTCCCTTGGTACCCTAATAAAATATTTTGGATTTCAGTATCATCTATATGCAGATGACACTTAAATCTACCTCTCAGCACCAGAACTATCCCCCTCTTTTCTAGTTAACGTTGCCAACTGCCTCTTTAGCATAACCTCCTGGATGTCCGACTCAACATATCATTGATTGTAGTGAAGCGCTAATCTTTCCTTCCTTTTTCACAGCTCTCATTCCTCACATATGTTTCACGGTTGACAATGCCATCACTCCCACTTCCCAGGCTCATTGTCTTGGGTTTCTACTGGACCCTTCCCTCTCTTTCATTCCTCACATTCAATCAATTACAAAATCTTGTCATTGTTACCTAAAAGCCACCTCCAAAATACATTACTATCTTACACATTACTAAAATTCCAATTCACTCTCTCATCATTTCTCACCTTGACTGCTGCAACTCTCTCCTTGCTGACCTCCTCATCACCTGTCTGTCTTCACCCCAATCCATATTGAACGCATCAACTACACTCATATACCTTACCCAGGGGTCAGTCCCTGCAGCACCTCTCTGTTAGTCACACCACTGACTTCCCATAGCCTCCAGAATAACATTTTAAATCATGACCCTAACATTTAAAGCCCTCAGCTACAATACACCCTCTTATATCTCTGCTCTTATCCCAAAATACTCTCCTAACCACCCTCTTTGCTCTGCTAATGACCTTCTTCTATCCACCTACCTTATAACCTCCTCTCACTCCCGCCTTCAGTATTTTTCTTGTGCTGCCCCATATCTTTGGTATTCCATGACCCACTCCAATAGACTATCCACCTGCCTCTAAACCTTCAAAAACCCTTTAAAAACTCATGGTATCTAAATTAGCATGTACCATGGGGATCTATAAAATAGCCTAGAATGAATTCCTTGTGTGCCATAGGGCTTCCTCAGGGTTATCCATCTAGATTGAAGAAACCCTGTCTTCTTTGATCTTAACTGAAGTCCTATTAAAGAGGCCTAGCTTAGCTGCACATAGGATGCTGTGCTAAGTATGTTTGGCAGTGAGGCTGTTCTAGCAGCAGCAGCTTTCGCTCCTCACTTACACAAAGGTACGTTTGGCTAGAGGGTGCTGTGCTGAACCTGAGAAATGTAATGCCAATGCTGCACTGGCTTAGTCACTAATGCCTGTCTGCTTCCAGGTAAAATTGAGTTGCAGAGACATACAGTGGATGTAATCTAAGGGCCTGTAAGCATCCTGTGGCATAACAACCTGGCTCCTGGCATTTGTTGAGCCCTGTAAAAGTAAAGTATTCACATTTTTTCTGGTTGCTTGAGAGTTCTGGTTGCTTGAGTTGTGGTTAACTGAGAGTCTATCTATCTATCTATCTATCTATCTATCTATCTATCTATCTAACTATCTATCTATTCATTTTTTAAGCCAGAAACTAATTTTGAGGGTATATTTAGCCCAAAATTGAGCACCCCTTATACAGAGGTGCCCCTAGGAAGCTTCCTAGTTGACCTAATGGGTAATCTGGCCATGTATTATATATATATATATATATATATATATATATATATATATATATATATATATATATGTGTGTGTGTGTGTGTAAAATCGTTCATGTTTATAGTTGTCATAACACTGTATGCCTTTTTATCTAAAAATGTATTTAACATCTTTTTAAAGTTATATGTTGAATCTGCTATCATAACCACGTTTGCTTTACTGCCCTTACTGTGAATCTCCCATTAATTTTTTGAATGTAAAAGCTTCCTCCTTCCAAACTTAAACGGCCACTGTAGTTTCATTTTACGGGATGGCCTTTTAAATAGCTAAACTTGATTATGGGCATGATTTTATAACTTTAGAAAGAAAATAAATACAGCCATAAATATTTAACTACTTCATCCAATTCTTTACAGACTATTTCTTTCAGTTGGTCTCTTATAAGACTATGTGCTTGTAAAATGAGTTTTCCATTATTCCTACAGACACTTGCATTTTGAGGTGCCACATTTCAATTGCAAGATGCTTCCTGTACACTCAAGGTCTCCCATGTGAAAGCAACTGTAACCAAAACTGTAGTTCCCACAAAAGCAAAATTGCACATACTAATGAAAGATTGTGTTTTTTTATTAGTTTCTGAAAGCAATTGACCAATTATCTAGTGTTGAGTAGTTTAAATATGGGAGGAAAAAACAGTGGTAGTTAAACTATATATATATTTTTCTGTCCTGCTTTTTTTTTACCTCCTCTTATATAAAGTTTTCTGGTAGCCATAAAAGGTATTTTTTGCATATTTTGCACATTAAAAATTCAGTGTAATCTATTTTCAAGTTAAATCTGTTCAGTTCACCATTTAACATTAAAATTCAGCAAAGAAAGGCTTTATCAAGAAAAAAAGCACAAAAAAAAAACACTCATCCCCTGCCTCTTGCCTTTATCTGGACACTACTGTCCAGATGACAACCACAATCAGCATTGATTATAGTGAAGGGAGCTATGGCTGCATTCTTATAACCCTGATTCTCTACAGTGAGAGTGCTCCAGGTAATTTAGCATGCATAGTAATGCAATCTGTGATGATGACATTTGTTATCTAGAAGACAAGAAAGAAGGTGGGGAAGGAGTGCCGCGGCATCCATGATTAAGAGGAATTGTTTAAAAAAAAATACTTTCTTGTTAAAGCATTTCTTTACTGCTGTTTGCATATGTATGTTTAATGTTTTTTAAGAGTGAACTTGACCTAAGCCAGGCCCAGTTGATATGTACGGATATGGGTTAAACACAATTACCTCTAACATATGACGATTAGACTCAAATTACTTCATAGGCTAAATTTAATGATTAGACACAGACTACTTCTTGGGAGGAAGACTGGCCACAGCGTTTATTGGTAAACACAAGTAGACATAATAACCATAACCATTAATAAATAAACATAAATAAACATAACCACGTGAGGGGAGGAGCCTGGCCAGAGACAGTAGGCCCTACGCCTTGAAGCCTCATCCAGGTCCTACCGTGTTGTAACATCCGTACCACCGTAGGGTAGGATCTTACCCATTTTACCACTGTCCCGTCGACTCCCCCCAAGACACGCCACGAAGAAGACCGCAGAATACCGTTTGCGGTATTCAACCCCCCCAACAAACGCCCTGGCCAGCCGCATACCCCCCTAAAACACCAGCATTCCAATCTCCACATCTGCTCATGAACTTGAGCCCCGACCAGGGCTGAACTCGAATCCGACTGCTTTCCTACTCAGCCCAATCGTGTAACTTGACGTATGAAGCAGATACGACCATGCCTGATCATTTTAGCCTTTGATAAACCCGTTGCTTAACAGGTCTGTTATCAGGGTCATTACTAGCACTCGGGTCAATACCAAGATAGGAAGCGGGAAGTGCCACTCGATTCCCGCACCTCCAACTGATGTCGTTACCCTTCCATCAAAACCGGTGCCACGCCCCCCAGCTGTGGGCCATGATTGGCAACTGAGGCAAAGCCTACGTGTTCAGTTGTACCAATGACCGCACAGCACACGTCCTTTCAAGTATCCAAACTGCATTCTCCGAAAGCCTGTAGGGCTGTTACGGTGGCTGCTTTTAGCACAAAGCAAGTGGGTACTAAGTTCCAATTCAGAATACGCCCAAATGCTGCCCGCCATAGAATTATGATCCTGGAGAACCAATCCTCTTTCCAGTAAAGAAAGGTGCCAGACCAACTGCGCGGTTTGGACCAAGAGAGCCGTAATCCACGAAGAGGAAGCGACCAGTGTGCTTATTACACTGTAACTACCCCCTTCACCCACCTGGTCCGTCTTGGACCGTCGCAGCCAAATGGTCACATGGTCACCTTGGATCGCCCAATGCCACCTGAGGTTGACATACCTTGTGTGTTTTCCAACCGATCTCTTGACACCCACTGACAGGCGGGAAAGAGATGGCTGCACAGAACCGCAAGGCTTCCCACATGTCACAAACCTTCTCTGTCACCAGTGGCCCATCAAATACGCCTTCCAGCTGAAGAAAGTCCTCACCACCAAGGAGAACCATCGGTGTGCGTGTTGCACTGCAAACTACCACCCTTCCTCCACCCGATCAATCTTGGCCACTGCGTATATAATCGCCTGATCACCTTGGATCCCAGGAACAATACTCCGAGGTCGACTTACCTTGTCTGTTTACAAGCCGCCATCTCCCTCGTAGCGGGAAGATTTGGCTGTACAGAATCTCAAGGCTTCACACATGTCACAGACCTCCTTCCATCACCGTGGTATAACGCCAGATGGTCACATGATCACCCTTAGGATCAAAGACCGGGCATATTTTCGGACGATCACCCTTTGGATCTCAAAAAACAGGCACCTGAGGCCACCATGCCTTGTCTGTATACCAACCAACCTCTCGCTACCGGCAGACCCGAGGAAGGTGACATGGCTGCACGGACCCCAAGGCTTTCACTGGGCACAGAGCTCCCTCCTGAACTGTGGTATCTCCGGCCCTTGGGAAAAGGCTACCAATCGCCTGTTATCTCTTTTCTGTACCTCCTGTTCCCCTTTCTGTTCCATGCCTCGCTACGCAAGGTAGTAGGAGCCCGGCCACTTTACGGGCGGCCGCATCTGCTACCTGATGCCCCACCTTCGAGGGACATTCACTCTGGGTCCTGTGTTACCGAGGACCCACAATCTTGCCATTCCACCACTCGCGTGCCAACGCGAGTTCAGTGCCCCCAAAAAACTGCTCCTCCTCGCACCCTGTCCAGCAGTCTGAGGTGCGCCCTAGAAACGAGAGTGGTGGTGGGGGTGGGGGGGGGTACCAACCCACCATCCCGTCCTAATTAATCCACCCTGCGAGCCTCCACGTTTGGCTCAATTGTGTCCTTCCCAGGGAGAAATATCCTCTAGTGCATCATTCTGGTCTCACTCAAAAGAGTGACCCAGCCCCAAACAACCAGGCAATACTACCCTGGCAGGAGAAAACAGCAAACCCCAGCTTGGAACCTACATTTCCTTACACCATATGCTCCCCTATCGGTCCAGAGCCCGGGATCTGCAGATCACGTAGACTCGAGTGTAACGATGCATAACTGAGAGTTAATTGCTGCCAAATTATCCAAACCATAGATTAAAATGCCTAATCATCTTCCACCGAGAAGCACATAACTCTAAAAGGACCACTAATGCCCCTTTACAGTGGGTAAACCCTGGCGGATTATACGACATCCCAGATACTAACCCAACCCCAAGAGGGGGTATCACTCAACCCGACCCTTGTAGCGGGAAAAAATGGATCCTTCGATCTGAACCACAACTGTATTTACTGGAATGCCAAAGTTCCCACATATTGGAGGAGAATATGTTGCAAGTTTAATTGATAATTGACCCTTAACCCAGCTGACATACCAAAAACGCCACCAATAGACAGACGGAATTATGTCCCCTATACCTGACATCAGATTACTGCCTTGAACGGGAACTTAGCCCAGATAACAAGCTGCATCCACACAAACATAACTATTATAAAAACCTATTTGGCAGGCACATGACAAATACCTACATATTATTGCCACCAGTACCAAAACCTGTCGTGACGGCACAAAACCCCGGCGGTTAAAGCAATAAGCCTGATTAGTGAACCATGGTACTAAAATGCCCTTGGGAATTGCCCCAAACTAAGGAGAACACCGTAGAGAGAAATTGGGCAGATCCACCATCCTGATCATTGGTAATACAGGAGCCCATGCATTAATATGTATGGCCCCCATGACATAACTCACAATCGACTATTTTTGCAACATAAGCACCCCCCTGCAGGCTGTCAGCGACCCTGTGCTGTATGGCATTCCTGCAGCTGACCACTCTTATGATCTGAGGGACTCAGCCTACCCCCGCAGCCACCACGTGGGCGCTGGCAGCAGCCTGGAGAATCCAACTCCCCCTGCACCTGGCAGCGGGCTGACACACAACACCCACTCCTAGTATTCACCAGCGCCCGGGGCCCCGTGATTGCTTGCTGCACTGAGCCCCCGACACAGGGCACACACTCCCGCAAGGCCCCCAGGCAGGATCAGCCCGATGAAGGCCTGCACCTCCTTGGATCCCAGAGTCCCCAACCACAGTGTGCACGAGTGCAGGTACGGGGGGTAGGGGCGATGACACTGTCTCACCCATTAGCCAAGAGCCTAAAAGGTGGCTGGTGCACACTTGCTGCATCCCAGCACCAGACATATAATCCCTAGTGCCTCCAGCACTCACCACACGCTCCTATGAGAAGGAGCTGAAAGAGCTGCATCAGCAGCTCGGGGACTACTGATAACTTTTGGCGCCAAACCAGCCTATAACGGCTCCGCCTCCCCAGCTAGCCACCTCCTTCCATATCGGTTTTGCCAGGTCAAGGGGCCCTACTCCCAACCACAGCAGGCTGGGGTGGCCTCCAGGCCCTTCAAAAACAATGTTTTACTTGAAAAACATACACTGACCCTTTAAGTGCACCCTTTAGCTGAAGAGTAACTTATCTTCCTTTGCACAGTATAGTTCACCTTTCCTCATGTTGTGAATTATCATGTACTTACAACACTGAATAAATTAAAGTCAAACCAAACAGTATTAACTTACAATAAATCATACTCTATTAAGAAAAATATAATAACTGTAAGGAATAAAAAATGCCTGGCAGATAAAATTCTGATTGCTGCAACAGATTGTGCAGTATATTAAATTAAAGTATTGTACATTTATATTGCTTGTAAAAACAGAGATAGAATTCTAATTATCCTAAGTGCATAGTGACACTGATACTCCCAGCAATGAATTTACATCTGTTTCAGTACCTAACCAATTTAAAAGTATGATTAAATATTTCTCTGTAGGGGAATGATTTAGAGATATAAGCAAAAATATCACTGTATAGTCTCCATCTAGCAACCCTGCTTATCATTACGCCCTACACCGCTGTAGGAAAGTAAAATGATTATATTCACCTTCATATGCATAGGACAAATTTGTATATTGTATTCGGTGGCAGAGCTACTGAATGGAGGGCCTGAGTGCTAAATAATTTGCTCCCCACAATTTCTGTATTAATATATATAAAATAAATAATACAGCAGACTCTCAGTTAACCAGAACTCAAGCAACCAGAACTCTCAAGAAACCAGAAAAAAAATGAAATACTGTACTTTAATATAAAATTACATTTTACAGGGCTCAACAAATGCCAGGAGCCAGGCTGTCATGGCACAAAATACTTACATGCACCCAGATTGCATTCACTGTACGTCTCTGCAATTCAATTTTACCTGAAAGCAGATAACCATGAATGAATGAGCCAGTGCAGTGTTGGTGTTACATTCCCATAGTTCAGAACCGCACCCTCCAGCCGAATGTACCTCTGTGTAAGTGAGGAGTGAAAGCTGCTGCTGCTAGGACAGCCCTCACTGACAAATATACTTAGCAAGCAGCCTATGTACAGCTAAACTAGGCCTCTTTTAATAGTGACTCTCAAGCATCTACTAATCCCCATGGCTGCTGGATAACTGAGATTAAACTGTATCACATATTAAAATTGTCAAACTGCAATTTGTTGTCACGCTTTGCGACAAATCGCAGTTTGACAACTATCCTGTCACAAGCCGATCAGGTTGCACGAATGCGCAAAGCATTAATGCTAATGGGGGGGGGGGGACTCGAGGGAGGGGGGAAGAGACACAGGGGGAGGGGGAACAAAGGGGAAAGAGACACATGGGAGGGAGAGGGGCAAAGAGACTCAGGGGAGGGGGAAAGAGATGCATGGGAGGGAGAGGGAAGGAAAGAGACACAGGAGGGAAAGAGACACAGGGGGGGTTAGAGACATGGGAGGAGGGGGTTAGAGACACGGGAGGGAGAGGGGGGAAAAACACAGTGGGGGGAAGGAGACACAAGGGAGGGAGAGAAGGGGGAAATGAGTCACAAGGGAGGAAGTAGACAGGGGGAGAGAGTCACCAAGGGCGCTCATTGCGAGGCCCGTTATAAGTAAAGTAGAGGGGGAAAGGCTTCCATTGTGTTGCAAACAGCATTGCCATGCTTCACTTTTTATTCCCGTAATTTTTGATGGGCAAGTTGCTAGTATAATATAAATAATATATATATGTATAATATAGGTGCATGAAGAGATCAATGACAAAGCCAAATATATATGTAGGTGATCAGATCACCTTTCTAAACAGATAATTATTATTATCTCTCCCCTAACAAATTAACTTTACTCCAGACTGATGCTAGTAGTAGATAGTTCCTACCCTGTTGTGGAACCAAGTGCTTTCACTTGCTGTACCAGCAGTATTTCCACCTCTGTTGGTTAAGTTTTGGAAAGGGTGCCCTGGAGACAGCATAGGCAAAAGGGCATTTAACTGGGCAAGTGCAGGGTAGTGATTGGCTAATTGGTAAAAGGGGTGGGGAATAGGAGGTGTTAAATAGGTGGGTTTGTGACAATTGGGTCACAGCCATTTTGAAAAGCAGTGGAAGCATCATGACATCCCCAATAGTAAATTCTTTAGTGGCCCAGCTAAGAGCCCAAGTGGCCCTTAATGGGCAAGAATTGCTACAGACATTAGTGCAGGCGATCAGGCAGGCTAATGAACAGGCAGCAGTCCCTGAACAAGCTGGAGGAGTGGTTCCTGGGCAGATTAGGCAGCAGGAGAATCGCCCAAAAAGAAGATCCAGGCACCCAGAGAGGCTTAGGCCAGCTCATGAGGCCCTCAGGAAACATGTGGCAAGTGTAGCAGCTAGGAGAAAGCAGCAAGGAAAGAAGAAGCACACCTCCATGACTTGTAGCAGGACCCTTCAGGATGCAGACAGCAGCAGACACATTGCATGCAGGTGGAAGAGGAAGGCTCAGTGAATAGGGGAGAACACAGGAAGAAGGAAGCAGGGGAGCAACAGCAAGACCTCAGGATGCAGCCAGCAGCAGACACATTGCATGCAGGTGGAAGAGGAAGGCTCAGTGAATAGGGTAGAACACAGGAAGAAGGCACAGTGCATGCAGGGGGAAGAGGAAGGCTCAGAGCAGGAGAGTTGCAGCTTTGAAGAGGTGGCACAGAGGAGCAGGGAGCTGGCTGCTGAAGCAAGGAACAGGGAACTGCATCAGGAAGAAGGCAGGAGCGACGGGAAGGGAGCACAGAATGGCTATGTTAGCTTGAGAGGAGAATTGTCTACTTTGCATTGTCCTATTTCTGCGGTCTTGATCCAGAGGAAGGACCTTTGGACAGGATCACGCCATCTAGGAATGATCTGACTGGAACAACGGCTGAGAGGCAAGAGACATGGAGGCAAGTAGAGGATAGAGGCTCTTCACGGAGTTCTATGACATCAGAGCACAGGGGACCAAAGGCACAAAGTTTCTCATTATTACCCTTACAGGAGGTCACTGTTGAAAGAGAGCAGGAATAGGCTGTCTGCATCCCCGCACCAGAGTAGCAGGTATATTTCACCAGCAAGAAGGAATAGGCTGCCTGCATCCCCAAACTACAGGGGCAGATATACTTCACCAGCAAGAAGGAGTCCACTGTCTGTCAGAGTTTCTCCAGCCCGCTCTACAGGTCGGAGTGAGCATAAGAGAGTGGGAAGGAGGGCGGATAGAGGTTATGAGCAGGATCAGGAGAGAGAGCTGCCCTTAAGATCTGAAAGAAGGGTATAGCATGCTTGGGATGACCGAGAGGAGCAGACAGCTACCAGGACCAATAAGCCCCCACCTTCAAGTCAAGGGAAGGAGCAGAGGAACAGGAGCAAGGAACGACCGTCAACAGCAATGACAGCCCCTTTGTCATCCACAGCCAAGAGGCAAAGTGGCGAGTGTGTTACTGCAGCACGAGGTAATATTAATGCTGAAAGAGTTACTGTTCAGCATTTAGTTAAGGGTTTAAAGGGTTAGCAGGTTTGGAAGGATCAAGAGAATTGGGCCCTGGAGTTGCATGGGTTGGACCGGATGGGAAGAGAGAACAGTCTGTTAGGTTTAATGTACCAGTGGCTGGGGTCGCGGAGGCAGTAAACATAGTTGAGGGAAGTGGAGCAAATATGGGTGGTACTTAGGAAGGGGAGAGGGAATCTGGGATTAGAGTAGTGGACACAGTAATGAAGAAGTCGACATTATGGTCTATTGGGCCAATAGGGGAACATGAATCAAAATAAATTAAAGAAAACATTTGGAGACAGGAGTTTATTGAGCTATTCTCGCTGCTCCCGTTAGACAATTTTATTGAAATTAAGCATGATGATAAGGAGGAAGATGTAAAAAAAGGAGGTGGAAGAGCGTAGGAAAAGAAACAGGAAAATTCCTAAAACTTTTTGTAATTGGACGCAAGCATATGTTATCTATTCTAGCATATTGGGTGAAAAGAACCCTGGATATTGTTCGTCCTTCTTTTGTTATTTGGATGAAATAGAAGGGATTCGTCAGAGGAATGTGGGATTAGCTTGGTGGGCCGATGATGAAAAATTAGGCAGAAAATAGCAGTGAGATCAGAAATGTAGTGGGATGATCAGGATATGAGTGCTTGGTTAAACATAGATACCCCATTACGTCCAGCTGGGGGGTCAGGGCAAAAGCAAGTTACTACTAGCACCGGGAAAAAAGGAGGGGTGTGTTTTGCAATGAGAGTTCTTGTAATTGGGGCACTTCTTGCAGATTTAGGCATGATTGATTTGAATGTGGGAACGCTCACCCGCTTTTTCGGTTTTAGAAAAGGAAAGTTCCAAAAGAAGGGAGATGCCACTGCAAAAGTGGAAGAGCCCAGTACTACTAAAAAAGATGGAGGGGTAGTTAAGAATCTACGGTAGTATAACTGACAGAGCTGGGGATGCAAAGTTATTGTTTGCAGGGTTTGATGAAGGCTTTATTATTGCCTCGGTGACAGAGCCTTCAAAAGGTCGCTCAGCAAATCTTAAATCTGCTCGGGACAGACCTCCGGAGGTGTGGCTAAAATTAATGGGGGAATTTCAAAAGGGTAGGATGGCGGTACCTTTTGAGGCGCTACCATTACAGGATTTAAGAGTGTCTCTGTTAGGTTTAGTACCCCCCAACAAAAAGAGGAGTTTTTTTTTAGGCTACTCCCTGAGGGAGCGTCTGTAAATGATGGAATTGATAGGGATCTATCATCAGTGAATTACACTGATTCCTTATCTCGTCATGACTGGCAGGAATTTAGAAGATTAGCGCCGGAGGCAAACGCAGACTCAGAACTGTTCCTACAACAGTGGTGGAGTCTAGCGGATTAGCCCGGTATGAGGTACTGCCCGGCTGCACAGTAACTATTCTTAAAAACAAAACAAAAAAAACAACAATTTATATAAGTAAAAAAATAAAATGTAACTTGTATTTAACCTTATACTGGTATGAGCATTGATGTCATGCTACTGTTTTTTCAGGTGCGCCTTTGCAGGTCTGGATTTTGGGGCATTCCTATATTTACTGGGCGAGAAGGGCAGTAGCAATTATGGACGGTGGACGTCAGATGGGTTTCCCAGTGGAGGCTGCAATGTTTAATTGGTTTGGGGTACAGGGTTTAAAATAGGAGCAAGTTTTAGTGTTTGTTGTTGGGTACACCAGGTCCTTTTCTCCCCCAGAACTTCTAGGATGAAATGGAGGGGGCGTTAATTCATAAAAAACTTGATAAGGCTAGGATTAGGCTCAATAAAATTATGACATAATTTATAAGGCACAGGGATTTGGAAATAGAAGATGCTAAGTCCTATTACTTATCGAATAGGGCTCACCTCAATGAGGCAAATTTTTTCTTCTTCTTATTCATTAACAGAGGGTATTAATCAGGCCATGCTGTCTTTTGGAGGTGCTGAACTCAGTGGGCTTGTGGGTGGCGGGGGTGCTATATCGACTTGGGTTCAAGCTCCGTAGATTGAAGGTATACGGTTTGGTTGGTCCCAGAGCATCCATTGTGCATGAGGTTCCATTGGACCTCTGGGGAGGGGGCGGAGCTCGTTCCTAAGTGGGGTTACAGCTACCTCTAATTGTATGTTCAAGTTAATAAAGCTGTGGCCTGTTTAATACCCAAATAATGGCTTGTGTCATTATTTCATTAAGGTTATGAGGTTAGTAATGTGAGTAAACTGACAAAGTCACTTTGCTTGGGTCAGGGGGGTGGGGGATATGAGGTGTTGAATAGGTGGGTTTGTGACAGTTGGGTCACAGACATTTTGAAAAGCAGTGGAAGCATCCCTCCCTATTGTTAATGTTTGGTTGTCACAGCTTTTGGTAGGGGTGCTGTATCACCTTAGGTTCGAGCTCAGTAGATTGAAAGTATACGGTTTGGTTAGCCTCAGAGGATCCATTGGGCATGGGGTTCCATTGGACCACTAGGGAGGGGGGCTTGTTCCTACTGTAGGTGGGGTTACAGCTACCTCTAATTGTATGTTCAAGTTAATAAAGCTGTGGCCTGTTTAATACCCAAATAATGGGCTGTGTCATTATTTAATTAAGGTTATGATGTTAGTTATGTGAGTAAACGGACTAAGTCACTTTACTAGGTTCAAGCAGTAAGGTTCTATTAGTAGCCATACTAAGGTCAATATGTTGTTACCTTTGATATTTAATCAATAATAAGTTTCCTTACTATATGAAATGTAGTAAAACGAATTACAAATAATATTATCCTTAATGTGCAGATGTCATTTTCCCTCTGCAAGTTAACATTGACTGGAGTAGTAATTTATTGGAAATAATAGAAAGTTCAATGTATTTATACAAATTATTTAAGAAGCCTAAAAACATAAACTATTTCTAATTTAACTGCTCAATGAAGAAAAAAATATATGTAAAATGAAAGAAAACATTTTCCAAAATAGATTTTTTGAATATATGTTGTAAATAAACAACAACATTTTATACTAAAAATAAAATTGGCTAAAGTAAATAAATGTATTTAAATGACCACTGTAGCATTTTGTTAAAAGACTATGTTTGACACATTTGAGCACCCTCTTCTTATGCAAATTCTCAACTCTCTTGGCATACGTGACCCTGCTCTCTCATGGTTAACATCTTATTTAGATACTCAAACATTTAGTGTCTCCTTTTCTGGCTCCTCTTCTTCACCTTGCCCTCTGACTGTTGGCATACATCAAGGTTCAATCCTAGGCCCCCTCCTTTTCTCCATCTACACATCCTCCCTTGGTACCCTAATAAAATATTTTGGATTTTAGTATCATCTATATGCATATAACCACCCTCTTTGCTCTGCTAATGACCTTCTTCTATCCACCTCCCTTATCACCTCCTCTCACTCCCGTCTTCAGTACTTTTCTTGTGCTAACCCTAATCTTTGGAATTCCATGCCTTGCTCCACTAGACTTTCCACCTGCCTCAAAACCCTCACAACCCCTCTAAAAACTCATGGTATCTAAATTAGCCCATTTGTACCATTGGGATCTAAAAAATAGTCTAAAATTATTCCTTGGTGTGCCATAGGGCTTCCTCAATGTATCCATCTAGATTGAAAAAAATCCTGTCCTCTTTGATCTTGACTAAAGCCTATGTCCTCAGCTTCTGGCCTGAAAAGAACAAACAAACAAAAAAAACTGCTAAAAAAAAATTAAAAAAAATAATTGTAACTAACTAGTTTCTCCTAGGATGAGCTACCCCCACACACAAATGGCAGTTGCCACGCATTCTGCTGCTTAAAAAATATTTTTTACGCATTCTGATTGGCTGATAAAGATGTTTATCATAGGACACTGATTAACTTTGATGCCAATAATAACTCAAGTCCCAGAGGTCAATTCTGGGAGTTTCTATGAGTAGCTGAGAGCAGTAATGTTGTCAAATGACCTAATAAGGTTTTCAGAAGATATTGATTGTCCCTTCATTCCATCTCTGCCAGTTTAATCAACATAAAAGGTGTTATTGAAAAGTTGAAATAAGGTAACAAATTACAATAGCAGCTAAAATATTAAAATATATAGTATTACATAACTAATTATAGTGTGATTAATATTTAATGATACTGGTTCTATGACTTTCTATTTACCCTTTTAAGTGCCTTTGTGTTGCTTATTATGCATTAAGTATTCTTATTTAGCATCATAAAATTCTAATATATATAGAGTAACAACTGAATATTCTGGTAATTATTATTGTTATTATTATTATTATTTGAATCACTGACATTAGGGAACAGGTAACTAGGCTTTTCTGAACAGATGAGTTTTCAGGGAATATTTGAAACTGTGAAGAGTAGGGGTGAGTCTGACAAAGTAGGTAGAGAATGTGAAGCGTGCAAAAAATGTGTTGCAGATGAGAGTTTAAGGAATTGGTGATGGGTGAAGAGGAATTTAGATAGTGGACATAGCGAAGGAGGCAGTTAGGGGAGAATGTGGAGACTAGATGTGACATGTAGTTAGGTGCAGCGTTGTTGACGCATTTGTAGATGAGTGTCTGGATTTTGAACTTAATTCTAGGTCATATAAGAAACCAAGTACAACAGAGCGAGATAACAGATGAAAAGTGACTAGTTATATAGATAGCATTACAGAGACATTTAAGATGGATTGGAGTTGAGCAGCCAAAAAAAGGGAAGGCCAGATAGGAGTAAATTGTAGTGTTCTGAACAGGAAATGGTAAGTGAGTGAATTAGGATTTTGGTTGTTTCCTAAGTGAGAAAATTATGAATATATTTGAGATATTTTGCAGGTGCAATCAGGGTATTCCATATGGGAAGTGCCTTTTGCTTTTTTTTCCTGCATATTTTTACTGAAGTACATAATGGTACCAAGTTTATTGCATTTTATTGAAGGTTTGTTTCAAGCATGGCCGTCGTGCATTTTTTTAACTACATGCTGCACACAATTAATAACGCTGCCATTTGTATAACTCATATGCATTTGCTTATTGTATAAATGTGTGATTTAAGTGAAGTGATTGCAGAATAATAACAACTAAAGAGGCATAGAATAAGTACCCTGATGCCCCAGTAACCCTGCAAATCTCACCGGATAGTGATTGGCGAATGCAAGTTGGTGGGTTACCATGGACATAGAGAGTGACAGGAAATAGATAAGTATCATTGGTTGAGTTATTTTCATTAGGTATGGTCCTAGAGAGACCTGATTGAGGGTTTACCTGTAAACCAGGATAGGCACATCTTTTCAAATGTCTCACTGCCCTTATGTAAAGTTCCTGTTATCCCTATTAGCTAGAGGAATTTTGTGTGGTGTCTGAATAAGGTTGGTTAGGGATTAATCAATCACAGGAGATTTCCTTACATGATTAGGCATTATTGATTGTCTCACAAAAAGCCACTGTCATTCCTTAAAATAGCACACATTTCTGCTAAAATTGTGAAGCTGTTAAAAAAAAAATTCAAAATAGCTACTGAAACTCCACTAAGCTTTGAAATTGAGCAATGCCTAGGAAAGAAGCAAGTACTGAAGTCAGAATGGGGGAAAAATATATATTTAAATGACTAAACCCCGACCAAAAGAAGGAACCTGGACCATAATAATATTAAGGCAGCTATGGATATGAGATTCAAAGATAACAAAGAAAGAGGATGATTGTTTCTGCATATGGATAAATGAAAGTATGAATGAAGTATAAAGTTGTGAGGCACCCAAAGACCTTGTTTTTCCACACCTGTTTTGCTCCTCTGCCCTGTTTCCCTATGATAAGGTGTGATAAAAGATGAAAGAAATTTAAAGGGAGTAAGTATGACGGGAGGCTTGCCACAAGAGGGAAGCTAGAGAGTTCAGCAGTAGCCAGAAAAATAAGACTGTAACCACCACTAGAACGCAGAGTAGCAGCTCAGAAGCTCAGTACGAATTAACCTTAGTCATAAAGGATGCTAATATAAAGGGCCTCATTGTAAAACCTAACAAAGAGGTTACATATTTCATGTAAAGTAAAGAAGGAAATAGTGAAAGATGTGGCAGTGAAGGAGATAATAGTGTAGAGTCAGGTAGTGAAGAGGTGCAGGCACAGTCGGTACTACAGAGAGAGGGAACAGATTGGGGTAAACCAGAATAATGACAAAGAGCCCACAGCCACTCTGTTAACAGAATTAGCCAAAAAGGCA
Source organism: Discoglossus pictus (assembly GCA_027410445.1). Lineage (NCBI taxonomy): Eukaryota > Metazoa > Chordata > Amphibia > Anura > Alytidae > Discoglossus > Discoglossus pictus. The sequence continues at coordinate 450,016,058 of CM050163.1, forward strand.
CAAGGTAAACAAAGCAAAGCTTCTGTTGGCTCTTCAGAAGGTTGTCTACCTGTGACACAATATCTCACAAGGGTCCAAATCATTAATGGATGACAGAAGACAGGTCATCCTGTGGCATCCCAAAACTCAGACTTGCAAACAGATGCAGAGCTTCCTGTTTATGGCATGATACTGCAGACAGTGGATTTGTGACTTTTCCCTGTTGGCATGCCTATTCAGAAATCTTACTTGGCCTGAGTAAGTCGCTGAAGAATAAGTGATGCCCCTCTAAGTTCCCAGAAGACAAGCTTGCGACACAAACCCGCTTATTTCAGTTCCAGACTTGACTCCAATATGCCAAGATGGCTGCAGCCTTCGCATTGGAGAAATCTAACTATATCACATATGAATAGACACCACTCTCTAAATGAGCAACGCAACACATACCCTACTCACCAAGGCTAATTCTTGCCTCACAGCACAGAGGAGGTCAGGATATGAGGTCTAGCTCACACAACCAAGACTGAATATAGTTCGCTGCAGCATTGTCAACTCTGCCCTTTTCCTGCCAGCTCCAGATGAAGGTGATCAGCATGACTGTGTTACCCTAAGCACACAGGGAGCAACACTGAGGGAAGATCTACAAGTGGACCCTCAGGCCAGTGTTAATTATATCTTGTTTGTGGATGGGTCAGCATCAATATCTCCAGCAACACTAGAAGGGATGATGGGGCACTCTCCTCCCAGAAGTGTGTCTTCAAAAACATGGGGCATCCCATTTGTCCAGATATCGAATGTTGAAGGCTATCACTCAAGACTGGTAATCCCCTTACTTGACGGATTCTATCTAGAGCTACATCCGATTAAAGAATGAGTTTACTTTGCTGTCACCATGAGGAGGTTGAGGTTGAGGAAGGGGGTTGAGGAGGGAGGTTGAGGAGGGGGTTTAGAATGAGGAGGGGGGTTGAGGATGGGGTTGAGGATGTGGGGGTTGAGGTTGAGGAGGGGGGTTGGAGTTGAGGTTGAGGAGGGGGGTTGAGGAGGGAGGTTGAGGATGAGGAGGGGGGTTGAGGAGGGAGGTTGAGGATGAGGAGGGGAGTTGAGGAGGGAGGTTGAGGATGAGGAGGGAGGATGAGGAGGGTTGATTAGGAGGGAGGATTAGGAGGGAGGTTGAGGATGAGGAGGGGGGTTGAGGAGGGGGCTGAGGAGGGTGGTTTAGGATGAGGAGGGTGGTTTAGGATGAGGAGGGTGGTTTAAGATGAGGATGGGGGGTTGAGGATGAGGATGGGGAGTTGAGGATGGGGGGTTGAGGATGGGGGGTTGAGGATGGGGGTTGAGGATGAGGAGGGAGGTTGAAGAGGGGGTTGAGGATAAGGAGGGGGGTTGAGGAGGGGGTTGAGGATGAGGAGGGGGGTTGAGGTGGGAGGTTGAGAATGAGGAGGGGGGTTGAGGAGGGTGATAGGGAGGGGGGAAGAGACACAGGGAAGGGAGAGGGTGGAAGAGACACAGGGAAGGGAGAGGAGGGAAGAGACACAGGGGAGAGAGAGGGGGGCCACAAGAAAAGGGCACACAAGAGGGGGACACAGAGGGCACAAGAGGGACACAGGGGGCAGCACATTTCCCACCCTCAGCTTATACTCGAGTCACTAATTTTTCCCAGTATTTTGTGCTAAAATAGGTTCCTCGGCTTATACTCAGGTCGGCTTATACTCAAGTATATACGGTATCTATATATATTTCAACACAAAATATACACATCTTTATTTATTGAAGCTATAAATGCAATTGTCATATCTTTTTAATATCAAAATATATTAATAACTAAAAAACTATTTATTTATTAATATATCTAATGTTTCCTTGCTGCAGCCCAGTTACTGCACTTGTTATGGCTCTTCCCAGTCATTATAATATTCATGACATTCACATTTCCTATTGGCTCCTAAAGCCCTGTCTCATTTGTAAAGCTTGGTTTGGCTACTCCCTACAAAGAAATCAGGATTTATGGCTGTAGGCTGAGTGCCCTAACCTAGGGCAGCAAATGATTTACATTAGCGTAGAACTTAGGGAGGGGGAAAAGCTTCCAAAGCCATTTTACGGCAGTGCCCTAACTTAGGGCCCCATTCAATTGTAAACCCGCATTTGCCTCCAGCCCGGGCTACATTTTTTCTACGCATTTAGATGTGTTTAAATGTCTCTAACTTGCAATTGTCCTCTCACAGCCTCCACATGGAAACCAGAGGCGTGATCATATGATCTGACAATATTTAAGCAAGCCCGTAATTTACAAGCCCGTATTTTACTTTTTAAAAACACGCAATACTTCTTAGACACAGCCAATAGTTAATGAGACCGTCATCATGACGTCAATAAAACATGGAGTTCATACTTAAACTTCATTCAGAAACTACAAATGAATTACTGTTGAGAAGTAAATTTTGCAATCAGACTCGCAATCCAGCAATGTAGAAAAAAATAAAGTTAATTAAAGCAACTGTTCTCGTCCATGTGGGTTCCACAATATGTATTAACCCCTTAAGTCCTGGGATCCATTTCATACAAAAAAACTGAAAAAATGTATTGCATATTTGTGGGTTTGAGACTGCTGTGCAATTAATTTGAATGCATTTCTATGCCTTCCCATGGTTTTAAAGTACATTAGTGTATTTTAAATTGCTGATGCAGCTGTGATAAGTGTTTGAAAAAGCCCTTTCCAGTCCTTTTCAGTACTCATAACATTTTTGACGGACACATGATACATTTTATCAGACTTAATTTGCGAGCTAGAGCTACAGGTCTAATAGAATATTGATTTTGTGTAACTTTAATTATTTTGCACTCGTAAATCTTGAGGTTTGCTAAAACCAATTGAGTTCTATGGACAGTTTTGATGCTTTGGCTAGCCTATAGTGATTGGTGGTGGGTAACATGCAATTCGAATGCGGGTAGCTAAATGTAGCCAATTGAATATCTGTAACATTTACGATCTGCTTTACGAGTTCAAGTAATTGCAATTTGGATAATTGTATGTATTTTCATCTGTGGGAGCTTTTTTTTCTGTAATATTACACATGTATTCAATTGCTTTTGCTTGTAAATTAAGTATTTCACTCTGAAATACGTAAAATGCAAGGGCAGAATTATTTTTCTACTCGGAAAATTATACTAAACCCTGCATTTTACAAACATTCTTCATGTGACACATCCATAGGCCATGAAGATCTCAATATCGTATATATAAGTAAGTTGAGAAAAAATAAGCATCCGCATTTTGCGAGTAAATAAGTAAATTTTGCCCATAGAGCTAACCCTTTAAGACACAATGCATTACAGCATCTGTTTTAGTCCATGTGGATTTCCTGATATGTATAAAGCTTTTGAGTACTGTGTTCTATGTTACCCTGGATATTATATAATGATGCAAACAAAATACAAAAAAAATATATCATATTTTTAATTTGCACATATGTACCTATAGGACTGTTAAGCATTTAATTCTAATGCACTTACATGCTTTTATGTTATTTTAGTACTTTACTGTATATTTAATGGCTGCTGCATGTCTCAGAAAGGCTTTTAAATCCATTTGCAGGTGCTCTTCAGTGCACATAATTATATTACGAGTTACTAGTAGATTTAATTTGCAAATGTTCTGTAAAGTTGGAATTGAATTGCGAATTGGTGTAAACAGCTCATTTCACAGCTTCAGCTATGACAAATCAGCTGATTCTGGGAAATGTGCCATTAGGCTATTATGTAGGGCATTTGTTCTATACTGTTTTAGAGTTTTTCTTTTATTCTACCCCTAGATAGGTAACCTGGGAAATAAATGGGAAATAGTGCATTAAAGCACACTAGTCTTTTTGGAGGATATGACTGTTGTTTGTTGTGGTCAATGATTTTTTCTTCTTTGCAATATAGGTCTTTTTTTGTGCTTAGCTGCAGGGCTATAAGTCAGAAACAGGGCATTAACATAGGTTTGCCCTCAGGTAGGAGGATCTGTGACAATCAAAGGTTTCTCTCTCTGCATTCATTAATGTTAGCTATATACAGTTTATATGTCCTATAGATTGTGTTAATATAGTGAAAATCATATTAATTCACACAGCCAAAAAAAAGGGATTCAATGCTTTGAATATTTACCCCTTTGTACTAATGTTATTTGTATCATGAAAGCAAATGTGTTTTCATATTGTTGTCTATATATTACATTTTTGTCATCTACTATAATTGCTTTAATAAAATAATCTCCACTTTTAGCACAGCTGGCTTTAAACTGTGCAACACTATAATAAATCACACGGTTGGAATTATGTGCATATTACTGCTATTTTTAATATTATAAAAAGCTTAAAATATCTATAAATAGTGTTGCAGAAGGTAAAACTGACAATTTGATAGATTTACTAATTTTCACAGCATATTGCCATCTGCAGAACATACTTCAGGGATGCATAATACCCCCAAAAAAACAACAAAACAAAATAGCTACAAAACAACCATCCATATCATGAAAGTCAAAGGAAGTCTTTTATATATAGTAAGAATAAACATTGAGGTCAAGAACAACCTACTGTATGATTATAAATTATGAAAGACTAAAACCAAGATACCCAATTATAAATATAATCCTGGGTGTAGTTAATCCATAATAAACCAATTATTTATCAAGTTCTGTCTTTATGCTTTCAACAAACTCATACTACTGAAGAGTGACATGTAGTATACAATTAATTAGTATCTGCTATTGAGGATACATTTCCATTGTATACAATATAGGACATTACTTCCATTTATAAGGTTCACTTTTTAGTCTCATTTATAAAGTTTTGATAACTGAAAACAACATTTTGCATTTGAAGCCTTATTGGTTCTTGCTTGTAGCAGCATTTATTTTTTCAAACACATTAGATGACTAAAAAGATAACATATCTCCCTATTCTGTTTTATGTTTTTTTTCCATGGCTAACACAATATCAGCCATTAGAATGTTTTGTGTTTAACCCTTTCATTATTCTTCAGACATAACAACTACAAGTTGCATAATTTATACACCTAAACTGGCCATCAATAAGAATTTTGACATGGCATGACACACATTGTCTGTCTAGGGTAAACATTTTTAAATATTGTAGTTTAACCATGTAGCAATGCACCCTTGTTATATAATATGTTGTACAAAATATTACTTCAAACTACACACTGAGCTTACTCTTAACTGTAAAGTTACTCTACTACAACCTTGCTGCATCTACTATACTTTGTGGAATTTTGTTTGAAATAACTGTGTAAAAAACTCTGAGGGTCTTCCACGTTCCACCATCAAATCATATAAAAATCTATATAATAATCCTCGAGATTTGGTCAATTTCTATTTCATTAGCAATTGTCACCTACAATGTAAGATATCATAAGAGCAGGTTTTAAACTCCTTCTGTACCAGTTTATGTACTTACACCATATTTTTCTTATTGTGTATTCACTGTATTCCATTGCATTTCACAGCATAATATGTTGTAAAACTATAGATAAAGACAATCATTTTTAATATCTTTTGTTTATATCACAAATAGTGTCTTGGCAATGCCTTGTATTGTTTTATTAATAAAGATATGCTGAAAATGTGCCTTTCAAGTCAACTGAAACAGAATAATCTTTTTTTCTTATTGAGTTTATAAGTTACATTTTTCTTTGGAACATGGCATTACCTTGTGACTTTATTCTATTTATTAATCAATACTTTTTATTTGAGCATTGCAGTCAGTAGCATAATATTCAACATCTAACAGCTGTGTTTATGCTTGTAGTTAAATTGAAGAGCAAATAACTCAATTTTAGAAGTTAAAACCATTATAAAACTTGCTTGTTAATTAAATAAGTAATGTTTACAATTTGTCTGTTCTGTAAATCTGAAGATATGTTTTTTCCAGATCAATATAACTGTCTTATAATGCAAATGAAAATAAAGATATTTAATATCCTATAAAAACCTTGAATCATAAGATGACCTTTCAAACATTTTAACTGTTATTACTTTATAGAGCAAACTTCAGCAGAATATTAGTATAGATTAACCATTGTACCATATTTTTCAGATAGTTAAGTCTGAAAACATAGGCTAAAATCAATTAGAGTAATACATCACTAACCCCACAGAAAAAAAATGTATTTTAGGTTGGTTGACAATTCTTACAGTATGTGCTTAATATAACCCCAAAAATGTTGCATATGTTTGGTAGCTGTTAGTATGAGTAAAAAGTAATTCATATCTTTATAATTATGCAATAATTCATGAAAATAATTAAAAACCAGTTACTATTAAATTACCCCTTTCCTGTCTAGGATACATAAGAATTTTCAATATGAACCATTATTATAAAGGTTTTTGCTTAATAATAATATTACAAAAACAAGAAAATATTACAATTCTTGCAGTGTGTAACACCAAGATTAGTATAAAGGAAAAATATATTAACAATGGAAACTTTTATTAATATCAATAACTAATAGATAATGCTGCTTTACATATAGTAGTAAAATTCTTACCCCAGTGGGAATTCCTGTGGCTCACCATAACACACAGTATTGATACAAATAGTAGTCCACTTTAAACATCTACATATTATGGAGATGTTTAAAGGGGCATTATCTATTGGTTATTGAGATTAATAAAAGTTTCCATTGTTTATTTCTTTATTATAATAATAATAATAATAATAATAATAATAATAATAATAATAATAATATTATCTTCACCCATACACTGTTGGTAAGGGAAGCTAATTACCAATTTGTAATGTTAGCAAAAAGATCTTTATTTACGAGCTTGGAGCTACATTCCTTGGCCCACACACCTGAGAGAAAAAAAATATGGTCGACTAACAATACAAAATTACATTTTGAAAGATAAATATTTTTAGCAATAAAGCGATATTACTCTCCCTGATAGTTAGTAGTTTATAGGTTATAGTTACAAAATGATGGCTCCAAAAACAGTCATTTTACATTTTCTCCCTCACATCCGTTTTCATTTTAACACAATACTTAAGTAACCAGTTGGTTATATCATGAAATGAATCACTCTGAAGATTTTCCTTTTGTATGAAAAAATTCCATATGTACCTAAGGATTACACATTCAATTTTTCAATTCCTTTGTGCAGAAATATCTGCTTTTGTATGATAATGCTTCTGTTTGTTTTAAACATTAATAAATAAGGCTAAATAGGTTAAGGCTATTATGTTTCAATAACCAAGTCTTTGAAGTTTTGTTTCTTCTTTTATTTATGATTGATGCACATGTTTCATCTCTTTAATGTTGTTTTACAAAATATTTTTTTATCTATAGTCAGCAGCTTTCAATATAGCAAATTGCCTGGTGATTTTCTCCGTAAGTAATTACTTATTTATGATCATGTACTTTTCATGTGGCATTTGAAAACATAGGTTTTGAAGCAGGTCTTTTTAAGGGTCAGGTGCCCAGGGAAGATATTTTGTAAACATACAGATGAATTGGCAGCAACATATTTTAAGATATTTCAGATTTGTTTTATTAAGAAACATATAATAATACCATAAAAGTGGAATACAATTATCAGTAAAATGCATGATTTTCAGAAAATCAGACTGATTGTTAACATCAACCACATTTTAGTATCTCATATTTAATTCACTAAAAATGTCTATAAGCATAAAAGCCCATAGTAATTAATGTTGAAAACGTATTTCAGTCCATCAAGTTCAACCTTTTCAGATCTCCTCTGATCTGCAGTATGTGGATTAGTTATTCATTAACTAGTTGTTAATTCATTGTTAATTATTAATCAACTATTTTTGTTATTATTAATTAATCCAGAGGAAGGCAAACAGAAAAAAAAAAACAAGTGAAACTTAGCCAATCGTCTCAAAGGAAAAAAAAAAATTCCTTCCTGACCCCAGATACTGACGATTGGCTTTCTCTCTGGATTAATACTCCCTCTCTAATTATTCAGGATAACCCTGAATTCCCTTTTTAATTAGAAATAAATCCAGTCCCCTCTTTAAGTTATCTATCGAATACGCTGTCACCATGTCCTCTGGCAGAGAATCCCACAGATTAACCACCCTTACTGTGAAGAACCCTTTTCCTTCTTTAAGGTGGAATCTTTTTACTTCTAACCTCAAGGGATGTCCTCTGGTCAGTTGAAAACCTCTTGGCACAAAAAGCTCCCTTGACAAATCTTTATACTCACCCTGGATGTATTTATATAAGGTAATCATATCTCCTCTTAGACTCCTATTTTCTAGAGAAAATAAGCTTAATTTGGTTAGTCTTTCTTCATAACTTAGCCTCTCCATTCCCCTTGTTAGCTTTGTTGCCCTCCTCTGTACCTTTTCCAGCTCTAAAATGTCCTTTTTTATGAAATGGTGCCCAAACTTGTACTCCATATTCCAAGAGAGGGCATACTAGAGATTTGTATAGTGGCAGAATTGTATTTGCTTCCCTTGCTTCTATACCCTTCTTAATACATGCTAATATTTTATTTGCCTTTGTAGCTGCTGCTTGGCTTTGAGCACTGTTACCTAGGTGGTTGTCCACAAGCACTCCCAAATCCCTTTCAATATCTGATACCCCTAGATTTTCTCTATTAAGATTATAAATTGCATGGCTATTTTTCCTTACCAGATGCATAACTTTACATTTATTTATATTAAATCTCATCTGCCATTTAGATGCCCATTCCTCAATTTTATGTAAATCCATTTGTAGGGAAAGCACATTATTATCTGATTTAATTACCTTGCACAACTTTATGTCATCAGCAAAAATGGAGACACTATTTTCCAGTCCCACCTCTAAGTCATTAATAAATATGTTAAAAAGAAGAGGACCTAATACTGAACCCTGAGGAACCCCATTGACCACATTAGTCCAATCGGAGTATGTTCCATTTACAACAACCCTTTGCTTCCTGTCTTTTAACCAGCTCTCAATCCATGAGCAGATATTTACTGCAATTCCTGTATCAAAAGCCTTTGCAAAATCCAAAAAGACTACATCCACTGTATTGCCTTGATCCAGGTTCCTACTAACCTCCCCATAGAAACGAATTAGATTTGTTTGACATGACCTATCCCTCATAAATCTATGTTGACTCCTACTTATAATCCTGTTCAAATAGACATATTCTTGTATATTATCCCTTATTAACCCTTCTAAAAGCTTCCCTACTACAGAAGTGAAGCTCACTGGTCTATAATTCCCCGGATTTGCTCTTGCTCCCTTTTTAAATATAGGTATCACATCTGCTTTTCTCCAGTCGTCTGGTAAAGACCGTGTGTTGAGTGAATCTTGAAAAATTTAATATAATGGTTTGGCTATTACAGAACCCAGTTCCCACAGTACCCTTGGATGTATTCCATCAGGACCCAGGGCTTTATTAACATTTATTTTTTCCAACCTCTTTTGGATTACTATCTGCGTTAACCAATTATTCGGCAAAGGTATTGTAGCCCCATTATGTTGCAGTGTCCCAACCACTGGTACCTCCCTTGTGTATACTGAAGAAAAGAATCTATTTAGCTCATCTGCCTTTTCCTGGTCACTAATTATCAGATGGCCTGTGTCCTGTTCAATCAATTAATTGTTTTTGACTCTCTGTGACCCCATGGATCACAGCATGCCAGGCACATCTTATGCCTGGGTGTGCTATGCCATTTGTTTTAATGGCAAAGATACTGGAATGGGTTGCCAGTTCCTTCTCCAGCTGATGGCAATTTGTCTGACCTCTCTGCTATGATCTGCCCATCATGGATGACCCTACACGGTATCGATCACAGCTTCATTGAAGTACACAAGCCCCTTCACCACGACAAGATAGAGATCCAGAAGGGGTATATTGCTTAGCTATATATTAAAAATAATAACAACTATATTTGAGCAAAACTTGATTTGATGCTTGAGTTCCGGATAATCCGGAGTTTACTGTATATATTATATAATTATATATATAATTTTTAGTTATTTGGGGGGGTAGAGCCATTGAGAATTTAAGCAGAGAAATAAAAAACTAAAAAACTTTTTGAGGGGCACTGCAGCAATGGGGCCCCCATTGCACCAGGTTCAACGGTGGTAGATACGCCCTTGCTTCCTGTCCTGAGACTAGATTTGAATTATCTCCTCTAGAGCCTCACCCCTAGGCCTTTTACAGTTGAGTAGCTTGCTTTACCAGGGGGATAAAGAGGCACTATCTCTCTGTAGATATACATTTTTTACATATACATTTATGTACCGGTATTAAAATCGAAAAAATAAAAAACAAGAGAGCGCACGCCACTCCCTAGTGTGGATCAATAAACTCTTTAATATAACAATATTTTCATGATAAATGCACACTCACATTTAAAACCCTCTAGGACAAGATGTATTTTATATACACATATAGGTGGAAATCACACCTTCCATATGTCCTGTAGTCACATTCAGTTTCATATAGATCTTTCCATTATATACTCAATGCAGAAAGTATTATTATTATTACCCCGTATTCTCAGTATCCACCAGTTACACACTATAGGTATCACAGTTTACTTTTGGAGTTTTGTAGTACTCCTGTCTCCAGTCCACCTTCTTTGGAGGTTATTAGGCCTCAATGTAAGGAGACTCGGACCAGTTGTTGTGTTTTCCAAGTGGAATATGTATGTGGACTATGAGTCTGAACGGACGGTTCATGCACAGCATGAAATATATGCACTCAGGTATGTAAATGCATAAATCAAAGCATTACACATGTCCAGAAAAAAATAATAATAAACAAAACACTTAGATATGCATAAAAACTCTCATGAGATAAAAAAAAAAATTGACACAGAACTGTGTCTAACTGTACCAGATGCGTTTCAACCTTTTTCTCAGGTCTTTCTCAATGGTAAACTTAAAATCCTCAATAATAGTGCACTAAAATTAAAATCGAGCTATGTATAATTATTCTATTCTTGGAAAAAAATCTATGAGATAAACACCTAGTATTAGACACATTATTTCGTTTATATCAAGAGCAAGAGCTGGACAAACCAACTAAAAAAACAAAAGAAAATATAATTCTATTTCTAAAGAGCAAATTAGAGCAGACTTTTAGTGTACATAACAAATCTCTTCTGCTGAGATAAATATGTTTAGTCTGAAATTAATCAATAAACAAAAACATATTTGTATAATCCACGAATTGCTTCAATTTCTTTTTGCCAAAGATTCACAAAGATCTTCAGAGACCTCCTGGCCACCCAGTTGTCTCAGGGAATGACTCTTTGTGTGAAAAAGTAAGCCGGTACATAGACTTGAGACTACATGGTCATATGTATAATCTTCGGTCATATGTAAAAGATACTATGCATGTACTAAAGATATTGAATGATCTTAACCGCACAGAAGACTTCTTTTTGGTCTTGCTCGGTGTGGAGTCATTATATACCCAAGGCTGTGAAGTGGTCAAGTACTTTCTGAATAAAAATACAACCTACAGCCAGGAATTGATCAATTTCATTATCACTATGTGTAAATTCATTTTTACACATCATTTCTTCCTCTTTGGAATTCAGTTCCTTTTACAATTGCAAGGTACAGCTATGGGGACAGACTGTGCCCCTACCTACCCAACCTATTTTTAGGTTGGTGGGAGGAGACTATTGATTTTTCTGATTTTCTAAGTTAGTACTCTAAACATGTAAAGTACTTGAATGCAGTACATATATGATGTGCTCTTTTTATGGACTGGCTCTTATCAAAAATTGGAGGAATTCATAGATTTATTAAATGACAACAACTTGAATATAAACATGACAAAGAACTTTCAGCTTCAATCGATTGAATTCTTAGATATCAAGATTTAAAAAAACAGCATGGTAGGTTTTGATACCACTCTATTTCATAATGTTACTGCAAATAATAGTATCCTAAGAGCAGAAAGTGCACATCCAGCAGATATGATAGAGAATTTACCCAAAGGGGAATATATGAGAATTAGAAGGAACTGCTCAAATTCCAATTCCTTTAAATAAGAAGCAGACAATTTGAAAGCAAGATTTCTTCTAAAAAAAAAACTTTACAAAGAGTTTATAATTTCTGTAAAAGTTTAGAAAGAAAAGAAAGACCTCCTAACACCTTGTACGAGATCTGAACAAACTGACTTATGCTTCATCAGCACTTACAACAGTAAAACATACAGAGTCAAAACGATTATATTGAAATATTGGCGCATTTTGAAATCTTCTTAAGAAGTTAATTCCAGATGAGCCTCTGTTTGGTTTCCGGCGGGGAAGGAATTTGAGAGACAAGCTAGTTTCAAGATATTTTAAGGAGAAGATATCAGCACCCTTATTTAAAGGATCGGTCACTTGTGGACATTGTACAAAATGCATACATATGAAAAAAAACAGATGGGTTGTGGAGCGTTTTGGAAATAAGCAATATATTAATTATTACATAAACTGTAAGACGGACTTTGTAATATATTGCATTACATGCCCTTGTAATATTAAATATATCGGGCTATCTACTAGACCCTTAAGATGAAGGATAGCAGAACACAAGAGCACAATCAGGAATGCAGAGAGAGATACAAATAACCATAAACAGATTACATCAGTAGCAAGACATTTCATGGATTATCACCATGGAAATCCATGTTTTTTTGAACTGTTGAGGTGGAGACAAGGAGAACATCCTTTATTAGAAAGAAACTAGATGGATCTACTTGATGAATTCAGTTTTTCCTAATGGCATGAATGAGCACAATAGTCTTGTCTCCTTTTTATAATCATATGTCTGGCTTTACCGATACAAATTTTCTCCTTCACCATACTAACAGCTTTTTTAAAAGTGAAGACCGTAGCGGCATCGGCAAGCCTGCAAAGACTGCGGGCTTGAAAAATGGCTGCGTTACAGACCATGGTGCCAGTTATGGGCCAGAAATGCATTCTTGCGTACGTTGGATGTGTGGCTGTGAACATGATACATTATTCAAACCTATACTTACGGGTTTAGATGGAGCCAATGGCAAATGAGATTGTCATCATTACGTCACTGGAAAATGGAGGTTAGATTTCAAAGCCTTATGGGTCTCAAATACGAGTTTCGGTAGGACCCCCATTAAAGAAATAATGCAATATTAATAAATCAGTAAATATGATATTCAAGTCCATGCGAGTTCCATTATATGTATTAACACAGAAATGAAACATAAAATAATGTATTTTATATTGCAGATTTGTGAACTTGAGAATGTTGTGCTATTGATTTTAATACCTAACATCACTTCCCTTCAATTATAAGTACACTAGTGTGTGTATATTTGCATTTACAGTGCTACGGATAGGACTTTGACCCTCTTGCGGGTCCTCTCTTATACCCGTTGGCTTTTTGGCTCTATTTGTGGGTTACAGGGTTGAACGCCACTGGATTCGTAGCAATTTAATAGAGATTTCCGACTGTAACAGTTATGGGCTTGACAGAACAAAGGATTTGTGGCCGCGGAGTTCAGATTTCGACATCCCGTAGGGTTTTTTCTCCCTTAACCCGCAAGTCATTAGCGGGTTGCTTTCTCTGTACACCTCATGTAATTTGTCATATTTTCTCACCAATAAGTAATAAATCAGTAAACCAATAAAAATATATTATTTATTATTACATCCAATTTGTATATTTTTTTCTCTCAACAAATAATGAACAATATCTTCATATTAAACAGTCGACATTTTATTATTTTTTAATATACATGTCTATCATAAAAATGTACCATGAATATTTTTAACTCATCTTATTTAGTTTATTTATATACAATAAGAATACACATTTTCTTTATGCCAAACCAATTTAAATTTACAGACAAATACATGTCCTGAACTCCCAAATCTAATAACTATCATTAAATCTCAAATATAATATTAACACATTGAAAATATATTTAAAAAATTCCATTACAAATATTATGTAAATTTACAGACCAGTTTAACACATGTTTTTTTTAAATTACAGAACATCCTCATATACATTTTTTTAGTAAATACTCTCCCATCCCGCAATAGTTCATTTTGACTTTCTGTTTTTTGATAAAGACGTTAATCTCTAATGGATTTTTGCATCTCGAAAGTGCCACATAGAGTTGTCCATGGGCAAATACTGGTTCCACCAGAAACAGGCAAACAGACTGACAAGTTTGACCTTATGATTTATTGATGGTCATGGCAAGTGCCATTATGATTGGAAATTGTCTTCTTTGAAGGACAAAAGGCAAGCCACTCTCACTTGGAGCCAAATATATTCTTGGAATGAAAACTCTTTTGCCTTTATGGGTACCATTCAGAATTTCAGCATGTATGAAGTGATCTTTTAAATCCTGAACAGATAATCTGGTCCCATTACAAAGTCCTTTTTGGGTTCATATTTCTCAGTAACATCACAACTGCCACTTTTTTGAGCTGCAAAATATGCAGTGGCATTCCAGAGGGAGTTAATGAATTTATAAATTCAGTTGCAAACTTTTCACACGTTTGTTATCAGCTAATACAGAATCTGCACTGTAATACGTTTTTTTTTCTTCCATCTAATAATTCCAAAATGTTATTATTCAGAAGCAATGCCTCTTTATTTTTTGCTGTTAATATTACTTTGTTTTTTGTTTTTTTTATATTTATTTATAAATTTTGTTACATTACACACAAAAAAAACATATATTCGAAGTATACCAATTCTGACACACAGGTCAGCAAAAGTCTAAAAAAAAACAAAAAAAAACAATACAACACAAACATCACATAAACAAATCATATACCTCCAGCATGAGGAAAGCACTCCGGAGAGAGAAGAGAGGAAGAGACATTTTGCTGAGCTCAAACCTTCGCTTGTGAAGAGACTTTTTTTCCCATAGGGCCCATTTAGCTCCTATCTTTGGGCCTATCTTAATATTACTTAAACCACATTCTAAGAGGTGAACATATTCCAATCTTTCTAGAAGTTCCGTCCAAGATTGGCATACTTTATTTTTCCATCTAGAAACTACAAAGCTATACTTTTAACTGAGGTTGAAAAATCATCTGGGAAAAAATGTAAGATCACCAATTCTGGTGCCGGAGTTATTACCTTTTCTCAGATCTTTGATAAGTGTTTAAAACTCTACGACCCGAAATTCTGTATTAGTGGACAACTCCACCACATATGAAAGTGCGAACCATTCTGCCACAACCTTTCCAGCAGTTCTTTTGTTCCTCTGAGTTGTTTAACTGTCCCAATTTAATTGGAGTTATGTACCATCTGTTGATAATTTTAAACTGAATTTCTCTATATGTTAAATTTTTAATAAATCTAGCCATTAGAGAAAAGGATGAGTGCCATTTTTCAATAGGCCAAGAATTATCTATATCATTTTCCCATAACCTCCAATTAAAGGGTTTCTAGAGTTGGTATTGTTTCTTAAAGATTTTATTGTATTTAGACACAAGGTGCTTTTTAACTTTAGAAGAGATTAAAATTTCAAAATCCGTCAGCCTCCTTGTCTCCTCCATATAGAAAGGGGATGAAACCAATAGTTTCCGTAATTTAATATATTGTAGCCAATTATCTAAGGAGATTGGCTAACTATTAATAAGTTCTTGGAACTCCATTAACTTTTTATCCCCATATATATCTTTCAGACATAGGGCTCCTTTTCTCACTAACATCCTAAGTAGGCTAGAATCAAATAATTTGGCCAATTAGGCCAAAGGCGTAATCGGGCTGGGTAGGGGCATTAGAGAGAACCAAGCATTAAATTTACACCACCACCTATGATTTCTTAATGTAAGACTTCCTCGTACTTTACTATCCTTAAACTCCCCCTCTGTGGAAAACAGTAAAAGGTTTAGATCCCCAGATTCTAAGTCGAAGTGCTCAATTTGAGACCAATTAGATTGGTCAGGTGACTGAGTCCATAGTACTAGCTGGGACATTTGTATGGCTTGTTGGTATCTTTTAATCCACGGGTATCCGACTTGCATAACAAATAAGTAATTTTTGGGAGAATGCCCATTTTTACCGCCTCTAAGCGTCCAGACCAAGACCTAATATTATTTCCCCAATCTTGTAGAGTTTAAATTGACATAAAGATCAATACCCAAATGCTGAATCTTATTCTGCCATTTATATTGGTATTTACCATTCAAATCCTCTATTTCAGCCAAGGATAGATTAATAGGCAGTGCTTCGGATTTCATGAGATTAATTTTGTAATTAGATCTTGCGCTAAATTCTTCAATGATTTTGTGAAGGAAATCCAAAGAACTAGATGGATTCTCCACTGCTATTACCATATTGTCTGGAAAGAGAGATGTTTTATGTATACTTGAGCCTATCTTAATACCCTTGATATTTTTTGAGCTTCTAATCGATTGAACCAATGGTTCAATTAATAAAGCAAATAAAACTGGGAAGAGCGGGCATCCTTGCCGAGTTCCATTTGAAATAGCAAATTTCTCTGAAAGAAAAACTAAGCCCCTTACAGATGAGGATGGAGACCCATACAATGCACCAATGGCTTTAAGGCCAAAATCAGCCAGACCAAACTTTTCCAGCGTTAATTCCATGTATCTCCACCCGACTCTGTCAAAAGCTTTCTCTGCATCCAATGAGACAAACACTGCCGGAGTGCCCTTTTTATTAAGGAATTCAATCAAATTCAATAATCTTCTAATATTTGAGGTTCCCTGTCTCTCAACTATAAAACCCATTTGGTCTGTTTCAATTAGAGAGTTAATTATTTTGTTCAACCTCAAATATCTTTGAATAGATTTTTATTTCATTATTCAATAAAGATATAGGTCTAAAATGTTTACATTCTAATATTTCAGAATCTATCTTTGGGATGTTCACTATAACAGCTTCTAACATTTCACTAGGAGCTCTACCTTCCTTTTTTATCTCATTGAACATATTCACTATTTCCCTCACTATTTCTCTATGAAACATTTTATAGTAGTGGTTATTAAAACCATCCGGGCCAGGTGAAGAGTCAGTCTTCAAATCGCAAATAACCCTGTCGACTTCTTCTTCAGTAATTTCCCTATTTAGCAAATTTAAATCTTCCTTTGATACTTTAGGAAGATTAATTTTTGCTAAAAAATTTCAGAGTCACTCTTTTTTCATTATTTGCTTCCAAATTGTATAATGCGGAATAATAATCTTTAAAGATTTGTACTATATTCTCTGGATTTGAAATTATTTTATCCCCAAGTTTAATTTTATCCAGACGTTTATTTGTACCACTTGGCTTAATCCTATATGCAAAATGTTTACCTGCTCTGTTCCCCCAAAAATAGAATCCCTGCAAAAATGTAAATCTTGCGTCATCCATTTTTTTTGTTCAATTTTTTAATTGAGCCCTGTAGTGCCTTAATTTCCTCCAGAGCCTTTTTATCAAGGTTTTGTTTATGTTTTCTATCCAATTTAGCCAGATCTATATACATCTCCCACAACGTTCTCCCTCTATCTTTTAGCAAATACGATTTTGCTTTTATAAAAAATCCATCTGATATAAGCCTTATGAGCCAACCACAGGGTTACACTGGAGTTAACTGAATATCTATTCTCTTCAAAGACTTGATTGATTGATTTTTTAATGTTATTACTTACATGTTCAGCTTTTAAGATGTAGGGATCTACAGCCTTATTAAATTGCGATTCTGTAAATTTAAAATGGCTCTATTTAAGCACACAGCATATTTTATTTACAGAAGTTTTTAGTTAGTGAAGACCTGGCTTTTGGACAGAAGATCACTAACTAAAAACTTCTGTAAAAAAAATATGCTATGTGCTTAAATAGAGCCCTTTTAAACTTAACCGAATCGCAATTTAATTTAAGACTGCTAGTCTCCATGGGCAATGTTTCTTGCTTCTAACATCTCCTTTACAGCTGATCGATACCATACCATGGTCTGATCTTAAGATCGGTTTAATATCGCCGAAGTCTAGATATTTAAAGTTCAAATCATAGAGAAAACAAAATCAAGCCTGGCATTAGAAGCATATCTATGTGAATAATATGTATAGTCCCTTTCTTCCGGATGAAAAGTCCTCCATGTGTCAAAAAGATTATACTTGCTAATTAGTTCATAAAATTGTTTAGCTTTACGGGTAAGGGCAGGATCTATACAAGAGCCCTTAGGGAGTTTATTGTCTTCTACTGGGTTCAGACACATATTAAAATCCTCACAAACTAAGGGCCCTATTAAATTCTCCCTCGTAGTTCTCTCGGTGCTCGCAAAAGGCAGTTTTCCTGCTGTTTGCGAGAACCGAATCTCTCGCAGCCTGCTTTACGATATGACTGCGAGAAAATGGCCGAGAATAGGCTCCGAGAGAGCTACGTAGCCTTAAATCTATGCACGAGTCTCGCATATCGTAAGAATCCCTACGTGGACAAAAAGTCCACGCAAGGGATCCGAAAGCCTCTACGTGCTGCCTCGGAACAGCCCGAGACAGCAGTGTGAGGCTCCCCCCTGCACCCTATACACATCCCCATGCTGCAGGGGTCTCTATCAGGACCCCTGCAGCACCCCCACATTAACCCCTTGCAGCGGGGGTCCCCGATCTGCATAGATCAGGCCCCCCGCTGCATTTCAAACTTTTAAATTCCCCGCTGCGGCTCCTTAAAGGGACCGCGGCACACTATTACCTAATCCCGGCCGCGGCACTTAAAATTAACCCCCCTCTATGCTGGGGGTCCCCATCGGGACCCCCGAAGTGTCCCCACATAAACACATTGCAGGGGGGGCCCCGATCTGCATAGATCAAGCCCCCCGCTGCATTTCAAACTTTTAAATTCCCCGCCGCGGCTCCTTAAAGGGACCGCGGCACACTATTACCCAATCCCGGCCGCGGCACTTAAAATTAACCCCCCTCTATGCTGGGGGTCCCCATCGGGACCCCCGAAGTGTCCCCACATAAACCCATTGTAGGGGGGGGCCCCGATCTGCATAGATCAGGCCCCCCGCTGCATTTCAAACTTTTAAATTCCCCGCCGCGGCTCCTTAAAGGGACCGCGGCACACTATTACCCAATCCCGGCCGTGGCACTTAAAATTAACCCCCCTCTATGCTGGGGGTCCCCATCGGGACCCCCGAAGTGTCCCCACATAAACCCATTGCAGGGGGGGGCCCCGATCGGCACCGATCGTGACCCTGCTGCAATTCAATTTTAAATTTCCCGCCTCGCGGGTCCTCAAAGGACCGTAAAGGTCCTGAAAGGACTCGCACTAAAAATATTAACCCCAGGCAACTATAATTACCCCATTAACTCATGATGGTCAATCCAGACCACCATAAGGCCTAAATTAACCCATTAACTCATGATGGTCAATACAGACCACCATAAGGCCTAAATTAAACAATTAACTCATGATGGTCAATACAGACCACCATAAGGCCTAAATTAACCCATTAACTCATGATGGTCAATACAGACCACCATAAGGCCTAAATTAACCCATTAACTCATGATGGTCAATACAGACCACCATAAGGCCTAAATTAACCCATTAACTCATGATGGTCAATCCAGACCACCATAAGGCCTAAATTAACCCATTAACTCATGATGGTCAATCCAGACCACCATAAGGCCTAAATTAACCCATTAACTCATGATGGTCAATCCAGACCACCATAAGGCCTAAATTAACCCATTAACTCATGGTGGTCAATACAGACCACCATAAGGCTCTATTTAACCCCATCAGTCCCATAAGGGTATATTATTACCATTATGGGCCTGTTACAACCCAACATTAACCACATAAGTGCCATGATGGTCCTCAAGGACCATCATGACACTAACTACAAACACTACACTATAACCCCCAATAAACCATTTAATCTAAACTAACCCCCCTCTACACTAATCTATTAACACTTACACTACCTACCTACACTACCTACCCCCTAATAAACCTCCCCAACACTCTAATTACAAAAAACAAAAAACCTACAGCACAGAAAACAAAAAACCTACAGTACAAAAAACAAAAAAACCTACAGTACAGAAAAAAACAAACAAATTACAACCCCACCCCCCACTACAGAAAACAAAAAAATACATTACAACCCCACCCCCCACTACAGAAAATAAAAAAATTACACACCTGAAAAGGAAAGACAGATAAACACAATACAATACATACATATAATACATTACATACATTACATACAATACATGACATTACATATATTACATATAATACATTACATACAATACATGACATTACATATAATATATTAAATATAATATATTACATATAATATATTACATATAATATATTACATATAGTCCAAATCAAATACCCCCTATCTATCTAACATACAATCTATTTAATTTAAAATAAATCCTAACTATATCAAATACATCCCCCTATCTATCTAATATACAAAAAATCCTAACTACATACACAGACCCTTATTCTAAAATAAAATAAAATAATTACAGTCCTAACTACATACACAGACCCTAATTCTAAGCTAAAATCAATAAATTAAGACCACTTACCTTTAAGATGTTGCTTCAGATCACTAACCTATGGGTCAAACAAAAAATAAAAATTAGTACAAAACATTAACATCAAATAAATAAACATTCTATACATTCTAAATATTCAACTCACCTTTACAGCATGTCCAGTCACTGTTTAGCTCTTCCGGCGCGGCCCTGTTAAAAAAAAAACACAATACATGAATACATGAATACAATATATAAACAATAAATAAAATACACAAATAAACATCTAAATATACATTTAACTTACCTCCCCGCGATGGGCAGACCTCCCCGACGCTAATGAACCTCCCGGAGTCGTTTCCGGGAGGAAATTGGCATTGTCGGCTTGTGATTGGCTGAAAAAGCTGTCAGCCAATCAAAAGTCATCAATGTAGGAGCCAATCAGGATGCGCAGATGTCTTCTACCAATCACTCCGTGGGGGTGTATCCCATAGTGATTGGCTGAAGGCATCTGAGCGTTGTGATTGGTTCCCAGAAAGATAGACAAGTGTTTTAGCCAATCAGGGTGGGATATTGGGGTGTATCCCATCCTGATTGGCTCACACATTGACGACTTTTGATTGGCTGAAATTGATAGACAGCTTTTTCAGCCAATCACAAGCTGACAATGCCAATTTCCTCCCGGAAACGACTCCGGGAGGTTCATTAGCGTCGGGGAGGTCTGCCAGTGCAGACCTCCGTTAGTTTTTTTTCTTTTTTTTTTTTAGAGCGCGGATGGTTCCGCGGCCCAGCCGGGGCTGAAGGAGAGAAGGCCGGGGACATCGCGGGAGGTAAGTTAAATGTATATTTAGATGTTTATTTGTGTATTTTATTTATTGTTTATATATTGTATTCATGTATTCATGTATTGTGTTTTTTTTTTAACAGGGCCGCGCCGGAAGAGCTAAACAGTGACTGGACATGCTGTAAAGGTGAGTTGAATATGTAGAATGTATATAATGTTTATTTATTTGATGTTAATGTTTTGTACTAATTTTTCTTTTTGTTTGACCCATAGGTTAGTGATCTGAAGCAACATCTTAAAGGTAAGTGGTCTTAATTTATTGATTTTAGCTTAGAATTAGGATCTATGTATGTAGTTAGGACTGTAATTATTTTATTTTATTTTAGAATAAGGGTCTGTGTATGTAGTTAGGATTTTTTGTATATTAGATAGATAGGGGGATGTATTTGATATAGTTAGGATTTATTTTAAATTAAATAGATTGTATGTTAGATAGATAGGGGGTATTTGATTAGGACTATATGTAATATATTATATGTAATATATTATATGTAATATATTATATGTAATGTATGTAATGTCATGTATTGTATGTAATGTATGTAATGTATTATATGTAATATATTATATGTAATATATTATATGTAATGTATGTAATGTCATGTATTGTATGTAATGTATGTAATGTATTATATGTAATATATTATATGTAATGTCATGTAATGTATGTAATGTATTATATGTAATATATTACATGTAATATATTATATGTAATATATTATATGTAATGTGATGTATTGTATGTAATGTATGTAATGTATTATATGTATGTATTGTATTGAGTTTATCTGTCTTTCCTTTTCAGGTGTGTAATTTTTTTATTTTCTGTACTGTAGGTTTTTTTGTTTTTTGTACTGTAGGTTTTTTGTTTTCTGTGCTGTAGGTTTTTTGTTTTTTGTAATTAGAGTGTTGGGGAGGTTTATTAGGGGGTAGGTAGTGTAGGTAGGTATTGTAAGTGTTAATAGATTAGTGTAGAGGGGGGTTAGTTTAGATTAAATGGTTTATTGGGGGTTATAGTGTAGTGTTTGTAGTTAGTGTCATGATGGTCCTTGAGGACCATCATGGCACTTATGTGGTTAATGTTTGGTTGTAACAGGCCCATAATGGTAATAATATACCCTTATGGGACTGATGGGGTTAAATAGAGCCTTATGGTGGTCTGTATTGACCACCATGAGTTAATGGGTTAATTTAGGCCTTATGGTGGTCTGGATTGACCATCATGAGTTAATGGGTTAATTTAGGCCTTATGGTGGTCTGGATTGACCATCATGAGTTAATGGGTTAATTTAGGCCTTATGGTGGTCTGGATTGACCATCATGAGTTAATGGGTTAATTTAGGCCTTATGGTGGTCTGTATTGACCATCATGAGTTAATGGGTTAATTTAGGCCTTATGGTGGTCTGGATTGACCATCATGAGTTAATGGGTTAATTTAGGCCTTATGGTGGTCTGTATTGACCATCATGAGTTAATGGGTTAATTTAGGCCTTATGGTGGTCTGGATTGACCATCATGAGTTAATGGGGTAATTATAGTTGCCTGGGGTTAATATTTTTAGTGCGAGTCCTTTCAGGACCTTTACGGTCCTTTGAGGACCCGCGAGGCGGGAAATTTAAAATTGAATTGCAGCAGGGTCACGATCGGTGCCGATCGGGGCCCCCCGCTGCAGGGGGTTTATATGGGGACACTTCGGGGGTCCCGATGGGGACCCCCAGCATAGAGGGGGGTTAATTTTAAGTCCCGCGGCCGGGATTGGGTAATAGTGTGCCGCGGCCCCTTTAAGGAGCCGCGGCGGGGAATTTAAAAGTTTTAAATGCAGCGGAGGGCCTGATCTATGCAGATCGGGGACCCCCGCTGCAAGGGGTTAATGTGTGGGGGCTGCGGGGGTTCCTATGGACCCCTGCAGCAAGGTGTTCATGTGAGGACACTTCGGGGGTCCCCACGGGGACCCCCGCATTGAGGGGGGGTTAATTTTAGGTGCGGGGGGGGGTATTCGGAGTACCCCCCCGGCAGGGCTTATGTGGGGGACTGCCGCGGAGGTCCCTTTTAGGACCCCCGCAGCAATCGATGAGGAGTGGGAGCCTGCGATATCATCTCGCAGGCTGTCACTCCTCATGTACATTTACGCAGTGTAGATACGTACTGCCCTGCTGCGTAGCTCATACGTTGCTCGCAGCAGGGCTAATTTAATAGCATTGTAAGTTAGAGAAACTTTGCAGTACGTAGGGCTTAAGTAGAAGCCTCTTATTTACGAGGCTGGAATTTAATAGGGCCCAAAGTTAGTAAGCCGTAAAAATATTTTCTCAGCTTCATTAGCGTCCTTCTTAAGAAAGTCACTTGTTCTTTATTGGGCGCGTTTATGTTCAAAATGGTATGTTTTACGCTGTTAATCCATCCTGACCATAATATGTATCTACCTTCACTATCTAGATCCAGAAATTCTTCTTTCAAATTTATTTTTTTATTAAAAAAGATTGCTGTTCCTCTAGTTTTTTTTCTAAACATAGAAGATCCACCACATACATAGTATGTATCATTAAATAGTGGTGCCTTATCCCTAGCCCAGTGGGTCTCCTGTATACATATAATGTCTGCTTTTTCAGCTCTAAACATCTTAAAAAAGGCGTGTCTTTTCCCTGGTACATTCAGGCCCTGGGCATTTTGACTAATCAGTTTGAGCCTATGCATCTTCTAACCAATGTCCAAATTCCCTGTATAGTTGCTCTCCTCTCAACTCTTACCGCTTCTCCCCATGCTGGTTACAATCAATAAAAGCCTTTACACAAAACATATTCATATACAAAAACACAAAAAACAGTAAACACACAAAATCACCCTCCTTGCCTGGCCTGTCCAACTTCAAAAAGTTAGACAGCATGCCCAGCTATAAGGGTGCAAACCTTCTTTTCTTCTCCCCTTTTCTTAAAAACAAAAAGAGAAAAAAAATGTTCCAACATGGACATGGTGGCAAAAATCTAGCAGAGAGTATTATTCCTCTCTCCCTCTCTCCCTTCTCTTCCCCCATCCTATCTTTCATATGTTCCTTAAACTCTAAGTTCCCCATTACTCCTTTTTTTTCTTTCCTTTTTCTCCTTCCCTTTTTTATTCCCTTTTCTTTTCCCTTTTTTTCTTTTAGATAAAAAAAATTGAACTTAAGGCTGTAATGTAACAAAATAGGTAAGGGGGAGTGAATACCTTTGCAAAGGTAAAGGGGCCGTGAATACTTTTGCAAAGCACTGTATGAGAACTATAACTGACCCTTACACATTGGTTATGAAAGTTTCAGCCAGGAAATAACTTCCGCCCTTTTATTAGATGTTATATTTATACAACACAGGCTGGTCAATCAGAGTAAGCCCCATCCCTGGGTACATAGAGGGGAGACTCTAGTGATGTCAGACTCTCTTCAGTGTGTCATGGAGATAATTACTCAAGTACCCTTATCTGGTGATGAACTCCCCGTGGTCCTATCTTGTTTTGTGTTTGCCACTGTTGAGCGCCGCTGCCTACTCTTTGAATGCGTGCACGCTCGCATTGCCATCTAGTTGTGTAAATTAGCTCCTACGCCCGCACCATTTGTTGTAAGTGGTTAGGGTGTCAGGGTTAGGAGGTGAGGATTAGGGCTAGGAGGTTAGTTTTATAGGTTTAGGTGGTTAGGTTTAGAGGGTTAGGGGGTTGGGGTTCATTTGAATGTGTTTTTACTCTAAAGGAGCAGATTACCAGATGGTCTACTACCTAATTTTCATCACTAGATGCCGACGCAAACGTTCACTCGTTCTAAGCAAACGTTCACTCGTTCGAAAAGTCAGCGGTGGTGCCCTTCAACAGTGGGAGCACAGAACAGGACAGGTCCCCCCTGTGTGTAGGGACATCTGGCTCTGTGATCTAACCCCGATCCAACTGTAATGCATTCCTGGATATCACACTAACCTGGAGATATGGGATGCATCTGTCCAGCCTCCATTCTAATTCACCCTACTGGCCTTGCTGTTGGCATTGCTGTGTTCTTGAACTGTGTGTACAAGGATTATCTATGAGACTATGCTCTTGGGCGTTGGCCGATGCAATAGCCTGCAGAATATCTGATATGCTTTTACAACAATTCCTATGACATGAAACATAATGCACGTGATACAGAAGATAAACAAAGATACATACAGTATAACGGTGTAATCATATTTTAATCATGAGCACTAAGAAATACATTACCATAATAATAACCAGGGTAACTTCTTGCCAGCCCAGGCCCTGTCCATGGTCCAAAACAGTCTAGAAAACACAAATGGACATACATAGATTGAGGACACACCACAACAGACCCTCCCCCCATCCAATCTCCCATGCCCCATCCCACAACACCTATTAATAACACATATTACACTCAAACCTTTCTTAATTTATCCTTCTTTTCTTTTCAGGTGGTAATGAAGTGAGAGGAGCGGAGGCAAGAGGAAGGGTGAGTTTGGGAGGAGACAGAGGAGTGGCAGGGGGTCCCGGGTGTGGAGGTGGGGAAGAGGGAGGAGGAGTGAGGAGGGTAGAGTGAGGAGGGGAGAGAGGAGAGGTGGTGGGAGAGGAGGGGGGAGAGGAGATGAGTGGGTGACGAGGGGGGGAGGGAGGAAAGGAGGGGAGAGAGGAGGGGGGAGAGGATGGAGGGGGGGAGTAGGAGGAGGGAGGAGGGGGGAGTAGGAGGAGGGAGTAGAGTAAGAGGAGGGAGGAGAGGAGGAGGCGAGTGCGGTGGCAGGTAGTAGAGAGGGTCCCCGAGCAACAAGTACATGAAGGAGATGGACAGTGGGGAAGAGCCCTGCTCCCGGGGGGTAGTTTGGGGACAGAACAGGCCTCGGGGTCAGCTGAGGGAGGCCAGGGTCCCCATTCACAGTTGGGGGAGCAAGAGGCTTAGGGCAAGTCCTGGGCCTGCAATTATACTTCAGAGGAGAAATTGGTCCTCCTGGGTACCATTAGTGCCTGTCATCACCTCAGAGTGG
Source organism: Discoglossus pictus (assembly GCA_027410445.1). Taxonomy (NCBI): domain Eukaryota; kingdom Metazoa; phylum Chordata; class Amphibia; order Anura; family Alytidae; genus Discoglossus; species Discoglossus pictus. Next base: position 450,042,357 of record CM050163.1, read on the forward strand.
AGGGAAGTGAAGCCTGGGCCTAGGGTTCAGGCTTGGCAAGAGGTGGATGAGGTGAACGCTGTGGGGGTCGAGGTGAGGGATGTAAACTCTGTGAAGCATCGCTTTGATAACGTCAGGGCCACGGTGAGGAGGAAGATGGCCAGGGAGGATGAGGGACGCAGCATGACCTATCAGCAGTGGGAGGGGATCGCAAGGGACATTTTAAGAGCGTCACCCGCAGCTGGAGCTTTTGCACCAGTGGCCCAGCAGGACCAAGCCTCCATGTCAGGTGAATATGACATATACCAACGTGCCACCACATGTGCATCTCACACACTACACATGTACTTGATGATCAACAAGGACAATGACATGTCAGCTCCATGGAATTAACGAGGGATAGATGGATGCATCATTAAATTCATGAAGCTAACAAATCACTGTCATTCCTGGGCACCACAACAGTAATCAAGCAATAGAGGAGGTGTGTCCAAACTTGGTCACAGAGGGCCACACACATACCTGGATTTGATGGTAACCCTGCTGTGCACAGGTGAGTCAATCGCTTCATCAGTCATCCTGATTGACTCACCTGTGCACAGAAAGGATATCTTCAAATCCAAGGCCGGCTGCGGCTCTCCAGGTCCGAGTTTAGAAACTCCTGCAATAGAGAGTCTATGTATTGGTGTGCCCACTGCAGCCTATGCAGTTACAGCCAGCAGCCAGAATACAAATAGTGTTAGGAGCCGAGAACCATCAAGACCAGAACGTAAGAATAGATAACAGCTAGTATAAGATAGCTAATCAGAGTTGCAAAGAGGAGAATCATCCATGTTCAAGGCTAGCTATCAGATAGTTAGGAAGGAACACATATCAATGTATTAATCAACATACTAATAACATGTACCTTTCTTCTCTATCTCTGAGCATCCAGGAAGAGGTCTGGGTCCAGTGATGAGCCAGAGACATTGGCCCCCAACCAGCAGGAGACAGCACAGGGGAAGGAAGAAGGAGGAGCATCAGAGGGTCCTGGCTCTGAGGAGGGGGAGGTAATTGAGTTGGGGGAGTTCCCCCTGCATCAGCAGGGACCTTCGAGCCCACCATGCCCCTCCTCTAAAGACGTGCCATTTTGCTGGGGACTTGAGGAAAACCCCTCCTTCTCCACACAGCAGTGTGCTGACCGGGGCCAACACCATCATCACCCTTGGCTCCAGCCGGGTCCTGGACCCTCCCCACTCTGACTACTGCACCTCCTAACCAAGGCCCTGGAGTTATATCCTCTCAAGCCAGGCTCTGCAGGCTGAGATGCTGGCTGTTATGCGTGAGCATCTGGCCAGCTCCCAGAGGACGGAGGCGAGCGTGCTCAGGATTGAGGCCAGCATCTCTGCCCACAATTCCCAGGTGATGCGAGCCATGCCAGGCAGTCTAGGGAAGAGAGGAGGCCCCACCTGACAACAGAGCATCTTCTAGTTGTGCTGCTCAGACAGGGGATGGTCCCTAGCCCACCATCCACAAGTAGGTCAGAGTCACCGCACCAGCAGCAGTCCGGCCCCTCCTCTCCTCTCATAATTGGTCCGCAGCTGCCTCACCCCCCCCCTCAACACACCAACATCACCAAAGGGGAGATGGAGGAGGGGCACGGAGGATGTGGGCCCTGGGCCAAGTCGGAGGAGGACATAGGGCCTCATTCAATTGCAATTTGGCCAATTGATTAGGGCTCAATATGATTTCAGAGCATATTTTTTCCCCCTATGTTTTTTGCTAGTGAACTTCAATCTGAAAGCAACTACAAACTTCGTGGCAGGGGGGGGGGGGGATATGCTCTATGCTTATATGGAGCCCTATTCAATTCCAAATCGCAATTGAATGATGCCCATAGGGTCTGCAGACATGTTTTTGCCTTCTCAACAACTCCTCAGTGACCATCAATTGTCTGAGGTTTAAGGGTTTCCCAGTGCCTTTCAGGTAGACATTCCTTCAATGACAGGCCCCCCTTATCATGTAGCTCCTACAATCCTAAAGCTATCATAAAGCCAGATATCTCAGACATGATTGTTGTTAGCGTCAATGTAGACTAATACCACTAGAGCGGTGGCCTTGCAAAGTCTCACAATGGCATGTTAATGACAGCCAGCACTAGTGAAGCATGTGATCCTAACCTCAATCTCGGTCTGAGAACAGATCCTTGGGTCTAATATAAGTAACATTGAATCTGGCTCCTGACCTTTGTGTCCTCTCCGTATTAATGGCTATTTGGCCATATTGCTGATTATTCAGAGACCTAGCTGATAGTTAGTAATGCTTGCAGATGGAAATCAGGTGAGTTGGTATATTGGTACAATATTTAGCACTGTACTGTACATGCATTGTGATTTATTTTTTTTACCCTCCTCTGCCTTTCTTCATATTTTTCTTTTGTTAACACACTGTATGTGTGAAACTAGATTGGATTACACAGTCCAGAGGTTTAACCATCGGTTTCATTGATCAGATCCAGACAAGTTGTAAGTGCTATGCAAACTAATGGTTTCTTCATTTAAATGTTGTGATTTGTAAAAATTATTTTTTTCATCAAATTCCGGTTGCAGCTGTGTAATGACCGCATGTGACCCTGGTAGGTGATTGGCATCATGCTTATTCTAGACTATTATATTTGCCCCTGTAGGTATCCCCTTTTTTCCACTAACAGCCGCTGGCTCTCTCGGGACCTGCCTGCACCATAACCCATGATATTAATGCACCGTCTTGACCACTGCTGATTGTGTTCTGTGTAGAAAATAAAGCTTTGTTATACTGCTATAACTGATTGCACAGTCTTGACCACTACTGGTTGTGGTCTGTGTAGAAAATAAAGCTTTGTTATACCACTATAACTGAATGTACAATCTTGACCACTGCTGGTTGTGGTCTGTGTAGAAAATAAAGCTTTGTTATACTGTTATAACCGTGTCCGTGTGTTTTTAATGGTTGGGGTTCGGGGACATCCACATGCATTACAGTAGTGTCACATTCCTATAGATGTAAATTAAGGAGCTTTAGTTAACATGCAATAGATCAATATATATAAAATAGTCATAATAGCTTTAGATATCATAGAATCCAAAATATCAGATCTAATAAGAATATAGGGTTAATACCTAGGACAAGTCCCATTACCAATACTGTAGGAAGATTCCCCTGAGAGCCCACAATGAATAGGACAGGTGACACTGGAGTGGTTTGCCAGTTCCTTCTCAAGTTGATTGGGATTTGTTTGACCTCTCTGCTTTGACATACCCACCTAACTGGCCCTACATGGTATAGATCACAGCTTCTTTGAAGTACACAAACCCCTTCACCACCAATACCACAAAGCATATGTGTGAATGCAGTTAGTTGGCCAATAATGCCCCAATAATAAAAATTTGCTAAATATACTTTGGATATCATATGTTGCAACGGTCATGCACATGCCAATATGACAAACTATGCTGTAACATGCAGAATATGGTTAAAACCACACTAACTAATTCAATAGCAACAGTAAAACATGAAACTCAGGCTATATGAACCCTTTCTCACTCATAATATTACCGCTTTGACATCTTGCTCATCACATCTACATTGGGGAACACAAATAGTGGCCAAATGAGATCGCCACATGGCATATATCAAGCACCAGGGGAACATTTCAAGATATGAGGTTAAGTTTCTTCAGTCGTGTCTGACTCTCTGTAAACCTATGGACTGTAGCCCATTCAGCTAGGTCTCTGCATGTACTGTTCTCTGAGGTTTGCATGCCAAAGAGATTAGAGTGGGTTGACAGTTGCTTCTCTAGTGGATTGTCTTTTTTCTGACTTCTCTGCTATGACCTGCCCACCTACATTAGCTCACAGCATCATTCAGGTACACAAGCCCCTTTACCACCACCACCACTTTGCAATGCTAAATGGGGACCAGGGGAACATACACCACACTAGTCTACTCTGACCCATCAGGAGGGGGCCAAAGCACACAGGGAGACTGTCCAGATGCTCGGGGATCGACAGCCAACTCACCACCATCAGGGATGATCGCGGCTACGCCCATCCTGGAATGTTTCACGCCATTGGTAGTATCCATGTGCCAAGGTGTTAAGCCATTCCCATTTGGTGACCTCCCATTGTGTTCCGCTATTTATCAATTTACATGGGTGTGGGTTGCTAAGTGGTGGTAATGAAGGGGCTTGTGTACCTGAATGAAGCTGTGAGCTACTGTAGGTGGGCAGGTTATACCAGAGAGGACAGACAAATCCCAATCCACTAGAGAAGGAACTGTCAACTCACTCTAATCTCTTTGGCATGCAATCCTCAGAGAACAACACAGGCAGAAACCTAGCTGAATGTGCTGCAGTCCATAGTGTCACAGTGAGTCAGACACGACTGAAGAACTGAACCACATATCTTGAAATGTTCCCCTGGTACTTCATATATGCCATGTGGCGGGCTCATTTGGCCACTATTTGTGTTCCCAAATGTGGATGGGATGAGTATATTCTATCCTAGCGTGACTTTAGAGCGTGCATTGATTGCGAGTAGACATCTGCGCTTCAACACATGCACGCAGCGCTAACAGGTACGCAGGGCCGTAAGCCACCACAAAGAATTGCAGACTTGCGGACGTTTTACGTCCCCATTTAGAATGAGGCCCTGAGATATAACACAACTGTAAAAACTATTTTTCTATTTTTTTAGGATGCATTTTATATTTTTCACGATCAATCTAGTTTTTAGATATATTTATTTTCCTTGGAGTATAATGATTCAAATAATAATGGTATAATTATATAATGATAATAAAAAAAGTGAGTGGTGGTAATTATTTGCTCCCCCTTGTTATGTTTTAACTCTAAATCTAAAAATGTAATCTTTCCTCTATGTAAGGAATGAATAAAAGAAAACTTGCATTCATATGTCCTTGAAATTGTCACAAAGAAGAAATCTGAAGAAAATAATATTGTAACCAGACTGAATGATCAAAATGTCAACAATAAACATTCTGTAAATGGCAAGATAACTCATAGCTTGCCATTAGGCAGAAATCATATATTTCCCAAATACCTGGAAAGAGATTAGCATAGATAGTGGTGAATCCATTTTCTACAGATGTTAATATTTGTATAATGTTGTTTATTTCCTTTTTCTTATCCCCTGTACAGCGCTACAGAATATGATGGCACGCTACAAATAAAAGATAATAATAATCTTGTTCCCATTGTTGTTTCTTTAAAATGAAGAAAAGGTGATTTATCACATATATAGTTGTGAGCGTACGAGTTGTTGCTAACGCTGCGGGCTCGCATAGCGAGCCCGCGGCCCTCGCGAAGCGAGGGCACTGTGCCAGGTTCTCAGTTGCTGGCATGGAGCGCCACAGGCGCTTCTTGCCAGCAACTGAGGACCCTCGCTTTGCGAGGGCCTCAGTGGCTGGCTTGGAGCGCCACAGGCGCTCCATGCCAGCACCTGAGGACCTCGCAAAGCGAGGTCTTCAGTTGCAGCAACTGCGACCCTTGCAAAATTCACAACACAAATTCCCAACCCAAAGAACTGCGAATCTCGCAAAGTTCACGTTGCAACACATTACGACACTCGCAAACAACATACGACACACGTTCACACACATTACGGCCTCGCAACACTCGGACGCAACTCGCGAACATTACAAAATTAAAAACACAATACATACACACAGCACATACATAAAAACCTTACCTACACAAACAGGAAGCACCCAGGACCTCAAAAATGCAACTTACAACTTAATTGCACTCAAAATAAAAGAGTTTACACACTAAGGGCCTCATTCTATTAGCGGCCGCAGCCGTTGCGGGGCCGCAAGGACCGGCCGCAAGCTATTCGGCTATTCTATTCCCTTACGGCCGGGGGCTCCGGCAGGCTTGCGGCCGGTGCCTTGCTATCTCTTGCGGCCGCTCGCGCCGGAGGAAAGCCTTTGATCTAAAACGTCCGCAAGAGTTTCGGCCGTAAGAAATTCCTATTTGCAATTCAATTGCTCCGGGAACCCTCTCTGCAAGGCTAAAAGCGAGCCGCAGCTTACTTGCAGGAAAGAGGTCCCGCTATCACCAATTAAGCACATAAAATAGCTCAAATAAAGCCATCCTGCACTTTGAGGAGACTATAAAGGGATTTTAGGTGTTAGAAAAAATAGCACATAATTATCCTATACTCAAATCCGTAAAATATTTTATTTTTAATATCCGTAAAATATTCATGTAAAAAGTCCAGAGTGCTTGGAGCACCTCAGACCCGCCCACGCCGCAGCCGGAAAATAAACAGTTAATTTGAACTCGGGTTTGGGCTGATGTGCAAGCTTGAGAGGGGGTTACTTTTAATCCTCATGTCCCCCAATATGATCCCTAGCATTTACAGAGCTGTACAGTGCAGGCTTGAATTTATTTTTACGTTTTTAGATTTCACAGCTTACGGCCGGTTCCAAGATATGCGGCCGGCCGTTAGGGGAGATCCTTGCGGGGCCGTATAATAGAATCGCGAGTTAACAGAACCCCCGCAAGGAATCGCAGCCTTACGGACGATTTACATCCGCTAATAGAATGAGGCCCTAAATAATTTGTTAAGCGACACAAAAAATGGCAGACGAATAAAACGAAAATGAAGCTACACACGCAAACACCATACGAGACACGTTACCACACATTACGACCTCGCAAACATCGGACGCAACACGCCGACATACAAACATTTAAAACTTAAGAAAGACACACAACAAACACATAAAAAGCTTACCTACAGCAAGAGGAACCATCCAGCACCTCAAAAAAACAAGTTACACCTACATTTAAATCAAAATAAAACACTTTAGACACTAATACCATCGCTAAGCGAGAGAAAAAATGGCCGACGAACAAAACGAAAAAGAGGCTTCAGACGTAACTACACTACACTTACTCGCAATAATGAAACACATACTATGCGGAACGTATCACAATCATATTAAACACCATTTTGAACAGTAATACGCAGAAAATGGCGGATGGAACGCAAATTGTAAGCTGGAACGCAAATAGCGCATGCGTATTGCGTTCTAACGGTCTCACTTTCCAGAACTTTCTACAAGTTTATAAATACTGCCTATTTCACACAAAAAAATACATTTCTCCTCAGGTGATGAACGGAGTGACTTCTGAGATAACTGCTGCTTTTACTTGAGAAGACAATTCTTTACTAATTTACTACTTTGCATTGTGCAAATTACAACTGAGAGGTAAGCTATAATATATTACATTTTATTATCAGGACAGGTCAAACAAATAAAAAAATAAACTAGGATTTATGTAGTGACATATATGGCACATTTATGTGTATAGGCTCACAAAAAAAATACGGTTCATTTAACAAAACAACAAAAAACCATAATTCTATATTAAACAGAGGTTTATGTATAGTGACATGTGACACGCACATATATGTCTATAATGTATAGTGACATCTGACACACACATATATGTCTATAATGTATAGTGACATGTGACACGCACATATATGTATAGAATGTATAGTGACATGTGACACGCACATTTATGTGTATTGCCCCTGCATAGTGACATGTGACACGGACATATATGTGTATCATGTATATTGACATGTGACACACACATTTATGTGTATTGCCCCTTCATAGTGACATGTGACACGGACATATATGTGTATAATGTATAGTGACATGTGACACGCACATTTATGTGTATTGCCCCTTCATAGTGACATGTGACACGGACATATATGTGTATAATGTATAGTGACATGTGACACGCACATTTATGTGTATTGCCACTGCAACAAAATTAGCTTAAAACAAAATCAGTAAACAACTACATTTAAATGACATTATATGTCATGTATACTGATATGTCACACGCACATATATGTGTATCATCTATAGTTACATCTCACACACAGACATTTATGTGTGTTGGAAAAAAAAAATATAAGGTTAATTTAACCATTTAAATATGAGTCATGTATACTGATATGTCACACGTACACAAAATAATTACATTAAACTATGGAATGTGCTTCATGTATGTGACATATGTGTGTAGCCCCCAACAAAAAATAAGGTCAATTGAAAATAATTACAGAAGTATATTTAAATGACATTAATTTACTGCAATTCAATAGATCATATAAAGCTGAATCTTTCTATTTCTTTTAATATTCAAACAGACTCTGCATCAACAGCGTCACTCAACAATTTGCACCGTGCACTGTGAAGCACAATCCCTTTTAAAGAACACCAACAAAGAAGAAGAGGTAAGATACAACAAGACATTACATGCTCAAAAGGCAATGCTTTGCTAGATGAAAAATTATAAATATACAAATAACTATTTAAATTTCTTTTTCAAACAGCCACTACAAGAAGACCGGCGGATTAAGATTGGCAGGAGGGGACCCTCTGACATTCGACACTTCAATCAAGGTAAAGTATTATTAAGTATAAAAAAGAAAGAACCATGAGCCTTATTCAATTGCGACTTGCTCAATTGAATAGGGCTCTATATAAGCACATAACATATTTTTTATGCAGAACTTTTTAGTTACTAAAAACTTTGCTCAATAAATATGTTATGTGCTTATATAGAGCCCTCTTCAATTGGCAAAATTGCAATTCAATGAGGACATATATATGTTTAATGGCCAAGGGCCTCACTCAAATGTGATTTGCCCATTTCAATAGGGCTCTATATAAGCACAGAGCATATTTTTTAAAGGAACTTTTTATTTAGTGAACACGTTGCTTTTGGATACAAGTTCACTAAATACAAAATTCGGTAAAAAAATATGCTCTGTGGTGATATTGAGCTCTATTCCATTGGTCAAAACACAATTGAATGAGGAGCTGACAATATAACAAATGCAGTAACCAAAGGCCCTCATTCAATTGCTATTTTGGACAATTTAATATGGCTATAAATAAGCACTTTTAGGCCCTTATTCAAATGCCATTTTGCTAATTCTATAGGGATCCAAATAATCACATAACATATATTTTTTAAATAACTTTTTGTTAGTGAAAACCTTGCTTTTAGATAGATGCTTAATAAGTAAAAACTTCTTTAACAAATATATGTGATGTGCTTATTTAGAACTCTATTGAATTTTCAACATTGCAATTCAATGACGGCCTTAGAGTACTATTACATTGTAAAAAATGCAATTGAATGAGGGGCAAACTATGCAACATATGCAACATATGGTACACACAAAGGCCCTCATTCAATTGCAATTTGCACAATTGAATAGGGCTCTAAATAAGAACATAACATTTTTTTTTAAAGAAGTTTTTAGTTACTAAAAATCTATCCAAAAGAAAGTTTTTCACTGACTAAAAACTTCTTTAAAAAAACTACTTATTTAAAAGACATTTCACTCAAACAACATTTTTTATTTTATATTACAACAGATACTGCGTGAAGACAATCGGACGAGGACTTTCTCCACAGGACCGGACCATCGGACGAGGACTTTCAACACAGGACCAGACCAGCAGACGAGGAATTTCAACACAGGACCAGACCATCGGACGAGGACTTTCACCAAAGGACCACAACATCGGACGAGGGCTACCGTCACAGGACCACAACATCGGACGAGGGCTATCGCCACAGGACCACACCATCGGACCAGAACTTTCAACAGAGGACCAGACCATAGGACCAGGATTTTACACACAGGACCACACCATCGGACGAGGACTTCCAACAGAGGACCACACCATTGGACAACGATTTTGAACCGAGGACCAACAAACATTCGGATTTAAATCACACTTCAACCAAGGTACAGTATAATAAGTACTAAAGTATAAAACTAAAGAAACTGCTTTCAGTTGCATCCGTGTCAACAGAAAAATAAAAAAAATAATTTACTATCTCCCTTATTCTATTTAAATTGCTATTATGCAATACATAGCTCAACAAATGCAGTAACCAAAGGCCCTCATTCAATTGCTATTTTGGACAATTTAATATGGCTATAAATAAACACTTTTATGCTCTTATTCAATTGCCATTTTGCTAATTCTATAGGGATCCAAATAATCACATAACATATATTTTTTAAATAACTTTTTGTTAGTGAAAACCTTGCTTTTAGATAGATGCTTAATAAGTAAAAACTTCTTTAACAAATATATGTGATGTGCTTATTTAGAACTCTATTCAATTTTCAACATTGCAATTCAATGACGGCCTTAGAGTACTATTACATTGTAAAAAATGCAATTGAATGAGGGGCAAACTATGCAACATATGCAACATATGGTACACACAAAGGCCCTCATTCAATTGCAATTTGCACAATTGAATAGGGCTCTAAATAAGAACATAACATTTTTTTTTAAAGAAGTTTTTAGTTACTAAAAATCTATCCAAAAGAAAGTTTTTCACTGACTAAAAACTTCTTTAAAAAAATATGCTATGTGCTTATTTAGGGCACGATTCAATTAGCCAAATCGCAATTGAATGAGACCCAAACTTCTACACACAAAACAGAATTGGAACAAACTCACACAAACACATAGCAAAATAAATTAACTTTCTTATTCAATGTTTAACAACCTATAAGCCTTACAAAGAAGCAAAAATAAGAATAACAAAAGTGTTGCGCACCTAATAGCATTGTACAAAAAATCACACAAACACATAGGAAACTACATTAACATTCTTCTTTAATGTTTAACAACCTATAACCAGTACAATCAAGAATAAATAACTTTTGCACAAGTGGTGCGCACAAAACAGGATTGTCAAAAACTAACACAAACACATAGCAAACTACATTAATTATATTATTTCATGTTTCACTAACTATAACCATCCCAATAAAGGTTAAATAAGTATACCACAAGTGGTGCGCACAAAACAGGATTGTACAAAAACTAACATAAACACATAGCAAAATAAATTCATATTCTTATTTAATATATCACAACCCACAAGCCTTACTAAGAACCTTAAATAAGAATAACAAAAGTCGTGGGATTGTACAGAAAGTTAAAAAAAAAAAAATAGAAAAAAATAACCATAACTGATACAATACAGCCAAATTCATACATTTTTTACTTATTTAAAAGACATTTCACTCAAACAACATTTTCTATTTTATATTACAACAGATACTGCGTGAAGACAATCGGACGAGGACTTTCTCCACAGGACCGGACCATCGGACGAGGACTTTCAACACAGGACCAGACCAGCAGACGAGGAATTTCAACACAGGACCAGACCATCGGACGAGGACTTTCACCAAAGGACCACAACATCGGACGAGGGCTACCGTCACAGGACCACAACATCGGACGAGGGCTATCGCCACAGGACCACACCATCGGACCAGAACTTTCAACAGAGGACCAGACCATAGGACCAGGATTTTACACACAGGACCACACCATCGGACGAGGACTTCCAACAGAGGACCACACCATTGGACAACGATTTTGAACCGAGGACCAACAAACATTCGGATTTAAATCACACTTCAACCAAGGTACAGTATAATAAGTACTAAAGTATAAAACTAAAGAAACTGCTTTCAGTTGCATCCGTGTCAACAGAAAAATAAAAAAATTAATTTACTATCTCCCTTATTCTATTTAAATTGCTATTATGCAATACTTAGCTCAACAAATGCAGTAACCAAAGGCCCTCATTCAATTGCTATTTTGGACAATTTAATATGGCTATAAATAAGCACTTTTATGCTCTTATTCAATTGCCATTTTGCTAATTCTATAGGGATCCAAATAATCACATAACATATATTTTTTAAATAACTTTTTGTTAGTGAAAACCTTGCTTTTAGATAGATGCTTAATAAGTAAAAACTTCTTTAACAAATATATGTGATGTGCTTATTTAGAACTCTATTCAATTTTCAACATTGCAATTCAATGACGGCCTTAGAGTACTATTACATTGTAAAAAATGCTATTGAATGAGGGGCAAACTATGCAACATATGCAACATATGGTACACACAAAGGCCCTCATTCAATTGCAATTTGCACAATTGAATAGGGCTCTAAATAAGAACATAACATTTTTTTTTAAAGAAGTTTTTAGTTACTAAAAATCTATCCAAAAGAAAGTTTTTCACTGACTAAAAACTTCTTTAAAAAAATATGCTATGTGCTTATTTAGGGCACGATTCAATTAGCCAAATCGCAATTGAATGAGACCCAAACTGCTACACACAAAACAGAATTGGAACAAACTCACACAAACACATAGCAAAATAAATTAACTTTCTTATTCAATGTTTAACAACCTATAAGCCTTACAATTCTTAGCCAGTGAGGACAGGAATTATAAATTTAACTAAATATAAATGATACATTAATGATTTGCCTTTTATTTCACCAATTGTGCACAAGAATCTTTAACAGGAATTACAAATTAAAATATACACAATTACATTTTTTTTTTTTCCTTTACAGATTAATATGGCTGATAACGAGACCAAAGAAGAGAAGAAAAGACGTCAAACTAGAGAAAGACAAGAGAGATGGGCCGCCCAGCAGACACCGGAGGAGAAAGAAATTCGACGAGAAAAAGAACGCAAAAGACTTGCAAATAAAAGAATATCAGCTGCAAAAATGAAAGATACAACCAAAAAAAATAAAAAGATAATAAAGCATTTACAAACTGTTCCTAAAACATCAGATGACATTTTACAAGATACCAGTCAAGACAGACCAAAAAAAGCAACTACAAAAACAAAGCATTTACAAACTCTTACTAAAAACTTACAGGACATTTCAACAAAACAAGGACAACATATACCAAGAAAATCCACGAAAAAAACTAAACATTTAGAGCCTGTTGTTGAAACATTTCATGACTTTTCACCTGATGAATATGAAAGTCAACATCCGATATGCTTTGCAAATTGTCCTTTACTTTAGCAGTAGAGGTTCATAGTTGTGGGGACATGAGTACTCAATGTCAATTTTGTGAGGCTTATTATTTTAAACAGGAGAGACCCAGAGGTGGACAATTTATTAGTTGTTGTCAAAAAGGAAAGTTCAAACTTCCAGAAAGGAAACAATTTCCAACCTATTTACAAAATATTATGACTGAACCTACTTTTCCAAATTACAAAAATTTTAAGACAAACATAAGATCCTACAATAGTGCCATATCATTTGCATCTATGGGGGCAACATTGGCTGCTAATGTACCAGGACATGGTCCTTACTGTTTTAAAGTCCAAGGACAAATTTATCATCGGACTTCACATTTACATCCAGAGGAAGGAGAGCAAAGAAAATTCGCTCAACTATATGTCCTAGATATAATGGAAGCTGTTGACCAACGTATGCAGATGGAAGAAAATAAAAAATGCTTACCCAGTGTTTTCATAGAGCTAAATAACATTATGGACAACAATCCCTACAGTAAAGCTTACAAAAAATTGGCAGAAGTAGAAAATGAACAACTACTTCATGCACAAAGACATCAATTACCCATGCCAAAGGTTAATATGGTGCTTAAAAGAGACAGACATGCCAACATCAAATGAGGTTGCAATGGTCTTTCAGAATGATGAAGGAGAACCACCATTTCAAAGAGACATTAGAGTATATCCCAGAAATGAGGAGCAACCTTTATTAATATTAATATCTTAAATCCAAATTTAGATCCAATGACATATCCCATCTTTTTCCCACATGGAGAAGCAGGTTGGCAACCAAAATTAACCCTTCCCAGTTACCCAAATGCTAAAGCCAGAATCCGAAATAATGTTTCTATGCTTGAATTTAAAGTTGCTCAAATTTCCATTAGAGATGAATTTAATCCAATTTTATGTGGTGGAAAACTAACACAACAATGGATTATTGATTCATATTTGCAAGTTGAGGCAAATAATTTAAACTTTATAAAATATCAACAAGATAAACTACGTGTAGAACAATATTGTGGACTCATGGACTATGTTGCTGACGTGGCTACAAGCAGAGACATGACAGCTGGCAAAGCCATCATTTTACCATCTTCTTTTCAAGGATCTCCTCGAAATATGAGAGAAAGATACAATGATGCTATGGCTATTATGACAAAATTTGGAAAACCAGATTTATTTGTGACATTTACATGTAATCCACAATGGCCAGAAATTAATAAAAATCTACTTCTTGGACAAAGTGCTTCAGATCGACCAGATTTAGTAGCCAGAGTTTTTAAGATCAAATTAAATGAATTAATACGTGACTTCACTATAAATCAGTTATTTGGCAAATGTCTTGCTTATGTATATACCATTGAATTTCAAAAAAGAGGCCTTCCACATGCACATCTTCTCATAATACTTCAAGAGAAAGATAAATTAGATACTTCGGACAAAGTGGATGCAGTCATAGTTGCTGAACTACCAGATCCAGAACTATATGGTAGACTATATGAGATTGTTACTCATCGCATGATTCATGGACCCTGTGGAGACCTTAATCCACAATCACCATGTATGGAAAATAATCAATGTTCAAAAGATTTTCCAAAAGATTATAGAGACAAAACATATGCAAATTGTGATGGATATCCACTTTATAAAAGAAGAGAAGGAGATAGTGCCATTATTCGTGGAAAAAAAGTGGACAATAGATATGTAGTACCCTACAATCCACATTTACTCATGAAGTACAACGCCCACATCAACGTAGAAGCCTGCACTTCCATCAAATCCATTAAATATGTCTACAAATATATTTACAAAGGCTACGATGCAACTACTGTAGTCGTCAAAAGTGCAGACAACCCTGAATGTAGTGAGTTAGTACATGATGAACTTGCATCTCATGTAGATGCTCGCTATGTCAGTGCGCCAGAAGCTATGTGGCGGCTTTTAAAATTTGAAATGCATGATAGATCACATGCAGTATATAGGTTAGCAGTACATTTAGTCTATTTCCATGCTGGAAATGAAATGAATGCATTGGCCCAAAGTGAAGATCGTCACACTACACTAACTGCATGGTTTGCATTAAATTCCACTGATGCTGAAGCAACACAATACTTATATATTGAAATTCCATATCACTATGTTTTTGTGAATGGATTATGGAGAGCAAGAAAAACCAGAGGCAATAAAATAATTCCACGAATTTACACAGTGAGTCCAAGAGATGTTGAACGTTTTTGCTTACGGATATTACTTTTAAATGTTCCAGGAGCACAAAGTTTTGAACAATTAAGAACTGTTAATGACATTGTATATGAATCCTTCCATTTAGCTGCAAGACATAGAAACTTACTCGCTGATGATACAGAGTGGGAAAGATGTTTAGAAGAAGCAGCACAATGTCAAATGCCACGACAGATGAGAGAACAATCTGCTTTTATTTGTATCTTCTCAAATGCTCCAAATGCATTAGCTTTGTGGGAGACTTTTAAAACTAATATGGCTGAAGACTTTATGCGACGATGAACCCATTGCACACTTAAAAGCGTTAATGGAAATTCAAGAAGTCTTTTTAACTCATGGATTAAGTTGTGCAAGTTTTAATTTGCCTGATCCAGGTCTTATAGATGACATTAACTTTGAAGACTATGACATTCAACTACAAGCAGAAAGAACAGAAGAAAGACTTGCAACTTTAAATACACTACAATTGCAAGCATTTCATGCCATTAAAAATGCTATAGATACAGATCACACTTGGTGGGACTCTGATAAGTACACAACCCAGATCTGCTGGGGGCACTGAACTGCGGGGCATATCAGCCTAAGGAGATGTAGCTGAAGGAGCCGAGCACAGTTCCCGCCGGCAGGGCCTGAGAGATGCCAGGATCTCAGTACAGAATCAGACAAGACAGACTACAACAGACCTAAATACTTGACAGGTAAAAGCTAATACCGATTGACCCCCCCAGTGGAATCCATCCATTGTCTGGACACTCAATGGCTACCCCGGGTAGAAGCAGCTCCATAAAAATGGGGAAAAACAAAAAGTCATTAACATCCAAAAAAATTTACGAACATTTCAAGGCTTCAGAAACACAGGTGGCACTGATGAAGGACCCTGTCTCGGAGCAATCTGACACCTCTGACCTGGATCCCCTGGAGTGGGCCCCACAGCCTGAAGTCTCCATCAACAGCGATTCAATGGCAAGAATTGAGGCTCTCCTGGCCTCTCACATAGACAGGGCGGTCATATCTTTGCAGAAAGACATACATGAGATTAGCCAAAGGACCCATCAACTTGAAGAGACCGTTGACCAAGTGGTAGAGGCCCAGGAGAGAGACAGGGCCACCATTGCGGATAACACCTCCCGTATTTGTGGCATAGAAGATAAACTGGAGGATTTGGAGAATAGATCCAGGCGATTCAACCTGAGGATCAGAGGCGTGCCTACGGCAATAGTCGACCTTCCTCGCTACCTTAAGGCCACGATCGACGAGATCCTCTCAGGTCATCCAGACCACGAATGGGAAGTGGAGCGTGCCCATAGAGCCCTTGGGGGAAGTCGTAACCTAGACCTTCCCAAAGACATCATTGTAAGGCTACTACGCCAACAATCAAGGGATCTAATCCTGGCAACTACCCGCAAGAAGGCTGTGATCACAGGCCCAGACGGGGCCAAACTTAAATTTTTTGCGAATCTCTCCCTTTCCACACTTCAAAAACGGAGGCTGATGAGGCCAGCCCTGGAAGTTCTTCTCCACCACGGCATCAGGTACCGTTGGGGATTCCCATTTGCCCTTATTTTTTCAGTAGGGAGCACCCAGTATACAACACGTTCTCTAGAAGACTGCCAAGAACTTCTGAAGTGTCTGGATCTCTCTGGGGGGGACCCGACCTCGACATCACTTACATCAACAGCTTTACCTCTCCCGAAAAGGCAATGGTCTGAAGTGACCAGGCACAAGAGGCCCACTGACCAAGCCTCAAAGACCACTCATAGACGACCCTCCCAGATCATGGACTCGTAAATGCAATAATTCAGCTGCTGCCAACTCCAGTGACTTTCAAATAGGCTGGTCCGCTTGAAAAGACAACTGGCTAGCAAAGACTTATTTCGGCATCCTAGGGATTTACAAGGGCTTAAAAACACCATATCAAAATTCCCTGGTAGAGACTAACATGGAAGCCACCTGGAACTGACCTGGCCTTTTCCCAGGACGTGTTATTTTTCTTACTTTGTTTACTTAGGTCCTCAAAGGAGCCTGGGGCCCTTAGCGGGGCCATGTTTACCAAAGACTTTTGGAATGTTACTAATCCATGTTTTGCTTTTCCTCCCCTCTTCAGCAGGTGTTAGCTGACTGATAAAGCTATAAGTTTTAATACACATGCAGATAGTATAGCCAGTCCGTCAGGATCTTTCTTTACTGGACCGGGTCTCAAGGTTTACTCTGCTTTAGTCAAGATACAAAATTATGTTGTTAAACGTTTAAATAAGCTATTCATGGTTCTGTCTTTATTCTGTTTTCT
Source organism: Discoglossus pictus (assembly GCA_027410445.1). NCBI lineage: Eukaryota > Metazoa > Chordata > Amphibia > Anura > Alytidae > Discoglossus > Discoglossus pictus. Next base: position 450,059,822 of record CM050163.1, read on the forward strand.
TAATACTTTTCTGGGTTACTTTTGCTTGGCCTTTCCGGCGGGAATTGGAACAGAGGCTCTAGGGTTCCAAGAGGGTAGAATGTTTAAGACAAGACGGGTGGTCTTGGGACAGTCAGACCTTTTGGCAGCAACTGTTCTCTCTTCCCTCTGTGTTTTCTTCATTGCTGCTCTTCTCCTTGTCACCTATCAGCATGGGCTCTCTTGCCCCTGTACTCCCCCCTATTGCCTAAACGAAACTTGCCACTTGGTGCCTCCTAGTTCTTGTTTTCTCTTTCTCTATGGCTGTTTAGGGGATTTTGAGCCAAATCAGGGTTTGCTCTACATAGCTGGGCTTGAGGCGGCGGCCTGTCTGCTGGACAGTGGGCCAAGTTGCCTGGCCTCAGAGAGTGGAGGATCATTTCAGCCTATTGAGTTGGGTTCTAGTAGTTCTGAGATACTGCCAGACTTGTCCGGTATAATCCGGCCTCCCTTAGACTTCTTGGGACCGCCTCTGCACTACTTATACTCATGCCTCTTTTCCCCCCCACAGAGCTAATCATACTGGACCTCTTCTTGGCCGGGCTCAACCACTCCTATCCCCCAGAGGGGAAAATCCGCTCTGCACTCCCTCCTCGGCGCTCCTCCGGAAGGGTAAGGCTACATTAATGCACCAGAAACATACACCTCAAGTCTATCCATGACCGCACCAATGACACTACTTACCCATAATGTGAAAGGTTTCAACTCCCCTTTCAAGCGAAGGAAGGCTTTCCTATATTATAAGGCCCTTAACCCCATGGTGATCTTCTTACAGGAGACACATTTCGCCAGGAATAAAGCCCCAACCTACCTCGACAAAAATTATCCTCATTTTTACTACTCTACCCAGGTCTCCAAAAAAGAAGGAGTGGCGATTGAGCTCCACAAGAGCCTCCAATTTCAAATGACAACCAAGATAGTGGACCGGGAGGGCAATTACATCATTTTAAAGGGGACGATTCTGGGTTCTCCAGTTTCACTAGCCTCCTTCTATGCCCCCACGAAAGCACCACATAAGACCCTGATCAGATTCTTAAGGGTCCTGGAGGGGGGAGAATGGGGCAAACTAATTATAGGAGGGGACTTTAATCTGGTATTAGACCCAGTGGCAGATAGATCTAAAACTTCACAAGAAGTTCGCTTCTCCAAAAAAAAACAGGCAAATCTTAAAACTTCTGCACTCCTTAGATCTGGTTGACGCCTGGAGAGGACTATACTTTTTATTCCCCCACACACGGGACTTATTCCCGTATAGACACAATATATATATATGTAATTCGCTTCTAGACAGCTCAAACAAAGCGGCTATTGTTCCGTGCACCTGGTCGGACCACGCGGCGGTCACACTAGAGGTGGACCTAGGAGTTCAATTTCGGATGCCCTATACCTGGAGACTTAATGAATACTTAGTTTCGCAATCCAGATTCCAGGAGCAAACTGAGAGGGAGTTGGTGGAATTTTTTGAGTCCAATGCGGGTGGGGAGACAGGGGCGGGTTGGGTCTGGATGGCGCACAAAGCCTACATAAGGGGGGTGTTTATCAAGCTAGCCTCCCAATTCAGAAAACAGAACAGGCTAAAAGAAAAGGAGCTATCAGGGAAACTATCTCAATTGGAGCGGCAACATCAGCTTTCTCCCTCGATAGCTTTAAGGAAACAGATAGATAAGGCCAGGCTAGAGCTGGATAGTATTTTGACCATAAAAACGGATAAGGCATTAAGGAGGACTCAACATTTGTTTTATGCTAAGGCGAAAAACCTGACAAGCTACTAGCAAGGAGCTTAAAAGCTAAATATGCTCAAGCCAGGGTATCCCAAATCAAAAATAGGAAAGGCGATCTCACCTACAGCCAAAATGAAATCCAGGAGGTCTTTAGGGACTTTTATCAAAATATTTACTCCACTCAGAAATTGGCCTAAGAAAATGTTATTCATTCCTACCTAAACTCCCTTGATTTGCCCCAAATTTCACCCCTGGACTTACAAAATTTGAATAAAGATGTGACGGTCAAAGAAATTTTAGATGCCATTAAAGAATTGAAGCTAGGGAAGTCCCCCGGTCCGGACGGGTTCACTAACATCTATTACAAAAAGTTCTCGGAAATACTGGCCCCCCATTTATGTAGTCTCTTCAATTCAATTCTAAGAGGAGAGACAACTCCCCCAGAGCTGAATCATGCGGACTTGACGCTCTTCCCCAAGGAGGGCCGGGATCCAAAGGAAGCTAAAAATTATAGACCAATCTCGCTTCTTAATGGGGACGTCAAACTGCTGGCCAAAATTTTCTCCCAGAGGATCTCGATCTTCCTACCCGCCTTAATACATAAGGACCAATCAGGCTTTATTCCAAACAGGCAGACTAGTGATAATATCAGGAGGACTTTAAATGTCATTCATTTGGCCAGGGCTAGGGGTCTCCCTGTGTGCCTACTCGCATTGGACATCGAAAAGGCGTGAGATACCCTGGAATGGCCCTTCCTATTTGCCACTTTGGATAAGTTTGGGTTCAGAGGAAACTTCTTAAACCTGCTGCGTACTTATTATACACTCCCCAGGGCCACACTAAAATTGCCTGGTTCTCATACGGCCTGTATTAAAATCGAGAGAGGTACGAGACAGGGTTGCCCATTGTCTCCTCTTCTCTTTGCTCTGGCCATTGAGCCTTTGGCTCAGGCGATCAGAGTTAACTCCTCTATAGAGGCGGTGCGGGTGGGACACCAGCAACTAAAATGCTCCTTGTTTGCTGATGACCTGCTTTGCACCCTTTCGAACCCTAGCTCTTCTGTAGGCGCCCTGATGGACACGATAGGAGTCTTTAGCAAAGTGTCAGGCCTGAGGTTAAACCAGGACAAGACAGAAGCTTTGAGTGTTGGGATCCCTTTGGATATTTTGAATCACCTGAAGGGAGTACACAAATTTCTATGGCCCCCCTCACACATCAAATATCTAGGGATTAATTTGACCAACTCATTAACTAATTTGTATAAAGCTAACTATCCACCTCTCTATAGGGCTCTGCGGCGAGACCTGGAAAATTGGACAAACCGACATATCTCATGGACGGGTAGAGTAGTCACGGTTAAAATGAATATTTTGCCGAGGCTGCTCTATCTTGCCAGGACGCTGCCAATCCAGATAAAAAATACAGAATTGGCCCGCTTCCAGACCCAAGTGTTTAAGTTCATATGGAGAAATAGACCCCCAAAGATAGCGAGAAAAACGATGTATGTACATAAATCCAAGGGGGGCCTATCTTGCCCTAATTTCCTGAGTTACTTCAGAGCAGCCCAGCTTGCCTCTATCCCACTAGCTCACTCCATTCCACTTCAACCAAACTGGGTCTTTGTAGAGGAGTTGCAGATGGCCCCGCTTACGTGGGGTATTATCCTGTGGGCTCCAGGTGCAAGCGCTTTTTACTCTAGAATACAGAACCCCATAACTAAGTTTACACTGAGAGTTTGGATCTGGGCTAGGAGGAAATACAAACTGACTTACCCGGTTTCTCCCCTCACATCGATCTTTACATCGCCCTCCTTATTAACCACCATCACTGCAGAGTCCAAGGATTATTGGACCTCGCATGGTCTGGATAAGCTGGGGGCTTGGTTTGAGGGAGGGATTATGAGAACTTCAGAATCCATGATTAGGAACTTCGAGGTTCCACACCGGGAACACTTTAATTACATTAAAATAAGGAGCTGGATTGATGAGATACAAAGAACCCATGGACCCCCGAGGGAAACTTGGATGTCGGTGGTGTGTAAGAGTGAGGCCCTGTCCAAAGGAATCTTGGGGTCAATATACCAAATCTTCAATAGTCCACCAAGCACTTGGAGGCCTTCCTTTGTATCGAGGTGGGAGTTGGACCTAGGGCAAATTTGGGATGGGAATAAATGGGCTGAATCCTTAACGAACCTATCTAAGGGTTCACTTAATTATAGTTTATTAGAAACCTCCCTTAAGATTTTACATCGGGCATATACAACTCCAGTTCGACTAAATAAGATATCCCAAACAATCTCAGATAGATGTTTTAGGGGGTGTCACGGAAGGGGAGACTTCATTCATACTTGGTGGAGTTGTCCTAAGGTATTTAAAATTTGGTCTGAGACCAATTTAATTTCGCTAATACTCAAAACCCCACTCCAACCATCAATAGCAGTCTGTCTCCTGGGAGCACGCTTCTCAAAATTGGGAAGGGAGGGGAATAAACTGGCCCAACTGATATTTCTAGCAGCTAAGAACACCATCGCAAGACGATGGAAGAGTAGGGATATTAATTTCCATGATGTAACAAACAAAATAAACTTTATTTGCATTAATGAGCGGATGACCCATATCATATCAGATACACATCACTGCTTCCTGGAGGTTTGGGAACCCTGGATTCTATTCACAGGCAGTAATATATAATAACTAAGTTAAGGGAACACAATAAAGAAGCCATTCCTGATGTGCGGCTGGGGAGTGGAGTGTGGAGCGGACGGGGAGAAGTGGTGAGAGGTCCCGGAGAGATATTTCTTCAGTACGCCAAAGGTACAGGGGGGGAGGATGGCTACCTTAAGATTGGCTGAGCGGGGAATTAATGGGGGATGACACCCCACCATAGGTGTTATATAATGTCACTTTTTTTTTTTTTTTTTTTCTATTTTGTTTTCTTTTTAACATATCTCCTGCTGCTCAGGTTCATCCATGGAAATGTGAATTACTGCAATTTGAGCAATGTGACTTTATAAGCTGTATATATTGCTGAGTATTAAGAAACTAGTGTGAATATTTTTGGACAGAATCACAAAAAAAAAGAAAAAGAGTTGGAATGGAGTTTTTATTTAAATGGAATGGTTTTAATATATTAGCAATATGATGTTAGTTATAAGACAACATGTGGACTATGTTTTTCATTATTCTTTTTGTTTTGTCATTGCAATTCCAGAACTTCTCAATAAAATTTATGTTATAGGGAAAAATGCTATAGATGATGACATGGTGACAGAGCGTTATTTCTATCTTGATGGACCTGGCGGATCAGGAAAAACATATTTGTACAATTTATTAATGAGTTCAGTACGAGCACAAGGAAAAATAGCAATGGCGTTTGCCACTACTGGAATTGCTGCACTTTTATTAGAAGGTGGAAGAACTGTTCATAGTGGATTTAAACTGCCAGTGCCTATTTTAGAAAATTCTGTGTCAGATATTCGCATGACATCCTTACAAGCAAAGAAATTGAAGAAATGTAAATTAATTATAATAGATGAGGCCACAATGATGTCATGCCATGCCCTCCAATGTATTGACCGTTTGCTTCGTGAAGTCATGGATAATATTTTTCCATTTGGTGGAAAGGTAATGTTGTTGGGTGGCGATTTTAGACAAACATTACCTGTCGTTGTACATGGAAATTGAACAGACATTATTGAAACATGTATAAAGTCAAGTACAGTATGGAAACATTTTACCCATCTTCAACTGCAACAAAATATGAGATCAGAAGGCCAAACTGATTTCAATGATTGGCTTATTAAAATTGGAGAAGGCAGAACAGAAAAAATACTACATTTATCTGACAACACTGTAGAGATCCCACCTCATATGATTTGTCAACAAGATATTATATCGGCTATATTTGAAGGGAGCATAAATAACGAAGAATATTCCGAGCTTGCCAACCAAGTTATACTGACGTGTAAAAATAAAGATGCATTAATACTCAATAATGAAATCTTTAAAAAAATTAATGCACCACAAAGAAATTATCACAGTGCTGATTCTGTACTTGCTGATGACAATGAAAGTCAGGCAAACTTTTCAACTGAATTCATTAACTCTTTAACTCCTTCTGGAATGCCACCACATATTTTGCAGCTAAAGAAAGGTGCAATTATCATGTTACTGCGAAATATGAACCCCAAAAAAAGGCCTATGCAATGGCACAAGATTAATTGTTCAACAATTAAAGGACCATTTTATAGATGCTGAAATTTTAACTGGGACCCATAAAGGAGAGAGAGTTTTCATACCAAGAATAGATTTAGCACCAAGTGAAAGTAGTCTCCCTTTTATACTTCAAAGAAGACAATTTCCCATTATTATGGCATTTGCCATGACCATTAATAAATCACAAGGTCAAACTTTCAAATCTGTGGGTATTTTCTTGGAAGAACCAGTTTTTGCACATGGTCAATTGTACGTTGCGTTGTCACGGTGCAAAAATCCACAGGCTATTAAAGTTTACATTGAAAACAATGAAAGTCAAGGTGATTTATTAGAAGATGGACGTATTTTTACTAAAAACATTGTCTACTATGAAGTACTATAACTTTGCAGGATACAAACTAAAGCCATGCAAACATTTTGGAAAAACATTCAAAAATACAAAACAATTGGTTGTTTTATTCAGTCATAATTAATGGAAGTCATGTTTATGGATAATTCGCCTCACAAAATACTTGCCTTGCATTTCTATGAAAAATTATGTTAAAATGTTAAGTCACTATGTTAATGTTTCTAATGTTACAAGTTTAAAAACAATATTTTCAAGTTATTTCATTCAACATATTACAAAGTTCATGTTAAGAGCTCAAGCACCTTTTAAGTCACAATGTAAATATTCTCTGTTATCTTAAGATTACTACCTACATTAATGTTTATCGCCAGTTTATGTGCTCAGTAATGAATTACTTTAATTACGTACGGTTTAAGGAGAGTTTTTACTGTATGCCTTCCTCTACATTCAATGTATATTAAACTTAACAATTATTCTGATACAAATTGCATGTTAATACTGATTAATTTAAAGTTAAACTGTTTTTACATTCAAATGTTAATACTTTTAATTCAAAATTATGTTACAAAATGTATTTACTATGTTCCTGTTTATAATGTTCAAAATTAGACAAATGTTTTGCAAAACTTCCAAAGTTACATAAAAAATAAAGTTCAATTTTAAAAATATATACTTTCAAGGTTATTGCTTACATATATTTTAAACTTCATGTTAAAATTCGGCACGTTTCAAAAAGTCTTTTTACTTTTTACTTTCCTCTGGATTCTATGTATATTAAAGTGAACAATTCTTCAGATACAAATTTCATTTTAAAAAACCATTACATCAACGTTTTACAAAAATACATGTTCATATCACAATACTTACAAGGGTCAAAAATATATTTAAATAACTAAACAACTTCACAAACATATACATCACATTGCCGTCATTTTTTGACGGGCAAGTCGCTAGTATAAGTAAAATAATTTTGAGTTAATGCAAAAGAAATGCAAAATGAATCTGTCATCTGAATTCAATAAAATATAAAACCTCCATGCTAAACTATTGTCAGTTATAGCCCAAATATAATGGGACTTTACTAATATTTGTAATAAATGCAATGTGGCTTAAACAGGTAAAAAAAATATCAGTCCTGGATTCAATGGGCCTCTCAGGATGTGAAGTAAGAGATTTGTGTAATTTGGTAAGGGATTTAAAAAAGTAATAGAGAGGAGCTTAATATATAAAATTCACCAGATGTAAGTAAACCTACTGTATGTGTTTTGCTCTACAATTCTTTAACTAATATTTGCATATCCAAAATATTCATTAGTTAAATCACTTGTAAGTGATTGAGACTGAAGGTGTTTCTCAAATCTTCCTTCTCTAATACTAGCAAATTGTTTTCTAGAGTCATAATTACAAGTGAGATCACACAATATCTACACTTAACTAAAGGACCACCGTAGTGTTTCAGTAAGGGTTGGTAGAACTCTCTGAATCTGCTACTTTGGGTTTCATAGACTTATGAATTTGGTATCTTTATGACAATCTTTACTGATAATTTAGTTGTGAGTGAATATTGTACAGTATATGTTTATTACGGCTTACCATCTGTACCTCACTAGAAATCAATTACTATTTATGTTACATTTGTGTGCTTGTTATAATCTATGTTAAGATGTTTTTAACTTTAATGAATTACTTGCTGCCAAGAGCTTTAATGTGGCTATTGCCAGATAGGGCCAAGTATTTTGGCCACAATTGGAAATAGTATAAACATAAGACTCAACACTTTTGAGATGTAAAATGCTCTACATAGGTGCAAATATAAAATGAAAATATTACAAGAATGTATTATGCAATGAAGAAAAAATAAAATACAAGTAAATAATTATATTGTTCTTTTATAAGCATTTCTATTGTTTATATGTGCTTTGGGAACACTGTGCATGTTGGCAGCAGGAATAACACCATTAGCAATAATATGATTCCAATTTAGTATAATATCATATTACAATCTCTAATAACGCCCTTGCAGAGGTCACTTGTTCCTCAGTGAATTGCTATAGTAAGATAGTCCAAAAGTCATTTTAATACTAAGCAATGTAATGTTAAATTTGCCAGTAAAGTGTTTTAATAAAGCATTATAATGTTTTCTGGAGGAAGATGTGGCAACCAACACCAGTATCTTTGCCAAGAAATCATTATGGATCAGCACAACAAATTACATTACAATTTAGCACTGGAAGATGGGCTCCTCAGGTCAGAAGGTGCCCACCACATTAATATGGAAGAGCAAAGGAGCAGTATGAATAGTACCAGATCTAATTAAGTGGTTGGGCCAAAGTCAAGTGGATGCCCTGCTGTGGATGTGTCTGATAGAGAAGGAATGTCTGCTACTGCAGAGAACGATTCAGCATAGGAACCTGGATGTGGTCCAAAATGAGATGACATGATTAAACTTTGATATCCTGAGAAGTGGTGAACTCATATTGACTGGAATTGGATAATTCATATCAGACAATATCAAATCTTCTACAGTGGTCAAGAAAATTGCAGAAGAAATGGAGTAGCCCTCACAATCCATCCAAGGATGGCCAAAACAGTGCTCAACAACCACTCAATAAATTATAGAACGTTTCAATCCAAATTTAAAGCAAGTCATTTAACATCATAATGCAAATCAAGGATATTTACCACTAGTAAATGGGGTAATTGGAGTGTCAGGTTGGTTTTAAACATCCCCACACAGTTTGATTATCATCAATATGTTCACAACAGGAATTTGTCCAACTGAATATATTATCAATCAAAATATGTATCAGAAGTCCTTGGAAGAAGAGTTAGCAGAGCCTATAAAGCTAAAAAGACCATTCCTAAAGCTGTAGCCTACATTAAGCAACATATTAAGAGTATACAAATGGGAGACATTTACTATCATTTCTATTCTCTCTAGGACTGGTCATCTGACAAAATTCTTGATAAATACAAAGGATCTGCAAATGTTTTATCATAGGAAATCACTCATCTCCAAAACATTACTGAAACAAAGTACCAGGCTCAAATAAGACAAAGGTGGAAATGTTAAGTATAAACATGTAGTGTTGTGTTTGTTGGAAACAAAACACTGCATACCAGCATTGTGACGACCCAGGGGTGAGGGGACCAGGTGCGCCCCAGACCATCCTGCTTTCAGCTACAGAACAGCTGTAGATTGTCAGGGTTCTGGTCACCTCAGCGCCTAGCTGCTTCTTCAGGTATCAGGAACACAGGTACCTTTAAGCTAGGACCTAGCAGGATACCAGCAAGTAATTTAGATCATAAGCCCTTTTCCAATAATAACAGCACACCTTAAATATGTACAGCCAAACTGGAACTGCTTTATTGAAGGAAACACACAAGTATTTATGTAAAACCAAAACAATGGGGTTATCCCACCACACAATGAATAAAGGAGTGACCACATTTGAATTCCCTGCCTATGTGTATCAGGACCAATCAGAGCAACAGCTGTATTGATTGGATTATATGCTGTCCAATCAGGAATATCCTGCCCTTGTGGGGACAGAGATTACATCACAAGAGGGTCAGCCCGTCTCTGGAAGGCTGCTGGAGTCACATGACTCCCTGCACATACACAGCCAATCTCCCTGGTGCCTGCAAGACAATGGAATGATGGGAGTGGGATTTGCCTGAACAATGGTGAGGTGCAGTGATGTCTTGAAACACAAGATGGTGGACAGTAAAACATATTCTCTTCTCTAGGCACATAGACCTTGTACAGTAATCATGAACTATAATAATGTACATGTGAGGGTTACTGGATACTGTTTCAGGGATACAGTAGGTCAGTTAACCATCAGCCATAATATAAACAGTGAAACAGTGAAACACTCATTTGTGCTATTAGCCAGCTTTAATAGCAGCTATTAACATTTAACAGTCCATCAGTCAGCGTCTGGAGTAGGACCAGGAAACAGTCTGTCACCTAGGAACAACCCCTGGGGCTCTGGGTAGTGTGACACAATACATTAGTCCTGCTTTTGCATTACACATAGTAATTAACAGTTCTATGCAAAACCCTTGAACATGATCCTTTTGTGATGAGGTACATGACTGTGAATTTGTTCTGAAGGCTGGCAGTTTGGCTGCCTCTGGGCCGGTTGGGTGGTCCACTGCAAGTGGCGGGTTGGTCCCGTTGCTCCAAATTGGAGGTAGCAAGGGGATCCACTTCTTTGCCTGGCTTCAGTGGGGTGATCCCTTCGCCTGGTAGTGTGATGAAGGGTTGTATCAGTCTGCTTACAGCGGGGCTCCTGAGCATTGGGACCATATAGTTGTCCTGAGGTGACATGCCAGAGATACCATAGTCCCATATCACTTCTGCTGGAAAGACCAGGGGGCCTGTATCCTTCTCTAGACCTCACCGGAGATGTTGATCCAGAGTTAAGGCTGGTGTGGGTTGACGTGTTGTGTGAGCGGGCCCCTCAGTGAACAAGGCTCCTCCATGGAGAAGGTGGCATCTGTGTGCCGGATGGGTCACCCGTCACTTAAACCAAGTAGAAATGACCCTTTATTCAAGTTGATACGGTAGTTTCCCATATGAGGGAAAATAGTGATCCCAAGGGAAGTTAGTGTTTGAACTGCCCTGGTCAAGGAGGAGAGCAAGCTTTGTGTGTGAATTGGCAATTAGGTCCCTACTGGGATCGGAGTGGCATGAGTCAGAATACTTTTCCAGTGGCTGGCCCGGGAAACAGTGTAAACCTTCCCATGAAGAGATGCATCCGAGTACCAAAGAGGCTCTCTTAGAGGTGCTGCTGGCTTGCTACAACCAGCTGTAGCATCACTAACGCAGTTTCTCGTCCTATTGGTGGATTTGATTGCAGGTAGTTCACTGATTGGTTGGATTCCAATCCAGTGGATCCATCTAAATCTCCAGCTGATGCTTTCCTTAGCTTGAGAGTGAGCCAATCACAGGAGGGCCTACAAGCCCAGTAAGTTTGAATGGGCCAATCAAAATTCTGCCTACAGTCAATGTAGAATAACATCGGTCAATCTGTCCCATAGGCTTGCATGGCTGTAGTCCCAGTTAGGATAAACGGTTTCCTTTATATTTGGCCCTGGCCGAAAGTGCTTTTGGTGGTTCAAGGCTTGGAAAAGTAGGGTTCCACAGCAAATTCTTTCAGTAAAATGTCAGGGTATTCATTCATGAACTGAAAGTTAAACAAAGTTGCGTCAGGTAGAACGACAATGACCCCAAACACAAACATAGGTCTACAAACATCAGTGGCTCTTTGTAGACATTTTGAAATGGCCAAATCATAACCTTAATCCAGTTAAAATGTTGGGGCATGACCTGAAGCCAGGTGTTCATCTAACAAATCCCAGTATATCAGTGAATTGAAACAGTTATGTAAGTAGGAATATGCCAATTAACACCAAACTAATGTGCAGGATTAATCAACAGTTATGGAAAATATTTGATTGAGGCACTGCTGCTAAAGAAGTTTCTACTAGTTGCTAAATCTAAAGGTTCATATTAGAGATGTCGCGGACAGTTCGCCCCCGGACTATTCGTTGGATTTTGGCATGTTCGCGTTCGCAGCGGACGGCGAACACATGAGATTTTCGGTTCGCCCCCTATACTTTATCATTGAGGAAACTTTGAGCCTGCACCTCACAGTCAGCAGACACATTCCAGCCAATCAGCAGCATACACTCCCTTCCAGAGCCTTCCATCTGAAGGACAGCATACATTTTAGAATCATTCTGAAGCTGCATTCGTTGTGAGAGGACAGATAGTGTAGCTGCTGGAGATTTAATAGGGAAATAGATAGCCAGGCTGTGTATTTAGCTTCCATTACAGACCTGAAGGACTCATCTGATATCTGCTGCAAGGACAGCAACCCAAAAAGCCCTTTTTAGGGCTAGAACATAGGGCCCTATTAAATTCTCCCTCGTAGTTCTCTCGGTGCTCGCAAAAGGCAGTTTTCCTGCTGTTTGCGTGAACCGAATCTCTCGGAGCCTGCTTTACGATATGACTGCGAGAAAATGGCCGAGAATAGGCTCCGAGAGAGCTACGTAGCCTTAAATCTATGCACGAGTCTTGCATATCGTAAGAATCCCTACGTGGACAAAAAGTCCACGCAAGGGATCCGAAAGCCTCTACGTGCTGCCTCGGAACAGCCCGAGACAGCAGTGTGAGGCTCCCCCCTGCACCCTATAAACATCCCCATGCTGCAGGGGTCTCTATCAGGACCCCTGCAGCACCCCCACATTAACCCCTTGCAGCGAGGGTCCCCGATCTGCATAGATCAGGCCCCCCGCTGCATTTAAAACTTTTAAATTCCCCGCCGCGGCTCCTTAAAGGGACCGCGGCACACTATTACCCAATCCCGGCCGCGGCACTTAAAATTAACACCCCTCTATGCTGGGGGTCCCCATCGGGACCCCCGAAGTGTCCCCACATAAACCCATTGCAGGGGGGGCCCCGATCTGCATAGATCAGGCCCCCCGCTGCATTTAAAACTTTTAAATTCCCCGCCGCGGCTCCTTAAAGGGACCGCGGCACACTATTACCCAATCCCGGCCGCGGGACTTAAAATTAACCCCCCTCTATGCTGGGGGTCCCCATCGGGACCCCCGAAGTGTCCCCATATAAACCCCCTGCAGCGGGGGGCCCCGATCGGCACCGATCGTGACCCTGCTGCAATTCAATTTTAAATTTCCCGCCTCGCGGGTCCTTAAAGGACTGTAAAGGTCCTGAAAGGACTCGCACTAAAAATATTAACCCCAGGCAACTATAATTACCCCATTAACTCATGATGGTCAATCCAGACCACCATAAGGCCTAAATTAACCCATTAACTCATGATGGTCAATACAGACCACCATAAGGCCTAAATTAACCCATTAACTCATGATGGTCAATCCAGACCACCATAAGGCCTAAATTAACCCATTAACTCATGATGGTCAATACAGACCACCATAAGGCTCTATTTAACCCATTAACTCATGGTGGTCAATACAGACCACCATAAGGCCTAAATTAACCCATTAACTCATGGTGGTCAATACAGACCACCATAAGGCTCTATTTAACCCCATCAGTCCCATAAGGGTATATTATTACCATTATGGGCCTGTTACAACCCAACATTAACCACATAAGTGCCATGATGGTCCTCAAGGACCATCATGACACTAACTACAAACACTACACTATAACCCCCAATAAACCATTTAATCTAAACTAACCCCCCTCTACACTAATCTATTAACACTTACACTACCTACCTACACTACCTACCCCCTAATAAACCTCCCCAACACTCTAATTACAAAAAACAAAAAACCTACAGCACAGAAAACAAAAAACCTACAGTACAAAAAACAAAAAAACCTACAGTACAGAAAAAAAAAACAATTACAACCCCACCCCCCACTACAGAAAACAAAAAAATACATTACAACCCCACCCCCCACTACAGAAAATAAAAAAATTACACACCTGAAAAGGAAAGACAGATAAACACAATACAATACATACATATAATACATTACATACATTACATACAATACATGACATTACAAATAATATATTACATATAATATATTACATATAATATATTACATATAATACATTACATACATTACATACAATACATGACAATACATACATTACATATAATATATTACATATAATATATTACATATAGTCCTAATCAAATACCCCCTATCTATCTAACATACAATCTATTTAATTTAAAATAAATCCTAACTATATCAAATACATCCCCCTATCTATCTAATATACAAAAAATCCTAACTACATACACAGACCCTTATTCTAAACTAAAATAAAATAATTACAGTCCTAACTACATACACAGACCCTAATTCTAAGCTAAAATCAATAAATTAAGACCACTTACCTTTAAGATGTTGCTTCAGATCACTAACCTATGGGTCAAACAAAAAATAAAAATTAGTACAAAACATTAACATCAAATAAATAAACATTATATACATTCTAAATATTCAACTCACCTTTACAGCATGTCCAGTCACTGTTTAGCTCTTCCGGCGCGGCCCTGTTAAAAAAAAAAACACAATACATGAATACATGAATACAATATATAAACAATAAATAAAATACACAAATAAACATCTAAATATACATTTAACTTACCTCCCCGCGATGTCCCCGGCCTTCTCTCCTTCAGCCCCGGCTGGGCCGCGGAACCATCCGCGCTCTAAAAAAAAAAAAAGAAAAAAAACTAACGGAGGTCTGCACTGGCAGACCTCCCCGACGCTACTGAACCTCCCGGAGTCGTTTCCGGGAGGAAATTGGCATTGGCGGCTTGTGATTGGCTGAAAAAGCTGTCTATCAATTTCAGCCAATCAAAAGTCGTCAATGTGTGAGCCAATCAGGATGGGATACACCCCAATATCCCACCCTGATTGGCTAAAACACTTGTCTATCTTTCTGGGAACCAATCACAACGCTCAGATGCCTTCAGCCAATCACTATGGGATACACCCCCACGGAGTGATTGGTAGAAGACATCTGCGCATCCTGATTGGCTCCTACATTGACGACTTTTGATTGGCTGACAGCTTTTTCAGCCAATCACAAGCCGACAATGCCAATTTCCTCCCGGAAACGACTCCGGGAGGTTCAGTAGCGTCGGGGAGGTCTGCCAGTGCAGACCTCCGTTAGTTTTTTTTTTTTTTTTTTTTTTAGAGCGCGGATGGTTCCGCAGCCCAGCCGGGGCTGAAGGAGAGAAGACCGGGGACATCGCGGGGAGGTAAGTTAAATGTATATTTAGATGTTTATTTGTGTATTTTATTTATTGTTTATATATTGTATTCATGTATTCATGTATTGTGTTTTTTTTTTTAACAGGGCCGCGCCGGAAGAGCTAAACAGTGACTGGACATGCTGTAAAGGTGAGTTGAATATGTAGAATGTATATAATGTTTATTTATTTGATGTTAATGTTTTGTACTAATTTTTCTTTTTGTTTGACCCATAGGTTAGTGATCTGAAGCAACATCTTAAAGGTAAGTGGTCTTAATTTATTGATTTTAGCTTAGAATTATGGTCTGTGTATGTAGTTAGGACTGTAATTATTTTATTTTAGTTTAGAATAAGGGTCTGTGTATGTAGTTAGGATTTTTTGTATATTAGATAGATAGGGGGATGTATTTGATATAGTTAGGATTTATTTTAAATTAAATAGATTGTATGTTAGATAGATAGGGGGTATTTGATTAGGACTATATGTAATATATTATATGTAATATATTATATGTAATGTATGTAATGTCATGTATTGTATGTAATGTATGTAATGTATTATATGTAATATATTATATGTAATATATTATATGTAATGTCATGTATTGTATGTAATGTATGTAATGTATTATATGTAATATAATATATGTAATATATTATATTTAATATATTATATGTAATGTCATGTATTGTATGTAATGTATGTAATGTATTATATGTAATATATTATATGTAATATATTATATGTAATATATTATATGTAATGTCATGTATTGTATGTAATGTATTTAATGTATTATATGTATGTATTGTATTGTGTTTATCTGTCTTTCCTTTTCAGGTGTGTAATTTTTTTTATTTTCTATAGTGGGGGGTGGGGTTGTAATGTATTTTTTTGTTTTCTGTAGTGGGGGGTGGGGTTGTAATTGTTTTTTGTTTTCTGTAGTGGGGGGTGGGGTTGTAATTGTTTTTTGTTTTCTGTACTGTAGGTTTTTTTGTTTTTTGTACTGTAGGTTTTTTGTTTTCTGTGCTGTAGGTTTTTTGTTTTTTGTAATTAGAGTGTTGGGGAGGTTTATTAGGGGGTAGGTAGTGTAGGTAGGTAGTGTAAGTGTTAATAGATTAGTGTAGAGGGGGGTTAGTTTAGATTAAATGGTTTATTGGGGGTTATAGTGTAGTGTTTGTAGTTAGTGTCATGATGGTCCTTGAGGACCATCATGGCACTTATGTGGTTAATGTTGGGTTGCAACAGGCCCATAATGGTAATAATATACCCTTATGGGACTGATGGGGTTAAATAGAGCCTTATGGTGGTCTGGATTGACCATCATGAGTTAATGGGTTAATTTAGGCCTTATGGTGGTCTGTATTGACCATCATGAGTTAATGGGTTAATTTAGGCCTTATGGTGGTCTGGATTGACCATCATGAGTTAATGGGGTAATTATAGTTGCCTGGGGTTAATATTTTTAGTGCGAGTCCTTTCAGGACCTTTACGGTCCTTTGAGGACCCGCGAGGCGGGAAATTTAAAATTGAATTGCAGCAGGGTCACGATCGGTGCCGATCGGGGCCCCCCGCTGCAGGGGGTTTATATGGGGACACTTCGGGGGTCCCGATGGGGACCCCCAGCATAGAGGGGGGTTAATTTTAAGTCCCGCGGCCGGGATTGGGTAATAGTGTGCCGCGGTCCCTTTAAGGAGCCGCGGCGGGGAATTTAAAAGTTTTAAATGCAGCGGGGGGCCTGATCTATGCAGATCGGGGCCCCCCCCCTGCAATGGGTTTATGTGGGGACACTTCGGGGGTCCCGATGGGGACCCCCAGCATAGAGGGGGGTTAATTTTAAGTTTCGCGGCCGGGATTGGGTAATAGTGTGCCGCGGCCCCTTTAAGGAGCCGCGGCGTGGAATTTAAAAGTTTTAAATGCAGCGGAGGGCCTGATCTATGCAGATCGGGGACCCCCGCTGCAAGGGGTTAATGTGTGGGGGCTGCGGGGGTTCCTATGGACCCCTGCAGCAAGGTGTTCATGTGAGGACACTTCGGGGGTCCCGACGGGGACCCCCGCATTGAGGGGGGGTTAATTTTAGGTGCCGGGGGGGGTATTCGGAGTACCCCCACGGCAGGGCTTATGTGGGGGACTGCCGCGGAGGTCCCTTTTAGGACCCCCGCAGCAATTGATGAGGAGTGGGAGCCTGCGATATCATCTCGCAGGCTGTCACTCCTCATGTACATTTACGCAGTGTAGATACGTACGGCCCTGCTGCGTAGCTCATACGTTGCTCGCAGCAGGGCTAATTTAATAGCATTGTAAGTTAGAGAAACTTTGCAGTACGTAGGGCTTAAGTAGAAGCCTCTTATTTACGAGGCTGGAATTTAATAGGGCCCATAATTTATTTTATTTTATAATTTTTTTCTGTGTAATCTAATTGCATATGCCTGCCTGCCAGCATGTGTGTGTGACAGGCTAACACCTAACAGCTTATATTGTGCTTATTTTCACTACTCATACCTGGTGGTGTACCATACATTGAAAACAACCATTTTTTTCCTGTAGTCGAATTTCAGTTGCCTGCCTGTGTCAGGCTCACAGCTTATATTGTGCTTAGTGAAATAAAACAACACTTTTTTGACTGTAATAGATTAACTAGCAATTGCCTGCCTACAGGCGTGTGTGTGAAGCCTATTGCTTCTACTCTGCCAACTTTTGCCAGTGCACAGTGATACGTCATATCTGGTGCAACCGTACTGTACAGTGACATAAAACAACACTTTTTTGACTGTAATCGATTGAATATCAGTTGCCTGCCTACAGGCGTGTGTGTGAGGCCTACAGCGCCTACTCTGCCAACTTTTGCCAGTGCACAGTGACACTCATATCTGGTGCAACCTAGTGTACAGTGAAATAAAAGAACCCTTTTTTTTACTGTAATCGATTGAATATCAGTTGCCTGCCTACAGGCGCGTGTGTGAGGCCTACAGCGCCTACTCTGCCAACTTTTGCCAGTGCACGGTGACACTCATATCTGGTGCAACTTAGTGTACAGTGAAATAAAAGAACCCTTTTTTTTCTGTAATCGATTGAATATCAGTTGCCTGCCTACAGGCGTGTGTGTGAGGCCTACAGCGCCTACTCTGCCAACTTTTGCCAGTGCACAGTGACACTCATATCTGGTGGCACATTACATTGCACGTGCAGTGCCCCAAATTCGAAGTGGGAGGACCGACCAAGCATCTTTTTCCATCTCCCACTTCCAAAAATTGATGCCATATACACGTCCCCTAATAGTGGACGTAACAGGGATTAAATGGATAGGAATAGTACTACTTAACAGTACACACCTTATAATAACGCAGACAGAGGCAACGCAGAGAGAGGAGTCTGAAGAAGAGGAGTCAGAGGAGGAAGGTGGCTTTGAGGAGGTGGAAGACCAAACACAGCAGGCATCCCAGGGGGCTTGTTGTCACCTTTCGGGGAGAATGGTCTGTTACTGTGAAGCGGGTGTAACCCTTACACTACATGATCGATACAACATCATATCTGATGTTTTAAAGCATGTTATTCCAAACAATTTAGGAATGTTAGGTGATTTATGCCCTTTATGGCTTAAAACCAGACTCTGCATCAACTATGTAATTTTCCGTGGGAGTTTTGCCATGGATCCCCCTCCGCATGCCACAGTCCAGGTGTTAGTCCCGTTGAAACAACTTTCCCATCACTATTGTGGCCAGAAAGAGTCCCTGTGGGTTTTGAAATTCGCCTGCCCAATGAAGTCTATGGCGGCTCACCGGGTTCGCCCGTTCGCAAACATTTGATGGAAGTTTGCGTCCGCTGTTCGGGAACCGAAAATTCTCCGACCTAATAACAGTGATGGTATAAGCAATGTCATCAACATATACACAATGAAGTAGATTTACTAATGAATTGTTTATTTCAGATTCTCTTTCTCTGTTATTATGACAGAAATAAGGATTACGCCATATTGCATATGCAATTACTGGAGGAATACAGATAAATCCAATGAATTGACAAACTTTCTCACAATTGTATACTTCAAGATTGTAGTGGAGGGATAGGAGAACACTAGGGTTGATTTGATGACTTATTGCAGTGGAGAAATATGGTCTTGCCTCTGACCATGATACTTTATATTTTTTTTAGTGTTTAAAATATTATTAAATAATATTAAAGAAAGGACAGCCCACACCCTCAATGAAGCCTGACAGTTATCCACAAAGTGGCATTTGATGGTTACCAGCAGAAGTGTAAGTGATATACAATTAACAGAGTACCTTACAGCCCTATTAAATTTGAAGGACATATTAGCATTGGCACAACCTCAAAGGCTGCGTTAAAAAGCTATTAAACCATTCTTGCGCCGTTGGATGTGCGGCCATGAACACGATTAATTAGTCAAACCCATAGTTATGGGTTTAGATCGAGCCAATGGCAAATGAGATTGTCATCATTACGTCACTGAAAAATGGAGGTTAGATTTCAAAGCCTTATGGATTTCAATTACAGGGTACGATCAGACCCGCATTCCAGATATAATGCAATATACATAAATCAGTAAATATGATATTCAAGTCCATGCAAAATTAAACAGAAATACAAGAATTTTATATTGCAGATTTGCGAGCTTGAGAATGTTGTGCTATTCATTTTAATACTTAACATCACTTTCCCATTCATTATTAGTACAGCAGTGTGTGTATATTGGCATTTACAGTGCTACTGATAGGAATTTAACTCCCTTGCGGGGTCCTCTCTAGTACCCGTTGGTAGTTTGGCTCCAGTCGATTTGTTGCAGTTTAATAGCAAAATTGGGAACATAACAATTAAGTGCTTGACAGAACAAAGTATTTACGGCTGCGGAGTTCAGATTTCAACATCTCGTAGTTTTTTTTTGCACCTAACCTGCAAGTTGTTTACGGGTAGCTTTGAGAGGCCAATTTAATAGCTGTAAGTCTTGCGGGTTAGGTTACAGGCTACAGTTTTCAATGTTGAGGGAATTTAATAGGGCTGATATGATCTCTTGATGTTGAAGGTTGTGATTAAAAAGTATGAGGAAACCAAAATTTAGGTTACATTTTACTATGCTAATGAATATTGTTTTCACATATTTTAAATAATTTATTTTAGCAATTTTGACTGTTAAAAGAGAAGAATGGGAGGGGGGAAGAGAAGCGCATTGCCACCCAGTGTAATACAGTAAAATGTATTCCATAAAACAAATCAAACAAATTTAAAATTAGCACTTACATTTGTTATCCTCCGGTCCCATCAGAGCAAACCCAGGGTCTCCGACGTAAACTTAACGCCACTACGCTACCAGCATACGTCTCTATAGATTCTGATTGGCTGGTAAGTTGCCAAGCAACGTAGATGCCTGAATAGGCATGCATGGACGTGAGACGCCAGGGCTGCTTGCAGAAGACTGGATGTAGGTCCTTAAAAGCCTGTACTTATTGAGACAGCGTTTATCTTTTGATAAATGACCATTGAGAAAGCCTTATTAGGCAACACACGTCTGGCATATACTGCTGCTTTTATATATATTTTTCTTATTCTGCTTTTGAGCTTGGATTACTCCTTTTTAGATGGGAATATGAAGAAGCTCTATTTGAGAGAATTTTACACTCTATGAATAATTATCTCTCTCATATTTATATCTCTACAATCTGATATAAGTGTGTTAGGCTATCCATGGTCAATTCAGGGTGTCTCCGCTTTTGCCTGTAAAGGGATTATTGTCAGGTCAATACCCAGTGAGTGGCATACTTTTACCTGGGACTGTCATACAGCTGTCTGGGAATTCATTTGTATACACCCAGCGGATCAGTGTGTTCATAGAGAAAAGGACACATCGGAACAGCTTTTCATGGTGGAACATTGTACACACCTCCAAGTGGCAATACTAAGCATTACATATAAGTAGAAGTGCGACTACCATGTATATAAACTCACTGAAGCCATATACATACCTCATATTTTCAGGATAACTAATGTGAGTGCAAATGTTATATTTGTTTGATTTGTTTTATGGAATAAATGTTACTGTATTACACTTTTGTTTGGCATTGCACTTCTCTCCCCCCTCCCATTTTTACATGTTTATTGGCACACATGTGAATGGCGCCCTGTGAGACGGCTGCATTACCTACCCAAACTGAGTAGTCGATTGAATGCTCCTTGGACATAAAAATAAATAAATAAATATAAATATATATATATATATATATATATATATATATATATATATACGCAAATACGTTATTGGACTCATTATCAGGACTTGAAGGTGGGATTTTGTGCGTATATATATATATATATATATATATACACAGTGGGGGGGGGGGAGTTTTGAGTCATTGTCATGCTGGAATACCCATCCACGACCCATTTTCAATGCCCTGTCTGAGGGAAGGAGGTTCTCACCCAAGATTTGACTGTGCATGGGCCCGTCCATCGTCCCTGTCATGCGGTGCAGTTGTCCTGTCTACTTAGTAGAAAAACAACCCCAATGAATAATGTTTCCACCTCCATGTTTGATGGTGGGGATGGTGTTCTTAGGGTTATAGGCAGCATTCCTCCTCCTCCAAACACGGCGAGTGGAGTTGATGCCAAAGAGCTTGATTTTGGTCTCATCTGACCACACCACTTTCACCCAGTTCTCCTCTGAATCATTCAGATGTTCATTGGCAAGCTTCAGACGGGCCTGTACATGTGCTTTCTTGAGCAGGGGGACACTGCAGGATTTCAGTCCTGTGTCACCAATTGTTTTCTTGGTGATTATGGTCCCAGCTTCCTTTAGATCATTAACAAGATTCTCCTGTGTAGTTCTGGGCTGATTCCTCACCGTTCTCATGATCATTGAAACTCCACGAGGTGAGATCTTGCATGGAGCATCAGACCGAGGGAAACTGGCAGTTATTTTGTTTTTCTTCCATTTGCGAATAATCGCACCAACTGTTGTCATCTTCTCGACAAGCTGCTTGGCAATGGTCTTGTAGCCCATTCCAGCCTTGGGTACGCCTACAATCTTGTCCCTGACATCCTTGGACAGCTCTTTAGTCTTGGCCATGGGGAGATTTTGGAATCTCATTGATTGATTGCTTTTGTGGACAGGTGTCTTTTATATAGGTAATGAACTGAGATCTGGAGCACTCCCTTTAAAAAGGTGCCTCTGATCTCAGCTCCTTACCTGTATAAAAGACACCTGGGAGCCAGAAATCTTGCTTAATAATAGGGGATCAAATACTTATTTCCCTCACTGACCTGCAAATCAATTTTTGGTAAATATACGCCTTTATATTGGGCGGCCTTAGTGGCTGATTACTTATATATTTATCTTCACCTCAAGACTGTGAATAGTATAGCACTCTTTCTATCTATTTTCACACATTTGTAGTTGTATATTTGTATTATAAGATCTATTGTGTACGAAATACTGAATGGTACTAGGTTGCGCCTCTTCTTCAAATGCTTATCAAGCTTTTTATTTAGATAGTTGGGATCATTGATTCTATTGTACTTCTGTTATTTAGTTCGCATTTGCATATATTGTGTATATTAGAGGCAGCATTATGTCCATTCAAGTGGATGACTCAATAGATAATTTCTCCTATGGTACATAATAAATAGAGAAAGGAGAGTTACCAATTTTTTTAGAGGATGTAAATATAGACACCAACACAAGAGTACATCCAAAAGCTCTGCTGAGAGATCTGGAGAAATTATCAAAATTAGAAATAAAGAATTGGTATGATGTAACTATCTAGAACATTATTACACTCATAAAATAGTACCAAGGGGATTAATGATACAGAAGAGATGTGCCTTCAACCTTCTAGACTCTATATATGTACAGGAATGAAATAATACACTAGATGAATGTTTGTTGAAATTTATCCAACTCTTGATAAGTTACAGGAACAAAAACCTTACAACAATTACTAATAATATTTTAAGAGGTAATTAACACCATATACAGGGGATGTCCTATATAGACAGGTGGACATGGACATCAAAAATAGGGTTAATACTTTGGAACACGAGATTCAGAAGAGGAAAAAAGAAAAGTTTAATAGGGATAGAATAGACTATATGAAGAAAAGAAAAAAGACCAACTGTGTTTGATCAACCAATAAAATCAATACAGGACCACTATAAAACACTGACATCCTCTCTACATAAGAGCCAGGTGGATATAGATGTAACTTATAAACATTCTCGAAAATATGTGCAGAAAAACAATAATTTCAGTGGAAGTAAATTATGGATTCCTACAAATAAGAAAAATCTATCTAAATCAGAACTATCTAGGATAGTAACAGAACCAGTTAGGAAAACAAAAAGGATTCAAAATCCTCCTCACCTAAGATGTCCCAAGAGGAAAGAACGTAAAACACGTAAGAATGATGTCTCAGATTGGATTGCTGAGAAGTGGAGAAATACTGATAACGAAATCCCCACCACCTCAACTGCTTTTGAACCCTCTTTTTTATTGAAGGAGAGAAAACTCCAAATCAAGGAGACTCCACAGAATATGGAAAGAAAAGTCATTAACATCAAAGATAATAAGAAGAAAGAGAGACATACAACAAAGAGGAGACGGGGATGTAGAGAGGGATATAGAGTAGAATGCAAAAAAAAGAAGAGATGGGGGTGTGATACTATAAAAATATTCAATATCTCTAATAGAACGCTAAATCCACATGAGGTATGTCTATTAGAAAAGGGTCTCTCTTTCTCACCAGATATGTAGCCAAATAATTTTGAGCTGTTCATAGATATCCATAAATTTGTGAGAAAAAACATTATGCTAAAATCCAGAATAAAAAAGCAAAGGAAGAGGAGACACCAGGTTAATAGTGATACTCACGTGGAGATCTATGACCTGAATACTCTTATGTGTCTGCACTCCCTGAGAGAGGAGGAGGACATTTTAGATACCTCTTTAATAACTGACATTATTTTGAATGATATGGATTTGCATTCACATTTTAAACCGAAGTCTGTTTTTTTCCCATCACAATCTCAAGGAAAGTTTATCCCTGTGTTCCAGAAATTGGTCCTAAAAGAGGCAGAGAACTTATGTGTAAGAAAGTTCGTGCAGGAGAAATCTAATCTTTCCAAAGAAGAGAAGAAAGCACTCAAATCCTTACAAGACAATCCCTCCATTGTAATACTCCAAGCAGACAAAGTCAGTGGGATCATCATACGGGATAGAGATACTTACATTAAGGAAGCACATAATCTCATTTATGATGAGGATACTTACTGTAAACTTAAGGGTGATCCCACAGAGGAATATCAAAAGATATATGTTTCATTGATTATAGAGGCCAAGAATAATTGAATATTAAATTTGAAAGAATATGAGTATTTGAATGTGGAACATCCTAGAGTGGCCATATTCTATAATTTGCCGAAAATTCATAAGGATCCAATAAATCCCCCTGGAAGACCGATTCAGAATATGACTCAGAATATGTGGACACTTTTTTGCAATAGTTGGTGATAAACCTAAAGTCATATGTACGAGACACCTTTCATCTCTTGGAAATTATGTCAGAGGTAGAGTGAAGGGAATACTATAGATGGGTAACCCTCGATGTGTCAGCATTATATACCTCGATACGTCAGGATTTAGGTATAAGTGCAATTCAGACAGGTCTAGCACAGAGTAGTAGTCTGGACAATGTACAGAGGGATTTTATCCTAGACTCTATTCATTTTATATTACATAACAAATATTTTATGTTCCAAGATCAGTTCTTCCTTCAGACTAAGGGGACAGCGATGAGAACACGTTTTGCGCCGAGTTTCGCAAACCTATACATGGGGTATTGGGAAGATATCTATGTATGGATGGCGAACCCCTTTCCTATAAATATCATCAAATGGAAAAGATATATAGATGATATTGTTATCGTTTGGTAGGAATCAGAGGATATACTCATTGATTACTTTTTTAATTATGTGAATTCAAATACATTCATTTCACAATGAATATTGACAAAAATATATATATATAAGGAACAAATAAATGTCCTATTTTTACATGCCTGCACCCCATATTATACAGCTATGGTATATATATTCATTTAGCTTTTGGTTTTTAGTGTTTATTTTTATTTAGCTGGGGATTATATTTTACTCCATATTAATTAGTATACCACCTGATAGGAATGGTTATTATTAATAAAGCTATAGTAAAATTAATATTTACTATTTTCTAAAAGTTATCATTGGACTATTATGGGGTGGAGGGTTTATATACTTCCTTTAGGTTTGTTATTTATAGAACAATAAATCCCTGTTTGGAGTTGTCACTTATGTATACCAATCATTCAAGAGATCATTCTAACATTATGGGACAAATAGATCCTTTCCTTTTGCCCTTACCTTCCAGTACTTGTTTTTTATTTATTTTAATTTTATTTGTATTCTACAAGTATTATTACTTTTATGACTAATATGTAATTGTAGGCATTTATATAATTGTACTAGTAGTTTATTCTTGGATATTTCATCATTTGTATAGGTGTATTAACACATGATGTATAACACAAATGTAGGACACATTGTATGTAGCCACCATATAGATATTTGTATTAGTTATTTCATTTGTCTAAGTATTCAGTCGTGGTTTGAAGTATATATTTTTTGTGTTGTGCTGTTTATTTCTTTATTTGTTATTGGTATTTCGATTGTCCTACATTTACATCACTACATCAGGTCCCAGGACTACCTCCGGTCCCATCAGTGCTAACCCAGGGTCTCCAACGTAAGCTTGACGCCAATATGCTACCAGCATACGTCTCTATAGATTCTGAGGTTGCCAGAATAGGCACGCATGGACGGTAGACGCCGGGGCTGCTTGCAGGAGACTGGAGGTAAGTCCATACAAGCTGGTACTCATTGAGACAGCCTTTCTTTTGCTAGCAAGTTAATATTTTGATAAATTGTCTTGAGAAAGCCTTATTAGGCAAAACGCGTCTGGATTTAACTGCTGCTTTTATAATTTTTATTGTTTATTCTGCTTTTGAGCTTTGATGGGAGCTTGAAAGCTCTACAGTATTTGAGAGAATTTTACACTCTATGAATAATTATCTCTCTCATATTTATATCTCTACAATCTGATATAAATGTGTTAGGCTATCCATGGTCAATTCAGGGTGTCTCCGCTTTTGCCTGTAAAGAGATTATTGTCAGGAACGAACTTTTACCTGGGACTGTCATACAGCTGTCTGGGAATTCATTTGTATACACCCAGCAGATCAGTGTGTTCATAGTGAGAAGGACACATCGGAACAGTTTTTCATGGTGGAACATTGTACACACCTCCTAGTGGCAATACTAAGGATTACATATAAGTAGAAGTGTGACTACCATGTATATAAACTCACTGAAGCCATATACATAACTCATATTTTCAGGGTAACTAATGTGAGTGCAAATGTTATACTTGTTTGATTTGTTTTATGGAAAACAGTTTTACTGTATTATACTATTGGGTGGCATTGCACTTCTCTCCCCCTTCCCATTCTTCTCTTTTTACATGTTTATTGGCACACATGCACATGTGAATTGGTGCCCTGTGAGACGGTTGCATTGCTTACCCAATCTAAGCATTTGATTGAATGCTCCTTGAACAACAAATATATATACTAGTGACTTGCCTGTCAAAAATGACGGGGCAATAAAATTTTAACCAATGGGAATGCTGATTTTCGAGTGGTGATTTTTCGAGTGGCGAGACTCGCAGGCAATGAGCGCCAAAGGCGCTCATCGTCTAAGTGCTATGCGTTAACGGCTCACCTCACTTTGCGAGGCTCACAAGCCTAACTCGTATGCACCACGCAAAGTGTGACGACGTCTAGTAGTTTGACAACTATTATATGGGATATACATATATATATCAACACAAAGATTTTATTAGACTCATTATCAGGACTTGAAAGTGGGGTTGTGTGTGCGTATATATATATATATATATATATATATATATATATATATATATATATAAATATACGTTATATATCCGCCTTTATATTGGGAGGCCTTAGTGGCTAATTACTTATATATATTTATCTTCACCTCAAGACTGTGAATATTATAGCACTCTTTCTATCTATTTTGACACGTTTGTAGTTGTATATTTGTATTTGTGTTGGAGATACTGAATGTTACTAGATTGCGCCTCTTGTTCAAATGCTCATCTAGCTTTGTATTTAGATAGTTGGGTTCATTGATCCTATTGTACTTCTGTTATTTAGTTTGCATTTTGACTGTTAGCTAACATTATCTTAGCAGGTACATAACATATTTTATTTACAAGAATTAACACACTGCATATTCTAAGCCTAATGCATATTTCTTCATCATTATTTGATCTAAATTCTGCCAACATATTTTTACAGACTCCATTACCCAGCAGTTATTATAGGTGTGCTATTTCTTTGATTTACACAGAACATTGCATGAAAAGCAAACTACACCCTTTTTAAATGAAAAAAAAGTATTAATAATCTCATTAAGTAATAATCGTCTTGGCTCTCTGGTGGTTGAAGAGGCCAATGCAGGACAGGCAAACTCACCCGCAGTGGTTGCAACTGAAAGACTGCTCTGGGTTGGGTGCTGCAGTGACACAATTTTTCCTCTGATGCCTTTTGTCCTCAAGACCTGCCTGGTATATATATATATATATATATATATATATATATATATATATATATATATATATATATATATATATATACAGTGAATATAAAAAGTCTACACATCCCTGTTAAAATGTCAGGTTTCTGTGCTGTAAAAAAATGAGACAAAGATAAATCATTTCAGAACTTTTTCCACCTTTAATGTGCCCAAAACAACTGTACAACTCAATTGAAAAACAAACTGAAATCTTTTAGGTGGAGGGAAGAAAAAAGAAAAATAATGTGGTTGCATAAGTCTGCACACCTTCTTATAACTTGGGATGTAGCTGTGTTCAGAATTAAGCAATCACGTTCCAAATCATGTTAAATAGGAGTCAGCATACACCTGCCATCATTTAAAGTGCCTTTGATTAACCCCAAATAAAGTTCAACTGCTCTAGTTGGTCTTTCCTGAAAATGTCTTAGTCGCATCCCACAGCAAAAGCCATGGTCCACAGAGAGCTTCCAAAGCATCAGAGGGATCTCATTGTTAAAAGGTATCAGTCAGGAGAAGGGTACAAAACAATTTCCAAGGCATTAGATATACCATGGAACACAGTGAAGACAGTCATCATCAAGTGGAGAAAACATGGCACAACAGTGACATTACCAAGAACTGGAGCTCCCTCCAAAATTGATGAAAAGATGAGAAGAAAACTGGTCTGGGAGGCTACCAAGCGGCTTACAGCAACATTAAAGGAGCTGGAGGAATATCTGGCAAGTACTGGCTGTGTGGTACATGTGACAACAATCTCCCGTATTCTTCATATGTCTGGGCTATGGGGTAGAGTGGCAAGACAAAAACCTTTTCTTACGAAGTTCCAAATACCAGTCCATATTGGCACAAAACCTTCAGGCTTCTGCTAGAAAGCTGAACATGAAGAGGAACTTCATCTTTCAGCATGACAACAACCCAAAGCATACATCCAAATCAACAAAGGAATGGCTTAACCAGAAGAAGATTAAAGTTTTGGAATGGCCCAGTCAGAGCCCAGACCTGAATCCGACTGGAAATCTGTGGGGTGATCTGAAGAGGGCTGTGCACAGGAGATGCCCTGGCAATATGACAGATTTGGAGTGTTTTTGCAAAGAAGAGTGGGCAAATCTTGCCAAGTCAAAATGTGCCATGCTGATAGACTCATACCCAAAAAGACTGGGTGCTGTAATAAAATCAAAAGGTGCTTCAACAAAGTATTAGTTTAAGGGTGTGCATACTTATGCAACCATATTATTTTATTTTTATATTTTTTCTTCCCTCTACCTAAAGGATTTCAGTTTGTTTTTCAATTGAGTTGTACAGTTTATAGGTCACATTTAAGGTGGAAAAAGCTCTGAAATGATGTATCTTTGTCTCATTTGTTTACAGCACAGAAACCTGAGATTTTAACAGGGGTGTGTAGACTTTTTATATCCACTGTATATATATATATATATATATATATATATATATATATATATATATATATATATATTGTACATATGCACTGCTGTCCAGAGATCTATATGCAGAACTCTAGATACATATTCAGAGTATTGCAGTTTATACTGATACCTTTTTTATTGGACAAACACATTAGAATGACAAGCTTTTGTAAGGAGGACTTCTCTTTAGCAAGTCCGAAGCAATACTGAATAAAACAAGTAAGCAAGAGCATAGTAAAACAGAGCAGCAATTCAGAGTGGGATCATAAATTATGTCCTGATCAGTCAAGTATGTGAGTCTCTACAAAAGGAAATAAGGAAAAAGAAGATTAATGTAAGTTGGAGCTGTATACATCCCAAAAAAACAACAATAAAATATGAATGTGACAGGGTCACAAGAAGTTTTGATAATGTCATAAAAATCCCCAGTCAACATTAAGTCCAGTATTTTTTGTGTTTAAGAATTTAATAATCTTCATTTCATGTGTTTGAAATTTGTTGTTTTGATCTTCAGTTTTTGGATGGAGTGATTATTCTGGGTAACAATGTGCCATTTTGGTCCCCTTTGGAGTCCCCATTATTTGTAGGTGAACAAGGTTATATTTCTGGTTCTAAGAGAGAGAGCGAGATAGAGAGAAAATATCCATCTTAATTTTCTTGTGCATAAGTTTTGCATGATTCAGAAAAGGAAGTATTAACAGGGGAGAAGTTAGTTTTTGGAGATACGTTTACATACTTTAAAAGACAAGTGGTTTACCAAAACCCTCCCTCTTCACGTCATGTTGACACATTCCTGTTTATTATCTGACCTCCTCAATGTCTCCAGTATTTAACTGCTTCAAATGATAATCAACTTGATAAGCACTCACTCATCCAACCATTTGCCATTTTCAAAGTGTTAACTACTATTAACTTTAAAAATGATTGCATAAAATGTTCTCTCCAACCAGTTTACTTTGTATCATTGCTCTGTTTGCTCTGTTCTTGTAATGGGCCTGACTGTTAGTGTGAATAAAATAGTACTTTTTTGTTAGAAGAAATATTTTCTTTCTGTATCATAGTTAACACCAGGGATACATTTGGTAGGTTCTTACAGACACAAACATCTGTGCCAGCTAATTAATATTCTGATGTTTGAACACAATACAATTATGTGTTGGATAACATCATGCATCATTTCATGTCAACATTATCAGCCTTATTAAATTGTGATTCAGTAAATTTAAAAGGGCTCTATTTAAGCAATTTTTTACAGAAGTTTTTAGTTAGTGAAGACCTTGCTTTTGGATAGAAGTGCACTAACTAAATGCTTCTGTAATAAAAATATGCTGTGTGCTTAAATAAAGCCCTTTTAAATTTACTGAATCGCAATTTAATAAGGCTGTATGTAATCAAACTGCTATGTAATCTGTATGCCATTTCTTGTAAAAATAATGGAATTTAAGCAGAGATGTCACTTTGGTTCAGTATCAAAACATGTGCTACAGCAATTAATAAAGACGTGTTCTACTTGGTGACATTTTGATGTAAGTTTTTAAGATAATTACATCACAATACACAGTAGTAAAATATAACAGACTGTGCTTATATATTTTCTCAAATATAAAATCAAAAAGTGTTTATGAAATGTATTTAGTATGCTCTTTGGAAGAGCTTGAATTAGTAATAGGTATAATGTTTTTAACAATGTTATAAATAATAAATATGTATTTTTTACTGATTATATTCAGTTTTGCTTTAACAATGACATATTTATTCAGTTTTGTTGAAAGACTGTCACAACAATTCAACAGTATTACTAAATATGGTGCAGTCCAGAGCATAATAACCCTCCATGTTTAGGCTTCCCACTGACTAGGGATAGAATCACAGATGAAAAAACTAAACTGAAGATTTCTAATGATGATTTAGGCCTCCATTCCATGACTCATATAAGAAAATAACCAAAGCCTCCATTCCACAGCTCCTGTAATAGGATGGCTGACCTGCAACTATGGGAGTTTTGAAAAGCTTAGTACCAGAGCTATACTGTGGCTCTTGAAAATAATAAGCCTTTCGCTTCTGTAGTGAGGACGCTTTTAGAAGGGTTAATAAGGAATAGTATACAAGAATTTGTCAGTCTGAACAAGAGTAGGAGTTGTGATGCCCAGGGGAACCACTGGACTTTTGGGACTATTGAACTCTTGAGGGCCTGGGCTGTCATGGGTTATCACTGAACGATTCTTCCCGTTCTCAAGGTGCCTGGACACTTGAACTCTTACATCAATATTGGTTAATTATGTTCCATGTTGTTATTTAATATGTATAGTTTATTCCTTTATTTATTGATCTGTGTATGAATTTTACCCAGTCATGTTTGCACTTCAACTGTTGGATTTTCCCCAGGGATTTTAATAAAGCATATTACCTTAATTCCCTGGGGATGGGGACCACAAGTCACAGGGTACTCCGTGGAGGAGTTCAGTGGACCACAGGGGGTACTGGTAGATGCCAGGGCACGATGGGTATTCAGTTAGGAATGGGAAGGCGAGATTGGATTAACCACAATTGTCCTAGTGTGAATTAGGGTTAGTAACGTTTTAAGGGCCAGTCAAGATAAGCTTGCAATTAGTAACCATGATCTGTAGTTTCATCTTAGTATGAGCTGACAAGTAGGACTCCAGCTGGGTGTGAACTTGCACCCGCTGTCAAACCTAGCACATAGACTTCAATGCAGCTTTGGGAGGGGAATCAAGCTGTCAAAGGGCTTATTAGATTTATCCAATTAAACACTGAAGCAATTACTTAAACAAACAGAGGTCAAGTGAGATCAAGTGACTCTCTCAGACCAAATCACTCAGTGCTCCTGTCTGTGAGAAGCTCCTCTGCCTGCAGCTCCAGGGCACGCAAGCTCCACTGTCCTGCAACATCCTCTACCAATATATATGTATATATATATATATATATATATATATATACACACATATACACACACATATAAACACATATATAAATATCACCCCCACACAGCAGCCACCCCTTTTTAGCATCCATCCCTGCATAGTAACTAGTTCTTCTCAGCAGCCATCCCCTCTCAGGATCCATCCCCCCACAGCACCTAATTCCTCTGAGCACCCACCTCACGTAGCACACATCCCTATCCTATCCATCCCTGTTCCTCCCTCTCAGAACCAATTCCATGTACTTTGCAGCCCTTGCTCTCTTACCTTCTCCACTGATACACATCCCCAGTGTGCTGAACTGCTCCACACTGCCACCTATTGGAACTTCAGTAGAAATGCTCTTTTTTAAACAGGCAAACACAAATTTGAGGCTGGTGCTGTGGTCAAGGAGGCGCTGCACCACCTTCACCCCTGGTAGATCTACCCCTGAGTCTATGAGCAGTGAAGCAAGTACCCCATGGTCTCATCTCCTCAAGAGTAACTGAGCCCATTAATGGCTCTGTACCTTCATAATGTTTGCTTGTTAGAGGTACAGAGTCTAGTTTCCCCAATTGGATTCTGCCTTAACAATGAAGTGTAACTTGTCCCCTCATATAACTTGGCTCAACCCAGACCAACAGCCCCAGTCCCATCAACTCTGCAAACTAATACTATCCTTCCCATACCCAATTGTCTTCCACTCCCTCTACCATAGGTAACTTGTCCCTGAATATAACTTGTACCAGCCTGGAGCAATGGTGCTGATCACTTCTGCTAGCTCCCACTAGGGTTTTGGGGTTAGGCGTTGCTGGGTCTTGGTATGGGGAAGCTCGGGTACAGAAATTTGGGGACTTTTTCCAATATGTTAAAGGGACATAGACCTAAATATAAATTGACAAGGTGTCTACACTACCCCCTGGAAAGCCTGGAATAAAGGACAGATTAAATCAATTAGTCACGCTCCGGGACTTGAGGGAGGTAATCAGGGAGAATAACATCACTCGATAGACAGGCCTCCCATGTGGCCAGGTTATGGACCATTTGGGTTTGGTTGAAGGAATGTTTACCAAAGGTTGGGCTCAGATATTATTGGGTGATGTTCTGTAATGACTGCTGTTGAAACAAACCAAGTTGTTGTACAGTTTGAACTTACATAAGGTATGTGTGAGTGTCATTCTGTGGGAAAAAATAATCCCTGCCCAAGCAAGCAGTACATCATTACTGGAGTCAACATAGATGTATGATGAATAGGTATGCCAAACAATTTTAATTAGTTTCAATGAGGAGGTAAGTAGGAACTTGGATCAGAGTTTGAGCTGTTTGTGACAGTTGGCTTCCACAGATGGGCCCACCTTACCATCCTTAGGAGAGATATGGTCCTTTCTCTAAACCCTCAACACCTTCCCTGGAAGACAAGGTGATACCATGGCTAATTCATTTCCATTGTTTCCTCCAGCTCCATGTGATCCTATTTGATTTTATTAGCATGGTGCCTTCCTAACATCCATTGTAAGACTAAAAAGTGGAGGCTTTATTGGAAATAGGCTAACTGAATAACCTGGGTTTGTTTTGATATTTGATACTATTATTATTATTATTATTATCTTTATTTATATCGCGCCAACATATGCCATAGTACTGGGGTTGAGCACATGGCAAAAAACAAACCTTATAAACACCTTATAAAGAATGGAGCACCCTGTTTTTGAGCTTAGATTCAAATGTACATAGAGCTTGTTTCCAGGCGCTGTCACAAGATTGAAAACTCGCAAACTTGTGAGCAAACTTACAATCTAAGGGATACGAGCTTACTTATGTTTCCTTTCTATTTCTTGCTACTGTATAGTGTTTAGCATGTTTTTTTTTTATTATTCCTTCTTTTCATAGCTTTAATAATTATTTTATTTTGCATCCCAGAAATCATAGCCTTCCATTATATAATTCACGTAGTCATAATTCTATATGAAAATTAAAGGAAATGTGATATAGTTTATATATATTTCTACACATAAAGTTATCAGAATTGTACTTAAAGTCATCTATTATTTGATAGCATTATAAAAATATACAAATGTATACCAGAATGTGTATCGTGGCTTTGAAAGTATACAGAAAAATTACCACAATATTTTAAATTTTGTATTGTCAAATCTATGTTTCTCTGTTTATACATGCCTTATATTACAAGATTGTTCGTTTATGGATTGTTTTATACATTATGCTATTAAAACATGGCTAACCTCAAGTTGATACATTTTAACTGATGGAATCTTAATATTATAATAATATAAACAAACTGTAAATAAATTATTTACTAGGTTGATACTTATATGCAAAGTGGTGTTCATTAGAGTTTTAATCTTTTATGGTGAATAATAGATATAGTAGAAACACGTGGACTCTTTTCACTGTTTTCAGTAACAAGTTAAACAGTATAACATTTGTTGCATAGTGAAAATGAATAAATAATCTTCAAGCAGAAGTGGTGTAAAAAATATATTAAAGTCATAAGCAAGATGGTCACTGGTGATGGTGTGACTTTCTATATTTTATCTTGCAATGTGTAGATAATATTTAACATTTTCTAATCGTGTTGTAAAAATGTTGATAATTTTACAGACAGGAGAATCGGGCCCTGCTATAGCGGAATAATCTTTACACTGCTATCACTGGTGGTGTGTATAAGCTTGCTGAAAATGCTTTAATAACTACCACTACCCATACCCACTCTCCTCATCTCAATAATGAACCTTACACTTTTAAAAATAAATGCCAATTTACAGTATAGTTACTTGTAATATCTGTCCATTTTTAATGAAACTAGTGGTCCGGCTGTAGAATGTAGGATGTAAATAGGCTACAATGCTGCTTTACATCATTGCATATATTGTCATGTTATTAATTCTAAAGCAGAAATAAAATTATTTTAATTATATTTTAATAGTATTTATATTTATAGTAACCCTTCCCATAGCAGGTAAGGAGTAAAAAACAATATACAATAAAAGTTATTTAACAAATATGAATAGATCAATATATCATAAACTAAATAATAAGAGGGATGCCTGCACCCACTGTTATTTCATAGCTGTGAATGCTGCAGTGATCTGTTTAACCATTTAAAGAATCAGCCTCTCCCTACCCTACCCTTTTACAATGAGATGAGCATATAAATAAAAAGTAATGGGAGTTCCCTGGACCTTGGGCTCCCTTTCCCTCATCCTCTGTCCTGATGCTGTGGAGTGGTAGGAATAACATTTATGGGTTAGTGCACCATCATGATGCCCAACACCTTTAATTGCTAAATGACTTAAGGGCACAGTAGTCATTCATAACCCCTAACCTTTCTAAACCCTAATCTCTAAGTGCCAAAGGGGTTTCTAAGGACCCCCGAGATCCCTGTCCTCCATGTGGTTTCCATGTGGATTGTGGCATGGAAGGGATATATGCACGTCATAAGCAGTTAAACTTTATTTATAATGTTATTATATTTTTTATGCAGTGCTTTCATTTACTTTATTTAGTTTACAACACTGAAATAAAGATTGCACTATGTATAGCAGTGCATGTTCAGCAGGTAGAAGGTGAATGTAGCATATGTTTCAGTGATAACCTGACACAAGATCACCTTGCAGGGCTAATTTTCATAACTTAATTTAGTAAATCATGCAAAGCATTAAGTTGTGTATTATGACATAACCTGTATATATGTTATAAAATCCCTCCTTGGTATTTCAATATTTTGTTTTCAAAAACCTAGTGACTCTATCATATACTGTAGTATATTAACAAGAACACAAATCATATTTATCAGCGCACTCCCATATGTTTCAGTTAGTTCATTCAGGCTTTATTGCCTGCTTGGTTGGATGTTCATTCACAAGACTGCAGTATAATATTATTTATTTTTTAATAATCAGACTTTAAAGTGACACGGTAAAGATCCAAAATGTAGTAAAACTTAAAATTTTAGGCAGTAGCAAGTGCTTTATTAACTGAATATTTGAAGGAAAAAAAAATTCCAACAGTTAACATACATTGAATTTTAAGCCTTTCTGATCCACTCAGTAAAGACACACTATGAGCCTCATTCAATTGAGAAATTGTAAGTTATTGTAGCCCATAATGGAGCCCATAAGCTAATTTGCTATTCAATTGGCGTTTTTTGCGAGCAGCAAAACAAGCTTGAAATCCTTGCGGTTGTTAAACCCGGAACTTACAGCCCATCAAAGCCTTTGCTCTTTCACATCCACAAGAGTCGCTAAAATCACAAATCGCTATTCAATTGCTAAAATCTTATGACCGCAAATGCAGTCAAGACCGCAAATGCCAACTGTCGGCCAAAATCTTACGAGTTCCAAATAGGAACGTTATCTATCAAATCCGCTGTCACCACCTCCTCTGGTAGAGAATTCCACAGATTAACCACCCTTACTGTGAAGAACCCTTTTCTTTCTTTAAGGTGGAATCTTTTTACTTCTAACCTCAAGGCATGTCCTCTTGTCAGTTGAAAACCTCTTGCACAAAAAGCTCCCTTGACAAATCTTTATACTGACCCTGGATGTATTTATATAAGGTAATCATATCTAATCTTAGACGCCTTTTTTCTAGAGAAAATACGTTTAATTTGGTTAGTCTTTCTTCATAACTTAGCCCCTCCATTCCCCTTATTAGTTTTGTTGCCCTCCTCTGTACCTTTTCCAGCTCTAAAATGTCCTTTTTATGAAGTGGTGCCCAAAACTGTACTCCATATTCGAAATGAGGGCGTACTAGAGATTTGTATAGTGGCAGAATTATATTTGCTTCCCTGGCTTCTATACCCTTCTTAATACATGCTAATATTTAATTTGCCTTTGCAGCTGCTGCTTGGCTTTGAACACTATTACCTAGGTGGTTGTCCACAAGCACTCCCAAATCCCTTTCAATATCCGATACACCTAGATTTGCTCCATTAAGATTATAAATTGCATGGCTATTTTTCCTTCCCAGATGCATAACTTTACATTTATTCGCATTAAATCTCATCTGCCATTTAGATGCCCATTCCTCAATTTTATGTAAATCCCTTTGGAGGGAAAGCACATCACTATCTGATTTAATTACCTTGCAAAACTTTGTGTCATCAGCGAAAATGGAGACACCACACTCCAATCCTACCTCTAAGTCATTAATAAATATGTTAAAATTGGAGAGGACGTTATACTGAACCCTGAGGAACCCCACTTACCACATTAGTTCAATCTGAGTATGTTCCATTTACAACAACACTTTGCTTCCTGTCTTTTAGCCAGCTCTCAATGCATGAGCAGATATTTACTGCAACTCCTGTATCTCTTAGTTTGCACAATAGTCTCCCATGTGGCACTGTATCAAAAGCCTTTGCAAAATCCAAAAAGACTACATCCACTGAGTTGCCTTGATCCAGGTTCCTACTAACCTCCTCATAGAAACTAATTAGATTTGTTTGACATGACCTATCCCTCATAAATCCATGTTGACTCCTACTTATAATCCTGTTCAAATAGACATATTCTTGTATATTATCCCTTATTAACCCTTCTAAAAGCTTCCCCACTACAGAAGTGAGGCTCACTGGTCTATAATTCCCCGGATTTGCTCTTGCTCCCTTTTTAAATATAGGTATCACATCAGCTTTTCACCAGTCATCTGGTAGACACCCTGTGTTGAGTGAATCTTGAAAAATTAAATATAATGGCTTGTCTATTACAGAACCCAGTTCCCTTAGTACCCTTGGATGTATTCCATCAGGACCCGGGGCTTTATTAACATTTATTTTTTCCAACCTTTTGGATTACTTCCTGTGTTAACCAATTATTTGGCAAAGGTAGTGTAGCTCCATTATGTTGCCGTGTCCCAACCACTGGTACCTCCTTTGTGTATACCGAAGAAAATAACCTATTTAGCTCATCTGCCTTTTCTTGGTCACTAATTATCAGACGGCCTGTGTCACATTGGAATGTTCCTACAGCTTCCTTCCTCGCCTTCTTCCCATTAATATACTTAAAAAATATTTTATGGTTAATCTTACTCTCTTTTGCAATTAATTTTTCATTTTCTATTTTAGCCAGTCTAATCGCCCTTTTGCAAGCCTTGTTGATTTCCTTGTATTCCTGTAAAGCAGTCTCGGTCCCCTCTTGTTTGTATAATTTAAATGCCTGTTTTTTACACCGTATCTTGATTTTTAAATCATTGTTAAGCCACATTGGATGGGATTTACTCCTTTTACTTTTATTCCCACACGGTATATGCCGATGTGTATGTATATTTAGTAAGCATTTAAATGTTGTCCACTTGTGGTCAGTGTTTTTACCTGCCAGTTCTCTGTCCCAGTCTATACTTTGTATGGCTGCCCTTAGACCGTTAAAATCTGCCCTTTTAAAATTAAGAGTTTTTGTTGGTCCCATTAAAATTTTGTTTTTTTAATTCAATCTCAAATGAGACTGTGTTGTGATCACTGTTTCCCAAAGGTTGCCCTATTCCAACATTAGATACTATATCAATATTATTTGTGATGAGTAAATCTAAGGTAGCTTCATTTCTAGTAGGCTCTTGTACAATCTGGGCCAGATAATGATCCCTGAGTGGACTCAAGAACCTGCTCCCCTTAGATGAACTGCTGGTCTCATTTATCCACTTTATTTCAGGGTAATTAAAATTTCCCATTATTAGATCGTTACCATGCCTAGCTGCATTTTCAATCTGTAACAATAATTGTATTTCCTCACTTTCAGCTATATTTGGGGGTTTATAGCATACTCCTACTAATATTCTTTTGGAATTTGCTGCTCCGCTATTTAACTCTACCCACAAACATTCAGCTTTATCACTAGGTCCACCATAAATATCTTCTCTGACTATAGGCTTAAATTCAGGCTTAACATACAGTCAAATCCCTCCTCCTCGTTTACCATTGTCTCTATCTTTCCTAAATAGGTTATAACCATCCAGATTAACAGTCCAGTCATGAGATTCATCCCACCACGTTTCAGTAATGCCGATTAAATCCCATTTTTCATTAATTGCTAATAATTCTAACTCTCCCATTTTTCCTGGCAAGCTTCTGGCATTAGCAAGCATACACCTTATGTTATGAGTCTGTAGTTCTGAAGTGCCTGCCACTGTACTTGAATTACTTAGTACTACATCCCTATTGACTATACTACCCCTCCCCCCATCTCCTCCCCTATGAGTTGTTAATTCATCCCTTATACCCTCTACACTTTCTACCCCATTACTTATATCTAGTCCCTCCCCCCCAACTACTAGTTTAAAAACTCCTCCAGCCTTTCTACCATCCTATCCCCTAGAGCATGGGTCACCAAACTCGGTCCTGGAGGGCCGCACCCAAGCCTGGATTTGAGGATTTCCTTTCTGTGCACGGGTGAGTCAATCAGGATAACTGCAGAAGCAATAGCCTCACCTGTTTGCAGCAAGGATATCCACAAATCCAGGCCTGGGTGTGGCCCTCCAGGACAGAGTTTGGTGACCCCTGCCCTAGAGCAAAAGCTCCCTCATCATTAAGGTGCAATCCATCCCTACTGTAGAGATTGCACCGAAGTGAGAAGTCAGCCCAGTGCTCTAAAAACCCAAACCCCTCCTTAGTGCACCACATCTTTAGCCATGCATTAACCTCCCTAAGCTCCTTCTGCCTCCCTGGGCTAGCACATGGCACTGGTAGTATCTCAGAAAATACTACCTTGGAGGTCCTTGCCTTCAGCTTATTACTCAGTTCTATAAAATCATTCTTTAGGACACTCCATCATCCACTAACTTTGTCATTGGTACCAATATGTACCAAGACTGCCGGTTCATTTCCAGCCCCTCCCAATAATTTGTCTACCCGATCCACAACATGACGAACCCGAGCATACAGGAGACAGCTAACTGTTCGATTGCTGGGAGTGCTCCTAATCTCTTAAAGGGAGTGCTGCTAATCTCAGCTTGTTATCTGTATAAAAGACACCTGTCCACAAGAGCAATCAATCAATCAGATTCCAAACTCTCCACCATGGCCAAGACCTGTTGTGGTCAGATGAGACCAAAATAGAGCTCTTTGGC
The DNA here is from genome assembly GCA_027410445.1 of Discoglossus pictus. Lineage (NCBI taxonomy): Eukaryota > Metazoa > Chordata > Amphibia > Anura > Alytidae > Discoglossus > Discoglossus pictus. The sequence continues at coordinate 450,100,036 of CM050163.1, forward strand.
ATCAACTCCACTCGCTGTGTTTGGAGGAGGAGGAATGCTGCCTATAACCTCAAGAACATCATCCCCACTGTCAATCATGGAGGTGGAAACATTATGGTTTGGGGGTGTTTTTCTACTAAGGGGATTGGACAACTGCACCACATCAAATGGACGATGGACGGCGCCCTGTACCATCAAATCTTGGGTGAGAAACTCCTTCCCTCAGCCAGAGTATTGAAAATGGGTCATGGATGGGTATTCCAGCATGACAATGAACCAAAACATACAGCCAAGGCAACAAATGAGTGGCTCAAGAAGAAGCACATTAAGGTCCTGGAGTGGCCTAGCCAGCCTCCAGACTGTAGTCCCATAGAAAATCTGTGGAGGAAGCTGAAGGTTCGAGTTGCCAAACATCAGCCTTGAAATCTCAATGACTTTGAGAGGGTCTACAAAGATGAATGGGACAAAGATTCATCTGACCTCTGTGATTGCCAACAAGGGTTTTGCCACCAAGTACTAAGTCGAAGGGGTCAAATACTTATTTCCACCATTGGCCTGAAAATCAATTTATTACTTTTTTTACATGCATTTTTCTTGTTTTTTTTTTTTTGTTATGCTGTCTCTCACTGTTAAAATACACCATTAAAATTATAGACTGATCATTTCTTTGACAAATGTTCAAAATCAGCAGGGGATCAAATACTTTTCTCCCCACTGTACATGGTTATTGCTGCCCCATATATTTATAGTCATAACCAGAGGTCTTACAGTGCTATTGTATGTCAGTTATCTTTGTGTGTGTGGGTCATGTGTTTGCATATGAGGGTGTGATTGTGTATACGATACTCTCATTGCAGGGTTTCCTGAAAGCCAGAGTCCAGCTTTCCTGGAAGACCCACTACATCTGCTGGCTCCATCCATTTCTTCAGAGTCCGCTCTCATCCACAGTAGGTGATGTTAACTGGTGGTCCACCACTGGTTGCACAGGCTGCTCTGGCCTCCGCAGCCATCATCCTCTTCACCTTCATCTGGCAGTCATCATATCAATGTTTGACAGACTTCACATCCCTGTTTGCAATTCCTAATGCAGCAACAGCTGCAAGTAACCTCATTCCAAGCATTTCTTATTGCCAAGCCTCACATTCCTCCCACCGTGTATAATGCTATAGTGGGCAGGCATTTCCCTGTGAGGATATCTGTCTCCTCTGGGCTATAATTGCGGGCCCTCTGCACAACCTCTTGCCCTACCAACTGTGCCTGGGGTTTCTGGTCTCCCTGTTCTCTCCCTGGGGCCTGCCCCTCATCCCTACTACCTTCCCCCTGGGACCAGGCCCCTGACCCTCTGCTCCTACACCTTGTATGCCTACATCTATCTCTGATCTCTCTATCTTTCTATCTATCGCTCACTCGCTCTCTCTATCTCTGTCTCTCAGATCTCTCTCAAAAACCCTCCCACGTCTATACCTGTGTGTTGACTTTCTCATTTACAGCACAGTCAGGGGGTTACGTTTTTCGCTGCCTTTTAAACCAGTTTTTGCAGCGTTAATTGGCATTCTCCAGTTCCTATTGGTTAATTGACCTGTGACGGTATTGCAAATCACGGGCTTGCTTGATTTTGGCGCTCTTCATCAGATCGGATACTTGGAAGCATCACATGTAAACCAGGGTTTAAAGGCTTGAGGCTTCAGGCCGTAATTTGCACACTTGTTCAATTGAATAGCACCGGATTTGTATTAGACCGCTAGCTTGCAGCCGGCCCGTAGACATACAGCCTAACATTTGTTGAACAACCACTGGGGCTCTCAGGCAATTGACTTCTGTATAAGTTCTATGCATAGAAGTGACTAAAATAATTAGATTATTACCTAAGATCTGAACCTGAAGAAATTATCCTTGACAGGGAGAATACTATTTGCAACATAATTGAGAGCTATCTCAGTTGAGTGTTCAGGGGGAGAGCAGGAATACAGGGGATCAAGTAAAAATAGTAAAGAAGTTAAGTGGTTGTAGATATGTAGCTTAAGTAGTTTTAAGGTTATATCGAACTATAGGGTAGTAGCTTGAGTGAAGGGGCAGTAATATATTTAATTTTATGTAAAAAAAAAAATCTGTTTAAAATCATTGGATTGCATTAAGTTCAGTGGCCTTGAAGGGTATTACTACATCAATCCAATCATGGAATCACATTAAACATCTATTCAAAGCCTTGGTGATTAGTTAAAGTCCTCAATATTAGTATAATAAATAGTGTATGACCTTCCCCATTGACTACCATACATGATATTTCATATAAAAAGTTTGCAGCAGCCCTAACCATAATATTATATCAGTAACATTTGTTACAGTGAAACAGGACTGCAGTAGGTGTCTTAGAAATGAACATGGCTGTGTTATGAACGCCAGAAAATCACTGTACAATTTTAGTGTAAAGGGTGCTGTTGTTTTGTAGAAATATATTGTAGCTGCCTCAAATGCCAGTTTAATTTTTCAGAACACTCTAACTAACCATGAGGGCCTTTAGGCCTCCCTTTCCCCTCACCCCAATGCATTAATTAAGCCTATAATAATGCCCCTACCTATGCCCACCTTAGCCCCTAACAGCTCTTGTGGTCCATCATCTCTTATTCTAATTCTACCCTTAGGGGTAGAGAGTGATCTCTTGTCATCTTGTATTCCTATCACCCATGGTGGTCCATAAATATTGCCATAAGACTTAACTTTACCAGCTTGAAAGTCTGTTGCTACCCGCATAGGCCCTTGCCCCATGGGGGTCCTCAAACCACCTTGGGGGCCTAGTAGAATAAATTGTGGACTTTTGTCCCACCACGCCCTCTCCTATGCCATATGATTGGAGACCCTACCTATAGCTAGAGAAAAATATAGCAGGGACTGGGATAGTGGGGTAGAATAGCTAGTGATAATGGACCTAAAAGTTGTCACTGAGCCAAATCACAAATCTATTAGAATAGAACACTGTGATCTATGTTACACAGTGAGTCTAAGGCAGGATTAAATCAAAAAGTATCCCCTTATATCAGTAATGGGTATTGGCCCTTTTACACTAGCTTCTTTAAATATCAGCCAGTTTTGCAAATATTTGTAATGCCAACAAGGAGAGAAAAGTACACTAGACAAAACTGGCCGATATCCCCCTTAGGTGCAGAATAAATTAACAAAGGAAATGATCTGAAAAACTTATAGCTCATAAATACTTAACTTTTATTTGATGAAACTATGCATAAAAAACATTGATTAAAGAATAAATATACAAAATGTAAATCTACAATTGTGACATAAGGTCCAAAATACGGTATATAGAGCAAGTGCTCTAAACTGTTTAAAAAAATACTTTCAAGTATGCTATTTGGGTAAATTGAACAGCCTTTCAACATTGTGACCTTAACAATTCTTGTCACCAATCTGTTGTAATCAACAATGGTCAGGAGTATACATCCATAGAGAATCCTAAGCCACAACCATTGCTATTTAAGATTTTTTTATTCATTTTTTTTAAGAAGACCAATAAAAGTTAAGTATTAAAAAAACTTTTTTCACTACTTGTATGCATTACCCTGCCTAAAGCCACCAACCCTTTCTAAAGGACCATATTTCCCTCTCTGTTTATATGATCCATTAGCCATTCAGATATAGGCAGCTATGTGACTGTGAGTATATGCTATCAATCAACTAATCAGATTAGGGATGGTAGTCTTCTCTGACTGTTTAATATTAACCAATAAGATTAATAGAAATTGAATTCCTGCTGATTGAAATTTAATTGACAGCAATTTCAGTCAATCGGAGCTCTAGAATTTCTATACATAAGGTGATGTAAGGCCCAACAATGTAAATCATCACAGGAGACTTTCTTATAAGGAGGTCATATTAGTTTAATTGTATTTATTTTTATTTTAGAGCGCTGGCATTTTTGGATTTGTTATGAACCAGAAGTCAGACACATTTTATAAATATCTGTCCCTTTTTACCTTTACCACTTTACTTTTTTTAAATGCAGCTTAAATGTTCTCCATTTTTTAATATTGGGATGATTTCTATAATGTCCCTTGTATTATACAAATGTTTCTATTCATTCTTTGTATTTAAATGGTTGAGTAGGAAGGAACTCCCCTAATTGTATGATTTATTTTGTGGTTATACATCAGTCATTTATACTTTATTTTTGATTTTGGTGTTGCTCACTTTGTTACATAAAAGGAAAATATATCAATTGTATGAAGAAAGCAATGGTTTACATAATAGTTCAGACCTGGGGCATGTTAGCTGCTTGAATTCTGTTTCTCTCTTCTGTATAAAAAAAAACACCTACCTTTGAAAATAAACTGTTTGTTTTCTTTCCATTTTGGAATTCTATAATTAATATATGTTTGAATTCTAATAGAATATGACTAGATAAATAGATACATTGATATTGTCTATAGTGAACCACATTAAAAAATACATAAACCTAGATTCATTTAAATCTGAATCACTGTAGAGATGTTTAAGTGAAGCAAGCTTCCCAATTCATTAAAGTTATCTTCCTATTGATTTCTCCATATTCTCATGGTCCAAATGAGCACTTACTCTTGTTTTTAAACTTAAACTGAGGTTTCTAAGAAGAGTCCAATATATGCAAGGCCTTCCAAAATGTCTTCACTTGGGATAATGTTGTTACAGTTTTACATCAATGTGCACAACAATTTACAGAGACATAGAACAAAACACTTACATGATGTGTATCACATATATAGTTGTCAGCAGATGGCTTGCCAAAACTTGTTGGTAACGCAACGGGGAAACTGCGGTCCTCGCAAAGTGAGGGCCGTGGTTGTGGCCATGCAATGAGCGACGTACGTCCCCGCTACACTTTACCATCATCCCTACGACCCTGCAACACATTACCATCATACTTATGACCAGCGGGACTACACATGAACACAACATTCAAATACACAATTCACACTGTGAAACACGTAGCACTTTGAAAAAAAATCACTTAAAAAATACGTCCCGTAACACTTACAAAAGGAAACTGCGACTTGCATAAAACAAAATATGAGCCTCAAAAAATTCAAAGAAAGAGGATGTGTGCTGCATGAGCTCTGCTGAAAAAACATATAAGATCATATATAAAGTGACTTATCTATCACCAAATTGATATATATGGCCAGGATTGTGCACAAGAGGACCCAGCTGGTTTTAAAAATCAAGTTTGGAAACTTTTTCTTCTGAGATTTGCTGCTGAACCAGAACGAAGGAGACTCTGATAAACACCATCCATACTTAAGGTTGGTACACACCAACATTGCTTGTCTGGATCAAACCTATACAGTTCTAATCTAGATGCCTTACACTATTGGAGATCTTTTCTGTGTAACGATTTGTAGATATAGAATACAATCTGGATTGTACTCACATTAAAATGTATCATTGTGAATTATGTAAATCAAAAAAAGACCCAGCAGCTTATATCTCATATAATAATACGGATATAACCTATGCCTTTTATGTGGGAGATGGTGAAAAATTAATGCAGACTATTTCTGCTTTATAAGGTCCCAGATTATCACCCTCTGATAAAACCTTCCAATCCAGGGGCCCCATACACCTCCCACACCTCCAATTCTAAAGTGAAGACTAAAGGGCTTGGAGTCAAAGTCTGCCCACACTCATATTGACAAAGTATAACAAAGGCAAGAAACAAAAGCTAACATGCTTGCACAGATACCCTCTAATCTGGGGAGGCTAAGAGCTAAAGTGATGAACCACTAAGGAGTACCTAACACTTTCGACCCCAGTGCCTGCGCAGTGTTAAAGGCCTAGAAGCAGGGTACAGAGAGCTGTTACACAACAAGCCAGCCCCCCAGGGGTTAAAGGAAAGCCCTAATCTATTATATCTGGTGAGGTGATTTACAGTATTCCAGGACTATAAGCCCAAAAGAAAATCCATTGTGATTTGTTATCTCTATAGTACATTCTTGCCAGAATTGTCTTTTATCAAACATAGTGGCTGGGAATTACTCCAAGGGCTGGAAGACTAGCTCTGGGGTGGATGGCACAACCTAGGGTGGCACGCCCAACATGTTTTGGACAAAGGTCTGAACATAACAACTTGATAGAAATAGCTAACTTAATTTGTCTGCACAGCTCCATCTAGTGGGCAAATTTCAGGCCTGTAAATTCCGACCTGCAACAATAAAACTACACCACACTGCTATCTTGTGCGCCTACAAAGTATTTACAGCACTATACGACATTGACTGAGAGCTATAAGGTCTTCCAGCCCACAATTGCAATCCTCATACACAACAAAATTAAATATAGATGGGGCTTCCCATTCAGCCTCTCCTTTCAAGTGGGCTCATCCGCTTATAGAGCTTTCTCACTGGAAGAATGTATGGCTTTCCTGGCTCAACTCAATCTAGCCCCAGATCCTGGACTGTCGGAACCCCCAAACCCTCTGGATCCCAGCTCGGTGGAACATGCAAAAATGCCGCCTTCTCAACGCCCGACTACACAATGGGCGACAGCCTCGAAACCTCCAGAGGCCTTCCTGAATAGAGGTCACACCAAATGTCTCTACGCTTCTTTCTAAACCCTCGCTGGACATTCCTAGTAATCCGGTTGTGCGTTCCTCACCCATGAAAATCTCATTTTGGATCGCTTTCCCTGATATTCATCAATGACTATTTAAGACTTGCAATACGGAGTCATTACTCTAGGCTTGCACTTTCCAGTAGGATATGCTGAACTCCTACATACTTTCCAAGGCAATTTTGGAACTTTAGATTACTTGGTTCTCTTACCCCCCTTAGGCCCCTCAATTTAAAGCCAATCTTAGACTCAAAAACCCTCCTACCCGGCAGTTTGGCCGGGCCCCTTCAGGTCCATTAATTTAACCTTAATACACGCTTGGACCTATACTTTGTCCAACCTCACTAGTAGGGATTTCAAAGTTGGGGAGATCCCCCCCTTGCCCTTGGCACTTCGTGTGCCTTAAGTTATTTAGTGAGGATTTACCTCCACTATACATGTCGTTGTTTTTTATATTGTTTGATAAGATGTTGATTTTTTGGATATTTTATCAATGTTTTAAACTTTTTGTCTGTATTCTCCTCTGCATCCTGGGTTGCCTGGCTCCGGTCCTTCGCTCCTCCTCCGCCTCTGATCCTCGGCCGCCATGAGCTTAGTGGCGGTCTCAACATCTTCCTGAGCATTCATTACTCCCACAGATATGGAATCCCTGGATTCATTCTCCCTATAGTCCCCTATCATGTGAAGTCTTCTTAATTAACATTGTGCTATATTTTGCTGCGGACTGGGGAAATGAGGAGGCGGGACGGGTGGTGGATCCAAGCTGGTAACCAACAAGACTTATACTTCAATACCCTTGAGACAAAAAAAAAATTTAATTTAAATTTCATGTGTAGTCAACAATGCTTTTTATTTTTCTCTTTTATTATACTGTTTAAGCTCAATTAGAGTTATATTGTGTCTATACAACATAGTTAGTTTTTTTGTTTTTCTTTTCTGTTTGTTTTTTACTTAGGCTCTGGATGTTTGCTCTGCTAGACCGAGCCTACCAAACTGTTTTTTTTTAGGTAAACTTTTTCCTTAGAAAATTGGAAAAACTTCTGTAAGAGTTTTTTTTTACAGAAGGGGAAGAATTCTTGAGTACTGTAATAGACAAAGTCCTGGATCCTAAAGAACGTACGAGAGACCTACAAATCTCTAGACCAGAATGGCAGAAGAAAAAATGACTTTGATACCAACTAGTCTCTGCCCCATCTCTCTTCTCTCTCCTTGCTTTTGCTATCTCCCCTCTCTTTGTATATGTCCCCCACTACAAGGGAGGAGGAGGGGAAAGTCTAACAATTGATACCAAAGTTTATAGTAGCTGGATAAAAAAGGAGCTAACTGAAACAGAATCAGAGTCTGAAAGAGAAGGACGTAGATATATATTAAAATGAAGAAGAGCACCTAGGGGGGGAGGGGGAGAAGAGGGGGATAGGCAGAGGGGTAAGATATATTGGGAGCTAACAATATTTAAGGTGTTTAAAGGAACTTGAGTATAATATATGGGCACTTTAGTAAAGGATCAGGTGAAGGGGAAACTATAGATAAGGTAAGGTCAATAAATAAGGATTTCCAGGAAATAGAAATTGAAACAACTTTGTATAACTCAATGGAACTTTAACCATTCTATCGCTGTCCCCAAATTAATCCGCTCACCATTTCTATATAATGGCTGAATCCCTGCAGAACAGAAGGCGGGAAGAGAGGGAGCTCAGCCTTAACTGTTCTAACTGTATGTCTGCTTGTATGAATGGAAGTAAGGAAGATTTTGTATTTTTTCCCAAGGAACTTATTATAAGGACAGTTAACCTAGTTAAAGGGGTAAAAGAGCCGCCTCTCCAATCCCAATGTCACTAAATATCTTTAGTTGGAATGTAAACGGTTTAAACTCTCCTAGTAAAAGGAAAACGGTCCTTAGATATTGTAGGAAAGAGAAAGCAGACTTGTTATTTTTTCAAGAGACTCACTGGGGGAAAACCAAAATTCCAAGTTTCGCGAGTGGCAACTTTGAGGTTAGCCTTCATGCAACAGGTGAAAAGAAAAAGAGAGGAGTCTCAATCTTTTTCTCCAATAATTTAGAAACAGAAGAAACAATTTCATTAATAGACCCTGAGGGACGATACATTTTATGGAACGGACAGATTAACAAACAAAAAATTACATTAATAAACATCTATGTCCCGAATAGAAATCAAGGAAAATTCCTAAAACGAATAGGTAATTTAATCAGGAAGTTTGCTCAAGGGCCGCTTGTGCTGGCAGGTGATTTTAACTTAATCTCAAATATAAATCTAGATAGGTCAAAAAAAACGGTACTTAAAAATTTAGCTAAAGTCAGCAAAGAAGCGCAGATATTTACGGACTGGATCAGCAAAAACAATCTGTTTGATGCTTGGCGAGTCCAGCACCCAAACCAAAAGGAGTTCTCATTTTATTCACACCCACACGATTCATATTCACGAATAGATTTAATATTAGTAAACCTTCAAATTATGAATAAGGTTTTACTCACTGAAATAAGCAATATTATCACTTCGGATCACGCCTATACCACGTTAGTAGTAGAAATTAATAATTTAAAACTAGACAAACCACAATGGAAACTAGATGACACTATATTAAAAATGGAAAAAAACAAAGAATATTTAATTAAAGAAATAGAGGAATTTTTAGACACTAATACACACACTGTATCGTCTCACTGCACGATCTGGAATACGCAAAAAGCGTTCACAAGAGGGCTGATGATTAAACTCAAAGCCCAAATGATTAGACAGAGAGGAACTCCCTTAAAAGTGCTAAACATAGAATTAAACAAACTAGAATCCAAATATATTGTAGATCCCCAACCCCAAACATTGGCAGAGATTAAAACAACTCGGAACAGCATAAATAAGATCAACCAGTTAAGATCAGAAAGAGAAATATGGCGCTATCAACAGACATACCATCATCAAAATAATAAAAATAGTAAATTACTAGCCTCACAAGCAAAAAAGAAAAAAGAAAAAAAGAGAATTCCTGTTATTATAGAGCAAGGAAGATATATGTCGTCCCCACTAGAAATTGGTCAAGCCTTTACTAGATATTACCAGGAATTATACAACTTGGAAACAGGTTCCTTCAGCAAACCCAGGCTAGAAGAGATTCCGATATTTTTGGATGAGATACAACTTCCTAAGTTAACTTCGGCTGACCAGGTGGAATTAAATAAGCCAATTACACAACAGGAGGTCCTTCAAGTGATTAAACATCTTAAACCCTATACCACCCCAGGGCCAGACGGATATACTAATCTCTTTTACAAAACATTTTCACAAATTCTTACTCCCCTACTCACAGAAACGTTTAATGAAATTAAAACGACCGGAACTATGCCAACAGAGATGACAAAGGTAGCATTGATTATGATCCCTAAGCCCAAATTGAATGCACAACTCTGTGCTAACTACAGACCCATCTCATTGCTAAATGCAGACATAAAATTATATGCAAAAATCCTTAGCCTTAGAATTCAAAGATATATAGGGAAACTAATTTCAATAGAACAAATGGGATTTGTAACTGGTAGACAGGGCACGGAAAATATCAGAAAACTTATGAATTTGAGTGAGATTGCAAGACTAAAAAGTACCCCCACCCTATTCTTGTCTCTAGACGCAGAGAAAGCGTTCGACAGAGTAGGGTGGGATTACATGAGAATGGTGTTGCTCCAGTTTGGCTTTGGGGAATTCGGGACCAAGGCAATAGGAGCCTTGTACAGATCTCCCTCTGCAGAAGTAAGTGGTATTGGCTTTAGAGCAACCCCTTTTAAAATTACTAACGGTACTAGACAGGGTTGTCCCCTCTCCCCTACATTGTTTGCATTAATGATTGAACCATTGGCAGAAGCTATTAGGTCATCTCCATTGATTCAGGGCATTCGAGTAGGAGAGAAGGAATATAAAATCAGTTTATACGCAGACGATGTGATCTTATCACTTACTAGTCCGGAAGACTCCCTTAGTCATTTAATAAGGCTAATAGACAAATATAGTAAAGTGTCTTATTACAAATTAAATTATAAGAAATCAGAAACACTCTGTTTTAATGTCTCTACGAATCTGTTCTCTAGATTAAAGGCTAATTACCCGTTCGATTGGAACTCAAACTCAATTAAGCACCTAGGTATTATTATATTGGGAAATATACAGAAAACAGTGGATAGAAATTACAAAGATCTTTTTTATAAATTTCGAGATATTATAAACAACTGGCGGAAGGATAGATTTTCCTTTTCAGGGAAAATAGCGGTAGTTAAAATGATGCTACTCCCCAGATTAAATTATATACTTATGTGTATTCCTTTTAAGATCCCTAAAGGCTGGTTGAAGAAATTACAACGGACAATCGATGTGTTTATCCACCAATCCAGATACATAAGACTTAAAAAATCGACCATGGGAAGAAACTTCTTAAAAGGAGGAATTTCCTATCCTTTACTACAACCATACCAGGAAGCTAATTGCGTAGTTCACGCATTAAAATGGTTAGAAACATCACATAAATTACCCTGGACAGAAATAGAAAAAGTTTTAAACCCTAAATTCTGTTTATCAGCACTGGTTTTCGGGGAAAAGCTATCTAATAAATATCTAGCCTTAGGATCATTTGTCATGAAAGAAATACTAAAAAACTGGAGACAAATTAACAGGAAATATAAATTAATCCCTAAGGGTAGTCTCATTACCCCGCTGAACTCTTTAATTAATTTAAATATGTCAAGTATCACTAAAGACTGGAAGAGTAAAGGTTTACTATCTGTAGGAGACACCGTTATTAATGGGAAAATTGCCTCTTTTGAACAAATCCAGAAACAGTTTAAAATCTCAGGAGAAGGATGGTTAGCATACGAAGCATACAGAGTTTCTTGCGGGATAACTAATGCAGATTTACAAAATAAGAAAGAGTTAAATCCCATGGAAAAAATTCTCCATAAATTAGAGAAAAAACACTTAATATCTAAATGTTTTAATATTATAAGATCAGCTGGAGAACACTCCAAAACTCAAGGCATGAAACAATGGGAACTGATGTTAAACCTAGAAATAACTGAAACAGACTGGGACACAGCGTTAAAAGTGACTAACAGGTTTATTAAACAAACAACATATAGAGAAACCTTTTTTAAAATAATTAATAACTGGTATATCACACCGGTAAGGGTAGCACAAATTTCCCACTCTCCAGCCGATAGATTGTGCTGGAGAGAATGTGGTAATCCTGCCAATTTGTTGCACCTTTTATGGGACTGTCCTAAAACTAAACTGTTTTGGGAAGGATGTTACGAACTACTGAATAAGACGGTTGGGAAACTTCTCCCTTTTAAGGGAGAATGCAGTATTTTACATATCTTCCCAGATGATGTATCCATTGAGAGGAAAGCAATGGCGATTACTATTTTTTCAGTTGCAAAGAATATACTGATCCAAAACTGGAAGGATAAAACTCCCCCCCTCGGTGTTGACATCATCTGGAGAGTAAAATATATTCGAGAACTAGAAGCAAATTATGTACTAAAGGAGTATACTAGGATAGACCCAGTTAAATGGGAATTATGGGATAAGACACAAGGAACTTCAAGTCAAATTTAACTCAATCTTCTAGGTGTGAATGGAAGGTGGAAGTGGATGAGTGATTATGTTGTTTTAACTGAGCACTGTATAATCGATGAAACAGATTTGTTAAAATTGAACATTTTTTTTATGTATTTGTAATATTGGAAAACTAATAAAAAGAAAATTGGAAAAACTTAGGTAACCTGGCTACCCTTAGACCTTCCCACAAGTGGGGATAGATCTTTTTGGTTAACTTGATTTTGACTATTATATGGTATCTTCTTATGGTGTAATGTAATGTTAACCTTTTCTTCTTTCTTTTTCCCCTTAATTGGGTATGACTGTATGTTAATAATGTCAAACTGCTACTTGGCTTTTATGTTATCCTCCGGTTTATTTGGTTACCTAATAAAAACCTTTGAAAAAAAAAAAAAAAAATACAAACTTGGGCACAACGGAAAACACGAAAAAAACACTAAATACAAACAGTAATCACATAAAAATATCACACACACCAATTAGGGACACCTGCAAGTCATCTTACACGTCAATTTAACTCCAATTTTCACAGTTTACACACTCAAAAATCCCCTAAGCAAGAGAAAAAATGGCTGCTGAAAAAATCGAAAACAAGCCTACAAGACCCCTAAAGCCGCAAAACACCACCAAGCACATACGACTTTTACAGAAAGCCGTACGGGGTACAACATACACTATTACCAAGGAGGCTAAATCATCCACACCCGTGTACCACATACACATTCGCCGCCATTTTACAACACTAACTTACACAATGCCGGAGGACACAGCTACACTAACGGTTTCTCCTCGCGCACGCAGCCTATTTTTATACTACACACTGCACACATTGCTCACACGTACACCTCAACTGAACAACAGTGGAAATCTACATTGGATGCTGCAGAAACATCAAAACAGATTGTTAGCTCTTGAGCACATTGCTTGCTGCATATATTAATTACAAATAGGTAAGGTGTATGAATTTATCATTTCATTTATTTAGTAATTAATTAAAACATACATATATACAACACTTTAAAAAATCAACACAATACACGATCGCAATAAACGGCGAAGGCGCTCATTGCCAGCCACACGATGAGCGCCAAAGGCGCTCCCTACGAGGCTCGCAATTAGTGCAAAAAGTACTCACACAACCAAAACACTTAATTTGTGTGCCAAACACCATTCCTTGACTTATAATTCTATTGCCGTCATTATTTTGACGGGCAATTCGCTAGTTTAATATAAAAACGTTTAACAGGTTACATAGTTCCTGACCCAAAAAGCTGACATCTACTTAATCTACTCTTATACAGAACTTGGTTTGGTAATATGCAAACTGTTTTGAGAAAATGTAAAATAAATTGATATATTATATTAGATTTTGCTAAAAGGTTTTCAGACATTTATGCCCCTATTCAATTGCAAGGCCGAAGTTTAATTTATACAGGCTGTAAGTCTTTGCTACAGTTATAGAGCAATTCAATTGATCAAGCCCGCAGCTACCTGGCCGAAAGCCTAAACTGTAAACTAATCACTCATAAGTAGCATTTCAGAGCATGATCAAGATCAATTAAGCAAGGCCATAACATCATTAAAACATGGAGGCTAAACGTCAATCAATTAGCGTTTAGAAGTCCGATATGTGATCGGACTCGCAATCCGACAATGTACAAAATAATAAAAATGAATGAAGGAAATGTTCTAATTCATGTGGGTGGCCTGATATGTATTAACTCCTTGATTTCCGAGACATGAAACGTAAAAAAAAATAATCTTTTTATTGCAGATTTGCGATTAGAATTAATTTTAATGCCTTTCAAAGTGCAGTATTGATTTTTTATTTGCATTTACAGTGCTACGAACAGGTGTTTAGCCCCCTTGCGAGTCCTATCTGGTGCTCGTAGGATTTTCTTCTACATTTGCCATTTACAGGTATTAAAATATTTGCGGGCTTGAGGAATTGTGGCAATTGAATAGCGATTTGCGATTGTAACTTTTACGGGCTTGAAAGATCCAAGGCTTAGCTGGGTAGTAGTTACGGTTTTTACAACTGCAGGGATTTTCAGCCTGTACCCGCAGATCATTTGCAGGTAGCTAAAAGACGCCAATTGAATAGCAAATTAGTTTATGGGCGACATTACGGGCTCTGGTAACTTACAATTGCTCAACTGAATAGGGCCCTTAGTTTCTAATAGGATTACATACCTGAGAGAATCAATCTAGCATTCCACAATTGGGCTAAGGGGATGCAGCCTGTCTGTTAAATGTAATTTGGCCCCCACATTTATAAACAACTAATCTATTAAGTCTGAAATGGCCCTATAATAGTTACATTTAGTGATATAATTCAGTGGAATTACAATACTAAGAAATAAAATAATAAATTAACTTTGTAAAAACATATGTATATTACCTATACACATTAACAGCCTTATTACATCGGCCAAATAAATAGGGCTCTATATAAGCCCATAGCATATTTGTTTTTACAGAATATTTTAGTTAGTAAAGACCTTGCTTTTGGATAGAATTTCACTAACTAAAAACTTCTGTTAGAAAAATATGCTATGTGCTTACATAGAGCCCTTTTCAATTGGCTGAATTGCAATTTAATAAGGCTGTTAAAATATAAATACATAATAAAACCCAATACATATGTGATGGCACACCTAAGCCCACAGGTTGGCATGCCAGGTGACCTGTATAGGAGTCCTGCAAAGAGCCGTATAGGTCGCACAATAACAGGAGGACCTTTGTGTGGCTAAGGAAGCAGCAGTGGATCAATGCTGATAAAAACAATATTTTTTTTTTATTCATTGAATTTTTATTAGCTGGAAATCACATAAGTGTTATTTACATCTAGAATATAAATGCATTCATTGAGTATAAATATACTTCCGTACACAATAAAACATTGGCTTCATTAAACTATATACAGTACATCTATAAACTGATTCCCTACAGACTATCCCCATTATCTGGTGATATTATTCCCTATTGGAGACAGCATTGTTAGTGCTTTAATGTATTACGTAGTCCACATGGGAACCCCCTCTGTTTATATTTTATTTTATCATCTTCCAACATTTTAAACATATAACTGTAAAAAAAAGATTGTTCATCATAGTTACCTACTTTACAAGATTAGACATTCCCGCCAATCCTTTCTCCTTTACCGTATTACCGCTCTTTCTAAAGTAGCGGGTTTCCCCCTTTCCCCTCTACACCATCTTGGGGTATAACACCAGTATCTATCTAGTTGGTCGTTCCCTAAATTTCAACCACACACCCCACACTTCATTAAATGTATTCATTGTATCTTCCAAAGAGTGGGAAATGTGTTCATTTATAGCAATATAATAGAATTTATCCATGATGGATTGAAATTCAGATCCCTCTGTTTCCACTGTTTAGCTATATGAGATTTGGAAGCTAAATATTAACATTTAAGTAGTCTATTTTGTGCTTGAGAGAGAGTCGTCACTGGTATCCCCATCAAACAGGTTTCTATTGTTTCCTGTACTGGAACTTTGAACAGCTCAGAAGCCACTTGAGAGATCCTTGTTCAGATCTGTCTAACCCTAGGACTTTCCCACCGTACATGGATAAATGAGCCGATGGTCTTACAACCCCTGATAACCCCCCTCTAGATTTATGTTTAAACATTATAATTGCGATTCAGCAAATTTAAAAGGGCTCTATTTAAGCACATAGCATATTTTTTACAGAAGTTTTTAGTTAGTGAAGACCTTGCTTTTGGATAAAAGTTCACTAACTAAAAGCTTCTGTCAAAAAAATATGCTGTGTGCTTAAATATAGCCCTTTTAAATTTGCAGAATCGCAATTTAATAAGGCTGTATGTTTTTGTTAATTTCTGCCGGCTTTCCAAGCCAAATAAACTTGCAAACTTTCCTTAGCAAACCATTTAAGTCGGAGAGAATAATAGGCAGAGGTATGCATCTAAAATAGATATAAGAGTTTTGGAAGCATATTTATTTTAAATGCATTAATTTTACCCAGCCAAGATATTGGAAACCTGTCCCATTTTATCAGGTCTTGACTCAAAGATTTCAATAACGGGTGATAGTTTTCCCTAAATAAAGTTCCCAGATTAGAAGTGTTTTTGATCCCTAAATATTGAATATACTTGGGAACCCATTTAAAATAAAACCGTTACTTTAAGGATTGTTTAAGAAGTTCGGGCAAGGCAATAGTATTTGCCTCTGTTTTGTCCACATTTATACATAGCCCTGATATTAGGCCAAAATTTAGCAAAATGTCCATAAGTGCATCTATGGAGTTGGCTGGGTCTGTAAGAGTACACAAAATATTCAGCCTTATTAAATTGTGATTCAGTAAATTTAAAAGGGCTCTATTTAAGCACACAGCATATTTATTTTACAGAAGTTTTTAGTTAGTGAACTTCTATCCAAAAGCAAAGACTTCACTAACTAAAAACTTCTCTAAATAAAATATGCTGTGTGCTTAAATAGAGCCCTTTTACATTTACTGAATAGCAAATTAATTAGGCTGATTGTCTGCAAACATTTATATTTTATATTGATGGAGACCAACTGAAAGGCCCTTTATTGCCGATTCTGCTCTAATGGTTTGTGCCAACGGTTCCATCGCCAGGGCAAATAGCAAAAGGGAGAGTGGACAGCCCTGCCTTGTACCCTTAAAAATATTGATTACTGACTTAATTGGGCCTGGCAACCTCAAATGTGCTACTGGATTACTATAATAGATGTTCAATAAATTGATTCCCAATCCACAGTGTCAAACGCTTTTTCAATATCTAAGGATAAAAGACATAGCAGGGTTTTGATAGAGTTAGCTTGATGAATTACATTGACGACTTTCCTTAAATTATCTCTAGCCTGCCAATGAGCAATAAACCCCACCTGATCTTTATGTATCAGTCGGGATAAGAAGCTTGCAAACCTGTCTACTATAATTTTTGACAACAGTTTGATGTCCCCATTAAGGAGGGATATGGGTCTGTATTTTTTAATTTCCAACCCATCTTTCCCCTCCTTGAAAAATAGCACAATCTCCGCCTGAATAATTTCTGGGGCAGTGAATTTCCCCTCAAGACTGAGTTAAAAAGAGCCGCAAAATGGGGTGCTAGTAAAGTGTGGATTTTTTTTTATAATAAGCATTTGAGAAGCCATCCAGCCACAGTGCTTTAGCCATTTTAAGGCCTTGATTCGCCTTTTCAATTTCATCTACTGAAATATTAGCATTAAGGTGTGCAAACTCCGATTCTTTAATCATGGGGAGATCACATGCCGACAGAAAGGTCTACGCTAAAATCTGTTGATGACTTGGGAGAAGAATATAATTTTTTATAAAAATTAACAAACTCCTCTTGAATTTTAGCAGGATTAGATGTAAGTTGTCTTAATACTACTAATTTTGGAGTGTATTATTTTAGACCCTAATTGTCTAGCTAATAATGTGCGTGGTTTATTAGCCATATTAAAAAACTTATTACTGTGCATCGGCATGCCTTCTTTCCTCTAAAATAGCATTCAAATCTACTCAAATGTTATCTTTTTGTTGTCTAAGCTTTATTGGGTGCCCCTTCTGATTATTTTTCTCTAATTATCTAGTTCTTCTAGAAGTTTGTTTTCTTTATCTCTTAGTGCTCTCTTATGTCTAGACGCCAATTTTATGCATACTCCTCTCATGTACGCCTTATATGCCGCCCATACCCAGCCAACTCCTACCTCAGGTTGTGTATTTGTTTCAAAATAGAATTCAATCTCCCTAGCTATCTGGTCGCTATGAAATGGAGAAGAGACCAACAATTACTTGATCCTCCATTTATATTGAGGTTTTATATTCATACCTATATCTAGTATTATCCTTACGATGGCATGATCTGACCATGGACATAAGTGAATTTCAGCTGATGTGGTGCCATCTACCAAACCCAAGTTTACCAAAACATAATCTTGCCTGGAATATGTGCTGTGTGGGTATGAATAAAATGTGTATTCCCTGTCTTGTGGGTGTAAGTCCCTCCAAATGTCCGCCATTTCTAAATCAGTCAAGAGAGCTTTAATTATTTTTATCTTCTTGGAGTATCTCTCTTCTCCTGTCATAAGGGATCTATCCAGGGCATTATTCATTGCAAGATTAAAGTCTTCTCCCATTATGATCTGACCCTGCCTAATCTCTCCCAGGGCTTTTAAAGTGTGAATTAAATTATGTGGGTTTTTGGGCTTCGCATACAGGGTGGCAATTGTTAACACCACATCATGTACCTTACGTAATAGAATGATGTGGTTATTTTTAGAATCTATCCATTTTGTTTCTAGAGTAAAGGGAAAGTCATTATGGAGTAATATGGCAGCCCCTACTTTCTTTTTAGGGCTACAAGTTGAAAAGAAAGACATGTAATTTTTATGCATACATTTGGGAGAGTTTTTGACCTGAAAATGGGTCTTCTGGAGGAATATCACAGAGGGCCTCGCACCTCTTAAAAGGGGTGTTGAATCCTTTAACATTATGTGTCAAAATTCCATATTCTGTACTACCCATTTTTTTTTCTGTAAATACAGTAGTTCTATTTAATGCTAGCCAACCCTCTCCATTGTAGCCCCTCTCATCTTCATCCAATAGACCCCTGAACCCAGCCGGTGACCAGCCACAAAATAGGGGGTAACCATCAAGGATAAGTGGTAATGTAGTTAACAACTTAGTGACAAACCTTCTAAAGAAAAAAACAACTATATACTGTAGAGTGTCTGCATTTGCATCATCTCTAAAGGTGCCTCCTTAGGTCTGCCTCACCAGCATATGCATAACCAGGCACATGTTTCAGACACCATAGTTAAGTTAGTATTTGTGTGCAGCATATGTTTTATATTGAAGCAATGTGAGTCTATAATTGATTTCTTGACACCCTGGGAAATGATATACTATTAAAGCTAATAGATGTATAGAATGTTAATAGAATACAACTATTCAGGTAGATTTATCAGGATTGTATTGCTCCCAAAACACAGTTAACATAATGCATTAGTATCCATTAGGTGAGAGAAAACTATTTTTGCAAGTCACAAAGGAAAGTTCTTCAGCAAGAAAACACTGAAGTGTACAAATTGCTCCCTACAGAAATGGCTGCAAGGTGACAGAAGCAGTAAATACTTTACAAATAGAAAGATATGAAGAGATTCACAGTGCTGGTAAAGTGCTAGCTATCTTAATAGCAATCCCGGTAGACTTTTGATTGCACTTCCCTTTATTATCACAATGATTTACCTATATGTATTGTCTATAAAAGAATGTAAGCTCTTATAATTAGGTTAAGATGGATTAGAGCACATGCACGTCAAGTACATACAAGGTTTCTTAAAAAGGGAGATTTTTTATGACCTTCAATTAAACATAGAAGGATACCATAAGGTGACTGATTAGCTTATCATGCAAGTCTTTTTATACCGGTTTAAGAATCCCACACACTAGTGATGCTATACAGTGTATTAGCTTCAAGTAAGACCATCACTGACCTTTCATAGGGCCAGCCACGAGGTATTGGTTCTTTCTCTAACTGCTGATAGAGAAATACAGGTTAAAACATAAACAGAGAAGAAATATAAATTGCAAAATAAATCAAATTAAAGTAGGAATTTGGAAGTTTGGATAGAAAAGGAATCCAGGTTTAGGGATACTGAGTAGAGTACTCCATATACAGTCCGCTGTAAGGTAAAATCAGACATCTTTCCGGTGGATAAAGCTACGGCATACTCTGCCCAAATAATATCACATACAAGTGCCCGGAACATGGCCCCACATGGCAGTGGTACCTCCCCTGACAGACACCGCTTTTGGAAAGAGTTGATACATCACCTTGTTTCCATACTTTTGCCCTGTTCTCTTGACTTTTAGTTTGTAATTAATGTCTAAAGAAGTATGAGCCCAATTCTATTAGAAGACTGTAATTTACTTCCAGCTATAAATTTGGCTGTGGGTGCTTTTTTAAATCTAAATTTCTAGACATATACTACTATCTCTAACAATCGAATTAAGTGTCTCAGCCTCCATACATAAATTATGCCTTCAGAAGTAAGATTTCAGGAGGAGTGATTATATGAGTCTGCAATATTAAATCAAGCCCGCAATTTACTTCTTCGACACAGCGTATAAGAAATAAGAACGTCATCATGATGTCAGTAAATAATAGAATATAGACGTAACCTGCAATTGGAGACTTAGCCTTAATGAGAGCTAATAACAAATGTTTGCCCATTGGGCTAGCACTTCAGCATTCTAGACAATGCATTAGAGCATATGTTTTAGTCCTTTTGGTTTCATGATATGTATTAACCAATTGAGTACTGGTATCAATATTACCGATAAATAAGAGTTAAAAATAATATTTTTTAATTGCATATTTGTGAGTTTGAGACTGTTCCATGCTTTCCCATGCTTTTAAAGCACAGTAGTGTGTGTTTAATTGCTGCTACAGCTATCAGAATGTGCCTTAATACCCTTTGCAATTCCTACTCATAATATTTGTTTCAGAATTGTTATACTTTTTCTAATTGCAGGCCTGACTTAACTTGCGAGCAAGACGTAACGTTCTAATAGAATATGGATTTGCTGTAATCTTAAGTATGTTGCACTCGTAATGTTTGAGATTCCAAAAATCAATGAATAGGCTAGCCCTAAGTTGCGTCTTTGGCTTTTCAGTAGTTTTTGTAGGTGGGTAACTCACAATCAGGATGCTAGTAGCTAATATAATATGTGGCAACTTTACTTATGTGCAACATTATCAGCCACGTTAAATTCCAGCTCCATACGTGCAACGTGA
The DNA here is from genome assembly GCA_027410445.1 of Discoglossus pictus. Taxonomy (NCBI): domain Eukaryota; kingdom Metazoa; phylum Chordata; class Amphibia; order Anura; family Alytidae; genus Discoglossus; species Discoglossus pictus. The sequence goes on from CM050163.1 coordinate 450,121,039, forward strand.
GACCTGCAATGGCTGCGGGCTTGAAATATGGCAAGGTTTGGTAAGTGATAATAAGAAAGGTATCACTATTCACTGCAATACTTTTATTCAACTGGATTACTGGACATTCACGGCTAACTCACTCTTTATATATATATATATATATATATATATATATATATATATATAGTATATATTTATGCTCTGGCCTCTCTCCTTAGTAGCAGAGGTGTGCTGGGTGCTATGCCCCTATAGACCTGCTAAGAGGGCCAAAAGCCAGCTGGTTATTTATTTAATTTTTGGAATGCTCCCCGAATTTCAGATTGTGGATTTGGGATATATTTACTATAATTGGTAGACTTCCAACACCCCATAGCCTGTATGATATGCGCTGGTATATGATGTTTTTATGCTGATGAAGCTTCTCCTATGCAAAATGAATGACCTGAGTATTTAAATGAGTCGAGTCCCATTCTAATAAGAATGACTCATATATAACGTACGTATGTAGTAATGCTGAGAGGTTGACTTGAAATGTTCAATAGCGGGTAATGAAGAGGTTTATAACTGAGTGATGTGTTAATTAACTGTAATGTGTTAATTGGACAGGTGTGTAGCGCTAGTTTTGGTAGCACGTAAAGTAAGTATACAAGTATCTTGATTAAATCTAATATCATTCTTAGTGAGGAAAATAGGTTGTGATGGTGAAGTGGTGAATTCAGAAGGCTGTAGGAACCCATAGAAAGCCAAAGTTGCTGCCTTGATAGTAAGTGAGGTTTTTGGGCCAAAAGGATCAGTGGCTAATAAGGCAATGATTTGAGAAAAAATATATGCCAAATGGAATTGCACTCCAGTCAAGTAGGTTTTAATAGTAGTAGCATGTAATTGTAGGTGTTATTGGCAATGACTGGCAAAAGCGAGAAATTTGGTAACATTAATTGAGTATGGAAATGGAATACAGAGAGAATTAAATTCTTGAATCAGGCGAGGGATTGTCCAATGCCTTCGGTGATGCATGGGCTGATAGGGTTGGACTGAGCAACTGTAGGAGTTAAAGTTGCTGCTGATGGAGAAGTTCCAGGGTCTGAATGTACTGAATCGGCCATAATGTCCTACAGGGTGAGAGTTTATGAGTAAATAAATGATAGAGAATGTACAGTAACGATGGCCCACAATAGACAGAAGAATAAGGATTGTGCGTAATACGAAACTATAGACAAGTGTGATCGAATTAGCATTGTGAAGCCTTCGATAGGCCATAGGATAGCGTGTACTTGACAATAATAACTAGTGTTCATAAAGAGAAGTGTTGGTTTAAAGCCATACGTGCAATAACACCTAATGGGGTAGTGACGATAACGAGAAGGCAAATAAATGAGAAATGTTTTAACTTACTAGGAACCCTCAATGGGTTGTGAGTAAGGAATTGTTTATAATAAGGTGAATAGACATGAAACTGATTTTTTTTATAAATGCTGTAATGCCCTCGATGGGGTAAGTGAGGCCCCTGATGGGCTGGGTATTAGCGATTGTAGTTGAAAATTAGGTAAATACAGTTTAATGTGTCTTGTGAGGCCCATGATTGGGCTGAGGATGCAACGGTTTGTAATAAAAACCCTTCGATGGGCTATTAATAATAAAGTTACATAAGGTTATGACTGAAGCCCTCGATGGGCAAAAAATGGTGAAGATACTTGACTAGTTAAGATATTTGTGCAAAGCTAATCGTGAAAGCGTCATGCAATTAATGTGAGGAGGGGGATGCCCTACATGGGCTGAAGGAAAGATTAATTTGTGAAGGTTCATACTAATTCGATTGTATGAATGAAGTTATTCCCTGTGCCAAAGGTTTTAGGATAACTAAATCGCATTGATGCAAAACGATGTGCAGAGTGACATAATGAGAAAAAAAGTAGCAACCGAGATTGTAATCATCTATAATTTCCTGATGTGACTTGACATTCTGACCATGAACTCTTGCACTGTGAATTCCTACAAAGAGTTTCATATAAGCCTAGAGTAAATGAAATAGAACAGACCTTAATAATAACCCTATAATAAATAACATGTAACGACTTCTGAAAATACGGCATATAGAATATATTAAGCAGTAAGTAGATGCTAATGTTAACTTTAGCAGGCATGGAAACTTAAATTGACAAATGAATATAAGAGGCCTTCTAAGTGAAGGATGCAGTGGCTTATATTTCTAAAGCATAAAAAACATAAGCTAAATTGAGCTAAAATGAAGGTACATATTAATAAATACATAAGTGAAAATAGGTAACACAGACAGCAGAATGAATGAACAATAAATTTATATTTGATTCAATATGATTGTTCTAATAACATACAATGTGACATAAAAAATGTGAAATGAGATAAAGACACCGGTAATATGTCATTTTGTAGTGATATTTCCTTACTAAGTGCTGGTCTTAAATCTTATGTGCTGTAACCACTGTATGAAAAGGTAAAACAATCATAGTGCCTCAACCTAACTATATCAGTGTGATATCCCAGCCTTCAGTGCAGCTTCACTGCTGTGCTTGAGTAATCACAACCCCCAAAAATTAATGATACCATAACAGAGACTGCCTGCCACACAGGAGAAAAAAGGCAGATATTGGTAAGATGTGCTTGCAAATCTGGCTGCCTTGCAGCAGGTACATAACAGAATAAGCATTTACAGTAGTAATGAAGTTAACTAGCAGATAAGTAAAGTGAAATGTAACAGTAATGACATATCATGATGTCTGGTATAAACAAAACACTATTACAAATACGACAGAGCATCTAATAGTGTCTAAAACCAAGTACATACTGAATGAAGCCGAAATATCGCAACTCGCAAGATTCCGGTCGCATACCCCCCTACCCCTGGCTGCCTTACAGCAGGTACATAAGAGAATAAGCATTTACAGTAGTAATGAAGATAACTAGCAGATAAGTAAAGCAGTAAAACTGCAGTGAAATGTAACAGTAATGACACATCATGATGTCTGGTATAAACAAAACACTATTACGAATACGACAGAGCACCTAATAGTGTGTAAAACAGAATGAAGACGAAATCGAGTGACTCAGGAGATCCCGGTCACAACTCCCCCCCCGATGGCTTTGATCTCGGCTGAAAACGACCTTCTGCACAAGGCGTAGTCTTGCGAGACGTGATACCCTGCTCAGGATGATAAAAACAGTCTGTATATCTTGTGAGAAGTGAGATCTGGTTAAAACAATTAAATATATGACTTAAAACATGATTGATATAAATTAATGATAAACTTGATAACTGATAAACGAATTGAGTGAAAGTGTGATATTTAAGCAGCAATGAATTATGCTTTCTGAAAATAATGAATAGTGACTAAGCGAATACATGAAGTTTGTGAAATGATATGCTGTAGGTTTAATGAATTACACCCATAATAGATATTCAAGATAACTTGAATAACTTACAGAGGTAGCAAGATGGTATCGAGAACAACTCTGCGAAATCAGGAATCAGGAACAGTGACTGTGGCAGGTAACACAAACAAAGCATGGCAAGGGGACAGTGCTAAAAGCATTTGTACCTTTTTGAGTAGGCAGGGGTTTATAAAGGGTAGAGGTAGAAAGGGACCCTCCCACAACCACCAAGTAATTAACCTGGCCATATATGTGTGTGTGTGTTCCTTTGTAGCAGCCAGTTACGGCACTTGTTATGGCACTTATTATGCCACTTATTATAAAATTTATGAGAATCACATTTCCTTTTGGCTCCTGCACAGAAATCTGATGCGTCTAAGGCACGATTTATATTTGTGCACTGAGTTCTCTAATCTTGGGGAGTAAAGGATTTACATTAGTTTAGAAGTTAGGGTGAAAAAACTGCTGATTTACAGCAGGCAAAATACAAAATCCCTGTCATCTAGTTTGAATTTTAAACAAAAGACACTGAGTAATTTTGCCAGCAATACGATTAAGTTTATAAAATCAAAGAATGACTCAATAAAACTGTCTGACAGCTACATGTTTGTATTTTCTCACACATTGCTGTGGGAGGTGTAAGGCATGTTTAAATAAATCTTTAAAAAAATAGTTCTGTTGTTTACCTAGTGCATATACAGTAAGTACTTTACATTAAATTGAAAGTCTTTTCCTCTAGTTAACTTTCAAAAACTATTGTTTTTGACACATATAAAATAAATACACTTGTATATAGTTAAGAAAAAAAATATTTTTTTATACATCTGAACTGACCAATCTGAATTGGAAACAGCTGACCCACAGCTAAATATAAAAAAGAAAAGATTTTAGACAGACAATGTCAGCCGACAAGTATGATGACATATAAAATTGTTCACTTGTAAGCTGGCCTTGTACGAGTTGGATACAACTAAAAGCTGCTGATGTAGCACTAAAATAAAATGTCAAAAGTTACAATACAACAGTACAAAAGCTGAAAGGTTGTGTTTCCTTATAGAAGCTTAAAATAACAGTATTTTTAAAAAGTGTTTTCACTTATTCATTTATCTAAAAAATGTTTTTCAAAGAACGGAAAACAAATGTCTTTTAAGTTATTTTAAATAAAAAATATCATAGATTGCAGGATCTATTGCCAACACTAACACTTAAATAGTATATATGTGATATAATATATCATATAGAAAAGTCCACTAAGCAATTCTCCAAAAAGAAATTTGTTTCTGTCAAAACAGAAGTGTATGTATGTGTGTGACCTTAAAAGCAGCAATATAAGAAAAATATATTCTAAGCACACAAGAAAGTACGCTGGATTTCTGCCAATATCTCACTGGGTGGCAAAGTATTACTTTCAGACTTTCTATATCTGTTTAATCTAGTAATTAATAATGTTTAATATTAATGCATTTATAATGGTATTTAATGAGATGTACTGTTTCTGAATGAAAATGTTTTCTTGACACTTGCTAATATATGTAAATGGATGCATCAAGTTTGGTCCAACACATTTATAGAATAAATAAGATTATAATGGTGTCATAAAAAATAATGTACTGCTGTGAATAACGAATATAAGAAAAACAAGAAAAAGGGTGGATTTATTAATGGATCAGTGAGGTTCCACATTTACAATATGCTTCCTTAAGTAACTAAAATAGCTGAAATAGTAGTAAAATGAAGAAGAAAAAAAAACAACTAATTGCAACATTTATTTTATCAAGTAATATAAATGTATTTATGCTTTATTTCAGCTGCTTTAATGAGATAATTTCACAGCAGGAAAGGGCCTTATAGGATGTTTAGACCCATTATTCCCAATGAAAGCACTAGGACTAATCCATTTCAACTAAAAAAGGTATATGCTCCACCGTGTTTCAGCCAAGTCAAATCTTGAAGGAGAAGTTAAACAAAACATATTAAATATTATATCTAATTATTCTTTAGTGTTTAAAAAAACAAGGGTATAAAATAAAACAAGGGTAGTTCGGATACTGGCTTAATAGTATGCATTGATGGCACATTTATGAAAAAAACATCAGGTTTCTCCAAAGGGCCCACGCAGTCCCCCAAAAGTGCAGTGGTGGAGGCCCTCCTGGGCATGACAAAGGGGTATCAGAGTTATGCAAAAGCATGATGGCCCATAAACTAACCTGTGCATGCTTGTTGCCTTTTTGGAACTTACTACTTAAATCAAATATATGCCCAAAGCAAAAAAGAGAAGATTGGCGTGTCCCAAAGCTTTATTGAAGCTGTTGATCCACAAATTGGATTGAATGCTTTGGCTTATCTACTTGTCTAATAAAAGATTAGTGTTTGTCGCAGCACAAAAGCGAGATTGTCAGCCAAGGTGTCAAATAGATTGATTGCCTCTGCCTCTTTTGCGAATAGATGAGAAACTCAAATTGTATAATATGTGGAGTTTAAAAAAAAACAAAAAAACTCTGTGTAAGTTTATGACTATATGAGATACCCCCATCGTATGACAAGCTGGGTTTTATTCTCAAATAAATAAAGGCGATGGGCTTGTCCCCATAGAGGACTGTAGCAGATAATGAGCAAAATGTAATGAACAACCCTGCTTCCTTATATCAATGGACCAATTACCAATAGTGCAAGAATTGTTAAGATTCAACTTGAAGCACTTAGTAGGAGATTTGTGTGGTACAAAGGGAGGCAATATAGTACATTCATGCTGGATTATGAGGCGCTCCAAACTTTATGACAATTTAAGTTTTAAAGGGACCAAAAGGAGATACCATTGCTTCCATAGAGGATTGTCGCATTCATTGAGTAAAAGGAAACAAATAACTTTCCCTTTCCTCTCCTTTCCCTAGCAATATATGAGTTCTCTACATGAATTAAAATATTTGCAAACAATGTGCACATTGCTTTGACTCTTTTATGTTACAAATATAGGAAATACCTTCTATAAATACATCCAGGGCAATACAGGGATTTGTCAAAGTGTGTGTTTTGTACCAAAAGGTTTTCAACTGACAAGAAGACATTCTTTGAGGTTAGAAGAAAAAAATATTCCACCTTAAAGAAAGAAAAAGGTTTTTCACAATAAGGGTGGTTAAACTGTGGAATTGTCTACCAAAGGAGGAGGTGACAGCAGTTTCAATAGATAACTTTAAAAAGGGTTGGATATATTTTTTAATAAAAATGGCATTCAGGGTTATCCTGGATAATTAGAGAGGGAGTATTGATCCAGGGAGGAGATCGTCAGTATCTGGGGTCAGGAAGGAATTTATGTTTTATTCCCTTATGAGACAATTACCAAATGTTTCAATGTTTTTTTTTTTCTGTTTTCCTTCCTCTGGATCAATTAATAATTAATAATTAGCAATTTATTAGTATTACCGGGTAATAAATAATTCACGTATTATAATGATAAAAAAAGATCTAAAAAGGTTGAACTTGAGGGGCTGAACATATTTATTCAACCTCAATTACTAAATAGACATATGAAGTAAGAGGCAGACTTATAGTCCAGGAATATATAATCATGCTATGAACGTCTGACTCAAATAGGAAGGTCCCAGTTAATGTGCTATGAAAGTATCTCTTATAGTTCAAGACAAAGATTAATCATAGGAGGAACTTGTTATGGGTCAACATGCTAGGGTTGTGTCTAAAGTACAAATGGACTTTTTGTTTTCTTTTTTTGCCTTGTCTTTTTGCTCTTTTTTATGAATTAGAATATCGTATCTCTGAAAAAAATATTAAGAAAATCGTTGGATTACTTTTTGATACACTCATGAATGTACTGTTGTTTCAGCCTCTTATGAGCTATTCCTTTATCACTTAGTATAATCAGACGCTTAAAGGAGGATTAAATCTTTATATAATGGATGTTGTTACGATGTATAGAGCTATCCTTATGGTCTGAGAATATAGCTTGGATTATGTTAAATAGAGTCAAGATTTTTATTTTAATGGCAGGTACATGTAATTTTCTCTGAGTTTCATTTATAATTGGTCGTTTAGACCAGGATAGGAGGTAAGATGTTTATCAGAGTGATTTATAGATAATCTTACTTGAATCTATACCTATATATTTAGTACTTAAAGATAATAAGAACTTAACTCTCATGTAAAATAACATTTTATTTTACACTCTAATGTAAAATAAAGATCATAATCCTTCTAAAAGCAGGTCTGAAGAGAAAAGGGTGAATGTAAAACAGGCTTCAATTTTTTTCACCCAATTATAAAGGGAAATCAAAAGCGATGGATCAGTCGCAGGTTAATAATACTTCTATTTTAGAAGTGTCTATGACTCAAATGACCGAAGCTAATCCAATGGATAATAAACAATTAGAAAGAGATCAAGCTCAAAGTGAAGAAATACTCACTGTATCAAGGATGAAAAATCTTTTGTTAGAGTTCCAAACCTCATTAAAAACAGAACTTATGAAAGATATAGCAAATAATACTATAGAGATTTTGAACTTAACAAGATATATAGAACTAGAAAATAAGAACAAGAGTCTGATTACAGACAACCAATTATTAACAGAAAGGATGTATCAATTAGAAAGTGATGTTGAAGTTCTTACTTTAAAACAACCATGCAATGAGGATACATCTAGAAGGAATTATATCAGACTCAGAGGAATACCTGAATCCATAAAGTAACCCTTTGCAAGTATATATAGCTTCACTTTTAGCTGTCTGGTTAAACCTTCAATGCAAGAGGGCAGACTACACAGAATCCCGTAACCAACAAATTTTAGTAGAGAAAGTCCAAGAGATGTGATTATAAGATTTAATTATCATACCTTTAAAGAAGCTATAATTAAGAAAGCTAGAAATAGAAAATAATTAGAAAATCCATATGAAGAGATATTTGTGTACTCTGACCTTACTGGTATTATGATTGCTAGGAAAAAAAACAAAGACTTCACAAAAATATTAATATTCAATATAAATGTTGTTTCCCGACAAAATTAAATTGTACACAAAGAGGAACAGAGAAAACTTCTGAATTCTCCAGAAGAGGCTCATTTTTTTTTTTTGAATGGGGTTTGATAAATGCAGATCTGGAAAAGGTCAAATTAGTCAAGATTAATTCCTAATAAAATCAGAGTCAAAAGACAAGTTATAAGGAGGAAGGGAGTTGGGAAAGTAGATTTCACTTTTAGTTCACACCTAACAGGAATGTAATGTTTCTCAACCTTTCCCTTTGGGAAAGCTGAAAGGGATAGAGATAGAAAGTGATTTTTTTTTTATTTTTTTCCCTAAAAATCTCACATTTATGTATAAATCACATTTTATTCATTGATTGTTCAAATTGTTTGATGAGGAATAGGCAATTAGTTACTTATATATACAAGTTATTTTTCAACCCACTTTTCTCACTTTTAATATAACTGACGTAGTATGTCCACATTCCATTCTCACTATTATAGATATTTAGATAATAATCCATTTTTTATTATACAAGTATGATGAGTTAGATAAAGGAAGCCAATGTAAAATATACAAATATAGTGTGCTAATATCACTCACTTATTTTACAGATGATAAGTATACTTGATAAATAAATAATTCTGGAGATTGGCACAAATTATTTTATATATATTATTTTCTTTTTCTTTCGTCTCCTTCCCTCTCTTTCCTCCCTTTTCCCATTCCCTTCTCCCCTTCCTTTGGTGAGAGGATGGAGTAAGGATAAGGTTTTGGTGTGAAATGTACGTGGATTATATATTCCTGCAGTACTACATGACTATTGTATATGTTGTATTTTGATAAAAAAAGCTTTATGAATGCTTACCAATGAAGGTTACACAAAATTGATATTCTATTTGACTTCCAGCTCTGATTTACAAATATTTTCAAACTCACAAATGAACAAAGTACACAAGAGGACTTGCAAGTCCCTTTTCAATCAATTATTAGAGCCTTAACAGCTATTAAACACACAATACTGTAATTCTATGGAAAAGCATAGCAGTCTCAAACCCACAAATATGCAATTAAAAATATATTTTTTATGTTTTTTTTGTGTGAAATGGATCCCAGGACTTAAGGAGTTAATACATATAATAGAATCTGCATGTACTTTATTACATTTTATTGATTTATACCTTGCTGGATAGCGAGTCCGATCGCCAAATTTACTTCTCTACACTAATTCTTTTGTAGTCTCTGAGTGAAGTTTAAGTATAAACTTCCATGTTTTACTGACGTCTCATTTACTATTGGCTGTGTCTAAATTACAGGATTGCTTGAATATTGTCAGATCAAATGATCACGCCCCCTGAAATCAGAATTAAAAAGTTAGGGTTTAAGAGCTCAGCCTTGAGGTCGGAATTGGCGAGCTGGAGTCAATAGAATACATCTAAACATACATTCAAAAAAACAAAACACCAGCAGCTTTGTGAGTTTGAGGTACAGTATGTGTGAGCAGCTAAGAATTGGGCCCTGTGTTATTACATGGATATTACTTGCATCTCAAAACAATTGCAATACAATTATCTGGTGTCATCAAATACACATATCATCTGGCTTTGATTCCAGTCTAGGGTCTTATGTTTTGTTTTTATAAAATATTAAAACGCTTAATCTTACCTAACAAAGTAAAATAACCAATACAAATACATTAAACTGATGAAATACAAAAGAGTATGTTTCTGACGAATATACATTTCTGACAAATATCTTATATGAAGAAAAATATTACATAGGTGTATGACCCCTGAGTAATTTGTTGATTACTCATCTAGATTACTGAACACCCATCATAATATATATATATATATATATATATAGATATATATACACAGTAGATGAATTAATTTGTGGAATTGAATGAACATGTTACTTTATACTGATCCCAATTAGAGATGTCGCGGACAGTTCGCCCGCGGACTATTCGCAGCGATTTTGGCATGTTCGCAGCGGAAGGCGAACACATGCGCTTTTCGGTTCGCCCCCTATTCTTTATCATTGAGGAAACTTTGACCCTGCACCTCACAGTCAGCAGACACATTCCAGCCAATCAGCAGCATACACTCCCTTCCAGGGCCTACCATCTGAAGGACAGCATACATTTTAGAATCATTCTGAAGCTGCATTCGTTGTGAGAGGACAGATAGTGTAGCTGCTGGAGATTTAATAGGGAAATAGATAGCCAGGCTGTGTATTTAGCTTCCACTACAGACCTGAAGGACTCATCTGATATCTGCTGCAAGGAAAGCAACCCAAAAAGCCTTTTTTTAGGGCTAGAACATCATTTATTTTATTTTATATATTTTTTTCTGTGTAATCTAATTGCATATGCCTGCCTGCCAGCGTGTGTGTGTGACAGGCTAACACCTAACAGCTTATATTGTGCTTATTTTCAATACTCATACCTGGTGGTGTACCATACATTGAAAACAACCATTTTTTTCCTGTAATCTAATTTCAGATGCCTGCCTGTGTCAGGCTCACAGCTTATATTGTGCTCGGTGAAATAAAACAACACTTTTTTGACTGTAAAAGATTGAATAGCAATTGCTTGCCTACAGGCGTGTGTGTGAGGCCTACAGCGCCTGCTCTGCCAACTTTTGCCAGTGCACAGTGACACTCATATCTGGTGGCACCTTAGATTGCACGCGCAGTGCCCCAAATTTGAAGTGGGAGGTCCGACCAAGCATCTTTTTCCATCTCCCGCTTCCAAAAATCCATGCCATATACACGTCCCCTGATAGGTGACGTAACAGGTATCAAACTGATAGGAATAAATAGTACAACTTAATACACCACTCCTATCTGGTGGCACATTACATTGCACGTGCAGTGCCCCAAATTCGAAGTAGGAGGTCCGACCAAGCATCTTTTTCCATCTCCCTGTTCCAAAAATCAATGCCATATACACGTCCCCTAAGAGTGGACATAACAGGGATTAAACCGATAGGAATAGTACTACTTAACAGTACACACCTTATAATAACGCAGACAGAGGCAACGCAGAGAGAGGAGTCTGAAGAAGAGGAGTCAGAGGAGGAAGGTGGCTTTGAAGAGGTGGAAGACCAAACACAGCAGGCGTCCCAGGGGGCTTGTTGTCACCTTTCAGGGACCCTTGGTGGCTGGGTGGAGGAAGAGACCTTCAATGACATCAGTGAGGACAAGGAACGGGACATGGCTAGCTTGGTATCCAACCTTGTGCAAATGGGGAGTTTGCGGTTGTGCAAAGGGACTTTTTTGCGGTTGTTTGTGGTGCATTAAACGGGGAGATTGGTCTGTTACTGTGAAGCGTGTGTAACCCTTACACTACCTGACCGATACAACATCATACCTGATGTTTTAAAGCATGTTATTCCAAACAAGTTAGGAATGTTTGGTGATTTATGCCCTTTATGGCTTAAAACCAGACTCTGCATCAACTATGTAATTTTCGTTGGGAGTTTTGCCATGGATCCCCCTCCTGCATGCCACAGTCCAGATGTTAGTCCCCTTGAAACAACTTTCCCATCACTATTGTGGCCAGAAAGAGTCCCTGTGGGTTTTGAAATTCGCCTGCCCATTGAAGTCTATGGCGGTTCGCCGGGTTCGCCCGTTCGCGAACATTTGATGAAAGTTCGCGTCCGCTGTTCGCAAACCGAAAATTTGATGTTCACGACATCTCTAATCCCAATATATTGGCTCACTGTGTTTTATAAATTGTGGTTATGGCTCTGTCTTTTTTATATAAATAGTAATTTTCTTTATAACAATTACTAGCGACTTGCCAGTCAAAAAATGACTTCAATAAAATTGTAAGGCAGGTAATGCTGTTTGGTCCAGACATCAATTTTGTTGGTGGTCCGAGATCCTTCGGCGCTCATTGCGAGCCTGTTGGTTGTATTTTTTTTTTCTAATAGGCACTTTTGGTATTATTGTTTGGTCGGCGGTGACCTGCTTTTTGTGCTTATTGCAAGGATTTGTGTGCTATGAGCAGCGTTGGGGCTTGTTGTGAGTCGCGCGGTGAATGGCTTTTGTGTTTATTGTGAGAGTGTATTTTTTTTGTGTCTATGTTTTTTTGTATGCTAATTAAATAATTAATAAATTAATAAATTAATATACTTTACCTATTTGGAAGTAATATATGGAGGAAGCATTGTGTTGAAGAGCTGACAATCTGTTTTGATGTTCCTGCAGCATAGAATGTCAGTTGGCACTGTTGTGGAGCTGAGGTGTAAGTGTCAGCAATGTGTGCAGTGTGTAGTCTAAATAGGGAAAGCCGTTAGGACAGCTGTGTACTTCCGCATTGTGTAAGTTAGTGTTGTAAAATGGTGGCGAATGTGTGTGGTACACGGCTGTGGATGATGTAGCGTCCTTGGTAAGAGTGTATCTTGTAACCTTGTACGGCTTTTTTTTTTATGTGCTTGGTGGAGTTTTGCGTCTTTAGGGTCCTGTAGACTCGTTTTCGTTTTTTTTGGGGGCCATTTTTTCTCTCGCTTAGGGGATTTTCGTGTGTCTAAACTCAGGAATTTGGACTTAAATTGAGTTGTAACTTCACTTGCAGAGGTCCTGGGTGCCCACCTTGCCGTGGGTAAGCTTTTATGTTTTTTTTGTGTGTATTTATTGTGTTTTTAATGTTTTCAGGTGTGAGCGGTTCTACCGTTAAGGTCGTATTTTTGCGAGGTCGTAATGGTTTTTGTTCTATGTCCCCTGTTTTTCATGCTAAGTCCGTAAATTCTCCATTCTAAGTCCCGTGGTTCGTATTTTTTTGTGTAAGTTCGTATATAGTGATTGCGTGTTAGATCTATTTTGGTAAAGTGTCGCTTGTGTGGGTGTTTGCAACCGCGTGTGAGGCGCCGTAGAGCCTCCACCTCCGCAAATGCGGCCCCTCGCTTTGCGAGGGTCCGCATTTGCGGCCTGCAGTGAGCCTTTGGCTCATTGCAACCATTGTGGGAGCCTCCACCTCCGCAAATGAGGCCCCTCGCTTCGCAAGGGCCCGCATTTGCGGCCTGCAATGAGCCTCCGCCTTTTGCAAATGCGGCCACTCGCTTCGTGAGGGCCCGCATTTGTGGACCAATCGGCGTCCCTCGCTAAGTGTGACGACAACTATTATATGTGATTATCTATGCCAATTCATGTTGGAGGACTTCAGGGGCTGTGCATGCAGCAAATAAACTATTAAATACCTAAGGCCTTAATCACATTAAACACAAAAAAGACTAAGCACCTTTTTTCCTTGCAAGCATTTTTCAATTTGTGGTGCACTCAGTTTTTCTTAACATGCACGTACACAGGGGTGTCATCACTAATTTGCGCCTAGTAATACCCTTACAACCTGCCTGATGTGTTCATGTAAGAGATTACAGGTATGAAACACTCTAGTCTCCATAACAACACCGTCCAACAACTAACATGAACATTCTAAGCACTAGAGATAACTTCCCACCACCCAAATCTGTAAATATAGAATTAGGATGGGAGGAGTTTATGAATCGGGGTAACTTTATGGTAGTAAGGGATTCATTCTAATAAAGAAGAAAGAAGAAAGTTGGTTGTTAATGACTCGCTCACTCTATAACCCCATCCTCACCCATTAAATTTAAGTTTGGGGACCCATTGAACCACCTCTATAACCGGGAGGAGAAATTGAACTCCCTTCCCCCACCTTTTTGTGCTTTGGGTGGGAGCCTATTAACCACTAAAAACTACCTACCTAGGCCCATGCAAGCCCTTAATAGCCAATGCATCCCACCACCTTATCTACACATATAACTATGGATGCCCATGGGGGTCCTTAAAATAATACAGTTAAAGCTAAACTTATAAATAAATAACATGTTTATACAATACCCTCCAGCGGGGATCCAGCAATGTCAATAGATGCCCTGGCCCTCAATCTTATATCCTGGTAAACGGGCACATCCAAAGTTAAGAGTAATTTATTGTAAGACCTTGGTTCTCAACTTCCTGCTCCTCATTTTTGCCAAGGGAAAAGGGTTTATATAGATAGATGGGGATAGGAAAGATGTAAGGACTAGTGTGGCATGTGTGCAGCATTGCTAGGGAGACTACTTAGCTTTAGACTTAGTCTCCTGTGAGCAGGCTGCATGCACACTTAGAGACCGATTCAATAAGGTCAGTTAATTTGATATTCAATTGGCTTCTTTTTGCAGGCTCCGAACGGGTTACGAGTTAGGGCCTTGAAAAAATTGCGATGGTTAAATCCGTAACTTACAGCCTCCTGATGCCTTTGATCTTTCAAAGCCGCAAGACTTACAGTGGCTAAAATCGCACATAGCTATTCAATTGATCAATTTCCCCAAGCCTGCAAATGTTTTCACACCCGTAAATGGCAAAAGAAGGAGTCAATCTTAAGAGTGCTAGAGAGGACACCCAAGGGGGTTAAACACCAATTCGTAGAACTGTAAATGCAAAATAAAAAATCACTGCACTGTAAATAACGGGGAAAGCGATGACAGGCATTAGAATTAATTGCACAACATTCACAAGCTCGCAAATGGGCAGGATATTACATTTATTTGTATGTTTCATTTTGGAATTGACTCAATCTCAGGTATCAATGAGTTTCATATCAGGCCATCCATATGGACTAGAACAGTATTGGTCATTCCTTTTCATAATTCTTTATTTTGCGAGTTTGCGAGTCTGATCGCATATCGGACCCCCAAACCTAATTGATTGACATGTAATCTCGATGATTTACTGCTGTAATAGTGACATTTTCTTTTGGCTGATTTAAAATGTGAAGGGCTTGCTGAATTGATCATCTTCCCGCCCTGAACTGCTACGATCCAGTGCATGGTTTACGGTTTCGGCTTTTGGAAAGTAACTTGCGGCCTTGAGGAATTGAATAGCTTTGTAATCGGAGATGAACGGGAGCCCGCAACACACCCACAGACATACTGCCTACTACGATTGAGTTGCGGGCTTGCAATTGAATCGGGCCCTTAGTTGGGCTGAGAGCAACAGCAAACAGCCCTTGATGTGTGTCAGCTAAGCTGAGGGACAGTTTTGTAAACTAGCAATGTATTGGCTACCTAGCATGTGAAAAAAACCTCCAACAGTTACAAGGGAGCTATGCCATGCAGCTAAAAAGCGGATTGGAATGGAGATCCAGATTATTAAAAGGTATTACTTTAAGAAATTAGATTCTTCTGAGTAGAGTCCTTTGTATTTTAGTGATTTTGTACTGTAGGTTATGCATTTCATGTTGTGTATGTTAGCCCATACAATATCAACAGCTTTCAATAAATCTCTGCTTGCTTTTCACTTCAAAGATAAACTATGTGGAAAGAATTTGGTGCTTTGCAATATTATAGTTTATGTTCTTATTTTTTTCTAAGAAAAAAGTTATTTAATTATTGTGATTGTGTTACACCTAATCGAGTTTTCCTCTGAGTGGATAGAAAAGTCTGTTATGATATTTTTAGCGGATCTTTCCATTACTGACTGTGCAGATCCAGATCAAATTAGACCATTTTTATATTTCCCCTGAGAGTGAACTTGCCATTATTGATTTTTGCTGTAATGCCGTGTCTCTTGAGATATCTCTTTCTATGTTTCAATTTTATTATTTTATTGCTATGAACTTTACAATAATTTGGACATATTCCAGTTCTGCATTCCCAAGGAATTGAACTAATGTCATTTCTTAATGCTGATTTGTACAATATGCCAGAACCATAGGACCAGGTTAAGATGGAATGCAGCTTTGTAATCTTAAGTGATCGGGCACCCAGACTCCAGTCAGAGTCAGTCCCCAACATTGTCAGGCTCCCTCCAGGGGGACAATATTAACTGTTGAAGCTGTAATAGACATTGCAACATAAGCCCTGCCTCTGTATGATCTCTTCAGCTAAAGGCAACTGCAATACTCTAAGGAAGGCATGTTAAGCCCAAATATTGTTGAGGGCCCCATTATGATTAATACAGTTTAATACTACTTTGAAACATTAAAATATTAAGTATGGGTATACAGTACTGTGACAGATGCTGTTTTATTTAAATAAATAAAACATTGTAAAGGGGTTGCTATTTAGTGATATTTATGCTGCATGAGTATGCTCAACAGGATGCTATTTTCTATTTATTATAAACTTTGAAATTTAATTTAAAAAAATGTAATTCATTTAGTGGTGTCTTACTATCAAACTGCATTTTTTATTTCTTATCAGCAAAATTATTTCTCCTAATCATTTTAGTGTATATGAGTATCAGAGCTGGATTTGCCATTAGGCAGAGTGGGCAGGTGCCTACAGGATTCCATATGTTTGGATTTAAAAATAAATTGAAACAGACTTAGATCAGACATTTTAGCTTACATAGGACTTCCTGCAGGTCATGTCGTGCCATGGGGTGGAAATAATGGATTTCCTCTCTGATTGGATGAATCGTCCTGCTCATCAATAGTTCTTTTTTAGTTTTAGCTACTACAGGCAAAATAAACAAAACCCAACAATTCATTGCTTAATTATGTGGGCATTTTTCTATTGAGGTCCCAGAACTGAGATTTTTCGTGTGAGACAGTGACACCCTGTAATATAATATAAAGTCCTGGTTGCATCTAAACCCCATCTCTGTCAGATCAGAACAACTTGAATATTGAGCAGCAGAGTCTTCTAGCAGATTGGGGGGTATAATAGTGATTGTGATTGGTGGAATATTCTACTATACTAAAAATATATATATTTATGATGTTTCTAGCATTGTCTATTTTCACGCTTTCTGGGATTATTATTGTTAACATTAACATTCTGTACAATGCCTGTTCATTTTTGTCACTCTAATACAAACTATTGTGCTAAGTAATTTTAGGACATTATGTGCTGAAAATATCCAACATCTCACAGCAATGTAGCATTTATGCTTCATACAAGAACAGTCACTTTATAAGGATTATTCATGATTAATTTCAGTGTTACTTTTATTGATCAAAGTTTTAGCCCTTAACCATAGCTACAGAATAGGGCATAAATCCAATAAACTTTCCATACATCACCGTGCAGTACAGATCGTTCTCCCAGAAGCTATGAAGCAATCTCTGTACGCTAAAGTTACGTGTCAATAAATGTAAATATATATCAAACTATCTTTAATTACATATCTATGTATCTATTCACTGACAAACAAACATAGAAGGAAGAAAGAAAAAACTGAGTTATAGAATTGCTATTACTTTTCAAAATTATCACATCATCATAATAATTTACCAGATGATTTTCAAATGTACAGTATAATACACCGTTCTCAAGAGTCTATTGCTGGTCTAGCCTTTTGTCTTTATTAGAGAAATGTACACTGTGTATTCTGTTGTAAAAAAAATATCTTTGTGTGAGGCCGAACCTGGGGCTTTGTAATACATGTTCAAAATTCTTGTCATTAGAGGATGAAAGAGAAAAGGAAATGCAAATGCATGGCCAAGGGTAGATACACAAGCTAATTCTATGCTGCTGACAGAGCCAGTCTTCACCAGTATTGATAAAGTGCCCAAGAAGTAACACTTACAAACCTTTTTTTTCACTCTGAGGCAAAGCAGAAGACAGAAGTGTTATTCACAGTCACCTCAGAAAAATGATTATTATTTTGCACACAAGGTTAAAAGTGATGATAAACGTGGATAATTGAAAGCATGGAGGTATAAGAGGAGTTAAATGGACTTAAGCAGAATTTAACATATCTCCAGGGGCCATATTTTATTCCAAGCCCCGTAGCGGCACCGGTACACCCCTCAAAGCCAATGGGCCCGAGCCGCAAGCCTGTATTCCCTTTCCGCGCACGCAAGCTGTTAAGGGGCTGGCCGAAATGCAATCGGCCGTTTCGATCAAATTGTGGTATAACGTAGTGCGACACTGGCCTCTCAGCCAATAGAAATCTGTCTAGCCGCAGATGATTGACATAGGGAGATTATAAAGTTGCTTTCCACCCACCCATGCATTGACTGTGTTGTATTTTCTGACCAACTGGCATGCAGGTCCCAGAGTTGGAGGTTATTTCTAGATAGAGAGAGAGTAGGAGTATTTTGAGAGCAGTAATTTGCGTTTTTGTTGATTTCTATTATACTATTTATGATTTTACACTTAATCCTTGATTACACATATGTAAAGATTGCACATAATTTCAATACACATAATTTAAAGAATACACACATAGAGCTAGATCACTCCATACACACACACCCATCCCCCATACCACATCCCCCATCAGTTAT
Organism: Discoglossus pictus; assembly: GCA_027410445.1. Taxonomy (NCBI): domain Eukaryota; kingdom Metazoa; phylum Chordata; class Amphibia; order Anura; family Alytidae; genus Discoglossus; species Discoglossus pictus. The sequence continues at coordinate 450,139,643 of CM050163.1, forward strand.
TAAATACACATAATACACACATTTTTTTCCCCATCATATATTTACAGTAACACTTATTTTTATTTTTTCGCTATATTCTTTGGGGGATTGAAATGGAAGGAGGAGAGGAGAGGAGTGGAGAGGCGGGGAGGAGATGAGGAGAGGCGAGTAGGAGAGAAAAAAGAGAGAGGAGGAAGTAGAGGAGGAGAGTGGAGAGGAGGAGGTGGGTGGTGGCAGGGTGGCCCTAGAATCAGGTACACGTAGAAGAGGGACAGAGGGGGAGGGGCCTGATCCCAGGGGGGTGGTAGTTTGGGGAAGAGACAGGCCCCAGGGACAGGTCAGGGAGGTAAGGATCCCCATCCACAGTCGGGAGGACAAGAGGCTAAGGGCAAGCATAGGGCAAAAATTACATACACCGGGAGTATGTGGTCCTCCTTGGTGCTATTCGTGACCGCCCCGTGATCCTTGCAGGGGGAAGTTAGGCCAGGGCCTAGGGCTCAGGCATGGAAGGAGGTAGCGGCTGAGGTTACAGCAGTGGGCATAGCGCCTAGGGATGTGAGGACCGTTTTGATGACATCAGGGCCAAGGTGAGGAGGATGATGGCCAAGGAGGAGAATAATGCGTTGTGTGCTATAATGAGTGGGAGAGGGTTGCCAAGGACCTTCTCAGCCAGGTGACCACCATTGAAGCTTCAGGCCTGGTGGCCCTGAAGGATCCAGCCTCCATGTCAGGTGAATATCACATACACCAACATGCCACCACATGTACATCACACACTACACATGTACATGATGACCAACAAGGAAACTGACATGTCAGCTCCATGGAATTACCAAAGGATAAATCGATGCATAATTAAATCCATGAAGCTGACAAATCACTGTCATTCCTGAGAACAACAACAGTAATCAAGCAATAGAGAGTCCATGTATTGGTGTGCCCACTGCAGCCTATGCAGTTACAGACCGAAGCCGGAATCAAGATAGCATTAGAAGCCAAGAACGATCAAGACCAAGAAGCAATGAATAGATCATATCTAGCAAATTATAGCTAATCATATTTGCAATTATGAGAATCATCCAGGTTCAAGCCTAGATGGCAGACAGTTAGGAATGAACACAAAATAATGTAATATTGATCATACTAATGACATATATCTTTCTTTTCTCTTTTTCAGCATCAATGGGGTCTGGGGCCAGTGGTGAGCCAGAGGCGGGGGCATTGGCTCCATTGGAGCAGAAAGTGGAGGAGCAAGCACCCACCCGGCAGGAGGAGGAGAGAAGCGGAGCCAAGGGCTCAGATTCGGAGGAGGATGTAATATGGCTAGTGGAGGTCACCATCAGGACCACCTGCCCCACTGCAAGGATTCAACCCCACTATTACCCTCCTCCGGAGTCTGAGCCTATCGCCCAGGGCCTCCCACTGGAGGGAACATACCAGCCAGCCACAACCGCCGGGCCCACCAACACCACCGTCTTTATTTCACCAGGCTCCAGTGGGGCCCCAGACCCTCCCCACTCAGACATCACCACAAGGCCACGGCCCAGGGGCCTCCAACCACAACATCAGGCCATGCTGGTCCTCATGCAACAACAGGTGGAGTGTCTTCGGGAGATCCAGGCCGGCATCTCCACCAATCATGTGGAGGTCATGCTCAATAGGAAGGAGAGGAGGCACCACCTGATGACTAAATGCTACCTGGCTGGGCTGCTCTGGATTGGGGTGGGCCAGAGCACATTCCAGGGCGTAACCGCAAAAGCCACTCAACGCGCTCTGATCTCCAGCCCCACCTCATCCCCTGGCCACCGGCAGCCCGGCCCCTCCTCTCCTCCCACCATGCCTCCACCACAGCCACTGCAGGTGCCGCTGCCTCCCGGGGGGTTGCCTCCCCCTGCCCCCCCCCACCACCTCCACCAAGAAGACGGCGACCGGCTGCGTGGGAGAGAGAGATGCTGCAGTACCTATCTTTTTAAGGCCTTATTTTGTAGGTGTTATGTTTTTGTTTTGTTTTAGGTACAATTCAGGTCAATGAAGGCATCTTCTGCATCTGCAAGCATTGTGAAGGAAATGTATTAAATGTAAAATGTCACAGTGCCTCTCAGGTAGACATTTCTTTAATGACAGCCCCCCTTAACATGTAGCTCCCACAATCTTAAAGATATCATATAGCCAGATATCTTAGACATGATTGTTGTTAGCTTAAATGTAGACTAATACCGCTATGGTGTTGGACTTGCAAAGTCTCACAATGGCATGTTAATGACAGCCAGCATTAACATGTGCACTAGTGAAGCATGTGATCGTGACCTCAATATGGTGACCTTTGTGTACTATCTGTATTAATGGGTATTTTCCCCTATTGCTGGTATCATGGTTATCCTTTAGCCTGTGCTAACAGTTGTATAGCTGATGGATGTGATATCAATGTTGATTAATAATATCATATTGCAAAGGTGATAGTACACCTTGACCACTGACGCTGGTCACAGCTAAGCATTTGTTGTGAGATAACACATCATTATTAATGGTCATGGCCAGTGAAATCTGCTGAGAACTAGCTAATGGTCAGTAATGCTTGCAGATGGAGATCAGTTGAGTTGGTATATTGTTACAGTTACAGTATTTAACACTGTACTGTACATGCATGTTGATTTTTTTTCTATCCTCTTGTGGATTGCTACGTGGTGGTGGTGAAGGGGCTTGTGTACCTGAATGAAGCTGTGAGCTATCATGTAGGGCCACTGTAGGTGGGCAGTTCATAGCAGAGAGGTCAGACAAATCCCAGTCAACTAGAGAACTGGCAACCCACTCAAGTATCTCTGGCATGCAAACCTTGTGGAACAGCACATGCAGAGACTTAGCTAAATGTGCTGCAGTCCATAGGGTCACAGAGAGTCAAGCACGACTGAAGGACTGAACAACAAATAATACAATTTTCCCCTGGTACCTGATCTATGTGATATGGCGGTGTAATTTGGCCACTATTTGTTTTCCTAATGTGGATGTGATGAACAAGATGTATATGCAATGATATATATATATTCCAGGGTACACATTAGAGCCTCTGTGAGTGAGAAAGGGTTAATGTGACAAGCAGTTTCATGTTTTTGTGTTGCAATTTAATCAGGTAGTGTGTCTTTAATTGTGTTCTGTATGTTGCAGCGTGGCTTTTCATATTGGCATATGCATGAGCATTCCAACATATGATGAAATAATAATTATTTTAAATGCATATTTTTTTTATTGGGGGATTATTGTGCAAGTAATTGTAATGCCTTTCCCCATATTTTAAAGTCCACTGGTGTGTTTATATTGTCTGTAAACCCTTCGCAGGTCCTATTTGGAGGCCGTCAAATTTTTGCCTCCATTTGCGCAGTACAAGTTTGAACGCCAGTGGATTCGTAACAATTTAAAAGCGATTTGCAAACATAATATTTCCAGGCTTGACAGACCAAAGGCTTTGCACCAACTGAGTTCTGATTTCAACAGCCCCAAGGGTTTTTCTGTCTGTAACCCGCAGATGTAGCTGTAAGAGGCCAATTTAATAGCCGTAATTCTAGAGGGCTACATGTTTTCATGTTGGGAGAATTTAATAGGGTTGCCAGTCTTTTTAAGAAGCAGGGATAAGCATGATTATTTTTGATAAAAGCCTTAGAAAACATAGGAAATTATACTGCTTTTGATAAGACTATATTGCAAATTTCTTTATTTCAAAATAATTCAAGGTGTATTACAAAAAACATACATTATATTTGCACTTGTGCTATTAGGAAAAGGAAGAAGGTGCTTTTTAGATGTTAACAGCAGATTTAAATCTTACATTTAAGTCAGTGCAAATATTTAAACTCTGAGGCACATGGTCTCTTGTCATGCAAAATTGTGCATATTACGTTTTTTTGTGTGAAGAAGGCTGATCAAGTAAGAGAGAAGTGTGCGTGGGGGAGTGGGGGACTTCCACATAATTATTACATTTATTAAATAATCTTCATTAATTTTTCATATCCAATAAATTAAGGTAAATTTCAAATCGGTTTTATGAAACTTGTAAAAAATTACAAATATTAACAGCCATGTAAGCCATGAGCATAAATACCTTTTAAAATCTCAATTTTAGCTGACTTTATTATATCTAGGATCTTCCATATTTAACCTCTACTTTTTGTCATTGAGTATGACGTAGTGTGCTCTTCCATTTCCTTTTATTCAATATTGGACGGGATGATTTGTTGCCTCACTAGAGAGAGAGTTCAACGTTCAGTATCTGATAACTTCATCCCTTCCCTCACACATAATCAAAAGTGGCATCCTGCTATCTCTTTACTCATCCACTGAACAAGCAAGTTAGACCGTAAACAATAGTCTCTGCTAAAATGAAGATGACCTCTCTAGATGTTTTTATGTTTATGGCTTATATAGCTGATAATGCTGTTAAAGTTTGTTAGAAACTTAAAGGGCCACTTAATTCAGTACAATTTGGAGCACACCAATGTAAAGATCTCTAAACAGCATGTTTAAAAACGTTTAGATTTTTTGAAATCCGTTCTTTTTTCACTGAGATATTTATTGATTAAATGTATGTTTACATGTGTCACTGGCAAGCTGCAAGACAGACCGACAGCAAGCTCCAGAGCAGAGAGCAGAGGAAAACTACAGTTAACTATTTATAAATTCATCTGTACATAGAAAGGAGTGCAGGATTCATGAATGCCAAGAAAAACATATAAATCATTCTCTGCACTGGAGCTACAATAGGCAGTTGTCGGCAGACGTCATTAATCATGGAATAGTCAGTGTTTTTTAACTGTTATAAGTGTAACATAAAATCTTGTGCTCTTTCACACCATGAAGGGCACTTATGGTGAGGTAAAGTCTTTAATTCAAATTATTACATAAGTAACTGTAGAACATTCTAGAACTTGATTGGTTAAAACCTGCAACATGATGATGTTATAAACATCATTATTTAACTTCTATTCTTCTTACCATATTAAAGGACCAGTGTAGTTCAAGAAAAATGCACAACTTAAGTATGAAGTATGTAAGAAACTAACAACATTAGCTGCGCAAGCCATGAACAAAAATGTTTTTATGGAAATCAGAATTTTTTTAAACTCTGTTTATGGGTATAGGAGTAAATTTTCTGTTTAATATCACTTCCCAAGAGTTTGATAATAAGGGTGTGTTTCTTTATTTATCAAATGAGGGAGGGATGTTGGTGAAAGAGTTTGTAGACATTCTTAGATAATAGAATAAAACTGAAATTGACACCACATCCCTTTGCCCTCACAGAAGCAGGAAACTTCTCTCAAGAAATGTAAAGCCACTCTCACATACAAAGCATCCACCAATGTATTATGTTGTGCTCCATGTTCTTGCAGAGGCATCAAACTTTAGTGTTCTCTAATTAAAAAATACCTTTATGACTTTTTCCACGCTTAAATATGTTCTTAGTCAAGTATGATTTTTTCAGACATATATAATTTTTTGCATTATATGGTGGTCCGTTAACCATATGTATACTGTACTTTTTGCTCTTTTATGTAATTTGTCTTTCTATATATCTTTCATTAATTTACTGTTGCTCTTTCCATTGTCTTTGAGTTTTCCATTTCACTTGTTCCAGCTAAAAATTGATTTACTATGTCCTTAATTCTTCTGTCTTGTCTGATTAATTCTTTTAAATTAGTATGCAGATTGCTAATCCAATATATTTCTCAGTGTTCATTTCTAGTCATTTGCTTGTAACCAGCGGTTCAATGCATCAGAACCTCCAACAAGATGTGACCACAAGTAAGAAATAGATTAAATCTATCTACAGTTCTGGGTTTAAGAAATAAACAAGTTAGAAATAATATGATTGGAAACCTTGCTACAAACACATTTATTTTATTTTTCCATTTCATGAAATTGTGCATTTTGCCTAATCAGATCATTCGACTTTTTTAAATATGCATTAGGAAACATGTTTTATAAATTAAATTCATATGCTAGTATCTTGCCAGCAGTGAATCAGTGCACCAGATACATTGAAGGGGTGACAGGCGTAGTAACTGTAAGGTTCGCTGCAGGGAGTTGTTCAGTATGTATTAAATTACAACCACATTAGGGATTCATGTATCTAATAATTTTAGCAAGTAAGTATATTAAGAAAAAAACATTTCAATATAGTTTTTCAAACTTACATTCAGGAATTTAACTGCTCTTGGGGACTTGCCATTTTGTAATGCTTTAAACATTTTAACACATTTTAAATGCATGAAAAAAATCAATTGTGTTCAATGTCCATTTAAGATAACCTCCTGGGCAGATCCTTTTAACCCCTTTGGACACTTAATAGGGGAGTAGAGAAGCATGTATATGAGACCCTGTCTCATTAAAGTTTAAATATAAGATTTAAAAGCAACATGTCATTTTCTTCAAATGCTGAATTTATTGCTAACCAATTCCTGTTGAATGGTCACTCAAGAGGTCCATTACATTCTTTTTTTCAATGTTGTTTAACAATTGTATTCGGCTGTGCTATACAGAAGTAAAACCTGTGCATTTATTAATAGTAAAATAGGGTATTTGGGTAAGTCTCTGCTAGTTATTTGTTTATTTGTGTTCATTGTATTATATTGTTTTGTAACTCAGCAGATATATGGACCTCACACACAGAAATCTCTGGAATAGGTACTTTAATCATACATTAGAAAACATGTTTAATTCTAAAATTTGTACCTATTTTCAAGTACGGTAGATTATAAATGAAGACTGGTGTTTTAACAAGGAACCTTAGCTGAACAACTGTCCCATTACGTCCCCTTAGTTCTTTTTCCCTGTTACTCTTAACATGAGTTTGAAATATATTCAATATATAGGTTCTATATTTACTGATTTAATGAATATATCCAATACAGTTTGCTTGTGTAGCAGGACTAGCACTGTTATAGATTATAATTGCACATGGGTTTCTGTTAATGGCATAACCCCATATTATATGGGATGACAAACAGTGGACCTTGAAGATTTCCTCATTATAATGAGATTTTGTGCAACAAAGCACGCAGCCTATTTGCTATTTCAAACATGAACCCCAATAATAATCAATATTACGTGACAATGTTCACCACTTGTTATACTGTAAATTACAATAAAAATCTAAGATTCTATTTATTTCATAATATATGTGTTAAGTATTAAATCTAATGCAGCAGATGATGAATATAAAATATATATTTATTTTTCTTGAGAAACTGTGTATTATAAATTATCAACAGTAGTATGTGGTGTTCACACCTATGAGATGGTGAAGCAAGTTTGCTGTAAACCAATATGCCCACAACAATCCCAGTCCCTTGCAGCAAAGGAGGAGCATCGTGATGAGATAGCAAAACACATAGACAACCTTGCTCTTTAGGCTGAGGGTTCACAATGTCTGTGTTATAGAAAACTTGGAGGGACGTCAAACATTACATCATTTTGTTGCATAAATGTAAAACATGTTAACCCCAATGTCTATTACGTACCTAAAATCCTTTTAATATATATAACTATGATTTATGATGTACCATAGTTAATAAGACTTTTTGTTATTCTGAACTTTTCAGAATCCTATAAGATGATGCTGTGAAAATGTTGCTTGTATTATGCCAACAAATTTGTTGAAATCAACAGTGGCAAGTGGACTGGAACAGGTCAGTCTACATCCCAATTCCAAAAAAGGCAGTGGCAAAGAGTGCTCCAATTATTACACAATTGGGCTAATTTCACATACCAGCAAGGTAAGATCATGCAAGCTCAACTTCTACAATATATGGACCAAGAACTACTGGTGGGTTACTCAAAGGCACGAGAGATCAAATTGCCCATGTCCACTGAATAAAAGAGGACATGCTTCATAGACTACTCTAAAGCCTTTGACTGTGTGGATCACAACAAAATGCAGAACATTCTTAAAGAGGTGGGAGTACCAGAAAATCTCATCCACCTCCTTATGGATCCATATGTGCACTAAGATGCCATGGTCAAAACATGGAACAACCAAATCATTCGAGATTGGAAATGGAGTGTATATTGTTACCTTATTTAGTCAACTTATTTGTTTTTATATTATTACATGTTATTTAAAAAAAAAAAATTACAAACATTAAAACATAAACATAAATAAAAAAAGAAAATATTGACAAGGTATACATAATAGGAACATTATATACAAAAGTATAAACAGTATTATATTACTATTCTTTAGTTAACAGTTATTCTAAGAAAAAAAGGAAACCACAAAGCAATTCAGTTGGATTAAATTAAATTATATGGAATAACATTTTACATGATATCAAAACATATTAGTATTTTCTCTTTTTCCCTTTATGGTGGCGAGTGGGAGAGAGGAGTTCATGGAATCGTTCTCTTCTTTCCTTCTTTACTTTCTTCCCATTTCCCCCTCTGTTTTCCTTCCCTTCTTCCATTCTTTTAAGTAATATTGCTATAAAGCTAGTTGCTATATCTTCCAAAAAGACCATTTCAGGATATTTTTTGGGATGATCGATCTGATAATGTTAACTGATCCAATTCTGTTTGTTTATTTCCATCTACAATGGTCACAAGTTCAGTCCATGTTGGTAAAGATTGTTTTTTTCAACCTCTGACTATAAGCCACTTAGCTGCCATTAAAGTATTTATAATTACATTACTTTGTTTATGGTTAATTTTGTTTGGTAAAATATGAAATAGTACAATCTCAGGAGTTAGTTCCAGTTGAAATGTAATCATTTTTGATATTTGTATTAAACATAGTGACCAAAATGTTTTAATGTCAGCACAGTTCCACCACATATGTTCTTGAATTCCAATTAGATTTTTACATCTCCAACAATATCCTTGATTTTCTTGTGGCACTATTTTTTATTTTATTTAATTGGGGTCATGTACCAACGCTGTACTAATTTGAAATATATTTCTCTTAATGATGAATTCATTATAATTTTCTCAGTTATTAAGAATGTTTTGTACCACTGGTCTCTATGCCATATTGTCCCAAAGTTTTCTTCCCATTTTTGCATCTTCACATTTTTTTCTTTTTCTAACGAAGATTTTATAATGTTATGGTATCTAGAAATTGTACATTTCCTCTTACTGTCATTTAAAGTTTTTTTCAAATTGTGTCAATTCTCTATTTACTAATATTTCATAATCTGTGTTTATTATCGATGTGTAAAGAATATCATAACCATTTAGGTGGTATTTGGTATTCATTACATAATAATTGAAAAGATTTGACGTTTTGTCCATGAAATAGATCACTTTTTTTTAGACCCTGTTTTTCCCAGATTATATTTAGAAAGGGAGTAAATTCTAATGACAACTTTTGTATTGGCATATTTGGGCCTGGAAATTTTACCAGCTCGTTTTATTAAAGTTCTGGGAATAAGTGGTAATGTGTTAAGTATCTTATTATCTATCTTCTTATACCAAAATATATATTGTAAGTTAATATTTTTAACTAACTCATTTTCTATAAGTAGAAATGTAGGTGTATTTTCTTTTATTGTAAATTATAAGAAATTAACCAGATTAATAGCATTTAAATATTGTATAATATTTGGAGCTGATAATCCTCCTTTAGAGAAGGCTCTCAAAGCAATTTCTTGTTTGATGTGCAGTCTTTTATTTCTATAGATGAAATTGTCCAATATTTAAAAAAAAAAAAAAATTAGTTTTTGATTGAAATCTTTAACAGAAGACTTCTTAAAATATAAGTTATTTTGGGAAGAATATTCATTTTGATTACCGCTATTCTTCCCAAACAGGATAAATTCAGACATTTCCAATTCAATAAAGTAGATGAAATTTGAAAGAAATAGCTTATCCAAATTATTTCGAACAATGTTGTTTAGGATCGGACTAAATATTATACCTAAGTGTGTTATTTGATTATTTCCCCAATTATAAGGGAATCTTTCTTTTAATATAAGTTTATCTTTACTGGATAGATTAGAATATAATACTTCTGTTTTTAGAATATTTACTTTGCAATAAGACAAGTTACTGTACTCTTCTATAAGTTGAAGTAGGCTGGTTATTGAATTTATTGGAACAGTAACTGTAACCAATAAATCACCAGCAAAAATAGTAACTTTGTAATAGAGCCAGTAACCATAACTTTTATTCTAATCATTCCTCATGCTGCACAGATGCATTTAATACTGTATATCCATATGAGTACATCCTTGCCTTTTACTAATATTTAATGTCCAGAGTTGTCCTAAAATGGACTGAGTAATGGCCAGAACACTGACACTGATTTAATTTTATAAAAATAACTTGAAACTTGAAGAAACCTTAACAAGCTTGACATTTCTGTAACTATCCACAAACTTATAATACTGCATATTAGATGGTAATATAAATACATTGATATTGCAATTTAACATGTATGTGACTTATAAATATCATCTTATGATTTGTTCAGTTATAATAACCATATGCCCCAATAATATTTAGCACAAACTAAAGTAAACATCTTTATTAAAGTAGAAAAAAACATAATTATAAGCAGTATATTAGGCAATGCATTTATAAAAGCAGTATCTAAACATAGTAGATGCAGCATATTTACCAGGAACGGAGTACTTAGGTTATACATCATCATTGGATGCTTATATATGCTGCATAAATGTAAATGGGTTACCTGAAATAATATTATCCCATCTTCTCCTTGGCATTGAGAAGAACACAGAAAGAGATATCCACTGCACAAAAACAGTTAAAGCCTAGCTACGAATCAATCCCACTTCATGGAAAGAGTAATTAAAGTTTTACAGAAAAAGAATACTTGGTTCTAGAATATAGTTGACTTGTAATGTTTATAACCACAAGTTATTAAAATTCTAACAATCTGTGAGGAACAACATTTAATAAAAGACTTGTATCAAATGAGGAACATTTTACTATTTTCTCTTTTCCTTCCCTTATTTGTTAAATTCCACAAGCGACAACACAGGTCAGGATTCTCTGTCTTCAATGGGAATTCTTCTTCACCTTCGCTTTTAGCTAGAATAGAGGAACTGCTGGGAAATCATTAGCTTATTGGCCTTCCTATGCCTCTTTTTACCTATGTTCCATCATGATCCACCAATCCATGCATGGTCTCTGTATGTTTGTTCCTTGTCACCATAATTTGGAGCAACTCCCAGTCTGTCTGCTGAAGGTGAATGGAAGAGCATTCCTGTGATGCAAGTGCCACGGTGTCTGAAGTTAATTCTTCCCCATGTGACCAAACATATCTAGTATTACATTACCACATGTTTGGTTCCTTCTGCTTAAAGGACAACTGTGGACATATTTTTAAAATGTGCTATTTTGAACAACAACACTTAAGAATACAAAAAGAATAATACAGCCAATAATGTATTACAATTTATTATTTAGCTTTTATATGCACTCTAACATTTTGGCTTCATCACATCAACTTTCTAAATTGGGAGGATACTTTGAATGCAAAGACGTTCTTTCTGCACAATAGGAATGTGTCAGTCACATCTGTCAGTGCTCTCACCAGAACTAAAAGGATCATTAGTTTATAAGGACAAATTCATCTCGGCACATAACAGACAGCTACAGGCAAGAATGCAATAAGTAAAGAACAACTGTATATAAATGTTGCAAAATGCCCATTATCACTTTTAGTCATTCAAATGAGCAAATAGAAAAATAATTACCACAATTGTCTGAAAAAAAGAAGTATATATCTGAAAACTCTGAGCCTGATTTAGAGCATAACTAATCAGGAAAAAAAAATCCAGTTAGTTATTAATAAGAATAAAATCATTTTGATGCCTCTGCAGGGCCCTGTAGGGATCCATGATACATTTGTGGAAGCTGTGTTTGTGGGAGGGGAGTTGACATTTCTAGAGAACTGTGGTTGCATCATTTGATTTCAACTTCCTGTACTGGGCCAGTGAGAGAGAAGAGGTATGGTATCAATGTCAGTCATATCCAGTGATCAAACAATGGCTCTAAACTTCTGCCTGTTCCTACTAGTGAAAACTTCTGACACACCCTAGTCATCCAGGATGTATTGTAAGAAACACAAAATGGATGCCTGTTCTCATAAACAGAGTCTTCCAAAATTCTGATTCTCTCAAAAATGTTTTTTTACATGTTTTACAAATAAGTGTCTTTTTTTCATGAACTTCAGTGGCCCTTTAAGCCTGCAATCTGAGCTAGATAGCTTTATAGCTCCAACTGGGTTACTTGGTCTGGTCATAAGGGAGCATGTCCTATCTCCTTTCTTGTTTTTTTTTCTTGTATAATTATGAATAGCTCTGTGGCCCCCTAAATTCCCAACATCCCATTGCCATGGATAGGATGATTTGAGGCTGCCTCTGTGGTGGACATCACTACAAAGATAAACCAATGCCAGGGACATCTAAACTACCCATCCATTCACCACATTGGGTTTGGGTATGTACTGTTAGATTGCATATCATATTGATTTAAATTATGCAGAAAGCTGCAGAAACACTAAGTTTTAATCAAACTGTAATACACTGCATAGGGTTCTCTGGTGGCCCAGTGGAGAGGATTTGGTGCTTTCAACACTGTGACCTGGGTTTGATTCCAAGTCAGGGAACCAAGAGGTCACACCACCCTGAAGCCATGCAGTGTTTGGCATGGTTAGAACTTGGAAGGAAGACCACCTAGCAATAACAGGAGCTGTATGCTATGGCCCACTGGAGAAGGAACTGGCAACCCCCTCCAGTATCTCTGCCATGAATTCCAAAGTAGATCAGCATGACCATGGATATAAAGATATCCTGGTATGTTACGGTCCATGAGATCAAGGAGAGTTGGAAAAAACTGAACGAAGCAAAAAATATTTTATACTGAATAGAGTACATGCACTTGCTATTTAGACTTATGGAACATGCTCACACTTTATAAATAAAGAATCATAATATTTATGTTTTCATTTGTACATATTTTCAACATATTTGCTCTTGTAGGTTGAAAGAATATTTTGGTATTGAGATATATTTGTACATATAACTCAGAAATAAGCGTGTTCAATATTTCTCTACAGAAGTGGTATCTTTTCTTTAAAACATCTTCCATCTTCTTATATACCATTAAAATATTGTTTAAATTATATTTTTGTTAAAGAGTATGTAAATCTCAGTGCAATACAAATAAGGCATTTTTCTCTTCAGTTTCATTAAAGGGCATTTTTTTCTGTATCATATTTTGAATAACTAAACTAGATAATGAGCAACATGTTTTTAGAAAGTAAAAAAATAAACACAGCTTCTGCAATTATTCTGTATGGCACCCCCCCACTTTCTCTACTAAGCCAGCATTTTGTAATTTCTTTCTCATGAGGGTGTGCTATTGCAAACCAATGAGCATTGCAATAGAACTAATGAATGCACTTGTAGATGTAGATGACAAATTCCCATTGTGCAGATACAAAATGCCTGTGTATTCAAAATCTTATCCCACTGCATAAAGTAGAGAGTAAAAAAGTATATTCCACAGCAAAATAAATTACATATAAAATGAATAAATTAGAGGATGTATGATATTTTATACATTTTATAAATATGTTCTATTTCCAGTGTAGTTCTTTATTGTAAACATGTCCCAAGGCTTTTTCATCTCTAGTATTTATTTGTTCTCAAAGGATTAAATGCAAAAAAAAAAACAAGTACACAAAAAAATAATATAGAGAATTGTAAACTCTATTAACAATGCCAATACAAGTAAACCTTTGCTTTATAAGTAAATCGAAACCCATCATTATTAATTTTGATGAAACAACTAAAAGAAATGAAAGAGTTCATATCTGTATTGAGTAATAATGGATGCTCAAGAAGCATTATTTTTTGGGCACTTCTCAAAAAAGGACTAATTTCAACAGAGATGAGAAGTACTTAAATATAACTCTTTTGTCTTTTTAATTGGTATAATATTTTAATGGGATTGTGTCTATGACCATTTACGAATATGTGAATAAATATATAGTATAGAATATATATATATATATATATATATATATATATATATATATATATATATATATATATATATATATATAGAATAATATATGTATTTATGAAAATTAATTCATACCTTTGATGTCATTGACAGAATATCTGGAACACGATAAACTATGTAGGCAAATATATAGCAAATTATAGACCAGTGAGCCTCACTTCAGTAGTGGGGAAGCTTTTAGAAGGATTAATAAGGGATATATAATCAAGAATAGGAGTCAACATGGAGTCAGCATGGATTTATGAGGAATAGGTCATGTCAAAAAAATCTAATTAGTTTCTATGAGGAGGTTAGTAGGAACCTGGATCAAGGCAACTCAGTGGATGTAGTCTTTTTGGATTTTGCAAAGGCTTTTGATACAGTGCCACATGGGACACTATTGTGGAAACTAAGAGATACAGGAATTGCAGTAAATATCTGCTCATGGATTGAGAGCTGGCTAAAAGACAGGAAGCAAAGGGTTGTTGTAAATGGAACATACTCCAATTGGACTAATGTGGTAAGTGGGGTTCCTCAGATTTCGGGTATTAGGTCCTCTCCTTTTTAACATATTTATTAATGACTAAGAGGTGGGACTGGAAAGTAGTGTCTCCATTTTCACTGATGACACAAAGTTGTGCAAGGTAATTAAACCAGATAATGATGTACTTTCCCTCCAAAGGGATTTACATAAAATTGAGGAATGGGCATCTAAATGGCAGATGAGATTTCATATGAATAAATGCAAAGTTATGCATCTGGGAAGGAAAAATAGCCATGCAATTTATAATCTTAATGGAGCAAATCTAGGTGTATCAGATATTGAAAGGGATTTGGGAGTGCTTGTGGACAACCACCTAGGTAACAGTGCTCAAAGCCAAGCAGCAGCTGCAAAGGCAAATACAATATTAGCATGTATTAAGAAGGGTATAGAAGCAAGGGAAGCTGTAAGGGCGGTTAATCTGTGGAATTTTCTACCAAAGGAGGTGGTGACAGCGGATTTGATAAATAACTTTAAAAGGGGACTGGATTTATTTCTAATTAAAAAGGGAATTCATGGCTATCCTGGATAATTAGAGAGAAATGATTGATCCAGGCAGAAATCCGGTCGCCAGTATCTGGAGTTAGGAAGGAATTATCAGCCTTATTAAATTGCGACAACTGGTTAAGTTTCACATGGGTTTTTTTTTCTGTTTGCCTTCCTCTGGATTAATTAATAATTAAAAATAATAATAATAAAAAAATAGTTGATTCATAATTAATTACCAATTATTAACAACAAATTAATTAATAACTAATCTGCATATTGCAAATCAGAGGAGATCTTAAAAGGTTGAACTTGATGGACAGAAAGTGGTATATTTTCTTTAAAACATCTTCCATCTTCTTATATACCATTAAAATATTGTTTAAATTATATTTTTGTTAAAGAGTATGTAAATCTCAGTGCAATACAAATAAGGCATTTTTCTCTTCAGTTTCATTAAAGGGCATTTTTTTCTGTATCATATTTTGAATAACTAAACTAGATAATGAGCAACATGTTTTTAGAAAGTAAAAAAATAAACACAGCTTCTGCAATTATTCTGTATGGCACCCCCCCACTTTCTCTACTAAGCCAGCATTTTGTAATTTCTTTCTCATGAGGGTGTGCTATTGCAAACCAATGAGCATTGCAATAGAACTAATGAATGCACTTGTAGATGTAGATGACAAATTCCCATTGTGCAGATACAAAATGCCTGTGTATTCAAAATCTTATCCCACTGCATAAAGTAGAGAGTAAAAAAGTATATTCCACAGCAAAATAAATTACATATAAAATGAATAAATTAGAGGATGTATGATATTTTATACATTTTATAAATATGTTCTATTTCCAGTGTAGTTCTTTATTGTAAACATGTCCCAAGGCTTTTTCATCTCTAGTATTTATTTGTTCTCAAAGGATTAAATGCAAAAAAAAAAACAAGTACACAAAAAAATAATATAGAGAATTGTAAACTCTATTAATAATGCCAATACAAGTAAACCTTTGCTTTATAAGTAAATCGAAACCCATCATTATTAATTTTGATGAAACAACTAAAAGAAATGAAAGAGTTCATATCTGTATTGAGTAATAATGGATGCTCAAGAAGCATTATTTTTTGGGCACTTCTCAAAAAAGGACTAATTTCAACAGAGATGAGAAGTACTTAAATATAACTCTTTTGTCTTTTTAATTGGTATAATATTTTAATGGGATTGTGTCTATGACCATTTACGAATATGTGAATAAATATATAGTATAGAATATATATATATATATATATATATATATATATATATATATATATATATATATAGAATAATATATGTATTTATGAAAATTAATTCATACCTTTGATGTCATTGACAGAATATCTGGAACACGATAAACTATGTAGGCAAATATATAGCAAATTATAGACCAGTGAGCCTCACTTCAGTAGTGGGGAAGCTTTTAGAAGGATTAATAAGGGATATATAATCAAGAATAGGAGTCAACATGGAGTCAGCATGGATTTATGAGGAATAGGTCATGTCAAAAAAATCTAATTAGTTTCTATGAGGAGGTTAGTAGGAACCTGGATCAAGGCAACTCAGTGGATGTAGTCTTTTTGGATTTTGCAAAGGCTTTTGATACAGTGCCACATGGGACACTATTGTGGAAACTAAGAGATACAGGAATTGCAGTAAATATCTGCTCATGGATTGAGAGCTGGCTAAAAGACAGGAAGCAAAGGGTTGTTGTAAATGGAACATACTCCAATTGGACTAATGTGGTAAGTGGGGTTCCTCAGATTTCGGGTATTAGGTCCTCTCCTTTTTAACATATTTATTAATGACTAAGAGGTGGGACTGGAAAGTAGTGTCTCCATTTTCACTGATGACACAAAGTTGTGCAAGGTAATTAAACCAGATAATGATGTACTTTCCCTCCAAAGGGATTTACATAAAATTGAGGAATGGGCATCTAAATGGCAGATGAGATTTCATATGAATAAATGCAAAGTTATGCATCTGGGAAGGAAAAATAGCCATGCAATTTATAATCTTAATGGAGCAAATCTAGGTGTATCAGATATTGAAAGGGATTTGGGAGTGCTTGTGGACAACCACCTAGGTAACAGTGCTCAAAGCCAAGCAGCAGCTGCAAAGGCAAATACAATATTAGCATGTATTAAGAAGGGTATAGAAGCAAGGGAAGCTGTAAGGGCGGTTAATCTGTGGAATTTTCTACCAAAGGAGGTGGTGACAGCGGATTTGATAAATAACTTTAAAAGGGGACTGGATTTATTTCTAATTAAAAAGGGAATTCATGGCTATCCTGGATAATTAGAGAGAAATGATTGATCCAGGCAGAAATCCGGTCGCCAGTATCTGGAGTTAGGAAGGAATTATCAGCCTTATTAAATTGCGACAACTGGTTAAGTTTCACATGGGTTTTTTTTTCTGTTTGCCTTCCTCTGGTTTAATTTATAATTAAAAATAATAATAATAAAAAAATAGTTGATTCATAATTAATTACCAATTATTAACAACAAATTAATTAATAACTAATCTGCATATTGCAAATCAGAGGAGATCTTAAAAGGTTGAACTTGATGGACAGAAAGTGGTTTATTTTCTTTAAAACATCTTCCATCTTCTTATATACCATTAAAATATTGTTTAAATTATATTTTTGTTAAACAGTATGTAAATCTCAGTGCAATACAAATAAGGCATTTTTCTCTTCGGTTTCATTAAAGGGCATTTTTTCTGTATCATATTTTGAATAACTAAACTAGATAATGAGCAACATGTTTTTAGAAAGTAAAAAAATAAACACAGTTTATACAATTACAATGTAACTATGAAACTATGTAATATATTCAAACATCTCAGTCTCAGTTTAAGATCTCTCAATCTTTTCTGGTTTTATGTATATGCTTCATTCAAACAGTTTATTGCATACACATACATTTTTACTCAAAGGCAAATTACAAACATGTCAATATACACTTTTAAGGATGTAAAATCTATCTCAGTCATAAATGTGAAATCAATGTATGTTTTTGTCTTGAATTAGATAGGCAGTTTGCGTCCAATGATTGTGAGAAATAAGAACGTTTTTTTTTATCCACTTTTAAATATGTTTCATGTTGCTATTTAGAACATTGTAAATTATAGACTCTGGCCACAGACAGTCAATACTTGTTGATAGCAGTGTAGCCATTTGCCATGATTTATTATATAAGTAAATTATAGAATATTTCTTTATATCCAGTCTTCAAGTTTTAGAAATAATGATAAAGGTTATATTACTATTGCTATGCATTGTCTGTAGCACTATAAAAGGGTTAAGTTCAAGGCAAATAATGTTGCAAAGAATGGAGGGACCTGTATATGAGCATATAATCTAGTGTACATAGCCATGGCGGATCACCCATTAGGTCAACTAGCAGCCGCCTAGGGGCGCTTCCCTGTGAGGGGCAACCCTTTTTTAGCTGAGAGAGAGAGAGAGAGAGCTTCAAGTGGAGATGACACTGAGAGACAGTGTGAAGGAGCTGGAAACTGTAAGAGTCTAAAAAGACTGAAGATGGTAATACTGGAGTGTGGACTGTGTGCTACTATTTGGATGCAAGGAAGCTGAATATATTTACTGTTTGTTTTGTGCATGCTGAGACACAATAAAAATGTGGAATACTCAGTTTTTATTTGCGATGGAAGTGATTTTAAAATATGTTTGTGTAACATATACATGCTGCCCTCCCATAGAAAAATATAAATACTATGACCCACCATCAATTGCATTTAAAAAAACAAGTAATTGGTGGGCGCCTTTGAGTATTTTGTTAAAATGGCTGATATGGGAAAATGTCTGTGAGAGCGATATACATGCACAGAAAATGGAAAAATGGTTGCGCGCATACCCTGTGCACACACATGCATGGGCTCCTCCATTTCACTGCCCAGGTGCTCCAAAAAGGTTGATCCAGCATGGTGCATAGTGATGTCCCCAAAGCACCTTGCAAGACTGAAAGCTAGCAAATTTACAATCTAAAGGAATTGGGTGTTCTATATGAAATATAATGATTTCTCATAGATGTGGTTGATGATACATTTAATTTCCAAAAGAGTTTTGTTGTTTATAATGATGGACAAGATTACTATTTTAACTAAATAATTTATTTGTAGGATAGCCATAAAGAAAAAGGTACCGCTGTCAACTTCTTGCAAGAAGGCCTCCAGTCAGTGCAATCATGACTGTCATTAACAAGGGTACCTGTCTAATAATGGCTATATTTAAAATATTTTTTTGTTAAAATGCAAAATTCTGTTTTGCAGACCAAGTGACCGCCAAAAACTTACCTAAGACAGTGAAAGTTCTGCAAAGCATGAGATGTGTTTGTGTTTATCCTTTAGGCCTGCGCCTTGTGGCAAACTGTAATCTAGGGGTCTTGTGAAAGGAAGGTCTGTTTGGAAGAAGTGTATTTTTGAATTGGAGATTACAAATGTGACCTCTAGCAGCAGGAGTTATAAATGCCTGTTTATGAGTCTGAGCTTGTGTGCAAATTAAAACTACCAAAAGCTTAACATCATGCCTAGAATATAAACAACATTTTTAATGAGGTGTAGTATAAAGTAATAGCCCAAAAATGACCCTTTGTTTTTTAATTTTATTTTGACTGGACTGACAGACTTTATTTTAGTATTAGTTAAACCTTGTTTAATACGCGTTTACAGTGTTTATTTTGTTAAATAACCGTCATGTGCATATTTTTGAGTGATTACTCTATAGTGCCTCTTAATTCAGCACAATGTGGACCATATCACAATAAAGATCTCCTGAAAACATGCTGAAATACTTTTGGAATTTTGGAAATACATGCATTTTTTACAGAGAATTCAATAAAGTCTGTGTTAACATGTGTCACTCACTGCCCCCTTACAGACCCACAGCTACAACTCTGTGTAGTGAGCAAAATAAAAAAAATAGAGTTAACAGTCAACAAATCCTTCTCTGCAGAGCATGGCATGCTGGAATCACCTAAACAGGTCAGTTGTGGGTTAACTTTTGAATGCATTCCTGAGTTCAGGGAAAACTACTTTTAATCAGTATCCTCGCCACAGTCCAAGGCTGTCTGTTATTAATAATGAAACAGTAGGCAGGAGAGACAGTGTTTGTAACAGTCTTAAAACGTTACATTTTTGTAGCTGTTATTAGTGTAATAAAAAAAAAAAAAGATAATTTTAACATACAATTTTGTGCTCTTTCACACCATGAAGAGCACATGCAGTGAGGTAAATGGTCCTTTAAATGGTTAAGGATGGTGCTATAAGCTTACTTCTCTTTAGAAATGGTTAGGGGTCAATATATATATACTTTATATATATATATATATATATATATATACATAATTTTTTTCCATTATACAGTGATCCTTTAAAGGTTTCCAGGAGCCCTCTTGATACTCTACTTGTGTGAGTTTTTTTGGAAGTATGTAATTATTTAGATAACAAAGTTAAAAAATATATTTGTTTTTCCTAGCAAGTGTGTGATATCAAAGGAAGGTTGGCATTTCATCAACTGGGAGTTTAAAATATATGCTACTCTTATTGCTTGAAGATTAGAAAAATCAAAACAGTCGGTTTCATTTCCACAGAGACTGGATTGTGACACATCTTGTGAAGCTGAGAAGCGAATAAACCATTACCACTATGATTATCAAATTGTACATATTATATTACTTTTGTGAGCACTCTACTGCCATTATTATTTTAGATACTAGCGACTTGCCCGTCAAAAAATGACGGCAATAAGATTGTAAGGCAGGTAATGTTGTTTGGGTGCAAAATTAATTTTGTTGGTGTTTTAAGATTCTTCGGCGCTCATTGCGAGGCTCTTGGTTGTTTGTGTGCTATGAGCAGTGTTGGTGTTTTTTTTTGGTATGGCAATGAATAATTAATAAAATAAGAAATTAATATACTTTACCTATTGTGAAGTAATATATGCAGGAAGCATTGTGTTGAAGAGCTGGCAATCTGTTTTCATGTTGCTGCATCATCAGTTCTGTGGAGCTGCTGTGTAAGCGTCATGAATGTGTGCAGTGTAATAGTGTGCGTGCGCGAGGCAAATCCGTTAGGGTAGCTGGGTACTTCCGGATTGTATAAGTTATTGTTCTAAAATGGCGCCTAATGTGTGGTACGCGGCTGTGGCTGATTTAGCGTCCTTTGTTTCGGATGTTGTCCGACTTTTTTGGAATATCCGTAGATGTTTGGCGGTGTTTTGCGTGTTTATGGTTCTTTAGCCTTGTTTTCGTCTTGTTCGGCGGCCATTTTTTCTCTCGCTTAGGTGATTTTCGGGTGTCTAAACCCTGAAATTTGGAGTTAAATCGAAGTGTAACTTCACTTGCAGAGGTCCTGGGTGCCCCCCTTGCTGTGGGTAACCTTTTTATGTGTTTGTTGTGTGTATTTATTGTGTTTGTAATGTTTTTGGTGTTGCACGGGTTGTGTCCTTGTTTTCGGATCTCATAGGTCTTTTTCAGGAAATCCGTAGGTGTTTGGTGGTGTTTTGCACCATTAGACTGCTGTAGCTTCGTTTTCTTTTTTTTCGGCGGCCATTCTTTCTCTTGCTTAGGGGATTTTTGAGTGTCTAATGGGTCGTAACGTGTCTCGTATTCTGCTTTCGTAACTACGTAATTTTTGCGAGGTCCGCCTTTGGCACTCTTTTTGGCAACGGCCCGCATGCGCACAACTATATATGTGATAGAAAAGAAAATGATGTTTGTCACTTTTGTCTCACAGTGCACTAAACTGATACATTTCTGCTTCATTTATCATATCCTGTAAATGGACGATATAGTGGTGAAAAAACAAGACCCTTTAAAGTATTTGCTCCATCCAGCATAATGAAGCTCTTTTAGCCAAATTATATAGAATGATAAAATATCATTTTAAATCTTTGAATTACTAACTTCCATTTGATCTGCACTAGAGATTACCATGTTGATCCACTTACCCTTTCCCACCCTTATTGTATTGCTCTCAGAATTGTGAAAATGCAGATAGCATTTCTACTGCAGGAGCTGTGGTACACAGCCAGCCCCACATTATTGTGCAGATAAGTTGTTGTGCTGTAAAAACTGCAATATGGAGTTTCATAGCTTGCTTTCCCTCCCTCACAAGGGGAATATTCTCTAGGGTCAGCACCACAGGGGTGGGATGTGGGATGGAGGTCAATATAAAAACACTCTAGTGGCAAGCAGGTGAAAACCAAAATATTAGTAGCAATTAATTACAGTCAGGTTAATGTACATCTTGCTTTGCTTGATGCAACTCATAATTTAAGAGGCTAAATCTTGCTTTACCAGAGTCTATTAAATCACCAAAAAAAAATTCCAATATATTGTTTGTAAACAAATAATTTCAGTTTCATCTTATCAGAATAAAGAGTAAGCAATTCAGTACTTTGAATATGCTATTAATCACACGTTAGTTAAATTACAGGCTATGTTCTACTAAAGATGAAAAGTGAAAGAAATGCAAAATGACCGTATCTATAATACTTCTACTAAATCAAGTCCATTGTTTCAAATTAATGAGATCTTCTCCAAAATCATATTGCAATTGTGACACATACAGCTTTCTCAATAGAAGCACTGACATTACATCCTTTACTTATTTGCAGGTTTCTTTTCTTTAATAACTTCCTTGTAATTATTTGTAAGGATTTACATTTTTCTGTTCAGAGGCAACATGAGATATGAATTGCCAGCACTCAGTGTACGCACAAAAAGGTAATCTATTGGCTTCTTATTATCAGTTGAATCATTGCCAGTTTTAAACAGTTTTGATTTAAATTAATGTTTTTATTCTTTAGAACTATAAATAATTCATATTTTCCCTAGGGAGCCGGAAATAAATCAGGGCTTGTTTTGTTTGCTAAATCCTCTCAGTCTAGAGTTATTAAAATGATCAGTTTACAAAAGCTCAGGAAGATGTTCTCTGTCTTGTTTCATTCTTCCAATCCTGGATTTTAAAAAACCCATGCTGTGTCCTGGCCTCATATATAAACACCTGTCCCCACTTACTCACAACTCAGTTTATGCATGTTTCAGTTGCTAACTTTTTGACACTTTGCCATTTTTTATTTCTGGAAAAATCAAACTGGGAATATGCATGCCCATTTTCAAAGTAGCACACAATTTCTTTCATTTGATTCCAACACCATTTGTGGTTCTAATACTTAATAAGCCTTTCTGTGATACACAAACAAGTCACGCAAGCTGTCAAAAGGACTTTAAATTAGAAGCTATAATTTAATTTATAAACATTTTTTTCTCAGTGTGGTGAGTAATAAGGCCCTCGTTCAATTGCAATTTTGCCAATTAAATAGGGCTCTAAATAAGCACATAACATATTTTTTTTAAATAAGTTTTTAGTTAGTAAACATCTATCCAAAAGCAAGTTTTTCACTAACTAAAAACTTATGTAAAAATAATATGCTATGTGCTTATTTAGAGCCCTATTCAATTGGCCAAATTGCAATTGAATGAGGGCCTAAGTGACTATTTTTACTAAATTTACTAACACATCTGAGTTTTGAAAAGCAATGGCCTAAATGACCATCAAGGAGAACTGATATTGCCACTTTTGATTATATTATTGGAAAAAGCTTTCTAATTTTAATAGTTTAAAAAAACATAAGTTAATTTTTGTAGATTTGATTGCAGATGTATTTGAAATAAATATGTTCATAATTCTATAATACAATAATAATAATACAATAATACTATGTGATCTGGGCAGGAATTATGTTGCTTTAACAGATATAAAACATGTGTAGGTAGGTGTCATAAACAGTATCTTACATTAATCATGGTAAGATTTACTGTTATCAAGTTTTCATATTCTGAAAAGACTGTTTTTTTATTATGTCACCCTCATTAGCATTGGCACATTTAGCATAACTTAAATAACATCAAATATCTGCAGGGTATGCAATATATGTTATAAACCTTTTTGTATTTTAAAGGCTTCAAATGTTGTCATAGATGTTATCACACATCTGATGGGTGAGAGGAATCCTATTCAAGGGCAATTTTTATTCTGGAAGGTCACTGACAACTTACTCTGATATGTGCTGTAAATATCCGCCTTTATGATACCCCACTACATAAAAATCATGATTTCAAAGACTGAACTTGTAATAATTATTTAATCTATCACATCTTGAGCACCTAACAGCTCCTCTATCATGCCAACCCTCGCAAGTCTTCATCATCTCTTTATTACAGTATATAGCACCAACATATTACGTAGCACTGGGGTACAACAACTGGGGAAACAAGGGCATGACAAGTAATCGAAAATAGATAGTTAATTAGTGATTAAATATGTGGATGTTGCAGCTGAGAAAGATGGAGATGATAGTGAAAAAACCTGCACTATAAGGTAACACCAATCATAGGTGTATTGTGGTTATCATTGATTCCCACATCCAATTACATTACAACATCTTTCCACCTACACCTGCAAAATATCTCATACAACTTTTCCTTTCTCATACAAGACATAAATAAAATTGTAATCAGTCATTAAAGGGATATCTAAGTGAGCTGGATTAATACATGTTTGCACTCCGTAGGCAAAAAGCAGCCTATGTCTATGCAACATTTTATTTTTATTAATATCTTAAAATCCCTCTAATGATTACGTTGAAACCCCCAGGGGTCCCCACCAAATTAGCAAGCAGTATCCGGGGAGCAATATTAACCAACTATTTACCTGCTCTTGCTAGCTCAGCCAATCTCCTTGCAGCTTCCTACTTGCAGCTTCCTGTCACATGTCAGTGCAGCTTCCTTGCAGCTTCCTGTCATGTCAGGCTACTTTGCTACATATCCCATGCTGCTTTGCAACACAGCCAATAGGAGAGCTGTGTTGTCACTGCTGGTACATGACTCATCCCTACTTCCTGTCTATGCTGTGGGCTGTTGCCATAGCAACAAACATGTCTCAAATCTTTCTCTAACCCGGATTGGCCAAAACAAATTGGAGGGGGTGTTACCTTTTATACTGTCAGAAATTACAATAGACTTTGCTAACTTCAAGGTAAGTGTTTAAATGTTTATTTTGGTACTTTTTCATGCAAACATTTTTTTTCATACACTTCCGATTCTCCTCCATGCATTCATAATCCAGGAAATTTAGATATCCCTTTAATTAAAGTATCATTGTACATACTTTTCATGTAAACCTATTTTTTAGTTCATCGTTAATTAACATGAAAATGCAGTATCATAAGCACTACTGGAAGGAAGTGGAAGATTTCAGCAGGAATAATAATGATTATTGGCGTCTTGGTAAGGCTTGAATAATGTTTTTGCAGTTGAAATCTTCTAATTATTTTTGTAGTGTTTAAGACAGTGACAGTAGTGGGGAGGTTTACAGCAGTGCCCATTAATGAGGTAAGCTGTGTTTTTAAGTATCCCTGGTCAACAAAGATTTTGTCTCAGAGAAAATAAGGGTTGTGCTATATGATTTTATAAAACTGATTTAAAAAATGGTCTCAGAATTGTTTTATTACCCACAGTATTAAAGTTAACCCCTCTTTAATATAATGCATTGTGCTATATAACACATTCATTTGGCATCAAGATATGTTAATTTTTCATCAGTAAAATCCTAGCATTATTTTTAATTGTTAATTGTAAATTCTACTAATAAGTCAACGTAAAAAGGGCGCAGAGTAATAAACAGTTGAGTCATATTCTGTTACGTGACAGAGGATTGGTGTTTATTTATTGATAAGATTTCATCAGATTCCATCATCAAATATAACTTGGAAGTAGTCGCTCTTTTGCTTGGTCACACAAAGTATAGCAGTTTTCTTTGTGAGTGGGACAGCTGAGACAGAAGAAATCATTACACTCAGAAACAATGGCCAAATGAACATCACTAACTCTAGGACAGAAGAATGTTGTCAATACACTCGATTCAGAAAAAGTGTATCTACCTCCGCTCCATATAAAGCTCGGCCTTATGAAGAAGTTTGCCAAAGCGATGGATCGAAGTGGACCTGGATTTACATATTTAAGAAAAAATTCCCAAGGATCAGTGATGCAAAGATCAAAGAGGGGATCTTTGTAGGACCTCAAATATGACAACTGATTAAAAATGAGAACTCAGTTGAACCAGGCTAAAAAGGCTGTATGGAAATCTTTCAAGAGTGTTTGCCAGAACTTCTTAGGGAATCATAAGGCAGACAGCTACAAAGAAATAGTGTATGATCTTTTGTAATCTTACAAAACCAAGGGATGTAACTAGTGATGTCCCGAACAGTTCGCCGGAGAACTATTCGTGGCGATTTTCGCATGTTCGCGTCCGCCACGAACAGCGAACACATGCTCTTTTCGGTTTGCCCCCTATACTTTATCATTGAGGAAACTTTGAACATCATTTATTTTATTTTATAATTTTTTGTGTGTAATCTATGCCTGCCTGCCAGCGTGTGTGTGAGTGACAGGCTAACACCTAACAGCTTATATTATGCTTATTTTCACTACTCATACCTGGTGGTGTAACATACATTGAAAATAACCATTTTTTTCCTGTAATCTAATTTCAGTTGCCTGCCTGTGTCAGGCTCAAAGCTTATATTGTGCTCAGTGACATAAACAACACTTTTTTGACTGTAATAGATTGAATAGCAATTGCCTGCCTACAGGCGTGTGTGTGAAGCCTATTGCATCTACTCTGCCAACTTTTGCCAGTGCACAGTGATATGTCATATCTGCTGCAACCATAGTGTACAGTGACATAAAACAACACTTTTTTGACTGTAATCAATTGAATATCAGTTGCCTGCCTACAGGCGTGTGTGTGAGGCCTACAGCGACTACTCTGCCAACTTTTGCCAGTGCACAGTGACACTCATATCTGGTGGCACCTTAGATTGCATGCGCAGTGCCCCAAATTTGAAGTAGGAGGTCCGACCAAGCATCTTTTTCCATCTCCCTGTTCCAAAAATCAATGCCATATACACGTCCCCTAATAGTGGACGTAACAGGGATTAAATCGATAGGAATAGTACTACTTAACAGTACACACCTTATAATAACGCAGACAGAGGCAACGCAGAGAGAGTAGTCTGAAGAAGAGGAGTCAGTGGAGGAAGGTGGCTTTGAGGAGGTGGAAGACCAAACACAGCAGGCGTCCCAGGGGGCTTGTTGTCACCTTTCGGGGACCCTTGGTGGCTGGGTGGAGGAAGAGACCTTCAATGACATCAGTGAGGACAAGGAACGGGACATGGCTAGCTTGGTATCCAACCTTGTGCAAATTGGGAGTTTGCGGTTGTGCAAAGGGACTGTTTGCGGTTATTTGCGGTGCATTAAACGGGGAGATTGGTCTGTTACTGTGAAGCGGGTGTACCTGATCAATACAACATCATACCTGATGTTTTAAAGCATGTTATTCCAAACAATTTAGGAATGTTAGGTGATTTATGCCCTTTATGGCTTAAAACCAGACTCTTCATCAACTATGTAATTTTCTGTGGGAATTTTGCCATGGATTCCCCTCCGGCATGCCACAGTCCAGGTGTTAGTCCCCTTGAAACAACTTTCCCATAACTATTGTGGCCAGAAAGAGTCCCTGTGGGTTTTGAAATTCACCTGCCCATTGAAGTCTATGGCGGTTCGCCGGGTTCGCCCGTTCGCGAACATTTGCTGGAAGTTCGTGTCCGGTGTTCGCGAACCGAAAATTTGATGTTTGCGACATCACTAGATATAACATTTATTTGATTCGCACCTGGATTCCTTCCCAGCAAATCTTGGGGAAGTTAGCGATGAACATGGTGAACGATTCCACCAGGACATTTGAAAAATGGAAAAGCGGTACCAGGGCAAGTGTAATCCAGCAATACATACTGATTACTTTTGGACCCTAAAGAGGGATGTTCATGAGAAAAAATACAGGAGAAAATCCAAAACTTCTACCTTTTAGGGGAGTTAGTCCTTTACTAAGTACTTACTGTATATACCCGAGTATAAGCCGAGGCACCTATTTTACCACAAAATACTGGGTAAAATGAGTGACTCGAGTATAAGCCGAGTGTGGGAAATGTGCTGCCCCCTGTGTCCCTCTCGTGCCCTCTGTGTCCCCCTCTTGTGTCCCCCTTTTGTGTCCCCCTCTCTCTCCCATGTCTCTTCTCCCCTCTCCCTTCCCTGTGTCTCTTCCAATCTCTCCCTTCCCTGTGTCTCTTCCCCCCTCGCTTATCACCCTCCTCAACCCCCCTCCTCATTCTCAACCTCCCTCCTCAACCCCACTCCTCATCCTCATCCTCCCTCCTCATCCTCAACCTCCCTCCTCAACCCTTTCATCTTCACCCCCCCATCCTCAACCCCCCATCCTCAACCCCCTCCTCAACCCCCTCCTCAATGCCCCTCCTCATCCTCAACCTCCCTCCTCATCCTCAACCCCCTCCTCAACCTCCCTCCTCATCCTCAACCTCCCTCCTCATCCTCCCTCCTCAACCCCCCATCCTCAACCCCCTCCTCAACCCCCCTCCTCAAACTTCCTCCTCATACCTTATATAAATACATCCAGGGTCAATATAAAGATTTGTCAAGGGAGCTTTTTGTGCCAAGAGGTTTTCAACTGACAGGAGGACATCCCTTGAGGGTAGAAGTAAAATGATTCCACCTTAAAGAAAGAAAAGGGTTCTTCACAGTAAGGGAGGTTAATCTGTGGAATTCTCTACCAGAGGAGGTGGTGACAGCGGATTTGATAGATAACTTTAAAAGGGGACTGGATTTATTTCTAATTAAAAAGGGAATTCAGGGTTGTCATGGATAATTAGAGAGGCATTATTGATCCAGGGAGAAGTCCGGTCGCCGGTGTCTGGGATCAGGAGGGAATTGATTATTATTATTATTTTTTTTTAGATACAACTAATTAATTAATAGTTAATCCGCATATTGCAGATCAGAGGAGATCTTAAAATGTTGAACTTGATGGACTGAAAGTCTTTTTTCAACCTTAAATACTATGTAACTATGTAACTATGTAACTATGTAACCCCCCTCCTCAACCTCCCTCCTCAACCCCACCATCCTCAACCCCCCTCCTCAAACTCAACCTCCATCCTCAACCCCCCTCCTCAACCTCAACCTCCCTCCTCAACCCCCCATCCTCATCCTCCCTCCTCAACCCCCCTCCTCAAACCCCTCCTCAACCTCAACCCCCTCCTAAACCTCCCTCCTCATCCTCAACCTTCCTCCTCAACCCCTCCATCCTCAACCTCCCTCCTCACACCCCCATCCCCATCCTCATCTTCAACCACCCATCCTCAACCTCCCTCCTTAACCTTAAACTCCCCTCCTCAACCTCCCTCTTAAACTCCCCTCCTCAACCTAAACCCCCCTCAACCCCCCTCCTCAACCTAAACCCCCCTAAATACCTCCCCCTCTCCCCTCACTTACCTGCTTCTGCTCCGGCCTCCTCACCTTGACTCGGCCTCCGGTCCTTTACCCAGCGCTCATGTGACGTCACATGCGCGCTGCGTCATTAGCATATACCGGGTGCCGGCATTTAGGGGGGGTTAGAATGAGGAGGGGGGTTTAGGTTGAGGAGGGGGTTGAGGAGGGAGAATGAGGAGGGGGTTTATAATGAGGAGGGGGGTTGAGGATGAGGAGGGGGAGGGTAGGACACTGGGGGGTTAGAGAGACACAGGGGGGTAGAGAGACACGGGGGGTAGAGTGACACGGGGGTTAGAGAGACACAGGGTAGGGGTTATAGAGACACGGAGGGGGAAAGTGACTCGAGTATAAGCCGAGGGGCCCTTTTTAGCCTTAAAAAAAGGGCTGAAAAACTCGGCTTATACTCGAGCATATACAGTATATATGTAATACTGTAAACGTAAAATCACTGTCTCTTAAAACATTTTCGTCATAGAAATTCTAAAACTATATTTGTATTCAGCACAAAAAATACTATAAGATTCACAAATTTTGACTTCTGAGACAAAAAAAGTAACATTGTTGACCAGTGTTATACTTTCCAGCTAAAATATTGCTTTACAACTGTTTGCACATGTAATTTTAATGAGTGGTCAACTAAAAATAGTCTTAACATGAAAATTGCTTACACTTGCCCTTTAATTAAATTGTGTCTCTTTACTACTGCAACTTTGTCCTATTTGGCCTTCCCCCACCATCTTTCCTCACTTACATATGTTTTCCAAATCTCCCAATTAATCTTGA
This sequence comes from Discoglossus pictus, assembly GCA_027410445.1. Classification (NCBI taxonomy): domain Eukaryota; kingdom Metazoa; phylum Chordata; class Amphibia; order Anura; family Alytidae; genus Discoglossus; species Discoglossus pictus. Next base: position 450,169,909 of record CM050163.1, read on the forward strand.
CCTTTATATACAATGCTCTTAACAATACTGCACCTTAATAGATGTCACTACATAACTCCAAATATCATCTACATGTTCCATCATCTCTGCCCATAGCTTACATCTTTGTCCATCAGTTATTGCCTTCTTTCTCCCCATCTACAAGACTTTAATTATGTTTACCCTGCCTCATGGAACTCCCTAGCTCTCTCCATCTGAATCTTCTCCAATCTTTACACAGATGGAATAAAACTGATTCTCTATATGTTATGCATATCTGAGATCAAACAGCTTTGCATCTTTTAAAAAGTAGACTCATTCTTTCTCAGAATAACTTTTAGAGAGAGTATTACATCACTGTCTAAAATTTGAAAAATAAATTAAAAATACTTCAGTTAGAGTAAACAGAAAATGTGATATTAATAATTCAACATTTATTATTACATCTTTAAAAGTTAATAATGTGTCAGATCAACAGTGAGATAGTTTAATGTGTTTTACACCTTCTAGAACTTAATTATAGACTGTCTAAGACTTGTGAACTTTTTCCTGTTTTGTAAAATTAAAGAGATGTTTTTTTAATCATGGTCTTGGCTTGTGATGCTCTTTTGGCTACATCTACACTTGCACTTTTGCAGGAAAACTGATTATTTCTATGATCGGGAATACCATTTTTCATAGAAAAGAAATATATTAAAGTATTTCATATACATATACATTTTTACTGAAACTTAAGCACACACTTTTTTTGAAGTTGCAACATTGACATTTACCTTTGACACTTTATTGAGAACACATTGTAAAATATATAAAAGTAAAATAAAGGGCTGAAGAATAAAAGAAAAAACAACTGCATAACCAAGCACATGTCTTTTTAATATACTTCTCTTTTATTGCTGCACCTAGACTTGGTGTATTGCACATATCTTTTTATCAGAAATACTTGAGATAAAATACTTTATAGAGGTGGGTCAGTGAAATTGGGCAACCCAAGACAGCTTCTTTTTTTACGTTGATGCCTATTGTTTTACAATTACTGTGGGCCTCATTCTATTAGCGGCCGCAGCCGTTGCGGGGCCGCAAGGACCGGCCGCAAGCTATTCTGCTATTCTATTCCCTTACGGCCGGAGGCTCCGGCAGGCTTGCGGCCGGTGCCTTGCTATCTCTTGCGGCCGCTCGCGCCAGAGGAAAGCCTTTGATCTAAAACAGCCGCAAGAGTTTCGGCCGTAAGAAATTCCTATTTGCAATTCAATTGCTCCGGGAAACCTCTCTGCAAGGCTAAAAACGAGCCGCTGCTTACTTGCAGGAAAGAGGTCCCGCTAGCACCAATTAAGCACATAAAATAGCCCAAATAAAGCCATCCTGCACTTTGAGAAGACTATAAAGGGATTTTAGGTGTTAGAAAAAATAGCACATAATTATCCTATACTCAAATCCGTAAAATATTTTATTTTTAATATCTGTAAAATATCCATGTAAAAAGTCCAGAGTGCTTGGAGCACATCAGATACGCCCACGCCGCAGCCGGAAAATAAACAGTTAATTTGAACTCAAGTTTGGGCTGATGTGCAAGCTTGAGAGTGGGTTCCTTTTAATCCTCATGTCCCCCAATATGATCCCTAGCATTTACAGAGCTGTACAGTGCAGGCTTGAATTTATTTTTGCGTTTTTATATTTCAGAGCTTACGGCCGGTTCCAAGATATGCGGCCGGCCGTAAAAGGAGATCCTTGCGGGGCCGTATAATAGAATCGCGAGTTAACTGAACCCCCGCAAGGAATCGCAGCCTTACGGCCGATTTACGGCCGCTAATAGAATGAGGCCCTGTATCACTAGAATTAGCCATATGCTGTAAACATGGGAGAATGTGAAATATATGTAAACTAGAGAATTGCCCGACAAAAAATGACGGCAATGAAATTGTAAGGTAGCTAATGCTGTTTGGTGTATAATAATGAAATATGTAATACATTAATAAATGAATATGTAATGCTGTTTGGTGTATAATAATGAAATATATAATACATTAATAAATGAATATACTTTACCTATTTTGAAGCATTGTGTTGAAAAAGCTGTCAATGGCACTCATTCAATTGCGATTTGGCCAATCTAATAGGGCTCTAAAGAAGCACATAGCATATTATTTTTAAAGAAGTTTTTAGTTAGTGAAAACCTTGCTTTTGGATAGATGTTTACTAACTAAAAACTTCTTTACAAAAATATGTTATGTGCTTATTTAGACCCCTATTCAATTGGCCAAATTGCAATTGAATGAGGGCTGCTGTGTAAGCGTGCTGAATGTGTGCAGTGTAATACTGTGCGTGCGCGAGCCGAAAGCGTTAGCGTAGTGGTGTACTTCCGCATTGGCGTAAAATGGCGGGTTATCTGTGGTATGCGTCTTTGCGGATTATCAGTAGGTACTTCGTGGTGTTTTTCGAGTTTCGTGTGGTGTTTTGCGAGTGTGTTGTGGTGTTTTACGTGTTGAGAGTGCTGTAGCCTCGTTTTCGTTTTTTTCGTCTGCCATTTTTTCTCTCGCTTAGCGATTTTTATGAGTGTCTAAAGTGTTTTATTTTTATTTAAATGAAGGTGTAACTTGTTTTTTTGAGCTGCTGGATGGTTCCTCTTGCTGTAGGTAAGCTTTTTATGTGTGTGTTGTGTATATTTATTGTGTTTTAAATGTTTGTATGTCGTCGTGCTGCGTCCGATTTTTGCGAGGTCGTAATGGTGGTAACGTGTCTCGTATGGTGTTTGCGTGTGTAGCCTCGTCTTCTTTTTGTTCGTCGGCCATTTTTTCTGTCGCTTAGCAAATTTTTTAGTGTGTAGACTCTTTTATTTTGAGTGAAATCAAGGTGTAAGTTGCTTTTTTGAGGTCCTGGATGCTCCCTCTTGCTGTAGGTAAGCTTTTTATGTATGTGCTGTGTGTATGTATTGTGTTTTTAATTTTGTAATGTTCGCGAGTTGCGTGCGAGTGTTGCGAGGCCGTAATGTGTGTGAACGTGTGTCGTATGTTGTTTGCGTTGCTCGTAAAATTTTGCGAGTGTCGTAATTTGTGTGTCGTGTTATTTGCGTTGCGATGTGAAGCTTGCGAGGGTCGCAGTTGCTGGCATGGAGCGCCGAAAGCAACTGAGGCCCTCGCCCAGTGCCCTCGCTCGCTGCGCAAGCCCGCAAGCGTTAGCAACAACTCACATGCTCACAACTATATATGTGATGTTACATTCAGTTTGTCTTGCTTTATATGTATTTTATTTCTCTTAGGAGCTGCATGGTTAATATGCCATTAACATACTTCACTCACTTTAGACACAAATTAGTGTTTGGCTTTTGCAGTACTGGATAACATAACATTATATTGATCAATATCAATGACATTGATAAAGGTTATCTTGACAAGGTGCATGGTTTGAGTTTTCAGCTCTGAGATTGTTGTCAGCTTTTTGTTTCAAATTTTATTATATATGACAACAAAGAAAGCAAAATACATACAGCAATACAGTTACAGCGCATAATCATTTTTCTTGAGTTTTGCAAATTGCAATATAAGATATGTTATGTATAGTAGTTATATAACAATATAAGACAATATATTGTATAGTATTAGTGTCCTTACTATCTTTCCCATTTAAGTTTTTCTCTTTTCTCTTTCCTCTGCCCTCTTTCAAACCTTCTTTTCTCATGTTAACGTTCTTGTCTGCACCTGCTTCAATCCTTAAAAAGTAAGGAAATAGAAGAGAAAAATGGATAATCTTTCCTCTTCATATATATAGATATTAAACATATAATAGGTAATTACGATTTTTTTTAAAGATAGGTTTTTGTTTAATTCCAAAGTGAATAGTTTATTGATTTTCATAATCGGTAGATGTAGTGATGCATTTATGTGTTAGGATGTGGCCCTTTAATAAGGAGATATGGTTGTAAGATTAACAGCACTATTAAATTCCCTCAACATGTAAAACTGTAGCATGTAACGTAACCCGTAAGACTTGCGGCCATTAAATTGACCCCGTAAAGCTACCCGCCAAAGACTTGCGGGGTAAGGGTGAAAATACCCTATGAGACGTAAAAAATTGCACTCAGCGGCCGCATATCCTTTGTTCTTTCAAGCCCGTAACTGTTACATTTGGAAATCTCTATTTAATTGTAACAAATTCACAGGTGTTCTACCCCGTAACCCGCAAATGGAGTCAAAAAGCCAAAGGGTACAAGAGACAACATGCAAGTAGGTTAACGTCCTATCCGTAGCACTGTAAATGCTAATATACACACATTACTTTACTTATAATTAAAGGGAAAATGATGTTAGGTATTAAAATTACATTAAGTTCGCTAATGTGCAATATAAAATACTTTTTTTATGTTTCATTTGCATGTTATATCGATCCCGGCAATGTGTTAATACATATAATGGAACTCGCATGGACTTGAATATCATATTTGTTGATTTATTAATATTGCATTATTTCTGGAATGCGGGTCCGTTCAAAACTCGTAATTGAAGCCCGCAATGCTCTGAAATCTAACCTCCATTTTTCAGTGACGTAATGATGATGATCTATTTTGACATTGGCTCTGTCTAAACCCGTAACTACGGGTTTGACTAATGCAAAACATGCAATACAAGCTAGAATGGTTTACAGGCTTGCGTTTACGGCCCATAACTAGCCGCATGGTGAAATTTAATAGATCTGTAATGCAGCCAAATTTCAAGCCAGCAGCCTTTGCGGGCTTGCCAATTCTGCTACGTGCTTCGAATTTAATAGGGCTGTTTGTATAATAATAGTATTCTAGAGGGAAAAGACCATACACTGAATTATGGAAGGCAGAACAAGATAGAATACATAGTGTTGTTATATTATTTGATATTTTCAAAACCTAAAATCTGAAGTAAAAAGAAAAATTAAAAAGAAGAAGATTAATAACAGGAAAGATGGAAAAGGAATACAAAAAAAAGAAAAGAGGGGGGAATAGGGAAAAACATCTCTCTCCTTGATTTCCACATCATGAGTTACTTGGATAAAGAATATAATGTTAGTACACAAAAGCATTAGATAAAAGGTTCAATCCTGTGGTTACGGGTTTAGATGGAGCCAATAGTAAAAGAGATTGTCATCTTTACGTCACTAAAAAAATGGAGGTTAGATTTCAATCACTTACGGTTTTGAAGTTTGAGTTGCGAACTGGCCTGCATTCCAGAAATATGCAATCTGAAATAATCAATAAATATGATATTCTAGTCCATGCGAGTTCTATTATATGTATTAACAAATTGATTGCCGGGATCAATATAACACGGAAATTATACATGAAATACATTATTTTTTTATTGCCGGCATGATAATATTGTGCTATTAAAATTATTACCTTACATCACTATCCCTTTAATTTAAAATACAGTATTGTGTTTATAATTACTTTTACAGTGCTACGGACAGGACTTTAACACCCTTGCGGGTCCTCTCTAGTACCCGTAAGATTTTTGGCTCCATATGCCGTTAACAGGTTTGAACGTCGGTGCGTCTCTGGGGTATTGTTGCAATTTAATAGCGATTTGCGATAGTAACATTTACGTGCTTGACAGATCAAAGGCTGAGCTGGGACAGAGTTCAGATATCAACAGCCCTTAGGGTTTTTTCCACCTGTAACCCGCAGATCATTCGCGGGTAGCTAAAAGAGGCTAAATAATAGCAGTATCTTTTGCAGGCTACTTCACGTGCTATGATTTCTAAAATCGTAGCAATTTAATAGGGACCTAGGAGGTGCTGATTTTTTTCCATAGAATACCTCTATTTTGGGTGATAGGGTATTCCAGAAGTGGACCCATTGCTCACTGTGCCTTAGGGAGATATCAGCTACACCTCACTGACAAGGCCGAATGAAGGCAGAAAAATGAATCTGGGATTTACTGTTTCTCCTGTTCAGGGTAGAATTGCTCCCTGCAAAGGGCAGAAGTGAGCTAAAAGAGGTTGCTCTCAGAGTGGGGTATCATGTCCATAGAACTAACCTATTAAGGTTAGTTTGTTCTCTGATTGTGCAGAGATTTTGTTTATTCAAATGACTCTTAGGGATTAGTCTCCCTAAGTGTGATAGGGAACTCCAGACATGGACCCCTTGCTCACTCTGCCTTGGGAGATATCAGCTACACCTCACTGATGAGGCCCAATTAAGGCCGAAATGTTTGTCTGGGGTTTGCTGTTTCTCCTGTTCAGGGTAGAATTGCATGGTATTTCGGGGCTGGACCACTCTAGTGAGTGAGACCAGACTGATATACTACAGGATATTTCTCCCTGGGAAAGGCACAAGTGAGCTAAAAGAGGTTGTTCTAAGAGTGGGTTATCATGTCATGTTATCATAGAACTAACCTATTAAGGTTAATTCGTTCTCTGATTGTGCACCTCTATTTTGGTATTTTGTTTATGCTGATAAAAAGTTTGATTTGGCAGTTGCTGAAATGTTCTTGAATTGGAAGGTTAATATTATCTTGCAGCTGGTTAAAGGATAACATTTCAATATATTTTATCCAGGAGCCAAATCTATCATGATTTCTAGTTTTTCACCAGGTAAATTAGTTTTTTTTTAAAGGCATATCTAATTTTCCTGGATTATGAATGCATCTGATAGGGTAAAAACAGTAGTGTATGCAAAACATTTGTTAATGAAAAAAATACCAAAATAAACATTACCAAACTCACCTTGATGTTTGCTAAATATCTTCAGTTTGCAAGCAGCAGCTTTTGTTAGTTAACACCCTTGAAAATCCCAGCTAAACTTAATCTCGACTTTAAGAGAGATTCCTGGTGCCTAACACCTCCATATCAAAAAGGTATAATAACTTTATTTTAGGAATTTATAAAAGATCAAACAAATACGCTGTAGGAGAGATAAAAAAAACATAATGAGCAGATAATTATTCGTCTTATGAGTTTTAAGTCACATTTCACAAATCAACGCGGTTAAATATTTAAATGGGTCTAATCAATACTTTAACAAATCCTCATATAGTGCAGAAATCTGCTAATCATTGGGTTTGTATAGATTTTAATAGTAGAAAAACACTGTAGTATATTTAGTTAAAAAGAAACTAAGTTAAAAACAAAAACAGAAAACTGAGGTATCTGCCAGAAAAAAACATAACATTAGATCAACAGAGGAAACATAATAAATATGTTTAGAGAACAAAACTACTAGAATTGGACCCAAAAGGGATCAAAGTAGCAAAAGGCTCAAGCCTTGTTGTAAATATGGACTTCTGCTTGTCCAATTACAGTATCATTATGGCAATGCTTGCGGTTCACTTGGCCCTTTATAATGCAGTAAAGTATATGGACCTTATTCTATTGCGATTTGGCCAATTGAATAAGGCTCTAAATAAGCACATAGCATATTTTTTTTAAAGAAGTTTTTAGTTAGTGAAAACCTTGCTTTTGGATAGATGTTCACTAACGAAAAACTTATTTCAAAAAAATATGTTATGTGCTTATTTAGAGCCCTATTCAATTGGCCAAATTGCAATTGAATGAGGGCCTAAGTAAATATGGATTCCTCTGCAAATTGATCTTCTGGCTAGATAATCCACAGTAAGGCCCGATGATCCCGTTTCCCCCATCCACTGGGCTTCCTCTTAGGCTAACAAGTAAGACCCTGCTTCATTTCCTGTAATGACGTAATAACGTAATAATGGAAAGCCAGCTATAGCATTTTAATACAATGTAACAATCAATCATGGCAGTTTGTACATGAAGGAATCATGGGATATGTAGTCCCCTGTAGAAGGAAGTAGGAGGAGTCAGACACTGATCTCTAGATCTCTGCATTGAGATGCTGCTGGCTTGAAGGTTACTAAAGAGTTAAAATTTGTATTTAAATGCAGTGTTTCTATTGGTAGGTATCAGGTGCCTAAGTAGGCAGCGCTACTGTGTGGAAAACAAGTTTTATTCACTAATAAAATGTGCATAGAATGACTCAATGTAATGTGTGTTTCTCATATAAGCAGCATGTGTTAGATTAGAAAGAAGTAAGGGAAAAAGGGAAACTTAGATATACCTATAAGTCCCATGGGGAAAAGGATGGGGAAAGATTGGTGTTAGATTAGACATTTTGGGGATAATTACAATGATAATCATGTCCAACACAAAAAAGAGTGTTTGATAATAGAGTTTGAGTTAGTCAAATAGCATTATCCCACAAGTAGGCATACATGAGATAATTGTCAATAAATGCCCAGATTGGCTGATGTACAGTGGATGATTGGAATAAATGCTAACTGTGCTGCTTTACAGATTAGTTTTAGGTTATGGCAGGAAAGCCCACTCTTAGACTTGCGCTTGTGCAGAATGGATCTGGGTACTACAGGAGATTTATCATGCCATGTGAATTTAAATAACGTTGACTGGATGTTTTTGAAGTCTTTATAGTTTACAGTGAATGAGGAGTGTCCTAAATAAATATAATATACAAGGGAGAATATTCATCTTTATTGAGTTAATTCGACCTAGCCAGGATATTGGGAAATGTTACCATTTTAGTGTCTTATATAGGCGGATATAGTTAGCTTTCTAAAGGACACATAATTTGGCTGTAATTTTAACTCCTAAACATCTATTGTTTTGTAGTTAAGTTGTATGGCTTCCTTTTCTAGGGGGAACAGAAATAAGTTAAGGGCCTTTGTTTTTTCTATGTTCACTTTTAGGCCAGATAATTTACCAAAGTCCTCTAAATTTGTAATTATGATTTGAATAGAAGTAGCAGGTTTGGTTATGGTGTATAAGAGTTCAACTGCAAATAAACTACATTTGAATTAGTGTAGCCCTGTGTTGACCCTGTGGATATCAGAGATAGATCTGATTGATTGGGCAAAGGGCTCACTTCCAATGGTGAAAAGAAAGGGAGATAAAGGGCAGCCCTGTCTAGTTCCCCTCTGTATACTAGTAAATATTATTATTATTATTATTATTATTATTATTATTATTATTACTAGTGACTTGCCCGTCAAAAATTATGGCAATAACATTTGAAGCCTGCAATGCTGTTTGCCACACAATGTGAGTCTTTTGGAACTCTGAGCACCTTCGGCACTCATCACGAGCCTCTCCCATCCTGCCTACTGTACTGGCCGTTCATTGCAGGGTTCATTAACCTGCAAGTTTTGTGCTTGGGAATGCCATGTGTCTCTTTCCAGCATCTCCCCCGTGTTCCTTCCCTGTGTGTTTCTCCTCTGTGTGTCTGCTGAATCTTTACGTTGGTTTTATTTTCGAAGTCCCACGTGCCTGTCGTTGTTCGTGCAAGTGTCTTTGCCGTCGTGTATTTTCATATTTCCACTGTATTTTCAGAGTTTGGTATTTTTCTGAGGTCGGAATGTGCTTAGCTTCGTTTTCATTCTGTTTTCAGATTTTTTTTACGTTTTTGTCCGCCATTTTTTTTCTCGCTTAGCCGATTTTCTGACGAAACACTGCAAATTGGGCTTAAATTCACTTACAACCTCACTCCCAGGCATCTTTGCTCGCCCCCTGTGCTGTGTGGGAGTGTGTTTTAATTTATTTTACATTTTTTTTGTTGCTTTTCGTGTTTTTTGATTTCCGTAGTTCGACCATTAGATTCGTATTTTCTGAGGTCGGATTTTGTTTGTGCGAGTGTTATTGTCTTTGGCGTCTGGAGTTTTCTTAATCCCGCGTGCCTGACGTTGTTCATGTAAGTGTTACTGTGTGTGGCGTCATGCATTGTCCAAGGTCTTCCCGCCTGGCATTGCAGAGCCTCGTTTTCATCCAGTTTCAGATTTTTTGTGCGTTTTTCGTCCGCTCTTTTTTTTCTGCTTATCAGATTTTCGCGTGAAAAATCAATTAGGCTTAAATCACTTGCAATTTCACTCCCAGGCGTCCTGGCTCTCCCCCTGTGCTGTGTGTGGTTTAATTTTTTTTTGAAAACTTTTTGTTGTATTTCGTGCCATTACATTCAAGTCCTGCATTCCTCAAGTGCTTGCAGCCTAAGGGCCTCATTCTATTAGCGGCCGCAGCCGTTGCGGGGCCGCAAGGACCGGCCGCAAGCTATTCGGCTATTCTATTCCCTTACGGCCGGGGGCTCCGGCAGGCTTGCGGCCGGCGCCTTGCGGCCGCTCGCGCCGGAGGAAAGCCTTTGATCTAAAACGGCCGCAAGGAAATCGGCCGTAAGAAAGCCCCGGTTGCTATTCAATTGCTACGGGAAACCTCTCTGCAAGGCTAAAAGCGAGCCGCAGCTTACTTGCAGCAAACAGGTCCCGCTAGCACCAATTAAGCACATAATAAAGCCCAAATAAAGCCATCCTGCACTCTGATGAGACAATAAAGTGATTGTAGGTGTTAGCAAAAATAGCACAACATTCCCCTATACTCAAATCTGCAATTTTTGTATTTTCAAATTCTTGTCAAATATCCGTGGACAAAGTCCCGAGGGCTTGGAGCACCTCAGACCCGCAAAGGCTGCGGGATTAGCCTCCGTCAAGTCCGTAAATGGGTAAAATAGACCTACGGGTCGTAAAGGGCTAACTTACAAGTCGTAGCATAGAAAAGCCATCCTGTACTTTTATTAAAAGTGAAAGTGATGTTTGGTTTCAGAATTAATAGCTCAACATTCCCCTACTCTCAAATGTGCAAATAAAGATATTTAACTTCATCTATCATGCAAGCCCGCACGGGTTTGAATAACGAGCTACGGGCTTGGAGGGCACTCATCCGCCAAACCCGTACGTGCTTCACTAAGAAGCTACGGCCAAGTCTCAAGCCCGTAATCCTAAAATCAAACCTGAAATCAATTAACCAATAGGAAAATGACAATCAAGGGCACAAATAGTTTAAAAGGGAGTGAAATTCTGTAATCTGTGACTGTGTTGTATGCTGTGCAAGTGGACACACAGGTCTTGGAGTTGGAGGTTTTGTGAGAGCAAGAGAGATAGAGGAGGAGAGATGGAGGGAGAAGGCAGTGAAGGGAGAGGTCAGGGAGAGCAGGGCCCCCAGCCACAGGCTGGCCAGCAAGCTGCTGCTGCACGCAAAAGGGCAGCAAACTTTACCAGCCAGGAGATCGAAACACTGGTTAGAGGAGTGCAAGCCCGACACTCCATCCTAACCGGTGGGAGTGAAGTGAGGCCCAGGCAGAGGACAGATGCCTGGAAGGAGATTGCGGCTGAGGTCTCCTCGCTGGGGTATGCGAATCGTACCTGGCAGTCTGTCCAGCACCGGTTCCAAGACTGCCGCATCGATGTAAAAAAGAAGATGGCCGATGAGGCCAAAGCAGCACGTGGAACCGGTGGTGGGCCGCCACAAACCTTCACATACCCCGGTTGGGAGGCCACAGTCCGCGACATGATCCGGCCAGCGTCAGTCGTGGGCCTCCCTAGCCTGGTGGACTCCGGTCGGCCTGAAACCCTGCAATGTGAGTACCATGTACACCGTAACACCCTCATATGTACGCACATGTACCCCACACAGATAGATAACTGACGTTGAATTGCACTGTAAGATATCTGGTTGTGACTACAGATATATGAGGCTGCGAAAATCATGTAAATCCAGTGTAAAGAAATCTACTTGTCAGAATTGTTATCAATGAAATATATGTCCAATACCTCCTCCCACAACTGATTATGATACCGTTTTGCAAATCTATTGATGTTACTGTTATGTTTGCTGTTGGTTCCCAGTGCATATAAAGCATACATGACAACTCTATTGCAATTGATTTTTTATTGTCATGAGTTCCCCTGTCACACTCTACTCCATGTTAAACTGGCCCATCCATAGCTGTTTGGCTTAACCCTCCTACTGCTTAGAATTCATGTACATTTTGAAACTAGGTATAACGGATGTATCCTGTTTTATGTGGGCATATCAGTATGTGCTGGAAGAGTGCCGCCGCCGACTCTAGGGATGCGGCTGCGCTTGCGTCCCCATGTAGCCGTCAAAAATAGTTGGTACACCCAAAGCCCGTAACCCTCTAACCCTAACCCCCTAAACACCACTTTCTAACTCTAACCCATCCCCCCTAACTGTAGCCAGAACCTGAAACCCATAACCACTTACCTGGCCTGCTGGGCTGGCGTAGCTAGAGTCGTTGGTGGGGCACTTCCAGAGATGCGCACATATGCGCACATACAACAGGATAGGTCCGGTCTAGCTGGTACATCACCATGAGAGTACATGTATGGATGTGCACACTGCAGCATATGCGGATACAGACTCTGATGGACTGTAAGTTTGTGTTGTGTAACAGCATAATCTGGACCATGTTACATTAACATGTTAACTCACATTGCTGAGGATTGGTCACAGATTGGTCTGTCTCACACACTGGCCAACAGATTCAGATGAGCACGTGTTCTAATTAACTGCAGTTGGCACACCGCACCAGCATTACATATAGCCATGGGCCCTTTCCTGTTATCTGACCGTGACTGCTGGTAGCAGCAGTGAGCAGCCTCTACATGTCACAGCATTTTCCTGGAGATTATATAATCATGCAGATTTAGTGGGTTATGGTGTTGTTAAGGTAAGGAGTTCGGATAAGTGTGAGGGCTAGTGCTTTTGGGCTTCTGTGTAAGTTGAAAATGATGTATATAACAGTGGCAGCGCCATCTATCAGCCCCTTGGTCCAACTGCTGCTGCCAGTAGTCGGTGTCACATAACAGGAAAGATCCCAGCCAGGATCCACAATACTAATGATGCAAATCAATTTTGATTGGCGTCAAACATTCACAGCCAATTACAAGTCACTCTGATCTCAGAGATATGGAAACAACAATACTCAAATCAAAATCTTGTCTCATTTCAGTACCAGCCAGGCGTCCCCTGCCTCCTCAGGGACCTGCAACATGTCAAGATGCAGGACCACCAGCAGCCACATCCCCTGCAGCAGGCCCATCGTACCAAAGCCCACCTGGGCCATCCACGAGGTGCCATCAATTGCCTCCAGCCAGGATAATGGTACCGCCTGGCTCCCAGCCAATGTGGGCTAGCCAAATGTTGGGCCACCCAATGTGGTCCCATTCCGGTTGTGCCCCCAATATGGCTTCACAAACAATGCTGCCCTGGAGCATGGGCCCCTGGCAGGGCATGTGGCCCCCGCAGGACCAGCAGGCCACTGTGGCCACTCCGGCCCAACAGGCCCCGCAGGCCCAGACAGCCGCTGTGGCCACTCAAGACCAACAGGCCCCGCAGGCCCAGACAGCCGCTGCGGCCACTCAAGACCAACAGGCCCCGCAGGCCCAGACAGCCGCTGCGGCCACTCAAGACCAACAGGCCCCGCAGGCCCAGACAGCCGCTGCGGCCACTCAAGACCAACAGGCCCCGCAGGCCCAGACAGCCGCTGTGGCCACTCAAGACCAACAGGCCCCGCAGGCCCAGACAGCCGCTGTGGCCACTCAAGACCAACAGGCCCCGCAGGCCCAGACAGCCGCTGTGGCCACTCAAGACCAACAGGCCCCGCAGGCCCAGACAGCCGCTGTGGCCACTCAAGACCAACAGGCCCCGCAGGCCCAGCCAGCCACTCCGGCCCCGCAGGCCCAGCAGGCGTCTCCCAGGCAGGACACACCAGTAAGCAGTGCCTCCACCCAGAGGACACAGTGGTCTGGGTTGCTGGCAGTTAGTCCTGCGCTGTCAGCGGCCCAGTGCCCGGATTTCCTGGCTCATCTCCAGCATGAGCGTGAGCAAAATCAACAGTTCATGCTGGAGATGAGACGCCATGATGCCAGGCAGCTCGAGGAGAGGAGAAGCAATAACGCCCGGAACTTCCAGGAGAGGAGACGCAACAATGCCCGGAACTTACAGGAGAGGAGACGCAACAATGCCTGGAACTTACAGGAGAGGAGACGCCATAATGACCAAGTCTTGGCTCAAATGACACTGCAAAATCAGCGGATGTTCCAGGAGGCGAGGCGTCATAATCAGTTAATGGAGGAGTACGCCCGAAGGCCTGAAATGGCCCGAGAAGGCCAGCACCAAGACCGGGCTACTCCTTCAAACTCGCCTCCGTCAACATCCCACACCCTGTCCCCAGCATCCAGGCCGGAAGAGCCTCCAAACACCCGAAGAGGTCGGGGCCGGCCTAGAGGACCATCTTCCAAAGGCCAGGAGAGCCAGGAAAAACCCAAGCGAAAGCGGAAATAGGTGAGAACATGTTCATGTTGCATATAGAAGCAATTGATGTCCCAGATCTATTGACGTTGAGGTGTTGCAGTCAATGCGTATATTGTTCTAATTGATGTCTTGTTCTTATCTCTTTAGGTTCCATTTTATTGATGTCCATGGATTTCTGCCTCCCGTTTTTTTGGTTGTAAATATTTGTGAAAGCAACATAAGATTAAACATTATGTATTGCTCACATTATCATTGTTTGTTTCGTTTGTACTGTACCATGATTGGTAAACACCACATGAATGCTACACACCAACGTTATTGGATTAGTACATACATCTTCCTTCAATATACCAGCCCTGTGTTAATGTAGGGTTGGGGTAACAGCCACTAGTGCAGCTGAGGGTGGAGGTAATATTCATGAGTTTGATTACAGTAACGGTGATGCATGATATTCATGTTCATGACACATGGATAGATTAATTCAGAGGAAATATCAAAAGTGAGTCCACCCCTAAGTGAAATTGGCGATTATTTTGTGTGGCCACCATTATTTTCCTGCACTGACTTAACCCTCATGGGGATGGAGTTCCCCAGAGTTTCACAGGTTGCCACTGGAGTCCTCTTACACTCCTTCATGATGATATCATGGAGCTGGTGGATGTTAGAGACCTTGCACTCCCTGTAATGGAGTTGGAACACGCAGTCCAATATCTCCGCTGGTATACGGTACAATATCCAAGAAGCACTACAGTCTCACCATTCCCAACCTGCAATATTTGCCCACACTCAATTGGGAGTCAAATGAATACGGACTTTATTTTGTTGCCCAGAAATATATATATACACATCTCTTCCCACAGGCAATACACACATCCCCCATAGTTGGCCACACAATACACATTGAGGGACAACAGGTGGGTCACACCTCCCGGAGACTACCTGGCTACTTTGATACAATCAGACATTGCTTAGATCATCCTTCTTTGTTATGTCTGATAATGAAAACACTTTATACAATAGACTTCCTTATCCTATGATGAGTCTCTGTACTAGGATTATCTATTATGCCAAGGTCTGCAATAGTCTGGGCTAAGATTTTGCCGAGCAGAAACCAACATACATACAGTATAACAGTATGATCATATTTTAACCATAACCATAAAACAGGGTAAAACAGTGATGGGTTCCGTTACACTCCACATCTTCCATTTGAGGAGTTCCCCACAGATGCTCAATAGGGTTTAGGTCTGGTGACCTACTTGGCCAGTTCATCAACTATTGACCTTCAGCTTCTTTAGCCAGGCAGTGGTCGGCTTGGAGGTGTGTTTGTTGTCGTTAGCATGTTGTAATACTGCCCTGCGGCCTGTTCTCCTATCTGAGGGATCATGCTCTTTCTCAGTTTGTCACAGTACATGTTGGCATTCATGGGTTCCCTCAAAGAACTGTAGCTCCTCAGTGCTGGCAGCATGCATGCAGGCCCAGACCAAACATATATGCATGTGTATAGATGTTTTTGCTAATATGTTGTGTGGCTTCCCACTATATGCATTTACCTAATTATGTCAGATGCTGCCTCCCCTCTCTCTGCATCACTGTTTTGGTTCAAAATGATGGGTTCATCTCATATCAATGTTTTTGTGTTCGTTGTGACTTATCCATTTATCTCTGGCACTGGGGAGCTACAGTCCATTGAGGGAACCATGAATGAAAACATGTACTGTGACATACTGAAGCAGAACATGATCCCCTCCCTTGGGAGACTGGGCTGCAGGGCAACATAACATAACGACCCTAAACACACCGCTAAGACGACACTGCCTTGCTAAAGAAGGTAAAGGTGATGGACTGGCCAAGCTTGTCGACAGACCAAAACCATATTGAGCATCTGTGGGGCATCCTCAAACTGACGGTGGGGGAGTGCAAGGTCTCTAGCATCAACCAGCTCTGATGTATCATTAAGGAGTGGAAGAGGACTCCAGTGGCAACCTGGGAAGCTCGGGTGAACTCCCTGGCCATGAGGGTTAATGCAGTTCTGGCAAATAATGGTGGCCACACATAATTGACATTTCATGTCAATTTTGACATTTCAAATTAAGGGTGTACTCACTTTTGGTGACAATGGTTTACACATTAATGGCTGGGTATTGAGTTATTGATGGGTCCGAAAAATTACTTTACATTGTAGCAGAGTGTCATTTCTTCAGTGTTGTCACATGAAAGGATGTACTAAAATGTTAACAACAATGTGACGGGTGTACTCACTTATGTTAGATACTGTGGCCCTCATTTAATTGCAATTTGGCCAATTGAATAGGGCTTGAAATAAGCACATAACATATATTCTCTGAAAAATGGTTGAGTTAGTAAACATCTCTACCAAATCAAGGTTTTCACTAACTAAAATCTGTTTGACACAATATATGTTCTGTGCTTATTTTGAGCCCCATTCAATTGGCAAAATCGCAATTGAATGAGGCCCTGTATGTTCACTATTAGGATGTGAGCCACTTACAGAAACCTGTCTCATTTGTCTGTTTCTGCGTCAGATAGATTGTTAATACCAACCTTCCCTTATGTTTGAAATCAGTAATGCAAACACACTGTGAGAATTCTATTGACACCCCTAACTGATGGTGCAGAGCACAGATGTGGAGTCTGAAGGTCCTTTTATTGATGTTCCGGAAATGCTATGGTATCAACATTGACGAGGCAGACACAAACAACATCGCAGATAAATCATATTTAATATTTAACGAAATTAACAAGGCAAGCTTGCCACAAAGCCACAGGTTGACTAATCAACACAGGTATGCAAAGGATCATGGTGGAGGGGGGTAGGATACAAAATCCAAGTAACACAGGGAAATAGGGATATGAGAGCAGAATGCAGGCATGGAAAATTACATGGATATGGATGATCAGGGGATGTACAGTATATCAACCAACATTAGGCAATATAATAGATCTCATTATTGTTCCGACATATATATAACAGTCAATAAGGAAACACCATAATAATCCAGAATAAGGTGATATACATATGGGGAGAGCAAAATGTATGCTTGGGTGTTAAACGGACACTCTGATGCCACATCAGAAGTATAAGTGCTCAATCAGTGAATGCTATGAGCCCATAACGTCAGTTCTCACGCAACAATAAGCAGCACATAGATAACCTTGGTCAAAAAGATGGTGACCTGACCAGGACCATATCAGTCAGATGTTACTTATTGCAGAGAACTCACAACAAACAAGGCAATATCAGTGATAGTTTGTTCTCTGATTGAGCATCTATACTCACTGTTGTTGAATATGCATAACTGAAGATTAACGTAACCTCCTTAACTGTTAAGTCCCAAGCCTGGATTTACTCTTCCCCATATGCACAGGGAGGGTCACATCAGCACTGAAGAAAAGATCTTGAAGGGTTGGTGCTGCAGGCTTCACAACAGTCCAAGTAGAGGAGAGGATAGAATGTCTAAACCAATAGGTACCGGTGAATCGAGATAGACTATATGAGCATACACATGCTGTGGATATACCAGGAACATCAGCTGACAGATGTCACATCACATCTGCATTGTATAATGAAATTGTCTCGTGACACATATCGGCTATTCAGTCAAGGTCATCAGATATCAAACTGGATCCAACAAAGCAATGAAACGGACACATGCACATACATGAGGACATTGACATGGCCACGGAATGTCAGGATGTTTATCGTCATGCCTTTGTTTATCGTCATGCCTTGTTCTGACCGGGATCTGGAATACAAACACACAAATAATATATTAGTGGAAACCTTACATATGCCATATGAGCAGCCACCAACAGATGTAGGTATGTCGGCACACGTTAGGCATTGGGATCTCGTACAAGCTAACCATCTGTACGATGATAATGATGGCCCAGACTAATTTGTCCTGATGTGGGAATATTAGGATTAGTCGAATTCTCATTTATTTGTATTGTGCAAACATATTCCGTAACGCTGTACTGGGGAGAAGAACACAAAAATATACAGTATGTAATATTGACAACGCAAGAAAATGGAGGGCCCTGTTTGGAGCGTAAAGTCTGTTGATAAATGATTTGTTCACAAAGGCCCACACAAGATTAGAAAATCACCACTTCCAAGTTAAAGGTAATGGACATGGGGAAGAGTAGATAAGGAATAGCAAGGTTAATAAGTAAGTGAGAGATACATAGGAAGGAGGTTGTGTCAAGTAGAAAGATATGCATTAGTCGGAGAGGAAAGGGATCAGATGTAAAGTGCGATGCACTATTTTGTAATAAGGTATCTGCCCCATGTGGACAGATAATGTAATCTGCAGATGGGACAGTCAGGAGACACATAGTTTAACCACAGCTTGAGTAGGATTAGGTGATGGGCGAATAAAAGGAGAGAGGTGGGCATGAGAGTTGAAATGAAAATGATGCAGACAAAAAGGGGAGAAGTAAAGAAGAGTCTGAGGAAAAGGCAGGGGATGTGAGGAAGAAGACAAGAGAAAACATAGTGGAAAGGGTTAATTGGGATAGTTAGCAGAAGACTTGAGTGACTCAATAAATTAAGGGTAAACAGGGGTGGAGAGAGAGAGAGAGAGAGACACCAGTGCATCCTGTAATAGAAAGGGAAGATCACAACTATCACACATTGATACATGTTCGGACATCTACATGTGGTTCTCTACCTTGGATAGATCAAGTGGAGTATTCAACGAAGAGATCTGTTCCCCCAGGACACGTCTGCATGGTCCGATAAACATTTCGGACCGCTTCAGCAATACATAGGGGATGTCTTGGGGAAAAAGAAAGTTAGGCCTACATTAATGGAGTTATTAGTCATTTCCTCTCATGCATACATGCACATGTTTCCCGCAAATACTCACTTACAATGTAGACGCCATTGATGTAGCTGATGTTCTGTTGCTGGCAAGGTTGTTTCCCATGTCTGTGTGGGTAAACAATGTGTTGACACACGGCAACAGTTCTGTAATGGCAATATGATGAGATGAGTCACACAATCCATATGATATATTGCACAATGATTCCTAGTTAACACATCCTTGAGACTATTCCTGTTATCTGACTGAGAATGCTTTTAACCAGCATTCGCTGACAAAGAACAGGGGACATCCCCTCTTTGCATCACATGAGGTACATTTCTTATGGTTTACAGTATGCTGTTATGTTCATATATCCAGATTGCTAGGAATTGCATTGACCTCCATGGGATGTGGAATAGCATGATCAGACAATGTGAACATTACTGTTCTGGGCAGATGTTTTCAAATACGATTGTGAGGCCTATATCCATTGACATTGTGGAATACATCAGACCATCCTTTAGCTTAGCTTCTTGAGGTTGGCAGATATCAATATATATGATGTGTATGGGAATGTGCGCATACTTACCAGTAACGGATATCAGAGCAGGCTGTATTTGATCCAGTATGAATAATGCGTCACGAGACATATGTTACATCACAAAGCTATCCTCTACTGTGGACTGTTGGATATTCTGGAAGACAATGGGGAAGGAGAAAAGAGATGTATTAGTAACCATAAGCCATGTACATTTGAGTTGGTTGTAATTAGTTTCAGACTTACATGGGAAGTACTCACGAATGACGTGGGCACGTAGTTGTGACCCCTGAACGTTATCCCCACCATCGGGAGGTACTGGACGCTCCGCCGGTTCAAGCGGAGCATCATCAATGTTCCCCAGACAGTTTGCCTGTACTGCTATATTGTGCAGAATACAGCAGGCCATGATGATGTGACAAACCTTCCCTGGTGTATACTGTAGCGCCCCGCCAGTGGAATGTAAACATCTGAAGCGCATCTTCAGGAGTCCAAAGGTGCGCTCTATTACATTCCGGGTTCTGGCATGGGCCGCATTGTACCTCTCCTCCCCCTCTGTGCGTGGATTGTTCACAGGGGTCAACAACCACGGCAAACACCTATATCCTGCATCACCTGAAGGAAACAAAAATGGGAGATGTAGATATGAATGGGAGTTTGTGCTGCTCGTTAAAGCATCTGTAAATATATGCAATGATTAATGTGACGTTAGTTTAGGGATCTCTGGCTTGGAACTTCATACTCCTATGACCACGTCACATCGGGTTAGGCACAGCAACAAGCTACGATGCAATGGCTCAGTCGGCACACCTTCTTTATGGCGCAACAATGGAATAACATTACAGTGGAACATTATGTATATTTTAGGGGATACTTTATGGGTACTCACCCAGTAGCCACCCAGGTGGAGCTTCTCCAGACTCAAAATAAAGAGGGGTGGATGACTCACGCAGGATATGGGCATCATGAGTACTTCCCGGGAAGCCGGAAACCACATTTTGTATGCGCATGCCTGCATCACAAACAGCCTGTACATTGATGGAATGATAGTGTTTGCGATTTCGGAACATGGCTTCTTGCTCTCTAGGAGGTATCAACGCTACATGTGTACAATCTATAGCACCGAGCACATTGGGGATACCTCCCATTCGAAAGAAATCTGCTTTCACCTTCAAGATCTCTTCCCCAGTGTGGGGAAAACTGATGTATCTGGCAGCTTTCGGAACGATAGCATGGAGGAATGTGCTCAGGCACCTTGAAAGGCTTGCTTGAGACATTCCTCCTACTATGCTAGCAGTGTTCTGAAAACTACCAGATGATAGGATGTGTATGGCGGCTAACATCCGTGTCATGCCTGGGATGGCTCTATTGGTCCGTGAGGAAGGCTCCATGTCCTCCCTCAGGACCGCATAGAGCTCCTCCAGGCTGGCACGGGTTAGCCTAAAACGCTCATACACTTCCACATCAGTTAACCCCTCTAATGTGACTCTGTCCCTGTACACCCTGGGTGCACGAAGCCTCCTGGCCGGCTCCTGGGCCTGCTCACCCCCCTGTGGGTCTGGCTGTGCAGGAGCCCCCACTTCATGTGCCACACCCTCTAGGGGTCTCTCATCTGGCACCCCCATCAGCTGATCACCCACATCAAGGTCCTCCTCCCTGTCTGCAGGTGCCCTCATATCCCCCTGTCCCTGTGCCACTGGAGCTCTCTCCCCTAACTGACCCCCCACCATGACCCTAGGCATGTCCTGTGATGAGCCACTTGCCTGGCTTGGTTCCGGACCACCATGGATTGCATCAGCACGCTCACCCACATTCACTCCCAGCCGCCCCTCTCTGTCACGCCTCAGCCACTCCACAGTCGCACGCCTGACATCCCGGTTTCCACTCTGCAACATTCGAAACAAATATCCATTCATACGACGCTGCGCTCTCCTCACATACCTATACGCTGTACTCATGTTGCTGCTATCCATGATGGTTCAGACTTGCTAATTCATGGATGATGGTGTGGTTATATAGCTTGCTAATTACCCCAGCTGTGATTATCCGGGTTGATTTCACAAATGGAAAAGCTCACTGGTGTATCTAAGCTTCATCATGTTATGAAGTTCCCTGATTATGGATTGGTTGAGCCATTTTAATTAGTAACCCCTAATATTCTGGCCCACATTTGATTTTGGGCCCATACTCCATGATCTATGTAATGTGGCGTGAAAATATATACAATATTTGTGTTCAAAAATCTAGATGTGATAAAAGAGATGTAAATCAGATAATGTTGATATGTTTAGGGGACACATTCTATTCTTTCTGAGTGCTAAAGGGTTAATTTGGCTGCCATTTTGAGGATGTACATGACACCACAAAAATCTCTTTTATTAACATATTTGATCATTGTGGATTGTTTTTACAGTAATTCGAATGCCTTTTATTGCTTCCTTTACACTTTTAGGGCCCTTTCAGCCCTGTTTCATTACAATGCCGTAAGTGCATCGTGTGGACTTCAACGGATGCGGCCGTAACTTAAATCTAGCCAGGCGTGAATCGCGGCCTTCCGAATGTAGGAAGGCCGTGACGTTTAGGCGCGCACGCAAGCTGGAAGGGGGACGGACTAGCCGCGCCCGGCACGAACTATCCAATAGCGGAATCACGCATCGCGCCACAGGTCGCACAGCCAATCACTTACGGGATAGAGCATTTGATTGACAGTGGGAGTGAATAAATAGGAATGACACGCACCCACGCCTCGACTGTGTTGTGATTTCGGACGAAGTAGCACGCGGTTCCAGGAGCTAGGTGGTTGAGAGTAGGTAAGTTGCTTTATTATCAAGCCGCGGTTTAAGTTCTTTTTACGGGAATCCGTTACTACATTTACGGATGCCGATGTAAAGAAGTACAATTGTGTTTTTGGCTTGTTTATAGGTGTTTGGAGGTAGTTTGGAGAGTTTGGGAGTTTATATCCGGCCCATAGGAGTTTGGAGGGAGGTAAGTTGCATTGTACATGCTTTTCATCCTATAAAGCTGTCTTTTATTTGTATGTTTTGCCAATTTCTATATTTACTGAATACACTGGTGAGAGGTACAATTGTGTTTTTTGCTTCTTTATAGGTGTTTGGAGTATTTTTGGTTGTGTGGGAGTTTGGATCCGGCCCATAGGAGTTTGGAGGGAGGTAAGTTGCATTGTACATGCTTTTCATCCTATCAAGCTGTCTTTTATTTGTATGTTTTGCCAATTTCTATATTTACTGAATGCACTGGCGAGAAGTACAATTGTGTTTTTTTTGCTGTTGGCCTATAGGTTTGGCGAGTTTGTTTTTGTGGGGAGAGGAGTTTTGTGGAGGGAGGTAAGTTATTTATATTTTTCTGTTTAATATTAGATCTGTCTCTCTCTCTCAAAATCTCTCTCTATCTCTCTCTCTCTCTATATATATATATATATAGAGAGAGAGAGAGATTGATTATGAGTTTGATTATGAGTTTGATTCTGAGTTTGATTCTGAGTTTGATTATGAGTTTGATTCTGAGTTTGAGATTGAGTGTGATTGAGTTTGATTTTGAGTTTGATTTTGAGTTTGATTTTGAGATTGAGTTTGAGATTGAGTTTGAGATTGAGATTGAGATTGAGTTTGAGATTGAGTTTGAGATTGAGTTTGAGTTTGATTTTGAGTTTGATTTTGAGATTGAGTTTGAGATTGAGTTTGAGATTGAGTTTGAGATTGAGTTTGAGATTGAGATTGAGTTTGAGATTGAGTTTGAGATTGAGATTGAGATTGAGTTTGAGATTGAGTTTGAGATTGAGATTGAGATTGAGTTTGAGATTGAGTTTGAGTTTGATTTTGAGTTTGATTTTGAGATTGAGTTTGAGTTTGAGATTGAGTTTGATTTTGAGTTTGAGATTGAGTTTGAGATTGAGATTGAGATTGAGTTTGAGATTGAGTTTGAGATTGAGATTGAGATTGAGTTTGAGATTGAGTTTGAGTTTGATTTTGAGTTTGAGATTGAGTTTGAGATTGAGTTTGAGATTGAGTTTGAGATTGAGATTGAGTTTGAGATTGAGTTTGAGATTGAGATTGAGATTGAGTTTGAGATTGAGTTTGAGATTGAGATTGAGTTTGAGATTGAGATTGAGATTGAGATTGAGTTTGAGATTGAGTTTGAGATTGAGTTTGAGTTTGATTTTGAGTTTGATTTTGAGATTGAGTTTGAGATTGAGTTTGAGATTGAGTTTGAGATTGAGTTTGAGATTGAGTTTGAGATTGAGTTTGAGTTTGAGATTGAGTTTGAGTTTGAGATTGAGTTTGAGATTGAGTTTGAGATTGAGATTGAGTTTGAGATTGAGTTTGAGATTGAGTTTGAGATTGAGTTTGAGTTTGAGTTTGAGATTGAGTTTGAGTTTGATTTTGAGTTTGATTTTGAGATTGAGTTTGATTTTGAGTTTGAGATTGCGTTTGAGTTTGAGATTGAGATTGAGTTTGAGATTGAGTTTGAGTTTGAGATTGAGTTTGAGATTGAGTTTGAGATTGAGATTGAGTTTGAGATTGAGTTTGAGATTGAGTTTGAGATTGAGTTTGAGTTTGAGTTTGAGTTTGAGTTTGATTTTGAGTTTGATTTTGAGATTGAGTTTGAGTTTGAGATTGAGTTTGATTTTGAGTTTGAGATTGAGTTTGAGATTGAGTTTGAGATTGAGTTTGAGATTGAGATTGAGTTTGAGATTGAGTTTGAGATTGAGATTGAGATTGAGTTTGAGATTGAGTTTGAGATTGAGATTGAGTTTGAGATTGAGATTGAGATTGAGATTGAGATTGAGTTTGAGATTGAGTTTGAGATTGAGTTTGAGATTGAGTTTGAGATTGAGTTTGAGATTGAGATTGAGTTTGAGATTGAGTTTGAGATTGAGTTTGAGATTGAGTTTGAGATTGAGTTTGAGATTGAGATTGAGATTGAGATTGAGATTGAGTTTGAGATTGAGATTGAGATTGAGATTGAGTTTGAGATTGAGTTTGAGATTGAGTTTGAGTTTGAGATTGAGTTTGAGATTGAGTTTGAGATTGAGTTGTAGATTGAGTTGTAGATTGAGTTTGAGTGAGATTTCTACACATATTTGCAATACACATAGGTGTTCCAAACTGCTTCTTCAATGGGGCTTGACAATAACTTTTTTTTAGCCTAGAACAGCAGGACCATGTAGTTCCTACTACCTCTGGTACAGAGGATGGCTTCAGGATAGGTACCATGCCCATGAATATGTGCAGAATATAATGCAGATAGGATATTAGTGGCCTCAGACATGGTCCACTCCCCACACATGATAGAAGCACACAGTAAATAGCCGCATACCTTGTATATATGCAAACTGTAACTGACCCTTCCACATTGTTTATGAAAGTATTGATCTAGCGTGTTTCATCAGCGCCTCTCAGGTCCAGAGTGAGAGGTGCTGTACACCCCTCCCACTGCTGTCACAGGCTCTTTCCACTTAAGGTTGATTACTGCAGTTAGTTCCAACATTGATATCCAAGCAGAAATAGTGTTATAGGCGATCAGAATGGGGGACGAGCGTGGAGCAGGCAAACCCACTAAAACATTTCTTTCTTTCTCTTTCTTTTCAGGTGGTGATGGAGGGAGAGGAGCAGAGGGTGGAGGAGTGGCAGGGAGTCCCGGGGCGTGGAGGTGGGGAAGAGGAAGGGAGGAGTGAGGAGGAGGTACTAGTGGAGGAGGGGGAGGTAGTGGAGGAGGAGGTAGTGGAGGAGGAGGTAGTGGAGGAGGAGGTAGTGGAGGAGGGAGGAGAGGAGGAGGAAGGAGGAGGAAGGAGGGAGGAGAGGAGGAGGGAGGAGAGGAGGAGAAGGAGGGAGGAGAGGAGGAGAAGGAGGGAGGAGAGGAGAGGAGGGAGAAGGGAGGAGAGTAGAGGAAGGAGGGAGGAGAGGAGAGGAGGAGGGAGAAGGGAGGAGAGGAGAGGAGGGAGAGAGGAGAGTAGAGGAAGGAGGGAGGAGAGGAGAGGAGGAGGAGGGAGAGAGGAGAGTAGAGGAAGGAGGGAGGAGAGGAGAGGAGGAGGAGGGAGAGAGGAGAGTAGAGGAAGGAGGGAGGAGAGGAGAGGAGGAGGAGGGAGAGAGGAGAGGAGAGGAGGGAGGGAGGAGAGGAGAGGAGGAGGAGGAAGGAGGAGGAGGAGGGAGAGTGGAGAGGGTCCTCATCCCCAGGCAGAAGAGCAAGAGGCTGTCGGCAGGTCCAGGGCCCACAATTATAGCCGGGAGGAAAACAGGGTCCTCCTGGAGGCCATCCGTGCCCGCCCCGTCATCACCTCGGGGGGTAGGGAAGTAAAGGCTGGGCCCCGTGCTACTGCTTGGCAGCAGGTGGTGGATCTGGTCAACGGTGTGGCGGGCCGTGGACGGTGTCTGCGGTCCATTAAGCACCGGTTTGACGACATCAGGGCCGCGGTGAGGAGGAAGATGGTGCAGGAGGCCGAGGGGCGGAGGGTCAAGTACCTTGCCCATGAAGGGATTGCAAGGGCCATGCTTGCCCCCTCCGACGCAGCTGGAGCATCAGGCCCGGTGGAGCAGCAGGACCCAGCCTCCATGGCAGGTGAATATGACATACAGCAACATGCCACCACATGTGCATCACACACACTACACATGGCCATGACAATGACATGTCAGCTCCATGAAATAACAAGGGATAGATGGATGCATCGTTAAATTCATGAAGCTGACAAATCACTGTCATTCATGGTCACCACAACAGTAATCAAGCAATAGAGCAGGTGTGTCCAAACGCGGTCCTGGTGGGCCACACACATGGCTGGATTTGATAACCCTGCTGCGCACAGGTGAGTCAATCGCTTCTTCATTCATCCTGATTGACTCACCAGTGCACAGAAAGGATATCTTCCAATCTGGGAAAGAGTTTGGACACCCCTGTAATACAGAGTCCATGTATTGGTGTGCCCGTTCAGCCTACGCAGTTACAGACAGCAGCCGTAATACAGATAGAGTTGTGAGCCGAGAACCATCCAGAACAGAAACCTAAGAATAGATAACAGCTAGTATAAGATAGCTAATCAGAGTAGCAAAGAGGAGAATCATCCATATTCAAGGCTAGATGTCAGATAATTAGAAATGAACACCTATCAATGAGCTAATCAACATACTAATGACATGTACCTTTCTTCTCTATCTCTCAGCATCCAGGAGGAGCTCTGGGTCCTGTGACCATAGCGAGGAGGCGGGGCCATCAGCCCCGTACCAGGATCCTCCAGCACAGGGGGAGGAGGAAAGGAGATCAGAGGGCTCGGAGTCAGAGGATGGGCTGGTCATTGACCTTGCGGGGTCACCTGCCCCAAGCCCTGGGCCTATGCCCATCCTCGAAAGGCTTGCTCTGGGGCCCTCATCCCCCCAAGGGACAGCACCTCCTTCCCCACAAAGTGTGCTGGCCTGGTCACCACCGGGCACATTCTCCCCACCGGCTCCAGCTGTGGACCTCCCCGCATCACCTCACCACGCCCACCCAGCGGTGTCGTCGCCGCAGAGCCAGGCTGTGCAGGTGGAGACACTGGCCGTCCTGAAGGAGCTGCTGGCCAGCAGCCAGAGGATTGAGGCCAACCAGCTCCGGATGGATGCCAGCATCTCTGCCCTAAGGTCACAGATGACCCACAGCCTGGCCAGGCTGTCCAGGGAGGTGAGGAGGCACCACATGACATCGGAGCACCTTCAGGTCAGGCTGCTCAGACATGCCATGGTCCCCAGCCCAGCATCAACGGGGATCTCACAATCCCCCAGCCAAGAGCAGCCTGGCCCCTCCTCTCCTCCCATGTGTCCGCCACCGCCCAGACCACCGCTGCCTGGCACCGCCCGCCCCCCCCGCCCTCCCCCCCCACCATCACCACCAGAGGGGAGACGGAGGATGGGCACAGGTGATGTGGGTCCTGGGCCCAAGCAGAGGAGGACATAGGGTCTCATTCAATTGCAATGTGGCCGATTGCTAAGGGATCAATTTGAGCACAGAGCATATTTTCTACAGATGTTTGTAGTTAGTGAACTTCTCTCCAAAAGCAAGGTCTTCACTAACTACAA
The DNA here is from genome assembly GCA_027410445.1 of Discoglossus pictus. Lineage (NCBI taxonomy): Eukaryota > Metazoa > Chordata > Amphibia > Anura > Alytidae > Discoglossus > Discoglossus pictus. The sequence continues at coordinate 450,197,418 of CM050163.1, forward strand.
ACGTCTGTAAATAAATATATGCTCTGTGCTTATATAGAGCCCTTTTCAATCGGCCATATCGCAATTGAATGACGCCCATAGGGTCTGCAGACATGTTTTCGCCTTCTCAACAGCACTCCTCAGTGACCATCAATTGGTCACAGGTTAAACACAACACAAAGGGCCTCATTAAAATGTGATTTGGGCAATTGAATAGGGCTCTATATAAGCACATAGCATATTGGTTTTACAGAAGTTTTTAGTTAGTGAAGACCTGGCTCTTGCATAGAAGTTCCCTAACTAAAAACTTGCTTTCAAAAAGATGCTGTGTGCTTATATAGAGCCCTATTCAATTTGTTACATAGCAATTTAATGAGGCTGTTAATTAGTAGTGTGACCAATACATTGTCACTAAGGAGTGCTGTTGAGAAGAGATGCTGCAGGCCCTATGATGTTTTCAGGCCTTATTTTTTAGGTTTTGTCTTTTTTTTTAATTTTTTAATTTTAGGTCCATGAAGGCATCTCCTACATCTGCAAGCATTGTGGAGGAATTATGAGGTGGAGGGTTTTCCCAGTGCCTCTCAGGTAGACATGCCTTCAATGGCAGCCCCCTTAACATGTAGCTCCCACAATCTTAAAGCTATCATATAGCCACATATCTCCAACATGATTGTTGGTAGCTTAAATGTAGACTAATACCGCTATGGCGGTGGACTTGCAAAGTCTCACAATGGCATGTTAATAACAGCCAGCATTAATATATGCACTAGTGACGCATGTGATCCTGACCTCAATAGCAGTCTGAGAACAGATCTTTGGGTCTGATGTAAGAAACAGTGAATCTGGCTGCTGACCTTTGTGTCCTCTCCATAATAATGGCTATTTGCCCATATTTCTGATTATCCACAGACCTAGCTAATGGTTAGTAAAGCTTGCAGATGGGAATCAGGTGAGTTGGTATATTGGTACAGTATTTATAACTGTACTGTACATACATCGTGATTCTAAATTGTTTTGGATCCTCCTCCGCATTTTTTGATTTGAACACTTCTTTCAGATCTTTGTTTGTTCAACACACTGTATGTGTGAAACTGGATTGGATTACACAGTCCAAAGGTTGAATCATCTGTTTAAATGAGCAGATCTAGTTACAAGTTGTATGTGCTATGCACATAAATGGTTTCTTCAGTTAAATGAAGAGATTTCTGGTTCCGGTTGCAGCATGTGACCCTGGTAGGTGCTATGCATCATGCTTATTCTAGACTATTAGATTGACACCTGTAGGTTTCCCCTTTTTTCCAGCCTCTTGCTCTTCAAGGACCCGCCCACACCACACCCATGATATTAATGCAGTTTTGACCACTGCTGATTGTGGTCTGTGTATCAAATAAAGCTTTGTTATACTGTTATGTGAATGCACAATCTTGACCACTGCTGATTGTGGTCTGTGTATCAAATAAAGCTTTGTTATACGGTTATGTGAATGCACAATCTTGACCACTGCTGATTGTGGTCTGTGTAAAAAATAAAGCTTTGTTAGACCTTTCTGACTGCGTCCATGTGTTATGAATATGTTTGGTTCAGGGAAATCCACATGCATTACATTAGTGTCACATTCCTCTAAATGTAAACTGATGAGCCATAGTTAACATGCAATAGATCAATACATCTAAAACTGTTGAGGAGTCAGAATAGCTTGAGATATCATCTGATCCCAAATATCATATCTACTACTAATATAGGGTTAATACCCATGACAAGTCTGATGAGCGATACTGTGGAGTAGGAACATTCCCCTGAGGGCCTACAATGAATAGGACAGGTGACACTGGAGTGCTTTTCCAGTTCCTTCTCTAGTTGATTGGGATTAGTCTGACCTCTCTGATAAGACGTACCCCCCTACACTGGCCCGATGTAGGCTAGCTCACAGCTTCATTGAAGTACACAAACCCCTTCACCCACATCACTTAGCATATGTGTGAATACAGTTAGTTGCCCAATAATGAACATGCATTGGCTAAATATCCTTTGGTTATCATATGTTGTAATGGTCATGCACATGCCAATCTGACAAACCATGCTGCAACATGCATAATATGATTAAAGCCACACTACCCAATTCAATATCAAGAGTAAAACATGAGTCAGGTCATATGAACCCTTTGCCACGCACATGAGCTCTATTGGGATCCCTTAAATCTCTATCTAATTGCATATACATCTAGCTCATCACATCTACATTAGAGAATACAAATAGTGGCCAAATCAGACCGCCACTTGGCATATATCAAGTACCAGGGGAATATTTCATTATATGTGGTTAAGTTCTTCAGTTGTGTCCGACTCTCCGTGACCCTATGGACTGCAGCACATTCAGCTAGGTCTCTGCCTTTGCTGTTCTCCAAAGTTTGAAGGCCAAAGAGATTGGAGTGGGTTGTCAGTTCCTTCTCAAGTGGATTGGACCTTGTCTGATCTCTCTGCTATGACCTGCCCACCTACAGTAGCTCCCAGCTTCATTCAGGTACACAAGCCCCTTCACACTACTTAGCAATGCTGAAGGGGACCAGGGTAACATGCACCACACATATCTACTCTGACCCATCAGGAAGGGCCGCAAGCTCTGGGATCGACAGCAAACTCACCGCCATCAGGCATAATCTCTGCTACGCCCATCCTGGTGGGAGCCATGTGCCAGGTGTCTAGTTATTCCCATTTGGTGAACCTCGAAACTGTTCTGCTATTTATCACTTTACATGGGTGAGGGTTGCTAAGTGGTGGTGGTGGTGGTGAAGCAGCTTGTGTACCTGAATAAAGCTGTGAGCTACTGTAGGTGGGCAGGTCATAGCAGAGAGATCAGACAAATCCCAATCCACTAGAGGAGGAACTGACAACCCACTCCAATCTCTTTGGCCTTCAAACTTTTGAGAACAGCACAGGCAGAGACCTAGCTGAATGTGCTGCAGTCCATAGGGTCACTGAGAGTCAGACACAACTGAAGAACTTAAGCACATATAATGAAATATTCCCCTGGTACTTGATATATGACAAGTGGCGGTCTGATTTGGCCACTATTTGTATTCTCTAATGTAGATGTGATGAGCGAGATGTGTATTCTATCGTTGATCAACCATATAGCGTGCATCGAATGTGCGCTGTCATCTACGCACCGACACATGCGCGCATCATCAACAGCAGGCCCGAGAGGAGGCTAGCGGATCTAATGATTAGGATTAGGCAGTGGGGTGTAAGGATTAGGATTAGGCTGTGGCTACAAGGGTTAGAAGGGTTTATGGCATTAGGTCATATCACTTGCGCCCTTTCATCGACGGCCAACAGTCCAAAATATTAGAACTGCGCAATGATGTGGGACCACTCATGTCAGCTGCATGTTGTCAAAACACATTTGCTGTGCGCGCCAATATTGGGGTGACATATTCTATTATGGGGCTGTTTTAGAGGCTACAATGGAACCTATATGTGTGCTGACCAATCAAACATATGAGGAATATTAAACTAATTTGAAGTCTTGTTAATTTGTAGGCTGTAATGCTTGGGCCTCCATTTTAGGGTTACAGCAGTTACATGCAGACTGCAAAAACCGTAACAAAATGGATACCTTTAACCTCCAAGCACGTACGGCCTTTAAAAACGAGCTGCGGGCTTGGAGGACAGCCCGCACGGGCTTGAATACGGAGCTACGGGCTTGGTCAGTGAAGTCCGTGGGACTTGTACGGATTTTAAAATCAAAGTACAATTTGGCGATGTGCAAGCTTGAGAATGTTTGGCTAGTAATCCTCATGCCCCCCCATTATGTTCCCCATCATTTACAGTGCTTTGCAGTGCTGGATTGAATATATATTGGCTATTACAATGCTTGGTTTGCGGCCCTCCATCTCCAAACCCGTACGGGTTTGAACAAGGACCAGCCCGCGGAACTACGGGACGTAAAGTAATCCGTGAATAATATATCTGATTTGGGCTGATGTGCAAGCTTGAGAGGGTGTTGCTATTAATCCTCGTGTCCCCCATTATGATGCCTAGCATTTACGGAGCTTTACAGTGCATTCTCGATTTTATATTTGCATTTTCAGTTTTCGGACTTTGCGGCCGGAAAACAAGATTTACGGGCGCTGTGAAAAAGCTTCCGGCCGTTTGCATGATATGCGGCCGGCCGGAAGAGGATATCCTTGCGGCGCCGTATAATTGAATTGCAAGGTAAAAGTAGCTCTACACGGGGCCGTAAGACGGCCGCAAGGAATCGCAGCTTTGCGGCCGTTTTACGGCCGATAATTGAATGAGGCCCCTAGTAAGTCCCGCGTTCCTCAACTGCTTGCAGCCTAAGTCCTGCAGGCTTCAATGCTTTAATAAGTCCATTAACAGGTCATAGTTCTAACAAATTAAATTGGAGCCTGCTATTTTCTGATTTCTGGACTGTATATATTGATAACAGCAAAACTCCCCAAAAATCCTCCAAAATTAGATTATGTAACTGGACTTTTACAAAGGGACAGAAATTCAGAATTTCATCTCTACTTGAACACTTAACGCATGTAATGTTGTCAACTATCTGTTTGTACCAATCCCCAAAAGACATTGGGTCTCATTCTATTAACGGCCGTAGGAGATGCGGGGCCGCAAGGACCGGCCGCAACCTATTCTATTCCCTTCCGGACGGGGATTCCGGCAGGCTTGCGGCCTGTGCCTTGCTATCCCTTGCGGCCGCTCGCGTCGGAGGAAAGCCTTTGATCTTAAACGGCCGCAAGAGTTTCGGCCGCAAGCAAATCCCGGTTGCTATTCAATTGCTCCGGGAAACCTCTCTGCAAGGCTAAAACCGAGCCGCAGCTTACTTGCAGAAAAAAGGTCCCGCAGGCACACAATTAAGCACATTTTAAAGCCATAATAAAGCCATCCTGCACTCTTATGAGACTATAAAGTGATTGTAGGTGTTAGCATTAATAGCACAACATCCCCCTACACTCAAATCCGTAAATATATATTTTTTTAATTTATGTCACATATCCATGGAAAAAGTGCAGAGGGCTTGGAGCACCTCAGACCCGCCCACGCTGCGGCCGGAAAATAAACAGTTAATGTAATCTCGGATTTGGCCTGATGTGCAAGCTTGAGAGGGAGTTGCTATTAATCCTCATGTCCCCCATTATGATCCCTAGCATTTACAGAGTTTTACAGTGCCGTCTTGAATTTATTTTTGCGTTTAAAGATTTCTGAGCTTACGGCCGGTTGCAAGATATACGGCCGGCAAGGAACCCCCGCAAGGAATCGCAGCCTTGCGAACGTTTTAAGGCCGATAATAGAATGAGGCCCATTATATGGGATTGGAGTATCTGAAAATGGAGAATTAGCTTGATTGCGCAACAATGAGAGAAAAAAACATCCAAGGATCAAGAAAGCTTTGCCAGTGCTATTTTCTCAAGCTAATGTTATATATTTTGGCAAATTTATATTTTAAACTGCAGAAAAAAAGGTTAATGATATTATGCAGAATATTAAAATATTAAAAAAGATGTATGCAGAGAGAGAGAGAGATAAATAAAGTGACCAAAATTCCAAATTATCTTCTTTGCTAGATAACCAGGAAAAGCACATCTATAAATCACAGGGGTTCTTGGGAGCATTGTAGATGTTCACAAGTCTGCTCAAAGGTTTATAAAGTCTATTCTATAGACCTACTGGAATTGGAAAGTTACACAGTTTGCAGCTTTTTTGGACCTAGGTGATACAGAGAGATATTGTACTGATGGCCACCTGTAATAGACCATAATATGCGTTTTAACGATTGGAAATGCAAATGTGTTCAAATATCTCATCGATTACACTGTGTCTGAAGTGACAAATGAACCTTCATACTAATATTCTAAGAAGTAGGGAATCTGCTATAAATAACTTCCCTTTCTCTATCAAGGCAAGTCACCTGATATCTGGGGGTATAGGCACTATTTCTATTGAAAATGTCTACAATTGTTACTGTTTCTGTTACTGGTATTGAGTCAGAGTGCTGTTACTGTCTTTGTTGGACATCCTGTGAAACAGCTGCATGTTTAACAAAAACAAACATGAAGTGGCCTTTATCTATTGCTGAAATTAATTTTCTGTGATAAACATTTTTTTGAAAGGTTGAAAGTCAAAATGTATCTATGCCCAGTTTAATGAATGTACTAATGTATTATGTCAGCAGTAATATTAAAATCATGGAAGTAATGGAGACTAAGATTGTTTACTGACCAAAGTAGAAATTATTTGCTGTTGATGGACACCATATACCATATATATTGATCGGTATACATTTTTGAATATCTATACTTCCAGCTATGGACAGAGACATTGTTATGAAGCTTTGACCTAGAAAATACATCTGCGGGACCAGACCTGAAATTATAGAAATACATTTTTTTAATATCCTCAGTAGAAGTTAAATTTAAACCTCATGTTTGGTACCTGCACCATTTCACACAGCCCAAATGTTTGTTTTTTTTGCTGTTTTTTAAGTGACACATACAGCACAACATTTTTTTCAGGTGCATAACTGTAAGGATCTGTTGGAGAAATAATACAAATATCCTAAATTTTTAGTGTATATATATATATATATATATATATATATATATATATATATATATATATATATACAATTAGCACTCTTTCCAGTTAGTGTGCTAGGAAATAAGCATCAAACCAGTATTTTCCAATTGCAAGATAATATGTCTAAATTAGTTAACTACATCTGACCTATGACTTGGCTATTTCATTTAGAGACTGGTACACAAGTTTAGTCATAACATTAATATGTTTTTTTGCCATATTCAAAGGCATTGCCCAAGGATGATCATATTGTCATTTCTGACAATATGATGTGCGCATCTAGGGGCGTGTACTAACTGTGTGATCTGCACATGCAGAGAGATTTTTCCCTAACAGATCCCCGGTCCCCTATAGAAAAGTTACCAGCTTCAATGCTTCTCCTGTCCCTTCCTGCAACTTTCTTAAGTCGTACTGCATGTGCATATACCTCACACAAGACACAGCATCCTAATTGATGATCTGACAACCAACAAGCTGCTGGACTATTTAAGCCTGCAGCTGCATCTTTCCTTGGCCTTATATTCTAGTATGGTGAGGTTTATTGATACTGATCCTCAATAGCATGGTACTTTCGCTATGAAGAGCAGACAGGTCAGGCAAGCAAAGTTCAGTGCTGTCTGAGTTCATACATATTCTAGTAAAAAGCACAAGTTAATGTGTAGCAAAATCCATCGATGAGTAAAAAAGGAAAGTGTTCACACAGGTGTACTAAGGAGAAATCATATACAGGCTGACTGGCTCATATTTGGCAGGTGATTGGAGCAGACTGGCACAGTGGTAGATAGGAACAGACAGCTGGATCACTGATTTAGAGAAAACAGCACTGGCTCACCATGCTAGTGTGAGCACTCAGGAACACTAATATAAAGCACAGGAGAGATGGACGTGCAAGCTTAAGTAGTGCTGATCATGGAGCTTAAAAAAGTTCTGATCATGGAATTAGGAGGTTGTGCCATTAAATTTTGTGGGAGGCTCTAGGACTCTGAGAAACTGGAGGAGGAAGTCCACAGCATCATGGGAGCCAGGAGATCCTTACAATAATAAAGACAGTGCAAACCTCAAACTTTAAAAGATCTATGGCATCACAGAAGCTATTCAAGGCTCCTCCTGGCACAGGACATTACACAAACCTTTATGCTTACATTTAGAAGAGGACAATCTTCCTACCTATTTCCAATATGGAACTTTATTTAATTTCCAATTACCCAAAATCTTATATGTCATGCCTTCTCCATGAAGTTTTAGCTATATTTTCAACATTTATTAATTGTAAAAGTTGATAAACCAGAGAGAAACGTTTATTTATTTCCACTAAGTGTGTATACAACACCAAATTGTCACTAATGTGCACAAATATACAGTGAAACAAATACAATGTTTATGTTAGGATTTTCATCTGTAATATAGCAACTCTGCCAAACCCAGGCAAATTAACTAATAAATCACTTTCCCTTTATTATATCATATAAATTCTTAGAAACGTGTACAATTAGAAATATCAGAATATTTTTCCATGACCTTTTGTAAACATTCCAAAGTTGTTGTTTTTTAATTCTGTTAGAAATATCATAGCATTGTCCACAAATAATGAGATTTTATGTTTGCTATGACAAATCTTGATTACTTTTATCTTATTCTGCTTTCTAGTCATTGCAGCCAATGGATCGATTACCTGGGTTAACATCAGGGGTGACAAAGGGCTAGCTTGTTAAGTCCCATTGAACAGAATAAAAAAAAGATGAATTGAATCAAACCTGAGATACTTGCTCTGGGCATGCTACTGGTAGTACAGAACTTTGAAATATAAATAATTCTAATATTACTAGTGACTTGCCCGTCCTCAGCGCTCATTGCAAGCCCAGTAATGATCGGCTTTGCCGTGCTTTGCAGGCCTCAACCAACCTGCAACTTCCGTGCCCCGCAATGAGCACCTCGAGCCTCATGATGAGCCTTGTGATGAGCAGGCCTCGTGATGAGCGCCGAAGGCAGGCTTTGGCCAACCCACAACTTTCGGGCCTTGAAATGATCGCCTTCAGCACTCATTGCGAGCCCTGCAATGATCATCTTTAGCGCTCATTGCGAGCTCCGCAATGAGTGCCTTTTGACGCTCATTGTGAGCCTCTCCCCACTCACTTCCTGCCGTGTCTCTTTGCCCCTTCTCCCTCCCCTGTGTCTCTTTCCCCCCTCTCACACCTGTGTCTCTTCCCCCCGCACTCCTTCCCCTGTGTCTCTTTCCACCCCCCTCTCCCTCCCCTATGTATTTCTCCCCCTTCTCCCTCCTCTGTGCTCCAGTTTGCATTTACGGGTTTGAAAGCATTTGCGGGCTTGGGACGTTGATCATTTTCCAGAAGCATAGTTACATAGTTACATAGGACCTCATTCTATTATCGGACGTAAAACGGCCGCAAGGCTGCGATACCTTGCGGGGGTTCCGTTATCTTGGAATTCAATTATACGGCCCCGCAAGGATCTCTTCTTACGGCCGGCCGTATATCTTGCAACCGGCCGTAAGCTCTGAAAACTTAAAACGCAAAAATAAATTCAAGACGGCACTGTACAGCTCTGTAAATGCTAGGGATCATATTGGGGGACATGAGGATTAATAGCAACCCCCTCTCAAGCTTGCACATCAGCCCAAATCCAAGTTTACATTAACTGTTTATTTTCCGGCCGCAGCGTGGGCGGGTCTGAGGTGCTCCAAGCACTCTGGACTTTTTACATGGATATGTGACATAAATTAAAAAATATTTTTTTTACGGATTTGAGTGTAGGGGAATGTTGTGCTATTTTTGCTAACACCTACAATCACTTTATAGTCTCCTCAGAGTGCAGGATGGCTTTATTTCGGCTTTATAATGTGCTTAATTGGTGCTAGCGGGACCTTTTTCCTGCAAGTAAGCTGCGGCTCGCTTTTAGCCTTGTAGAGAGGGTTCGCGGAGCAATAGAATAGCAACTGGACTTTTCTTGTGGCCGAAACTCTTGCGGCCGTTTAAGATCAAAGGCTTTCCTCCGTCGCGAGCGGCCGCAAGGGATAGCAAGGCACCGGCCGCAAGCCTGCCGGAGACCCCGGCCGGAAGGGAATAGAATAGCCGAATAGCTTGCGGCCGGTCCTTGCGGCCCTGCATCTCCTACGGCCGTTAATAGAATGAGGCCCATAGTAATTAAGGTTGAAAAAAGATTTTCAGTCCATCAAGTTCAACCTGTTAAGATCTCCTCTGATCTGCAATGTGTTTCCGATTTACGGCCTTGAAAAAAAGATTTATGGTCGCCATTTTTTCCTTGCTTAGCCGTATTCAGACCTCCCAAAAACGCCAATCAAATATCAAATTAGCTTGCAACCTCACTTACAGGCTCACTGCCTCTCTCCCTGTGCTTTGTGTGAGGTTGTAAGGTATTTTTTTAATTAATTGGCGTCTTCTGGTGGTCTTCCGATGGCTTCCGAGTTACGGGCTTGAAAAAAATGGCAGCCGTTAAAGCTGTACATTTTTTGAAGCCTGTAACTCGTAAGCCGTTTGGAGCCTCTCTCCCCCACAAGCCAGTCAAAAAAGGGGCTTGCGATCAGCGCCAAAGGCACTCATTGCAGCCCAATCAAGCCAGTCACGTAGGGGCCTCGCGATGAGCGCCAATGGCCTTTGGCGCTCATTGCCGCCCCATCAAGCCAGTCACGTACGGGCCTTGCAATGAGCGCCATTTGCGCTCATTGCGTAAGCGTGTAATTTTTAAAATTGGGTGGCCAACACTCGAAATTACACCAACTATATATGTGATTCTAAGAAATCTCCAACTCACAAACATTTTCTCAGCATCTGATAATAGAATTAGAATGGGAGTCCCACTGTCTTCATCACATCCTTGTCTACCTAAGTAAATCCCACTTGGTCTTCGTTAGTAAGGTTCAATAGTAATGGTAATATTTAAGCCCTTCAAATATAATCTGAAGAAGCCAAATAGGTCTAGAACATATTGTTAAATCTTTATCTTTTTTAGGAAAAATTATAATTTCTATAATTTCTCCTTCATATCCACCCACAATTATGTATGAAGTAAATATGAAACCAATGCCTTTAATCTGCTCCTACACTGCTCTGCTCCCTGCTTTTCAGCCTGTGACCTAGCATCTACTTCCCCCAAATCTTCTCCTTTTTGTATGAAACCACTGCTTTAAACTTCTCCTACAGTGCTCTGTGCCCTGGGACTGGAAATTGACTTGTGATAGACTGGAAGGAAATCGGGATGAAACCCACCTAACCTTTACCAAGTAAATCTTGCCCTTTGTGCCAAGTTTGTAGGTATATCACCACAATATAGCTAATGCTTTTGCTTTCCTCCATCTTTCTCCTACCCACTGCCACCTCTTTCCCACTTAAAAACAACAACTCTCCTCAACTTCATATAAACACCCTTCACATTAGCTGATTTCCCTTGGATTCCTTACCTTCCTCAAGACCCCATCCCTACCCATGCCTCTTAAGGTAAAACAAGAGCTCTCTGACAAATCTTATGAACTCTCATCGCCTTTCACTCTTTCTAGTAATAGCAGATAATAACTCCCCCAACCCTGGAACCTCTCCAATTCATATGTACTTCTGACCCTGCCTATCATACCCATACATTAACAAACATTAACCAAGCTTTCTTTCTTCTTTGCACTCTAGAAGGCACACTCTGTATGCAACAATTATACCCTATACATGACCTTTTCATCTAAAAGTCTTTTACCGTACTAGGTATCACTAAATCCTGTCTTCTTCATCAGACACTGATGCCCCCGCTGTTCTGTCACACGCCAAGAGACGACAGACTGGGCAGTGGTGTGGGATTTATTCTTCCCCCAATTGAACTTTTCAGACCATTCAACCAATCGATTCTCTGTCCTTCTGTTCCTTTGAAGGGACTATCCTCCTAATTTCTTTACCACTTTTTTCCTAACTCCCCCACTGCCTCTCTTCTAGCATTTCCACTCTCATTCTGGATGACTTTAATATACCTGTTGACAATCCAGTTGCCCCACTAACCTCCTCACTTGGTGTCTCACAGTTAAGTACCTCTGCATCACACTGAGGGACACTCTATTGGCCTAGTTTACTTGTGTATCTTTGATGTCTATCTGCTCTCTAACATACCCTTTCCTCTTTAGGACCACCATATCTTACCCTGCAGCCTTATCATACACTACACACCTCTTCCTCCTCCACCTATGCCAAGAAACCTACAGAAAATGCCAAAACATCCACTGACAGGATCTCACCATCTCACTGCAACTCCTCCTCCATTACTTCACCATATTGTCCTGCTCAGGCCTTGCAACTGTTCAATATCCTAAAGCCTAGACAATTCTTCCCTACCACCATTTGTCATGCCCCATGCACTTACCCATAGCCATAGCACTCAGAACAAACAAGATATATTCAGAAATTCTCCTGCACTGTTGAGCCTGCTATAGGAGTTCCCATACTCAAACAAACTTGCTCTATAAATTCATGTGGAACTTGTGCGCCTCAGCCCTTAATTTGTCGAAGCAAATCTATTTTTCATTCCTTTTGCAACACTTTCATTTAATCCTAAACACCAACCACCTCAAAACTAAAATAGACCTATTTAGACATGACACTCCTACACACCACCCCATCACATCCACCCACTCTATATGCCGACAGACACATTCTGCTTCTTCACACCAGCCACATAGCACAAGATTATCAAGCCCCTCCTCTACTATGTTCTGTTGTCTACTCTTCTGAGTGGGACCAGACTGATATACTACAGGATATTTCTCCCTGTGAAGGGCACAAGTGAGCTAAAAGAGTTTGCTATCATGGTCATAGAACTAATCTATTAAGGTTGGTTCGTTCTCTGATGAGTGCCTCTGACTTCGTTTTTTTGTTTATGCAAATTACCCGTAGGGTTTAGTCTCCCTAAGGGTAATAGGGGACTCCAGACGTGGACCCCTTGCTCACTGTGCCTTAGGGAGTTCAGCTGCATCTCACTGATGAGGCCCATAAAGGCTGAAACGCATCTGGGGTTTGCTGTTTCTCCTGTTCAGGGTAGAATTGCCTGGTATTTCGGGGCTGGGTCACTCTTCTGAGTGGGACCAGACTGATATACTACAGGATATTTCACCCTGTGAAGGGCACAAGTGAGCTAAAAGAGGTTGCTCTCAGAATGGCTTATCAAGGCCATAGAACTAATCTATTAAGGTTGGTTCGTTCTCTGATGAGTGCCTCTGACTTATTTTTTTATTTTTTATTTTTTTTACTCAAAATGTAAAAACATTTCTAAACCCATTTGCAAAGTAAACTCACACATTCTGACCTCAGCTAAACAAATCCTAGCTATATATTGGCAAGACAAAGCTATCCTTTTAGGAGTGGTATATTGCCAAGTAAATTAAATTATGGTATGTGAATTTTGAAAATTCTAGTTACCTCCCTAATTCATCTGTAAAATGACTGCTGTATGATTTTTATGAATTTAGGATACACAAACACACACACACACATACAAAATGTTTAGTTTTTCTATATTGTGTATTTATTAATTTCAGGAGTATTTAATTGCCCCTTTAGATTCCTATAAGATTCCTATAGATTCACCTATGTAAATAATAATTTTGACTTTGGTAATGTATATTACTTTTCATTACTAACAGTTTTAATTTTCATATCGAGTATCACTTTGTACTTTTATGGTTATAACAATCAAAACTTAAAAAGCATGGGTTTCTCTGTAACATACAGACAAATAGGATTAGTTGAGTCCTGTAAAAAACTACAAGTTCCTTGACTAAAGCTTCTGAATCTTTGTCTTGATTATATATTAGTATAAAATGTATTGTAACCTGTGACTTTTTGAAAACGATAAAAGAATAGTATTATCTCTGGAAATTTTATTAGAAAACATTTTATTATTTGCTGATCGTTTTTTATATATCAGGATTTAATATAAATTAATTATTGTGCAATTATGTATACATTTTTATATTAAGTGCCATGGCTTTAGCTTGTTTGGTTTGTTTTCCTAAAAAGAGCCTGCCAAAATAACTAAAAAAGTGACTGATAAAGTTAACCTATATCCTCATACACATATTTACATGATGGACAATTGATCTTTCTCGTTCTTTTTCTGTATATGAATATAATAATAAAATAATATTAAAATAATAAAATATCTACTCATAAATAAATTATAGATTTATTATATATAATTAGAATGTTTTTCTCTTATGTACATTTACAAAAATATAGCTTTGATTCATGCTTTTACCACTAGTCTCCATTATGATAACAGGAACTGGACAAATATTAGCACAATGTCTTCTTAATTGTGTCTGCCAAGATATCTGCATATTTAAAGCAGCAGAAGTGAATAGCTGGGCTCATTGTAAATGTGAAATGAGATGCAAATGTGTTGTGTTGCAATGAGAACCGTAAGTATGGTGAATCCTGGGGACCACCAAAGCACTGAATCAAATATATTGTTCAGCTGCTTACTTTGATGGATTACATGTCTACTCAAATTGAAATAACACAAACAACCAGACTTTGAAAAGTGCAATATATACAACTTTACTAAATAGTTTATTTTTTCATTAAAAAAAAAAAAGAGAGAGAAAAATGGAGGAAAAAAATGTTCCACAAGAAGGTCAGTTAGGCTGAATCTCTATAATATCAAAATATCCCATCATACTAATGCTATTTATAATTATTTGTATTTTAATTTTATAGGCTACAGATAATGCCCCCCATTTAATTCCAAGCCCATATTTACCTTCACACTGCCCGTATGTTGTTACAGTTATGGATGTTTTTAATTACTCAAAACCCACAATTACAGGCTCACATCCTCAACATGCAAACCATGAACCCATACATAGAATTTCAGGGCATGATAATTGTCAATTAAGCAAGCCCGTAAGTTACAAGACAGAGACAATAGTAAATGAGACCGTCATCATTACGTCAGTAAAAAATAGAGTTTAGATTACATTTGCAATAGAGAAATGTAGAAATCCATAATAATGAATAAATCATTTTTTCTAGTCCATGTGGGTGACCTGATATGTATTAACTCCTTGATTCCTGGGATCAATATAACACGGAAATAAAACGTAAAAAAATATTGTTATTACAGATTTGTGAGCTTGAGACTGTTGTGCAATTAATTCTAATGCCTTTCATTCAGGGGCGGCTGGTGCATAGGGGCAAATGGGCAACCGCCCTGCCAACATTAATGTACTGACTTAATCTCCCCACCACTTACTTAATTGTATAATTTATATAATAATAACATTTTTTTTATCATGTTCCACATTCTGTTTTTTTAATGGCTGCTGCTGTCACTTTAAATCTCAAAACCCACTGTGCTGCAGTTAAACACACTGACTTATCCCATCTAGCCCCCTGTTGGGGACTTGCCTAGTAATACAGATCAGGGTACATGTGAGAATTAAAAAAAAAGCAGTCACAATGCTGTCTATGCTCACACTGTGCTTTAACCCATATAGCTGAACCTGTCTGGCCGGTAGGGAAAAGGCCTGTATCATATAAAGTTTATTGGGAAAAAAAACTAGCTTACAGTGCATGCAGATAGATTGGGTGCATGTAAAGCTTCAGTTTTCTTAATACTCTGGTGGTCTTATTGATTCTGACTACCCTGCTCCACACACCAAGCTTGTGATCTGTCTGTCACCACCCCGGCCTGTAGCAGACAGAAGCAGCTGAAGAGCTCAAGGGGAGTACAAATCCCTCTCTGTGTCTTGCTGTTGTTGTTCTGTCCTTCAGTAGTGTCTGACTCTCAGTGACCACATGTATATAGCACACCAGGCAAAGATACTGGAGTGGGTTGCCAGTTTCTACTCCAGTGGACTGCATTTTGTCTGACCTCTATAAAATGACCTGCCCATCTTAGGTGACCCTTCATGATATAGCTCACAGCTTCATTGAGGTAACATGCCCCTTCACCATGACAAGGTAGCGATCCAAAAGGGGTCCTGTGTCTTAGTCTCTATTTCCATATGTATTTATAAGAAGAAGGTATACTTACTTTTGGGGGAGATCTCTTATTCTATGTGTAAGATATATATGATGTGTGTGTGTATATGTGTATTTATATATTTGTGCGTGTGTATGAAGGAGATGAATTAAAAATATATAATTGGCCACTCAAATATTTTTTTTGCAACCTAATATTAATTATGTAAAGGCTGCCTATAAACTGAATAAAATTTTTTTTTTATATATATTTTTTACAAACACATAGATTTATTCAAATGTATTTTTTTTCAGATAATAATGTTTAAAATTAAGGGAGAAACAAAACTGAGTCATGCAGAACCAACTTGGGTGCAACATATTTGTTCTGGTCTGTTGTTGGTGAATTATCACCCTGTCCATCTGAAGGTGCAAGATGTTCCTCTCATGGGTTGTTTAGTCGCTGTTTGTTTAATTAATCTATTTGCTCATTTAACAAATTATTTATTTATGCAGTTTTACTCTCTCATTATATTTGCTGCTAGTATCTGCTTGTATATTGGCTTAGACATAAAAAAAACTAACCTAGGCTCAGAGTAATAGATAGAGAGGTATTGGGATTGGGGTGGGGGGGAGTAGAGGGGTAGAAGATGAGATGGATAGAGAGGGAGAGAGAGGGATAGAATAAGAGGCATATAATCTATCTCTCTAACTTTCTAACTTTCTATCTCCCTCTCTCTCTATCCCTTCCTCTCTCTCTCTCTATCTATCCCTTCCTCTTTCTCTCTCTATCCCTCTCTCTCTATCCCTTTCTCTATCCCTCTCTTTATCTCTATATCCACCTCTTTCACTACCCCCCCCCCCTCTATCTCTATCCCTGACTTTCTATATGGGATCACTTTTGTGGGTGGAGACTGTATCACTAGGCAAGAGTCTATACATGTTGTGGTAACATGTTGTGAAGGGGAGTGGTATATAGCCACCACTGCTTTCATTGCTTTCCTAGTATTTTAAAGTACAGTAGTGTTTATGTTTTCTTTTACAGTGTTATGAACAGCTGTTTAACCCACTTGCGAGTCCTATCTAGTATTCGTAGGATTTTTTTATACATTTGACATTTACGGGTTTAAAGGCAGTTGTGGGCTTGTTAAATTGTTGCAATTTAATGTGGATTTTGCATCTTTAGCACTGGTAACATTTGCAGCCTTGAAATATCTAAAAAGGAGATAAGACGGAGTTACGATTTTTACGATTTTGAGCCTGGATTGCGAGTTGCAAAATGTAGCCAATTAAATATCAGTAACATTTACGGGCTCCATTGCTCCAGTTATTGTGATTTGGACAATGAAATAGGGGTCAATGTGTGAGATCCAGACATTCACTCTATAAATTGTATAGAATGTTTATTTCCGCAAAGTGTGAAATGGATTGTATACCTAGGCATCCTATACAATGCCTAGACAGAGTTAGGCAAAATGTAGAATGATGATTTCTTCTTCTTATTATTATTATTATTATTTTGCTTGTTCCGTGAAATTGCCTTTTCAATAAGGCTAACTTGTCTCTAACTTGTGTACAAATTATCAAAAAATGTGTATGCATAAATGTTATGCCACTGTCCTGATACTTATTAGCTCTGGAACTTTTATTTCAATGTACATGGAAATCCCAAATTTATAATCATGCATTTAATAGTGCAAGTTTCAATCCTCATAGTGCTAATAACATTAAATTAATGTGGCTGGCTGGATTAGTTCTCATGCCATCCATGTTAATTTAACATTGTAAATTAAGTTAACTGATGCTGTACAGGTGAGGTATTCTGACCCGATGGTGGCCTGATGAGGAAAACCCCCATCACTTTTTCATAAAATATATTATATTATAGTATTTTACCCACTAAGTTTAGACCAAGAAGGTTAATAACTTCTTTATCATCAAAGTGATCTAAAGATCACAAATATAGAGATCATTTTTATATCTAGAGCAATTATTTTCCTTTCCAAATAATCTCACTCCTCTTGAGGTGTTCCATTATCATGCCTGAGGTCTACCAATGAGGTGCATGTTGCCTCCATGTCCTTCCATGTTTAGCCTCCTGTTCTGACCCCCTCCATGCTCAAAACTTTGGATGTGCCTGGGCAGAGCCACTGACATCACTGATAACACATAACATGATGTCATCATTAACTATACACGGTGTTGTTGCAGAATGCTGTCTTTATATTTCTGTGTGTCTTATAATTTGCTCTATGATTCAATTTATTGTATTGTTATTATTAATATTAACTATTATTTGTAATGCACCAACATATGGTATTCCCAATAGCAACATACGGTTATAAGAACTGTACCATAAAGAAGCCTGAGAGCCGTAGAATTGACGTCTATTAATTGTGGTGTTGGAGAAGACTGCTTAGAGTGCCTTGGACTACAAGAAGATCCAATAAATCAATACTTCAGGAAATCACAGCTTCATTGAGGTAACAAGCCCCTTCAACATGACAAGTTAACGATCCAAAAGGGGTCCTGTGTCTTAGTCTCTGTGTCCATATATATTTAAGACAAACTGTTCACTAGAAGGTATGATCATGAGGCTGAAGCTCAAATATTTTGGCCATATCATGAGATGGCAGGATTCCCTAGAAAACTAATGCTGGGAAAGATTGAAGGCACGAGAAGAAGGGGACGATGATGTCACTGAAGCAATGAACATGAACTTGATGGAACACAGAGGAGCAGTGACTGAGAGATGCACCTGGTCCATAGAGTCACGGAGAGTCGGACGTGACTAAACGACTAAACAAAAACAACATATTCTATAGCACTATACAAGGTTTAAGTACAAGGAAAAAAGGTCTTTACCCTTAAAATATTATGTACATGGAGCCTGATTCAATTGAGCAATCATAAGTTACTGGAGCCCGTATGTGAGGCAGTAAGTTAATTTGCTACTCAATTGGCGTTTTTTTGTAGGCTCCAGACGGTTTATGGGTTACTGCCTTGAAAACCTTGTGGTTGTTAAACCCAGAATTTACAGGCTCCCAATGCCTTTGATCTTTCCCGTCTGCAAGAGTTACGATTGCTAAAATCGCAAATCGCTTTTCAATTGCTACAATTCAGCAAGGCCGCAAATGTTTTCACACCCATAAACGGCAAATGTAGGAGAAAATCCTATAATTCATAGAGAGGGCCCACAAGGGGGTTTAACCCCTGTTCGTAGCACTGTAAATGCAAATAAAAAATCAATACTGCACTGTAAATGACCAGAAAGCAATGAAAGACATTATAATTAATTGTACAACAGTCTCAAGCTAGCAAATCGGCAATAAAAAAATAATTTTTACAAAAATTTACTTGCGGGCTTGTTCAATTGAATAGCACCAGAATTGTAGCAGAGTTAAAGCCTGTAGCACGCCCGTAGACATACAGACTATAATCCGCGAGAGGCGGCCTGCAAATTGAATCGGGCTCATGGTGTTTTTTCCATGTTGTAATAGTGATAATAGTAATAATAACAATAACTTTTTCTTTTACATTATTCTCATTCTCTGCCGCCACTTCTAACCCTCTAGCACTCACTCTTGTTTCAGTCCTATGGCCAATTCTGTTTGCCATCTACATATCCTCCTTTAGCAGCCTGATAAATCATTGAATTTCAGAGTTAGCTACTTCCTCTAACCATCTCAAGCTCAGTGCAGGATTAGGCAGACTTGTTACCCCAGAGCAGGTCTACCTTCTACATAGATAGAGATTTCCAACATTGAAGCAGGTTAGTTCCACGTTCATATGGAGATAACCGGTGTATTTCTCTTTCTAGCTACAACGAGTTGGCAGATATATATATATAGAGAGAGAGTATTTAATTGCTACGCTTCAGCTGACATTAGCTGATAATAATAGAAGTAGATTCTACCACATTTGTGGATTAGTTGATTTAGAGACTCACATATATCTTAAGAGACTCACATATATCTTCTGTTTGCAAGCATAAAGTTTGCCTCTTGCAAACTTTATTCAGATATTCAGATATAGAGTATGAGCATAAATACGAAGTACACTATATAATACCTAAAGACAGGGAAAATAAAGATTAAAATCAAGAGGCTGGATAGCTTTAATTAATATAAACACACAAAACTACAGTGGTAGAGAAAATATTACCCCTCCATTGTGAGTTTTAGAGAAACACCTTGTGGTAATCTATCTCACAAAATCAGCCTATTTTTAAATTCTATGTTCCAATCCGGGATTTTTTATTTCGTTTTTAATTTCGCAGTTGTGATCCAAGATTAATAAAAAATGTATTTTAAACATACACTATATTCTCCCAGCATGTTTTATATAAATAAGTCTATTTAGGTAGAAAATACCTTGGGAACTAGTATTCCTTAGATTCTGTAAGTTATATCGATCTTTGCAATCAATGTGTTAATACATATAATAGAACTTGCATGTAATAGAACATCATATTCACAGCTTTATCAATATTGCATTATATCTGAAATGTGGGTCTGATCGTAATTCATAAATCAAGCCCGTATGACTTTGAAATCCAACCTCCATTTTTCATTGAAGTCCTACGAGCTTGAACATGGAACCACTCCAACTTGCCTGTCCTAGAAACATTCCTAAAAAATAGAAAAACAAGAATATCAAATTGAAAAATATCTCTGGATTTATCATACATAGTCCTCCTTTGTTGTTTAGCAAACATTTTTATATTCCATACTAGGCAGATTTAACCTGTTTCCCCACAACATCTGAAACAAAGGATTACTTAGGCTTATCACAGCTTTCTCAGGGGGTGGAAACACAAAGCTTAGGTAAACAAAGATGGGCAGCAAAAAAGATTTAAAAATCCTTACTCTATTTTCATATGGCAGTTTCCATTGCTTCCATCTCATGACCTTTGTTTTACATTTTTATTCTCAATTTAGTTCCCGTATGACTTTGAAATCCAACCTCCATTTTTCATTGAAGTCCTACGGGCTTGAACATGATCTCTGACGCAAAGCCGTAACTCGTAATTCAAGCCCATAGGACTTCAATGAAAAATGGAGGTTGGATTTCAAAGTCATACAGGCTTGAACCACGAGTCACGATTGGCCCCACATTACCTTGGCTGTTTCTAACCACGAGTAACGGCCTTGCGAAAACGATCATGTTCAAGCCTGCAAATGATACTTTCAATAGCATGGTTTGCGATGTGCACTATCGGGCCGGGACTTGCGAGCTCGGACAATTGAATAGCACCTTAAGTAGAGGCTGCTGCGGGCTGGCAGACATATGGCCCACTCCGATCGAGTTGCGGCCTAGCAATTGAATGAGGCTCATATTATGTTTACTAACCATAGTTTTCTCTAATGAAAAGCATTTACATATTCTGAAAACAACCAAAAAAGCTATTCCAGGATAGCTTTGATTTTTAAAAACTGGAATATTTTTAAAATCTGCATTCTTATGCCAGACAGCTACAGAATTTGAACAATTTAATAGTCAATGCTCCATTGTCTCTATGTTATTACATGCGTCTCTTGGACAACTCCTGTCATCAATGTTTCCATATTTAAGGTTCTAACATACATTTTTCCATGGAACAATAACCACAATATATCCTTTGGGGGTAAATCTGGGGTTGTGTAGCTGCTGTAAGACTTGACTATGGTTAGACTCAGGACGGTACTACAGGTGCGATTTAGGTGATGTTCTGTCCAAAATTAATTTATACATTTGTTTTCTAGACACATGTTCAATTTGCCTTTTTGTGATTTCAAAATTCCTGAGAATCTTAGCTGCCTGGATCACATAATGGCAAATATCCTATTTTTGATTGATTCTTTTAATACCTCCACAGTGAAACCATGGCTCAAATATTGATAAACAACCTTTAAAGGAACCACTCCAACTTGCCTGTCCTAGAAACATTCCTAAAAAATTGAAAAACAAGAATATCAAATTGAAAAATATCTCTGGATTTATCATACATAGTCCTCCTTTGTTGTTTAGCAAACATTTTTATATTCCATACTAGGCAGATTTAACCTGTTTCCCCACAACATCTGAAACAAAGGATTACTTAGGCTTATCACAGCTTTCTCAGGGGGTGGAAACACAAAGCTTAGGTAAACAAAGATGGGCAGCAAAAAAGATTTAACAATCCTTACTCTATTTTCATATGACAGTTTCCATTGCTTCCATCTCATGACCTTTGTTTTACATTTTTATTCTCAATTTAGTTCCCGTATGACTTTGAAATCCAACCTCCATTTTTCATTGAAGTCCTACGGTCTTGAACATGATCTCTGGCGCAAAGCCGTAAATCGTGATTCAAGCCCAGAGGACTTCAATGAAAAAATGGAGGTTGGATTTCAAAGTCATACGGGCTTGAACCACGAGTCACAATAGGCCCCACATTACCTTGGCTGTTTCTAACCACGAGTAACGACCTTGCGTAAACGATCATGTTCAAGCCTGCAAATGATACTTTCAATAGCATGGTTTGCGATGTGCACTATCGGGCCGGGACTTGCGAGCTCGGACAATTGAATAGCACCTTAAGTAGAGGCTGCTGCGGGCTGGCAGACATATGGCCCACTCCGATCGAGTTGCGGCCTAGCAATTGAATGAGGCTCATATTATGTTTACTAACCATAGTTTTCTCTAATGAAAAGCATTTACATATTCTGAAAACAACCAATAAGCTATTCCAGGATAGCTTTGATTTTTAAAAACTGGAATATTTTTAAAATCTGCATTCTTATGCCAGACAGCTACAGAATTTGAACAATTTAATAGTCAATGCTCCATTGTCTCTATGTTATTACATGCGTCTCTTGGACAACTCCTGTCATCAATGTTTCCATATTTAAGGTTCTAACATACATTTTTCCATGGAACAATAACCACAATATATCCTTTGGGGGTAAATCTGGGGTTGTGTAGCTGCTGTAAGACTTGACTATGGTTAAACTCAGGACGGTACTACAGGTGCGATTTAGGTGATGTTCTGTCCAAAATTAATTTATAAATTTGTTTTCGAGACACATGTTCCATTTGCCTTTTTGTGATTTCAAATTTCCTGAGACTCTTAGCTGCCTGGATCACATGATGGCAAATATCCTATTTTTGATTGATTCTTTTAATACCTCCACAGTGAAACCATGGCTCAAATATTGATAAACAACCTTTAAAGGAACCACTCCAACTTGCCTGTCCTAGAAACATTCCTAAAACATTGAAAAACAAGAATATCAAATTGAAAAATATCTCTGGATTTATCATACATAGTCCTCCTTTGTTGTTTAGCAAAAAAAATTATATTCCATACTAGGCAGATTTAACCTGATTCCCCACAACATCTGAAACAAAGGATTACTTAGGCTTATCACAGCTTTCTCAGGGGGTGGAAACACAAAGCTTAGGTAAACAAAGATGGGCAGCAAAAAAGATTTAACAATCCTTACTCTATTTTCATATGACAGTTTCCATTGCTTCCATCTCATGACCTTTGTTTTACATTTTTATTCTCAATTTCGTTCCCGTATGACTTTGAAATCAAACCTCCATTTTTCATTGAAGTCCTACGGGCTTGAACATGATCTCTGACGCAAAGCCATAACTCATGATTCAAGCCCATAGGACTTGAATGAAAAAATGGAGGTTGGATTTCAAAGTCATACAGGCTTGAACCACGAGTCACGATTGGCCCCACATTACCTTGGCTGTTTCTAACCACGAGTAACGGCCTTGCGAAAACGATCATGTTCAAGCCTGCAAATGATACTTTCAATAGCATGGTTTGCGATGTGCACTATCGGGCCGGGACTTGCGAGCTCGGACAATTGAATAGCACCTTAAGTAGAGGCTGCTGCGGGCTGGCAGACATATGGCCCACTCCGATCGAGTTGCGGCCTAGCAATTGAATGAGGCTCATATTATGTTTACTAACCATAGTTTTCTCTAATGAAAAGCATTTACATATTCTGAAAACAACCAAAAAAGCTATTCCAGGATAGCTTTGATTTTTAAAAACTGGAATATTTTTAAAATCTGCATTCTTATGCCAGACAGCTACAGAATTTGAACAATTTAATAGTCAATGCTCCATTGTCTCTATGTTATTACATGCGTCTCTTGGACAACTCCTGTCATCAATGTTTCCATATTTAAGGTTCTAACATACATTTTTCCATGGAACAATAACCACAATATATCCTTTGGGGGTAAATCTGGGGTTGTGTAGCTGCTGTAAGACTTGACTATGGTTAGACTCAGGACGGTACTACAGGTGCGATTTAGGTGATGTTCTGTCCAAAATTAATTTATACATTTGTTTTCTAGACACATGTTCAATTTGCCTTTTTGTGATTTCAAAATTCCTGAGAATCTTAGCTGCCTGGATCACATGATGGCAAATATCCTATTTTTGATTGATTCTTTTAATACCTCCACAGTGAAACCATGGCTCAAATATTGATAAACAACCTTTAAAGGAACCACTCCAACTTGCCTGTCCTAGAAACATTCCTAAAAAATTGAAAAACAAGAATATCAAATTGAAAAATATCTCTGGATTTATCATACATAGTCCTCCTTTGTTGTTTAGCAAACATTTTTATATTCCATACTAGGCAGATTTAACCTGTTTCCCCACAACATCTGAAACAAAGGATTACTTAGGCTTATCACAGCTTTCTCAGGGGGTGGAAACACAAAGCTTAGGTAAACAAAGATGGGCAGCAAAAAAGATTTAACAATCCTTACTCTATTTTCATATGACAGTTTCCATTGCTTCCATCTCATGACCTTTGTTTTACATTTTTATTCTCAATTTAGTTCCCGTATGACTTTGAAATCCAACCTCCATTTTTCATTGAAGTCCTACGGTCTTGAACATGATCTCTGGCGCAAAGCCGTAAATCGTGATTCAAGCCCAGAGGACTTCAATGAAAAAATGGAGGTTGGATTTCAAAGTCATACGGGCTTGAACCACGAGTCACAATAGGCCCCACATTACCTTGGCTGTTTCTAACCACGAGTAACGACCTTGCGTAAACGATCATGTTCAAGCCTGCAAATGATACTTTCAATAGCATGGTTTGCGATGTGCACTATCGGGCCGGGACTTGCGAGCTCGGACAATTGAATAGCACCTTAAGTAGAGGCTGCTGCGGGCTGGCAGACATATGGCCCACTCCGATCGAGTTGCGGCCTAGCAATTGAATGAGGCTCATATTATGTTTACTAACCATAGTTTTCTCTAATGAAAAGCATTTACATATTCTGAAAACAACCAATAAGCTATTCCAGGATAGCTTTGATTTTTAAAAACTGGAAAATTTTAAAATCTGCATTCTTATGCCAGACAGCTACAGAATTTGAACAATTTAATAGTCAATGCTCCATTGTCTCTATGTTATTACATGGGTCTCTTGGACAACTCCTGTCATCAATGTTTCCATATTTAAGGTTCTAACATACATTTTTCCATGGAACAATAACCACAATATATCCTTTGGGGGTAAATCTGGGGTTGTGTAGCTGCTGTAAGACTTGACTATGGTTAAACTCAGGACGGTACTACAGGTGCGATTTAGGTGATGTTCTGTCCAAAATTAATTTATAAATTTGTTTTCGAGACACATGTTCCATTTGCCTTTTTGTGATTTCAAATTTCCTGAGACTCTTAGCTGCCTGGATCACATGATGGCAAATATCCTATTTTTGATTGATTCTTTTAATACCTCCACAGTGAAACCATGGCTCAAATATTGATAAACAACCTTTAAAGGAACCACTCCAACTTGCCTGTCCTAGAAACATTCCTAAAACATTGAAAAACAAGAATATCAAATTGAAAAATATCTCTGGATTTATCATACATAGTCCTCCTTTGTTGTTTAGCAAAAAAAATTATATTCCATACTAGGCAGATTTAACCTGATTCCCCACAACATCTGAAACAAAGGATTACTTAGGCTTATCACAGCTTTCTCAGGGGGTGGAAACACAAAGCTTAGGTAAACAAAGATGGGCAGCAAAAAAGATTTAACAATCCTTACTCTATTTTCATATGACAGTTTCCATTGCTTCCATCTCATGACCTTTGTTTTACATTTTTATTCTCAATTTCGTTCCCGTATGACTTTGAAATCAAACCTCCATTTTTCATTGAAGTCCTACGGGCTTGAACATGATCTCTGACGCAAAGCCATAACTCATGATTCAAGCCCATAGGACTTGAATGAAAAAATGGAGGTTGGATTTCAAAGTCATACGGGCTTGAACCACGAGTCACGATTGGCCCCACATTACCTTGGCTGTTTCTAACCACGAGTAACGGCCTTGAGTAAACGATCATGTTCAAGCCTGCAAATGATACTTTCAATAGCATGGTTTGCGATGTGCACTATCAAGACGGGACTTGCGAGCTCGGCCAAAAAAACACATTCACCTTCATGAGTTAGAGAAGATATCTAGTCATACTGTAATTCACTTATTTTCCCTTTAATTTGGTTGATATATTGTGACTTTACCTCCTGACTTCTCTGAAGTGCAGTGATAGTGTGACACAGTTGGACCCTACATGACAAATATTTATAACAGAGAGATTTACCTGCCTTTCTCTTAAATAAATCCTTAATTTCTTGTTTTGTCTCTTCCTGACATATACCAGCATTAACATACATTTTCATTATGGTTAAGCTATCAGACTTTTAAACATGGAGACCATTCTATCACATTTGAGAATATTTAAATTACATTTCCAGTATCCTGATCCAAAAAAAAACAACTCATATATTATATTTAAGGCGACACCTAGAAAAGCATGGTCTGACAATTCTACAGTTTTCACCGAAACATCACTAAATTTAGTTTGTTCTTTTACATAGATTTTGACTATTTGACTCTTAGCATCACCTCAGGTATAATCAGGAATATCAGGGTTTTGGGTTTTTAACACATCCACTAAATCAGCTTCAGTGCACATAGTATTTAAGAGATGTGAATCATACTGAATGCAATCCCTTTGTCTACCTATGTCTTGAACATAAGAAACACAATTGAAGTTACATCCAAATACTACAATTCTTGCAATTCTTGAAGATATGGCCTTACCAAAATTGTATTTTTTAGCTCTAGGTTGGGGGCCATAAATGTTAATAAATCTAAAATTAATATCACCAATACTTGCATCCAACAAAAGACACCCCTTGGCATTATGTCAATTATCTTACTGGATATGGTGGATACATTTTTAAATTTAATAATAACTCCATCACACTTATCAGGTCCAAAAGACCAGAAGGATGCACCCCAAATCCAGTTGTTCCTAAAGATGTATACATGTGTAGTGGACAGTCTTGTTTCCTGCAAAAAGAAAACATCAAAATTGAATGACTTCAGAATGGAAAAAGCCTCAGTCCTTGTTGTTACGTTAGGCTTCTTAATTGGGTTTATCAAGAACCGAGTTCAAGCTTACCCAGCAGCATTGTACGGTCCTTACCATCTCTGTTAGCAGAAGATATACCAATGTTTCCTGGAGAGTCTAGGTGTGCACTCTACTTGCATATATAAATTCTGTTAATGTGTGATCTATCAGGACAGAGCAGGCCAACAGCAGCCTTGGCAAAATAATAAATGGACAGAAACATGTTTTATGTCTCCTCTAGCAAAAGCAAAACTGATTAATAACTGACTCTCAACACCCATTGTCTCTAGCCACCCTGGACAACCAACACAGGGGATTATGATCGGTTACCACCACAAACTCCCTCCCATAAAGATAATGCTAAAATATATTTGGGGCCCAGACCTACTGTCAAGAACTCCTTCTCAGTTGCTGCATAGGCAACCTCCCTAGTCAGCAACTTTTGGCTGATATAAGCAATGGGATGTTCTATCCCCTGCTTGTCCTTTTGTCCAGTACAGCCCCTAGTCCAAAAGTGAATGTGTCTGTCTGTACTACAAAGGGGTGATTATAATCCTGAGAAACCAAAATAAGAGAGCAGGTGAGGGTATGAGGGCATCCTTGAGGGCCTGAAATGCCATGTCACACGTAATGGTCCACTGTATCAGAAGAGGCATCTTCTTCTGTGTGGGGTCGGTGCTGAAATGAGGAATAAACTTTCGTTAATACCCTGTGGTACCTAGGAAAGCCATTACCTGCTTTTTGGTTTCGGGTATAGGCCAAGCAGCTATTCCTTCTATCTTGGCTGGTTCTGATCCGAGCTGCCTACTGCCTACCCAGTGACCCAAATACTGCACTTCAGCCTTAGCCCATTGGCATTTATCTGGTGGCTAATGTGGTATAGGTGTTCCTCCCATGTATTGCTAAAATGGCAATATCCTCCAGATAGGCCTGCACAAAACCTTGGTGCCCTTGCAACAACTTATTCACCAATCCTTGGAAGATAGAAGGAGATTTTTCAATCCAAAAAGACATCACCTTGTACTATGGACTGGTACAGTCCAAAAGGAGTGATAAATGCTGACTTCTCCCTGGCAGTCTCTTGAGGGCAATTTGCCAATACCACTTGGAGCTGTCCAGAGTGGTCAAGTGCTTAGCGGTGGCCAGACGATTCAACAACTCATCCATGTGTGAAATAGGATACGCTTCTGTTTTGGTCCGATCATTCAGTCTCCTATAATACACACAGAACCGAGTGGTTCCATCCTTCTTAGGCACCATTACCACAGGTGAGGCCCAGGGGCTCCTGGATGGCTCAATCACTCTGAAAGTAGCATAGCACGTAATTCCTGCTACATACTAAGTCTCACTGCCTCAGAAACCCTATATGAACCTTGTTTTAAGGGGGCTCACCCATCTGTAAAACCTGACGAGTGGCTAAAGAAGTGCACCCTGGGGCAGTTTAAAACAGGGGATGATAAGGAGCTAAAGTATCCACTAACTGCTGCTTCTGTGGGTTAGTTATACTATGGTTCTGTTCTATGCCAGTGTCCATAGATCCCTGCTTAGATGGAGCCAACATGTGGGGTAATACTCCCTCCTCTGGGTCACTCTCTGTAGGTAAACACATGATCAATAGATGTGGGGGTCATCTCTGATAACTCTTTAACCTATTAATGTGGGCCACCCTGGTCACATTTCTGCCAGTTTTCACTATCACTACATACTGTATGTGTGTGGGTTCAGTTTCTTGCTGATAATGTATGGTCCCTCCCATTTAGCTTGTAATTTGTCCTGTGAGTTAGGCACTTGTATTACTTACTGACCATGTTTAATTCTTTTTCTCGGGTACCTCTTTCATAATACTTCTTAGCTTTACCTTGGGCTGCCTGCACATGCTCCCTAACCAGTCCAGTTAACCTGGCCAGCTTTTCTCTAAATGCTACCACATAGGGGGGCACTGATACTGTATATTGACTATAATCCCCCTCCAAGGCCTCCCTGATTACATTCAATGGACCTCGAGCTTGGCGACCATACAAGAGTTCAAAGGGGAGAACCCACTGGACTCTTGTGGCACCTCCCTGTAAGCGAAGAGCAAGCAATGGAGCAGCTGTTCCCAATCTTTCTCATGTTGCGTAAAAGCGCACAACATATGTTTCAGGGTTCCATTGAAGCACTAACTCAGGCCATTAGTTTGAGGATAATAAGGAGAGGCGGTCAGGTGTTTAATCCCACACAACTTCCATAACTGCTGTACTACACTAGCCATAAATTGTGGGCCACTGTCTCCATATGGGAAAACACCCCTATCAAAGCTTCAGCTATCTTTGGAGCTGTGATTTTTGTTAAGCGGACTACCTCAGGATGACGGGTAGCATAGTCCACTACAGTGAGAATGAACTGCTTGTCCGATCTACTGGTTCTTGCCAAAGGTCCCACAATGTCTATGGCCACCCTTTGAAAAGGAACTTCTATCACAGGGATGGGCTGCAGAGGCACCAGCTCACCTTTTACCACTATGACCATACAAGACCATACAAGACCATACAAAGGCACCAGCTCACCTTTTACCCAGGAGTCCCTGGTCTTGGCATGTGTCACAGGAAGTACAATCAGTAATCACATCCCAGGCCAATAGAACACCCTAGTTAAACGATGGCGAGTTTTCTTAATGAAGTAAAAGAAATCAGGATAACCCACGGGAGAGAACTAACCCAAACCTTTCTTCAAAATTGGTAATATCGTGAATATACTTCCAAGTAATGCATATAATCAATTTATAAAAGGTAATAGGGTGGTAAATAATACCTAAATGGAGTATAACATTTGACCAGAAGGAGAAGAGAAAAAGAAACACTATTTAAGGTATCAACATCCCATTGAAATGTCATCAATAAAGTTTTTGGGAGTTCATGAAATTGGAAAATATGAAACAACCACAGATTAAATAAAATATACCTTTTATTTTATATATTAAAACATATAGTTAATAAACGTTGGGTAAAAATATATACAAAACAAGGGATAAGGGATTCAAAATCAGATTAATACTCTTACATTGAATATATATATAAACATATGATAACAGATTCATAGATATGTCTTAATTCAATAAACATTGCAATATATTCATATTCATATGTTATATATCTCTATCATTATTTTGTTATCAGAAATGCACACAATATATATATATATACACAGGAGACAGTAATAATGTACAAAAGATTGTTAGTGGGAATATATGGGCTTTACACTATAGCCCTACAATTGCTCATTTGTGGCAGAGGTTAAGGACCCACCATTTACCCCCTAATGTCCCTAAATCTAACAGAGTATACAGTATCAAACTGGTTTTGGATATATTTTTAACCAATGTTTATTAACTATATGTTTTAATATATAAAATAAAAGTTATATTTTATTTGATCAGTGGTTGTTTCATATTTTCCAATTTCATCAACCCACAAAAACTTTATTGATACAATTTCAATGGGATTTTAATACCTACATTTAAATAGTGTTTCTTTTTCTCTTCTTTTGCTAGTTTTCTTAATGCCCAAATGTTCAGCGAAAGGGACCCCATGAGCTAATGTTTTGGATGGATAAAAATAATCCCATTATGTAATATCTGTTCCTGTCCAAATCATCCATCTGTTGGCCATGTGTGCACACAGAGACAAGAATTTACACAGACCCAAAAGTTCTGGTATAAAACTTATTGTATTCTTCCCAACGAACAAACCCCCCCCCAAATACAACATAGGAACTTATATAATATAAGTTGATCAGATATAACAATCATACGACTCATTGTTAGACAGTGAGTGAGTTATTGATTGGTTGACAAGGTAGGAAGGGTCCTTCCATATTTGGTCTCGGATGTTGAGGTCATTATGGTCAGTTTATGTGAAGCTTCTGATTGGCTCTGGAAGGAGGCGGGGCTCATATGCTTATTTGGTCAAGGATATGAATGTCATCTTAGGACTCCCAGGATATGACTCAGTAGCCATCTTAGGACTCTCAGAATACAGCTCAGTAGCCATCTTAGGACTCTCAGGATAAAAAATAAAGGTAATTAGTGCCTTATCTTATGATATATTGTAAGGAAAGGAATGCAGCATGGACATAATATACATTTTCATGAATTTCGTCCACAACAGTCCCCCCTAAAATGTTATATTATGTTACATACTACACTTATATTCTATTCTTGTAGATATGACAGGTTAGATGTATTATATCTTCCTCTTCTAGAGAGTACTACATAAAATGTCTGTGTAAAGATATAGGTTTTTCTTAGTAAAACATATTAATTAAGGTATAAAGTCATATAAACAGCATATAAATAGTAACAGACCCATAGAGCCTATGTGTACAACTGTCCCTGTGGATGAGATGTATGAATGTAAGAAAGCCCTAGCACATCTGCACCAATGAACGCCCGTTCTTCTTTGTACGTTAGAGTTGCCATGGCTTGTACATGACCCCTCTTGCCACTGTCATAGGCGAGTCAGATGCTATCCCTGACCCCTTGTTTCAGGAACATGTGGGACAAGGGGTTTATGTAGAACTTTCATTTCTAGACACAATAGACCGTAACATCTTATGTGATTCCTCACAGTCATCTTCATAAATTTCTTGGTGCACAAAGGTTGGAGTGACTCCAGTAACTGACTTCTTTAAATATGTTCAACAGGTAACAAATACAAGAAATATCAGTATTGAAAGAAAGACAATTCCAACCTGACAATA
This sequence comes from Discoglossus pictus, assembly GCA_027410445.1. Taxonomy (NCBI): domain Eukaryota; kingdom Metazoa; phylum Chordata; class Amphibia; order Anura; family Alytidae; genus Discoglossus; species Discoglossus pictus. The sequence continues at coordinate 450,229,137 of CM050163.1, forward strand.
CCTTCTGCCAGTTATTCATCCACCCAAACCATTTATCCCAATAGTCTGTGGTTCCAGAACTCTCATTCAATTCTTGTGCCAAGTTGTTTAGTTCTTTAATGGCTAAAGTAATTTTACTGTTTGGACCCGTATTATCAGGTATGTAGGTGCAGCAGTTGCCAATGTCGAGGAGCATTTTACACTCCCCCCTTTTTAGCAAGGATCATGTCTAGTGCCATTCTATTCTGGAAGGCCATGTGTGATGTGGCCTTCAATTGTTTTGCAACTCCTTGCAGAACGTCTCTTGTGTAATCCACAAACCTTTGTTGGTTATAATATATATATAATTGATCCAAGCAACATTTTTATTTGCAGTTATGATAGGAAAAAGTGATTCAAATCCTGCTGCAACCTGATTTCTAGCTTTAAACTCATCAGGCACCCCCCTTGGGACTCCAATAGAGTCTATGTACACATGGGGGTCAAAGCTACCTTGTGGGGGAGAGACCTTTCTTTTGTGTCTAGGTGTTGTCAGTAGGGTGTGGGGTGAGGTATCAGCTTAAATGGGCACTATGTGCACTGGCATTATGACCTTTGCCAGGCTACACTCAGCATACCAGATACCCTCTATGATCTGAGCTTCATGTCCCCACATATCCAATATATGTCTCCCAATGTTTGTGTCTGCGCTGTAAACTGTGAAGCCAATACAATATATAATGCAGAACCCTTGCTTAAACCTCTTTAGGTTTCTCCCTTGAGGTGTACTCCTTGTATAGCATGTGTAATTACCTGGGTATATGGTTATACCTTCACCTGGATGTAGATTGTTGGTTATAATGGGATACCTGTTCTCCCATTGTTAACAATTTAGATCTTTTAGTCTGGGTAGTTTTATAAAGGCTTAAGAAACACTTTTCTTCCTTCATAGTTACCATAAGTGGAACAGTGCCTAGGTGAGGTCTGGCACTTGCACAAACATAACAATTAGTCTCATTATGTGACTCTACGTTATATTTCATCCAATCGAGCCATAAGTTGAGGTCTGTGAACCCAGTCTCATTTGCTAGGGTTCCTTCGTACGTAGGTTCACTGATATCAGTCGTTTGGGGTAATGCCTGAGTGTGTTGTACTTGAGTGGTGCTGATATGAGTGGTGCATTTAGATATCTGAGCATAAATTTACCAATCCGTCCTTTTGCTTCTCCTCTAACCCAGCCACCCATTAGGTATGCACCTGCGTCTGTGGGTCTGGGGTTCTTGATAGTCAGAGTAAGTCGCATGTTAGCTCCAGTCTTGCCATTTGGCGAGCATTTGCCTGGCTTTATTAGAGTCATACGTTCAAGTAAAGGGCTTCCACTCAAATCTGTTCTATCTAAGGCACTCTGTGATCTGTAGCCCCAAGCTGTCCCAGTGTTCCATCCTACAGCTTCCCAATGACTACAATCTTTTTCCCAAGTCTGGTCTGTAACACATATGTATATAGATGTGCTGGGAGTGTCTTTGTACAAGTTACATTGTTGAGTCACGCTTAGCTGTTGGCAACATACAATAATCAAAGGAGAATGTGATCATATGTGTTTTAGATGGATTGTACCAAAATGTAATACCATCTTTCTTCTCACTAATAAATGCAGAAGGTTCTACTTTAGTTAAGAACAGACAGAAAAGGATATGTGTTATGATCATCATAATGTTGGCTGCTATGGGTCTGGTGCTGAAACTTTTTTTTTTTTTTGCAATGAGATGCGTGGATCCAAGTAGGCCATCCTTCAAGTTTAAGTGACGGTGCAGCAATTAGAAGAACTTGAAAGGGACCATCATATCTGTATTCCAGAGGATTCTTTCTCACAAATCTCTTGACCAGGACCCAATCTCCAGGAAGTAGTTGATGATTACCAGTGTCTACTTCCGGATCTGGGATAGAAGAAAACACTTGTGCATGTATTTTAGTCAGTGCTTGAGATAAAACAATCACATAATCAACAAATACATCAGATTTAAATTTTCAATTGCTGAGGATAATAACACCCTAATCTAGGAGCAGACCCAAATAGGATCTCGTTAGGGGACAGAGAAAACTTCCCTCCAGGGGTGTACCCCACGCTTAACAGTGCTATAGGGAGACTTTCTGGCCATGAGATACCAGTTTCTTGTGCTATTTCAGCTACTGGTTTTAACTTCACCATAACTGGTGAAACCCTAAGGTGTCCAACTTTGTTACAATTAAAACACTTTCTTGTTCTTGTTGGCTCTGTCTCCTCCTGCTCAGAAGACACCATAATGTGTGTAGACTTCTTATTACCTTGTGAGGACTCAAGCCCTTTTTAGCAACTAATAACAAAGTCTCTAATGGCAACACCTTGTATTCAGGACGAGATGTTAATAAATCTTTCCTGATGGATTCTCTCAAGCCCTCCACAAAGGCTGCTCCTAGCATCTGAGACTCGTGTCTGGAATGATATATTACCACTGACTGTTTTATCCTGTGTAATATCTGACAAATTAATAGCCTGATCTGCTATTTCATCCGTAGCTCATGCTATTAATAACTCACAGAATTCTATATCAGCGTTGCAGACAGGCATGTAGGAGTCAACTATAGGAGCAGAGACAAGCAGGGGGAGTCGCTCACAGGGAATCTAAAAATAACAGTATATGAGACAGAAATTGTCTCGGAGTAACTTTCTGAAAACATCCTAAAGTAACGTTGCGTTTACTTTTTTCCCCCCCATATATTTCTGATTCCATAGTAAAGCTTAATGAAACATTGAATGTCTCCTATATCTTCCTTTTAATAAAGATTAATATTGCCAAGGAGTAGTGGATACAGGGCACTGACTCCAGCAGTGGTGGTATAGTAGGTGCTGTTTACCTTTAAGATGGGGTATAGGGGCGTGTCATGTTTTTGTTCCACAAACCACTATCTTGTAGCAACCTTTGGTTCCCACCCAGAACCAGCCACAATTCTTCTGCCTGCAACCTCCCTTCTTCTCATTTTCCCTCAATGATACAGACAGACATATTTTCACATAAAAACTAACACACACACAGAGAAGGTGGAAGGAGGAAGAGGAGTGGTCTGCTATGCTAATTGTGAGGGGGTGGCCAAACCCCTAACACGTCTTCTCAAAATGCAGACCAATCACCTCCTTTTCCAAAGAGTACAGTATCGAGTAAAGTTACAAACACACAGAAACTTCAGACAAAATATTTCAAAAGAATACACGCATATACATACATATACATATATATATATATATATATATATATATATATATATATATATATATATATATACATACATACTTACTCACAAGCACACAGAAATATGCAAACTGTTACATGCAATGCATTCAAACAAAATAATCTCCCATTACATTGTAGATCTTATGGAGATTTCTTTCTTGGTTCAATAATCCGAAAACCCAACATACCTGTCTAAGGTGTGTTCATTGACACCCCTGATGATTGTTACGTTGTTGTGTTTGTTACATAACCAATTCTCAGTCTGCGTCATATATATACTGTACGTTTACAATCCTAAGGTACTGTTTCCTTTGAGATACCTATTCGAGGTGCGGTCTCAAAGTCTAGCTCCGTGTATATATCTTGGACTATTTACTTTTTAAATCAATTTCCTCCCGGGACACACCTACTTTCACACAAAAATTTACTTCACGTACTGTAATCAAAATCTAACAACATCATGAAAACATGAATAGAAACATGACAGTTATTTCACTTACTGTACAAATTCATACAACCTTAAGCATTGGCATAGAAAGAATTCTCTTAACTAAGATACGTCCTTAAAAGAAGTAACGAGATGGGAGGGGGAGGAATTTCTCCTTTTCGCAGCCTCTGCTTCTGACCTTGAATCACACACAGTTTGCAGAGAAATCAGCTTTCAGCTTCAGTGTACAGGGAGAGAAATTCTAAGCTACATTTCTCATTAAAATATGCATCACAGCCAGCAATAACAGATCACAGTAATATTTATACAATTTCTGCACAAAATGTCTGACTTAAAATATTGCAGTCCAAAGTCTCACACCGTCGTGTGTTAAAATTGGCGCCTTCAGAGAGTTATTGTGCTATTCGGACACAACAAATCCGTCCCTGAAGTTTGCATCCCACATACATGCCCTTACACCTTAGTGTGTGATAGATATCTCCCGGGGTCATCACGCTACCAAGGCACGAACATAATGACCCCCCAGAGGTACTCGGCTATCCAGCATGCATAGACCCTCCTAAAGAAAGGTATGCATATGTACGTCTGTACGTACGGCTATTTCAGGGCTATAGTGTTATTCGGACACTACCCAATCTGTCCCTGGAGCCTGCCGCACGCAAACATGTATGTCTTTGACCACAATATCTAAGAAATCACAATCACTCGACCCACACTCTCAACAGTCATACACAGGTAACAGATATTATTCAGTACAGATATTTCTTCAAGGTAGACCCTGGGCAAGCAATTTATCTGTACTTTTGGTGCCTTCAGTAGCAGCCCAAGACAAAGTTGCAGAACTATAGCAGTATTATTCATATATATGCAAGGTTTTTAAAACATTAAACCTAACCATATATTAGAGTTGAGTTGATCAGGCTCCTTTATGCCACCATAGACCATCCCAAAGTCTTCCTTGTCTGCTATCTGTTGGTCACAACCCAGGGCCCCACGTTGGGCGCCAATTGTTTTGGATGGATAAAAATAATCCCATTATGTAATATCTGTTCCTGTCCAAATCATCTGTCTGTTGGCCATGTGTGCACACAGAGACAAGAATTTACACAGACCCAAAAGTTCTGGTATAAAACTTCTTGTATTCTTCCCAACGAACGAACCCCCCCCAAATACAACATAGGAACTTATATAATATAAGTTGATCAGATATAACAATCATACGACTCATTGTTAGACAGAGAGTGAGTTATTGATTGGTTGACAAGGTAGGAAGGGTCCTTCCATATTTGGTCTCGGATGTTGATGTCATTATGGTCAGTTTATGTGAAGCTTCTGATTGGCTCTGGAAGGTGGCAGGGCTCATATCCTTATTTGGTCACGGATATGAATGTCATCTTAGGACTCCCAGGATATGACTCAGTAGCCATCTTAGGACTCTCAGAATACAGCTCAGTAGCCATCTTAGGACTCTCAGGATAAAGAATAAAGGTAATTAGTGCCTTATCTTATGATATATTGTAAGGAAAGGAATGCAGCATAGACATAATATACATTTTCATGAATTTCGTCCACAACACTAAGACCAACAATTTCCCCCAGAACCCTTGAGGTATCACTAACTGTCTAGTCTTCTTTTCACCCTCTTTCCCTTTAGCAACTACAGGAATTCTGTAAAGCAGCTCTTTCTCCCAGACATAATAAACTCCCTCTGGACCCTTTTCTTGCTGTTCAGCCCTTTGCCTAGTTTCAGCCAAAGTTTCATCGCTAAGAAGCGCTAGATTGAGATCCTCTAAATTAATCCAGCTCTCGCCTATTTCCCCCAGCAGGTAATCGACCCACTGTAGGCTCCGGGTATGCGTCTGTTCCTCTTCTCCCTGAGACCTCCTGGCAGCTTGAGCTCTAGTGTGGGGTGAAGGTATTGACTCTCCATGAGCCCCAAATCATTGCCAAACAGCACATCAGTAGGCAGTCCGGTCATCACTACCATTTCTTGAATCCCTTTACCAGTTCCCCAATCTAGGTGCAAGGGGGCAACTGGAATGGAAAATTGGACCCCTCCAGGCCACCATGACCATCAATTGTTTGGGCAACAGAGTAGAGTGAGGTGCCAAGTCAGTGTGGACAATGCTGATAGCGGCCCCAGTGCCCCTAAATCCCAAAACTTGCTTGCCCTGCATCCAAACAGGTTAAAGGTGGGACTTGCAATGATCCTTGTTCTATGATTGCAAAATGAACACTGGAGAGTAGGTGTCATCTTCTTCTGGCACATATGGGGCTGCTGTAGTGCTCCTTGACTCTAGGTCCCACTCTCCCATGAAGTGAACTGGTCTGGTAGCTGTATCCTGGATTCTCTTTGCCAAATTAGGACAGTCTCTCTTGATGTGTCCGGGCTGACAGCATCCAAAACACTTGACGCTATGGCTCCTTCATATTGGTCGTGAGCTTGTAGTTCCCATGGGAGAAGGCCTTCAGTAGGGCCACCTGAGCATTAGGAACAAAAGGAGGGGCTGTTGTACATAAAGGCACATTAGGGACCCAGGTGATCTTCCCTGGGGCCCCAGTTACATAGATACATAGTTACATAGTAATTAAGGTTGAAAAAAGACTTTCAGTCCATCAAGTTCAACCTGTTAAGATCTCCTCTGATCTGCAATATGCGGATTAGTTATTAATTAATTTGTTGTTAAATAATTATTAATAGTATAGTATTGGAGGATGAATAAAGAGTTAGTCGATCAAGTTCAATCTATTGATCTTTTTAATATGTGGACTATTTATTATTAATTGTTAATTGATCCAGAGGAAGTTAAACAGGAAAAAAAAACATTGAAACTTCGTCTCATAAGGGAAAAAAAAGCAAAATTCCTTCCTGACCCCAGAAACTGGTGATCAAATTTCTCCCTGGATCAATATTCCTTTGCTAGTTATCTAGGATAGCCTTGAATGCCCTCTTTATTAAAAAATATTTCTAACCCCTTTATGAAGTTGTCTATCGAATTCAATGTTACCACCTCCTTTGGTAGAGAATTCCACAGTTTAACCACCCTAACAGTTGAGGAAGCCCCTCTATTTCATCGATCTTCACAGATTTCAATAAAATGATCAGCCAGCTTGGCACCTTTGTCAGCTGTAATGGGTTTTTGGTCCTGCATCCAAACCTTCAGTCCATCTGGATAAATCGAATACAATACAATTGTTCTAGCAGGATGAGGTCTAAAACAAATTGCTTGAACCGGCATAAGCCATCTTTAACAAGGGGGTCATGCTTGGTTAGGTTCCCTTGGTCCCATGCCCCATCTGCACAGAAGGTGCCCTCCACTGTAGCTGAACCTCCTTACTCAGCTGTGCCCTGAGCATCATCACCTGTCCGTTGGTGAGTTCCTGGGGCGTCACTGCCCGCCACCGGTGGAATCTCCAAAATACCTCTTCTTCTTCTGCAGTTGACAGCTGTGGGGCTGGTATTAGAGCCGAGTTGAAATGTACTGGCTCATCACCTTGATCCACTGCTTCCCCACCTTGAGAAAGTTCCTCCTCTTTGATCATGTCTACCTTGGTCATACCTATTGTCCTGACCAAGCCTTTGGTTCTGAATACCTCTTTCAGTTCCACCAACGACATCTCCTTGTAACTTGTCATTCTACTGTAGTCACATAGATCTCCACCGCTGCCAACAGATGTTCCGATCTGCTTCTTAATTGGGCTTAGAAAGAATCTAGTTCAAGCTTACCCAGCAGCATCGTACAGTCCTTACCATCTCTGTTAGCAGAAGATTTACCAATGGTTCTTGGAATGGAGAGTCTAAGCATGCACTATACTTATATAAAAACCCCTTTAATGTGAAATCTTCCAGGACAGAGCAGGAAAACAGCAGCCTTGGCAAAATAATAAATAGAAACACCTTGTTTTATGTCTCCTAGCCAAGGCAAAACTGTTTAATAACTGCCTCTCAACATCAGTTACAGGTGACCTCACAACATTCTAAATTAGTTAACTATTTATGAACTGGCTACAACTGAAATGTAATATAGAGTTTAAACACATAACATCACACATTGTCAATGATATAATATAAATTGGTCCCAAGAGTCTGTTCTTCACCATTGTTCTTCTGGTCTTTATTCTGTTCACAATTATTGTGACAACATTAAGTGGTGCAGGACAATAGTTTTTGTTCTACACATTGTGTTAATAGTGTTCAGCGTTCCTTTTTACTCTTCCTTTTCCATTTTGGAAAGTTACATAGTTACATAGTAATTAGGGTGAAAAAAGACTTACAGTCCATCAAGTTTAAGCTTTTGAAATCCCCTCTGATCTGCAATATGAAGATTAGTTATTAATTAATTAGTTGTTAATTGTTAATTAATTATTTATCAACTATTTATGTATTTATTTATTTTATTTTTTTAAATTAGTAATTAATCCAGAGGAAGGCAAACAGAAAAAAACGCAAGTGAAACTTAGCCAATCGTCTCAAAGGGCAAAAAAAAATAATTTCCTCCTGACCCCAGATACTGGCGATCGGATTTCTCCCTGGATCAATACACTCTCTCTAATTATCCAGGATAACCCTGAATTTCCTCTAATGAGAAATAAATCCAGTCCCCTTTTAAAGTTATCTATCGAATCCACTGTCACCACCTTCCTTGGTAGAGAATTCCACAGATTAACCACCCTTACTGTGAAGAACCCTTTTCCTCCTTTAAGGTGGAATCTTTTTACTTCTAACCGCAAAGGATGTCCTCTTGTCAGTTGAAAACCTCTTGGTACAAAAATCTCCCTTGACAATCCTTTATACTGACCCTGGGTGTACAGTATTTATATAATGTAATCATATCTCCTCTTAGACGCCTTTTTTTCTACAGAAAATACGCTTAATTTGTTTAGTCTATCTTCATAACCTAGCCCCTCTATTCCCCTAATTAGTTTTGTTGCCCTTCTCTGTACCTTTTCCAGCTCTAAAATTTCCTTTTTATGAAGTGGTGTCCAAAATTGTACTCCATATCCCAAATGAGGGCATACTAGAGATTTGTATAGTGGCAGAATTTGTTATGCTTCCCTTGCTTCTATACCCTTCCTAATACATGCTAATATTTTATTTGCCTTTGCAGCTGCTGGTTGGCTTTAAGCACTTTTACCTAGGTGGTTGTCCACAAGTACTCCCAAATCCCTTTCAATATCTGATACCCCTAGATTTGCTCCATCAAGATTATAAATTGCATGGCTATTTTTCCTTCCCAGATGCATAACTTTACATTTATTTATATTAAATTTCATCTGCCATTTAGATTCACATTCCTCAATGTTATGTAAATCCATTTGAAGGGAAAGCACATCATTATCTGAATTAATTACCTTGCACAACTTTGTGTCAACAGCGAAAATGGAGACACTACTTTCCAGTCCCACCTCTAAGTCATTAATAAATATGTTAAAAAGGAGAGGACCTAATACTGAACCCTGAGGAACCCCACTTACCACATTAGTCCAACCAGAGTATGTTCCATTTACAACAACCCTGTGCTTCCTGTCTTTTAGCCAGCTCTCAATTCATGAGCAGATATTTACTGCAAACCCTGTATCCCTTAGTTTTCACAATAGTCTCCCATGTAGCACTGTATCAAAAGCCTTTGCAAAATCAAAATAGACTACATCCACTGAGTTGCCTTGATCCAAGTTCCTACTAATCTCCTCATAGAAACTAATTAGATTTGTTTGACATGACCTGTCCCTCATAAATCCATGTTGACTCCTACTTATAATCCTGTTCAAATAGACATATTCTTGTATATTATCCCTTATTAACCCTCTATGCTAGTAAAGTCCTTTTATTGGACAGTTCAGTCATATCCATTTCCAATTTTGTTCCTGAAACAGTCACTTCTTGCCGGAGATCTGACTATCAGATAAATCCTGATCAGAGTCCTCCATTAGATCTCCCCAGATATTTCCACTTAATGTTTCATATTTATTTTTCATAGTAATTCCATCAGGGTCAGGGAATATCTTTTCAGTAGTTAAAATATCCTTGCTGGACACATGCACATGACCCAGTTACATGACACAGTTCCTCATCACCATTGGATTTTCCTCCATCAGCACTGAGGTCCATGAGTCTATCATTAACAGGTATATCCGCTTGTAAAATACTGCGTGGCTCTTTCCTTGGGGTTACCACATTTTCATCTTTTATAGGCGCTACATGTCTCTGGCTTAGGTTCTCCTGAGGGTTCTGAATAGGTGGCCCATCTTGCTCAATTTAAATTTCTCTCTGATTGTGCTCTGCTTCAGAGCAATCCTTTAAAGAATGTCCAACCTTCATAAAGAGGTTGCATTCAATTTCCTTATCACATTCAGAGCTGTGAAGTCCTATTTTACTGCACTGAGAACACCAGACTTTATCACATGCAGAACTGAGGTGCCTGGTGGAATCACATTTAAAGCACTTTTTTGGTTGCCCCATCTTCCACGGTCTCTCCCAATATACACACAATATAAATCTCTCTGGGCCGCTCTTCACAGCACGTTGTCTCTGTAGTCAGTAATATATATCTTCCTGAGCCACAGTTTCTATGTTGAAAGTTATTTTCAACTTTTCTGGGGCGAGACTGAATGGCTCTGAAATGTTCCCATTCTGGGCTTGTAGGGCCTGACTCCCAGCTATAGGTGAGCTCCCATGGATTGCTTGCACGGCTTCAGGCAGACACTGACATGCAGGGAAGTTATAATTGGCTCTCCCCTCCACCTTTGCACCAGAACTTGCACAATCCAGTAGAACCCCAAGACAACATACCTGAGAGATGGGAATGATGATGGCATTGTCAACAGTAGGAGATATGTGGGGAGTGGATATCAGTTCAGTTGATGTCATTGACTTTGCCCAATTACATCATTAGCTCTGCCATCACTGCCTAAACTGAGGTTACAGGCCTGGTTTAACTTGTTTTCCGCAACCCCATTGGCCCCCACCCAGTGACAGTGCATGAGACATTATAGCATGCTCACTCTGAAGCCGAACCTAGACTTGTCAGACTTTATTTTTGGTTCAGCACACAGGAAGAACTGGCCATGCTCCTGATAGACACTGGTAGGAGTAGATATGCAGCTCTGCTTGAAGAGAAAACAAACAGTTAACAGAAAAAGAGATAGCTTTTATTTATTTTAAACTGAATATTGTTTTTAATAGTTTATGCCCTGCAAATAAACATAAACTTGTAAATGCACTACAGTGGTCCATTAATAGTTATTTTATATGATAATAACAAACCAGAGTACCATCATTCAATGCCCTAACAAGAGGCACTGTTGTTGTAATTACACATTGATCATTAATATAATTTCTATGATTTATAATAGCAACATTAGCATTCAGTTCCAAGCCCATTAGTACCTTCATACAGGCAGTATGTCTGTGAGTTAGAAATTTGCAACAGTTACAGAGGTATTTAATTGAACAAGCCTGCAATTACAGGGCTGAAGTCTAAAACCATAAACCATAAACCTGTACGTAGCATTTCGGGGTATGATCATGATTAATTAAGCAAGCCCGTAAATTACAATTTAGACAGAGCCAATAGTAAACTCCTTGATTTCTGGGATCAATATAACACGAAAATAAAACGTAAAAAATATATTTTTTTATTGCAGATTTGCAAGCTTGAGACTTGTGCTTTTTTTTCCAAATGCTTTTCATTGCTTTCCCAGTATTGTTAAGTACAGTAGTGTGTTTAGATTTGCTTTTACAGTGTTACGACCAGGTGTTTAACTCTTGCGAGTCCTATCTAGTGCTTGTAGAAATTTTTGATACATTTGCCATTTACAGGTTTGAAGGCAGTTGCGAGGTTATTGAATTGTAGCACTGGTAACAACTGCAGACTTGAAACATAAAATGAGTAGATAGGACAGAGTAACATTTTTGACAACTGCAGGGATTTTGAGCCTGTAACCCGTAAATCGATTTCAGGTAGCTAGAAGAGACCAATTAAATATCAGTAACTCTTACGGGCTACATTATTGGCTCCAGTAATTACAATTTGGCCAATTCAATGGGGGGCATTGTGTATTAAATTCACTTTCAAAGGTTAGTGTTTTAGCCAGCAGTTCAGCTGGTTGCCTTTACCGTGGCAACCAGGGGAAGGAGGGTTTAGCCTAGAGACAGGTCTGAAGTGCTTTAAGGACAAATACATTTCATAGGCTGCCCCCACAGCTAAAACGTGTTGCAGTTTAATATTGAACATAATTTTTAAGTCACTTAAAATGAATTTTATTAATGATCAATGCCTAATGAAATCATCTATCTCCTTAGAGTGGCTCTTTAGAGGCCCAGAACGCTGGTACATCTATGTTAAGTAGCTAATATGGAACATTACCTTTCACTCAAAATTGTTAAATTATGGCCTTTGGCCGACTAACTACATTGAGATAATCTTTGTGATTTATTCAAATGACAGAAGACCATTGTAATAAACATATTTTACATAATTTTATGATTAATAAATATTTCCCATAACTGGATTGTTAGCATTGGCTTTCTCAGCAGTTAGAAGACTAGCAGATTGCAATCATTTTAATTTTGTGTCCTAAATTATATTATCATAACATAACTAAAATGTTCCAAGATGTTGATTCACTTAAACATATAGATAATTACATTATAGGCTTAGTCAGTAATGTCATTTAATATAAGTTTCTAGTTTCACTTTAGCTCAAATAAACTAAAATGACATGCAAGAGTCATAATACTAAGGTCAAACTGTTGCTGGTATATGGATTTTATTGAATGGTAGATAAAGCCTGGAATATTGAATTTATTTCTTAAATATGCTGACTTAAAATAATGCGAAACACATGCAAATAATGCATTTACTTGCCAAAATTACTCTTCACTCAATAAATGCAAAAACAACAGTAATTTAACTAACATTTTAAAGATTGTGTTTATATTGTGTATAGTATTGTACAAAACGATAATAATTTACTTACTCATAGTCAAATTTACTAACTAACCCCCCATATATATATATATATATATATATATATATATACTAGCGAATTGCCCGTCAAAAAATGACGGCAATAGAATTGTAAGGCAGGTAATGCTGTTTGGTACACAAAGTAAGTATTTTTGTTATGTGAGTACCTTCGGCACTCATTTCTAACCTCTTGGTTGGTGTATGTTTGGTTATGAGACCGTTGGCGCTCCTTGTGAGGCGTGCGCTGATCGCCTTTAGCATTTATTGTGATTCTGTAATTTTTTTCTTTGGTTTTCTCTGTGTATGTATTTTTTTTGTAAATTAATTAATTAGTAAAGTTATAAATTAATATACTTTACCTATTTGTGATTAATATATGCAGCAATCAATATGCTGAAGAGCTAACAATCTGTTTTGATGTTCCTGCAGCATACAATGTTGATTTTAAGTGTTGGTGAGCCGAGGTGTAAGTGTTAGCAATGTCTGCAGTGTGTAATGTAAATAGACTGTGTGCGCGAGGTTAAACCGTTTGTTTAGCTGTGTATTTCCGCATTATGTAATGTTAATGTTATTAGTTTGCAGTTAGTGTTGTAAAATGGCAGCGATTGTGTATGTGTTAGGTGGGTGTGGAGCATTTAGCGTCCTTCCTAATAGTGTATTTCACTGTGCGCGTGGCGGCCGTTAAGTTCGTATTTTTTGCGGCACGTATTTTTTTCCCCCTCAGTGGCGGTTTTATTTTCTAAGTGTTACGGGCCATCATTTTTATAAGCGATTTTTGCAAAGTGCTACGGGTCTCGCACTTTGAACTGTGTTGTTGAGTGTTGTGTGGCTTTGGCGCTCTTTGCCTGGCCGCAACTGCGGCCCTTGCTTCGCGAGGGCCGCGGTAGCGGCCCCCAACTGTGCCCCTCGCTTTGCAATTTTAACATTGCATTACCAAAGTTTTTTGGCAAGGACGCGCTGCTGAGAACTATATATGTGATATATATATATATAGTAGTATATGTCTGCTATATTACACAGCTTTGGGCAAAGCTAAGAATGGCTTATACACAAGCCAGGAAAGGAATCTCACCCTGCGTACAGCTATTTCAAGGTTACTGCCTCTCATCAGTGTGGGGCATACTCATACCTCTAAATATTGCCATACCTGCCTGATATACTGTCTTAGTAGGTGAAGAGGGGACGTGGCGGTCTGCGGGGGCCACAGAGAGGTACGAGGATGCCCCCCCTCCCCACACCAAAGCAGGGACTCCATACATTGCAACACCTGCACTGGTGATAGATCTGCCCCTGCTCAGCATACTTGGGCAGTTGTCCTGAAGAAAATTGTTTAAAATAAGTCTGTGAATGTCCTCTAAAGGAGAGAAGCATGATGTCTGCCAAGTCTTTTCCTGCAAGTTGCAAACCAAGCTTTGATGTCCAACTGCCAGAGGGCCTGATCTGCGTAGCAAGTGGTGTTGACTCCCAATATAGAAAAGTACAAAGACAATATTTTTTATATTAATAATTCATGATAATGATTTGATCACATGTTCTTGTATAATGTAGAGTATATTCAATATTGCCATTTATGATTTACATAGCTATTTTTTTAATTTTAATATAATTGTAAGTATTATTATTATTATTATTATTATGACAATTAATATTATTATTAAATGTTTGATTGTTCCACCGTTTGACATGTATAGATATCCTAGCCTTGGACAAGATGGGTGTCATGGATGCAGGTATTATGCTGTTCCTAGTAGTACATGTACATGCAGGTCCATCCTCTACAGTAGTGTTAATAGCATCTCTGACAATCTCCACCAATGTCATTCCCAGTACTACAATATCTTACCGGGTTTCTGAGCTGTGCAAACCTCTCATAGATCACAGCCAAGTTGGAGTTCTGCTTATGATCCTGTGGTAACTTTGTGATGTACAATGCAAGCAGGGTGTTCTGGTAATGGTAATGCCACTCTGGCTGTCCATGTCAACTATTTGAAAACCTTAATTTGTTGGAGACAAAATCAAACTGTTACTGATTAGATGACTTGTCACACTTAGACATAATCTAGGTTGGCAGAGGTTCCAGGTGAATTTGCAGGTAGCTTTTTTGTTATGTGGTAATGTTTCATTAACAATTTAAGTCTCTGTTATTGGCTCCGCCACAGAAACTCTCTCATGCCTGGGCACATCTCTAGAATGCAGTGTAGGTGGACATAATTGCACTACAATTACCCATGTAAAGCCAAAGGCAGCTAGGGCAAAGCTGGAGGCTGGAGGCAGTGATGATGTACAGTACAGAAAAGGGCATGGAAAAACCAAAGCCAAGGTGCCAGAATTGTAATAGCATTCAATGGGTCTTAAAGTCAAAATATAATCACCATATCTTACTTTTATTTCAGAAATAACTGTATACTCAGATTATGAGAATACAGTAAAAATAACTCATTCAGTCCATTTGGCATAGTGGTGTTTAATAGAGTGATCCATCTACTTTCTGCTCTCAACAGTTTTATTTCTAAGTTTACTTTCCTAATGCCCAGTCATATTTATTGTAAAATAAAAAAAATGATATTAGGTTTAGACCGGTGATGTGGAAGGAAGTGCCTTGTTACTGTTGTTAGTGTTTTCCCTTCTTCTTATCTCTGTTGCACTAATGCTCACCAAGCCTTCTTCTGAGTTCCCTAATTATCATGCTTACAAATCTCAGATGGCATGGGAACTCAAGACAGTTTACCATGCCTAAAGAAATACAGTTGTAGAAACCCTTCAATTTATGTTTCTTACTTGCTCTATCATAGATCTCATCTACCCTTATGATGTGTGCACACACTTTTCGGTGTTCACAGCTAAAGGAACAGATCCCTTTGGTCTGGAGAAGTGACTATGCGCCAGGGTATCTCTAATCGTTCAAGATCATCACCCAGCCATTCTCTGAGTTGTGGGTCACTTGTTAGGATATGTAAATGTTTGTTCAGGATTTTCCCAATTTCTCTCCATTACTCATTGTACTGACTCATAAAATGGATTCATATATCAGGCCTTTTAACTTTAGGCGTGACGAGAGTTTACCTTTCTGTATGAAGAGCCTAGTGGCATGCCTTTTAGAGTAGGCTATTCCTATAGCCTGTCAATTTAAGTCTGACTCTTAACTCTTTGGAGGAATTTTCCTTTTTAGTTGACCGTAAGTGAGAACTATCAAAGTAAAGTGTACTCTTAGTTGCCGCAAGTTTCCTGTTTAGAGCAGGCACTCATTTTCCATTTATATCCTTTATAAACAGTATAACATTCAAAAATCCACTTTTGATGAAGTGGAATGGTATGTCAGACTAAGATTGAAGTTCAACTTTGTTTCCCTCCCAAAGAATCAGGCTGTTAGCCCGTATACTTATTGAGGCTTTCTGTAAGCATATTCATGTAAGATGCCCCCATAGCTGGGACAAAGAAACTGTTTCCTAATTACTAACTTAAATAAGCATAAGATGAAGCACTTTTTATCTTAGTTTACAGTGGTCTCAAAATCAAAGAAGTACTTCATGGCTGTGCATCCAACACTATGTTCAATGAATGTGTAGTGGGACTCTACATTTCAAGGAACCAGCATTGTAGATCTTTCAACATACACATCATCTAGTCTCCTCAACACATACATAGTATCCCTGATGTAGGAAGGAAGACTGGTCACATATTTCCTCAGCCAAATATCTGCTGGCCTTTTCTTTCAAACTCCCTATACCCGGCATTATGGGTCTATCAGGAGGTCTTTCTTTATGTTTGTAGATTTTGGGTAGCATATAAAAAGGTAGCAGTCTTAGGTTTTGTCACATGTAGACATTAATATTCTTTAGAGTTTTCTATAGCAGGCAATGTCACTTAATTGTCTAGAGGCTTTATTAACATAATTATTAACATAATTATTATTAAAATAATCTTCCATCCTCCAAAGCACAATATTGTCCCCTTTGTCAGATGGCTTAATAAGAGATTCAGTGTTTTAAAAACAAACAAAAAAAAAAAACGTTGTATCTATACTGAGATGAGAATCACATAATGTTCCATTTGGCATTAGTGATGCATCCATTGGATCGTCCCTACTTGTTCTTTTCTTCTGGCTGTTGTTCCTGTAATGATAGCACTCCTGAGTCCAAAACAGCTGACTTACCATTTTCCTGTTGCTCCTTCCGTTCATTTCATCCTCCTTCTGTTCACTGGCATATGAGGAGTTAATCTAATGATAATTGTTACAATATACGTTGATCACTACGTTTTAAATAGCCACTCCTTCAGTGGCTCTGTTCCGGGCTCCGTCGAAGCAGTGAATCGAAACACAGGTATCAGGCACTAGGCTGTGATGTCAGACGTTTGCTCTAGTGGAATCAGCTAGCAGCACTTGCTGCGGTCAGGCTGCTGGTCTATTTTGCATCTCATACCTTTTTTTTTTTTTTTTTAAGTGTATAATATTAGTTAGAGGAGGGTAGGGAATAGGGTACACCTTATTGATTTACTACTGAATAGTGCTTGTAACCAGTAGTTTAAGTCTCCAAATAGAGATATTTAGATGATCTCCTCTTAGACCGGTGCACAGACACTGATTTTGCAGTAGAGTCTTTTTTGGGGCACATAGTATTTAAACCAATTGTGTGTCAGCTGTTGGAAATACTATCTCAAAAACTGCTTCAATCCAAAATAAAAATAAATGGTTAAGAGGGCTGCACTAATTTTTCAGGGTGAATAGCTTAGAAAGATGTTTTTTATTTAAGCAACCTATAAAGCTAAGCACACAAGAAGAAACAATAGAGAAAAGAAAAGAAAAGGAAAGTATGACAACAAGTAATAAAAAAGAACGTATTTAACACATTATTACTAATATAAAGAACTAACAAAGGTGGAAAGAAAAAGAATGTGTGACAATAATTAATAAATATTAATAAAATAAATAATTCAACATTATTGTTGATAAAATTGAATAGCCCATCAAGATTTGCTTTTAACATATTTTTAATTCAGTGTATTTTAAGTGTTATGCACTGAGGTGCATATCTGTAGTTCATCCCAGTTTAAAACCAACTAGTTTCATTGCATCAAAAAATTCAAAAAGATTCTTTGTATTTTTGCCTCATGTTTAGGTTTTAAAATTTCTTTACACAAAGTCCCTCATGGAATAATACTTACTATTACATACTTACAAAAATCATTTATTTTTTGCCAGTATGGATCTCTTAGAGAAAAGCATGAACAGATCCAGACTAAAATGGTACACTACAACAATGGGAATAAAGCAGTTTCAAAGCTGCTAATCTACCCACATATAACACCACTAACATAAAGATAGAGAAAGACAGTTCTGGGTAGGTAGTTTTTGATTAATGCTCACTGGCCCTGTGGTGCTTTTCTGAACATTGCAAACCTTTGTATGCGCCAATGGGCCACCCATCCTCCCTTTCCAGAGCTCTGAAGAGTTCTGGAAGAAATTTCTGTGAGAAATCCCTTCCAAATTGTCACTGTCATTGACACTAGATTAACAAAAGGTGTTAAAAAACTTCCTTTCCTAATGAGAGTTTCTAGATTATTAAATATTTTCCATATACAGTAGAATGAACAAACACTCACAGAACAGACACTTTTTTGAAACGTGGACACTATTCATTAATACCTTACCTTAAGAAATTAGATTGAAACTGAAAAATCTACACAGTATATTACTGAACTTCTTTATGGTAATACAACAATACCTTTTTTATGGTATTAAAAGCCTGACCTGTCTATGAATCCGTGCCTATAAATATATGTTCCACTTACTTTATTTCTGTTATTTGAAAAAAATGGTAGACTATCAGCCCAATTAAATTCCTCGAACTGTAAAATAAGTAGCCCGTAAAGGAGGCCGCAAGAGTTAGGGCTACTAAATTGGCATCTTTCAGCTACCCGCAAACGATCTTCGGGTTACTGGCGGAAAAACCCTACGGTCCATCAAAATCCGGCCTCCATCTCAGCTAAGCCTTTGATCTGTCAAGTCTGTAAATGTTATAATCGCAATTTGCTATTAAATTGCTATGAATCCCCAAAGACGCACTGGCGTTCAAACCCTCTTAACTCTGTAAGGTTTTTTCAATACATGTGTAGTGTAGTTTGTAGTACGAAGATCACCTCCATTTCTTTGAGTGGTTGAAGTAGGTGGAAGTCTACATTGTACTTTGTGCTCTAGAACTTTTCATAAAGGTTCAGTGATGTTTATATCTAGTGATTGGGGAAACCATGACCATTGACTATTGTATTTGTTTAGAAGTATATATGGGGGCATTATTAACCTGGAATAATGGAATATCATACCATAGAGTGTACCTGGTCCTATACCATGGCCTCATATCTCTTGGCTTTTATATGTGAATGTGTAGCAATCATTAGATTGCTAATTAATCCCTTGTCATGTCTGCCCACACATTTCTAAATATCCTATTATGTTTAATCATTGAAAATAGACATTGTGGCATTGTTTTAATTTCTCCAAGTGTAATCCCTTCAGGATGTAAGAAATAGGTTGAAAGATTACTCATTAGATCATATTACTTATTATTATTATTATTATTATTATTATTATTTTTATTAATGTTATTATTATTATTAGGTTTACACCAGGTTATGTGTCATTGTTTGTTAGCCTTGGTTACAAACTTGTTCTGAATGCCAGTTCCATCAAAAATTCCAGCTTTTTGAAGGGAACAATATACAGATTTTTGGAGACAGAATTGCTCATTCAGTTCCGTAGTGATGTTTGTGGAATTTAGTAACTATCCTGTGAAGTGTCTGTCTATCCCTGTGAACTTCTACTTTTGCCAGTGTAGCGAGGCGAGCAGTTGAGGCATCAAATCTCGCAGTCCTTAGCAGTTGAAGCATTGAAAGATGCAGGACTTAGCCTCCAAACAGTTAGGAAATGCGGGATTGCCTTAGGCTGCAAGCACTTGAGGAACACAGGACTTAGAAAAAAAAATTGCAAGACGTTACGAAGTTAACGGCCGAACTGCGCAAATCGATAAACACAAAAAACACAAAAAATACAAAATAAAAACACACTCAGCAAGGGGACAAAGCCAGGACTACTGGGAGTGTTTCGGCAGTCAAAAAGTAAGAATAAAAATGGCCGCAGAAAAAAATTAAAACGAACTGCACAAAATACAGCCAGCAACATACAAGGTAGAAAAAACACCTAAGGACGCAAGCTGCTTGAGAAACGTGCCATTTTTTTACACTAACTTACACGTTTACACATTACGATTCTGAAATGGCAGCTTTCCCGCCTAAACCAACGGTTTTGTCTTGCGCACACAGCCTATATATAGGACACACTTGCCACAGTGCTGAAACTTTCTCCTCAAGTAATGACAGTCTGAGTTGACATTTTCTGAAGAGATTGTTAGCTCTTCAGTATATTGATTGTTGTATATTAATTACAAATAGGTAAAGTATTTTAATTTATTAATAAATGAATTATTATTAAAAAAAAATATTATTATTAAAATATACATATATATATATATATATATATATATTATTATTTTTTTTTAAATTAGCCACAAACTTATAATTTATATTGCCTTTAGTTTATGAATACATTCATGCTTAGCTCTTTGGAATATATTTATTCATTAATTAATTAATTAGTAGTGTACATTAATTTATTATGAATTAGTAATCATTATAAAAAAAAACATTTAGGAAATTGTAAAATGCCATTAGTTTATTGATATATTAATGCTTACCTCTTTCTAATATATTTATGCATTGATTAATTAATTATTAATGTACATTATTTTATTGTTTAGTAATTACTAATCATTATGAACAACAAATATTCTATATTTTGCAATGCCTTTAGTTTATGAATATATTAATGCTTAGCTCTTTATAATACATTTATTCATTGATTAATTCATTATTAATGTACATTAATGTATTAATTAGTTAGTAATCATTTAAAAAAAAAAATGTATTTTACAATGCAATAAAAAAAATAGAGATTTCAGATTGCACTTATATATCTGCATTACTGATCATTAACCTGCTTTACTTTATTAACTATTAATTAGTAATAATTTTAAAAAAAAGAAAAAAAGAAACTGACCACAAACATTATGTATATCTTACAATGCACTGACATATCCGTGTTGATGCTGATTGCCTGATGAATCCAAATATTACAAATGTTTTCTATCCTATTTGACAGTTTCATCATCTCTGCAGCTGACTGAACACAGAGAGTGACATTTGCAGCCTTTGAACAGCATAACGATCACCTTTACAGGTATATCATTTAATTGTGTTCTTATGGACATAAGTATTAAGTCTTTTTATTTTGGATTGATGACAGTGTTTGATTAATTAATGTATATTAATATATAATAATTAGTAATCATTACAAATTTATTTTTATCTTTTTACACTGCAATAAAAATAAAAATTAATTAACCTGCACTTATATATCTGCCTTACTGCTCATTCATGTACATTGCTTTTGAAACTATTATTAATTAATAATAATCCCCCCCCCCCAAAACACATTTATAATGCATAAAAAATATGTACATTTTACAAAGCACTTACATATCTGGAGTGCTTATAATTGCCTGACAAGGATAGGACCTTCAAAGCACTTAAATATTTCAAGCAGTTTATTAGATTTGGAAACGTGCTACAATTAATATTTGATACTGCTTTTATTTATGAATATATTGATGATTATGCGTTTATGTTTTGCATGTATGCCAATTAAACATCATACTTTCAATGCGTCAGGAATTAATTGAATACAAACATTCAAAAGGATTTTCATGTCAGCTCTGCAGGATTTCATCTGCAATAATATCAATTTCCCAGGTATATGATTTGATGCATTGATGACAGTTAATGATTCATTAATTAACCTAAATTCATTTAGGGTCTCATTCAATTGCAATTTGCACATATGGATAGGGCTCTATATAAGCACATAGCATAGTTTTTACAGAAGTTTTTAGTTACTTCTGTAAAAAATATGCTATGTGCTTATATAGAGAACTATTCAATTGGCCAAATTGCAAATGAATGAGGCCCTTAGTATTTAATTATTTATTAATAATTTAAAAAAATACAAACATTACTTATGCATACATATATGCTTACCTAATTAACTTTTAAAGAATGCAAATTACACCTCATAAGTTGATTGATTTATTAATTAATTAAATAACAAAATTTCACATTATTTTAAGGCTGATCTATACTTTGCTCATAGCTCTTTGTGTTTGCCCTTCTTTAGGAAAACATAATTACCTCTTTAGATTTACCATTGACAATTAAAAAGATTAATATGTTTAAAAAATTATCATTTAGCAGTTGTTGAAATACAAGTTGAATGCTAAAAATTTTTTACAAAAATTAATATAATTGTTCTACTTCTTTCTACATAACAAAAAGGTTAAGAGGGGCAAATAGCATTCCCAGCTTTAAAATGTTATTGACAGTCATTTTTTGATAGGCAAGTCTCTATTATTTTAATAAAAAGTAGAAGATTTCTACAACTAAGCTTGTGTGACCAAACTTTTTCTTTTCTTTGTTCTATACTTTTTGTTATTTACAATTTGTGTTAGAACATCCATTAATCTCTCCTCTTTTTCACTGTCTGGGTTTGCTGGCTCTGGAAGCTCATATGGACCATCATGTTTTTGAATATGTTTCCTAAAGTACTCACGCACTTCTGTGGGAAAGTATTTGGCCCTTTGAAAAGACATTCCTACTCTTTTACTCACCCAAGTAAGAACCCAAATCAATTTGCGACTAAAGTAGCACGCTTCTGATTAGCCAACAATAGTTGATGACTATTCAGTAGGCCAGGTGTAATATGTAGAAAAATAGACTAGTACCCACAATGCAAATTATACTTACCTTAGTATGGTGAAGGTAATACTTGCTAATTAACTTAAAATATAATAGCAAGGCCTGCAGGGTAGGAGATATACCTGAACTAGGATATGCAAGACACCCAAAAAGTATAAGGTAAAAAAAAAAAATAATAGTATTAACAAACTCAGGTATTTGAAACACACAACAAAACTAATTGTGGCCTGATGCCCAAACTTGTATATTAAAAATGGAGGCTTGATTTAGCATTCAAATACACAAAGAAGCCGCATTGTCTTGTGTTTGCCCTTCTTTAGGAAAACATAATTACCTCTTTAGATTTACCATTGACAATTAAAAAGATTAATATGTTTAAAAAATTATCATTTAGCAGTTGTTGAAATACAAGTTGAATGCTAAAAAAATTTTACAAAAATTAATATAATTGTTCTACTTCTTTCTACATAACAAAAAGGTTAAGAGGGGCAAATAGCATTCCCAGCTTTAAAATGTTATTGACAGTCATTTTTTGATAGGCAAGTCTCTATTATTTTAATAAAAAGTAGAAGATTTCCCTGCCGTGGGAGCTTAAATTCTAAAGGATATAATTGTAAAGGAATGACTGAGTTAGGGAGTTCTAAAGGGTAGAAGTAGCATTGGAGAAGTATTTTAGGTGGGAGTGAAAGGCGGCAGAGAGGAGAATTGGACGAAGGGGTGATGTGTAAGGTATATTTGACTTGCTGAATAATTCATAATAAATTGAAGTTAGAGTAGTCAAGGCAAGACAAGATGAGTGTTAATAGTGTGATTTTTTTATTGTCTTGTGTAACTAGTTATAGAGATGTTCTTTACATGAAGTCAGCAGGATTTAGCTAGTGACTGAATATATGGTTTGGAGGAAAGTGCAGAGCTCAGTATCATTCCAAGGCAGAGGGTCTGAGAGCTCAGAGTGATTACTGAGTTCTTCACAGTAAAGGAAATATTAGATGTGGAGGTTGTGGCAGAGGGAACATTAGGAGTTTTTGAGATGTTGAACTTTAAGTAATGAGAGGATATCAATAAAGAAATATTGTGTAGGCAGGTTGTAACTCTGGCTACTAGAAAGGGTGAGAAGTCTGGTTAGGGTAGGTAAATTTGGTTGACATCTGTGTAAAAGTGATATTCAACCAAATAAATAGAAAAATGCAAGAGTGGACTGAGCCATGTGGTACCCAAACTGTCAGAGGTAGAGGACTGGAAGAATTGCCAGAGAGGAATGCTGAAGGTGCAGTTAGAATGTAAACTAAAAGAGTGTTGTTACACGGATGCCAAAAACCTAGAACATTTGAAGAAGATAATGATTAACGGTGTCAAAAGCAGCTGATAAGTATTGAAATTAGGGGAATAGTAACTTTTGGATTTGGCTGAGAGCAAGTCCTTTGTTACTCTAGTGAGTGCTGCCTGTGTGAAAAGTTGAGTATAAAAACAAAATATTGAATATGGAGTTGAAAGTGGGAAAATGAGTTACACAATTGTAGACGAGTCATTCAAGAAGTTTTAAGGTCAGAGGAAATAGTGAGAGGGGGCAGTTGTTGGAGGAATAGTAGAAGGTAAGAGATGGTTTCTTTAGAATGGGAGTAATTTGTGAATGTTTAAATGGTGATAAAAACTTGCCATTTGTAGGGAGAAGTTTAAAATGTGTATTAGGGCAAGGACAAGTGTGGTTGAGAGGAGGTACATTCACTGTGATGGTTCAAGGGAACAAGAGCCCTATGTAAATCAGATGCTTAGAGCACTGCCATAAATTGGCTGCATGAGCGTTTTTCCGTAACTTCTACACTAATGTAAATCTTTAACTCCCCCAGGTTAAAGTACTCAGTGCACAGCCATAAATCCTGCTCTGTAAATGCAACAGATTTCTGTGCAGGGAGTAGACAAAAAAAAATTACGGATGATACAGAGCTGTAAGAGCCAATAGGAAATGCGAACGTCATAAATCTTATAATAAGTGGGAAGTTCCGCAAGTGCAGCTTCAAGGAAACATTAGATATATATAGAAAGTCATTGTTTTTTAATTAAAAAAAAATTTGATATTAAAAACATGTGACAATTGTATTTCTAGCTTCAATCAGTAAAACATGTGTTAAAATATGATATAGTTATCGACAATGTATCAGATCATTTGTTCCTAGGCAACTTGATTTGTGACGTGTATTAACCCCTTGGGTACTGGGTTGTGTTATCCTGGATTTTATAACATACAACAGGCTTAATACAAACATATAATATTTTTTTATTACACATATGTTGATATTGGATTGTTAAGTGTCAAATAATGTTAACATTTCAACATTTTGTAGTGCTTTTTTGTGCAATAGTATCACTTGAATTGCTTAGCAAGGTTTTGAAAACCACTTGTGAGTCGTCTTTGGTACTAAATCTTTCTTCAACTTTTTCCAGTTGTGGCAGGACTCTTATTTGCAACTGATCCATACAATCTTATTAGCATAGGATTTTGGAGTCAAAGGGCCATACTAAATTTCAAGTCTGTATCGGCACCAGTACACCTGCAAAGCCTGCAGGCTTTACAGAGCTATTGCATTTAACCAAGCCGCAACCAACAGGCCCAGGCCGCAAGCCCTTAAACCCTTTCCGCGCAAGCAAGCTGTTACGTGGCTGGAATAGATGCGGCCCACATTTACGATCCAAACCGGTAATCACGGTTTGCGATGCAGGCCTAACAGCCAATAAAAAGCGGGGAACCGTAATTAACGCAGCAGGAAGGGGTTTTAAGGGGAGCAAAGACAGTAAATCATTGACTGTGCTGTAGCTGAGCAAGTGAACACACAGGTCGAGGCGTTGGTGGGTTTGTGAGCATTTGTGAGAGAGAGAATGAAGGATCTTTGTAAGTTTTTTGATATTTTGACCTCTAATATATATTAACCCTTAAACTAAAATACACATAATTACCGATATCACATAATTCACACACATAGATTAATATGTACACATAGCTATACATAGATTTAGGCCACACCGCATCTACACCCCTATACCCCCAACTACCCCCCCATATAATTACTATACTACACAAAATACTCACATTCCTATCTTAACACATACAGTACATGTATATTTTATATTTATTTATCCTTATTTTTATTTAATAAATTATAGGAGGGTAGTTCAGGGGCCTGATCCCAGGGGGCGAGGAGGTAGTGGGGATGAAGGACCAGCCCCAGGGAGAGAACAGGGAGGCCAGGATCCCCAGGCACAGTTGGAAGGGCAGGAGGATGTGGCAAAGTACAGAGCCCCCAATTATCGCCCAGGGGAGATGGAAGTCCTCCTCAGGGAAATCTGTGCCCACTATAGAATCATACATGGTGAGAGAGATGTGAAGCCTAACCAGAAGGCAGAGGCCTTGAGTCAGATAGCTTCAGCTGTTGTGGCATTAGGGGTTGCAAACAGGGATGTAAAGTCTGTCAAACACAGATATGACGACAGCCGGCTGAAGTTGAATAAGATGGCAGAGGAGGCAAGAGCTGCATGTGCAACCGGTGGTGGGCTACCAGTCAATATCACATACTGTAGATGGGAGAAGATGGGCTGGACAAATATCCTGCATATATCATGATGTTATGTATGTATAATTGCAATTTTTCTCTGGCTGGTGTATACAATGAGCTGTATCTGTGGTAACTTGTCTTCCTTGAATGGTAATTCAGGACTTCCTTAAACAGGCCTTTGTAGGAGGGCTGAGAATGTTTACTTCCCTCCCACAATTGCTCATGGACAGGATGTGATGTAAATTTTATCATCTCAACTAAGGATATATCCAGGCAGGAAACTGGTGCTGCTTCCTGTTTTCTTGCTGGATGGTGAGGGTGATGGTGGTGATGAATGGCGATGGTCTAACCGTGGGTAAGATAAAGCGTTTGGGAAAGGGGATTACTATATAGGTAGATAGATTTAAAAAGGGTTTTTTGCTCCGTGGGTCTGGGCTGTGTGTTTGTAATACATTTATAGTATTGTGTTGTTGCCTTTTAATAAATACCTTTTAATGTAGACGAACCTTGTATAATATTTATATATATTGATTTGGTGATACACCACATTTGGCGACCACGAATTTTAGACTTCTACAAAGGTTATTTATGAGGTAATATCACATTAATAGATAGTCAGATTTTTTTTTTTTTTTTTTTGGGGGGGGAAGAAAAAAAGTACTTTGTCTAATTATCCTCTGCATGGGAAATCAAGTGCTGATTGTGTGTGGAGTCTAGGTTAAGCCTCCATTTTTAATATATATCGTACTAGCTTCTGAGTTGAGTTTTGTTCGTACTAGCTTATTTTGATACATAAAACAAATATATATCATACAGGTTGTTTTTGTGGGTTTATCTGAGTTGTTGTGCTTTTAAAATACAGGCCTAGCCCTGCATTTGAATAGACTCCATGCGGCTTCTTTGTGTATTTGAATGCTAAATCAAGCCTCCATTTTTAATATACAAGCTTGTGCATCAGGCCTCAATTATTATTTTTAATCCTTTATATCGTACTATATCGTACTAGCTTCTGAGTTGAGTTTTGTTCGTACTAGCTTATTTTGATACATAAACAAATATATATCATACAGGTTGTTTTTGTGGGTTTATCTGAGTTGTTGTGCTTTTGAGTACAGGCCTAGCCCTGCATTTGAATAGACTCCATGCGGCTTCTTTGTGTATTTGAAAGCTAATTCAAGCCTCCATTTTAAAATACAAGCTGGTGCATCAGGCCTCAATTATTATTTTTAATCCTTTATATCGTACTATATCGTACTAGCTTCTGAGTTGAGTTTTGTTCGTACTAGCTTATTTTGATACATAAAACAAATATATATCATACAGGTTGTTTTTGTGGGTTTATCTGAGTTGTTGTGCTTTTGAGTACAGGCCTAGCCCTGCATTTGAATAGACTCCATGCGGCTTCTTTGTGTATATGAATGCTAAATCAAGCCTCCATTTTTAATATACAAGCTTGTGCATCAGGCCTCAATTATTATTTTTAATCCTTTATATCGTACTATATCGTACTAGCTTCTGAGTTGAGTTTTGTTCGTACTAGCTTATTTTGATACATAAAACAAATATATATCATACAGGTTGTTTTTGTGGGTTTATCTGAGTTGTTGTGCTTTTGAGTACAGGCCTAGCCCTGCATTTGAATAGACTACATGCGGCTTCTTTGTGTATTTGAATGCTAAATCAAGCCTCCATTTTTAATATACAAGCTTGTGCATCAGGCCTCAATTATTATTTTTAATCCTTTATATCGTACTATATCGTACTAGCTTCTGAGTTGAGTTTTGTTCGTACTAGCTTATTTTGATACATAAAACAAATATATATCATACAGGTTGTTTTTGTAAGTTTATCTGAGTTGTTGTGCTTTTGAGTACAGGCCTAGCCCTGCATTTGAATAGACTCCATGCGGCTTCTTTGTGTATTTGAATGCTAAATCAAGCCTCCATTTTTAATATACAAGCTTGTGCATCAGGCCTCAATTATTATTTTTAATCCTTTATATCGTACTATATCGTACTAGCTTCTGAGTTGAGTTTTGTTCGTACTAGCTTATTTTGATACATAAAACAAATATATATCATACAGGTTGTTTTTGTGGGTTTATCTGAGTTGTTGTGCTTTTGAGTACAGGCCTAGTCCTGCATTTGAATAGACTCCATGCGGCTTCTTTGTGTATTTGAATGCTAAATCAAGCCTCCATTTTTAATATACAAGTTTGGGCATCAGGCCACAATTAGTTTTGTTGTGTGTTTCAAATACCTGAGTTTGTTAATACTATTATTTATTTTTTTTACCTTATACTTTTTGGGTGTCTTGCATATCCTAGTTCAGGTATATCTCCTACCCTGCAGGCCTTGCTATTATATTTTAAGTTAATTAGCAAGTATTACCTTCACCATACTAAGGTAAGTATAATTTGCATTGTGGGTACTAGTCTATTTTTCTACATATTACACCTGGCCTACTGAATAGTCATCAACTATTGTTGGCTAATCAGAAGCGTGCTACTTTAGTCGCAAATTGATTTGGGTTCTTACTTGGGTGAGTAAAAGAGTAGGAATGTCTTTTCAAAGGGCCAAATACTTTCCCACAGAAGTGCGTGAGTACTTTAGGAAACATATTCAAAAACATGATGGTCCATATGAGCTTCCAGAGCCAGCAAACCCAGACAGTGAAAAAGAGGAGAGATTAATGGATGTTCTAACACAAATTGTAAATAACAAAAAGTATAGAACAAAGAAAAGAAAAAGTTTGGTCACACAAGCTTAGTTGTAGAATTACGGCAGCATAATTTGGAAACAACAAATAAAATGGAGGAAGCAATGGACAAAAGGGATTGTTTAAAAATTGCAGCTTTGAGAACAACTACAATTGTTGGGGAACTAGAAAGGGAGTTAAGGGAAATAGAAGAGCAGAGGGATGCTTATGGAGTAAAAATAACAGAACTTCAAAACATAATAATGGACTATAAAAATAAAACAAAGTTAGAAGGGATAAAAGGAGTCAGAGACATTGCCAAAATATATCCAGATCTGGATATGTTCGTGGCACAAAATAAAGAACCAGTGCCGAAAATGAACCAAGATAGAAAAGAGTTCTTATGTTATTCTGTTCCACAAGTAGATACCATACCACAAGCACCAGTTATTGTTTCAGAATTATTTAATGCAAGGCAAACACCTACAGGATTTTCTATGCAGACTCGACCGATGTCTATGGCAGATAAAGACAATTTCCAGAAATGGTGGGGAAGTATGCCAACTAACAACTTTAATACGTTTACACATTGATTTATGAGGGGAGCAGATAGAGCTAAAAAAGGAGGTCTTAACTTAGAGGAATGGACAGAACTGTTAGAATACGCTATGGGTCCTTTGGCTAGTAGACTATTGGGATTTAATAACAGTGTGTCTGATCAGGCAGGAAGAATTGCTGCAACTAATTTCTATATACTTAGCATAGAGAAAGAAATAGCAAATATTACCATGAGGCCAACAGATGGTCCTAGAGAGGTAGCTCAAAGGATATTTTTTTGGTATACTCTACGACAACCTCAACAGCCTCTAGTGCTGGGCTCACCAGAACATATAGCAAAAGTAATGGAAGCCCTTCCCCGGGAGTGTCAAGAATTTGTCAGGCTTTTTGATCCAACACCAACAGACTTGGAAATGGTACTAACTAGAGCTGATAAGTGGTGGATCAAGCATCCTTTCACAGAACAGGCCTGCTCTGTTTCAGCCGTAAAGAACATTTAAGGTCGAGTCTGGTAGAGATATAGATGGTAAATGGAGAAACCAGATGTGGGATGTACCCCAGAACAAGAAGGATGATAAAAACTGGAGACCAAAACAGAACCTTGACAAAAGATGGAGAGATCCACCTAGGGACTATAGGAATAGGGATGGCAGCAACTGGAGGGCTAATCAGGAGGGAGAGAGAAACGGTAACATGGGCTATTGGGAACTCAGGAGACAGAAGGATAGGATAGAAGAGGAAAATCACATACTTAAAAACAAGGTAGCTGAGTCAGAGAGGAAATTGAAGGAAAGTGAGGCAAAGATGCAATATAGTGTTATAAAAGAGGGACGGAGTAGAAGTGAGTCACAATGACAAATCCCAACCCCTGCGCCTCAGCAACTCATTCACTCAGCTAATTTAACCATGGATGAGGCAGGTCGGCCTACCATTTATACAGTCATCGCAGGGGTAGGGAAAAATATGTTGGTAGATACAGGAGCAGCAGTTACAATGACCAACAGGGACAAAAATGGGGATTCTTCAGTAAGTATTATGGGAGTTACTGGGAATCCACAGGAGGTTAGAGCAGGTCTAATTGATGTAGCAGTTGGAGGAAAAACAATACAAGTAGAAGCAATAGTGGGTTGGCCAGAGGAAATATTGGGAATAGAAGCTTTAAAAAAAGGAAATTTCATTGTAGATCTTGCCAATTTTTGTTTGTGGAAGACAGAAAAGGTGAATCAGGTAAGTACAGAGTTGACGAAAGGGGTTGTGCTCCCAATGGCATATATTGTCTCTCCGATAAAAAGTCTGGAAAAAAACAAACTGAAACTAGACGGACAACCAGAATGGCTGCAGAAGCTAATCCAAGACATACCTGTTTGGGCTACAGATAAATTAGACTGTGGAAGAATGAAAGGAATGGTCTTGTTGGAAGGAGGAGACCCACAATGGCAAAAGCAATATCCAGTCCCAAGAGAATCAGTGGCATCAATCACCGAGATGATAGAAATGCTGGAGAGACGTGGAATTATTAAATCTGGAAATGGGTATGCATGTAACTCACCATGTTGGCCTGTGAGAAAAGCTGTGTTAAAAGGGAATGGAGATGAAAAAGCAGCCTCATCATGGAGACTTACCATTGATTACAGGGCCGTGAACAAACTTGCAAAAAGAATGGCCCCTGTTGTTTCTGTTTATTGTGAAATGATGTCCAAAATTTCACCAGAAATTAAAGTATTCAGTGTAATAGATGTGGCCAATGGATTTTGGTCAATTCCCTTAGCTGAAGAATGCCACTACCGGACGGCGTTCAACTGGGAGGGCCGACAATATGCTTTCACAGTATTACCACAGGGATATTGTGACTCCCCAGCTATTTTTCACACATACATGAAAAATGCATTGACAGCTTTCCCATTCAATATGTTGATGATGTCCTCTTACAATCCCCGAACATGGAAGAACACAAAGAAGACCTGGCAATATTATTACAATGCATACTGGAAGCTGGACTTAAGCTAAATGGGGCAAAGGCACAATTGGCATGCCAGAAAGTCAACTTCTTAGGAGTAACCATATCAGGAGATGGACGATCAATTGATCAAGACAGGGCCAAAGTTATTGCTCAGTTACCCATTCCTACAGACCGTACAGCGCTCCAATCATTGCTTGGAATAATGGAATTTTGTCGTGAATTTACCCCACGATATGCTCAACTGGCACAACCCCTTTATGAACTCCTGAGAGCACAGAATTGGGATTGGACAGAGGAACACACATCAGCAGTACAAAAATTGAAGGCTGAACTAGGGAGTGCACCAACTCTGGCATCTCCAGACCATGAAAAAGAATTTAGACTATATCCGATTACAATGCCAGATTCACAAGGAGCAGTCATCACTCAACTGTGGGGACATGCAGAACGTCCAGTGGCTTTTAGATCTCAGATGCTGTCTGCCGTAGAGCTGAAATTTGGATGGTGTGAGAGATTGATCTTAGCAGCATACTGGGCAATTAGAAGATTTAAATACCTATTTGGCACACAGACAATAATAATCTGTACACATCATACTCCATTGCAGATCCTCAGACAAGGCAGCCTGGCAATCAGCCACATCAACAATGCCCGCATTCAGAAATGGACTATGGCACTGCTCGCTGATAACATTTCAACTCATGCCTTAAGAGAACCAAAAGAATGGGTGGCTGGAATTTGCATAAAGGGAGAAGCTCATGAATGCCAGATCTATCCTGAATCAACATGCCACACGGTGTTCAAAGATGCCACTCATCTTGTGATGATCTCAGATCCTGTATGGTATACTGATGGCAGCTGTCACTATGCACAAGGAAAAAGAATATCAGGAATGGCCGAAGTAAAAATGTTGGGTAAAGATATCATAAAAGAATTTGGATTTAGAATCAAAGCATATTCAGCACAATATGCAGAACTGGCTGCAGTCATTGAAGTACTTCAGCAAGAGTCTGGAAGAAGTGACATATTGACAATTGTTTTGGATAGTGACTGGGTGTTCCGAGGCACATGCCTTCTGCTAAAATGGTAGGATAGTAACCAATTCCTTGCCACAGATGGATCCCCTGTTAAGTTCCAAGATCTATGGCAGATGGTAGAAAAGTTATCACAAAATTTCAAAAGAATTAATATGATCAAAGTACGGGCACATAAAAAGACAGGGCCACACCGAGAGGGAAACTACCTTGCTGACCGGTATGCAAAAGAGGCAGCTGTCCAAGCAGAAGACTGGAAACCACCCACAAAAAACACATTACAAATAGCTTCTACTACAAGGAGCAAATCTACATTTATTTCAATTAAGATGAAGCAACTGCAGGAATTACAAGATCAAGATGAGGAACTAAAAGATATTCGGGAGAAATTACAAAAGGGAGAAGAAGTGATATACGGGGGCAAAAAAGTGATGGAGGAGCAAGGGCTAATATGTATATCAGAAACCGGGGAACCAATTTGGATTGTACCACAACAAGTGAGAAAAGACTTACTCCGATGGATACATGGATCACAAGCAGGAGGACATTCAAAGATCAGAGAAGCAAAAGAGAGGATTCGACATTTGGGATGGTGGATCGGGCAAAACAAGGATCTTGAAGAATTTGTGGATAGTTGTATTATATGTGCAAGATTTGACCAGTCCAACAGGAAAAGAAGGGGAGAATTAATGAGACAGACACTTGTAGGCCCATGGGAAAGAATTCAAATTGATTACACCGGACCATTGCCAACAACCACAAGAGGAAATAAATATATTCTCATGATAGTAGATAGCTTCTCAAGATGGATGATCGCAATCCCAACAAGAAACTGTACAGCACTAACCACAGCCAGGAAAATAGTAAGCGATGTACTGACAGTGTGGGGAATTCCGAAAGTCCTTGATTGCGACAATGGAGCGGCATTCATAGGAAATGTAATGAAGGAACTTTGTAGGATGGTGGGTATTGAACTGAAACACCATATCCCATACCATCCACAGGCAGCAGGTCAAGTTGAGCGAATGAATGGCACCATAAAAAGAGAGCTGAAAAAGCTGGTGGCAGAACATGGGCAAGCTTGGGACATATACATACCTTTAGTATGTGCCCGACTTAGATCAAGGCCCTGTAGATCAACAGGATTTTCACTGTATGAAATTTTAATGGGTAGACCAATGCCCTCCTGGAAAAACTGGATGACAATACCTCCACCTGTAGCTTTACAAACCGCTGCAATCACAGATCAATGGGTAAAGGAGTTGGCCACACACTTGGAAATTGTTCATAAATCTGTGGCTGTGGAAGATGAAGAACAATACCAACATCGAAAGCGATGGTATGATGCAGCAGGGGATCTGACATCATATGAGGCAGGGGACAGAGTTATGGTGCAGAATCAAGATGAACACCTTCCTTGGGGAAGAGCAAAATGGAAAGGACCATATACTGTAGTAGATAAATTAGGGACCTCTGTATACTTGATTGATCACGCAGAGAAAGGAGAAGTCTGGCTGCATGCATCACAGCTTAAAAGATTTAGGAAGGACAAAATATGGAATAGAGGTTAAGTACAAATTGAATAAATACCTACACATTGTTTTTTTTATTATTTATTTTTTATTTATTTTATTTTTTTTCTTCTGTTTGTGTATGTATATGTCTCTAATGCTGTTTTTATTTTTTATGTATATGTTTCTAATGATGGAATCTAGTGTTCCCACAGAGCAAGGCTGTATAAGAATGAAGATGCGTGTCAACAGAAGATTGTGGTGGATCCTTGTTACAGGATGGATAAGTATAAGCTGTATCACAGTAGGAATGGGGGGACAGGCAATAAGGCCAGAAGATACCGCAAATAAGGGAAAGAGTTTGAAAAGATTGGAGTTACATTATGTTCAAGCAGATAGATTTATTTGGCCCAGGGAATTGGAAGTAAAAGAGGGTGGAGGGTTACAAGTAAACATTATTTTGCCACATAATAGTACCAGGGGATTAGCTCTTAGAGCTCCAATAAAAAGTATAGAGGGACATAACTGGGAATGGGTTATAAGATATGGACAGATAATGAATACAGGAAACTTTAAAGGAAGGACTAAAATAACAACAAAGGTACAAGGGAGGGTTACAAATATTACAGTAGTAGTGAGTAACTTAACATTAGAAGAAGGTGGAGAATGGGACGCTGCAGTTATAGCTGCCCAGCCTGATCTAGAGGAATTCGGCAATTTTGATACTGGAAAGGGGTGAGTTCTAACAATAGATGAAGTATTTGTCTCGGTAAAGGAGCTGCAACGTTGTAAAGATCAGAAGAAGGTACCATGGCCAATAGGCGGATTGGTGGTGGTACCAACACATGAAACAGTTGTGCAAGGGGTTGGGTGGACTTACTACCCAATAATTCTAAATTTTAATGATTTTTCTATTCCTCCAAAGTGCCCGGAATCACAGCGGCAGTGGTTTAAGCAAAGTATACAAGAGACCATCATTGAGTAAACCGGAGCAGGGAGTCGAGAAAAACGGGACACACTTGCAGCCCTTTTAGGAGGAGTCGGAACTGGATTGGGAGTATGGAATTCAGCAGACATCATTGGACTGAACAGCAGGATAAACTCCCTTACTGATGGCATGGGACATGCTATGAAAACAGGTGGAGTAGCTGACTCCCTTATAGTGAGTAGACTGACAGACAATGTTGATGACATACACACCATTGCCAACAACCTGCATCTAGTTGAGGAAAATATTGCCTCCATTGCTAACAGCATGAAGAATGAAATAGTGGGAACTGCCATTTTCTGTTCTATGATTGGATGAAAGCTGTTGGCAGATTTAAAGGAAACTATTAAAGGCATCCAGGAAAACAAGTGGGCAAGACAAATAAATGCAACAAGGATTATCACGTCATTGAAAAGAAAAGGAGTGGACATCACTGAGGACAATCTTAAATACAGCTATATTGAAGGCCCAGATCAATGGATGCCACATGGACTACAATCTGGGACAATAGGACTAATCCTGGCAATTCCCCGTTGGTAGGGGCAGACAGAGCAACTGAACTTTATACATAGCATTGGCACGTTAAGTGATGGAATCTACAAGCAACACTTCCCATCAAAAAGACTGGCCACTATTACAGGATTGGAGATGGATGAAAGCTGTTGCAGGAAATCTCAACACCGATGGCTGTGCAGTTGTGTTTGGGACAAAGGAGCTGAGGAGGATGGCTGGGTGCAGTTGATAAAAGAAAACCTGGTGCAAGAGGTGATCCGCATAGGGGACATTGCATGCTTTATCGGCCACTCTGAATATAGGACAGTTGATGAAATATGTTTGGTGGAAGAAGGGTCTTGTATCATGGTAACCACTACTATACATGTAGGAACTCATACACTATTTCCATCAAGAAACCTTACCACTGAAATGATCAATTTTACTGCAAATGCAGATTGGACAAATTTGACAATGAAGCTTTTTCCCCCAATTCCAAAGCTTACCCTGGAACTTCATGAGTTAGTAAAACGTACCAAACAACAACTACACCCCATCAGCTTACTGCTGGAACAACAGAAAAAGGAAATAGAAATTACTACAAAAAACGTTGAGCATCCCTGGTGGGGAATTCTAACCAATACAGAGACACATCCAGTCCTACGAACACTGTCGCTGGTACTCATGTTCATTCAAGTATTAACGACAATTATAATAATATACTTTTGTGTGGCAATGAAACAAATGAGGAAGAAACTTGCAAGGAGGATATATAATAATGAAATTTAAATGTTTTTATTTTTTTTTTTTTTATTTTTTTTTCTCTTCTTTCTCTCTCTCATACATTCTTCAATAAAGTTTTACATTGCACATACATAAACATTTATCACACACTCTCACCTAAATTCTATAAATTCTGTTTTTTGTGTAATATGTGGATTGACAGCCATAGGAAAGTACAGGAGAACTTATGTCGCTGAGGGAACTATTCCGGAGGGACGGTGGGTTGAATTTCTCCTGTATATCAGGTTTTTGCTCCCACTAGGTTCTCCTGTACTAGAGGGATAACTAGAAAACTGAGCAACATAGAAGAAGAAAAAGTGAGGGAATGTGGTAACTTGTCTTCCTTGAATGGTAATTCAGGACTTCCTTAAACAGGCCTTTGTAGGAGGGCTGAGAATCTTTACTTCCCTCCCACAATTGCTCATGGACAGGATGTGATGTAAATTACATCATCTCAACTAAGGATATATCCAGGCAGGAAACTGGTGCTGCTTCCTGTTTTCTTGCTGGATGGTGAGGGTGATGGTGGTGATGAATGGCGATGGTCTAACCGTGGGTAAGATAAAGCGTTTGGGAAAGGGGATTACTATATAGGTAGATAGATTTAAAAAGGTTTTTTGCTCAGTGGGTCTGGGCTGTGTGTTTGTAATACATTTATAGTATTGTGTTGTTGCCTTTTAATAAATACCTTTTAATGTAGACGAACCTTGTGTAATATTTATATATATTAATTTGGTGATACACCACAGTATCCTCCTAGAATTATTCTGGCTCATACACCCCTGCCCACACACATAGTTAACTGATATAGTACTGTAAGCCCAATGGTGATGACTGAAGATATATGGGGCATCAATAACCATGTAAAGCCTGGTAGCAAACATATAATTTTCATAATTTGTATCAATTAAATGTCTGACCAATTCCTGCAGATAAAACTGATTCTGAGTACAATTTGCTATTAGATCAAGATTGTGTGCACACTGCTGATCAGTGTGCACACTGCGGCATATGTGGATACAGAATCTGTAGGACTGCATGTGCATGCCATGTACTGTCCTAACCAGGACCATGTCTCAACTGCATATTAACAGCCATTGCTTGGAACATGTCACAGATTGGTCACTCTCACACACTACACAGCAGATCCAGGCGATGGCACACCTCAACTGCAGTACACATATTCGTATGAGCCATGATCCACAATGCTCATTATGGAGGTGGTGGTTCATTTGTGTAACACAAGCACCACAGTCAATCTCAGGTGACCATGGTGTGAAGGATATGAAAACACATAGATGTAAATTGTTTAGGGAAACCAACTCAAACATATTTTTACTTCCATTTCAGTATCCAGGAGGACAAGGCCGACCATTGAGGAAACAGTGGGAGCTCCACCGGAAGGTGGAAGTAGATAACGATGAAGGCCAGAGGGCCCGGGACAATCCACAGAATCTGATCATTCACGATCACCCTCATCTCAGTAGTGGGAATCACTGCCCGGGCCCTCAACCGCATCCAGCCATGCACAACTGTTTCAGCCCCTTCCACTGGGCATGTCCTGGCCCCAGCTATCATCACAGCTGCCAACTGCTACAACAACATTGCAGTCATGGCAGGCCACAACTATGCCCACACAATGGGGTCTCCCACAACATGACCTCCCACACAATGGGCTCCCCCAACATGGCCTAACCCTCCAGCCCTCACCTCAGGGCCTGCTGCCGAAACCGCAGTCACTCCTGCCAACACCTCAGGCTCCAATACCATCACTTTGGGCCCTGCGGCCATCACCTCAGGCCTTGCTGCTGTCACCTCAGGCCCTGCTGCCATCACCTCCGGCCCTGCTGCCAACAACTCCAGCCCTGTTGTCACCACCTCCGACCTGCTGTCATCTCCTCCGGCCCCAATGGCGTCACCTCCGGCCCCAATGCTGTCAACATCGGCCACAATGCCGTTAACATCAGCTACAATAGCCGTCAACATCAGCCACCAATGACGTCAACACCACCACCCCTGACTTTGAGGAAAATCATGGCCCGTTTCACCAGGGAGCACATGACACTGAAGAAACAACAGACTGAGAGGCTCTGAATGCTCATAATGCAGGTTCGGCTCACACACACCCACCTGGTGAGCAACAGATTGCTCCATTCGGAGGTGAGGAGGCACAACTGAAGGATGGAGAGATATGAGGAACAGGAGATACAGGACAGACAGCAACTCGTCCAATTAGCCGAACGCCAGCTCATACCTCTCCAGCCTTCGGATTGCACAACTGCAACCTGAGACGGAGGCCTACTCATCTCTGACCTCCCCACCATCTCAACCTGATCCCCGGCTACCCAACGTAGTGGCACCCCACGCTCAAACACCACCTAGACGTGGAAGAGTGAGATGGGCGCGTGGGAATCCAGTGCTGGGTAAGAGGAGGTCTTAGGACCATCCACAAAGTCCTCCTCTTGAAAACTTCTCACTGAATACTGATTGGTATAGATGTTGACATAATATTGCCTGGCTACAGAGTGGGTACATGTCTGATTATGTTATAATTGATGTTCAATGTGGATTGACCTTGAGATGAGGTGTTGTAGTTAATCAGAATATTGTTATGATTGATATCTTGTTCTTGTCTCTGTAGGTGTTAATAGCCAAATCTCACGACAATAAAGGTATGTTCTTCATCTTTGAGCAGCACAATACCATCATGTGAGTAAACACTCAACCCAGTTCCCAACAGGCATTCGATCAGTGTCATTCACCACTGCACATGGATCTGAAATGCAATATATGACTACATATGTCTTCACTAATTAACATGACTGTTGTGAGTTTCAATTATAATGAATAGTGTCCTGGCTTTAGAGTTGCAAGGTGCCATTAGGATCTGCTAATCCAAACCAGTAGTTTACATGCGTTAACAGTATGAAAGTGGATGAATGTATTTCATGTCATCCACAAACAAAATGGATGATTTCCTTGGTTTGACATCAGGATCAATGTGCATGTGTTTAGGGGTAATGTGAACAGTGTATTCTGTCTGACCTTGGTACCACACATATAGCAGTGAGATGTAATATCAGCATGGCACCACTATTCCATGTAGATATTGATAGTACACTTCGATAAAAGATTGTGGTCACAGTGAAGCCTGCATTGTTGTATTACACATTCTCAACATATTCCGGGAATGCTGAAAGAAAATGACAGAATCAATATGGTTATCACTGCTTGTAGATGAGGTTTATGTAAAAAATGTTATTGTAGCGTCCAGAGCAAAAACAATGTACTAATAACAGTTTATGATTGTTGTTACACCTCCTCTATGTTTTCCAGATTACTATCATCTATTTCTGAATCATCATTAATGTATGAAAACACACTGTGTGTGGAATTGATTAGCATCACATGATCCATGATTTCTAGAGTCTGTTTAATATAGCAGATGAAGACCATGTGGTTGCTGTATGTGCATTAATGGCTATTTCTATTAAATGGAGGGTTATATATATATGTGTTATATAATGTTCCAATTTAGTATCCGATTATGGTTACTGTGGTGTCCTGAACGCATGTGACCCTAGTAGATGCTATGCATTATCCTCATGATGCTGTCTAACATTTAACCCTTTAGATGTATCTTGTTGGCCAACAGCCTCTTGCCCTTCCGGGATCCGCCCACAACACACCCATGATATGTATGCACATTGTATACATATTACATGTGCTATGTGTATCAAATAAAATATGATGATATTATACTGTTATCACTGTCTCTGTGTGTTTGAACAGTATCATGCTTTAGATTCTACAGAATGCAGATTTAATGAAGTTGTATTATTATATATATATCAGCTTTTACCTTCAAAATCTCTTCCATAGTGTTGGGGATACTGATGTATCTGGTAGATGGTGAACAATAGCATAGAGGAATATACTCAAACAATTTGTGAGGCCTGGCTGAGACATTCCTCTGGCTATGCCCAGGGTGTTCTGGAAACTACTAGAGGCAAAGAGGTGTATTGAAGTTAACATCCGTGTCATTCCTGGTATAGCTCTATTGGTACGTGCACGAGGCTCAAGGTCCTCACTCAGGACCGCATAGAGCTCTCCAAGACTGGCACCGGTCAGCATAAAATGCTCATACACCTCCCTATCAGTTAACCCCTCCACTGTGAGTCTCTCCCTGTATACATTGGGTGCCCGGACCCTCCTTACAAGAGAATCAAGGCTGTTTCAGCCCTGCTGATAACTTGTTGGGGCTGGGGTTATATAGCTTGTTGATTACAGCACCTGTTAATGAGCAGGTGGATTTCAGGTTTGGAATTGCCCACCTGTGGATCTGAGACTTATTCGGCATTCCTGATGATTGCTCTGTTCCATATATAGATCCCACTCATTGTTTCATGCAGGGTAAACAAATGATGCTACTGACAATGGTATCAGATTATTTATTGATTCAGGGTGTCTCTGATTGCATTGCTATAGTTAATGTTTTGATGTTTGTTTTACTGTAGTGGCAGGCCTCAACATGGCCTTTACTGTTCACATATATTTCTTGACCTGTTATTTTTTATTTGGATTGATATATGACATTGCTTTTTCGGGCCTCAGTGTTTGCTAAGTGATGATATCTCCCATAAATAGTTTCTGGAAATTTGGAGCTACTAATATTATTTCTTGAGACAGCATGATTTTTATGTCCTCATAAGCCATTTCAGCATGGTGACTCCATTTCACTGTGTCTGGGCCCTTTGCTTGGTTAGATTCATTAAGGGGGCGATGGCAAAACTGGGTATAATTCTTCAATATTATCAAACTATCCAAAGAAATGCTTGCACCTTTGTTTTCCTCAAAGGTCTTGGTCAAGTTTGTATAGTGTCCACTTTATTCAATTGAGGTTTGGCCAGTTCCTACTGTGTATCCCAAATACTTACTTTATGCAAATCCTAACCAGTGGTATGAATAATTATGTCATTTAGATAAGCAGCTGCTTCACAGTGTAGTCGTAGGAGCACGTCCATACGCCTTTGAAATGATA
Source organism: Discoglossus pictus (assembly GCA_027410445.1). Lineage (NCBI taxonomy): Eukaryota > Metazoa > Chordata > Amphibia > Anura > Alytidae > Discoglossus > Discoglossus pictus. Next base: position 450,270,254 of record CM050163.1, read on the forward strand.
ATGGGGCTCCATGTAGGCCAAATAGTAAAACTTGATATTAGAACAGGACATCAGGGGTATAGAATGCTGTTTAACTTTCTTGCTGAATTATTCAGCGGACCTGCCAATGTCCTTTGGTCAGATCTGATGTAGACAAGAATCATGCTGTCCCCAGATGGTCTATCAAATCATCCACTCTTGGAATGGGAGATACATCAAATCTGGACACTTCAATCAGCTTTCAGAAATCCCTGCAAAAGTGTTTTTTTTCATCAGGATTGGGGAATATGACTATTGGGCTACACAATTCACTACTGTACTCTTTGATATACCCTAAATCAAGTTTTTTTTAAACTTCTTTGCTTATTTCTTCCCTCTTTGCAATATTATCTGTTTCTGGGTTTAGTGACAATGTCATGGTACGCTGCATTTGTCTGACTGGGGTTTATAGAGGTTACATCTCTGTTGAGATTAATCATTTGCAATATTTCTTCTTTGAAGTTCGCTATTTCAAAGGCATCTATTACTTCATATGGACTGTGTCATTTAGTCAGGAGCTTATTTTCATATGTAGACACGAGTACTTCTAACCTGTCACCTTTTTGAAATGTCCAAACCTGGTCATCACAATTGTAGTACATTTTTGGATGCTGTTTCGCTCATTCCATGTGTTCCTTAATAAGTAGGGTAATTTAAGAAATGGAATTTGATTCACTTTCTTAAAACATAACTAACAGCTTGAACAATTATGATAAATAATCAATATATTTGCAATTAAAGTAAATCTAAAAAAACAGAATGGTATCATTCCTATTAAACAATTTGAATTATTTCACTGTACCTATTTCAATATGCTTACTTAATCTGACCTAGGGATGGAATGTCATTGTGTTGTTATTCAATTATATATTTTGGCAAATCTGAAAAAAAAAATGTATTGCACATTTTCTAATAATTAATTATTATTATTTTCTTATACAGTATTTCTGCATAGCTTATTCCCTCATCCTCTGCATATAATTACTAAAATAGATATCTTCCAGACTCAAAATGCTCTCCTTACATTAGTATATTGGAGCTATAGACAGTATAATGTAATTATCATTGTAAGACTGCAAATATATTCCAATTCTAATGGAAGATTAGGGAGAAGGAAAGCTCATTTCAAGTTCAATGCCAGCTTTCCAGAGAGTGCTTTAAAAGTAATTGCTTCTGCATTATTGCTATATGATTCTGCTGGTACTTGATTCCCAACTATTTAAATGAAAACTACAAATAGCATAGTATGATAAGTGCTACAATGATATCACCATGAAATGAAAGTTGTGTCTCAAAAAGCAAACTTAAATTTGTGATAAAAAAAAAAAAAGGTGTTGCATTAAAAATACTTCATGTGATGATGGACATGCAATATGTATGAAAATGATTATGTTTCTCTGAAATACTCAGGTGATCATCTAACATGCACATACTGTAGCACATTAGTTCTCAAAAGTGTGACAGTGGGGCATATATTCTAAGCCTTCGCAACACATGCAATGGGGTGTAATGGGCAATGCCATTTTTTCTGTAGGAAATAGAACAAATTTTGTGCATCAATGCACAACAGCTCCTGTAATGACTAGTAATTCTTCCTCATAATGTTTGTGTTGTTGCAGTGCCTGTTTTTCTTATTGTTGTAGATATATTTTTATAAAATGTAAGCAAAACATAATAACTTGAACATAATTATGGATACTTTTCACTTTGCAGTCAATTCATAAATTGAATTTTAAGATACGATTGGCTTTATCTTCAGGGCCATCATCAGAAAACTCTGTCTCTCTTTATAAATAGCAGTGATGCACATCCACATACATTAAAATATAAACACATGCAGAGACACACTTGAGTTAGACATATGGCAGTGAGTAACACTTAAGTCATTCAAAATTAATCCATAGACATGACAGTACCAAAACATTTATTATGATATATTATTAAATGGTCACTTAATTCAGTACAATTACTACATTAACAATCTCCTAAAAGCATGTTGAAATACTTTTAGAATTTTTGAAATAAAATAAATGAACTCTGTGTTTACATGAGTCATTGACATGCCTCTAGCCAGACTTACGCCATAGCTCTGTGTAGTGAGCAAAAGAAAAACAGAGCTTAATCCTCACCACATGGGATGGTGGAGTCACCTCAACTGGTCAGTTATATGTTAACTGGTCATTGCATTCCTAAGTTCAGGGAAAACCTGCTATAAATCAATGTTCTCACTGAGTGGCTCTGCATCTGTTATTATTCATGAAACTGCCAGTAGGCAGGAAAAAACATGTTATGTAAACAGACATAAAACTTTAGATTTGTTTGCTGTTGGCAGTGTAATTGAAAAAGTAATTTTAACGTACAATCTTGTGCTCTTTCACACTATGAAGAGCACATATAGTGAGGAAATTGCCTTTTAATCATATATACAAATTCTTCAAGGGTTTAAAGATTATTTTTATACAGTATCCGTTATAGTCCCAATCTTATGTCCTGTGTAAGCAGTACATGCGGACTAATACATTTCTTGAGGAAAGAGGGAGGTGTCAGTTTGCCCTGGACCTCTAACACACTTGTTGCCATAGCACTGCACACCTTCCTCCCGCAAGCTCTCAGTGTCTCGTTTCCATGACCATGCACGCCTTCTTCTCAGTCTGCCCTAAAATTGCTAGTTATCAGCTCACAACCAAGAATAATGTTACTTTTCTCAACACACATATTTGTTTTTCTGTTTTATTTACCGAGCCCTCTCTCAGCATTTATCATACACCCTTTGTACCTGCACTCCTCCCCAAGCTCAAATATTAAACTTACCAGCCTCATTTAATTCACCCAGTCTCACACACCTTTATCCCAGGTCTCACACACCTGTCATTGCAATATTTAATTAATTTCACATTATATGTTTAGTCGTTCAGTCGTGTCCAACTTTCTGTAACATTTTGGACCGCAGCACATCAAGCACATCTTGTGTCTGGTTGTGCTAATTCATAAGGTCTTCATGGAAAATATACTAGAATGGGTTGCCAGTTCCTTCTCTAGTGGACTATGATTTGTCTGACCTCTCTGCTATGATCTGCCCATCTTGGGTGACCCTTCATAGTAAAGCTCACAGCTTCGTTGAGGTACTCAAGCCCCTCTACCATGACAAGGTAGCAAATTAGAAGGGGAACTCAACAAATAGCTACCACAATAGTTTCACTTCTAGCCATGAACATGAATGGTGGGGGGTCGAGTATTTCTATTCCTCCACTGCTACCACAGTCACCTTACTTCTGGACATAATTATGAGGGGAATATTTCTATTTCTCCACTGCTGCCACAGTGACATCACTTCTAGCCATACAAATGAAGGAGATTTTTCAATTCTTTCACTACTTTTTCTTCAGACACTTTGATTTGAAATAGGGTGGTAGTCTAATGTGGTGAAAGCTTGTAAATTTAAAATATAAGTGTTGTGTTAATCACCATATAGCCTAAATAAAGTTGCACTATAGTGATTTTGTGGGACAGAAGTAAATAATTGTCTATTTGACCATACAAGTTGTAACTGTCCTAGAACATTGCAGGCTTTAACAGACCTCTCTAAGAAATAAATATCCCTGGGCTGCCTTTGCAAGAACCTCACAGTGCTAGGACATACCACAAAATAATAAATATATAATCTTATCTAGTCTCTAAAAGAATATTATGAAAATCATGTTCAATATACAGGAGGATATTTTGAAAATCCAATGTCTAGGAAAATCTAAAATATAGAAAGGATACAGGAAAAGAAGGGGGTTTTGAGTCACATCATGTAAATCCGGTATCTAGAGAAGTATCATAACTGATGCCTGCGCAAGTGTCATGAAAAACATGTCAGTGTCTAAGGAAATATCATGAACCACTTGTGTCAAAACAGTGCAAGAATGCAGCTAGATAGCTGAAAAACGATGTATGTTGCTACCCATAATTCATGTAAATAAATGGTACCTAGAGTCATAGCTAAAATGTAGGTGAACTATAATTAAAATATATATAACATGGATAAAATATGTATAACAAGTCTAAATACCCTGCAGATTCTGTAACTGTTAACCCTACATGCTTAAGATATATCTAGCTATTATATTAATTGAAATAGGAAGTGGTACCCTAATACACATGGTTTTAAACATACTGATATTACTATTGTTGCTATAAAAAAATGATGAATATTGCTGATGTGCTAAATAAAGGTGAATTGTTTAGTGTACTAGATTGTATTAATAAAAAACAACTAAGAAAAGTGCATGAAAAGTGCAGTTAGATTACTAATTTATAGCCAAGTAAATGAGATACAGATAGACTGTGGAGGGGGTATGGAAATCCTATCATATGGGAAAATAATAGAGGATTAAGTGAAAGGTGTAATGCTCTTCACCAACTGGAATTAATTCCGCCTCTTCTATGCTATAGGCTCAGCATGTCAGAACTATTGCCGCATATCTTGCAATGTTGTCTCCTTCCATGTAACATTCAACAAAGCCTACTTTCACAATTAATTCCCTATCTATACCATCCTGCCTACTGTCTACTCTGTATGCTTTTTAGATTGTAAGTTTGCGAGTTTTTAATCTTGCTAAGTGCTTTAGGGAAAGCACTGTGTACATTTGATCTTAAGCTCAAAGACAAGACCCTCCGTTCTATTGCATTGTCTTAATATTTATTTGACTTGAACTTACTTCAGTATATTGCTACGGAATATGATGGTGCATTACAAATAATGGAAATAATAATAATGACATTCTTTTATGCATTTTTGGTCACTACAATTAGTAGCCTGTGACTTATCCAGAACGTTCACCTAGAAACCATCAATCAGCCTATTTTAACTTCTCTCACTAAACGTAGGTCATAGTCCCAAATTATTATGCCTAAGATTACTGTAGAGCTATCATTAAATTTGCTCTAAATAATGACTATGGGCCTCATTCTATTATCGGCCGTAGGAGCCGCAAACTATTTGCCTATTCTATTCCCTTCCGGCCGGGGACTCCGGCAGGCTTGCGGCCGGCGCCTTGTTATCCCTTGCGGCCGCAAGCGCCGGAGGAAAGCCTTTGATCTTAAACGTCCGCAAGAGTTTCGGCCGCAAGAAAATCCTGGTTGCTATTCAATTGCTCCGGGAACCCTCTCTGCAAGGCTAAAACCGAGCCGCAGCTTACTTGCAGCAAAAAGGTCCCGCAGGCACACAATTAACCACATAATAAAGCCATCCTGCACTCTGAGGAGACTATAAAGTGTTTGTAGGTGTTAGCATTCATAGCACAACATTCCCCTACACTCAAATCCGTAAATAATTTTTATTTTAATTTATGACAAATATCCGTGGAAAAAGTCCAGAGGGCTTGGAGCACCTCAGACCCGCCCACGCTGCGGCCGGAAAATAAACAGTTAATGCAATCTTGGATTTGGGCTGATGTGCAAGCTTGTCCCCCATGTCCCCCATTATGATCCCTAGCATTTACAGAGCTTTACAGTGGCGTCTTGAATTTATTTTTGCTTTTAAAGATTTCTGAGCTTACGGCCGGTTGCAAGATATGCGGCCGGCCGTAAGGGGATATACATGCGGCACCGTATATTTGAATTGCAAGGTAACGGGAGCCCCGCAAGGAATCGCAGCTTTGCGGCCGATTTACGGCCGATAATAGAATGAGGCCCTTTGTAACCAAACCCTCTCTAGATTACAAACCACTCCAAACTTCTTACATTTGTATACTACTGACCAGACTAGGATGTGCGCTCTGGACATTTGTTCAGGATTAAAGATAAAAAAGTACAGGGTTGTATGACCCTGTAATACTCTGTAGCGCTCCTCAGGTGATCTAGTTCTTAGGGGATTAGTTATCAATCCGATCTTTAGATTGCTCTCATTTGTCTGGGAATTAAATTGGTGTATTCTCAAGTCCAATGTCATGGTTATAGCTAGGTGTACTGCTTCTCTTGGGACACAGTTCACTGGTGTGTCTGTATGGTATGCAACAAAGAGAAGAGGGGTGGGGAGAGATAGCGCACCAATTCCTAGTGCAAAATAACCAATATATTGTAATCCCAAACCCTTGTTCACAGAGATCAGTAGGTAAAGCTCTCACCTTTTCTAACCTCTGTCTATGAGATATATTATAGACTTCCCAACACTTGTTGGCTATTAGGTTAATACTTCTTTCCTCCGTGAACGTCTTGTCTCTTCCAATAGAGTGTGGGTATTAGGGTTATGTATCTGTGTACTTTTCAGAGCATGGGGGATGTTACAACACTATGAATACATAGTGGTGCCCGAATATAAATATTGTGGCCGGGTTTAATATATCCCCTTTGGAGTAATTGGTGCCTTTAATCAAAATACTATATAAAACATGGTTTCGATATAAATATTAAATTTATTCAATGTTTGCAAAAAAATTAAATATAATAAAATATGTTCAATAGCAAAAAAAAGGCAAATTATACAATGACTCTAATATTATTAAAAAATAAATAAATAGATAGGAAAAATACTGTCCAGACGTGTGTCGCCACTTTTATCCTGTGGCCTTTTCAATGATCAAAAATACCTCAATGATATGAAATTCAAATGTAGAGTGTGCTTCTCTCTATGAGGCAAAAATTTGTTCAGGATTGGCGCAGCCACCAGCTCTTCAAGAAAGAACATCCCTACTCATATCATCAAACTTCTAGGCAAATGAAAATCATCATGCTCTAACCAATACATACACGATCCATCTGTAGAATTTAGTTCTGCATTTATTAGACTGACCAAATAAACTGTTTAAAAACTAAATCATATTGTCTTTGTTTTGTCGCATCATACATCATGACCTGCCACACCTCAAATCATAATAACTACCTTCATCGTCACTAGCTGTTTATTCTGCTCACAAGTATAAGGCTTTGCCTGAATTTGTCAGCGGGACCTAGGGACTATACCCATTTAAGCAGTCCCTCCTTTCCATACCACTTAATTTAACCATCTCACTTAAGCATTAGCCTCCTAGTCAGGCCACTGCATCATACATATTACTTGGAGTCCTGCAAACAATAGCACACCAAACTGCACTTCCATTTCACATAATTTCATCTCGTCTCACGGTTACCTGTAGTTGCTCCCTGTAGTGTGCCCCTGCTATTTGCTGCTTTCCTCCAAGTTTTGTTGGTAAGTCTTTGTCTCCCTTCTCCTGGTCTCCCCATTTCCTTCTTTGCTGCTTTCACTATCACTCTCCCTGCCCGTGGCGTTTTCCCTACCCCTCCTTTCACTGGTTAAGTGATTTCCATTTTGAATTTGCAGCTTCTTCCCGCAGTGCCTTGTTTCCTCCACTTCCCCAATTGTTGCTTCTATCCCTTCTCCACTTTTCCTTCTCTTCACTAGAACTCAGCTCCCAGCTCATTCAGTCTGCCACAGTTGCTCCACTCACCCACTTCCCCCCTACCCAGTACGTTAACATCAAAAAAGGTCAATGTTACATTCACCATCCCCTACACACTTATATCAACCATATCATATTAATATTTCTGTCACTATCCACCCTATACCTTGACGTCACATTTCACGCAGCCACAGCCACTCTATCACCGAGAGCGATGTGACTACGAAAAGACTTAGTCAATAGAGTTCAATACAGTTACATTTTGGCCCTCTAAGCAGAGCAAGAGGATGTTGCTTTATCCACATCGGCTACAAGGAAACTGAGCACAAATAACCAGGTAACTACCCAGGATTGTGGGAGGTTTCCTGTCCCACGCCCCTTTAAATAGCCTTCTCTCCCCATGTTTCAGCATCTCTTACTCTCTCTTGGCCTTCTAAGCAGACCAAGAGGACATAGCTTTGGCCATATCAACAGCACCAAGGGGTGAGAGGTCTGACCAAAAATATATATGTTTTGTAAAGGAGTCCTACATGGAGTTTATGTGGGTCACAGACTCTGTAGGGCTCTCTTCCCTCACGAAGACTGAAAGAGTTAACTGCTCTGCAAAGTTAATTAGCTGCACCTGTGTAGCTCATTACAAGCTCAATACAGTACTTCAAAATGCTCAGAATTAGTTAATAAAAGTAAACAAGTCATCTGTTCCTGGAAGAGACAGGAACCAGGACCCCTACTTCATTCTACAAAACAATCTGCTTTACAGAATTGTTCCTTTAAGTGATAACCAAAACCTGCTTGGAAGACATTTAGAAAGTGCCACAACATTTGGACAAATTTTTAAGTGATTTTATTGACCAGGCATATATGCAGAAGTGACTTATTATTGTGCATACTGTCCAAAATACTGAAGGGGTTAACATATTCTGCTGATGAAGGGGTTAACATATTTTGCTGACACATAGCCTAACCATAATATCATGTTCCTATCCTTGGGATGTTTGTCGACCTTACTAAAACACAAAACATTTCTAGTTGTTCTAAGAAACAGAAAACACCTGATTATATGTCCTTGCAACTGACTAACGTGAACTGTGAAAATCGCTCTAATATCCGCCTTCTTTTGCAAGTATAAATTCTATGCAATGACGTGGCAATAAACGGAATTAGTACTGAGAAAGATTTTGTGTGTTACTTCCAGTACGGGTTCCACAGAATTCTGTTTGGGCCCTGTGTTTCTAAGCCACCAACTACTGATTAGGAAGCCCCAACAAATACCAGATGAACTATTGATACCATTACTAATAGTTGAGGAGCCATGAGAAGAAATAGCTATTGTTCTTGTGGAACCTCTAAAAAATCAGCCAGAGGACTAGTGATACTGGACTATGCCCCAATAAATCCAGAAGCAACTTCAAAGAATGCTGCTAAAGAACTCAATCAACTTTATTGAAGAATGGGAATACAAAAGTGAATCATAAAATACCAATGAACACCCTTTGTATCAAAATGAATGAGAGACATGTGCAAGCTACTACAGAGGAAATCTCTAAGAACCTCTGCCTACAACCCACAGATGGATATGTTGGTAGAACAGTTTAATACAACCTTGAAGAGCATGCTAAGAAATGTGGGACTTACTTTTACCTTACTTTTTTTTAGCTTTCAGAGTAGTACCTCAAGCCTCTACTGGATTTTGCCCTTTTCAACTTCTTTATGGCCGTCATCCAAGAAGGATTCTGGACATACTACAAGAAGAGTGGGAAGAGCAAGCATTGCAGAGCAAAACCATTGTGGACTATGTAAAAAATATGAGGGAAATAATAAGTTGCCCCTCTAGTATGATACCATATGGAGAAAGCTCAGGGACACCTGCAAACCTATTATAATTGCAGTACACAAATAAGAATGTTTCCTCCTGGAGACAGGATGCTAGTAACTACAGCCATAAGCAAATGTCTGGCCTGATGGTGTGGTCCCTACGAGATTACTGAGACCATAGGAGAAGTGAATTATAAAGTGAGGCAACCGTAGTGGCAGAAACCAGAGAAAATCTACCACATAAATTTACTAAAACCATGGAGAGCAGAGGATAGATACGAGTTTGGCTGAATGGTCAAACACTTTGCTGTGTAAATCCTCGGAGTCCACACACGTAAAAGTGCATGTATCCAAGGAATTGACCCCTGAACAAAAAGAAGAAAGCTATAAGATGTTGAACAAAATAAGGATGTTGAGGTAGTACAGGAAGATTGTAGGAGGAAATTGTAAAGGAAATGTAGCATTATATGATGAAGGGCTATATAAGAAGGAAATTGTCACACCAAGCAGTATGTGTTAGATTAGAAAACATTACAAACAGGGAAACCTCCATATACCTTTAATTGTGAGGTGAAGGGTGAATTTTAGTGAGGTTCTACAGTTTAGGCTATAATGACTACAATAAACTGAGGGGCACTCAAATAATAACAGCCTCATAATCTAGTGGATATCAGCCTTTGGGCTCTATATGTAAATACATTGTGCAGTGTAAATGGTTAAGTAGTTTTAAATGGCTTTGTATGAGTTAATGAATATAGGTTTTGGATTGTGTAAGAGCACAAACGAATAAATGGTCAATTATTTGAGTTAACAAATACAAATGAGCATTATTAGTAATGATCAATACCAGTGAACATGATTGAATAGGCAAACATGGAAGCAGAGTAAGCATGTTATTCTTTTATTGATTATAGTTTTGATTGAACAAGTGAGTATATTGAAACTGCAAAGTTAATAAATATTTAGCTTGTGTCCTTGCTGAGAATAAAAGAAGAAAACCTAATTCTCTAGGATTTAGTTTGATATATACGTTATGGCTGATAAATTTGTGTCAGCATTTTGCCGTCAGTGAGTCTAGGTCCTAAATTTGTATGCAGTCCATAGCAGTTTCAAAGGACTTTAGAAACCTGAAATTTTTTGGAAAATAATTTAGCTGTATTTGGTAAGAAGCTGCTGAAAACGGCATTTGTAAAACAGTCTTGTAGAAACTGTTCTAATTTCCAATGACAATTTTATTTTTGGAGCTTTGTGTATCTTAAAACCTGAAGGGTGGAGAGTTGTGGAACTAGGGGTCCAGTCCAAACCATGACAGTGGGAATCACCTGCAGATGACATGGGTTGCAGTGTGACAGCTCAGTGTTGCGGGGGAAGTAAACTATGGTTGAAACCACTACTTTACATGTGTAGCTATATGTAAAGTAAGGGTACAACTGCTGTGTTTGTGCAGGTAAGTGTTTGTAGGGTTTTTACAGCGTGGTAAGAAAGGCTCCTCCCTCAACTCCAGATGTATTACACCTGATCAGTTTTGTTTGAACCCTTCTTTCTTTTGTTTGGTAGCTGACATGTTGTACAAAACTGGCTACGTCATACTAAACTGCTCTAAGGTCAAAAAGTGCATAAATATAGGGATGTATGAATAGTTTGTTATGTAGTAGAAGGCTTTCTTATTTGTATCGGCTATAGCAGGCTGATTTCCAGAGTCCCATTGATTTAATTATGTGAGCTGGTATGTTGCTTTTTTGAAACAGATGAGGCAGCTCCTATACTGAGAATATGAGAATATGAGAACGGATTGAGTTCTAGTCTAATAAGAGCTAATCTAACATAGTTAATAAATGTAGTAGTTGAAAGTGGTTGGTTTGAGATGGCTAGGATAGGGTGATGGTTAGATTTGGAATTTAATTTAGTGAGCCGATGTCTGATCTTAGTGATAGGGCACCACTTTTTATGTGTTGAAAGAACTTAATGGGTACAGGCTGTCTGCTTGTTTTGATAGAAGGTAGCGTTAATAAGTAGTAATTATCTTTGGTATTTGGTTTTTTTGTGAGGTAGCAAAGGTTTTGTTGGGATATGGACAGCTTTCCTGAATTTAGGAAGCCATAGAGGCTATAATAATTGCTACTAAAATGCATAATGAAATATCTTGACCAAATAGGTCAGATACTAGGAGAGTGATTCATTGTTCGAATATTGGACCATTGATTGGTTGATAGTGAGATTTTGAAACCTGAATTTAGTACGGTCCTTGGTGAGGTGTTCGCAGAGGTAGGCAAGCTAAATGTGATGATTTCATTGTTGTGAATTAGTTGGAAGTGAGTTTAAAAATATAGAGAATCAAACATAAGGAGTTAGAGAATGGTCTGGTTAGGAAAAAAATGAGCGACCGTTCATTCGGACAAAAAATTGGACCATAAGCTGAAATCAGCACAAGCTCAATTAAATACTTAGGAAATCATTGGAATGATGCATCAGTAAGTCGCTAATGAAAGATTGTCTTTGCGGAAGGATAAATGTGACAAAGTTAAGGTGTCCTAATAAGGATTGTAATTCAATTCTTTGTGCAGGATTTAGATTTTGAAATGAAGAGATTATTTATTTTTTCCTTTAGCCTCATAAATTTGTTGCATAGTAGACTAGCTTCCATGTGCTTCGTGTTAAGTACTAATCCCAAAAATTCTATCTGGTGCAAGGGGCCTTCCATCTTATATTCAGCAAAAGGGATGTTGAGTTCCGTGAAGAGAGATACAGACTTGCTTAAACTTGATGAGATTTATTGTGGGCCCTCAAAATAGAGAAAGTTGTCTAGATAAGGTATAATTACAATGAGACACCTCTTTATATCCAGCAAGATCCAACATAATCCTTTTGAAAAATGGTCTAACATTTTTGGACTGCTCTTAGATCCAAACATGAGGAGGTTAGCAAAATAATAATTACCTGACCACTGAATGCCATGTAAATGTCATAAGGAGTGCTCAATCGGCAATTGCTTAAAAGCGTCTTTGATGTTCGACTTTGATAGCCAAGTGCGAGTGTCGAGCCTATAAATGTACACAATGGCATCACCTACCTTAGCATGTTGGAGGGAATATTCACTGGAAAATATAAGAGAATTGATACTTGGTGTAGAGACATGATAAAGAGATGAAAGGCCAATGACTAGCCTTTTTTTCAGGGAACATTTACATGTTACTTCTATTGGGTTGATTTGCCAGATTGGAAATGGTTGTGTCTGGAAAGGTCCTAGTAGGTAGTAATATAATATCTCAGTAGCTAGGAGTTGATCCACTACCTCAAGTTCCATCGCAGCTGATTGAGGATTGCTGCTAGCAAAGGACACCAGAAGCAAAGGACACCTGGGTGAAACCCTTGTGTAAAGTCATTGGTGCCAAACTTTGTGAAAACTGCTGAAGGAAGATTAAGTAGATAAAGAATAAGTAGAGGCAGGTTAATGGATACTAGTCATGAAGGGTGCATTACCTGGGGAACATCATGGACTTTGTGGCATAAAACAGAGATGTGGAGCAAGCTGCAGCTGTCAAAAGTACAGCTCTCCATATTGAAGTTATTACATGTTGCTGAGGCCCCCCTGACAGCCTCTGGCAGATCTTTCTGAGGATGAGAGAGTGGGATAGTGGAGATGGCAGATAATGGAGGTACGTGTTCTATGCCTGGTTGAGGTGTGATGGGGTTTGGGAAGAATCCTCGATACCAGTGCCTACAGAACAATTTCTGGTCCAAGACTGACCAAACCATGGTATAGTGTCTGTCCTAGCGTAAGTCGAATGGGTCTAGAGAGGTAATTGGGGGTGTGTGGGCACTGACACTTGGCCTTCGACAACTAGTGGCTGGAAATAGTTGACGAGAAACAGGGTTGGAAAATTGGCATGACAAGTTAATTGATTTGTGATATGAAGGCCGTCAGCCACTCTAAGCTGCCTGTATCATTTAAATCAGTGGATATGAAGTTTGCAGAAAGGAGAGGGGATTAGAGGGGGAGTATTGATGAAGGTGCCATGAGTGAAGGATTTGGCCCAACTAACAAAAAAAGCAAAACGCAGCAAGTAAATGAGGCATTTATACTGTGGGAAAGAAGGCTCCTCCAAAAACTCTAGGTGTATTACGCCTGATCATATATTATGATCAGGATGTTTCCTAGAGCATACTTGAACTACCTACAATGTTCTTCTAGAAGGTCTTATCCTTACCACTTCAATCCAGCAATGGAATATGGCATCAGATTTCAGATGCTGTGTGGAACTGTAGTTAGGGTGCATATCCATCTTCATAACTAAAAAGGCCACCATTGCATTTACAATAACCACTTAGTTTCATTATTTATTTATACACATAAAGCACACCATTGCACATTCCCCTAGATTCACTAAGCTTCATGGATGCAAAGCACATTACTGCAATGATTATTTTTCATGGGGAAATTTGCATTGCAGTCATAGAGAATCACTGCACAGCTCTTGGAAAGTTTGATAAATCTTGGATTTCGAAAAAGTAAGAGAATAGTAAGGTAGATAAAAGATCGTGCAGCAGGTACAGTGCCTTGCAAAAGTATTGAAAATGGCACAACGTGAATTATTCATCAAATGGTGAAAGAGTGTGAATAAATAGGGTGAAAAAGTGGAGTTAATATCAACATCTCCAGTGTTTTTTTCCAGTTTATTATGAGCATATATATCAAGCACGGTTAAAGTGTAATCCGATTTTATGAAACAGACTCCGCTACTTTAAATTAGCGGTAATTAAGCAAGAAAGTCTGCATATAATGTGCAGTGCGTTAAAGTCACAGTTGCATGTAAACACATTTGAATTTTCAACCTCTAATATAATATAACTAGAATATGCTATCTTCTTGAATCTCAGATGTAAAATAATGTGATGTTAGGTGGGTTTTCTGTAATATAGACTGTTTAATATTAATTAAAGAAATACGCAATACCTGGGGAGAACTTTATAAACATACACAAACATGCACACATCATATAGCAAGATTTTAATTATTTAAGAAATGCAAAACATAATGTTGAGAATTGTATTTTTTCAGAGAGAGTTTATTCTAGCAAACTAGTCATTACTTGTTACAGTTGAATAGAATTTGAAAAGAAAATTGCTTATGGAAGGAGACAGCACCTGCTGGATGCAATATTAGTCATCAGTTACTAACAACTGAAATGTGAAGATATATAACATCATTCTAACTCAAAACAACTGCAGGTGCAACCTTTAATTTCTCCATAATGTTGTTTTCCTCTGCATTCCATCACTGCTGTGAATTTTTTTCTGCAAAAAAAAAAGACAGGTTAGGTTTTGTAATATTAGGATGTGACAGAATCTTTTCAAGAGAACAGAATCATCACAGTATACAGTCTGCAATCCAGTACACAGAACATATTGAAGTATGAATCCTTGATAACCAAATATCCAGTTGAATAGATTGGTAGCCCTTCAAGCATACTATATGCAGATTAATCTTATAGTTACTCCCATAAGAAGCAAAGAAGCTCATGTTCACATGAAAATATAAACTTAAATTAGCAACTGGCTTTGTTTAGAGCTCTCATACTCATAAGCTCTGTGTTTTCTTGGGAAATCATTTCTTGTAATTACAGTATGTTTCTCATCACATATTATAATTGTCAAATTCCGAGAAGTCGTCACACTTTGCATGGTGTCTATTACTTAGGCGATGATCGCCGAAGGCACTCATCACTTGCAAGCCTTGCAAAGCGTGGAATGCTGTTAAATCGGAGCACTTAGGCAATGAGCGCCAAAGGCACTCATTGCCTGAGAGCCTCGCAGTACTTGACCGATGAGGGCCGAAGGCCAAAAAAAATGAAAACAAGGCTATATGACCCGAGACCACGCAAAACACCAACGACCACGTACGAGGTACAAAATACACTATTACAAAGGACAGCAAATGCTTGCGAACCACTTAGCACATAGAGTTGTTTGTCTATTTTACAATACTAACTTGCCACTAACATTACGCATCTAAACTAGCGCTTTACACAAATAAATCAATGGTTTGCCCTTGCGCACGCAGCGTATTTCTAATGCACAGTTGGGACATTCATAACACTATCTTCTCAGGCCAGCAACAGTCCCACTGGACATCACATGCTTCAGGACAATAAAAAGAGATTGTTACCTTTTCAGGCTATTGATTGTTACATATATTAATTAGAAAAAGGTAAACTATATTAATTTATTATTCAATTAATTAATTAGTATTTAAAAAATATAGAGAGGAGCCAAAGGACACACGAGGAAAGGCTCGCACTGAGCGCCAAAGGTCCTTAGAGTATAAAAAGATTAACATTGTGTGCCAAACAGCATTACCATGGCTTCAAATTTTATTGACTGTCATTTTTTGATGGGCAAGTCACTAGTTATATTATAATAAGGAATCTGAAGTCTAACATCTCGAGTAGATAGATCAAATGCTGGATGCATTCTTGGAGCCTTTTAGTCACACCTCCACTTGGCTGGAGCCAAGGTAAACCTCCGTGGTCCAGCGCTGCATCCGCTTTCCTTGGTCCAGAGGAGGTATGAAGGCAGAAATAGGAGGCTGGCACATAATCATCTGTATCCTTGGCCCAGAGGACATATAACAGCATTACAGTAGGCTGTTGGGTGACTATCTGTACTAATATGTTTTTCTCTCTGTCTACTGTATGTTATATATGGATATTCTTATTTGTGTTCCGTTGTGATATGTGCCCTGGAAATAAGGCCTAATCCTCAGTAAAGACGATGAGGCAAACTAGTCTTTCTCTCCCTTGTCACAAATATAAAATATGTATATGCCAATAATTAAGCCTTCTATGTTTATCCTCTGTTTTCCAACTCTCTTCTGTACATCATTTTGTGACTACTGTTCTTATAAATTATGGTAATAAAATGTAATCATGTTAATGAAATTGAATATACTATTTCTTTTTTGTACTGTAATTTTACCATTTTTAAGTATGAATGATTTAGTGATATTAAAATGGTGGAGGGTTTTGAAGTCATTTTCAAGAGCTGCGGAAGAACAGAAAATGTAGTGGTTAACTTTTTTCACTCAAATACATCTACATGAAGCCTACCAATTATTACTTATGTCTCTTATTATTTTACAAACATTAATTTAACACTATCATATCTCCTACATCTCCTATAGAGTTATCCTAATGGAGCTTGCATTTTTTTTATCAGTCAATCCCATAGTAAATTGCAATTTGACTGTAGTTAAGAACCCTTCTCAAATGGTAAATCAAGTTATCAAAAAATATATGCCTATTGTAAAGCACGGTTGAATATAACTGTTATTTGATTAAAGGGTATATATTACTGTAAATACTCGAGTTTAAGCCGACCGGAGCATAAGCCGAGGCGCATATTTAACCACAAAATACTGGGAAAAACGTAGTGACTCAAGTATAAGCAGAGGGTGGGAAATTTGCTGCCCCCTGTGTCCCTCTTGTGCCCTCTTGTGCCCTCTGTGTCCCCCTCTTGTGTGCCTGCTGTGCCCCTTTCTTGTGTCCCCCCTCTCTCTCCCCTGTGTCTCTTCCCCCCCTCTCCCTCCCCTGTGTCTCTCCCCCCTATCCCTCCCCTGTGTCTCTTCCCCTCCTCTCCTTCCCCTTTGTCTCTTCCCCCTCTCCCTCCCCTGTGTCTCTTCCCCCTCTCCCTTCCCTGTGTCTCTCCCCCCTCTCCCTTCCCTGTGTCTCTTTCCCTCCCCCTCCCTTATCACCCTCCTCAACCCCCTCCTCAGCCCCCTCCTCATCCTCCCTCCTCAACCTCCCTTCTCAACCTCCCTTCTAAAACCTCCCTCCTCAACCCCCCTCCTCAACCCCCTCCTCATCCTCAACCTCCCTCCTCAACCCCCTCCTCATCTTCAGCCCCCCTCATCAACCCCCCTCCTCAACCCCCCTCCTCAACCTCCCTCCTCAACCCCCCTTCTCATCCTCAACTCCCCTCCTCATCCACAACCTCCCACCTCAACCCCCCTCCTCATCCTCAGCCCCCCTCCTCAACCCCCCTCCTCAACCTCTCTCCTTAACCCCACTCCTCATCCTCAACCCCCCCATCCTCAACCCCTCCATCCTCAACCCCCCATCCTCATTCTCAACCCCCCATCCTCAACCCCCCTCCTCAACCCCACTCATCCTCCTGTTCCTCCATCATCCTCCTGTTCCTCCATCATCCTCCTGTTCACCCCTCATCCTCCTGTTCACCCCTCATCCTCCTGTTGCCCCCTAATCCTCCTATCCCCATCCTCTTCCTGTTCCCCCATCATCCTCCTTTCCCCCTCATCCTCTTTTCCCCCTCAGCCTCCTGTTCCCTTCTCATCCTCCATTTCCTCCATCATCCTCCTTTCCCCCACTCATCCTCCTATTCCACCCTCATCCTCCTTTCCCCATCATCCTCTTTTCCCCCATCATCCTCTTTTCCCCCATCATCCTCCTTTCTCCATCATCCTCCTTTCCCCATCATCCTCCTGTTCCCCCCTCATCCTCCTGTCCCCCATCATCCTCCTGTTCCCCCATCATCCTCCTGTTCCCCATCATCCTCCTGTCCCTCCCCCTTCCCATCCTCCTCCTTCACATCCTCCTTCCCATCCGCCTTCATCCTCCTCCTTCCCATCCCCCTCCTCCTCCTTCCCATCCTCCTTCCTCCTTCCATCCCCCTCCTTCCTCCCTCTGCAATAACATCCCTTTCTCACCTCTTCAATCTTACCAGCATCAGCTCCTGCTGCTAATACTTTCCCCCGCAGCGTGTCTTATGCCATTCACCGGTATATGCTAGCGATGTGACGCCGTGGACGTCACGTCATACTTATTAGCATATACCGGTGAATGGCATAAGACACGCTGTGGGGGAAGTATCAGCAGCAGGAGCTTATTTTGGTAAGATTGAAGAGGGGAGAAAGGGATGTTATTGCAGAGGGGGGAAGGAGGAGGATGGGGGGGAGGGGAGGAGTGGGATGGAAGGAGGAAGGAGGATGGGAAGGAGAAGGAAGGAGGATGGGAAGGAGGGGGATGGGAGGAGGAAGGAGGATGGGAAGGAGGAGGAAGGAGGATGGGAAGGAGGATGGGAAGGAGGAGGATGGGAAGGAGGAGCATGTTCTCCGGTGCAGTGAGGGTGGAGGTCACCGGAACCGTATATGCTAATGACATGACGCTGTGACGTCACGTCATTAGCATTTACCGGTTCCGGTGATCTCCACCTTGCCCTCTTCACTCTTACCAGCATCCAATCAGCTCCTGCTAATACTTCCCCTGCAGCGTGTCTTATGCCATTCACCGGTATATGCTAACGTGACGCTGTGACGTCAAGCCATTAGCATATACCGGTGAATGGCATAAGACACGCTGTGGGGGAAGTATCAGCAGCAGGAGCTGATATGATGCTGGTAAGAGAGAAGAGGGGAGAAAGGGATGTTAATGGAGAGAGGGGAAGGAGGGGGATGGGAGGAGGAAGGAGGATGGGAAGAGGAAGGAGGATGGGAAGAGGAAGGAGGATGGGAAGAGGAAGGAGTATGGGAAGGAGTGGGTAGAAGAGGCAATAAGACATCAAATGACCACCCACAGAGGCTGCAGGCGCTGCAGATGAGCGGGAGACCGGAGAACTGTACCGGAGAACAGGTAAGTGGGACCTTCACTCGAGTATAAGCCAAGGGGGCCCTTTTTAGCCTTAAAAAAAGGGCTGAAAAACTCAGCTTATACTTGAGTATATACGGTACTTTTATAAAAGTAATATAGTCAATTTCTTTAAAACTGCACTTTAAATATGTGAATATAGTGGTCCTTTACACACACACACACAGACCAGATTCCAAATATAGTATCATTTAAAATATATGTAATAACACGTAAGGTAACATATAGGTAATATTTGATCAGTTTAATGTTATTTATTTTTTTATCCTAAACTTACATTAAAATTTTCATTGTTTCTTGACAGTCAACATTTTTTTCCAAAGACAGACTGATATCTCCTGCTAATGATAGATAAATAAGCTATAATTGCTACCTATGTAGTGGGCCTTAAAGCATGCTAAACGTAAATAGAATAGATGTTGGAACAAAGATGTCGACACAAATAATAGGACCACTGCAGTCAACTTTTTGTGCCATCTTATGAATAACAATTTCATAGTAAGCAAAATATTTTGTAGAAAAATAAATAAACACACCTTAAATTATTTTACTTTTAGGTCCAAGTTTTATTTTCTATATGGTTCCATTTCCTTCATTTACACGTGTAACACCGTAAATGCAGGCTGCTGTCGATGTCCGGATTTGGTGCGAAAAAAGCCTACAGGATGAGGAACGTAGAACTTCACGGCTGCAAATTGTTTGTTCTCTCAAGCACGTAACCAGTACAATTCCAATTATGGTATTAAATTCCAACAATTGCACTTGCAATGAACCCCATAACACGCAAATGTTGTCCAAAGGCCGACGAGTACTAGAGAGGACTCGCAAGGGGGGTAAAGTCAAATCCAAAGAACTTTAAATACAAATATCACCACACTACTGTAAATTTATTGAAAGGTTAAAGTGATGTTAGGTCTTAGACTTATTAGCACTACATTCTCAAGCCTGCAAATCGGCCCACAAAAATTATTTATTTCATTTTGTTTAATTTGTGTGTTATATCGATCCCGGCAATCAATGTGTTAATACTTATAATGTATTAGAATATCATATTTACTGCTTTATGAATATTGCAAATGGTAATAAAGTAAAGACTGTGTTATTTGTTTTACTTTCCAAAGCAGTTTGCCCATTATCATTCAGCGATCTTCAAAAAAGCATATTTTAAATATAGGACTTTATTGTGCCTTTAATGCAGCTGATTTACTGCTGTTTTATATGAACATAGTAAACTTTTGAATATGAATCTATTTTTAAAGCTAAATCAATTCTATTAATTTGTAAAATCATTATTTCGGCTATTCATTAGACATGTCTTTATGCTCTCAAATTAATACATTTTGAATAGGAAGTTGAACTACATCTCATTCCTTCAGCCTCTTTTTATACAGTTACCATCACAGTGCTTACCACTTTTGAAAATATGCCTTTTCTTATAGAATGCTAATTATTAATTAATCTTCCCAGATAATAATGCATGTTTTCTTGGTGTATTACTGTAGGTGGATGAAATGGTCTTTTTCCATAATTACTGTATGATTTTGTGAATCATATACTAGTTTAATCTGTGTTTTCATTAGTAGATCACAATAAAATACCTTGAAATCACATCCCTAAATGTATTGTTATAGAAGTGTGGGTTTTGACATGTAGAAAATGCTAAAATAAATTAGTTTTGCCTTTCTTCTTTACATGGATCTATATATCGTATTGCATTAATGCTGCGGGTAATTTCTGTTTATAGGAGAAACCTCAGGAAAGGTACTTAACACCAATGTGTCCCTTTTTATTATAAACAAAGGTAAGAAATCAAATAAAATTGAAGTAACATAACAAAGCTTTTAAATCAATTCTAGTACTTTGCCTTTTAGTATGCACTATTGATTTTAGAATATAATCAGCATTCTAGTTTTATGTGTAATGGTGAGCTCAGAAAGCATATATTGAGGCCTATTCGTCTGAAGCACACTTAACAATGTGCTTTATTTTAATTTATTGCCCCCATTTAAGAAGGACATTTTTTTTAAAGCAGAATTCAACCATTTAAAATGTTGTATTCCTTTAGATCCAAATGTTATGGAAATGTCATATATCATTGAGTACCTGAGTAGTTTTATACATGTTGTTCAGAATCTAGTTTTACATCTGGACATCATACTTTGGGATAATGTACTAACTGTGCCCATGCATGCTCATTCCACTAACTCTTGCTCCTCGTCTGTAAATACAAGTGAGGTGAACCCAAGCTTCCCAAGACCTTTAACCTACAAAAGTGTGTCCAGGGGTTGCGGATGTAATTTAAAACCAGCCCACCCACCATTTTCGGCTCCAGTTCATTGTACACCAGGATAGCATGTGCAAGACCTGTTTTATTTTCACACTCCTCACTGATAATACTTTCTTCTGGGCCTGACCCATATGGGAAAGATAGGACACACTGACCAGTGATCTACAGGTACTCCTTGAATGCTTCAGAGACGTCTTTAAACCTTGCCCAACCCTATGCAGTAATCAATCTGTTGGTGACTTTGACATAGGATTTGTAACCTGGTAAACTAAACAAGGTGTAAAGTTGCCACCCTCATTACTATGTTTCTGGCCCAGCAGTAGGGGATCCGTTATTGCAGTCCCCCAGTATCATCCGCCATCTTAGTCCAGCACGGTTGACACAAGTCAGGGATCTTTTGGACTTCAAGCGTTCTGATTGGGTGTCACCCCAGAAGCTTGAGCTCCATTTGGAGATTAAGAATGCCATCTCCCCCGACTCCTGCACCTTCCTTCACAGGGCTTTGCAAGCCGGAGTATCACATGCACCTTCCAACACCCCTTCTCCGGCTGTTTGCATTGGACACAAGCCTTGTGTTTCCCCTCAGGCTCCTCTTGTCCCCAACCTCTCGAGGTTGAAGGACATACCTTCTGCATGCTTTCGTGGCATGCAGAGGAAGAACTTGTTTTCTCTTGTGCTCCATACAGTGCACTTCCTTGCCCTTGTGACCTGTCCCAATACTATCTGGAGGCGGGTCCTACCAGCTGACGAGGGCAAGAGGGAACTTTATTCTGATTTGGTTCCACCAGGGACTTGAGTTGGAGAGTGCTAACTTCGCGGACTCTCACTCCACTTGTCCATTCTTTGGTAAGGGAGAGTAAGTGTATTATATTTATTTCAGTTGCCCCAGATTGCAGCCCCTCTTATAACTCTTTAAGGGTTTCCTCCTCCAGTTTCCAGTGTCCCGGGGCAATAGGGCCAGGGACCTCCTTTTCAACCTGCTCCTGGCATTAGGCAAGTTGGCTATATATAAGTCCAGGAAGCAGTGTTTGATAGAGGGGGTTCCATTGTCACCTGAGGCCATGTTCTAGGCACTGGTGCGCTCCCGGCTCCCTCACCTGGCCTTGTCCACTGGGAGGATGGAAGAGTTTATCTCACAGTGGGCTGTGAATGGTGTGCTCTGCTCAGTATCCCCCATTTGGTTTTCTTTACTCTCACCCTCCTAATTTGATTTTGTTTTTAGTTACGAATATATGGAGAAAATAATTGTTGGACATATCCCTCCCAACCACCAGGTGGGGATGTAAGGAACCATGGATTGGCTCTAACAGGGCCAATCTATGGTTAAACTGTTAATCATACACTATGTTCCTGGCAGATCTGTCTGAAAAGGTGCATGATGCAATGACCTTAAGAGATAAGTATAATGAGCTTCAAGGAAGACTGAAGAGGACCAGAACCTCCTCAATAAAGTTGGATAGCCCACCTAGTCCAGGGCAGAAGATTGAGGACCAGGACATCGATGATCATTGCTGGATGTTTATGAGGTCTAGGTAAATATTATTAATTTATTTTATTTTACAGGTTGTAATTTTTTTATTTTATTATCATTTTATTATTTTAATTGTAATTTTTTTATTATTTTAAATTGTAAGTCTTTTTTATTTGTTGTAATATTTTTTATTTTTGTTAAATGTAGGATTTTTGGTAATTTATGTTTTTTGTAATTTACATTTTTTTATTAGTTAATTTGGAGGGATAATTTTAATAGTGTAGTGTTTCAGTTATGGTTTCCTTTATGGACCCGCACAGCCTGGGGTTAATTATTTAAATGCCAAGTGGGATCAGATTAGGCCCCTCGCGTAATGGTTTTACTGTTTAGGTGCTGTGCGGGTCCGTGAGGGACACCTGCAGCATCAGGGTTCATTTTAGGTGCGGCGGGTCCCTATAGGAGAAACATATCGGTGTAATGGGGGACCTTTAAGGACCACTGTAGATACATTAGGACTTACACAACTTTTGGACTCTTAAGCTTTCCTACAAGAGCCACGTAATCGAGCCCTTAGTTTCAAATGTTACTGTAGCAACAAAATATATTTGCTGATTAGTATGTCTAGAAGTAAAAATAAATCCAAGAGTGCCTTAGAATTTTAAATCTGATATTTTTTGCCAGTTCTAAAGATGTTTTTTATATTTTGATCCTGAAATATCCAGCCTTGAATTATAGGTATAGTATATTGTTTAAAATGACATAGAATCAATATACAAGCGCTATTAATTATTATTTTATATACCAAAATGTAACTCGACTATATCCACAGCAAGTTGTAATGAAAATGTAATGAAAATATTTGTTACTGTATTATATTCTGTTTGCCCAATGGCTTCTTGTTGAAAGTCAAAGTCAAAATACTGGCAAGGAGATCAGTGACCATAACTCCAATCCGCCCATTTAAGCCATGGCAATGCTGTTTGACACACAGTGTAAAGCTTTTTCCCCTCTGAGGACCTTCGGGGCTCATAGCGAGCTGCTCCTCTCGTTTACTGTTGGTCCTATGAGCGCCTTCGGCTCTCAGGACAAAGAGAGATATATACTGTATGTAAATGTTTTTTCTATAATTATTAATTCATTATTTACTTAATAAATTAATATACTTTACCTATTTGTAATTAATATATCCAGCACTGAATAGCCTGATGAGCTAAGTATCTATTTTTATTTTTACTGCAGCATACAATGTACAGTTGGACTATTGCTGCCCTGAGGAGAAAGTGTCATCAATTTCCCAACTGTACATTAGAAAGATGCTGGGTGCGCGAGGGCAAACTGTTGGTTTAGTTGTGTAAAGCGCCATTTTAGATTTGTAATATTTTAGTGTTGTAAAATGTCATCATTTGAGGAGGATAAGGGGAAGGGGGAAAGGGAGGTGGAGAGGTGGAAAGGGGTAATGGTGCTCTATGTGGGGGCCAGGGTTTCGGGATGGTCCAGAATATAGAAAAAGTTTAAGTGTAAATTGTATATATATATATATATATATATATATATATATATTTAATTATCCCTTCCCTGTGAGCTTAGGCGACGCAGGGGGACGGAACAAGGCGGTATGATTATGTCAGTATGTTTTTATGTACCGCTTTAACGTTCTAAATACTGACATAATCATACTGCCAGGAGGGTTGATTTGCTGTTTTGATGTGCTAATTAGGATTACTGCTTGTTTGTCTCTGTAGTGGCCAAAATAAAGACCTGCAATGTTCTCTGGTAATTAGACCCCTCTTCCACCATTATCAAGTACTCTGCTTATTAGCATACTGAGCGACACAATAGCATACTGAGTTGCACATTAGCATACAGGAGCCGCAAAATCAATGCTAAATATTTTAGGAATCATGTACTGTAGAAAAAAGATGCTAGTACAATGGATAGCAAGATTTTAGAGCCCCAATAAACATGTTCTTTTATATGCCTGATAAAACATGTGTGACTTCAGTGTACCTTTAATGTCAATCTTCATGAAATGCTCTAAGCAGACTCTATCTGGATCTAGAAACCTATTTTAGCAAATGTATGCTACATTTTTCAATGTTATCTGATTCCCTGACAGAACTTACAAATGAAATTCCTCCAAAATAAATAGTAAACTGGAGAATGAGTAATCATTAAAGAAGATCAAATAGATATTGTTTATGCAGCTGCTCTGCAAAGTATATATTGTCAAAATACTTCATTCTTCCAGTAAATTCATCTGAGGCTGTGATAGCAGTTGATCTTTGGGAGAAAAATACACTGCTTTTTTTTTTTTAGAAGGATGCTGCTTCTAACTGATTTTTCATGTTCAGCAATCTGGAAATAATGTACACCCATAAAATAAGTAATGAAGGTACTTCCGTGTTATTTATTACTAAACTAGCAACTTGCCCGTCAAAAAATGACAGCAATAAGATTGTAAGACAGGTAATGGTGTTTGGTTGAGACCTTAATTTTGTTTGGTGTTCCGAGATCCTTTGGCGCTCATTGCGAGCCTTGCAGCGTTAGCAACAACTTTTGACAACCCGCACTGCTGACAACTATATATGTGACTAATGGTGTTAGGTGTTTATAATGTGGCTGATTTAGCGTCCTTCGTTTTTTATGTGGAGCGACTTTTTCGGAATATCTGTAGCTGTTTGGTGGTGTTTTGCGTGTTTGTGGTGGTGGACCTTTAGCTTCGTTTTCGTTTTGTTCGGCGGCCATTTTTTCTCTCGCTTAGGTGATTTTAGGGTCTCTAAACTTTGTGCTTAAATGGAGGTGTAAGTTCACTTGCAGATGTCCTGGGTGCCCCCCCCCCCCCCCCCCCCCCCCTTGCTGTGAGTAACCTTTTTATGTGTTTGTTGTTTGTATTTATTGTGTTTGTAATGTTTTTGGGGTCGCGCGGGTTGCGTCCTTGTTTTTTATCTCGTTGGTGTTTTTCGGCAAATACGTAGGCGTTTGGTGGTGTTTCGCGTCTTTAGACTGCTGTAGCCTCGTTTTCGTTTTTTTCGGCGGCCATTTTTTTTCTCGCTTAGAGACATTTTTGGTGTCTAAACTCCCTCTTCCTGTAAGTAAGCTTTTTATGTATTTGTTGTGTGTATTTGTTGTATTTTCCATGTTTTGATGTTCAAGTGTTGCGGACGATTTTTGCGAGTTCGTAATGGGTCGCAACTGCGGCCCTCGCAAGCGTTAGCAACAACTCGCATGCTCACAACTATATATGTGATACTTTTGAAACACAGTTTGCTCATTTGTGGTTTCTTTGTCCCATTAAGAGAATAAATGTGAGACGTGCACTGTGATATTAAAGGTATATTAAAGTGAGCTGGGTTATTAATGCATCTGATAGAGGAGAATTTATTGTGTCTAAAAAAAAAAATGTGCATGAAAAAAGTCCAAAGTAAACAGTTAAACCGTTAGCCTGAAGGTATCTAATTTTCTTGCTTTTGCAAAGAGTTTTCTCTCAATGTTCACACCCCCTGAAATTCCCAGGGATAATTAGCATATCTTATACAATGTAACTTTTTTGCCTGGGGATTGTGCAGGCATGCTCAGTTATCACCTGAAGTCTGCCAACTGTGGGAAGTCACATGATGTCAGACGCTTTCCTTTCCTTTAGATTTCTGTCCCTTCATTCACTGATTGTTTTATATACATCCCAGATGATACTCCCCCCAGCCCCAGAGAATTGCCCTCCAACCCCACAAAATTGCCCCACAGCCCCAAAGAATTGCCCCGTGACCTGGCCCAACCCCAGATAATTGGCACCCAACCCCAGAGAATTGCCCCCCCCAGCCCCAGAGAATAGCCCCCAACCTCATATAATTGCCCCACAGCCCCAGAGAATTGCCCCGTGACCTCCCCCAACCACAGTAAATTTCCCCCCAGCCCCAGAGAATTGCCCACAGCCACAGTGAATTGCCGCATGGCCCCATAGAATTGCCCCACAGCCCCAGAGAATTGCCCCGTGACCTCCCCCAACCCCAGTAAATTGCCCCCAGCCCCAGAGAATTGCCCCACAGCCCCAGAGAATTGCCCTGTGACCTCACCAAACCCCAGAGAATTACCCCCCAGCCCCAGAGAATTCCCCCATGACCTCCCCCAACCCCAATGAATTGCCCCCAACCTCCCCCAACCCCAGTGAATTGCCACCCAACCTCCCCCAACCCTAGTGAATTGCCCCCCAGCCCCAGATAATTGCTCAATCACACTCTCACTTACACTCGCTCACTCACACGTTCACTCACACAGACACTCAGTCACTCACACTCAGACACACACTCTCACACACTGACATACACACTCACACAGACAAACACAGACACAAACACTCACACAGACACAAACACTCTCAGACAGACATACACACTGACAGGCACTCTCACTCACTCATACAGACACACAGAGACACACCCACACTCTCACAGACACTCACACTCTCAAACACAGACATACACACTCACACAGACATACACTCTCATTCACACAGACACTCACATAAACACTCACACAAACAGACATACACACTCACCCTCTCACACACACTCACCCTTTCACACACTGAGCCTGTCACACACTCACCCTGTCACGCACACACTCAATCTGTCACACACACACATTCAAACTGAGCCTGTCACACACACACACTCACCCTGCAACACACACACACTCACCCTGTCACACACATGATCAATTAAGCAAGACCGTAACCTCCCATTTTGAATCAGCCAATAGAAAATGAGACTGTCATTATTACGGCAGTAAAACATGGAGGTTACATGTCAATCAATTAGGTTCGGGGGTCCAATATGCGATGGGACTCGCAAAATCGCAAAATAAAGAATTATGAAAATGAATGCCAATACTATTCTAGTCCATATGGGTGGCCTGATATGTATTAACTCATTGATACCCAAGATCGATTTAGCCCCGAAATAAAACAGAAAAATAAATCTTAAATACTGCCGATTTGCGTGCTTGAGACTGTTGTGCAATTCATTTTAATGACTATTATTGCTTTCCCCATTATTTACAGTGCAGTATTGTTCTTTAACCCCCTTGTGAGTCCTCTCTAGCAGTCGTAGGGTTTTCTCCTTCTTTTGCCATTTATGGGTGTGAAAACATTTGCGGGCTTGGGGAAATTGAGCAATTGAATAGCGATTATCTTGCGAAAGTGAAAGATCAAAGGCTTCGGGAGGCTGTAAGTTAAGTGTTGACCACAGCAATTTTTTCTCAGCCATAACTCGTAACCGGTTTGGAGCCCACAAAAAGAATAGCAAATTAACTTGCAACCTCAATTACGGGCTACAGTAACATGCGAAAGCTCAGTTGATTCGGACTCAATCTTTTTAAAATTTAAATGTAGAGCAGAGGATTTCATTTCATCACAAATATTCCATTAAATGGGCCAATGATACTTTATGTGCTTCCTCTAATACTGAAAACTGATTAATTGGCTCCAATTAAGATTAACATAATGTAAAGTACCATTCTTCAGTGTTTACAACGGCAGCATCAGCTGAAAACTTCCTCTGCAAACAAAGGAGCTGAATGTATCTTAATTTAAATTCTGAGATTTGCTTTGTGATGTATTGTTAAGAAGCATCTTCCAATTCAGCTATTTGAAAGATAAGGTTGCTCT
The DNA here is from genome assembly GCA_027410445.1 of Discoglossus pictus. Classification (NCBI taxonomy): domain Eukaryota; kingdom Metazoa; phylum Chordata; class Amphibia; order Anura; family Alytidae; genus Discoglossus; species Discoglossus pictus. Next base: position 450,298,548 of record CM050163.1, read on the forward strand.
ATCTCTTCTGGCAACAACTGCTCTAACTAAACAGTCAATGGGAGTTAGACAGCGAATGGCCTTTCTTTATCACTAATGGGTTGTGATGAATTAACACGAACACATTGTTAAACTTTAGAGTTAATTATTTTTAAACAATTCAACCTTCATGCAAAAACAACATTTAAGGAAGGCACCGGTCTAGCTAAAAAAGATTAGTTTTAATTTCATGAAACTTTTCTCCAACATGCAAATAATCACCTAAACTTATAATAAACCTCTGCCAAGACCAATACCACCCAGGCTTAGGGTAGCTTTTTCAAGGGGCAGCAAGTTGCATCTACTGGCCAGCACACTGTATATATTTACAATATATAAACACACACTAATGCTTCTATATATGTCTGTGGAAACCATTGCATAGAGATATAGAAAGATTAAGGAAGAATAATAACTGGGGCAGGGTAATACACACATCATAACAAATATATTGAAAATATGCTATTTTGAAGAACTACATTGAAAAATATGGAAATTGTTTTTAGAACGTGAAATATATACATTTAACCTATAATACCGCCTCTAAAAATAATGAAAGTGAAACTTAAAAATGTAAATGCTGTGCTCATTGTTTGCCTTCTAAAAATGGATTGCCCATTATCAAGTAAGTTGTTCCAAAGACCATAAAGACGCAAAATTATCACAGGGCCTATGGCAGTATTTTTTCCCTTGTAAACGACAGGGAAGGGAACTGAAGAGAGCAAAACATGACCTGCTGTTGTAGTAAATATAAAAAGCATTATTAAATTGCATTCCGGCCAATTAAATGAGGCTCTATTTGAGCACAGAGCATATTTTTTTTACAGAAGTTTTTAGTTAGTGAAGACCTTGCTTTTAAATAGAAGTTCACTAACTAAAAACCTCTCTAAAAAATATATGCTCTGTGCTTAAATAGAGCCCTATTCAATCAGCCAAATCGCAATTTAATAAGGCGGAAAATCTTTATTTCACAGAATGTAAAATTGTACTTACAAAATAAATGTGGGAAGTTCAGTTGTATAATAGGTCCGATGATACAGTACACAGAGAGGGTTTAAAACCCAAAGCCTTCCATCCAAATATTGTTATCATACTGTATGTAGGTTATTTGTAAATGCCATATACAAAGCTCCTCCTCTTGGAAGTTAATTATCTTTATACTCAAATGGATAATTGGCAATTAGTTATTTAAATCCTCTAAATACAATTAATATTAAAGAGAGCTTTTAAAAAGTTTTTTTTTTATTATATACCAAAAATCCACAAATCCATCACTAATCCACCAGGTAAATCTATTATATTGGCAGATAATATTACAGAATATTTATCAAGGAATATGGATTTCTTTCTCCAACCGCTAGCAGATAATCTGCCAGCGAATACGCCATAAGATGCCATGCATGCCTTAGAAAAACTACTAAAGAATCAGCTACTGAGTGGCAACCCAGTTTTGTGTAACAACCACAGACATGACAATCCTCAGCTTGGATTGAAATCTGTTCAATGTTTTCTTCTTGGCAAATTACAAAAAAAAATAACAATAAGGCTTTATCTTGCAATGTAAACCTTTTATACTCCTGGTAACCAGTTTGACTTGCAATGATGTGGCATAGCTATGGGCACCAGGTTTACCCCAATTTTTGCTAATCTTTTTATGTGATTTGGGGAGGTTATAAACCTGGTGCTATATACATGGTTCATAGATGATGTACTCATTATATGGAGGAGCACTACATATACAGTCCATACTACAGAGATTGCATTTCTGGATTTAACATTTTATATTTAAAATAACATATGTTACAATAATCTGACAGAAAATAAAACATGCATGGGGTTTGCTGTTTCTCCTGTTCAGGGTAGAATTGCCTGGTATTTCAGGGCTGGGTCACTCTTGAGTAAGAACAGACTGATATACTACAGAATATTTCTCTCTGTGAAGGGCACAAGTGAGCTAAAAGAGGTTGATCTCAGAGTAACAAAGTGTTATCACTTCAGATCCTTACTAGTAAAAAAATATTTGTATTTATTTTAATCTAAAGGAGAGAAGAACATTATGGAATGTGCTTTTGATAGTTTGCAACAGTGTAACACTATAAGGCTCTGACATAAATCCCAAAAACTAGGTTTGAGTTGAAACAGTCAGTTTTTGACATAATAAGAACACAAGTATTAATTTTAGAATAAGGCATATTTAAATGTTAACACCCAAGTGGTTAAAAAGATGCCTTATTGCAGGGGTGAACTAACCAATGAACATTTAACAAACATATCAGTAATTTACATTTTCTGTATTCTGGGGTATAAAACCCACTGCTTTGTAACAAAGAATTGCTCAGAATTTGGATATGATTCCTCTGTGCTTTAAAACTGCACAGTTTTGAATAAATCTTTCTTTCCACCCCTGATCGTGATGTCATTGGCTAAATGTCCCTCCCGGTCCAAGAGGACTTTGATCTGTAACATTTCTTGGCACCGCAGATGGGACTCGGTATATGCTAACCCTTGGAGAACATTGTATACAGAGAGGTTTTTGGGGAACACTGATTACAATACCTCATCCGAAACCAGAGGCATTTCTCCTGGAGGTCTGACAATGGACTTACAAAGTAGAATGAAACCTTGAGATCTTAGCTGATTGAAGGGTCATGCAGGTCATCAGTCTTTATTTGAAGCCTGTAAGAAACAATGTATTTCCCTTGTTCATGCCAAGGCTACTTTTTAAAACAGAGAAGTGGGGTCTTAGGGGAATAGAACAGTTCCTCTGTTTTTCCCAGTTTGGCTAAACGGTTAGTTTTATCTAGCAGCGCACCTGGGATTGGGACCAGTGTCTAACTGAATTACTGACAAACATATATTTGTAAGCTTTGAAGGGGTATACATATTTTACAGCAGAAAAATCTTGATTAGAATGTCGTTATCCTGCTCCTGGGTTGACTTCTTATTGCAATGACTTATAGAGTGAATAGATCATTTTAGCTTTTGCATTTGGGAAGCTAATTTTGACTTGTTTTGTAGCAAAAGTATTATACGCAGACACATATAAAACTTACTAAATGGTTTGGGAATTATTCTGAAACTAGAGACTTGTCCGTCAAAAATTACGGCAATAAAATTTGAAGTCTGGCAATGCTGTTTGCCACACAATGCGATGTCCTGCCCGCTCTGAACACCTTCGGCACTTATTGCAAGCGCTTTGGCACTCATCTCATGGCTCACAATAAGCCCCTTTGGCGCTCATTGGGAGCCTCTCCTCCCATCTACTTCACCTCTCATCACGGGCCTCGGCTACTTGCAACTTTTGTGATTGGGAATGCCATGTGTCTCTTTCCACCATCTTTCCCTGTCCCTTCCCTGTGTCTTTCTCCTCTGTGTCTCTGCTGAATCTTTGCATGGCGAGTGCTGACTGCTGTAACTGTTACTGTCTTTGCCGTCGTGTATTTTCTAAGTCCTGCATGCCTGGCGTTGTTCGTCTGTGGCCCGCGTGCCTGGCGTTCTTCATCTGTGTCCCGCGTGCTTGCCGATGTTGGCGTAAGTGTTGCTGTCTTTGACGTCATGTATTTTCTTAGTCCCGTGTGCCTGGCGTTGTTGGTGTGAGTGTTACTGTCTTTTGCCTTGCTGAGCCTCGTTTTCATCTTGTTTCAGAATTTTTATGTTTTTTCAGCTGCCATTTTTTTTCCAGCTTCAGTGATTTTCGATCATTAAAAAACACAAAATATGCCTCAAATTAACTTGCAACCTCACTCACAGGCTCCCTGGCTCTCCCCCTGTGCTGTGTGTGTGTAAGTGAATTTAAAGCATATTTATGTGTTTTCGCTGTCTTTTCTAGTTCGGTGGTTCGGACGTTAAAGTCGTATTTTTTGTGAGCTCGTGCCTTAATAGCTCGCCTTGCTTCGCGAGGCTCGCAAGCGTGATGACAACTTGCAGTTTGACAACTATTATATGTGATGGGATAAACTACTTCTGGATTGATGCCTTGTCGTGGTGAAGGGGCTTGTGTACTTCAATGAAGCTGTGAGCTGTACCATGTATAGTCATCCAAGATCTGCACGTCATGGCAGAGAGGTCAGACAAATCTCGGTCCACTGGAAAAGGAACTGGAAACCCTCTCCAGTAACGTTGCTAAGAGAGAGACATAACAATATGGCACCAGCAGACGAGCCCCTCAGGTCAGAAGTTGCCTGTCACTGTCACAAAAGTCACTGGCTATCAGAACTGGCTACCTGATGAAGTTTTGAAAGTAGCTCAGGAAAGAGATAGGTAGTGGATATAGGAAAATATTTGCCCAACTGAATGCAGAAATCCAGAGGATTGCAAGAAGAGACAAGGAGTCATTCTACAATGAGCAATGTGAAGAGATTGAAGAAGGTAACAGAATGGGTAAATCAAGACATCTCAAGAAAATTAGAAACCTAAAAGGCACCTTTCATGCCAAAGTGGGCGTAATAAAAGACAAAAATGGTAATGACTTAACAGAAGAAGATCAGATAAAGAAGAGGTGGCAGCAATAAACAAGATCAATACGAGAAGGATCTTAACAGCAGTGATGACCTCAAAAGTTTTTCCAATGAGCTATAGCCAGATATCTTGGAGAGCAAGGTGAGATTGGTTTTAGGATGTCTTGCTAATAATAAGGCTGCAGGAAGTGATGGAATCTCAATTGAACTATTCAAAATTCTACAGGATGATGCTGTGAAAGTATTGCATGCCTTATGCCAACACATTTGGAAAACTCAACAATGGCCAATTGACTGGAAAAGGTCAGTCTATATCCCAATCCCAATGCTCCAATTATCAAACAATTGCACTCATTTCACATGCCAGCAAGGCAATGCTTAAGATTCTACAAGCTCGACTCCAACAATATATGGACCGGGTACTACCAAATGTGCAAGCCGGGTTCCGCAGAGGAAGAGACACAAGAAATAAATTGACAATGTCCGCTGGATAATAGAGAAAGCAAGAAAGTTCCAGAAAAGCATATACTTCTGCTTTATAGACTATTCTAAAGCCTTTGACTGTGTGGATCACATCATGCGTAAGGCCTGACTGGATGAATCCAATGCCGGAATCAATATTGCTGGAAGAAATATCAACAACCGCTGATGATACTACCTTGATAGCTGAAAGTGAGGAGGAACTAAATGACCTATTAATGAGGGTGAAAGAAGAGAGTGCAAAAGCTGGCCTGCTGCTTAATGTTAAAAAGATGAAGATCATGGCAAAACGGCAAACTCACTTCCTGGCAAATATATGGGAAGAAGTGGAGGCAGTGATAGAATTAATTTTCATGGGATCCAAGATCTCTTCAAATGGTGACTGTAGTCATGAAATTAAAAGACGTTTGCTTCTGGGGAGGAAAGCTATGGCAAGCTTGGACAAGCTAGTAAAAAGTAAATTTATTAAACGATCAACAAAGGTCCGCTTAGTTTGAACTATGGTATTCCCAATAGAAACATACAGATGTGAGAGCTGGACCATAAAGAAGTCTGAGCGCCATAGAATTGACGCTTTTGGATTGTAGTGTTGGAGAAGACTGCTTAGAGTCCCTTGGATTGCAAGAAGATCCAAAAAAATCAGTACTTCGGGAAATCAAGGCAAACTGTTCACTAGAAGGTCTGATCAAGAGGCTGAAGCTAAAATATTTTAGCCATATCATGAGATGGAAGGGTACCCTAGAAAAGACTCTGATGCTGGGAAAGATTGGAGGCAAAAGAAGAAGGGGGCAGCAGAGGTGGTGATGGATAGATTAAGTCACTGAAGCAATGAACATGAACTTGATGGAGCTCAGAGGGGCATTGACTGAAAGATGCACAACTAAACAACAACAGCATCTTAACGTTATTAGTGAGTTTCATCAGGTTAAGCGAAGATTTACTTATATACGACAGGCAAGGAAGTGATCAGCACATATTTGTGCCCCTTCTTTTCAAGGTCATGTTGCTTAGGGGAAAAAATTTTTTTGAATAAGTCATCTTGGTACTTTAATGGTGGTTGTACATTTGATGTTTATTGCGCAATCAGTAAAGTAATCCGTATATATTTCTAATTATGCTATATGAGGATATTAATTTTGTTTCATTCTTTCTTGTGAACAATGTCTTTTTATGGAATATTTTTGTTTGAGTACTTAAGTGATTGCAGAGTAAGTAATCAATATCTCTGGATAATAAAGAGTTTGTGTATAATTTTAAATAGTCAATTGTGTGTGATAAAAATAAATTGGAGAGAATAAGTAAGTGATTAAAGGAGATCAGAGGAGGTGTGTTATTTGTTTGTAGTTCAGGACTGAACATTTTGTTAGAAAATTACTTTTGTGCATGTGTAAACTGATCTGAAGTGGCATCATAAATAGATTATTGTTTAGATTAATTGCAGAAGATAACTAAGAAAATAAAAACAGACACTTTAAAAACAGATATTTTTTTAGGAACTTAAGAAATTAAAAAAATTCTTGTTCTTAATACAAAAAAATCTTTACCTGGAATTCTTTTTCTTTCCTTTCTTAAATATGTTCATTGTATTTTACAACAAATGTAATAAATACAGAATTAAAACAAGACAGTGTAATATTAACATACATAACAAACAAAAAAATACAAACAAGAATAAAAAAAGGGGCAAAAGATATCTCTTTATATATCAGTTTAATTTTATCATATCCTCCACTCTTTCTATTCTCTCAAATTATTATAACAGCTGCATTACATGTTTATAAACCAGATATTGTTTCTAAGCTTAACCATGAGGAAACAAGCAAAGGAACAAAACAACACAGAAATAGAAAAAAAATAACCAAAACAAAACAACTTAAACAGTCGAGAATTGAACCCCCGCCCTCCCGGCTGTCTGGGTCTAGGACACCATTTAGGAGTGTCTAACTTGTGAAATATCATTGTCCCATAACGTTCAATAATTACTGGTAATGTCATAATTTATAGAAGACAATTGGTCCAATGATTCTAGTTCAATTAACCTATTACGAGCAACAACTTCCTCTATTTCCGACCATGTTGGAATATTTGAACTTTTCCAATTCTTGGCCAGTAGCCATTCCGCCACTAGCAAAACACTGAAAATTATACCTGATTCAATCTTAGTGATGTTGGACGGAAGGATGTGGAATAAAATAATTTCAGGGGACGCTTCAAGCTCTTTCTTAATTATTATTCAGATGTTGGGAGACATCTTTCCCAGAAAGTATTTACCAATTTGCAGGACCACCACATATGGAGATGTGTCCCTTTTTCCTGGCAGCCCCGCCAACAAAAACTGGTAGTTAAATCGTGAGAACATTTTTCAAAAGAGGCAGGAACAAAATACCATCTTTTGTGTAATTTGAAGTAGACTTCTCTCAAATGAACCACTTTTATAATCTTCCTGGTCCGAGAGAAAGCTCTAAACCAAATGATGTCCTCCCAGCTTTTATAAACATCTTTCTCCCATTATAATATTGATGGAGTTTAAGCACTTTCTTCCGTAGCTCTAATGGTTTTCAGACATTTAGAAATAGAAAAATGTATATCAGATAGGCACAGCTTTTCAAAATGGGTAGGCCCTCTCAGTTTAATTATATTACAGTATATTCGGAATTACAGATTGTGTGTTGGAGAGTAGAATAATTCAACCACTGAGACATAGGAATATTTTTATCTTTTTTTTAGTTTTTTCCAAAGAGATAAATGAATCCTTATCAAAGAGATCCATAAAATAATGTAATCCCCATTTACTCCACTGCACATCCAACCAAGGAGGAAGTAGAAACTGTATATTTGTTATTAGAGTAATTAAAGAAGGAAAGGGCAATAGTTTTTTGCTTTCATAACTTTTATACAATATTTTTAGTATTGCTTGTATAACCATAGGTAAAGTTGCCCTGGCTTTATTATCCAAGGGTTTAAGCCATGGGTGAGAACTAATGATTTTTAAATTTCTAAATATTTAAACCTGTGTTCCCTGCCAAGAAAACTAAACAGATGTTTTATAATTATTGATTCCTGATATACAAAGATGTTAGGGGAAGATGGTACACCTTGATCAAAATCTTGTCGAGAAAATCCCAATTGACCCTGTCAAACGTCTTCTCAACATCCAATGACAGGGCTACAACTGGGATTCTCACAGACTTGGCAAATGATAGTAAATCCAACAATTTTCTAGTATTGTCTACATATTGTCTATTGGCAAGAAAACCTGACTGATCAAAATCAGTTTGTTCTGTGAGTAAAGGTTTTATTCGTAAAGCCAGTATCCTTGCATAGATCTTGATGTTAGAGTTGAATAGATATACTGGTCTATAGTTTTTAACACCTGTCTCATCTTTACTTTTTTGGGGAATATTAATAATTCTTGATTCCAGCATCTCAGCTGGTGCTACCCCATTTGTTTTTTATAATAGGCATTAGCAAAACTATTGGGTCCTGTAGATTTATCCAGTGTCAAAGTCACAATACATCATTCTATTTCCTTCTCGGTGATTTCCTCTTCCAAGTACCTTAATTGTTCTGCTATAATTTTAGGGAGGTTGATTTTTTTCAAGAAATGTCTCAACAGTCTTTCCAGAGGGCTTATGAAAGCTAGAATCATCAGCCAGGTTACAGAGAGATTTGTAATATTGGGCAAAAGCCTCTCCAATATCACTAGGTTTGGTACAGATTTTCTCATTAGTGTCTATAACTTTCTCAATTCTTTTTTGAGACAAAAAGGGATTTATTTTGTTAGCAAGCTGCTTCCCAGCTTTATTGCTAAAAAAAATAATGATTATGTTGATGCTGCCAAATTTTCTTATCAATTTGAAGTTGTAAGATATTTTTGATTTGTAATTGCAAACTTGATATTTGTTTTGCAAGTACTTCTGTTGGAGATAATTTATTAAGTTTTTGCGTATTATTAAGAGATATATAAAGATCTCTCAAAGATAAGCCTCTTTCTTTTCTTTTAGCTGCAGATTAAATTAATACATAAAAGGAATGCTGATTTCCCAAGGTATTTTCTACCAAAAAATGTACAAGTATATACACGAGTTGGGATTAAATAGTTACAAAAGTAGAAATTTTATTAATTGAGGGTAACAACGGCGAATTTCTTTAAAAATTAATAAAAAATAAAAAAAATCCCAGATTTAGAAAAGAAAATGGGATAAAAATAAGCAAATTTTGGGAGGACAAACTACTACCTGATGGTACTTTTAATCTCTTAATAGAGGAGTAAATGTTCTCTCACACAACAGTACTTATGTGTGGCTACTAACATACAGCTTATACAGCTCAATAAATTCTGTCCTTGTTGATACAAATTAGTACTTAATGCATTAGTTTTAAATGTTTGATTTTTTTGTGCTGGATGTCATATAATAATTGGCATGGAAGTAAGACCTATTAACTATAGGGTTGCTGAATCTTAAATACAAAGGCCCTCATTCAATTGCGATTTGGCCAATTGAATAGTTCTCTAAATAAGCACATAACATATATTTTTTAAATAAGTTTTTAGTTATTGAAAACCTTGCTTTTAGATAGATGCTTACTAAGTAAAAACTTACTTAAAAAACATATGTTATGTGCTTATTTAGACCCCTATTCAATTGGCCAAAATAGCAATTGAATGAGGGCCAAAGTATGGGAAATCTTAAATGGTCTGGAGTTATATATATATATCATATGAGTCCTAACTTTAGGGACAAATTGAAAATAAACTCCTCCTTGTACTCAGTTATTGTCTTAGCAAAATAGAAACCCACATTAAGACTTTTAATCTCTTATAAAGAACAAAGTCATCGTGATGACACACTTAGAAAGTTATTACACTCCAATAAGATTTGTATGCCTTTTATGGGTCTGACTATTTGGGGTGAAAACTACTTATGTAGAAGTCCCAGTAAATGCATATAGGAGAGATGTTAATCAATCTTAACATAGAATCTCTCTGCACTGTGCCTTTGAAAAGCTAAGAGGTAGATAATATCCAGGCAAATATATGCCTCTTTCAAAGCTGTCTATTTGAAGTAAAGTCTCCTCATGCAAAAAGGCGTAGCATTTAGAAACAGACAAGGTAATAAATAATATCCAGGTATCTATATGCCTCTTTTAAAGCTGTCTATTTAAATTAGAGCCTTCTCATGCAAAAAACACAGCATTCAAACATTTGGAAACGGACAGGGAGGGTAAGCACACATCCTTGATACTCTTTTAACTGCAGCCCAAGAAATCAAAAGCCCTCTAATAACCACCATGTGTGAATTCCATACTGTAATTGAGGATCTTACAGAGCCCAAATTCATTTAAAAAAAGGTATCTATGTCTTCTCTCTGTCTGCTGTTGATTTAAAAAGTGGTATCCATTCTAACTTTCCTAGTTTTAGGGCTGGTTCTCTCATTGTCTAGTGTAAGAATTAGACTTGCGTGATCAGACCAGTCCATCGGACCTATCTCTATCCTTTTGACTAATCCAAAAGTTGTTTGTTCTAACAAGAAGTAGATAATCACACATTTTATAGCACTTTATTTTTATATTGTTAGAAAACAGCATTTATTTCCTTATATAGCTATTACCATTGAACGATACTGAAAATTATTTCAAATTGCAGAAAGCTTTTTGAATATGTTTTGCTTTATTATCTCTCTATTACATGAACAAGGTGATGTTGAACAATTAATTAATTGCTGTAGTTCAATACATATGATAGCTTTATTTTTGAATACACAATCCATCTGCAACTTATAAAATACTGTGTTGTAGGTCTTCACATTCTTCATAAATTTATCACAAGAGTGATGACCAGGAGTAAAAAGTGGATGAGTGAATTCTCATCAGCCTGGTATTGGGTGTTGCCAATTTCCATAAATCCACAAGCAAGAACTCTGTAATGTCCCACCCCATCCTCAAATTAGAAACAGCACATGCAAAACAACAGATCAACATATGAACTGCAGTCAACTATATACTTCCCATGCTCCTAACCCCCCATTAATTCTCCTTTATACTGGAGATCCTCAGCAAGCCACAGAGAGCTGTAAAGATAAACATCCTGTGACCTGTGATTTGCAGCTTAGATTCTCACTGGAAAGAAGAAGCAGCAAGAGGATTTGGAAACATTTCTGCCTGGCTGTGAACATTTTCAACAGACAATACAATCATTTGTGTTGCATGAAAAGCATTATTTCATAATGTAGCACTATTTTCTTTATCAAATGATGCTCTCAAAGCAGAAAAAGTTGATTCAAATGTTTACCTGATCTGGAGTCTAGCCCGTGTAAGCCAATCAGCAGTAATATAGATGTTTAAATATGCAAATTAAGTCTGCACATGTGTGTATGCTCTGTACACTTCCTACTAGTCTCAATGAAGTTAAATCCTCAGTCATGTGCTTGGCTGACTTGGCTTTCTGGGCCAAGTATGTTAAATTGAACACGCTTGGCTTTGCATGCTGATCACCCCTCATGCTGCACTGAGGGGGTGTTCAGCATGCATGAGGGATTTGACAATACCCTTACCCACTTTCATTTTTTTGAATATATATCATTCTTGTATTTGTTTTTTGTTTCCCTCTCCTCCTGTCTCCTGCCCCCTCCTGTGATCGCCTACAATAAAACCCAAAACCCATAATCATACCACACCACCAAGAGTACCTATGTTCATATCATCCCTCTTCAGTATCTTCCCTGCAATTTCCCTGATCCTGTTTTGACCCTACCACCCATTAATTCCATCCTCAAGGTCCTCACCCCTTACAATCTCCTCACTCATCATGATGTCTTGGTCATAAATAAAAGTCATCTTAACCAAAATTATTATTGGTGTATATCAAAGTGGCAATATTAGAAATAGACATTTCAGCCAATGTGGATTTGTATATCAATGTGTATAGATACTTGTATATTACTGATACTTGTTCACATTTTTATACTGTAAAATGAAAAGTGTGTTCAACTATGCATATTGAAGATTCATGTAAGTGATTACTGTCATTTATATGAATATTACCGGTAATAAATTTTATTATGTATTCTGTTTTTTAGATGCTTTTATGAGATGGCTGTGACAGTTAGGGTGCAATATACCGTATACTGTACAGCTTAATTAGATTTTAGGAAAGCACTTGAGTCATATAACAATCTTAGCTTAGTCTTGAATTAGCCTTGATTTAGACTTAAAATTAGTTAAATTGGCAATGAACTGACTAAAAATGTAGAATAGATATGGGGTGCCCAACTACTCGGTGAGCTGCCACTTATAGGCCCCATTCCTCTCTTAAATGCTTGCTCTTAGAAAATTAAGTTATACCTTAATTGGACATCAAACAACAGTCTTTACCATTTGACTTGGATGTCAAAAGATAAGATATACCAAGATGTTCAAGTTTGTTGTTAATGCCTGTCTCTACAAAATATGAAAGTACTGGTGTACACTTTGATATCCCAGCTAAATGATCCATTTATCAAGATGATGCATGTAATACTAGAGGAAACAATTTGTACTTGGTATAAAAAAGAAAGGAAATTATGATTGAACATAATGGTAATTTCTTGAACTGTTCGGTAAACAGTTTATTTAGAAAAATAGTGCTGTCCCCTCTTATAAAACATAACAAGCATTTTTTTTTCTAGTTATACAATAATTATAAGGAGATACAGGACCTAGAAAACTTAGACAAAACATTAACATATTCAGCTTGACCTTAGAATTACTGTAATGTCTGCACAGACAATGGTAAATACAGATAATAGATAGCAGACAATACAGTACAAGCCTGCATTCAACTTGTGCTCCTATTCTATTGACAATAGCCATTTGCTAACACAGCAGAATAAATTTAATTTAGTTCTGTACCCTCCATATATCAATAGCATGAAATGTCATTAATGCCACTCTGTTTGATTACATAAAACACTCAAATGTATTGGGTACAGATGACTAATCTATGCAATTGAGCAAACAATGTTTCAACATGGTCCCATGGCAAAACATTTCTGCACACATCAATGGTCTACTGTGTTAGGTGAAGGTAACTTTGCTAAATTATCTATTTGTGCACAAGTTAAATAATTAATTTGATTTGAAAAATAGTTTTGCAGACAGCAGCAAATATATTTCTCCATATTCTTGGCGTTCATTTTCCAAAGTGTTTCACTATATGATTTAGGCTTGTGACAATAAAGGATATTCCTCCCTCATCTTAAATTAGTGTGGCTATTATGAGGGCTCTTTAAAATGAAATGAAGTCCAAAAATTACTGAAATGCATTTAAATGAACAATATGTAAATATGTCAGAACCCTCCATTCAATTTAACAAGAAATAGTGAAAGAGAAAACTATAAGATCAAACAGTAGAGATAGTGAACATAGACACTACTGGCCCACTCAATATTAAACCCCGAGAGGTAGAAAATATAGATTGCACTAATTAGCTCACTAATAGGAATTTGGCATTTAATATCCTACCCAATAGGAGTTACTTATAATGTATTACAGAGCTTTCAGGATCTTTATAAGGCATCATACTAGGTTCCTCAATAGCTACAACGCCCCCTGATGGCTTTTGTTATATTCATTTCACTCAAATACTTTTGATAACCCTAGTTTTTAGTCATTGTATATCATTTGTGTCTTAATGGTCAAATGCTTTTCATATTTTGACCTATTTAGGGTTCATTAAAGGTATACTGTATGTAAGTGAGCTGGATTATGAATGCATCTGATAGAGGAGAATTTATAGTGTCTGAAAAAACAATTTTGCATGAAAAAATCCAAAGTAAACAGTTAAACCGTTGGCCTGAATTTTGCTGATTTTCTTGCTTTTGCAAAGAGTTTTCTCTTAATGTTGACACCCTCAGAAATTCCCAGGGATTATTAGCATATCTTATATAATGTTTCTTTTTTTCCTGGGGATTTACAGACATGCTCAGTTAGCACCTGAAGTCTGCACTATTGTGGGAAGTCACATGATGTCAGACACTTTCCATTCCTTTAGCTCAATTTCCTTCCTTTACTGAATATGTAAAGCTGTGATATAATTTATTGAGCTCTGCAGTGAGTACTGTCTAATGAAGTGTTATTTCCTGTGTTCTGTTTGTGAGCTCTGTGTAATGCTGTGTTGTTTCCTGGGTTCTGTCTGAGAGTATTGTGTAATGCTGTGTTATTTCTTGTGTTCTGTCTGTGAGTATTGTCTAATGCAGTGTTATTTCTTGTGTTCTGTCTCTGAGCTCTGTGTAATGCTGTGTTGTTTCTTGTGTTCTGTCCGTGAGTATTGTGTAATGCTGTGTTATTTCTTGTGTTCTGTCTGTGAGTATTGTCTAATGCAGTGTTATTTATTGTGTTCTGTCTGGAAGTATTGCATAATGCAGTGTTTTTCTTGTGTTCTGTCTAAGAGTATTGTGTAATGCTGTGTTATTTTTATAGTTCTGTCTGAGTATTGTATAATGCAGTGTTATTTCTTGTGTTATGTCTGTGAGCTCTATGCAATCCTATGATAGCATTTCTAAAGCTATGTATGTGAGTATTGTGTAATGCTATGTTATTTCTTGTGTTCTGTCTGTGAGACTATTGTATAATTTATATGTTTAGAGCCTGTAACCATCTCAGCTTATAAAAAGGTTTGTGATATACTTTGACTGTCACATCATTTTTTGTGTTTAACTTTTCTCGCTTTATCATTGTTTTGTTTAAGCATAAGCTAATTTAGAGATTTATGTGTGTTTATTCAGGTCAGACCTAACTACACTGCTTATCAACCCCTCCCCCAACTCTCTTTTGCTATCCAGTGTCACAGCTGCTTGCTGATTGGCTGAAAAGCCAATCAGCATGTACTGCATAATGGATATCTCATTAAGAATGAGATATCCTTTATTCAAATCACAGTTGCTGGGGGTATCTAAGTCACCCCCAGCACATGTTTTATTATATTGCAAAAATGGTTTGCATGTTTTCATGCAATATTTTTTGCCAGGCGGGTTATGATGTATTCTACTGGATGCATTCATAACCCATGTAACTGTGAGCTAATTAGTGCAATCTATCTTTTCTACCACTAATATTGAGTGGGCCAGTAGTGTCTATGTTCACTATCTCTACTGTTTTTATCTTATTGTTTTCTCTTCCACTATTTCTGGTAAATTGAAAGGAGGGTTGCACCATATTTACATATTGAGCATTTTATTGCTGCCGTTTGTAAGAATTAACAGTGATAAATGAACAATATGCAGAAATTGTTACAACTTTACTTTTAATACCTTTATGGGAGCTTCTTGGGATGATTTGTCTCTACCATATACAGGCAGTAGAACAGGTTAAAAGATTCCTGAAGATGCCCAAATGCATTATGAAATAAAGAGAGCTATATCCCTCCATAATTCTTTGCTAAGGGGCAAAGGGAATGCGTCACGCCAGGGGATGCTGAGGAGTGCAAGTATGCCCTGTCTGGGGTTCTTGATAAGTGTGCAGTGCCCCTAATTTCATTTTTTACATTTTTAATGCCTCTGCCCCCCACATATAACTAATAATTATGTATATATGTGTATATATATATATATATATATATATATATATATATATATATATAGTTGAATAATCAGAGTATTGCAGTGAGTAGTGATACCTTTTTTATTGGACAAACGTATTCATAATAAAGCGATGAGCTTTCGAGAGATAATGCCTCTCTTTATCAAGTCAAAAAGCGATACTGATACAAGTATGAACTAAAAACAGCAAACAGAAAAAGATGGGGAAAAGAAAAAAGAAAAAATTGGAAAAACAAGAAAGACTAAATGAATTGGCCAGAGTTAAGTGAGAAACAGACCAGCACTGTGAATAATGTCCTGATAGGTCAGTAAGTATATAGATCAGGTTGTAGATAAGAACACAGCAGAGTGAAATAAAGAGCAATACATTTAAGCATAGCATGTAGCTTACAAAAACAGCAATAGAAGGGGAGGGAGTTTAGTGTTAGCTATAAGACATTAAGATAGTGGGCCAGAAAGCCTAAATCGATGTTAATACCAAAATCCTTGGTATTAAAAAATCATTTTTTATTCAAAAGTTTTCCGCTGTTGGATAGTTCTGTACTGTATGTGAAAGGGGGTGCTACATTGGGGAAACCAGCCAGAAACTACACATGCAAATGAACCTCCACCGAAGCTCCATCAAAAAACACCAGGAAGACAGCTATTGTACTCCAGTGGGACACCATTTCACCCAGGAGAATCACTCCATCCAGAACCTCAAAATAAAAGTACTCAGAGGGAATTTCAGAACTATCCAACAGTGGAAAACTTTTGAATTAAAAATGATTAAATTTTTTAATACCAAGGATTTTGGTATTAACATTGATTTAGGCTTTCTGGCCCATTATCTTAATGTCTTATAGCTAACACATTCCACTTAACTCCCACCCCTTCTTTTGCTGTTTTTGTAAGCTACATGCTATCCCTAAATTTATTGCTCTTTATTTCACTCTGCTGTGTTCTTATCTACAACCTGATCTATAGACTTACTGACCTATCAGGACATTATTCACAGTGCTGGTCTGTTTCTCACTTAACTCTGGCCAATTAATTTAGTCTTTCTTGTTTTTCCAATTTTTTCAATTTTTTTTTCCCCATCTCTTTCTGTTTGCTGTTTTTAGTTCATACTTGTATCAGTATCACCTTTTGACTTGATAAAGAGAGGCATTATCTCTCAAAAGCTTGTCGCTTTATTATGAATACGTTTGTCCAATAAAAAAGGTATCACTATTTACTGCAATACTCTGATTATTCAACTGGATTACTGGACATTCACGGCTACCTCACTCTTCATATATATATATATATATATATATATATATATATATAAATGTATGTCTATATGCCAACTTAGTATGTATATAATTAAAGATAAATTATAGGTCAAAGCTCTTATGGGAAAGACATACTTCTCCATATCTTCCTCTAGTGGCCTAATCCGGTTAAATTTAATTTGCAAAATGTTGCTATAAAATATCGGATTACAGGAAATTACGGTCTTGTAATTGAATGAGGCTTTATGTCCCTAATTAAATTGTTATCGGCAAACTTGTTTAAATCAAAACATCAGAAGATTTGAAAGTAGAATTTAACTATATAAAAAAAATTACTTACCTTGCCTAAAACTGTATTAAGTGAAGCTGGTGAAAAAATTGTGTTTTTAAATTTGTTAGCTGACCTAGCTTACTTTGCGTAACAAGATTTAATCTTTATTACAAACATGTATTATCTTTATTAATTAATAGCAATAACTGTAATTAAACACAAAAGCTTTTGACTTTTAATTCATATAGTAAATGTTAAATGCTATTAATGATTTCAATTGAAAGCAAGTCAAACTATACTATTTTATACTTGAATTTGAGTTAATATTAATTTATAATATTAATTTAGTGTATAGAGATACCTGCGTACTATTACCATTAGATTACATTTTTAGACTTTGTTAAATGGAAGATTTACCACATGGGCTGCAATTAGCTGTGATTGTAAATTTCCCCAGATGATACAGAGCACATTGAAGCCAGTAAAGCACATTACCGCTTCTGCAACGCCTTGTTAAATCTCCAATGGAATATTCTTAAATTTTTTTGCATAAATACTGGTCATCATTATCTTGAATAGTAAAATAATTAATAAGACTTGTATTAACAAATAGCTATGAGTGCATTTGCCTGGAAAACTTGCATATTCTGTCAATGAACTTAAACAGTTGGAGTAATTTAATAA
Organism: Discoglossus pictus; assembly: GCA_027410445.1. Classification (NCBI taxonomy): domain Eukaryota; kingdom Metazoa; phylum Chordata; class Amphibia; order Anura; family Alytidae; genus Discoglossus; species Discoglossus pictus. Next base: position 450,316,292 of record CM050163.1, read on the forward strand.
AATTAATTATATTTAAAATAATATATGTAAAGACAACTGAATATGTCCCGATAAATAAAATAAAAAAAAGATGCTGAAATTACAGTCTGTTTCAAATTAGAAATACATTATTCTAAATGCTCTATATATCAGTTGTATTTTATATAAACTTCAATGAAACATAAAAAACATATATTAAGCAAGTATATAAACCTTAGCTGTATTGATAACACAAGAGCAGAATCACAATTATATGTTTTGTAGCTTAAAAATGCCATGGAAATTGGCTGAAAGATGAAATGAGATGTACAATTTTTTTCCAGCTGGCCGCATTACTTCCTTTCTATTATATTAAGGCTTCATTCCAGATCTCAGCCGGTATAAACCTTTGTTTCTAACAGTGTTTATCAAATAAACAATAAAAAATATACTATTAAAGTATTAGATACAATGGCAAATGTAAAAGCACATTATATGTACTATATCTATATATTATAATATAGCACAATAGATAATGTAATGAGGCCATTCATTGTAACAATATATTTGTCTGGATTTCAGAGGGATTTAAAATAAACAAAAAGAGACAATTGCACCATGGTGACTTCTCATTGTAAGAAAATTGGAATTATAAAACACAATCTGCCTTGGTGATCTGTTTTGAGCGGTTAGTATTCTTTCTCTTCCAAATTGCAAGTACATTTTTCTGGAAAAATTAGCAAGTAACTGTTCAATAAATGTTACATTGTAAACATATTCTGTTTATATAGTACATGAACTATGTATTATTATTATTATTATCATTATTAATAATGGGCAAGATGTTTTTACAAAGATAAGCTTAACTTTTATATTCAATTTATCTTCTAGGGACAGTCATAATTTTTTTTTTTTTGTTTAGTCATTCATTTGTGTCCGACTCTCCATGACCTCAGCTCGCCGGGCACATCTTGTGTCTGGTTATTCTAATCCATAACATTTTCATGGCAAAAATACTGGAGTGGGTTGCCAGTTCATTTTCCAATAGACCGGGATTTGTCTAACCTCTTTTTCAAGACTAGTTCTTCTCAATGGTATTGTCACAACTGGATTTTGGGAGGCACAGGGGGACCATTTGCTATTTCTTCATGCCCAGAGCTTTACTGGACTATTATGGAATGTGTATTGGCCTAGGGAAAATATGACTACAATATTATATGTATTTTTGTTTATGAGTATACTAGGTTTTGGATGGTTTAGAATGCCAGGGTACCGTTGTTACTTGTGGTCATGCCCAGAGCTTAGAGAGTTTGCAAGAGTAATGTGCCTAGGCCTGAGATAATAAGTTCCTGCCCTGCGCAACTCAGTTGGTTATATATTGTTTATATTGTGTATCATTGGATATACATTGTGTTTCATGTTACAGTTATTGTTGTTTATCCTGTAGGTGATTGAGGTTTGGACATGTTAGAAATAATGTAATCGGTAATCACTATATAGTAATTCCTAAGTGCCTAACACTCTAATATAAATGGTTAAATTGTAACGAGAAATGGAATTGTTTGAATGGCTTAGTGGATATTGTTAAAGCTATTAATCTATACCATATCTAGTAACAATTGGATATGATACAATAGGATGTAATACAATAGAAAAAATATATTCCTTACACACCAAAAATATAATGGAAGGGTGTGGAACTGTCTATATATACATATGAGAACTATTGTATATGAATATGAATCCAAATGAAAAAATATATATCTAGATAAGTTCCTGTTGGCTGATGTTTATAGCTTCCCTCATATGGCAAATGAATTTGCTTAATCCTTGGGAAGTTATAGGATATTTTTAATAGCTAAAACCAATTGTTGTATATAATAACAAAAAAAGAAAAAAGATAAGTGCAAGTACTATATGGTGTAAACAATTGATGAAAAGAAAAGAAAAGACAAATAATTGGATATATTATATTATTTGTCAATATGTTAGAGGGGGTGAAACTGCACATCTGTGTATAAAAGAGCTTGTAAAGGATATTAAACCAGATACTTTAAAGGGCAGTTGTGTAAACTTGTCTTACTGTAACCTCTCATTGATACCCAAGTTTTACTGCTTATGATTTATGTTTTTGTCTCATACAGGGTTTTTGAACCTAACACTCTGCCCCTGTGTTTGACCTTTTTTCTACCTGGCAAATTCTTATATAGTTTTCTCTCAGGGTCTCTTTATGGATATAACAGTTTTTCTTCAACTGCCCTACTATATACGAAGTTAAAAGTTTTGCAAATTCCTTCTGAATCTGGTAGCTTCATCATAAAGTATATATGTATATTTCCCCTTTGCAATGTATTATCTTTAGGTTCCAGTTGGTAATTGGTCAAGAAACATAATAATTGTTGTTTTCCATCAACAACTTGATCTGCTATTCCCTGAAGGCAAGTAAATTGTGACTGAACATGTTAATCCCAATGGCCATGATAATCTTGATACAGTTTGGATAGCTGATATCTGTAGGATCTTAATTTTATAGATACATATTTAATTTTATATGCATACTGCAATTTCCCCTTCTTGGACTACAAGCCGCAAATGTTGTTTTACCTGCTTCATGTTAGCAACTGGTATAAAAAGGCTTTAAATGATACTTTGAACTGATTAATTTATTATGTGCATATTGTTTGAGAATTAATGTATGATTATTCATTATTTTAATGCTGACATTTAGTATAATTTTCTAATGTACTACACAGTGCAAGATGTACATCTCTGGAGCCATACATGCAGAAAATCTGAAGTCATCCTTGTACCGTTGCATGATTCTAAGTTTGATATAAATTCATAAACTCTAGCTTCTCCTCACATGCAGCACAATGTAATTATCTCACAGAAAAATATCTGTTGTGTCAACCTGTCATAATTCTGCGATTGTAAGAATTGTTTTGTCTGTGATTAATATAACTTGATATTATACCAGATACATTTCCCAGTATGCTTTGTAGAGAAGACAGGAAGTCTCTTGATAAGTATCACAATTCAGCCAATCAGAGCAAAGCTTTATGATTCCCACCCACAAGACAATTAGAACTTCCTGATATAGCTGTGTAAACAAACAAACATCATCAAACTAACAGTGCTGGAACATGGCACCAGCGGTGTTTCTAGGCAGTTGCGTACTCTGCCTAATAGTTGGATAATGGCTGACATGGCTGCACATACTCCTAGTCATTGTTATACAGATTACTGTATACTGGGACATTTTAACATGGTCAGTTATGGTCTGTTCTAAAAGCCAAGGAGCAGATCAAAATTGTAGATTATAACCTGTGACATATTCTTTTACATTGGTCTATAGCTGGCTCACCATAATGGTGTAGAGAGTTTAGAGTCGTCTAGTCTAGAGTTTTATGTAGGACTGCTAATACAAATTCTCCGGGATCCTTTCTGTATTTATTTGTTATTTTTATGTATGTATGGTTAGTTTGTTCATGAATGTTGTTAGAGATTTCCGGTATAAGGATGTAAGGCCATCCCTATATTATTGTCCACTAGTGCCAAGTATGAAGGTGCCCACTTCTTCTCTGGTAGAGGTGTGTACTCTTTGTGCCATTTTACACTGCATTGCAAAGCAGGACGTTGTAGTACACATGATGACAGTCCAATATTTAATAGCAAACCACCAAAAACCCTCCTTGCACAGTACATAATCTCATGGAAAATCTACTAACAGTTAATAATATGTATCAGAGTAAATCTTATTATAAAAGTACATATATTTAAAAAATAGAGTCTTACTTGTTTATAAAGCAATTAAAACAAGGTTTAACCATACATCGGATGCCCCCTCTTTACATAAATTCAAAAATGGAATACAAAAAAGAATACAGCAGATATAGTTTCCTGCACTATATGTTTATAATGTACACTTTGTAATACAGAAAGATTTGCAGAGGAATTGTAAATCCGTATGCCTTGCACAGTGTTTGGAGACACTGTCAATATTTTAGCTCATCAGATCCAAAAGTACTCAGTGTTACCCGCATCAAATTAGTATTTGTTACACACGATCGAGATAGGTTTATGGATAAGAGAAGAAAGGAGTCCTGGATTTTTAGATTAGATAGCATGTTCAGTAAAGGTCTAAATGAAAAAAATGGATCTAGAAAAATGAATAAATGTCAGGAGTATCTGTTTTAGTAGGCCTCAGGGTAAGCCAAGGAAGACCCATAGACTGAGAGGATAACTGATAACTCATAGACCGAGAGGATAACTGAGGAAAGACATAACTGCTAGTGTGTGACATAACTCCACCTCCTATTCATGGATAGGTGCTGGGCTTCAGCAAATGGGTTGCAAGTGAAGACTTTAAGGCCTCTTGCAAAACTCTGTACTGCTGGTCTGCTGAGAGTCTTAGGCCTTCTGATCCTGCTTGCTGCATTCCCGCAAATGCTATATCTAGTTCCTGTGATGCAGATTCTGCCTAACAACTCTGATCCAGTTCCAATGCACATGCATCTGTATGCAAGTTCCTGCTTTCTTGTCCAAGTTTGTGGTATCCTGCTTTAGTCCAAGTCCCTGTATCTGTGTTTGTCTATCACATGGCCATCCACTACAGTACCTGACTGTTGACTTCAGTGGTTCAATTCCATATCTGCACTTCAGTTACATGTTTAAGCACCTAATCCTGCATGAGCTCTAGTTCCTGCACCTGAGAACTAGAATTCTTTGCATGCACTGTTGTATGAAATGTGTCCAAATTTTGCTAAAATATACCCAGTACCTCCCAGTGAAGTTTTTATTTTATAAATAACGGTTTCTTTAGATTGAAATGGTTTTCAAGTAATTATAAATAATGTTCTATATCTAAGTTTTTTTGTGTTTTTTATTGAATAGATATGTTATTTTGGAATTTAGTGCTGTTAAGTTGGAACATTCCTGACAATTACTCTACTGATAATGTGGTCATTTGTAGGTATAGTTGGAAAATATGTTATTTTAGATTTTCTCCTGGTGCAAGATTTTATTTTGCACTTTATAGCATTTATTAATCACAATGGCAGCTTGAGTTTGCTCAATACAGAGAGACTGGACAGTTGAAACAGTCTCCTGTATTATTTTATTATTGTATTATTATATTTAGTCTCCCAGGAGACTTTTGTTAGAATGCCAGCTGTTTTAGTTTTTGATAGCATGTTGCTTGTAAAGGTGTCATATGGAGCTAATTTTCAGGTTGCCATGGTATGAGGGAAGTGATTGATTAATCGCTTATGATATATTATAAACTCAAATAAAAGACTCTCCTCCTCTCTACTTTACTGTCTACTTTACGAGCCTTGCGCTGAGCACCTTCGGCACTCACCGTAAGCTTCCGCAATGAGCGGCTTTGCCACTCATTGCAGGCCTTGTACAACCCACCACTTTAATGCCTCACAATTGGCACCTACGGCGCTCATCGTGAGTCCCACGATGTGCGCCTTCAGCGCTCATCGCGAGACCTGCAATGAGCACCTTTGAGCTCATTGTGAGCCTCTCCTCCTCTGGTTGAATCACATGACGTAGTATGGAAACTAGTTTTGGATATGTAACTCACTTTCTGAAATAGAGGTGGGTAATCAAGAATGCTTACATACATAGGCCCCCATTCAATTGAGGTTTCGAGATTAAAACAAAAATTTTAATTTCCATTTCTTACTAATTTAAATAAGGATAATTTAATTAATGAATGTTTTATAGCAGACTTATTCATGTTTCCAGAATCTTATGGCCTGGATCAGCCAGTATACAATTAATGCTGATACATTTTATACATTGGAAAAATGTACGTTGTTGCACTCTTATTGTAACAATCATATTGTTCTTGCAGATGTTTTGAATTCTGTATTTACTTGTATGTAATCCATAGTTTACAGTCATTGCATTGTTTTAATATAGTTGACTTTGTTCAATGGGTATTATAGGAATATTTAAGAACCTGGTGAGAACATTAAATTCCACATTTACTGTAATTTAACAATATCATTATATGTCCATTGAGCTTGGTATTTGGTATTTTAGTGAATTATGATGTGAATTGTGTCCTGTACAGTTTGTTACAATGCAAATTAGTTTCTTAAAAAGGCAAATGATAAATTGTGTTTTTTTAATATGTATGGGTTGAATATTGTGAAAAATACATAGCTAATACATTATGCTTTGGTTGAGAACAAAAAAGTATACAATGTGAGAATTTGAGGACATACTTTATTTTATGTCATGGGAAGTTGTTATTAGTTACTTATGTTTAGATTAATTTGGTCACAAACCATCTGCATTGCACTTCTCATGTGACCTCTAGAATGCACATTCTATTTGCAATATATTGACTTTCACTCATGACCTATTAATTTCCAACTATCTTGAACTGTTGCCCTCTCTTTCATTCCTCACATTCAATCAATAACAAAATCCACTCCAATCCATAATGAAGACCTCTGCTTGACTAATCTACTATACTCAATGCTCAGTATCTACAGCATCTCTGTCAGTCACTGGACTAGCTTCCCATTGCCTCCAGGATAACATTTAAAGTCATGAGTCTAATATATAAAGTCCTCAAGAACAGGATTCCCTTATATCTCAGTTCTTGTCTCAAAATACTCTCCAAATTGCCCTCTACTCTCTGCTAATGACCTTCTTCTTTCTTCGTCTCTTAACACCTCCTCTCAGTCCCACCTTCATGTCTTTTCTTGTGCTGTCCCTAGCATATGGATCTCTTTGTCTCGATCCACTAGACGATCTTCCTGCCACAAAAACTTCTAAACTCAATGAAAATGTATCTCTTTAAAGAGGCTTATCACATTCAGTCCTAATATGTACAACTGCTCACTCTACAGCATAATATCATTCACACCCACAATTTACAGTGCAACAGACAACCACCTCCACTTGCTTGGGCCTATTGCTTTATACACTGCCACCTTGCATCCATCACCCCACTGTATGATACCCAAACCTTTTAGATCTTAAGCCACATCAATACTTCAATTGTAATTCAACCAGCACTATTGGGATGGGCATGCTATTTCCCACATGTATTAAAACTTGTATTCTTCCTTAAGGTTTAACTATAATTTATTTCTATAATGTGTATTTTTATAATTTACCTTCTTTCACTTTTTTATTAATATCCAATTCCTTTCCCTCATATGATTCTTCTTTTGCACTAAAAAAAAGTGGACTCAAGACAAATCCACATTTCTAATTGGTGTTATTTAACCTGTCCCTGTTAAATGACATTCACTGTGCTTAATGTCATGTCATATGCATGTTAGTATATACCCATGCTGTCTTTGTACAGATATATCATTTACCTGGGTTAGTATATTGTGTGATATACAATATACTCACCTAATGTTACATTTAACAAAAGAGAAGAAACAGCAAGTCAATTTATCATTGTGTGAGCCTTTATTTTGTTTAATCTGCATGATTGAATTTTTCGAACAAGACTGTTGTGTTTCTCTCTGTGTCACAAGCTTTATATATTACCTTGACTGAAAACTTCCCCTTGATTTGTTTAATCAATCTTGCCATATTTTCGTTTGAGATATACAAATTGTATTGGATTTCTAATCAGCACACTCCAGAATCCCAGTAATAGATGTAAAATAAACGTTACACAGTATGTCAGGTAGGGAAAGCAAAAAAAAACCCCATAAAATATACAAAATGAACGGTGCATTTTATTGTGAATAGCATGATTTAATGGTTGGCTCAACCATACTGGCAAAATAGACAATGACCAACGGGTACTAGGATTCCAGTGTAGCCAAATTAAATGGTGTTGACTTTTCCTTAATTTTCAGAATAAAAACAAAATTAGTAGAGGCCTAACTTTTCTTTAATTGCTTTACACTAATATTCTACATCAATTTAAAAAAATAAAAACATGAACTTTATTGTAACCATAAAAATAAGATATGTGGCGCATAAAACTGTGCAGTGAACTATGAAGGCAATAAATGTGTCTTAATTTTAAGAATATATTAAAGGATCACTGTCATCCTGAATCTAAAATATACTTTTTTGAACAACACTTGATAATAAGCCACTTATAAGGTAAACAGACTTTAAGCTGCAGTGAAATCTACCATTATAGTTTCTGATGTTCTGCTTCCACAAATAGGAGGAGACTTTGATTGCAAAAGCTTCAATGGAAATATAACAGCTAAAAATGCCAGTGTGTTCAATGAGAATAATAGAAAACTCATTAATTTACAAGGGTAGCCACTGTTAAGAAAGCATCTGAAAGAAGCAGCTCATAATGGTTTTGGAAACCCACAATACATTGTAGTTGCATGTAAAAGCAAAACATTGCTTTCGGAAAACATTTCTCACTATCAAGTTTATTTATACAAAATACCATACAGTAAAATGGGATTACAGTGGTGTTTTAAAATATTATCATTGTATGACACATTTATTAATTTTATATTCAAATCAGTAGCTTGCTAAAGCACCAAGAAAAATGGACAGTCCCTGGCTTTTTATGTATCTGTAAAATATCTTCCAATAGAAATATATATAATATTGCAGAGCATAATATATACAAAAGACATTATAACAATACACAATATTCAGGTGAATAATTTATTTTACCAAGTGGCATATTTTAAGCTATGCTAATTTCATGGATAAAGGTTAATACAGGCTGTTACTGCAACTTATGAAAAGTTCCTTTTGCTTTCAAATTATTAACAGTTTGGGATTAAGCAGATCTTTAGAACAAAGCGCTATTCATTTTAATTCACAAGTATATACTTAAATTATTTATATCTGCTAAAATTACAATAGGGAAATGTTCTTTAAATCTCACATCTCTGAGTAACCTTTATTATATTCTATTTTTAAGGCACATGAGATTAATTCATAATTAGTTATTTTTACATATAATAAAGACCAAACTTACAGGTGAATATAAGAAACTAGCGAATTGCCCGTCAAAAAATGACGGCAATGAAATTGTAAGGTAGCTAATGCTGTTTAGTGTGTAATAATGAAATATATAATACATTAATAAATGAATATACTTTACCTATTTTAAAGCATTGTGTGGAAGAGCTGTGAATGTGTTTTGATGTTGCTGCAGCATTAGTGGTGTGGATCTGCTGTGTAAGCGTGCTGAATGTGTGCAGTGTAACACTGTGCGTGTGCGAGCCCAAACCGTTAGCGTAGTCGTGTACTTCCGCATTGGCGTAAAATGGCGAGTAATGTGTGGTATACGTTTGTATCGGAATATCCGTAGGTGTTTTGTGGTGTTTTGCGAGTTTCTTGTGGTGTTTTGCGAGTTTAGAGTGCTGTAGCCTCGTTTTCGTTTTGTTCGGCGGCCATTTTTTCTCTCGCTTCGATTTTTTTTTAGTCTCTAAACTGTTTTATTTCGAGTAAAATCGAGGTGTAAGTTGTATTTTTGAGGTGCTGGGTGCTCCCTCTTGGTGTAGGTAAGTTTTTTATGTATGTGGTGTGTGTATGTATTGTGTTTTACATTTTGTAATGTTCGCGAGTTGCGTCCGAGTATTGCGAGGCCGTAATGTGTGTGAACGTGTGTCGTATGTTGTTTGCGAGTGTCGTAATGTGTGTGTCGTACTGTTTGGGTTGCGACGTGAAGTTTGCGAGGGTCGCAGTTGCTGGCATGGAGCGCCTTCGGCGCTCCATGCCAGCAACTGCGGCCCTCGCTTTGCGAGGTCCTCAGGTGCTGGCATGGAGCGCCTACGGCGCTCCATGCCAGCAACTGAGACCCTCGGGCAGTGCCCTCGCTTCGCGAGGGCCTCGCTCGCTGCGCAAGCCCGCAGCGTTAGCAACAACTCGTACGCTCACAACTATATATGTGATTATAATAGTGCTGTATGGCCTTTATACTGATGTTGTAAAATGCTAATGTATTGAGGGGACACAGGAAAGATACATTTGGACAAAGTAAAAATCAGTTCTACATTACTTCAAACTATCATAAAAGACCCATTTAAAATATACTCTCTAAAACGACACTTTATTATTATTATTGTCATTATTATTATTACTGTTTTTTGTAAAGCGCCAATATATCCTGTAGCGCGGTACAGGGATTAAATACAAAGAAAAAATAAATACAATATTAAACACATGGAAGAAAGTAGAGGGTTTGAATACAGTGTGTTTTTCAAATGTAAAAAAAATACACATCCTCTAATTTATTACCCTTATATATAATTATGAAACTACCATTTTGGTTTGGGCTGATTTCTGAGGTGGATTTTGCATGCAGAGAGGAAGATTCTATATGAACAATGCAAGTGTGACAGCTGCAACTGAAAGTACTGTCATCATGCGTAATGGAAAGCACCTCTCATTTATCATCTTTTATTTGCAATTATTCTGCAGTGGAATCTACCATTTGGGTTTCTTCTGATCAACTTCCTGATTCTGAAGGAGACTTTGAATGGAGAATTGTGAATTTACACAATGGGAATTCCACAGCTAAAACCATCAGTGCTTTCAACAGAACTAATGCATAGATCATTAGTTTACAAGGACACTCCTATTAAGAAAGTTGCAGAAATAATCAGGTCATACAAATAAATGGAATCCAGTAGTAAGAAAAGAATTGCCTGCAAAAGTAAAAAATGTAAAACGTGTTTTTTATTTAGAACTTTCTGAAACATTTGTTTATTACCCAGTTGTTTAAAATGCTATATAAAGAAATGATCACAGTGGTCCTTTAAATTCTTAGTAAAATATATTTAAACATCTAAATTCAAAAGTGATTTGCAATCTCAAAGGAGGCCAAAATAGAAGCCAGAAAAAGCTATAAATATTGGAAAAGTATGTTTGAATTTCCTGTAATACAAAGTGAATGCTTATGGTTTTTGTTCAGACTTTCTGAATGATGTGAGCCATACTAAAATAACTCAATGCAGAAGGAACATGTTGGATGCCATTAATACTGAGCCAAGAATCAAAGAACTAAGAACACACCATTATTTGGATACTGGTTATTTGGTTTTTGGCTCTGCTATCACCAAGTCTTTGTGGTATTGGTTAACCTGAGCTAAGTCTGCAAAATAGGCAAATTTAAAAGAAAGTTATACAAATGCCACATATACTTATTATATAATAAATAAATATGCATGTGTTAATTTAGCTTATTGTAAATGCAATATGTGTAAATGCAATATGTGTATTGAATTTATGTACTGTACATGTAACAAATATTATACAAGACAATATACAATGCACACTTAAATGGATATTATACTGCATGGTATTTTTTTTCCATTCACTTATCCAACTTTTTTTATGTTAAAACCTTTGGATTAATTGTATGAGGGATATACAAAAAAAAAATCAGGAGTCTGTTGGGTGACAGGCATGATGCTGTTGCTAGAGACATAGGTCCTCATTCTATTATCGGCCGTAAAATGGCCGCAAGGATCTCCTCTTACGGCCAGCCGTATATCTTGCAACCGGTTGTAAGCTCAGAAATCTTTAAAGTCAAAAATAAATTCAAGACAGCACTGTAAAGCTCTGTAAATGCTAGGGATCATATTGGAGGACAAGCTTGCACATCAGCCCAAATCCGAGTTTACATTAACTGTTTATTTTCCGGCCGCAGCGTGGCCGGGTCTGAGGTGCTCCAAGCACTCTGGACTTTTTACATGGATTTTGGACATAAATTAAAAAATATGTTTTTTACGGATTTGAGTGTAGGGGAATGTTGTGCTATTTTTGCTAACACCTACAATCACTTTTTAGTCTCCTCAGAGTGCAGGATGGCTTTATTTTGGCTTTATAATGTGCTTAATTGGTGCTAGCGGGACCTTTTTCCTGCAAGTAAGCTGCGGCTCGCTTTTAGCCTTGCAGAGATGGTTCCCGGAGCAATAGAATAGCAACCGGGCTTTTCTTGCGGCCGAAACTCTTGCGGCCGTTTTAGATGAAAGGCTTTCCTGCGGCGCATGCGGCCGCAAGGGATAGCAAGGCGCCGGCCGCAAGCCTGCCGGAATCCCCGGCCGGAGGGGAATAGAATAGCAGAATAGCTTGCGGCCGGTCCTTGCGGCCCCGCATCTCCTCCGGCCGGTAATAGAATGAGGCCCCTATTGTCTAGCATGTATTTCAAAGACTGCTGCTGAGCAATATTTTCAATATTTCTATTTCTTATACTCATTCTAGTTAGTGTTTAGTCAATTTTAATGTAAAAATATGTATTGTTTAAATCCTGCTTCTTTAAAGGACAACATACACCTAAAAGTAACAATATACTGTATGTGCAGATTTTAAAATTCATTATTAAAAAATAAAATTATGCACGCCTTAAAGAAGGTATATAACTTTATTTAAACAATGACCTTATCATGTCATATTGAAATGATTGATCCTGGAATATTGCTGACCAATCCTAAGTGCTGTAGTGCAGCAGCCCCTTAAGGTCTATAGTAGTGCAATGTCGTCATTTTGCCAGTAATAAATATGGCTACAACTACAGCAAAGTACACACACATAGTAAAGCAAGACTTTATTTAAGCAAGTTTTATATCTTGTAAGCTGCTTTGGAGAATGTACTATGTATGACTGATTTTAAGCTAGCGCCCCAAAATTCTTAATTCTTGTATATTGCTATGGAATATGTTGGTGTGTTACACATAAAAAATAATAAATAATTTAAAAATAATTAAAAATAAAATGTGTTTACCTATCGGTTTTCCTTGAAAGGATAATATGAGAGCAGTAAAAATCCAGATTTACAGTACAAATAGTATTAAATATCCACAGCACAGTAGCTACATTGGTATGATGTACAGTGCCTTGCAAAAGTATTCACCCCCCTTGACTTTTTACATATTTTGTTACATTACAGCCTTAAGTTCAATGTTTTGTTAGCCTGAATTTTATGTGATGGATCAGAACACAATAGTCTAAGTTGGTGAAGTGAAATGAGAAAAATATATGCATAAAACTATTTTTTTAGAAATATAAAACAAAAAATTGGCATGTGCATATGTATTCACCACCTTCGTAATGAAGCCCATAAAAATCTCTGGAGCGACCAATTACCTTCAGAAGTCATATAATTAGTGAAATTATGTCCACCTGTGTGCAATCTAAGTGTCACATGATCTGTTATTACATATACACACCTTTTTTGAAAGGCCCCAGAGGCTGCAATACCTAGGCAAGAGGCACCACTAACCAAACACTGTGATGAAGACCAAGGAACTCTCCAAACACATAAGAGACTATGTTGTTGATAAGTACAAGTCAGGGTTAGTTTATAAAAAAATATCCAAATCTTTGATGATCCCCAGGAGCACCATCAAATCTATCATAACCAAATGGAAAGAACATGGCACAACAGCAAACCTGCCAAGAGACGGCCACCCACCAAAACTCATGGACGGGGCAAGGAGGGCATTAATCAGAGAGGCAGCACAGAGACCTAAGGTAACCTGGAGGAGCTGCAGAGTTCCACAGCAGAGACTGGAGTATCTGTACATATGACGACAATAAGCTGTACGCTTTATGGCAGAGTGGCCAAAAGAAATCCATTACTTTCAGCAAAAAACAAAATGGCACATTTTGAGTTTGTGAAAAGGCATTTGGTTGACTCCCAAAATGTATGGAGAAAGATGCTCTGGTCTGATGAGACTAAAATTGAACTTTTCGGCCATCAAAGAAAATGCTATGTCTGGCGCAAACCCAACACATCACATCACCCAAAGAACACCATCCCCACATTGAAACTTGGTGGTGGCAGCATCATGCTGTGGGGATGTTTTTCAGCAGCTGGGACTGGGAAACTGGTCAGAATTGAGGGAAAGATGGATGGTACTAAATACAGGGATATTCTTGAGCAAAACCTGTACCACTCTGTGCTTGATTTGAGGCTGGGACGGAGGTTCACCTTCCAGCAGGACAATGACCCCAAACACACTGCTAAAGCAACACTTGAATGGCTTAAGGGGAAACATGTAAATGTGTTGAAATGGCCTAGTCAAAGCCCAGTGCTCAATCCAATAGAAAATCTGTGGTCAGACTTAAAGATTGCTGTTCACAAGCTCAAACCATCCAACTTGAAGGAGCTGATGCAGTTTTGCAAGGAGGAATGGGCAAAAATCCCAGTAGTAAGATGTGGCAAGCTCATAGAGACTTATCCAAAGTGACATGGAGCTGTGATTGCTGCAAAAGGTGTATCTACAAAATATTGACTTTAGGGGGTGAATAGTTATGCACATTGGCTTTTTCTTTATTTTGTCCTATTTGTAGTGTGCTTCACAATAAAAAAATAAAATAAAAAAAAACATCTTCAAAGTTGTGGGAATGTTCTGTAAATTAAATCATGCAAATCCTCAAACAATCCATGTTAATTCCAGGTTGTGAGGCAACAAAACACGAAAAATGCCAAGGGGGGTGGGTGAATACTTTTGCAAGGCACTGTACATATACCAGGTAAGAACCTCCATGAAAGTGTATGACTTCCAATATAAAATTATGTAATTGCTCAGTCACTGGCTTTTTCAGAAGACTGGTAATCACACAGTAATGGAAATGGGAAAGGACAATTTTGAATCTATGAATTATGGAAAGTGAAAAGCAATTTTCTCGATTTTTATGCACATTAGTATATACAGTATGTATAAGTGCATTTGGATACACTCTTTTCACATACAGAAAGCAATCATTTGCTTGGCACACCATACTATGCTGTAATTCTTCTATAAAGGTTACAGGGATTAATTAGATCAGTATGAGACACAGGGATAGAAAATAAAACATAAACAAGAAAATTCACACAGTAGTTAATTCCAAATGTAAATTATTCTGAATGTACTTTGAATAGAGGTTTTGCAAAAAATGGTTTGAATGTTCCTTTTAAATATAATTTATATAAGTATAACATGTAATTATACTTGCTGATTGGAGTAGCTATAGTCTATTTGAAATTCCAAATCTAATTAAAGAAATAAAGAGCTAGACCTGGCAAGTTCAATTAGCATTAATTCCCATTCCATTACATCTAAGTACTCAAAATTCTACAAAGTAGGGCTACAAATATGGCAAGGAAACTTTATGTCTGAGGTAAATATTTATTTGGTTGGTTACTTATGTTTTTTTATTAAGGCTTAGATTAGCACTGGAGAAATTTCAGCTAACATAATATTAAATAATTCAATTAATGAAGAGTTTTAAACTATACAATGTCCTGAAGATATTTCTGCCTTCTATATAAATGTAATAATCAAACATTTTATCAAATACTTTTATTACAATCATGGCAATGTGGCTGTACATCACATCAAATATATATACTACAGTTGATTAGCAACACTTGTTATCAGTAGATTAACTATTCCATTTTATTCACTACTATACCTTTTAAAATGTGGTTTACAGTTGGTATAGCACATTTGCAGATTGTTTAATGGTTAATATATATTTTATTCTTCAATATACTTATCACTATTTATTGTTAAATTTTACAATGCCCATGATGAAATTGGCAATGCAACAATGTACTTTGATTAAGTAACACTTTCTTAGCTTATCCATCATTAGCAATAATATATAAATTAATTTGGGTCTGTTTATCAATTAACTTTAGGCATAATAAAATAGACCTGATTAAATTTTTTCGAATTAGGTCCCTGTTTAATTCCCCTATAACGCAAATTACACCATGTTTAAGAGCAAAATAAATCTCTCTAGCTATTATATTAACCCATCGCACAAAAATTGAGAGAGAACTACTACGAGTGACTGCCAGACAAAGCGGCAAATAACGCCATACTTTTCCATTGATTTTTGAACTGTGGTTACTTTACAGATCTATCGCAAATCACCAGAGAGGCACTTAGTCAATACAGCACAAAAAAGAAAAGAAAAGCATGCATCAAAAATGAATACTGTACATTTCTATTGGCACATATGTGCAATTTAAAACTATTTAATTTCTACATGTGACCCATGAGACATATGGAAATAGAAAATGTTGTGCTCACAGCTGGATAAATCTGTTAATAAGACAGCACATTAATAAATTGCCTCAAAAATCATATAACTCCATTAAAAATAATATCTTACAGACACAGGGACACAAATGTGAAAAATAAAAATCAGATATATACATTAAAATGTTTGACGCATCACATATATATAATGGAACACCATCTATTCCCAATAACACACCTCATAAAAATATTTATCGATATCCTGGCGCTTAACACCAAACTATCATCTAATATATAATAGAAAGGACATTTATTTGCAATAAATAACATCGCAGGTAAAAGTACATTAAGACATACCACCTGTAAATAATATTTTACACATATACACATTAATGAAAAAAAATTATTAATATTGAGAGATGTGCCTCACAACAAGATTATATGCTAGTAGTTCACAGTAAAACATAGTAAATTGCTCAGACCTAAGCCAAGCAAATAGTATTCCAATATGAGGGGCTCAAAAACAAAGGTTAATAATAAGATATTACAATTATCTAATAAAAAGATATTCAATACATAATTAGAGCCTAAACCAAATAACCTATTGCCATAATAATATTCTATCACATACAGTTAAATAGGTATGGAGGTTATAGCTCTAATCCCCTTTTTAACCAATCTGTAGTAAATTACACTCACAAATCTAATAAGTGACAAATAGTAATCACTATAAAAAATCTGTGAACAATATTAGTCTAAGAAATACTATGATTAAGTATATTATTGTCAGAATTAATGTGACATGTTTTCTAAATAATTAGTATAATAATTTTCAAGTTCAAAATCAATTTATAGACAAATATTCATTTTTATAAAATAACATTTATTGATAATAACAAAGTCAAACTAATCTAATTATAAACATGTATAGGAATAATTGCATATAAAACAAAATAAGACCAACCAGATAAAAAATTTACATCATATTTTACGAAGCATTATTGTCATAGTATTTTCTGTTCAGTTAAATATAATGTATTTGACATTTAAATCTCAATGATATAACATTATATAGGTTTTCTGTATATTAAATTGTGGTAAATTGACATATGTTAGTTATGTCATTGAGATTTAAATGCCAAATACATTATATTTGACTGAATAGAAAATACTATGACAATAATGCTTTGTAAATTCTGATGTGTTCATTTGTTTTTATCTGGTTGGTAGTATTTAGTTTTATATGCAATTATTCTGATACATGTTTATAATTAGATTAGTTTGACTTTGTTATTATCAATAAATGTTCTTTTATTAAAAAAATATATTTGTCTATAAATTGATTTGAACTCGAAAATGATTATTCTAATCATTTAGAAAACTTATGTCACATTAATTCGGACATATTGGAGGCACTGCTGAGATATCATATCTTTATAGACACGTGATCAATTATTTAATTGATTTAAAACTTTTTATTGAATAACACTTGTTGATAAAAAAGAATGGCTGAAGGTATTGTTGGTTTTGAAACAGCAGGGGAATTATCTTTAGATTAAATAACTGGGCGTCGTAAACAAGGAATGTAGTCGTTAATTAAAACTTGAATTTTAAATGTATATCCTGTTTGTGAGTACAGGGAACAGTTGTCAGAATATTTGGATAAAATACATCCTGAAATTAAAAGTGATACAATTGCTAATTGGTTACATGATAAAAATCTGTTAAAACTGTAAAGAGTGCTATCAATGCAATTCAAATGAAATGCAAATCAAATGAAATCAGAATAGTTTATCAACAGTTTGGATGGAATTGGCCAGAAGTTGGAAATATCAAAATTCCCAAAAGGAAATTACCATAAATCATTTAAATAATCACATTTAGGAGGTCTCTATAACCTGTCAAACCTTGAGAGAATTACATGGAGAAAAAATGCAGCTAGCAAAACTTAAAGAATTAGAAAAGAAAGTTGTAGAGACAACAGAAACTTTTAATGCAGCTCAAGTTTTAAATGGTAATTATTCAGTGAAATGTGATGAATTAATAATAGACAGTTTAGTAAGTGAGCGTGCAGAAGATACAGATGTAGAAAGTAAAAAATCAATCCAATTTGAACGAAGTTCAGAGAAGACAAGGAATAGATAAAGTTAGAAAATTGATAAACTTGTTCTCATTTGCAGATAAAACAAAACTTCCAATGTTGGCCCTGTCAGACTCCAAAAAGGCTTTTGAACAAATGTATTCAACATAAAAAATGGAACTCGCCAAGGATGCCCACTTTCCCCAGGCATATTCATTCTGACCATAGAACCACTAGCAGAGATGATAAGAACCTCTAAGCTAGTCAGAGGAGTCTAAATTGGATCATATCAATATAAAATTTTGCTTTATGTGGACGATATAGTGTTAACTATCACTGATCCAATCGCCGCCCTAAATTCTGTGTTTGGTATAATCAATGAGTTTGCAAAGTTTTCTTACCTGAAAATAAATCATTCAAAGTCTGAAGTGTGTTCAAGAGGAATACAGGAGCAACAGGTAAACTTTCTTGAAGGGAAGTATACATTTGACTGTGGCTCCAACAGTATTAAACACGTAGGAATAAAACTAACCCCTGATTTAAATAGATTGGTGAAGGATAACCTTCTTCCAGTTTTAGATGAGATTAAGAAGACATTGTCAGGTTGGAAAAACACCTTTTTATCCTGGTTAGGTTGTATCGCAGCCATAAAGGTCAGTTATATATTAAGATAATTTCCTATGAAATTCCCAAGGAACATTTTAAAAAACTGTCAAAGAATTGTTAATGTTTTTATGAATAGAGGCAAAAAAACTTTTTTGAGCAGCGAAAGTATCAAGAGAAAATTTGATAGAGGAGGTTTGGCCTCCCCATCAATATTAGACATAAAAAAAACATCATTATAAGTCACTTATACGGTTGGAACTCGAATGAGATTAACACAAAATGGAAGGTAATAGAAGAGGAATTAGTAAGTAGATTTCCCTGTAATTTCCTCTGGTTTCCTAAATATAATGAAACACTTTTTCAAAACCTCCCAAGAGGGATTCTATTGCTACTAAAATATTGGTATAATAACAGCAATAAATTGAAATTAGCAAATCGACCCTCTATGGTTGCACCTATAGTGATTATATTTAATAAGAACCTCCATTTCTCTTTTGAGAAATGGAAAGAAGTCAGAATACAATATTTGGGAGATTTTTTTTATTGGATAATCTATTTATTCAGGAAACAGATATGTTGGCCAAAAATCTAAATACAAATATATCATGGCTTGAATATAGAGCAGTCAAAAGTAGTGCCCAAAAACTGGGCTATAGCATGTTGAATATATCCAACTACTCAAACTTTTAAAAACTGATTTGAGAAATCATTCACCAAATTAAATATCTAAATGTTATAATATGATCTCTGAGACATGGAATAAAGGCAAAATGAATAAATGGATAAAATGGGAAAGATATCTTAATATAACTTGGTCAGAAGAGGATTGGTTCAGAGTGTACCGACTATTTAAAAATTGCTCAATATGTATGTCTCACAGGGAAGTGTTTTCAAGGTGACATAGATGGTATTTAGTGTCTTGTGCACCAAAACATTTTGATTCAAATATCTCAAATTGGTGTTGGAGAGATTGTGGCGAGGAGGGGACTTGTTTACATGTGTGGTGAGAGTGTACAAAGATACGTCGCTTCTGGGAAACCTGTATATTTAATTTGTCAAGAATTATAGGGATCTCATTACCTTTGAAACCCGAAATTTGCCTGCTGCACATGTTCTCAGTTTCCCTCCCCTCCGGTATAGACTTGCTAATTTCCCATGCCTTGCTAGTGACCAAATGGCAGGTGGCAAAACATAGGAAATTGAAGTATCCTCCCTTGTGCTTAGAAGTAGAGAGGGTTATATCAGAAGCTAGAGATATAGAATTTTCCTCCTTCATTTGGAGTGAGAGGAAAAAACATATAATTGCTAAATGGAAAGCATGGAAGCTATAAGTACAAAAGTTAGTGTCTTAGATGGAGATGTGCTTCTGTTTCCCAGTTCCTCTTTGTGAATTTTTCTTTTTATTAGGCAGATAATTTTGATCAACCTGTTTGGGTTATGTGTGAGTTAGTGGGTTACCAAAAGCTATAAAAATCTTAATAATATATATTAATTGGTTACACAAATGTTGAAAGATAAAATTAGGTCCTGGATCTAGGCAAGGTGGTATGTATGGATTATACTTTGTTAAGTCTTTGTTAAGTTTGTTGATGTGTTGTTTTTTTGTGCGTAGTCTTTGTTATACAGGATGTACAATTGTAATGAATATGTTGTCAATTATTTATTTTTTGTAATGTTGAAAATTTTAAATAAAATATTAAAGCAAAATCAATAAGTCTGAGAAATGTGAATACTTAAAAGGAAAAGCTGAACATGCTGATAAATAAGAGCAAAAATATGTTCAGGATTGTCAGAACTTAAAAATAGAACAGCAAAAATTGCAACAAAAGATTGAATTCTTAACTCAGGAATTAACTAATAAGAAAGTTCATGAGGCTGAGATATTTGTAGAAAATAAAGAGATCCAAAAACAACTGACTGCAGCTGAGAAAGAGATAAAACAGTACAAACAGGATGTTGAGAATCTAAAAATTGATTTAAATAGGGTCCAAAGTTATGCCTCAAGCAAAGATATGATAAAGGATTCTAGTGATTCTGAGGAAGAATTAGTAGTAGTACCCTCAAAGAATACACATAAAGGATCACCCATAAAAACTTTACATAATTCCACATATGAAATTGACAGTGATGAGGAAGTACAATCAAATGTAAGACTTTCTTTGCATTAGAAAGTGCAGGCTATAAGAAAATTAATTATGCCCTATACCAAAAATTCTAAATTGTCCATATAATACCACCTTGATTTTTTAAAAAGGGTGATGGTCGAATTAGGAATAAGGGGGGCTAATAATAAAATCGCATACGTCCCTTGGTCATTTGATAGCTCTTATACCTCATTTTTCACACCTCTGCATGATAGTGATATAAATGATTGGGAGACATACAAATCTGAGGTGAGAAAATATTTTTCTGAGTAGATGAATCCACAGGCTGCCATGAAATCAGTTCATAATCTCAGATGTAAGCCTGTTGAAAGCCCAAAAGAGTTTTAAATCACATTAAAACACGACTATAGACAGACTGCAAAAAATACATACCCAGAATCTCCTTGATTCAAGAGAATTTATTTCCATGCACTACCTTTGTATATTCAGAGAAAGGTGGCTCACGATTTCAACGATGACAAGCCTTTAAGTTGGTTGGTAAATTAATGTGCTAAAATATATGAGATTCAGCTTGATGATGAGAATAATTACAAGTGAAGGGAAAAATTTAAAGGGATATCTAAGTGAGCTAGATTAATATTCTTGCACTCTGTAGGCAAAAAGCAGCCTATGTGTATGCTGCACAGCTCATAAAACATTTTATTTTTATTAATTTCTAAACATACCTCTAATGATTATGTTGACATGCCCAGGGGGTGTCTACACAACATCCTGGAGCCCCCCCAATCAGCGTGCAGCACCCCTAGAGGGGTATCTACACAACTTCCTAGAGCCCACCCAATAAGCATGCAGCACACATTAAACCACTATTTACCTGCCATTGCTTGCCCAGCCAATCTCCTTACAGCTTCCTCCTTGCAGCTTCCTGTCACATGTCAGTGATACACTACATTTCCCAGGCTCCTTTGCCTACATATCCCATGCTGCTTTGCACCACAGCCAATAGGAAAGCAGTTTTATCACTACTGGTATTTGACTAATCCCTGCTTCCTGGCGATGCTGTGTGGTGCTGCCATAGCAACTAACAGTGCTTTGTCTGAAATATTTCTCTAACTGGATTGGCCAAAACAAATTGGAGGAGGTGTTAACCTTGATTTTAAACTGTCAGAAATTACAATCGATTTTGCTAACTTCAAGTTAAGTGTTTAAATGTTTATTTTGGTATTTTTTCATGCACATTTTTTTTAATACACTTCTGATTCTCCTTCATCAGAAGCATTCATAATCCAAGAAATTTAGATATCCCTTTAATAGTCAAAATGTAGCAGAAATTTCTGTTAAACCTAATCTCCAGTATGAGACTGGAACAAAATCTTACACAGATGTGTTTAAAGGTTCAAACAAACCAAATCAAGCACAGTCATTATTTAAGCCAGTAAAAGTTGCAAATGAAAGACCTGAAAATGAACCCCCTAATAAACCCCCAACCCCCTATTAAACTCTCTAACACCCCACTAAGAAAAAAAATAAAAACATCCACATTAAAGAAAATTATACCCCCCACTAAGTACAAAAAATAACAAATGACAGAAAATAAAAAAGCACTACACAAATAAAAAAGCATTAAAGAAAGAAAATAAACTTACACATAAAATAAAAACCACTATCAAAATAAAAATAAACTTACAACCTGTTGAAAGGAAAGGATAAATTAGTCCACTGACCTGGTCAAAAAGCCCCTCCAGTGGTGTCTATCGATGCCCTCGTCTTCAGTCTTCTATGCCAGGAAAGGGCCCTCCAACAATGTCCCGACATCCTGACAACCTGTAATAAAATATCCTGACAACCTGTAATAAAAAAAAGGTTGATAGTCTACTGACCTGGGCAAAATTCCCCTCCAGCTGGGTCCATCGAAGCCCTGTCCTTTAGTCCTCCGGGCCAGGAAAGGCCCCTCCGTTCAACAAAATCCTGACATTGTAAAAAAAATAAAAACTACTAACGGAGCTCCTCCCCTGAGGAGCTTCCTGCTGAAAATGGGGGTTCCCCCGCATGCTCCGATATAAAAAAACACATTTGCGCGTTTTGCTTGGCTGATATAACCGTCAATTATATTTTAGCCAATCAGAATGCACAGATGCTTGGAGACAATCAGAATGGGATACACCCCTGTAAGCCATTATGATTGGCTCCAAGCATCTACACGTTCTGTTTGGCTGATATAACCGTCAATCATATTTCAGCCAATCAGAAAGCACAGATGCTTGAAGCCAATCAAGCTTACAGGGGTGTATCCCATTCTGATTGTCTCCAAGCATCTGCACGTTCTGATTGGCTGAAGCATGATTTACAGTTATGTCAGTCGATCAAAATTGCTTACAGGGGTGTATCCCATTCTGATTGGCTCCAAGCATCTGCTTGATCGGGACCCTCACAGCAAGGGTTAATGTGGGGACGCTTCAGGGTCCCGATTGGGACCCCTGCATCATGAGGTTACTGTAGGAACACTGCGGAGGCTCTGATTGGGACCCCTGCATCATCGGGTTAATGATGGGACCTTGTGGGGGTCCCGATCGGGACCACGCAGCAAGGTTTCATTTGGGGAAACACCTCAGGTTTGATTGTCGTCTTGATGACGGTCTCATTTACTTTTGGCTCTGTCTGAGCAGTAGGTACGGGCTTTCATGCGCAAGCCCTGCTCTGATTATTTATGGAACCAGAGTTTCTGATTTTGGATCTCAGGCAGCGCCTTGGGGAATTGAATAGCATTGCAATCGGAGACCAGCGGAAGCCCGCAACTCACTCACAGACATTCGGCTTTCTGCCATCGAGATGCGAGGCTCGAATTGAATGTGGGCCTATCGCTTTAAATAAGAAAGATTCTAAGCCATTAAACATAAGTAAACATTCTAGACTCCTAGTGGAAATGGAAATCAATGATGAAGGTTTATTTATTCCTGTTGATATTCCAGGTATGAGCCATTTTAAACAAGCAAAATTAGCTCTAAAACATGAGCATAGCTACATAAATGAGAGATTTTTTAAAACAAATAAAGAATACAAATGTAATCCAAAATACACAACCCTATGTTAAATGGGTATATACGATAGATCATTAGACTTCAACTCATACTATTATGGCAAGATGGTTATTACCTCTTTTCATCTTTTCATGCACCTATTCGTAGTTATTGAGGATTCCCAATATCCAATATATATTGGAAATTATTTATTACATTGTTTTGCATCCCACATTGATTTGATCAATAATGTTATCTGGTCTAGACTAAAAGATATGCCCTTAGAATTCATAAATGACTCAGAAGCATTGAAATATGCACAACAGATGCCTTATGCAGTAACTGTGCAGATGAAACAAAGTGTTGCAATACCAGAGGGGGTGGCACAATTCCCTCTCTCTTTACAGGTAAAAAGGGGGCAGAAGATTAAAGGTATTGATGCTTTTATAAATCTTAGTCATCAGATGCAATAAAAAGGCCTCACCCTTATTCATACACCTCTAATCACTGTAACACAGGCATCTTTCATTATTCTGGTAAATAACACAACGTCCTATCCAATACTTTTGGAGAAGGGATCTCTAATAAGTATTGTTATATATTCTGAGTATTTTAGTTCTATGCCCATTAATTCTGTTATTTGGTTTGATACCAGAGAATTATGTACATGATGACCAGATTATGGATCAGTGTTTTGTCACACAACCTGAGGGATTATTTACTGTTCAGTCTATTTATTATTTTAGGTTCACTGAAGGTAACTGTGATATTACGGATAATGAACTTATCTTTAACCAGAACATTGATGGATGATGATTGAAAGGCAATTTAACATATTTAACATACGGATGGAGGAAACCAAAATGTGGTATCATGAATACATTGCTACCATAAAAGAGATGTTGGAACAGTTAAGGAAAACTTTTATTCCTGAGTTTTACAATTCTAACAACCGACATCCAAAACAATTTATTGGTTTCCTTATTGGAGCTGCGATAATGACTATACTTGGAGCTGTTATAGGTGCCACTATGTTAGTAGCTAACTCTGTATCGATTGAAACATTAAACAAATAATTTTAGGGAACTTTGTGCTTCCTTGAAGATAGTACAGAGAGAGTTGGAGCTCCAAAAGCTTTAAAATGTAAATGACTTAATAACTGTAGTGAATGAGACTATTGTCACTACGAATTTGCATTCCAAGCTTAATTCCCATTCAATTGACTTGCATAAAAAGTATAGTACATCAAGGGTTGAGTCTCTGTTTTATCAGGAACAGGTTAATTTTATCACTACTAACTTTCTAAGGGAAATACACGATTATATAACAAGCCTTATTCACGGTCGCATTCCATTATATTTTGTAAACAATGATATTGGGAGGAACATGTTTGCAAAAATTTATCATCATGAAGTGTATGATATGCAAATTAGAGTGGCCTTTGATATGGGAAGTGCTATCCCATTATTTATTGACTAAGAAAAGATGAAACATGGGTTTGTTGACTGTACCTTTTATTATGCCCGAACATGTTTACCAAATCAAAACTGTTTATAATGTTTGGACATGGAAAGATGGCATGCATATTCAAATTCAGGTCCCATCTTTGTTGGCATACCAAGCTTGGATAAATGGTCCATACTTGATTCCTAATGTGAGCGATTGTGTGGTATTCAAAGACTTAAATTATTTGGGCCTCATTCTATTATCGGCCATAAATCGGCCGTAAGGCTGCGATTCCTTGCGAGGGTTCAGTTAACTCGCGATTCTATTATACGGCCCCGCAAGGATCTCATCTTACGGCCGGCCGCATATCTTGTAACCGGCCGTAAGCTCTGAAATATAAAAACTGAAAAATAAATTCAAGCCTGCACTGTACAGCTCTGTAAATGCTAGGGATCATATTGGGGGACATGAGGATTAAAAGTAACCCACTCTCAAGCTTGCACATCTGCCCAAACCCGAGTTCAAATTAACTGTTTATTTTCCGGCTGCGGCGTGGGTGTGTCTGAGGTGCTCCAAGCACTCTGGACTTTTTACATGGATATTTTACGGATATTAAAAATAAAATATTTTACGGATTTGAGTACAGGATAATTATGTGCTATTTTTTCTAACACCTAAAATCCCTTTATAGTCTTCTCAAAGTGCAGGATGGCTTTATTTGAGCTATTTTATGTGCTTAATTGGTGCTAGCGGGACCTTTTTCCTGCAAGTAAGCAGCGGCTCGTTTTTAGCCTTGCAGAGAGGTTTCCCGGAGGAATTGAATTGCAAATCTCTTGCGGCCGTTTTAGATCAAAGGCTTTCCTCCGGCGCGAGCGGCCGCAAGAGATAGCAAGGCACCGGCCGCAAGCCTGCCGGAATCCCCGGCCGTAAGGGAATAGAATAGCAGAATAGCTTGCGGCCGGTCCTTGCGGCCCCGCAACGGCTGCGGCCGCTAATAGAATGAGGCCCATTGTGCCCAGGAAAACCATTTGTTCACAATGCCACATATGCTTTGTGTGGAGTAAATTATATGATGCATGCATTTGAAAAGTGTCAGGTGGTTATAAGTAAATCTGAGGATATGAATTCTACTAAAGCAATGAGAGTGCAAGATAGTTAGTATGCCATTAAATAACATAAGTATTTCCTACCCTGCTCATGGCACATTTACTGTGGTAACTCTTGTATATAGAGTATCATTCATCAATGTTCCAAGAGATGCTGTTATCACTGTAAATTAAGTTACTTTATTTTACATTGATACAAGTATACAAGAGGGGGGAGTAGAAATCATAGATGCTTTTCAAAATCAGGATATACCTATTGATCCTGATCTAAAATTAATTTTAGATCACAAACCTAATCATACCATTGAGATGTTTATCAGGAAGAATAATATTACCATAGATAATTAAAAACTTTCCTCCAAAGACAATGAAGTAATAGCCAACTGAGACTAGATAAGGATAATTACTTTTGTCCTTATTTCAGTTATTGCATTTATTATAGTTTGGATGAGTGTTATTACTTATTTAGTATGTATGAATACGAAATTGAGAAATACCATTCTTCTCACTATCCAAATTAATACTGATCAATTAACTATATATATATATATATATATATATATATATATATATATATATATATATATATATATATATATAAAAGTAATTATATTGACATTTGTAATAATAAGCAAATTAAGTTCTGGCTATAATTGAGAGGGGTGAGAGAGAAAGGGGGAGACCTAACATAGAGAGACACACCCTAGGAATATATTGTACACACATCTTCAAGAGAGATACATTGGTCCAAGGAACAAAGAACTTCAGACAACTTTTGGGAGTAACCATTTCGGTGGAATTTTATCATAATTGGTCATGTATACATTTTATTCATTTATTTTATGATATAGTTGGAAACTATTATCATAATATATCTGTTTATTTTACTTCTTATCAAAAATGTATTAAGATTTTGTTTGTAATTTGTTATTAAAATTTATAAATCAGGATTAAAATTTTAAAACAAAATGTTATATCTTTTATCTTTTTGATCAAAACAGATAAATTCATTTTATTTTATTCATCAATTATATCATAAAAATACATATATAACAAACCATAATTGTGTTATACTCATAGATACATTTTAGTATTTGCATAATAGTAGTACATAAAAACTTTTAAAATTGTAATTTTATTATAAATGTTATTTTGATGGTTTTATAATTGGTTTATTTTATTTCATTGCTCTGGTTATTATATACAGTGGATATAAAAAGTCTACACACACCTGTTTAAATGTCAGGTTTCTGTGCTGTAAAAAAATGAGACAAAGATAAATCATTTCAGAACTTTTTACACCTTTAATGTGACCTATAAATTGTACAACTCAATTGAAAAACAAACTGAAATCTTTTAGGTAAAGGGAAGACAAATATTAAAATAAAATAATATGGTTGCACACCCTTAAACTAATACTTTGTTGAAGCACCTTTTGATCTTCTTACAGCACTCAGTCTTTTTGGGTATGAGTCTATCAGCATGGCACATTTTGACTTGGCAAGATTTGCCCACTCTTCTTTGCAAAAACACTCCAAATCTGTCAGATTGCGAGGGCATCTCCTGTGCACAGCCCTCTTCAGATCACCCCACAGATTTTCAACCGGATTTAGGTCTGGTCTCTGGTTGGGCCATTCCAAAACTTTAATCTTCTTCTGGTGAAGCCATTCCTTTGTTGATTTGGATGCATTCTTCGGGTCGTTGTCATACTGAAAAGATGAAGTTCCTCTTAATGTTCATCTTTCTAGCAGAAGCCTGAAGGTTTTGTGCCAATATTGACTGGTATTTGGAACTGTTCATAATTCCCTCTATCTTAACAAAGGCCCCAGTTCCAGCTGAAGAAAAACAGCCCCAAAGCATGATGCTCCCACCACCATGCTTCACTGTGGGTATGGTGTTCTTTTGGTGATGTGCAGTGTTGTTTTAGCGCCAAACATATCTTTTGGAATTATGGCCAAAAATTCCAACCTTGGTTTCATCAGACCATAACACCTTTTCTCACATGCTTTTGGGAGACTTCAGATGTGTTTTTGCAAAATGTAGCCTGGCTTGGATGTTTTTCTTAAGAAAAAGCTTTCGTCTTGCCACTCTACCCCATAGCCGAGACATATGAAGAATACGGGAGATTGTTGTCACATGTACCACACAGCCAGTACTTGCCAGATGTTCCTGCAGCTCCTTTAATGTTGCTGTAGGCCTCTTGGTAGCCTCTCAGACCAGTTTTCTTCTCATCTTTTCATCAATTTTGGAGGGAGCTCCAGTTCTTGGTAATGTCACTGTAATGTCACTGTGTTCCATGGTATATCTAATGCCTTGGAAATTCTTTTGTACCCTTCTCCTGACTGATACCTTTTAACAATGAGATCCCTCTGATGCTTTGGAACCTCTCTGTGGACCATGGCTTTTGCTGTGGGATGCGACTAAGAAAATTTCAGGAAAGACCAACTAGAGCAGCTGAACTTTATTTGGGGTTAATCAGAGGCACTTTAAATGATGGCAGGTGTGTGCTGACTCCTATTTAACACGATTTGGAATATGATTGCTTAATTCTGAACACAGCTACATCCCCAGTTATAAGAGGTTGTGCAGACTTATGCAACCACATTATTTTTCTTTTCTTTTTCTTCCCTCCACCTTAAATATTTCAGTTTATTTTTCAATTGAGTTGTACAGTTTATAGGTCACATTAAAGGTGGAAAAAGTTCTGAAAATATTTATCTTTGTCTCATTTTTTTACAGCACTGAAACCTGACATTTTAACAGGAGTGTGTAGACTTTTTATATGCACTGTAGGTTTTATTGTATATGAAATTGTGGTAAATTGACATATGTTATATCATTGAGATTTAAATGTCAAATACATTATATTTGACTAAATAGAAAATACTATGACAATAATGCTTTGTAAAATCTGATGTGTTCATTTTTTTATCTGGTTGGTCTTATTTTTGTTTTAAATGCAATTATTCTGATACATCTTTATAATTAGATTAGTTTGACTGTCATATCAGTAAATGTTATTTTATAAAAATGAATATTTGTCTATAAATTGATTTTGAACTCAAAAATTATTATTCTAATTATTTAGAAAACTTATGTCACATTAATTCTGTCATTATTATAGAATCATATCCTATAACAACTGATATTACTTAGTGATTCTAGCAGCTTTATGGGGTTTTCACATTTGTAGTGTTTGTTCAAGCTTAGACCATGAGTTTAGAAGGTGTCTTATCACACCTTTAATAGTCATTCATAATATTTTTATTTTCATTCAGTATTTTAGTGATGAATATTTTCTAGGGTGATTTATAACATCAGAATGTGTTCAACTTTCTGGATCTTATGCATAAGAGGTCAGTAGTGCTTCTTCTTTTAATATAGATCTCAGTAACACTATGCATTTATATTTATTGCTAGTTTTGTTATGGTACATGTTATATACTATTAGCTCAATACTTACCACATCCTTAGAAATAGTTGTTTTTCTTACTATTTGGCACTCCAATGTGGGAAGTGTTGACTTACCTGTACATCATCTGCCACGTCCAATCCAACTGACAGTATGTTATCTGCAGAGGGATTGCAGGTTTTGAAACCGGCCGATCACCAAAACTTTTTTCACTTTCCTTTGACAAAGCTGCTGAATTGTGGAGAAACGGTAAGCAGGCAGAATTGTAGGGTAACATCTTACTGCACTTTTGGAAGCATACTTTATCTACTGTGAGGTTCCCTTACGGGCAACTCAATATCTATGTTAAATTAGTGTATTTATTTGTTACAGCATGCAACATAGGATAACATATGGCATATAGTATCCAGAAAGCTATCTCTAAGTTAATAGTCAAATTTGTTTTTATATTTAGTTGTTTTAATATAGGCCTACTAGCTACTATATTGATAATAAAGGGGTGTTTAGATATGATATATAGTATGGTGATTTAGGTATCCATTGAGATCATATCCCTTTTCTATCTCTGTTAGGCTTTACTCTATTGTAATAGGAAACTCTAACCAGATTTGGGGCTTCGATTTTATTGAGCCTTTCCGATAGATGGATCCTTTGAGGATCATATGACTTCTTTCTTCTCTACCAGCCTCATGGCTTTGTCAGTCCCAGGACAATATTTAGAATTCATAGTACCTTATCAATATCTCTGACCATTTCCTGAGATGTTTTTCTTATATAAGCCATTGCTACATGACAAGAACCTAGGTCACTACCATATTTATCATTCACACATTTGTGTTGCTTGTTCCATTAGCAGCTAATATGTTCTCATAATTTTTAACGTTTGTGATGTTAATGTTGTGCAAATAAAGTTTCCAATTTTTTAATTTTTACTTCTCAAAGCAGGACTAAAAACATGAATGAATTTGGTGGGTTATTCAAGTATTTTTGTCTTTATTAAAGCTTAGATTAGCACTGGAGAAATTTCAGCTAACATAATATTAAAATAATGCAATTACTGAAGAGTTTTAAACTATACAATGTCCTGTAGAAATTAAAAGCATTTCTGGATGTATACTAAAATGTTTAATTATTGCTAAAATAATTTCCAGAGTTCTATGAAAATAACTATATTACTGCATTCACATTTAGATTGCAAATTTGTGCATTATAAATCTGGTAAGGTGCACTGGGAACAAACACCATATATGTTTGATTTTAAGCTCAAACATAGGGCCCTTTATTCTTTTGCAACTTACTTGTACTTAACTCTGGTATAGCGATACAGACTATGAGCTCTATTATATTCCCTATATTGCAAATTTATACTGGCAAAAAGTGTCAAGTATCTTTCCCTAGATATTCTTTTCCCCCTCTCAGTATAATTGTGAAAGAGCTGCCACTGAGGACTATGGCAAGCCAGATATGCAAAATACAGCAAGATTTCCCATTGATTTTCCCACATCAGGAATATTACGAATTGCTTGAGCTCCAAAAAGCTCAAAAAATTCCAAATCACTCAAAATTACTTGGCACTCCAAACTCATAATATTCCTGACTTTTTCAAAAAATATTGCGAGTACACCAGAGCACTAGTAAAGGCCTAAAAATGCCTTTGTGACTGCTTTCCTTCTCCCTGCTCACTACCGATTGCCCCTTTCCCCGCTCAAAAGCTCCCCCCCCCCCCAATCAACCCCATCTCAATGGGCTCAATGGAGGAGCAGAAGATTGAGGCTGTTACCATGCTTTCTGCAGTTTAAATTAAGTTGTTGAGCATCACTCAATCAGAATGGGTTTACAGTTGTGACCCTGCACAATATGATTTTTTAATCAGATTGCTCAGTTTTAGGTCCCTCTGTGCCAAGTGTTTTAGGTTAATTAGTATTAAGTTAATTAGTATTAATTAGGTGCCTCGTTAAGACTAAATACATAAACCCTGCCTTTTTTAGAAGGATTTCAGGTGGTGGGATCATATGATCTGACAATATTCAAGCAAGCCCATAATTTACTTCTTAGAAACAGCCAATAGTAATTAAGACCATCATCATGACGTCAGTAAAACATGGAAGTTAGACGCAAACTGCAATCAGAGGCTACAAATTAATTAGTGCCAATAAGTAATATTTGCAGATCGCACTCACAATCAAGCAATATAGCAATCTATAAAATTTCTTAGGTTATCTGTTCTAGTCCATGTGGGTTTCATGATATGTATTAATCCCTTGAGTACTGGGATCGATATTACCAAGAAATAACAGCTTAAAATAACATTTTTGAATTGCATATTTGTGGGTTTGAGACTGTTTCACAATTAATTCTAATGTGTTTCCATGCCTTTCCACACTTTTAAGGTACAGTATTCTGTGTTTAATTGTTGTTACTGCTGTAATAAGTGTTTGAACAATGCCTTGCAATTCCTATTTAGTACTTATAGTATTTTTGACAAAAAAGTAATACTTTTTTTCAGTTGTGGATTACACTTTATTTGCGAGCTAGAGCTATGGGTCTAATAGAATATCGATTTTGTGTAACTTTAATTAGTTAGCGCTCGTAATATTCAAGCTGTGCTAAAACAGATGGAGGCTTTGGCTGGCCCGTAGTGATTGTGGGTTTGGATTGCAAGTAGCTAATAGAATATGTGGCAATATTAAGAGCAGTTTTAAGTGTGTATATGTTGGCATGTTACAAACAAAGAATAATAAATAAATAATGAAGAACTGTTGTTTCCTAAAATATATGCATAGTGCTAAAAACTCATATAATGTTTACATTAAAAAATAAAATACAAAAAATAACATAAAGTACTAAAAGGAACAGTTTGCTGTTTTAAAATGGGTCAAATAATTTTAAAACTGATGTTAATTAACTTGTTGTTGTGTCATATGCAATTATTATTTACTTTGATTTGCTTGAGCTTTTGATTAGGTGACTTTCTCAACAAAGAGTGCCCTTGTAGACTGTAAACATTTCCAGTGGCTAGTGCAATGTATGGTCAGTTTTTAATTCTCCTAGAAACAATAAAACAACTTGCTTTTGTTTTGCGTTGTGGAAAAAAATCGAATATACAGTAGATGCTCTTTACCAGCAGAGAAAGACTCAAGAAAAACAACTAATATTTAAAGTTATAAAATGCTTTTTATTAGACCAAGCTGGCTCGGAGAAAGCACACATGAATCCTATGCAAAAGATTAAAAAATGTGCAGTCTGCAAGAAAAAAGATAAAACCTTTTTATAACATAACAGAAATCCAGTAAAAATATGGGAGTATTACAGAAATCCAATAAGAATTAGTAAAAACATTTCCTCTATCTCCTATCTCAGTGATATTGAATATGAATCGATTTTGTATGTATTTTGTATTGTCTAATATTTATGTTTTTTTTTCTTGAAAACAATAAAAAAAAAAAGAATTAGTAAAAACATGGGGAGTGTCTTAGAAATGTTTTTGGTATAATACACAATAGAATAATACATTCTCAGGGTTAGTGAAGTCATTATATCAGACTATAATAAATTGGCACAAACACAACTGTACTTGGTTTATACACTATTGGAAAACTGATACTGGGGTAAATTGTTTTGCCCCTCAGAAACAAGTTACAATTTATGCCACAAATTAGCATTCTGACCCATAATTAAAGTTACAGGATCTATTTGTTGGGAGACACATTTTAATTATTCAAATGATAAAACAATTAGTATCTGATTTAGTAACAGCTTTATGGTATGGTGATGAAAAAGTCACTATAACATTTACGTTTTATAAATATTTTAGTATTTATATATTGCTAATAACTAGTTCTATCATGCAACTTTAATACAATTTTTACATTTTATGGTACTTTATAATTCATGTGTATTCATCTTACAAAGCTTTACATTTTTTTTAAAGTTAACCATTATGAGGAGCAATCAATTAATAAATAAAATTAATTAATTAAGCAATAAATTAATTAAGGACGTAAATTAAAAAGGATTGATATAGAATTTTAATATTTTGTAATGTGTTTGTTTTACTTGATTTTACATTTGATTTAATTGTGAATTATATAAGGATTATAAAAAGATGCATTTACTATTTATATTAGTATATGCTTAGAGCAAAAAAAAAAAAAAAAACAGTCAAAATGTTTTTCCATCCTAATAGCCTTATCAAATTGCGATTCGGTAAATTTAAAAGGGCTTTATTTAAGCACAGAGCATATTTTTTTTACAGAAGTTTTTAGTTAGTGAACTTCTATTCAAAAGCAAGGTCTTCACTAACTAAAAACTTCTGTAAATAAAATATGCTGTGTTCTTAAATAGAGCCCTTTTAAATTTACCGAATCGCAATTTAATAAGGCTGTAAATGTTCATGTTCCTACTAAGCTTTTAAGTACCGTATTCTATAAAATGTTTTTTTTTTATTTTACATCATAGTGACCCTCCATGTAGCAGTTTATTTTATGGCTTCATGCACTATGACCACAATGGGTTTCTGCATTACATTCGGTGATACATCATTATATAATCATTCTTGAACGTCACAACAATTATGTTATTGTCTTGTGTTATCTCTGTTAAATTGTACACAATTATTATACCTTGGATTAAATACTGCAGCCTAGAACTCCCTCTAACATCACATAATTACATAGGGCCTCATTCTATTAACGGCCGTAAAATGGCCGCAAAGCTGCGATTCCTTGCGGCCATCTTCCGGCCCTGTGTAGAGCTACTGCTACCTTGCTATTCAAATGGACGGCGCCGCAAGGATATACCCCTTACGGCCGGCCGCACATCATGCAAACGGCCGCAAGCGTTTTTCCTGCGCTCGTAAATCTTGTTTTCAGTCCGCAAAGTCAGAAAACTGTAGATGCAAATATAAATTCAAGATGGCACTATAAAGCTCCGTAAATGCTAGGCATCATAATGGGGGACATGAGGATTAATAGCAACACCCTCTCAAGCTTGCACATCGCCCAAATCCGATATATCATTTATGGTTTACTTTCCGTCCCGTAGTCCCGCGGGCTTGACCTTGTTAAAACCTGTACGGGTTCGGAGGTTGAGGGCCGCAAACAAAGCATTATAGAAGCCAATATATATTCAATCCAGCACTGTAAAGCACTGTAAATGATGGGGAACATAATGGGGGGGGGGGCATGAGGATTAATAGTAAAACATTCTCAAGCTTGCACATCGCCAAATCTTCAATGATCAAGCCCGTAGCTCCTTATACAAGCCCGTGCGGGCTTGCATGATAGATAAAACACGAAGATTGAACATGAAGTTAAAATATCTTTATTTGCGGATTTGAGAGTAGGGGAATGTTGAGCTATTAATTCTAAAACCAAACATCACTTTCACTTTTAATAAAAGTACAGGATGGCTTTTCTATGCTACGACTTGTAAGTAAGCCCTTTACGACCCGTGGGTCTATTTTACCCATTTACGGACTTGACGGAGGCTAATCCCGCAGCCTATGCGGGTCTGAGGTGCTCCAAGCCCTTGGGACTTTGGCCACGGACATTTGACAGGAATTAAACTAAAAAGGATTTTCAGATATGAGTGTAGGGGAATGTTGTGCTATGAATGCTAACACCTCCAATCACTTTATCGTCTCATCAAAGTGCAGGATGGCTTTATTATGTGCTTAATTGGGTGCTAGCAGGACCTTTTTGGTGCAAGTAAGCTGCGGCTCGGTTTTAGATAATTACGGCCATTACGAGAGGGTTTACATAGCAATTGAATAGCAACCGGGGCTTTCTTGCGGCCGAAACTCTTGCCCGAAACTCAAGCCTGCCGGAGCCCTCGGCCGCAAGGGAATAGAATAGGCAAATAGCCTGCGGCCGGTCCTTGCGGCCACGCATCTCCTACGGCCGTTAATAGAATGAGGCCCATAGTAATTAAGGTCACAAAACGATGTTTAAGGCAAACAGAAAAAACTCCATTGAAACATTGCCAGTTTTCTCATAAGAGAAAAAAAAATTCCTTTCTGACCCCAGATATTATAATTATTATTATCTTTATTTATATCGCGCCAACATATTCCGTAGTTCTATACAGGGGTTTAGTACATGGCAAAAAACAAACTTAACACCTTATAAAGAATGGAGGGCCCTTTTTTGAGCTTAGAATCAAATGTACATAGCGCTTGTTTCCAAGGCACGGACACAAGCTTAAAAACTCGCAAACTTACAATGTAAAGGTTTAGGTGTGATACAAGAGGGTGACAAATGCAAATGGCAATGTGAAAGCAATTTGTTTAGTCAAGTGAAGGTGTCTGTGTGTTGTACTGTGTAGTTGTACATATTCAGGCAGAAGGTTATAAGATACTGGCAATCGGATTCTTCCCTGGATCAATACTCCTCCTTCTCTAGTTATCCAGGTTAACCCTGAATGCTATTTAATTAAAAAATATATCCAACCCCTTTTTAAATGTATCTATTAAATACGTTGTCACAAACTCCTTTGGTAGGCAATTTCATAGTTTACCAACCTTACGTGGAGAACACTTTTCTTTCTGTAAGGTAGAATCTTTTTTCTTTAGCCCTCAAGGAATGTCCTCTTGTCAGTTGAAAACCACTTGGTACATAAAGCTCAGTTGACAAAGCCTTATATTAACCCTGGATGTATTTGTATAAGATAATCATAACCCAAATAAGCACATTTTTTCTATAGAAAATAAGTTTAATTTGTTTAGTCTGTCTTCATAATTCATTAGTTTTGCTGCCCTTCTCTGTACTTCTTTCCAGCTCTAAAATGTGGTGACAAAAATTGTACTCCATATTCCAAATGAGGGCATACTAGTTATTTTTATAGTGGCAGGATTATATTTGCTTCCCTTGCTTCTATACCCTTCTTAATAGTTGCTAATATTATATTTGCTTTTGCAGATACTGCTTGGCAATGAGCACTACTGCCTAGGTGGTTGTCCACAAGTACTCCCAAATCCCTTTCTATCCCTTTCTCTGATACCCCTATATCTACCTATATATACCCCATTAAGATTATAAATCTCATCATTATTTTCCCTTTCCAAAATGCATAACTTTACATTCATTATATTAAATCTCATCTGCCATTTAGATGCCCATTTCTCTAATATGTGCAAATCCCTTTGGGGGGAAAGTACATCATTTTCTGATTTAATTACATTGCACAACTTAGTGTAATCAGCAAAAATTGAGACAATGCTTTCCAATCCTACTTCTAAGTCATTAATACATATGTTAAAAAGTAGAGGACCTGATACTGAACCCTGAGGAACTCCACTTACCACATTAGTCCAATCAGAGTATGTTCCATTTACAATTACCCTTTGCTTCCTGTCTTGTAGCCAGCTCTCAATCCATGAGCAGATATTTACTGCAATTCCTGTATCCCTTAGTTTGCACAATAGACTTCCATGTGGCACTGTATCGAAAAGACTACATCAACTAAGTTGCTTACCTCCTCATAGAAACAAATCAAATTTTATTGACGTGATTCATCCCTCACAAATCCCATCCCTCACTATAAACTTCACCACTGCAGAAATTAGGCTTACAGGTCTATAGTTCCCTAGATTTGATCTTAAATATAGGTATCACATTGGCCTTTCTCCAGTCATCTGTTAGTGACCAGTGGTGAGTTACATAATTATAATGGTTTGGCTATTACATAAGCCTGTTCCCTAAGTATCCACAACTATTTAAATCTACATATGATAACACCTATTAATTCTACCTGTAGGCTTCACTAAATACCATATTTAGAATGAATTGCATTAGTTTGACATAATTGAATTGTTTATATACAATTAATCACTATAACAACTAATGAATTAATATTCAATGTGAATTTACAGATGCTCATGATTAGTAAGATTTTAAAGGACCAGTGTAGTTAAGGCAACTAAAACAGACAGTACTTTGATTAGGTCTATGGAATGGTCATTGGAACATATGGTTCTGAGACAGCAGCACAAAGAGGAAGCTTAATTAAGAAACTCGAACCCTGTGGTAAAAAATAATTGTATATAAAAGTGCTGTTTTTGTGTATTGCTTTCTAAAAAGATGTTGCCATTTGCACATTTAGTTAAGACCATATAGAATAATTTGGACCACATTTCACGCTATTGTTACTGTCTTTCAGCAAAACTAAACAAAGATCACTCCAGGTAGCTAATTCTGGAAATAATGCAAATGGTTCTCAACATTAATGCAAAATTGAACGGAGTTCTGTGACTTCTTCTGTAATACTTACTTGTGAAAAGAGTTTGTGTTGATGTTTTTGCATTTAAATCCTTTGAAGAGCAAACATTTTCTAACATTTACTGAAAATGTTAATGGCCAAACTGTTTTAGAAAGCAAAAAAATAACCAATCTTTATATTTTTGTAAATGTTATGAAGTTATTCTTCACTTCAGGATAACATTTTGTTTTAATGCCTGCTTCTGTCTATTACTTTTTCAGGAGTCTGTGTCCTTGTAAACCAATGATCTTCTCTTTAGTAGGGCTGAGAGCACTGGTGGTTGTAACTGCCAAATTCCCAATGTGCATTTAAAGTGTCCTTCTATCTCAATAAGTTGGTCTGCTGAAACTAAAATTGTAGATTCCATAGCAGCATTATTACACATAAAAGGTAATAAATTAGAGAGAATAAATGAGAGAGAATGATGAATATTCAGAAATTCAGCATTGGGTTTGTATGGCCCTTCCATGCCCACCTCTATATACATAGGGCATGCAGTGTAATTAGGCAGCCATATTTAATGCCATCTGTGTTGGATCAGGAAAGCAATGGGTGTTAAGAAATTTATTTTTATTCTATATTTAGTCACAAGGAGGTGACATCATCTGAGTCTACAAAAAGCTATTAGGATGAGGTATGTCCATTGTATACACAATATAATAGTTAGACAGTTTCTTATTTATGACACAATCAGCCGATGAAGGAAAGACTTTCTATAATTCGTTTTTGTCCATTAAATGTGCCTATATTTAGCACTCAGAGACATCACATTATCTGTATTACCATTCTTTCTACTGATACACTAGTAGTTAATTGAACACCAGGCAAATACCAAGGGGATTTTCCCTCATGTTATCCAGCATTTTTTGGACTTTGAGAATGATTGCTCAACTAGCTGTGCAGAATATTACTCAACATACAGACCTGGGGTTTTGAAAACAGAATACGGTTTGACAGGTTGTTTAAACATTATTGTTTTTTCAGAACCAATTTCTCCAAGCTGTTACAGCACCTGTTCAAAACTCCATAAAAGTTTCCATACTGAATAACACTGCTTGAAACTAATTTTGTAACATTTTGCTTAAAAAAAATAGCTGTTTTTGTTATAAGGTAAATGTTTATGTTTTTACAAAGTGGTATCCAGGTAATATTTAGGTACTGTTATTTGAAAAATAATGTTGCATTGATTTCAACATATTGTCTACTAGAATGACAAATAAATAAATAAATTAGTTTTACTGGGATTGAGGATAGCCATATATACAGTCAGTTGCTGTCCAATAAAATAACTGTTTAAAAAAAAACATGTTACAAATTGAAAGCTGACCATTCATTCCAAAGTTCATTTAGTGCTTATTATGGCAACTATCCGTACATAGATTGCATGTGCATGACGGCCAGGGATTTCAGAGCCTTTTAA
This sequence comes from Discoglossus pictus, assembly GCA_027410445.1. NCBI lineage: Eukaryota > Metazoa > Chordata > Amphibia > Anura > Alytidae > Discoglossus > Discoglossus pictus. The sequence continues at coordinate 450,355,651 of CM050163.1, forward strand.
TTGCAGATTGATTGTACTGCCCACAGCACTAAATGAGCATTGATAGGAATAAAAAAAGGAAATCTGTGTGGAGTTGTTACAATATCCTGAGCATGCCATCCATTTTCACTTAATTAAAATGCAGGATACATCCACCGTAACAACCGTCTAAATTAAAGAATGATAGAATAGCACCTCAATTGATACAAATGAACTGGTTGGAAGTGAAGATTGCACTTCTCTCCATTACAGAAACTTGAGGTCATAAATTGAGGTATGGTGAATAATGTTCAGTGAACTTACCTAATGGGTAGCTGCAATTAAATGTTAAATGAGCAAGTTGTTTTTAAGCTTATGTCAGAAAAAAGGTCTGTGAAAGTGATGCTGCATTCACTATTGATTATTACAAGGATACACTCATAACTGGTATCTCAAAGGTCAGTAATAATCACTTCATTTATATAGGCCTTTCTAACAGCCTTATTAAATTGTGATTCAGCCAATTGAATAGGGCTCTATAGAAGCACAGAGCATATTTTTTACAGAAGTTTTTAGTTAGTGACCTTCTATCCAAAAGCAAGGTCTTCACTAACTAAAAACTTCTATAAAAAAAATATGCTCTGTGCTTCTATAGAGCCCTATTCAATTGGCCGAATCGCAAATTTATAAAGCTGTTAATCTGGAATCAATATTAAAATTAATACAGATTAAAAATAAGAATATGATGCATTTTCTGTATGTGGTTTTGAATGTTATTCTGTTGAGTTACTAAAGAATATCATAGAAACAGTATTGTTATTGTTATTCTATGAATAAGAAAGATACCTTTAGAAGTTTCTAATTAGAAACTTTAATCTTAATAATTTGTGCATTCATTAGTCATAAATTATATACGAAGCATATGCCATCCCATGTAGAACAATGATGTAGGTGTACAGATTTTATATAACTCACATAAACATGGTGTGTTAATGTTGTGCACTATGGGCTAAAAAAAGACATTGTTTCTTTCCAGAATTCACTAAGTAAACTTTCTAGTAAACTGCTGTTTAACATGGGAGTATTTGGGGGCAATGCAATGGCAAAACAGACAATGGCAATTTAAAACTTTCATCTAGCATAATGAAAGCCTTGTAGGGCCAGTTTCTCCCATGCCAGTGTTATACTGTTTGAGATGGGCACCAACACGCTGAAAATGTCCATACTACGGGCCCTATTAAATTCCAGCCTCGTAAATAAGAGGCTTCTACTTAAGCCCTACGTACTGCAAATTTTCTCTAACTTACAATGCTATTAAATTAGCCCTGCTGCGAGCAACGTATGAGCTACGCAGCAGGGCCGTACGTATCTACACTGCGTAAATGTACATGAGAAGTGACAGCCTGCGAGATGATATCGCAGGCTCCCACACCTCATCAATTGCTGCGGGGGTCCTAAAAGGGACCTCCGCGGCAGTACCCCCATAAGCCCTGCCGTGGGGGGTACTCCAAATACCCCCCGGCACCTAAAATTAACCCCCCCCTCAATGCGGGGGTCCCCGTCGGGACCCCCGAAGTGTCCTCACATGAACACCTTTCTGCAGGGGTCCATAGGAACCCCAGCAGCCCCCACACATTAACCCCTTGCAGCGGTGGTCCCCGATCGGCACTGATCAGGCCCCCGCTGCATTTAATAGTTTTAAATTCTCCGCCGCGGCTCCTTAAAGGGCCCGCGGCACTCTAATTGCCAAACCTGGCCGCGGCCCAAAAAATGAACCCCCCTCTATGCTGGGGGTCCCCATTGGACCCCCGAAGTGTCACCACATTAACCCCTTGCAGGGGGGGCCCGATCTGCATAGATCAGGCCCCCCGCTCCTTAAAGGGCCCGCGGCACACTATTATGCAACCCCGGCCGCGGCACCTAAAATTAACCCCCCTCTATGCTGGGGGTCCCCATCGGGACCCCTGAAGTGTCCCCATATAAATCCCCTGCAGCGGGGGTCCCCGATCGGCACTGATCGTGACCCTGCTGCATTTCAATTTTAAATTTCCCGCCTCGGGGTCCTTAAAAGACCGTAAAGGTCCTGAAAGGACTCGCACTAAAAATATTAACCCCAGGCAACTATAATTAACCCTATAACTCATGGTGGTCAATCCAGACCTCCATAAGGCCTTAATTAACCCTATAACTCATGATGGTCAATCCAGACCCCCATAAGGCCTTAATTACCCCATTAACTCATGGTGGTCAATCCAGACCCCCATAAGGCCTTAATTACCCCATTAACTCATGGTGGTCAATACAGACCCCCATAAGGCCTTAATTAACCCTATAACTCATGGTGGTCAATCCAGACCCCCATAAGGCCTTAATTAACCCTATAACTCATGGTGGTCAATCCAGACCCCCATAAGGCCTTAATTACCCCATTAACTCATGGTGGCCAATCCAGACCCCCATAAGGCCTTAATTAACCCTATAACTCATGGTGGTCAATCCAAACCCCCATAAGGCCTTAATTACCCCATTAACTCACGGTGGTCAATACAGACCCCCATAAGGCCTTAATTAACCCTATAACTCATGGTGGTCAATCCAGACCCCCATAAGGCCTTAATTAACCCTATAACTCATGGTGGTCAATCCAGACCCCCATAAGGCCTTAATTACCCCATTAACTCATGGTGGCCATTCCAGACCCCCATAAGGCCTTAATTAACCCTATAACTCATGGTGGTCAATCCAAACCCCCATAAGGCCTTAATTACCCCATTAACTCATGGTGGTCAATCCAGACCCCCATAAGGCCTTAATTAACCCTATAACTCATGGTGGTCAATCCAGACCCCCATAAGGCCTTAATTAACCCTATAACTCATGGTGGTCAATCCAGACCCCAATAAGGCCTTAATTAATCCTATAACTCATGGTGGTCAATCCAGACCCCCATAAGGCCTTAATTATCCCATTAACTCATGGTGGTCAATCCAGACCCCCCATAAGCCTCTATTTAACCCCATCAGTCCCATAAGGGTATATTATTTTATTTTAGCTTAGAATAAGGGTCTGTGTATGTAGTTAGGATTTATTGTAGATTAGATAGATAGGGGGATGTATTTGATATAGTTAGGATTTATTTTATATTAAATAGATTGTATGTTAGATAGATAGTGGGTATTTGATTTGTATTATATGTCATATATTATATGTACTGTATGTAATATAATGTATTGTATGTAATGTATTATGTGTAATATATTATATGTAATTATGTAATGTCATGTATTGTATGTAATGTATTATGTGTAATATATTATATGTAATATATTATATGTAATGTATGTAATGTCATGTATTATATGTAATGTATTATGTGTAATATATTATATGTAATATATTATATGTAATGTATGTAATGTCATGTATTGTATGTAATGTATTATGTGTAATATATTATATGTAATATATTATGTGTAATATATTATATGTAATGTATGTAATGTCATGTATTGTATGTAATGTATTATGTGTAATATATTATATGTAATGTATGTAATGTCATGTATTGTATGTAATGTATTATATGTATGTATTGTATTGTGTTTATCTGTCTTTCCTTTTCAGGTGTGTCATTTTTTTATTTTCTGTAGTGGGGGGTGGGGTTGTAATGTATTTTTTTTGTTTTCTGTACTGTACGTTTTTTTGTGTTCTGTAAGGTAGTTTTTTTTGTTTTTTTGTAATTAGAGTGTTGGGGAGGTTTATTAGGGGGTAGGTTGTGTGGGTAGGTAGTGTAAGTATTAATAGATTAGTGTAGAGGGGGGTTAGTTTAGATTAAATGGTTTATTGGGGGTTAAAGTGTAGTGCTTGTAGTTAGTGTCATGATGGTCCTTGAGGACCGTCATGGTACTTATGTGGTTAATGTTGGGTTGTAACAGGTCCATAATGGTAATAATATACCCTTATGGGACTGATGGGGTTAAATAGAGGCTTATGGGGGGTCTGGATTGACCACCATGAGTTAATGGGGTAATTAAGGCCTAATGGGGGTTTGGATTGACCACCATGAGTTATAGGGTTAATTAAGGCCTTATGGGGGTCTGGATTGACCACAATGAGTTATAGGGTTAATTAAGGCCTTATGGGGGTCTGGATTGACCACCATGATTTATAGGGTTAATTAAGGCCTTATGGGGGTCTGGATTGACCACCATGAGTTAATGGGGTAATTAAGGCCTTATGGGGGTCTGGATTGACCACCATGAGTTAATGGGGTAATTAAGGCCTTATGGGGATCTGGATTGACCACCATGAGTTAATGGGGTAATTAAGGCCTTATGGGGGTCTGGATTGACCACCATGAGTTAATGGGGTAATTAAGGCCTTATGGGGGTCTGGATTGACCACCATGAGTTATAGGGTTAATTAAGTCCTTATGGGCGTTTGGATTGACCACCATGAGTTAATGGGGTAATTAAGGCCTTATGGGGGTCTGGATTGACCACCATGAGTTAATGGGGTAATTAAGGCCTTATGGGGGTCTGGATTGACCACCATGAGTTATAGGGTTAATTAAGGTCTTATGGGGATCTGGATTGACCACCATGAGTTATAGGGTTAATTATAGTTGCCTGGGGTTAATATTTTTAGTGCGAGTCCTTTCAGGACCTTTACGGTCCTTTAAGGACCCGCGAGGCGGGAAATTTAAAATTGAAATGCAGCAGGGTCACGATCGGTGCCGATCGGGGACCCCCGCTGCAGGGGGTTTATATGGGGACACTTCGGGGGTCCCGATGGGGACCCCCAGCATAGAGGGGGGTTAATTCTAGGTGCTGCGGCCGGGATTGGGTAATAGTGTGCCGCGGCCACTTTAAGGAGCTGCGGCGGGGAATTTAAAATGTTTAAATGCATCGGGGGGCCTGATCTATGGAGATCGGGGGCCCCCCCCTGCAATGGGTTTATGTGGGGACACTTCGGGGGTCCCGATGGGGACCCCCAGCATAAAGGGGGGTTAATTTTAGGTCCGCGGCCGGGATTGGGTAATAGTGTGCCTCGGCCCCTTTAAAGAGCCACGGCGGGGAATTTAAAATTTTTAAATGCAGCGGGGGTCCTGATCGGTCCCGATAGAGACCCTTGCAGCATGGGGATGTGTATAGGGTGCAGGGGGGAGCCTCACACTGCTGTCTCGGGCTGCTCCGAGGCAGCACGTAGAGGCTTTCGGATCCCTTGCGGGCACTTTTTGTGCCCGTAGGGATTCTTACGATATGCGAGAATCATGCGTAGATTTAAGGCTGCGAGTGACTACGTAGCTCTCTCAGAGCCTATTCTCGGACATTTTTTCGCAGTCATATCGCAAAGCAGGCTGCGAGAGATTCGGTACTCGCAAACAGCAGAAAAACTGCCTTTTGCGAGCACCGAGAGAACTACGAGGGATAATTTAATAGGGCCCTACATCTTCAAGTCAGCTTTTATGATTGCATGGTTGCTGTAGGTGCTATGTGCATTAGAAAATGAAATAATAACAGTCACCCCTTAATGCTTACATTTGAAACTATGATTCTTTATTCAGTGTTAAAAAGAAGCATTACTGCATTGTGGAACCAAACTGTAACTGCTGCTACATTGCATAACCTGATTGTGAATGTATTGAGTAAAATGTAATTTTATTTTTTACCTGCAGTACATTTACAATATGTATGCTTAAGATCCTGCAAGCTTGACTCCAACAATATGTGGACTGAGAACTACTAGATGTGCAAGCCTGTATGTGGACCAAGAAGCCACAGGCAGAACCGAACATGGAACAACCGAATGGTTCAAGATTGGGAAAGGAGTGCAACAAGTCTGTAAATTGTCACCTTATTTATTCAACTTGTATTGTGTACACCACATTGGCTGATTTACATTACCCTCTGATTTAAAGCGCTTGTTGTTGTGTGTGGCTGTGTCCTCTTTACAAATATGTTAACATACAGCCACATTAAATCTCTGTTTACATTGGCTCCACCTAAACTCATAACTACGATTTTGAATAATTGATCACGGTCCAACGAGCAAAAAATGGTTTAAGAGTTTGCCTCTCAAGCCCGTAACAGGCAGCATGTTCTCATTTAATAGCACTATAAATCTGCCAAATGTCAAGCTTGCAGCCGTTGCAGGTCTCACGTTGCACATACAAGCTTTGAATTTAATGTGGCTAATAGTTTGCAGCGATTTTTATTACAAGCACCAAACATTAGAGGGTCATATTCATGTACATCATCCAATGTAGTGTACATAATACAATGCACTGTATGTGAAAGGGGCTGTAATATAAGGGAACAAGTCAAATATTACACCTGAGGATGAATCTACACAGACTTTCCATCAAAAAGAACAATGAACACTTACTGTACCCCAGTTGGGCACCATTTCACCCAGAAGAATCAGTTCAGTGGCAACTTCACTTAGTGTACATCCTGCCATATGTACAGCGCCTTGCAAAAGTATTCACCCCCTTGGCTTTTTTCGTGTTTTGTTGCATCACAACCTGGAATTAACATGAATTGTTTGAGGATTTGCATCATTTAATTTACAGAACATGCCCACAACTTTGAAGATATATATATATATATATATATATATATATATATATATATATATATATATATATTGTGAAGCAAACAACAAATAGGACAAAATAACAGAAAAAGTCAATATGCATAGCTATTCCCCCCCTAAAGTCAATACTTTGTAGAGCCACCTTTTGCGGCAATCACAGCTCCAAGTCACTTTGGATAAGTCTGTATGAGCTTGCCACATCTTCCCACTGGGTTTTTTCCCATTCCTCCTTGCAAAACTGCCCCAGCTCCTTCAAGTTGGATGGTTTGCGCTTGTGAACAGCTATCTTTAAGTACTGACCACAGATTTTCTATTGGATTGAGGTCTGGGCTTTGACTAGACCAATCCAACACATTTACATGTTTTCCCTTAAACCAATCAAGTGTTGCTTTATTTGTGTTTGGGGTCATTGTCCTGCTGGAAGGTGAACCTCCGTCCTAGCCTCAAATCACGCACAAAGTCGTACAGGTTTTGCTCAAGAATATCCCTGTATTTAGCATCATCCATCTTTCCCTCAACTCTGACCAGTTTCCCAGTCCTGACTGCTGAAAAACATCCCCACAGCATGGTGCTGCCACCACCATGTTTCACTGGGATGGTGTTCTTTGGGTGATGTGATGTGTTGGGTTTTTGCCAAACATAGCATTTTCTTTTATGGCCGAAAAGTAAAATTGTACTCTCATCAGACCAGAGCACCTTCCTTCATACATTTTGGGAGTCTCCCACAAGCCTTTTCGCAAACTCAAAACGTGCCATTTTGTTTTTTGCTTAAAGCAATGGCTTTCTTCTGGCCACTACAGCCCAACTCTATGGAGCATACAGCTTATTGTCATCCTATGTACAGATACTCCAGACTCTGCTGTGGAACCCTACAGCTCCTCCAGGGTTACCTTAGGTCTCTGTGCTGCCTTTCTGATTAAAGCCTTCCTTGCATGGTCCTTGAGTTTCGATGGTCGGACGTCTCTTGGCTGGTTTGCTGTTGTGCCATGTTCTTTCCATTTGGTTATGACAGATTTGATGGTGCTCCTGGGATCATCAAAGATTTGGATATTTTTTATAACCTAACCCTGACTTGTAACAACATTGTCCCTTACTTGTTTGGAGAGTTCCTTGGTCTCCATGCCAGTGTTTGGTTATTGGTGCCTCTTGCTTAGGTGTTGCAGCCTCTGGGACCTTTCAAAAAAGGTGTCTATATGTAATGACAGATCATGTGACACTTAGATTGCACACAGGTGGACATCATTTCACTAATTGTGTGACTTATGAAGCTAATTGGTTGCACCAGATGGGCTTCCAAACAAAGGGGGTGAATACATATGCATATGACAATTTTCTGTTTTCTATTTCTAAAAAATAGTTTTATGTATATATTTTTCTCATTTCACTTCACCAACTTAGACTATAGTGTTCTGATCCATCACATACAATTCAGAACATTGAACTTAAGGCTGCAATGTAACAAAATAGGTAAAAAGGCAAGTGGGTGAATACTTTTGCAAGGCACTGTATGCACTGCTGGAACAGCTGATCCAGGGTCTACATCTCTGTGTCAGGTGTGTGAATGTTGCCTCTCTTGAAGCTCAAACTGGAGAACTGGAGAGGAGAATTGCAGCACTTAGTGATATTGCTCCACTGGAAAGTGAGTTAGTGCCCACTGAGCAAAGTTTAGCGGGGCATAGCATGGAGGGTGGAGCTGGGACTAGTTAGGATGTCCGGGGAGGTAGCTGGGTTACAGTTAAAAGGGGAAGCAGGGGTAACAGGAGGAAGAGGCGGGCCTTTTCTGAGCGGGCAAACACCAACAGATTTGCCAGATTGAGTGAAAATATGGGTGATGTCCATTCAGGAATGGCAGATAGAGATATTCCCTCTAACAGCCGGGAGAACAGTTCTACTGGAGGAGAGGGAGGGCAAAATAGGCAGAGCAACAGACAGGTTTTTGTGGTAGGGAACCCTATTATTTGGAAGGTAGACACAGGGATTTGTCAGCCAGTCAAACAGAGGGGCTGGAAATGAACCAGTGATTTTGGTGCATATTGTGGAAGATTGAGTGTCTTAAATAATTATTTTAGAGAACTAGGAACTAAGCTCAAGGCAAGGACATCCAAGGTAGTATTTTCTGAGATACTACCAGGGAGACATAAGGAGCTTAGTGAGGTTATTGCATGGATAAAAAAAGTGGTGCATTAACAAGGGGTTTGGGTTTTTAGAGCACTGGGCTGACTTCTCACTTGGGTAAAATCTCTATAGCAGGGATAGATTGCACCTTAATGACGAGAGAGCTTTTGTGCAAGGGAAAAGGAGGGTAGAAAGGCTGGAAGAGTGTTTAAACTAGTAGGTAGAGGGAGGGACTAGATAGAAGTAATAGGGTAGAAAGTCATGGGGGTGGTGAAGGTCGGTGCTTAGTATAGTTAATAGGGAGGCATTGCTAAATAACTCAAGTATAGTGGCAGGCACTCAAAACTACAAACTCATAACAACATAAGGTGTATGCTTGCTAATGCTAGTAGCTTGCCAGGAAAAATTAGAGTTAGAATTATTAGCAGTTAATGAGAAATGGGATTTAATAGGCTTTAATGAAACATGGTGGGACGACTCTCATGACTGCACTGTTAATCTGCATGGTTATAACATATTTAGGAAAAGAAAGATAGGCAATGGTAAAAGAGAATTTGTCTGTATGTTAGTTCAGAATTTAAGCCTATAGTCAGAGAAGATATTTATGCTGGAATTAGCAATATTGTTGAATCCTTGTGAGTTAAATAGCGGAGCAGCAAATTCCAAAAGAATATTAGTAGGTGTATGCTATAAAGCCCCAAATATAATTGAAAGTAAGGAAATGCAATTATTGTTACAGATTATAAATGCAGCTAAGCATGATCAAGTTTTATTAATGGGAGATTTTAACTACCCTGAAATAACCTGGATGAATGAGACCAGCAGTTCAGCTAAGGGGAGCAGGTTCTTGAGTACATTCAGAGATCATTATGTGGCTCAGGTTGTACAAGAATCTACTGTATAGCTTCACTTCTATGAGGCTATCTTCACAAATAATATTGATATGATATCAAATGTTGAAATAGGGCAACCTTTGTGAAACAGTAATTACAACACAGTGTCATTTGAGATTGAATTAAAAAAACAAAACTTTAAGGGGCCAACGAAAACTCTTAATTTTAAAAGGGCAGATTTTGACGGTAAAGATACTGAACATAAATGGACAACAGTTAAATCCTTACTAAATACACATAACATGACTTATCCCTCATAAATCTATGTTGACTCCTACTGTTCAAATAGACATATTCTTGTATATTATCCCTTATTAAGCAGACTAAAAACTTCCCCACTACAGAAAAGAGGTTCACTGGTTTATAATTCCCCAGATTTGCTCTTGCTCCCTTCTTAAATATAGGTATCACCTCTGCTTTTCTAAAATCATCTGGTAACGACCCTGTTTTAAGTGAATCTGGAAAATGTTTTATATAAATTATATATATTATATGATTAATTTTCTGGCGAATTTAAGTGTAAAAGATCATTATTATATTATCAACAAGAAACTAATCCCCTACTTCTCTAATCAAGGCTCATACTCTCTTAATCACAAAACTATGGTCCTCCGCTTCTGAGACTTGTGGGCTTGCTTACGCCCCATGGCACAGTCAACATTTGACCAGGAATTAGGTAGCTTTATAAACTCACTGTTGCAATATTTGCTGATGTTCTATAGGCTGCCTAGTGTTGCTATGGGAATTTTGGTATTTATTGGCTCTTGCTCACTAGTTCAGTGTCTTCGCTAGCTAGGTCACACATAAGTGCTCTTGAGCTATCTATATTCCATTATGTGATAAAAACCTTGGCTATAAATTCCGTATGTGAGGTAGTCTATGGAAAAAAAAATTAATAGCTGAGTAATTTCTCTTACCAGCCTTACAGGAGATTCTACGTTTGTACCTAGGTGGGCTGTTTGGTTCTTATTGTCTGATAAAATATATGTCTGTGGATCTATGTAAAACTCAAATTACATTTGTAAAACATAACAAAAAATAAACAAAAATAAATGTGATTACAAATAGCCTCAAACAAATGTTTAACATTTTAGTCACATTCATTTATGGGATTGTTTTAAAACCTATTATTATATAGAAATACAGAATATAATCATACATACATCATTAATGCATATACTTTTGATTGAACTTTACAAAATGTGATTTTCCAATTATAAAACTGTAATGTACATTTTGTTTGATTATAGCAAAGGCCTCTACTTTCTGTGCAAAAAGTAATGATCTTGGGAACAAGTGCTACTGCGTTTTATAATTGTCTAAAGTACATTAAGAAACAAAGTCCAATAAAGTACAACTCATTTACCTGTTTTGAAATTAATGTAGAAATATTAATTTGCAAAGTGAACTGGCATGAACACAGTTTTATATTAGATGTCTGTATTTTATCCTATTTCATTAAGAGGCAAATGAATAGGTAGCCTGATTATGCTTGATTAATGGAACTTGTATATATTTTGTCTCCTCTGTGATATGAAGTAATCTTTTATGGTTAATAGCTTACTATATAATTAAAATGTAATGGTATCTCTAATTAGCTACTTCATTAGGATGATGGTCACTTCAGTGCCTGTTCAGTTCAACATACACTAGATAAGAACCGCTAAAGTTTAAGAAATAATTTTCTAATGAACAGGTCATTAATATGCTTTTGATAGTACATGCGCAATGAATCAGAATATTGCATTAACAAGAGTGCAATCTAATGTACTGTATGTTTCAGCACAGTGTTAAGTAGATATGCATAGAAAATATTGATGCACGCTCAGAATATTATAATTCATATTTTGCACTTAATATTATAAGCCTTAAATAAAATATTCTTACAAGTATTCATACTACAACCAGATAAAGCTTAATTTGTGATAATTAAATCTTATAATTTTTATAATCTAGAGTCGTGTGCAGTTATTACAGAATTTCATCAACACCTTGGCAACCGCAAATTAGATTAGAAATACGCTATTTTAATTTTTAAAAACACATACAGTGGATATAAAAAGTCTACACACCCCTGTTAAAATGTCAAGTTTCTGTGCTGTAAAAAAATGAGACAAAGATAAATCATTTCAGAACTTTTTCCACCTTTGATGTGACCTATAAACTGTACAACTCAATTGAAAAACAAACTGAAATCTTTTAGGTGGAGGGAAGAAAAAAGAAAAGAAAAATAATGTTGTTGCAAAAGTCTGCATACCTTCTCATAACTGGGGATGTAGCTGTGTTCAGAATTAAGCAATCACATTCCAAATTGTGTTGAATAGGAGTCAGCATACACCTGCCATCATTTAAAGTGCCTCTGATTAACCCCAAATAAAGTTCAGCTGCTCTAGTTGGTCTTTCCTGAAATTGTCTTAATCGCATCCGGCAGCAAAAGCCATGTTCCACAGAGAGCTTCCAAAGCATCTCATTGTTAAAAGGTATCAGTCAGGAGAAGGGTACAAAAGAATTTCCAAGGCATTAGATATACCATGGAACACAGTGAAGACAGTCATCATCAAGTGGAGAAAATATGGCACAACAGTGACATTACCAAGAACTGGAGCTCCCTCCAAAATTTATGAAAAGACAAGAAGAAAACTGGTCTGGGAGGCTACCAAGAGACCTACAGCAACATTAAAGGAGCTGCAGGAATATCTGGCAAGTACTGGCTGTGTGGTACATGTGACAACAATCTCCCGTATTCTTCATATGTCTGGGCTATGGGGTAGAGTGGCAAGATGAAAGCCTTTTCTTACGAAGATAAACATCCAAGCTAGGCTACATTTTGCAAAAACACATCTGAAGTCTCCCAAAAGCATGTGGGAAAAGGTGTTATGGTCTGATGAAACCAAGGTTGAACTTTTTGGCCATAATTCCAAAAGATATGTTTGGCGCAAAAGCAATGCACATCACCAAAAGAACACCATACCCACCGTGAAGCATGGTGGTGGCAGCATAATGCTTTGGCGCTGTTTTTCTTCAGCTGGAACTGGGGCCTTAGTTAAGATAGAGGGAATTTTGTGCCAATACCAGTCAATATTGGCACAAAACCTTCAGGCTTCTGCTAGAAAGCTGAACATGAAGAGGAACTTCATCTTTCAGCATGACAACAACCCAATGCATACATCCAAATCAACAAAGGAATGGCTTCACCAGAAGAAGATTAAAGTTTTGGAATGGCCCAGCCAGAGCCCAGACCTGAATCCGATTGAAAATCTGTGGGGTGATCTGAAGAGGGCTATGCACAGGAGATGCCCTCGCAATCTGACAGATTTGGAGTGTTTTTGCAAAGACGAGTGGGCAAATCTTGCCAAGTCAAAAAGTGCCATGCTGATAGACTCATACCCAAAAAGACTGAGTGCTGTAATAAAATCAAAAGGTGTTTCAACAAAGTATTAGTTTAAGGGTGGCAATACTTATGCAACCATATTATTATTTTTTTATATTGTTTCTTCCCTACAGTTTATAGGTCACATTAAACGTGGAAAAAGTTCTTTATAGATATAATTTTTGAGCACATAGAAACTTTATTGAAACCGTGTTAATTTAATTATCATTGTATTGTACTATTCTGTGTTTCATCCCACCTCTCATACCCCTCCCACACACATCTCAGTTGTTTGTAAAACATGTGTTCTGCTCATATTCTCTGGATCTGATCTCTTATGTTCCTCTCTTTCCAGTAACTGCCTCCATCTTTGTTCATAGAAATTGGCTTTTTCTGAAGTCTGCAACTTGCAACTGCTCTCTCTGCCCTCCCGGCCGTGCATTTTCTTAATTTATAGACACTCATATGACTTGCATCTGCTCAGTCAACACCACCTGCTAACAAAACAAACAAAAAAAAAACATTGTCATAAGTCTCTTAGCTACTCACCTACCTCAGCCATTCTGATAAACCTTATCACACTATTTTCCCTGCTCTGAATCTATACTACTTCTACCATATCCTAGGATAATAATTATTCCAGCACAATCTTCTAACCTATTTTTCCTAATCTCACACATTGTCACAATGCTTTCTCACACTTTTCTCCTTCTTATAATCTACTGCCTCTCTCTCAGACTTTCATTTGCAGCATCTCCATATCATGTCCCCAACAATATTACCATCTAACCTTCCTTGCTCTCCTCTCCTCTTCTCTGCTCCCATGAGCTCCTCTCTCTCCTCCAGTCACAATATCATCCCCTCCCTAACACTCACAAGCCGAAACAGCACTGTAAGTCCCAGTCCCATCTTCTCTCCCTTTCACTCCTCCTTCTCCTGGCTGCGGTAGATATATCCCCTTACCCTAGCCCCTCACTCATCTCTACTTGCTGTCAGCCACGCTCTGTTTCAAGGCCAACACTCGTAACACCCAGAATCTGATATCCATCACATGTCACAAACCTTCAACTCTACCTTTCTTCTGCACCCCCTGGAACGCAAGATCTATCTGCAAAAAACTCACATTTGCTCATGAAATATTCACTACAAACACCCTCAATCTACTGGCTCTCACTGAAACCTGGCTCTCATCCTCAGACACTGCCTCCCCTGCAGCACTCTCTCACTGTGGTTTTCACCTCAGCCACACACCTAGACCTGGGAACAAACAAGGTGGTGGTGTGGGTGTTTTGCTTTCCACTCCCTGTACATTTCACCTCATACCCCCTGTCCTATCCCTCCAATTCTCATCCTTTGAAGTTCATACAATCCGCCTCTTCTGACCTATCTTTCTAAATGTAGCTGTGATCTATCGCCCCCAGGCACCCCCTCTCAATTTCTTGATCACTTTTCTGCCTGGCTCCCTCACTTTCTTTCCCCCATTGTTCCTTCACTGGTAATTGGAGATTTTAACATTGCTGTTGACACTCCCACCTCCCCAGCAGCAGCCAAACTGCTTGCACTCACCTCTTCCCTTGGTCTCTCACAACTAACAAATACTTCGACTTATCATGCTGGACATTCTCTTGACCTTATCTTCACCAATCTCAGCAAAACCTCCAACCCAGTCATCCGTCCACTCCCTCTATCTGACCACCACTTCCTTACCTTCAACCTCACCACATCACCCTCTCTCCATCCCTCTCCAACCCCTACTACCATCACGAAGAGAAACCTGCGAGCACTTGACCCTACTCAGCTCTCCACTATTATCCAACCCCTTCAAAATCCCACCACCAACCTCAACTGCCCTGACACTGCCACCTCACTCTACAACTCTACTCTCTCTTCCACCCTTGACACTCTGGCCCCCATATTCACACGCAGATGCCCTCGCTCTCATCCACAACCATGGCAAACTACACAAACATGACACATCCAGAGGTGCTCCTGCACTGCTTAACGACTATGGAGGAAATCACACACTTCAGCAGATTTCCTCCACAACAAATTTATGTTACGCTCCTATAACCTCGCCAAACAGCAGTACTTTACAACTCTGTCCTCTAACCCCAAGCGTCTGTTTGACACTTTCAATACTCCCCTCCACCCACCACCACCTCCCATTCCTTCCTCTCTCACAGCTGAAGACTTTGCCAACCATTTTATTCATAAAATTCAAAACATCCACAATGAACTCTCATCTCATAATGGCTCTCACACTCCATCCTCCTAACTAACCAACAACACCCAGTCTTCTCCCTTCCCCAATCCCACAGCCACTTTGAACTGCTTTGATCCAGCTACAGAGGATGAAGTCTCCAAACTGCTATCATCTGCTTGCCTCACTACCTGTCCTAAGGATCCTATTCCATCTCAGCTCATATCTCCCCTTTCTACCACAATAATCCCAGCTCTCACACATATGTTCCAACTCTCCCTTACTACTGGCATGTTTCCATCTTCTCTAATACATGCCATAGTTAAACCCACCCTCAAAAAACCCTCATCTGACTCTGACGTTGCATCTTACTACCACCCTATCTCTCTGCTTCCATGGCTTCCAAACTGCTGGAGCGGCTCGTCTATAACCGCCTTACCAGCTTTATTTCCTCTAACTCCCTTCTTGACACCTTCCAATCCGGCTTTCGACCCCAACACTCCACTGAGACAGCTCTCACTAAAGCCGCCAAGTCAAAGGGTCACTTTTTAGTTCTTCTTCTTCTAGATCTCTCTGCTGTCTTTGACACTGTCGACCATTCACTTCTACTCCATATCCTCTTCTCCCTCAGTGTTCGAGACACTGCTCTCTCGTGGTTCTCATCATACCTACAAAATCGTTCATTTAGTATCTCCTTCTCTGACACCTCTTCTTCTCCTCACCCCCTGTCTGTTGGTGTACCCCAAGGATCTGTCCTAGGCCCCCTCCTCTTCTCCATCTACACTTCCTCACTTGGTACCCTCCTAAACTCATTTGGGCTTCATTATCATCTCTATGCAGATGACACCCAAATCTACCTCTCTGCACCAGATCTATCCCTCTCTCTTCTAACACACATCTCCAACTGCCTCACTAGTATATACTCTTGGATGTCCATCTCAAAATCAACATATCTAAAACTGAACTCCTAATCTTCCCTCCCTCTCCCACAGTGTCAATTCCTCACATCTCTCTCACTGTCAACAAATACATCATCACCGCCTCCTCCCAAGCCCGTTGTTTTGGAGTTCTACTGGTCCCCACTCTGTCTTTTATCCCTTACCTACAATCACTAACTAAATCTTGTCTTCTCCATCTACCAAACATCTCCAGACGTCACTATCTAACATAAGACACAACTAAAATCCTTATACTCACTCTCATCATCTTTCAACTAGACTACTGCAACTCGCTTCTTGTCTGCCTACCCACCATCCGACTATCTCCACTTCAATCCATTATGAATGCCTCTGCTAGACTCATCTTCCGTACACAATGTTCAGTGTCGGCATCACCTCTCTGTCAATCACGCCACTGGCTTCCCTTAGCCTCAAGAATAACATTTAAAATCATGACCCTAACTTACAAAGCCCTCAACAATAATGCTCCCCTTTACATCTCTGTATATATAAAGGTTGATATCCAAGAGATAAAGAAACTGGCACTTCATTATAGTTACAATGAATCCATAGAGCCAGAGGTAATTATTATTTTATTATTATTCAATATTATAAAAGTGTGCACTGTTTTCTACAGAGCAACAGGACAAAAAACACTTACAAAATTATCAATGAAACAAAACCCACACAATAAAATGGGTAGTAGACTGACTCGTGAATAGGGACACCCTTGCTACTAAATAAATAATCTCCTCTCAGTCTAGTGGGAGAGTACCACTCGCCTGCAAAAGCTATGTGGAAAAGTAGGGTCAAGGACAGCGCTGTAACAAGATCCTAAGACAGCAGATAAATGACTGCTGACATATGGTATGGCATCTACTGAAAAGAAGAAGATGAACCCCTAAATCCCTATAGAAATCTTATTGATATAGGGTAAAGTCCTTAATAAGGCAAGGGTCCTAAGTTGTAATTGCTGGACAAGTGATATATATGGAGGAACCTCCGTGTATAGTTCTTTATGCAGGGTTAAAGTGCTAAATTAACTAGTCTATGGGACAGCCAGTAATACCATTACCATGAAAGATGTATAGCCGTGGTATATTACTGCTATAAACCGTGATAGGCAATTAATGAAAAACCTATCTGGAATTGAAACTATAATTTACTTACATCTCTGCTCTCATCTCCAAATACTCCCCCACCCACCCTCTTCATTCTGCTAATGACCTTCTTCTTTCTACAACTCTTGTCACCTCCTCTCACTCCCGCCTCCAGGACTTTTCTCGAGCTGCCCCTAGTCTCTGGAACTCCTTGCCTCCACCAAATTGTCTTCTTGCCTCAAAACATTTAAAACCTCACTTAAAACGCATCTCTTTAAAGAAGCGTATCACCTTCCATCCTAACACACTTATCACCTCTCTCTCCCTCTTTTACCACTCACTATACCTTAGATTGTAAGTCTGCGAGTTTCTTTCCTAAGTACTTTGGGACTTCACCATGGACATTGGATTCCTAGCTCAATGACAGGGTCCTCCTTCCTTTGCCATATGTTAATCTGTATTTGTCTGAATATGTATCTTTACCTTTGTCTGAACTTAATTTATGTACAGCGCTACGGAATATGTCAGCACGTTATAAATAAACTATAATAATAATAATACTAATAATAATAATACTGCATTGAGAATATTCCACTGATGTAATTTCCAATACATGCACTACAGTTATAGTTTTTTAACAAGTTCTTTATCAATTGAATGCTATTAAAATGCATAATCTTAAATAAACTTACACTGAAGTTTGTCATTTTTAACTCCAATCAAGCTTTTTGATCCACCCACTAATCAGAGTCTGTTATCTCATTCTTGAGAGTGATTATTGCAATGATTGCTAATTTCACACTGAGGTGTTAATATTTTCAGTGTAATGCCATATGAGATAGATAAGAATGAATGTATTCGGGTCTTGCCACATAGAATTACACCATTATCAGGACAGGCCATGAAATTACACTGCTAAATTATCTCAAAGTCTTATATTACTTTATTTTATATCAGCTTCGGATGTTGGTGAATCTTGGCCAGTACATTAATTTTCAATTTATGAGTTGCTATACTAGTTTTTTTCAGAAAACTTGAAATGGTGATATATTAAATGATTTCTCCTCATATTCCTTTCTACCTTTTTAATCTGCCAGCAAATCAGTTACCAGACACAGAGTTTGCAATACATATAAATTATAAATGTGGGATATAAAAATACCTTGCTAAGACATCCTACCTCTCTCTTCAAGAATTACTATCTCTGGACTACATTTCCCCAAACATTCATATAAAATTCTACAGAGATAGTTTCTCGACATTCATGACACTTAATTTGTTTCTTTTCAAACTCTCCATTGAATTACACTCATAAATTTTAAATTAATTTCACAGACAGCATATTTGAACAAGCTTTCCTATTTTAAGACAGCTCTCATTGTAAAAATGAAACATTTACTGCAGGAAATGAAAGAAAAAAAATATATATATATATGTATTTTAAACTGTTTAGACCTTGAGGCCACAGTGCGGCGCTCTGATGGATTTTATGCGACCCACACTACCCCAGACACAACACACTGTATGTTTCTACTCAAAAACATATTTTGCATATTTTTTAAACTAGCAGCATAGCATTCCAAGCATGAACTGATACAAAATCGTACCCCTTTTTTCTCTCTTTCTCTCAATCATATAGGTCCTCCTACAACATTCCTCAAACCTTACAATCATTTTGAAGTTGCTTCAAATGTTTCATAATATTCTACGCTCATGTTCTGCCCTGTACCCAAGAATTTGAATACTACCTTGTGTAATCTTTTGCTCACTGACCAGTGTCAAACCTACTATAATAAATTAGGAGAACAGATAGTGGCGCTTTTCACAAATTATTTTTAAAGGACCACTGTGGACCACAGTGTGGTCAAATATATATTTTCTATATGATCTTTTAAATAACTAAGCTTGGTAACAAGCAAAATGTTAAACAATTAAACACAATTCTTTATATTTTTATATTTTATACAAAATTATTTTGACTGCATACATTCGATTTCTTTTGGTAGCTGTTTTATTTTTTCAAGAGAATGTGTCTGTAACCTGCATTACTGCTACTGACCGCTCTGACAGTTTAATTTGCCACATTCCCATACAACTTCCTGTCAAATCAAAGGCACCTCCCTCCTCAGGATGCTGATCACTATCAGCCTCATTCAATTCTGGGTCGTAACTCGATCACAAGCAGGTAAATCTCTGGGATCAAATTGCATCCTCCTGTTGCTGTACTTTTACTCTGCTATTCAATAGGCCAGTCCACAGTAGCATTTGCGGGCTTGAACATGATTGCGTACGCAAGCCCATAACTTGTTATTCAAGTCTGTAGGACTTCAATGAAATATGGAGGTTGGATTCCAAAGTCCTGTGGGCTTGGAGGTTGAAGCCCATAGGACTTTGGATGGAAATGAAACATGAACTAAAGTATTATATTTTGGTGATGTGCGAGCTTGAGAATGTCACTCATTGTGCTTTTAGTGATGTGCGAGCTTGAGAATGTCACCCATTGTGCTTTTAAAGTGCTCCGATTCGTAAGTAAGCCCTTTGCGAGACCTCCATGGTCCAGGTAACCTGTGGTTCGATTTTGGCAACTTGCGGGCTTGAGTGAGTGGTTTGCGAGGGAGAATCGGAGCAATTTAATAGCGATTTGCGATTTTTGCAATCGCAACTCTTGCGGCCATGAAAGATCAAAGGCTTTGGGGGAAGAAAGTTGTGTTTTAACAAATGGCTAGGAATCGCGGCTCGTAGGCCGTAACTCGATTGGAGGTCACAAGTCTTTGCAAATTGAATAGCAAAGGAACCTACGACCTCCATTTGCGAGTCCGGATTCCAAAATGGCAGCAATTGAATGAGTCTGTATAATTCCAAATTGTAGATCCCAGAGCAGCACAATTGCATTTGAAAGGTGATATACAGTGCCTTGCAAAAGTATTCACCCCCCCCCCCCCCCCTTTGGCATTTTCTGTGTTTTGTTGCATTACAACCTGGAATTTTTATTTTATTTTGAAGCAGACAATAAATAGGACAACATAACAGAAAAAGTAACCGTGCATAACTATTCACCCCCCTAAAGTCAATACTTTGTAGAGCCACCTTTTGCGGCAATCACAGCTTCAAGTCGCTTTGGATACGTGAGCTTGCCACATCATACCACTGGGATTTTTGCCCACTCCTCCTTGCAAAACTTCTCCAGCTCCTTCAAGTTGGATGGTTTGCGCTTGTGGACAGCAATCTTTAGTCTGACCACAGATTTTCTAATGGATTTAGGTCTGGGCTTTAACTAGGCCATTCCAACACATTTTACATGTTTCCCTTTAAACCACTCAAGTGTTGCTTTAGCAGTGTGTTTGGGGTCATTGTCCTGCTGGAAGGTGAACCTCTGTCCTAGCCTCAAATCACACACAGAGTGGTACAGGTTTTGCGTAAGAATATCCCTGTATTTAGCACCATCCATCTTTCCCTTAACTTTGACCAGTTTCCCAGTCCCGGTTGCTGAAAGACATCCCCACAGCATGATGCTGCCATCACCATGTCTCACTGTGGGGGTGGTGATCTTTGGGTGATGTGATGTGTTGGGTTTGCGCCAGACATACCGTTTTCTATGATGGCCCCAAAGTTCAACTTTAGTCTTATCAGACCAGAGCACCTTCCTTCATACATTTTGGGAGTCTCCCGCATGCCTTTTCACAAACTCAAAATGTGCCATTTTGTTTTTTGCTGAAAGTAATGTCTTTCTTCTGGTCACTCTATGGAGCATACAGCTTATTGTCGTCCTATGTACAGATACTCCAATCTCTGCTGTAGAACTCTGCAGCTCCTCCAGGGTTACCTTAGGTCTCTGTGCTGCCTCTCTGATTAATGCCCTCCTTGCATGGTCCGTGAGTTTTGGTGGGTGGCCGTGTCTTGGCAGGTTTGCTGTTGTGCCATGGTCTTTCCATTTGGTCCTGGGGTCATCAAAGAATTGGATATTTTTTTATAACCTAACCCTGACTTGTACACCTCAACAACATTGTCCCTTACTTGTTTGGAGAGTTCCTTGCTCTTCATGGTAACGTTTGGTAAGTGGTGTCTCTTGCTTAGGTGTTGCAGCCTCTGGGGCCTTTCATAAAAGGTGTGTATATGTAATGACAGATCATGTGACACTTAGATTGCACACAGGTCAACATCATCTCACTAATTATGTGACTTCTGAAGGTAACTGGTTGCACCAGAGCATTTTATGAGCTTCACAGCAAAGGGGGTGAATACATATGCACATGCCAATTTTCTGTTTTCTAAAAAATAGTTTTATGTATATATTTTTCTCATTTCACTTCATTAACCTAGACTATTGTGTTCTGATCCATCACATACAAATTCAGATTAACGAAACATTGAACTTAAGGCTGTAATGTATCAAACCAGGTAAAACATCAAGGGGGGTGAATACTTTTGCAAGACACTGTACTATGTATTTTACATTCTAAAAACATTTGTGTAGTTCTTCAAAATAGTATCTTTTAAATATATGACAAAATAGTATATTATAAAAATATATGACCACATTGGTGTTTTTAATAAAGTAATATTCGTTTTTTTTTTGTTTTGTTTTTAACCATTCTTTTTTATTGGTCACTTTTGAAAAAAGGTTCAACATTATAACAGTATGCCATGATTCGCAGATCAGGCAGTATCAATCTATTTCACAGCTTGTACAAATGCAGACTTTAATTTAGTGGATTAAGAACTTATCATAATTCCAAATCTTTTCAAATTTCTCATAAGGGCGTAACATACAATAATCATATTACATTTAAATGCTTCATTTAAAATTTGTGACCTTCACACCTCTTTTTCCTTTTTCTGTTCCCCTTTTCCTAGCTTTCCCCGGCTAGCTAGATTAGTTTTTTGGAGCCTTCATGTTCCTGCGTTTTTATTCATATTCCTGAAGCTCCTTAAATTATCAGTTCCCCCCTTGTCTCCCTCCCCTCTTTTCCCATTAAGACCAAATTGAACTTAAAATAAATATTTAACCTTAATTAAACTGTTGGCAGCTATTAATTGTCCTAAGAAATCCGACTTCTTCCCTCCCATGTCGGTTTCCCCTCTGTTGTCTTACCTCTTTGGCGCAAGGAATTCTTGGGCGTTCCCCAGTCCAGCCTCCCAGCCCTTATTTTCTCCCCTCTCTCTCCCCAGGACATCAAACCCCTTCAAGTTATCTTTGTTGATCTTGATAAGTGACCCAGGGTCCCCATATTGCTAAATACTTGTCCATAGTGTCTGCTAGTGTGTGAGATTCTTTCGTATAGCATAATTTGATTTAATTTACTGGCTATCTCTAATGGTTCTATATGTTCTGCTTTCCATCTTTTAGCTATGCAGTTTTTAGTCGCCAGACATATAAATTGCATCATTTTGTTTTGGGTAGCCGTTAAGGCTTCCATACCTAGACCTAGCAAACATACCTCCATCCGGGCCTCTAGATCTATTTGAGAAACAAGGGATGCCAAACGTGCACATTCTTGCCACATCCTCTGGGCTTTGGAGCAAGTCCACCACATATGTATGAAAGTGCCTCTTAAATTGCATCCTCTATAGCAGTTAGGATTTTGCCCCCCACTCCATTTTGCAATCCGGTCTGGTGTTATATAGGCCCTATGCAAAAATTTTATGGACGTCTCTAGCAGACTGTAATTTAGCGAGCCCCTTGTCAGTTCTTTCCAGGATCTTTTCCACTGGGTTATTTCCCAGGTGCATCCCAAATCTTTCTCCCATTCTTTCATAAATTTATCCTTGGGATCTGTCTTTGGTTTATTGAATTCTGAATAAAGCATACCCAGTATTCCTCTTGTTAAAGGCGCTGTGCTGCATAATTTCGAGAACCAAGTGTATTTCGGGATACCCCATTGCTTGACTAGGGAACTTGCTAAATGACTAATCCTACAGAAATTGTAGTGTTCCTCCAGTGGAAGATTATATTTATCCCTTAGATGCACATAGGAGAGAGTGCCCCCTTCTGTTACCCAGCTCCCAATTCTGCCTAGGTATTTTGATGTCCACCATTCCCTTGAGCGTTCAAATAGAGGGGTCCGAAATTCCGGGTGTGGTATCAGGGGAGCCAAGGGGGACAGCCCACCCAAAATCCCATGGTGTGTCTGAGCCCATTTGCAGCACTGTAACGACAACCTGATTATCGGGTTTTGTAGTCGTCTTAGTGCCGCCAATGGATCTTTTAGCCAAATGACTTGATCCCATGTGTAAGGTTGTAATTCCTGGTCTTCTATGTAGACCCAACTTGGTTTATGTTCCCGTGAATGAATCCTAGGAATAACTGCCAATTGAGCTGCGCGATAATACAGGATGAGATTAGGGCACGATAGGCCCCCATCTCTTGTGTCTAGTCATTATCTGTTTCGCTATTCTATGCGGTCTGTATTGCCAAATGTATTGAAAAATTACTTTTTGGAATTGTCTTAGCTCTTTTTCCGGGCATCTAACTGGTAGGGATCGGAACAAATAGAGAATTTTCGGTAACAGATTCATTTTTACAGAATGGATCCGTCCTAGCCAAGATAATTTGTGTTTGGACCATGAGTTCATGTCGTTCTTTAATTGTTTGATAAGAGGTTCATAATTGAATTTGTATAGATCCCCCAAGTTTCTTGTAAGATTGATCCCTAGGTACCTAATATGGGTCTTTGGCCATGTGAACCGATAATTTTCTCTCAGAAAAGTCTCCTCTCCCTGAGTTAAATTCAGCGCTAATACCTCTGTTTTGGTCGCATTTAATTTAAGGCCTGATATTAAACTAAAACTGTCAAGTATTTCAAACAAAGCCGGGATCGAAGTTTTGGGATGGTGAGATTACATAGTACATCGTCCGCAAACCAGCTACTTTTGAATTGTGCTGGGCCAGCCTGTATTCCCTTTACCTGGGCAGATGCCCTGATCTTCTGGGCCAGAGGCTCCACTACCAGGGCAAATAGTAGCGGAGAGAGCGGGCATCCTTGTCTAGTGCCCCTCTGTATATCTATAGTTTCATTGTTCTGACCTGACACTTTAATTTCCGCCTTTGGTTTCTTATAAAGTGTTTGAAGCAGGTTTATAAAAGTGTTTGTGAAACCAAACTTTGCTAGCCCCTCCCATAAGTAGGGCCACTCTACAGTGTCAAAGGCCTTTTCTACATCAAGGGCCAACATGCACAAGGCAGAGCGTTGTTGTTGGGCCATATAGATTAGGTTAGTTACTTTGTGAATATTATCCCCCCCTTGCCTATGGGGAATGAAGCCTACCTGGTCTTGGTGAACCAGCTTAGGGAGGAATCTTGCTACCCTGTTGGCCATAATCTTTGTCAATAATTTTAAATCAATATTGAGTAATGATATGGGCCTGAAGTTTTTCACTTCCAGTTTATCTTTACCCTCTTTTGGAAAAAAGACCAAATTGGCTTGGTTAAATTCCGCTGGTATTGATTTGCCCTCCAGAATATAGTTATAGAAAGTGGTTAAGTGTGGGGCTAGGATGTGTAAGAAGGTCTTATAATATTGTGCCGTGAATCCGTCCAGTCCAGGGGACTTGCCCACCTTCGAGTCCTGTATAGCCTGTTTCACTTCCTCTAGTGAGATTTTCTAGTGAGTCAATTAAGCCGTTGTCCTCCTCCGTCAAACTGGGGAGTTCACATGAAGGTAGGAAATCCCTTATAAGGATTTCTGTTGTTGAGCCTTGGGAGGTGTACAGTTTACTATAAAAGCTTTTAAACACTTCCTGAACTTTCTTGGGGCTAGGTGTTATTTGTCCTAGTGTATCTTTTATCTGATAGATTTTTGATTGAGCTATTTTATTTTTCAGTTTGTTGGCCAGCATGGTATCTGGTTTATTCGCCCTGGCATAGAACCTCTGGCCTGTAAAGCGCAAGGCTCTTTCAGTCTTAGCTGACAAAATTTGATCTAAATCCACTCTCACTAACTCTATTTGTTGTCTTAATGCTTTCGTCGGGTTTTGTTGAATCATCTTTTCTAATGCCGTAAGTTTTTCCTTTGCTAACTTCTCTTTTTGGTTTTGTTGTTTTTTATGTTGGGCTGCGATTTGTATACAAGTCCCTCTAATGCAGGCTTTATGAGCCAGCCATACCCAGTCTGGAGTTATATCTCCAGTCATATTTTCTGCAAAGTCCAAAACCACCGCTACTCGGTCTCTCAGGTGAGGTTGGGTTAAGAGCATTTCATTTAATCTCCAGCCTCTGGCACCCCCCAGGGCCCCCCCCCCAGTTGAATTGTGAGGCAAACATAAGAATGGTCTGACCAAGAGCACGGGTGTATCTCTACTCCATCAGTATGATCAATTAAATTTGTCCTTATTAGGAATGTATCTATTCTCAAATAAGTTTAGTGTACTTTGGAGAAAAATGTATACTCCCTATCCATAGGGTGGCTCTCTCTCCATATATCTGTCATCTGTAATCTCCTTAGTTGAGTTTGTATCAGGTCTATTTTTTTGGAAAATTTGTCTCCCATAGAAGTCCCTGTACGATCCAGGGCAGGCCTAAGCACTAAATTTAAGTCCCCCCCTAAGATAATGTGTCCTAATTCCTTAGTTTCTATGTGACGAAGTAGTCGTAAGAGACAGTTGTGAGGGGATGAGTTTGTAGAATATAATGAAATAAGTGTAGTTTTAATATCATGTATTGTGCCTGTCAAAATAATAAAGTTCCCTTCCGGATCGATGGTCTTGTTACCAAGAATAAAGGGGAAATCCCTGTGCAGCAGGATAGCCGTTCCAGCCTTTCTTGAGGTCTGAGTGGTAGCATATATATGAGGATAGTTTCCGTGCATATACTTTGGGATATCGTTCTGACGTTGTGAGTTATAAAAGTGTATCCTACTCTAGCCATCTGTCCCAGGGAGAGAGAAGAGTACAAAAATAGTACTTACTTTTGAAGCCGATGATCCCTGGGTTTTCGAGAAAGCTGGACCAAGGAAGACCCTGCTTCTTGCACCTCTGAGTTGTAAATTTCGATTCTGTGTTACTGCCAAAAAAAGTTACTAACTAGATAATGATAACAATATTTTCAACTGAACTAAAACTTTCCACGTGTCTGAAGACACTTGTGCTCGTTCCCCACCATCTTTGTAGATGTATCTTTGTAATTCTGGCCTGAGGAGAGAGAACCTTCTCTGTCTCCGCCATGCCAGTATGAGGAATGCACAGTATGTAGAACTACGTTAGACTACTATAATTCCCCCCCTTAAACGTCTTTTGTTTAATCACCATAGGGTCCCACCCTCAAGTTTTTTATTTTTTCTTCTTCTTCCTCCTTTTAATATTTCCCCTCTACCCCTGCCTTTTTCCTCAAATAGTTTCCCCTCTTCTTTAGTAGTTTCTCATGTTCCCAGTTTTCTGCTATTTATTTCAAACCCTCCTATTATTAATAGTATTGTTTATATGATATACCCTTAAACTGTTTCGAAGACTGATGATAAACTAACCTCTTTATCCTTAATCCTAATGATTTGATCTTCTAAATAAAAGTCTCTGTAGTTTTAACAGTCCATACATCGGGAATAAGAAAAAAAAAAAAACTTTTGTCTTCTCTGAACCGTCCATATTCCCTATGCCAGGGCCTTATTAATAGAATTGTTTATATGGTATACCCTTATAGCTGCTTCGGGGTCTATTGATACGAAAACCTCTTTAATCTTAACCCTATTAATTAGGTCTTTTATAAAAAAGTCTCTATAGCTTTGATAGTCCAAGCTTTGGGAGTATAAAGCCTCTTAGTTTTCTCTGAGCAGTCCATATTCCCTATGCCAGGGTCTGGTTAGGTCAAGATCTCCCTGCTTATACTCTCGGAGGAGGTTCTTCAATTATAAGCCCTGTTTTACACCTTTGTGGGAGCGGAATGTCTTGCCACTGTCTCTTTGGGCTCCTTCGTGGGGTGTCTTGTTGCTGCAAGCCTCGTTCCGTTGTAATTAGCCCCAAGTTTTGTAGTATTCGCATACACTCTTCTAATGTTTTAATAGTATATGAAGTTCCTTTCACCTGAAACAAGAGTACAAAGGGAAATCCCCATCTGTATGCAATCTTGTGTTGTTGTAGGACTGTCAGAGCCGGTCTCATTTGTCTTCTTCTCAAGAGGGTGTTGGGGGCTAAATCCGCATATATCTGTAGTACAGAGCCATCTGGGCCCTTAATTTCTTTGCATTTTCTTGCAGCTCCCAGTATAGCATCTCTGGCCCTCTGGCGAAGAAGCCGTATAATCACATCTTTGGGAATATTAGGAGCTGATGTAGCCCCCAGGGCCCTGTGTGCCCTCTCAATTTCCCAATCGGCCTCTGGTAGTGTTGGGGTCAGAGAATTAAATGTGGCTTGGATGTAGGGTAAGAGGTTCGTCACTGTTCGGGGTATCCCCCTTAGTCTCAAATTATGTCTCCGGCTCCGGTTATCCATGTCTTCTAGATTCTCGGCCATCTCTGCCATTTGCAAGGAATGTTCTGTTATAGCCGATCCCATCTGGTGTTGAGTTTCTCCAATATCATCCACCAAAGTTTCTAAGAGATGGGTCCTTTGACCCAGATTGTGGATCTCTTTTGTAAGCTCATTCTTGACGCTGTCTAGTTTGCTTTGCATACGTTCTGCTATCTGCGCCATGGACTTTGCAGATATGTCCATTGAGGTATTACTATTTTGTTCCATTTCTGACTCAGAAGGTCCTGAATCTGCTGGGTCATTATCTGAGGTTTGTTTTTGATTGGCCATAGATACTTGGAAATGTTCTTTAATATTTTTGGAGTGTTCTGACCGTTCGGGCTTAACCATGATTCCACCTCAGAATAGGTCTGTACTATCAGTGTCACAACTCTTTATCACTATTTATATATGTATGCAGTATTTTAGCCAACAGTGACGGCCTTGATATTGGAGCCCCATGAGCACAAGATTCTTATTATTTACTGTTTCCACATTATATAGAAATTCTGGGGTTCTGTGTGAGTCTTGAGGCAGTGGTGCATTTATATATTTAGTAGGTGGGACCCAGGTTTGCAGCCATGTTTTAAGCCATGTTTATCTGCCAGCTTCTTCTCACCTCTGCATCCCTCCATTGAGGCAAAATTTTTGATTGACTGCTATAGATCAGTTCTGTGGAGGCTTATGTCTCTAGGTTGTGAGTGGTGACTCTGTTTTTTTTTTTTCCTTTTTAATTCCCCTCCAGGGTGTTTGTGTAACAGTCACTTTTATTATATCCTTAAGGGCCTGTGTGTTGCAAAGCCTGTCTGCCTCCTTTCTTTAGATCCAAGCTATTTTTGTTCAGTTATATAGCTAGGCCTCTGATCTCCCACTTGTTTCATGCATAAAGTGAGTTAAAATGTCCGACTGCAGTTTTTTGAAAATGGCCACCGTATTTTTCGCGGGCTTTTCTCGCCCAGTGATGAAGGCGCCTCAGTGGCTGTGTCTCCACCCATCTCTCCGCTATCCCACCTCCAGTGTCTCCCCTCGTCTCTCTCAGGGTGCTCCCCTCTCCCTCCAAGCCACCTTCAGGTAACTCACCGGTTTTGTCCCTTCACCCGCAGCGGGTCTAGTGCGGTTGGGAGAGGAGTGGAGTGCAGGCTCGGGTCCCAGTTCCCGGCTAAGTCCCGGATTTGTTCTCTCCGCTCCCTCTCTTAGATCTTGCTGGCCCTCCGCCAGGCTGCCAGAGTCGAGCTTCCCGGTCTGCCTGCGGCGGGAGGCTGCGTGGGGAAGTCAGATGTGCCCGCTCCGTGTGCTTCAAAGGCCTCGTGGGGTAACAATTGGGAGATGTGCCTCACTTGGGACCCCTCAAAATGATCCCCTTGATGTGGGGAGTCTTTTAATATAGATTAGGGGTAAACTGGGTCTGATTGCCCAGCTTTATTTGGGCTTTTAGCAGTCCTGACACCGGAGCTCAGTCCAAGCGTGACTGCTCAGCTCCCTCTCCAGCCACGCCCCCCCCCCCCCCCGATTTATTTTTTAATGTTTGTATGTTTCAGTTAATAATTTTAATTTAGCTTTCTCTTCGGTCCAACCTTGAGAGAAAAAGTTATAAGCATTGCCCATCATGAAAAGGTTGGGTTACCCTAGACTAGAAATATTAAATTAATTAAATTAATTTCAGAACACTGAAATACATTGTTTATACCTTTAATGGAGTATTTACTTTAAGGACCATTGTATAATTGTAAAATGTTTGGGCCTTTTTCTAATACGAATTGGCCAATTAAATAAGGCTCTATGGCCCTCATTCAATTGCAATTTGGCCAATTGAATAGGGGTCTAAATAAGCACATAACATATATTTTTTAAATAAGTTTTTAGTTAGTAAGCATCTATCCAAAAGCAAGGTTTTCATTAACTAAAAACTTCTTTAAAAAAAATATTTTATGTGCTTATTTAGACCCCTATTCAATTGGCCAAATTGCAATTGAATGAGGGCCTATATAAGCACAGAGCATATTTTTTTACAGAAGTTTTTAATTAGTGAAGACCTTGCTTTTGGATAGAAGTTCACAAAACTTCTGTAAAAAAATGTAATTATATAGAGCCCAATTCAATTGGCCAAAGAGCATTTGAATGAGGCCCTATGCCTGCTACAATAGTGGCACTCTGTTGGAAAATGGGGAAATGATGGTGTGCTTTATATAGTTACTAGTAGTTTTTGGTCAGTCAGAATATGAATACTCTAATATTTGATCACAAAAATAAGGATATGTCATTTGTCTTTTTCCTTCAAGTTGTTATTAAAATTGGCTAAATAAAGGTATTTACACTTCCTAAAAGTTATCAAAAAGTGTAAAATTAGAGGGAAATTCGTAGCAGTTAAAGTAGTAGCAGATAGCAAAAAAAGAGATATTACCATATATCCTCTTCCCTTGACAAGTCTTGAAATTTTAAATAAAAAAATATATAATAATTATATTTTAGGCAAGAATGAAGAGGTTAAAAATACACAGTTTGATACTGAACAGTTGTGAGAATGGAAGTTACTGACCAATGTCCAAATTGTGTCTTCTGGGACATCTCAAACTCTAGTGTGGTCTGTACAACAGAGCTCTAATTGCCCTTTCTTATTTCTTGGGAAGATTCTCTCAGGCTTTGTGTATTTATTTCTAAGTATTTCAGAGATTTATAAATGTATGAATAATGTTCTTGCATGATAATAATTAATTATGCATATTTTGTTCAGCTGCTTGACTCAGGTTTTTTTTAATTAATATTTATTTTTTCTTAACATGGATTTTTTTTATACAAACAACCACATGTGTTCATCCTCAACAGAATTATCATGAATTTCATTTCACCAAAAGCTGTAAAATAATAGGTGCAAAACTTAGATCACATATTCACATTATAGGTGATTACAAAATATAGTATATTAGATATTTTTTTCACATCCAATTTTTAAATATGTTGTTGAATAATAATAATAATTATTGTTTATTTGTAACACTCCAATATATTCTGTAGCGCTATATATGGGTTAAGTTCAATCTAACTCTGCAACATTGCAAAGAATGGAGGTCTCTGTCTTTGAGCTTAGAATCCAATGTCCACAGTGCTGTCCCCAAAGCACCTTGCAAGATTCAGAACTCGCAAAATTACAGTCTATAGGTTTTGTGTGTAGTAAAGGTGGGTGAGATAAGTGTTGTGCATGTTTAGTGAGGTTTTGAAGGTTTTGAGGCTAGTGAATCAAGGCAAGGGGTTCCAGAGATTAGGGGCAGCACAAGAAAAGTCCTGAAGGCGGGAATGAGAGGAGGTGACAAGAGTGGTAGAAAGAAGAAGGTCGTTAGCAGAATGAAGAGGGTGGGTGGGGGAGTATTTGGAGAGCTATAAGGAGGAGCACTGTTGTTGAGGACCTTATATGTTAGGGTCATGATTTTAAATTTTATTATGGAGGGTATAAGATTCCAGTGGAGTGATTAACAGAGAGGTGCTGCCGACACTGAACGTTGTATATGGTAGATGAGTCTAGCTGAGGCATTGATTATGGATTGAAGTGGGGATAGGTGGTGGGCAGGCCAGCCAGAAGCAAGTTGTAGTAGTCAAGGCGAGAAATGATGAGAGGGTGTATTAGAATCTTAGTTTTGTCTTGTGAAGGTAATAATGATAAAGGAATAATGCATAATATTTGATTTTATCACTATACTGATACACAGTACATGCAGTAATATATGCTGGTAATCCTTCTATAAAGTAATTCACTGCTTAAACGATAGTAGTCATCTCTCCTCCCCAGGGGGGCTGAAGTATGTAATTTTCTTGAGCAGCTGATTAGATGCACCTGACATGATTAAGACTGCTCCTGGTGTATGGATGTGGCTGGTAATGGACTGAGTGTGCAGTTTTGTCAGAAGCTGGGGGATAACACATTCAGAAAGACAGCAACTTGCAGCTGATGATCATTTGGAGCAGAGTGTAGACTTTGACATCTGAAGGGAGATACAAGCCAATAATTAACAAACTTATGTACTGCATGCTTTTGCTCCACCCATGTTTAGCTGAAGGAGAGCTGTTTAGTGAGGGTACTTTTATTAGTTAAGGTAGTTCTTCTGTGGAAGCTATGCCTATTATTTTCTTTGATTTGTTTTGGTTTACTAGTTTTGTAGTTCTTGCTGAAATTGTAGTAAAACGTAGAAAAGTATATGCAGCCTCTTGTATTCTATTCCTCCATCAAAGTGCCAGCAACAGGGACACAAAGCCAGAGGAGACTGGTAACTTTTCACAAAGGATAGATTCACTAAGCTGTGCTAGAATGGGATGAGATGGAACATTATGAGCTACAGTGCTTTATAAACGTATCCCCACTCTTCATGGCATTTATTAAGCTGTGCTTCCTAGTAGCCTCTTATACCATTGATAACCATTGTGATCTACAAGTTAGGTGAGTGATATATGTGAAACACCAACCTCTGTCACATCACAGTTTTTAACAAACATTTTTTAATCACCTGCCACAGTGAAACATCTATCCAACATCTCAATTCGAAATGTGGTGAAATGACATAATCATAACAAATGTTATGACAAGATATTTGCCACAAGTTCTGAAATACATGTTATGAATAGGCTTAATATAGTATTTTATTTGCTACTTGCCATATGATTCCTGTTTAAATAGGAACCAGATATCATTAAATGATTGATCTTCGTGGTATGATGTGAACCATGAGAGAGCAGTGTGACGGATGCCAACCGAGCAGAGAATTTGGATAAGAAGAGGGTGGTCAACTATGTTGAAGGCAGCAGAGTAATTCAGAAGAATTAGGATAGAGAAATTACCCTCTGACTTGGAGGTGAGCAAATAATTAGTGACTTTAGTGAGAGCTGTTTCTGCCAAGTGTTGCAGTAGGAAGCCAGATTGGAAGAGATCAAGGAGGGAGTAGGAGGAAATAAATTGGGTAGAGCGATTGTAAATGAGTTGCTCAAGTCGTTTTGAAGACAAGGGAAGTAGAGAGATAGGGTGATAGTGAGAGGGAGAAGCTAAGTCAGATGAGAGTTTATTAAGAATGGGTGTAATTCTGGCATGTTTTAAAGATTATTGAAACTTGCAAGTGTTAAGGCAAATGTTGAGTATATGTGTGATGGCAGGGATAAGTGTGGTGAAGAGGAGAGGGATACGTTGTGAAGAAATAGAGTCATGTGGAGAAGTTGTAAGGCGAGAAGATGATAGTAGACTAGATACCGCATCCTCAGTTGTCTGTTTGTTGAGAGGACGGTATGTTTGGCTCCTGCTTAGAGGAGAGTTTGATTTGGATGTTTTCAGTTTTACTTTTAAAGTGGGTGGCAAAGTCTTTAGCTGTGAGACATTAAGAAGTAGGAGGTGGGTGTGTTTGCAGAGGAGAGTGTTGAATGTGGTGAACAATTGTTTGTGGTTGTAGGATAGATTTGATGTTAACAATGAGAAGCAGTGTTGTTTGGCAAGGTTGAGGACAGAGAAGTAGGAGCGTAAAATAAAATTGTAATGGAGGAAGTTGGCAGATGCGAGCGATTTCCTTCATAGTCGTTCAGCAGTGCGGGAGCTCCTCTGGGTGTAGCATGTTTGTGTATTGTGCCATGGTTGGCTAGTGATTGCTCAAATTATCCACGCACCCATTTTTCCCTTTTCTGTGAATGTACATTGGTCTCTTGTTATGTGAGCAAATCACAGACATTTTTCCATAACAGACATTTTTACAACATAGCTTCTCATACACACACTATTACTTGTTTATACAATGCATTTAACATTGGGCCATGTTATTTATATTCTTATATAGGAGGACAGCAAGCATATGTTCACAAACACATATAATGACCACATGTATCGCAAAGAAAACAGAAATGTTTGCAAGAGAATAAATAATGAGCAAACAAGTCATACAGCTAGTTTTTAGTTATTTGGAATACATTTGAATGCCTCTACTGGAAAATTCATTATACATATTGTGGGAAAGTCTGAAGGAGCCATGGATGTATCATAGAAAGCATGTATGTCAGCAGCAGACTGAACAGATCAGTGTGTCCAGCACCTAATTGCACATGGATCAACAGCCACGCTATTTAAACTCCAGGAAGCAGCAGCCAGGGGGGCAGAGTGAGAGAGGGACTCAGTTGTGAGTGAGACTGAGTGGAGACATGAAGCACTGTGGAGGACTACAGACCAGAAAAACTCTGCAGTCTGAATTCACCAGCACTGCTGGACCAGCATGGAGCACAATATATCTAATGGCGTTGGAAACTGCTGTAATCATCAGCTTGGGAGATACTCCCTGATGCTACAGGAGAGGCTAACTACCATCTATTCTAAGGTCAGAAACCGTTGACATTTATCTTTATACACTCCAAGGGAAGGAATTGTTTACCTACAGAGTGACTTTCTTTATTAGAGTACCTGCTGTAGTCGTATTGGGTCCCTGGGGGCAGGGCACACAGAGAGACAAGTGGCCTGACCACGAGGTAATGAAAACCTGACCACTCGTTGGTGAAATTCCATGAACATAGGACATACTGTATGCCAGAGACTATTGTTTTACCTGAAAGCGGGAAGCGGTTTCAGGGTTAGACAGGGGATACCTGAAAAATAGTAAGCCCGTTTACGTAGATGTCTATTTCTTGCTGACAATAAGCTATTTTGTTTGGAAACATTTATTAAAAGAAAAGATAAAAACATATTGGGACTCTGTGGCTTATGTGGATCACTAGAAAAATCAGTAGCCAATGGCCTGCCAGGTCACACTAGCATCAGAAATACTACTGAGGAACAGTCCTGTACAGTCACCCTTGTCACACT
This sequence comes from Discoglossus pictus, assembly GCA_027410445.1. Taxonomy (NCBI): domain Eukaryota; kingdom Metazoa; phylum Chordata; class Amphibia; order Anura; family Alytidae; genus Discoglossus; species Discoglossus pictus. Next base: position 450,390,073 of record CM050163.1, read on the forward strand.
ATGTTTATATATACACAGTTGAGTCATATTATTATGGTCATCCAGTAATATCCAGAATAACCACTGTGTGCAGCACAGACAGCAGCTAGAAGGCATGGTAGTGAGTCAATAAGATGCTGGGAGGTTGGACTGCAGTACATCAAACAGCTACAGAAGAGTGCATAGTGGAGGATCCATACGTTGAACATGGCAATCAAGGTGGTCCCACAGGTGCTTGCTGGGGTTCAAGTCTGGGGAATTTGGAGGCCAGAGAAGTACTTGGAAGTCCTCGTCGCGCTCCTCCAACCACTCCTGGACAATTCTGGCCATATGACATGTTGCATTGTCCTGCTGGAAGATCCCATCTGCTCCAGGAAGACAGTCAACATGTATGGGTATACCTGATCTGCAAGGATGGATAGATCATTTGGGAGTTTCTTCCAGAGGTATGAGTGGACCCAGACAATATCAAGAAGCATACCCCAGATGATAATGCTGCCTCCAACTGCTTGTGTTCTTCCAACAATGGTTGTAGAGTGTTTGGTCTCAGAGGTTTTGCGCCTGACACACTAACATCTGTCCAGTTAATGCAGCAGAAAACTTGATTCATCAGAGAAGTGCATGGGTGCAGTGACCAGATGTTTGCTTCGGTGCCCCATACACAACATGGTTTGCTGTACTGTCATTTTAGACAAATATCTGGTAGCCCCCTGGTTCACTGTGAGTTGCTCAACTGTAGTGTGTTGGTTGGCCCTCATGCACCTTCTCAACATTCACCTCTGACATCAATGGCAAGTGGTGCTCCACAGTTTCACTTTAGCCACAGCAGTACGTGAACAGCTCATAAGCTGCACTGTTTTAGAAATACTATCACCCATGGCCCAAAAGCAAATGATCCTGCCCTTTTCAAAGTCAGATAAATCGCACATTTTAACCATGAGCACAATGGTTGATATGTTTGTAAAATACCTACACCTCACCTTTTTTTACCCACCAAGTCAGCTCATAACACTTCCCATATTTCATTGGCTATGCGCTGCTGATGTCAAAAATAGGCCATAATATGGTCATAATAATGTGACTCAACTATAAATATATATAAATTTATATATATATTTATATATATATATAAATAATTATAAAGTCTACCGCCCTCCCATTTTAACATTTCACCAGCCGCTACTGGGTTTCCCACATGTAAATGTAATCATTTTCAGTCAGGATGGATCACTTTTACTCATTCAATCTAAACATATTAGACCAGGGCCTCTTAATATTATAATTAGAACATAATACAAATATAAACATACTCAGTTAGGGTCTCTTACACATATACAGCCATGGTCCTGTGCAATCAAATAAATATGTACATATTTATATATTTAGGTCCCCTCTAATACTATATATGTACACATATTCAGCCAGGGAATCATAAAAATGCATAAATATTCTGATAATTTCACTTTGAATCATCATATCAATACAGTATATAAATATTTAGTCAGTGTCTCATACATACTGTCAGAACTTCTGTATGAATAAAGTTCTATCTTATATGAATATTATAGAATAATATGATATTCCAATTATTAACCACTATTTTTATATCCATTGTATTAATATTTTATATGCTGTTATATTTATGTATTAATATTTTATATGCTGTTATATTTATATATATATATCTATGCATGCAATTCTATTACTTGAAAATATCTATGTGAAAGATATGTTTTCACAGCTGCCCACCAGTGAACTATCCATGATTTGAATAATCCATTGTTCTATAAGAGATAAATATCTGACTGAACTCATAAGTCTAGGTAATAAAATCACTCCTTAAATATTCACATGTGAAATATTCGCTTCATAGACATTAAGTCTAGTAAACAGTATAGTAAATCTGTCTAGTTGATAACATTCTTATGACTTCATCTTGTTTATAGGTAAAGGGTCAAAGGGTCATTAGCTAATTAAAAGGGATAAAAATTCAAAGGTCTGAGAGCGCCGTCTTATGGTTAAAGGAATAAATGTCTCTATAGAAAAATATATTCTTTATAAAATTTAAAGAAGTGATGACATCATGAAAAGATTTTATTGGTTAATAGATACTTTAACTGATTTGGGATTCTGATAGGCAAATAAGCAAGAGGTATAATTATGGATAGAAACAGGATCTAGGGACAAGAAAAAACAACAACAGGAGAGAGGAGAAAGAGAGAAAGAAGATAAAAGTCTATCTTATTGAAAAGCTAAACAACTCTGGAATTAACCAGTGGAATTTTGTCATAATTGGTAATGTATAAATTGAGATATTTTATTTTATGATATAATTGAAAATCATTACCATAATTTCTCTGTTTGGTTTATTTCTTATCAAAAAGTTATTTAGATTTCCTTTTGTCATTGAAATTTATACTCCGGATATAAATTTTGATACAAAATTAGATATCTCATTTTTCTTTTTGACCAATACAGACAAATTAACTTATTGAGCTAACTTATCAATTATATTATAAAATACTTTACTTATTGTATGATTTTCAATATATTCCTGTATAGCTGCATATATTTTCATATCATTAGACATTGTTAATACATGCCAAAACGTTATTAAGAATGCATTTTATTAATTGATTTATCTAATTTTGTTCTATGGATTGCTATCCCAGGTTTCATTGTTTATGTGAATGAAGTACACTTTTATATTGAAATTTTAGGACTGCGTAGAAAATATCATAAATAATAAGTATTACAATATGATGTATTGATTTTCTTTTATTTATCTGACTGGCTATACTGTGTTTTATCTGCATTTGATTTTGATATATTACTGTGTTATATTTGCATATGATTTTGATATATTATTGTGTTATATTTGCATTTTGATTTGATATATTACATTTTTCATTAGACTAGTTGATTTTTGATATTTTCAATAAATGTTATTTTATAAAAAGGAATATGTGTCTATAAATTGATTCTGAACTCAATATTCAGTATTCTATATTATATAGAAAATAATATGTCGTATTAACCCCGACATATTTGGAGGCCCCAGCGAGATATATATCTTTATAGACACGTGGTCAATTATTTAATTGATTTAAAACTTTTTATTGAATAACATTTGTTAAAAAGAAAATAAAATGGCTGAAGGTGTTTTTGGTTCTGAAACAGTAGGAGCATTATCTTTAGATGACATAATTGGTCATGGTAAACAGGGAATGGAGTTGTTAGTTAAAACTTTAGTTTCAAATGTATATCCTGTTTGTGAATACAGGGAACAGTTGTCAGAATATTTGGCTAAAATACATCCTGAAATTGATGGTGATACAATTGATGATTGGTTCAAAGATAACATTTTGTTAACAACCATGATGAGCACTATAAATGCAATTCAAATTAAATCAGAAAGAAAGAAGCATTTAGCTAGGTTATCTACTGTTTGGATGGAATTAGCCAGAAGCTGGAAATATCAAAATTCCCAAAAAGAAATTACCATAAAAGATTTAAATAATCAGATCCAAGACATTGCTATTACTTGTCAAACTCTGAGAGATTTACATGGAGAAAAAACACAGCTAGCAGAGCAGCAGTTTATCAAAATTCAAGAATTAAGGAAAACAGTTGTTGAAACGACAGAGACATTTAACGCAGCCCAAAATTTAAATGGTAAATATTTAGAGAAATGCGATGAATTACAGGCAGAAATAAATAAATTGGTAGCTGAGCGTGCAAGAGATACCGGTGAGGAAAGTCAAAAATTAGTTCAATTTGAGGAATTGTCTGAGAAATGTGAATACTTAAATGAGAAAGCTGAATATGCTGATAAACTAGCGCAAAAGTATGTTCAGGCTTGTCAGGATTTAAAAATAGAACAGAAGAAATTGCAACAAAAGATTGAAATTTTAACTCAAGAATTAACTGACAAGAAAATTCATGAGGCTGAGATACTTGTAGAAAATAAAAAGATCCAAAAATTACTGACTGTAGCTAAGAATGAGATTAAACAATACCAACAAGATGTTGAAAATCTAAAAATGGATTTAAATAGGGCTCAAGATTACGCCTCAAGCAAAATTGTGATGAAGGATTTTAGTGATTCTGAGGAAGAATTAGAAATAGTACCTTCAAGGAATAAACATAAACGATCACCTATAAAAATCTTACATAGCTCTAAAAATGAGACTGACAGTGATGAAGATATACGATCAAATAAAAGACTCTCTTTCCATGAGAAAGCCCAGGCTATAAGAAAATTAATTAAACCTTACACCAAAAATTCAAAATTGTCCATAGAAGACCACCTTGACTCACTAGAAAGGGTGATGGTTGAACTAGGGATAAGGGGGGCTAATGATAAAATATCATACCTCCCTTGGTCATTTGATAGCTCTTATACCTCATTTTTCACCTCTCTCCATGACAGCGATATAAATGATTGGGAGATATATAAATCTGAGGTGAGAAAATACTTTTCTGAGTATAGAAACCCACAGGCTGCTATGAAAGCAGTTCATAATCTAAAATGTAAGCCTGACGAAAGTCCAAAAGAATTCTTAATCACCTTAAAACACGCTTATAGACAGACTGCGAAAAAGACAGACCCAGAATCTCCTGAATTTAAGAGAATTTACTTCCATGCACTACCTTTGTACATTCAGAGAAATATGGCGCGTGATTTTGATGACGCCAAGCCTTTAAGTTGGTTGGTAAATGAATGTACTAAAATATATGAGATTCAGCTTGATGATGGGAATAATTATAAGCGAAGGGAAAAATTTAATAATCAAACTGTGGCAGAAATTTCTGTTAAACCTAATTTACAGTATGAGACAGGTACAAAATCTTACGCAGATGTGGTTAAAAATTCGAACAAATCAAGTCAGGCACAGTTATCATTTAGGCCAGTAAAAATTGCAAGTGAAAAATCTCAAAATACAAATAATGATTCTTTTTATGTTAATCCAAATTACAGAGGAAACAATCCTATTAAAAATTATGTCTGGAGAACAAAATCTCCTAGTGCAGAAGGGAGATTAACCCCTCCAATGCCTAACACTTCAAATTATTCAGAGAATCAAAGGGTTAAAAAATATAGCCAAAACCAAGATTCTAAACCATCATCTAATTTAGAAGAGCAGGTTAAACTTTTGACACAACAGATGGCTGCATTTATGGCAGGATTTACTACTCAGTCAGTGAGAAATGATCCAACCCAAAATGGTCAAAATTCTCAAAGCCAAAGCCAATGACTAAATACTAATTGTGAAAATAGATTAATGATCAATAACACAAACAGAAGTGATACTTGTGAATCCCCTGATTCAAATAAAAATATAAAAATATGTCCTAAAAAGAATGTTGATAATATATTCCCTTTCCCTTTAGAAATTCCTATTCAGCAAGGAAGGGGTGTTGAACCTTTAAGCTCACATGAGGTAACACAGACTGAACTAGTGTCTACCGGTAAAGGATTAATAGATGAAATAGAAGAGCATTGCAATGTCATGACAGATGATTTATTACCTGTTCAGTTTATTGAAAGTGAAACAAATGTTAATCAGGAAATTGCTGATAATCCTACAGAAATAGTTATAAATTGGATAGATCATACTCCACAATCTGACTTCTCAAATAAAAATAAACAATGGAAGAAGTTACAGATGTTAAGACATACACATTTCTTATGTGAAATGGAGGAAATACAGAACCGATATTATGTTTCCATTGGTATACAGAATGTTGAAATCTTAAATCATAAAGCATTTATTGATACAGGTTCCCAAGTCACTGTAATTTCCAAAGAGACCTATGAGGAAATTGAGAGTAAAACCAAAAAGAAAACTATTTTGAAACCATTCGTGGGAACTGTTAGAAATTTTGATGGTATTAAAGTTAATACTGTAGGCCATGTGTGGTTAGATATCAGAATAGGAAACAAACAAATGAAACATCCATTTATTATAGTGGATATTCCTAGTTACAAAATTATAATTGGGACTGATTTACTTAGAAGATTTAGTCCAGTAATTGATTTTATTGATGGTGTGATATGGTCACAAGTTAAATTTCCCATCAATTATGATCAGGTTAAACAACCTCATATGCAAAGGAACTGTCATGTTATTGAGAAAAAGGTGGAATCAGTAGAGATTCACTTCCAAAATAATCGAATGCCTGAAATGACAGTACTTAAATGTAAAGACATTAATGGAGAACAAATAAATAATGAAAATGTGATCCAAATTGATCAGGCGCATATTAAAAATATTTAAATAGAGGGAAATGTATTAACTATCTCTTTAAATAAGAACGACTCTAAGCCTTTAAACATAAGTAAACACTCTAGATTTCTAGTGGAAATAGAAACCAATGATGAAGGTTTATTTATTCCTGTTGATATTCCAGGTATGAGAAATTCTCAACAAGCAAAACTAGCTCTAAAACATGAGCATAGCTATGTTAATGAGAGCTTATTAAAACAAATAAAGAATATTAATTTAATCCGAAATACACAACCCGATGATCAATGGGTATGTAAAATAGATCATGAAACTTCAACTCATGCTATTATGGCAAAATGTTTATTACCTCTTTTCATTGGGGGTAAAAGGATCATGCACTTATTCTTAGTTATTCAGGATTCCCAATATCCAATCTATATTGGAAATGATCTATTACATCGCTTTGCATCCCAAATTGATTTAATCAATAATGTTATTTGGTCCAGACTACAGGATAAGCCCTTAGAATTCCTAAATGACTCAGAAGCATTGAAATCTGCACAACAAATGCCTTATGCAGTAACCGTGCAAATGGACCAAAGTGTTACAATACCAGAGGGGGTGGCACAATTTCCTCTCCCTTTTACAGGTAAAAAGGGGTCAAAAGATTGTAAATCTTAGTCATCAGATGCAACAAAAAGGCCTCACCCTCACTCATACACCTCTAATTACTATAACACAGGTATCATTCATTATTCTGGTGAATAACACAGCATCCCATCCAATACGTTTGGAGAAGGGATCCCTAATAGGTATGGCTATAGATTCTGAGTATTTTACTTCTGAGTTTATGAATATTGTTATTGGTTTGATACCAGAGAATTATGTAAATGATGACCAGATTATGGATCAGTGTTTTGACACACAACCTGAGGGATTATTTACTGTTCAGTCTATTTATCCCTTTAGTTTCACTGAAAGTAACTGTGATATTATGGATAACGAACTTGTTTTTAACCAAACAATTGATGAACAAGAATATGAGAAGTATCAGAACACTGAGACGCAGGTAAGTATGATCACTACTGATTTGTCTACACAATTGGAGGAGACTTATGAGATTAGTCAGCCTGAGGTATTCCCTGGGTTTAGAGAAAGAGTTGAGGAACAGATAGCCTTAGCTAGCGGATGTTCTAATGACATTAAACGCCAAAAACTAAGACAAGTATTAATTGATTACCAAGATATGTTCTCTAAGGATTCATATGATTGTGGTTTGACAAATTTACATGTCACTAAAATTAAAACTGACCCAAATATGCCACCTGTATTTGTGAAACAATATCGACTCCCTCTTGCCTCTTATGAATCATTGGCAGATATTATCAAGAACCTAGAGTCTAGGGGAATTATTAGACCGGTGCACAGTTCTTTTACCGTATTTTTCGCCGTATAAGACGCACTTTTTCTTCCCCAAAACTGGGGGAGGAAAGTTGGTGCGTCTAATACGGCGAATATAACTTTTCAGACTGCCTCTGTCCTCTTGATTTCACCCCAGCGCTTCCTACCAGCATCGCGTCGGCCGGTGCGTCCTAGTGACGTCACACACGCAACGCTGCAGTAGGAAGCTGGTAGGAAGCGCTGGGGTGAGATCAAGATGGCAGAGATCAGAAGGAAGGTGAGGATCAGGGGGATCAGGGGGATCAGGGGGGTCAGGGAGGATCAGGAGGGTCAGGGAGGGTCAGGGAGGATCAGGAGGGTCAGGGAGGGTCAAGGGCTCCCAAATGCTGCAGTATATGGATGTGTGTGTGTATGTATGTATGTGTGTATGTATGTATGTATGTGTGTGTGTGTGTGTGTGTGTGTGTGTGTGTGTATGTGTGTGTATATATGTATGTATGTGTATGTATATTTATGTGTGTATGTATATGTATGTATGTGTCTCTATAAAGGTGAGGATCAGGGGGGTCAGGGAGGATCAGGACGGTCAGGGAGGATCAGGAGGGTCAGGGAGGATCAGGAGGGTCAGGGAGGGTCAATGGCTCCCAAATGCTGCAGTATATGGATATGTATGTGTATGTGTGTGTGTGTGTGTATGTATGTGTGTGTGTGTATGTGTGTGTATATATGTATGTATGTGTATGTATATTTATGTGTGTATGTATATGTATGTATGTGTATCTATATATATATATATATATATTTGTGTGTAATGTAGGTGTGTATCTGTGTGTAAAGTGTATTTGTGTTTGAGTGTATTTGTGTTTGATTCGGATTTTTTTTTTCTTGTTTTCCTCCTCTAAAAACTAGGTGCGTCTTATCTGCCGGTGCGTCTTATATGGCGAAAAATACGGTAATAACCCTATTCTAGGTGTCTTGAAACCAAATGGAACTTGGCGTTTATGCGCTGATTTGAGACAATTAAATAAACGGGTGTACATGTCTGCATGGCCCGTTCCATATATCGATCAATGTTTAGCACAAATACAAGGATCTAAATTATTTACTACGCTTGATTGTGCCCAAGGTTATTGGACCATTAAAGTAAATGAAGAGGACCAATATAAACTGGCTTTCACCTTTGGGAAACAGCAATATACATGGACTAGAACCCCATTTGGCTTTATAAATTCAGGGCATGAGTTTGCTATATTTTTACATAAGGCAATGCCTGACGCTCAAGAGCGAGGGACATTAACATATGTAGATGATATCTTGATTAAAAATAACGATTTTGATAAACATATTTTTGAAATCAGATATGTTCTAGATCAATTGAAAAATGCAGGAGTTAAACTATCTCTTCAAAAGGCACAATGGTGCCGCACTAAAGTTAATTTTTTAGGCCATGAAATAACTCCTGAAGGTATAAATCCACAGAAAAAGAAAGTGGAAGCTCTTTTTAAAACCAAAACCCCTACAAATTTAAAAGAATTAAGATCATTTCTAGGTGTCACTAATTATTCTCGTAAGTTTATTGATAACTATGCAGAGGTAACTAGGCCTCTCATTCGATTATTAAAGAAAGGAGAGCCATGGCAATGGGGGGAAATTCAAGATCAAGCCGTAAACGAATTAAAACAAAAACTCAGCCAAGCTCCTTGCCTAGTTTATCCTACAATGGGTAAACCATTCTTTTTAGAAACTGGATATACTGATTTTTGCTTGAGCGCTGTTTTATATCAGAAATATGACCAACATAATAAAATTATTGCGTATGCAAGTAAAACATTATCACCTGTAGAAGTAAAATTTAATGACTGTGAGAAAGCTCTGTTTGCCACAGTATGGGCCTTACAGAATTTCCGAAATTTTATCCAAGGTGAGAAAATTATAGTAGAAACCGCTCATCAACCATTACAATACATTCAGAGTGATAAAATTAGGGCCGGTAATTTGTCAAATAGCAGTATAACCGCATGGACTTTATCCTTACAAGGATGGCCTTTGGAAATTAGATATGCACAGAATAAGAGGAATCCAGTGGCCCAAGGGTTAGCTGATTTACATGATTGTACCGCCGAGGATCCTCTTAGAGAAAATTGGTCCGAAGTGGACCTTATGAAGGAATACAAATTATCTCCCCATAAGGTATATGAAGAGGTATTATGTAATACTCTACCCACAGTCTACGTGGATGGATGTGCATATCATATTAAGGAGGGAACAGATAACAAATTGGTTGCAGGAATCGGAAACGTATGAAAAGATAATATGCCGATTCCACCTGAAAGATATAAAATAGGATCTAAGACTAGTCAAATATCAGAATTGGTAGCCGTATATCGCGCTATCCAAACTGCAATAGAGCATGATCTTAAGGAATTAGTGATCATCACTGATTCGGAATATGTCCGTAATAGTTTCGTAGAATACTTACAGGTATGGAAACATAATGAAATGACAAATGCCCGGAAGAAACCAGTGAAACATGGGAGGTTAATACATACTATTGATGAGATGGTAATCTCTAATGGAATGACTATATATTGGAAGAAGACAAAGGGCCACTCAAAGATAATGGGACAGGATAAAGAAGGAAATGATTTGGCTGATAAGTTGGCAAAACAAGGTGCCCTAGAGGGGGAGCTTGTTGATGTGGATCATCTTTTGGGTCCATTTCAAATTCAGGCTATAACAAGACAACAAATCCAAAAGAGTACAGAATTGTCTACCGCTCAATGGTCCCAAGATACTCCAAATTCTGATTTAATCAGTAGTCAGAAAGAGGATCCAATCATAGGTATATTTTATAACCATATACAAGATCCAGCTGAATATCCTCTGAATGAGATAGATGTTGTAGGTAAAGAAGACCTGAGAATTTTAATGAAGTCAAAAGCCCAATTTAGCATCTTAGATGGATTGCTTATTCGTACATCTAAGAATGGAATACAGCAATGGGTGGTTCCTACCTCATATAGAGGTCTAATGTTACAACATGCCCATGATGCCCCAACATCAGGTCACAGAGGGGATAAAATCACCTATGAAATACTGCGAGATTTCGCATATTGGCCGCACATGTTGAAAGATGTCCAGACATATTGTCAGGGATGTTTGGTATGTCCCCAATACCAACCTAATACACCTACCCATAGAGCTCCTCTTCAGAAAAGAGGGATGTCTATGCCCTGGTCAGATATCCAAATAGATTTTATTGGCCCAGTAACAACATCATCTAGGGGTAATAAATATATGCTAACGGTTACATGTATATTTACCAAATGGGTAGAATGCCTTCCAGCCACAAATTGTAAAACTGAAACTGCTGCAATATTACTAATTAACCATGTCTTTTCCCGTTTTGGTTTACCACAACGAATTGAGTCCGATCGAGGATCTCACTTTACCAGTGAAGTAATGAACCGTATGTGGAAAATCCTAGGGGTTAAGAGAAAATTACATATCTCTTATCGTGCTGCTTCTAGTGGTAATGTGGAACGGTACAACCAATCCATTGTTAGTATCTTAAAGAAATTTGTGAAAGAATCAGGTAAAGATTGGGATATAAAATTACCTTTAGTATTAATGGCTATAAGATCTACACCTAGTACGGCAACAAAGATGTCGCCATTTGAATTAATGACGGGGAGACGTATGGTACTCCCACAACACCTTATTTACAGAACCCAAGACCATAATTTAGTGAATGCTGCTACAACCCATCAATATATAGAGGATCTGAGGAAACACTTACAGCAGGCATTTGCTTTTGCACAAAGAAATTTAGAGAAATCTGCTGTAAGTACTAAAACTTATTATGATCTTAAGACATCCAAAAAGGAGTACGAGATCACAGATCAGATATATTTGTACAATTTTCAACGAAACCAAGTGAAAGAGAAAAAGTTTTTGCCTTCATGGAAAGGACCTTATACTATTATTGACAAAATTTCACCTGTTGTGTATAAAATACAAATTCCAAAAAATGGTGAAATGTTTGAAAGATGGGTTCATATTAATCAAATAAAAAGTTGTCACCCAAGATCTCAATTAAGGATCATTGATGGTACTCCTGATGAATAATGTGACTTTGAATACCCTGTCTAATAAGGTTATCCTATTTTTACATTGTATAGAATACACTATTAAAACTTTTCGTTTTTTATTTCCTAGTAATTGAAAATGAAAGAAAGGAAAACAACTCCGATATGGGTGATGCTGATCCTCTGCCAAGAGGTCCGAATGGAACCTATTGTGGAACCAGGCACTTCTTCAGGAATCCTTATCCAAGAGGCTCCAGGGTTTATTCTCACCGGAAGGAGACTGACATTGCAAAAGATTTTCGTGAGCATGGATCCACAGATGATGATTGAAAGGCAATTTAACATATCTAATATACAGATGGAGGAAACCAAAGTGTGGTATCGTGAACACATTGGTCGATCACAAGCTACTGTTAAGGAGATGTTGGAACAATTAAGGAAAACTTTTATTCCTGAGTCTTACAGTTCCAACAGCCGACGCCCTAAACGATTTATCAGTTTCATTATTGGGGCTGAAATAATGATTATACTTGGAGCTATTATAGGTACCACTATGTCAATAATAAACTCTATATTATATGAAACATTAATTAAGGAATCTAGGGAACTTCGGGATTCCTTGAAGATGGTGCAAAGAGAATCGGAACTCCAAGCTAAATGACTTAATAACTGGAGTGAATGAGACTATTGTTACTACAATTTGCATTCCAAGGTTACTTCCCATTCCATTGACTTACATTGGAAGTACAGCATATCCAGGATTAAGTATCTGTTTTTCCGGGAACCACTTACTTCTCATATTTACAACTGTAATAATATCACCTACTTTATTAAAGAGCGATATTATTTCAGAGAGGGGGATATGTCAGAACTTCTGTATGAATAAAGTTCTATCTTATATGAATATTATAGAATAATATGATATTCCAATTATTAACCACTATTTTTATATCCATTGTATTAATATTTTATATGCTGTTATATTTATGTATTAATATTTTATATGCTGTTATATTTATATATATATATCTATGCATGCAATTCTATTACTTGAAAATATCTATGTGAAAGATATGTTTTCACAGCTGCCCACCAGTGAACTATCCATGATTTGAATAATCCATTGTTCTATAAGAGATAAATATCTGACTGAACTCATAAGTCTAGGTAATAAAATCACTCCTTAAATATTCACATGTGAAATATTCGCTTCATAGACATTAAGTCTAGTAAACAGTATAGTAAATCTGTCTAGTTGATAACATTCTTATGACTTCATCTTGTTTATAGGTAAAGGGTCAAAGGGTCATTAGCTAATTAAAAGGGATAAAAATTCAAAGGTCTCAGAGCGCCATCTTATGGTTAAAGGAATAAATGTCTCTATAGAAAAATATATTCTTTATCAAATTTAAAGAAGTGATGACATCATGAAAAGATTTTATTGGTTAATAGATACTTTAACTGATTTGGGATTCTGATAGGCAAATAAGCAAGAGGTATAATTATGGATAGAAACAGGATCTAGGGACAAGAAAAAAACAACAACAGGAGAGAGGAGAAAGAGAGAAAGAAGATAAAAGTCTATCTTATTGAAAAGCTAAACAACTCTGGAATTAACCAGTGGAATTTTGTCATAATTGGTAATGTATAAATTGAGATATTTTATTTTATGATATAATTGAAAATCATTACCATAATTTCTCTGTTTGGTTTATTTCTTATCAAAAAGTTATTTAGATTTCCTTTTGTCATTGAAATTTATACTCCGGATATAAATTTTGATACAAAATTAGATATCTCATTTTTCTTTTTGACCAATACAGACAAATTAACTTATTGAGCTAACTTATCAATTATATTATAAAATACTTTACTTATTGTATGATTTTCAATATATTCCTGTATAGCTGCATATATTTTCATATCATTAGACATTGTTAATACATGCCAAAACGTTATTAAGAATGAATTTTATTAATTGATTTATCTAATTTTGTTCTATGGATTGCTATCCCAGGTTTCATTGTTTATGTGAATGAAGTACACTTTTATATTGAAATTTTAGGACTGCGTAGAAAATATCATAAATAATAAGTATTACAATATGATGTATTGATTTTCTTTTATTTATCTGACTGGCTATACTGTGTTTTATCTGCATTTGATTTTGATATATTACTGTGTTATATTTGCATATGATTTTGATATATTATTGTGTTATATTTGCATTTTGATTTGATATATTACATTTTTCATTAGACTAGTTGATTTTTGATATTTTCAATAAATGTTATTTTATAAAAAGGAATATGTGTCTATAAATTGATTCTGAACTCAATATTCAGTATTCTATATTATATAGAAAATAATATGTCGTATTAACCCCGACAATACAAACACATATTCAGCAAAGGTCTCCTATAGACATATATGGGACATAAGCTACGGACAATTATAATATAAATATTTAACCTCAATTATTGTCAATTATATTACATATTCAGATGAGTTCACCTATAATCATATGCATATATACATATTAATTCATGTTCACCTATAATTATAAACACATGCATATTTAATTAGGGTAATCTATAATCAGAATACCTCCAGGGTGTCCTATTATTATTTTCTAAATATATTTTCAACTAGGGCTCCCTAAAATCATATACATTTACATATAATCACCCAGGGCCAACCATAATTATAATTAAAAAAATATATATATATTCAACCTGCTTCATCTATACACATCCAAAAGTATGCATATTCATCTATGGTCACCAATAACTATACAAATACATAAATATTTAACCTGGATCAACTATATTTAAATGAATGTCCACATATTCAGCAATGTTCACCTATAATTAGCATAACAATATATAAATGTACAGTATGGGTCTCCTATTATTATAATGTAAATAAATAAATATTAAGCGAGGAATACCTATAATCATATACTTAACCATTCAGATAGAATACCTATAATCACGTAAATAACCTACCTCCAAGACTAAATACTATTGAGGAACTACTTTCTACCAATATTTCCTTATATAAATCATTTTAATGATTTTTTTTTATATAAACTTACTAATACTCCCTCTCTCTGCACTCAGCGGGGAATGCATAGAATGAAGGAGGGAGGGAAGAGTGGGCACTCTTCACTCTAGTTATAGATGAACGCAGTATTTCGTTTTTAAGCTAAAAAAGTATTTTCAGGTTCTTTTTTTAAAGCTCTAAACCAGGCACCCTCATAGGGAAGCACTTCTAGACAGCTGCCTAGTTTACCTAATGGGTAATCCAGCCATGAGTGGGAAGCTTTGAGCTTAGAAGAGGGAGGGGATAGTGACTGGAAGAAGTAGAGAAGCTTGTTGGAGCAAAGAGAGTAGGGAAGGTGAGATGGTTATATTGGTAGGGACATGATATGGAGAAACTGATGAGAAGAGTCTGAGAGAGGCAGGAAGTTATAAGGAAGAAGAAAGTGTGAGAAAACATTGTGACACAATGTGTAAGCAAGAAGAAATAGAATATATGAAAAGAAAAAATAAGGTTCAGTTGCCTAGATTGTTCCTGACAGGGGTGATGTGCAGTGTAAGTGTGTTCAGCACTAGTTCAATTCTATTTACTTCATGTAAAATTCCTCTTGCAGGTGGAAATGAGTGGGGGATAGTGGATCATGGTAACCATAGTGGGTGAGTGAGTAGTGATTTACAAGGTGATATGTAAGCAAGTGTTGCTGATCAGGTGCAGGTAATTTGTGTGACCTCAAAGTACGACAAGCCAGGGATGGGGAGGGAGAGGAGTGGTTCCAAATGCAGAGAGAGACAGGCCCAGAGCAAAACATGGAAGCTGTGGGAGAGTGTTACTGTAAGTAACAGGATATCAGGATGTTATCCACAGATAAGAGGGCAATAAAGAAAAACAGGGATTGTGGGTAGACATGCAAACAAAGAAAGGGAGAGGTTGCAAATAAAAGCCATAGATTCAAATTTTTCTAGAGAAAGTAACAATGTCCTAAGTTATAATAACAGAGATACATTCATACTAATATTAAAATATTAACTATTTATTAAAAATAAAATATAGTAAAAATAAGAGTGGTAAGACTGTCTTGAAGTACTTTCCGGTGTGGAGGAGATGATTGTGCAGTGGTTCCAAATGCAAAGAGAGGCATGCCCAGAACAAAGATGGAAGATTCAGGTTTGGGGGAGATGATGGAACTCCTTCATTGCCATAATGTATCACTACCCTTCATCTACCAATGACAGGGTGGTGATACAAGCTGCAACATCATTGTCATCTAACAAGACAGCACACATACATCACATGTAATATGATTCTCACAATTGCATCAATACAGAGGTAAAGTAAAAACATAAATGGCATCATTTGAATAAATCTTTTTGTATGTAATGAAGGGAGCTGCCATAAGGTCTATGATAGGCTACAATCTATCACAATTCTTCACAGTCATTCTTAGTGAACAGGCCCCAATTACATTAATGTGGATTTAGTCAGACACAGCTGGCAGATTCCAATAATTTAATCAGATTACTATACTAATTGTTGATACATACTTGAAAAAACACATGTACATTTATAACTTTTTCACAGTTTGTGTGGCTACCTTCACATCCTTCAGCAGTTAGTAAATTTAAAATACGGTATGATCAGTCAAAAATTCCTGTAATTTTCAGAACGTCTTATAAAATGCTGCATGTAGTCATGTATTCTAATCTGCTCAAATAAGTACATGAATTCCTTTTAAAAAGAATACTTAGGTAAGCACGTGTTCATGTGATGCCATTGAGGTAAACGGTTACATTTGTTTTGGATATAAATTATTAGTCATATGTGTATGATTTTTGTATATTGTGAAATGAAATAGATGATTTCAAAGTCCCTGTGGATCGGAGTTCTAACTATTTTAAAAGTATCAGTCCCACAAGCCAAGCGACACATAACTGCAATAAGCAATTGCCAGTCTAACTGAAGGCACCATTGCTGACCAAGAAAACATGAATTGTCATCTGAGATTCTTAAAGATGGTGTAAAAGTGAATAATAAATTAAAAAAGGAAGGTGAAGATGAATAGGAAAGTTTATTTTACAGCCTTAACTGCCCAGGGATTTATATTTCTTAGCCTTGTCTAAAATAAGCCAGAGTAAAACATCCAATATTTTTTCGCTTAGGAATTTAGATTTAGTACAACTGGACCTGCACAAGCCAAGCCTATGTGCAACAGTAAAGAAACCTCTGCAGCTAGTGTAATTTAAAAATGTCATCAGCAAATCATAAATAGATAAATAACCCCCTGTTACATTTGAACTTTTAAGTTTTTAAACAGTAATCAGACATTTTGAAAGCTATCTTGGTTTCATTGGAAACCTTTCTTAGAAAATATACTTAAGAGAGCCCCACTGGAATCAGAATGGCCTTAGTATAAAAAAAATCTGAGAAGTTACTACTTCTCCCTGTCCATTTCCATAACACATTTTGGATTCATTCATCACAGCCTGAGACCGATACAGCCCAGTGATGTCAAAAAAGGAGGAGGCTTGACCCTCATTCAGCTGAAAACTCATTGTAGTGAATGTATCTTTATCTTGGCTTTCAAGAACCACTTAAAATATATGAAGGATGACCCGCTGAGTGCATATTCTGGTCCTTTCCCTCTTCACCATCGCAAAATCTGACAGCTGCAGATGGCGCTGACGATTTTAGCATATAAAGCGCACCGACAGAAGAGGCCTTGAGCTATAAGAGGAGCGCCCGATGACCTCGCTGTCGATTCAGCACCGTCGAGTTGCGCCACGTTGGAGGGGAAAATAGTCATTTGCCTTCCCTGGAACTTGATGGTGCCCAAAAACTCACAGTGCCATCTGGTGGTTGGCACCTGTAACTGCATCTGTCAGTGCTGCAGAAGAAATGCGCAGGCAAAGAGGGATAGATCCCATATTCCATCTGAATTGTTCTGAAAATCCATCCATTCCACAGCTTGGTAACTATGAAAAATGTTTTGTATTTTCTGCATTTTTGTTCATGTTGTATTTAATAATTATTTAATTATTAATATTATGTGTAGCTATGCATATTCAAGTTTCAAATTGTGTATTCAAAGAGGTGTTTATAGTGTTGAGGGTTTAAATGGAGTTTAAATTGGGCTTAACCTAATATGCAATCAACTAAAGACTTCCATGTAATTCTAAAAATGCATTTGGGTGACAGTATTTTATTATAGATTTTGGAGTGTAGGTGACTGAAAAATGATCATTAACAGTCATTCTGGGTGATGGATAGCTGTGAGAGGCTATGTTGTGGTTAACACCTGCAGAACCAGAACTGGATTCTTCACTGTGTCAATTAGATTGAGAAAATAGAACAAACAAGAGATTTTGGTCTGTCAAGTTTAGTATCTCCATTTATTAAGATGTTTAGAAAATATAACTTACTGGTAACCCTGGCATAATAGTTAATAGTGCTGTCTGACATGCTGTTTTCTCCTAAACATAAAGATACGACTAGAACAGCACATATTCCTGCATAACTGATCATCATCAGGTGCAGGCTGCTGGGACTTTGCTGGATCTCCGATCAACATTAAGATAACTGCAGCTAAGTCTCAGTCTGTGTTTCTACATGATACATTTTAATGAGACACTTAAACATTCTGTTAAATGCTCACCTATTACCGAGAGTTCTGAAAGTTTACAGTTTAGTGAATTCCTAAATGTTCAGAGACTAATGGAAACACAGTCACTGCATCAAGCAGAGCATTAACTTTACTTGCCATCTTCTAATATGGATCATAAATGCATAGTTAGAGCTACAGTAACATACTTCATTGTGTTGGTTTAATTGTCAGTAGGTGATTTTATTCTCTATTTTATGCCACCTGGAATATCTTTCATTTATTCTATTTATTTATGTTATTCATTAGCATAAACATGCCCATCTGTACTGTGAGAATTAAGCTTTCTGCAAGCTGTGCTGCGTGCAGGTGGCAGTAAGTACTGAAAATGTACCTCTGAAGTCCTGTCAATCCTCCATATACTTTTATGAAATCCTGTGAAACACAAAAAGATTCATGATATTTAGGTCAAGTGAATACTTATGCAATATGAATTTGCAGGATTTATATAGTGGGAAGAAACAAATAATATTTATATTAGAGTACTTGTTCAGTTAATGTTTCTTGAATTGCTAAATTCGAAACAAATAATGTTTTTATCTCTTGTGTACCTCATCTGCATTACAATAAGGTTTAGAGAGTGCAATTATAAAATCTGCTCTGCTGCATTCTGCTACATTCTGTTATGTATGAAGAATGAGTTGTATTTAGAGGTGCATTTATATCCAGATTTAACATTTCCAAGTGTTCTCCAACACTTCCCTCTATAGGACACGTGTCCCACACATGTGACATACCTATAGCTTCTGCTCTTTGCTACTGTGATAATGTGTCAGTCTTTCTTGGATTTGCACCCATGAATCTGGCTTGTGGACTCCCATGGCACTTCATGTGCTAATGTTAGCTTACTATGGAGATCTGTATACTCCCATGGTGGTTAGAGGGTCTTCTATATAGACCCCCAAGGTAGTTAGGGGTTAATGAGCATACCATAGGGGTTAATAGCTATACCAAGGGGTTTCCTTTAAGGGTTGGGATAATAGATTAGGTGCCGTGGGGTTCTTTTTAGAACCTCTGAGGCAGGGGTTGATAGATCAGGTGACGGGATTAATCTTTAGATGCCGCTTAGGTTTTTGATGGACCTCCAATCCAAGGGTTTATAGATGCCAAGTTGTTCCTAGAAGGCATCAGGGTCAACTGCAGGTACCATGAGGTCCAATAGGAACCCCACTGGTGGGAGTTAACATTTAGGTGCCACAGGGTCCTTTAAGGATCCCTGTGGCATGGGGTTAATATTTTATATGCCATGGGGGTCTCAATGGACCTTCGTGGTTATGCAGATGGCTGCTAGTGGGTGATTAGGGAACGGAGAGGTCGGTTTTGAGTGGGGAGGAAGAAAGCACTCACAAATACATTTGCATGCCTTTGAAATTGTTCTGTAGTATACACACTGATTTTAGAATAAAATCAGGAATATTAGAAGTTGCGGGTACCAAGTAATTATGAGTAATTTTTTATTGAATAGCTTTTTGGAGCTCAAGCAACTCATAATATTCCTGATGTGGGAAAATCAATGGGGAAGCCGATGTAATTTTGCAAGTAGGGGTTACTTGCAGCTATTGGGAATAACAACACTCAAAAATCATGCTTAGAGGGGGGAATAGAATAGCTACAGAAAGTTACTGGGCACATTTTGCCTGTGCAACATTGCAATATAGGTAATTGAATGAGGCTCCTCCCCGCCTAACAGCCAGTTGTTTAGATCACAATGAGCTTGCACCATCATTGCTATCACCATGGCAGATAACATGCAGGGGCAAGGAAGGATCAACAAAGCTGATTCATGGACTTTAATTAGTACACTTACTAATTAACATTCAGCTGCTAAGGTTTTTTTTTCTCATATTAGACTTGGAATTTGTTCTGGGTACCTTTAAGGTTACATTTAATAAAACCATTTGAATCTCTGTGACTAGAAAAAGCTAGAAAAGTACAATGGAATTTGTATACATTTGCAATTAAATGGTTATTAGCATAGTTTGAATCACTTACAGCACTATTAAATTCCCTCAACATGTAAAACTGTAGCCCGTAACGTAGCCCTCAAGACTTACAGCTGTAAAATTGGCCCAGTAAAGCAACCCGCTAACGATCTGCAAGTTACTAGCGAAAAAACCCTATGGGACATCGAAATTTGTACTCCGCGGCCGCAAATCCTTGATCTGTAAAGCCTGTAACTGTTAAATTGCATTCAAACCCGTAACCCACAAATGGAGCCAAAAAGCCAAGGGGTACTAGAGAGGACCCGCAAGGGGGTTAAAGTCCTATCCATAGCACTGTAAATGCCAATATTCACACAATACTGTATTTTAAATTAAAAGGAAAGTGATGTCAAGTATTAAACTTAATAGCACAACATTCTCAAGCTCGCAAATCTGCAATATAAAACACTTTTCTGTTTAATTTACGTGTTATATCTCGATCCTTGCATTCAATGTGTTAATACATATAATGGAACTCGCATGGACTAGAATATAATATTTACTTTTTTTTATTTTATTTTAACAAATATATTACATCAACAGAAAAAGCATAATAAACATACAGTACACAAAAACAAACATAGAGATAACAAACAAAACATTGTACCAACGATATACTCCAAAAGTAGAACGGTTTTCTAGATTATATAATACAATGAAAAGGTACAATGTACATCCATACTGTCATTCGCTCAGTTTCGAGGCAGATAACATGTTTAAACACAGGACCAATGAGGAGAATTAGGTCCGAATGGAGTTACACCCGAGAAATAGTAAGGTAAGTACTATTTCCCCCTGCCCTCTGGCTAAAACTTACTATGTTTGATGTAGTTGTCCCATTTAGACCAATTTATCATATTTCTATTTTTTGCATTAGCCAAACTATAAGCGTTGAGAGATAGGTCTCTGTTATAACAAATATCACTGTAAATGCCAATATTCACACAATACTGTATTTTAAATTAAAAGGAAAGTGATGTCAAGTATTAAAATTAATAGCACAACATTCTCAAGCTTGCAAATCTGCAATATAAAATACTTTTTTTTCTGTTTCCGTGTTATATCGATCCCGGCATTCAATGTGTTAATACATATAATGGAACTCGCATGGACTAGAATATAATATTTACTGATTTATTAATATTGCATCATTTGTGGAATGCAGGTCCGATAGAAACTCGTAATTGAAACCCGTAAGGCTTTGAAATCTAACCTCCATTTTTCAATGATGTAATGATGACTATGTCATTTGTGTAAACCCGTTTCTATGGGTTTGACTAATTGATCATGTTCACGGCTGCACATCCATTGTGCGCAAGAATGGTTTACGGGTCTACATCTACGGCCCGTAACTCACAGCATGGTTCAATTTAATAACTCTGTAGCGCAGCTGAATTTCAAGCCCGCAGCCTCTGCGGGTGTGCCCATGCAGCTACGGGCTTCGAATTTGATGGGGCTGTTAGAATACTTATTTTGTTTTACAATCTACAAACATGTTGCTTATTTTCAAGTATAGGTCTTTTGAATTTGTGACAGTGGTCCTTTAACAATTCCCATAGTATGAGGTACAGAGTACAACTAAAAAGGTTGAAATTGAAAAAACACAATCTCAATTACTAGGTACAATGAAATAGTCAACTTAGATTTTCTTTGTAGTTAAAAATGGAATTTCTGCATGGATTTAAATACACAGGGGTGTGTTGCCATTTGCAGTGCCATAAGGAATCTAGTATAATTGAATAGGGGTGAGTTACTGTAAGCAATGCCATGGTGAATATAGTTTAATTGAATAGGGGTGTATTGCCAGTATCTGGTGTCAAATATGTAAAAAGTCAAGGGGGATGAATACTTTTGCAAAGCGCTGTAGGATAGAAACTCGCAGACTTACAATCTAAGGTATAGTGAGAGAGTAAAAGAGGGAGAGAGAGGTGATAAGCTGTTAGTAGTTATGTCACATGTAAACTCATGTATGACAATATCAATAAATGCTTTATGTTTAGACTATGTGGCTTAGACAACATTTATTTATGTTCCAAAAGTTGCATTCACATTTACTTTGTTTTGTTTCTTTTTATCTCAATATTTAAATCATAGGGTAATATTTTTTTAGAATACTCAAGTAAATATGTGCAATATTATGTTAGAATTCACAAATGTTTTTGTTTTGCTGAAAATAAAGAAAATATTTAGTGGTTAAAAAAATTATGATTGTGCAGTAAATGTTCATGTGTTAAAAATACATTTTCATCAAAAATCTTAAAGACATATCCATCTTCATCATCAATGTGCAAATGTTTTTCTCATGAAATATAAGAGAAAAAATATGTCTCAAGACACAAGTAAACTCCTGTAATCATGTCATTGTATTTCATCATCATATGTAATAGCATACAGTATATCCTTAAAACTCAATAGATATGCTAAGCATTGATTTAACTTTCTGAGTATAAATTCCTGTACACTTCATAACATTTTATTCTTTTTATGGACATCTGAAAATCATGTAAAGTTTTTTAAAAACACAATCAGAAATCTTATAAGAAGCACTATGAGTTTAAAAAGGTTTTAATTCACTCATGGTGACCTTCCTCTAGTGATCTAGAAACAGCTGAGCAATGAACAGTTATTTGATAAGACTGACTGTCACTGAAGTTTAATTGTCTACTGTGTTAGTGATTAGTTTTCCATCCTTGCCTTGTCAATGATTGTACCACTTCAAGTTCAAGCCAAAAAAAACAGAATAATTTATCAGCTCATACAGGTATGTCTGAGAGTAGAAATTAAAGATAAACCTTTTATATGGAAGCAATATATTGCTACAAAACAACCATTATTGTCTAGATATAGAGGAGAATAATAGATATTCATATTGTACGATTTAAAAATGTCTGTCTGTACTGTAAATGTTAACTATAATTATTCATTATTAACCATATTGTACAGTGTCCAGCACATTTGCAACATTTGTCAAGGAACTCAGTTTTACTGAACTTTATATTTCCTGATATACCTTACTGTATTATCACAGCACAATTTTTTTAAATATCTAACAACTCACTTGTTCAGTAGTTGTAACTACTCTTGTTGTACAAATTCTTCTCCCAAAAATACTCATTACATCTAACTAGAGATGTCGCGGACAGTTCGCCCGCGGACTATTCGCGGCGATTTTGGCTCATTCGCGCTTGCAGCGGACACATGCGCTTTTCGGTCCGCCCCCTATTCTTTATCATTGAGGAAACTTTGACCCTGCACCTCACAGTCAGCAGACACATTCCAGCCAATCAACAGCATACACTCCCTTCCAGAGCCTTCCATCTGAAGGACAGCATACATTTTAGAATCATTCTGAAGCCGCATTCGTTGTGAGAGGACAGATAGTGTAGCTGCTGGAGATTTAATAGGGAAATAGATAGCCAGGCTGTGTATTTAGCTTCCACTACAGACCTGAAGGACTCATCTGATATCTGCTGCAAGGACAGCAACCCAAAAAGCCCTTTTTAGGGCTAGAACATCATTTATTTTATTTTATATTTTTTTCTGTGTAATCTAATTGCATATGCCTGCCTGCCAACGTGTGTGTGTGACAGGCTAACACCTAACAGCTTATATTGTGCTTATTTTCACTACTCATACCTGGTGGTGTACCATACATTGAAAACAACCATTTTTTTCCTGTAATCTAATTTCAGTTGCCTGCCTGTGTCAGGCTCACAGCTAATATTCTGCTCTGTTTCACCAGTCATAGTTGGTGTACCAAACATTGAAAAAAAATAACCCTTTTTTCCTTTAATCTAATTTCAGTTGCCTGCCTGTGTCAGGCTTACAGCTAATATTCTGCTCTGTTTCACCAGTCATAGTTGGTGTACCATACATTGAAAAAAAACAACCCTTTTTTCCTATAATCTAATTTCAGTTGCCTGCCTGTGTCAGGCTCACAGCTTATATTGTGCTCAGTGAAATAAAACAACACTTTTTTGACTGTAATAGATTGAATAGCAATTGCCTGCCTACAGGCATTTGTGTGAAGCCTATTGCATCTACTCTGCCAACTTTTGCCAGTGCACAGTGATACGTCATATCTGGTGCAACCGTAGTGTACAGTGACATAAAACAACACTTTTTTGACTGTAATCAATTGAATATCAGTTGCCTGCCTACAGGCGTGTGTGTGAGGCCTACAGCGCCTACTCTGCCAATTTTTGCCAGTGCACAGTGACACTCATATCTGGTGGCACCTTAGATTGCACGCGCAGTGCCCCAAATTTGAAGTGGGAGGACTGACCAAGCATCTTTTTCCATCTCCCGCTTCCAAAAATCCATGCCATATACATGTCCCCTGATAGGTGACGTAACAGGTAGAAAACTGATAGGAATAAATAGTACAACTTAATACACCACTCCTATCTGGTGGCACATTACATTGCACGTGCAGTGCCCTAAATTCGAAGTAGGCGGTCCGACCAAGCATCTTTTTCCATCTCCCTGTTCAAAAAATCAATGCCATATACACGTCCCCTAATAGTGGACGTAACAGGGATTAAACCGATAGGAATAGTACTACTTAACAGTACACACCTTATAATAACGCAGACAGAGGCAACGCAGAGAGAGGAGTCTGAAGAAGAGGAGTCAGAGGAGGAAGGTTGCTTTGAGGAGGTGGAAGACCAAAAACATCAGGCGTCCCAGGGGGCTTGTTGTCACCTTTCGGGGACCCTTGGTGGCTGGGTGGAGGAAGAGACCTTCAATGACATCAGTGAGGACAAGGAACGGGACATGGCTAGCTTGGTATCCAACCTTGTGCAAATGGGGCGTTTGCGGTTGTGCAAAGGGACTGTTTGCGGTTGTTTGCGGTGCATTAAACGGGGAGATTGGTCTGTTACTGTGAAGCGGGTGTAACCCTTACACTACCTGATCGATACAACATCATACCTGATGTTTTAAAGCATGTTATTCCAAACAATTTAGGAATGTTAGGTGATTTATGCCCTTTATGGATTAAAACCAGACTCTGCATCAACTATGTAATTTTCCGTGGGAGTTTTGCCATGGATCCCCCTCCGGAATGCCACAGTCCAGGTGTTAGTCCCCTTGAAACAACTTTCCCATCACTATTGTGGCCAGAAAGAGTCCCTGTGGGTTTTGAAATTTGCCTGCCCATTGAAGTCTATGGCGGTTCGCCCGGTTCTCCCGTTCGCGAACATTTGATGAAATTCGCGTCCGCGGTTCACAAACCCAAAATGTTGTGTTTGCAACATCACTACATCTAACCTTACTTAATTCTGTTCGCTGATGAGCTTTGATTTGATACTTATGTGAATTTTTGCGCGGTGAAGAATGAATATCTGTGATTTTACATAGTTACCTAGTAGTTTAGATGGAAAAAAACACCTCTGTAACACAAAAAATATTTTATCAAATCTTACTCCAAGAAAACCAATAAAATTAAAACACTGACCATAAATAACCTCATGACAAAAGAAATGAAAAACAAAAACTGTCTATACAATGTTTTAATTGTATAAGCTATTTTTACATAAAACATGTATCCCACTCTTTCTAACAAATCTGTTGACATGATCGTCATCAGTAATGTATTCCAACATTTCGATGTGTTATATGCCTTCTTACTTTACTTTAAGAAATCTCCTGTAGCACATCAGACTGTAACTACCCTTAGGCCAGGCCAGCGCTCCTAAGAGTTATAGGATAACTCCTAAGAGTTATAGGATCGTTTCTGTAACTTATATATATATATATATATATATATATATATATATATATATACTGTATATATCTGTGATCTATCGCTGCTTGAAACATCCTCTCAATTTCTGGATCATTTTGCCGCCTGGCTCCCTCACTTCTCACTCTCTCCTCCATCATACCATCACTCATTCTAGGTGATTTCAATGTTGCTGTTGACAATCCCACATCCCCCTAAAGCTGCAAAAATACTTGCACTTACCCCTCCCCTTGGCCTCTTACAATGAACAGAATCCCCTACTCATCATGATAGGCACTATATTGACCTCATTTTTATCAATCACTGAACTATTGACAACTTTATCATCTCCCCACTCCCTCTTTCTGACCACCATATCCTAACCTACAGCCTCCGCATTCCTTCCTCTCTCTTCCATTCTTCACCCCTGGCTACCAGCACCCATAGAAATCTGCAAGCATTGACCCACAACATCTTTCCATTTTGCTACAACCCCTTCTCAGTCCCCTCACTACCATTACTTGCCCTGACATTGCCAACATATAATACAACTTGAATCTAACTTTCACTCTTGACACACTGCCCTCGCTATCACTTACAACCATGGCGCAGGTGCTCTTGTACTGCTGAGTGATAATGGAGGACATTTTGCATTTCAGCGCACTCACATCACATGAACGCCCCATGAGTAGAGTTATGTGCCCAAAGCCTCTTGTCCTTCTGATTGTGTCTAGGGATTCTGGCCTCCCTTATCTGTCCCTGAGGCCTGTCACTCCCCACCACTCTCCCCACCACTTGGAATCTGGTGTGCTTCATATATATATATACCAGCGTCTTGCCCGTCAAAAATGACGGCAATAAAAAGTGAAGCCTGGCAATGCAGTTTGCCACACAATGGGAGCCTCTCTCCCTCTACTGTACTGGCCTTGCAATGAGCGCCATCGGCATTTACTGCAATCCCCCCAAACCTCTCCCACCGTCTACTTTACTATCCTTTGGAGCTCATTGCTAGTCTCTCCCCTGTCTACTTCCTCTCTTGTGTCTCATTTCCCCCTCATCTCCCTCCCTTGTATCCCCCCCTGTGTTTTTACCTCCCTCTCCCTCCCGTGTCTCTAACCCCCCCTGTGTCTCTTTTCCTCCTGTGTCTCTTTCCCCCTCCCCATGTATCTCTTTCCACCCTATCCCTTCCCGGTGTCTGTTCCCCCTGCCCTGTGTCTCTTCCCCCCCTGTCCACCTCCCCCTGTGTCTGTTTCCCCCTTCCTCCCATAACCCCCCCCCTTTCCCTCCCCTGTGTATCTCCCCCCTCCTCTCCCTCCCCTGTGTCTCTTCCCCCTCCTCTCACTCCACTGTGTATCTTCCCCCCTCCTCTCACTCCACTGTGTCTCTTTCCCCCTCCTCTCCCTCCTGTGTCTCTTTCCCCCTCCTCTCCCTCCCCTGTGTCTCTTCCCCACCTCTCACGCTTGTGTCTCTTACCACCCCTGTGTCTCTTTCCCCCCTGTGTCTCTTTCCCCCCTCTCACTGTGTCTCTTCCCCCTGTGTCTCTTTCTCCCCCTCTCCCCATGCCTCTTCCCCCCTCTCACCCCTGTGTCTCTTCCCCCGTGTCTCTTTCCCCCTCTCACTCCATGTCTCTTTCCCCCCTCTCCCTGTGTCTCTTTCCCCCCTCTCCCCCGTGTCCCTTTCCCCTCTCCCCTTGTGTCTCTTTCCACCCTTTTCCCCCATATCTCTTTCACCCTCTCCCTCCCATGCGTCTCTTTCTCCCTCCCCTGTGTCTCTTTCTCCCCCTCTCACTCTATATCTCTTTCTCCCCTCTCCCTCTGTGTCTCTTTCCCCCTCTCCCTCTGTGTCTCTTCCCCCTCTCCCTCTGTGTCTCTCCCCACCTGTGTCTCTCACCCTCCCTCTGTGTCTCTTCCACCCCTCTCCCTCTGTGTCTCTTCCCCCTCTCCCTCTGTGTCTCTTCCACCCCTCTTCCTCTGTGTCTCTTCCCCCTCTCCCTCTGTGTCTCCCCCCTCCCTCTGTGGCTCTTCCCCCCTCTCCCTCTGTGCCTCTTCCCCCTCTCCCTCTGTGTCTCTTCCCTCCTCTCCCTCCGTGTCTCTTCCCTCCTGTCCCTCTGTGTCTCTTCCCCCCTCTCCCTCTGTGTCTCTTCCCACTCTTTCCCTCTGTGTCTCTTCCACCCCTCTCCCTCTGTGTCTCTTCCCCCCCTATGTGTCTCTCCCGTCCCCTCTGTGTGTCTCATCCCCGGTATAATTTCCCTCTTCTTATGCGCCGCGCATGCGCAAGGCGCTACTCGCGCCGCTCTGCGCATGCGCGGCTTGTGCCACGCACTGCGCATGCTCTGTTGATGCCGCTCAATGCCTATGCGAGCGATCCGATATTGTGGTGTAATGTCCCCCGGGGGATGGTGCAAGTCTCACAGCAGGGAGGAAATCTGCTCCAGGTAACTTGGAGTTGTTCCCCTGGAGCTGGGCTAATTGGAGCTGCAGGTGTGAAATGCCTTTTTAAAAGACACACACAGAGATGAAGGGTGCTGATTAGGCTCTGGCCTAATTGCCGTGAGGAGTCTGTGTGCAGCTGAAGTCTATGTTAGAAGCTGTGATGTGAGATAGTCAGGAAGACTGGACCTGAGAGCTGAGCTGAGATAACCTCTGAAGTAAGGCAGCAGGGAAGACTGCTTAAAGTACAGAGAGACACTGGTAAGTAAGTTGGAGACTACAGCCAGCAGCTTAAGAAGAGACACTGAGTGTTTCAGCGTGACCTGGGAGGAGAAAGAGACAGGACCTGGCAGGAATTACAGAGCAGCAAATAAGCTGCCAGTAAGAGGATCAGTCTGTGTGACTGCAATAATATTTACTAGAGAGACTGTTTGCTCTAAAAGTACCTGCAGAGGATCCAATGCAGCTGAAAAAGCTGGGAGAGAGAGAGACTGGACTTAAAGGGACCACCCCTCTGTGTGAAAAGGTATTGTTTTACCTGCAGACTGAGAAGCGGTCTCAGGGCTAGGGAGGGTGTTCCTGCAAATAAGTAAGCCCGTTTATTTAGATTTTTCTTTTCATGCTGAAATTAAGCTATTGTTTGTTTTGTATACTTTATTAAAAGCAAAGATAAAGTATATGGTAACTCAGCGGTTTATGTGCAAATCACAGGAACAACCGATAACCAAAGGCCAGCCCTGTCACTATATATATATATATATATATATATATATATATGTGTGTTCGATAAAAAAATGCTTAATGTGTAAATGTTTATGTTAGAGTATAGGGTGGGGGCTATGGATGCTGTAGCCTAACTTTATATTTGTAGCTATGTATCGTATTAATCTATGTGTCAGTGAATTATAGAATTATGTGTTATTAGTAGACTATGTTCAATATGCAAATTATGTGTACAATAATAATAAGGAACAGTAACTAACAAAACCTCCTACCTACTCACTCCTCAAAACTAACTGACCTACTCACTCATCTCCTCTCTCAATTGGGCAATTACCAATCTCACTAATGCTTAGACCCGTATGTTCACTAGAGGAAGCTACAACGCAGTCAGTGTTTGGACAGGAAACATGCTATTTTATGACCTAGTCTTGTCTGTTAATGGGACGTTTACATTTTCTATTGGTTCCTAGCGCTATTGTGCTGCATATTGGGTAATTTGCTGATATGTCATGCATACTTTGCAAGGTCTTGTATCTAATAGACAGTACATCGGTTTACATGCTGCAAGTCTACACTGTAATACTTGCAGCGGGCAGCCTTTTTTGCTCAGTTTTGTCATGGATATTGATCAGATCCTACATATCAATTATCGTAGCATATTATTTTGTCACAATGGCACTGACAAAAAGGTCAGGTGCCGAAGGATTCCCCTTTTGCAACAAATACTTTGATAATTAGCAGTATTATTTATTGCAATAAGTTATAGTTTGTTTTCTTTTTGTAACAATGACTGAAACTGAAAATCTAAAACTGATATTTGGGTTTCAATGCCCTGTTTACTTTAGTGTGGGTATTTTTTTGTATTTATGCTTATAATTGCAATTTATTTATTTTACATTAAACTCCAAATGTTCTCCTAAATGTCAACCCCAATGAGATTGTATTATTAATAATTACAATAGACTTTTATGTGCTCAAACTATTTTTTTTCCTGACATTATTTAATGTTTTTCTTGCCAAAGGTCTTGGAATTCTACTTAACAAGCTTTGTAAACTAAACAGCCATTACAATTGTTAAAATTTTAAAAAAAACCATCAGCGATGCTTTAAAAAGTTCCATTGTACCACTAAAACATTTTTTTTCATTAACTGTTCTTTTGTGTACAACATATTATTCTGTAAATCTATCAATGCCAACAATTTAATCAGAGTAGAGCATTATTAAGTATTCTATTTCCTAATGAATTTCCTTAGGCAAAATTCCAAATGCATATCAATGTGAAATAAAACAGTGTTATGAAACAAGACTGGGATTATCAGAAACAGACTTGTATTGATACCGTGCTGTCATAATTAGGTATGCTTTCCTTTACAACAAAATGAAGGGCCACCCACAAAAAGCTTAAAGTGATCCTGAAGTCACCATATGTTCTCTGCACCATCAAAGAGTAGAATAAATATGGACAATGCATAGATATTTTTTCTAGTCTCACTAAAGATTTTTTTTTTAAATTGCAGTTATATTCTGTGACCAAAGTAAATGTCACTAATATATATTAACTGTAAAGAGGTGATTTATGACACATATTGGTGTAGTAGTGCTACACCAATGCTTAATTTAGATTTTTATCATAGGAATCACTACATGGATTTCTCAGCAGCTACAGCTGAACAGACCATTCCATACAACCCAATAATACT
Source organism: Discoglossus pictus (assembly GCA_027410445.1). NCBI lineage: Eukaryota > Metazoa > Chordata > Amphibia > Anura > Alytidae > Discoglossus > Discoglossus pictus. The sequence goes on from CM050163.1 coordinate 450,421,028, forward strand.
GAATTAAACTATTTCTACATTGTAAAAGAGCCAGCTAATTGCAAAGTAGTTTCACAATTATGGAACACTTTAAAATTAAACCACTAACTTAAGTACAGTAATATATTAGATGTGCAGTCAATTTCTTTCACTGTATAGATTCTATAAAGTATTTACTTTTTGATTTGTTCTTCTTGTTCTTGTTTTAACACAGTGAAATATGTAAACTAACATTACTCATTTTACATATAGTGTATGGGTCAACTTATAATTAATAAAATAAACCAAATGTGTTTTGTATGAAGGAATTTCCCATAAGTTAAATCATGTGGTCTGCTAATAATTAATATAACCTAGGTTTACTTGGTTATTGTTAACATCAGCATAGGTTTGGCAGTCTAAATTATTTTTCTATAATAGAATTTCACTTCCTAGTACTATCTCTAGGTTACAATGTTAAACTGAATAGCTGGGAGAATACCGTATTAATTAAATATACAAAAAAAAAAATGTTTCTCAAATGGTAACACACATTTATATTTCTTGTATTTCACATGAGATGTCTTTTTCCAAAACCTTCTTAAAGTAATAAATATATTATCGAATTCAACTAATATTTTGCTATTATTGCATATGCAGTGAATTATACTTCAGTATATCCAAATGATTACCTTATATGTGCTAGATATAGATGACAAGACATATAAACCTTATACAAGTATACAGATTTAACATCTTAAAAAGTCTTATTCGATATGAAACCTGGGGCCGAAAAATTGAGGAAAACAAGAAAACAGGATTGGAATAGAAAGGGATTCTTATCTGCTATCAACCTTAAGAACATAATTCCATGTCTCATCAAGTAGTTATATACTTTCCATCCTTCATTTCTGCTCATAAATCCTGTTATATCTTTACTAGGTCTATATTTGTACATAGTAGTCATGTCTGGTTTAGACACCCAGTCATTATGATCACATATATAGTTGTGAGCATGCGGGCTGTTGCTAACGCTTGCAAGCTCGCACAGGGCCGCAGTTGCTGACATGGAGAGACAAAGGAGCTCCTTGCCAGCAACTGCGGACCTCGCAAAATTTACAGAGTTACGAAAGCAAAAATACGAGACACAATATGACCTTGCAAAAAAACGTCAGAAAATCGTGCAGATGAAAACATGAAAAACACAATAAATACACACAACAAATACATAAAAAGCTTACCTACTGTAAGGGGGGGGCACTCAGGACCTCGGAAACTGAAGTTACACCTCAATTTAACTCCAAATAAAAGATTTTAGACACTCAAAAATCCCTTAAGCAAGAGAAAAAATGTCAGCCGAAAAAAACGAAAACGAGGCTACAGCACTCTAAAGACGCAAAACACCACCAAACACCTACGGATTTTTCGAAAAAGACGTACGAGATCCGAAAACAAGGACGCAACCCGCGCAACCCCAAAAACATTACAAACACAATAAATACACACAACAAACACATAAAAAACTTACCGACAGCAAGGGGGAGCACCCAGGACCTCTGCAAGTGAAGTTACACCTCGATTTAACTCGCATACCACACATTAGGCTCCATTTTAGAACAATAACTTATACAATCCGGAAGTACACAGCTACCCTAACGGATTTGCCTCGCGCACGCACACTATTACACTGCACACATTCATGACGCTTACACAGCAGCTCCACAGCACTGATGCTGCAGCAACATGAAAACAGATTGCCAGCTCTTCAACACAATACTTCCTGCATATATTACTTTACAATAGGTAAAGTATATTAATTTCTTATTTTATTAATTATTCATTGCCATAACAAAAAAAATGCTGCTCATAGCACACAAACAATTCAGAGCCACGCGATGAGCGCCAAAGGCACTCAGCGCAAGGCTCGCAATGAGCGCCAAAGGATCTTAAAACACCAACAAAATGTTGCACCCAAACAACGTTACCTGCCTTACTATCTTATTGCCGAAATTTTTTGATGGGCAAGTCGCTAGTTTAGTAATAATGCCCAGCTTTGCTACATTACTGGTTCTGCTATGATTGATACAAAATTCTGAATGTATTTTTTCATTTGTTTTCATTAATTCTGATACTGCAAAAAAAAAAAAAACGCAAAACAAAACCTCCCTAATTATTATGGTATAACCACAACAATTTTTTTATGTGATGTGTAAAATATAGTGCAGTGCTTTTTTCTATAGCAATCAGTTGTGTTTCTGAAAGGTTTCCCTTATGGCAGTTCTTCCATTACATAAAGAGGTCTAAAACAAAAGGAAGATATATAGATACAGATGTGACCCAGGACATTGTAGTAATTTGTGCTAATCCACAAAATATGTATGATGCAAAACAAGGCTCATGTATACTTACCATGTATACTTACAGTGTTTTATATAATAGCAAATATTGTTTAATAGTGTGACACAAAAATAATTTCTGATATTATCTTACTATGGGCCTCATTTTATTAGAAGCCTTAACTCGATCGCCGATTTGCTGCGATCGGGTTACGTCCACGCGTTCCCATACGCTGCTATTCAATTGGCCGAGCTCGCAAGTCAGCGTTCCTTCCCGTTGATCGCAAACCATGCTATATCGGTTGTAAGCATTCGCCGGCTTGAACAAGATTGCGGCCGTAACTCGTGTTTCAAGCACGGAAACTCGGAGAACTATAAATGCAAAAATAAATTCAAGACAGCAATGTTAATGATGAGAAAAAATGGGTGACTCTAGGATTAAAAGCACAACACAAAATCAAATACTTTGTTTCATGTTTAATTTCCGTCCAAAGTCCAACGGGCTTGAATGACTTCCAAGCCCGTAAAATATTTTATTTTGGCGATGTGCGAGCTTGAGAATGTTGTGCTTTTAATTCTAATGTCAACCATTTACAGTGCTGGATTGATTTTTTTTTTATTTGCTTAATAAGTGCTACGACTTGTAAGTAAGCCCTTTGCGACACCTCCTTGGTACAAGTAAGCTGTAGTTCACGTTTAGCCATTTACAGGCTTGACAGAAGGGTAATTGGAGAAATTGAATAGCGAATCAGGATTTTTTTTTTCCGCAACTCTCGCAGCCATGAAATATCAAAGGCTTTGACACAAGTAAGCTGCGATTGACCAAATCGCAATGGATCATAGCTCGTAGGACGTAACTCGATCGTAGCCCGCAAATGTAAGCAATTGAATGGCAAAGTAGCTTGCTATCACCACTTGCGGCCACGTTTCTCAAAAACGTAGCAATAGAATGAGGCCCTATGTATATCAAGGCAAAATAATAGCCATATTTCAAAAGTTTGACATTTCAAAAAATATATTGAATTAATAAAAGGTTTTATATTTTCCATTACCATCTTCCCATCTATTATATCTAAGGAATTAACAATTTTGAATGCACCATATATACTCAGTATAAATCATTTGTATGTTTTTCATTTTCTAAAAACTCTTTAATGAAACCATTATTTCTCACAATCCCTGAGACTTGCTTTTCAGACTTTCTCTTGTTTTTTAGTCTCCAATTCAAAGCCTTCTATTGCCTCTTTGTCATACAAGTAATTTCCCTGTCTGACTAGACTATTTATATTTTCTAAATTTGGTTGAGAACAGACGTAATCTGTATTATTCATTTGACGTTTACAATGGCCATTTATATTTTTATTTTAGAGAGGGGGGGACAACAATTCATTCACTATTTATATTTCCTAAATTTGGTTGGGAGCAATGTCATTTTATTATTAATTTGCCATTTACATTGCTTGATTATGTCTTTATATCAGAGTGGGGGACAATGATCTATTCACTAATGAGTGAAAAAATTAAACCATTTTGTCCACCTGGCTTTTGGTAATTGAGATATAATACTATGCTTCCATATAGAAAATATCAATATTACTAATATAGCAACATACAACAAAATTATAGAATAATTATACTCCTAAATGTAATTACTTGTATCAGATTCAAAAAAGAAATAGTGACAATGTTTAGCACTCTTAGCATGAGGTAGTGATGCAAACAAACAGAAAGATGTACTGAATTTAAAAATTTAAAGTCATGACAAGCAGTGAGCATTTCTCACTAAGTATAGAAATCGCTCATCATTCCAGAGCAAATGGAATATGTAGAGGACAAAAGAATTGCAGAAATAAATACCAATGATTCTAATAAATGCATTGCTGGAATGTCAATGTATTTCACATTTTATTGATGCTGTCTATTTAATGAATCCATGAGTAACTGCCTTATTCTAACATAAATGCATGAGTGAGGCAATTGTGAGTAATAAAAGAACTGTATTACAGGTTGTATCAATCATTAAAAAGTGTGGGAGGCCTATTGTATATATCAAACCCTTCTGCAACATTGGCTGAATTTGATTCATATGATATTGTTCTAAATAAAGGGAAATATTTCTATATAACTAGAATACAAATATAAAAGATACAGAAGAAATAAAAATAGCTAAGTAGTTATTTATAAACGAGTACTAAATGGATGTTACTAAATATTCTGAAAGTTTGATATATAGGGCTTCATCCAATTCAAGACTCGTAACTAGTTAGGTTTTCTTAACTGCAGGAGTTTTTTTTCAGTTCTATTACACATGTATTCAATTGACCTCACACGTAATTTTACTGATTCCACCCGCAACTCATCAACCCATACCATTAGCCCTATTAAATTCGGGCTACGTGTAAATTTGTAGCCAGCAAAACTTACGGCTATTAAATTTGCCTCTTAAACCAACTCGACGACTTGAGGATTAAGCCATAGAATGGCCGAAAAAAGCCTACAGGACATAGAACATGGAACTTCATGGCCGCAAATCCTTTGTTCAAGCCCGTAACTGCTGCAATTCCAATCTTGCTATTAAATTGTTACAATTTCACTAGCGTTCAACACTGTAACATGCAAATGGAGCCCAAAGCCCGAGTGATAGAGAGGACTTGCAAGGGGGATAAAGTCCAATCCATAGCAGTGTAAAAGGATATAATAACACACTACTGTACTATTATTAAAAGGGAAAAAGAGGTTAGGTCTTCGAATTAATAGCACAACATTCACAAGCTCGCAAATTGGCCCCGAAAAATAATTTATTTCATGTTTAACTTTTGTGTTATATCAATCCCTGCAATCAATGTGTTAATACATATAATGAAACTTGCATGTAGTGAAGTAATGATGATGATCTCCATTGGGCCCGTCTAAACCCGTAACTATGTGTTTGACTAATTGATCCTGCTCAGGGCCGCAAACCCGTTCAACGATTGAGTTACGGGTTTGCATCTCAAGCTCGTAACTCGCAGACCCATCTAATTTAATAGCACCGTAACTCAGCCAAATTTCAATTGCACAGCAGTTGCAAGTCTCACGTTGCCAATACGGAGCTCGTATTTAATGGGGCTGCTTGTCAGTAAAGCACAATGTATAGGATTACACAAGATGTGGAGAATGAGTATCATTGCATTGCTCAAACTCCACTGCCACCAATGAGAAGGCCCAGGGATTCCCTTCAATCATACTGTGAAACGAATCCCCACAATCCCCTTCCTCGCTCACACCTGATCAGCCCCTTCTCTGCACACACCTAATTGTCCCTGTCTCTGCTCACATCCAACTGTCCATATACCTGTCCCTGCTCACACCCAATTGTCCATATACATAACCATGGGGGTCCATTGAGACCCCCATGGCACCGAAAATATGCATCCTTAAATGACCCCTGCGGAACCTAAATGTCCTATATGTCATGAAACCATAACCCCACGAAAAGTTAACCCCTTCCATGGAGGTCTTTTAAGCATCTCCACAGCATCTAAAAATTAAGCCATACCATGGGTGTCCTTATATAACTACCATTGCATCCCTATTATCCCCCAATATAACATAGGGGGTCTATTTAGACCCATGTGTTATTACTATTAACCCACATTTATAATATGGGGTTTATTAATCCTGAAATGCTATTGTGGTCTATTTTGACCCCCATGGTCCTCTACATTTAACCCCCAAAGTGATATGGGGGTCCTTACCCTATATATAAAAAATACACTAATAAAAAAAGTAAATAAAATACACACATTAAAAACACAATAACCTAATAAAAAAAAAATAAACCCAATTAATTACTGCTCATTTTTTATTTAATATATAATTTGACTAATAAGATTGCTCAGATTAATGGACCTTCAAGGGTTAAGCCATGGGGGTTTATATTGACCCCTAAGGCTGTTCAGGGTTAGCTGAGAAACCATGAGGATCAACATTACACAGGGGTTAAATTAAATACCATGGGAGTCAATATTGACCCTCATGGTATATAGAGTGTTAAATTAGATACTGTGGGTAGATACCTTGGTAGGACCCCCATAGTAGTTAAGGGGTTAATTAGGATACCTTGTGGGTCTACATAGGCCGTCATGATAAATGGGAGGCTAATGGTAATACCCTGGGGGTCCGTTAAGGACTGTCATGGTATTGGGGAGAATTTTTAGATGCCGCAAAGGTCCTTTAAGGACCTCTGTGCCATCTAAGGGTAATTGTGTATGTCATGGAGGTCCTTAGGGACCAGTTGGTGTTGGTTAACATTTAGGTGCAATGGGAGACCTTTAAGGACCCCTTTGGCCCGGGGTGCATATTTTAGGTACCATGGGGTCTCAATTGACCTCCATGGTTATGTTATGGTTATGCAACTGGGTGTCAGCTGGGAATGGGGGAAGCCAGCTGCAAAGGCATTTTTATGCTGTCTGGTACACATGGGCTTTTTAAGCAAAACAATAATATTATAAGTTGCGAGTCATAAGTAATTTTAAGAATGTTAAAACTGTATAGCGATTTAGTGCAAAATCAGCTCTCAGAAAATCAATGGGAAAGCTTGCCATACTATTAGAGTCTGGCTTGTTCTCAGGCATTGTAAGTAGCACTCTCACAATTATGTTAAGAAGAGTTAATTCACTAGCGTCAGAAGGGGGCGACATCAACTGTGACGAGAACACCAGTCAGTTGCTGCTGATGCTGCCCCCGAGCGTGTGTCTGCTGTACTTATACTGCTGTCCCAATATTTATCTTACACTGTGCCCCAGCCTGCTACACAGGCTACAGTCACTCACTCTCTGGTCTATGAATCCTCTTTGGTCCCATTGGATTCAACTTGTCATAACTGGGTTTAATCTTATTGCATGTATTTTGTAATACATCTTAATGTTTGTGTTAAGAAGAGAAATAGGTACTGTATATAGTTTTTGTAGTCTGTCTCATCTTTCACCATTTATGGTATAGTTATAATTGCTGCTTCTAGCATCTCTTGAGATGTTATTCCTTAAGACTTCATTTCATAAAAGGTTATTTTTAAATGACCAATTAATGAAGAAGAGATGATTTTATAATATCTGTTTGGCCCGTGGACTTATTTACTTTAAGACTTGAAATACAAGTCTCTATTTTTTTTCTCTGAATTATCCTCTTCCAGACTTTTTAATTGATCATCAGATATTTTTTGTTAACTTTATTATACTCAGGAAATCCCTTATTTGATCTTTAGATGGTTTATTGAAATTTGAATTATGTTCTAGGTTATAGAGTGCTTTGCAATCATTCACAAATGTATTACCTTTAGGATTAACGCATATGAAATCTTTCCTGATACTGATTTCTCTATTCTCTTATATGGAGTTATTTCAGTTAATTTACCTGCTTTATATCCAAACTGATATTGTTTCTGCTGAAATAGCCATATCTTATTATCAACTTTCGTTTGAAAGATATTCCGAATTTGGGCTTGGATTTATTAAATTTTTGTTTTATTTAAATTTTAATGTTGTAGGTATTGTTGTAGGTTTTGTCTGGCAAGCTCGGCTCCCTATCCCTTATTCAGTGTGATTCCTGGATACAAATGATAACAACTTTTTCTTTATAGAAATGTTGTATTGCTGAATGTCTTTTAAAAAGAGTGTTTAGGTAATTTTACATTTTGAGAAAGGATTTAAAGATTCATATGAACTAAATTATACAGGGAGTGCAGAATTATTAGGCAAGTTGTATTTTTGAGGATTAATTTTATTATTGAACAACAACCATGTTCTCAATGAACCCAAAAAACTCATTAATATCAAAGCTGAATATTTTTGGAAGTAGTTTTTAGTTTGTTTTTAGTTTTAGCTATTTTAGGGGGATATCTGTGTGTGCAGGTGACTATTACTGTGCATAATTATTAGGCAACTTAACAAAAAACAAATATATACCCATTTCAATTATTTATTTTTACCAGTGAAACCAATATAACATCTCAACATTCACAAATATACATTTCTGACATTCAAAAACAAAACAAAAACAAATCAGTGACCAATATAGCCACCTTTCTTTGCAAGGACACTCAAAAGCCTGCCATCCATGGATTCTGTCAGTGTTTTGATCTGTTCACCATCAACATTGCGTGCAGCAGCATCCACAGCCTCCCAGACACTGTTCAGAGAGGTGTACTGTTTTCCCTCCTTGTAAATCTCACATTTGATGATGGACCACAGGTTCTCAATGGGGTTCAGATCAGGTGAACAAGGAGGCCATGTCATTAGATTTTCTTCTTTTATACCCTTTCTTGCTAGCCACGCTGTGGAGTACTTGGACGCATGTGATGGAGCATTGTCCTGCATGAAAATCATGTTTTTCTTGAAGGATGCAGACTTCTTCCTGTACCACTGCTTGAAGAAGGTGTCTTCCAGGAACTGGCAGTAGGACTGGGAGTTGAGCTTGACTCCATCCTCAACCCGAAAAGGCCCCACAAGCTCATCTTTGATGATACCAGCCCAAACCAGTACTCCACCTCCACCTTGCTGGCGTCTGAGTCGGACTGGAGCTCTCTGCCCTTTACCAATCCAGCCACGGGCCCATCCATCTGGCCCATCAAGACTCACTCTCATTTCATCAGTCCATAAAACCTTAGAAAAATCAGTCTTGAGATATTTCTTGGCCCAGTCTTGACGTTTCAGCTTGTGTCTTGTTCAGTGGTGGTCGTCTTTCAGCCTTTCTTACCTTGGCCATGTCTCTGAGTATTGCACACCTTGTGCTTTTGGGCACTCCAGTGATGTTGCAGCTCTGAAATATGGCCAAACTGGTGGCAAGTGGCATCGTGGCAGCTGCACGCTTGACTTTTCTCAGTTCATGGGCAGTTATTTTGCGCCTTGGTTTTTCCACACGCTTCTTGCGACCCTGTTGACTATTTTGAATGAAACGCTTGATTGTTCGATGATCACGCTTCCGAAGATTTGCAATTTTAAGAGTGCTGCATCCCTCTGCAAGCTATCTCACTATTTTTGATTTTTCTGAGCCTGTCAAGTCCTTCTTTTGACCCATTTTGAGAAAGGAAAGGAAGTTGCCTAATAATTATGCACACCTGATATAGGGTGTTGATGTCATTAGACCACACCCCTTCTCATTACAGAGATGCACATCACCTAATATGCTTAATTGGTAGTAGGCTTTCGAGCCTATACAGCTTGGAGTAAGACAACATGCATAAAGAGGATGATGTGGTCAAAATACTCATTTGCCTAATAAATCTGCACTCCCTGTATATTGTAAATTTCTAATGTCACTCTGTATATAAAAGAAGGGATTCAACTGTTGTGCTGTTTTGACAATTAATTTAGTAATATTATTAACATCAATAACATTTATTAATATTACTTAACAATTTTAATATTTGATATATCTGCCAATTTTTCATTATCTGAATTCTTATTATACAATATATATATATATATATATATATATATATATATATATATATATATATATATATATATATATAAGCTTTAGCCTCATGAAATAAACAAAACTGTATTATATGAAAAGATGTTTATTATAATTAATACAATTATATCAAAACAGTATCTTTCAATATAGCAATTAATATGGTATACTAATTATGACAGATATTATACCAAGGTATATTTAAATGATAAAGAATTGCAGCCTTATTAAATTGCAATTCGGTAAACTTAAAAGGTCTCTATTTAAGCACATAGCATATTTTTTTTACAGAAGTTTTTAGTTAGTGAAGACCTCCCGTTGGATAGAAGATCACTAACTAAAAACTTCTGTAAAAAAAATATGCTATGTGCTTAAATAGAGACCTTTTAAATTTACCGAATTGCAATTCAATAAGGCTGTCGGTTATTAACACAGTGTCCACATAATCATTTCCCAGACATGCCAAATATACCTAAAACATAAAATATGACAATTACGATATTAGAGTTGGTTTGGTATTTTTTGACAGGTACACAAATATCGATTCACTAAGATACAATACCATTTTAAAGTTATACAAATTTATACAAATTTTGCATTCTAATTATTTTATTATCTAATACAAAAAATATTTTTTTTCACATAACAATCATGTACTTAATCAAAATATTTGCAATATGTATACGACAAATAATGAAATAGCAATCTATTTTATAGTAAATTAGCAAAATATTTCCATAATTGTAATGAAAATACATATAGAAAAATATGTCTTATCCATGGTTTCCTCAATTAGTAAGCCCGAGGAAGTTTTAACTTTTTATTTTATTTTCTTTCAAAATAATTTTCTGTTCTTGGTGTGTATATTCTTTTGGAAGTGAGCCGTAAAAGTTTCTTTGTAGCTATTGGAGTACCCATTTTAAATGTATATGTATTTGGGGAGTATCCCAATAGTATGTTTTGAGAGTGTTTATAAATATATCTAATTTAATATTGTTTCTCAATTGAGTGTATTATCTTACGCCTCCCTGCCATCTCTTTGTCTCCTGTTTTCCTGCCCTCCTGTTGTTGTCTTCCTCCACATGTTGTCTGTCTTCTGTTCTTTTCTACTGTTCCCACTTTAGCTTGAATAGGGGCAGGCTTCAATAGTCAATTCTTATCTAATGTTTTTTTTTTTTTCTAATTCCATACTGAGATCACTACCGTGGGAAACACATTAAATTATTTTTCATAGTCTCTAGCAAATTTTGCATACAATGTCTATGTTGACACAGCTGTTCTCAGAAGAATCTTAAGATACCTGCATGCATCTATATATTCTAAGAATGGATATATATATATATATATATGCAGTATATGTGTATATCATGTCATAAAAAAGCAGATCATATTAAAATAAATATAAGAAAGAATGTATGATTACAATAGTTCTGCTACAACACATTCAATTTAATTTAATTGCAATTATGCCTTCCTCTCTACCTATCCCAAAAAAGTTTCAGAATATTATCTAAAACCTTTAATACACCCATACTCCTCCCTCCCTTCAACATGATCTTTTCCCACTAGAAGATCAAGGTATTTAACAGTTCATTAAAAAAAAGAAAAGAAGGGAAAATAGGGAGATAGCAGTTAAATATTACAATTGCTCCATTCCTATTAATAAGTTTATTATTATTTCTAATCTGTGAATCTAAGCTTGAGGTGGTTACCTCCAATTCAAGTGTACAAAAAGAAAAAAAATATTCTCACTTCAACCTTTATGAAGTGAATTCTTACTATTCGTTATTTAAAAAATTCCTTTCTTACTAAATTATTCATAATGATCCTTACTTTGTGAGTGTTTAATTAATGAAACACATCCCATGAAATGCAAAAAAATAAAATAATGGAGAAGCCTAAATTTCAGTTCTTAATTACCCGATATTTATCGTATCTTCTACTTTTCTTTCCCTATTTTCTCATATTCTTTAAAAATAGCTTTTATTGGTAATTTAAAGAAAGGTCATAGTGGCAATGTTGTATTCCTTGTTCGATTCTGGGAGCTGCTTTTTAAAAAAATTGTATAAAGTATCTTTTCAAATTAATTTCAAACTGAATTTGCTATTCCTTCATAATAATTTCCCTTCTACAGAGAATTAATTACAATTTTTAATTATGCTTTGAGATGATTAACTTAATAGGGAAACCCCATCTAAAGGGGATATTTTCTCTTCGCAATGCATTGTTGACTCTTTAAAATAGGTTAAATTAAAATTGAATGTCAGGAATGACATAGTGGCATCTTTATAGTCTACACTTTTTTCCATTCTGAAAGCTGACTGAAATGTCTTTTAGATTAGAGTCAATTGGAATTTGCCATTCCTTCAAAATGCTTTACCCTTCAATAGGTGAGTTAATTATTATTTTCCGGATTATGTTTTAAAATTAACTTAAGAGGGAAACTCCATATATAAGTGATGTTTACACTTCTTAAAGCTTTTGTTACCTTGCTATATTCCCTTCTGTGGTTTAGTGTTGCACTAGACAAATTAGTAAAAATAGAAAATGCTTCATAAGGAGCTTCAAATGTTTTTTTTTTCTCTAGCAGACTTCAGTATAGACTCTTCATACATAAAAAAAGGCGATTCTAATGATAACATCTCTGGGAACATCCCTGGAAAGGTTTTTTTGGCAGAGGCATTCTATATTGTTGTCTCCTTATGATCAAAGAAAAATAACATAACATAACACATAGCATTTCAATTCACTCAAAGGAATGTCTTCAGCCTAAGGTTCAGTTCTAAGGTTATTTCTTCTAGAAACATTTTCAAGGTTATATATAATCAGAGTTTTGCAGCATACACATTTTTTATTGGACAAACATATTAATTGAAATGATGAGCTTTTGCGAGATGCACCTCCCTTTTTCAAGTCAGAAGCAATACTGATTAAGATAAACTATGACAGAGCAGAAATCAAAATGTCAGCCATAATGAATAATGTTCTGTTCAGTCGAGTGTGCATGTGTCTACATGAGATTTTAGATAAGCACCACTACCACTCAGCATGCATGCTCCTCAGAACCTCACAACAGCCAATTAGAAGGTACGTTTTCAATGTCTAATGTTAATATATATCTTTTTGGTGTTTGATGTTTGTGATGTTGTGCATGTTTTAAACTAATGGTATGTATCTTTTTTCCAGGGACCGAGCCGGAGAACAGATGAAGATGGACGGGGACATGCTGGAAAGGTAAGTTTAATACTGTATTTGTAATAACTATTTATTATATGTAATGTTTATTGTTTGAATAATCTGATGCTTATTTTTTTCCTTGGGGTTGCAATCAGAAGGGACATCTGCAAAGGTAAGTGGTTTTATTTATTCTATTTTAGCTTAGATTTAGGGGGTTAGGTATAGATTGGGGGGTTAGGTATAGATATGGGGGGGTTTAGATTGGGGGTTAGGTATAGATAGGTATAGATAGGGGGAAATGTATTGTAGTTATGTGTATATTTATAATGAATTCATAACTGTTATGTGTATTTGTGTATGCCTTTTCCTTTGCAGGTGTGTAATTCTTTTTTAATTTTATGTAGTGAGGGCGGGGATTTTTTTTAATTTTTATGTACCTTAGGTTTTTTATTTTATGTAGTGAGGGGGGGTTGTGATGTTTAATTTTTTTATGTACCTTAGTTTTTTTTTTTTATATAATTAGTAGGGTGGGGGGTTTAATAGGGGGTTAGGTAGGTAGTGTTAGGTAGGTAGGGGTTAATAGGTTAGGGTAGAGGGGGTTTAGTTTGGATTTAGTGGTTTATTGGGGGGAAACATATAGTGTAGTGTTTGTACTTAGTGTTGTGATTGGGTTAATTAGAGGCTTATGGGGGTCTGTATTGACCCCGATGACTTATAGGGTTAATTAAGGCTTATGGGGGTCAGTACTGACCCCCATTAGCGACAGGGTTAATTAAGGCTCATGGGGGTCTGTATTGACCCCATGAGTGACAGGGTTAATTAAGTGCTCATGGGGGTCTGTTTAGATCCCCATGAGTTATGTGCTTAATTTTAGTTGCCTGGGGTTAATATTTTTTAGCGTGAGTCCTTTCAGGACCTTTACAGTCCTTTAAGGACCCGCGAGGCAGAACATTTAACATTTTAAATGCAGCGAGGTCACGATCGGTGCCGATCGCGAACCCCCGCAGCGAGGGGTTAATGGACTATGGACCCCTGCAGAGAGCGGTTAATGTGGTGACACTTCGGGGGTCCCAATGGGGGTTAATTTTAGGTGCCGCAGCCGGGATTGGCTAATAGTGTGCAGCGGGCCCTTTATGGAGCCGCGGCGGGAATTTAAAAGTTTTAAATGCAACGGGGTTACGATCGGTATGGACTCCTGCAGCAAGTGGTTAATGTGGGGACACTTCGGGGGTCCAGGTGGGGACCCCCAGCATAGAGGGGGTTATTTTGGGTGCCGGGGGTAGTTGGAATACCCCCCATGGCAGGGCTTATGTGTGGGACTGCTGCGGAGGACCCCCGCAGCAATTGATGAGGTGTGGGAGCCTGCGAGATTATCTCGCTTGCTGTCACTCCTCATGTAGATTTCCTCCATGTTGATACGGACGGCCCTGCTGCGTAGCTCACACGTTGCTTGAAGCAGGGCTAATTTAATAGCTTTGTTACTTTTATAAATTTGCAGCCTGTAGGGTTTAAGTAGAAGCCTCGTATCTACGAGGCTGGAATTTAATGCCCAAATCGATTTGTTCTGTGAATCAGTTTATGCCTATTATTCAAAGGCTTAGCACAATCAAAAGCTATGCACCAACAGATCATGAATATTTCCCCATCTGTGGTATGTAATAGTGGATCTCTCATGGTGAACCAACTTTAGATCTTGATCTCATTGAAACAGATACCAATATTTAGTTAAAATAGATCTAATAGCTTCCCATAAGTCTCCATAAGTAAGTATACAGCATATATAAATATTCAATTTCATGTTTTTTTAGAATTATTTACAAGGTCATTACGATTTTTATTCAAAGCTGTTTCATATATGTATTTTAAGCATCAGTTGGGATATCCTTTAGTTTAAGAAAACCATTGGACAAACTATGCCTTTTTTTAAAAGTCACCATCATTGTTGCAACGGAGTCCTATTCTTAAATACTGCCCTACTAAAAGCCTCTTCTTCAGGGGTATTGGTTCATGACTTGTCCAGTTTAAAAAAAAGTGTTGCATGAGATTTCTTAACTATAGACTAACATTCCAATAAAAGTTGGAGTAACTTCCAACCCTAATTATCTGGTTTAATAAAACTGCTATTCTAATTAAAGCACTAATTTGATTATTTGATCAGGGGTGGAGCTACTAGTGGTGCAGGTGGTGCAGTGCACCAGGTTCCTTTTCTGGATGAGGCCCAAATCGGAATATTTATTATTATTATTATTATTTTCGCATTTAGTTTTATTTTCTGTAGAGCATTTCTACGGAAGCTCTAAGAGGTTACAGTGTGGAGTAGTTTAGCACACTGGGGCTGAATGACAGCAAAGAACAGGGGGGTGGGTTCTGTGAGGTCAGTACTGAGAGGGGTTGGGTGTTGTGTAAGGATGGATCCTGAGAGCGATTGCTGGTCTGTGGAGGTGGATGTAGAGAGGGACTGGGTTCTATGTGAAGATGGCTGCTGAGAGGGACTGGCTGATATGTAGAGATAGTATATGTATATACTGTATATGTACTTCAAACAGGCAGGAGGTAAGTGAAGGGGAGCAGCTATGAATGGGGTCTTGGGGAGGGGTAATGTTGGTACCTAGGTGAGTTGGTACCTGGAGGGGGCTCAGTGCAAAATCATTTTTACAAATGGGGGGGTCTGGGCCAAAACATTTTTTGCACTGGGGCCCTCTTTGCTCTAGCTTCGTCACTGGATTTGATGCTAAGTGTGAGCAAATATAAAAAGATCA
Organism: Discoglossus pictus; assembly: GCA_027410445.1. Classification (NCBI taxonomy): domain Eukaryota; kingdom Metazoa; phylum Chordata; class Amphibia; order Anura; family Alytidae; genus Discoglossus; species Discoglossus pictus. The sequence goes on from CM050163.1 coordinate 450,436,713, forward strand.
AGAAAATACACATATAAGGACATCAAGCATAAGACTCCTTAAGAAACTAATTTCAAATGGCCACCAAATCTTTATAAATAAAATGTAACTTTTATTCACATTTCCATTAAAACATATTTAAAAACAACCATAAAAACAAATGTACAGTTTTACCACTCTGATGACAAATGTATCAATGCAATATATACTATTTTACGGAGAACAGATATGCAGAAAATAATCTATCAACAGTATGGATATTATTTTCAATTCCATATATGACCTTATGTTTGCTCTACATTAGACAGTAAAGTGCAAAATTTCAAAAGGTGCTAGTGCTGAATTTTGAAAAGTGCAAGTGCTAGCCAATACCACTAAAAACCCAAATAAACAATGTTATTTAATAATAATAATTCTTATGTCACTTATTAATGAGAAATACATAATGGGCTATTAATAAAACAAGTTGCAACTACAATCAAGGATGACTTATAATTAATTAGAAATAATTGGAATCAATTAAAGACTCTGTAATTGTGATTAGTATTATGTTGAATAATACATCCGATTACCCCAATATACATAAAGTGCATTTAGTGACCAATTCATATAATAACAATCACTAAAACATTCAATCAAGCGTGTTCACAAAATACATAATGTACAAAAATATTTATTAATATAATCACATCTTCAATCATTAAGAAACAATGCCTTGGTGCCAATATGCTACTGCTAAGATTCCCTATACCACACTAATGTGGTGGTACTAGAGCCAGCTATTGACTCTCTGAGGCTACATACAATTCCTACACTAAACTCCTAACTATACCAAAGCAAATTGCTAATAAACAGCCCTATTAAATTAGAAGCCCATAGCAGCATCCGCAAGCCCGCAAGTGTGGGCTTGAAATTCCGGTGTTGCATAGATATTAAATTAGAACATGCCGAGAGTTACAGGCTTGAAACGCAAACCCATAAACCATTTGTCGAATGTTGGATGCACGGCCGTGAACATGATCAATTAGTCAAACCCATAGTTACAGGTTTAGATGGAGCCAATGGCAACAGAGATCATCATCATTAGGTCATTGAAAAATGAAGATTGGATTGGAAGTCTTTTACGAGCTGCGATCAAACCCACATTCCAGAAATAATGCAATATTGATAAAGCTGTAAATATGGGCACCCCAACTAACCCGCGGCAGATTAAAGCGCACCGGCGCATGCACGCCAACGCATGCATGCACAAACAAAAGCACGCCCGGAAATATGTGCGCACTGATGTCGGTTGCTGTCTGGCACTAAGCATTATTGTAGTTGGCCCCAATTCCCATAGGTGTGTCTCATTTAATTTAATAGGTAACTTGTTTATATTTGCTTTGGGCTAATTTTCCAATCAGCATTCTTGTGGTACTACACATACCATTCTTGTTCCGTTTGGGTATTATACATTATAACACCACTTTAGTACCTATCATACTGTCTTATACATGTCAGAGTTCCTTTTTTTTGCCAAGTAAAACAATCTTTGCATTATTCACATAAACCATCTATAACGCCTTGGTCTTAGTTTTGTCAGGAATTCCAACTAAACGGCAAAAAGTAACCATTGTGCTTCATTGGATTTTTCTTAGATGTTTTTTTGAAGTACCAACTTAAAAACTGAGTAATTGTGACAGTGCTGCTCTTGACCATAAAGTGCAAACAATGCAATATATAACTGTATTGAATAAAGCTTTATGTCCTGTGAAGAGTTACAACAAGTAGTTCTTTCATTCTTTACTGGGGAAGTGGAGTGTTGGGTAGTGAAGAACCATCACCCTCCTTACCCATCACTGCTCCTTCTGCACAAAACTGCCACATAACCACCTGGCATGTTTTATGAAAGTTACATACATCACACTCCTTAACACAATTTACAAACCCATCCTTCAATCTCCTCTCCCACAAATCTTTTCCCCTTCCTCACTTTCATCTCACCATCTTCTTCCTCCCTTTCTACTCCCATGCATCCTTTCCTTTCCTCCTCTAACTATTTCATAGTCCCCCTTCTCATACTTTCTCCTCCACTCTTTTCCTTCCCTCTTCTCTCCCCTCACCTTTCGCTTTTTTCCCTCCTCTCTTTCTTTCCTTATTCCCCTATCTCACGCTCTCTCCTCCTTAACATCAGCTTCTCCCCATTTCTCTCTCTTCCCGCACTTTCCAATACAATAACCGTTTCCTTGTCTCTCCTCTCCATCTCGGGATCTCTCCAGTAAGCTCTTTCTCCGTGTCCGGCTGGGAGACAGTCTTGTCAGGAGCTGTCACTGGTCCAGAACAGTCAGCATTCAGTGCTCGGGAGCTGTAACCTGTCCAAGTGGCACTTTGACCTGTCCTAGTGGTTCTGCACTGCAGGCTATACCCAGGGTATTCTACCTTCAATCCTTATATGTTATAAGCTCAGAGTATCTCTTACCAATGTCCTTGCTCTCTGTCCAGTTCTCCTGTCCCTATTCCATTGCTCTCTCTCCAGCACTCTCTGTAGCGCGGCCCGACATCAGTGTGCAAAAGCGCGCTCATTGGGGACGTGTTTTGGTGTGTGCTGGTTGAGAAATGTGAGTATGCGTGCTATTAACGGCCCGGCTATTGACACACGCGCTTTTTTGGGTGCGTACATGTGTTGGCATATATCACAGAATTTAAACATAATAAAAATTATTTTATATTGCCGATTTGTGAGCTTGAGAATGTTGTGTTATTAATTTTAATACCTAACATCACTTTCCCTTTTAATACAGTATAAGTACAGTAGTTTGTTGATATTTGCATTTACAGTGCTACAGATAGGACTTTAACCCCTTGCAGGACCTCTCTAGTACCCAAAGGCTTCTTGGTTCCATTTGTGGGTTACGTGCTTGAACACCAGTGAATTTGTTGCAATTTAGTAGCATAATCGGAAACGTCACAGTTACGAACTTGACAGATCAAAGGATTTGCCGGTGTGCAGTTCAAATTTCCACGTCCCGTAGCCGTTACTCGCCCTTACCCCTCAAGTCGTCAGCGGGTTGCTTTACAGGGCCAACTTAATAGCCGTAAGTCTTACGGGCTCCGTTACGGGCTACGGTTTTCAACATTGAGCTAATTTAATAGGGCTCTAAGTATCTTCCAGACAGGAGGTAACCTTCAGGGATCATAGCACTTTATATAATTATTTACAATTATTTAATGTAATTATTTACAAAAGTGTATTTGTATGCACTTTGTGGTGACTTTATTCCAGATCTAAAGGCATGGAACAACTTTTATTGTGCAGCATTATTTATTATCGATTAATATGTATGGTTATTTTATTGTGGTATGATTTCATTATTGATTATCAGCCTTATTAAATTGCAATTCGGTAAATTTAAAAGGGCTCTATTTAAGCACACAGCATATTTTATTTACAGAAGTTTTTAGTTAGTGAAGACCTTGCTTTTGGATAGAAGTTCACTAACTAAAAACTTCTATACAAAATATGCTGTGTGCTTAAATAGAGCCCTTTTAAATTTACCGAATTCGCTATTTAATAAGGCTGTATATTTGTTTTCAAATTTTCTTTTTCTTCATCCTATAAAGTATTTATCCATGTTTTACTCATTATTATAGATAATGGATAGCTTCAAAACTCAAATTCCATATAGCTGAGTAATGACTTTCTTGTCTATGATAAATAGAAAACTTAGCAGACATGAGAGTCGTCAACTTTAAATGTAGGGATGGTTCTTTAGGGAATGTTCTACTATTCACAAAAGTACTTTTCCTAGAATGAACATCCTTCATATATGTACTACTTTCTTCTTGCTCCCAAATATCATCTACAAGATACATGTAAATACTATACATTTTCATAGAAACTGATTTACCCAAGTGTCACAGGGTGAACTAATTTGAACAAATCCCAGGTATGAATATTCACATAAAAATTAGTGACACTAATTATGTATTTTTTTTTAATTCTTTATGTAGGTTAACAAGTTAAGTAGCCTTTACACAATAATGTTTTTGTTTATTTCTTGATTTTTTTCATATCAGATGTTTGGGTTAGGACTAGATCAGATTGCATTTCTGATCTGGAAAATCCTATACCAAGGGCTAGCCTATGGGATATGCCTGGGGCACAGGAGCATCAGTCATCTGTGGTGAGAAACAGCTTAAATATTTTAGCAACTTTTTTTAAAGTACATTTTTATTTAATTTACCACATCCTACAGCCTGCATGACGAGCATTGCTGAGTATTTTAAACCGTATCAAAACAGTAATATTCAAAACTTATGCTGTTGGGGCTGAGAACCATCAAATTGGGAAATAGTAGGCGATCTTGACAATATACTTCTCAAAAGGTAAAGTTGCTGGATCTATTATCTAACAGTGTTAAACCCCCAGTACTTAAATTAATAATTGCAATGTCTTTATTTAAGAATATCTGGAGATCACAAATACATGCTTCTTTTCCCTTTTAGCTTTTGTATAAGAATAACCTCACAATACAATCTTTCTTTCCTGTTTATGTTTGGGCATGTGGTTATGTATGCTTATTTTAACAACTGACTCTGCTCAATAACACATCAATTTAAATGAATCAATTGTCACAAACTTTTCAACTTTTCAGCACTTTTTATTTTTACAAATGTTTATGATCACAGGTAATATAGTAGGTAGTTTTCATAATATTTTACTTTCTCTTAATCAAATTACACCATCATAGAAAGTGATAATATTATTATCTAGCAGTTTGCTTATTTGTATTTTTTGTTCACATTCTCTTTTTTTTTTTTTACAAATGTTTATGATCACAGGTAATATAGTAGGTAGTTTTCATAATATTTTACTTTCTCTTAATCAAATTACACCATCATAGAAAGTGATAATATTATTATCTAGCAGTTTGCTTATTTGTATTTTTTGTTCACATTCTCTTGTGATTTTTTTGTTGTTGTTAACATTATGTTGAAAGAATGATATTTATGTAATCGTCACATGTTAATGTTAACATTTCAGTTATGTTGCAGACATTTTTATAATTACTAAATTAAAAAATATATACTTTTCATACAGTTTTATATCAACACCCGTAGGTGCAAGTTACATTATTGATCATTCATAATTGGACCAATACCATTTAACGATTACTTTTTTCTGTGTATTATAATCATCTCAGGTTTTCTTTTCATATGTATGCTGTTCTGAATAGTTGCTCACTGGAGTAGATCTGAATGAGGGATCAATACTCGGCAATTCTCTGTGTCCCATGCCTCTGGAGGCATTTTCAGCTAAACTGCTTTGACAAACTGACAGAAGGCTTCTGTGTTAGGAGACAATGCCGGGGTGACCCATTACTTTGTTGTTTAGTCTTGTCCGACTCTCCATGACCCTATGGAGCACAGCACGTCAGGCACATCTATCATTATGTCTCTGGTATTGCTTATTTATAAGGTTATCTTGGTAGAGATACTGGAGTGAGTTTCTAGCTCCTTCTCCGGTTGTCCGAGATTTGTTTCCCTTCTCTGCTATCACCTGCATATCTTGGGTAATCCTACATGGTATATCTCACAGCTACATTGAAGTAAACAAGCCCCTTCACCATGACAAGGCAGCGATCCAGAAGGGGAACCCATTACTAGTTTGCATTAATCCACACAAAATGTTATCCCTGTGTTATTTTGATTTTTTAAATAGATTTTAGCAACCCCCCAAAAGTATGGCATTTTATATGAGTTGCTGGTAGCTCTCATTGTATCATGGGGTATATTCATTACTAGCAATGTAATAATGCTGTTAGCAACAATGTTATAATAATGCCCCATGTGCCAAAGATTCTCTATGCATTCCAGATTTATTCAAAGATAAAGGTAATATAAATTAGGGTGATAGATTTCACAGTGGCACAATTGTAGGTAAAAGCTAACAAAATATGGCCTATATTATATGTTACGTTCTAAAACAGTTACTGTTTTCAAGTGTAATAGTTCAGAAGACAGTTTTTCTTTAACTGGCTTACATTTGGTATGAGAAAATATTAAACATACATGCCTATACCAGACTTCATATACCACATACTCTGTTCATACAAACATGTATTTTGTATCACTGTACATTACCTGTATTGTTCTATATTTAATCATTAGTTATTTTTTTCTTGAACTCAGGCAGTATGCTTCATATGGTCACATCTGCCATATACTGTATCCTTTGTAATCAAATTGTGAGAAGGCAGTAGGTGGGAACATTATTATATGGTTTGACTGTATGTCAATACCCTGTAACTAAATTGTGGGCTGGTTTATCTTCACTTTGTATTAGAGCTTGGATATGCCAATTACATATTTTAGATGTATTGTATTTTTGCAAGCCTACTAAAAGTTATTTAGTATTTTATTCTTTAATAATTTAATTATTATAATGAAGTGCCAATGAGGGCTATAGACCTACTCTTTCCTTTTCTTTCAACTGTCATGAGATAGTAAAATCTTATCTTTAGTTTTATGAACAGTTTGTAAATATCCAGTTGAGAAATTGTGAAAAGTGTCAATCATTTTCTAGATCTCTGTTGCCACTCTTTACAATGTGAAACATGGCATCTTGCATCACTTATTAAAGAGAAACAAATGTGCTGTCCCAGGCAGTCTGATTGTGGCTCCTGAATTGTAAGATATTTTGTCTTGGTTTGGGGATTCATTAAATGAGCCAGTTTTCACAACTTAAAAGTAATAAATATCAGTATAAACTACTTTACTTTTCCATTTTATGTGATTAATAAAAGTGCTTTCCTCCTCTTAATATATGTTAATATTATTAATTGTTAATATTATTAATTGTTAATATTTGTTCTGTTGAACCTTGGAACAGGCCGTCCCTGCTGAGAAGAACTACAACATAGGGCATTGTAAACTTTTTGCTATTAAAATAGCTTTTGAAGAGTGACACCATCGATTAGAAGGAATTAGACAACCAATTCAAGTCTTGACTCACCATACACATCTGATGTACCTTGTGTCAGCAGAGAGACTAAATAAATACAAGATGGTATCTATTTTTTCTCCCAATTTCAGGTTTGTAATCACTTACAGACCTGGAACCCAATTGAGCTTTTGCCCGATCCGATAGCCCGTAAGTGAGGTCGCAGGTTAATTTGCTATTCAATTGGCTTCTTTTTGCGGGCTCCAAATGGGTTACGAGTTACGGCCTAGAAAAAATTGCAATGGTTATACCCGTATCTTACAGCCTCCTGAAGCCTTTGATCTTTCACTTTCGCAAGAGTTACGATGGCTAAAATCACAAATTACTATTTAATTGCTCAGTTTCCCCAAGCAAATGTTTTCACACCCTTACATGGCAAAAGAACGAGAAAATCCTATGAGTGCTAGAGAGGACCCGCAAGGAGGTTAAACCCCTATTCGTAGCACTGTAAAAGCAAATAAAAATTCACTACAGCACTGTAAATAACAGGGAAAGCGATGACAGACATTAGAATTAATTGCACAACAGTCTCAAGCCCGCAAATCGGCAGGAAATGAAATGTATTTTTATGTTTCATTCCAGGGCTAAATCGATCTCGGATATCAATGAGTTAATACATATCAGGCCGCACATATGGACTAGAACAGTATTGGCATTCATTTTCATAATTCTTTATTTTGCGGGTTTGCAAGTCTGATCACACATCGGATCGCCAAACCTAATTGACTGACATGTAACCTCCATGTTTTACTGCCGTAATAAGGACAGTCTCATTTTCTATTGGCTGATTCGAAATGGGAGGTTACAGGCTTGCTTAAGTGATCATGTTCCCGCCCCTCATGCATCAGTCGTGGCAGGTTATGGGGTGTAAGGAGGACCATGGAGCAAGTGTCAAGGATCTTCTGGTAGCCCCATATGTCATCATATATGAAGGATTTTGTGGCTACCTGTGATATCTGTACCCAGACCAAGACATCCAAATGCAGTTCCATTTGGACTTCTTTAGCTTCTAGAAGTCCCAGAGAAGACCTGCACACTTAATCCAGTAGTCCCAGGGACTTTATATTTTTGCAGCTCCAGTTGTAGGGCATTATGCCTTAGGTGTCGACACATTAAAAAATTCCAGCCACATTTTTAAGTCATTCTGTGGCTCTGACTGTTTTTAGTATCTATACCTGTCTAGCTATAAGTTCTAGCCAGCCTCTGACTCCTGCATTGTCAAGTATATGTCTCTTTCATTTCCCAAGCTGATATTCCAATCAGCATTTCTTCGCCAGTTTGCCACTTCCTTAATAACAAATATTATATTACAGTGACATCTATTATTGCTTAAGAGTCTCTTATTTAATGAGAAAGTTCCCAAATCATTTCACAATTTTGGAATTGACTCATTGAGTCAGCATATTAATCCTTTTTCTTTTTCTGAAATGTGATCATTATAATTAAGCACTCCATAATGGAAACTTTCTATTATTCCAATAACAAACTTTTATTTTGGTACCCTGACATATGAAAGCAATCAGCTGTTTTGGACAAATATTACTAGCATATTAATTAAAATGTATTCAGATTGTATTTAACTTTGGACATTTTCTCCAAAAATGAAATTGACTAACTTGGATATTATAGTCTCTCAAGTATAAATATACTCTCACCTTTAATTGTATTATGTCATTATTTCAAAACCTAGTGCAAATTCTGATTCAATGCATTTAAACAGCTGTTCTTTTGATCATCCCATTTGCTTTCCCATATATTGAAAGCTTATTTTCTAGCACATTTTCCATTTTTCTAAATTCTTGCGTTTGAGTTGTTTATTTTCATAAATGCATAATTTATAAAAGCTTAAAAATACATGTGCTTTCTTTTTTCTTAATTCCTTCAAAAGAGTTAGATCTTAAATGACTAAACTGAAAACCCATTAAGGATTTTAAATGTTTTTTTTCAAAGTAGTTTATTTTCATAAGGATGTATTCAATAGGATTCTATGTCTTTGTATCGTCTTACCCCAAAGGACTATGATCAACTCAAAATTCTAGCTTATTATTATTATGGTTAATGAGATATTTTCTTTTTAGAGCACCACCACATTTTGTACCGCTAATTGTACAATAATCATTTATATAACATTTAACATACATTTGAATACAAATACACAAGTGTCCTGCTTTTGTCAAAGCTTAAAAAAGTGGTAATGGGGGTTGACAGAGACATGAAGTGAGGGAACCGCTAGATACTATAGGTAAAACCAGAATAGATAGCCTTGTTTGAAGAATTTAGTGGAGTTAGGGAGCTAAGTGTGTACAGTATGCTTCTCTAAAAGAGGGATTTTAGAAAACATTTGAATGACTGAAGACTAGCAGTTCCATTAAATTTGAAACCCATAGCACTATCGGCAAATCCGCAAAGGCTGCAGGTTTAAAATTCGGCTGCGTTAAAGAGCTATTAAATTGAACCATGCTGTGAGTTATGAGACGTAGATGCAAACCCGTAAACCATTCTTGCGCCCGTTGGATTTGTGGCCGTGAATATGATCAATTAGTCAAACCCATAGATACGGTTTTAGAAGGAGCCAATGGCAAATGAGATCTTCATCATTACGTCACTGAAAAATGGAGGTTAGATTTCAAAGTCTTACGGGTTTCAATTACGAGTTTCAATTGGACCCGCATTCCAGAAATAATGCAATATTAATGAATCAGTAAATATGATATTCTAGTCTATGTGAGTTCAATTATAGGTATTAACACATTGGTTGCCGGGATTGATTTAACCCCCAAATTAAACAGAAATACAAGTATTTTATATTGCAGATTTGTAAGCTTCAGAATGTTGTGCTATTAATTTTAATACTTAACATCACTTTCCCTTTAATTATAAGTACAGTAGTGTGTGTATATTTGCATTTACAGTGCTACGGATAGGACTTTAACCCCCTTCGTGGGTCCTCTCTAGTACACGTTGGCTCTTTGGCTCCATTTGCGTGTTACAGGTTTGAATGCCAGTGGATTTGAATGATAGTATGTTGGAATGTAGTTGTAAAAAAAATCAAGCATAGGGAGGTGCAGGGCAGTTGAAAGCTTTATAAGTTAGGGTTAATATTTAAAAATATATATATTAGATAGCATAGACACCCAGTGTACAAATTTGCAGAGGTGAGCAGCAGGTGACGAGCATTGAGTCAGGTGGATGAGCCTGGTAGAAACATTAAGGATGGATTGGAGTGAGGTAGACTGTTTAGTGGAAGTCAGTTTAGATGGAGTTGCAGTAGTAAAGTTTGGATATGACTAGAGAATGAATTAGAGTCTTTGTAGTGTTGTGCAATGAAAGAACCAGATTTTGGAGATATTCTGAAGGTGGAGATGGCAGCTTTTAGCAAGTGATGAGATGTAGCAGAGGTCTTAGTCAAGAGTGACACTGAGACAATGGGCTTGAGGTGTTGGGGTGATTATGAAACTACTGACAGAAAGTTAGATTCCAGGTATGAGGGTAGTTGAATATTTATTAACTCTCTTTTGGAAATATTCATTTTTAGATGGTGGGAGGTCTTCCATGGTGCAAAGTCATCCAGGATGAGATGGTAGAAAAACATGTCTTAACATGGATTAGTAGAGAGTGTGGATAGGTCTACAGAGGAAAGATAGATTTGGGCACTCGATATTGGTACTTAAGGACAAGGCTTTGAGGTACCCCAACAGCCAGTAGTAATGGAGGAGAGGAAGTGCTACAGTAGGAGACACTGAAGGATATGACTCTGACCAATAAAACAGGGAACAGTGAATATGATCAATGAATATGAATAACAAAAAGTGTTCCTTAGATATGGCAGTGATCAGGTCATTTATTACCTTGGTGAATAAGGTTTCATTTGAGTGTTGGGGACAGAAGCTATATTAAAATGGGTGAAGTAAAGAATCACTAGATAGGAAATTAGTACTGGGATTAAAAACAAGCCATTCCAGAAGCTTGAGGCTGTGGGGAGTAGGTAAATAGGACAATAGTTAGAGAGGCATGAAGGTCCAAGAGAGGGCGTTTTATTAGAATGGGTGCAATGAGAATATGTTTAAGGAATGATAGCAACTTGCCAGTGGATTGAGGTAAGTTGAAGATATGAGTAAGAACAGGGATCAGGATGGTTAAGAAGAGAAGATCAGATGTGAAACAATGGGTTAGAATTATTAGGTAGTGAGTAGAGGGGAGGACAGGAGTTAGGATACATAATTTTACGTACTGTAGGTGTGTCTGTGGAAGTAAAGACGAGGTAATGTGTCAGTGGGGTGTCTATATAAGTTATTTTTAAACTTATTTTTTTTTATACATGCAGATAATAAACATAAACAAATAATAATACATAAACATAAAACATAACAGTACAAAATAGTTTAATGTTGCCTTGCATTACATGATAACGTCAAAATAATTTTTGACTGCATTATTAGTTAATACTCTAACATTGGGAGCGGTTATTATATTTTCATTAATGGGGCAAAATGGGTAGCCCCATCTGTAATGGATATTATGTGCTCTTAATTGATCTGCAATAGACTTGAGTTTCCAACACCTACACCTGGATATATATCTGGAGATTTTTGAATTTCTACTTTTGTTTCAAAGTTTTGCATACATATACTATAATTACATCTCTGGGAGGCTCTCCTAGCTTTGATATACTGTATATCTTAGTGCTCTGTGTACTTGATGCGTATGTAGTTCTGCCATTAGAATATGCTTCCAAAACTATTATATCTATTCAGATTCATACCTCTGCCTATTATTCTCTCAGAGTTAAATGGTTTCCAAAGGAAAGTTAATTTAGCTTGAAAAACCGGCAAGAATTAATAAAAACATAATGTTTAAACATAAATCTAGAGGGGGGATATCGCAACCTGATTTAAGAAAATACTACAGGGCTGCCCAGCTCTCGTTCATTCCAATTACCCACCCTGCTTATTATCAGCTGTTATGGGTTTTTATGGAGGATCACTTACTAAACCCATTGACATGGGACACCCTCGTTTGGCTGCATAAAATCCCTGATTGGGTTTACAAGCTGAGACATTCTGTTATAAACCATACATTACAATGCTGGAAGTGGGCGAGAAACCATGCCCTGTTTTTAAATCCTTCACCCATGACCCCTATAATTAATCATCCTGGGGCCCCGACAGGTCTTAGTTTAGCATCAAAGGGTTGGTGGAAATCAAAAGGCCTAAATAGGCTAGGGAATTGGATAAAAGATAGTAAACTTCTGGACAATAAACAAATTATTGACACATTCCATCTCCCCTTACAGGAACATTACACAATGTGTAGACTTCTTCCTAAGGGGACCTAGTTGTCTCAGATATGCATTAGCAACCCCACAGCAAAGGGAATAATTAGTGGAATCTATGATATATTCAACTCGCCAAAGTTATCAATTAAAGATAATTATATCAAAGATTGGGAGGCAGATATGGGAAAATGCTAGGAGGAGGAAAAATGGAGGGTCTCCTGCAGGAATATCTATAGAGGTTCTCTAAATCATAGCATACTGGAAACGGCAATTAAAGTATTACACCGCACCTATCTTACCCCTAAGAGAATAGCGAAATGGACGCGCTCTGTAGACCCAAATTGTTTTAGGGGTTGTAAGACCATCAGCTCATTTATCCATATATGGTGGGAATGTCCTAGGGTTAGACAGATCTGAACAGGGATCTCTCAAGTGGCCTCTGAGCTGTTTAAGGTTCCAATACAAGAAACTATAGAAACCTGTTTGCTGGGGATACCGGTGACGTCACTCTCCCAAGAACAAAATAGACTGCTTTGATTTTTATATTTAGCATCCAAATCTCATATAGCTAATCAGTGAAAACAGAGGGATCTGAATTTTCAATCTATTATGGATAAATTGTATTATATTGCTATAAATTAACAAATTTCCCACTCTTTGGAAGATACAATGAATACATTTAATGAAGTGTGGGGTGTGTGGTTGAAATTTAGGGAACGACCAACTAGATAGATACTGGTGTTATACCCCAAGATGGTGTAATGGGGAAAGGGGGGGACCGGCTACTTCAGAAAAAACTGTAATACGGTAAAGGAGAAAGGATCGTCGGGAATGTCTAATCTTGCAAAGTAGGTAACTATGGTGACCAATTTTATTTTAGAGTTATATGTTTGAAATGTTGGAAGATGATAAAATAAAATATGAACGGAGGTGGTTCCCGTGCGGACTACATAATACCTTAAAGCACTAACAATGCTGTCTCCAATAGGGGATCATATCACCAGATAATGAAGATAGTCTGTAGGGAATCATATCTGTTTATAGATGGAACAGTTTTATATACTTTAATGAAGCTAATGTTTTATTGTATACGGAAGTATATTTATACTTAATGAATGTATATATATTCTAGATGTAAATAAGACTTATGGTATATATTATCTGTAACTTTATGTGATTTCCATCTAATAAAAATTCAATGAATAAAAAAAGAATTTGTGGAACTAGCAGTGCAAATAGTTGCATAAGGAATTCATTGACATTTGTAATCATTTCAGGAAATGTTTTGAGATGCTAGTTTGGTTGTCTAAATCCTCTTGTAATTCTGTTAATTCTGTATAATGTTTTTAATCTCATGTGATTCTAGAGTCTCTTGTTTTTGAACTGGTTGGTGAGTTCTTGAGCTCTGAAACTGGTGATAGGAGGTGGTATTTGTCGGTTGAGTGTGAAGTTGAATGTGGAAAAGAGACATAACAGAATGGATAACAGTGTTTAAATTATAGAGGAGAAGTAATCTGATTTGAGTAAAGCATGAGTTTATAAAGCAGGAAGTCTGATACAGCATTTTCTCCAGACACGCTCAGCAGTGCTAGAGCACTTTTGGAGATATCTTGTTTTCTTTGAGTACCATGGTTGTGGGTGAGCAAGGCCATTATGAATTATGTTGGAGGCAGACTTCCATGGCATTGTAGAAAGTGAATATTTGTAGTAGTCATTAGCAATGTCTGGGCTGCTGATATGGAGAAGAGGCTGTAGTGAAATGGCAAGGTGCTTTGCCTCTATATTGTGGGGATTCCTGTAAGTTCACAGAGTAGGTGGAGATGGGAGTGGAGTTTGGGTTTCCCAGGTTTCGTGTTAAGAGATAGTGGTCAGAAAGAGGAAATTGAATGCTGAAGAGCAGAGTGACGTCACAGAGACATGAGAAGACTAGATCGATGCAGTGAACTTTATAGTATGTATGTAGAAGAGGTGGTCCACTGTGAAAGGCCAAAAAAGGAGGATAGAAAGAGAAAAATATTTTCGGTGGCAGGATGTGATGACTGGTAAGTAAAAAGACTTACATGAAGACTGACATGAAGAGTTCATGGATGTTATTAGAACTAGCATAACAAATTTATAAATTGAAAAAAACTATTTATATTAATATTTACTATTGTTTTATTTACAAGATGCATCTTATTAATTATTACAATTGTGTTTACATTTCCCTCTGCTCACATCTGATCCATCACCCCTTCTTTCCTTTCTTCTTTTCTTCCTTCCTTCCAAGAGTGTCACTGTTTGAGGTCATTATGCAGCAAACTGATTCTCTATATTGCAGCCCCAAATGACAATTAACAGCTTCCTGTTGCTCCACAGTTTTGTGTGGTGAGCCGGCTTTAATAAACTGCTGGCATTGTGTTCCCATTGTGATTGCTATCCACTAACCTCAAAAATGTCATATTTTAGGGGATGTAAGGAGAGAGAGCTGTCCTCTAAATGCATAGATTTATTTAAACAGATAAAATGGTTTTCATTATGCTAGATGTAACATACTTTTAAAGCACAAGGACAGCATCCCTATAAGTCAGCTAACAAGAACAGCTTGTGTCCATTTATAAGGATATTTTATAATCTTATTTCAGTTTACTGCAGCTTGACTTTAAATACTGTAACTCCTTGAAATGCATTGCATGTTCAAAGGGCCATTGTAGGTTGGGAACACTTGGGGCCCTATTAAATTCTCCCTCGTAGTTCTCTCGGTGCTCGCAAAGGCAGTTTTTCTGCTGTTTGCGAGTACCGAATCTCTCGCAGCCTGCTTTGCGATATGACTGCGAGAAAATGGCCGAGAATAGGCTCTGAGAGAGCTAGGTAGCCTTAAATCTATGCATGAGTCTCGCATATCGTAAGAATCCCTACGTGGACAAAAAGTCCACGCAAGGGATCCGAAAGCCTCTACGTGCTGCCTCGGAACAGCCCGAGACAGCAGTGTGAGGCTCCCCCCTGCACCCTATACACATCCCCATGCTGCAGGGGTCTCTATCAGGACCCCTGCAGCACCCCCACATTAACCCCTTGCAGCGGGGGTCCCCGATCTGCATAGATCAGGCCCCCCGCTGCATTTAAAACTTTTAAATTCCCCGCCGCGGCTCCTTTAAGGGGCCGTGGCACACTATTACCCAATCCCGGCCGCGGCACTTAAAATTAACCCCCCTCTATGCTGGGGGTCCCCATCAGGACCCCCGAAGTGTCCCCACATAAACCCATTGCAGGGGGGGTCCCCGATCTGCATAGATCAGGCCCCCCGCTGCATTTAAAACTTTTAAATTCCCCGCCGCGGCTCCTTAAAGGGGCCGCGGCACACTATTACCCAATCCCGGCCGCGGCACTTAAAATTAACCCCCTTCTATGCTGGGGGTCCCCATTGGGACCCCCGAAGTGTCCCCACATGAACCCATTGCAGGGGGGGGCCCCGATCTGCATAGATCAGGCCCCCGCTGCATTTAAAACTTTTAAATTCCCCGCCGCGGCTCCTTAAAGGGCCCGCGGCACACTATTACCCAATCCCGGCCGCGGCACCTAAAATTAACCCCCCTCTATGCTGGGGGTCCCCATCGGGACCCCCGAAGTGTCCCCACATGAACCCATTGCAGGGGGGGGCCCGATCTGCATAGATCAGGCCCCCCGCTGCATTTAAAACTTTTAAATTCCCCGCCGCGGCTCCTTAAAGGGCCCGCGGCACACTATTACCCAATCCCGGCCGCGGCACCTAAATTTAACCCCCCTCTATGCTGGGGGTCCCCATCGGGACCCCCGAAGTGTCCCCATATAAACCCCCTGCAGCGGGGGGCCCCGATCGGCACCGATCGTGACCCTGCTGCAATTCAATTTTAAATTTCCCGCCTCGCGGGTCCTCAAAGGACCGTAAAGGTCCTGAAAGGACTCGCACTAAAAATATTAACCCCAGGCAACTATAATTACCCCATTAACTCATGGTGGTCAATCCAGACCACCATAAGGCCTAAATTAACCCATTAACTCATGATGGTCAATACAGACCACCATAAGGCCTAAATTAACCCATTAACTCATGGTGGTCAATACAGACCACCATAAGGCCTAAATTAACCCATTAACTCATGGTGGTCAATACAGACCACCATAAGGCCTAAATTAACCCATTAACTCATGATGGTCAATACAGACCACCATAAGGCTCTATTTAACCCCATCAGTCCCATAAGGGTATAGTATTACCATTATGGGCCTGTTACAACCCAACATAAACCACATAAGTGCCATGATGGTCCTCAAGGACCATCATGACACTAACTCCAAACACTACACTATAACCCCCAATAAACCATTTAATCTAAACTAACCCCCCTCTACACTAATCTATTAACACTTATACTACCTACCTACACTATCTACCCCCTAATAAACCTCCCCAACACTCTAATTACAAAAAACCAAAAAACCTACAGTACAGAAAACAAAAAACCTACAGTACAGAAAAAAAAAAATTACAACCCCACCCCCACTACAGAAAACAAAACAATACATTACAACCCCACCCCCAACTACAGAAAATAAAAAAATTACACACCTGAAAAGGAAAGACAGATAAACACAATACAATACATACATATAATACATTACATACATTACATACAATACATGACATTACATATAATATATTAAATATAATATATTACATATAATATATTAAATATAATACATTACATACATTACATACAATACATGACATTACATACATTACATATAATATATTAAATATAATATATTACATATAATATATTAAATATAATATATTAAATATAATACATTACATACATTACATACAATACATGACATTACATACATTACATATAATATATTAAATATAATATATTACATATAATATATTAAATATAATACATTACATACATTACATACATTACATACAATACATGACATTACATATAATATATTAAATATAATATATTACATATAATATATTAAATATAATATATTACATATAATATATTACATATAGTCCAAATCAAATACCCCCTATCTATCTAACATACAATCTATTTAATTTAAAATAAATCCTAACTATATCAAATACATCCCCCTATCTATCTAATATACAAAAAATCCTAACTACATACACAAACCCTAATTCTAAAATAAAATAAAATAATTACAGTCCTAACTACACAGACCCTAATTCTAAGCTAAAATCAATAAATTAAGACCACTTACCTTTAAGATGTTGCTTCAGATCACTAACCTATGGGTCAAACAAAAAAAAAATTAGTAAAAAACATTAACATCCAATAAATAAACATTCTATACATTCTAAATAATATACTCACCTTTACAGCATGTCCCGTCACTGTTTAGCTCTTCCGGCGCGGCCCTGTTAAAAAAAAAACACAATACATGAATACATTAATACAATATATAAACAATAAATAAAATACACATATAAACATCTAAATATACATTTAACTTACCTCCCCGCGATGTCCCCGGCCTTCTCTCCTTCAGCCCCGGGTGGGCCGCGGAACCATCCGCGCTCTAAAAAAGAAAAAGAAAAAAACTAACAGAGGTCTGCACTGGCAGATCTCCCCGATGCTAATGAACCTCCCGGAGTCGTTTCCGGGAGGAAATTGGCATTGTCGGCTTGTGATTGGCTGAAAAAGCTGTCTATCAATTTCAGCCAATCAAAAGTCGTCAATGTGTGAGCCAATCAGGATGGGATACACCCCAATATCCCACCCTGAGTGGCTAAAACACTTGTCTATCTTTCTGGGAACCAATCACAAGGCTCAGATGCCTTCAGTCAATCACTATGGGATACACCCCCACGGAGTGATTGGTAGAAGACATCTGCGCATCCTGATTGGCTCCTACATTGACGACTTTTGATTGGCTGACAGCTTTTTCAGCCAATCACAAGCCGCCAATGCCAATTTCCTCCCGGAAACGACTCCGGGAGGTTCATTAGCGTCGGGAAGGTCTGCCAGTGCAGACCTCCGTTAGTTTTTTTTTTTTTTTTTTTTAGAGCGCGGATGGTTCCGCGGCCCAGCCGGGGCTGAAGGAGAGAAGGCTGGGGACATCGCGGGGAGGTAAGTTAAATGTATATTTAGATGTTTATATGTGTATTTTATTTATTGTTTATATATTGTATTAATGTATTCATGTATTGTGTTTTTTTTTTTAACAGGGCCGCGCCGGAAGAGCTAAAAAGTGACGGGACATGCTGTAAAGGTGAGTATATTATTTAGAATGTATAGAATGTTTATTTATTGGATGTTAATGTTTTGTACTAATTTTTTTTTTTTGTTTGACCCATAGGTTAGTGATCTGAAGCAACATCTTAAAGGTAAGTGGTCTTAATTTATTGATTTTAGCTTAGAATTAGGGTCTGTGTAGTGAGGACTGTAATTATTTTATTTTATTTTAGAATAAGGGTCTGTGTATGTAGTTAGGACTGTAATTATTTTATTTTATTTTAGAATTAGGGTCTGTGTATGTAGTTAGGATTTTTTGTATATTAGATAGATAGGGGGATGTATTTGATATAGTTAGGATTTATTTTAAATTAAATAGATTGTATGTTAGATAGGGGGTATTTGATTTGGACTATATGTAATATATGATATGTAATATATTATATTCAATATATTATATGTAATATATTATATTTAATATATTATATGTAATGTCATGTATTGTATGTAATGTATGTAATGTATGTAATGTATTATATTTAATATATTATATTTAATATATTATATGTAATATATTATATTTAATATATTATATGTAATGTCATGTATTGTATGTAATGTATGTAATGTATTATATTTAATATATTATATTTAATATATTATATGTAATGTCATGTATTGTATGTAATGTATGTAATGTATTATATGTATGTATTGTATTGTGTTTATCTGTCTTTCCTTTTCAGGTGTGTAATTTTTTTATTTTCTGTAGTGGGGGGTGGGGTTGTAATGTATTTTTTTGTTTTCTGTAGTGGGGGGTGGGGTTGTAATTTGTTTGTTTTTTTCTGTACTGTAGGTTTTTTTGTTTTCTGTACTGTAGGTTTTTTTGTTTTTTGTAGTTAGAGTGTTGGGGAGGTTTATTAGGGGGTAGGTAGTGTAGGTAGGTAGTGTAAGTGTTAATAGATTAGTGTAGAGGGGGGTTAGTTTAGATTAAATGGTTTATTGGTGGTTATAGTGTAGTGTTTGGAGTTAGTGTCATGATGGTCCTTGAGGACCATCATGGCACTTATGTGGTTAATGTTGGGTTGTAACAGGCCCATAATGGTAATAATATACCCTTATGGGACTGATGGGGTTAAATAGAGCCTTATGGTGGTCTGTATTGACCACCATGAGTTAATGGGTTAATTTAGGCCTTATGGTAGTCTGTATTGACCATCATGAGTTAATGGTTTAATTTAGGCCTTGTGGTGGTCTGTATTGACCATCATGAGTTTATGGGTTAATTTAGGCCTTATGGTGGTCTGTATTGACCATCATGAGTTAATGGGTTAATTTAGGCCTTATGGTGGTCTGTATTGACCATCATGAGTTAATGGGTTAATTTAGGCCTTATGGTGGTCTGGATTGACCATCATGAGTTAATGGGTTAATTTAGGCCTTATGGTGGTCTGTATTGACCATCATGAGTTAATGGGTTAATTTAGGCCTTATGGTGGTCTGGATTGACCACCATGAGTTAATGGGGTAATTATAGTTGCCTGTGGTTAATATTTATAGTGCCAGTCCTTTCAGGACCTTTACGGTCCTTTGAGGACCCGCGAGGCGGGAAATTTAAAATTGAATTGCAGCAGGGTCACGATCGGTGCCGATCGGGGCCCCCCGCTGCAGGGGGTTTATGTGGGGACCCCCAGCATAGAGGGGGGTTAATTTTAGGTGCCGCGGCCGGGATTGGGTAATAGTGTGCCGCGGGCCCTTTAGGGAGCCGCGGCGGGGAATTTAAACGTTTTAAATGCAGCGGGGGGCCTGATCTATGCAGATCGGGCCCCCCCCCTGCAATGGGTTCATGTGGGGACACTTCGGGGGTCCCGATGGGGACCCCCAGCATAGAGGGGGGTTAATTTTAGGTGCCGCGGCCGGGATTGGGTAATAGTGTGCCGCGGGCCCTTTAAGGAGCCGCGGCGGGGAATTTAAAAGTTTTAAATGCAGCGGGGGGCCTGATCTATGCAGATCGGGCCCCCCCCCTGCAATGGGTTCATGTGGGGACACTTCGGGGTCCCGATGGGGACCCCCAGCATAGAGGGGGGTTAATTTTAGGTGCCGCGGCCGGGATTGGGTAATAGTGTGCCGCGGGCCCTTTAAGGAGCCGCGGCGGGGAATTTAAAAGTTTTAAATGCAGCGGGGGGCCTGATCTATGCAGATCGGGCCCCCCCCATGCAATGGGTTCATGTGGGGACACTTCGGGGTCCCGATGGGGACCCCCAGCATAGAGGGGGGTCAATTTTAGGTGCCGCGGCCGGGATTGGGTAATAGTGTGCCGCGGGCCCTTTAAGGAGCCGCGGCGGGGAATGTAAAAGTTTTAAATGCAGCGGGGGCCTGATCTATGCAGATCGGGGCCCCCCCCTGCAATGGGTTCATGTGGGGACACTTCGGGGGTCCCAATGGGTACCCCCAGCATAGAAGGGGGTTAATTTTAGGTGCCGCGGCCGGGATTGGGTAATAGTGTGCCGCGGGCCCTTTAAGGAGCCGCAGCGGGGAATTTAAAAGTTTTAAATGCAGCGGGGGCCTTATCGGTGCAGATCGGGGACCCCCGCTGCAAGGGGTTAATGTGTGGGGGCTGCGGGGGTTCCTATGGACCCCTGCAGCAAGGTGTTCATGTGAGGACACTTCGGGGGTCCCGACGGGGACCCCCGCATTGAGGGGGGGGTTAGTTTTAGGTGCCTGGGGGGGTTTTGGAGTACCTCCCACGGCAGGGCTTATGTGGGGGACTGCCGCGGAGGTCCCTTTTAGGACCGCCGCAGCACTTGATGAGGAGTGGGAGCCTGCGATATCATCTAGCAGGCTGTCACTCCTCATGTACATTTACGCAGTGTAGATACGTACGGCCCTGCTGCGTAGCTCATACGTTGCTCGCAGCAGGGCTAATTTAATAGCATTGTAAGTTAGAGAAACTGTGCAGTACGTAGGGCTTAAGTAGAAGCCTCTTATTTACGAGGCTGGAATTTAATGAGGCCCTTGAAGTATAGGCTGTGAGCATAAAATATTTTTTTTGTAAAAACTGTATTTTATTAGAAATGGCTTGTGCCTAAGGACTGCATGTTCATGTGTTCCATGGGGTCTGAGTAGATGTATGCTTCTAATTTATATTAAGATAGAGGGTGATTGGCGGATTCCGAGACAAATCAGAAACACATTACCTCCCCTTTACATGCTCAGTAGAACCAGATTGCAAGTATATCGGTAAGCAAGTGTTGCCTTGTTTGTAACCACCCCATCATATCCTGCAAAGAAAGTATTACTGGCAGCTTCCATGCATTTGTAAAGTTTGCTAAAATTAAGATTTTCTCTTGAAATGCTTTTACTGTGCTCATGTCTTGCATAGCTGCTAATGTTGTTGATTTGTTGCATACTTCATAAACAGTTTCTCCTAATACAAATGAGCATTCCCAATCACCTGAAATTTGCAGGTTATACTATCTGACCACTAGGTGAACATAATAAACTGCATACTATAGCCACTGATCCCTTCCCTCTCCTACTGACTGATAAAAAAATCCTTCCAACTTACAGCAATGGAAATGTCTTCACTTCCCCTATCCCTCTCAACTTTCATTCCCTTTCTGGTCTAAACAAATCCTTATCTGTTATTCTTGCCCTAGTTGCTCTCTCTCCCATTCCCTTTAGATTGTAAGTTTGGGAGTTCTTGATGTTGTAATGTGCTTTGGGAAAAAGCTCTATCTACATTCAATTTTAAGTTCAAAGAAAGGGTTCTCCAGCCTTTTGCAATGTGCTTATATTATATTTTATTTTGTATTTAAACCGCATATCGTGCTACGTAATATGGCCTCCATTCCATGTCTCCTGTAGTTAAAAATCCAAGTGAAGTTCACTAGTAACTGACCACGTAGCTATCACATCCCACCCCGAAATCAGAGAAATACCATCCGACTGGTCTAAATAACCATATGATTGCAAGCTTCGAGGGCCTGTCTCATAACTATTTTACAAATCCCTATTCAATGCCTCCCATAACAATATATCTGATCTCACTGAGTTAAACTCACAAGTCCTTCTGAGTGCCCCAAATCTTTAAACAGTCTATGGGTACTTGCAACCCCACATAAAGGTACACAAAATGCCTCCTAGAAGCTTAGATGCTTCAAATTCATCACTATCATCAAGCTCACACCACAATTGTGTTGGATTTGAGGCTTTGTTTCTCAATTCTGGCACAATTAAGAAGTTAATACTGCTGCCCAGTAGGGGCCCTTAGAATTCTCTTCATTACCCATTACCCACTATGAGCTGGGGGATGCCCCAAGGTTCCTCCTTATTACTAGATGCCTAATATATGCAAGGGGATCATCTAGCACTTATGGAGGTCCTCAAGGACCCCCATGGCACCCTTCCTTCCACCAGATGGGATCATATTAAATCCCCATGTAACCTAACCCCCACAGGTGCAGATAAGGCCCCCTATAGGCGCTAACACTATATAGTACACAATAAAATACTAAAATAAAAATAAAAAAAATCACTAGGCCTGTAAAGTTCCAGAAATATAATTTAGCTATCCTTGGACACCATCCAGCAATGATCATTGAAGCCCTCATCCTCATGCTTCGGCTCTGAATAAGCTGGAACTTCCATGTTGAATGGAGATTCAGTCCTCTTCAGCCTTGATGGAAGCCATTGGTCCTCATCTTTGGTCTGTTGAAATGGACCAACTAATGGATTTGGACACACTCTTGCAAATTAAATACTTATTTCAAAGATTCCAGTTGGCTGAAATATGTTCATATGTATCAATCATATTTAAGCCAACCAAAATCAAGCATTTGACTTAGCCTGCCCCATATCTGATTGGTTAAGTGTTTAACGAATCAGGATTCATGAATTGACAATGGACCTCCATGGTATGGGGGTTAAACTTCTGAGCAATGGAGATCCAAAGGGAGACCCATAGTTAAAGTTTAATTTCCAATGGAGATACATGGTATAGGGGTTAATGATAGGTGCCAAAGCACTCTAAAAGTACCTTAATTTAGATGAGGGATCTCCGGGGAATGGGGGCTAGCGGGTCATAGCCCGAGGGGTCATAAAATATGTGCATTAATTTTTATTATTATTCAACCTCTTCCCTACCATGGAAAGGGGTTTGTATAGATATATAAAGATATGGGAGGAAGCTTGGGTTAGTGTATGGTGTTTACTTAGTGGGTACCACTCTGCAGAGTTCAAATAGTGACTACTAAGCTACTGAGTTTCCTGCAAGTCAATTAGCTTTGTGGCCTTTTTTTTTTACAGAAACCATATATTAGATCCAGTACGTAGGTATTTAAAGCACGCAGAGTTATAAGAAAGGCTTCCATCAGATATTCCTGCACTAATGGAATTGAGGCACTTTACAAATAAAGGATGATAAGAATCTATTATAGTTATCCTTTAACTAAATGCATTGCATTTCAATCACAAAATATATTTGCCAGTTAGAATTTTCACATTAAAAATATTACTTTTGAAAGCAAATTAGACTAAAAAACATACTAACAACTGTATCATTCTGACAAGGTTCACAGCAACTAGTAATTGTGCTGTTAAGATTAGTATAATCGTTTTACAAGCCATCTGCTTTTTTAGCCTTTTCTAAGGAATAGCCATCCAAAAAAAAATACGGTGAGGTGTACAGTGAGACGACAGGAAGGTGGCAAGATTGGGTATATCCTCTCCAAAGTCTGAGTAATTTGCAGCTTTGTCCGGCAACTCCCTAGTGAGTTCTGCCAGTCTGAGATTAAAGCAATTTGAGGTCAGAGAGAGGGACTGCCACTGCAAGATTCATAAGAAGTAATAAAGCTTCTGCAAATTTTGAATGAATATACAAAAGTGATATATGTTATAGATGTTTAATTCAAGTACATGCACAGATTGTTAACATTCAAATGCTTTCCCCATTCTAACAAATTATAATTCTAATGTACTTCATGTAGACAGACAGGTATAGGTCCAATCTGAACACATAGCAAAGAGAGCTCACAGATTAGATTAATGAATAAATGGATTCATTGATGAATTGATAGATGCATTTAAGTCAAATGAAGTTTATCAAAATCTTCAATTTGGAGATTGAAAAGTTTTACTAATGTCTTGATGATATTCAAGCTACAGTTTTTACTGTTTAATTACTGTTAAAGGGCAATTAAAGGCATTTTTTTCTTTGTTAAAATAGGCTTTTGATAATGTTGAATAATGTATTTTTTCAAAATTAAACTCATGCAGCAGAATACAGGTGGTTTCTGGGTTACAGATGACCTGACTTACAGACGACCCATACTTAAGAACATGCTCCCAAGGGTTTTTCTATGAGTTTGTTTTATGTTCAGATTGTTTGAATTAAAAGAAGCATAATCATTTCTGTAACTTATTATCACAGTATCGGGGTATTATTATTATTATTATTATTACAGTATTACACTGTATTATTACTACATATGAACCATTATAGTATTTTTATTATTATTATTATTATTATTATTCAGGGATCTGAGGTACATCCAAATTTAAAGACGTTCTCAGGAACACATCTCATCCTTAATCCGGGGATAGACGGTACACTGATTTGAATTTAAAGCTGTCAATAGGAGGTTGTTCCTGTCAGCCAAATATTCAATGGTGTCTACTATTAGGATCTACATTTGTTTATATTCTCTGTTCACACAGAGCTAATTCCTGTGGCATTTCCTGTTGGCTTCCAACAAGTTTTACAAAAAAAAACATTACGGAGAAAGACACTTTTTAATGTTTAGAACATTGGTTCCCAAACTTTTTTGCAGTATTAGTATTCATCAAAATAATTATCATTAAAATAATAATTACTCTAATGTCATGCTCTGAGATTCTAAGTGTAAATTAAGACCCACACGATAACAATTTATTCAATGAGGCTTTGTATAAAAATACGATAATTAATAAATTTCCCTAAATATGATAAAACTATAAAGCAAAATCTTTGAAATTAGCAGAAAGTCATTCTATAATTACAATATGTAGTGTCTTGTTATGCTATATCAGTGTGTGTGTGTGAAGTTACCAGTCCTTTACAATGTCCATCCAGGAAGAGAGAGCTGAAGAGAAGGGCTAAACCAGAGTTAGGTTAGCTCTTTTATGTCTGTAGTTTCATCCCACCCCCATACTAATCCTTCTTCTACCTCACTGGTCAGACCATGTCAGATGTCCAGCACAAAGTCACCTCACTGGCCAGACTAGACCAGATAGCCAGCACAAAGAGATTCTTCCACCACATGGTAAACTGGAATGAGACATTTTGGAGTAGCTTTAACACTCCCATGCGTAGAAGCCATTGAATACATTATGTAACCATTTGGCTAATTCATCCACTATTCAGAGAAATTCAGTGAGAAAAAGCACAAATATATAGCCTTTTGTGTATTAAACCTATTATGCTGTAAAACAATTCCTGATTACCTCTGATGCCAGGCAGGTTTTACAATCACCAATGACATTCTCCACTATTCTATATATAGGATACCCACAGACAGATGTAGCTTCCTATACAGCTCCAGTTTCCATCTGTCCCACACCAAACAAGCCATCATCCATAGTCAAGCTATTAGATACCATTGCATATGCTCAAACACTGGAGACCGTGATAAAAATGTAAAATCACTGTCTGAATCTTTCAAACAAAAGGGTTACAAACCCTGTATTATTACCCAGAAAATAACCACTGCCATCAAAATACCATGTGAACACCTGTTAAACTACACAACAAAAGAAACAACTTCACGTATATCTCTAGTGACCACATAAAGTCCGATTTTAGAGAAAATATGGAAAATAAACAAAGATTCACAACCATTACTAAGTGAAAATGCCCATTTAAAATATATATTACCCAAGCCTCCCATCCTTGCATTTAAACAACCACCAAACCTGAAACAAAAACAGCAGAAAATTGGCCAATGAACAACTGAATATAAAAAAATTAACTAAACCTTGTAACAAAAGTGCCTGTTAGTTATGTGAACACATTTGTAATGATGACAAAGCCATATATAACAACAAGACATCATATTCATGCACATCTTCTGATGTAGTTTATATAAAACAATGTACCTTCTGTTACATTGGAAAAACCTGCCAAAAATACATTTGAGAAATAATTTACACAGGCATTCAATAAGAAGCATAATAAAGATAGTTGTTGTACCCCAGTGGGACATCATTTTAGCCTTAATTATCACTCCATCCAAAACTTAAAACTTAAAATACAAAAGAGGAAAGTTTAAAAACATCCAAGAGAGAAAAGCATTTGAAAAAAATGATCACATTGTTCAACACTAGGCACTCTTAGTGAGATGTTTGTCCAACAGGAAGCATATCACTGTGGACTACAGTGCTCTGTGTTTTCAAGTATATATTGATGTATATGTGTATATAGCATGTGTATAAATGTTTCTTATACTATGTTGTGATTAATCCCCCTATATGTATTTACCTGATGATATCAGGTGATGTATCCACTCTCTCTGTATCGCTGCTTACATTCAATCTGAGGGTTCCATCTTATGTTAGTATTGCTTCATACTTGATAAAGAGAGGTCAAACCTCTCGAAAGTTCATCAATATAAATACAGCGTTTGTCTAATACAAATTAGGATTATTATGATACATAATATACTGCAATGCTCATTATTAATTTATATATATATATATATATATATATAATAATTACTAAATTACTATATATATATATATATATATATATATAATCACATATAATAGTTGTCAAACTGCAATTCGTCATCACGTTTGCGAACCTTGTGAAGCGAGGCGAGCCATTTGCATCACTTAGGGCCGCAACTGCGAGCCTTGTGAAGCGAGAAGAGACGTTAACGCATAGAAGCCTTTCCGAGCTCAGAGCACTTAGGCCAAAGGCCCTCATCGCCCAACGAGCCTCACAAAGCGAGGCGAGCAGTTGAGGCATTGAAACACGCGGTACTTAGCCTAGTAGTTAAGAAGCACAGGACTTACTTAGGCTGCAAGCAGTTGAGGAACGTGGGACTTAGAAAAAAAAAATTCCGACCTCGGAATCTCGCGATCAAAAAAATACGACCTCGCAAAATACAACTTTAACTTCCAAACCGCGGAAATCAACAAAAAAATGGCGGCTGACACAAATGAAAACGAGGCTAAAGGAGACCGAGGCACGCAAATCACTGCCATGTTCCTCAGGATCATAGGAGATACAAAATATACCATTACAACGGACGGAAAATGCTTGTGAGACAAGTAACACATAGAAAAAAGACGCCATTTTACAACACTAACTTAAGGTGATTGTTGCAAAGGAGGAAATTTGAAGTATACGAGGTGAGAGACTCGCAATGAGCACCGAAAGTCCTCAGAGGAACCAAAGCCTTACATTGTGTGGCAAACAGCATTGCCATGGCTTCAAATTTTATTGCCGTCATTATTGAAGGACAAGTCGCTTGTGTGTATATATATATATATATATTTATATATATATAAAACCACAATCATAACAATAACTCTGGCACAGCAAGTTTGCTACACAGTTGGTCAGATAGAGGAGGGATTGTTTAGACCAGAAGTGAAGCTATTCACACTTGGAGAGGGCAGATGTAGAGGCCAAGTGTGTGGTGCAGGGAGTATTTAAGTTGTAAAACTTGTCCCTTTGTGGCAATAGTTTTTAACCCCAAAAACCTCAAACCAGACGTATGCCAAATCCAATGCTATTTTCATTAAAAAATATCAGCAAGAAATGTTGACAAGTTAAGAAACATATATTTCATAGTTTGGGATATGCTATCCCAAATATATAATTTTTAGACCGTATATACAATTTATATCATTCTGTAAAAGAAAATATATACTTAGAGCTGAAAAGGTAAACATCTAACTTGGAAGGGTAATAGCTCCAGTAAAAACCCTCCAACATTCAGTGACAAACATTATTAAACATTGGGATGGGAATCTTATAAGGAAAGATCAAAGGTAACAAATACGCAGCAACATTTTTAGAGAAACAGCAATATCAAGCAAAATAATGTAATGGTAACAGAGAAGCTGCCACTGCAAAACAGATAATAAGTAATAAAACACTTTCAGTGCATACAGTGTTGTACAACAGAATTCTGACTGCAAATATTTAACTTAAAAAAGGGTCATGGTCCTTCCATTTCAAACATTATTAAAAATATCTAAACTTAAAGGACCAATGTAGTCTTATATCTAAAGTATACTCTTCAGAAGAATATACTTAAAATAGCTTTTAGAATGTAAGAAACTAATATGGCCTCTGTATTGCCTTTGATATGCAGTTCTACTGGTGTAATCTACTGTTTTGTCTTCCATTTATCAACTTCCTGAGAAGAGGGGAGAGTTTGAATTCATAAGAAACTTGTGAATGTGGCATCTACAGCTGGATGTTCTTTCATTAGCAGTAAAGGAAAGTTCATAACGTTACAAAGATTCACCCCTCTGAAAGAGTCAGGTGGGGGAGAAAGCAAAATTGAAGCTTGCAGCAAAAAATATATGTTTTTTTACTTTCTAAAGTCCTTCTGCCCACAGTATGCAAAAATGTGACCATTATAGTTTTTGAACATTAATATTAGGAGACAAGCTGAGAGATAATAATAATTATTGCTTAAGACTTTAGATGACTCCCCCAAAACATGCCTCTTACTATTGTTAGTCAAATAAAATATATAATAACACAATATTTTATTATTTTAATCTATATCACTAGACTAACAAATCTAGAATCAAAATGTGAAGCTATCTGTATGCAGTATGGTTTCTTTAGTATCATGCTCACCAGTGTTTAGGGAATACAAGCAGTGGGATTTGCCCATTTTGGATTTCCAACTCTCTGAACACCATCAGTAAGTCGTTAACACTTTTTGTGAATTTAGAACAACTGTTACCAAGGTTATCAGCTATTGTCATTATGGTCAGTAAAAAAGATGTGTTCAGCCTTTTGGGCTACCTAACTCACATACACAAATCACGTTAAGACTTCACCTTGTTTTGGTCTAAGGTTCCTTTACACTTTTTGTTTACATTTATTTTGTAATATTTGCTCATTACTATATTAATGAAGTCACCTGCTCCACAGCCAAACTCTGCAACAGAATAGTGGAACCCATATGAAATTTGGTTGGAGGAATAATAATTTAGGGCTTATGAATAAATTCAGTTGTGTGACACAGTTCAAGAAGAACGAGATCATCTGAAACCATGGCACTACTGAATATATTTTATTAATAATAGGTTCTAATAAATCATTAATATTGATCTTTCAATTATTTTTTTTATCATTTTTTAGAATTATTATTAATTTTATGTGTTCACATTTTGTTAGATTGAACTTATTCCTGCTAATTTTACAATTTGGATGGAGGACCTTAAAAGTGTAAACAAAGCAAATTTAAATTAACACTGTGTTTTTTTCCAGAAGTTTGCCATTTCTAATGTTATATAAAAACTTCATAGAGAAAGCACATAGCAAAATATTTTAAAAACACAAAAAGTTGTTCACTAATCCACATGTCAACAGAAATGCATACAATATAAACACAATAATTAATTGTGTATGTATATTTTTGTATACTACCGGATATTACATGCATTCCTAAAAGTATTACAGATGCGTCAGATAGCATGTCAAGTGAAAGGCATATTGATTTTATGGAGTGTTCATAACAAAACCAAAAAAATTCATGACTTTTTGATAAATTTGTAATTGGGAATAGGAAGGATGTAGAACATATTCTATGCACAGATGGAACTCTAAGCGCATAGCTATTGCTGTGAAACATTACACAAGAAGAAATATGTATTAAAAAGATTAGGATAGTCAATTAGGTTTTTACTATTTATATCTCCTATACTACACATATATCAAATTAGCCAGATACATGAATGATTAAAAATATAACCCTTCTTAGAATTCTAGTTTTTAATACGCACATACACTGGCATTTATGTATTATGCTCTCACCTGATATGACCTCAATGTAATGAGGTATCATGAAGTGTATGTCATTTCCTGGCTGGTTTGCCCATCCTGATGTAAAACCTTTATCGATATTATTCTTCTTTTTCCACACTTCCTTGTAGAAATAAATCAGTTCTGTTAATCAGTGCAGTGTTTTCTGTCCTGTTGCAGTAATCAGTGATACAGGTGAGAGTGGGTGTGGCTTGGCCTGTTTAAGTTATATCTGTGTGCATTTGTGTGAGGTTCTGATTGAATCAGTTCTGTTAATCAGTGCAGTGTTTTCTGTCCTGTTGCAGTAATCAGTGATACAGGTGAGAGTGGGTGTGGCTTGATCTATGTAAGTTATATCTGTGTGCCTTTGTGTGAGGTTCTGTTTGAATCAGTTCTGTAAATCAGTGCAGTGTTTTCTGTCTGTTGCAGTAATCGGTGATACAGGTGACAGTGGGTGTGGCTTGATCTGTGTAAAGGTTTATCTGTGTGCATTTGTGTGAGGTTCTGTTTGAATCAATTCTGTAAATCGGTGCAGTGTTTTCTTCCTGTGGGCTGTAATCCGGGTCCAGGTAAGAGTGGGTGTGGCTTGGCCTGTGTAAGTTATATCTGTGTGCATTTTGTCGCGTTCTGCTGAATCAGTTCTGTGGGGCAGGGCAGTGTTTTCTGTCCTGTGCTCATTTATCATTGTACAGGCGAGTAGGCGTGGTCTATTTTAACAAGGAAAGTGCGAGCTTGGGCGCTTGCAATCATTTCTAGTGTAAGTGTAGTTAGTGTGTAGGAGATTGAATAAAAGGAGGAAATCCAAAGGAAAGGGGTATTATAAGAAAAAACAGAAAACAAACGTATATATATTTTTGTCTGTTTTGTTTGGTTAAGGTGTAGAAAAGCAATCTTTATACAAATAAATTGATTTGTTTTCTCACTGTATTTTTGTAACTGATAATCATGAGTCAGTCCAGTGGCAACCTCACTCAGTGTACATCCTTCCAAATGTATGCACTACTGGAACAGATAATCCAGGGTCCATACCTCTGTGACAGGTGTGAGCATGTTGCCCCTCTGAAAGCTCAAATTGAAGATCTGGAGAGGAGAATTGCAGCACTTAGCGATATTGCTCCACTGGAAAGGGAGGTGGTGCTCACGGAGCACAATTTAGCTGGGCCTAGCATGGAGGATGGAGCTGGGGCTAGTGAGGATGTCCAGGGAGGTAGCTGGGTTACAGTTAGAAGGGAAATCAGGGGGAACAGGAGGAGGCAGGCCAGTTCTGAGTTGGCAAACACCAACAGATTTGCCAGATTGAGTGAAACTGTTGGGGATGTCCATTCAGGAATGGCAATGCCAGATAGAGCTGTTCCCTCTAACAGCCGGGAGAACAGTTCTACTGAAGGAGAGGGAGGGCAGAATAGTCAGAGCAACAGACATGTTTTGGTGGTAGGGGACTCTATTATTAGGAAGGTAGACAGGGTAATTTGTCACCCAGATCCCAGCAATCGAACAGTTTGCTGTCTCCCTGGTGCTCGGGTTCGGCATGTTGTAGATCGAGTGGATAAATTATTGGGAGGGGCTGGTAATGAACTGGCGGTCTTGGTACACATTGGTACCAATGACAAAGTTAGTGGAAGATGGAGCGTCCTAAAGAATGATTTTAGAGAACTAGGGAATAAGCTTAAAGCAAGGACCTCCAAGGTAGTATTTTCTAAGATACTACCAGTGCCACGTGCTAGCCCAGGGAGGCAGAAAGAGCTTAGGGAGGTTAATGCGTGGCTAAAAAATTGGTGCAGTGCAGAGGGTTTGGGGTTTTTAGAGCACTGGGCTGACTTCTCACTTGGGTACAATCTCTATAGCAGGGATGGATTGCACCTTAGTGATGAGGGAGCATTTGTGCTAGTGATATAGGATGGTATAACGCCTGTGGGAGTTTTTGAACTTGTAGGTGGGGGGGAGGGACTATATAGAAGTATTGGGGTAAATAGGGTAGAGAGGCAAAGAGATGAATTAGTTACCCATGGGGGAGGAGAAGGGGGAGGGATACAATAGACAGTAGGGAGGTATTACTAGGGGCCTCAAATACAGTGGCAAGCACTTCACAACGGCAGAGCCATAGCAACATAAAGTGTATGCTTGCTAACGCAAGAAGTTTGCCTGGGGAAATGGACAAGCTAGAAATATTAGCAGTACAAGAAAATGGGGCTGAACAGGCATTACTGATGATGGTGGGATGAATCTCATGACTGGACTGTTAATCTGGATGGTTATAACCTATTTAGGAAAGATAGGGCAAATGGTAAAAGAGGAGGAGGTATCTGTCTGTATGTTAAACCTGAATTTAAGCCTATAGTCAGAGAAGATATTTATGCTGGCACTAACGGCATCATTGAATCTTTGTGGGTTGAGCTAAATAGTGGAGGAGCTAATTCTAAATGCATATTGGTGGGAGTATGCTATAAACCCCCAAATATAGCTGAAAGTGAGGAAATACAATTATTGTTACAGATTGGAAATGCAAAAAAGCATGGGCAAGTTCTAATAATGGGAGACTTTAATTACCCTGAAATAAACTGGATAAATGAGACCAGCAGCTCAGCTAAGGGGAGCAGGTTCTTGAGTACACTCGGGGATCATTGTCTGGCCCAGGTAATACAAGAACCTACTAGAAATGGGGCCATCTTGGATTTAGTCATCACAAGTAATATTGATATAATATAAAATGTTAAAATAGGGGAACCCTTGGGGAACAGTGATCACAACACAGTATCATTTGAGATTGAATACAAAAAACAAGAGGGCAACAAAAACTCTAAATTTTAAAAGGGCTAACTTTAATGGGCTATGGGCAGCAATACTACATATAGACTGGGACAAATAACTTACATGGAAAAATACTGAAAATAAATGGACAACATTCGAATCCTTACTAAATAAACATACTCATCGGCATGTACCATGTGGAAATAAAATGAATAGGAGTAAATCATATCCCATGTGGCTTAAAAATGACTTAAAGATCATGATGAGGAAAAAGAAACATGCATTTAAATTATACAAGAAGGAGGGAACAGAGGCAGCTTTATGTGACTATAAGGAAATCAACAAGGCTTGCAAAAGGGCTATTAGACTGGCTAAAATAGAAAATGAGAAGTCAGTTGCAATGGAAAGTAAGACTAACCCTAAAATATTTTTTAAATATATTAATGGGAAGAAGGCGAGGAAGGAAGCTATAGGAACATTACAATGTGACACAGGCCATCTGATAATTAGTGACCAGGAAAAGGCAGATGAGCTAAATAGGTTCTTTTCGTCTGTATACACAAGGGAGGTACCAGTGTTTGGGGTGCTGTAATAGCCAAACTGTTATATCTAATGTTTCAAGACTCACTCACTACAGGGTCTCTACCGGATGACTGGAGAAAAGCAGAGGTGATACCTATATTTAAGAAGGGATCTAGAGCAAATCCGGGGAATTATAGACCAGTGAGCATCACATCTGTAGTTGGGAAGCTTTAAGAAGGGTTCATAAGGGGCAGAATACAAGAATATGTCTATATGAACAAAATCATAGGTAGCAGTCAACAAGGATTTATGAAGGATAGGTTGTTTCAGACCAATCTAATTAGTTTTTATGAGGAGGTTAGTAGGAACTTGGATCAGGGCAACTCAGTGGATGTACTCTTTTTAGATTTTTCAAAAGCATTTGATACAGTGCCACATGGAAGACTAGTGAGCAAACTAAGGGATACAGGAATTGCAGTAAATATCTGCTCATGGATCGAGAGCTGGCTAAAAGACAGGAAGCAAAGGGTTGTTGTAAATGGAACATACTCCCATTGGTCTAATGTGATAAGTGGGGTTCCTCAAGGTTCAGTATTTGGTCCTCTCCTTTTTAACATACTTAATAATGACATAGAAGTAGGACTCAAAATTAGTGTCTACATTTTTGCTGATGACACTATGTTGTGCAAGGTAATAAAATCAGATAATGATGTACTTTCCCTACAAAGGGATTTGCATAAATTAGAGAAATGGGCGGCTAAATGGCAGATGAGATTTAATACAAATAAATGCATTTGGGAAGGAAAAATAGCCATGCAATCTATAATCTTAATGGAGCAAATCTAGGGGTATCAGATATTGAAAGGGATTTGGGAGTACTAGTGGACAACCACCTAGGTAACAGCGCTCAAAGCCAAGCAGCAGCTGCAAAGGCAAGTAAAATAGTAGCATGTATTAGGAAGGGTATAGAAGCAAGGGAAGCAAATAGAATTCTGCCACTATACAAATCCCTAGTACGCCCTCATTTAGAATATGGAGTACAATTTTGGGGTTCACTTCATAAAAATGACATTTTAGAGCTGGAAAAAGTACAGAGAAGGGCTACAAAACTAATAAGGGGAATGGAGGGGCTAAGTTATGAAGAAAGACTAACCAAACTAAACGTATTTTCGCTAGAAAA
Organism: Discoglossus pictus; assembly: GCA_027410445.1. NCBI lineage: Eukaryota > Metazoa > Chordata > Amphibia > Anura > Alytidae > Discoglossus > Discoglossus pictus. Next base: position 450,471,654 of record CM050163.1, read on the forward strand.
AAGGCGTCTACGAGGGGATATGATTACCTTATTTAAATACATCCATGGTCAATATAAGGCTTTGTCAAGTGAACTTTTTGTAGCAAGAGATTTTCAACTGACAAGAGGACACCCTTTGAGGATAGAGGAAAAAAGATTTCACCTTAAACAAAGAAAAGGGTTCTTCACAGAGGTGGTAATAGCGAATTCGATAGACAACTTCAAAAAGGGGTTAGATATATTTTTGAATAAAGAGGGCATTCAAGGCTATCCTAGATAACTAGCGAAGGAATATTGATCCAGGGAGAAATGTGATCGCCAGATTCTGGGGTCAGGAAGGAATTTTGCTTTTTTTCCCCTTATGAGACAATTGGCAAAGTTTCAATGTTTTTTTTTCTGTTTGCCTTCCTCTGGATCAATTAACAGTTAATAATAAATAGTCCACTTATTAAAAAGATCAATAGAGATCTAAAAAGGTGTAACTTGATGGACTAACTCTTTATTCATCCTCCAATACAATACTATTAATAATTATTTAACAACAAATTCATTAATAACTAATCCGCATATTGCAGATCAGAGGCGATCTTAACAGGTTGAACTTGTTGGACTGAAAGTCTTTTTTCAACCTTAATTACTATGTAACTATGTAACTATGTAACTATGTTATACTCTGTAGTTATGTGTGTATAAACGTACTACCACATGTTTGACCATTTATCTGGACAAATGATACTTGACTATAATGATATATAATCTTTTATTTGTCCAATAAGATACGAAACCAACTGGTGTGTTCCGTTCATACGTTAAAAACTATATAAAATAATCATGATTTATAAAAGTATAAAATTAAACGCGTTTCTCTGCCAATCCTGCAGCTTCTTCAGTGATAAAAGGCTCTGTAAGAGAGTTTATTCGTATATGTGTATATTTATATAGACATCCCCAAACACATATTAGCTTCTCTCACTCTTTCATGCTCATAATACTTAAAGCATTTAGGATATCTAAAATATTTGAGTATACATTTGATTCGGTTCAGTATTGTAAACAATATACATTTAAATTACATATGTACTGTATAAAACATAATGTAAAATCAGCAATATATATATAAAAAAAAAAATATATATATATATATATATATATATATATATATATATACACACACATATCAGAATTAGAAATATAATAATCATAGTAACACTAAGTTGTGCAAGGTAATTAAATTAGATAATGGTGTACTTTCCCTCCAAAGGGATTTGCATAAATTAGAGAAATGGGTGACTAAATGGCAGATGATATTTAATACTATTAAATGTAAAGTTATGCATCTGGGAAGGAAAATTAGCCATGCACTTTATAATCTTAACTAGGAAATTGCCCGTCAAAAATGACGAGAATAAAATTGTAAGGTGTCAATGCTGTTTGCCACACAATGTGAGGGTTTTGCTCCTCTGAGCACCTTTGGTGCTCATTGCGAGCACCACACTGAGCGCCTTTGGTGCTCATTGCGTGACTCTCAATGAGCGCCTTCGGGGCTCATTGCGAGCCTCTCCCCCCCCTCCTGTGTACTTCAACTTTCCTACTTTGCAATGATCACTTTCGGCGCTCATCGCGAGCCCTACTATGAGTGCCTTTGATGCTCATTGTGGGGCTTGTAATGAGCGCCAAGGCCTCTCCCGCTAGTGGTGCGCATCGTGAGCCCCGCGATGAGCATCTTCGGCACTCATTGCAAGCCTTTCCTCCCACCTACTGTAGGGGCCTCTCTTTGCAGGGTTTGTTAACCTGCAAGGTTTATGCATGGGAATGGCATGTGCCTCTTTCTACCATCTCCCCCACAGTCCTGTGTGCCTGGCTTTGCTCAGGCTCGTTTTCATCCTGTTTCAGATTATTTAAGTTTTTCATCCACCAATTTTTTTCCTCACTTAGCCGATTATCGATTGATGAAAAACTGCGAATATGGATGGTGTGTGAGTGTTTTTTTATTATTGTTTTGCTAGTTTTTCGGGTATTTGGAGTTATGCGCGTAAACTAAGTTTGGCCGCTAAATTAGCAAACTGCATTCCTCGCGGTCAGCGGCAAAGTGCTACGTGCTTCAACTGCTGGCCTCGCTCCGCGAGGCTCACAGTGCAATGAGCACCTTCGGCACTCATTGCAGCCCAAGTCCTGCATGCGCAAACAGCTCGCCTCTCTTCCCGACGGCCACAAGTGCGTTACCAACATAGCAAATCTAGGGGTATCAGATACTGAAAAGGATTTGGGAGTACTTGTGGACAACCACCTAGGTAACAGTACTCAATGCCAAGCAGCCTATGCAAAGGCAAGTCAAATATTAGCATGTATTAAGAAGGGTATAGAAGCAAGGGAAGCAAATATATTTCTGCCACTATACAAATCCCTAGTATGCCCTCATTTGGAATATGGAGTGCAATTTTGGGCACCACTACATAAAAAGGACATTTTAGAGCTGGAAAAAGTACAGAGAAGGGCAACAAAACGAATAAGAGGAATGGAGGGCCTAAGTTATCAAGAAAGACTATATAGACTATAGACTGGAAATGTTTTTAACTAAAAAGGGGCATTCAGGGTTATCCTGGATAATTAGGAAGGGAGTATTGATCCAGGGAGGAGTCTGATCATCAGTATCTGCAATTAATTAATGTCGAGAAGCAAATTTAGTGATTAGACTCACAATCCAGCAATGTAGAATTTAAATTAATTAAGGCAACTGTTCTAGTCAATGCGGGCTCCATGATATTTATTAACCTCTTAAGTCCCGGAATCCATTTCACACAAAAAAACATAAAAAAAATAAAAATGTATTGCATATTTGTGGGTTTGCGACTATTCTGCAATTAATTATAATGTATTTCTATGTTTTCAGTATTTCATGTTTAATACCTGCTAAGGCTATAATATTTGATTGAAAAATTACTTGCGAGTCCTCTTGAGTACTGGTAATATTTTTGACAAAAACTTGATACTTTTTTCAAATGTGGGTTAGACTTAATTTGTGACCTAGTGCTCCAGGTCTAATAGAATATTGATTTTGTGTAAATATTTAGAGCTTGTAATATTTAAGCTGTGCTAAAACCAATGGAGTTCTAAGGGCGGAGAACTCATAATCAAATTGCGAGTAGCTAATAGAATTTGTGGCAATTTTGTGTTGGGGTTTTAAGTGGTTTTAAGTATGTGTAACTTTGAGAATTGGCCAATAGAATATGTCCATATATGTCTACACGTAATTTTACACTGCATTTTACTTAAATTCTTGCTTAGACAGAGTCCTAGGAACCAGTAGAAAACATGTTAGGAAATTTAAGGGTTTTTTATACATTAAAGCTTTTTATTATTCACCTATGCTTTCGCATATAATTGAAATGCTATAAATATATATGTTGGTAAATTAAATTTTGAGCATTGGTTATGAATACTTCCTTGTGTCTGTCATTATTGACCATTGACTTCCAGAGCTCTGAGCTAACAGAAGGGAGAGACTAAGAGGAAGGTGGATAAGAGTTTCTTATCCAGTGCTTTTTCTAGCAGTGAGAGTAAATCCTGCTATCTAACAATTTGAGGGCTCCGTCCAGGTATTTTCTCCAGAACATGGTGAGTAAATATAACTAATTTGTTTTGTACTCACCCTTTTCTGTATAGAACATCTAGCATAAATTATTGAGTTAAGGAAAACACTTTTTGTCACAGGTTTTGAGTCCTAGTGACTCATTTAGTTTGTGTAAGGGTATTTAAGTCCCTATATGTGATTTATCACTTCCTATACTCTCTCTTCTAAGCCAAAAACAATTGTGATATAAATATTGCTATGCTGTAATAGCTTTTCTTTTTTGCCTACGCTGCACTAAGCACATTGCAAATATTATGCCGCTTTTTTACTGCTGGCTGTGAATAATATTATCTGTAAACCACCTAAATATAAGATTGCTAAGACCATTATTCCTTTCAAAACTAATACTCCCCATAAGAGGGGAATATTGAAAATGACACAATCAAATGAAGTGTTTTTGAGCAAACTATCTGGCCCTATGCCAGAGGAAACCCCTAAACAACATGTCGCTAGACTCGTTGGAGATTACTTCAACCTATTTGTAGATAATGTGGCTGGCTGGACTGAAAGGCTAGAATCACAAGCCACCCCATTCCCCAGAGAAGGGTCATTTTTTATATGCAGTATCTGGCAATTAAAGGGAGTGTTATTAAATGACCCTACATGGTACTGGAACGGTCCTGACCCAGGATGGGATTTCCCTTATATGAAAACATGTGCCAATGTGTGGTTAAAGAATGCAGAGGAAACCGCTCCAAACCCTGAAATGCCCCCTCTTAATGGCTCATTTATTCCCATCTCCCCATCATGGGCCTCATTCTATTAAAGGCCGTAAAATGGCCGCAATGCTGCGATTTCTTACGGCCCTGTGTAGCGGTACTGCTACCCTGCTATTCAAATGGATGGCACCGCAAGAAGTTCCCCCTTACTGCGGGCCGCAAATCATGCAATTGGCCACAAGCATTCCCCGCGCGCCCATAAATTGTGTTTCAAGGCCCCAAAGTCGGAAAACTGTAAATGCAAATATAAATTCAAGATAGCACTGTAAAGCTCTGTAAATGATAGGCATCATAATGGGGGACATGAGGATTAATAACAACACCCTCTCAAGCTTGAACATCGCCCAAGTCCAATATTTCATTTCCGATTTATTTTCCGTCCCAAGTCCCGCAAGCTCGTCGTTGTTAAAACCCGTACGGGTTCGGAGGTTGAAGGCCGCAAACTCAAAGCATTGTAGAAGCCAATATATATTCAATCCAGCACTGCAAATCACTATAAATGATGTGGAACACAATGGTGGGCATGAGGATGTGCCACGGGCTTCAATGACCAAACCCATAGCTCGTTATTAAAGCTTGTGTGGGCTTGGAGGGTGATTGTCTTCCAAGCCCGTAGCTCGTTATTCAAACCCGTGCGGGCTTGCATGATAGATAGAACACGAAGATTGAACATGAAATTACATTTCTTTATTTGCAGATTTGAGCTATTAATTCTAAGACCAAACATCACTTTCACTTTTAATAAAAGTACAGGATGGCTTTTCTACTTGCTTAATTGGTGCTATGATTTGTAAGTAAGCCCTTTGCGACCTGTGGGTCTATTTTACACATTTACGGACTTGACGGAGGCTAATCCCGCAGCCGTTGCGGGTCTGATGTGCTCCAAGCCCGTGGGACTCTGGACACAGAAATTGAACATGAATTACAATAAAAATGATTTTCAGATTTGAGTGTTGGGGAATGTTGGGCTATGAATTCTAACACCTACAATCACTTTCACGTCTCATCAAACTACAGGATGGCTTTTTTATGAGCTTAATTGGTGCTCCGATTTGTAAGTAAGAGCCTTGCGGGACCTTTTTGGTGTAAGTAAGCTGCGGCTCGGTTTTAGCTAATTACGGCCTTGACGGAAGGGTTCAGGTAGCATTGGAATAGCGACCTTGGTTTTGTTGCGGCCGAAACTCTAGCAGCCGCGTAAGATGAAAGGTTTTCTCTGCTGCGCGGGCGGCCACAAGGGATAACAGGGCGCCGGCCGCAAGGCTGCAAGGTAATAGCTTGAGGCCGGTCCTTGCACCCACGCATCTCCTATGGCCGTCAATAGAATGAGGTACCATGTCAGGGATCTGAAAACTTCTCATATGTACCCTAAATTGCGAAAGGTTAATCCCTTTATCAATACTACAACACTAAAAAAATAACCCTTTGATTAACACTAAAAATAATAACCCCTTTACCATGATTGAGAATGTCCTTGATGATGAATTAATGCAAATTGCAGCCACCATATACCTACAGCCACATGTCATCCCCACCATACAGGAGTCTCCAGAGTCCTGCATTGGTATGTAAGCAGAAGGAAGATTAGGAAGTGTCAGATTTTTTTGTCAGATTTAAGAGATATTGGTTAGAGGAATGTGGACTGAGTCTGGATATCAGAGCATTATTTGTACAACATGCAATGGCCAATCTGTGTGCTAATGTGTCACAGTCCATAATACAATGTATTGATGATTGGCACAGAAAAGGTGCACAAGAATGGATTGAAGCAGTCAGAGTTAAATTTTCAGGTGGAGTTTTTGCAGCACCATTTAAAAAGAAAACACCCTCTACTTCTACCATAATAATACTAGAGGAAGTAAGAGATATAGTTACAATGGTAATAGAAATCATTACAATGACTCACAAATTAAAAATGAAGATTTGAGCTAATGGACAAAGTCCATGTTTTAATTGTGGTAATACAGGACACTGGCGGAGGGAATGTTGGGCTCCACACAGTATCAGAGGCACACAGAATGATCACTTAGTGCAGTTTCTCATTACTTGAGGTTGGAATAACAATCAGCCCTCCCCCAGAGGATAGACCCTATCGACTGTTACCTTTCCCAATTGTCTAGTCGGTGGGATGAGTTGCCATTAATATCTCTTGCAGTAAATAATCAAGAATATATGTTTTTCTTATTGATACTGGAGCAACTTGCTCATCCTTATCCCAAAGATTTTACAAAGAGGAAACTTTTGAATCAGGCGAATCCTCACTTGGTGTTGAAGGGGTATCTGTTATGTGTCTCATTACTCCCCCCATGCCCATTATGTTTTTGCCAAGAGAGGAAGGGCATGTGGAATGTTTTGTTCACAAGATTTTGGTCACACCTAATTGCCCTGTCAATCTTTTGGGTAGTGATTTGATTTCAAAGTTACAGCTTATTATTTTTGCAGACACTAATGGGGACATTGCTTGTGATGCTTCCTACTTCTTACACCCTCCTAAAGAACCAGTTTCAAATTTCTGTTAGCCTATGAAGAGATACCGGAATCTTACTCTCTCTATCATACCACCTCCTCTACTGACACCTTATGAAAGGCTGTCTTTCTCTCTCTCTTACTGATACTGTCTCTCTCACTCCTCTGCATAATCCTTTGCCATGCTCTCCACAAGATTTTATTTTAAAAAAAAATAAAACTTCCAAGAGGTAGTCAAAGGCATTTGGCTTACTCCTACTGTTGCTTACCTAGTTGACAGCAAAATGCAAATGTTTACTTGGTTAGTGGGTGAAGACATGTGCACACAGTCAAGATACATTCCACTGGATAATATCCCTTGTTTTGCTGCACAGTCCTCTCTTCTAGATCAATTGCCCCCCTCCCCCTTTACAGGATTAACACCCACATTGTGGTCCACCTCCCCCACTGACCCAGGTTTTGTTCATTGTACACCTTACAAGGCCAAGCTCCGTCCAGATGCCTCTCCTGTGTATGTTAAACAATACCCACTGTCAAAGGAAAAAGAAGAGGGTATTTTGCCCATTATTGAGTATTTGTTAGGTAGAGGAATTATTATTCCTACTTCCTCTCCCTACAACACTCCCATTAACCCTGTCCCTAAACCAGGTTGACAGACATGGTGTCTCACACAGGACCTTAGGGCCATTAATGATTTGATTGTTTAGATCTTAATTCATTTTTTCATATTCCAGTTGACCCTGGTACCCAGCCCTTGTTCTCCTTTAATTATGGGTGTCAAAAATACACGTGGACACGCCTCCCTCAAGGATTTTGGGACTCATCCACAACCTATTCTGCTGAGGTACGTGCCACCCTACAGTCTTGTTCCCCCCCCCCCCCCCCCAGCAGGTTCTGTCCTCCTCCAGTATGTAGATGATCTATTACTGTGTAGTCCAAGCCGTGAAGCCTATCAGGAGGATTCATTTTCTCTCCTCACACAGCTCTCTCTTACAAGGCGCAAAGTCTCCCCTGGTAAGATGCAGTACTGTCAGACAACTGTCAGTTATGGACAAAGACTATTGTCTCCTGAATGTGTTTCTGATCTCAAACGTTTACCCAAACCTAAGACTAAGGACGCATTGCTCTCCTTCCCGGGTATAATCCATGGTTTCTATTATGATCTCATTCTTTGCACAGCAACCTTACAATAAGCTCCTGATGTGCTGTCATGGACTGTTGAAAAGACAAAGCATTCAAGTATCTCAAGTCATCTCTTTGCCAAGCACCTGCATTAGGTGTTCCAAACAACTAGCGGGGGTCCTAGCACAGGAGCACGGATCAGGCTATAGACCTGTGTGTCATTTTTATCTAAAGTCCTGCCCCTTGTGGTTTGAGGTATGCCTGCTTGCTTCGAGCCATTGCTTCTGCAGCAATGATGGTAGAAGCATCCCAACCTCTTGTACTCTCACACACACTCATCCTAAACACCACTCACCAGGTACTCACACTTTTACACAATTCCACCACACAACACATGACTGCCCAAAGAAGGTCTGGTTATGAGGCAATTCTCACTGCCACTTCCAACCTTGTTAACAAATATACACCTGACCATCACGGCCCTGCACAACTATTGTGGAAACTATTATCTGTACATTCAGATTCTGTCCTTCCACCTGAATCACATGATTGTGTTGAAAACATGCATATTGAGACTATCCCCGAAGCTGATCTTCAATCCACCCCCTTTCCAGATGGAAAACATTTTTTTGTACATGGTTCTTGTTCTCACCCTTTTGATGGTCAATTTCACACTGGTTTTGCAGTTGTACAACTTTCGAATCTGGTTCATGCAGCATACTCCCTGGCCTTTATACAGCTCAAGCTGCAGAACGTCTTGCATTGATTGAGGCATGTTTCTCTTTAAAGATCTCCCTGTCACGGTTTACACAGATTCTATATACGCTTTTGGTGTAGTGCACGATTGTGGCCGTATTTTGGCAGTTGAGTGGATTTGTTTCAGCAGATGACAAATTTATTTCTCACTCTAACCTTGTTTCCCAGTTGCTTGGTGCAATACAGCTACCATCTACTATTGCTGTGGTAAAATGTAAGGGGCATTCCACTGATTCTTCCTCTATGTCTCAGGGTAATAACTTTGCTGACCTTGCTGCTGCCATGCATGCTCCTCTTCATCCTTTGTACCCATCTACGTTTTCCTCTCAGTTTTCTCTCCTGCATGTTCCTTTTGTTCCTGATTTTCTTCTTGCCTCTCTTACTATACTATGCAACTGAGACTGATATCTCTTTCTGGAAACAGCAGGATCTGACCCATGACTCCAATGATCTTTGATCAGATAAAGAGGGACGGGTTGGTATCCCACAGTCTAGTGCCCTAATTTGTATCGCACACTTTCATGATTTTGGACACTTGACCAGGAGAAATGCACTGAGTAATCTGAGCAAGAGATTTGTAATTAAGGATGTTTCTACTCTAATAGAACATCAGTTGACAATCTGCTTGATATGTGCTCAAAATAATCCAAACACAGGACTGAAGGTTCAGCATCAACACTTACCACCACCTGAAGGCCCTATGCAACAATTACAGGTTGACTTCACACATATGCCACCTAGTGGTCCTTTCAAGCACCTTTGTGTAATATTTGATCAGTTCTCTAAATGGGTAGAGGCCTTCCCAACAGCAAAAGAAAATGCAAAGGTAGTTGCAAAAATGTTGTGTATAGAGATTATACCACAATTTGGTTGTCCCTTACAGATTAGTAGTGACAAAGGGACACCGTTTCTCTCTAAAGTAACACAGGAGATTGCTAGGTTGATGTGTGTTGATTGGAAGTTCCATGTCCCCTATCATCCTCAGTCCTCTGGGCAAGTGGCAACGACAAATAGAACCATTAAGGATAAGTTGAGGAAGGGAAGCAATAGCACTTTTAAAATTGGCCACGATATTTGCCTGCAATTTTGGCATCAATTCGTATGACCCCTAATGCTAATAATTGTCTCTCTCCCTTTGAAGTATTATGGTATATACTCGATTATAAGCCGAGTTTTTCAGACCTTTTAAGGCTGAAAAGGGCCCCCTTGGCTTATACTCGAGTCACCACCCCCGTGTTTCTCTTTCCCCCGTGTCTCTCCACTCCGTGTCTCTCTTTCCCCCCGTGTCTCTCCACGCCCGTGTCTCTCTTCACCCGTGTCTCTACACTCCTGTATCTCTTTCCCCCCGTGTCTCTCTTCCCCTCATGCCTCTCTCCCCCTCCCTTATCATCCTCAACCCCCCATCCTCATCCTCAACCCCCCATCCTCATCCACAACCCCCATTCTCATCCTCAACCCCCCATCCTCATCCTCAACCCCACCATACTCAACCCCCCTCCTCATCCAAAACCCCCTTCCTCATCCTCAACCCCCGTCCTCCCTTTACCCCTCTAATTACCACCCGCTCTCCCTTTCCCCTCACTTACCTTCCATCAGCAGCTGCTCCTCCGCTCCTCCTCGCTCCTTCCGGCTGCGTCGGGACCCGGCATATGCTAATGACAAGACGTCACATGAGTGTCACGTCATTAGCATTGGCCGGGTCCCAATGCAGCCGGAAGGAGCGCGGAGGACCAGAGGAGTAGCTGCTGATGGAAGGTAAGTGAAGGGAAAGGGAGAGGTGGAGGTAATTAGAGGGGTTAAGTGAGGAGGGAGGTTTAGGGTGAGGAGGGAGGTTTAGGATGAGGAAGGGGGTTTAGAATGAGGAGGGGGGTTTAGGATGAGGAAGGGGGTTGAAGATGAGGAGGGGGGTTGAAGATGAGGAGGGGTTGAAGATGAGGAGGGGGATTGAGGATGGGGGTTGAGGATGGGGAGAGAGAATGAGGAGGGGGTTGAGGATGAGGAAAGAGGATGAGGAGTGGGGTTGAGGATGAGGAGAGAGGTTGAGGGGGGAGGATGAGGAGGGGGGTTGAGGATGAGGAGGGGGGTTGAGCATGGGGGTTGAGGTTGAGGAGGGGGGTTGAGGAGAGGGAGGGGGATGAGGAGGGGGTTGAGGATGAGGAGGGAGGTTGAGGATGAGGAGAGATGATGAGGAGGGGGTTTGAGGATGAGGAGAGCGGTTGAGGAGTGGGGTTGAAGATGAAGATAGAGGTTGAGGAGGGGGGTTGAGGATGAGGAGAGAGGTTGAGGAGGGGGTTGAGGATGAGGAGAGAGGATGAGGAGGGGGGTTGAGGATGTGGAGGGGGGTTGAGGTTGAGGAGGGGGCTTGAGGAGGGGGGTTGAGGAGGGGGTTTGAGTAGGGGGAGGGGGGTTGAGTAGGGGGAGGGGATGAGAAGGGGGTTGAAGATGAGGAGGGAGTTGAGGAGGGGGGTTGGGGAGGGGGGTTGAGGAGGGGGAGGGGGGATGAGGAGGGGGGTTGGGGAGGGGGGTTGAGGAGGGGGAGGGGGGATGAGGAGGGGGAGGGGGGATGAGGAGGGGGGTTGAGAAGGGGGTTGAGGTGGGTGATAAGGGAGGGGGAGAGAAAGAGACACAGGGAAGGGAAAGAGACACAGTGAAGGGAAAGAGACACAGGGAAGGGAGAGGGGGAAGAGACACAGGGGAGGGAGAGGAGGGGAAGAGACACAGGGGAGGGAGACGAGGGGAAGAGACATAGGGTAGGGAGAGGGGGACGAGACACAAGGGAGAGAGGAGGGACATGAGAAAAGGGCACAGAGGGCACAAGAGGGACACAGGTGGCAGCACATTTTCCACCCTCGACTTATACTTGAGTCACTAAGTTTTCCCAGTATTTTGTGGTAAAATAGGTGCCTCGGCTTATACTTGGGTCTGCTTATACTTGAGTATATACAGTAATAGGAAGACCTTTCCCTGTACCCGGCTGTGTTGGTAAGTCCGGTCCCCAGGGGAAGGTCCCAGTAAGCATTACTCAGGAAGAATATGTATATGAATTGGTCAACAAATTGAACAACATCTATAGTAAAATAGCTCTCTCACTTCCTCTTCCACCAGGTCAGCCGACGCACCCTTTCAAGCCTGGAGATAAAGTGTTGGTGAAAAAGATCATACGGAACAAGCCTCTGGACACACCATATGGCCTCCCAATGATTGTCATTGCAGTAACCAGGACTGCTGTCCTCACTGAAGAAACTTCTACTTGGATTCACACCAGTCGTCTGAAATGGGCTCCAATGATTTCCTAATTGTCCGCATATAGCTGCTTGTTTTTGCTACACATTATATTGAGATTTTTCATGCACATCATGGTAACTCATTTCTTAAAGCTTGTAATCAAACATATCAATTAATACAGCTGATAAAATCATCCAATCAGAATTGTTGGATCTGTGCAAAAACACCTCCTAGTGTGGATACGGGATTTCCTATCACTCCAGTTCCTTTTAACTTGTCTGGTGTTGCTGATCTAATCAGACACTCTGCTATGCTACATTGGTCCCAAGAACCCTTCACTGACCACCCCTGTGATTAATTAATTAGTTTAACTTACAAGGCCACATAATTTTTTATCACTTTTATTTATGCTCAGGGAAAGTTTACTCCCAATGATTGGACCTACAATCGTATGTCTATAATATTTAAAGAATGTGGCAAATCTGTTTTATGGGATGATGTGTTGTTTCCCCCTGCTACAGAAAATTTTACAAGATACCAATATTGTACACCCGATTTTCCTTCAGATTTAGCTGTGGTATATCAATGGTTCATCTCTAACTTACCTGCCTTACAAAAAGCCACTGAAACTAATGTTTATGATGCCTTGCCAGATTATTGTTTGGATGGCAAAACCTTGGTTAGAGACACCGTTTTAGCTCCCTTTAATGGTACTCCCAGATGCCCTCCTATTATACATCTACCAGTGGGCATGTATTGGCTTTGTGGAAAATGGGCCACAAAAATTGTTCCCTGTGACCACCAAGAGTCTTGTTTTTTTAGTGATTATTACTCCCATCCATGGCCCGCAATGATTCACTTCCCTCTGGCCACGTCTAAAACGAGACAATACTTTTTCTACTGATGGCCTTATAGACCCCCCATTTCAAAAATCTTTCTCAGTTTTAGCTGTGTTCAGAAGTAAGCAATCACATTCCAAATCGTGTTAAATAGGAGTCAGCATACACCTGTCATCATTTAAAGTGCCTCTGATTAACCCCAAATAAAGTTCTGCTGCTCTAGTTGGTCTTTCCTGAAATTTTCTTAGTCTCATCCCACAGCAAAAGCCATGGTTTACAGAGAGCTTCCAAAGCATCAGAGGGATCTCATTGTTAAAAGGTATCAGTCAGGAGAAGGGTACAAAAGAATTTCCAAGGCATTAGATATACAATGGAACACAGTGGAGAAAATATGCCACAACAGTGACATTACCAAGAACTGGAGCTCCCTCCAAAATTGATAAAAAGACGAGAAGAAAACTGGTCTGGGAGGCTACCAAGAGGCCTACAGCAACATTAAAGGAGCTGCAGGAATATCTGGCAAGTACTGGCTGTGTGGTACATGTGACAACAATCTCCCGTATTCTTCATATGTCTGGGCTATGGCAAGACGAAAGCCTTTTCTTACAAAGAAAAACATCCAAGCCAGGCTACATTTTGCAAAAACACATCTGAAGTCTCCCAAAAGCATGTGGGAAAAGGTGTTATGGTCTGTTGAAACCAAGGTTGAACTTTTTGGCCATAATTCCAAAAGATATGTATGGCGCAAAAACAACACTGCACATCACCAAAAGAACACCATACCCACATATTATTTTATTTTTATATTTTTTCTTCCCTCTACCTAAAATATTTCAGTTTGTTTTTCAATTGAGTTGTAAAGTTTATATGTCACATTAAAGGTGGAAAAAGTTCTGAAATGATTTATCTTTGTCTCATTTTTTTACAGTACAGAAACCTGACATTTTAACAGGGGTGTGTAGACTTTTTATATCCACTGTGTATATATATATATATATATATATATATATATATATATTATATCTTCATCTTTTGTTGTTTTTCAACTTAATGCTTGTAAGTGACACTGTGGACTGTTTGTAGGAAGTTATGTGCAATATCCCATTGCAACTTCTTCTTTTCAAGTCTACAGCGGAATAACGCACATCCGGATTGCCACTGCAAGAACATATGGCAAGGGCCTCTGTCATAGATCAGGATATTTTGCAATTTCACCTATGCTTTCGCATATAATTGAAATGCTATAAATATATATGTCAGTTAATAAAATTTTGAGCATTGGTTAATAATACTTCCTTGTGTCTGTCATTAATGACCATTGACTTCTAGAACTCTGAACTAACAGATGGGAGAGACTGAGAGTAAGGTGGATAAGAGTTTCTAACCCCGCGATCCAGTGCTTGTAAAATGAGAAGAAATAAGCACCCGCAATTTACAAGCATTTAAAGAGTAAATAAGTAAAGTGTGCCCACAGGCTAGCTCTTTAATAGACAATTCATTATTATTATTATTATTATTACTTTTATTTGTAACGCGCCAACATATTCCGTAGCGCTATACAGAGGAAATGAACAAGGAAAAATATACATTTTAACAAACTGCAAAAAGTGGAGGGCCCTGTTTTGAGCTTAGAATCTTTGTAGAAAGTGCTTTTTCCCAAAGCACTCTACAAGATTGAAAACTCTCTACTTACAATCTAAAGGGGATGGAAGAGGCAGATAACAAATAGCAAGGGTCAGGAAGAAAGTGAAGTTTCATTAGGTAGGAGGGTATGCAAAGTTAGAAGGAAAAGGAAAGCAACTGAGAAAGTAATTTGGTAAGTGATCCTAGTATGTAATATGTTATCTGCCCCTAGTGGTCAGATAGCCTAGTGGTCATTATAGCATCTATTGTAGTCAATGTGGGTTTCCTGATATGTATTAACCTCTTGAGGACTGGGTTCTGTTACCCTGGATATTGTATGATGACAAAAATATAATAATAAAATAATAATATATTTAAATTGCACATATGTGCCTATTGGACTATTAACCTGCCTGTCGGTATGATTATGTCAGTATTTAGAATGTTAAAGTGGTACATTAAAAAATACTGACATAATCATACCACCCTTTCTCCCTTCCCCTTATCCTCCTCCTACTCCCTTTTCCCCTTCCCTCCTCCTGCTCCTCCCTATACTCCTCCTCACTTCCTCCCTCTCCAATCACCTCCATTTCCCCCTTCCCCTCCTCCTTTTCTCTCTTATCGTCCTCTCTTCTTATCATCCTCCTCCTCTCTCCTTCCCCTTTTATCATCCTCCCTCTCCCCCTTATCATCCTCCCTTGCCTCCCCTTCCCCCTTATCATCCTCCCTTGCCTCCCTTATCATCCTCCTCTTCCTCCTCCTCCCCCCATCATCCTCCTCCTTCCCCCTAAACTCCTGCTCACTTCCCCCTCTCCAGTCCCTATCCCCCCTCTCTCCTTAATTGTTATTGTGATATGATGAGCTCCCTGCTCATCTCTCCCCCCGCAGCATGTCTTCCGTCAGTGAAGTGACCGGCATATGCTAACGACATGACGTCACAAGCGCATCACGTTATTACCATATTCCGGTCACTTCACTGCCAAAGACATGCTGCGTGGGGAGAGATGAGCAGGGAGCTCATAAGATCACAATAACAAGTAAGGAGAGAGGGGGGATAGAGACTGGAGAGGGGGAAGTGAGGAGGAGGTTTGGGGGAAGGAGGATGATCAGGGGGAGGAGGAGGAAGATGATCAAGGGGGAGGAGGATGATAACGGGGAAGGAGGATGGAGGAGGAGGAAGGGTGTGCTGAGGGGGTCCAGGCAATTTTGGCAGCACTGGGCCCCCTGCAGTAACCCCGGGCCTGACTCTGGGTTACCGATTTAGGAAGAGTCAATTAACACCGAGCCACGCTCGGGATTACTGCTTAAGCGGTTAAGCATTACATTCTAATGCACTTACATACTTTTTATAGGTTTTTAGTACTTTACTGTCTCTTTAATTGCTTTTGCAGGTCTCAAAAAACCATTGTGCTCTTCAGTGCACGTAAATATTTTTTCTTTTACTTCCTTATGCTATGAGTTTCAAGTCATATGTTCTTAGTGTAAAGCTTTGAAAAAATAAACAGTAAGATTAAGAAAGTCAGAAAATCATTGGGAAAGCATCCGATAATTTGGAAGTCTGGCTTGTTCTTTGGCAATACGAATAACTCACTTGAAAACAACAACAAAAAAGGCTCAGTTGAATAGTTATGTAAATGTACTGAATATTTTTTAGTGGTGTAATTATACAAAATATGGGATTGGATGGAGGCAATAGTTATAACTTTTTAGACTGAATACTGTTTATCATCGGCACTAGTCTGATTCTACCAGCTGCTAACACAAAGCAAAGAATAAAGGATCCCTTGAAAAGTAGCAGGTAATGGCCCACTGTTACCAGCAGCAACCTTGTGTAAAGGGGTCTCTTAATTCAATTAGTGTATAAAGATATTTATGTTGATAGAAAAATGTTCTGATCGCCTGGGGTAATCAGACTGACTACACAAATTTTTTGTAGTGAGCTTGTTGACTCACAGTGGAACCTACCTTGTAGATTGGTGTCCCCAAATGAATTTGCAATTGGGCCCTCCATTTACTAATTTCATCATTAACCACAGTCATCATCTAAAAAGTATTATTTGGTGACAAACTGGTTTGTTGATCATCAGCATATTATTAAATAACTACTTTCGCCCATTGTTTGTTTTTCCTATATGCTTTTTTTAGTATAAAACAAATAATAATAGTTTCTTTTGATTAACTTCCTAAGGTAGGAGAAGACTTTGAATGCAGAATGAGAATGTGGCAGCTAAAATTGCCAGTGCTGTCAATAACACTAATAGGAAGCTCATTAGATTACACGCACAGACCTTCCTGAGAAAGCAGCAGACAAAATGAGGTCATAAGAGATAGTAGTATTTTGGTATACAAAAGCTAAACATGTAAATATTGGGCCTGATTCAATTGCAAACCCACATCTTGCGGGATGTAGGCTGTATGTCTTTGCGAGTGTGCTGCAGTCTCTTGTTCATCTCCAATTCTGGAGCTAGGCCTCAAGTTACTTGCCCAAAGCCGACTCCGTAAACCATACAATAGTTCAGAGCAGTTCAGGGCTGTAACATGATCAAATACGCAAAACCGTAACCTCCCATTTCTAATCAGCCAATAGAAAATGAGACCGTCATTATTATGGCAGTAAAACATAGAGGTTACATGTCAATCAATTAGGTTTGAGGGTCCGATATGCGATCAGACTTGCAAAACCGTAAAATACAGAATTATGGAAATGAATGCCAATACTTTTCTAGTTCATATGGGTGGCCTGATATGTATTAACTCATTGATTCCCGAGATCGATATAACCCCAAAATGAAACATAAAAATGTATTTTATTTACTGCCGATTTGCGAGCTTGAGACTGTTGTGCAATTAATTCTAATGCCTTTCATCGCTTTCCCCGTTATTTACAGTGTAGTATTGATTTTTTATCTTCATTTGCAGTGCTACCCCCTTGCGAGTCCTCTCTAGCACACGTAGGATTTTCTCCATCATTTGCCGTTTACGGGTGTGAAAACATTTGCGGGCATAGGGAATTGGAGCAATTAAAAAGCAATTTGCCATTTTAGCCATCGTAACTCTTGTAAATGTGAAAGATCAAAGGCTTCGGGAGGTTGTAAGTCCCGGGTTTAACCATCGCAAAGTTATCAAGGCCGTAACTCGTAACCCATTGGGAGCTCGCACAAAGACGTCAATTGAATAGCAAATTAACTTGCAGCCTCACTTACAAGCTACAGTAACATGCAAAAGCTTAATTAAACCGGGCTCATTGTTTTTATTATTTTTGCTTTCTATAAACCTTTGACCCAATTATCACATTTAGTTATTCAAAAGACCAAGAAGAAAACCTCTGACCACTGTGCTTCTTTAAGTGCACTGCTACAAATAACACGTATACCTATATTAAATGCCAAAATGCATGCACATCATAAAATATTGAATCTTGGAAGTTTAATATAATATTATTATTTTGCAGTTTCATAACCAAAGCTTCATCAGCTAATTATTCTGTTAATATTGTATTTCAAAGTTATAGTTTGCATAGTAATAAAATGTTTTGTAATTATGTGATTCTCTGAGAAAACAATGGAAATCTAATAAGTAGAACATAATTATGTTCTGCTCTGTTCTTCTATGAACTACATACAGTTTAAATTTGCTTATCCTGCATGTTGTTGTAATAATATTAGACCATTATATTATATAATTTGCTAGGACGATGTCAAATGTTACTTTCGGTCCAAGTATGTCTAATGGAAAGAGTATAATATGTGTAATTTAAGGAAATTACAAAGAAGATTAAGGTATGTCCAGATGCATAATGACATTGCCCAGCACATAAAACCTCTCTGAAAGAGTTCTCAAGATTCCATTTGAGTTGTGGCTTTATAATAGCTTTGTAGTTAGCAATTTCATTTTTATGAAGACAGCAGTAAAACATGTTTTCAACATTTTCAGCTTGTTTTGTTTAATTTTAAACAACGCTACTATATACCTTACATTGGAAAATGGTTGACATTTGTTTGTTACTTAATCAATCCATTTGAAATAGTGACTAATTTTTTGTATTAGAATTTACAGAGCAATTTTTGTATAATTGCTATTTTCTTTTTCCTAAACATATGGAGATATTTCATTATTCATATTTTTAAAAATGCCCACTATTTCTGTTTTTTGGAGAATAATTTGTGATTTTTGATCATTTAAATAGTATGATATATCTTTTGCAAGGAAGTGTGGGCACATTGGGTAGATTCATTAAAAGAACATGTCATGAAAGTGCTGAGCATTAGAGGCTTGAATATCATGGGAGAAAGCTGTTTACATTTTTGAAATTGTCGAAGACTTGACTTTATACATTTTGTCATTTTTAGTTATTACTTGTAAAACTCTGCTATAAGAAACAGGTAACTGTACTGGGTCTCACTTTTTAAAATAGATGTGTTGTTAATGTTAATTCACAGTATTTTTACTAAGCTTTGTAGTTCATCATGCAATTTTTTAAATGTAATGTCAGAATGGGTTCCTAGTGGTCCAGTTGTTAGGATTCAGTGCTTTCATTACTGTGACCTGGGTTCAATTCCAGTCAGGGAGCCATGTAGGGTTGGGTCTGATCCGTACTTTGATAGGAGACCACCTAGGAATACCTTGAGCTGTATGCTGTGGCCCACTGGAGAAGGAACTGTCAACTCACTCCAGCATCTCTGCCTTGAATACCCAGTGGGTTGGCATGGTGTGTTACAGTCGATGAGGTCACGGAGAGTCAGACACAACTGAGCAATGCAAACACAACAGTAAAATAAAAATGTCTCATTTACTGTTCTTGGCCTATGCAGTTTGTGTGGTGATCTGATGGATACAATCTGTTTGTGTAGAGATTGGATTTATCCTTTAAATCCTCAAGTGAGCATCACTGTTTTTATTTCTAAAGAAAAACTTTTGAAAACCCAGGGATTATAATTTGAGCATTGACTGTACGAGTACTTAATATTGTATATTCTTCTGTGTGCTGTGACCCATGGTTAACAAAAAAAAATCAAATCTCTAAAACTTCCTTAATAATCCACACAAGAATTGAAAAAAAAATAGTTTTCAAAGGATACCATGCATTTTTTAAAGTATTTTGACATTCTTTCTTTATCAACTGACAATGTACAGCATTTTATGACTGTTCTCAAATGTATGCTTTTCATGATATTACTGTGATAGTGCTCCGTTGTAGCCATTTTTTGCAAGATTCATCTCATCTGTAAAATTCTGTTCTGAACATTTTGACAGGTACTCAAGCCTAGTATAATGCATATCAGCTGTCAGAAATTCTCCTTTAGGTGTGAAGGGTCTTCCTTCTGTCTTCAAAAGAAAAAAACAATATGGTATAAGTACCTGTAAACATAAAAACAATCAATCATACAGTCAACATATTTTTTTTAAATTTCTCAAATCTATAATGCAACGGGTTTATTGATTAAGACAATCAGCAAGTATTCAAAATAAAATATGAGACAAAGAGCTCAGTTTTATCACATTTCACAAAATGATGTTTTAGCCTACACTGCACTTAATGGGTACAATGTGGATAAATACTATTAACCACTTTGAATTTTCAGTAAAAAAAAAGTACATTTTCTTGGTTTTGTTTAATGTTTTTAACAAGCAACTCTTTTAACTAATCCAAGGTGGCTTTTATTACTTAAAAATAATAAACGTATATTGATTATTATTATTATTATTATTATTATCTAAATTTATAATATGCCAACATATATCACGGCATCATATGTCTTTGAGCTTAGAATCTTGCATATTGAGTACTTTTTCAAGCATCCTATTCAATTAAAAAAATCACAAACTTAAAATCTAAAGGGATTTGGAAGATGATAGATACATTGGGCATATTAGGTATGAAGGTGATAAGCTTCACTAAATAGTTGTGTTTTTAGTAAGATTTTGAAGGACTTGAGACAGGAGGAAAATCTAGTGTAGCGAGTTCCAAAGAATTGGGGCAACATAAGAAAGTCCTAAAGGCGGGAATGAGTTGAATGAGGGGAGGTGATAAGAGAAGAGGAAGGAAGTAGGACATTAGCAGAATGAAAGGGGAGAATGGGGGAGTATTTTAAGACGAGAGCAGAGATATCAGGGTGTTCCTTGTTGTTAAGGGCTTTATACGTTAGGGTCATGATTTTAAGAAGTGAGTTGCAGTAGTCAAGATGAGATACGATGAGAAAATGAATTATCATTTTAGTTGTGTCTTGTGTTAGATGTATTTTGGAGATATTTTTTTAATGCAATAGACAAGATTTGGTCTGTGAATATATATGAGAAATGAAAGATAGGGAAGGATCCAGAAGAACTCTGAGACAACAGGCTTGGGAGGAGAGAGTGATAATTGCATTTGAGGAATGGATGCTTTAATAGAGGGGAAATAAGAAGCTCAGTTTTTGACATGTTGAGTTTGAGATGGTGGGTGGAAATCCAGGAGGATTTGCTAGAGAGGCAGTTGGAATCTTATGCTAGAGTAGAGGGGAATAGATCTGGTGTTGAGAGGTAAATATGAGTATTATCTGCATAGAGATGAAAAATGTAATTAAGGTTCTACGTGAGGAAGTATAGATGGAGAAGAGGAGAGGGCCTAGGACTGAACCTTGGGCTACACCAACAGGATAAGGGATGGCACAATCACAAACCTAGCTAATTGAGACCCTTCAATGATTTTAGGAAACAATATCAATATTGCTATAAACAGATATTATTCATGTTTGATATGCATGTGCAAGAGTTTAAAATCTAGAAAACAGCAATTTTACTCAAATGTAGCATATGGTAGAGTGTTGGAGCATTATGATGTATATTTAAACAGGTGATTTTTTTTAAAACATGTATTACTCTTTGAGGCAAAAAGACACAGTTGTTTTTTTTTGGGGGGGGGCAAGTAGGTTAGTAAGGAAAAGTCCTATAGCTTCAATGATTATAATTATTTAAAGCTATAGCTACCTTAAACAATGAGGATTATTAAGAGCATTTAGATGAGGTTATTTATGTTGTGTATCGAGTTTCATAATATTAGTTACAGGAATACTATTTGGGGAATAGCTGGAATTACTTTCTCAAGATTGTTAATTTAAAAGAATAGGTTATGTAAATTATACCCGTAAAGTATGGGTATTAGAGAATTAATCCTATAACATGCTGCTGTTATATGCTACTGGTTATAGGATTAATTTGATAGCCATATCTTTACTCTATTTGAGAGACATATTATGGGTGTTAGTCTAATACCCATACTTTACCGGTAGATTACTTCATTTGTGTCCTAATGAGGAATATATTAGGCTAAAGTTTTTAGCTGTGTGAACTAGTTTTTTTTTATTTTATTATACTACTGCATGTACTGGGATTTGGCTACATGTATATACTTAATGAGTCTTATATTTCTGGGACATTGGTCCAATTTATTACAGGGCATTTAGCCAGCTTGTGGGGCACAACATAGCCCTTCAGTCAGGGGGTCTCTGAAATGAGACATAGGGACTGTTTTTGTTTAAGGACGTACACTTTGTGTACATGGGATTACTGGTTTAATCAACCCGCATGCATTGAGCACCTTATTGAATCATAATATATTTTTAATCAATCTATAATAAAGTTCCTGTTTTTAATTAAGTATTTTGATTATACCGATTTCAATATGCTATATTATTGAGATTTGATCACAGCAATTTTATCAAACAGAAATTCATGCTATGATTATGTTTTATGAAATCTAATATGTTGCTAATTGTTTTTAACCTGGCTGGTTATTGATATCTGTAAATTCTTCTGATATTTTTTATAATTACATTATTTTGGTTTTGTTATCAGCAAATATTATTTTATATAAAATGTGGATATATGTCGATAAATTGATGCTGAAGTCAAAAATTATTATTCTAATTATTAAGAAAATTTATATTTATATAGAAAAATATTTCTGACAATACTATTATATACTGTATAACAAAGTAATGAAAACCAAATGGAAAAAAACATTTTTTTTAATTAATGCATATTTCACTGCTTTGTAAACGTTTTATATCACCTTGTTAACTATCTTTCAACTTCCTTTACATGGCAGGTTCTGAAAGGGCCGGAAATTACAAGTATTCTGCTTTCTCCAACCAAAACAATGCATAAAAATTACTGCAGTGAAGACTGTATATAAGAATACAGGAGGATCTTGTAATCTATGATACTTTCAGAATCTGTGAGAATTTCCCCAATAGCTTAATAAATCCTATGATATAGCTGGACTCCTACAGACTCAAGGTAAACAAACAGTTTGTGTGGTATAAAAGCAACATTTTAAAGAATTATAAGACAATGCAGTTTTAATGGCTTTTGTGGCACTTTAACATATACATCTTTGACTGACTGTTAGTGTGAAAGTATAAAGGTCTCCAGTATATGCTGGCTCGGATATTGTGGGAGCCATTCCATTGATAGTCTCCTAAAACTGCCCAACAGTGTAGCTGACTCGATTCAAGGGCTGAATGTCGTTGCTCGCTGTCCTCTGAAGCTCAGTAGTCTCCATAGCAATACTGCTAGGTGTTACTAGCCCTAACATCCTCCCATGAGAGGGAAGAGGATGATGAGGGGGAAGAGGAGGTTGAGGGGGGAAAGGAGGAGGTTGAGGGGGGAGGAGGATGAGGGGGAAGAAGGAGAATGAGTGGGGAAGAGGATGATTGGGGCTTAGGGCTCGTAATATATGTTTTCATTTACCCTATTTTCCACTTACACAGCTAGTTTACTGTTTTTCTTTGAAATAAATATTTAAAAACATTTAACCTACTGATGCTTTAAATAATGTAATTTTATTGGTATCTATTTTTATTTTTGAAATGTATCAGTAGCTGCTGCATTTCCCACCCTAGGCTTATACTCGAGTCATTAAGTTTTCCCAGTTTTTTGTGGTAAAATTAGGTGGCTCGGCTTATATTCGGGTCGGCTTATACAGTACATATACTTAATTGCCTTGATCCAAGTTCCTACTTACCTCCTCAAATAAACTAATTACATTTGTGTGACATGGCCTTTCTCTCATAAATCCATGTTGACTCCATTTTGTTCAAATGGATGTATTCTAAAAGCTTTCTGACTGCAGAAGTGAAGCTTACAGGTCTGTAGTTTCCTGGATTTGCTTTCCTTAAATGTATCAGTCATTTCTGCTTTTCTCCAGTTATCTGACAGCAACCCTGTGGTGAGTGAGTCTTGAAAAATACAATATAATGGCTATTGCAGAACCCAGTTCCCTTGGATATATTCCATCAGGACCTGGTACTTTATTAACATTTATTTTTTTCATGCCCCTTTGGATTTCTTCCCGGGTTAACCTGCTGTTTTTGGTAACTATTTATCAGTAGGCATGTTTCACATTGTAATGTTCCTATAGCTTCTTTCCTAGCCTTTTTCCAATATATATATATATATAAATATATATATATATATATATATATATATATATATATAGTAACTGTTTGCCCCCAGAGGCCAGTGTGGACGCAGCGCTAGGAAGAGGACTAATCCCTGAGACATTATTATTTACACCAGGAGCTACGGAGTTAAGCTTGAGGTGTAATCAGGCCCAGCTGGAAGTTTCTTTAAAAGGCCTCCTTAAGCAACCAGCAGGGGGGTTCAGGCTGGGTGTGGACCCACAGAGCTCCAGAGAGAGAGAGAGCTCCAGAGAGAGAGAGAGCTCCAGAGAGAGAGAGAGCTCCAGAGAGAGAGAGCTCCAGAGACTGCTCCAGAGAGAGAGACAGACAGAGCGAGCTCCAGAGAGAGACTGCTCCAGAGAGAGAGAGCGCCAGAGACTGCTCCAGAGAGAGAGAGAGACAGAGAGAGCTCCAGAGAAAGACTGCTCCAGAGAGAGAGACAGAGAGAGCTCCAGAGAGAGACTGCTCCAGAGAGAGAGAGCGCCAGAGACTGCTCCAGAGAGAGAGAGAGCGCCAGAGACTGCTCCAGAGAGAGAGTACCAGAGACTGAGCAGCAAGTGTGCCAGAGCAGCAAGTGAAGATGCCATTGTGGGATCAGTCTGTGTGACTACACCATATTTAAAGGAGAACATTCGCTGCAAGCAGAAGTGGATCCATTGCAGCTAAGTGACTGGACTTAAGGGTACCACCCCTCTGTGATAAAAAAGGTACTGTTTTTACCTGCAGGCCGAGTACCGTTCCCAGGGCTAGTCAGTTGTGTTCCTGCACGTAAGCAAGCCTGTTTAAGTAGATTTTTGTTTCATGCTGACCGTAAGCTATTTTTATTTGTTATGCCAACCACATATTAAAGCCTGTGAAAGCATACAAAGGCTCCAGAGTCCTCCATAAAGAGAATAACAAATTGGATAAACAGGGCGCTGACCCCGCCAGAAGGGGGCGCTCTGCCACAATATATATACTAGGAAATTGTCCGTCAAAAATGACTGGAATAAAATTGTAAGGCTGGCAATCCTGTTTACCACTCAATGTGAGGTTTTTGCTCCTCTGAGCGCCTTTGGCGCTTATTGCGAGCCTCCCCCCCCCCTGTACCGCGTGCCTGGCTTTGGTCAGCCTCGTTTTCATACAGTTTCTGATTTTTTACGTTTTTCGGCCGCCATTTTTTTCCTCGCTTAGCTGATTTTGTAGTGATGAAAAACCCAAAATATGTCTCAAATTTGCTTGCAACCTCACGCACAGGCTCCTGGGCTCTCCCCTGTACTGTGTGTGAGTGTGTTACTATTTTTGTTAAATTATTTTTTTGGGGGAGGGGGTTTAGAGTTACGCGCTTAGCTCGCAGTTGCAACCCTCACAGTCGCGTGCCTCAACGGCTCACCTCGCAGTTGTGTGAAACTGCTCGACGCCTAAGTCCTGCGTGCCTCAACTTCGGGCGCTCTTTGCAGCCTAAGTGCTGCGCAGTCGACGGCTCGTGACCAACGGCCGGTATATCCACAACTATTATATGTGATTATATGTGATGACAAAATCCAAGATAACTTAGTTTCTAGTAGTTTCCTGTATAACCTGGGCCAGATCATGATCTCTGCTTGTACTCAAGAACCTGCTTAGTTAGAATGCTGGTCTCATTCATATGGACCCCCATGGCACCTGACATTAAACCCTATGTGTCATGGGTGGCCTCAAGGGTCCCATGGCCACACTACTTACCACTACAGAAATCTATATGGGATCCCACGTTAACCACCCTCCACTTAGTCCCTAAGTATAGAATAAAAAAAAACTACAGAAACTAAACAAAAATACAGAAAATAAAAATAATTCACTGAAAATAACATAAATCACTTACTAAATAAATAAACTAAATTCAATTAAAAAAATATTTACATAAAATAAAAACCAAAAATAAATATGTCTTTGAGGTCAGCAATGGCACATAGGGGTTAATGTTAGGTGCCATGGTTAGGGTTAATGATACCATGGTTGTCTGTTGTAAAGTTAATTCTGGTGTTTAACTTGGTTAATTATAGTGGCATTGGGTAAGTTATAGGTGCCACTGAAGTCTTTGCAGGGCCTCTGTGGCATAGAGCTTTATGATAGATGCCACAGATGTCCATTTGGCTCCTCATTGTGGGGGTTATTTATAGAACCTCCATGGAATTAGCAATGAACTTAATTTCAACTGCCACGGGGGTCCATTAGGTACCTCCGTGGTGGGGGATAATATTTAACTGCCATAGTGGTCCTTTAAGAACCTCTGTGTCAGTGGGTTGAATTTTAGGTGCCATGGGGTTCTATATGGACCCCCAAGGTTATAGTTAGATGGGTGATCCCTGGAATTCGACCAGGTTAAGAGTGGGTAATCAGGGGAATCGTGGGGATCCCAAGGTATTGGGAAGATTTATGGGATCCCCTGGGTACTTTTATTTAGTAGGTATTGGAGGGCACATGGGGGATAGTTTAACCCCTTTATTGTGTGAGGTATGAGAAGTTAAGCCTCTTACCAAATGCAATTAAGGTGTTAGGTTTGTAATAGTGCTTCTATTTGGCTGATGCCTTATTAATCTTATTACTTCATATTCATATTTGGCTGATGCCTTATTAATCTTATTACTTCATATTCCCCTAGATGTGCCGCAGGTATTTTTTTTAATGGTCATTTGCAGGGGATATGCAATATAACTTATGACAGAAAAATTTAGATTATGTTTCATATCTAACAGAAATATGAAACAGGAAATATGGGAAAAAACACAGATAACAAAATGTCAGTGTTACAATCAAGTGGGTGGGTACTCCTTGTGTTATACTCACACTGTGACGTAGTCCCTGCAAGAAGGTAACATACAACCATAATATAGAAACAAGAAACAAAAGCCTACATGTATGATATTCCTGAGTGGGATATTGTCACAATCTACTGCTTGATTAGGCTTGAAAAGATCCTAGGTCAATCCTACCCAGTAGAATCGTGAGGTTTGTTGTATATGGACGAGAACCAGGACAACCCACTACCAGGAACACCAACAAGAGGGCAGAATACCAAATCTGTAGTAGTTACCAATAGTAAATATTCCCCAAGGCAAGATCAGTAGCGATAACCCCAGGAAAGGATTATGGTTTTCCCAGAATGACACTCACACATTGATTATGCAAGTCCAAACTGAATACAAGTTTATTGACAACAGTTTACAATATTTAAACATAACACAGTTAGTAAACATAAGATGAACCAATACCCAAATTCGGTACCCTGGGCCATGTGGAGAAGCTGTCCATAAAATTATGTCATCCTCCCTGATTACTGGTGCTAACCAGGAGCCAAGCTGTTTGATAGCCTGATACCTTCTTCGATCCCCTGGGTACTTTTATTTAGTAGGTATTGGAGGGCACATGGGGGATAGTTTAACCCCTTTATTGTGTCAGGTATGAGAAGTTAAGCCTCTTACCAAATGCAATTAATGTGTTAGGTTTGTAATAGTGCTTCTCAGAGGCATTTTTTACAGTTTAGTCTACTCTGAAGCACTGTAAAGGCATTTTTTATGCATCTATGGGTAGTTTAGAGTACACATAGGATTTTTGGACAATCTGAGGACTTATAAGCACTGAGAGGGTTACATTTAACATTCAGATTTTAGAATGTGGGGGCCTAGGGAACATTTTATTGGGACTGCTACACATGAATTGTGATTTTTTTGGACTTTTTACTAAAATACACCAACAACTCATACACTTGAGAATATATATCCAATATTCCAGGTACCAGGTTAAATTTATATTTCCCTGCGCTCAGTAGCTTAGGAAGGGGGCTGCGCGGGGAAGCACCTCTTTGGGGGTGACAAAAATGCCGCTCCTACATTCCATCACACATTCCCCTTCCCCCGGTCCCCCGCTCTTGCTCCCGGCTCTCTGCTTGTGTCTGCTGGCAGGGGGAGGAGCCAGAAGAGTGAAGAGCCAGCAGACTGGCAGCACTGAGCAGGAGCAGAAGGTAAGAGAAAGGGGAGAGGTATGAAGAGAGAGGGAGACATAGGGGGAGAAGATGCATGGGGGGAGAGAAGGAGACATAGAGGGAGGGAGAGGCATGGAGGAGAGGAGACATGAAGAGAGGAAGAGGCATGGGGGGAGGAAGAGGCATGGGGGAGAGAAGGAGACCGGGAGGGAGGGAGAGGCATGGGGAAGAGCGGCAAAGAGGAAAAAGGGAGACACATGAAGGGAGAAAGGAAAGGGGGAGACATGGAGGGAGAGGGTAAGACATAGGGTAGAGGGAAGCATGGGGGAGAGGGAGAGACATGTGGAAGGGAGAGGCATTGGGGGAGAGAAGGAGACATGGAGGGAGAGGCATAGAGAAGAGAGGCAAAGGGGAAAAGGGAGACACATGGAGGGAGAAAGGAAAGGGGGAGACATGGAGGGAGAGGGGGAAAGTTGGGGGAGAGGGAAGTATGGGGGAGAGGGGGAGACATGGGGGAGAGAAGGAAACATGGAGGGAGGGAGGGAGGGAGGGGCATGGGGGAGGGAGAGACATGGGGGAGAGAAGGAGACAAGGAGGGAGAGGCATGGAGAAGAGAGTCAAAGGGGAAAAAGGGAGACATATGGAGGGAGAAAGGGAAGGGGGAGACATGGAGGGAGAAGGGGAACATGGGGGAGAGGGAAGCATGGGTGAGAGGGGAAGACATGGGGGAAAGGAGGCATGGGGGAGAGAAGGAGACATGGAGGGAGGTAGAGGTATGGTGAAGAGAGGCAAAGGGGAAAAAGGGATACACAAGGAGGGAGAAAGGGAAGGGGGAGGCATAGAAGGAGAGGTGGTACATGGAGGGACAGGGGTGACATGGGGAGAGGGAAGCATGGGCGGAGAGGTCGAGACATAGGGAAGAGAGGCAAAGGGGAACAAGGGAGACACATAGAGGGAGAAAGGGAAGGGGGAACATGGAGGGAAACGGGGAAACATGGGGGAGAGGGGGAGACATGGAGGGAGGAAGAGGTATAGAGAAGAGAGGCAAAGGGGAACAAGGGAGACACATAGAGGAAGAAAGGGAAGGGGAACATGGAGGGAGAAGGGGAAACATGGGGGAGAGGGGGAGACATGGGGAAGAGGGGGAGACATGGGGAAGAGGGAGACATGGATGTAAAGAGAGAGGCATTGGCGAGAGAGGCAAGGGGAAAGAGGAAGACACATTGAGGGAGGGAGAGAGAGGTAAAGGGGAGACATGGAGGGAGGGGGGAGACATTGGGGGAGAGGGGGATAGGGAGAAAGGCAAGGGGAAAGGGGGAGACACATGGGGAGACATGAAGGGAGAGGGGGAAACATGGAAGAGAGGGAGTCATGGGGGAGAGGGAGAGGCATGGAGAAAGAGGGAGACACATGGAGGGAGTGAGAGGCAAGGGGAGAGAGGGAGGAAGGGGAGAGAGAGTGGGGGACAGGGAGAGAAAGAGAAAGCAGAGAGAGAGTGCGGGGAGAGAGAGGGGGAGGGAGAGAGAGAGGGAGAGAAGAAATATAGAATGAAAGAGGGATAGAATGAGAGTGGGAAGAGAGATGGGGATGGGAGAGAGAGGGAAGAGGTGAGAAAGAAAGGGGGAGAGAGGTGGGGGGTGAAAGGGACAAAAGGGAGGGGAATAGGGAGCGAGACATGGAGAGAAAGGGAGAGGGAGAGAAAGAGGGTGAGGAAGAGAGGAGAAAGAGAGGGGAGATATAGAGAAGGGGTAGTGGGGGAGGAAGAGAGGAGAAAGACGGGAGATATAGAGAAGGGGGCGCGTTAGAGAGAAGGCAATATCTATATATATATATATATATATATATCTATATCTATATATCTATATACATATATATATATATATATATATATATTTTTGCACTGGGGGGGTGGCAAACTCAGGGATAGCCCCGGGCGGCAAAAGCTCTAGCTGCGCCACTGCCTGATCTCAGATGAGTATGACAGATTTTGACAAGACGCAAATCATACTTAACATTTATATTTTCTCACATATGAAGGTATATTAAATGTTTCCTTGAAAATATGATAACCAAAGAGAAAGATTGCATTTTTTTGTTTATGCAAACTCATACTCGGTGAGTATAGCAATGAAACTCCATTTCTGAGAAATTACCATTTTTGTATTTAAAATCCGTTTAGATTTGAGAAACATAAATTAAATGTTAACATGCCCATGTGGACAACAGGACTATTTGGTTGGCAACCGGGATCCAGAGCTGAGTAGGGACAGGGATACTTAACAGGGGCAAGGGAACTGGGGAAGGACAAGTGGACTTAAGAGAGACAGGTGTATATAGGAGGGACAGGGGGACTAATTGTCATGTTTGATGTTAATTACTCTAGTATATATCGATACTAGCGACTTGCCCGTCAAAATTACGGCAATGTGATGTATATGTTTGTCAAGTTGTTTAGTTATTAACATAGATTTTTGTCACTTGTAAGTATTTTAATATGAACGTGTATTTTTGTAAAATGTTGATGTAATGGTTTTTTAAAATGTAATTTGTATCTGAAGAATTGTTAACTTTAATATACATTGAATGAATAGGAAAGCAAAAAGAAAAGCCTTCTTGAAACGTCGTGAATTTTAACATGAAGTTTAAAATATATATAAAAAATAACCTTCAAAGTATATATTTTTAAACTTGAACTTTATTTTTTATGTAAGTTTAGAAGTTGACAAAACATTGTTATAATTTTGAACATTATAAACAGGAACATAGTGAATACATTGTAACCTAATTTTGTATTAAAAGTATTAACATTTGAATGTAAAAACAATTGACCTTTAAATTAATCAGTATTAAAATGCAATTTCTATCCCAATAATTGTTAACTTGAATATACATTGAATGTAGAGGAAGGCATACAGTAAAACTCTCCTTAAAACGTACGTAATTAAAGTAATTCATTACTGAGCACATAAACTGGCGATAAACATTAATGTAGGTAGTAATCTTAAGATAACAGACAATATTTACATTGTGACTTAAAAGGTGCTTGACCTCTTAACATCCACTTTGTAATCTGTTGAATGAAATAACTTTAAAATATATTTTTTAAACTTGTAACATTAGAAACATTAACATAGTGACTTAACATTTTAACATAATTTTTACTAACAATGCAAGGCAAGTATTTTGTGAGTTGAATCATTCATAAACAGTACTTCCATTAATTATGACTGAATTAAACAACCAATTGTTATGTATTTTGGAATGCTTTTAAAAAAATTTGGCATCTTTAATTTGTATCCTGCAAAGTTATAGTACTTCATAGTAGACAATGTTTTTAGTAAAAATACGTCCATCTTCTAATAAATCACCTTGACTTTCATTGTTTTCAATGTAAACTTTGATAGCCTGTGGATTTTTGCACCGTGACAACGCAACGTACAATTGACCATGTGCAAAAACTGGTTCTTCCAAGAAAATACCCACCGATTTGAAAGTTTGACCTTGTGATTTATTAATGGTCATGGCAAATGCCATAATAATGGGAAATTGTCTTCTTTGAAGTATAAAAGGGAGACTACTTTCACTTGGTGCTAAATCTATTCTTGGTATGAAGACTCTCTCTCCTTTATGGGTCCCAGTTAAAATTTCAGCATCTATAAAATGGTCCTTTAATTGTTGAACAATTAATCTTGTGCCATTGCATAGGCCTTTTTTGGGGTTCATATTTTGCAGTAACATGATAATTGCACCTTTCTTTAGCTGCAAAATATGTGGTGGCATTCCAGAAGAAGTTAAAGAGTTTATGGATTCAGTTGAAAAGTTTGCCTGACTTTCATTGTCATCAGCAAGTACAGAATCAGCACTGTGATAATTTCTTTGTGGTGCATTAATTTTTTTTAAGATTTCATTATTGAGTATTAATGCATCTTTATTTTTACACGTCAGTATAACTTGGTTGGCAAGCTCGGAATATTCTTCGTTATTTATGCTCCCTTCAAATATAGCCGATATAATATCTTGTTGACAAATCATATGAGGTGGGATCTCTACAGTGTCGTCAGGTAAATGTAGTAATTTTTCTGTTCTGCCTTCTCCAATTTTAATAAGCCAATCATTGAAATCAGTTTGGCCTTCTGATCTCATATTTTGTTGCAGTTGAAGATGGGTAAAATGTTTCCATACTGTACTTGACTTTATACATGTTTCGATAATGTCAGTTCGATTTCCATGTACAACGACAGGTAATGTTTGTCTAAAATCGCCACCCAACAACATTACTTTTCCACCAAATGGAAAAATATTATCCATGACTTCACGAAGCAAACGGTCAATACATTGGAGGGCATAGCATGACATCATTGTGGCCTCATCTATTATAATTAATTTACATTTCTTCAATTTCTTTGCTTGTAAGGATGTCATGCGAATATCTGACACAGAATTTTCTAAAATAGGCACTGGCAGTTTAAATCCACTATGAACAGTTCTTCCACCTTCTAATAAAAGTGCAGCAATTCCAGTAGTGGCAAACGCCATTGCTATTTTTCCTTGTGCTCGTACTGAACTCATTAATAAATTGTACAAATATGTTTTTCCTGATCCGCCAGGTCCATCAAGATAGAAATAACGCTCTGTCACCATGTCATCATCTATAGCATTTTTAATGGCATGAAATGCTTGCAATTGTAGTGTATTTAAAGTTGCAAGTCTTTCTTCTGTTCTTTCTGCTTGTAGTTGAATGTCATAGTCTTCAAAGTTAATGTCATCTATAAGACCTGGATCAGGCAAATTAAAACTTGCACAACTTAATCCTTGAGTGTAAAAGACTTCTTGGATTTCCATTAACGCTTTTAAGTGTGCAATGGGTTCATTGTATTGTCGCATAAAGTCTTCAGCCATATTACTTTTAAAAGTCTCCCACAAAGCTAATGCATTTGGAGCATTTGAGAAGATACAAATAAAAGCAAATTGTTCTCTCATCTGTCGTGGCATTTGACATTGTGCTGCTTCTTCTAAACATCTTTCCCACTCTGTATCATCAGCGAGTAAGTTTCTATGTCTTGCAGCTAAATGGAAGGATTCATATACAATGTCATTAACAGTTCTTAATTGTTCAAAACTTTGTGCTCCTGGAACATTAAAAGTAATATCCGTAAGCAAAAACGTTCAACATCTCTTGGACTGACTGTGTAAATTCTTGGAATAATTTTATTGCCTCTGGTTTTTCTTGGTCTCCATAATCCATTCACAAAAACATAGTGATATGGAATTTTAATATATAAGTATTGTGTTGCTTCAGCATCAATGGAATTTAATGCAAACCATGCAGTTAGTGTAGTGTGACGATCTTCACTTTGGGCCAATGCATTCATTTCATTTCCAGCATGAAAATAGACTAAATGTCGTTGTGGCAAATGTACTGCTAACCTATATACTGCATGTGATCTATCATGCATTTCAAATTTTAAAAGCCGCCACATAGCTTCTGGCGCACTGACATAGCGAGCATCTACATGAGATGCAAGTTCATCATGTACTAACTCACTACTTTCAGGGTTGTCTGCACTTTTGACGACTACAGTAGCTGCATCGTAACCTTTGTAAATATATTTGCAGACATATTTAATGGATTTGATGGAAGTGCAGGCTTCTACGTTGATGTGGGCGTTGTACTTCATGAGTAAATGCGGATTGTAGGGTACTACATATCTATTGTCCACTTTTTTTCCACGAATAATGGCACTATCTCCTTCTCTTCTTTTATAAAGTGGATATCCATCACAATTGGCATAGGTTTTG
The DNA here is from genome assembly GCA_027410445.1 of Discoglossus pictus. Classification (NCBI taxonomy): domain Eukaryota; kingdom Metazoa; phylum Chordata; class Amphibia; order Anura; family Alytidae; genus Discoglossus; species Discoglossus pictus. The sequence goes on from CM050163.1 coordinate 450,505,193, forward strand.
TCTCTATAATCTTTTGGAAATTCTTTGGAACATTTATTATTTTCCATACATGGGGATTGTGGATTAAGGTCACCACAGGGTCCATGAATCATGCGATGAGTAACAATCTCATATAGTCTACCATATAGTTCTGGATCTGGTAGTTCTGCAACAATGACTGCATCCACTTTGTCCGAAGTATCTAATTTATCTTTTTCTTGAAGTATTATTAGAAGATGTGCATGTGGAAGGCCTCTTTTTTGAAATTCAATGGTATATACATAAGCAAGACATTTGCCAAATAACTGATTTATAGTGAAGTCACGTATTAATTCATTTAATTTAATCTTAAAATCTCTGGCTACTAAATCTGGTCGATCTGAAGCAGTTTGTCCAAGAAGTAGATTTAGTGTAATTTCTGGCCATTGTGGATTACATGTAAATGTCACAAATAAATCGTGTTTGCCAAATTTAGTGACAATAGCCATAGCATCATTGTATCTTTCTCTCATATTCCGAGGAGATCCTTGAAAGGAAGATGGTAAAATGATGGCTTTGCCAGCTGTCATGTCTCTGCTTGTAGCCACGTCAGCAACATAGTCCATTAATCCAGAATATTGTTCTACACAGAGTTTATCTTGTTGATATTTGATAAAGTTTAAATTATTTGCCTCAACTTGCAAATATGAATCAATAATCCATTGTTGTGTTAGTTTCCCACCACATAAAATTGGATTAAATACATTGCGAATGGCAATTTGAGCTACTTTAAATTCAAGCATAGAAACATTATTTCGGATTCTGGCTTTAGCATTTGGGTAACTGGGAAGAGTTAATTTTGGTTGCCAACCTGCTTCTCCGTGTGGGAAAAAGATGGGATATGTCATTGGATCTAAATTTGGACTTAAGATACTCATATTAATAAACGGTTGCTCCTCATTTCTAGGATATATTTGAATGTCTCTTTGAAATGGTGGTTCTCCTTCATCATTCTGAAACACCATTGCAACCTCATTTGATGTTGGCAAGTTATAACGATGTTTATCAGTATGTCTGTCTCTTTTAAGCACCATATTAACCTTCGGCATTGGTAATTGATGTGTTTGTGCATGAAGTAGTTGTTCATTTTCTACTTCTGCCAATTTTTTATAAGTTTTACTGTAGGGATTGTTGTCCATAATGTTATTTAGCTCTATGAAAACACTGGGTAAGCATTTTTTATTTTCTTCCATCTGCATACGTTGGTCAACAGCTTCCATTGTATCTAGGACATATAGTTGAGCGAATTTTCTTTGATTTCCTTCCTCTGGATGTAAATGGGAAGTGCAATGATAAATTTGTCCTTGGACTTTAAAACAGTAAGGACCATGTCCTGGTACATTAGCAGCTAATGTTGCCCCCATGGATGCAAAGGATATGGCACTATTGTAGGATCTTATGTTTGTTTTAAAATTTTTGTAGTTTGGAAAAGTAGGTTCAGTCATAATGTTTTGTAAATAGAGAGGAAATTGTTTCCTTTCTGGAAGTTTGAACTTGCCTTTTTGACAGCAACTAATAAATTGGCCATCTCTGGGTCTCTCCTGTTTAAAATAATAAGCCTCACAAAACTGACATTGAGTAGTCATGTCCCCACAACTATGAACCTCTACTGCTAAAGACTTGAGTAGAGGACAATTTGCAAAGCATATAGGATTTTCACTTTCATATTCATCAGGTGAAATGTCATATAATGTTTCAACAACAGGTTCTAAATGCTTTGTTTTTTTCGTTGCTTTTTTTGGTTTCTGTTGTATTTTTTCTGGTAAAATGTCATCTGATGTTTGAGCAACAGGTTGTAAATGCTTTATTTTCTTTGTTGATTTTTTTGACATATCTTTAATTTCTGCAGGTGACAGTCTTTTGCTTGCAATTCTTTTGCGTTCTTTTTCTCGTCGAATTTCCTTCTTCTCCGGTGTCTGCTGGCTGTCTGCTCTCTGTCGTCTTTCTCTAGCTTGGCGTCTTTTCTTTTCTTGTTTACTCTCGTTATCAGCCATGTTAATCTGTAAAAATAAAATAATGTATCATTAGTTTATTTTGAGATGTTAAGTTGTTTTTCATGACAAATTGTTATCAACAGTGTGTTTACATTTTATACTTAATCAATTTCAATGCGGTCAATTGAATAAAAGTCTAAATAAGGCCATCAGATAATTATTTAAAGAAGTTTTTATTTATTAAACATGTATCCAAAAGCAAGTGTTTCAGTAACTAAAAAGGTATTTTCAAAAAGATGTTATGTCCTTATTTACAGCACTATTCAATTTGTCAAATGGCAATTAAATTAGGGTTTAGGACTGGAATGTTACAATGACAAATTGTATAGATTCTGTGTTTTTAGACTTTTTTGGACTATGCAATTTTTTTTTTTAAGTTTACATTGAAGTTTGTATTTACTGTTAAAGATTATTGGCCCTAAAAGACAAATAAGAGATAGATGAAAAATGTGTTAGTTATATTTTCTCAACAGTTATAGTTACCGGTGGTTTATTTTAAATTTTATTTTCTGTTGACATCGATGCAAAGCTAAGATCTTTATTTTTTTTTCTCTTTTTTTACTTGTTATACTGTACCTTGGTTGAAGTTTGATTTCAAGCAAAATTCTTTGTTGGTCCTGTGTTGAAAGCCTTCGTCCGATGGTCTGGTCCTGTGTTGAAAGTCCTCGTTCGATGGTGTAGTCCTCTGTTGAAAGTCCTCGTCCGCTGGTCTGGTCCTCAGTTCAAACTCCTGTTCCGATGTTCTTGACGTAGTATCTGTTATAAAATAAAAATGAAAATGTTATGTTATTTGAATGTCTTTGTATTAATGAAAAAATGACATTATTTCTGTGTTTTTCTACAATCCTTTTTGGTGCGCAGCAATTTTGGTATGGTTCTTTAGGCTTTTTTCTAAGGTGGTTAAACATTAAAGAAGAATATTAATTAATTTTTCTCTTTTTTTACTTGTTATACTGTACCTTGGTTGAAGTTTGATTTGAAGCAGAATCTTTGTTGGTCCTGTGTTGAAAGCCTTCGTCTGATGGTCTGGTCCTGTGTTGAAAGTCCTCGTCCAATGGTCTGATCCTCTGTTGAAAGTCCTCGTCCACTGGTCTGGTCCTCAGTTGAAACTCCTGGTCCGATGTTCTTGACGCATTATCTGTTATAAAATAAAAATGAAAATGTTATTTTATTTGAATGTATTTGTATTAACTAAAAAATGACATTATTTCTGTGTTTTTCTACAATCCTGTTTGGTGCCCACCACTTTTGGTATGCTTATTTAGGCTTTTTTCTAAGGCTTATAGATTGTTAAACATTAAATAAGAATATAAATGTAGTTTGGTATGTGTTTGTGTGAATTTTCGTACAATCCTGTTTGGTGTGCACCACTGTTGGTATGCTTATGTAGGCTTTTTTGTACGTCTTATAGGTTGTTAAACATTAAATAAGAATCTAAATGTAGTTTGCTATGTGTTTGTGTGAGTTTTCATGAGGCCCTCGGCCATTAAATATATTTAGGTCCTGAATCAATTGCGTTTTGACCAATTGAATAGGGCTCTATATAAGCACATAACATATTTTTTGACAGAAGTTTTGAGTTAGTGAAGACCTTGATTGTGGTTAGAAGTTCAGTAACTAAAAATGTCTGTCTAAAAAATCTGTTATGTGCTTATATAGAGCCCTATTCAATTGGCAAACTCGCAATTGAATGAGGCTCATGGTTCGGTTCTTTTTTATACTTAATACTTTACCTTGATTGAAGTGTCGAATGACAGAGGGTCCCCTCCTGCCAATCTTAATCCGCCGGTCTTCTTGTAGTGTCTGTTTGAAAAATAAAGTGAAATAGTGAATTATATATATATTTTTATTTATTTAGCAAAGCATGGCCTTTTCAGCATATAATGTCTTGTTGTATCTTACCTCTTCTTCTTTGTTGGTGTTCTTTAAAAGGGATTGTGCTTCACAATGCACGGTGCAAATTGTTGAGTGACGCTGTTGATGCAGAGTCTGTTTGAATATTAAAAAAATTAGAAAGATTAAGCTTTAGGTGATCTATTGAATTGCAGTAAATTAATGTCATTTAAATATCCTTCTGTAATTATTTTCAATTAACATTATTTTTCGGTGGTGGCTACACACATATGTCACAAACATAAAGCACATTTCCATAGTTGAAAGTAATTTTTTTGTGTGCGTGTGACATATCACTATACATGAATCATATTTTAATTGTTAAATTAACCTTATTTTTATTTTTGGCCAACATACATAAATGTGTGTGTGACATGTGACTATAGATGATACACATATATGTGCGTGTCACATGTCAGTATACATGACTCATATTTTAATAGTCCCAACTTATTTTTTTCTAATGTAATTTAAATGTAGTTGTTTAATTAGTTTGTTTTAAGATAATTTTGTTGCAAGGGCAATACACATAAATGTGCGTGTCACATGTCAGTATACATAAACCTCTTTTTCTTATTTTTTTTTTTTTTTTGATGTCCTGTCTTGATAATAAAATGTAATATATTATAGCTTACCTCTCAGTTGTAATTTGCACAATGTAAAGTATTAAATTAGGAAACAATTCTCTTCTCAAGTTTTAGCAGCAGTTATGTCTGAAGTCACTCTGTTCATCACCTGAGTAGAAATGTATTTTTCTCTGTCAAATAGGCAGTATTTATAAACTTGTAGAACATTCTGGAAAGTTAGACCGTTAGAACGCAATACGCATGCGCTATTTGCGTTCCAGCTTACAATTTGCGTTCCATCCGTAATTTTGTGCGTTGTAGTGGTTAAAATGGTGTTTAATATGAGTGTGATCCGTTCCGCATAGTATGTGTTTCATTATTGCGAGTAAGTGTAGTGTAGTTACGTCTGGAGCCTCGTTTTCGTTTTGTTCGGCGGCCATTTTTTCTCTCGCTTAGCCGATTTTCGGCCGTTTAAACTCTTTGTTTTGGACTTAAATGGACGTGCAAATTAACTTTTGGAGGTGCCGGATGCCCCCCCGTGCTGTAAGTAAGCTTTTTATGTGTTTGTTGTGTTTATTTCTTGTGTTTGTGATGTGTGTGATGCGCGGCGGTTGGAATGGGTCTTTCGCGGCCGTATTTTTTTCTGATGCGGCCGTATTTGTTGGGATGTTGCCGTATTTTTTTGCGATATACGCAGTTAGCTTTTACTTGTACGACGCAGTGTATTTGTTTCTAAGTCGTGCGTATGTGTGTTAAGAGCGTGTGAGGGGCCTTTTTTACTGTTTTTTTGTTAAGTCTTGCGTCTGGGTGTCTGGGTGTAAGCGGGTGTGAGGCGACTAAGTTTTTTTTTGTTATGAAGTTGTGTGTGTGTGTATGTGTGTGTTAACACAGCCGATGTTGGGATGCTCCCACCACCGCAAATGCGGACCCTCGCTTCGCGAGGATCCGCATTTGCGGGGACGTTGTTGGGTTTTTGTTGGCTGGGAGGTTGGGTTTATTTTGTTAAAAAGTCGTGTGTGTGTATGTGTGTGTTAACACAGCCGACGTTGAGCCTCCACCTCCGCAAATGCGGACCCTCGCTTCGCGAGGATAGCATTTGCGGGGACGTTGGGATGCTCCATCACCGCAAATGCGGGCCCTCGCTTCGCGAGGACCCGCATTTGCAGGGAACTGCGTCCCTCGCTTCGCGAGGGAAGCAGTTCTTGCGGGCTCGCTGCGCGAGCCCGCAAGCGTGAGCAACGACCCGTACGCTCACAACTATATATGTGATATATACTAGCGAATTGCCCGTCAAAAAATGACGGCAATGAAATTGTAAGGTAGCTAATGCTGTTTGGTGTATAATAATGAAATCTATAATACATTAATAAATGAATATACTTTACGTATTTTGAAGCATTGTGTTGAAGAGCTGCAATCTGTTTTGATGTTGCTGCAGCATTAGTGGTGTGGAGCTGCTGTGTAAGCGTGGTGAATGTGTGCAGTGTAATTGTGTGCGTGCGCGAGACCAAACCGTTAGCGTAATTGTGTACTTCCGCATTGTCGTAAAATGGCGGGTAATGCGTGGTATGCGTCTTAGCGGAATATCCGTAGGTCTTTTGTGGTGTTTTGTGAGTTTCTTGTGGTGTTTTGCGTCTTTAGAAGGCTGTAGCCTCGTTTTCGTTTTGTTCGGCGGCCATTTTTTCTCTCGCCTAAAACTAAACTCTTTTATTTTTAGTTAAATGACGGTGTAAGTTGCTTTTTATGTATGTGCTGTGTGTATTTATTGTGTTTTGATTTTTTTCATGTTCGCGAGTTGCGGACGATTTTTGCGAGGTCGTAATGAGTATTAACGTGTCTCGTATGTTGTTTGCGTAGCGAGGTAAACTTTGCGAGGGTCGCAGTTGGTGTGTCGTGTTGTTTACGTTACAACGTAAAGTTTGCAAGGGTCGCAGTTGCTGGCAAGGAGCGCCTTCGTCGCTCCATGCCAGCAACTGAGGCCCTGGCTTTGCGAAGGGTGTGAGCCGCGGCCCTCGCTACGCAAACCCGCAAGTGTGAACAACGGCTCTGCCTGGCTCGCCTGCTCACAACTATATATGTGATATACATATACATATACACACACACATACACAAAAATACTGCACTGGGCCCCCCTAGAGCTGGGCACCGCTCGCACTGGCAGTAGCTCTGCCCATGGACTTATGGCACCATTGGATTCATTAGGCGGTTAAGTGTATGTTTTCTATGGAAGCCCTGGTCAGCCCTGAAAGTGGTCTCACCTCCCCAAGAGTAACTGAACCCCTTCCAGTTTTATACCTTCATAGTTGCTGACCATAAGCAGTGGATAGTCAGATTCCCCAGGTGGATTCTGCCCCTAAGAACCAAGTGCAACTTGTCCCGCATGTAGCTTGTCCTTGTCTCAACCACAGCCACAGCCAATTAGGCACACTAATTGTATTGAATCCATAATCGGGATCAGATACCTTAGAGGTATGTTACCCTTCCCTGGAGCTAACCCATCTAACTTGTCCCAGCCCAGAGCTACACCAGCATAGCTCTCACACTTTAGCCACTGGAGAAGCTAGAGAGCCTACCAGGCGTCTCCTCGCTTCTGCTAGGGTTACCGCATTAGGGAGAGCTAGGTCCCAGTATTGAGAATTTGGGGAGCAGGGGAAGAGGGGCCTCACCTATACAATTAAAAGGACAGGTACATATTAGGGTTAGCTAGAGAAAGGGCATGTATAGAGCCAGACATGGTGTCTCCACCATGGTTCTGACTGATGACCCCCTGAAAGGCTGGGATCGAAGAAGGGATTAGGCTAGCAATCAGCTGGCTCCTGGTTAGCACGCAGTAATCAGGAAGGATGACATAATTTTATGGACAGCTTCTCCACATGGCCCAGGGTATCGAATTTGGGTATTGGTTCATCTTATGTTTACTAACTGTGTTATGTTTAAATATTAAAACTGTTGTCAATAAACTTGTATTCAGTTTGGACTTACATAATCAATGTGTGAGTATCATTCTGGGAAAACCATAATCCTTTCCTGGGGTTATCGCTACTGATCTTGCCTTCGGGAATATTTACTATTGGTAACTACTACAGATTTGGTATTCTGCCCTCTTGTTGGTGTTCCTGGTAGTGGGTTGTCCTGGTACTAGTCCATATACAACAAACCTCACGACTCTAGTGGGTAGGATTGATCTAGGATCTTTTCAAGCCTAATCAAGCAGTAGATTGGGACAAAGTCCCACTCAGGAATATCATACATGTAGGCTTTTGTTTCTTGTTTCTATATATTGTTTCTTACCTTCTTGCAGGGACTACGTCACAGTGTGAGTATAACACAAGGAGTACCCACTTGAGTGTAACACTGCCATTTTGTTATCTGTGTTTTTTCCCATATTTCCTGTTTCATATTTCTGTTAGATATGAAACATAATCTAAATTTTTCTGTCATAAGTTATACTGCATATCCCGTGCAAATGACCATTAAAAAAAAATACCTGAGGCACATCTAGGGGAATATGAAGTAATAAGATTAATAAGGCATCGACCAAATTTTTGACTTACCACAACTAATGAGGGTTGAAAGATTTCTCATAATAATGACATTGCACTTTTATAATTGGATCATAAAGGAATATGATGAGGTCAGATGTAATTAACTGAGAGAAATGTTTTTCATAAAATTAATGGTAGGACTTCATATAGAATGCATTTTTAGTGTGCATTATATATACTAAAATTATACAAACTCGTTATCTAAACAAAAAATGTTTAAACGTATATTAGATTTATTAAGTAATTAAAATAATTATTAAAATATACATAGTACAATAACTGTAGTCATGGTATAATAAGTGAAAATATTAATGTTAATATTGATCTTAATCTACATATATAGTACAATGAAAATGCATAAAAAAATAATGATGTTGAGACATAGTAATCAACACAGCGTTATTTTTAAGCCTTTATTAAAATATAATTAAACCAGTAAATATGGTAAAGAGACTACATTTTATTTACAAATGGGTAGAAAAAGGGTTTAAATTGGGTAAGAAGAATGGCTGAAACTGTAGATATAATATACAGTATAAGAAAATCTGTGGAAAAAAGTCACCCACTTTCCAAGTGGACAAGGTGCTAAAAATATCCCTTCACTGCTGTAAGGGTGTAATTAAACATAACATAGTTGTCCAATGAACCTCCCTTATTAAATGAAGGAGCCTTAGAACTCCTCCATTCCCCTAACCCTCTGGTGTGGTGGCGTGTGTAGGGGGATAAAAATCTAACAATAAGTTTACAAATGTAAAAAAACTATATAAAAATGTATGGCACTACCTGAATATACTACTTAACCTTTACTATTCCATTTGGGATAGGGTCAGCTAGACTGGCATCATTCTACCCACTACCCCCTCCCTATTCAATCTAGCCCCAACCAATGGTTTAAGTTCTTTATACAGTATAACAATATCCACCTAACAATATTTTTTTTCTGACAGTGTAAGAGATTAGTCAGTAGCCTTTTAGCAATTCAAAGCACAGGATTACAATGATTATAACTGCCACAGAGTACACAATTTAGGATTCCAACACTCGAAAGTGACGACCCTAACATCACCATCAAACCAGGAGACAAAGGTGATGCAGTTGCTATTACGAACACTCAGCACTACATAAAGGAAGAAAACAGACAACTGAAACACAGTACCTACTACAAAAAAGTCGGCCAGAATCTTATGGAAGAAAATAATCAGCTCAGGAAACATATTCAAAAGTTCCCTAAGAATGTGCAGCAAAAATTGGAGCAGCTCATACCCAACCAACCTACAACTAGGATTTTCTACATGTTGCCAAAGATCCACAAATCAGGGAATCCAGTGACACCAATTGTTACAGGTATGGACACACTGATTGAACAGATAGCTGGCCTTGTTGAAAACATCCTTAAATGGCCATTTAACTTACTGTAGGTACTCTTTGTGGTGTGAAAGAGCACAAGATTGTATGTTAAAATTATTTTAAAAAAATGTAATTACACTAATAAAAGCTAAAATATCTAAAGTATTATGTCTATTTAAAAGCACATTGTGTCCTGCTTACTGACTGTTCCATGTTCCGCTCAGTGAAGAAACCATGAAAACAAAGATTTATAGCATTTTTTTCCCTGAACTCAGGAATTTTGCGAGTACTTAACCTACAACCGACCGATTTAGCATTCCACTCTGCACAGATTAATTTGGGAAGGGGTAACTTTGTATTGTTTTGCTTACTGAATGGAGCTGTAGCTGTGTGTCTGGCATGTCAGTGACTCATGTAAACAAAAAGTAAATTTATTAATTTCTCAGTGAAAAATGCACGTATTATCAAAATTCAAAAAGTATTTCAACATGATTTTAGGAGATCTTCACAGTCGTCTGCTCCAAATTGTGGTTCAAGTTAAGTGGCTCCTTAACCCACTAAGTACAAACACCAGCAGCAATATACAAAACACCATTGACTTTCTCAACAAACCCAGTCATATTAAATATCTACAGCCTTATTAAATTGTGATTCGGTAAATTTAAAACGGCTCTATTTAAACACACGGCATATTTTATTTACAGAAGTTTTTAGTTGAAGACCTTGCTTTTGGATAGAAGTTCACTAACTAAAAACTTCTGTAAAAAAATATGCTGTGTGCTTAAATAGAGCCCTTTTTCAGAAAATGTTATTCATATATATTGACAAACCTACGGCTACATATATGATGTGTGTATCATATGGACAGAAGAAGAAAAAAAAACTCAGAGTCTTCCACAATTCTTTCAATACTTTCCACCCATCTATTAAACTTAAAATGGATTACTCTGCAGTATAGGTGAACTTACTGGATACTACAAGAACCATCACCAATGGCAAACACCACTCAACTGTATATAGGAAACCTACAGACAGATGAAGCTACCTTCACAGCCCCAGTTTCCATTCCTCCCACACTAAGCAATGCATAATTCACAGCCAAGCCATTAGGTACCACCACATATGGTCAAATGCTAGACAAACTTTTAATTACACGCTCTAAATCGTTCCGGTAGCAGAGTTATAAACCCCATTTGATTACACAGAAAATAACTTTCACTAGAAAACACTTGTGAACACCTCTAACAATTAAAAAAACTAAAATAAAGTACTTCAAGTGCACTGCTAGTGATCACATACCATCTATTTCCAGAAGTAATATTAAAAATATTCCAATATTTACATGCACAACTATATACCACAAGCTTCCCATTCTTGTATTTAGACAGATTGGCCATTAAACAACCTAACAGGGAAAAGAGTGCCAAACCTTGCAACCGAACTCTTTGAAAATTATGTCTGCACATCTGTAAAGTTGACGCAGCCATGCATAACAATAATACCTATAACATGTTCATGAAACTCTGTAAATTTAGTTTTGTAGTTTACATAATAAAATGCAATGTATGTGAAAAGGGCTGTTAAAATGGGGAAACCAGCCAAAAATTGCATTTAAGCTATGTCAGCACATCTGTAAAAATGACACAGCCATACAAAACAGCAAGACCTTTAACATATTTATGCACATCCTTAAATGGGATTTACATAATAAAATGCACTGTATGTGAAATGGGCTGTTACATTGGGTAAACCAGCCGAAAATTGCATCTAAGAAAGAATTTACACCAACATGCTATTAAAAAGCAGTTATTGTACCCCGGTTGAAAAAACATTTTACCCAGAATGATCACTCCATACAAAACCTGAAAATCAAAATATTCAGAGGTAATTTCAAAAACATCCTGGAGAGAAAAACATTGATCACATTAACACTAAAGCTGTAACATGGACTTAGGTTTATCAACATTTCTTGTGATCCTGACACATTATTTCTCAGGTTTTATTGTTGTTTTTCAACTCATTAACATGTGTGGGTATTTACGGTGCTAACTGATTTACAAGGCACACAAGACACAGAGAGATATAGATCCTCCCAACTCACAAACTTGATCGCTTAATTTCTTTATTTATGATGCCTTTCTTCTGTCCTACCGGGGTTTGGTATTGTTTAGAATCCCTGTTCTGTATATTCCAGTACTCATGTTAAACTTAAATGAATATTACTTCTGACTTGATAAATAGAAGTGTAACTTATATTTGTCCAATAAAAAACGTATGACTATATACTGCAATGATATGATTATTTATATACCTTTTAATAAATGATTATGATGGTCTAAATCCTACCATACAAAATGTTATATTATTGGGTTCTATTTCTAACATATACATAATGAGACATTAATAAGGTTTATCAAAACTTCATGGAAGCTAATGCTGTATACATTTTACATCATAATATATTTAAACAGAATGAAAAGTACATTGGAATTTTTCTAAATCAAATATGAACATTAGTTTATGCTTTCTTGTCAGTTATAAATAACAATATGAACTATAATTCTATTCACTGTTGCCCAAGAATTTGAACGTCAGAACTGATTTCTTTCAATTACATCAGCGTTCCTCTTGAGTAAAAAAGAGGTGCATTATTCCTACTATAAGTGGCATCAAATGTATTTTAAGAGTTCACATATAAAAACTCAGCATATGCTTTATAAATTAAAAATCTAGTGTGCTTCGGTGTGGTACAGAGAAAATTGTCCAGCAGGGAGGCTATTATGAATAGTTTCTTGTAAAAATGACAACAACAACAATGAATTATAAATAATAAGGTTAGAAATGTTAAAATGAGAATTGAATAATTTCTGGGAAAATTGTTTTTCTATGGCACAAAAGAGAATACATGACAAACTATAGCCTGCTGTGATGATTTATTGATTTTTATGGCTTGCCAGCCTAGATTTATAAACATTAGTTTTGTAAATAATTATTTGAAATACCTAGTGTGAAGAGAAAAGAAAACTAATACTAAAAATTGATAATTAAAAAGATGCAAGATAAATATATATATATATATATATATATTTATATATATATATATATATATAAATATATATATATATATATATATATATATATATATATATATATATACACAGTGGATATAAAAAGTCTACACACCCCAGTTAAAATGTCAGGTTTCTGTGCTGTAAAAAAATCAGACAAAGATAAATAATTTCAGAACTTTTTCCACCTTTAATGTGACCTATAAACTGTACAACGCAATTGAAAAACAAACTGAAATCTTTTAGGTGGAGGGAAGAAAAGAAAAGAAAAAGAATGTGGTTGCATAAGTCTGCACACCCTCTTATAATTGGGGATGTAGCTGTGTTCAGAATTAAGCAATCACATTCCAAATCGTGTTAAATAGGAGTCAGCATACACCTGCCATCATTTAAAGTGCCTCTGATTAACCTCAAATAAAGTTCAGCTGCTCTAGTTGGTCTTTTCTAAAATTTTCTTAGTCGCATCCCACAGCAAAAGCCATGGTCCACAGAGAGCTTCCAAAGCATCAGAGGGATCTCATTGTTAAAAGGTATCAGTCAGGACAAGGGTACAAAAGAACTTCCAAGGCATTAGATATACCATGGAACACAGTGAAGACAGTCATCATCAAGTGGAGAAAATATGGCACAACCGTGACATTACCAAGAACTGTAGCTCCCTCCAAAATTAATGAAAATACAAGAAGAAAACTGGTCTGGGAGGCTACCAAGAGGCCTACAGCAACATTAAATAAGCTGCAGGAATATCTGGCAAGTACTGGCTGTGTGGTACATGTGACAACAATCTCCCGTATTCTTCATATGTCTGGGCTATTGGGTAGAGTGGCAAGACAAAAGCCTTTTCTTACGAAGAAAAACATCCAAGCCAAGCTACATTTTGCAAAAACACATCTGAAGTCTCCCAAAAGCATGTGGGAAACTTGTTATGGTCTGATGAAACCAAGGTTGAACTTTTTGGCCATAATTCCAAAAGATATGTTTGGTGCAAAAACAACACTGCACATCACCAAAAGAACACCATACCCACAGTGAAGCATGGTGGTGGCAGCATCATGCTTTGGGGCTGTTTTTCTTCAGCTGGAACTGGGGCCTTAGTTAAGATAGAGGGAATTATGAACAGTTCCAAATACCAGTTAATATTGGCACAAAACCTTCAGGCTTCTGCTAGAAAGCTGAACATGAAGAGGAACTTCAACTTTCAGCATGACAACGACCCAAAGCATACATCCAAATCAACAAAGGAATGGCTTCACCAGAAGAAGATTAAAGTTTTGGAATGGCCCAGCCAGAACCCAGACCTGAATCCGATTGAAAATCTGTGGGGTGATCTGAAGAGGGCTGTGCAAAGGAGATGCCCTCACAATTTGACATTTGGAGTGTTTTTGCAAAGAAGAGTGAGCAAATCTTGCCAAGTCAAAATGACTGAGTGCTGTAATAAAATCAAAAGGTGCTTCAACAAAGTATTAGTTTAAGGGTGTGCATACTTATGCAACCATATTATTTTATTTTTATATTTTTTCTTCCCTCTACCTAAAAGATTTCAGTTTGTTTTTCAATTGAGTTATAGGTCACATGAAAGGTGAAAAAAGTACTGAAATGATTTATCTTTGTCTGATTTTTTTACAGCACAGAAACATGACACTTTAACAGGGGTGTGTAGACTTTTTATATCCACTGTGTGTATATATATATATATATATATATATATATATATATATATATATATATATATAGTGTAATTTAGTGATTCACACAGGCAGCTATGAGTATAGAATGACAGATGTAAATTCCAGTATGTATAATGTTATCTTGATGATACACATTCTAATAATTAATAGTAACATAGCAATTGACGATGAGAGAATACTATTAGTCCATCAACTTCAGCCATTTTAGATCTCCTCTGATCCTTGTAATAAGTGAATTAATTGTTAATTGATTCAGATGCAAGCAAACAAAAAAACTCATTGAAACATTGCCAGTTGTCTCAGAAAGATGAAAAATACTTCCTGGCCCGAAATACAAAACATAACCCAAAAATTTTTGATAGAGAGTTCCACAAAACCATTTCTTTCCTTAAGATAGAATCTTTTTTCTTCTAACCTCAAGGGATGACCTCTTTTCTGATGAACACCTCTTGCCACTAAAAGTTCCCCTGACATAGGCACATATTGGCCCTGAATATATTTATATAGTGTAATCATATCCCCTCTTAGCAGCCTTTTATCTAGAGAAAATAAGTTTTATTACTTAGGGCCTCATTCAATTGAGAAATTGTAGCTTATGGGAACCGTAAACTAATTTGCTAATCAATTGGCGTCTTTTTGCGAGCTGCAAATGATATATGGGCTACGGGCTGCAAACCGTAACTTACAAAACTTTGATCTTTCAAGACCACAAGAGTTACAATCTCAAATCTTTATTCAATTGCTACAATTCCTCAAACCAGCAAATATTTTCACACCCGTAAATGTCAAATGTATAAGAAAATCCTACGGGTACCAGATAGGACTCGCAAGAAGGTTTAACCCCTGTTCGTAGCACTGTAAATGCAATAAAAAAAATCAATACTGCACTTTAAAAGACAGGGAAATTGATGAAAGATATTAGAATTAATTGCCCAGCAGCCTGAAGATCGAAAGAAAATACATAACAGGCCACCCTCATGGACTAGAACATTTCCTTCATTCATTTTAATTATTTTGTACATTGCAGGATTGCAAGTCCGATCGCATATATGACCCCTGAATAGTGATGTCCCGAACAGTTCGCCGGATAACTATTCGCGGCGATTTTCGCATGTTCGCGTTCGCAACGAACGGCGAACATATGCGCTTTTCGGTCCGCCCCCTATTCTTTATCATTGAGGAAACTTTGACCTTGCACCTTACAGTCAGCAGACACATTCCAGCCAATCAGCAGCATACACTCCCTTCCAGAGCCTTCCATCTGTATGACAGCCTCCATTTTAGAATCATTCTGTAGCTCCATTCGTGGAGAGAGGAGATATATTCTACCTGCTCTTGATTTAATAGGGAAATAGATAGCCAGGCTGTGTATTTAGCTTTAACTACACACCTGAAGGACTCCTTTGATATCTGCTGCAAGGACAGCAACCCAAAAAGCCCTTTTTAGGGTTAGAACATCATTTATTTTATTTTATTATTTTTTTCTGCTGATTTAATAGGGAAATAGATAACAAGGCTGTGTATTTAGCTTTAACTACACACCTGAAGGACTCCTTTGATATCTGCTGCAAGGACAGCAACCCCAAAAGCCCTTTTAGGGCTAGAACATCATTTATTTCATTTTATTATTTTTTTCTGCTGATTTAATAGGGAAATAGATAGCAAGGCTGTGTATTTAGCTTTAACTACACACCTGAAGGACTCCTTTGATATCTGCTGCAAGGACAGCAACCCAAAAAGCCCTTTTTATTTTATCTTATTACTTTTTTCTGTGTAATCTAATTGCAAATGCCAGCCTGCTAGCGTGTGTGTGAGGCCTATTGCATCTAGTCTGCCAACTTTTGCCAGTGCACAGTGACACTCATATCTAGTGCAACCGTAGTGTGCAGTGAAATAAAACAACCTTTTTGTACTGTAATCAATTGAATATCAGTAGCCTGCCTAAAGGCGTGTGTGTGAGGCCTATTGCATCCAGTCTGCCAACTTTTGCCAATGCACAGTGACACTCATATCTAGTGCAACCGTAGTGTGCAGTGAAATAAGACAACCCTTTTTTTACTGTAATCGATTGAATATCAGTAGCCTGCCTAAAGGCGTGTGTGTGAGGCCTATTGCATCTAGTCTGCCAACTTTTGCCAGTGCGCAGTGACACTCATATCTAGTGCAACCGTATTGTGCTGTGAAATAAAACAACCTTTTTTTACTGTAATCGATTGAATATCAGTAGCCTGCCTAAAGGCGTGTGTGTGAGGCCTCTTGCCTCTAGTCTGCCAACTTTTGCCAGTGCGCAGTAACACTCATATCTAGTGCAACCGTAGTGTGCAGTGAAATAAAACAACCCTTTTTTTACTGTAATCGATTGAATATCAGTAGCCTGCCTAAAGGCGTGTGTGTGAGGCCTATTGCATCTAGTCTGCCAACTTTTGCCAGTGCGCAGTGACACTCATATCTAGTGCAACTGTAGTGTGCAGTGAAATAAAACAACCTTTTTTTACTGTAATCGATTGAATATCAGTAGCCAAGTTCAGATGGGGAGACAGAGAGGAGGAGGAGACGAGTTGGAAGCAGCGGGAGGTCGTCGAAAGTAGCTAGTGGCACAGTCAGACAGCATGCATCGGCACCCGGGGTCAGCCAGACTGCACACCAGTCAATGCATGCTTTTGCCACCACCAGAATGCCGTTATTGCAGAGCTCAGCAGTGTGGCAATTTTTTCGTGTGTCTGCCTGTGACAACAGTGATGCCATTTGCAACCTGTGCGAAAAGAAACTGAGTCGTGGGAAGTCCAACACCCACCTAGGTACAACTTCTTTGCGAAGGCACATGATGTCACATCACAAATGCCTATGGGATCAACACATGAGTACAAGCAGCACACAAAGTCAAAGCCGCCATCCTCCTCCTGGTCCAGCATCGTCAACCACTACTGCACTGCTTGCCCCCTCTCAACCATCCGCCACTCCATGCCTCGCCCTGAGCAGTCCCTGCTCATCTGCCCACAGTCAGGTGTCTGTCAAGGACATGTTTGAGCGTAAGAAGCCAATGTCACAAAGTCACCCCCTTGCCCGGCAACTGACAGCTGGCTTGTCTGAACTCTTAGCCCGCCAGCTTTTACCATACAAGCTGGTGGAGTCTGAGGCGTTCAAAAAAATTGTAGCTAATGGGACACCGCAGTGGAAAGTACTCGGCCGAAATTTCTTTGCACAAAAGGCAATCCCCAACCTGTACTCGATTGTGCAAAAGGAAGTAATGGCATCTCTGGCACACAGTGTTGGGCCAAGGGTCCATCTGACCACGGATACCTGGTCTGCAAAGCATGGTCAGGGCAGGTATATCACCTACACTGCGCATTAGGTAAACCTGGTGACGGCTGCCAAGCATGGAATACGTGGCTCTGCAGAGGAGTTGGTGACACCGCCACGACTTGCTGGCAGGCCTGCTGCCACCTCCTCTACTCCTCCTACTCCATCCTCTTCCATAACCTCCTCGGCTGAGTCCTCTTCTGACCTGAAGCAGGCCAGGAAGGTGTGTGCCCATTTCAGGCGTTCTTACACGGCCATGGCGCACTTTACAGATATCCAGCGGCGAAACAACATGCCAGCGAGGCGCTTGATTTTAGACAGCCCAACACATTGGAATTCAACACTCCTAATGTTTGAGGAGGTGACAAACCTGGTCAGGTGCACCCAGGGCACCATCAGCGACATTATACCATTTGTTTTCTTCCTGGAGTGTGCCCTGAGAAGAGTGCTGGATCAGGCCGTAGATGAGCTTGAAGAGGAAGAGGAAGAGTTGTGGTCACCATCACCGCCAGAAACAGCCTTAACAGCATCGCTTGCTGGACCTGCGTCAACGCTGGAAGAGGATTGTGAGGAAGAGGAGTCAGAGGAGGAATGTGGCTCATTGTCACCTATCTGGTACCAGTGGTGTTGTATGTGGTTGGGGGGAATAACATACCTTCAGTGAGATCACTGAGGACGAGGAACGGGACATGACTAACTCGGCATCCAACCTTGTGCAAATTGGGTCTTTCATGCTGTCGTGCCTGTTGAGGGACCCTCGTATAAAAAGGATGAAGAGGAACGACCTGTACTGGGTGTCCACGCTACTAGACCCCCGGTATAAGCAGAAAGTGCCTGAAATGTTACCGAATTACCACAAGTCGGAAAGGATGCAGCACTACCAAAATAAATTAAAAAGTATGCTTTACACAGCGTTTAAGGGTGATGTCACAGCACAAAGGCAATCTATCAGCGGAAGAGGTGAACATAATCCTCCTCCTCGCACGACCACGCCGGCAAGGAGAGGACGCTTCACAGACGTGTTGTTGATGGAGGACATGCAGAGCTTTTTAAGTCCTATGCATCGCCACAGCCCTTCGGGGTCCACCCTCAGAGAACGACTTGACCGTCAGGTAACAGACTACCTCGCCATAACTACAGATATCGACACTATGAGGAGCGATGAACCCCTTGACTACTGGGTGTGCACGCTTGCCCTGTGGCCTGAGCTATCCCAATTTCCCATAGAACTTCTGTCCTGCCCCGCTTCAAGTGTCCTGTCAAAAAGGACCTTCAGTACAGCAGGAGGTTTTGTCACTGATAAGAGAAGTCGCCTAGGTCAAAAAAGTCTAGATTACCTCACCTTTATTAAGATGAATGAGGAATGGATCCTGAAGGGACTGACAGTGGGCGATACATTCGATTAAAAAAGGCCTGATAGATGAGCTGCCTTGAGCTAATAATGGTCCACACGCTGCTGTATTTTATCCCTGAATGCCGGATGACTTGCGTGACTTATCCGCCACCAACTAGGGTTCAAGACACAATGTTTTAGGGCACTTTATGCCTGGCAAACTAACATCAAATTTTCTGGTCGCTGCAACAATACCTAATTTTTGCATTTAAATTATTTTATTTTAGAAGGCGTACAGCATGTAATGAAAAATAAAGCATTTTTGAACAGTCTTGCATAACAGTTGTGCAAAAATACATATTTACAATAGAGACATTTTGTGAAAGTTAGCTGGCTATTCTTTCTTATTTTTACTTTTTCTGGTCGCTGCAACAATACCTAATTTTTGCATTTAAATTATTTTATTTTAGAAGGCGTACAGCATGTAATGAAAAATAAAGCATTTTTGAACAGTCTTGCATAACAGTTGTGCAAAAATACATATTTACAATAGAGACATTTTGTGAAAGTTAGCTGGCTATTCTTTCTTATTTTTACTTTTTAGGTTAATAATTTTTCTTATTTTTTACTGTGATTGCAATTTAAGAGATACCTAAAACATGGTAAAACAGACAATAGTAAAGAGTATATCTGCAGGAAACACCAAAGTCCTATTAGCAATCATCCCTCCAGCAGTGTTAGCTTATTATTTACAATATCTAACCTGGGCAATTACCCTAGGGCAGGCTTCAGTAAGCGACCTCTCCTTTCCTGGGATGATTTTGCCGCCGGTTGCTTCTGAAGGATCTCCAGGGCTCCCCCACTCCGGTCCTTCCCCCAGAGTCGCTTCAACCAATAACAAATGTTTTATATTTGTAAAGCGACCCAATGATCCCCCTTGATAGAGGTTTATCTTTACAAATTTTGGAGAACCAATTTAAGACTGGTGTTCCCTGTTTCTGGGTCAGGGAGTGTGTAAAAAATGCCTCAGCCTACAGTAATTGTAATGTTCTGACAGCGGTAGCTCATGCTTGTCCCTCAGTTCCTCATAGGTGAGCATCTGGCACTTTACTAACCAGTCTCCCAGTCTATCTAGTTTCCTTGACCTCCACTAGTGTTGTGATGTTGTGCTCATGTGTTTCGGGGCCTGAGGGTGGTCAAGAATTGGGGTCATTTGGGTGGATCCAGGGAACAAACCCGTGTGTTTCTTGGCCCATTTCCAGTATGAAAGTGAGTGTCTGGGAGGAAAGATAGGTGACGGAACAGGTATTAAACTGATAGGAATGAGTATTACAACTTAATACACCTCTCCTATATGGTGACACCTTAGATTGCTCGTGCAGTGCCCCAAATTCTAAGTATGAGGTCCAACCAAGCATCTTTTTCTATCTCCCTGTTCCAAAAATCCATGCCATATACACGTTCCCTGATAGGTAACGTAACAGGTATTAAACTGATAGGAATGAGTATTACAACTTAATACACCTCTCCTATATGGTGACACCTTAGATTGCACGTGCAGTGCCCCAAATTCGAAGTAGGAGGTCCGACCAAGCATCTTTTTCCATCTCCCTGTTCCAAAAATCCATGCCATATACACATCCCCTAATAGTGGATGTAACAGGGATTAAACCAATAGGAATAGTACTACTTAACAGTACACACCTTATAATAACGCAGACAGAGGCAACGCATATAATCTTCCATGCTGTGCAGTGGAAGCCCCCAGACTCTGACCTGTGTATAATATTCCATGCTGGGCAGTGGAAGCCCCCAGACTCTGACCTGTGTATAATATTCCATGCTGTGCAGTGGAAGCCCCCAGACTCTGACCTGTGTATAATATTCCATGCTGGGCAGTGAAAGCCCCCAGACTCTGACCTGTGTATAATCTTCCATGCTGGGCAGTGGAAGCCCCCAGACTCTGGGAGTCCGAAGAAGAGGAGTCAGAGTAGGAAGGTGGCTTTGAGGAGGTGGAAGACCAAACACAGCAGGCGTCCCAGGGGGCTTGTTGTCACCTTTCGGGGACCCTTGGTGGCTGGGTGGAGGAATAGACATTCAATGACATCAGTGAGGACAAGGAACGGGATATGGCTAGCTTGGTATCCAACCTTGTGCAAATGGGGAGTTTGCGGTTGTGCAAAGGGACTGTTTGCAGTTGTTTGCGGTGCATTAAACGGGGAGATTGGTCTGTTACTGTGAAGCGGGTGTAACCCTTACACTACCTGATCGATACAATATCATACCTGATGTTTTAAAGCATGTTATTCCAAACAATTTAGGAATGTTAGGTGATTTATGCCCTTTATGGATTAAAACCAGACTCTGCATCAACTATGTAATTTTCCGTGGGAGTTTTGCCATGGTCCACGTGTTAGTCCCGTTGAAACAACTTTCCCATCACTATTGTGGCCAGAAAGAGTCCCTGTGGGTTTTGAAATTTGCCTGCCCATTGAAGTCTATGGCGGTTCGCCGATGTTCGTCCGTTCGCGAAAATTTGATGGAATTCGCGTCCGCGGTTCGCGAACTGAAAATTTGATGTTCGCGACATCACTACCCCTGAATGCTAATTGATTGACATGTAATCTCAACGTTTTACTGACCTAATGATGACGGTCTCATTTTCTATTGACTGTTTCTAAATGGGTAGTTACGGCCTTGCTTAATTGATCATGTTCATGCTCTGAAGTGCTACGTACAATTGCATGGTTTACAGTTTCAGCTTTCGGCCCGTAACTTGTTCCATTGAATTGCTCTGTAATTGTAGCAAATTTCAAGCCCTCAGACAACTGGCCTATAGGACGCAATCTGTGGGTTGTCCCTCCACTCCACTAATTAATTTTGTTACCCTTCTCTGTACTTTTCCAGCTTTACAATATGTTTTTTTTTTCAAAGTGGTGCCTAAAATTGTACTCCATATTCCAAATGAGGACGTACTTTGGATTTATATAGTGGAAGAATTATATTTGCTTCCCTTACTTCTATACACCTCTTAATTGTTGTTTGTTGTTGTTGATAAGTTGTTCCATGACCCTATGTACCCCAGCACGCCAGGCACATCTGTGAGTCACTACTACTGAGCATCCTCAAGCTCATGTTTATTGATTAAATAACCTCATCTATCTATCTCCGCCTCTGCTGTCGCCTTTTTTGTGTGCCTTCAATCTTTCCCAGCAACAGAGTATCTAGGGAATCTTGTATTCTCATAATATAGACAAAATAGTTGAGCTTTAGCCTCATGATCACACTTTCCAGTGAACAGTTTGGCTTTATTTCCTCTTAATACCCTTCTTAATGCAAGCTAGTATTTAAATTGTCTTGTCAGATGCTGCGTGGCACTGTTACATAGAAGGATGTCCATAAGCACTCCTAAATCCCTTTCTATCTCTGATATCCACTAGATTTCTTCCATTTAGATTATAAACTGCATGCTTATCTTTCCTTCCCAAATGCATAATATTACATTAATTTTTGTTAAATCTCATCTGCCATTTAGCTGCCCGTTCTTCTAGTTTATGTAAGTGCCTTTGCAGTGAAAGTCTCCTTGCAGTAAATATGAGGACAGTACTTTCCAGTCCTACTTCTAAACCATTAATAATGTTGAAAAGAGAGGACCTAATGCTGAACCTTGAGAAACCCCACTTACCACATCAAAAGAGAATTGTTCTCTTCTCTCTGGGAGTGTAAAGCTGAATTTGAAGAACATTAGCGGTAATAAATTACCATTCTTTACAAATACTTTATGCTTTCTGGACACAGGACCAATGAAACTTGGTGAAATTTGCACTTTTTCTTAAGGAGGTGTTATTTGCTTGCTCCTAATGTCTCCTCCTATTCTCTCTGCCTTTGAGTCTAAGAGCATACATAGGCAGGGAAAAGGTCATAAATCTATATTTTAGTTGTAAAAATAAATAAATTGGGATGCCTCTGCTGATAGCTGGAGGTATCAATTATATTTTGGTAAAGATAGTGTGTGAGAAGAGCAGTTACATTTCTGAAAAGCAGGGCTCGCAAAAAGAGTCTTCCAAAATTCTGATTCTTTTTTCTATTAATAATTTTATTTTCCTTGATTGCACAGTTGCTTGTGTTGTTAGTCTGACCAACTGAGCTTCACTGTCTCTGCCACCAAAAAAGAAAGCACACCAGAAAGTGAGCTTGTTTGATCACTATTTAAAGGATCATCTTAGAATAACAAAACATTCATATGTCTATGAAGTTACCAAACAAACTAACAAAATTGAAAGCTATGTAAGCCATGGGCATTACATCATTTTCAGGGAAATCTTCATTTTAGCATAGACGCTGCCATGACAGTAATTTTCCTATTTCAAGGTAATAGGAGTGGTTACAGGACAGCAAGCTGCCTCTACTGGGCCTATGGGAGTGAGTTGTGAGGTGTGTGATGCTGAAATGTTATCTTAAACCACCAATCTGCTGTATCCCATCCACCTTATTTCCTATTTCCCCTTTTGGATAGATATTTAAAAGCAGACCACACCCTCTCCAAACCCAAGGTAAGTTTGGAAGAGAAAATAATGGCATCCTACAGTAGCTTATTATGATTGTATCCTGCCAGCTCTGACTACTACCAGCTTAGTCCATGTGCAAAGATCCATCAGGCATAAGTCCGAGTACCATCCAGGCTGCACCTCAGCAAAGAGAGCCCTCAGCCAAACTGACCAAACAAATTACACACTATGTGAATGATAGAACATCCACAGAATATTATCTGTAGAAAATAAAACTGTTTGCTAACAATTGTTAACTCACAATTATCCACTTGAAGAATGGCAAAGTTTCCTTACTTGGTTCTAACAAGCCTAAAATATCCAAGGAAAAAAGCTTGGAAGAAAATGCATTGTGGCACCAGTTCTATTTCCATTGCAATAAATCTTGAACATAAAATTCTTCTTAATTGGTTAATTGTCATATTCATTGTTCTTTTGGAACGTCTAATAGCTGTACTGACCTTTACTAAACGTGGTGATAGCCAAGCATAATTTGTCCAGCATAATTATACTAAGAATCTGTACAGTGGACAATACTAAAAATATGAGCTTATAGTCTTTATAATAGCTATAAATATAAAAAAGTAACATGTAAATATATAAATTAAATGGTTTGTGTTAAATATAGGAAAATAGGAAAATGTAATGAATAAGTTTAAATTCCAAGAACATTTTCTAATGTGAAATTAATTTGGCACCACAAATAATAACATTTATCTTCTGCAAAACAGTTCTCTTTGAAATCTTTCTGCATGGCTCATTAGTTTAATTTGATTTAGTGCACAAAATATCTTCATTGTAATATTTATCTGTCTCTCAGATGTGTTCCAGTTTTTGTGGGGAAAATGTGTAATGAGATGGGTACTAATTATACTTTATTTCACAGAATTATATGTATGAATGTGCTCTAAATAAATAATTCAGCCCTAATTAGATTATATGTATAATGAATCAGTAATGAACACACAAAGTTTATTTTTAAAAAGTAAAAAAAAAGTTCATAACACATGAAGTATAATTTGTGGGTTATTTTTTTTAATCAGATTAATTCTTACATCCAATATGGATTGCTCATGGCTCACTTAGTATTATCGAAGCTCACTTAATATAATATAAAGAGTGATAGAGCAGACAGCCTGAGTGAAAATGAAAGACAGAAAATGAACCATATTTGACATTGAGTAATTATTAAGCAGTACAATTACAGCAGATAAGCATGCCTAACTCTCTTTTCAGGCCATAGCCAGTGTATTTTATATGTGTCTACAGCATCACTTTATTCAGACCTAACATTAATATGATGTTGTGGGTTGAAAGGTGATTTAAAAACTCTTCATCTTACATACAGTACTCACACAAAGATTCTAAGTGAACAGTCCTCCCACTGCTGCTAAGGATTTGTGGTCATGACATGCAAATAAGGCTAAAAAGGTGATACATTTGACCAACTTTATTAAAATATCTTCTTATACAATCCA
Organism: Discoglossus pictus; assembly: GCA_027410445.1. NCBI lineage: Eukaryota > Metazoa > Chordata > Amphibia > Anura > Alytidae > Discoglossus > Discoglossus pictus. Next base: position 450,529,972 of record CM050163.1, read on the forward strand.
GTTTTCCCCATATGAATACATTGATTTCCCTTTTTGAGGATTTAGATTTGATTGTTTTTTTTTAAATGTTCAAAGACCTGCAAATGACGAAAACAAGGTGAAATGGCTCTGTAAAAGTACCAGATAAGCAATTAATTCTAATCAAAATAACACATGACAAAGTCCTAGTAAATATTTTAATGGATAAAGCTTTTTGAGATAGTTGGACCTATGTCAGGGATACCTGTTTTGGTAGGCCTTGGGGTATGGTTATTCCTTTGAATTCACTACCTGTAGTAACTCACAGACTGAGTAGAATGCAAGAGAGATAGCAGAAAGATGGAACTTCTCCTGTATATCATAACACCATTCCCTCATCACTGATGAGTGCTGGAGGCAGATCTCAGCCAATCAGTCATGAGTAAGGTCTTTAAGATCCAGCAGAGATCACTTCAAGGTGCCAGTTATAAGGCTGTGAACTGCTAGTCTGCTGTTTTCTATTGTGCAGGTTCTACCAGTTCTGGCTGGCACCTGCATTGAGGGTCTTCCTTCTTGTTCCAGGCTGTGTTATCCTACTTCTGTCCAAGTAAGTGTGTTTTTAATGACATCTGCCGACTGTGTTAGTTGCTGTGAAGCCTGTCTTCTACAGTGCCAGTTGGTTACAGTGTCCGTCTGCCACATAGTCATCATAGTCATCTAAATCAGCTTCACTGGTACAGTTCTGTATCTTCAGCTGTTTCGTTCCAACACTTAATCCAGAAAGCTCTGGTTCCGGCACCTGAACCTGTATGAGCGGTTGTCCGTGTTTGTAACGGTCACCTGCCATGTACAATCTATATCACGTTATGGACTTCAATACTTATGGCTACAAAAGCCAAAGTTTAGTTTTTTTGCTAACTACCTGTATTCTTCATTTGTTTATATATCTTTAAAGCAACCTTGCCTCTGAAGGGTCTGTAACAGATTTCTGAGAACCTTGTACAGCAGGATGAGAAAGAGTAAAATAGAGCAAAAAGATCATTGTATAACATCTGAAAAACGATTTTAATAAATAAAACAAAAACAGATGTAAAGGGATAATATACATATACACATCAAAGTGCAAAGAATATAAAGTAAAACTGACGAAAGGAGGGCCATACAAGAAAAGATTGCAGTGTGAGTAAGATTGTAGTAAATTAGGTGTTCCATTTATTGTGAACACATTTTTAAAGTGAGATAATGTGTTGCTAAGATAGCTTTGCACTATAGTTTGAAGTAACCAAAAACCTGTGGACTGCAGGTTGTTTGCGGAAATTATTATTTCAACCTGCTCTTCTGGTACAGTGTTTTTCAGTTCAGAAAAGCGTGCTCATTATATATTGTACACTAGGAGCCCAATTCAATTGAGCAATCGTTACTGGAGCATGTAAGTTAATTTGCTATTCAATTGGTGTCTTTTTGCAGGCTCTAAATGGTTTACGGGTTATAGCCTTGAAAACCTTGCGCTTGTTAAACCCAAAACTTGCAGCCTTCCGAAGCCTTTGATCTTTCCCTTCCGCAAGACTTCCAATCGCTAAAATCGCAAATCCCTATTCATTTGCTACAATTCCCCAAACCCACAAATGTTTTCACACCCGTAAATGGCAAACGTAGGAGAAAATCCTGCGAGTGTTAGAGAGGACCCGCAAGGGGGTTTAACCCCTGTCCGCAGCACTGTAAATGCAATTAAAAAATCAATCCTGCACTGTAAATAATGGGGAAAGTGATGAAAGACAATAGCATTTATTGCACAACTATCTCAAGCTCGCAAATTGGCAATACATTTTTTTATGTGTCATTTCGGAGTTATATCGATCTCGGGAATCAATGAGTTAATACATAACAGGCCACCCATATGGACTAGAACAGTATTGGCATTCATTTTTATTATTTTATATTTTGAGGGTTTGCGAGTCCATCACATATTGGACCTCCGAAACTAATTGATTGACATGTAACCTCCATGTTTTACTGTCGTAATGATGGCGGTGTCATTTTCTATTGGCTGTTGCATAATGGGTGGTTACGGTCTTGCTTAATTAATCATGTTCCCGTCCTGAACTGCAACGCACAAGTGCATGGTTTACGGCTTTGGCGTTCGGCTCGTAACTTGCGGGCTTGTTCAATTGAATAGCACTGGAATCGGAGGCGAACGGGAGCAATTGAATCAGGCTCTATATTTCGTGAACATTTTGTGATAGCATTTTGGATCTTATTTTCATTTTTCATTGAAAAAGCTGAATTTGGTATCTATCTTTTTGTAAAAACTGTGTTAAATACCCTTCACTGTACTGAAAGCTTTAGCAGTGAAAGTTAAATCACGTTACCACCAAGATTGGCTACATGAAACCACCAGAAGCATAAATTGAAATTGTTCATTATTAAGGGAAAAAAAATCCCATCTGCAACAAATAAGCTTCTTCATAAGTGCAGCATTGTAAAGGCTTTTCATGAAGCACCTCCCAATTGAACTATATAGCTTTACATTCATAGATAATTGTAGTTCACAAACTGAAGTTATTTATGTTACCGTGTTTGAATTGTGCATGACGGCAGCTCAATTGCTGTATGACAACTAAAATAGGTACCTGATGCATATTGCTTTATCATCTTTGTGACATACTCACAAATTGTTAGCAATTGTGTTTGAAGTGTAAGTAAAAAGCCAAGCTATACTTATAAATGAATGATTGATGTAACAGCCTTAGCCTGGAAATTACATTTTAACCAATTATGGAAAAGAACACTCCAAATTCTTAGACACATAATAATATATATATATATATATATATATATATATATATATATATATATATATAGATATATGTACACACACACACACACACACAACCCACTGTGTATCACAAAGCGAGAGACGCAGTTCTGGCCGCAAATGCGGACCTCGCGAAGCGAAGGCCGCATTTGCAGAGATGGAGGCTCTATGGCGCCTAACTCGCGGTACAGAACAACCCAAAAAAGTGTGACTTTGAGAATAAAAACCGCGCTGTGGGACTTATAAATAAAAGAAAAATATGAGGTCCAAAAAATACGATGTTAACAGCCGAAACGCGTACATCAAAAATCACCAAAATCACTGAAAAAAAAAAAAAACATCACACACAGTACGGGGGGACAGCCAGGACGTCTGGGGGTGAGGTTGCATGCAAATTAACCACTTGAAAATCGGCTAAGCAAGAAAAAAAAATGACGGCCGAAAAAATGAGAACGAGGCTACACAACCCCGAAGCGTAGAAAACACGGACAAGGACGTACAACTTAATTACGACCCGCTGAATATTATTAAAAAAAAATATGAGGTCACAAAAATACGAAGTTAATTTCCGAACCGCACACATCCACAAACACAAAAAGAACAACAACAAAAAAAAAATAACACATAAAACAAACATCACACACAGCACGGGGGATAGCCAGGATGTCTGGGACTGAGCTTGCACGCTAATTTAAGTTGCATTTCAGAAGTTTAGGCACTTCAAAATCGTCTAAGCAAGAAGAAAAATGTCGGACGGAAAAAAAATGGAAACAAGGCTAAAGGAGACAGAGCCGCGAAAATCACCGCCAGACACGTACGAGTTAGCCAGGAACGTAGCAGATACAAAATATACCATTACAACAGACGGAAAATGCTCGCAGGCCAAGTAACACATAGAACAAAGACGCCATTTTACAACACTAACTTACAACTCATAACATTAGGAATCTAAATTGCCGCTTTACCCGCCTAAACAAACGGTTTGGCCTTGCGCACGCAGCTTATTTACACTGCACACTTGCCACATTGCTGACACTTTCTCCTCACATGATAAACACTACAACTGTACATTTTCAGATGCAGAAAAATCTAAATAGATTGTTAGCTCTTTAGGATATTGATTGCTGCATATTAAATATGAATAGGTAAAGTATATTAATTTATTCATTCATATTACTTTATTAATTCACTGTACTCACATGTTTTACCATTCTACACTATACTTATATATCTGTCTTCACAATGAGCGCCAAAGGTGATCATTGCAAAGCCGAACAAATAAAGTACACAAGGGGATAGGCTCACAATGAGCGCCGAAGGTCCACAGAGGACAAAAAACCTTACATTGTGTGGCAAACAGCATTGCCATGGCTTAACATTTTTTATTGCTCCTTCATTTTTGATGGGCAATTCTGAGCTGGAAGCAGGTTTTTAAACTTGTTTTAGACATTCAAATGTGAACACAGATGTACTATTTATTTACTGTACTACTGTACGGTGGAGGGCTTCTATCGCTCTTTTGCCCACCATTTTATAAATGATTGTTGTGGTGAACTACCTACTCATAAGGTCCACAACACAGGCTGAGATCCCGCTCCATGCTGATGATAGCCAATAAGCTTGAAACAGCTGTACATGGATTGGATACTCAGCTTGTGTTTAATCCAACCTTGGCTTTGCATTAAAGCTGTGTAATACAGCATGCATAAGCTTAAAGGAAGCCATGTTTGATAATGGCTATGGATTGAAGAGCGAGGCATTTGTGAGCACATTTGCATGTCCCAGCTCAGCTTCCCAGAATGCAGTGTAATAACTGTTTTTCTTGGAATTCTGAGCTGGAAGCAGGTTTTTAAACTTGTTTTAGACATTCAAATGTGAACACAGATGTACTATTTATTTAATATATATATATTTATATATTATATAGAATGCAGTCTGTTTGGAGCTGCTGGTGGACTGAATATGCGGTAGATATGGGCTGCAGATAGACACACACTCAGAGGAGTTGTGCGTGGTTTATTTAAGTTTGTGAAAGATACATATGCATAGAATTGTATGTGCAGATGTTTGGAGAAGGATAGAGAGCGCGAGACATTAGCTTTCTACTGATGATAGGTTTAGAGTAGAGTGACTTGAATTTCTGAAGAATACAGGCCAGTGATTGTGAACAAGTATTGGACTGTTTGTTTTTGCTCTACCCATTTTCAGCGAGGGAACTGTAATGGTAGTGCTTGGAGAGGGGTGATGTTATGAAAAGGGGTCTAAAGGAGGGGAGCTGTTATGGGAAAGTGCTTTAGGAGAGGCACCTGGTTAGTTGGTACTGGGGGCGCGAGCGCAAACATTTTTTTTGCACCGGGGACCTCCATTTTCTAGCTCTGCCATTGAAAAAAGGATAAATTGTTAATCATTATTGGAGATTTTTGTATTGTTTGAAACAATGATAGCTTTTGTAAAATACATTTTTATTGATTTATTTAAATAATATACAAAGATGTAGTCAGTGTCCACACCCGGGTAAACTCAAAGGAAATTATATCCTGTGAAATTGTGACTATTCTGTGAAATTAGGACAGAAAATGGACTACTGGCTCCGGGGGTAAGGTCCCTAGAGTTGTGTTTCCTAACATCGTATCATATGTAATAGGGCAGAGCTGCCCAATAGGTAATGCTAAATAAATATATATAGCAAAACAAACATGATAAGCCACTCTGAGAGCAACCTCTTTTAGCTCACTTGTGCCCTTCACAGGGAGAAATATCCTGTAGTATATCAGTCTGGTTCCACTCAGAAGAGTGACCCAGCCCTGAAATACCAGGCAATTCTACCCTGAACAGGAGAAACAGCAAACCCCAGACGCGTTTTGGCCTTTACGGGCCTCGTCAGTGAAGTGCAGCTGAACTTTTTTTTTTTTTTGGTATCTGATAAACGCCATGCACTGTGTGGGTTTTGCTGCCTCTTCAAATAGCGCCATTCACTGTGCGCTTACATGTGAGATAGAAAGAGAAGAAAAAAAAAAGGAGGAGAGAGGCACCCACCCTAGTGCAGATACAAGTTTGATAACAGATTTAAGATAACATCAGAAATAAAAAAAAATTTGATATGTTTTACAACCAAATAAAATGAGGTATAAGACTTGTTTGTCAGGAGATCCTTTTCTCTGTTGTGTTCTTGAAGAAAAAAGGTTCCTCTAAATCACTGGGGCTGGGGGGGTTACAGTGGCAAAGAACTGGGGCTGGGGGCACTTTCACCATGGATATGCCATCCTGGGGGGGGCGGAGCTTGCACATGCAAGGAGCTGGACGTGTCTGCCTGGAGCTCCAGCACTCACACTAGCAATTGGCCTTATAAACGCCCTGAAAGTCCCACAATTTGCCCCAAAGTGACTGTGGAAGCAGAGGGGACGACCCAGATCCCCTCGATCCTAATTTCGGGTCCAGGAAGTGAGGCACAGCGCCTCCACGGCGGAGACAGACGGGGAGAAGCGTCCCCATTGCAGTGAGCTGCCCCCCCCCCCTGCTGTGAGGCACTCGAGAAGACTGCTGGGGAGAGGATCGGAGCATCGGAGCTCCTGGGCAGCGTGGTGAGGTCTGACCAGGGGGCCCTTATTAGCTGGTGGCCGGGCATTGACCCAGGGAGACCGGGCGGCGGCCATTTTGATTCTCCACACGGAGAGAGCTGCGGTTTGCAGCCAGGGAGCTGCAGACACCCAACAAGCCTGGCAGTGCCCTCCTAACAGGGTCCGGTGACGGCTGGTTCCGGCCGGAGGGGTGCTGGGGGGTCTGTACCCAGAATTGGAGCCCACAGGGCGGCAAGACCACGCAAAAAAGCCCGCGAAAACGGGAGGCGGCCATCTTAGGCTGCTGACCAAGAGAAGAAGCAACTATAACCTGATCCTAAAACTGTGAGTAAACAGCTGCATTGCAGGCCCAGAGATATCTACATTTGCCACATTTACATTTAAACTACTTTTGCCAGCACTACTGACTGTTCTAAACCTACAAGTGGCAGTGTATAAGTAATACCCAGGAAGCAAGGACTGACACAAATGACAAGTGTGATAATTGGCAAGGCAGTTTGGCACTACTTCTCAGGGCTGCAACTTTCAGGCTTCACTTGCAAACCAACAAGATCTCTGATGACTAAGATCAACTCAACTACTTTACTTGCTTGTTGAACATTGTTTACTTGTGGACAGAGAGCAATGCAGGTCTAATATGATCCACGGGGGGAGACCTTGACAGATCATGGCATAGCAGCACAGCACGCCACAACTTGTTAAATCACAAGCCGGAATCCCACTCCAACAAAAACATTTCCCTGAAAGGGGCATACATCTACGCGGCAACTTTAGCACTTCATATTCTGTGGCGGGTCCACTGCAGCCCAAGATGGGAAAGAGCAAAAAATCCCTTCCACTTAAGAAAATTACGGATTACTGCAAACCCCCTGAAACTCCTGACGAGGTGAGATCTGACCCCTCTGAGGAATCGGAGGGGGAGGACACACGAAATGCAGCCCAAGCTGATATAAATCTATCCAAGAGTGCGATGGCACAAATTGAAAAACTGTTTCAAGCTTACACGACTAAAACGGTGGATGCAATCAGGAAAGACATCCAGGACCTAGGTCAAAGAACCCACCAACTAGAAGAAACAGTTGACCAACTGGTGGAAGCACAGGATAGAGACAGGAGGGAGACGCAACACCATGCGTCACGCATAGCGGCTCTAGAGGACAAGTATGAAGATCTAGAGAATCGGTCTAGAAGACATAACATACGAATAAGGGGGATCCCTAAAGCGATAATGAATCTGAAAAGATATGTTATGGACTTGCTTATTGTGATCTTACCAGAAGGGGCAGAAGCGGACATTGATATAGAAAGAGTGCATAGGGCGCTAGGAGCTTCTCGTAACATGGATACCCCTAAAGATGTAATTGTCCGATTCTCCCGACAACAGTCAAGGGACTTAATTCTAGCTGCTACCCGAAAGATCTTGGATCTTAGAGGACCAGATGATGCTCAGCTCATGGTGTTTGCAGACCTTTCTCCTATCACGTTGACCAGGAGAAGAGAAATGAAACCGGCATTGGGGGTACTCATCCAGCATGGTATCCAATACCGATGGGGCTTCCCTTTTGCCCTTATTTTTCAATATAAGGGAAAAACCCACACGGTCCATAGTTTGGAAGACTGCCAGTCATTGCTACAAATGCTGCATATAACATCGGATGGTGGCCATAGGGACCCTGAAAGTCAGCGTGTGACCCTGAATCCTCTCCCTAAAAGACAGTGGACCTCGGTCCCGCTCAGGAGTAAAAACAGACTTGGAGAGGCTGACATGATAGAGGTCTTGACTATCCCTCCAGAAAGACATTCCAAGACTCGGGGAGAGGAATTGAGGAACTGCACAGAGTTGGAAGGAACTCAATAATCAATAATTACACAGACTCTGGAAATACAGGGCAAAAAAAAACAAAAAAAAAACAAGAAAATCTGCTGAGCCCCAAGTTTTTTCTTACTGATTCATGGGACTTATTTATCTGGATTTCGGTGTCTGGAGAACCGGCTATTCTTCAAAAAAGTTGCTTTATTTTTTACAGTTGTGATTATTCTTTTTCAGCTAGTTACTAGGCTGCTAGTTCTAATGTTAGTTAAACAATTTGTATTGTCGAGGGTATCCCCCCTCTCCTCTCCTTAGTTGGAATTTTTTGTACCTCAAAGAATTCTATTACCCCTTCCTAATGGGGCTGTATTTGAGAATGGCAGGTCCATTACTCTCTCCCCTAGAAGCCAGGATTTACGATTGGCGTAGGAAGTTATGTGTATTAAAAATAATTTGTATGATAGTACTCCTCGATAAATGCAAAGATATGCCATCCTAATGCTCCTATCAACGTTTTATCTGCACTAGCGTGGGCCCCTCTCTCCCCCTTTTTTTTCTTCTCTTTGCAAATATATATAGTAGTTTCAAATTGCTGTCCATGTCTCTACAGAATAAGATACTTTTTATATTTGCTTTCAAACACTGATCTTTTGATCAGTAATATCATTGCTCATACCAAATCATTGAAACTATATACGATATATTCAGGGCGTAACTGCTATTTTACCAATGAAACTCTTCAATGTTTCTATCCAAAACTAAGACCCAGGCCATTAAAATGTTCTTCAGTCACTGCACCTAAAAAGCCCTTTAAAACAGAAACTGATGCTTCATGAGATGAGCTGAAACTATTTCTAGCCTTTGCATTATAATTCATTTTGATGACTTATATAAGCAAAACCAATTATATTTTAGACAAAAGAGTACAGCTCACTTCAATAGCATTACAGTATTTTTCTGTACATCTGTGACACGTTCTTTCAGTAATGCTTAAAACATCATAAATAAATAAATAGGTGCTAGATACTAAACACACTGCTCTTTATACGAAATACTTTCTATAATACATATATTACTCATGAAATTAATAAGATACAAGCCTAAGTACTGCTAAGAAATACAAGTAATGTGATTTGATGTAAATAACTTCTAAATATCAGCCTGCTAGCTAAAAAGAAAGATATAAAAGGAAAAATAAAACTTGTGTTTATGAGTGATATTATGTCATTGCTGATGACTTTTAACAATTTAATTAAAGATTAAACCAATTTATGTATGTAAAGTCTCTGAATCTCTTTGGTTGTTTTAAGTTTGTCTTTTTATCTTCACATAGTCATTATTCTCAATATACATGCATATTTTAGTAGAGTTTTTTTTATTCTGTATATATTTTAAATATATTATTTCTCCTATGAATGGGCAAACGACAAAGGTTAAGACTAAACGTGATTGACTTTGTTTATATTTAATTTTTTCTATAAATTACATGTTAATGTGTTCTCTAACCATACTGATTTCACTTTTGTGAATACCAATTGAAACATTGTTCTTTCAACAAGAACAATGATAATTTTATTTATAGCTCGATATTTATAGCTGTATGTATATAAATAATGATTACTATTCATTTATAAAGCACCATCATATGCATGACTAATAATACAAATATACTATATGTTATCCTACTTCTTATCATTTGTTTATACATTGCAAACGTGTTCCATAGCACTATACAGAGGAGTTATTGTCATATCAACAGCTACTCAAGACAAAGAAATACACAATGATATGTACAGGAGTTGAGGTTCATGCTCTTGTGAAAGTGTAGAAAATAAGTGGGTATATTTTTTTTTCTTTAAGCTTACTTATCCTTGCATTTTACCACCATTGATAAAAAATACTCAATAGTCTATAGCACTTAATATGCTGTTCTGTATTTCAAATAAATACAATGATTTAAGTTGTAAAAGTGTGATTTACTATGTTCCAAAAATGCATGATAAAGCAGGATAATAATATTAGAAATAAATGTTCCATAAAAGCCTAAATGATATTTTTATCAAACCACTAAAAACCGTCAGATATGAAAAACATCCCTTGCTGTGATGTGCTTTGGATCTTATGGTGTAAGATATGAGTTTCTCAGTATGATTACTTTGAGTGAGAGTGATAAACTATATTTTATGTTAGTCTCCTTTTCCACCACGTCACTTTCATTTGATTACTTATTTTGTGAGAGATATGATTCTCATTTCTAAATAAGAAAAGAAAGACATCTTTTTTTCTTAGCAAAAAGCTCCTCTATATCATACTAATGCTCATTTCCACAGAATTCTGGAACTCATGGCCAATATATTCAAAAGTTATAAAATATAATGGTGCAATGTCTAATGTCAGTAGTTATAACATAAAGACAATATTGATTTTATTGCTTGTGTAGCAGCAATCAGAGAAAATGTAAGATAACCTTGTAACTCACAATAAAACTGAGCTCTAAGGGATCAAGAGTTGGATATATCCATGTTCCCATATTCAAGAAATGGGAATTTTCTAGATGTATTACTTTTGTATTGTTTTGTTCGCTGATTCTGAAATCCATGTCTAACATAGTGTACATATATTAGAGTATTTGTGAGTCAGTTCTAATGGGTGATATTGTTTTAGAGTGTTAAAAGCTCCCTAAAAATACCGTAATTATAACTATATATCATAACCACCAGATTACTTACATTTTACAACAAGAAGAAAATCTAAATATACTAGAAACTTCTAAATTGAATGGTTTATTAATATAGAACAATGAGTTATGAGAGAAGAGTCTGAGATGAGAGGCTTTACCAATATTACACCTCTACCTATAGAGTATTTTACCTGCCCCTTGTTCCTTTTTTCCTATAGATGATTCTACTACTTAGATCAGTAGATCATCATAGCCACACTTTGAAGATTGTCCCAGTCAATCAAATATTAACCTTATATACAATCATCCTTTGTAAATTCCATCAATAAATGGCCACTAGATGTTACTATAGTCCAAGAGTTCATTACTTTCACCTTTGCCCAACCCCTAGTCTCATTGGGTGAATCTTAATTCTAGCATTGTGTCCATAATATAAAACCACCCCTGTGGCCTGTTTGGTAAAGACCCCCAGCAAGGGGGTCAGGCAGGAAAGACTCCTTCCATTGATCCTTGTTTACTGATAACCCATCCTGGACAACTGTACTTGTTGGGAGAAATCTTTGATATCAACAGAAATTCCTTGCAAAATAACCACTTAATCACCAGTGAGTCACAAATTTGATTAATTTGTCATATATTTATAACACAGATGGAAATAAAAATATGAAAGTCTGCTTTAAAAGGATAAGAATCAGTGAAATGGATTTATTTACAGTATTCTCATACAGAGAGCTTAACAATAAATGCAGCCTTTCGTATGTGTCCGTGTTCTGTTTGTGTTCCTAACAGTATTAGTGATCTGAAAAGAATGACAGTAACTATGGATGTAGATTACATCTCAATTTTGTTCTTTTGCAAAATTGCCACTGTGAAAGACCACTTGGCAATAGAACGTATTTGGCTAGTAGCTAAAAGAAGGCTATCCCTCCTCCTCAGGCTGCAGGACAACAAGCAGTGTCAATGACATAAGCAGAGTGAATAACATTTCTAAAAATCATTATTTAAAAATAATTTAATCGTAATGATTTACACAACTGTCATTGTTGTTATTTTGATACATACAGAGGATATAAACACACCATTATGGAAATTGCAGGTTTTGTGATGTAAAATCAAATTCAAGATAAATTATGTCAGACATTTTCCAAGAAATTCAAAATAATAGTGAAAGAAATTAGACGAGCAAGCTTAGTAAAACTTTGGAATTACATCATCCTTTCATTTATTTGTTAATATGTACCAAAGGGAAATCATGCATTTTGATCACCACTTTCTCATTCAGTTAAAAGTCAAATATCTAGTATGCCTTAAAACCAATTACTTAAGTCTTTTTTATAAAATACCCTTTGTTTCCACACAATAGTTGTCTAATCAAATCCCCCCACACAGATATTTGTGTGAGGCCCTGCCACATTTGTCACTTAATCATATTACAGACATTTCAGACCACACAGTCACACACCATATATTGCAAGGAAAGGTTTATTATCCCACATACAGCACATCTAAGGAAATGATGCCTTCTAATCTAGCGCTGCCAGTGAAATTGTTTTCATGCACTATTCCTTATCATTTATAATAAATGATTCTGGAAAAAACTATGAATGTTGTAAATAATTCTATTTCTGTTTTACTTGTAAAGAATAATAAATTAGTCTACTAACATTACCTCATATTACACTCAAACATAGTGCCAGAAACACTGTGTAAAATATATAGCATTGACTATAAAATGACACAAATACTGTGTAGAGTTGGTCAATTAATTATAATTTTATAGCTCCTAAAATGATTTTACAAGGTATCTCCAGCTATAGAAACTGATTTAAATTACATTCATCTTGAAAAGACAGGTAATGTGTTTTATTCTTTACTGGGATACTTAGAATGTTGATACTGGTTCATTTTAATACTCAAAGAATCAAACAAAAAGCATAAATATAAATTATTCTTACACACCTCATGTATTTGCCCTGACCAGACTTTTCATATCCTGTCACTTTTTAGAATTATTTTGGAGGCCTTGCTGAGATTTTCTGTCATTTATCAAATTGTGGCTACAATTTCTGTTATTACACTATATTCTGCCTTTTCAATCTTCATAGTAGTTATCTGACTTAGTAATTAAACATACTGTTGGCTTCTATCTTTAAATTCTGTAATAACATGTACACTGAGCTGTGCATCAAATACGTTGTCATCTTTATTTTATCTGTGTTTCACTAGACTTAATTAGATATCCTATCTATTCTATTTATAAATTAGAACAGAAATGTAATTTTAATCAACACCTGTAATGTTGAGAAAAAAATCTATAAATACGAAAATAATTAACATCCTTGCTGGACTTGAATTCAGTACCAATATACAGTGAATAATGAAAGAATGTGTTTTTTGTTTATGAAATAGAGCATTATGTTAGCTTTTATAATTTGTACTGAGCATCTGATGAGTAAGATGAAAGATAAAAAGATGCAGGCATATCTGTATTTTGAAGCATTGTTTAAGGGGACATAGAACACAATTCTGTTTTATGCATACAAAAGAGCAAGCTTTAAGCTATTACAAAACTTGTGTTTTGCATGAAAAAAAAGGAAAACCTGCTTAAACTTCTTTGAAACTACAGAGCATGCATAAGTCTGTAAACTTTATTGGCACACAAGTATGACTCTTCTATATTATTGTTCAATGGATGAATCGCCTAGCCAGCAAATCAGTTAAACATTTTAATATTTAGTTTTCCTGCTTTCAGAGCATTAACTGAAAAAAAGAAAACACACAGTTTTATCCCCCCACTGGCAGGTGGGTGTCTCAACCAAAATTAATAAATGTGGGCAAATCACAGGTTAGCAAAATGTTAAAGACAGTTACTCATCCACATAGTAGGTGGTTATGGGGGGGGAGGAAATGCTATAAAACAAAAATAAGGGGTCACTAAAGCACTACCAACAATATTTTAAGCCCCTCTTTAAGATTGAATACATAAGCAATAACTATTGTAACCTGGAAGGAATTGCATGACTATTCATCCCACAATGTGATTTGATCATGTCTATATTAATTTAAATGAATAGCCACCCAACTTCTGCTTTGTTAAGGCACCTGTATTCATTAAACATGGACTAATCACTCTATGAGCTGATCTTTAATATTTGCATTTGAGATTTTATTATTATTAAAGTATAAAATTTGTTATACAGTGAGGTTTACCATGCTTTTTTTTTAAATATTTCTTTGAAGATTAAACTCCCCCATCTCTATTGATAGTGGAGGTGGTATAATTCATTAATGTCCAGTGGTTGGAAGATAATGTTATGTTCACCAATAAATTAAAACCCCTTCCAATCAATGTGGAAGCTTAGTTTTGAACCAGACACATATCAAAAAAAAGGGTATTGCCTTCTATTTATGATTACTTAACAGGAACCCTGTCCAAGCTGGTAGATAAATAATTTGCACATGTGGGCCACATGCATTTAATATGAGTATTATATTATACTAGCGACTTGCCCGTCAAAAAATTACGGTCAATAAAATGTTAATGCTGTGAAAACTGTTTGCCACATGAGTCTCTGACATTCTTAACCTTTTTCTTATCTACAAAGAAATACAACATTTTGAATAAAACTTTTTTGTCGATATTAACTCTTTTAATTGTCATATTTGGAATAACAATATAACAATGTCTGAAGTTTTCATGTATACATATTGTAAACCATAACATAAAAGTTTGTAACATGCAACTTGTATTTTAAACAATCTTGAACCATTTTTTTGTAACAATACTAACATTTTGAATTGATAGTTATCCATGAATAACAGAAGACTATGTAAACTTTCTGTAAATAACTATTTAGAACAATTACATGCTTTGTAACATTCATTTTTTTAAACTCTTGTTAAACTAAATTGGCATTGAATCCAGAGGAAGGCAAACAATAAAAAAAAAACATTGAAACTTGGCCAATTGTATCAAAGAGGGGAAAAAATGAATTCCTTCCTGACCCCATTAACTGGTGATGGGATTACACCCTGAATCAATACTCTGTATTTAATTATACAGTTCAATGTATTAACAAATGGTGAAACTTGTAGTAACAGAAATCCTTGACTATATACAATATACAATGAACCAACATTCCACAACTTTGAAAATACAATGTTAACAATAAAATGTGAAATAGTAACATAAAACAATAACATTTGACCTTCAATTTAAAGAAAATGCCACCTAATTGTTTTGTAGGGCCAATCATCTAAAAAGGTAACTTCTAACACATTCCAATCTGTTAATTTTTTTATTTTTTATTGTTGTAGTTGTTGAAAATGGCACATAGAGTTTCCTAATAGAAATAGTGGTACTCTAAAAAGAGACCGCCAGATATAAAAGTACATCCATGGGGTGTAACCACTGTTCTCTATGTTTTTTGCCATTTTATAGAGTTTTTTAGTGAAATAGTGGTCCTCCAAAAAGAGTCTGAGTGACATAAAATGTTGTCCTCGAAATAAAACCACTGTTCCCTATATTTGGTGTGGTATAACTTCTTTGAAATAAGAGAAGTGTTCCTTTTTTAATGTTGTTATATATGAAGACATTGTATTTTTGATATGTGCAAGTGGTTTCCCTTACAAAGAGTCTAGCCGACTTTTAATTTTGTTTATGGGATATAACCACTGTTTACTGTTGGTTTTGTTTTCTTTTCACTTTCTTTGTTCTTGTTGTACTTTGTGCAAATGGCACATAGAGTTTCCTAAGTGAAATAGTGGTCCCCTATTTAAAGAGTCCAAGAGAGCTAAAATTTCGTCCTGGAAGTAAAACCACTGTTCTCTGTGTTTTTTTGCCATTGTATAGAGTTTCTTATTGAAGTAGTTGTGCAGTAAAATCAGTCCAAGTAACATAAAATGTTGTTGTCGAACTGAAACCACTGTCCTCTATATTTACAGCACCTCATAGTACACAATGTTTTTGGTAAAAACACATCCATCTTCCAATAAATCACCCTGACTTGGGTTTTCTTCAACATATACTTTAATTTCCTCTGGATTCTTGCATCTTGAAAATGCAACATAGAGTTGACCATGTGCAAACACAGGTTCCTTCCAAAAAATACCCACAGACTTAAAAGTTTGTCCTTGGGATTTATTGATGGTCATGGCAAATGCCATGATAATGGGAAATTGTCTCCTTTGAAGGACAAAAGGCAAACCACTCTCACTTGGAGCCAAATCAATTCTCGTTATAAGAACTGGTTCGCCTTTATGGGTACCACTCATAATTTCTGCATGTATAAAATGACCCTTTAAATCATTCACATTTAATCTGGTCCCATCACAAAGTCCTTTTTTGGGATTCATATTTCTCAGTAGCATGACAATTGCCTCTTTTTAAATTGCAAAAACATGTGGTGGCATTCCAGAGGGAGTTAAAGAATTAATAAATTCCATAGTAAAGTTTGCTTCACTGTCTTTGTCATCAGCCAGAACAGAATCTGCACTGTAATAGTTTTTTTGTGGTGCATTGATTAATTTTAATATTTTGTTGTTTGGATTCAAGGCATCTTGATTTTTTTATGTCAATATGACTTTGCTTGCAATGTCTCAGTAATCCTCGTTATTGATGGTATTGAGGAAGATTGTTGAAATTGGTTATTTTGAAATAATTTCTTGTGGAATTTGAACAGCATCATCCGGTAAATTATTTATTTTTGCCTATTTTCCTTCTCCAACTTGAATGAGCCAATCATTGAATTGATTTTGGCCTTCAGACCTCATATTTACTTCTAATTTAAGGTGTGTAAATATTTTCCACAGTTTACTTCTTTTTATACACATTTCGACAATGTCAGTCCGATTGCCATGTGGCACCACAGGTAATGTTTGCCTAAAATCTCCTCCTAACAACATCACTGTTCCACCAAATGGCAAATCATTAGCCATAACTTATTTTAATAGTCGATCAATACATTGCAAGGCATGACATGACATCATAGTTGCCTCATCTCTTATAATTAATTTACTCGTGAAGTTTTTTTGCTTGTAATGAATTCATTCGAATATACGAAACTGATGTTTCCAGAATGGGAACTGGCAGTTTCAATCCACTATGCACAGTTCTACCACCTTCTAACAAAAGTGCGGCAATTCCAGTGGTTGTAAATGGCAGTGCTATTTGACCCTGTTCTCGAATACAACTCATCAACAAATTATATAGGTACATTTTCCTGATCCACCAGGGCCATCCAGATAGAAATAATGCTCTTTGAGCATGTCATCTTCTATTGCATTTGTGATGGCGTTAAATGCTTCCAATTGCAATGCATTTAAAATTCCAATTTTTTCTTGTGTTTTTTGGTATTCAATGTCAGTGTCATACTCATCAAAGTTAATTTCATCTATAATTCCTGGATCAGGCAGATTAAAATTGGCACAATTTAATCCATGACAAAGAAAAATTTCCTGTATTTCCATTAATGTTTTTAATGATCTCATTGTAACGTTTCAAGAAATCTGCACACATATGTAATTTAAATGTTTCCCACAAAGTTAATGCATCAGGTTCATTGCAAATGAAAGCAAATTGTTCTCTCATTTGCTTTGGCATTTGACATAGTGCTGCTTCCTCAAGGCATCTCTCCCATTCTGTATAATCTGCCAGAAAGTTTTGATGTCTTGCAGCTAACTGGAAAGTATCATAAACTATGTCATGTGCACTGCGAACATGTAAAAGACGTAATCTTAAAGTGAAACGTTCAATGTCTCGTGGACTGACAGTATAAATTCTTGGGATAATTTTATAATTAGGTTTTTTTTGTTGTCTCCATTCACCATTTACCAATACATAGTGATTTCAAATGTCAATGTATTAAAATTGTCTGGCCTGAGTGTCCTGGCAATTTAATTGAAACCAAGCAGTAAGCATTTCAGAAAATGATAGGCCCCACAAAACTGACAAACCACATTCAATAATCCACAATAGCGAGTGCCTACTGTTAGTGCTGTAAATAAAGGACTGTCATGAGCTTCCTCAATCTAGATCTCAGTACAACTTTCTATATCTACATTGGTGTCATCTCTATCAACATTGGTGTCAGGAGGCAATATTGGATCATTAGAAAATATTTTAGAGACATTTTTTTTGTTTACATTTTCTTTTCTTTGAAGCTCCAGCAGACTCATTTTGTGTTTTTTTTTTGTGTCTGTGTGTGTGTGTCTCTCTGTGTGTGTCTGTGTGTGTGTGTCTCTCTGTGTGTGTCTGTGTGTGTGTCTCTCTCTCTGTGTGTCTGTGTCTGTGTGTCTCTCTCTGTGTGTCTGTGTCTGTGTGTCTCTCTCTGTGTGTCTGTGTCTGTGTGTCTCTCTGTGTGTGTCTGTGTGTGTGTCTCTCTCTCTGTGTGTCTGTGTGTGTGTGTCTCTCTCTGTGTGTCTGTGTGTGTGTCTCTCTCTCTGTGTGTCTGTGTGTGTGTTTCTCTCTCTGTGTGTCTGTGTGTGTGTGTCTCTCTCTGTGTGTCTGTGTGTGTGTGTCTCTCTCTGTGTGTCTGTGTGTGTGTCTCTGTATGTGTCTCTGTGTGTGTCTCTGTGTGTGTCTCTGTGTGTGTGTGTGTCTCTGTGTGTGTGTGTCTGTGCCTCTCTCTCTCTGTCTCTCTCTGTCTCTCTGTCTCTCTCTGTCTCTCTCGCTCTCTCTGTCTCGCTCTCTCTGTCTCGCTCTCTCTGTCTCGCTCTCTCTGTCTCGCTCTCTCTGTCTCACTCTCTCTGTCTCGCTCTCTTTCTCTCTGTCTCGCTCTCTTTCTCTCTGTCTCGCTCTCTGTCATGACTGCAAAACCATAAACAGGTAATCATGTGTTCCTAAAGAAGGGCAAAGCAAAAGAGCTATTAGCAAACTATAGATTGACATGAAAAAACTTCTGAAGTGTAATTCTCATTCGTGTAAACATAAATGTGTTTTCATATATGTTTTTTTTTTAACTTATTGATTTTATGAAAAGTAATTACATAAATTAATGAATGTCAACCTGTGAATAATGTTGATGAAAAAACATTTAGAGACTTATTAAATTGCAATTTAGCAAATTGAACATATTTTGGTTATGTAAGTTTGTAGTTAGTTATCTTCTATCTAAAAGCAAGGTCTTCACTATGTAAGAAGTTGTGTTAAAAAATATGCTGTGTGCTTATATAGAGCTCTAATTAATAGGGCATCTTGCAATTTAATAAGGCTGTTAATCCTGTTTTTAGAAAGAATGTCATCATACCTGTCAATTAGATGTGATATCAACTGAAATACTACAGACGTCAATCTGTGTCTTCAGGGAGGTGCAGAGATGATGGATCTGTAAAATGACATATAAAGGGATTGTAATATTTTTAAATACATTTCTGAATCATTGAAAATATCCTTTTTAATTGGCATACATAGTAAGTGTAAATCCTAATCATCAATATATGGCAAATGCATTGTAAAATGTTAAAAAGTGTCCTAAGATAATAAATGTATTTAAATATTTAACTGCTTCTAAGGTCCTATCCCTGTTAGACAATGAGCAGTTAATGAATGAAAGAATACACATAAATAAAAGAATGTAAAAGTGTTATCACTGCAAAATCTAAACAGGTAAACATGTTTTCGTAAAGAAGGGCAAACGGAAATAGCTATGAGCAAAGTATAGATTGGCGTGAAACCCTTTTTTTTGGTATTACATGAATTAATCAATAAATCAAGATATGATGTTAAAGTGTAATTAGTTAAAACATCAATAGCTAAGTATATATGAATGACTTAAATTAATTAAGCAATATCTGTCATCAATGGCCTCAAAAAAATACTTAATGCTATATTTCTAAATAATGTCATCACAAAATCATATACCTGTGAAGTTGATGTTCTATAATATGAAATCCTGCAGAGGCGACTCCTGTGTTCAGGCAGGTGGAGATGTGAGAAATCTGTAAAATGATGTAAAAATCATATTTAATTTTTTGTTTGAATGAATGTATGAATCATTGAAAGTAATATTTGTATGATGTTTAATTGGCATACATGCAAAATGTAAGAAAATGCACTCTAAAATGTAATAAAGTGATAGAAATATTTAAGCGGTTTGAGGATCATATTCCTTTGAGACAATGAGCAGCAACAGATAAATATTATTACACTGTAAAATGTACCAATTTTGTGATGCATTTTAGCATTAATCCTGAACAATAATAATTAAGCATGAACACACCAAAATAAGTGCATTAATAATGAAGGCTGAAAACAGAAATATAAAAGCAATGTAATAATTAAGCAGCAACACTGAAATGTAAGTGCAGTGCAAAATGTACATATGTTTTCAGGCATTTGAAAAAAAAAATGTTCAATAAAGTAATTAATGAACATTACTAGTTGAGCAGCAACCACAAAATGTAAGTCCACTGTGAAATATACATCTTTCCCCCCCCCCCCTTTTTTCCTGAAATTTCTTATTATGACTAATTAATAATTAATGAATGAACATTAATAATCTTAATGATTAATGAAGTCATTAATGAACATTAATAGTTGAGCAGCAACCCCAAAATGTAAGTCCAGTGTGAAATATACATATTTTCTGATATATTTTTTATTAACTTTCTTATTATGACTAATTAATTATTAACTACTGAATGAACATTACTAATTAATCAATGACTAAATACTGTATACTATAAAGAGTTAATCAATAATGTAATCATAAAGTAAATATAGTGCCAATTTTAAATTTTTTAGCATAATGATAAATAAGTAATAATTAATAAATTAATGTCCATTAAAACTTAATTAATCAATTAATAAACATATTAGAAATGGGTATTTTTAATAATATATTTTTTCTAATTAATAATTAATTAATTAATATACTTTCCGATTTTTTTGGAATAGCCAGCAATCAATATCCTGAAGAGCTAACAATCTCTTTGGATTTTCCAGAAGCAGAAAATGACCAGTCAGACTGTCATCACCTGAGAAGAAAGTGTCAGCCTATATATAGGCTGCATGCGCGAGCCGGAACCGTTAGTTTAGGCGGGAAAGCCGCCATTTCAGATGCGTAATTGTGTAGATTGTTGTAAAATGGCGGCGATATTGTATGTGTAACGATAGTCAGAAGAATTTTGCGACTTTAGTAACAGTAGGTTTTAGTACCTCGTATGTGCCTTGTCAAACTGCTACGTGTCTGGCTATGTTTTGCGCGCTTCACGGTTGTGTAGCCTCGTTTTAATTTTTTTCGGCGGCCATTTTTTTCATCACTTAATCAATTTTCGAGTGCCGAAAATCGTCTAAATTGAGCTTAATTTGCGTTCCAGCTCACTCACAGATGTCCTGGCTATTGCCCCAAGCTGTCTGTGATGTGTTTGTTATTTTTTCGGGTGTATTTAGTGTGTTTTTACTGTTTTTTGTTTTCCGCATCACGGCCGGTAGGTTCGTATTTTTACAACTCGTATTTTGGTTTTTCCAAGGGTTACAACTCGTATTTGGAGTCGTAATTTTTTTAGTCCCGCGGTCGTCATGTTCTTGCGTGTTTGTAGGCTAAGTCCTGCGTGTTTGATCGGCTAAGTGCTGTAAGTTTTGTGCGGTGGTGTGAGGCGCCGTAGGAGTAAGTGCTGCGAGCTAAGGTTTGTGTGTGGGAGTTTTGTGGGTTGGCTTGAAGCGCCGTAGGAGTAAATAGCTGCGAGTTAAGGTTTGTGTGGGAGTTTTGTATGGTGTTTTGAGGCGCCGTAGGAAAAGTGCTGCGAGTTAACAATGCAGGGTTATGTTGTTAGTGTTTTAAGGCGGCGTAGGACAAAGTGCTGCAAGTTAGGGATTATGCGGGGTTGTGTTGTTCCAAAGTGATGCACCGTAAAGCCTCGACCTTCTGCAATGGCTTCGCGAGGGTCTGCATTTGCGGACCAAACTTCGCCCCTTGCTTTGCGAGGGATGCAGTTCGTGACAACGATTCGTAGTTTGACAACTATTATATGTGATACAAGTATATCCTTGTAAGTAAATGAGATTTTCATTAGTTCTACTGAAAACACTTATATCTTCCATATACGATTACAGTAGTCTTTAATAAAATGGCAAGTTATTTTTGCATTCCATCTTGAACCATTAATTCAAACTGATAATTGCCCACTTTTATTTTGTCTTACCTCCTATGGGCTTTACTAGTGTTACAGAATCATCCTGTGTGGTATTATTTTTGATAATAGTTTACACACAGTATAACATTTTATTTTAAATATAAAATTTCTCTTCTCTTGAACTTGTTAAGTGTGTGGCATATCATTTACCTTTCATACCCAATAATTTTAATAATATGCTACTTTGTGCATAAAAAGCCTACAGACATGGTCAAGAGGATCAGTTGTTGTGCAGATCAAACATCAGAATAGGATAAGAAATGTGATCTAAAACTTTGAACATGGAATGATTGCTGGTGCCATAGAGTTTACAGAAATGGTTAAAAAAAAATCCAGTGAGAAAGTTTTGTGCAAAAATGCCATGTTAATGATAGATGTTAGTGGCCAGACAGGAAGGTGACAATAACTGAAATAACCAATCACTGCAAAAGTAGTATGCAGAAGAGCATCTCTGAAAAAACAACAAGTTGAACCTTGAAGTGGATGAGCTCCTGCAGCAGAAGATCAGCTAAGGACAGAAAACAAGGCTATGGTGAGCACCAAAACTGTACAGGAAAATTGTTGCCTGGTCTGACAAATCTTAATTTCAGCTGCAACATGCAATTTGGTGTAAAGAGCATAATCCATTCTGCCTTGTGTCAACAGTTCAGGCTGGTAGTGGTGTAATGGTGTGGGGATTTTTTTCATGGTGCATATAAGGCCCCTTAATAAAAACTGATCATTGTTTAAATGTGAAAGCTTGTCTAAGCACTGTTGCTGACCATGTGTATCCCTTTATGGCTACCCATCTTGTAATGGCTACTTCCAGTAGGAAATCTCACCTTTCACAAAGCACATGTCATCTCAAGCTGGTTCCACAAACATTCATTGTGCTTAAATTTACATTATGAACCCCATTTACATGCCCTCTCGCTGTACGTCCAGATTGGTATAGATATGGTATTTTCATTCAGTTACCCATAACCGTATCACCCCTCCACATGTCCCCAGTAACGGACAATCGCTAATGAAAATTCTCGTCATATGACCACAGGGCCACAAGGCCGTTCCCTCGTAAGGCCTGTGGATGCTTTGTATTTCTTCCAAATAACAAAATAAATAAGAGCAATTCTAAGGAAATGTTTCCTCAATGATATTGGCCATTGACACAAAAGCTGGAAGGCAATTAGAAAACATGCTAGGTATTTTTTGTATCCCCTTTTTTTTTTATCTCAAGAGGGATGTGCATGCCAAACAGACCAAATTGACATAAAGATGGCCTAGACCGTGCCGTGTCCTCAACCACTAATGTATCCGACTTCTTAGCCTTCACCACAGAATCTACCTTATCTGGGACACTAACATATGGTGTAGTAGTAGCCACAGTATTGTTTGCTATTGGACTGGTTAAACTATTTGCCAACTGAACTGAGACTGCGTGGAAATCAAAATCTATATGAAAAAGCCACATATCTGCTATCCTGAAACAACCCCCTCCCTCAGACTCCTCAAACGGAGATAACAGTTTAGGTTAGAAATTAATGTATATACGGAATTATCTTGAGTATCTGCTTGACCTTGTCTGAAGGTGTTACTTCCAGACTCACCGGATGGTGTCATCTGTTTCTGCACCAGCTATCAACAAAAGTGAAGGTCCCCTTTCTGAAGATGTAGGCTAGCATGTGTAATGAGAAAAGGCACTCCACTAACTCTGCCATTAGTCCTAGCCCTGGACTCTCATCCTGCCATTGCCTAGGTCATGTGCTCCTGTCCTAATGACTACGTTCCCGAGATCAGGAGCGAAACTTCACCCTCCGCCCCACTCTACCAGGTGAAGTGGATAAATAAGATTTTCTTCCCACTCTCAATAATGAGGGAGATGATGTTGTCCTGTGCTGCTGCCCCTTCTTAATGAGGAGGGGGATATCCCAAGCCGGTCCTGGTTTAAGGATAAGTGGGGATGAAATAGAATGAGCATTAATATGTGTATTAGCAGCATCTTCCTGATTGTCAACAACTTAGAAGTACCCTCCTCAGGGTCAATGAGGCATAGAAGAAAATCTTGATCCGGCAGAATGTCAATTAATTCAGCTGTGCATTTATCACAGGCAGCAGCTTGAAGCCCAATATATCTTCCATCTCCTCCCTTGTAGCTACTGTGCCTTTATTCCAGGCACTACGTTGAGGGCCAATGTCTCTTCCCTCCTCCTCCCTCCACTCCTCCCTCAGTCATTTCCTCTCCCTAATTCTCACCCCCCCCCCTCCATCTCCTTATCTTCATTCCCCTCCTATCTCCCTACCCTTGCTCTTTCTGTGCTTTTGAAACAGGCTAAGCCTCACTATACCCCTCACCTCTATAGCTATCTGGCTCACTCTGCAAGGGGAGCCCACAGACCTAAAAAAATGGCCTACTTGCACCTAACCTTCTCTCGGGCCCAGTAGCGTGACATCATCACCACAAGAAGGAACCAGCAATGGAAAAATACTTCTCCATCAAGCGACCCAGCAAGGACCCCTGCCCCTCTTCTCCTTGGCCTGGAGCTTCCCCTACCGGGAGAGTGCAGGCAATTCCTCACTTCTCTTTCGACCCAGGGGCATATGGGCTCAGATGTTATGCTGTCCTAGAAGGCATCACAGGGAGAACAGGGACAGCCAGGGAAAGGGGAAAATAGATGCTAACCAGGCAGGGCCCTTAGTTAATGCCTCATTCATCAAGTTTTCAATTAGGATTTCCACAAAGGGAGAGGTAATAATTGCTAAGTAATAGTTGGTGATGACAGGAACATCAGTTCTGTATAACCAAGTTCCAACTGGCAGAGTGGGAACAACCCTTTTTAAAAAATCCCAATCCTTTACGGAATATGTTGGCGCGTTAAACATACAAGTTAATTATAAGAATAAGAATAAAAATAATATAGTATAATTATCGGTTTGTCTGTCATCGTGAGCGGGGCATGACGTCATTGAGGTGCAGGAACATGACATCACTGAGGGGCGGGATCTGAGAATCAGCATACCAGCAGCCATTACACACCTCAGAGAGAGAGAGAGAGACAGCATGAGAGACATAGCACGCAGACAGACAGAATAGAGAAACATAGTGAGACAGCACAGAGAGTGACCGCACGCAGAGAGAAAGCACAGAAAAACATCACAGAGAGAGACAGCATAGAGAGAGAGACAGAGAGAGAGAGAGAGAGAGAGAGACAGCAAAGAGTAAGGGAGAATTTGCCACACAACACAGGAAGCAGCATATCCACGGCCATTACACACCACAGCCTGAGAGAGACACATCACAGAGAAAGACAGCACACAGACAGCACAGAGAGAGATAGTACAGAGAGACCAAGCACAGAGACAGACAGCACAGAGAGAAAGAAAACAGAGACAGCCACCATTACACACCTCAGAGAGAGAGAGAGCACACACAGAGAAGCAGCACACAGACAAGCAGCACACAGACAGCACAGAGGGAGACAGACCCAAGAGAGAGAGAGAGAGAGAGAACCTGCCACACAAAACATCAAGGGCTGCCACACACCGTAGTAACGGCATAACAGCCACCATTACAAAGCATACAGACAGCATAGTCGCCACATAACACAGAGAGAGAGACACACACAATTCAAGATAACATTCTATGATACCATCATTTATGACGGGCAAGTTACTAGTATTATATAATCACTCCTCCCTAACTTATACCAACCCTTCCCTTTTTTCACCTGTCTCCTTTCTCCAAGCCATTTCACACACACACTTTCCTTAACTATGTACAGTGAAGGTTTTTTTTTTTATGACAAACAAAGGTCCTTTCCAGCTATCTTTCCACACAGAGTGTGAACACCCCTGTTGAACAGTGCGCCACAGTACCACCTAGTGGTGAAGAAATATTACTCCCCCCCTTTTTCAACCGCAGTGTTCACCCTCTTGCAGACTGCTTTTGCAACATTTCCAAGATGTCCTTCACTTAAACTCTAATTTGCTGTGTCAGTGCACTGATTAAGTTACTGAACTCTGTGAAGAGATGCATTTACTGGATCTGCTGCACCTGACATTCCCAAGCCATAAATTGTCAGAAGAAGGTCTTGACAGTGGTGTATTTCCACCTAGGCAAACAAGATTCAGGTCCTGGGCAACACATTTTCCAGGAATAGGACAATGTCACAAAGTATATAATGTGTGTATACGCACATACATGTCTAGGTTGAGACATTTGTGCATATAAATATATCTAAATTGTAGGATATGCTGTTGATATACATGCACACAAATATACTCGTGTTTTTATATAAGTGCATAACAAGGGAAATAATCTAGTAACTGAGATTTGTGTGCACACAAATATGCATTGGCCTAGCCAGCATAAAACAGAAAATATGCCCCAGTGTCCTAACTTTATTAAAAATCTGAAAAATAAGCAAACCTGATATTGTTCTTACATGATAATAAGAAGAAGAATAAGACAATTTTGAAAATGTGAGGATGCGGATTGCATGATCAATACAGTAGTTACATTCTTAATATATGCAAATGATAGACGTAATATGTTAAATGTTCTTAAGAATATAGTAAACAATTAATAATTTATATAATAGTCAAAAATGTAACTCTGTATGTCATATATATGCTGACAATGAAAACAATAAAAAAAATCTGAAAACACTAAATTACTAATTTTTAGCCCTTGCACTAAACTTTCACACAATTTTTTTTTTATGTATCAAAGACTTTTTTAAATGCACAACAGAAAATGTAATGTACAGTACATTTAACTCATATTGAACATTTGTAAGATATTTTTATAGTAAGATTTTAACAGTTATGTTCTGTTACCATTTCTTTTTGGCAGTACAATTTATTTTATACTTTCTTCAGATGTCCTTTTATATATCACTAATAAATTAAAAACTACATTATTATATTTTTTTACTTTCCAAAATGTTTAGCTCATTATTGTGCAGTTCTCCAAAGGACTACATTTTTAATATAAAGCTACAATGGGCCTTTAAGAAAATGCTTTAGGGGTTTGCATATATCCTGTTAATCATATAGCATGTGCATCCAGAAATCTGATGACAAGAAGATCCTCTGTAGAGATGTGTTATGACTGAATTAGGAGACATACATCTATTATTTAAAGCATCTCTGTTACAAAAGTGGTTTATGCTCAAGCATACAAAACAGCCTATATAGTTTATACTAAAATACTTGTAGCTATCATAGTTACTTTTATTAAAAAAAACTGCACAGTACCCACTGTATATTATTTAACTTCTTATAAATATGCTTTTTATTAACAAAAACTACAAAGTTTACAATACATGAGTGACTATTATGAACCTATCAATATTTCCCAAAGGGATTCTAAGACATCACACAATGGTCAGTATAAACATAATTTTCATTAGTATTTTTACATTAAATTGAACACTTTTTTAGTTAATTATATATCTTCATTCACTAATAAAATTATCAGTTATTTATGACATGTTTATTCAAATTATTTATTATGTATGATTTGCAATGATAATTTTATATTTATGAAACGACTTAGGTAATTATTTATCATTATATAACATATTATAAAGAATTCAGAAATTTGCTCTTTGGTTCCTTAAAATTCATATGATGTGGCATACATAATTTTGCAATACAAAATAACTATAGTTAACAAAGGAAAGAGAGAATGCAAACTCCTGAGGACACTATAGTCCCTTGAACAGACATGAATCATCTATACTTAGTAATAGGTATTATTATTTGCCAGAACGAGATTGTAATGATTGTTGGAACAGAGAGATCCTAAAATCCTGAGTTTGCCGTGCTTACCCTTTTTGAAAAATTCAAACTGACATCCAAAGACCATGAGATGGTTACATTGTTAAAAGTTATCTTTTTAGCAGTTTGAAGGTGAATACCCCCAGTATGTGTCTCTTAGGGGTCTAGAGCATAGATAACTTATCTGCCAACAGTCCAGGATTTGAATATGTCCCTACTTGTCTATATAGGAGCTCACTAATTCAGGTGAATTACTCCATTTCATTCATTCTGATTGATGGTCTCAAGCTGGGAACCCATTGATATATGACTGTTGGCAGTCCTTGTAAGGTCGAGTTACCTACCATTGCCATAGACTCTATTCCTTTGTGATGAGATTTATTATTTCATGCACTATACAATACAGAATCCAGTGTCCTGAGCCACTTATCATATTGGGCATTTCTTACATTTATTAAAATGCAGAGCACTCATATGTGTTTGCACGTTCATAAAAATGCAGTTTTACAGTGATGAAAGTTTGGCATTATTATTCATTTGCTTGACTAATATGCCAGAAAATATTGATAATTTTTGTAAATCTGCAATTTAGATGCTTTGTTCATGTGTATATAATGAATTATAATTACTGCTTATTATATGAGTTGTACTCAATGACCCGGCCATATATATTGTAATTCCCTTTATTACTCATGGAATAATATCTAAAACACTTTGTATAATTTACATTAATTTGAAGTGTATTCTTTATGGAAGATAAATATTAAATATGCTATTGGTAATAATCAAGTCCCTAGGAACTTTTTTTGTTCCAAAGTGTTGTCATTTTAAGGGGTTGCCTTTTAAATTGTCAATGCAACGAAACCTTCCAGTACAGATTTATGTATCCAGATGATGAAATTCTATGTGCATGAAACTAGATGATGTGTGGCCTAACTCTTTGAGTCTAATATGATTATTTCGAAAAACATTGCCCGCTGGTTCACTGACTGCAAAAATCACTACCAGTTTATTACACTAACCTTTATATGAAGTTAGGGTCAGGTAAAAATTATACATATCAGTTAAGGATGAGGCCTTTGAGTTGAAGATAACAGTCCCATAAGCTTACCACATTTTCTATTAACCAGCATTGATTTGTAAGGACATAAGTGAAAAGACTGCAGTGAGAATTATCCCACTTGGCACACAAATAAGTGATGTCCATACTCAGGTGTGCAACTCTCTTTTATCACCATTTCTTTCACAAATAGCTCTATAATCAGAGATACTTTTCACATGAAGGGGCACAGATTAATTTATTTCTCATGAAAATATTGCTTTATATATAAAAGGATATATCCTGTTATGTGCACGCACAGCACGGGAAGCCTCTTGGTGTCGGGGGCGTTCACGTCCCTCCTTCCGATGTACTCCCTAAGCCTTTAACCCTAAGCCCCTAACCCCCTACACGCGTTACCGGCCCTAAACCTAACCCCCTAATCAAAACCCTAAGTCCCTAACCCCCTAAACCCCTTGCCGGCCCTAACGCTAACCTCCTAACCCTCTTAGCCTAACCCTAACCCCTTAAAAGTAACTTCCTAACCCTAAGCCCTTACACCACTTACCAGCCCTAACCCTAACCCTCTCAACCTAACCAGAAAACCCCTAACCACTTACCGGCCACTTAAAGACAGCTACATCAGTACATCGGCGGCGTGCTTCCTGTGCGTGCACATAACAGGATAGGTCCTATAAAAATGAATATATCTCTTTACCCCTGTGCCTAACTCCGATGTCATAGAGCTTTGATGTAGAATAATGCTGAGGTGGGCATGTTGTGGCATGCCACTCTAGTAAACTTGTAGCATAATAGGTCTCTGGTGTAGAAAAATACAGTACAGTGTTCAGTCTTGACATTAGGGTCGACATGAAATGCATTAGGGTGCCACAACATGGCTGGATGGTCACATGTTGCACAACTGTAATTTAGACTTATGTTTGTTATACTGTGTCTTCACCTTTTGTCTAATACTCTTCAGTTATGTTTGCAAGATTGTAAATGTTCACAATTATGAACAATATTTTTTCATCATATTTTTTTTTAGATCCAATATAAATTGTTGGAGAAATTGTGGCCAGATGGGCTCATATAGTCATATTTGGTGGGATTGTGCATATGTAAAACCTTTTTGGAATTAAGTGTTTAGGAATATCTCTATGATTACTAAAAAAATTATTTTACATGTATTATCTGATGAATTTGAACTTGAAACAAAGGCATTTATTGTCCAGATTTGTCTTATTGCTGGTTAGTGGTTATTCCTATGTGGAGTGAAATTATTTGTATATTAAAGCATAATCTTTGGAGTAAAACTTTTCTTCCTCAGGATTAATTTTTAAGGATAATATCAAATGGAAAATGTGGGACAATTTTATTAAATCCTAAGTATTATCTGAAGAACACTAACATAGTATATATCAGAATTACAATCTACTTAACTCCTACAGCCTTCATAGGCTAAATTATGTCAGTTTGTGTGTAATTTGTTTTCATGTATGTTAATTGATATTGCAATCATATTAATATATACATATAAGAATTGCTTCAAGAGTCCATTATATGGACTTAATGGATTTATCTTCTGCTGTTAAAGAGAATATTAGAATGTTTTGTACTTTTTTAAATGTCTTGTATATGTAATTATTTTGTATAAACAAAAAAAAAAAAGATTGTAAATGTTCACAAAAGACTTTAAGCCCACTCCTATATAACAATGTACATCTGTACATTTCATGTAATTGTGTGGGATGATGTACATAAAGAATATCAAGAATATAGACATAATGGGCAAATGCACTTTGGCATATTGATCTGCTTCAGTTTGCTTCAATACACAGTAGAGTTGAAAAAGTAGCATATTTGATTTTGTCAATAACAAGAAGATTTGTATTAAGTGGTATATTGCATTTTAAGGAATATATGTACAAATTTACATATATAAGTACC
This sequence comes from Discoglossus pictus, assembly GCA_027410445.1. Taxonomy (NCBI): domain Eukaryota; kingdom Metazoa; phylum Chordata; class Amphibia; order Anura; family Alytidae; genus Discoglossus; species Discoglossus pictus. The sequence continues at coordinate 450,560,695 of CM050163.1, forward strand.
GTATATATGTATATGGACAGTAATCAAATTTTTAATAGTACAGTAGAAATAAACAACAAGAATAGTAATAATAACAATAATAGCAAGTGTAATAATCCCGTATTATATTACATCATTGTGAACCTCTCCCCACTCTGACCACTAGGTCTGTTTCCCCCCTCTCCCTTCCCTGTGTTTTTTTCCCCTTATTTTCCTCCCCTGTATACTTCTCCCCCTCTCCCCCGTGTCTCTTTCCACTCTCTCCCTCCCCTGTGTCTCTTTCCACCCTCTACCTCCCCTGTGTCTTTCCTCTCTATGTTCAAGTCTTGCGTGCCTTGCCAGGAGCGCCGCTGTTTGTAATTTCAAAGTCTTGTGGGGCTCACGTTGATGGGCTAATTGTGACAGCCTTTTTGAAAACATTTACGTCTTTATGGCCGGCCTTTTTTTTCGTCGCTTAGCCGATTTTTAATCTTTGAAAAACGCCAATGAAGCTTCAAATTAACTTGCAACCTCACTCACAGGCTCCCTGCCTCTGCCCCTGTGCTGTTTGTGAGTTGTAAGTTAATATGTTTAATTAATTGGCGTCTTTTGGTGGTCCTCCGATGGCTTCCTAGTTATAGGCTTGAAAAAAATATCATCCGTTAAAGTTGTAATTTTTATCAAAGTCTTGCGTGCCTCGTGTTTAGCGCCAAAGTCCTATGGCATTAGGCGCTGATCGCGGGCATCGCCATGAGCACCTTCAATCTGTTACCATCCTCCATTGGTGGAGGGTCCTCGGGCAAATAACAACTATGACGGGACAGATGACCCTTAGAGGGACCCTGAAAGGCCACAATTGCTCGGCCGAAGGCACTCATTGCAGCAGATAATTCTTTTTTCAATGTAAAACGGATATAAAAAGTACATTTTAGACCTGGAAAAAGTACAGAGGCAACAAAACTAATAAGGGGAATGGAGGGGCTAAGTTATGAAGAAAGACTAACCAAATTAAACTTACTTTCTCTAGAAAAAAAAGGCACCTAAGAGGGGATATGATTACCTTATATAAATATATCCAGGGCCAATACAAGTTTTTATCATGTGAACTTTTTGAACCAAGAGGTTTTCAGCTGACAAGAGGACATTCTTTGAGGTTAGAAGTAAAAAGATTCCACCTTAAAGAAATCTGTGGAATTCTCTACCAAAGAAGGTGGTGACAGCAGATTCAATAGATAACTTTAAAAAGAGATTGGATATATTTTTGAACAAAAAGGGCATTCAGAGCCATCTTGGATAATTATTGAGAGAGTATTGATCCAGGGACGATTTCGATTGCCAGCATCTGGCGTTAGGAAGGATTTTTTTCCCCCTTTTGAGACAATTGGCAAAGTTTGCCTTCCTCTAGATCAATTAACAACTAGTCTGCATATTGCAGATCAGTGAGATCTAAAAAGGTTGAACTTGATGGACTAAAAGTCTGTTTCCAACTCAAATACTATGTAACTATTGTGACAGACTGGCTGACACTTCCGGGGTCAATGCCCTGTTGTCCGGCTCTGCAATGAAGTAGCTCAGGAGGCCGGTATAGCTTTAAGAAGTTTTACTGAAAACCTGGTCAGCAGGTACAAACAAAAATAACACAAAACAAATCCTAGCTTCCTTTAGGCGCTGACTAAACAGAAATAGCAGTTTCCTCACTACCAAACACTAATGCAAAATAAATATATACAGGCCTGTGAGTTTTTCTGCTCCAAAAGTCTGTGGGTTTGCTTCAGAGTGCAGAGCTGTTTTTTTCTCCTGGCTCTTAGTCCAGACTGAACCCAACCTGTGGAGTGCTCAGCAGTCCTTTTAAAGCAGAATGCAGCATTGTTTAATTAGTTTGTTGTAGGAGGCTTAACTCTTCACTTCCTTGGGGAAAAAGGGCTCTGGTAAGTCTGCTACTTACATACACCCCTTGTATGATTCTATTACACTATGTAACTACTATCTCAGTGTATTCATTGTTAAGACATAATTCAACTAGATCTCCCTTCTAGTTCATTGTTTAGTAATGGTACAAGTTCGAACTTTTCTTTTGAATGTACATTTTCTTTCCCTATTTATAAAGGAATCTGTATTGCCTAAAGTTCCTCTAAGCATTGATAATTATTTTACTTCCCCCTTTTTCTTTTTTCACATCACTTGGACATTTCAGAATTTGTTTTCTGGTCACGAAATTATATATTTAGTCTTTATAATAAGTATATTTCGAACTGTTTTATTTTCTTTAAATTATCAAATTCTAAAAAGTATACTACAGAGTTTCACCAGTTAAAACTGGCTTCATCAGGAGTCTGGGAGGATCTTGTCTATCAGGTCTTAAATACTGTTAGTGTGTCAGTGTGTTGTGGGCAATTCAATTTCTGTATTTCTCTTGTGTATTCAGGTTGTCTCTTCTTTGACACCTGTGAGTTTCTCAGTTTCATTCAGTTTGATGGACCCTCCTAAGAAGGGTGATGTTCAAATCCTGAACTGTTGTCAGCCCTCATAGGACCTAGTTGATCACCAGTGGTGTAACATCAACACACATCTACTATGTTATTGGTTCAAGTATCAACACTATACTTCTTCATTATTAATACTTTGATTCAGGTAGTACCTGGTTCCAGAAGTACGACAAGGTGTACAAGCTATTCCGCAATGCTTCATTTCTATTGATTCATTGCTAAATGCATTTTCTAACCATCTACCTGGATTCAGATTTCTGATTTGTCAATTAATTTCCCTTAATATTATTAGTCTTCTCCATTCTGTTGGATGATACCTGTCATTTTGTGCAATTTCCAATAATACAGTTTTGTGAAATACACAAAGTTCCTGTTTCCCCTATGTTTGCCTACACCCAGAGGAAGTCTTGAGAGAAAGTATGTTAACTCATGTATTTAAAATAACCCATTTTATAATTAGGCACATAGGACTATATATATGTTTTATTTGGCTAAATAAATATGCTACAGACACAAAAAGTGCAATGATTTTAAAGAAATGCAATATTTTATAAAATAAACAAAAAAAAGGAATATTTTTGCATAAGTTACCAGACCAGCAAGTAACCAATAATACCTTAAATATTACATGTTCAAAAAAAAAACGTGAATGGTTGTACAGAGACAAGCATTTCAGGAATGTCTCAGTGGGATAACAATTCAATCATGAACCTATGCACATATAAAAAAGGAACACATTTTTTCATATAAAACAGTACAATATAGTACCTTTTCAAACAATATTCTTGGTTTTATAGAGACCTTATACCAAGTGTCCTCTACAAATGTAATATACATTATATTTAATCAAATTCATTTACTCATCCATCATTTGTATAACAGTAAGATACGTCTACAAATATACTGGTAAATATTTAAGCACAGAAATGATCACTTAGTTTCTCCCCAACTGTGAGCATGATCTTTATTAGATATGTATGATGTTAAATATAATTAGTTTGTGAACAGGAACCATCTCTAGCTCTAGATCAGTGTTGTTGCCAACTCCAGTCCATGAGGTCAGGAAACAGACAAAGTTTTTAAGGAACACTGGTGGGCCAAATTTCTGTAACATATACAAAATGTTACGGTATGTTTTAAATATACAAAAAAGGATTTTTGTATGACAAATTAGTGGTATAAAACATATATTGAACTGAGGCAGGGGCAGGATTATTGTCTCCTATCCTTACCCTAACCTGTTATGTGATAAAGTGCAAAAGTGGCACAAATATATTCTAAATCCATACTCTTATGGGGTTTTTAAACCACTATTTTGATAGTAAAATTAGTCAAGTAAAGAACAATAAGAGGCTTACAGGGAGCCTTAGATAACATGTCCTACCAATTTTGTTTCAATTCACATATGAGGTAACTTAGGTGAATCTAACTTAATCTATTATTTCAGTGTTGCTTTGACATTAATATTCTCAATTTAATATACATTATTTTTTATACAAAAAACTACTTTTGTAAAGTATAAGTATCATGTTCTTTTAAAAGACTGAAAAAAGACTTAGGACTACAGTATCGGTGTAATGATATTCCAATTTACCATTTTTAACTATATAAAGTGCCTTGGATAATGGCACTGTATACAAATGTAAATAAATATATTTATTGATTTGCCTGTAATCATACAACATAGGGTAAAACAGCTATATGATTCCTCAAGGACTTAAGATGGACAACCCTGATTTAGACCAAACCCTGGATAGTGATTGGGCAGAAATAATTAGCTTGATTAACAGCACAAATATAATAATTTATGGAAATGCTTTATTAAATTAATTGAACGTTTCCTATTACTTGGTTACATACTTCCCCCTGCTCCTTTATGTGGCCTTGTAGACTATTGTGGTCCAACATTTGTATTTCAAGTGTCTAACCATTAATATTCTTATAATTACATTCTGTTTACTTGCACAGTGGGGATTATTTTATAATATATTTGATAACCTTACATTTTTTACCAATATCAGCCCCTGATAACAAATGTTAGGAATGTATTCCACATACTTTCGTTACACATACTTTACAAAGCTTGTATACTTTTATGTGGTGAGTAATTTATGGTACACATTTTAACAAGAAAAGCTAATACAGTTTCTCCATTTTTAGTTGACTGACTTATTCCTGTTAAACAATATTTTTAAGAACAAAATTACTTTTCTAAAGTGAGCATTTAGTACAGAAAAGAACAATGCTTCTAAAATGAAGACAATTATTCTTATACATCCATTCTCTGAATCAGTTTGTCAAAACAGTTAAAGATCATTTTAAAGGTACAGTGCCACTTCATGTCATTAATTCAGAAGCACATTTTTGCTCTATTGGTTCATTTTTTTCTTTAATATCATAAGAAATGTCATAGTTTATTAAGAATAAAAAGTTCTTAAAATGAAAGAGAAGAAAAAATAGTCACATAATAAATATTGCATTGGTTCCAAAAATGCAGATATACCATATGTGTTACTGCAACTTCTTTAATGTCATGTACAAAAAAGTGCAGGATTAAAATATATGATAAAAAGTATTATAATATTTTTGAATGAAAGTATTATTATTTTGGATCAAGTAGCAATGGACCTTAACTCACAAATTATTCAGTTTATCACTGCTGAGATTTCAGCAATGGAATGCTGAATCAAGGGAAATGTAGAGGAAATACAATCATTGTTAATTAAGCATTTTGCACACGTCTTGAAAATAAATTTAGTCACACTGAAATTCTAATATTTTCAATGTTTCAGTCTTGTTATATGACCCTCTTCTATTTTAGAAGATAGTCCCATAGCCTGAAAGAAACATTAACACTGAGTTACAAGATCATATAAATTGCCAACACATTAACAATATAACAATTTCACTGTATTTATTGTTCAACAGATCCTTGAGATTATTTCCTCATTACGAATATTCATGCTACAGTTTGATTCTGTACCAAGATGGATGTTTGATGTCTCCTGTGATTGCACTTACTGCTATATGAATAAAAAAACTGTTATTTCTGTTCATTGTTATAAATAATAATGTCCATTTAGATAATCTTCTTGCCAGCAAATGAAGGACAATGGTTCACAAAGAAAAGCTTCTGAACATACAGTACTTGAATTATGATTAAATCACGTTCCCTGGCGAAAATACATTTCTTTTGCATTAACAGCAAAATACTGGGAACTAGAATATATAATAAGACATTAAGGACCTTGGTAGCCAGTACCAGTTGCTCATGGAAAGACCCTCTTCAATTTAATTTTAAAAAATAAAGATACAATCATAGTTATTTGTTTACTTTAAAAATTCTAAAGATGAAGAAAAGTAGTGTTTATATCTTTAAGTCTTCATATAAATTATAAAACTCAAGTCTCTTCCACAAGGGAAGCATAATGCACTTTTGTGGTACCTTCACCAGTAAATATTTGTGTCACATTCACTTGACGTATACAATAATAACTGATATTGCATCCTAGTACCCAAAAAGAACAGTCTTCTGGGATTGGTCTTTGAAGATGTGCTCATAAAAAAATCAGTAATCTTTGATATGTGTTAATTCCTTTCTGAAAACAGAAACAAGAAAAGACTGACCACAATCCTCAGTAGGAAATTTAAATACCAGTAATCAGTAGAGTTGTTTTTTCTGTGAACAACAAATATCCTTTGGAAGACAACAAAGAGGAGATTATGGACAATGATGGCAAAAATGAATGTGAGGTAAACTCCCCATGATGGCGAAATGAGTTGACATGTCAGGAGTGAGTTCGGTTATATCCAACACCTAAATGTTTTTCTAACCAAATTTCGGCTAGTTGAGCAGCAGATGCAAATGTACTTGCTTTGGAACCCAAGCACATCTTGTACTGCTTGGGATTTAAGTTAGGGTCACATTGAACAGGATGAAAAACATGGACTACCCCTGTTTCCTGGCTTCGAAATGCCTTTAACCCAGATGATATGACTTTAGTAAAAAGGTCCACATCTTCTAATCCCCATCCTTGAATAGAGGTATCAAATCCACCAACGTTCAACAGATCACTCTTGTAAATACAAGTGATTCCAAATCCATAATCTCTCCAAAACCCAGTTTTCTTTGTAAAAACAAAGTTACTGTCTGATGGCGGATTTCCTCCGTATGTTACTTTTGGGTCATACTGGCTAAATACAATTGGGTAATAGACTTGCTGTCCCTGAATAGTATTATCTCTACATCGTTGAAGAAAATCTGATGTGAATAATAAGTCTACATCACAGAAGAGCAGTAATGTGTCATTATCAAACTGAGCTGACCCTTTATCAAGACTTAGACCTCTTGAAAATTGTCCAGACATAGTTATAACACTCATGTCTGCTTGAGGATATTTGTTTTGGTATTCTTCAATCAGCTCAATATGCTTACTTGAATCTTGGCTTATATCTGAATTGAATATAATGATAACCAATTTTACATTTTGTTTCGTTATTAGGCAAATCTTTTCAAAGTTCTCCATGAATCTTAAGAAAATGTCATACCGTCCAGTAAGGGGAACTAGAAAATGTATTTTTTTGTCAATGTTTTGTTTCATTTCCTTAGTGACATGAAGAGAAGAAAACACTTTTAATGAGTTGGAAAATAAGGAAAATGATTGTGAGACACTATTTGTACTTTCCAAAAAACTTTGAATATCCAATTCTTCTTCTTCTTTGAAGAAAAGTTTGCTAAAGGATTGCTGAAGATAGGCATGTCGTCTTACAGGGACAGTTAGTTTTCTTCCTTTATGCCTTTTGTATAAAAGCAGCAAATCTAATATATATTCTACCCCATACAGCGGATGAACTCTACGATAACCATATTGAATTTCTTTAAAATCAATTAATCTTCCTCTGGATTTTGAATTCTCATTGATCATTTCCATTACTTGCATCACAGTGTCATCTAGAGATATCTTGAGAAGGTTATTTAGACTCTGGCACGGAGGAACATTTGCAGACATTGAATAAATATGTTTTCCTGTTAGAAACTCCCATTCAATGACTTCATTTCTATCTCGAGGCTGAAATCTGTTGAAAGAGGGCATCATCCCAAGTTGCTGATCTTCTTTGCTTATCTCTGTGTTGCTGAGCTTGCTCATTAAAACACTTTCCCTATGAAGTAGGATGGTGTGAAACCGCAGTTCAGAAATCTTCCGGCTCAGTATATAATTATGTAGCCTATACTGGTACGCTGGTCTTTTGTTGGGGTGCAGTGTTATAGCTGTATGAATTTTACTGTTGTGCAGGTCTTGTATATATCCCTTCCTGTTGTGTTCATAGTTTTCATGGAACAACTGCTGCATCTACAAAGAAATCAGAATAAAACTGTTAGTGTTCATAAACATGTATATATTTTCAAAAATACAAAATTGAGACATATATAAAAAGGCAAGCGTTGAAATCAGTATCATTATAAGTATCCTTTAATGTATTTGTAAAACAACAACAATGTCCACAGTGTTGTATAAGGGGTAAAGAAGATACAAAAAACTTATAATGATACATCCAAAGACTGTACATTAATACAGTATCAATGGAAATGAAAAATTGATTTATCAATAAATACAAAACATAACTTATTATTTGAATCCATATAAACACATGCACATTGATATATAGAAACTACACGACAAGAGGGAACATTTCAATATAATGCTACACAATAAAAAAATTAGAATATAAACATTTTCTTTAAAACAAAAGGGCAATTTACACACATATGATATTGTTAATGAAAAGTCATAGAATTAAAATGTCACTTTTGTTTCTTAAATGTGAATACAAAAACTGAAATATTTTTTGATAAAATAACTGTAGCTATATATATATATATATATATATATATATATATATATATATATGAATGAAGGAATGAAGAGTGAGGCATTTGTGGCCATGTTTGTGTGTCCCAGCTCAACTTCCCAGAATGCAGTGTAATAACTGTTTTTCTTGGAACTCTGAGCTGGAAGCAGGTTTTTTAACTTGCTTTAGACATTCAGATGTGGACACAGATGTACTTTTTATTTACTGTACTACTGTATGGTGGAGGCTTCTATTGCTCTTTTGCCCACCATATTATAAATGATTGTTGTGGTGAACTACCTACTCATAATTTCCACAACACAGGCTGAGATCCCGCTCCATGCTGATGATAGCCAGTAAGCTTGAAACATGTACATGGATTGGATACTCAGCCTGTGTTTATTCCAACCTTGGCTTTGCATTAAAGCTGTGTAATACAGCATGCATAAGCTTAAAGGAAGCCATGTTTGATAATGGCTAAGGAATGAAGAGTGAGGCATTTGTGGCCATGTTTGTGTGTCCCAGCTCAACTTCCCAGAATGCAGTGTAATAACTGTTTTTCTTGGAACTCTGAGCTGGAAGCAGGTTTTTTAACTTGCTTTAGACATTCAGATGTGGACACAGATGTACTTTTTATTTACTATATATATATATATATATATATATATATATATATATATATATATATATATGTTAACCATCTGAATATTAAAGCAAAAACATTTGAAATAATTCAGATTCAAAAACATTCCTTTTATATATTATAATAAATATACAAATTTCTATATATGTTCCAGCTAATGCTAAGTTTGAGAGGAGAAAAAAAAATGTCAGGCCACATGTGGCCGATGGCCCTTCAATTGGACAGCACTGTTCTATCAATATTTTATGAAACTTAGTTATTTTTAAATTATTTATATTTTGTACCAATGTATTCTATTTTGTATAACAACTTTTAAACATTTTAAACTGAAACTATCTGGCTTCAAAGTGTAAATCTGCTGGGTACATAGCAGATGTTAAGCATGTGCATACATGACTTTCTTTGGGCAAGTAAGAATAGATAAACCTACAGTCACAAATATAAACTGTAACACTATGTACAATTTAGGATATGACCTGTTGTTGCATACATAACAACAGTGATCGGTACTGCCAGACTTGCTCAGAGCACATCTGCTTGATTTGTTATTTGCTGTCAGCCATATACCCATTTACTATAAGATTTGTGCCAGCACTTCCATTAAGCTGATTTACAAGTCCATGTTATTATTAGAAAACAATACAAGTTGATTTCCAGAGCTCAATAATGAACACATTCTGGCAGAACGAGAGATCAATTTAACCCTTTTAATCACAAAAGACACTATTCATAGGGCATGCTGAATAAAGTTAAATACACTCTGTTTTCTATATACGTATAACTACCACTCAATCACAAGATAATGAGCAAAAATTAGAGTTTTGGGTTAAAAAGTGACAATTTATGGCCAGTTTATAGATGTGATGATAATATTTGTGTCATAAAATTTCTGATAATGTTCTTGGAAGATTTATAAATGGCATTAGTGCATATAAAGAATAATGCTGGAGTACTTCAATGAAGTAAAGGTCTTATTCTAAAAATCACAAACCAATAATTTGACCGTAAAAAAATAATAGGGTTATAATCTTGTACAACATGTGTAATACCACTAGTATTTCAAATCATGTAGTATTTCCATACTTTAGCATGCAAAATATACCCATTAACCATTGGCCTCATTAGCAGGGCTTTGTCACATTAAGATTTACAGCTAAATACAAGAAGGTAATACATTTAACATATATGGACTGGAATAGAAAAGGTAGGTTGTTTATCTCAACTAGCACTAAGGAATATGTTGGCGTGTTACAAATTAACGATCATAATCTTCACAGCACATTGGATGTACCAGAAAATGTATATGACTGCAGTAGTTATCCTGTAAAGGAAGCCCATATACATTAACATCCTAATGTGAGTTTTCTTTATTCATATTTAATCAAATGTGCCTCAAATTGAAACAATCAAATATAAAAAATACATAAAAATAAATAAATTGAAATACATTTATGAGATTAAATGTCACCATGGCGATTAAAAAACAATCCTCTAGTAACTGGCTAATACTTGTTTTTCCTTTAAATAATTTATTTGTTTATATCAACAATGTTTTTTCATTAATCATCCATATATCCCAAGTTCTTAAATAATTAGCTTTTCCATTTCAGGGACAAAATTCACCATGTTGATCACATTTTCGAAGCTTCATGTCCGGCTATTGCCCTATACAATATTACGTTTTTGCTGTCTTTATCTAATGCCCTTTCCAAGTCTAATCTAATAATATTTTGTACTACTGAACGGCTGCATGACATGTTTATATATGTACCTATAGATCCATATCCATGCCAGCATAGTGGGCATGCATCAATATGTGCAAATGTAGCTGGAATGAAATATAATTGATACGTAACGTTGTTTTCTTTTACTATTTATTTATTTTTCAAGTAATGCTAACTATAGGGTAAGGTCCACACAAACACTAATGTAGAATTGTTGCCTTGCAAGCTTTCATTATGTCCTTTTTTTACTGTGAGAGAACTCATTAAAGGCATATAGAAGTTTGCTGCATGTCAGAGTTTTCATTTAAGCCACAGCAGGTATTTACCATTTCAATAAATGTTATTAATTAATTTTCAGTGCTTTTTTACAGTACTGTTATAAATATTCCTGCCTTTCCACTACTCCCATGGGTCCTCATTCAAATGCGATTTGAATAGGGCTCTATATAAGCACATACCTTTTTTTTTTTTAGTACAGACGTTTTTAGTTAGTCAACATCTATCTAAAGGCAAGGTCTTCCCTAACTAAAAACTTCTGTAAAAAAATATGCTATGTGCTTATATAGATCCCTATTCAAATCACATTTGAATGAGGCCCATGGTGCCTACATAGGCACCATTGTTACTGAATCAATGGTGTTCAAGCAGGTACGGGTTTTAAGGCAATCTTTCCTCCCATCATGCGTGGACAGTGGTTACCAGCACCCTAGTCAAGTGTGTTTGCCCTTGTAAACTAATGAGCTTCCAATATGTTCAACTATGATCACTGGCAGACATAACCGCCAGTGAAGATAAACACTTTCTTTGGGCCTCACTCAATTGCGATTTGGCCAATTGAATAGGGCTCTATATAAGCACAGAGCAGTGTTTAGTTAGTGAAGACCTTGCTTTTGGATAGAAGTCCACTAACTAAAAACTTCTGTAAAAAATATGCTCTGTGCTTATATAGAGCACTATTCAATTGGCCAAATCGCAATTGAACGAGGCCCTTAGAGAAGAGCAAGAGCTAATAAACTCACAGAGAATACATATTTCCAAAGTATTACCATTATGTTTCAGCAGTATTAACATCCACATTTCTGTCCTTGTGTACAGTTAGATTCTTTTAAGAGCCAATCTCAAAAGAAATATGTTACAAAAAGCATTAGAAAGACAGGTATTCAACAATAAAAAGCAGGATTTCAGTTGCATACATTATTTTAACGACAAAACCAATTGTATACAAAGAACACTTTATGTAGACAAATTAAATCTTGCTAACTGAAGACAACTTTAAGTGCACAATTTTTCTGTTATTGGCCCAAAAGTTTTTTAGGAGGTATTTTTAAACAGAATATCTTTTGGCATTTCTGTTTTTATTTATTTATTCAATTAATTTTGGATTAGATTGATTACACTTACATTACCGTGATAAAGTGAAGTTTAGACACACATGTATTGGTCATTTGAAAATAATAATATTTAATCTTTTCCAGTTAAATCATGCTTAATATTTTTGGACAGATGGAATTACATTTTTGCTGTTTGGTTTACAATAAGCCATCAAAGATTTTGGATATTTACTGATATGCTGCCAAGTGGCTGGTGTGCATCTTTCACATCTTCCTCCACAGCAAGATACATTGCTTCAGGCAACAAAGATTTTTAGGTCATCCAGCCTAGCACACGTGTACAGTTTTTAAAGGTGGTTATATGAATATAAGTCTGAAGTCAAAATATCAAAATCTTGTGTTGGTCTTTATTATGTTTTGGGAGTATGTAGACACTTCTGGATTACATACTATATTTATATAAAATGGTAGGAGGACATGTCCATTATGTTGCATCAGTGATATGTATTTTACAATATGCCTGCACATTAACAATATGTGCTCTGTTGGTCATAAACCTCACTATAATAAAACTGGATAAGCCTATTGGTTAAAGGCATTACTAACCTGTAGCCATCTCTATTACCCTAGAAATATATAGTAGGATACTGTGCACATAACATATTTTTTTAAAGAAGTTTTTAGTTAGAACACATCTATCCAAAAGCAAGGTTTTCACTAACTAAAAACTTCTTTAAAAAAAATATGGTATGTGCTTATTTAGAGCCCTATTCAATTGGCCAAATCGCAATTGAATGAGGGCCTTTGTGTTTACTGTTTAACCATGTGGGTGAAATACAGCAATGTGGCTAACTTCATTAAAAAAATAAAGATTTTAAAAGGGCCACAGTAATGGTTAAACATATGTGCCTCATTCAATTGTGATTTGGCCAATTGAATAGGGCTCTATGTAAGCACATAGAATATTTGTTTACAGAAGTTTTTAGTTAGTGAAAACCTTGCTTTTGGATAGAAGTTCACTAACTAAAAACTTCTGTAAAAAAATATTCTATGTGCTTATATAGAGCCCTATTCAATTGGCCGAATCACAATTAAATGAGGCACATGGTGTAATTTAAAACTGCAGGTACTAACAAGTATTTATGAAATGAATTAATTACTGTTAAAAATTGTTAATTACTCTCTGAATGTTTGTACATGCTCAGCCATGCTGAATGACATGGCTACTGAAATGCAGAACTTTGGGCCACATTCAATTGCAAGCCCGCAATTGACTCTTGCACGTGATTTTGGCTGCAGGCTTAATTTTTTGAAACATTTAGACACATTCAATTGTCTCTAAATCGCAATTGCCTTCTCATAGCCTTCACGCAGAAACCATGCACTCGTAAGTCGGATTTCAGGGGGCGTGATCATACGATCTGACAATATTTTAGCAAGCCCGTAAATTACTTCTTAAACATTCACAATAATTCTTAGACACAGCCCATAGTAAATGAGACGTCATCATGATGTCAGTAAAACATGGAGTTAATACTTAAATTTCACTCAGATGCTACAAATGATTTAGTGTTGATAAGTAAATTTTTAGATCGGACTCGCAATCCAGCAATCAATAAAAATCATTAAAACAACTGTTCTAGTCTATGCAGGTTCTATGATATGTATTTACCCCATTAAGTCCTAAAATCCATTTCACACAACAACAAAAAAATATTTTTTAATTATTTTTGGATTGCATCTTTGTGGGTTTGAGACTGTTGTGCAATCAATTCCAACGTATTTCTATGCCTTCCTGTGCTTTTAAAGTACATTAGTGTATTTTAAATTGCTGCTGCAGCTGTGATAAGTGTTTGAAAAAGCCTTTGCAAGTCCTATTCAGAACTCATAATATTTTTGATAGAAACTTGATACATTGTATCAGACTTAATTTGTGAACTAAAGCTACGGGTCTAATAGAATATTGATTTTGTGTAACTTTAATTATTTATCACTCGTAAATCTTGAGCTGTGCAAAAACCAATGGAATTCTAAGGCCGGTTTTGGGTCTTTGGCTGACCCCGAACTGATTGTGGGCGGACAACTCGTAATTGGAATGTGAGTAGCTAAATGTAGCCAACTGAATATCTGTAACTTTAACAAGCTGCTTTACGAGTTCAAGTAATTGCCATTTGGATGGAGCCCTTTGTTCTCAGCCAATCTAGCCATGTGCAAACCCCCCTGAAAAGAAGTTAGCAATTAGCAATGACTACTCTGTATCTCAAAGGAAAATGCAAGATCATTGCAAGTGGATCAGACAAGATCTGCAAGCTTCAATTTAAAGAAACTGCGAGAAAATGCAAATTTGTAATAGCATTCATCTGATAACATAATTGTTCCAAAATATAGTATTCAATGATCTCATATGTAAAACATTTGCAATATCTCATTAAAATGCATAATTCACTTATATAATAACTTCTTACCCATATACAGTAAGTGAATACTTTTTTCAGTGACCTAAACGAGTAGGCAACTTTACTTGGTTTCTTCACCCAACTGCATTTTATCCTTGTACGCATGATTCCATAATTAGCTTCATTAAAAGTATATAGTATTTGGCAATCATGTGTCTTTTGCAGTTGATTTTATTATACTTGTTCTCAATCTGCATCAATTATTTTTCAACTCTAATTAAAACGCTTAATGAATTTTAAGAAAAAAAATAATAATCTTTCAACAGAACTTCAACACATAATCTTGTGGAAGCATTTCTTCCTTAAAATAATCCTTTTAAATTGTAAATAGCAAACTATGCACATGTTTCTTTTTACATTAAATACATTACTTACTATGCCCCTAGGCTCTCAAAAAATAGTATCAATTCACTAAAATAATTATACCTATAAAATCACAAAACTTTTTAGTAGGCTGTAAAATAATATAATATAAATGAAAAGTAGAAGAAAGAGAAGAAGTAATGTATATTATAATTTTCATTAAAATGTAATGAGAAAAAATGTGCATCTCCCCCATCATTTTTCTGGCTTGATTAGACGTTTAATAAATAATATCCTTAGAGCCATTAATCATCATTGGATCAACAGAACCAAACAAAATAATGAGGATATTTTGCATTTCCTCAGCACAAAATTGAATTTGATCAGAGTGCCTAAATAATTTCTTTTCTGCTTAAGAAGTGGTTTTCTGTGGTGGTTTCACACACTCATCATCATTTCAGGCAGATATTTTCCTGTTGATTAGACACAAAGGAGATTAAGTCAAACTTCCAACTGACTTTATTAACATTAAAGTTTTATGATAAATTGTAAGCCGCCACGGAGCTAGTACCGAATTAAAATAACATAAGCATGGCAGGGTTTACAATTTAATATTTTTGCTTAGGATAGATTATAATTTTACCAATTTTTTTGCATTATTTAAAAAAAAAAAATTGGAATTTTATAAATAAAGGTGAAGATGAAATAAAGATTACTATAAAGCAGTAACTGGTAATAGAAATATATAGTCAATGAACATGTTTTGATCATCTTGTTGTTTGGATCCAAAAGTAATAGCCTTACCTCAACACACCACAGTTGACAATCATAACTACATTCTTATAGAGATTATATTTACTAATTATAGCCTCCATTCCATGTTGACACGTAGAATCGAGAAAAAGCTCTCTTGTAACTGGAAGTTTTGGGGTTTTGGCCTAGCGAGCGAGCCATCATATGGCTCCTCTGAAAAAAGAATCCCCTCAAACTAGGTCACGGGCACCAAGAACTACTTTTCATTGCTCTGAAGCTCAGTAGTCTCCCCAGCAACTCTACAGAAGGGCATATTAACCCCTATACCGCTAGCGATCTGTGTTGGACCCCTGTGGCATCTAAATTTATCCATGATACCATGACAATCCGTGAATTCTGATTGGTTAGAAACTAAATCATGGGAAATGCTGAGCAGGGCGTAATTAAATACTTTATTCTTATTGGCTTTAATAGGGTTGATATATTTTTCGGCCAATCAGAATCCTCAAGATTCTTATTTAAAGCTGAAAAGCATAACAAAAGCCATTAGTTAGTGTAGGAGTTCCATTAGTATTCGTGGCTTTTTTAGTTGGAGGTCCATTTTAAAAGGGCCAGAACATGAGTATCACAGGCTTCAATCAAGACTGAAGAGGATGGGGCAGAAAAATGAGGACAAGTGTGCTTTTCTGATCGTTGAAAACCCTTTAAATCAAGTTGTATTTTTTAATTGTGGCCTACTTCTTAGATTTACAGTACTGTTTTAATGTTGGACTTGTGTTAACTAAATATGGTTAGGTGCTTTATCTTAACATAGTATAATTTTCCCCTTCTGGATAGCTACCTTGTCATTGTGAAGGGGCTTGTACACTTCAATTAAGCTGTGAGCTAAACCATGTATGGTCCCACAAGATAGGCAAGTCACAACAGAGATGTCAGACAAATTGCAATCCACTGGAGAAGGAACTGGCAACCCACACTGGTATCTTTGTCAAGAAAACCATATCAATAAGCACAACCAGAAACACAGACAGATGTGCCTGGCATGCAGCGTCCATATGGTCCCCGAAAGTCGCACATGACTGAAGGTCTGAACCACAACAACAAAGCATAATTTTGTAAATTCATCCTAACTTGTTTGTATTAAAGTATGTGGTATACACTAAAATGTTACTGCACAAAAATATAGACGTAAAATTGTGTTTCACATGGTATATACATTTAATGCATCCTCTATAGTGGTGGTTCCAACCCCTCTTAAAGCTCCCCAGACTGGGCAGAATTTAGGTTTAATACAGTTTCAATATAGGTAAGACAATTATTATTCAACAAACTGTGGAGCCGGTATTTGTCTCACTTGTATTCACACAGTGTGAAACATAATTCATGTTCTGCCTGGTGGTCCATGAGGAGAGGGTTATGACCACTGATCCATCTTATGAGATACAACTCAAAACTGATAAAAACTTTTTATGCTTGGTTATGGACAATTTATGAATTGAGCATTATGTGTTGCTTTTTTTTTATTGACTAATGCAGTTTTTGCCAATACATATATATGTTCATGGTCAATGTTTCTTCCAGTATTCCACCTGCAATTTGTATTGATTTTGCATATCAGGTTACTTGTGCAATCGTAGCTTACACAATGAGAATGACACAGAAATAGGATGAGAGGAAGTAACAGAATTTGTCTGAACTTGATTTACAATATAATAAAAGGGGCTTCCTTGAAGAGCACAGTTTAAGTTTCTTGTATACTTGGATACACCCCATTTAAACTAATGCTAACCTACAAAAAAAGATCAGACAAGTTCATGCCTGATAAATCTCTATCAAAAGTTTGTGCCTGACAAATTCTCTATCAATACTACTAACAAAATGTCGGCCTAGATACAGGTCTATATAATATTCAGGTATTTTTGTAGACATGTGTGCATCCATTATACATCTGTGCTGACAATACATTTGGATTTTTCCAAAGTCAAGTCTATGACGAAATGTTGCATTTGTCTATTTACCCTTTTTTAAACTTAGAAATCCTACTGAAAAAATTCTACATCCCTCTTATGCTTTTTTTCATTTACCAATAATTAAGCTACGTGAGTAGGGAATATGGTTAGGACAGAGATGTGGAATAAGTCAAAAAGTTCTACACTGGTAGTCTTTATGATACTAGATAGAACTAGTAATGGGTCACAAACTCTCATGTGCTGAAGCTCCTGCAAATTCAGCACCCTAAATAAACATCTTGAGAGATATACTTTAATATATTCCAATGAGTCGAAAAAAAGGCTGATCTTTTCTGAGTGTTAGATGGAACCTTTGTTGGATGTCAAAGAAAAGCTTAATAACTTTCCTTTAAAGTAACTGACAGCACAAAGGTTGGACTCAAGTGACCCTTTCTTCTACAGATTTAATGTGAATGAGTAATCTAAGAAAATGTCAAAGTTGTGCTTTTATTTTCTATAAGATAAAACATTTCAGTTCGATCATAAATGTGGTCCATTACAAATTGGCAAGCATATATATATATATATACAGTATAAGTGAATCTAGAAAATCGAGCCAAAAAGTCAGTGCCCTCACTGGTCCATGAATACGTTTGGAAAAACTATAACGCTAAAAAATAACATTGATTAACATGACACTGAACGAAGAACGTCTCTCAAAGTGATATCCATAGTGCTCTGCCACTAATGAGCCAAGCCAAGTTTCAGCGTACTGTGTAAATCTAATCCAGTCTTGATTCTCCTGACTTTAAATACTCACAAAGTACTTTAATGGACAGGAAGAATAATATCTAGAATTTTTTTATAGCATTACATATTTTCATTCATTCTTTTGGCAGTGGCATCTACAGTACACAACAAGATGTGGCTTAGTGTATATTAATTTAACCAATTGAAAATATTTTTTATTTGATAATCCTTAATATATTTTGAATTACTATAGAAGCAGTCTGTGATTGGAACAACAACAAATCATTTCATAGAGGTACCTAGTTCTCTGTGTGGTTCACTTAGATATTGCATTGGAAAAAGATTTTACCACAAGAAAAATGCGTTTATATGCCCTTCTTTAAGGGAGGCTTCAGTAATCTAGCGTTTAACTTGTAAATACAGTTGGATGGGCTATATATATATATATATATATATATATATATATATATATATATAAATATAAATAAATATATAAATGTATAAATAAGAATATATATGTCCGTTACAAATAAAGGATGATAATACTATATGTTTGCAGTTTTCCCATTTACTAAAAGGATTTGTACTTTATATATTGGAGCACATTAGTATACTTGTATGATACATGATAAGTAATGCTACAGAACCCTTCAAGATCGCTACTTTGTTGTAGTGAAGGGGCTTGTGTACCTCAATGAAGCTGTGAGCTAAACCATATAGGGTCACTTAAGATAGGCAGGTCATAGGAGAGCGGTCAGACAAATCACAAAGGAACTGATAACCCACTCCAGTATCTTTGCCAAGAAAACGTTATGGATAAGCACAAGATGTGCTTGGTGTGCTAAGGTCTATAGGGTGACAAAGAGTTGGACATGACTGAATGACTAAGCAACAACAATGCTACAGATACAAAAATCGAAAGCTCTATTGCTGATGTTGAGACCCAGCAAGATCTGCCACAGTATCATAGTAGTCAATTACTTATAATAATACAATTCTAGATATAATTGGTTTCAAATTTATCAGAATGGGAGAGATGCTCACTGTGTTGTAATTTACATGTGTAGAAATAGGGAAAGGTATAATTTGAGGGGCATAAGAGTGAAAAAAAGACGTGAGATGTGATTAGTGGCATGATTGGGAACATTCAGACTAGGGAGATGAAAATATGAAGAGACAAAATATGGGTCAAAGATAGAAGTAGCAGACTGACAGCCAATGGGCCACAAAGAGAATTTGAGGAGAATAGCATGGAGTACAGAAAGAGAACCCCAACCAGTGATTTAAGGCTCAGTTCACTATGCTGAAAAACTACAAACATTTGTGGTCACTCAGAGCAGCAGCCATATCTGTATTTACTTCCACTGCTTTATTAAAATTATTATAATAAGGGCTGCCATTTTGAAATCGTGTAGCATAGTATGCTAATTTGTATCCCATTATTATTATTGATTATTATAGAGACGTGACTTAAACTTATGAACTGTAGAACTGTAGGTATTTTTTAACGAGGATTGAACTTGCTGTGAAAACAGTCACATGAGACTTCTAAACTTCCTTAGCACAATTTCGTATATTCCTTTATTACTTATAATTAATATTTAAATAATTATATATATTTAATATAGTCCATTTTTTTTAGAAACAAAAATAGCTGGCAGCAAATGTCACTATGAATGATCCTGTTTAGATGTGAGTAATGTATCAAGCTCTGCCAGGGCCTATTTCTGCCACAGCTCCTATTAACCATCCATTATTTTGTGTCAAAATTATGGCTAGCTGCCGTATTTCCCCCACAGAGGAGTCGGTGAGATATTTTCGAAATCAATGTTTTCATGCTAGTAATACCCAGATGGCCATTCTTCTTTAAAACATATAAATGTTTTCTAAGGGAATCAGTCCCTTAAGACTATTACAGAGGTAAAATGAAAGAAAACCGCCATGTTGTTTGAAATACAAGCGCAGAAGAGGTATGTTTTGTAGAAATTATATTCTTAGAGATATGTTAGATAAACACTGGCAATCTGCAGCATTATATATTTGTGCACCAATCTCGTGGTTAATCTTTCTGGCACTGTTAAATAAAGCCATGTCTAAAGGGGTTAATGGCTTGGCCCTGAATATAAAATGGTAATCAGGAGATTAGCTACTCAGTGTGATGCCTGTATAGATCGCATGTATGATAGATACGTGAATACATAACAGTAATTTAACACTTATGTCTTACTGTGAAATGTATGACTTTGCAAAATATATCTTAAATAAAAAGGTAGGTAATAAACTCTTGTGGCATGTAGTTTATAAAAACAAAGCTTTTTTTAAGTAAATTGTGAGCAGAGTTAACTAATGTGAATTAAGGAAATATTTTGACTAAGCAACTGAAAGTGTGGATCAGATAAAAAAAAATGTTTTAATTCTCATTGCTAATTTGCTCTTGAGATGATAGTGTTTTAAGAAGCTAGATGAAAATAACTGAAAAAACTTTGTCAAAAAAACAATTTCGGCTATAAATGTATCTATGAAATGTATTAAATGCATTAAAATGTAAAACTAAGAAACTAGCAATAAGACATCGCTAACAGTGAGAACGGTATGAGAATACACAGATCAAAGCCACATTAAACTAAGCTAACTATTCTTAAAAGGGATATGAGCATTGAGAATAGTATATGGAACATGACTTTAACTGCTTAAAAAGACAAGTAAATGACCCAATAATATAAATGGGACTAATGATGAAATATATATAGTTTTAAATTGATATATATATATATATATATATATATATATATATATATAGTAAATAAAAAGTACATTTGTGTTCACATTTGAATGTCTAAAGCAAGTTAAAAAACCTGCTTCCAGCTCAGAGTTCTGAGAAAAACAGTTATTACACTGCATTCTGGGAAGTTGAGCTGGGACACACAAATATGGCCACAAATGCCTCGCTCTTCATTCCGTAGCAATCATCAAACATGGCTTCCTTTAAGCTTATGCATGCTGTATTACACAGCTTTAATGGAAAGCCAAGGTTGGAATAAACACAGGCTGAGTATCCAATCCATGTACAGCTGTTTCAAGCTTACTGGCTATCATCAGCATGGAGCGCGATCTCAGTCTGTGTTGTGGAAATTATGAGTAGGTAGTTCACCACAACAGTCATTTATAATATGGTGGGCAAAATATATATGTGTGTATTTTTGTGTGTGTGAACATTTTACCAACTGCGTGTGTATAGCTATATGTATATATAAATATTTATATATAAAATAAGTGTTTTGTAACATTTTACAACCTCTGCAAACAGAATTACTATGCTGTACCCAGGCAACATCCAAAGCAAAATATTAGCATTGAGAAATTTAAATTTTGTTCAGACTTTTCAGAAATGTTTCATCTCTGATAACTACATCCATTTAAAGGGCCACAAAAGCCACCATATGTGTTCTGCACCATCAGTTAGAGGGTGGAAAGTCATGTGGAAAATGCTATTACATTTTTAAAATTGACCTAGAATTAACTTAGATATTGTCATTTAAGTTTAGCCTTTTGAAGCCCTCCCACAAAAATAACTCCATGAATTCAGCATCAATTTTTAAAATTAAAACACTTTTTCCACATGCCTTTTCATTCTCTATCTAATGGTGCAGTGCACATATAGTGGACTTTTGTGGTTCTTTAAGTCACTGAAGACGTATCTGAGATCTTTTCAAAGTAGCCAACATAGCATCTCTAAAGGGTGTACATGTGTATGAACTGGATTTAATTTTGTCTTTGTTATCTTTTTGTGAACCTTTAAAGAAACAAATTAGGTTATCTCTTACAGGACAGTCAGTCCATTGATCACATTCTTTATCCTTTGACATTAGCTATAACTCACAATACATACAACTGCAAGAATAAACATACATATTATCATATTAATGCTTATCTTGACTAGTTTATATCAATAATTGTTTTAACTGATCAGTATATCCACCTCCACTGATGAAGAGAAAAGATCTACCAGATGGACTTCTGGATTCAAAAATGTAGTTATCCACCATGACTGTAAAACCACACACACTGGAAGTAGAACAAAAACCTTTTATACTCTGACAGATACAGAATTTAAATATGCTACAGATGATTTTATCTTATTGTTTTACTGTTTAATAAAATACAGAATACCAAGATAAAAATATAATCTTCAAACTAATGGGAAATGCTGATAAAATTAAAAATAGCACTGCTTCTGCCTTACAGAATCTTTGTTCAAGGTTTTGAGAAAAAATGTAATTTGAAACCAGCTGAGAACAGATGTTCAAAGAGTAAGAACAAATTCAAATTGAGTTGATTTCACACTTTTCTCGGCATTTTCATTTAAGCAGCTGTGGTTATTTTTACAGCTTGTAAATAAAGAAATTCATGCATTTTTCCATCTGTGCAATTTAAGGACTGATTTATTTCCTTTCTTTTTAGAACCTCTAAATATATTTAATTAACATCTTTAGTTGGGAATTGATAAAACATTGTTATGATAGTAATGATCAAGAGCAATTATGAGCACATTGACAAGTCTTTAACAGGTCCTTCAGAATTGCCTTACATCAAACCAGACAATCACAGGCGAATAAGCACACAGTCATTGATATATTGAAGAGATTGCCTGTTTGCTAGAACTTATTTTTTGGTTGTGTTTCTTTATGAATCCTTTTTAGTTTGTACCTAAAGGTTTATATAAAAACTAAATTAAACGAAAATGGGTTGAATAATTAATTGATTAAATAAGTACATAATAACAAACAAATCTATATTCTTACATTCAAATCTTCATGAATTTGCATGTGAGTTTTATATATATAGATCTGCAACATTATAGCAGTGCTGAGTGTCTGTATTTTTAGTTCACATTTGGGTGGAGAAAATGCTGCATCCTAGAGGCCAGTACTGTACGGATATAGTCTACTCACTTGAATTAAAGGCCCATAGTGGTGTCGCACTCATTTGAATACATAAAAAGAGACATTATGGGCCTCATTCAAATCGGGGCCGTAAATAGTCTGCAAGTCTTTGATTCTTTGCAATCGGGTTACTGCCACGCATAGTGCTATGTCTACGCTATGTCATAAGCATTTGGCGCAAGCCCGTAACTCATGTTTCAAGTCGCAAACTCGGATAACTGTAAATGCAAACATAAATTCAAGACAGCACTGTAAAGCACTGTAAATGACGGGGAACACAATTGGGGACATGAGGATTAATAGCAAAGCATTTTCAAGCTTGCACATCGCCAAAATCAAATATTTTATTTCACGTTTAATTCCCACAGGCTTGAATTACCTCCAAGCCCTTAAGTCGCTATTCAAGCCCATACGGGCTTGGAGGGTGAATGACGTCCAAGCTCGGAGGACTTAACATGAGGGTTGTGACACAAAATTGAACATGAAATAAAGTATTTGTTTTTGCCGATTTGCGACCTTGAGTATGTTGTGCTATTAATTCTAAGACCAAACATCACTTTCACTTTTAATAAAAGTGCAAGATGGCTTTTTTATTTGCTTAATTAGTGCTACAATTTGTAAGTAAGCCCTTTGCGACATCTCCGTGGCCTAAGTAACCAGTGGTTCGATTTTAGCCATTTACGGACTTGATGGAGGCTAAACCAGCAGCCGTTGCAGGTCTGACAAGTTCCAAGCTCGTAGGACTTACATGATGGATAGAACAAGAAAATTGAACATGAAATAAATTATTTTTTTTGCCGATTTGAGAGTATGAGAATGTTGTGTTATTAATTCTAAGACCTAAAATAATTTTCACTTCTAATAAAAGTACAGGATGACTTTTTTATGTGCTTATTTAGTGCTACGTTTTGTAAGTAAGACCGTTGCGGGACTCCTTGGTGTAAGTAAGCTGTGGTTCAATTTTAGCGATTTATGGGCTTGGTGGAAGGGTGATCTTAGCAATTGAATAGCGAATTGGGATTTCTTGCGGCTGCAACTCTCACGGTCGCGCAATATCAAAGGCTTTGACAGAAGTAAGCTGCGATTGATCAAATCACAAGGGATTGAAGCTCTAGGCGCGGAACCCGATCGGAGGTTGCAAATTGAATAGCTAAGTAACTTGTGGCCTCCCATTGCGGCTACTTATGCAAAAAAAGTAGCATTTGAATGAGGCCCTATGTCTTAGAATGGTTAAAAGAAATCATACAGTCTCTGATTTTTTTAACTTGTGAATGTTGTAATGGAACACATTATTTTGGTTTCATCAGATCAACTTCCTAAACTGGGGAGTATGCTTGTAATGCAAAGTTAGGGCCCAATGCTAATCCCTGAAAAAGCAATTGTGAGTGCCCTAACTACAGAGTATACCCTACCTACCTATGCTAATCACCCATCCCTAAAACATTGAGAGCAAACGGCTGCAGAAACTTCTCTGAGTAAACTTCATGAGACAGACGAAAAGCAAGGCATAATCTCTGTTGAGTTTTGCATTGACAATAAATTATGTCTTACTCAGTGACACTCTGACACCCAAACCCTATGCTAATAAGATTTTACAGATTGCTCGCAAATCAGGGCAGTGCCATAATTGAAAAAGCAGAAAAAGATTTACGTGTTCATTTAAAGTGACAGTATAGTACAAAAAAGCACTACCAAATTATGAAATTTCAACATTATTTGACACTTAACAATCCAATATCAACATATGTGTAATAAAAAAAAATATATGTTGGTATTAAGCCTGTTTCATGATACAAAATCCAGGGTAACAAACAACCCAGTACACTAACATGCATTGTCTATAAATATATCATATTTTAACACAAAATAAACACATCTTTATTTACTAGACCTATAAACACAATTTTCTTTATCTTTTTAATATCAAAATAGATTAATAAATACAAAATGACTTTATAAATATCTTTGTTCCCTTGCTGTAGCTAGTTATGCCAGTTGTTCCAGCACTTCCCACTCATTATAAGATTTAGGTCCATCTCATCTGTAAAGCTTGGTTTGTCTGCTCCCTGCACAGATATCTGTTACTGCAAAAGAGCAAAATTTACGGATCTGAGTGCTGTAAGAGGGTAAACTGTAAGTCAAATGCTATGTTATGTGAATCATGCAAAAACTCGAAAATATACATACAGTATTCTCATGTTCTTATTCTAATTTATTTGTATTATCATGGTCTTCATATCATGTCTCTAACATAAATAATGTAAAATTCTATTTAAACAATCAAGACTAATACTGGGTCAGATTAACATTTTTGTTAAAAAAATATTGACTAAATTTAGTTACATTTGCAATTGATGTCTATTATGAACTAAGCTGATCATCTGTCTCAAAAGTATATCTCTATGATACCATAATAACCAATTCTCATACCACTTACTGACAAAGATCATTGTAAAGAAGATTAAATTGAATTAAATATTCTTTCATTATATTCAGATAGTGAATGGAATATCATTTGTCCCAATGAACATCAATTTGATAAATAACAGTCAATATTAACATGGCAGTAATTTGCATTTGGTACAGTTTGAATGATTCCCACCATCCATCAATAATGGTTCCCTAATTGTATATATTATAAGTGGCATCTAGAGAAGAAAGAACTATAGATCAAATGTACTTAACAGTGCCAAAAGACACATTGTACCTGTAGCCATGGATAAGACAGAAATTGTGTTCACTATTTATTAAATCTGTGCACATCTCATATATACTTTGCTAGTCATCATCACTAATAAAGGACAACATCCTTGCCCATATCTCAAGAGCCAGTTCTTATTGCTTATAATGGAGAAAAATATTTATGTCATATATTATATTACAAATACATACAGTACATATTTAATGTCAGTAATTTGATTTTACCAAGAGAGAACGATTTATTCATATATTCCTAAAATCACACACAAATAAAAGGATTTCTACTTGATGGATATCTTAAGCATATTTTTTTACTTACAAATTAGATGAAATAGAGTATTAACTATTAAATTATAAAATTCAGGTTTTACATGTGAAAACAACCAGACTGGAGCTACACTTTCAGGTTAAATCTATTTTTTTAGTTCACTATTAATTTGCACTAAAAGTGCATGTGCAGCAGCAAAGAAAGGATTTAGCATGAACAAATAATTTAAAAAACATAGCTACTCCCAATTATGACTGCAGACATCACAGTCAACACAGGCTGAATTAATTGTGTAGGCAAGATTACATAAAGGTCCCCCATAGAACAAAGGATATTTTGTAAATGTCAGAATTAGTTGCAAGGAACTGTTTATTAGTATGTAATCTTGTGTTTAAAACCTTCAGAAATATTTGTACTGATGCCACATCAATAAGCCAGAGTTTTGCTGAACAAGTCTGAAATTCATTTTTCCTTAACATTACAAATAGTTGTGAATCCCTTCCATAAATATCTTTGGTATCAACTTGCAGCCACAACCAAAACCACAGATGTGCGGAACTGTGTTAAGCATTTCACAAATGTGAATAAGCTGTGGAAATGGAGAATTTGCCATTTACTTATATGGTAAATATACATCACATGGCATTGGATATTAGCTCACTCACATGGAATGAAGGAGGATTAAAAATAAGTAAAATATTCAGTTCAGATATAAAAAGTATAAGGAATGGTGTCATAGGATTGACTGTTTTCTCCCCAAACCAGAGAAAAGATTTAGGGAGAGTGGAGCATAATTCCAAGAAAACAAAGCAGGATATTTAGTAAAAATGTTTATATTGAATATTAAGAAGCAAGAGAAATCTCATGGGAAACATATCATTGCTGATGTATTTACTGTTACAATAGCAATGAGGCCAACCAAGTAGCTGCAATTTATATTATTAAACAATAATAAAAATACATGAAACAGGAAGGGGAAAGACAAAATAAAAGTCATCATGATAAAAACATGTAAACAACTGAAACATTACCTAGCCTCCACATATGACTAACACGCAAAGTTGCATAAAAATTATGTCCTTATTGTGTCATGAAATTTTGCCTAGTACAATCATCCAAAGAGAAAGAAAAGAAGCTCATAAAGACCAGGGCAAATTCAACATCAATAGGTTATACTAATCAATGTAAGTTTGAAGACCATTCACATTTTGTTGCTCATAAATGTGGTTTAAAGCCTAAATAAAAAAAGTGATTTGCTAAAAGAAAAAAAAATACTAACTAATTCTAACTTTGCATACCTTCCTACCTAAGTAAAATTTCCCCTGCTTCTTGACCCTTGCTATTCCCTATCTCTTATTCTTGTTCAGGTTTCTGGCTCTTAAATTCCCTTTAGAATGTAAGAGCGAATTTCCAATCTTGTAGGGATCTTTGGGAAAAGCACTTTATACAAAGATTCTAAACTCAAAACAGGGCCCTCCATTTTCTGCAGTTTGTTAACATTGTTCTTATCCCCTGTACAGCACTACAGAATATGTTGGCACATTACAAATAAAGGTTAATAATAACTATACCATTTTACCCACCCCTCTTTAATATTTGTGTCCTATGAAATATATGTCCATTATTGCCCAAATTAGCATGAGAATTTCTTCTGGTTTGTGTAGTTAGGCTTGTCATAAAAGTTAAACCTCCAACCCCTGTACAGGGCAACGAAATATGCTGACATGTTACAAATAAAGGATTCAAATTTCACAAATATAATAGCTGAAAAAACGATGAAAGTCTCTTTTTATAGTATAGTATGTAATAATGGGCAATATTTGTATAATGTGACAAAAACTACAGAAACTATATGCAGTTATACAGTGTGCGGGAAGTCATCATTGCAGTGTCCACCTAACTTTTACACTGCATGCCTGGCTTTTTTTTCTTTTGTTTTTACAGCTTATTAAAATAATTAACTTTAGAAGCCTTGAGATTGTACATCCTTGTCTGGAATTTAAAGTCTTAGTAGTGTTATATAGATAAACTTTTTATGAAAAACAATAGGAACAGGTCAAGATAACATGCACTGTGTTGCTTTGGGTTTACTTCTTTAAATACTGTACAAGTTACTGTTTAATAAAAGTAAATTTAACACTGGCTTGTTTAATTAAAACAGTTATGAAATCCTGTCTTTTATATGTGATTAGATTTTGCTGATGGCTTGATTCTCTCCACTGAACTTTATTTTGCTTTAAAGTTATGTGGTGCATTACCTGGCCAGATGATTAATAAGAATAAATCAAATACTCCCTCTATCCAGGTCGGCCTTCATTACTTATTAAAATATACAATTTTATATGGAAATGTTCCAGATTAAAATGTTATGAATTTTACATGATCTCCCTCTCTCTATATCTTCCACATTAAAGCTAACTTCCCTGCTTGTTAAAATACATAATCAGAAATGTGGAGCAGACAATGTATCAATCAATCCTACAGTGACATACAATATGGACCCAAGTGTGATTAGGTAGAGTAAAAAATTGAATGTATCCATTAAAAAGGAAGATATTTTTCATTTATATGTATGTGTGTGTTTATATAGAGACAGTATTTTTTTTTGCTTTTCTGCACACATTTTCAGGTGGGTATGAGTATGTACCACTTAAAATGTGTTGCCCCTGAAATAGTGATTGTTACAACTGCCAGATTTGGGGGACTACGCTCACCCCAATTCTCTCTCTCTCTATGGGTCGCAACTGTTTGTTCAGATCTCAACACCAGCAGACACTTCAGATGACAGCATCATTTTAAAGAGACAGGCACCATAAGACCCCTTTTCTTAGGGTCTCAGAATCACACACCATGTACCTTTGATTAGTACAAGCAGACTCCGACACTACCTTTGTTTAGTGTGTCCAAAATCAGACTGGCACTTCTTTATTGTTACAGAGATATATCAAAACACAGAAAGATCTCACTCCCCCACATGCCTAACCCCTCCTCTTGTGGGCAATAGCTTGTTACACTCTCACCACCTGGGAGATGTCTATCCCATGATACATCCCCCATCTCTTAGTTGCCAGATCTCAATGTACAGGGTTATAAAACTTAACTTCCCCCTTCCAGACTAAAGCAAGAGGATTTGTGCGTGGATGCCTCTCAAAGCCATATACATTCTTTAGAATTCATTAACCCTTTGTATATCCCAGATATGACTGAATTAACTTCATTATTTAAGCATACTATCCTACTTCTAATACAGATATAGTATTTTAATGTTAGTAAATGTACTATATGCACATATTACATCCATGATATAACTGTTAAGCACGTTGTTAGTATTTTCTAACCACACATATAATAACTGATGAACCCCAAACAGTCCAGTGGGCCCCTCTGTTCATAACAGTGATAGGTTGTAATTTCTCTTTATAAGAATGCATATAAATATGAACATATAATAGGAAAAACTACACTTAAATTCAGTTTCACTCTCAACCACTTTAGCATCCGTGGTTGTAGTTTAGACTTGGGTCACTGTGATATTAAATGGCTTGCCTTAAATTTGAACTGAAATCATTCTGTCATTTATTGGGTTTTAACCAAGCACTCAATTATGAGGACTACTACATTTCTTCTGCAGGATTCTTGACATCAGTAGAAGATCTGGTGACCCTACATGGTATAGTTTACAGCTTCAATGGAGTTAACAAGCCACTTCACCATTATAAGGTAGTAATGCAGAAGTATTAATAGGATACAACTAATTAAGTAACATTGCTAAAACACTAATGGCCACTGTGGTAATGAATTTAAAAATACTTTTCAAAAGAACTTGTTTTAAGTATGTAATATAATTAGTATAGCCTCCAATTTACCGTATTAGTTTTTTATGTAATTATGGTGCTCAGGAACCGACCACTTTAGGCCTTGATTATATGACCCTCATTCACTTTTTACATGTAAAAATTATCAAAAAAAAGGGGGAAATAATTTAATAGGGAAAAAAGTAGGATAATTTAGTGCTCTCCAGGATAAAGCAAGATAAGTAACTACAAAATTAAGTTCTCTACCCCCTGCCTTTTTGTTGTTGTTTTTAAACCTTTCTTAGTTCAGTGCACTTTTTTACAAATAAACAGCGCCTATCCTCAAACTTTTCATCTATAATATATGTTGCTGCATCCCTATGATTAGCAAATACCTTTTGCATATGAGGCTTGCATACCAGCATCCCTTTATTATTATTATACCATTATGATGCTTATTTTTAAGCTCTAGAGATAAAATATTATACCACTCCATCTGTCATAATAAAGGTGGTCACTTATTTCTAATCCCACAGTATTATGGGACCGTGACACCCATTTTGCTTGACTTGCAGCCATTATTTCAGGATAGACACTTTTTAATTTTGTAGTTACTTATCTTGCTTTATCCTGGAGAACACTAAATTATCCTACTTTTTTCCCTATTAAATTATTTCCCCCTTTTTTTGAATTTAGTGTTAAGCACTAGGAAATTGCTTAGGTCATATATTCATATCTGTGAAAATTATCAGCCTTATTAAATTGCAATTCAGCAAATCTAAAGGGCTCTAATTAAGCACATAGTGTCATGAATCACCCAGGGGCCATATTGGATTTGGTGTGAACTATGCTGGGGCCATTTTGTGACTGGCAGCAGTGGCCATTTTGGGCTGGTATATCATCCACAGTTGGTGCCATATGGAGAGTAAGAGTTCTGGGTTTAGGAGACCCACTGTATATTGTGTTATGGGTTATAATATGTTAGTATTATATTGTATATTGTATTATGGAGTCATAGCTATGTTTTAATTAGTCAACCCTCCCCCATTGTATAAACTCTCAGTCAGGAGTTGGCCATATGGTCCTTAGTGTAAATAAAGGAGATAGCAGAACAAATAGATTTGCCAGACTGCCAGGCACCGCAGGACAATGGTATAGTATGGGGTTTCCCAACCACAAGCCCAGGGGCATAGTCCAAGAGCTAATACAGGATGTTTCCAGTCTGAGACCCAGACCAAAATGAACTAGTAGCCACGCCTGGGAGAGGCCCTGGGGGAGGAGACTAATAAGTTCCCACAAATTACTTCTGTGAGAATGGCCAGAGGGGAATGAGGGTTTGACTAAGAGTAGCCACTCCCTCCACTGTGTGTGCGTGAAATGTTTTAAATATGTTGTTCCAAAATAAAACGTGGTTCATAATTTTCATCAAGACGTGGTGTGTAGATGTATTATTTACCCGGGGACATATGCTTGCAGTAAGATTCGTCAGACTTACTGTCAATATTGCTCAGTCTAAACCAAGAGCTGAGACATGATGTTCCTGTAATCAAAGCTACTCCAAGGTCCAGAGTAACCCAAATCCGCTCAGCAGACCCCAGCCAGAGAGTGGGTCATGATAATTGGTGGCACAGTGGTGGGGTACTCTGAGAAGGACCAGAAAATGGAGCAGAGGGAAGCAGAGGACTACAGACTACTCCTGCTAAATCAATGGATGGCATTCATGCAATTATGGCATGGCCATGAGCTGGCAAGCTGGTTGGAGGAACTGGTAGAGAAAGAGATGGACTTGGAGGAACAGTACCTTGCCAGGATAGAGTCCTTGGGTGGCCGGAGAGAGGATCTCTATTTTCGTTTGGATCTAGAATATGGGGTCGGTAAGATTCTGAATGGTGATCCGGAATGTGGCATGGGAACTGCAAGGAGGCATAATAACTTGTTTGTTGAACGCTGCCGGGGTCTGGGACTGGAAGCATGGTTCCCGGAGGCTCCTTTGCTGGAACCCCTGATTCAGCAAGAGCTGCAACTGGAGGCTGAGTATGTGCAATTGTGGGATGCGATACCCAAGAAGTATTTTTACAACTCAGACGGTATGTACCAGAGGGAGTATGTTCACTGGAACTGGGGAGAGGCTTTTATAGACGGTAAACAAAGTGAGGAGTGGGAAGGGGTAAACACTGTTCCTTTGCCAACTCCTGGGGATGGAGAATGTTTGCCCCTAGAACATGCAGCAACTGTGTCAGGGCCTAGTCACCAGCCCAAAGAGCCAGAGACCCAGTGGAATGTTCCCTGGGTGGGGTCAGATAATCCATGTCTGCCCCCTGATACCCCAAGAGATTTAATCCCAGAGGAAGTGGGAACTGCTCACAAGCTAGGGCCAGATAAGTTAAGTCTGCCCTCAGAAGTTCTAGGCAAAGTGTGTTGGCCAGAACTGCTAATGGAGCCAGAGGCTCTGGATTATTATGTGATGGACGGTGGGAAGGGAGCCTTAGAGGCCAGGCTGGAAGGGAATGATGAGATTCCCCAGCCTGCATCAGATAACCACTGTCTGTACCCTGACACCCCAGGGGAGTTGTCCCCAGAGGTGCTAGTGAAGCACAGAGCCCAGGAGGGTTGTTTAAGAGACTGTGGGGAGGGAAAGGAATTGGTTTCTGCCTACAGGGAACCTGACCTCACACAGCAAGAGAGTGCCAGGGGCACAAAGAGCCAGGCCGAGGCAGCAAGCATGCCAGCTTTGGCAAAAGCATTATGGGTGCAGAGTGGCACCATGATAGAGGGTGTACCAAGTGGGGAGATACCCTGGATAACCATTGTCCCGGGGCCCACTGGAACAGACACCACTCCAAAGACCCAGTTCAACAGAAAGGACTGGGATAAAGTTGCTCAACCCCGGGCAATGGAGGAGTCCGGCACTTCAGCTTGATGGGAGCAGCATAGCCCCCCAGCCAAGTTAGAGGAGTGTAAGCACAGCTTGGGTGGGAGCAGCGTAGCTCCCCAAGCAGCAACGGAAACAGCTGGACCAGAGGAAGAAAGCCAAGAGGAGCTGTCCCTTTGCGATCCCATAGGCCCAGAGACTGTTTTAGAGATGCCAGCCCAGCTGTGGGGACTGGCTGGGGGGAACAGAGTTGCTATGGGACAGAAACTGTGGCCCACCTGTTGTACTCTGGGATACCAGATTATTGGGGAGGTACCCTGGACTATTTGGGTGGGTGTGAATGGGAAGAGCAATTTGCTCTATACAGTGGGTGCAAGGCCAAGGGCTGGGGGAGGTTGTTACTCTGCACTTTGGGACTGTTTTCTAAAGGACTTGAATGTGGAGAGAGTGCAGAGGGCCTAGCCAATCCAGAAGAGTCATGACTATCAGCGTAGCTGGGAAAATCCTAGGGGCATGGATGTTTCCTGCCACGCTTGGGGAGGTGTTGTCATGAATCACCCAGGGGCCATATTGGATTTGGTGTGAACTATGCTGGGGCCATTTTGTGACTGGCAGCAGTGGCCATTTTGGGCTGGTATATCATCCACAGTTGGTGCCATATGGAGAGTAAGAGTTCTGGGTTTAGGAGACCCACTGTATATTGTGTTATGGGTTATAATATGTTAGTATTATATTGTATATTGTATTATGGAGTGATAGCTATGTTTTAATTAGTCAACCCTCCCCCATTGTATAAACTCTCAGTCAGGAGTTGGCCATATGGTCCTTAGTGTAAATAAAGGAGATAGCAGAACAAATAGATTTGCCAGACTGCCAGGCACCGCAGGACAATGGTATAGTATGGGGTTTCCCAACCACAAGCCCAGGGGCATAGTCCAAGAGCTAATACAGGATGTTTCCAGTCTGAGACCCAGACCAAAATGAACTAGTAGCCACGCCTGGGGGAGGCCCTGGGGGAGGAGACTAATAAGTTCCCACAAATTACTTCTGTGAGAATGGCCAGAGGGGAATGAGGGTTTGACTAAGAGTAGCCACTCCCTCCACCGTGTGTGTGTGAAATGTTTTAAATATGTTGTTCCAAAATAAAACGTGGTTCATAATTTTCATCAAGACGTGGTGTGTAGATGTATTATTTACCCGGGGACATATGCTTGCAGTAAGATTCGTCAGACTTACTGTCAATATTGCTCAGTCTAAACCAAGGGCTGAGACATGATGTTCCTGTAATCAAAGCTACTCCAAGGTCCAGAGTAACCCAAATCCGGTCAGCAGACCCCAGCCAGAGAGTGGGTCGTGACACATAGCGTATTTTTTTACAGAAGTTTTTAGTTAGTGAAGAACTTGCTTTTGGATAGAAGATCACTAATTAAAAACTGCTGTAAAAAAATATGCTGTGTGCTTAAATAGAGCCCTTTAGAATTTGATGAATTGCAATTTAATAAGGCTGCATATGTTGAATATAACTGAGAAATCACATTCTGTGTGTTAAGAAAATGCTTCTATGCTTTGTAAGTGTTTCTGCCAACAATCACCCCACTATAAGCGACCACTGATAACATGTCAAGCTACATGTGAGACACAATAATCTTTAGGGAGCAGTTTTAAAGATTTGTGACCATTCCCTTTGCGCCCAAAAAAGGAAAAAGAAACAAAAGCAGGTATTCTGACCTCCTGCTAAGTCTATCCAAAAGGTCAACATTTTAGTTTCTTTATGAGTCAAATAGAAGAGTTTAAAAAAAAAATGTAAAGAGGGATTACAGCTTTAAAAATGAATCAATATTTTAGTATTATACAGCTTATAACATACCAATGTTTCCTCACAAAAATACATAAAATGTATTTTGGAATTTCTGCAGCTAAATCCAAAACAACTATGCCCCAAAGTACATTAGTTGCAAATGTCATTTTAATCTATAGCAAGCAAACCTCTGGGGTTTAGAGGGGGCCTCTGATTCAGAGATTACAATGTAACACACACACTAGTTTCTAAACCTGCAAGGCAAACTCAGAAATATATTGTAAATAAAAGTTATCACTCTCGATTAGAGTGAAATAGAAGGAACTATCATGGGGAGTTATAGGAACAATGTCTAATTTGTTAACTTAAAGTATAATAAATCTGTGGAAGCTGCAGTTATTGGTTATAACGGGCCCATGTTAGGCCATGATAAATGTTGACATATTTTGGTTTGTGTTGCTTTCTTTCCAGCTTTTCATTAAACTTGTGTAAGCTTGGAAAAGTTACACTATATTTACATATAAACATACACACATTATGACAGAGGACCATTTATACAACGGAGAGACATTATGTTATAGAAATGGTAGAATATATAAATGTGCTCCTAATCATGGCTTTCTTTCTTTTTGTACCATGCTGCAGGCTGTTTAATCCCTCCTTGGACTCTTTCCCTATTAGCTCCTCCAATGCTATAGACACCTTCATCCCTTCTCAGTTTATCTTCAAGTTGGGTCCTCCCAATCTGTGGGCACAACAGCTATGTTATTGATACACTCTTGTACAGCTACCAATATGAATGTATTCATGGACACAGTTACTCAAATAAAGATACATACAAAGTCATTGGCATGAGTGGCACTTAATAGCCAGCCGAGCACTAATATCCCTTAGGAGAGCTTAGAGCATTCTCTCATTTAGCTCAAAACATGCTAATTATGTTTGTTTGATAGCAGCTCTGATGCCAATTTAGATGTCTAAATTAAAGTCAGACTCTGACTTTAAAGGAATTGAAATACATGCTATGAAGCTTTCCTAATGACAACAGTTACACTTATTAAAAACTAATATTACATTAAGCAGAATAAATTGTTCTATTATTTTATACCACCTACAAGTTTCGCTTTATTGAGAGCTTTTATTGTTTGGACATTTTCCAGTAAACTGCATGCTTTATAAAAGCTTAAAGAGATTAGATCTTATTTTTTTCCTATGATCTAAACTCTTTGTCTGGAGCTCAGTTATAATTGGGGCAATCTACATTCCCCCTAAAGCCATACTTACTCTTCAAGATGATGCAATTTCAATCAGTAAATGCTAATACCTTCTGTTCATAATTGGTTGCAGAATGTTACAAATTGGGCCATTGCAACTGACTGCTTTAAGCTTAATTCTGACTCTTTTCACTTTTCAGCAGCGATATTACATCTGTTTCTCCTAGTGGCAATGGAAAATCATTTCTTATAAACCAAAATAGCCCTTCATCCAATTTTTCTTTATTTTATTTTTTATCGCAGAATCCTTGGATGTAATCTAACAAGATCCATGACTTCATGCACTTTGGCTCTATCATATGCTTTCTAGCACTACTCCCAATTCTAAGAAACAACTTGGCTAAGGAACAATTTTTGGTATAAATGATTCTTACAGCAGGGAAAAATATCAATGTGTGTTTGTATGAACATGTAGCTCCCCATGTACCCTGGACAAATCCATTCCATCTCCTCTTCTCTTTGGTGATGAAACAGTATGCACAAAAGCTACAACCCGTCATGAGACTTCATTTGGATCCTCTATGACAATTTTCTACATCTTGATCCATAACCTACAAAATGGAATCCCACTATAGTATTCAACTTCTTTCCAACCAACCATTTCCCTCAAACCTTTTTCACCCAAATCCTGTGCGGCACCTACTCTATGACATTTTCTATCTTGCTGTACTATACATCTGACAAGCATAGTTTCTCAAGAAATGTCTGTGACAAACAAAACCAACTGGTTGGTACTTATTGATGCAATAATCTCCTTTAATGGATCTTGCCACAGGATCTAACCATGAACAACACTATGGAATATGATAGCAGTCTATGGGTAAAATCTTTATCAGAACAATGATGAATGATGTCTTAGATTTGTTTAAGCATATAGTTAAACATAAATACATGTATTTGAATAAAAAATGAAACAAAGGTAAAAAACAAACAAATATTGAATAGTTAAAGCATGTTATAGCAACACTAGTTGTATTCATAAGATGAACACACCACATTACTCAAGACTTTAACTAGGAAATACTAAGGGCCTCATTCAATTGCGATTTGGCCAATTGAAATGGGCTCTATATAAGCACAGAGCATATTTTTTTACAGAAGTTTTTAGTTAGTGATCTTCTATCCAAAAGCAAGGTCTTCACTAACTAAAAACTTCTGTAAAAAAAAATGTGCTCTGTGCTTATATAGAGCCATATTCAATTGGCCAAATCGCAATTGAATGAGGCCCCAAGTGTTTAGTCTATAGTCTAAAAGTACATTGGATCTAAATAAAAGTGGCAGACATGATTACTTAGATATTAGCAGACAAAAATAGATTAATAAAAATGTTCTTACAAAACCTGGGGCCCCAGTAGATGAAATACCAGTACACAACAGTGTGGGAATCACTACAAGAGAAATCAGCTGAACAAATATGTTTTTTTCCCGAAATTTACTGTAGTAAACAGCTGATCAAAAGACTGTACAACTTTCAGTGCTTAAAGAGAAGGAAAAGCTAATCATTTTTGGTCCAGTTGTTTTGTACATATATTCATTGCATACACAAGGTAAATTAATCAATTATGTTTGTTTAAAAAACCCCAACACAAATGTAAAATGTATTTAAGACCAAACCCATGAAATTAATGTTGTTGGCTCAGCTCCTGACATTACCAGATTCCAGGTATGTAATGTGTGTGTTTATTCTTGAAAACCAGAACATATTATATATATATCTATAGATTTAAAAGTAAAAACTAACCATGGTAACTACTAATGTAAATACAAAAATATATATATTACCCACCGCAGCAAAGCTACTTTCAAAACAAAGACTCCACTGTTCCTATACGTTTAAGACTTCCAGCTAAAACAACAACCACCACAGCTACATTTGTATGGTATATGGCATCAATATAAATGTAGGTATTTAGATTGATAACCTTCAATTGAATGTCTTTGATTAAAGCTTCCATTAATACCCCAAATTATTGTACTGTATAGTTATAAATTATATTGGAAAAGTAAGCTGAACAATTTCTTCAATTATAAGTATTATTTATTTGTTGAAAAATAAAATAAATTACTTAAGTTGATTTACTGAAACATGTTTCTTTTAGCTTTTGTAACTTGCATGCAACAGTGATATTAAACTGGTAGTTGTTCAAAAGTGTAAATATATAGGTAAATGTGTAGGGTATACAGTTATATGAACATTTCTGTATATATAGGTAACAATTATGTCTAAATCTAAACAGGTTTAGTATATTTGCAATCACATAAAACCTGTACACATGAAAAGCATTAAAAGAGTTAGCTTTAAACCTTGGTGGGCGATGCTTTTCCCCCTACATGTTTAATATATATATTCATACAGTACTTCAAGCAAGTCTAGGATAAGCAAAATGAAAACTTGACAATTCATTATTCCAATTTTTTTTTAGGTAGATGTAATATTCTTTATATATAGGATGATAGGCAGTAACCTTGAAACGGCTGTACGCGGGTAGGATTCCCAGCTTGTGTATAACCCAACCATGGCTTTGCAAAAAAGCTATGTAATGCAGCGGACATAAGCTTAAAGGAAGCCATGTTTAAAATGGTTATGGATTGAAGAGCAAGGTATTGGTGGGCACATTTGCATCTCCCTGCTCAGCTTTCCAGAATGCAGTGTAATAACTGGAATTCTGAGCAGGAAACACGTTTTTTAACTTGTTTTAGACATTCAAATGTGGACACAAATGTACTATATATATATATATATATATATATATATATATATATAATAGTACCTTTGTGCTCACATTTGAACATCTAAAATACGTTAAAAAAAACATTTCCTGCTCAGAATTCCAAGAAATACAGTTATTGCATGGCATTCTGGTAACCTGGGCAAGGACATGCAAATGTGCCAACAAAAGCTTCGCACTTTAATCCAATACCATTTCAAACATGGCTCCTGTTAGGAATATGCCGGCTGTATTATTTGAAACCATTTTAACTTAATACAGAAGTATTTATTACATTATATTTTTCTTATTGTTTTAGCATCCCAAAATCTGGTTTTGCTTTATATTTTGTTTAATGTGATTGAAATAATTTATAATTGGATCAAGGATTTGTATAACTATTAACAGCAACAATTAACATCTGCTACTTATCCCAGGAAAATGTGAAGCAAGTCCTCCAAATACCAATTTATTTATTTATTTTGGGCCATAGCGAGCGGTCACAGATCTTTGCAAGCACATGCTAAATATCAGCAAGTTTCATGTTATATTGGTGCAGTTTATTCTACATGCAAAGCAACATGTAGCTAGCACTTGCTAGCCGTGGCACGCATGTAATAGCTCAGTTATTTTTAACATGACATGATGAACAGAAAAATATTTCAAGGCCCAGGCCCTTTTTTCTTTTACAAGTTTTGCTCATGTACATGTTTGCAAATGTTAGCAATTATATTGTAATGCTTGTTTCACATTGCTCAGGCTCCTGTAGTTGCTGGCAAGTAGCAATAATACTAGCAGCTAATGTGCCTGTTTCAAGAACATGGCTCTCTATTGGGCCACTTGAGATTTTGGGAGGTATCTTCAGATAATAATGAAAGCACAAACAAATAAATATTAAATTAATTATTCATCATACTGAGAGATTCAGCAAAGATTTAAGCACTTAGAAATCGTGGCTCTCCCGGATAGGAAAATAATTATGTAATTTATGGAAAATTATTTAAGCAAGTTACTGGAAAATATTTGGGCACGTTGGAAGGTTTTGAGCAGGAAATGTGCCTTTTTAGCTGACAAAGGTCTGCAACAAGGTGAATACTATAAATTAAATAAACCAAAAAGTACATTGGCAAATTATTCTTATGAACAAAAGTGTGGTAACTAAAGTTGAATATTAATGAAAGCATATATGGAAGAAAAATCCTAAGGCGGTAGGTGACTAATGTACTGACAAACGATTAATTAATGTACTGACAAATGACAACCACAACAGAGGAAAGGGAACTTGTAGATCACAGATAATTCCTTACTGAGTGTACTATGTGCTCTAGTAACACTAAAAAAGCATGTGCAGATCATATATTCTGTATATAAATCATAAATCACGGATATTGGAGCTGTGCATGATCTACATAACTACACCTAACAGGCAAATATTACCTATTTCAATAGAGGGAAAGGATCTAATAATGACAAACAAACGGAAAGAGGTGATAATGTATAAAAACTATTTCAACATGAGAAATGCATGCCATATTTACCATTTGCAGTCTT
The DNA here is from genome assembly GCA_027410445.1 of Discoglossus pictus. Lineage (NCBI taxonomy): Eukaryota > Metazoa > Chordata > Amphibia > Anura > Alytidae > Discoglossus > Discoglossus pictus. Next base: position 450,600,806 of record CM050163.1, read on the forward strand.
GTTAATTATTGATTTGACAATCTCTTTTGTATTTATTATTATGAGTGTGAGTCTGTTACTTGGTATATTATATATAAAAGTAAGAACCAATGTGTAACATTAATCCCAAATTATGGGAAAGGTTTCATACACAATTGCAACCAAATGCTCTAGCACCAAATGTGGTTCAATATGGGTCAACATATAACTATTTTTTTTTCATCCCCAAAGGTTGGGCCGCAACTTTACAATAGTTAGAAAATAACCAGTACCTAAGTCCACCTATTAGATTGCAGCTGTGGATTCAGATCAGTGTCTGTTTGTTTTATTTCTTCCCTACCTCTTTTTACTGTCTGATTTGGAGCAATAAAGAACAAGATATGCAAGTTCCCTCCGTTACACACATTTTAGTGTAGCCTTTCATAGGTGCATTACCAAGCATTTTACATGTCTAAAAGTGCAAAGTGTAAACTATTCTATTATTAAATATGCCAATTGATAATATATGTTCATTATTATATTTTCAGTTAATCAAATAGTCGGCCCCATATACCGTCTCTTTATAGATCTCTTGTTCTGAATCTAGATAGATAGATAGATAGATAGATAGATAGATAGATAGATAGATAGATAGATAGATAGATAGATAATGACATGCATTATACAATCTATACATTCTACCAAATCTGGAATCTGTAGCCTTGGAATTGAACAAATCCTTCAGCATTTTTTGGACCCGCATATGTACGAAATACTATTAATAATTACTACTAGGGAGCTACCCTGCATATTCCAAGAGACACCACTGCTTTTTACTGATATAAAGAGACAACATTAGGCGCAATGCCCACATACAGCATAGTAAATTCCAAATTAAACCACAGTAAAATATAATATTGTTATAGTCACAGAGCGAGTTCAGTTTGAAGTTCCTAGTTATCCAAAAACAGAGAGAGTAATATATAAGAAGACTGAGAGCCAGTGAGTGAGTGGCCTCTAGTGAAACTGTTAGTCCGAGTACCACAACATGGGCCTCATTCAAATGTGATTGGCCAATTGAATAGGGCTCTATATAAGCACAGAGCATTTTTTTACAGAAGTTTTTAGTTAGTGAACTTCTATTTAAAAGCAAGGTCTTCCCTAACTAAAAACTTCTGTAAAAAAAATGCTATGTGCTTATATAGAGCCCCATTCAATTGGCCAAATTGCATTTGAATGAGGCCCTATAAAATATATTCCATACTCAATTTTAATTAATCCACTTTGAAATTATCTTATAACCTAGACTGACCATTTTTAAGCCAGCAGTGAGGAGTTAGTTTTTTATACTTACAGCATGTTATTGCTTTGTAAAATAAATTTATAAAAATGACAAAACTAAAATAAAATATATTTTTTATAGTGCATAGGAAAACATTTTCTTTCACCAAAATGTTTTACTATCATAAATAATTCACATTAATTATTTTATCAATTCTATGTAAGTTTTATATGAATTGCTCAATGCAGGTATTTCCAATAACAGTGATTAATAATATATGAATACATTAGTTAAGCTCTCTAATTTTAAATTCCAAAGGCATTCAAAAAGCTAAAAATATAGCTTTTTACCTAGGGCGATTTAGCTAAAAGCTCCAGAGTATACTGCTGTCATGGAATCATATCAGAATCATTTATGACTGAACTTTTGCTGTGGTGAATTCAATATGAAATTTCATAGCAACTGTAAATCCAACAACCTTTAGATCTGCTTTCCTGAACTTTTTAATAAGCACCATTTTCTGCTGAGCGGCATGAACGATATGCAATATATTAGTTATTTTCAAATAATGAAATAAGTGAGTATTTACAGGTTGATGGTTCTCTATTGAGAAACAAGAGGTGAGATGGTGGCAAAATATTCATAAAGTGTATAGAATTGTCAGAATGTCATTTACAAGTATAGGAGGTGTTAAATATCAGCATACATTTAGTAATTTGCATATAGGCCTAGATTTGTATCTTTGGCTCTCACAATCTCCTGTTCTGCATAAAATCTTGCTAATAATACCCTATCATATCTTTATTAAAAAACCACAGAAATAGATTTACATAGTGCAGATCTATATAAAGGAATTGATAAAATATAGACTTGATAAAAAAATTAGCACAAAGTTGTTCTATAAAATCCAGCTATCTAGAATGAAGAACTCAGAAACAAATACTATTTTGTACATAACAAGTAGTGGTATATCAGTGGTAATATATTACTACTAGCAAATTGCCCATCAAAAATGACAGCAATCAAATTTTAAGCCATGGCAATGCTGTGTGCCACTCAATGCAAGGCTATGGCACCTCTGAGCATCTTTGGCGCTCATCGCGAGCCCCGTGCTGAGCACCTTCGGCGCTCATCGCGTGGCTCGCAATGAGTGCCAATTAAGAAATTATATATCAGCAATTTAATTTATTAGCAACCTTTAACCTTTGCCTTGCTTTCCCACTGATGCAACTAGTAAATACAGGAAGACAATAATATTTAAGCTTGTGAAATGTTCAATGCTTCAACATAAGTACAAATACTCAGTTTATAGTAGAAGAAGGTTAAAAAAGATCAACATAAGAAATATATATATATATATATATATATATATGTATACATATATATATATATATATACATATATATATATATATATATATATATATATATGTGTATATACAGGGAGTGCAGAATTATTAGGCAAGTTGTATTTTTGAGGATTAATTTTATTATTGAACAACAACCATGTTCTCAATGAACCCAAAAAACTCATTAATATCAAAGCTGAATATTTTTGGAAGTAGTTTTTAGTTTGTTTTTAGTTTTAGCTATTTTAGGGGGATATCTGTGTGTGCAGTTGACTATTACTGTGCATAATTATTAGGCAACTTAACAAAAAACAAATATATACCCATTTCAATTATTTATTTTTACCAGTGAAACCAATATAACATCTCAACATTCACAAATATACATTTCTGACATTCAAAAACAAAACAAAAACAAATCAGTGACCAATATAGCCACCTTTCTTTGCAAGGACACTCAAAAGCCTGCCATCCATGGATTCTGTCAGTGTTTTGATCTGTTCACCATCAACAGCAGCAGCAACCACAGCCTCCCAGACACTGTTCAGAGAGGTGTACGGTTTTCCCTCCTTGTAAATCTCACATTTGATGATGGACCACAGGTTCTCAATGGGGTTCAGATCAGGTGAACAAGGAGGCCATGTCATTAGATTTTCTTCTTTTATACCCTTTCTTGCCAGCCACGCTGTGGAGTACTTGGACGCGTGTGATGGAGCATTGTCCTGCATGAAAATCATGTTTTTCTTGAAGGATGCAGACTTCTTCCTGTACCACTGCTTGAAGAAGGTGTCTTCCAGGAACTGGCAGTAGGACTGGGAGTTGAGCTTGACTCCATCCTCAACCCGAAAAGGCCCCACAAGCTCATCTTTGATGATACCAGCCCAAACCAGTACTCCACCCCCACCTTGCTGGCGTCTGAGTCCGACTGGAGCTCTCTGCCCTTTACCAATGCAGCCACGGGCCCATCCATCTGGCCCATCAAGACTTACTCTCATTTCATCAGTCCATAAAACCTTAGAAAAATCAGTCTTGAGATATTTCTTGGCCCAGTCTTGACGTTTCAGCTTGTGTGTCTTGTTCAGTGGTGGTCGTCTTTCAGCCTTTCTTACTTTGGCCATGTCTCTGAGTATTGCACACCTTGTGCTTTTGGGCACTCCAGTGATGTTGCAGCTCTGAAAAATGGCCAAACTGGTGGCAAGTGGCATCGTGGCAGCTGCACACTTGACTTTTCTCAGTTCATGGGCAGTTATTTTGCGCCTTGGTTTTTCCACATGCTTCTTGTGACCCTGTTGACTATTTTGAATGAAACGCTTGATTGTTCGATGATCACGCTTCAGAAGCTTTGCAATTTTAAGAGTGCTGCATCCCTCTGCAAGATATCTCACTATTTTTGACTTTTCTGAGCCTGTCAAGTCCTTCTTTCGACCCATTTTGCCAAAGGAAAGGAAGTTGCCTAATAATTATGCACACCTGATATAGGGTGTTGATGTCATTAGACCACACCCCTTCTCATTACAGAGATGCACATCACCTAATATGCTTAATTGGTAGTAGGCTTTCGAGCCTATACAGCTTGGAGTAAGACAACATGCATAAAGAGGATGATGTGGTCAAAATACTCATTTGCCTAATAATTCTGCACTCCCTGTATATATGTATATATATGTATATATATATATATATATATATATATATATATATATATATATATATATACTTGTTGCTCTGTCTTAGTACATTGGCCTATTATTGACGTTTGTGAAATATATGCTGCTATTTTCAAGTCCAGAAAAAAACTAAACAACATTGAAAACGTTCCAGTTACTGGCACGGCTGCTTATACCTGAGATTAGACCATATGGTCACTCTGCTCACCCAAACTTATAAACAGCTTTTGTTTCATAATGGTTCATTTATTTTATGGTTTTGAAGTTACCAGAAGTACCTATTGTTATAAGATAAATAAACAAGTATTTTATTGCCTTTGTTGATTTTTTTTTACCAAGTCAGATGCTCAGCAACCTTACTCTGCTAAATTTAAGAAAAATTGCCAAGTTTCTATCCAATCATTTACATACATATTTCTACTGGTTTGTCAAGGACTTACCTTGAGCACTCATAACCCAGAAGGGGGGAAGTTAATATATGTGGACAAAGAATGAGTGGTCTTCTGTTAGTTTTGGCATTTACATCTATCCTGAAGAAGTTGCACGCTGATTTAATAAACTGAATAAATGAATCCGAAAGTTAAGAAACATAACGTCTCCTGTTACCTTTTACTGTGCACTTTAAAGAGCAAGCTTCAAACATGCAAGTCCCTCTTATTCATTTTATTTCAATAATAAAAAAAATGCAACATTTTAATCCTCAGGATTTTAAAGATTTGTTTATCTCCTTAAAGTTAAAGGAGATTTACAGCGGCAGTGAAACTGGTCACATTTATTCAATATGTTACTGGATAGGTTGCATATTTGGCTAATTAAGACATACAAATGCTAACACAGCTAAACTGCTTGTTTCTATTAGGAACTGATCAATAGAGAGACTTGGGGCATGTGTGGGCCAGTGCCAGTATTGCCAATGGACAACCAAGTTTCTGTCCAAATCAAGCAATTGCCAATGAAGTCCAGTGTTTTGATATGTCAGTCACATAATTCACATAATGTAAAAGGGATGACACGGATCATTACCAAATGAAACAGACTACTTAAGACTTGATGGCACACTGTCACTAACACTCTGACTATGGTTCACTACAGTAGGAATGGGTTTATTTGGTTTTGGTTATTTTCTGATAGCATAAATTTAGCTGCTACCTTTACAGTAAAAATGTCAACTGTGCTTAATTTGTCAAACTATCTTTACTACAAGTTGTCAGGTTTGCTTTGCTACTGTATATTGTAATGTTAGAGTACTACATTACTACAATGCTGTGTGTGGTTTGTTAATTATCTATGCCAGTGGTAGTCAACCTGGTCCCTACTGCCCAGTAGTGGGCAATTCAAGCTTTCATGGTGGGAGGTGGGGTAATCGCTAGGTGGCGTCGCTGACGAGTGACATCACATGCTGGAGACCCGTAGCACCATACTTGGCTGGTTGGAGGGCTGGTGACAGAGCCTAGGGACAGCAGTCAGGACCGGATCCTTATCTAGGACCTCATTCAATTGCGATTTGCCAATTAAATAGGGCTCTAAATAAGTACATAGCATATTTTTTTAAAGAAGTTTTTACTTAGTGAAGAGCTTGCTTTTGGATAGATGCTTACTAACTAAAAACTTCTTTAAAAAAATATGCTATGTGCTTATTTAAAGCCCTATTCAATTGGCCAAATCGCAATTGAATGAGGGCCCTAGTAAGTACAGGGCGATACATAGCTAGGGTCATATTATTTATGTAACCAGTAACGAGAAGATGGGTAAATTGAGTTACTGCGGCACCGGTGGGCAGGAAGAAAATTTTACCATCAAAAGTAGGTATTAAAATGTTTAAGACCCCTGATCTATGCCATCAGGCTAAACAGAGACACTGCATAGAAACAAATTCCATCTCAGCTTCATTAACTGGTTATCCTAATACTAGTGACTACATTATGTTTTATAAATAATGTTAAGCACAGATATGTAGAAGTGTGAGGTAAACGTGGATATAAATTAGACTTAAAATATAGTGTAAGATTATCTGTAACAATTGCACTTATTGTTTAAGTTTCAAGTGCCTATATGAATCCTTTAAACACTCTGCAATGGGTAATAAAGCATGCCATAAAAACAATTCAAACCGCATAAGGCTGTTTATAACAAAGCAATGCACAGTTCTCCATACTTTTTTTGCCCCTTGATATTAATATATTTCATTATTAAACAATGGGAAGTTATGAAGAAGCAACAAGCATTTGTGCTTCATGGTTCCAACAAAGGGTTTAATACATTTTTCATAGTACATACTGTATATCATGTAACAATGCCCGATGGACAGACGACATTGAAATTGTGAATCCCCAGAGTGATGTCAACCAGAGTTACTAAGAGCTGTGATGTCAATGTAGGTCAACTAAAAGCACAGAAATCAAGGAGTCTGAAGAAAGAGTATCACAGCTCACAGCATTGGCTGTATAATGTAGCACTATCAAACAGAGTATTGAAAAATACAGTAAGAAAAAATGTTTCAAGGATAAACGTAGCCTTGTCATTCTTTAAAGGGCTAATATAAGATACCTGTAAAGTTCTGTGAGCATCTATACCACTGCTTGTTAGCTCATGAATGGGTGTTTATAAACAAACAATAAAACAATAAGTAGCTGTATACTCTACATCATTTCCTCCATGACTCAAATTGTTTTCTGGAAGCCATGTTGACAGGAGTCCATTTCAATCTTCCAGTGGTTTTGGCTTCTCTTCTCTTACCCCTATGTTACAATGCCCCAACACAATGCTGTGAGTGATATCGGTAAAGAAGAATGTGGAAAAGGCTTCAAGCACCTCAAGCAGATAAGTTTAATTTAATTTTATTTCTTATTACCAATGGATTTTATTTTGGATTCCTAAACACGTTTCCTGAACAACTTCACCCTTTACCTGGCACCTACAGTGGCCATTTAAGAAAGCAATGAACATGGGATATATATAATATCCCAAATGGAAAACTGTTAAAGGACCACTGTAATTCAATAAAAAAGATGCTGGTATGCACTGAACCATTAGCAGCTGCATAAGCCATGGGCATAAAGCATTTTTTGAGAAAATCTGAATTTATGAAAACTCTATTTATGAGTACAGGAATCCATTTTGTTTTTGTTACATCATGTCATGATTGATGGGGGTGTTTTTTGTAGCTATCAGTGTAGGGAGATATGTGACTGAATAAGATTAAAATTGACACTCCATCTCTCCTCCCTCACTGGCCCAGAAGCAGACACCTTGCATCATTCAATGCAGACATGGCTCTCCACACACAACTTCCACTAATGTATCATGGATTCCTCCTGGGTCTTACAGAAGCCTCAACATTTCAAATTAAAAACTAAGGGCCCTATTAAATTCTCCCTCGTAGTTCTCTCGGTGCTCGCAAAAGGCAGTTTTCCTGCTGTTTGCGAGAACCGAATCTCTCGCAGCCTGCTTTACGATATGACTGCGAGAAAATGGCCGAGAATAGGCTCCGAGAGAGCTACGTAGCCTTAAATCTATGCACGAGTCTCGCATATCGTAAGAATCCCTACGTGGACAAAAAGTCCACGCAAGGGATCCGAAAGCCTCTACGTGCTGCCTCGGAACAGCCCGAGACAGCAGTGTGAGGCTCCCCCCTGCACCCTATACACATCCCCATGCTGCAGGGGTCTCTATCGGGACCCCTGCAGCACCCCCACATTAACCCCTTGCAGCGGGGGTCCCCGATCTGCATAGATCAGGCCCCCCGCTGCATTTAAAACTTTTAAATTCCCCGCCGCGGCTCCTTAAAGGGACCGCGGCACACTATTACCCAATCCCGGCCGCGGCACTTAAAATTAACCCCCCTCTATGCTGGGGGTCCCCATCGGGACCCCCGAAGTGTCCCCACATAAACCCATTGCAGGGGAGGCCCCGATCTGCATAGATCAGGCCCCCCGCTGCATTTAAAACTTTTAAATTCCCCGCCGCGGCTCCTTAAAGGGACCGCGGCACACTATTACCCAATCCCGGCCGCGGCACTTAAAATTAACCCCCCTCTATGCTGGGGGTCCCCATCGGGACCCCCGAAGTGTCCCCACATAAACCCATTGCAGGGGGGGGCCCCGATCTGCATAGATCAGGCCCCCAGCTGCATTTAAAACTTTTAAATTCCCCGCTGCGGCTCCTTAAAGGGACCGCGGCACACTATTACCCAATCCCGGCCGCGGCACTTAAAATTAACCCCCCTCTATGCTGGGGGTCCCCATCGGGACCCCCGAAGTGTCCCCACATAAACCCCCTGCAGCGGGGGGCCCCGATCGGCACCGATCGTGACCCTGCTGCAATTCAATTTTAAATTTCCCGCCTCGCGGGTCCTCAAAGGACCGTAAAGGTCCTGAAAGGACTCGCACTAAAAATATTAACCCCAGGCAACTATAATTACCCCATTAACTCATGGTGGTCAATCCAGACCACCATAAGGCTCTAATTAACCCATTAACTCATGGTGGTCAATACAGACCACCATAAGGCCTAAATTACCCCATTAACTCATGATGGTCAATCCAGACCACCATAAGGCTCTATTTAACCCATTAACTCATGGTGGTCAATCCAGACCACCATAAGGCCTAAATTAACCCATTAACTCATGATGGTCAATCCAGACCACCATAAGGCCTAAATTAACCCATTAACTCATGATGGTCAATCCAGACCACCATAAGGCTCTAATTAACCCATTAACTCATGGTGGTCTATACAGACCACCATAAGGCCTAAATTAACCCATTAACTCATGATGGTCAATCCAGACCACCATAAGGCTCTATTTAACCCATTAACTCATGGTGGTCAATCCAGACCACCATAAGGCTCTATTTAACCCCATCAGTCCCATAAGGGTATATTATTACCATTATGGGCCTGTTACAACCCAACATTAACCACATAAGTGCCATGATGGTCCTCAAGGACCATCATGACACTAACTACAAACACTACACTATAACCCCCAATAAACCATTTAATCTAAACTAACCCCCCTCTACGCTAATCTATTAACACTTACACTACCTACCTACACTACCTACCCCCTAATAAACCTTCCCACTACTCTAATTACAAAAAATAAAAAACCTACAGCACAGAAAACAAAAAACCTACAGTACAAAAAACAAAAAAACCTACAGTACAGAAAACAAAAAACAATTACAACCCCACCCCCCACTACAGAAAACAAAAAAATAAATTACAACCCCACCCCCCACTACAGAAAATAAAAAAATTACACACCTGAAAAGGAAAGACAGATAAACACAATACAATACATACATATAATACATTACATACATTACATACAATACATGACATTACATATAATATATTAAATATAATATATTACATATAATATATTACATATAATACATTACATACATTACATACAATACATGACATTACATACATTACATATAATATATTAAATATAATATATTACATATAATATATTACATATAATATATTACATATAGTCCTAATCAAATACCCCCTATCTATCTAACATACAATCTATTTAATTTAAAATAAATCCTAACTATATCAAATACATCCCCCTATCTATCTAATATACAAAAAATCCTAACTACATACACAGACCATTATTCTAAAGTAAAATAAAATAATTACAGTCCTAACTACATACACAGACCCTAATTCTAAGCTAAAATCAATAAATTAAGACCACTTACCTTTAAGATGTTGCTTCAGATCACTAACCTATGGGTCAAACAAAAAATAAAAATTAGTACAAAACATTAACATCAAATAAATAAACATTCTATACATTCTAAATATTCAACTCACCTTTACAGCATGTCCAGTCACTGTTTAGCTCTTCCGGCGCGGCCCTGTTAAAAAAAAAACACAATACATGAATACATGAATACAATATATAAACAATAAATAAAATACACAAATAAACATCTAAATATACATTTCACTTACCTACCCGCGATGTCCCCGGCCTTCTCTCCTTCAGCCCCGGCTGGGCCGCGGAACCATTCGCGCTCTAAAAAAAAAAAAGAAAAAAAACTAACGGAGGTCTGCACTGGCAGACCTCCCCGACGCTACTGAACCTCCCGGAGTCGTTTCCGGGAGGAAATTGGCATTGGCGGCTTGTGATTGGCTGAAAAAGCTGTCTATCAATTTCAGCCAATCAAAAGTCGTCAATGTGTGAGCCAATCAGGATGGGATACACCCCAATATCCCACCCTGATTGGCTTAAACACTTGTCTATCTTTCTGGGAACCAATCACAACGCTCAGATGCCTTCAGCCAATCACTATGGGATACACCCCCACGGAGTGATTGGTAGAAGACATCTGCGCATCCTGATTGGCTCCTACATTGACGACTTTTGATTGGCTGACAGCTTTTTCAGCCAATCACAAGCCGACAATGCCAATTTCCTCCCGGAAACGACTCCGGGAGGTTCAGTAGCGTCGGGGAGGTCTGCCAGTGCAGACCTCCGTTAGTTTTTTTTTTTTTTTTAGAGCGCGGATGGTTCCGCGGCCCAGCCGGGGCTGAAGGAGAGAAGGCCGGGGACATCGCGGGGAGGTAAGTTAAATGTATATTTAGATGTTTATTTGTGTATTTTATTTATTGTTTATATATTGTATTCATGTATTCATGTATTGTGTTTTTTTTTTTAACAGGGCCGCGCCGGAAGAGCTAAACAGTGACTGGACATGCTGTAAAGGTGAGTTGAATATTTAGAATGTATAGAATGTTTATTTATTTGATGTTAATGTTTTGTACTAATTTTTATTTTTTGTTTGACCCATAGGTTAGTGATCTGAAGCAACATCTTAAAGGTAAGTGGTCTTAATTTATTGATTTTAGCTTAGAATTAGGGTCTGTGTGTGTAGTTAGGATTTTTTGTATATTAGATAGATAGGGGGATGTATTTGATATAGTTAGGATTTATTTTAAATTAAATAGATTGTATGTTAGATAGATAGGGGGTATTTGATTAGGACTATATGTAATATATTATATGTAATATATTATATGTAATATATTATATGTAATACATTATATGTAATGTATGTAATGTCATGTATTGTATGTAATGTATGTAATGTATTATATGTAATATATTATATGTAATATATTATATTTAATATATTATATTTAATGTATGTAATGTCATGTATTGTATGTAATGTATGTAATGTATTATATGTAATATATTATATTTAATATATTATATTTAATGTATGTAATGTCATGTATTGTATGTAATGTATGTAATGTATTATATGTAATATATTATATTTAATATATTATATTTAATGTATGTAATGTCATGTATTGTATGTAATGTATGTAATGTATTATATGTATGTATTGTATTGTGTTTATCTGTCTTTCCTTTTCAGGTGTGTAATTTTTTTATTTTCTGTAGTGGGGGGTGGGGTTGTAATGTATTTTTTTGTTTTCTGTAGTGGGGGGTGGGGTTGTAATTTTTATTTTTTCTGTACTGTAGGTTTTTTGTTTTCTGTGCTGTAGGTTTATTGTTTTTTGTAATTAGAGTGTTGGGGAGGTTTATTAGGGGGTAGGTAGTGTAGGTAGGTAGTGTAAGTGTTAATAGATTAGTGGAGAGGGGGGTTAGTTTAGATTAAATGGTTTATTGGGGGTTATAGTGTAGTGTTTGTAGTTAGTGTCATGATGGTCCTTGAGGACCATCATGGCACTTATGTGGTTAATGTTGGGTTGTAACAGGCCCATAATGGTAATAATATACCCTTATGGGACTGATGGGGTTAAATAGAGCCTTATGGTGGTCTGTATTGACCATCATGAGTTAATGGGTTAATTTAGGCCTTATGGTGGTCTGTATTGACCACCATGAGTTAATGGGTTAATTTAGGCCTTATGGTGGTCTGGATTGACCATCATGAGTTAATGGGTTAATTTAGGCCTTATGGTGGTCTGTATTGACCACCATGAGTTAATGGGTTAATTAGAGCCTTATGGTGGTCTGTATTGACCACCATGAGTTAATGGGTTAATTAGAGCCTTATGGTGGTCTGTATTGACCACCATGAGTTAATGCGTTAATTAGAGCCTTATGGTGGTCTGTATTGACCACCATGAGTTAATGGGTTAATTAGAGCCTTATGGTGGTCTGGATTGACCACCATGAGTTAATGGGTTAATTTAGGCCTTATGGTGGTCTGGATTGACCATCATGAGTTAATGGGTTAATTTAGGCCTTATGGTGGTCTGTATTGACCACCATGAGTTAATGGGTTAATTAGAGCCTTATGGTGGTCTGTATTGACCACCATGAGTTAATGGGTTAATTAGAGCCTTATGGTGGTCTGTATTGACCACCATGAGTTAATGGGTTAATTTAGGCCTTATGGTGGTCTGTATTGACCACCATGAGTTAATGGGTTAATTTAGGCCTTATGGTGGTCTGGATTGACCATCATGAGTTAATGGGTTAATTTAGGCCTTATGGTGGTCTGTATTGACCACCATGAGTTAATGGGTTAATTAGAGCCTTATGGTGGTCTGTATTGACCACCATGAGTTAATGGGTTAATTAGAGCCTTATGGTGGTCTGTATTGACCACCATGAGTTAATGGGTTAATTAGAGCCTTATGGTGGTCTGTATTGACCACCATGAGTTAATGGGTTAATTTAGGCCTTATGGTGGTCTGGATTGACCATCATGAGTTAATGGGTTAATTTAGGCCTTATGGTGGTCTGTATTGACCACCATGAGTTAATGGGTTAATTAGAGCCTTATGGTGGTCTGTATTGACCACCATGAGTTAATGGGTTAATTAGAGGCTTATGGTGGTCTGTATTGACCACCATGAGTTAATGGGTTAATTAGAGCCTTATGGTGGTCTGTATTGACCACCATGAGTTAATGGGTTAATTTAGGCCTTATGGTGGTCTGGATTGACCATCATGAGTTAATGGGGTAATTATAGTTGCCTGGGGTTAATATTTTTAGTGCGAGTCCTTTCAGGACCTTTACGGTCCTTTGAGGACCCGCGATGCGGGAAATTTAAAATTGAATTGCAGCAGGGTCACGATCGGTGCCGATCGGGGCCCCCCGCAGCAGGGGTTTTATATGGGGACACTTCGGGGGTCCCGATGGGGACCCCCAGCATAGAGGGGGGTTAATTTTAAGTGCCGCGGCCGGGATTGGGTAATAGTGTGCCGCGGTCCCTTTAAGGAGCCGCGGCGGGGAATTTAAAAGTTTTAAATGCAGCGGAGGGCCTGATCTATGCAGATCGGGGCCCCCCCCTGCAATGGGTTTATGTGGGGACACTTCGGGGGTCCCGATGGGGACCCCCAGCATAGAGGGGGGTTAATTTTAAGTGCCGCGGCCGGGATTGGGTAATAGTGTGCCGCGGTCCCTTTAAGGAGCCGCGGCGGGGAATTTAAAAGTTTTAAATGCAGCGGGGGCCTGATCGGTGCCGATCGGGGACCCCCGCTGCAAGGGGTTAATGTGTGGGGGCTGCGGGGGTTCCTATGGACCCCTGCAGCAAGGTGTTCATGTGAGGACACTTCGGGGGTCCCGACAGGGACCCCCGCATTGAGGGGGGGTTCATTTTAGGTGCCTAGGGGGGGGTTTGGAGTACCCCCCACGGCAGGGCTTATGTGGGGGACTGCCGGGGAGGTCCCTTTTAGGACCCCCGCAGCACTTGATGAGGAGTGGGAGCCTGCGATATCATCTCGCAGGCTGTCACTCCTCATGTACATTTACGCAGTGTAGATACGTACGGGCCTGCTGCGTAGCTCATACGTTGCTCGCAGCAGGGGTAATTTAATAGCATTGTAAGTTAGAGAAACTTTGCAGTACGTAGGGCTTAAGTAGAAGCCTCTTATTTACGAGGCTGGAATTTAATGAGGCCCTAAATGTATTACTTTTTTTCTGCTTAATTATGCTCTTAGTCAGGCACAACGTTTTCAAAAATATTTTCTTTTATATATTTTATTATAATATGAACAATTCCACAGAAAACAATACACAAACTTTACTGCTCTACAAATGGTAATATATAAAGATTTATATTAACTAGAGATCATTTTGAGATGAGAATATATGTCCTGAGAGTAAGTACCTTATTTCAAGAAGAAATATTCAATAATATTCCAGATAAATAGGTCAGAATATTTTTTATGCAGTATAATCTTATTTAAAATGCTAAGCATTGTTATATTACAACTGAGCCTTTCCAGGAACTTCATCTGTGTTTTATTGGGTTGATTTTGACAATAATAATAGGATCAGATAAATTCATGACTATTTTTCTCCTTATAATTATTACAATATTGAGAAAGGCATTTATTTATCAAACTAATATAAATATTATTATTCATGCTAATTATGGTTTCCAAATTTATTTTCATTCCTACATTACAAAGTATTTATAACAGCAAATATAAATATTTACTGCAACAAAACAATATTTCTATTTATTGAATTATTAATTTATTTTATATAGTCTTTTGAATAACTAAAATCAATTAAGGGCAAAAAAATAACCTCAGCCTTTGCACTTTTATCTTTTAAACTACATTATTCTTGACAGCAGGCCCCATTTTATTTTATCAGCTGATTCTATTACTTTCTCAAGATGTTGTGTCTTCATAAACTAATGAGCTTCCTATTACTGCTATTGCAGGCTCTGACAGTTGTCATTCCCACATTCCCATTGTGCAGATTGACTTCATGCACTAAAATCTTTCAACCTCAGGCCATTGAATAGAAGAAACCAAAAGGGTACCTCCCACAGCAACATAATTGCATTTAGAAGAGAATATATTAGAGGCCGTATTTTATTTTCCATTCTAAAAAAAGTGATCAAATAAATAATCTAAATTGCACTAATTAAAAAATGATACAGACTACTCAACACTCAAGATTAATTTATTCTAATCAGGTCTAATATAATGGGGTCTGCTACAATTCCTTTTTATATTCTAAATAGCATTATGGATCAAGGATTATGAATGTATCTGAGAGGAGAATCAGCAGTGTATGAAAACAATTACATATAAAAAAACAAATTAAACATTATTAAACTTACCCTAAAGTTTGCTAAATCTCTTGAGTTTGCAAGCAGTTGATTTTCAGAGCCAACACCACTAGAAATCCCTGCTAAAATTAGCATAAAATTCATAGTTTATTTTGCCCAATCACAGGCAGCTAATTAATTGTATCAATCATTGATAGCAGTTTGAGCGGGTAGGCATCATGGGATGTATAGTCTCCTGCACAAAGAAGCAGGAGGAGCCTAGACATTGCTTTGTAGATTTCTGCATTATGCTGTTGTTGGCTTGAAGGTTAGTAAAGGGTTAAAATCTATACCCAAATGCAGTGTTTCTATTGGCAGGTACACTGTGCCTATTTTAGCAGCTCTGGGGGGTGTGGAAAACAAGTTTTATTTTTAAATAAAATAAATCTGTGTGTGTATAGAGTTACTCCATGTAATATATGTGTCTGATATAAGCAAAATGTGTTAGATTAGAAAAAGGTAAAAACAGGGAAACTTAGATATTTATTTAATATATTTTAAGATGGAAGCATCTTTGTTCCCTGTTATTATCTTAAGATTTTATTTCTCAAAGTTTAATGTATATATATAGTTTTTTTGCAAAACTGTAGCCCCTTACCAGGCACTACAAACTATTGTTAATTTAGTCCATTGTTTATTGTTCTAAAAAAGATAAAACAATATACTGATTAAAAATGATCACACACTGTTTATACAAATAATGACATTTCAGTAACTTGCTATATAACAAATATATTTTATTACATTATTATATTATTATATTTTATTAAAGGAATGTATACCTTTTTTTTTCAAATTAAAACATTTTTTTTTTTTTTTTAAATGAGTGAGACTTGAATACATGGCCAATAAAATTCTGGAAGGTTGTTCCAAAGGCAAAATCCTGGCAACTACAAATTGAATGATTTTAAATGGGCAAAAGGCCCAGGAAATGTCTTTGATAATATTTGCTAAAATATCCTTTTTTATAGGCTGAATAGCATTATGGATCATATATCTTCTGAACATGATGTTAAGCTGTAGACATTAATATGTCCTGGAAAATATGCACTTTACTGAGTGCCTTATATCCTTTTAGCTCTTGAAATAGAGGATAATTTTGTATGATTCTGTGTGCCATTATTTATTTACTTTCAAATAATAGAGCTTTGCAGAGTTACAGAATATGGGCAATCATAAGTGAATAAAAAATAACTATTTTCACAAAAAGCAGAGGATAAAATCATATTTGAGTTAAGGGCCAAATTCCTAATACAAGATTTTATTTGTTTATTTAATAATTACTAGTTTAGTATTAGTTAGTAATTAATTAGAAGTAAAATCTTTTGAACTGTATTGTTTTATACTTTAGCAGATATTCAACAGAGCAAATGCCTAGAGGGCTGTCCTGAAAGAAGTCATTATTCCTGCAGTGGCAACTAGTAGAAAGTTTAGGATAGCCTCATGAGCAGCGCCTCTCCCTATTGGAGGTGGAGAGAAGCATCCCTTCTAAACCCGGAAACACTAAAGTTAACATGTACGTTTTGAAAGCCATATTAATTTAGTCATACATTTACTGATCTTATTGCTAATTATCTGATGTGAAAATGTTAGATAATTCCTTTATTTTCATTATTTCTGAATGAAAATAAAGGACCACTAGTAATAATTACCAAGTAAAATAAAAGCATTATTTCAGACAATAAGCAATAAGAAATACCACTAAAATACTATACTTTACATGGAAATTACAGAATGAGGTTTGGCTAAAAATGAATGTATCCCTGAGAGTGTTGTCAGAAAGATTCATCACACGGTGTTACTTGGTAATGCAGATGTTCTGTCTATAACTCTCAGCGACTTGAATGGCTTTTACTTATACCAGAGTTTGACAAATCACTCTGCTCTGTTCTGGAGACCATATCACCAGAAGGTCAAGAATGAATTACAGTCTGCTGCTATAATAGTGCATGGTCTACCTTGTAAAACGTAGGTGGGAAATATTTAAACCTCAAAAAGTTTAGCTTGGAGAAAAGTAGGAATACATTTATATGGACATGGAAGATTTCTGGATTTCACTAGGAATATACTATACCTATGCATCATTTTGCAAAATGCTTCACATGGTTATGGATTGCAAGAGCATAGCCTTTGGGGGCACATTTGCATGCCCCTGCCAAGGTCCCCAGAATGCATTGTAATAACTGTATTTCTCAGAATTCTGGGCATGAAACAAGTTTTTTTTACTTGTTTTAGACATTCAAATGTGAACACAAATGTACTATTTATATACTATATATATATATATATATATATATATATATATATATATATATATATATATATATATATATACACCACACATATATGTATATACAGTAAAATCCCTGTTATCGGGCACCCACAGGGACTCACTATTGCTGGATAAGTGTAGTTGCCAGCTAATTGGGAGTCCCGGAATAAGGGTCTAAACTACCCTTAAACCCCCCAGAAATCTCAAAATGCCTTTAAAAAGGCATTAGTACCTAAACTGGGCCATTTAGGCCCAGAAAAAAAATAAAAGAAAAAAAAGTTCGCTTTTTTTTTTTTGCTGTCTTGAACTGCTGAATAGTGCCGGATATGCCGGTTTAGCAGAGATTTTTTAAATCGGGATTCTACTAAATATATATATATATATATATATATATATATATATATATATATATATAAGAGTTTAATTAGGCAATTAAAATGTCATAAAATTAGTTTGAAAGGACCACTGTGGTGAGATTTTTGAAATGAGTTGTCCCCTTTTCTCCTAGGATGAGTGGCCAACTGCCTCTCAAGCATATACTCCTGGATGTGCACCCATCAAATTAAACTGAACATGTCAAAGACTGAGCTCCTTATCTTCTTTCCCTATATTACACCTTCACTCTCTCTCTCTCACTGTTGACAATGCCATTGTCACTCTCACCTCCCAGGCCCGTTGTCTTGGGGTTCTACTAGATCCTGATCTTTCATTCCTCACATACAATCAATCACAAAATATTGTCATTTTCACCTAATAAACATCTCAAGAATACATCACTATCTTAAAAAAGACACAAGTAAAATTCTAATCCATTCTCCCATCACAACTCGCCTTGACTCCAATTCATAATGAACATCTATGCTAAACTCATCTACCATACTAAACGATCAAATCAGTGTCTACATCACCTTTCTATCAGTTTATCCACTGGCTTTCCATATCCTCCAGAATAAAATGTAAAACTGTGATCCTAACATATAAAGCCCTCACTCACAGTGCACCTGCTTATAGCTCTGCTCTTGTCTCAAAATACTCCCCTACCCCCTTTGTTCTGCTAATGTTCTTCTCCGTTCCCCCTCTGTTATCACCTCCCACCCCCCACACATTCAGGACTTTTCTCTTTCCACCCCTATTCTTTGGAACTACTTGCCTAGCTCCACTAGACTATCTTCCAGCCTCAAATCATTCATAACCTCACTAAAAACACAATTTTAAAGAAGCTTATCACATTCAGCCTTATAAATGCACAATGCATCTATCACCCTCCTGTACCACATCCAAACCCTTTAGATTGTAAGCTTGTGAGTTGTCAATCTTGTAAGGTGCTTTGGGGAAAGCGCTATGGACACTGGATTCTAAGCTCAAAGACAGGGCCCTCCATTCTTTTGCAATATGTTTAAAATAGTTGTTGCCTTGTACTTAACTACTGTATAGCGCTACTGAAAAAAAATGGGGCATTACAAATAAAGGATAATAATAATAATAATTAGATATAAGAACTACACTTGAAAATAGGCAAAATGGGAGTGTGGCAGTTGCATCTACCATTGCTCACATCAGGACTAAAGGTAAGCAAATTTATTTACATGGATACACCACTCTAAAAAAGTCAGACAGACATCAGTAGGCAAGAAACCCAAATTAAAGCCTGTGGTAAATAATAATTACGAATAATTACATATACAAGTTTCAAAATACAAAGTCTGCTTTTTAAGCTTTGGAAAAACATTTTGCCCACTATCATGTTTAATTACATGACCATACAGGAAAGAAATTGACCACAGTGATCCATGATACTTTGGGAAAGGTTGCATGTGTGAGACGGGCTGTTTACATGTTTGCAGGATAGAGCTTGCATTTCTTGATGTAAGCTGTCTGATTCTAAACATGTGACTAAAAAGTGGTGTCAAATCCAAATGGCCCAATGATATAATAAACCCCCTCCCATAGTTAGTACATAAGAATTGCCCTCAAGCTCATAGATCTAAAGAATTATTCAAGGCAAGAACACTATCTTAAAAAATTAAGATTTTCTCTAATTTCTCAGTTTATAGCTTTTGCAGAGTCAGGGATCACATGTCCATTTACAAGGGGAAATTATTTCAGCACATAATCTCACAGCATACATTATAGAACTCGGTTTTATAACAAGTTTTTCAAAATGTAAGTTTTAAACAAGTTTGATCTGGACAGGTTGTAGGTTGACCACTAATGCATTTTACTAAACATTAATATTTTAAACATGCTTAGAGTACTCTGCAAATAGGTCAGCAAGCGTTCTTATTGTTTTTTTTAAAGCAACTCTTCAGTTATATATAGGGCTCTCTAAAACATATTTGGGTAATGCATGATAAGAAAATACAATTAAAAATTTACTGTGCATTTAAATAATGAATTACCATTTTCAGTCAAACTTCCAGGATGTATAAACTCAGAATTTCTCCACCCCTTTAGGGAATGATTGTGTCCGGAGTGGAGCCACCTAGTGGTGACTGCAATCTTACTCGGAATACCACAACTGGAGTAGGATTTTGGGTGCTAGCAAGGAGGTTTGTTTGTACATGGGTCAGGTTATACTGTTCCTTTACTGTGTGTTTTACAGAGTGGTCTTAAAAAGGTTTTTCATTTTGTAATTTCAGCCATTCAGGAGGTGGAGTGGTCCAAAGCTTATATAGCCTGGGGGAATCATTGAGAAATATAAGTCATTGTTTAAATGCACTGTAAAGGTTTAATAAAGGGTTTATTTATTATCAAGACCTACCTAACTATAAGCCTGTAAGTGACCCTAACCTGTAATTTTGGCTGTGGGTGTTTTTTCTCTAAATGTTTAGTTATATTCTATTGACTTAAGTCTGCGATTTCCATCTTACAGCCTACACATGTAAATCCTGCATTTTTAAGTAGGATTTCAAGGGGCATGATCATATGATCTGACAATATTTAAGCAAGTGCGTTATTTACTTTTTTCATACAGCCGATAGTAACATGATGTCAGTAAAACATGGAAGTTAGACGTAATCTGCAATCAGAGGCTACAAATTAATAAGTGGCAATAAGTAATATTTGCCATTTGGACTCGCAAGCAAGCAACCTATAAAATGCATTAGAGCATCTGTTCTAGTCCATGTGGATTTCATGATATGTATTAACCCCTTGAGTCTCAGGATTGCTTCTATTGCCTATTTGTGGGTTTAAGATTGTTTTTGACAGAAACGTGCTACTTTTCAGTTGTGGGTCAGACTTAATTTGCGAGCTAGACCTATGGGTCTAATATATAGTTTATCTAATACATTGGTCTCCTAAATCGTTCCTGGAGGGTCACACTAAGGCCTGGATTTGTGGATATCCTTGCTGCAAGCAGAGGAGACAATTGCTTCTTCAGTCATCCTGATTGACTCACCTGGGCACAGAAAGGAAATCCTCAAACCAGGCCTGGGTGCAGCCCTCCAGGACCGAGTTTGGAGACCCCTGATCTAACATATTGAATATCGATTTTGTGTAACTTTAATTAATTAGGGCTCGTAATGTTCGAGGTGGGCTAAAGCCAATGGAGTTCTAAGGCTGTATTTGCGTCTTTGGCTGGCCCATAGTGATTGTTGTCAGGATACTCGTAATCTGATTGCGAGTAGCTAATAGAATAGAGTGGTAATTTTAAGAGTGGTTTTAAGTGTGTATACATTTACGATTTGGGACAATGGAATAGGGCCCCTAAAGTAACATTTTACTTAAAGGACAATTGAAATGGTGAAACATGTAACAAAAAACAGGTCATGAGCAAAAAAAAATGTAATTATAAAGAAAATCATAAATTAAGCATATATATATATATAAATTTAAAATGTATAGTTTGAAGTGTGACGGCCTAGTTCCAAGTATGTGCAATTGATTATATCAAATATTAAAGCTGCATTGACTCATCCAATGAGACCATAAATAATAATTCAGACAATAATCATATTTTATAACTCAATTTAATTGGTTACTATGGATTCTATAATGTTGGATGCATGTTATGCTTTTAAATGATCCAGTAAGGTATTATTGATCCTCTTATTGTTTGTTTGTTCCACATCTGCATGCAAATTGTTACAGAAAATGGTACGCATGTGAGAAATAAGTGTTGCAATTATATTGACAAAATGATTACTATGTCTGTTCATCATTAAAGTTGATTGATAAATAATTTGTTGCATAAAACCACAATTTAAAAAAAAGCTACAACAAAAAGAACTGATTTGAAATGTAAATGTCAGATACACCAGCTCTTCTTTCCTTACATATTTTGAAACACTGGAACTCCTAAAATGAGATGTATTAACATCTTTGCAGCGGTAATTGCTAATCAATTTCCCTTCATAATCTCTGCTATTATATCTGGCAAAACACCTATTCTGTGGAAACATTAATAATACATAATGTCCATACAAATCTCTTTGATGATTTGAATGTTATCATGATAAAAGTTGTCTATGGAAAACGATAACTATTTGATCTTCCTTAAATGACTCATATCCGGGATACTTCTGGGTCATGATACTGCTAATAATAAATAGATTTAATATTTAATTTAAAAAAGTCAATATCAACAAAGTTGGTGTAATTCTGCTAACAGGGAATTAAGATTTAGTTTTAAAAATGGGGTTCACATCTGTACCCTCTGTGTTATCCTACAGAGTTTTGTTTATTTTAAACAGATTCAGCAGAACAACAAAAATAAGTATTAACTACCTCTTTAATTCAACTTGATAAATCATCAGCCAGTTTCCTACGTAAATATATTTTATAGATATATAATGATTTTACATTATAACACGGATTATCCTCCTGGGCCTTACTTCAATCATTTTAAATATTCTTATAGATTTTCTATATACACAAAAAGGAAATATTTATCAAAAAGAGTATAAACATGAGGGGATTAGTCTAATAATGCAGCTTTCATGGTTTTTAAGTAGTAAATCATGTTTTAATTTATTGAAAATATGTTGATATTTTGTAGGAAACCTGAAACTGGAGCTCCATTGATCTTTTTCAACCTGTTGCACAGTCTTAATTTGACATTATTATCCTTTTTACTGCATAACTTTACTGGCACAGCCTGGAGAAATGTGCTGCCCTCCTGTTACAGCCTGAAAAATAAAGTAGGAGCTCCAGCCTAATGGTTAGTGGAAAAACAGTAGTTTTCAGAGTAAGTTTTATCACCATAGGTCAACTTTTTTTTATAGTCTTCTAATCTTCTAAATTCTGATTTTAATACTTAAAAGTCATGAAAGCTGGATCATTACAGTGGTCTTCTAAGCAGATAGGAGCAGGTTAAAATATTATTATAGTGTACCCTTGGTACTTGTCGTGAAGGCACGACGAGTGGCAAAAATGATGAGTACCAAACTCCCATAAAGAGTAATCTAAATTGGTTTTATCAAGTGCAAAGAGAACCAAGGTTTTTTGTTCACCCAGACGCGTTGAATACCGAAATCAAATAGTTTAGAGGTAGTCGAGTACCGAAGGTTCACTGTACAGCCTATGTTTTTGTGCATATTTTTAAATACAGCTCCATATAAAACATAGGAAGTGGGGATAAACTTGACCTATTCATGCTAGGAGAAGCCCTGGGGGTGGAAGTGGATGGGTGTTAGTAATAGAGAGGAATGGTGTAAGACATAGGTAAAGTAAAGGAGTGTATGATTGAGTATTTGTGTCCTGTAGAGTATATTCTTATTACGTATATTCTATGTAATGATCATTTTTTAATATCTGATATTGGATGATTTTTCAGTTTAATATGCCTTGTTACTTTCTGGACTCTGTACAAGCTCAGTGTTGTCAGTTTCAAATGGCTTTAAATTGTACAAGCAAACTGAGACATCAACTGGAAAAAAGAATGATGGATTTGGATTATTTGAAAGATTTTAAAAGTATTCCATGTTCAGAGTTGGTTATGTTTGCACAAATAATGGTTTAAGAAAATAATAAGGTAATTTTTATTTACTGAAAAAATGAACTGTATTTTTCTTATTTTTTTACAACATGTTTCCAAAATGTTTAACAACTTTTTCCAGGAATAATGTCTTAAGTGTGAGTTACAGTTACCATTTTAGTCACCAAGAAAAAAAAAATGATGCTTTGAATTTTACTTTGAGCTTTTAATTTGCTAATCAGCTCAGGATTTCTGGAATTGTGCTCTCTTGTTCTCTATTCCAGCAAAGTTAATTACATACTTGCTTGTCTTTTTAATTTGCATTTAGCTGCACTATAAAAAAAATGAAACCAACATGAAGAAGAAGTTATTATATACACAAAAGTAGTTCAATTGGGAGCCTGGAGCGTATATCATAGCTACAGAACAGACAGATAATTAATGATGTACATTTAGAGCTGTAAGCAAGACATACATTATTATGGAACAGAAAGAAGTCAATGCCATCTTCATGAGAAAAAAAATTCATGGTC
This sequence comes from Discoglossus pictus, assembly GCA_027410445.1. Classification (NCBI taxonomy): domain Eukaryota; kingdom Metazoa; phylum Chordata; class Amphibia; order Anura; family Alytidae; genus Discoglossus; species Discoglossus pictus. The sequence continues at coordinate 450,624,865 of CM050163.1, forward strand.
ATTATCAAACTTCAGCATGACAAGAAAGGAGTCCGTATTTTGCAGTTTGTGTATTAATGTCAGGTTTTTAAGTGAAATAGAAGCTTAGCATAGGCACATTGAGAGTTATTGTTAGCAATCCATTTTTTACTGCCGCAAGTACTTGTAGTTGTTAAAAATAACATTTCCTGTTCTGGTCCTTTCAGAAATGACAACCAGTAAAATAAAGTGAATATGTATTAATAAAAACATTTTTGTGCATGTAATGTCACTAGAGAACTATTACAAGTTCTAACAATGGCTTCTGGATATTACACAGTGGCTTATTTCTATAGTGATAGAGAATTTTTGATTCACTGTGTCATACCGTTAATGTTTATAATACAAACTAGAAAGAAAGATAAGTAATAATGTCAGTTTCTTAATGAGTAATCAGCTTTAATCACAAATTGTGTGGGCTATAACTATAGTAGTAAACTGTGAACTTTTGGAGATATCAAATTTAAGTACACTGACAGGCTGAATACCTCCCCAGGCCTCCTGGGGTCGGTAGGAGGGCCACATGACCTTTGCAGGCCCGGGAGTATGGAAGTGAGGGAGTGGCTAGCTGGGGGGCAGAGCCACCTATAGGATTGGCGCCAATTTGGCCTTTATGCCCCCAGCTAGCCAAGAGATCAGATCCCACCCACCCATCCCTAATATTGGGAGCATAGGTTAGGTGTTAATTTATTGTAAATGTAAAAATCTGGTCTTATGTATGGAAAATTGGAAAATATGCTTAAAAAAAAAAGGAAAATAAAGTAATATAATAAGTCAAGTATTTTAGTTTCATCTGTCTACGTCATTAGCAATTGTAATATGCCTTCATTTTCAGGTTGAATTATGATGTGTTTGTATTTGTTGTTGTCACAGCTGGGCGGTGGTGAGGGGAGTCGCCGGGACAGTGGTAAAGTGGGGGTGATCCTACCCTACGGGGGTATGGATGCTCCATCATGGTAGGCCCTGGACGAGGGTCAGGGCGTAGAGTGTACTGTCTCGGTTTCAGGCTCCTCCCCTCTCTTGTTTATGTATATTTAATTAATGGTATTGTTATTATTATGTGAATTTGGGTTTACCAATAAACGCTGTGGCCAGTATTTCCCCAATAAGTGGTTGTGACTAATTATTTAATTAGAGGGCTTAGGAAGTGTTTTGTGCCTAACAAATTATTCAGGGAGGAAGTTATGCCCAAAGTGTCATACGGACATACCCACTAGGCCTTTCACAGGTCAAGGAACGGGGAGATTCTCCAAGAGTTATCTAACTCTTCATCCATTAGTGTATATAGCCTGGTCTGTGATTTTTGAGTGTGTTATTATCTTCTGTCATTTATCTCCTTGTGTTTCTATATGTCATGTTTCTTTTCTGTCAATGATATTTGTAATATTTGTTAATGAACATTGCTAAAAAGAGAGCATTTGCATTATTTTTCTGCCATATTTTAAGTGGTAAAAGAGCAGCAACGACGATATTTGTATTTTGTTGAATCAGAAGCTGTTGTAGTTCAATATTCATGGTTTAAATGAGCATATATTGTGAGTTGAACTGTAAACTTTCCAATTATTACAAGGTACTGAGTGTTCGCAGCAAAACAATATATGGAAAAAAAAAAAAAAAACTTATATATTATAGGGAAACAGTGGTTAAAGCATTTTGACTTGATCAGTGTTACCCTCCATTGGAAATGTATATATATTTGAAAGTTATGATCCTTGGCCTGCAATAGGATCCAATAAATCAGTACTACAGGAAATCAAGCCAAAACTGTTCACTGGAAGGTATTATCATGAGGCTAAATTTCAAATATTTTGGCCATATCATCAGAAGGCGCAATTCCCTAGAAAAGACCTTGATGTTGGGAAAGGATGAAGGCATCTGAAGAAAGAGACAGCAGAAGCAGAGATGGATAGATGAGGTCAATGAAGTAATGAATATGAGCGTGAGGGAGTTTAGAGGGGCAATGGATGTCAGATGTGCCTGGAGTTAAACACGACTGAACGATTAAACTACAACAACAATAATGGTCCATAAATGTGGTGCTGTCCCTTCAAAAATACAGACATTTAGTAGGCTGTAATGGAAAGAGGGGATGTCCTTCCAAATCAGAGACATGCTTAAATCTCATATAGCTATACTGCTTAAATCTCATATAGCTATATTCCTGCAAAGGCAATTATATATTCAGTCCAGTTTATTCTGCTCTAGAGCCTTCATTCCAATCCATACATATTGGTCACAGTAAGTGGAAGTGGATGGATAATTGATCAATGTACTAGAATCTATGTTGTATTTCCATGCACTTCACTAACATTCTGCATTACTGACCACATCCTTGGATAAGAATCCATCAGGAAAAACCTACCAAAGGTAGAACATGTATATTGTTTATGTTTTTTTTTTTTATATAGTTTGTCAAGACAACTAATGAGAAATTGTCAAAGTGCATTAAAATATGTCTGTTCTTTTGTAAACTGTAAAAAAAGGCATTGCTAAGAAAAATGACAGAAGTACACAATGAGAGAAAATGACTTTATTTACTGTACATTTTATGCATAACAATCAAATTAAATAAAAAAAAAACAGAACAAATATAAAGAAATAAATCATTGAATTCTTCAAGTGTATATTTTTGGTAGAAGTATTTTAAACACCCAGATCTTAAGAAAATAGATTAATCTTCTCTAAATATAAACTGAAGGAGTTTTATAATTATACATATAATTATATTTATTGAGGAAAGTACTGTGTACACAAGCAGGCGCATAGTAATGTCATGGTATTAATGTAACATATATGCATTATTACCAGGATAGTAAAGAATGTGATACAGGGTCCTTGATACTTGAAAACCTAGTGTCCTTTTTGTTTAACAGCAATGCAATGGTCATTTAATTATAAGATAAACTTCACTGCCAATAATTATAATTTCATTTTGGGTACATAAACAACTCCACAGATACTATCCTAATACTCACAACTGAATGTGTAGTGTTGAGAAAAGAGGGTGGACAATCATACTAAAATGAATATGCACCAATTTGTCTCAAATATGTTAACATATTTATTTTACCTAATCCCCATTATACACTATAAGATGAATCGTGATGACAGAGTTTCATTATAACTATTAATCAGTCATTTATATACCATCTTTCCCTTTTCCTCATATTCTTTATTTTATCATCTGAGATTAGCTACAAATGAAATTAAAGTTTCATTTTCAGGTTTTCTCTTTCCGTAGAGCATTATACCACAAGGCATTTCAATTATCTACTGTTTCTTAGCACCTTTATGCTGACAAATTTGAACTTAAATGGTTGTAACAAAAATAGATCAAGCTTAAATTGACTAAACAAAAATATAAATGAAAGCCAAAATTTACTGGATAATCTATGTGAAATTTCAACTAAGAATTAGTTGTGTTGTTATGATAAATAACCCCTTTTATCTTGATATACAGAATGTACTGCACATGTACAGCCTCTTGTCGATGCCTTGCTGGCAAAGATCTGCTGTTATCACTTGCTTTTTTCCTGTAGTCAACATGATTCATCATTTTGGCTTCACTTGCCACTTCTGTTGATGACAGTTATTACTAGATTTGAAACCACAAATTATTTAATATACCATTTTCTAAAATATTTTTTTATTAACATTCTTCAGTTCTATATAATGTCAAAAGTCCAAAGAAGAGATGAAAATTAGGTTTACAGATATCTATTTTTTACTACAGATTGAATATTGATTTGTGAATAAATATTTGAATACTTAATTTGAGATATATATAATATATATAATTTAGTATGTCTCCTTTGATTTACTGCAAGCTTTCTTTTTCTATTGATTATTCTTAATAAAGCATTGAAATGTATATTATTTCAATGTATTACGTATTATGCTTCTAATTTAAAACATTATAAGCTAAATTCCTTAAAAATAAAAAGCTAATCATAATCACATCAAATTATTTTCATATTTGCTATCCTATAGGAAACATTTTTTATAGGAAGAAAATGATTTACAAGGGGCAAATGTAAATGCCCATCTTTTGTAGTGACCTTTCTCACTGTATAGATATAAAATAATTATGTCTGATAAATATGCATTATCAATGTATATTGAAAATGATTAACTAAATTTGACCCCTTCTTCAAACAGGGAAATGTGAAACTGTTTGCCCATGAATCATATTCAGATATACCCTCTCTCTGAGTTCCTCTCTGTGTTCAATGTAATCCCATCTGTCAGGCTCCATCACCTTGACCTAATCTATTCCATTGCTGAATAATTATAGAGCATTTTAACAGTTAATCTATCTCTCCTGCTCCCTATCCATTATCTATCATTATAACATATTTAGACTTTTAAAAGATGCACAGCAAGTTTGAAACATTGCTTCTCAATACTATCATTTCTATTGATGAGTGTGAACTGCTTCCTCCATGATATATTCTTTTTTTTTTTTTATTATCATAGGAACTACTTATCTTTTACTCTCAAATATATTTTACAGAACAAAAAGAAATACATTTTCAGAGAAATATATATCATGTAGATTATATGAGTCGCAGTCAAAATGAGTGGAGTATGAGGATTAAGTGAAAGTACATGTGGCCTGCAATGTAAAGTGACTGAATAGCAATAAGGAAAAGTGATTTGATAACATATGGTTAATTGTCTTCAATTGTTATTTTGATGAGTTCTTAAATACACATTCCTACTTCCTAACAAAATTCATTCAATGTGTTTAAAATGTTAATTCAATAAATAGAACTGATTATGGTCCATGTGACTGATTCTGTAAGATAAATATGTTATATTTATTATAAGCAGGAAATAATACACAAAAAATATATTGACATGAGACTTTTTTCTTAAACATATTTTTTTGTGCTTGACACTATTTGCATTGTAGGTTAGATGAAATTTAAATCATAAAGAAACAATAAGTATGTCTCAGACTTTATAATGATGACCTTTAAACATATCCTGGTGCCTATTTAAATAACACAAAAAACTTTATTTAGGATATAGATGATAAAAAACCCTGCTAATAAAATGTAATTTAACTGGAGATAGTCAGATGGATAAGTAGATAGTATCGGATAAGAGGGAGTATTATAAATTATATATATCTACAAATATCTTGCAAATAACTCTGTTGTTAGCTGTCACAGCTAAGCCTGGAAATATTATTGTAATGCCAACGGCCTGTTTCGCCTCGAATATTTCAGCCGTTGGCGAAGCCTGGTATATTCTATGCGAAACGGACCATCAGCATTACCTTTTATCCAGTGACATGAACATCTCCATCTTAATAACAGCTTTGAGGTCAATCTGCATTTCAAGGAGGCCCCCTATTTGGTCAGCAAACATCAAAACTACAAGTACTCTGAGATGTAACTGAAACAGCTGATAGCTGTGCAATGTTACAATAATATTTCCAGGCTTAGATGTGACAGCCGTGCAGTACTTCAGAAATACTTTATTGGACATAAGTTTAACCACACAGTGGTAGAGTGTAATTGTGCAATTTAGAAAATACCTATTTGGTCCCAGGTTTAATCACACGGTGGGACAGTGTAATTGTGCACTTACATCCAAGCTGCTTTTGCAAATAGGAGATCCATGGCTCTGGTTTGATTTTAACATATATGTTTTTTTATACCTTTTTACAGTGACCCTATGATTACAGTTTTACGGCATATGAGGTTCACTGATCAATATTGGTCTGTTCTAGGTATGTTTTTATATATTCATATCTTACATTATTGAGGAACCTATTACGGAGTTCGTGTTGTTCTATCTGCTACTCAAATATCCTGTCTGGTTATAAACGGGCATTTGAGCCACAAAGTGGTTTGCAAGATATTTGTAGATAGGTATCATTTATAATACGCCCTTTTATCCAATACTTATAAGCTGGGTCGTCATGTTGTATATAAGTCTGACTATCACCAGTTAAATTACATTTTATTCGCTGCGTTAGTTTTTTATCATCTATATCGTTAATAACGTTTTTTTGTTTTATGTCTCAGACTTAATGCTTCCCAAGGGCTTCATAATCATTGTGTGGAAGCTCTTCAAACAGTGTGTGAGTCACCAACTGTGTACTTATTTTTCCCTATCATAACCATGCTAATAATTCAGTGGAAATTCATTCAAGGCATAATTCAAGGATAAATTTAAATATGGCCAATTTTGTGGTTACCAATAAAGACAAGTCTAACCACGACATTAACTGACTGTTTAAAAAAACTATAAATGGTCCTCTACCAATAAAGTACTGAAATGCTTTAGGCTAATATGCAGTTGATTTCATCTGCAAACAAGAGTTCTAATATGATGAAACAGTTTTTCTATATTTTTCCTGGAGTTTTGAAACATTGTGACAGTAGACTTAAAGGAAACTAAATATACCGTGGGCGAGCTGTGCTTTACTAAAATCCGTAGACTAGGTGAAAAGATTTTTTAGACAATATGCAGATAATAATTCTGTAGGGCAGTCAGAAATAAAAGGTGCACAGTGAGTTTATTCTTACACTTGTGTATATATATATATATATATATATATATATATATATATATATATATACACTGTATGTATATATATATGTATGTGTGTGTGCAGATTAACAATGAAGGCCATATAGGTGCTAGCATCTTTGGCAAAGGATATGAAGCCCCTGTATTTTTTAAGCCTTTAAGAGAAAAAAAAACATTATCTAAAAATTTATTTAGATAAAAATGTTGATAAAAATGCAGCCTTGCTGCTATATATCAAAACAAAAGGCACCACTTGCCATGTGTATGCAAAGTTAATGTTTTGTGGCATATCCATTAATAGTATATCTACAAAAGGTGAATGTTGTAAAGATACATGTAACAGGTTTCCAGCAGAAGCTGTAGGGGTGTGAAGTAAAGTAATATACACATAAGGTTATCCTAAAGATTTATTACGTCAAACATTTTTATTACAAAGAATGAGCAAATTAGATGGATCTACTGTTGAATTGGTTTACATACCGGCATGTTGAGTTACTGCTTTTATAGCAGTTAAAACCACTCCTCAGACCCACATGAAGCTCTCTCTCTCTTTATATATATATATATATATATATATATATATATATATATATATATATATATATATATATATTCTTACTGCTAACCATGAAAGGCCACAGTGGTAGAGTAATTGCCTCTTCTATATGAGGTTGTAAGTTCAATTCCCAGCAGTCTAATCCTTATTAATAATTGTATTTAGTACACAGCCATGAGCAGCGCTGCAGAGGAGAGAAGCAGCAGGAGGAGGTAATCATATGATAGTAAGAGAGGGGGAAACGGAGGAGGATGGGAAGGGGGAGGAGGATGGGGGAAAGAGGGATGAGGAGGATGGGGAGGAAAAGGATGAGGGAAAGGGAGGAGGATGGGAAGGAGGGAGGAGGAGGATGGGGGATTGAGGGAGGCGGATGGTGGAAGGAGGGAGGAGGAGGATGGGGAAGGAGGGAAGAGGAGGATGGGGAGGAGAAGGATGAGGGAAAGGGAGGAGGAGGATGAGGGAAAGAGAGGAGGAGGATGAGGGGAAGGAAGAGGATGGGAAAGGAGGAAGGAGGAGGACGAGGGAAAGGGAGAAGGAGGATAAGGAGGGAGGAGAAGGATGAGGGGAAGGAGGGAGTAGGATGGGAAGGAGGGAGGAGGAGGATATAAGGAAAAGAGGGGGAAGGAAAAGGGGGGATGAGAGACACAGGAGAGGTAGAGGGGGAAAGAGACAAAGGGGAGGGAGAGGAGGGAAAAAGACAGAGGGGAGGGAGAGGGGGGAGAGACACAGGGGAGGGAGAGAGGGGGAAAGAGAGATATGGGAGGGAGAGGGCTGAAAAGAGACACAGGAAGGGAGGGGGGATGAGACAGAGGGGGTAGAGTCACAGGGGAAGGGAGAGGGGGGAAGGAGACACATTGGTGAGAGGGGGGTAAAAAGAGACAAAAGGGAGGGAAGGGGAAAGAGACACAGGGGAGAGGGGGGAAGAGAGCCAGGGGAGGGGGGAAGAGACACAGGAGAGGAAAAGGGGGGAAAGAGGTACAGGGGAGGGGGAAGAGACACATGGGAGGGAGAGGGGGGGACACAGGGGAGAGGGGAAGAGAAACAGAGGAGGGAAAGGGAAGAGACACAGGAGAGGGAGAGGGGGGAAATACACAGGGGAGGGGGGAAGAGACACAGGAGAGGGGGGAAATGACACAGGGGAGGGAGAGGGGGAGAGTCACAGGGGAGGGAGATGAGCACAGAAGGTGCTCACATTGGGTGGCAAACAGCATTGTCAGCCTTAATATTTTATTCTCATCATTTTTGAAGGGCAAGTAGCTAGTTCATAATATTAGTAACAAGCTTTCAAGAGATGAACTTCTCTTTATCAAGTCAGAAGCAATTCTCAAAGAGAGGTTCACCTTTCAAAATTTCATCACTATTATTATGAATACTGAATGTTTGTCCATTAAAAAAGATATCACTATGTACTGCAATATTCTGATTATTCATTTAGATTACTAGACACACACGGATAACTCATTTATATATATATATATATATATATATATATATATATATATATATATATATATATATAAAAGCATATATATATATATATATATATATATATATATATATATAATGTGGAGGTCTATTTCTCATATAGGCTGATTGTCCTTATAGCCGATTGTCCCTTGTCAATTCAAATTTGAAGCCCTGGGCCATAAACTAGTTAGCGTATGCATTAATATCTATTTGTTCATAACCACAATTGAAAAAACTGCACACAACTAAAATCAGTATGTCTTTTTGGCACATTGTAACCTCTACCTGAACCTTTAATTGATCTTTTTTAAATATACTACAAATATTACCACATTTCAAAGAATGCCAATGAAATGCAGCCCAAATGAAATCCCAGTTTTGCACTCCAAAGACAGCCTTTGTCAATTTGCATTATGGAGAAAGCGCTAAACCTCTGGGAAAACAGAAACTTTAAAAAGTAGGTTCTTCTTACATTTCTCTGAGGAATTCACTTCAAATGAAAATCTAAACTAAGGGAAATGGCTGTTTCTCCACTTAAAAAGCATCTTGGGGGCTTTTTTCAAAAGTGATATATGGGTGCTTTCTTTCTCAAAAGTAACGCTTTCTCATATGCCCTGTACTTTACTTCAGCTTTTATCTTGGGAATGTTCAAAAACAAGTCAATAAAGAATATTTTATAACTGAGCCCATAATTATTTCCTAGTTTCTATAAATAAAATTAGTAGCTTAAGATGATAAAACTTGATTCTTTAATGACTGCAGAGTCTGCAAAAGCTCTTCTGTGCCTTTTTATGGAGTAGTGAATACTGGAGCTAAAAGAAAAAAGGCATTGCAGCAGAACTCCAAAATAGGAATTTTAGCCCATTTCCTAGAGACAAGCACTGTCTTAATGCATTTATCATTTACACTCCTTGAGAATTCAAAATCTTTAAAGACACATCAAAGGCATGTTTTACCTGTATTTAAAAGAGCATTTTTTAAACAATATGAAATTTGATTTTAGTATGAAAAAAAATATATTAAGTGAAACTTGCTTAAACCACCTTGAAATAGGAAATTATTGTGCAAACAGTAGAGTACTTATTAGTAAATAGATACTTAGATATAATATATACCTAGTAAAATCCAGAAACTTTCCATATCACTTTGAATAAATACTGATTTGGTCTGCCCACTGCATATGAAAACAGACTCTGAATTACTTGCTGTGCGATGTCCCATACTAACCAATCAGTGACTATCTCTCAGCAACATTCTACAACATGCAGCTGAGACGTGGTCCCTGATAGGATAGGACACTACACTGTACATCCAGCCCAACAGAGTCTGTGTCTGTATACTCTGCAGTAGGCTGACCCAAGCTGTGACTATTTGTTTGATTTTTAGGCAGTAAAAACTTTTAAGCTTAAGCTTTTTAGGCGCTTCTTAATAAAATAAAATACATCAACGTAAATAGACACCTAGTTATATTATACACCTAATAAAATTCAGAAAACTTCCATATCTAATTAGGATATCTTGCATTTAAATTGGCAGAATGTCATGACCCAGAGACGAGGGGCTCAGTACACCCCTAATTCCCCTACTGTAGAAAATAGGAGCAATCTGCAGGTTGTGACTTTATATTCATCTCAGCACCCAGCAATTCAGATCAGGACATCAGTCATGGAGAAACAGGAATAATCAGATGAGCAACACCATTTTTTAGTTGAGAGGCAAACTGGCAGCTATTCTTTCTTTTATTTCACAGATATCTCCAACACAACAAGACTACCCCCAAATAAATCCCTCCCAGTTAGAGGGGGTCTGAATTCTTAGTGTGACCTCCTCACCTGTCACAAGGTCATAAACCCCACTCCCATCGCCAGATACACAAGATCTGGGGTTATCTGGTTAGGTCACTAATATCCCAGACTGGTGCTTTGCTGTTAGGTGAAGTGTAACACTTTATAACTGAGGCCAGAGAGTGTATGGCCGGTCGCTCTCATGGGCCATATAAATCCTTGTAGAAATGTAAACCTTTGTTGTCCCACTAACAAACATCGCAGAAAATGTATCTCCACAAGTTACAGGTAAGATAACATTATTACTGTGCATTTAACATGATATAGTAACCCCAACATTAATTATTGTGGCCCACACTACACTACACACACAAACAACACATCACAGCCCCCACAACAACTCTCATGTTCATTTTAATAGGCTTTCATATTAGCAACCAGAGTCCCCAATAACAGGGTGACTTGTGGCGTTCAGGGAGTATCAAAATCAGTCATGACACAGGTGATGCCCACATATTACTGAATACTGAGTTATTTGCTAGAGGTACCACCATTCACTAGCAATGCCAGCAGAGATTTTTATACTTAATATGTGCTTACAGTTTGAAATGCACACAGATGGTGCAGAATAACATAAACACTTCTGGACATAAATTGTAGATAAAAAACACAGGGATTATTCTGAAAAAGAAAGCGGGACATAGTGAAAATAAAATTGAGAGATTGGTCCTTAAATGTGATTCTGTCCTTTCAAAAGATGAACATGAATGATGAACATGAATTGTAATGGGAGAGGGATTGTTCTTGTTGTGAGGTTGGGAGGTATGCCTACGTCTGTAGATCTCACTGGTAAGACTCACACTGCTATATTCCTGCACACTGACTGACAAGGTCAAGCCCGCAAAGGCCGTTATATAATCAAACCAGTTTATTCTGCTCAGGGACCTTCATTCACAAAAAGAAGCATCATGAAACAGTATCAAATACCCTGTCTTATACTGTATATATTTATATCTTAGATATATTTCATAAATATTGGCCACAATATTGGAAGTGGATGAATAATTGATTATTGTACTACAATATATGTTATAGTCTCATGCACTGTATTAACATTCTGCATTTCTGACCACATCCTTGGATAAGAATCCATCAGGAACAACCTGCCAATGGTAGAAAAGATATATTGTTTAGGTTTTTTATTAATAGTTTTTCAAGACAAATAAGCCACAAATGAGAAATAGTCAAAGTGCATTAAAGTGTGTTCTTTTGTGAAATGTATAAGGGCATTGTTAAGAAGAATATGTGTTTTCTAACTCAAATTACATTCTTCATTGTGTAACTGGGTTAAGTAAACAATTTCTCATTGTTTTTTTATTTTTTCATTCAAATCAACTGAGATGGATATCAGTTTGAGATATCACGCTAGGAAATAAATAGTAAACTAACTTTAGCACATCAGTACATCAGTACATAACACCTTTTTTGCTTTTGGATAGAAGTTCACTAACTAAAAACGTCTGTAAAATGAATATGCTCTGTGCTTATATAGAGCCCTTTTCAATCGCAATTTAATAAGGCTGTTAGTCACTATAACGATAGAACAAATATTTATGTCTAAAGGATAGCACTAACTTATAGACTAGTGCACTAATACTGGAGGACAAAAAGTGGTAAGCAGTGGTCATAAGAGGGCATTCTTTTTAGGATTGCAGGATCTTGTAGTACAGTTAATAGGTTTCCTAATGAGATGAGAACATAGAAACATAGGTGCTGGGGGCATATAAAAACCAATAGGCAACATTAGACTATCTACCTAAACACTTTGGCTTCATTAATCCTTTGGATTGCATTTTACATATTCAACCCAATCTTAAATTCCATTACTCTAATCTTCTATCTCAACAGTTCCACCATATGTCTATTTCATTTTTCTACAAACTTTTCTGTAAAGCAGTAATTTTACATTTCTCCATAAAGCTACCACCCTCGGAGTTGTTTATGAAACAATATTAAAATATCTAAATATATTTTAAGGAACAAAACAGTAAAGGTTTTCATAGTAATAATCATTATCTTGCGGTCATAATAATTTCTAAAATGCTATGATTATTTATTTATTTATAGTTTTACATGCATTATTATAAATACATGTTATAAACATTTTAGAACTGTGAATATATACTTTGTGCTATAACAAATCTTTATCTCAGTTTGTATTTACTGTGGTGTTATTTATATAGAAAAGCAGCCTTATTAAGACATGCTATACAACCAAGGTTTTCTACTTAGTAAAGTCTTCAGTCTAGATTTATTATAACTTTCAGATAATTAATGTCTAAATGCCACTTAACTGACTGTAACACCCCTAGACTGCTCAACTGGAGGTGGGAGGGGTCGTTAGAGGTGGAAACTCAGTATATTAAAAATCATTAATCCTGTTACCAACACACACATAATTCCCCAGAGTTTTCCTAATATGCTAAATTACTGCATAAACAAATCAGATCATCCAGAAGAGACACCGGTTCACAGTAATACAAGATGCTTAATGACTTCATCTACCTCTACTTCCAGTCATTTGTTGAACACACCAATGAATTACTATATATTATACAAAGCTAAGTAGGATAAGAACAAATGTGTATATGACTATATATATATATATATATATAAATATATATATATATATATATATATATATATATATATATATATATATACAGTATACAGTATTCGCCTATATGCTAAAGCTTAAGATGTTATCATTTAAAACATAACCTATTTAGGACATGAAATATATAAGTAAAGAATATTTCTTGAGTTACATATGTGCAGAGAAGTCATACAACATGCACTTTAAAGAACCACTGTAATGATCCTGCTTTCATGACTTTTTAGTAGCCAAGATCAATATATATATATATATATATATATATATATATATATATATATATATATATATATATATATATATAACTGTGATGAAAAAAACTGTGATAAAATGAACACTGATATTTCAACTCCATTCTAACTAATTGTGTTTTTTTTAAATGTTACTAAAATATACAACATTTCTAGTAGTAAAGTTTCTAGCAAATTATATTGTGCAAATATATTGTAATAATGATACACATATATAAATTTGAAACATATGTTTAATTTCTGAGTCTCCTCTTTCTTATATAATTAGTATGTATTTTAAATAAAATTAATTGTGGGATCAGTGTTCCATGTGGGGTTTAATGTTAATTATAGCATAACTAATTTTAAATTACAAATATCTGATTTCCAGTTTGTGTGTAATGTGTGCAAGTTTCAACAGTCTTTCCAAACAATTCCCATCAGCACCATTAAAGTGTGTGTTCGTGGGAAGGGGGGCGGGGGGGGGGGGGGCAGTTGGTCGCGGAAGTATTTTTTTAAGTGGTAAAATGGGACACACATTCAGCCTTATTAAATTGCGATTCTATATAAGCATATTTTTTACCGAAGTTTTTAGTTAGTGAACTTCTATACAAAAGCAGGTCTACACTAACTAAAATCTTCTGTAAAAAAAATATGCTTTGTGCTTAAATAAAGCCCTATTCAATTGGCCGAATTGCAATTTAATAAGGCTGTTGGTCAGTTGAGCAATTGTAATATTATATTTTACACTTCCCATCACTATCTCTTTTAGATGTAGGCAAAAGAAAGCAGTATCCCACACCACATTCAGAAGCTAAATATGTTGTCCTATAATCATTATCCAAATATAGCATATTATTGAGAAAATAATATAAAATATTTATTGATTAGACCATTAAAATCCTAAAAAGGAAATTGGCTTACTGATAAGAAATGGCTTCATAGGGATTTATAATGCAGTTTAGATGTTGCATACATAACCGTGCTTACTTCTCCAACCCCATCATCCATTTTGCCAACTTGCCTACAGGACCAAATACTATACAGCAGTGGTTCCCAAACCTCTCCTCAAGGCTCCCCAGACAGGCCAGATTATTTATTTAACTGAGGCTCCTGTTGAATACGAATTGCCTAATCTGTGTTCACACCCTGTTAAAACGAAAAACTGACCTTGAGGAATGATTTGGGAATTACTACTGTACAACCTTAGAGGACCACTGTAGTCAAACATTTTCAATATTCTACATCGTAGGACTACACTAGAAAATATGCAACATACTTTATTAAAAAATACAGCTTCTATTCTTTTTTAATGCATTCTTATATTCTTTCGAAAAAAATATTTTGCATATAATAAGTTTGATTATTCAAAAGACCATATAGAAAACCATAGTGGTCCTTTAAATTATCCTCAAGCTCATGGTGACATTCCAGAAAATAACTCTCCAGCACGTCTATGTCTCATCTGTTCTTCAATCTGTTCAGTCCCTCATATAATGGTAAAACGAATGTGTTGCTTTTAGTAAACAGGTTATATATATAAAACATGTTCTATGTTACAATGTGCTTTCTTTTTAGTACAATTGGTTTATTATTATTTTTTAGTTGTTTTGGTAGTTTCATTATAGAGCTAGAAATAGCTTCCTGCTTTATGTCGGGTAGGGGGTAACATTAATGCAGTACAACATGCTTGCATTTTAAATTACAATGAGGTCATCCAATTTTCATAGAGTGTGCAAAACGAACATAGCCAGACCTTATAAACATGTAACTACTCTATGTTTCCTATTTAGTAATTAAAAAACCATATGCTGATGGCTGACCTAGAAAAAGATAAGTGGGATTTCTGCTTAAAGAAGAAAAAGAATAGTGTTGTTATTATAAATAAGCTGAACTCGTTCTGTCGCACAGCAGGGAAACAATGGTATTTATCTTGTTTCTGTGCTTTATAAATGACTACTACAAGCAGCAATATTACAAGTTGGATTAGCATGTGGGTATAATGGTCTGGTCCATTTATCAGAAATTTACATTTTCACATTAATATTTATAGATGTTTTAAATATTTGAATATATTCTATTTTACATGACGTAGGTATTTTATTGTATTAGTAGAGTGCTGTTTATTTTGTCATGTTAGTCTCATATCTTACTCTAACCTCCCAACAATTGATAATAATGAATCACTGAAATAAATCAAATAAGATGCCTTTGCCCCTCATGCATTTTAAGAGATAAACTATAATTAAATTCATATTTTATGTTTAGCCATTGGGCTTCTAGACTTTTTACAAGATGATGTACATAATAGAAGATAACAATAATACTGTAGATGAAGTGAGAAGCAAAACATAGCTCTTCCACTCCACTAGAGGGTGACAGAGAGCAGAACAGCAAATATAGGAACAGACTCTTCCTCCTGAAATATTGGCAAAAACAATTGGACAGGAGTTGGAAAAAGAATAAAGGACATGGTTGGGTTATGAATATAAGAATTTGCCCTAAAAGGTATATGGAAGTTTCCCTGTCTTTAACTTTTTCTAATCTAACACATGCTGCTTATATTAGAAATATACATTACATTGATTTATTCTATACAAAAAATGGTTTCCACAACCCCAGAGGTGCCCACAGAGGCACCTGGTACTAACCCATAGAAACACTACATTCAAGTGCATTGTTAACCCTATACTATTCTTCATCCCAAATAGCAGCACAGTGCACTGGCTGCTTCCTTGTGATGGGAACAAGAGATTACACATCACATGATGCTTTTGCTGCATAAACTGAATACCCAGTAACATTGTTGTAGCTGCCTCTGATTGGCCACAATTTTATCCTAAATTCGCTTGGAGTTTCAGGGGTCATTCCTTATTAGAATCAACTACGATGAAACTGAACACATTTGCAAACTTTAGGGTATGTTTATTAATGATTATTTTAGGATTTTTTTCATGCACAAATGTTTGCATACACTACTGATTCTCCTCTGTCAGATGCATTAATGATCCATGAAACTTCTATATATACCTTTAAATGTGGTAATTGCAATTCCAAAAATAAATATTTAAGGGCTAGCAAGAACATGAGGATTTATCTTAAAAGAAACACTTTCCACTACAAGATAGGGTCAGTTGGGAGGTATGCATTATCATTATGCAAAAACTTGTATCCACTAAAAAATATTTTACTTAAACACAACTGGAGACTGATGAAAAGTGGTGCAATATCCACAAAAAACAACAAGTACAACATTTTAAATGTAAGGAAATAAAAATGGCTAAGAGAGTATGTAACTTAAAACTTGTGTAGCTCTGCATTTAATATTTTAACCCATAAAACCATGGGAATTTCAAAACTGGAACTAAAGGTTAAATCCCCTTTACTGAAGACAGGAAACAAGTCAATATACCAAAAGAAACAGGTGGGGGTTACACAAGAATATGTTAAAAGACATACTGAAGCCATGATAAGCCCAGCATAAATAGCATAATTGCATATTTTATGAGCTACTAAGCAGATTCATTCATATAAATATTAAACCTAATATTTATATTTCTCTGCATCTGGAACAGGTTTTTGTAGTTCACGTCAATTACCAGCCTTGTTATGCACACCTGCTCTCCTCATACGCATGTTGTTAATAGAGTGCAACAACCCAAATCAGGCCAGTTACCCATCTGGGATACTGGTGCAAAGAGCTTCTTGCATCTATGGAACACATTACTTTTTATAACCCACCACACATGAGTGCTTCCTTCCCACACCATTCCCACAGGATGCACAATTTATCCCATGCAGATGTAACACAGCAAACTATGAGCGAGATATAAAAGCTATGTTTTATTATTTGTACGGTACATACTTAAAAGCAGCAAATGAACTAGCTGTGATCACACTGACGACCTTTTGCAAGTGATATTGATTGGTTATAAGTGCTGATATTGTATATGTTACTATGAATCTACATTTAACATACCCTTTCAATTTATTTTCTCCTTTTTACAATATAAAACACTATCAGTCTTATTAAATTGCGATTCGCCCAATTGAATAGGGCTCTATATAAGTAAACAGCATATTTTTTTTACAGGAATTTTTAGTTAGTGATCTTATATCCAAAAGCAAAGTCTTCACTAACTAAAAACTTCTGTAAAAAAATATGCTATGTGCTTATATATAGCCCTATTCAATTGGCCGAATCGCAATTTAAAAAGGCTGTATTGTTGTTGAAATTGTATTGTTGTTGAAACAATTGAAATTGTTAATGTACACATAAGCACACCACAATATTTGTACTGATTTCAGTTTGAATGGTTGTATCTTGTATTGTATCAAATAATGTGTCTAAAGATAAAATGACTCTAGATATTAACCGTTATCCCCTTTTACCAGCCCCTTCTGGATTGCTACCTTGTCTTGGTGAAGGGGCTTGCGTACCTCAATGAAGCTGTGACTTACACCATGTAGGATCACCCAAGATAGGTAGGTCATTGCAGAGAGGTCACTGGAGAAAGAACTGGCAAACCACTCCAGTATTTTTGCCATGAGAATGATATAGAGAAGCAAAATCAGAAACACGGACAGATGTTAGTGGTGGGCTGCGTCCATATGGTCACCGAGAGTTGGACACTACCAGCTCTACTCAAACATTGTATAATTGTAATAAGATGAAGCTATATCAAAAAGTTCCTTTTATTTCAGCTAAATTATATGTGAATTTATTGGTGCTAAGAATGGCAGTGTGTATATCCTATTACAACAATTCTTACATAGAGTGCAGATTAGGCTAACAAAAGTCTGGCTTTGTGAAGTGGTTTCTGTGCCCACAGTAATATCATATAGACTGTTCTTCTATGCATGCAGAATATTTTTTAGCAAAAATTGTGCAGGCTATTTTGATTTAATAAACTATACAAGCTAAAAATCCAAACAAGTTCTTGTTGTCATCCTTGGCAAAAGAATCATCCTTGACTCTTTTGACCTTGAGAGATTCAAGGAGAGTGCAAGAAACTAAAGAGAGCACATGCAGACCATGTTAGTGAATTTGGTGGATTAAGAGTATCCAGCAAATATGAATAGAGATACTGATTTACTCCACACACATTTCACCTACTTGAACAGCACAATAATTATTCTAATATTCTAAAAGGTTGTGTGGCAATCATATTGTTGACCTGTTTTCAGTTTTGCATTCCCCTAGGCCATTCATATTTGTACATTCCCAATCCCCACTTGTAGCTCCTCCTTTGACCTCTCTATGTCACAAACCATTAGTTTATGTGTTTATGTAAAAACCCAGTCTAGTGTACCTACAGATTCAAAAATCACTGTATATAAATATTTATGTGTATATATAAATACATTTCAATGTACTGCATTGCATCTTCAGACAGCCTCCTGAAAATGTGCTACCCTAGGCCTGGGCCTCCGGGACCTAGGCATAAACACACCCCTGTTTTTGCAACTACCCCCAACATAGTCCAGGAATGTCAGCTAGTTCATTAATAGCCCACATTTTGTTGGCTTAATAAAAAAATGTTTTTACTTTACAGTGCCTTGAAAAATATTCACCCCCCATTTTTCGTGTTTTGTTGCCTCACAACCTGGAATTAACATGTATTGTTTGAGGATTTGCATAATTTAATTTACAGAACATGGTACGGGTTTTGCTCAAGAATATCCCTGTATTTAGCACCATCCATCTTTCCCTCAACTCTTTCCAGTTTCCCAGTCCCGGCTGCTGAAAAACATCCCCACAGCATGATGCTGCCACCACAATGTTTCACTGGGGATGGTGTTCTTTGGGTGATGTGATGTGTTGGGTTTGCGCCAGACATAGCATTTTATTTGATGGTGAAAAGTTCAATTTTAGTCTTATCAGACCAGAGAACCTTCCTCCATACATTTTGGAAGTCTCCCTCATGCCTTTTCCTAAACTCAAAACGTGCTATTTTGTTTTTTGCTGAAAGTAATGGCTTTCTTCTGGCCACTATGCCATAAAGCCCACGTCCATGGAGCGTACGGCTTATTGTTGTCCTATGTACAGATACTCCAGTCTCTGCTATTGAACTCTGCAGCTCCTCCAGGGTTACCTTAGGTCTCTGTGCTGCCTCTCTGATTTATGCCCTCCTTGCCTGGTCCGTGAGTATAGGTGGGCGGCCGTCTCTTGGCAGGTTTGCTGTTGTGCCATGTTCTTTCCATTTGGTTATGACAGATTAGATGGTGCTCCTGGGGATCATCAAAGATTTGGATATTTTTTATAACCTAACCCTGACTTGTGCTTCTCAACAACATTGTCCCTTACTTGTTTGGAGAGTTCCTTGGTCTTCATGGCAGTGTTTGTTTAGTGGTGCCTCTTGCTTAGGTGTTGCAGCCTCTGGGGCCTTTCAAAAAAGATGTGTATATGTAATGACAGATCATGTGGCACTTAGATTGCACACAGGTGGACATCATTTCACTAATTATGTGACTTCTGAAGGTAATTGTTTGCACCAGAGTTTTTTATGGGCTTTATAACCAGGGGGGTGAATACATATGCACATGCCAATTTTCTGTTTTCTATTTCTAAGAAATAGTTTTATGTATATATCTTTCTAATTTCACTTCACCAATTTAGACTATTGTGTTATGATCCTTCACATAAAATTCAGATTAACAAAACATTGAATTTAAGGCTGTAATGTAACAAAATAGGTAAAAAGTCAAGGGGGGTGAATACTTTTGCAAGGCACTGTACATATTTATTGTTTT
Source organism: Discoglossus pictus (assembly GCA_027410445.1). NCBI lineage: Eukaryota > Metazoa > Chordata > Amphibia > Anura > Alytidae > Discoglossus > Discoglossus pictus. Next base: position 450,644,893 of record CM050163.1, read on the forward strand.
ATTTTAAAAAATATTCAGGTGAAATATTTGTACTCCATCTTTGCTCATCTGCAACCTTTTTGTTTTATTTTTAAGACTATTAATATTAATTTTAATCTTTATGTGCATATACCCACAGCTGTATTGAGCAAATGAAAAAGAACAGTAAAAGAAAATAAGTTTATGTCATGAATTAAAAAAATAATTAGATTGCACTTTTAAAGAAGCACTATATTTAATATATACTGTTGTGAAGTATTACACTTGATTTGGGGGTTAATATTGTTAATATTGAGATAGTAGGAGGATTAGGATTTACTAACAAATGAACCAGGGGATCAGAGATTAAACACACATGGAAGGTACCTTGTTTTTAAATTACAATAAACAACCTAAACATCATTGTATTAGTGCTGGTTTTACTCACTGGAAACTTCCAAATAGTCCCTACAAGGGTCTACAGAGTATCTTCTGGTACTAGATGTACTAGCCAATAGCAGACTGTTTCTCAACAGCATGTTTTAAAAAAAAGCTGCTGAGAGACAATCTGTGGTTGGATAGTACATCTTATACTACAGAGACACTGTATGCATGAGTTTCAGGGGGCAGACCTTTGTAGAGACTATTTGGAAGGATTAAGTGAGGAAGAACAGAGCTTTTAAGCACTTGTTAATAAAATGATGTTTACATATGCAAACAAAAATGTAATTAGTTTATTTTAATATTAATAACAGGGAGACTTCCATATCCCTAAAATAGTGAGAGAAACAGAGAGTTGGGGGTTATAGTGAGTGAGACAGGGAATTAGTGGTTAATAATGAGATAATAATCACATAGCTGAGAGCGGCCCAGCTCTGATTGGCAGGTGAGGATTTACCAAACACTGTAGCATTATGCTGTAGTGGAATCAGTTTTTTGATTTGTGCACATACACCTCCTGATGCGAGGTTAGACTGAATGCAGATGCAAACCTTTATCTACAGTGGATATGTGGCAGCTAGAACGGCCATTGATTTCAACAACTAATAGAAAGCTCATTTATTTACAAGAACAGTCTTGAGAATGTAGAAGACTGAACCAGCTCTGAAAAAAATGGAGCCTCAAAGAAAAGAATAATTGCATGCAAAAATTTAAAATATAAAGGTTGGGCTTATTGATTACATTGTTTTCTAAAACATTTTGCCTAGTGTCGCATTTAATTATTCAAAAGGCCATATAGAAAAACAATCACAGGGGTCCTTTATCTAACTAACAGCACATCATCTTGGGGACAAGATCGAGTCCCTTCAAAAGACTTGCGTTTTTTTAACTTACTTTGTTAAAAACCATATAACACAATCTTTAATCTAGAGATGATGACATCCATGCAAAAAATTATGCTATTATAGGTAATTACATATTAAAGAAGCCTGACTCATATCCATCCTGTTATTAGATAAAATAAATGAAGCATATGTAATTAAATTGTACAAAAGTTCAAAAAGAGACAACATTATTGGCACTGTTCCTGTTTCATTAAAATGTATCTTCTGGTAAAACATCAATTATAAATATTTTATACAGAGGCCAGCGACAGGAATTTAATGGTACAGCAGAAAATATTTAAGGATGCTTCACACATTTCGCAAAAGTAGATCTTAAAGAATATAACAGTTCTGTTCAGAAGTAAATTCAACTTTTTATTTATATAGAAACACATACAGAAACAGATTTGTTAACAGATGAGAACAAAAATACCCATCATGTATGTCCGTTCTATCTATATCCTTTTTATTATTATTAACTCTTTAACTGCCGACTGCTCCATTTATCTGCTTCTCTTTCTGTAAAGTAGGTCTTTCCCACATTTTCAATAAATCTTCCACCTTTTAACTTCAAATCATCATTTGTTCTTGACTTCCTATTTTTGGAATGCACTTCCTCTTAAATTGTATTTAATCATTTGATATATTTGAAATTTTCTGTCATAATAACCTCCTCGTCTTCTGTTTTCTAAGCTATACATACTCAGGTCACAAAATCTTTCCTTAAGTTTGTTTGCACTATTTTATTTGCCCTTTTTTAATTGCTTTTAATTTTTTAATTCCTTTTTGAAGATAGGAACACGGTTTTCTAAAGATCTATAGAGTGGCATTAGTATCTCTCTTGTTCTTCTGCTATTTCCTCTACCAACCTTTTACAGGTTTAACAACATGGGTAAATGTTTCTACTTTAAAATCATATTTAAGTGTCATGGATTATGAATGCATCTGACAGAGGAGAATCAGTAGTGTATGCAAACAATTTTTGAATGAAAAAATACCAAACTAAACATCAACAAACTTACCCTGATGTTTGCAAATTTCTTCAGGTTTCTGCCATTTGACTTTGAGAAGGAATACCCCTTGAAAACCTTAGCTAAATTTGCATAACATTCATAATTTGTTTTGGCCAATCACAGGCAGCTATAACATTGTTGGCCTCTGGGAAGGCAGTTTGCAACAAAGCATCATGGGATGTGTAATGCCATCCACAAGGAAGCAAGGAGCATTTCAGACATTGCTCTGTGGATTTCTGCATTGTGCAGCTATTGGCTTGAAGGTTAGTATAGGGTTAAAAAAACATACCCAAATGTAATTTTTCTATTGGTAGGTACACTGTACCTATCTAAGCAGCTCTGGTGTTGAAAACAATCATTTTAAAATCAATATAAATCTGTATATGTATAGAATGAATCAATGTAATGTGTGTGTGATATAAGCATCATGTGTTAGATTAGAAACAGTTAAAAGCAGAGAAACTGAGATATACCTTTACAATATTTTTTTTTACAGACACACAGGCAGATGGTAAATTCATGATATAGTATTAAATCTTGGTTGAGCTGGGAGGTCTCGCTTAACAGGTCTTAACTTGCTTGATCCGGAGTGTTACCTGGTTCAGGAAATGTCAATCTCAGATGTTGTAACACTCCTTAGAAATAAAAACACAGCTTGCTAATGAACAAGAGGAGCTTTGTGTATCATATAATAAAGAGTCAATGTTACATAAAGTGTATTTAGGAAACAGAGTTGTGGCGATCGCATTTAGTCAGTGCAGTGAACATAAGGTATGAACACTCGCTAAAATTGTGTATTTTGAGCCAAGCCTAATTATTAAACCTTTAATAAAAACAATTCGCGCAACCTAGTGAAACTTGAGGGTTTCATACTCAAGAGGTACAACTCAGTCCTTGTCCAATCCATATCTCCCTCACAATCTTGCCCTATCATCTACTCTAGATTGTGAGTTCTTAGAACAAAGAGTTTAGCACCTCATGTATCTGTAGATAGTTTCTGCTATTGTCACAGTTCATATATTTAAACTCCATTTTGCAACTTTCTGCAACTCTTACATAAACTGTTACAGAAAATGTTGGCACTTTTAAAAAAAGTAATGGCAGGGGTGTAGAAAAATATTAGCCACATTAAACTCCCTCAACTTTGAGCTATTAAATTGGCCTCCTAAAGAAACCGTCTGACAACTTGCAGGGTAGGAGCGAGAAAACCCTACGGGACGTGGGACGTGGGAATTCGACTTGCGCTTCCGCAAATCCTTTGTTCTTTCAAGCCCGTAACTGTTACGTTCTAATCTCGCTATTAAGTTGCAACTAATTCACGGGTGTTCAAGCCTTAACCCGCAAATGGAGACAAACGACCAACGGGGGGTACTAGAGAGGACCTGTAAATATCAACACACTACTTTACTTATATTAACAGGAAAAGTGATGTTAGGTATTAGAATAAATAGCACAACATTCTCAAGCTCAGAAATCGGCAATATAAAATACTTTATTTCATGTTTAATTTCCGTCTTATATTGATCCCGGCAATCAATGTGTTAAAACATGTAATGGAACTCGTAGAATAAACTAGAATATCATAATCACGGTTTTATCAATATTGCATCATTTCTTTAATGTGGGTCCGATCGTAACTCATAATTGAAACCCATAAGACTTTGAAACCAACTTATATATACTCTGATTAATCATATATATATAAATATATATGTATATATATATATATATATATATATATATATATATATATATATGTATATATATTTATATACAGTAGAATCCCGGTTATCTGGCAGCCAACTAACCAGGACTCTCAAGCAACCAGCACCGGCATCAATTCCCGATTTTCGAAAAACTCCTGATAAACCAGCATATCCGGCACTATCCGGCAGTTCGAGACTGCAAAAAACAAATGGCCCAGTGAAGGTGCTAATGGCTTTCTAAAACATTTTGAGGGGTTTTAGGGGGTTTAACCCTTAAATTTGGGGACTCCCGATTAACTGGCAGCTACAAATATCCGGCGATAGTCCCTTGGGTGCCGGATAACGGGGTTTTTACTGTATATATATACACCGGTATGTGTATATATATATATATATATATATATATATATATATATTTGTATATATATATATATATATATATATATATATATATATATATATATATAATCAGAGTATCTTTGTCAAGTCAGAAGTAATACTGGTAATATGTAACATAAAATAAATTATGGAAATATAAATGCATCTTATATTTCTTCATTGTATCATCTTATGAAATAGTTTTAAATTCTAGTTGGGAAGAACACAGAACGTATGTTGCTGCTGACTCCAAGCATTGATATCAAAATCTGTTACTATGGATTGATAAACCGTGTAACAAATCTGCCAAAAACTGATGTAAAATATCTTGCTTGACTAATGTGCAATGATTTTGGAGTAGTTGCCATGACATTTTTGAGATTACTTTCAAGAACAGGATTTCATTTCCAGATCAGGAATGCTTAGTACTTTACTTATGATGTTACTGATACTGACAGAGCAAAGCTAATTAAAATGCTATGAAATAGTGGTGTCAAATATTATTAGAACTAAGTCAATCCAAGAGCATTAAATGGTAAACTGTCACTATTATACTTTTGCAGACTTGTTTACTGTTTTAATTATGTTTAGATTTACTAATAATGTTTTGTGGATATTATACTGTCCAATTCTTTCACTGATCCATATATCTGCTGTTATGATTTTGAGTGATTTCTTGTATGAGCATAGCATTATAAATAGCTGCAGCGTGGAACCATTTTCCTATCGATGGCCACTTATTCACCGGAAAAAAATCAGTGACTAAATTTACTCCTAACCCCTCTTTATCTCCCTATATCAGGGGTGGGAAAGTTCAGTCCTGGGGAGAGTCCCACAAAGGCCAGGATTTGATTATATCCCTGCTGCATACAGGTGAGTGAATTGTTTCTTCAGTCGTCCTGATTGACTCGCCTGTGCCCTGAAAGGATATCCGCAATAACAGGCCTGTGTGGGGCTCACCATGACCGGACTTGGACAGCCCTGTCCTATATGAACAAATTTGGGAATTTTCTTTCCAAACTCATCCCTACCATAAAAAGATTTCATTGTGCTAGTTACAATACTTTGTATTTGTGGGGTGCCACTTAAACCTAATCGTGTCCCTATTATTCCATGCATGCTGCTGTAAAGACTTGCAGTTTCTTGTTATCGGAGGGGTAGTTACGAAAGCACCTACATAATACATTGCACATGTACTGATCAAATAAAAACCCAGGACCCATGGAACCATGCAAAGGGTGGCAACTGGCCACTGGATCTGTAGCTTTCCACACAAGAATAAATTGTCTATCTAGTGTAAGAATATCTCATGAGGCACATCTAGTAAACAGTACTACATGGATAAAATTCTCTAATTTTGATTAAAAGGAACATTGTCACCCAAAAAGAAAGTTGATTTAATCTTAAACAGCATTAAAAACGGTCTATACATTGTTCTAGCCATTTTTTACAGAGTAAATTATTCCAAGGATATTTAGTAATGGTGTGTACTTGATAAGGGTTGGAGAGGGGATCTAACTGAATGACAACATTGGTGATTATTGTTTTGGTCCCCAAAGGGACAGGAAAGCAGACGTCTATCATAAATATCACATCAACATGTCTATTTTGTATTTAGGAGCTGCTCATTTGCATAAAAGTGCTGCACAAGCAACAATGAATTCAGCATAAATGATTCACTTTAGAAAAAAATGGCTAATAGAATACATAGTCAGTTTTACAACCTAATCATATTTTTTTTTAAATTCATCTGTATCAGTTTGGAAGCTTGCATGTGTTATTGTGTTATTTAAACTAAAATACAACTGGTTATTATAAAATGTGTGGATATTATGACATTGACAATTGCCATTAATACCCAATAAGTTTATACAATATTATATATTTATTTGGTTAACTAAATTAAGGAAGTTATCGTTCTTTTCAGTTAAAACTAAACACTAAGGTACTATGATGTGATTTGATAACAACCATGTAATAATACATACCTGCCTTTAATGTCTCTACTTATCTTTCCCCTTTTTCACTCTATTTATACTTGAGATATACATGACCATGGTGAGAGTTTTTTTCTTTTCTGTAGAATCTAATATTTAATTAGATCTCTCCAACATGAAAAAGATTCTGCACAGAATAAACTAAGATTTGATATGTTTCTCTTATTAAATCTCTCCAGCAATAAAGTCCCTTTGCTTTCTCTTTCTGCCTGTTTATACTCTGTATTTATATTTTTGTTCTGTTTCATTTTCTCTCTGTCTGTCCAGTTCCTTTTATACTTGTGTTTCATTTTTTCTCTAGTTTCCTTCCACTTTCTGTGCATTTTGTAGAGCAATAACACAATCATTTTGTGATGACCCAGAGTTGTGGGGCCACGTGTTCACTCGATTTTCTCCCTCTAGGTAGTGCCTTTTGTGTTCAATCTTATAGCTCCCAGCAAATACCTCTTAGGGAACTCTGGACATCACAGGTTGCAATCTCAGCCCCAAGGTTACTGACTTAATAAAAATAGTAAACTCTGTTACATCCCTTTGCTTAGGATTGAATATACAAGAAATAACATCAGACATCCCTTTGATTACAATGCTAGAGTCAGACTGACTGAAAACTTTGATGGCTTCCCAAACAGAGCATTTCAGAAAAAAGACAGAAACAAAGAAAAAAACAACATTAACATGAATTGGGGAGTGAACAAGTTTGAATTACCTGCTTGAATTCACAAGAACCAATGGGATGGATAGCTCTACTGCTTGAATTAGCATAGCTCAATCAGAATAGCCCTATGTACATGGGGTCAACCCACTCCTGGGGGCTGGTCTGTTTTCTAAACAAGTTCCGACCAGCCACATGCCACTGGCTCCATTTTGTGAGCTACTGGTTACCAAATATTACACTAGCAGTAAAACACACAATATCCATTAAACATTACACATAATACATAAAGGGACAAACCACCTGTCATGATCCACAGAAAAATTCCCAGATGACAGGATTGCTTGTGGGGTTCAGGGGAGCCCCATCCTGGTCCCAAAATCAGTCATGACACATGTTTATCTCATTCTATCTACTTTACCAACCCATCTTGTTCTGTGCTTCTGCCTTTACCTTTTTTTATCACTATGCTCTACTACTATTTCCTTCTCCCCCTTACCCTTTATTTTTCTCTCTTCTTCCCCCATTTCCCATGTTTTACTTAATACTTTCACAATAATTCGTGTTTTACTACTTTTTAGATGGTAATGGGTAATTTGGTGAATGGATGGGGATTGAGGAAAGAATAGCAATGTAATATGTAAGGGTAACCAGGAATATTTGATTTACAGGGCATAAAACATGGTGATCTGTTTGGTATGGGATCTATACATTTCATAAAAATTAAACAATTTATCTAGCCACTATGATTTTAAGTATTTCTTGAACTCAGCTTACTACTTAAAGAAAAAACATTCATGCAGGCATACTCAAACAACGTCAGTCATGACTGGGATCAGCATAAGCCAAGCCATTTTTTTCTATTTAGGATGGACACACAGCCTTGAGTTCTTAAAGGCATATCTAAGTTTACTGTTTTATGAAGGCACCTGATAGAGGAGAATCAGTAGTGTATGAAAACATATTTTTGCATGAAAAAATATCAAAATAAACATTTACAAACTCACATTGATATTTGCTAAATCTCTGTGACTTGACACCCCTGAAAATCTCTGCTGTTTTGGCCAATCACAGGCAGCTAATACATTTTAATACAATGTAACAATCAATGATGGCAGTTTGTGCAGGAAGGAATCATGGGATATGTAGTCCCCTTGTAGAAGGAAATGGGATAAGTCAGACACTGATCTGCAGATGCTTGAATTGGCTGCTGCTGGCTTGAAAGTTAGTAAAGTGTTAAAACCTGTACCTAAATGCAGTGTTTCAATTGGGAGGTTCACTGTGTGTAAGAAGCTCTGGGTGAGCTCTGGGGTGTGGGAAACAAGTTTTATTTTTAAATAAAATAGGTCTGTATGTGTATAGCATGACTCAATGTAATGTGTGTTTCTGATATAAGCAGCATGTGTTAGATTAAAAAAAGGTTACAAAAAAGGTAAAAACAGGGTAAAAAGGTAAAAACAGGGAAACTTAGCCATGCCTTTAACTATCTTCACAACTGTTTCTATGTTACATTGTTATTAAGTTTTGCATCGTATGCATAGCAATATCAATTAGATTTAATTATGGTGATTGTTAAAAATCAATAGCAGTACATAACTTTATACATCAGATATTATTTAATCTCTGTAAAGTTTAACTAAAACAAAGTCATATGTTTGGATGCTTTCACTCTTGATTAATATTATTACTATTATCATTTGTACATCAAGCAATCTGGGATACTAAATATGCATTCTCAAGGACACTTGTAATCTAATTGGGAGATACTTAAACAGGCTGGGAATCTTCTGTTTCATAAAATAGTACAATACAATAATTATATCAGAAATTCAGATGAATAAATGGATCAAAATATAAAAATAATATAAAAAAAATAAGAAAGTACTGTCTGTTCACCCATAAGAGTCACTCACTCCATCTATGTATTTCTTGCAGAACATTTCCTCAAGGTTGTATTTTTATATTTTGAACCATTGACTTTTATTTCTTTGATTCTATATATTTTTATTATTCACCTAATAATGTTCTGTTATTACCTATTCAGTCCTTGGTCGTATCGTATTTTAGTCCATTAGCCTGGTGTTTATAGTTTTTATTGCATTCAATACATCTCTAAACAGGGTATCTATTTATATATCCTTTTTTTCTGTAAGTAATATTCAGTACTGTTTGTCCTTACTTATTTTCTACTAAATGCTTGAACTACAGTAGACTCTCCACATTCGCAGAGGTTCCGTTCCTGGGGTCCCCGCGAATGTAAAAAAACCCGTGAATAACGGAAACATGGGTAAACTATCACTTTACCAATGTTTTATCCCTTGGGAGAGGGTCTAGGTGTTGGGTTGCACTCACCCAGTGGGGAAACGCTGCATTCAGATGTCTTCTAGGGCCCAAGTGTCCCTTTGAGGCAAAGAGGTTGGGTTTTGCGTCTCCTCTGCACCTCAGCGCAGGTTTAACTGGCCGAATCTTGCGTGATCTTGTGTGATTATAGAAGGGAAAAGAAAACCGCAAATGTCGGATCCACCAAAGATGGATCTGCGAATGTCGAGGCTTTACTGTAACTATTGACAGTCCCTTATCGGGTGCTTACACTGTCCCTTGTTTTTAAAATGCACTTAAATCATACTGAGGCTTGTAATTCACCTTCATTCTCTCTATGCATTCAAAATATGCACTACTGAAGTAAAATAAGGTCACACAAATAATTAATAACTTTAAATACAGCAGTAAAGTATCATATTGTAAATGATGGCAAATGTTTTCCTTAGTTTCTGCCCTGTGTAAGGGGAACAAATGATGAAGGAATATTATCCTATGAAGGCCTTTTTCATCATTCCAACCAGATTTTGATGCATCAAGTGTGGGATTAACTTAACTGAAGTGCTGGCAAAGCCACCAAGATTTTATACAGAAATTCAGTGTAATATATACTAAGGCCCATAACAGTGTTGAACCAGCTGTCTTGCATCAATATAATCCTTTAAACCCTCATGTTACAGTCTACTCAATATTTCATGGTAGAATTTTTCATACAGAAGTAGCCATTGAATCCACTGAGAACTCTCAGCTTGCTGTAAAATAGTGTCTAAAAGGGACTTGTGCAATGCTAGGGCAATAAAAACAATATATTGTTGCATATTTTTCCAAACTGATAATCTATGTTTTATCCCCTGCATGATTATCTACTGTTGCTGATGTATGCTGATTATTATGGTTCAGAAAAGACAGAATTTTGTAGCTAAATTGAATAAAAAGCATATTGGATTTACAATATTTTAAAGAAAGCTCGGAATCCAGATTTTTTTTAAAGTTCACCTTAAAGAACTTGTAAAACTAGCTATATATTTTGCAGTATTTTTTTCTATACTTAACAACTGCTGAGATATTCAGCATTTCTCATGCTGCATTATTATGCAAATTAGTGGATCACAGATACTAATTAACTGATTTGATGTACTAATTAGCCACACTGTTTTTTACAAACAAATAAAGAAACAAGCACATACCTCAACAGTTTTTTGTATAGCTGGATACACCCTCTCACATTTGTCAAGAGCAATAAGTTGCAAATGAGCAAATAAGTCATGCAATAGCATAATAATGCAACATAAACAATACAGAACAACTTAGGAATGACTCACTGTAGAAATAATTGGTAATACATTGTATAGACAACTATTTAAGAGCTTTGTTGTTAGGGTGACTGTGCCCCTTACACATAGCTATTGTTGCCTATTATGTTTTTTATTACACAAAGAAACATATGCATATTACAACAATTTTGCCTTATTAAGTCAGTCATCTCTCGTAGGTGAAAAACAATTATGTTTAATTATTATTTTGGGTAGCCTTATGAATATTAAATGAATTAGTAACTTGCCAGTCATAAATGATGGTATCATATGTTATGTTCAATTGTCTGTTATGTCTCTCTCTGTGCTGTCTCTCTGTGTGTGCCCTCTGTCTCGCTCTGTGCACCCTCTCCATCCCCCTCTAGCTCTCAACTGGTCCACATGGTAATGTGGTATCGTTTCTAAAGCACAAGTCAGCACCAGGTCAGAATATTACTGACAAATTAGTCAAATTGTGACTACACATTGCGATTGAGTGATTATAACATTGTCAATTCTCAGAGACCATTTGCAACAAACGTTGTACATACTAATAGAAACATTGGGCCCTATTTTATTTGCCAAATCATAAATTTATACATGCTTAAAACCGCTCTTAAATTTGCCACGTATTCTATTAGCTGCTCGCAATTTGATTATAAGTTACAATCACTACGGGTCAGGCAAAGAAGGAAATTCTGGCTTAGAACTCCATTGGTTTCAGCACAGCTTGAATATTATGAGCGGTAATTAATTAAAGTTACACAAAATATCGATATTCTATTAGACCTGTACCTCTAGTTCGCAAATAAAGTCTGACCTGCAACTAAAAAAAAGTTTCAAGTTTTTGTCAAAAATATTATTAGCACTAAATAGAACTCGCAAGGGCTTTTTCGAACACTTATTAGAGCTGTAACGGCAATTAAACACACAATGCTGTACTTTAAAAGCATGGGAAGGCATGGAAAGACATTAGAATAAATTGCACAACCATCTCAAACCCACAAATGTGCAAATAAAAATATAATGTTATTGTTATTTCTGAATAATATCTATCCTGGGGCTCATCGGATTAATGCATATCATGAAACCCACATGGACTAAAACAGATGATTTAATGCATTTTATAGAGTGCTAGATTGCTTGATTGCAAGCCCAATTGGCAAATATTGCTTATTGGCTCTCATTATTTTGTAGCCTCTGATTGCAGGTTGCATTTAACTTCCATGCTTTACTGGCATCATGTTGACGTACTAATTTACTATTGGCTGTGTTTAAGAAGTAAATTACGGGCTTGCTTAAATATTGCCAGATCATATCATCACCCCCCCAGAAAACCTACTTTAAAAGGAAGGGTTTACGTTTGGAGGCTGCAAGACGAAAAATGCGAGCTTAGAAAAAAAAACATCTGCAGCCAAAATCACGAGTTAAGAGTCACAGTCACTTACTGATTTCTAATAGAAAAGCGCTCATATTCATTGTTATCATCAGACCTTAATACACACTAGTCTACTCAAAGAGCTGTGTCATAAATTACATTCTATTCATGTGATCCCTATAATAAATGAATATAGAGTACCTTCATATCAATATCAATACATCTGAAAAGCTTAAGAGCCATATTGATGTACGGAGACGTGTACATAACAGGTTTTTTCTTGCAGAAGATTTGTGACTGCTCTTGCAATCAATAAACACTGTATGTAAGCAGTATTTGTACAGAGTTTTTTTTACTATGCTTCACTTGATCTTATTTCGTGCAAGAATACAAGCATAAAATAGATTGTTTGCTGTTGTTTTTGTTTTAAATAAAAGGCTAGTTGTTATTCATTCCTTTCCGTGATTGCTTATTTGAGAAATCCTCTGTATGTTTCCAAAAATGGAAATACTTAATCTGGTTTGGTGTTCTTTGTAGGTACCTGATTGCTGACATGACTGCATAATAGAGAAACACTCAAGAAGACTCCACAATCAAAACAAGGACACATACAGACCTGAAGGTTGCTTTGTCCATTTAAAAAAATATCTTTAACAAGCAAATACAGATGCCCCAAAGAATATGCAAATAACCCCATCAGAATCAGTATGTCAAAATATATAAAAAGGATTTTAAAATAGTTTCAACTTACTGTGAGGTTGACCTGAAAGGACACAATGCATATGTGGTCTTCTATTCTGGAGAACTAAGGGGTCTTCTTAAACTATCTCATATGAGGAGGAGGAGGCAGCATCTATTCTGTGTTGGTATGGGCAGGTCTTAAAGAGGGAATTGGATCTGTCCAGCACTGCGTAAATTAAATAGTAAATTAAACTTTATTTTATTTTTAATTTTACTTTCTAAAAAGTTTGGAAAAATTATGTTCTAGTTATTCAAAAACATAATTTAAGTATGAGAATTCTTATACACAAATTTATCAAAAGACAAATGCAGTTTGGTGTACAGATTATCCTTAATTTACTTGCGCTAATACCCTCCTAGTGATAAGAATTGAAATATGCAAATTTATCAAGTGGTGTATGTGAATTCATCAAAAGCAAACTAATTTGCATTTATGTGGAGTTTTACCAGTTGTAATGGATGACATGAAAAATTTGCAATACATAGGCCCCCATTCAATTGGCAAAATTGTAATTACTGGAGTTACTGATATTCAGTTAGCTACATTTTGCTATTCGCAATTGCGAGTTACAGGCTCAAAATCACTGCAGTTATAAAAAACGTAACTCCATCCTATCTACTTCTTTGAGGTTTCAAGCCCGCAAATGTTGCCAGTGATAAAGATGCAAAATCCATATTCAATTACAACAATTCAACAAGCCCGCAATTTCCTTCAAACCCATAAATGCCAAATGTATCAAAAATTTCTACGAGTACTGGATAAAACTCGCAAGTGGGTTAAACACCTGTTCGTAATACTGTAAAACCAAATATAAACACACTACTGTATTATAAAATACTGGGAAAGTAATGAAAGATATCAGAATTAATTGCACAACAGTCTCAAGCTCCCAAATAAAAAAAAAAAACATTTTATATTTTTCTGTGTTATATATATCAATGGAATCAAGGAGTTAATACATATAAGGCCACCCACATAGACTAGCACAGTTTATTCATTATTTTTTATTGATTTCTACATTGCTGGATTGTGAGTCCGGTCGCATATCAGGCTTCTAAACACTAATGGACTGTTGTTTAAACTCCATGTTTTACTGACATCATGAAGACGATCTCATTTACTATTGGCTCTTTCTAAATTGTAACTTACAGGCTTGCTTAATTGATCATGTTCACGCCCTGAATTGCTATGTATGGGTTCATGGTTTACAGTTTTAGCCTTCGGCCTTATAATTGCGGGCTTGTTCAATTGAATACACTAGGAATTGTAACAAATTTCGAACCCGCAGACATGCGGCCTGTATGAAGGTAATTACGGGATTGCAATTGGATGGTTTAAGTGAAGTGTAAGGGTGTAAGTGTGTTCCACTTTACATATACATATTTATGCGTAGTAATTAAATAGTCATAGAATGGTAATAATAATAACACACTTAAATGTAATGTGGGGGGGGGGGGGAGAGTATTTGATCCCCAAGTGATTTTGAATATTTGTCCACTGACAAAGAAATGATTTTTAATGGTAGGTGTATTTTAACAGTGACAGAATAACAAAAAAAACTAAGAAAAACGCATGTAAAAAAAGTTATAAATTGATTTGCAAGTCAGTGAGGGAAATAAGTATTTGATCCCCTATCAATCAGCAAGATTTCTGGCTCCCAGGTGTCTTTTACACAGCTCGTTACCTGTATAAAAGACTGTCCACAAAAGCAATCAATCAGATTTCAAAATCTCCACCATGGCCAAGACCAAAGAGCTGTCCAAGGATGCCAGGGACAAGACTGTAGAACTACACAATGCTGGAATGGGCTACAAGACCATCGTCAAGCAGCTTGGTGAGAAGATGACAACAGTTGGTGCGATTATTCGCAAATGTAGGAAACACAAAATAACTGCCAGTCTCCCTCGGTCTGGTGCTCCATGCAAGATCTCACCTTGTGGAGTTTCAATGATCATGAGAATGGTGAGGAATCAGCCCAGAACTACACCGGAGGATCTTGTTAATGATCTCAAGGCAGCTGGGACCATAGTCACCAAGAAAACAATTGGTAACACACTACGCCATGAAGGACTAAAATCCTGCAGGGCCCGCATGGTACCCCTGCTCAAGAAAGCACATGTACAGGCCCGTCTGAAGTTTGCCAATGAACATTTAAATGATTCAGAGGAGAACTGGGTGAAAGTGTTGTGGTCAGATGAGACCAAAATTTAGCTCTTTGGCATCAACTCAACTCGCCGTGTTTGGAGGAGGAGGAATGCTGCCTATAACCCCAAGAATACCATCCTCACTGTCAAACATGGAGGTGGAAACATTATGCCTTGGGGGTGTTTTTCTGCTAAGGGGACAGGACAACTGCACCGTATCAAAAGGACGATTGATGGGGCCATGTACCATCAAAACTTGGGTGAGAACCTCCTTCCCTCAGCCAGGGCATTGAAAATGGTTCGTGGATGGGTTTTCCAGCATGACAATGACCCAAAACACACAGCCAAGGCAACAAAGGAGTGGCTCAATAACAATCACCTTAAGGTCCTGGAGTGGCCTAGCCAGTCTCCAGACGTTAATCCCATAGAAAATATGTGGAGGGAGCTGAAGGTTCGAGTTGCCAAACATCAGCCTCAAAACCTTAATGACTTGGAGAGGATCTGCAAAGTGGAGTGGGACAAAATCCCTCTTGAGATCTGTGGAAACCTTGTGGCCAACTACAAGAAACATCTGACCTCTGTGATTGCCAACAGGGGTTGTGCCACCAAGTACTAAGACGAAGGGGTCAGATACTTATTTCCCTCATTGACCTGCAAATCACTTTCTAACTTTTTTGACATGTGTTTTTCTTGTTTTTCCTGATGAAATTGTCAGAAACGTGCGTCGGGTTGCACGCACTACGACGCGTCGCCGTTCTATGACGTCACCACGTAGACGCATGGACGACACGCGGGTAGTTTAGGAGCTCTGGCGTTTCACTATCACTGAGACTATCCAGATTATTAAATGATATCTAAACTATCGATACCTCTTTATAAATAACAAAGCACTAATGATGATGACTATAAAATATATGGTATCAGATAACTTAACCCCTAGCTCCTAAGTTTAGTAGAGGAAGAATAATATTATTATTATAGTATCACAACACTGGACTCTGTCTGTCTAAATATAAGACTGGCTAGTATCCCTGTACCTCACGTAGCACTTGCACTTTATTTTTCACTGTATCTATTACCACTGGTCTTATTTATTATCAGTATTATCAATTTTTGTATATTGGCACTAGACACTTTATCACAGTGCAATATCTAACCTCATAGAGGTCATATCAAATTATACTAATGGTATACTTTGACAGTTCCCATTAATAGCACTAGACACTTTTATAGGTGCAATTAATATAGAAGTGCAAACACAGAAGTCCAATTTTTGGACCTTTGTTTCTGCTGCTTACTAATATTACACCAAAATTCACTTTTGGGGAATTACACTTTAATAAGTCAATCAAGGATTTCTGGTACACTCACAAGTTCTATAATCAGTTACAATTTTCAGAGTCCAGAATAATTCTCAACCATCCCTACTTATCTTATCTTGTCAGAATTTCCATATTTTAACCATTTTTAATATCCAGTTTTATACAAGATTAATAAAAGTTAAATTTTAGAACCCTTAGCTGCTCTATATTGATATTTGGGCAGAGGGTGTGCACTGTAATCTCTAAAGGATATCTGTCCTGTCCTCCCTTTATCTTGTCAGTGTTTTGTTAATCTGAATTTTTTTTATGTGATGGATCAGAACACAAAAGTCTAAGTTGGTGAAGTGAAAAATAAATACAAAAAACTATTTTTTAGAAATAGAAATCAGAAAATTGGCATGTGCGTATGAATTCACCCCCTTATTTATGAAGCCCATAAAAAGCTCTGGTGCAACCAATTACCTTCAGAAGTCACAAAATTAGTGACATTATGTCCACCTGTGTGCAATCTAAATGTCACATGATCTGTCATTACATATACACACCTTTTCTGAAAGGCCTCAGAGGCTGCAACACCTAAGCAAGAGGCACCACTAACCAAACACTGCCACGAAGACCAAGGAACAAGGGACAATGTTGTTGAGAAGTACATTTCCCAAAAATATATCCAAATCTTTGATTTTCCCCTTATCAAATCTATCATAACCAAATGGAAAGAACATGGCACAACAGAAAACCGACCAACAAAACTAAGGTAACCCTGGAGGAGCTGCAGAGTTCCACAGCAGAGACTGGAGTATCTGTACATAGGACGACAATAAGCTGTACGCTTCATAGAGCTGGGCTTTATGGCAGAGTGGCAAGAAGAAAGCCATTACTTTCAGCAAAAAACAAAATGGCACTTTTTGAAAACGCATGTGGGAGACTCCCAAAATGTATGGAGGAAGGTGCTCTAGTCTGATGAGACTAAAATGTAACTTTTCGGCCATCAAAGAAAACACTATGTCTGGAGCAAACCCAACACATCACATCACCCAAAGAACATCATCCCCACAGTGAAATGTGGTGGTGGCAGCATCATGCTGTGGGGATGTTTTTCCGCAGCCGGGACTGGGAAACTTGTCAGAGTTGAGGGAAAGATGGATGGTGCTAAATACAGGGATATTCTTGAGCAAAACCTGGACCACTCTGTGCGTGATTTGAGGCTAGGACGGAGGTTCACCTTCCAGCAGGACAATGACCCCAAACACACTGCTAAAGCAACACTTGAGTGGTTTAAGGGGTAACATGTAAATGTGTTGGAATGGCCTAGTCACAGCCCAGACCTCAATCCAATAGAAAATCTGTGGTCAGACTTAAAGATTGCTGTTCACAAGCACAAACCATCCAACTTGAAGGAGCTGAAAGAGACTTATCCAAAGCGACTAGGAGCTGTAATTGCTGCAAAAGGTGTCTCTACAAAGTATTGACTTTAGGGGGGTGAATAGTTATGCACATTGACTTTTTCTGTTATTTTGTCCTATTTGTTGTTTGCTTCACAACTAAAAAAAAAAAAAAACATCTTCAAAGTTGTGGGCATGTTCTGTAAATTAAAGGATGCAAATCCTCAAACAATCCATGTTAATTCCAGGTTGTGAGGCAACAAAACATGAAAAATGCCAAGAGGGGTGAATACTTTTGCAAGGCACTATATATTATTATTATTATTATTATAAATGTGTCATTTATATTCCACTCGCTATGCAATAAAAAAATGTATACTTCCTAAATTAACAATACACAGAGCTAGATAGATATAACATTTTAATAGTTAGGCTGCATCTTGCAAATTTTGTAGTTTACATATCATATTTTATCTACAATAGACTTTCATTGTTTTTACCACAATGAAAATATTATGTGATTATTTTAAGCAGTGCCTTGAAACTTTGTATTCCTTTGTTTCAATAAATTTCAAATATTCTGCAAGTATAATTTTCATCTAACACAGGTGACCCTGACATTTACAAGAGATATATTATTTAGTACAGTCTGTTTCCTGATGAAAATATTCAGTTGTGCATCTAAAAATACGGCCATATCCAGACAGATTTTTTTTGCAGGGCAACAGTCTAGGAGCAGTGACTACTTACTTCATAGAAAACAAAGGCTTTTAAAATAAAGGAGGTCAATTTAAAAGAACATAAAAACAGGATTGTTTCAGACAAATCATACTTATAATGCTTCTAAATGACCTGTAACTCTAAAAGAGTTGTTATTTTTGAAGAGGCTTTATAATGTGTTATTCATTGCACTAATAATTAATTTTTTACCATAAAAATAATTCCTAAATACAGAAATGAAGGTGCAGCTCTAAAATGTTAATGTGTTTCCAAAATTCTAATCTGTGGCTCAATGCACTTGTTTAGTATATGGGGGATCTTACAGTAACATTAGGGTTGATGTTGCATATTAGCTGCACATCAGCATATTAGTGTTTTATTTTAATATAATAGGAATGTACATTATCTGAGATGCGCCAACAATGGTGCCTTTCTCAATGATCATTTACTTGGCCTCTAACATGTACAGCCAGTAACGGTTTGATTTTGGGGTGACATGATCAATGCACCATCAAAAAACAGTTGTCTTTAACATATCCAGCATCTGAGTTTGTAAGGTCTAATAAGTAGAGGGTTCTCAGCTAATGCTCTGGCCATCCCTATCTGTATTTTAAGTTTGATTTCTATAAGCAATATTCTCGGTACCGCTTGCACAGTGTTGCAGGATATGTTGGTGCTATCTAATTTATAATATTAATAATCACTAGCTATTTCTAGTACCTTTTTATTGTACTCCAGGTAAAATCTCTCGTCCATATCCCCAGGTGCCACAGTGCCTGTAGATCCATTTACTTTCTGATTATAAAAACATCTTCCATGTCACCACCCCTAATGTCTAGTGTGATCTTTTCCAATCCCCATATTTTCATCATTTGGTTAATTAAGAAGTCACAAAACTAACAATGACCACAACCATGTATTCCTGAAGGCAGGGTTTCTTGTCTACTAAATCTTTTCTCTATGGTGTAGGCGTTCTACACCAGCTTGTTTGAATCTTATCACCCAAAATTATTTTAACATAATGGTCTGTTAATAAGACATCAAGATGTTTCTTTAATATATTGGTTAACTGTTTGCTTAGAAATGTCATAACCGATGAGACTCTAAGATTTGTTAGTACGTTTACTAATCACTGCAAAGTAACTCTATCAAGATGTAACTCTTTATGTTAAGCTTTTTTGATACGTTTAAGTGGATAGCTTCTTTGTCTCAATCCTTTTAATTTCAATATTTGTATTAGTATAAATAACTCAGAGGCAAGGTATGTACTGGAGTAGGGCAGTAGACTTTCCTAAACAAATCGATTTCCAATCTACCATCTAAATTGTGTTTGGGAATATCCAGAAAGTCTACCGCATGTTCACTAATAGTATGTGTTAATTTGAAGTTCTACTTATTATTGTTGAGTACTCAAAAAAAAAATCTTTAAAAAGCGAAATATAGCTTTCCCAATGAACAAATAAATAATCTCTGTACCGAAGCCACATCTGAACCCATGAGGAATAGTTTTCCATTTTCTCTGGGAACACAAATATATGTTAGAAGTAGCCCATAAATGTTGTTTTTTGTTCCATGATTGGGTTTTGTATATTCTTAATGTTTTTTTACTTGCTGCCTTTTAGGTTTTGTTTTATGTTATTTTAATATGAGACAAAAAAAGCTACATTTTAACACATATACATATCCTCCTTTAATGTATATATCCACTGTGAGAAGCATTTAGTAGTTTGTGTGCATATATGAAAAATGTGTGATTTAGATTTTTCATATTAATAGTTTATATTATTCTCACGTTATACACCCTTTGGGCATTTAAGAGTTGTCAATGTGAAGAATTTATGCAATTTTCCAGAGATACTGGTCTTTGTTCCAAGTGATAAATAAATTGCTACAATATTTCACCTTACTAAAAAGATAGTCCAATTCTCTATGATAAAATGTGTAATGCTGCTGTTTTCCTTATTAAACATCCAGAACATTCTCTAACAGTTAAAATATCTGTAATGCTCCACATCAGTTGATTAAAACTAATTATCCTCTTATGTACAATTCATTGATTCACAAGTACACCAACAGAGCATTTTATCCCCTACTTAATGAAAATCATATTCTGTTGGCTGTTTTCTGACCAATATAATTTATTAGGTTAATATACTATAACTACTGTTGTTTATTGCTTTATTGGCCCAATAAATAATTCTACAATATTTGTAGGCTTGGATGGAACTGGCCAAGATATGTCTCAAACAACATCTTAGACTGTATTTTCTTACTTTGTTCAATGTAATACCATGCATGGCTGATGTTTATCCGCTAAATTATTTCATAGGCTACAACACACATTAGTACTAACTACAGAAATAGGAACAATTTGTATGGATAATGCGAGTAACAGCTTTACATTTTTTAATTGAGAAAATTGTATTTGATTTCAGTCCACAGAATTAAGTTGTTCTTCCAACAAACTGTATAATCTTTTTGCCCTGATGAATCACTTTATTTGATATTTCAACACAAGATGATAGAAAATGTATGTACTGGTATCCTGCAGATTTTCAGTGTCCTCTTAGTCTGTCGTTACAATTAATTAAGGCTGACAATACTGTAATACCAGACAGGTAGTATACAGTAAATGACAAAAATGATGTTTATATAGCTACCGAAATTCAAATATAATAAATGGAAAATAATGGATATATAGATCTATAAGGCGTTAAGCAAAGGTTAATTGTTGTGTATTAAGGGCCACTTTACTGCTCTTACAAAAGGCACCCAAATAAGTTAGGTAGGACCTGATAACAAAACAGCCTTAATTACAACTTTTACTTACTGTGCATTTAAAAAAAATCACTATTTTTTTATTATTCCCTTAGGCAGCATGAGCTCCTTATCACTCCACCCCTTGAATGGAAGCCACCTAGGGGGGGATACTCTTCAAACAGGCATATCGTACTTGCAGTGTGATAGTGGGAGACGAGTCGAAAATGTATGTGTGCATATTATATTGTTTGCAGATCATGTTACACTACTGCCTAAAACTAATGATTGTTTCACACAGTGGTCTCAAACTATTTTAAATCTGGTGCTTCCTCCTGGGCAGCTCTCACTCAAGAGACAACGCATCATACAGACAGTGGAGAGAACTGGAGCTTATACAGTCGGGGGAATAATTAAAAAAAGAAGTAATTTATTGTTTAAATGCACAGTCAGAGTTTAATAAAGATTTATTTCTTACCAGTCCCTACTTACAATGTCTCTCTAAAGAATACTTAAGACCACTATATATGTGTAGAATGTCTTAAAGTATTGCCTCTCAAAGACTTCTCTATCTGAATTAGCCTTGATCCAGTCTAGCAAGAAGACTTTACAAAGTTTATTTTTCCAAGGTGAGCTTTATATCTATATCAAACCAATACTGCAAAATAGTCATTTTAGCAACAGTCGCAGTAGTAATTAAGAGAGGGCATAAAGTTTAGAAGTTTTGAGGGGGGGGGGGTGCAAATAACTCCCACTGGTGAGTCATGTAAAAGTTTGGTCTAAAGATGACGAGTGAAACATCTGACAATGTCAACCCAATCACCCATATGTCTATATTGAGAAGCTATGCAACAATAATTTAAGTGAGGCATATTTATCACCCCACCCGCTTTGTTGGGACCCTTTTGCAGCTTTAATAATTGTCATGACTCCCCAGGACTCCTGGACTTTTGGAACTGGTAACCAGACTTTGATGGACACTAGCCATGTGGCTTCCTGTCCCAAAGGCTTTTTTAATGGCCATAAGTATGTTTGAAAACACTATGGTCCTCATTCAATTAGAAGCCCGCAACTCGTTCGCAGACAGCCAAATGTCTGCGAGTGTGTTGCGGGCTCCCATTCATCTCAGATTGCGATGCTATTTAATTGCTCAAGGCCGCAAGTTACTGGCCCCAAGCCAAACCCGTAAACTATGCACAGGTTCGGAGCAGTTCAGGGCGTGAACATGATCAATTCAGCAAGCCCGTAACCACCCATTTGGAAACAGCCAATAGAAAATGAGACTGTCATTATTACAGCAGTAAAACATGGAGGTTACATGTCAATCAATTAGGTTCGGGGGTCCAATATGCAATCAGACTCGCAAATCAAAAAAATAAAGAATTAGGAAAAAGAATGTCAATAATGTTCTAGTTCATTTGGGTGGCCTGACATGTATTAACTCATTGATACTGAGATCAATTTAACCCTGAAATGACACATAAAAATAATTGTTATTTCCTGCTAATTTGCGAGCTTGAGACTGTTGTGCAATTAATTCTAATGTCTATCATCGCTTTCCTGTTATTTACAGTGCAGTAGAGATTTTTTTATTTGGATTTACAGTGCTACTAATAGGTTTTTATCCCCCTTGTGGGTCCTCTCTAGCACTCGTAGGATTTTCTCCTTCCTTTGCCGTTTACGGGGGTATGAAAACATTTGCGGGCTTGGGGAAATTGAGCAATTGAATAGCACTTTGCAATTTTACCCTCGAAAGTGACAGATCAAAGGCTTCTGGAGGCTGTAAGTTACAAGGTTAACCATCCCCATTTTTTCAAGCCCGCAACTCGGAAGCCATTCCGAGCCTGCAAAAAGACACCAATTGAATAGCAAAGTAGCTTGCAGGCTCACTTACAGGCTTCCAGATCTCATGAAAGCTCAATGGAATGGGGGCCTATGTCTCTTACTGAGTTGTATTATTGTATGATGTGTCCCCCAAACCCTAGGTGTATGCCCTGGGTCCCTGAGATTCCTTTGCAAGAGGTTATTCGAGGGCTCTGGGTCATTTTACCATTTTTTTAACAGCTCATTTACGTGTGGAGTGTATTTTGGGGTGTAACTATTGCATTAATAAAAGAGTTTTGTTGTGGGAATGTCTGTAAAGCGCACAATCATAAGTGTATTTAACACAAAGTTTCCGGCTGATGTTCTCTGGTTAAGTATATGCCGTATATGTTGGTGTTACTCCATGGTACTTGAGTCAATGTGGGGCGGTGATATTATTTAGTCTGATGCTGTGTACTTTTCGAGTGTGCGTGTCGGGGTTCCCCAAAGCATAAGTACTTCAGACAATTTTCATGGATAAAAATATATTTATTTGGTAAAAATTCCAATTTGATTCTGGTACAGAAATCCAGTAATAAAAATCGTAAAATCAATAGATAGTAAAACAAGTGACAGACGCGTTTCGCTTGAGATCCTCAAGCTAAGGATAATCAGAACCTTCCATACTCCAGCAACAGGCCAGATTGAGCATCATTGCAGGAAGGAATTTATTTGTCACTGAGAAAGCTGCAGATCACAGCAGCGAAACGCGTCTGGACTTGTTTTACTATCTATTGATTTTACGATTTTTATCACTGGATTACTGTACCAGAATCAAACCGGAATTTTTACCAAATAAATATATTTTTATCCATGAAAATGGTCTGCTTTGGGGAACCCCGACACTCACACTCGAAAAGTACACAGCATCAGACTAAATAATATCACCGCCCCACATGGACTCAAGTACCATGGAGTAACACCAACATATACGGCATATACTTAAACAGAGAACATCAGCCGGAAACTTTGTGTTAAATACACTTATGATTGTGCGCTTTACAGACATTCCCACAACAAAACTCTTTTATGTATCCATAAAGCACCGGCGTGAACAGTGCTTTCGGGAATAGCTGCACATCAGACCAACATACACGAAAGCCCCTCTTATATATTGAGAACTTGTGTTATTATAGTCTTCATTACGCAGATAGGATCTCTTGAGCGCTAAGGCTAACACGGGTTGCGGTACGATCGAACCCAACCACACAAAAATAACAATTGCATTGAGCTAATAAAAATATTTTGTGGTAAGTACAATTTTAAGGACAACCAGTAGCCAATCGTGATTCCCAGTTCGCTTCCAGTCCCAGGTCCAGACTAGTTGTGATAATATTTAATGCTATATATGTCTGGTTGATATTTTTGCTTCTTCCATAGAGCTATGTAATGAAGGTTGCTGCTTTATAGAGAAAAATGTGAATAATGCTGTACATACATAGGCTATGATAATCCCATCTGTGGACATAAACCAAGCCTCTACATTCACTAAGCTTCACAGGAACGGTTTCCCTGGAACCCGTGATAACTTTTTTCGCTGGTAAAACTATTCTTACAGCCTTTGGCTATGTACTTAACAGCCCTTGTGAAGATTAATGAATGTAAGTATATATTTTAAAATTATTATGATGCTTTTACCTAATGAGTATGGATAGGACAGGAAAGAACTGAAATATGAGTGATGAAGAGAAGACAGATTTGAATCTAGTAAAGGCTACACATATTTTTCAATTAGAATAATCTATTGTCTATCCATTATTCAATGCTGTATCTAACTGAAAAAAATTGAATCTGAAATATTAAAATATAAAATGCATTTCTCCTAAGGTCATCAGACTACATTATGACAACAGTACATATAAAATTCACATCTAGCAATGATTAGAGTCAAATATGTATTGACAGCAGGCACAGATGGACTGAGAATATCCAACCCCTTCCAAATCCAGGTGAGAATCACCATCATGATACATTCATCAAATGCTTCAAATCTTCTAACTTCTACAAATAAACATGCACATTTATAATAAATATATATACATTTTACTGAGTCCTATAAACTTGAATATTGAATGCAATATAGAATTGGTTTAGTTTGAATTCCCGGGACACATAGTTGTGTAATAAAAATTAGTTTAACTTAATAATTGCAATGCGTCAGAATAAATATTTTGGCGCAACACCAAAGCCATATGTTCAATGAACAAAAATGAAAAATGTTTATGTATAATAAATTCTTAATTCTAATGGTTATATTCTATACCGTACATAGATTTACATAACAATTGTTTCCAATATCATTAAAAATAATTAAAATCCAAACTAAAGTCAAGAAACAGATTTACAAATAAGGACATTTGTTCAGAGGCACTAACATCTGTTCCCTTGATGGCAATAAAGCAATGGACGATTGCCAGACAAATGACTTACATTTAAGTTTTGTTAACACCACATGTAGGAAGGAAGTAATTCATAATAAAATATAGTAAAATGTTGCGGTTATTATATGGTAAATACATCATGCTTATATATTTTTCCAATTTAATATAACAGACTATAGCACACAGTTTAGGTAAGCAAGTTATAGCTACACATACAATATTTGTACAGTAAAAAATCTATAGAATTTTAAAAATGTTGATTTGGATCAAGAGGGATGTTATATACAGTGGAGGTTTTATGGAAGACTTTACTAGCCGTAGGGAAATCCATCACAATACATGTGTAGCAGTAATCTGTTGAGTAGGTGTAGAGAGCTTAAAAATCATTAGGGTTAGTATGCTGGAGGCTTCATGGAAAATGGCAGATGTCTCATACAGTACTGACTGTGCAATGTAAGGTGTCACAGCTACCCAAAGAAATATACACATTCTTACAAGTAATAGGCACTTGTAGCACACAACCATTATCTTTTGATCCTTTTTAATCAAATCATTTACAAATATGTAAAAGCTTGAATGATAAATTGGATAATAATAAAGTATTTGATACATTTTATTTGAAATGGAAGACTCAATGCAATGTTACATATGCACAAAGGGACAAGAAATGTGTGAAAAATCAGCATAATATTGTAAAATAAATCAAATAACAGGGCCCTCCATCATTTGCACTGTTTGAAATTGTTCTTGACTTGTACTTAATCCCTGTATAGCGCTACGGAATATGTTGGTGCGTTATAAATAAAGGATAATAATAATAAAGTTAACAGTCACCAGTAAAAGTCAACATATGATATTCTGGATTCTACCAATCAGGAGGTGAGAGCGTTACTAGCTTATCAGTTTTAACCGTAAGTGACCTGTTGGGTGCCTGATACATACTGTACAATTTTTATAATACTTAAAGAGTCCTTGAGCTATTATTTTACTAAAATGCGCAAGATTTCTGCAATGTTTTTGAAAGCATCCACATGTCTCATTGGCCAAAATGTGCTAGGAATGCTTACATTTCCCAAAGATAATGTCATACAACTGATTGATGATATCATCTGTTCTGAGAACTGCCTTGGGCTTTCCTTGTTGCAGTTTGGAGACCGCCATCAATAATAAGTGCTTACATGCTTCAGAAAAGTTTAGGTGACTTTCATATATGTGTATATATGCACATATATAAGAAAAATGGGCCATTTTTTGCAGATAGATAAGGAGACCATCAATTACGGACTCAAAACTTTTTTTTCAATTTGACTTCTAAAAAAAAATTAAATATAAGACATTAAATTTCCCCACAAGGCAGCCCCTTACAGTTCTCTACAGTAAGATTCACATTGTCAGCCTTCAGTCTGTCCTCATTGCAACCACATCATCATATTTGCATAGGATTGTGATAGAAGAGAACTGGCAGGGAATGAAGAAACTCCTTATGGGAAGAGATACAAATTCAAAAAGTAATGTTAATTTTTTTCTTCAGGTATGTGAAGTATGATTGCAGCACACAAGTCACCCCTTAGCAGCATGTTCTATCATTTCTGCTTCTTAACTGTAGTGGTGATTTATAAAGGCTGTGGCTGATTTCGTGATGCAGCAGCTGTGTTGGAATCTGCTTAATGCTGCACATATAAGAGATGGAACCGGGCACAATTTGTGACACCCATGACTACTTCCTTTAAGGCTCCGACATTAGGATACATTTTGATGTTTTCAAATGTATGTTGAAATCGTATCATATGTTTAATGAACCCCTAGTGCTACAGAATTTCCTTGAATCCAAGAGAAAAAACATCACAGACATGTTTATAATCATGTTAGTAGTATATTCAATAGGGGGTATAGTATAACAGTCAGAAACTGCTCAGTAGGGATACACTAATTACATATATTTTCTTAAACAAGTAGAAAATGTTTAAAACCATAAGCCACTGTAACACACACCCCTGTTAGCATGGTTCTGAAAGTAAATATTCATTTTTTTCTGGGTGGCCTACTATTAACATTAATCCCAAAATCTAAAGCTTCTTTGTATTTAAAAATAAAATTCTTGGTTTCATCACCACCTGCACACGCTTAGGATTTTCAGCATGAAGGAAGAAAAAATATACCTGGCAGTAAACAGTGAAGTATTTTCATGCTGTGTTTCACTAGCACATTTTTTTTTTAAATCCAGTCATTTGTAGGAAAAAACACATTTCTGACGTACTTGATTTGAAACAAACCAAGTGTGATTAATACTGTAAGTGCTATAATCTAATGCTTAGGAGAATAGTCTGGTTCATATTCTCGGAGAACCTTCCATAAAATTAATACATAAAAGCAAGCAGAGACATCCCATGTGGCCAAATGCAGGCAGCAGACAAGACAAGGGTTTAAACAAGGTCCAGTAAAAGTAAAAGGTACAAACAATTTAAGGCAGAGTACCACAGAGAATACCCAATGTGTGCTAAGTGAAAATCCAACATAATGTAGCATTTATTGGTCATTTTAATGTTACTGAATTGAAAATGCACACACAAAATGTGAAGATTAGTCTATTTTCAAAAGGATAAATAACATTATAACTTGTAAAACATTCGGAAGCAAAATGAAATGGAAGCTCCTACAGGTGATATTGCAACACAGATACAATATTAACAGCTTTCAGAGTCATATTTAGATTTTGCGCTGACCTTATCCAGTATAGATTTGTGTTCTGCTCCATATCCTAGTTACTAATCCTTCTTTTCACATGCTATGTCCCCATCCTAAAATTACCACATACATGTAGAAGAAGCATTAGTGTTAGACCATGATACTCCCACTACCATGCTTGACTGTAAGCAAGACACACTTGTCTTTGTACTCCTCAGCTGGTTGCCGCCACACATGCTTGACACCATCTAAACCAAATAACTTTATCTGGGTCTCATCGGACTACAGGACATGGTTCCAGTAATCCATGTCCTTAGTCTGCTTTTCTTCAGCAAACTTTTTGCAGGCTTTCTTGTACATCATCTTTAGAAGATGTTTCCTTCTGGGATGACAGCCATGCAGACCAATTTGATGCAGTGTGCAGTGTATGGTCTGAGCACTGACAGGCTGACCTCCCGCCCCACTGCATGAGTGCTGCCAGCACTGGGGAGCTACAGTTCATTGTGGGAACCATGAATGCCAACATATACTGTGACATACTGAAGCAGAGCATAATCCCCTCCCTCTGGAAACTGGGTTACAGGGCAGTATTCCAACATGATAACGACCCCAAAACACACCTCCAAGATGACCACTGCCTTGCTAAAGAAGCTGAAGTTAAAAGTGATGGACTGGCCAAGCATGTCACCAGACCTAAACCCTATTGAGCATCTGTGGGGCATCCTCAAATGGATGGTGGGGGAGTCCAAGGTCTCTAACATCCACCAGCTCTGTGATGTCATCATGGAGGAGTGGAAGAGGACTCCAGTGGCAACCTGTGAAGCTCTGGTGAACTCCATGCCCATGAGGGTTAAGGCAGTACTAGAAAATAATGGTGGCCACACAAAAAATTAACAATTTGGGCCCAATTTGGACATTTCCACTTAGGGGTGTACTCACTTTTGTTGCCAGTGGTTTAGACATTAATGGCTGTGCGTTGAGTTATTTTGAGGGGACAGCAAATTTACACTGTTATACAGGCTGTACACTTACTAATTTACATTGTAGCAGAGTGCCATTTCTTCGGTGTTGTCCCATGAAAAGATATAATAAAATATTTATAAAAATGTGAGGGGTGTACTCACTTTTGTGAGATACTGTATATATATATATATATATATATATATATATATATATATATATACATACATACTCAATAATCCACAGTGCCTGCTAACATAATTTGCTCAGAATAAAAAAAATGTTTCTATGATGAAATCAATCAATTTTGATACATTTTACAGTGCTCGTTAATTGGCACTTAAAAAAAGGGAATTTTTTAAATATGTTATATATTTTCATATCAAGCATAGTTAGTGTGGCAGCCCTTCTGGATTTTTGTGCTGAGTCATTATTTATGTCCAAATCTCTTCCTATGTTATGAATAAGTCAGAGCCAAGCTTTTGAGTGCTACATGTTAGTTTTGATTGTTATTTCAAATTGCTGCAAAAGTGTGTAAATAGGTCCAATAAATGTTGTTATTTGTGTGTGAAGTGACATTTTACTCACAGAAACATTTTATTACTTATCGCTATTATTTTGGATGGAAAATAAAGCTGGTCTCCACATATTTATTGCAATACTTGTGCTTCTAACCTCAGGAAATTGTTAAATCGAAAAGGTTGGCACCATACAAAAATAGTAGTTTGTCAACTAACCTGATGTACCATCTACAATTCACCATGTACCTTATGGAGGAGCACAACCCATCCATGAGCCACCAGTAGAATATTCACTGGAAGATGAAGAATCAGATAATGACCAGACTACACAGGATTGTTTTTTTTTTGTTTTTTTGTGTATATGACTTTTGTATGCTAATTAAATAATTAATAAATTAATATACTTTACCTATTTGTAATTAATATATGCAGGAAGCTTTGTGTTGAAGAGCTGACAATCTGTTTTCATGTTCCTGCAGCATACAATGTAAGAGCTGTTGTGGAGCTGAGGTGTGTCAGCAATGTGTGCAGTGTGTAGTGTAAATAGGCTACGTGCGTGAGGGGAAGCCGTTAGTGTAGTTGTGTACTTCCGGATTCTGTAAGTTAGTGTTGTAAAATGGCGGCGAATGTGTATGTGCTACGCTGTTGTGGATGATTTAGCGTCCTTGCTAAAAGTGTATCTTTTACCTCATACGGCTTTTTGCTGTATATGCTTGGTGGTGTTTTGCGGCTTTAGAGTCCTGTAGCCTCATTTTCGTTTTTTTGGGCGGTCATTTTTTCTCTTGCTTAGGGGATGTGTCTAAACTCGGTAATTTGTACTTAAATTGAGGTGTAAATTTACTTGCAGAGGTCCTGGGTGCCCCCTCTTTGCTGTTGGTAAGCTTTTTATGTAATTTTTGTGTGTATTTATTGTTTTTTTTTATGTTTTCAGCTGCGTGCGGTTCGGCCATTAAGGTCATATTTTTGCGAGTTCGTAATGTTTTTTTTTTCTAAGTCCCGTGGCTCGTATTTTATTAATGTAAGTCCGTAATTTTTTTGTTCTAAGTCCCGCAGCTCATATATTTTTGTGTAAGTCCGTATTTAGTCATTGCGTGTTAGATGTATTTTTTCAAAGTCCCGCTTCTGTGGGTGTTTGTAACCGCTTGTGAGGCGCCGTAGAGCCTCCACCTCCGCAAATGCGCCTGCAAAGAGCCTTTGGGAGGGTCCGCATTTGCGGCCCGAACTGCTTCCCTCGCTACGCGTGATGACAATTCGTAGTTTGACAACTATTATATGTGATTATATATAGACAGTGCATTAGAGCATTTGTTCCTAGGCAATCTGGTTTTCTGAAATGTATTAACCCCTTGAGTACTGGGTTGTGTGTTACGCTTGATGTTGTATAATGAAACAGACATAATAATACAATATCATATTTTTGGATTACACATATTTGATATTTGAATGTTAAGTGTCAAATAATGTTGAAATGTCATCATTTTCTATTGTTTTTTTATGCTATACTGCCACTTTAACTGCCGCGTCACTCAGCAATGATTTTAAAATCATTTGTGAGTGTTTCACGTAAAATCTCCTTTAGCTTTTTTCAGTTACTGCACTGGTTTGAGAGTGATCCATACAATTTAAAATCTTATTAGCATAGGGTTTTGGTTTAACGGAGTAACTCATAATCTTGTAGCAATGCAAAAATCAATGGAAATTTGTGCTGTGCTTTTTGGCACAGTTTCTCTCAATGTTTTTGGGATGGGTGATTAACATAGCAAGGGAGATTTACTTTGGCCTAAGAAATATTATAATCTGCAATAGAGGGGAATAGCATAGGGCCAAGTGTTACTGCATAATGGGAATGAACTACCATCAATTCCTACAAGACATGCTGTTCACATGAAAAAGTCATACATCTAGATGGAACTTATTCTAGACTCTATTAACTACAATGATTACATAATCTGCAGGAATGTCATATGAATTGCCATCTTATTGGGAATGTAACAAGGATATGACAAATGTTGCTGCTTTTTCTGTAGGTGGCATAGTAAAAGCACAGTCTTCCCACTATGAAAGAAAAGTATGTCCTACACAAAAGTCTCTTTATCAGGGAACAAATAATGTACATCCTACAAGTGGACCCCAAAAGTTTTGCTACCACCATTGCATATAACGTTGTGACTTTTATAGAATGTTCTAAATGTGATTTACTGACATAGAATGGCTTCCAAGTACCTCAAAGATAAATTCAAAGGACTCAAAAGTGTCAGTCATTCTAATTAGCACAACAAGAGTATTCTCAAATCCTGGCTCTCAAAGACATTGTATGGATATTATCAGTAGGGCTAGATATATTTATCATTATTAAATGTTTAACCTTAAATGTTCTTGTATCAGTCTGAACCTGTTTGTAAGGGACAACTATAAAGTTTTGTTGATTTTATTGGTACTTTATATATACTTGTCAGACTCTCATGTGTAGTATGCGCTACAGAATATGTTGGTGCGATACAAATAAAGATTAATAATAATAATAATATAGAGCTACCATTGCTCTGTTTCCTGGAGAGGTACCAAATTCCCTTATATAGAGATACAAGATCAATTTGACCATCTCCAATGTAAAATATATATGGAAGCAAATACTGTAAGCATAAAACGTGATTTTTTTTCAAGTAATTTTTTAGAGACTTTTTACTGTCTATAAATGTGATATTTATTAGATGAGAGGGAGCATTTACAATGATTACTTCATGCATTAACACTCGAAGAACTCTGCTATAAAGCTTTTTACTTTTATAAACTTTTCAAATAATACACTCATTGGCAATAAATTATTTTATTGAATAAAATGAAGTGTTCTTTACTGCTAAATACCCCCAAAATCATACTTATAGATCCAGTCATAGCTTTAGTATATTATCAAAGTATGAGATTTAACCTATTTTTATTTGTTAGGATATATTTACTCGTTTACTATTTACTAAGGGCCTCATTCAATTGCAATGTGGCCAATTGAATAGGGCTCTAAATAAGCACATAACATTTTTTTTTTATTAGTTTTTAGTAAGTAAGCATCTATCCAAAAGCAAGGTTTTTACTAACTAAAAACTTCTTTGAAAAAAATATGCTATGTGCTTATTTAGACCCCTATTCAATTGGCCAAATTTCAATTGAATGAGGGCCTAAATGATTTAATTAAAATGGCATTGTGTTCCAATAGTTTTAAGAGCATTTTAGATCATTTTCTCTCATTATGTACAGATAAGTAAACAAATGTTGTGAAATACTGGTTATCCCACACATTCTGGCAATTTACTAAACATCTCAAGTGGCTTAGATGAGGTGAAAAGGGTTGTATGATTGACACATACTTCAGCCAACAGATACCCAGAAAAAGCAAACGTTAAGCAATGGTGCTGCCAAAAGCCATCATTCAGTGTGGGAGCTCATCAGAGTCCAATAATGTTAGTAACTTTTCTTTATAGAGTGTTTTTTTTTTTTTTGTTCGAGGATAGCTTTTCCATGGCCAGTAGATGAGGAGCAAGGGTCTCTAATCAAGAATGAAGCAGCCTTCTCCATGGATGGCCCGACGATGAGAACCAATGGCTTCAATCAATATAAGTTATGCATGCTCATCCAGGGCTATATATTGAGCCCCAAGGGTCGTTGATCATCACAGGGGAGGGGGGGGGGGGGGCTAATATATGATTTAACCCTTTTTTCTTCTTCTTGAACCAGGCACCTCAGCTCGTTTTGCATCAATATGTTTGATCAAGTTTTTCAAGTGTTGTTATTCATTTACATACAGTACCCTTTTACATAGGACAACAGAACATTTAATAGTTTTCCAACCAAGTAAAAACAAACACATTCTTAAATCCACCTTTATAACATGCAAAATAACTACTAGCTAAGCCAAATTATCTATTTGGGTAATTCAACCAGAAAACATGTTCAATAATCATTAATACTTTGCTGGCTATTGTACTACTATATTGTAATATTTAGAATTTACTCATAAACAGGAAGATTTTAATCACGTGAGGACTTTTGGTAGCTGCTGTGAAAATATTTCAGAAAAAAAACCTAATGACACGTCTGGGAGTTTTATCTCAACATGCTGTCATTGCGCTCTTTCCTTTCATCTCTGGTGGGACATAGTTTTAACATGTGGAGCCAGACAGTTTCCTTTCAGTGCCCAATAACTGCCATCAAATACTTTCTGGGTCAATGAATTGCTCCCACCCCAGAGACGTCAGATGTGAGGAAAAGAAATCACAATAAAGAGCTTTGATTTAACTCAAAGCAAAGACTGTACAGATTGTTAGCTTTTTATGTAAAAGGAAATATATCAGAAGCAAAACAGAGAGGTACAGTTATAGAGAATGCTATATTATAGTACAGCTAAATGGCCGCTGTCAGCCTCCACATATCTTGTGTGAACTGCAAATTACCTGAAAAAAACACAGCAACGTTGTAACACCTCAGACCTCTTATAAAACACACGGCTCATAAATATCTCACATGGGTCCATTCCTACTTTCACCTGAGAGGGAACTATGGAAAACGTAATATTCTCTGCTAAAATTCTCACAAACCTCCTGTGTATGCATTTGTAATTAGCTGGGGTTTATTTCAAACCTATACTGTCCTAGGCCCATTTATTTATTATAACATCTATCTATCTATCTATCTATCTATTTAGTCGTTCAGTTGTGTCCGATTCTCCGTGACCCTATGGATTGCAGCACTCCAGGTACATCTTGTGTCTGGTTGTGCTCATACATATGATTTTCATAGAAACAATACTGGAGTGGGTTTCCAGTTCCTTCTCCAGTGTACCACGATTTGTCTGACTTCTCTGCTCTGACCTGTCCATCTTGGGTGACCCATGGTATAGCTCACAACTTCATTAAGGTACACAAGCCCATTCTCCACAACAACGTAGCGATATATATCACTAATATAGTTGTCGTACTGCAAGTTGTCTTCCCATTGCAAAGCAAGGGATGCAGTTGCTGAGGTGGAGGCCCGCGGGACAACTGCAATGAGCGCCAAAGGCAGTTGCAGGGGTGGAGGCCCACGTGATGAAGCTGCAATGAGCACCAAATGCGCTCGTTGCAGTGGTGGAGATGAGCGCCATAGGCACTCATCGTGAGGCCAGCTTGGCTTAGATGCAATGAGCACCAAAGGTGCTCATTGCAGGGGTAGAGATGAGCGTTGAACAAACAACAAAAAAAAACCAAATATGCCTCAAGTTAACTTACACACTTACACACAGCACAGGGGGGGAATCAGGGAGCCTGTGAGTGAGGTTGCAAGATAATTTGAGCCATATTTGGTATTTTTTTACACAATCGAAAATCGCCTAAGCAAGAAGAAAAATGGCGGCTGAAAAAAACGAGGCCGAAGGCAGTAAAAAAGAGCCTGTAGCCAGTCACACTTAAAACAAGGCAGTAACACTTAACCCAAGGCAGTAACACTTAACCAAAGTCAGTAAAACTTAACCAAAGTCAGTAACACTCAGCCCCTAAACTACACGGGGCAGAGGCTCGCAATGAGCGGCGAAGGTGCTCAGAGGGGGCAGAGCCTCACATTGTATGGCAAACAGCATTGCCATGGCTTAAAAGCTTATTGTTGTCATTTTTTGACGGGTAAATCTCTAGTATATATATAGTAAATAAATAGTAATTTGTGTTCACATTTGAATATCTAAAACAAGTAAAAAAATGTTTTTCCTGCTCAGAACTCCGAGAAATACAGTTATTACATTGTGTTCTAAGAACCTGAGCAGGGACATGCAAATGTGTCCACAAAGGCTTCACTCTTGTAATCCATTACCATTTTAAACAAAGCTTCCTTTAAGCATATTGCCTGCACTATACATAGAAACAAATATGCTAAATCTCATATTTCCCAAAGATAATTTCATACTCATATAGTGTGCAATGTGTAAATACTGTACATACATACACATGCTTGTTTTCACCATTATTATATACTAGCGAATTGCCCGTCAAAAAATGACGGCAATGAAATTGTAAGTGAGCTAATGCTGTTTGGTGTCTAATAATCAAATAAAAAATAATACATTAATAAATGAATATACTTTACCTATTTTGAAGCATTGTGTTGAAGAGCTGGCAATCTGTTTTGATGTTGCTGCAGCATTAGTGGTGTGGAGCTGCTGTGTAAGCGTGATGAATGTGTGTAGTGTAATAGTGTGCATGCGCGAGACCAAACCGTTAGCGTAGCTGTGTACTTCCGTATTGTATAAGTTATTGTTCTAAAATGGCGGCTACTGTGTGGTATGCGTCTGTAGCGGAATATCCGTAGGTGTTTTGTGGTGTTTTGCGTGTTTCTGGTGGTGTTTTGCGTGTTTAGAGTGCTGTTTTGTTTGGCAGCCATTTTTTCTCTCGCTTAGAGAATTTTTTAGTGTTTAAACTCTTTTATTTTGAGTTAAATTAAGGTGTATCTTCCTTTTTTGAGGTCCTGGATGCTCCCTCTTGCTGTAGGTAAGCTTTTTATGTATGTGTTGTGTGTATTTATTGTGTTTTTCATTCTTTCATGTCCGCGGATTGCGGCCGTTTTTTACGAGGTCGTAATGGGTGGTAACGTGTCTCGTATGTTGTTTGCGTTGTAACGCAAAGTTTTCGAGGGTCGCAGTTGCTGGCAAGGAGCGCCTTCAGCTTTTTATGTATGTGTTGTGTGTATTTATTGTGTTTTACATTTTTTCATGTCCGCGGGTTGCGGCTGATTTTTGCGAGGTCGTAATGGGTGGTAACGTGTCTTGCATGTTGTTTGCGTTGTAACGCAAAGTTTGCGAGGGTCGCAGTTGCTGGCAAGGAGCGCCTTAGCTACGTGAGCCTGCAAGCGTGAGCAACGGCTCGTATGCTCACAACTGTATATGTGATCCCCTGCTTTCAATGGAACCCAGTAACAATATTGAAAAATTAGGCTAAGCCCATCTGTATATCCAATCTGTGCAAGACAGTTCTGTGCATATGTAAAAACTGTATCAAAAACTTGAAGAAGCTTCGATGTCCCCTGCAATTGTTCTCCCTATGCCAGTGCTTTATGAGATAAAGCAGAAATAAATCACTGTAATTAGTTAACAAACAACACTTATAGCATAGAAAGAAAACCATCAGAGTTAAACACAACACAAAATGCAAAAACATATTAAATGGAAATTGTTACCACATAAGAACTTCACAAAAACAACACAACCCCACAAACAATATTGTTTCAAAGATACCATTTCAGTTACTCTAATCTAATTTTACAGTAAGACTGTCTGTCCAGCACAAAATAAAAACCAAGAGAACGGAGCAATATTTCAGGATACATTTTATATATGTGTATAGATGTAATAAAACTCTCCAAAGTATGGGAAGATATGAGTTCAATCTACAGGTGACATTTCCATTTGGTAATATATTTTCTTTCCTAAGTTATATTTTGCAGTTTCTACTTCTGATAATAATGCCATCATCTTTGCTATGTCTTTTTAGTCAGATAAGCAGAACATTTGTACACCAATGTCAATCTGTGGCTGACTGACAGAGGGGACTCTTTGTAAGAATTGTTATTATAGCCAGACCCACTATTAGAGGATGAGAACAGCTATTCAGAAAGTCTCTGTCTTGCCTGGCTTCAAGCCTAGAGAAGTGATTTTTCTCTATATCAAGATTTGCCAGCTGGAAGAGCAATCATTTTTAGTGTACCAGAAGGCTCTGCATAACAAATGACTGGAATCTATCACTCCTGTAAAGATTCCCCAGCATAGCTGGGCATTACAGGGTTTGTCAGTGACATCATCATTTCAGAGATTTAAATCTGTTCAGAAACTGAAACAGGTCTTCTAAATTCCAGTAAGATGCAATGAACATGTAAAGCTCTATTTATAGGAAACATCTCCATTGCTTTAAAAATATATTATTATAGTCCCTGCATTTTTTTATTCATTGCACATAGTGAGTTGATGACCCCTTTCAGCAACAAATGGGTTAAGCAATGTAGCCAAATGCTTTATTTCAACACTATAAACTGCGCATTCAAACACCATTTCCAGTTAAGTGGCAATGCATTACTTTTATAATACACTTATGTAGTGCAAGTAAGCAGTTATTTTATAGCAACTCTAATACAGCTTTGTTAACAAACCAGAAATATGCTTTATTATTTATTTTTTTCGCATTCACTTGCTAGGTCACTCATTTTATTTGCACCCGGTTACAAATAACAATTTTTGGCACATCGTAAAAAGATTAGAACTGCCTATAGGGATA
Organism: Discoglossus pictus; assembly: GCA_027410445.1. NCBI lineage: Eukaryota > Metazoa > Chordata > Amphibia > Anura > Alytidae > Discoglossus > Discoglossus pictus. Next base: position 450,682,670 of record CM050163.1, read on the forward strand.
GATAACACAAGGAAGGTAATGAGATTCCCAGGACGGCCATGCATATTTATGGACTGGCACCATACAAAAATGAAAGCATATAGTGGACCTCGTATCCTACTTTGTAAGATGCCATCTGTGCTGAGAGACACTAAACAGACATTTTCCATAAACCATTTTTTCTGTCTTATCCATTTGTTTGAGGTCTAAAAAGACAGGCTCTGATAAACATGGCTGGTAAAAATGTGCAGATTTTGGTTTACTGTTAAGGACACAATGAACATAAACCTAAATGGACCATACATTTTCCTTTATTGACTGATATTGCTATAAAGGGACACGATCTCCAAATAACACTCATGTTGTATTCTTGTTGTATACACTTTTGCCTCTGAATCTTAATTTGAGGGACAGTATAGGGGAACGAATCTAACTATAGTAGAATATTTTTAGCTAAGGCAATAGTACCAGAAGAGTATATATCTCAAAAATGTTTTTGTTTGGAAATATAATTATTATAATTATGGAGGAAAGCTGGAGCATCATCAGGAAAATAAATATAATGTATCGTTCTCTCTTGCCTACCGCCCCTTGATCTTCTGCCATAGGCCTTGGTAAAATCCTGCCCTGGCCAAGCTTAGATTCCTTCTCTAAGTAATTACCCAATATTAGTCCTCAATACATTTCTAGATGGTTTGAACAGTATTAGGGGTTTAGTTATTTTTTTCAAGTTATTCATGATTTTGGATACTATGTTGCTATTTAGCCAATTCCAGGAAACAAGCCATTAAGATTTAAACTTTTTATTTGCACCTTTAGGATTTTTTTTTATTTGGACCTTTTTCATAATTACATATGAAACATGTCAAAGCCAAAAATGAAGCTAATAGTGCTTATGTAAAATTCACACTGTTGCTAGAAATGACTAGACACAGATATAAACAATCTGATAATATCACATTCCTATACTACACACCAGTCCTTAATGAAACAAGGTGACCAGATTTTTTGCTTTAAATTCATATATGCAAGTCAGGGTTAGAAAACTAGATGGGGGAATCAAAAAAAAAAAATGTGGTGAGATCCAAAATATAGCTATAAGGTGAGCACAAGCAGAAATCCAATTTCCTTTGCATCATACATATAAACTTTATGCAAAAAACTGACATAAATCATTTTCCCCCGACACATAGCCCATTTATTGCTGTACCCACACTATAACTTTACTACAGTTCCAGAGTCATGACAGGTGATTAAAAGACAATTTGAAATTCTGAAGTTTCCACTGAACTTGTGAAACCAGCTAGTTCCTGTCAATGCTGGAGTATATACCGACTCTCCAAGTGCCACACATGATTTACTTAATCATCTACCTATATTAAATTTACATTTTTTTTAATAATAAGTAGCTTCCTTTTTGACACAAAAACTCAATCGCTGATCGATGTGAAGATACTGGTCATATTTTTGTCAAGAATAATGGGTTTCAAATTCTAGTCTTTATTCCCGACTAGTGCTCACAGCCAGTTTCAAGAATAAAACAAGAGATGACACAAGGTTCTGGGCTGAGTATATCCCTACCAGAAAAAAAAGTATCTAAAAAGAGAATACATTATCAGAGCTGTCAAGTTCCATCTAACAAGAGCAGCTGTCAATTATGTCTTCAGAACACTTTCTGTTGTGAGTATATTCAGAGCAGCTTTCCATCAAGGCTGAGTGTTCAAGCTATTATCTAAGTGAATGGTGAATCTATAAATAGGATGCCGGTACTGACTGGATTAGCAGAATGGTCATGGTATAGTATTTTAAGTATAGTAATTTGCTTGAGTGACTAAGTTAGCAATTAAGATGAAAATAGCACAAATTCTATTCTCATGTTGGACTTGCATTTCCGATGACTGCAGTAGCATCCGCTGGACGGGTATATTTAACTTAATTTACATATAACACTTCTCTTAACATAGTAACTGGCACTTTAAATAGTTTTGTATACTCATTTTAGAATAAAGATATGCAAATACATTATAAATGCTATTTGAGTTATGTAATAATTGTGTATATAGTATGACAGTAATATGCAATATCCATAATGCTTTGCATTCATGCAATTAACAGCTACTAGAGGCTAATGCGTACAAAAAAAATTATATTCCAAAACAGAAAAAAAGAACAAGTCAAATATGTAGAACTAGTCAAATAACTTGTGCAAATTCCAGTACTTTTCCAGTCTACAAAAACAAATATAGCTGGCAGGATGCTTTACCAGTTTCTAATAAACTGTTTTTATGTGAGCGGTAATTTGTAATTTGTATAAAATCACTAATATATAATAATATTTAATTGTATTTCCAAACAAATCTTTGTTTTACTTTAAGGCAGTATTTTTAATGTATTAAAATCAATACATTTACATTATCAATAATATTAGAATGTGCAGTATGAAGAAACTTTGGGCAATTAGTAAATGCACATTTTTAGATTATATAATTCAGGCCATCTATTTCTCTGGCAACGGTAGTTTTTTGTACTGTGACTGATTTCAAGCTATATTCCCTACTCTTCTATTCTGGTTTTGAAATGATGACAGTTATATTAGAATTACATGGCAGTGCACAGCTAGTTTGACTGAAGCAATTTGACAGTCAGACATAATATTGCATATTCTGCCACTAAACAGTAAGTACAAATTCATGTTTTTCTGCAAGACACAACAATATGTCATGCACAGACATGCATACACATATTGAAATGTATGTGCAAAATATGTTATTTTATTAATGTTCAGTATGGTGCTTAATCTATGCCAAATATCCATTGTTCAACTGATAATTCTGGGGCAATAACTGTGCTTTGCCATGGACTCATGGTGAAAGTCATAATTAATGGACAGACCATTGGCCCGGTGTAGTCACAATTATCTATCTCTTATAATTGGCAGATAGTGGTTGAACTATGTGCAGGTTGTCCATTTTAGGTTCAGTGAAAGAATATGTGTTTATATGGAGATCTGTATACTGTACATGTCGATCTATGACTGAAGTATAGTAGGATGGTTTGTGCCTAATAAACACTGTAAAAGAAAAAATGGTTTCTGCTTATTAGAAATTATAATACCAACAAGCGAGGCATCAAAAGAACTCTAAAAAACATTATCATATGGTACAATGACACATAAATGGATCATCTAACAGCCATAACTGGGCATAAACTTCATATTTTCTTGGGAAGACACCAATTCTGGATCCAAATTTACAGCACAATCCAGAATTACTCTGACCTTTCGCAACAATTAGCAAAATAAGCTATAAAATATCTAATCTTTCAATGAGAGAAAGTAAGACTTTATGCACCCTACCTTTGCAAAGATAACACCACTGGTTTTCTCTTATAATGATAGATGAGGTAGGGGAACCCATATAATGAGGTCTGGGACCATTCAGAGTTCTTGGTCCTTGGATGACAGGGCCAAGCCCCCAGATCAGTTAAACATTTTAATCCATTTTTGAGAGCTTTATTTGAAAACAAAAGAACACATGGTTGTACATTATAATATAGCCTTTCAGATGCAACAAAGAATCAACATGTTTTCAATGTCCCTTTAATTTTTGTCCTAATAGTAGAGATGGGTATTTTCAGGTGTGAATCTAATTTTATAGCCTTTGCCTGATTTATGAAGTTCAACAAACGTTTGTCTTATTCCATTTGTGTATTCACAATACTTTTTTATAAGGATTATTTTCTTTGAATAATATTCCCTCACTGAAAGCATACATATCCCTTATATTTTCAGATCAAGCCAATAAAGAACATTTTGCATAGTTTTAATAATTTCAAATGGCACTTTAGCTCTGTAGTATCCATTAAGGAGCCTCAAAATAGTTTAGGAGGAAAAATATATGAATAATTAAAGGGAAGTAGAAGCTATAAAACTGTCCAAAATGTAAGCACATGAAATAAACAAATTCTTGTATAGCAGCTTATGTCACCAAAAATATATTTTGCAATAAAGATGTATTTTGGACGTAGTCATTTGTCTATATACTGCAATGCCCTTGTGGCCTGTAATATATAGGCAAAACAAGTTGGTAGAAACAGGGAAGGAAGCATATGCTAAAATAAGGAAGCATGTATTCTCTAAGAAGCTAAGTATGGAAACAAAAAAGAAAATCATAAGTGAATTATGTGTCTATATATATTTCTTTCTGGAATAGAATGGAGTAAGAATTTACTGAGGGATGTATATAAGATATATGCCTACAAAAAAAATAAAGATTTTGTTACATATTATGAAATATGAAAATGTTACTAGTATGTCCTTTGACAGGAGCTAACATTGTGGGGTTATTATATGGGAATTAAAAAGTGTATAGATTTACATGACAAAGCTGTCATTAAAAAACAAATGTCGGGAATGTGACACGTATCACAGCATCTTGCAAAGTGCTCACCAACAACTGTGATAGAGAGAAAAAATAAAAACCGTACGGGTAGGAATAATTTTTATTTTTATTAAATTAAATAACTAGGGTTTTCCTCATTTAATTGTTTTGATCTATTAGAAAAACAACTAGCTAATCAAAGAGGGTGCGCCCTGCCAATTTTGTCAGAAGCTATGAAGAGGGGCATTTATGATCTAATTTTATAATAAGTTCAATATTCAGCATTTAGCACCTCACAGCCATGTTCTGAATAATGCAGTCAAACTAAATAGTGGACCTCCTGCTTTCTCTGCTCTGTACTGGCCAACTCATGTACTGAACATGAAGAATAGCAAACTTGTCAGCCCATAGACACAAGCAGAATAATGTTAAAGCAAATTTTCCTTAAACATGCACTAGTTTGTTACTTACTTCCAACTATGATTCATTGTAATGGTCTATTTGTATCTTTGTAAAAGTAATGAACTGTGTGTATTATTTCTCAATACACATCTTTCAATGTGCAAGGTTACTATGCAGCTTTTATGCAGTCCACAAAGAATTAAATCTACCACTTTAAATATTCTTGCACAATTACATATTTTAGTAAATCACAGCCAACATGTTTATTATAAGCATTGTGACCATTGTTACTGTCTGCAAGTGTCCAAGCAGTTTAGAGAGAAAAAAAATCTGTAAATAGGAAACAAATTACTTTTTTATAGAACAAAATACTTAAGCTTGATCCTTAAAGATTAAATCAATCTTCTACCATCTTATTTTGTAAGTGTCCATGTGGCATATTCTGAAAAATCCCAATCTGTCAAGGCAAAAAACTACTGGAGTTTGGAAGTAGTTTATTCTATTTTATATCCAAGACAAATCTAGGGAGGAAACAAATGGTATGGTTTTATATGTATCATTCAGGAGAAGTTTCATGGACTAAAACATTCCTGCAATCCATAGGCAAAAAAATGCTTATGTGTATGCAGCACATCTCATAAAACTCATTTTATTTGTATTAATATCTAAAAATCCCTCTAATGATTATGGTGACACCTCCAGGGGGTGTCTATACAGGCATCTGATCCCCCAATCAGCATGCAGCATCAGGGGAGCAATATTAACTCACTATTTACCTGCTGTTGCTTGCTCAGCCAATCTTCTTGCAGCTTCCTGTCTCTATGACAGCAGCAATACATAGCACATATCAGTAATACACTACATATCCTAGGTTGCTTTACAGCACAAACAGGAACCCCAGAGTTGAAATCATATGTTTCAGCTAACGTGATTGGCCAAAACAAATCATTTTAAATTTGATGCTAATTTAGCCTGGGTTTGGAGGGTGTTAATCCTAATTTGCAACGGTCAGAAATTGCAAGAGATTTTGCTGACTTCAATGTAAGTGTTTAAGTGTTTATTTTCCGATTACTTTCATGTAAAAAATGTTTGCATACCCTACATATTCTCCTCTATCAGATGCATTCATAATCCAGCTCACTTAGATAGGCCTTTAACATGTTTATCCATTAACACTGCATAACCAAAATTACATCAACTCATTTAAATAGATAACTTCTAATATTTCAAAAATATTAATTTAATTGAATGGGATAAGCAACATATCTATTTTAAGAATGACGATTTTATACTAGAACTGCACTAGAGCTCTGCAGGAAATGATTTGAGTGAAAGTATTTTTATTCAATATAGATACTGAGAACACATCAAAGTTACAGCTGTGGGTTTATACTTGACATTTGACAGAGGCAAGTTTTAGAAGCCATGTGACAAGTTGCTTCTTCCATTGCTTTGTTCCGATGTCAAATCTTAAATCTTCAGCTTTGAAAACTGACATCCTAGAATCATAAAAATAGGCTACGGATTATTTCTACAAGAATTAAGGGATCAAAGGAGACAATCAAACTAGATACTTTGAGAGTATCCTCAATCAAATAATTCTGATCATATTCACAATTTTAAAGCAGGGCTGGTAGAAATTAACCGGTCTGTACATCTACAACATTATTAAGAAACTGACAGTCCATTTAAAGCTGTGGCATTTTAAGTGAAAAATTACATTTTTTAAGATAGCACAGAATAAGATCTATTATACATTCCAATGTATGCATAATACCCTCTGGACTAAGTTCTCCTTATGAACAGACACAGCAATTTAAGGTATTTGATCAGTGATGTGCAACTCATTACTCATCACTCCTTGCTACACACCACGGGCCATGTTCACTAAAATTCCACGTGTCTACAAAGAGGTTTTCTAAAGCCGTTTTCTATTCACTTTCCCAGATCCAGATAGCTGTCCCAATTTACATTTATGATAACCATACTATTTATGGTTCTGCAAATATAGCTCTTTTATGTTAAAAGAAAAACATTCAAGATCTCACATACATGCACTTTAACAGTATGCTGTTTTTTAAGTGTTGCATTGAAGTATGTCATATTATTTTCTTTCACTCATCTATTTTGCAGCTAGACCACTGCATTTATTTTTGATATAGTATCATTGCTAATCACTCCCTGGGGGCTGCACATCCTCAGATTCAATCTCCATGCAGAAGCAGTGGCTAAAGACAGTCTGAGCAATGAATATAATCTAAAACAAAAAGATCAAAGCAAGAGATCAGTAGGAGGGTCGGAGAGGCAGATTGACAAGACCAAAATAGCACACGTCAATATAATATATGTCACTATAAGAAAGTACTTGTTACCATCTATGGTTTCAAATTATACTATATTAAGAACCTTTGCTGAATAGTAATTGTCTATGGACAAGTAATACAGTGAAAGATACTATATTACCATATAAAAAAAAGAGCTGCTAGAAGGAAAACATGAATTCTGGAATTAGTCTTATGTCACTCTTACACAATGTATGAATATATTCACACACTAATTATTTCATTTACTTGGATGAAAAGAACCATCAGTTGACCCAATTATGGTTAGTATTAGAAGTTGTTTTTCCTACAGAAAAAAGTCTATGGGGAAGTTACATGGAAAAAATGATGTACAATAGATAAAAAATAGCAATGTGATCTAGCCTTTAACCTTCCATTTCCTGCCTAATGTACTACTCCAAGCTCTGCATTTTGCTTTATCTTACTGCATTAACCTTTTGTCCGTTTGCTATGAGGTTAGTCCTCAAGCCCCTTGCAATACATTAATAAAATAGAGCTAATCACCTCTTTTTTCATATTATTTAATGCTTAAGGTTACTGTACTAATTTAATAGACTACTTTTAGCTATGAACTCCCAGGCATTAAATAATTCCCCATATCGCGTCTGAATCTTGTTCTAAAAATGCTCCAAAATCTGTCAATTTCAATGGTTAAGGTCTCGCCAATTCAATTTTAATATGAATATATCCAAGAGAATTAATTAATGGGACATTGTAGTACATATGTATAATATGCTCTTCTGAAGAATTAGACTTTATAATGAACCAAATGTTTCGAAAAAGTAAAAATAAATGCATACTTCAAATTATTAACTGTTATATGCAAGTAGCCTTTACTGGGAACTTTGCCTTGTATAAGCTGTTTAACTGTGCTGCTTTCTCAATAAGGAGAGGACGTGCATTATATTAATATTATTGAAAGCATGGGCACAAAACAATGCTACATTTTAAATAAAGCAGTTTAATGCCTCAAGCTACCTCTCACATGTAGAAGCAGATAAGCAGAAATCAAAACATCTGTTGAATAATTGCATATGACAAAATGTAATGATTATATTTATTTACCATCTAAACACATTGTGCCCATTATCAAGTGTAGTGCTTCAAAACCACACATTATAAATGTGAGAATACAGTGATCCTTGCATATTTAATTCATATTATAAACAATCATTGTTATGTTATTCACTATTTTTTTTTTTTTTTAAATAGCCACAGACTGATCTCCACTTATTTCTATGAAAACAAACGGTTTAGAGCATGGCATTGGTTCATTTCAGCCTATCAGATATCACATTTAAATTCCAATTGGAAAATGGTTGACAATACTTTTAATACAGTCAGAGCCAATGTAACAGGTTATAAAAGTGATTGCCCTGGAAATGTTTACACTCCATGCATGGACTCAAAAGCATTGTCATATTAAATTAAGATTGTAGATTAATTATTTAATCGTGTCAAGAGGACATCTGGTGATGGGTTACAAATCCAGCTATAGGTGGTTACCTAATTAATAACTGGCTAGCGGTGCATTCAGGTCCAAATCTCTTTTATGCGGTTCAGTTTTAGTCTAAAATTATAGGCTGTGCAACCAAATAATGGGCCAGTAACATGATTTTGCCTTCCCAAGACTAAAAATTGCCAGTTCACTTGAATCACTCATATTTATTTTGATCCATGAAGAATTTCTATTATATCTTTATAACTTGTGTTATTTTAAGGCAACATTTTTGCAGTGCTTTGGTAACTACTGGCATTGAAGAGGTCAAACAATTTTCTATTATAGGCTTCTGTAATAAATCCTGTTAAGTAACCACATGGTAGAACAGCGTGATACTTTATCTCCCACAGAAACACAAACAATTGCTTTGCTGCTGCTGATTAATAGTGATTTCTGCTAGTTACCACTTATTTTATGACTAGCCATTTCCAACATATCTAATGCATTTTTCTTATCGCAAAACAAGTGTAAATAAATAATGCTGTTGTTGCACCGCAAAACTGTTAATTTGCTTTATGCCTGTAATTTTTCCTCACAAATTAATGAAGTTTAGTGGATGAAGGCCACGAGTAATAGCACAATAACACGGAAAATATATACTCTTGTTTATTAATGTAAATGTGATGCTTAACATCTATTTAACCGTTGTCCCTGTGATCTATTGATAGCCTTTTTGGACTTTCTGAAACTTAAAATGTAGTGATTATTGGTTACCAAAGTGTTGTTACTAATGTTACAAAAAATGCTGACAAATGAAAATAGAAAAATTGTAGAGGGGGTCCTTGGCCACTCTAGAAAACCATATGCTTGCCATGGGGTGTTTTTTTTTTTTGTTATGTATACCGATAGCCACAAGAGGTGGATATTTACAGTGATTATACCCAACACTTTTATGGTTGGCTGATTTCAGCCCATCATGCATTTGAATCCCCATGCTCTGGTTGGCTGAAAAATGTTGACAAGGTTTTTCATACAATCAGAGTCAATGTAAGTGCTAGTGCTTATAACTAGAAATGTTCTCATTCCACACCATGACTCGAGAGTGCTAGTTGAAAAAGCTGTTCTGAGTGTAGTTAATATCATTTCAATCATAGTTAATCATAATTAATCACACAAGTAACACAATTAATTTGCCATGATTGGCTTGGGTCAGGTGTTCCTGGTACTCTTGCAATCACTACCAGAAGCTAAAAAAGCATAAGCAAATAGTACAACAGGAATTTGACGTAACATTGAGATCAGGAAGATGCTCTACATCCATCTTTTGGCTGGAGTTCTTACTATTTTTTCAACTAGTGTGCAGGAAATGTTCAAACTTTGCCATTGAAGATGCAGTAAATAGGTAGCATAAAGGAAAGCTAGGCCAGCCGCCTACAAACCACAATTAATGTTGTGATTAATCATACAATTAATAGTCATTACAAAAATTACTATTTGGCCACCCCTTGTCTCATTTAGGAGGGGTTTGGGGGCATAATGGCCATTTAGTTGGGGTATATATACATATATACATTTATTTACATATTTAAAATAATGTGTTTCTACCTCCCCACCCAATTCAACAAGGGGTAGAGGGAACAGAGAGAAAAATAAATCAAATCTTTAATTTTTATCTGTAACATTAAAAAAAATTTTATGGAGAGTAATTTAATTTTTTCCTTCAAATTATAGTTCCCTGAGAGAGACCTTAGATACAGGTCTCCATTAATTTCTATTGAGAGGGTTACATTTTCTCGCAGAATTTACCAGTATGATTAAATTAAAGCGCAAATCACAATCGCATCATTCATTTGCACCTCAAAGCCAACAAGCTTTGTTGTCAAGTTCAAATATGTAAACCCCAGATATAAGCAGAATACAATAGAAATGGAATGCTTTTATGCTCATGGCTTATATTGCTACTAATTTTGTTCATTTTTTCACATACTTCATATGCATAGGATTTTTTTCCCCCAAATAGGTAGGAAACGTACAAAGCGTCTCTAGTTTACAGGGCCTAAAGAAACAATTGTGTGTCTAATTGAAACAGCCAAATATTTATGTTGAACATACACACACTTGCTAATTAGATTGCTAATTTTTTTCTTAAAAATGTTGTTTTTTGGTGAGCTTCCAGGGATTGCACTATAAAAAGCTCAAATAATGGAATAATTCCAGGTTTGCTGAATAGAATACACAGAAAGTAAGCAGCTTCTGTGTTTATCATCTGAACGTGTTTAGTTCTTAACTAACACACTAGGGACCTGTACAAATAATTAATTGTGTTATCAAACTGTGCCAGGATGATGCTGTGTGTAAACAAGTAATTTTGCGAAAAAGTAAAAGACCATTGTGCAAAGAAAGTATATATATATATATATATATATATATATATATATATACACATATATAATTTGAGGCCATGGCATTGCCTTTTGCCACACAATGTAAGGCTTTTGTTCCTCTGAGGCCATTCGGTGCTCATTGTGAGCCTCTCCCCTTTGCAACGATCACCTTCAGTGCTTTTCGCGAAGACAGATATATAAATACAGTGTAAAATACACCATTTTTTTTAGTACAGTGAATTAATAAATTAATATGAATTAATAAATTAATATACTTTACCAATTTATACTTAACATGCAGCAATCAATATCCTGAAGAGCTAACAATCTCTTTGGATTTTCCTGCATCAGAAAATATACAGTTGGAGTGTTGATCATCTGAGGAGAAAGTGTCAGCAATGTGCAAAGTGTGCGGTGTAAATAGGCTGCGTGTGCGAGGCCAAACCGTTTGTGTAGGCGTGTAAAGCGCCATTTTAGAATCCTAATGTTCTTATTTGCAAGTTAGTGTTGTAAAATGGCAGCTTTTTTCTATGCGTTACTTGGCTCGCTAGCATTTTCCGTCCGTTGTAATAGTATATTTTGTATCTCTTATGTTCCTGGCTAACTCCTACGTGCCTGTTGTTGATTTGCTTGCCTCGGTCTCCATTAGCCTTGTTTTCATTTTTTTCGACCGCCATTTTTTTCTCACTTTGAGTGCCGAAACACAGCGATTCACCTTAAATTTGCGCAGAACCTCACTTCCAGGTGTCCTGGCGTCCCCACCCCCCCCCCCCCCCCCCTGCTGTGTGTGAGTGTGTTTTTATTTTTCTCTTCTTTTTGTGTTTTTCAATTTCCGTTTTGGCTATTAATTTACTATTTTTGCGCGGTAGTTGTTTTAGCCCCTGAGATTCTGAGGTCGTTCCTGGCTAACTGGTACGTACCTGGCGGTGTTTTTGCGCGCTTCGGGGTCGTGTAGCCTTGTTTTCATTTTTTTGGCACACCATTTTTCTCGCTTAGCCGATTCTGGAGTCCTGAAAGTCAGCAAATTTGGCTTAAATTTGTGTGCAACCTCACTACCAGACATCCTGGCTGCTGTGTGTGATTTTATTTTTTATTTTTATTGTTTTTTTTCGTGTGTTTTTCGCATTTTTTGATTTGCGCAGTTCGGCCATTACCTTCGTAATTTTGCAAACTCTGATTTTTTTTGCTATGGGATTCTGACCTCACAATTTTTTTTCCTTAAGTCCCGCATTCCTCAACTGCTTGCAGCAATGCCGCGTTTCCTAACTGCTTGGAGGCTAAGTTCTGTGTGCTTCAATGCTTCAAAGGCTCGCCTTGCTTTGCGAGGTTTGCAAGAGCGCCTTTGGCGCTCATTTCTGCCCAAGTCCTGCATGTTTCAATGCCTCAACTGCTCATCTCGCTACACGAGGCTCGCAGGCAATGAGCGCTCATCGCCTAAGTGCTCCGAGCTTCAATGCCTCAACTGCTCGCTTTGCTACGTGAGGCTCACAGGCGATGAGCGATCATCGCCTAAGTCCTCTGAGCTCGGAAGGCTTCTATGCGTTAACGGTGGCTCGCTTCACTTCGCGAACGTGACAACGAATCACAGTTTTACAACTATTATATGTGATTATATATATATATATATATATATATACACACACACGAAGAAAGAGTCATAAAGCTACTTCTTAATTTTAAAAAAATAATCTTGATGCCTTCGATGATCACAGGAGGCATTTGCGATACTTTCATCTGTGAGAGTGTGTTTACATTTCGGGAGAGTAGTGATTGCAACTATTAACACATGTTAACACCGTTTTTGAACCTGTGAGGGTAAGGGAGTTATGACTATTTAAATCAGGTTTTGGGTTTTTAGAGCACTGGGCTGACTTCTCACTTGGGTACAATCTCTATAGCAGGGATGGATTGCACCTTAATGATGAGGGCGCTTTTGTGCTAGGGAATAGGATGGTAGAACGGCTGGGGGAGTTTTTAAACTTGTAGGTGGGGGGGAGGGACTATATAGAAGTATTGGGGTAAATAGGGTAGAGAGGGAAAGGGATGAATTATTTACCCATGGGGGAGGAGAAGGGGGGAGGGTTACAATAGAAAGTAGGGAGATATTAATAGGGGCCTCAAATACAGTGGCAGGCACTTCACATCAGCAGAGCCATAGCAACATAAAGTGTATGATTGCAAACGCAAGAAGTTTGCCTGGGAAAATGGATGAGCTAGAAATATTAGCAGTACAAGAAAAATGGGGCTTAATAGGCATTACGGAAACATGGTGGGATGAATCTCATGACTGGACTGTTAATCTGGATGGTTATAACCTATTTAGGAAAGATAGGGGCAATGGTAAAAGAGGAGGAGGGATCTGTCTTTATGTTAAGCCTGAATTTAAGCCTATAGTTAGAGAAGATATTTATGCTGGCACTAACGGCATCATTGAATCCTTGTGGGTTGAGCTAAATAGTGGAGGAGCTAATTCTAAATGCATATTGGTGGGAGTATGCTATAAACCCCCAAATATAGCTGAAAGTGAGGAAATACAATTATTGTTACAGATTGGAAATGCAGCTAAGCATGGGCAAGTTCTAATAATGGGAGACTTTAATTACCCTGATATAAACTGGATAAACGAGACCAGCAGCTCAGCTAAGGGGAGCAGGTTCTTGAGTACACTCAGGGATCATTATCTAGCCCAGGTAATACAAGAACCTACTAGAAATGGGGCCATCTTGGATTTAGTCATCACAAGTAATATTGATATAATATCAAATGTAAAAATAGGGGAACCCTTGGGGAACAGTGATCACAACACAGTCTCATTTGAGATTGAATACAAAAAACAGAGTTGTAAGGGGCCAACAAAAACTCTAAATTTTAAAAGGGCTAACTTTAATGGGCTACGGGCAGCAATACAACATATAGACTGGGACAAAGAACTTACAGGGAAGAATACTGAAAATAAATGGACAACATTCAAATCCTTACTAAATAAACATACTCATCAGCATGTACCATGTGGAAATAAAATAAATAGGAGTAAATCACATCCCATGTGGCTTAACAATGACTTAAAGATCATGATGAGGAAAAAGAAGTATGCATTTAAATTATACAAGAAGGAGGGAACAGAGGCATCTTTATGTGACTATAAGGAAATCAACAAGGCTTGCAAAAGGGCTATTAGACTGGCTAAAATAGAAAATGAGAAGTCAGTTGCAATGGAAAGTAAGACTAACCCTAAAATATTTTATAAATATATTAATGGGAAGAAGGCCAGGAAGGAATCGATAGGACCATTACAATGTGACACAGGCCATCTGATAATTAGTGACCAGGAAAAGGCAGATGAGCTAAATAGGTTCTTTTCTTCGGTTTACACAAGGGAGGTACCAGTGGTTGGGACACTGCAACATAATGGGGCTACACTACCTTCACTAAATAATTGGTTAACGCAGGAAGAAATACAAAAGAGGTTGGAGAAAATAAATGTTAATAAAGCCCCAGGTCCTGATGGAATACATCCAAGGGTACTGAGGGAGCTGGGTTCTGTAATAGCCAAACCATTATATCTAATCTTTAAAGACTCGCTCACTACAGGGTCTCTACCAGATGACTGGAGAAAAGCAGAGGTGATACCTATATTTAAGAAGGGATCTAGAGCAAATCCGGGGAATTATAGACCAGTGAGCCTCACTTCTGTAGTTGGGAAGCTTTTAGAAGGGTTAATAAGGGACAGAATACAAGAATATGTCTATTTGAACAGGATCATAGGTAGCAGTCAACATGGATTTATGAAGGAAAGGTCGTGTCAGACCAATCTAATTAGTTTTTATGAGGAGGTTAGTAGGAACTTGGATCAGGGCAACTCAGTGGATGTAGTCTTTTTAGATTTTTCAAAGGCATTTGATACAGTGCCACATGGAAGACTAGTGAGCAAACTAAGGGATACAGGAATTGCAGTAAATATCTGCTCATGGATCGAGAGCTGGCTAAAAGACAGGAAGCAAAGGGTTGTTGTAAATGGAACATACTCCGATTGGTCTAATGTGATAAGTGGGGTTCCTCAGGGCTCAGTATTGGGTCCTCTCCTTTTTAACATATTTATTAATGACATTGAAGTAGGACTTGAATGTAGTGTCTCCATTTTTGCTGATGACACTAAGTTGTGCAAGGTAATAAAATCAGATAATGATGTACTTTCCCTACAAAAGGATTTGCATAAATTAGAGAAATGGGCGGCTAAATGGCAGATGAGATTTAATACAAATAAATGTAAGGTTATGCATTTGGGAAGGAAAAATAGCCAAGCAATCTATAATCTTAATGGAGCAAATCTAGGGGTATCAGATATTGAAAGGGATTTGGGAGTACTAGTGGACAACCACCTAGGTAACAGCGCTCAAAGCCAAGCAGCGGCTGCAAAGGCAAATAAAATATTAGCATGTATTAGGAAGGGTATAGAAGCCAGGGAAGAAGATATAATTCTGCCACTATACAAATCTCTAGTACGCCCTCATTTGGAATATGGAGTACAATTTTGGGCACCACCTCACAAAAAAGACATCTTAGAGCTGGAAAAAGTACAGAGAAGGGCTACAAAACTAATAAGGGGAATGGAGGGGCTAAGTTATGAAGAAAGACTAGCAAAATTAAACTTATTTTCGCTAGAAAAAAGGCGTCTAAGAGGAGATATGATTACGTTATTTAAATACATCCAGGGTCCATATAAGGCTTTGTCAAGTGAGCTTTTTGTAGCAAGAGATTTTCAACTGACAAGAGGACATCCGTTGAGGTTAGAGGAAAAAAGATTTCACCTTAAACAAAGAAAAGGGTTCTTCACAGTTAGGGTGGTTAAACTGTGGAATTCTCTACCAAAGGAGGTGGTGACAGCGAATTCGATAGACAACTTCAAAAAGGGGTTAGATATATTTCTGAATAAAGAGGGCATTCAAGGCTATCCTAGATAACTAGCGAAGGAATATTGATCCAGGGAGAAATTTGATCGCCAGTTTCTGGGGTCAGGAAGGAATTTTGCTTTTTTTCCCCCTTATGAGACAATTGGCAAAGTTTCAATGGGGTTTTTTTTATGTTTGCCTTCCTCTGGATCAATTAACAATAATTAACAATTAACAATAATAATAAATAGTCCAAATTAAAAAGATCAATAGAGATCTAAAAAGGTTGAACTTGATGGACTAACTCTTTATTCATTCTCCAATACTATACTATTAATAATTATTTAATCAATAATTTAATTAATAACTAATCCGCATATTGCAGATCAGAGGAGATCTTAACAGGTTGAACTTGATGGACTGAAAGTCTTTTTTCAACCTTAATTACTATGTAACTATACTATGTAACTATGTAACTATCCATTTATCTAACAAATATTGGCCTTCCACTGGTAGATAAAAAAAAAACACAGGCCTCTTCATCAAGCTCTCAGAAAGAGATGCAGAAAAGTCAAGATGGAATCCTCTATTCTTAAATTGAGTCTTCTTTTAAAAATGTACTTGTGTTTATGACTTACCCAGCTGCTAATGTTAGTTCATTACATACTTCAGAAACAAGTACCATTTTTCTTGAACTAGAGTGTCTTTTTAATACCACTATAGCTAAACTGTACATATTACTTTTCTTTAAATTCCCATATAAAATATATCTACAGTAATTCCTTTTTGGTTCTTTATCAAAACTAGTTTAAAACTGCAAATAATTACCGTCAGTACAATTTAATAAAGCACAGTATGATTACATTTCCTTTAGAAACCGTTAACATTTCTCTCATGTACAACTCCATGTGAATGAGAAATCTGGTACTTAAACTACTAAGAAAAAAACACTAATTATAAGAAAATGTTAATGCAGCTAAATGTGTAAAAGGGTTATAGCATGTTATCACAGCTAACAAGCATGGCATACAAAATATAATTATTTTAATAATAATAATAATAATAGTCTGCTTAATTTATTAATTTTAAGTTCTTAAGGATTTGTAACCAGGAGCAATGCAATCTTAGAGTTAATTTCTTATAGTTTCATAGTGTGATGTATGGTGAATGTGAAGGACAGAAAAAAGCAGAAACAGAAGAGTGCTAAATCCTTCTTTGTAGACAATGCAATACAAGGTTAGAGTAAACACATAGAAGTAAAGGAGATGCCGTGAGGTTTGTTACGTGAACAGAATTTTAAAATAATATATTCAGTCACATTATAATTTGTACATGATTAATATAATCATTGGTTTTAACCTCCTTTTGTATTGCTATTCTCTAGGGCTGGGTTACAAATATGTTAAAAGTTGGTTGATCACCCAAAATAACCACACGTAAAGGGGCATGAAGAACAACTATTTTTTCATGCATTTAAAAGAGACATGCGCTTGTTTGTCAAGTATGTACCAAACTAATAATATTAACAGCTGTGTAAGTCATGTGCATAAGTACAGGAATCCATTTTGTGCTTGTTACACTGCGGATTCAAACCAGAATCATAAGGGTGTGAGTTTTTGAAATGAGGTAAAAGAAAGTCATTGTTAAGATATTTGCATAAGATTAAAATAGAACAGAACACCCATTCCCTCTAACTGGCCCAGAAGCAGACCCCTTGCATCATTCACTGCAACTCTGAAGAAATGTAAACTACGCTTCCACACACATATAACTTCTACCAATGTATCATGGGTATCTTCAGTCCCCTGCAGACACATCAACATTTATGTTTTTCCTGTTTAAAACTAGATCTATGATTTTGTTCCTGCTTAATTATGCTTTAAGTCAGATTAAATATTTCTAACATATATATATATATCTTATTGTGCAGTGGTCCTTTAATAAAACATGTTTTAAACATAACAAAGAGTCGTTTTTGTTTTTTAAGGAAACCATATTAAACAAAACCTGTTTAAAATTAACTCAAACTAACAGGAAATTCAGAAAGCATAGTGTAATCCGTAGACCTCATTGGCTGACCAAGCCCCCAAATGCAGTTAAAAATCTAAATAAACATTTTGAGCTCTGACACCTTCATTTCTATATTGCTACTGCTGGTATAATATTCTAGTATGCAAAATTAATTTGTTATCTGCATTCAGTCCAATTTATTTAATTTCTTCATCTAATAAACAGAAAATGTTTTCCATAAGTAATGCCCTGAAATTCTTGTATGCACATTTATACCATCACTGGAAATAAAGCAAACAACCATATTAATAGATTTCATGCTTAGGCATAAAAGTCAATAAAAGCTTTGATTTACTGATGTCTAGCCGAGCATGTTTTTGGCATAGTTTCCTTAGGCAGACATAATAATAGATTCACGGTATATGCAACACATTCACAAACATGTCTGCTGTAGCGTGGTTACTTCCACTCTGATGAATGATCTTCTATAAATAATTTTGTTAGCAAATCTATTTCGACAGTAAAACAATATATATACATTATAAATGATCCATTTTGTGTTCCTTTTATAAAAATTGCCAGCCAGCTATTACCCTTGTCATAGAAGGCAAGAAGGTCAACAAATGGATCTGCCTGTTGTTTCCAATAAATACAAGTTGTGTGCAAGAATTAGCTACTGCAGAGAAAACTGTCTAAAATACTCCGATTGCAGGAGATACTACAAAATATTACTCAGGTTACATCACCATAAACATGAGTGCGCAAAGTAACATTAATGAGATAGTTGTGTATTTATGGAGTAGTGATATTTCATTGAAAATTGACATTATGTGTATTTATGTGTTTAATACCTACAGAAAACTGCATAATTAAATCTTATCAAAAAAAGGCTGGTGTGAAATCTATTTTTCTACAAATAGATTATTTATATACCTTAAAGACTCACAATTGGCATCTCTGTTAACTTTAAACAGTAACAAAAAGTATAATTAGCTCTATAAATGTTTATTTTTATTATAGTTTTTACAGATGCTAAACAGGACTATGGCCACACAATACCAGGGGCCAGCAGGCTGCGTCAAGGTGCCGGTGCAAAGCTATGGAGTAGTGTATGTACAAAAATATTCTATGTACTTGTAAAAGAAGGGGACAGAGAGTAACAGGGAGGAGAGCAGAAACATAAGGAGGAGTAGTAAAGTGTTAAAAAAATATATATATATGCTCCCTCTGTATTTAGCTGATAAACAGCCCAAAAAGAAAACCTGTATGTTTACACATATATATATATATATATATATATATATTTTTTTTTTTTTTTTAAGCTGTGTAAAATAGCAGACATATGCTTAAAGCAAGCCATGTTTAAAATGGCTATAGACTTCAAGGCCCGAAGCCTTTGTGGGCACATTTGCATGTCCCTGCTCAGGTTTCCAGAATGCAGTGTTATAACTGTATTTCTCAGAATGCTGAGCAGGAAACAATTTTTTTTAACTTGTTTTAGACGGCACTCCGTCCTTTGTGCGCAGAACAATTGTGCGGTGACAAGAGTCCATCAACAAGAGCGCCAACAATTGCTCGCTGTTGAAAACATGGCAGACAAATGTGCACCGTTAAAAGTGCGCAAGCTTCTAATGAACCTTAACGCCCTCAACCCCCTAATCCAAAGACCACTAACCCTAAAACCTCTAAGCCTAACCCTAAGACCCCTAACCTGAACACCTCTAAGCCTAACCCTAAGAGCCCTAAGACTAACCCCTAAGATTCCTAGGCCTAACGCTAAGATCCCTAAGCCTAACCCTAACCCTAAGAGCCCTAAGCCCACCTTATTTGCAGTCCTGCGCGGAGATGTAGGGCGCGCTATTTTAGGGCGTGCATGTGTTGGCGCGGTAATGACAGTGTTCTTTTGTCCAGCGCGCAAAGGATGTGCCCCCATTAGACATTCAAATGTGAACACAAATGTATTATATATATATATATATATATATATATATATTGAAGTAAAAAATGTAGGCGTGCACTCCATCCACCTAGGCAGAAAAAAAAATCATTGGGGTTGTGTGTCCACCGGTCTGCTCCTTTGTGTCATCTGGTTGTTCCTGGTTTTTCCTATGTGCCATTTCTAGTGAGAATACTACATGAGGGGGGGGGGGGAGTATTTGATCCCCTGCTGATTTTGAACGTTTGTCCACTGAGAAATGATCAGTCTATAATTTTAATGGTAGGTGTATTTTAACAGTGAGACAGAATAACACACAAAAAAAAAAAGAAGAAAAACACATGTCAAAAAAGTTATAAATTGATGTGCAGGTCAGTGAGAGAAAAAAAAAATTTGGTCTCCTATCCATCAGCAAGATTTCTTGCTCCCAGGTGTCTTTAATACAGGTAACAAGCTGAGATTAGGAGCACTCTCTTAAAGGGAGTGCTCCTAATCTCAGCTCGTTACCTGTATAAAAGACACATGTCCACAAAAGCAATCAATCAATCAGATCCCAAACTCTCCACCATGGCCAAGACCAAAGATCTGTCCAAGGATGTCAGGGACAAGTTTGGTCTGGTGCTTCCATGCAAGATCTCACCTTGTGGAGTTTCAATGATCATGAGAAATGTGAGGAAAAAAGAAGTAATAACTGAAACATGGGAAGTCACACACATCTGAATGAGCCTAGGAAAGCATAACATGTACAAATGCTATTGACACATCATAAAACATGGGGGCACAATCATGTGGAGTTCTGTGAAAGCTTTTTTTTTTTCATTATGCAACAATATTAAGAGATTTAAAGATCTTCACCAAGGAAATCTGTTGTGTTTAGCAGATGAGCCATGAATTTGGCATGATTAGGGCCACTGTGGTCATCTTTTTCTATTTTGTTTTTTAAACATTGAATACACATTGAATAATGTGTAATACGTTTTTTTATAAGCAAGATAAATAAAATAAACACAACCTTTATATTTTACAATTTTTACTCTTATTCTTATGAGTGGCTTTTTTTCTATGCTCAGTTACCCACTTTTTATATTTATGACGCAGATAAAAAAATTCAAAAATATAACTTTTGAGTGTTACGAAATCAAAATAAATTGCAAATAAAGATCTCAGTATGAACATCTGTCATTACTATCAACATATTGTATTTAGATCATATTTTACATGTGATGTCAGGGAAACTTAAAAGAAGTTCACCTTCTTGAACAGCAATATAAAAAGGAAAAAAAATCATGCTGAATTTCATATAATGGTAATTTACTGCTGTCTTTAATTCGAAAAGGTACATTTTCAATAAAATATATTTTGAAAAATAATGTAAATACTATATTTGCACCATAGCAAACAGATTACAGAAGCGGTTGTATCAAATTCTCAAAATTCTCTATTTATATTATGTCTATATTATTTTTCAGCAGTCTATAACTTTGTGGAAAAAAATATCATTCAGATTAAACTTGGCAACCTAATAATGATTTGCTGTTTGATTTTCCCTCATAAAAATGTGACATACGATTTAGTTCAGCTGCTTCTGAAATGTTAGACTGTAAAAGGCTACATTTTTTTATATACTTTTGGATCTTGGAAAGTAAAAAAATATTCAAAGTGTTGATTATGTAGTTATTTTTGTTATTAGCAGAAAGGGTCTTATTAGGAACCAAAATATTCTCTAAAGGAGAAACAGTTTAGTGGAAACTTATTATTCTGTTGTATATTCAGTTAGAATATTAATTAAGGTTTAGTTAATCCTTGGTATATTTGAATTCACACCCAAGGCATTCTTAAATAGTCACTTAAGTTACATATTCATGGTTTCCTCTTTTGAAGAGCTTTACTTGATAATGGAAAAAAATGCTTTTAGAATATAATAGCTATGTATTTTCTTCCTAAAATCATATAATTTTTACCCATTTCGGTCTGCTGTCTGTAGCTCATGCAGCTCAAGAATACACAGTGTCAAGTGCAGTGTTTCAATCAGTGACCTCTCTCAAGTAGCATATTGCAGAATGTTGAACTGATTAGTTACTATGAGACCCCCGTGCCCTGTCTTTATGAGCTGCAGAAGGAACAAACCAGTTAGGAAATATTTGTAAAATCTTGGGGCCTCATTAAATTGTCAAAATCGCAATTACTGAAGCCCGTAATGTAGCTCGCAAAAGTTAGTGCTATTAAATTGGCCACTTCTAGCTACCTGCAATTGATTTGCGGGTTACAGGCTGAAAATGTCTGCACTTGTCAAAATCGTAACTCCGACCCATCTAAGCCTTTGATCTTTCACACCCGCCTAAGTTACAATCGCTAAAATTGCAAATCGCTATTAAATTGATACAATTCCCCAAGCCCACAATTGCCTTCAAACCCGTAAATGGCAAATGTAGCAAAAAATTCTACGAGTACTAGAAAGGACTCAAGGGAGTTAAACACCCGTTCTTAAAAAAAATCTCAAGCTCGCAAGTCTGCAATAAAAAAAATAATAATTACATTTATTTTCTGTGTTATATCAAACTCAGGAATCATAGACTATAACAGTTTCTTCATTCATTTTTAAATCGCTAGATTGCAAGCCCGATCGCATATTGGACGTCAAAATACGAATTGATTGACGTTTACACAACATATTTTACTAATGTCATGGTGACAGTCTCATTTACTATTGGCTGTTTATAAATCGTTACTTACGGGCTTGCTTAATTGATCATGATTATGCCCTGAAATGCTACGTATGGTTACATGGTTTACGGATTTGGCTTTCGGCCATGTATATAGCCCTTTAAGAGAAACTGCTAGATTACATTTAACAATAGCACAGTATAATATTCCATAATACACACTGACTATAGTAATATTTTAGGAGTAAACTTAAAAGTTATTTTAATGATTACTTTCATGTAAACAGTAGATTTTATTTTAATTATAGCTAAATTTAATAGCAGCTCCTAAAAGTCTAGCCTTAAGATCCCAACGGATTCATCCACAAACTACGCAGTGTTTAATGGAAGTCCATAACATGCAGACACTGCCGGCCAGTATTTACCAACCTGAACAATGTGTCCTCTGTTGAAGCCTTAGCCAAATGTATAGCTAGCAACATCTTACAATTCACACCTTTGACTTAACATGCTGTAAGACCTGCTGGCTGAAACTGTACACTGTATTTCTCAAAACAGAAAAGACATCTTGAATAACCGAACATTTCACTGAGATTTCGTCTTGCTCTTATCCTGTACACTTTAATGTAGTTGATTTACAGATCCGGTTTTTACAACAGGGAGCCAGGAGAATCTATTAGAAAGTTCAAGATGCCAGGCTTGAATTATACCTGAAATATTATTGCCGGTCAAGATTGTACATTTTTATTATATAACATTTCTGCAGAAACTTACAAGTACTCACACATGGTTTGAGATGCTGACGCTGAAAGGGATGATGAAGAAATTGTTGGAAAATAGACAAAGCAATATATTGAGTTGGTTTTAGTTTAATTCTGATGCAACTTTACAAAATAATACTGTTCAGTTCTCTAAAAGTACTTATAATGTTAACCCCTGCTGCATCATCATGAGAGTGTTTTATACACAGTGGCGTTTATGCATATGTCTACCAAACATTGTTGTTTAGCCGTGTCCTACTCTACATGACCTCAGCAGGCCAAGCACATCTTGTGTCTGATTGTGCTTATCCATAAGGTTTTCATGGCAAAGATACTGAAGTGGGTTTCCAGTTCCTTCTCCAGTGGACAGCGATTTGACTAACCTCTCTGCTATGACCTGCCCATCTAGGGTGACCCTACATGGTATAGCTCACAGCTTCACTGAATTACACAAGCCCCTTCACCATGACAAGGTAGCGATCCAGATGGGGCTATCTAACATACACATTAAAGTTACAAAGGTTTGTTTTTGGTTGAAAACAATTGCCCTAAATGATAGCTAATAGTTTGTGTTAGCTGCTTGGAGTAAATTATTAATCCATACTGCTCCATAACTCTCAATCAGAGTCTACAAAATGAGGTTCTAATATTGTTGCAAATGCAGGCTGTAAAGAGACACAATTTCATAAACCAGGTAGATCTTTCAAAGCTAAAACCTAGATGATTAATCAGTGTATTGTAGCATATAGTAATCTCTTTTATACTGGACAAAGATTTTAGTTAGAATTACAAGCTTTCAACAATGTCTCTTTATTAAGTTAGAAGCAATACTGATTAAGGCAGCGCAAAAGCATAGAAAAACAGAGCAGAAGTTCTGTGGGACAGAATGGAGACATCATAAATTATGTCCTGATCGGTCAAGTGTGCAAGTCTATACACAAGGTTTTGTTTGCGTTGTTCAGTTGTTTCCGACTCTTGGACCGTAACACACCAGGACATCTTTATGTCCATTGTCATGCTGATCCAATTGGTATTCATGGCAGAGATACTGGAGTGGGTTGCCAGTTACCTCTCCAGTGGGCCACAGCATGCAGGTCCTGGTATTCCTAGGTGGTCTCCCAAGTACTGAATAGGCCCAACCCTGTCCCGCTTCAGGGTGGTATGACCATTTGAGTCTCTGACTTGGAATCGAACCCAAGCACTGAATCCTAACCACTGAACCACAGGGCCTTAAATATCTCTACATAGGTCCTTACATATCTCTACATATTGAGTTGAGAAACAAGAATAAAACATGAGAAGGAATGTGGTTGGGTCACAAGAAATTTTGATAATGTGCTAGAAATCCAGAGTCTATATTAATTCCTGTATCATTAATGTTAAAGAATGTGGTCGTCATCATTTCAAATGTTTTTCTCTCCTGGATGTTTTTGAACAGCATACAGTTAAAACTTGAAATTTATTTTGGGTCTTAATGATAATGAATGCAGATAGTAGCCCAGCCTAGGTTATTTTCTTAGTGCTAGGCTACAGCTAGTTGGGTGCATTGAGAGTATCATACGCCTTGGCCAAATCTAGACTAGATTCTTCTAGGCCAGTGTGCCAAGATCATTTATTTAAATAGCGAAGTCATTGAGAGGCAAACATTGTTTATTTGCTCACATATCCATTTTATTTTTTTATTTTTATTACAGTAAAGCTGCAGATATTGAGGTCTTAAAGTAAGCACAATTACTGAAAATGCACTAGACTGACTACTCTGTCACTATGTTTGATTCAATATGCTGAAAGGTGGATTAAAAAAATATTTCATTCGTCTCAAGGGCCCTATGCATTGCCTTTGTAGCCTCATTCAATTGTAGGGCCTCATTCAATTGTTATTTGGCCAATTGAATTGGGCTCTATATAAGCACAGAGCATATTTTTTTACAGAAGATTTTTTTCTGTAAAAAATATGCTCTGTGCTTATATAGAGCCCTATTTAATTGGCCAAATCACAATTGAATGAGGCCCTTAGTGAGGGAGGTGTGCGCTAGTTTATATCTAAAATATCTAGGAAATTCTGTAATGTTTAAGCAAGTTACAAGCAATGTTAAAATGTAGTCAGAAAATTAAGTTAGTTTCAAGAGCATAAACATTCAAAGGTATGTTTATTTTTATGTGGAAATAGTAAAATATGTGTGTCTTTAAAACAGTACTGCAGTGGTCATGCAGCAGGGATTTGAAAATAAAAAATAGCATGGCTTTTGTTTTATTAACATCTGAACTTTAAAGGAGTATGGAAGTTTTCTGGAAATACTATAATATAGCTGTATATCTATTTACTTTTATATGCTTTATTTTATTAATATGTGCTTAAAAGCGCTGGGGTCTATTCTATTGACCAAATTGTAAATGTATACACACTTAAAATCACTCTTAAAATTGCCACATATTCTATTAGCTACTCGCAATCCAATTACGAATTACCTGCCCACAATCACTACGGCCAGCCAAACCCCAAAACTGGTCTTACAACTCCATTGGTTTTAGCACATCTCGAATATTCTGAGCGCTAAATAATTAAAGTTACATAAAATAGATATTCTATTAGACCCGTAGTTCTAGATCGCAATTAAAGTCTGACCTGCAACTGAAAAAAGTATCACTTCTCTGTCAAAAATATTACGAGTATCAAATAGGACTCTCAAGGGCTTTTTCAAACACTTATTAGAGCTGTAGCAGCAATTAAACACACAATATTGTACTTTGAAAGCACAGGAAGGCATGAAAACACATTAGTATAAATTGCACAACAGTCTCAAACCCACAAATATACAATTAAAAAGAAAATGTTATTTCTGAGCGATATCGATCCCACGACTCAAGGGCTTAATAGATATCATGAAACCCACATGGACTAGGACAGATAATATAATGCATTTTATAGAGTGCTAGATTGCTTGATTGCAAGCCCAATCAGCAAATATTACGTATTGGCACTAATTTACAGATTACGTGTAACTTCCATGTGTCATTTACTATTAGCTGTGTCTAAGAAGTAAATAATGGGCTTGCTTAAATATTGCCAGATCATATGATCACGCCCGTTAAAATCCCATTTAGAAAGGCAGGGTTTACGAGTTTAGGCTTAAGGAGGTAAATTGCGGGCTTGAGTCAATAGAATAAATCTAAACATTTAGAGAGAAAAACCACACAGACAAAATTATGGGTTAGAGGATTTGCAAGCTTCTTATAGGGCTCAATGTTTTTACTGCCTAAATTCAGACAAATAGTGTCTGTGTGGGTCTAAACACTACAGTGCATGCAGACACAGATGCATTGTAGTCCCTCGGCCTATCAGGGACCATGTCTCAGCAGCATGTTACAGACACAAAACAGAACAGCAGAGTCTGTGCCTTTGTGAGCTGCAGAGGGTAGACTGAAGCATGAAGTGAAGTACATAAAAGTAGGTAGAGGCACAAATATTTTAGCACAAAGATATTTAGGGCTTTTCTTGTGTGGTTAGAATTATCCGCTAGTTTTAAAAGTGTTCTTTTCTTTCTATGCAACAGGTATATTATATATCTTGTAAAATCCAGAAATATCCCATATCCCTTTAATATTGCAGACTCAAAAAATGATGCTTCTTTCCAATCACTAAAATGTGTACAGGGGGAATCGATCTATTCAGATGCCTGTTTGCTTTTGAAAGAGGTAACAAAGACTGCTATTAGGAAAACGGGTAAGGAGTGGCGTGAAGAGATCTAAGATCGTTACCATAGTGTCTTAGAGTGATTTCTAATCCAAGTTATACTTCAGTGTGGGAGTTTGGCAAGATATAAAGAATATGTATGATGTAAATGCATTACAAAGATTATGTCATACATTATGCTGGGAATCTGACAAAAACTGCAAAAAGAAAGAAGTTTCCCAGAATAATATGTTACTTACAACAGAGATAATAAATAGTTTTACATTGTGAAATTCAAATTAAGGGAAAAAAATGACTCAAGGAACATGTTTTCCAGGCTAGCAGATACAGAGGGCCTCATTCAATTGCAATTTGGCCAATTGAATAGCGCTCTAAATAAGCACATAGCATTTTTTTTTTAAAGTATTTAGTTAGTGAAAACCTTGCTTTTGGATACTAATTAAAAACTTATTTAAAAAATATATTTTATGTGCTTATTTAGAGCCCTATTCAATTGGCCAAATTGCAATTGAATGAGGGCCAGACTGTTTAAATGTCCAGCATGTAAATAAAAGTCTCGGCAGACACGTTGATGTGAAAATCTGTGTAATTTACACAATCAGAGATGCAATTTTGAAGTAAATAAATACACTGTATGTGCATGAATACAACCCAGCAAGACATATATGGTATATATTGTGATGGAAAGAGATATACTAATCGGATGCAACAAGAATAATTATTTGTATGAGATGTCCACTGGACAAATGCAGGTTTTATCTTACTCTGCATCTATAATCCTCAGCAGCATTTACAGTGCACTAGGTTTATGATAGATAATATGTGAGGAGTACACTGGTAGCTGCAGAACAGCAGCTTAGTATAAGCAGTCTTTTTCTTGATGGTAGTTTTATCGTGATTATAGGCAAATGTTTGCTTTAAGATGGGAGATCCTGGACATAAAACAGATGTGTCAGAGAGAAGTCCTCTTTTTCCAATGCTCTATTTTAACCTCACACTGTTTATACATTAGTGGATTAAAATTTACAGAACTAGAAATATGAAACTATTCATAAAGTACGTATGTTGTACAAGTTTAACGTTCATTTCCTTACATTGCTTCCTGAAGGCTGATATGTAGCAACGGGAGTTCTTACCAGACAAGTTAAGTAGCTGTCTTAGGCCCTTATTCAATTGTGATTCGGCCAATTGAATAGGGCTCTATATAATCACATAGAATATTTTTTTAAAGAAGGTTTTAGTTAGTGAAAACCTTGCTTTTGGATAGATGTTTCCTAACTAAAAACTTCTTTAAAAAATATATGTTATGTACTTATTTAGAGCCCTATTCAATTGGCCAGATTGCAATTGAATGAGGGCCTTAGTAAGACCTTACAGATACATAGCTAGCGGATTTGTCACATAAGGGAAATATCTTGCAAGTGCTCACAATGGCCCTTATATGGTACATAAACAGCTTACATATATGAGTCAGAACTAAGCGCTTGCAGCATTTTCTGTAAATTCAGTAAAGTAAGAGAACGGCATTAAATAAGGCAACTTTGAGCCTTTATCAGAGTTTGTTTCCCACTCTCCTGTTAACGGTGCCGTGATGTGTAAACTATCCTACAGGTATCAGGAGAGAAGGAAAGTGTTTTGATGCGAGAGAGAGTAGGAGCTTTTCATTAGAGAGTAGGAGGCAAGGTTATTGTTTCACATTATTTCTATATATATAGAGAGAGGCAGTTGTAAAGAAATCACATAGTTTGTATACCACTGTATTAATAATATTTATTAAACATTTTATGGGCCTCATTCTTATTCAATCTACCAACACACAGCACCCACCTACCCTAACAATATCTCCCACCCAATACATACCCCCTTGCTTACACACTCCCACCAAATACAACACACATAACCCTATTACAGTGTCTTGCAAAAGTATTCACCCCCTTGACTTTTTAACTACTTTGTTACATTACAGCCTTAAGTTTAATGTTTTGTTATCCTGAATTTTATGTGATGGATCAGGACACAATAGTCTAAGTTGGTGAAGTGAAATGAGAAAAATATATACATAAAACTATTTTTCTACAATTCAAAAAGTATTTCAGCATGCTTTTAGGAGATCTTTACTGTTATGTGGTCCAAATTCTGCTGAATTAAGTGTACCTTTAGCAAAAAGCAGATGACACCATTTTAGCAATAATTTTAGAAACTGAAATCTTTCAAATAAATATGGCTTAACTCATTGCAGCAAAGTCATAATATCGGCTTCATGTAGCCATGTCATGCTTCTTAGCAATTATCATGTGCCCCCGCCCATACACATGACAGAAATCCATGACATAAATGCACATGATTTGTGCCAGTGTTCAAAGGTCATTTACAAATTGTTTGATGCATTATTCTAAGAGCTCAACTTTGTGGATGTCTTATGTCCATGTATATTTATAAAGATCTTTGTAGAGCAACTCTCTTTTTTAGAATGTCATGATCCCAATGCATCACTGTGAGATCACAGATCAGTAATAAACAATATGTACTGCATTATATAGGTTTATGGGTTGACAATTAATATAACATGGAAGCACCAGTTGGACATCAACACCAGGTAGAACTGCTTATTAGAACACTAAAATGTAAACATTACTAAACTGTACATATCCATCGTATTGTTCTCTTTTGTTACCACACAGAGCATGCCAGAGCAGTTGCATTATTTTTAATTGTTTCAAGGACACTTGTGTGGTTGGTGGCAAGGGATACTCTTATTCTAAGTGATAGTGATTCTGCCATATGAACACAATTTGTAGGTGCTGTGCACTATTACTGTTAGTTCCATATTAGGAAGTCAATTGTTGGAGAATCACTTGTGAACAGAAATAACAGATATGTAAGTGCTTTGCAGTTTCTGCTTGTGTATTCAGGTACTCTTTCATGAAGGCCAAGTATATAACTGTATGATCTTCATTGTAGCCATGCACATTGATTCCAACTGAGTGAACCTGAATCCATTAGCAGAATGGTAAAGCAAACCTGGAGTGTTTGTAGCATTCATTGTAATGGTTTACCACCAATTTACTGGGCATTAAGTCATAAGGTAAGGTGTTAATGATTACACACTGATTGATAACACATGTATGATTTTTTTAATTATTGCATATGAACACAGTATTTGACATACATCATATGATCTATTAAATTCACACATATAGCATGGTATTAAATGTCTGGGATGCACACTGAATGCTCTGACATGATTATTGTTGGGGTGCAACTGCATTTGTTGGGTGTCAGTGTTTAATTGTATGAGCAGGTTTTTGTATTTGACTTTGTTCTCTATTATTGTTATATATTGCTGGGTTGACCATCATAAAGGGTGTTTTGTGTAGACCTTTTCTTTTTTCTTTCCTGAAAATTCTACTACTGGGACACTCATAGCTCCTTAAAGTGTTCTCTCTGCCTCTGTGGGAGTTTAAGTTTACATGTAAGGATTTGTGTCACTGGAAGAACTTACATAGGGAACAGCTCATACATAGCGATCACTTGTGGGACTTTAAGGGTTTGCTATAGGTGGAATGTAATGGCGATGTAGCTTGCCTCGTGGAAAGTTCACTCAGAAGATTTCTTAGATGAGTCATATAATCGAGCCCCAACAGACAGACAATTCATTTGATTGGTGCATATATATTTTATTGTTAATGCTGACATATGAAGGTTGGCTTTACTGGACTGGCATTTATGAGCAATAACAATAACAATCCCCTATTTTAGTCTAGGCATACTGTGTTTTCTACTTGTACACAGATGCAATATATCTAGAAATTACACATATTAATTCTAAGAAAAAAATCTGTTATGACTCCCCACTATTATATTATCTGTTAGCAATTTTCAAGGCATATGGTCCATTTGGCAATATTTAAATGTATCTGTTCCTAGGAAGCTAAACTGGAACTCATCAAAGTTTCTTGGCAACCACAAAAGTTTGAAAAGCACAAAGAAAACCTCTGTAGATGCAAAACACTGCTACTTTATAAGAAGCTGTGCAAATGGATCATTATGTATGTCTGTTCAATGACTGGGTGTGTAGTCATTGTTTATAATTAGGATATAATAATTTATTCCCATACTGGTACTCAAAAAAAAGCTGATTATAAGCCAGGCTTTGGTTTACCATGTGAGAGGGGACCATACTACCACTAATGCACAATACATCTTCTCATTTCCTCTCCCTGTCCAACACAGATTCAACAAAAAACATTTGTCATGCTACTTCTCCTGATTTCTTGGCTTGTCTTGGAGCATTCAAGTTCCCTTATCTCACCTCTGGCCTGATGCATCATTTTAGCATCAAGCCCAAACCCCAAACATCTTTATTGAATGGCACTCACATTTTCTGCACAGTGAAAAACAATATACCCGTATTTTTCGCCCTATAAGACGCACCGGCAGATAAGACGCACCTAGTTTTTAGAGGAGGAAAACAAGAAAAAAAAAATCTGAATCAAACACAAATACACTTTACACACAGATACACACCTACATTACACACAAATATATATATATATATATATATATATACATATATATATATATAGATAGATACACATACATACATATACATACACACATAAATATACATACACATACATACATATATACACACACATACATGCACACATACACACACATACATACACACACATACATGCACACATACACACACATATACTGTAGCATTTGGGAGCATTTGGGAGCCCTTGACCCTCCCTGACCCTCCTGATCCTCACCTTTCTTCTGATCTCTGCCATCTTGATCTCACCCCAGCGCTTCCTACCAGCACTCCTCGTGTACTGCAGCGTTGCGTGTGTGACGTCACTAGGACGCACCGGCCGACGCGATGCTGGTAGGAAGCGCTGGGGTGAGATCAAGAGGACAGAGGCAGTTTGAAAAGGTATATTCGCCGTATAAGACGCACCAACTTTCCTCCCCCAGTTTTGGGGAAGAAAAAGTGCGTCTTATACGGCGAAAAATACGGTAGCTTTCAGATTTGTGTGTGCGTGTCCGACTCTCCGTGACCTCATGGACCGCAACACAACATGCTGATCCATTTGGTATTCATAACAGAGATACTGGAGTGGGTTGCCAGTTTCTTCTCCAGTGGAACACAGCATACGGCTCATGTTATTCCTAGGTGGTCTTCCTTCCAAGTACTGACCAGGCCCAACCCTGCATGGCTTCAGGGTGATGTGATCACTTTGTTCCCTGACTTGGAATCAAACCCAGTGTGCAGCTGTGAAAGCACAGAATCCTAACCATTGGACCACCCTGGAAACCCTCAGATAAAAAAAAATAAACAATCAGGAGGCCAACAGGTAGCTCATTTTAGCATTAGCTGGTGGTATCTCATTGCCACCCCTTAAGAGGCCCCCTGCTGTGCAGTATAGAGCAAAGTAATATAATATTAGATACAATATACTATTTTGTATTTACCTCATATTGAAAAAACACAGAAATCCATATACTTTTGTAGAAAAAAAACAATGGGGGGAGCAGGATCTCATGATCACCACATCAATTTATTTAATGTTCATATTTATACTTGTATAGTATTAGCAGTTTATATTTTTAAACAAAAATACATATTAATACTGAATATTGTAGAAGCAATACTTCTACAATAGATGTTTATGAAGAAGTGTCTATCATACAGCTTGCCATTCAGTACTTTCAGTTCTAACTTCCCAATCTTCAACTTCAGGGCTTAGAAACCACTTGAATAAATCCTACTATAAAGCACAGGAAATGTATTCTATCATCCTAAAGTATGTCATCTCTCCAGACACTGCTACTAAATTTCAGTGTCCCTGGTCTGGCTTCCATTCAGCCAAACACCCATAATAATGCAGCGGACCTACCAATTGTAACTCCCTGAGAGTAACATAATTGAAATATATTTTTATATTCCAACACCTGGTTTGGATCACCAAAACATAAAACCAAGAAGACAGAACAAATGTATTCAATGATATTTTCGATTTTTACTTTGGTATTCTTTTGTTATACGACTGATACAGAATATTTTTTCTTTTTCATTTTAAATCCGGTCACTCTCTCTCGAAAATAACAAAAGTATGATTTCAAGTTTTATTTCACTTATTTTAAAGTGGTAATCTTAAATCTACAATTAATTCCATGTCCATACTAATAATCCGAAACAGGGGTGTTGCTAGTTTCTGTCTCCCGAGGATATCAGTACTTCAGTGTTTAGTATAATAATTAAGTTTACCTCTTACTTCACAACATAATTTAATATCTAGCTTCAAGTATTTATACATTAGTATCCAAACCAATTCCCTAAATGCAACAGATTTTGCTATTTTAATGCACCATTAAAGAACCATATTTAGAGTATAAGAGTATATTCTTTAGAAGAACTTGCCCTGATAATCTGCTAAATGTTTTTAGTAAGTATAAAATGTATATACAGTAAAAAAAAAACATTATACGGCACCTACCGGGACTCTCTATTGCCAGATAAGTGTAGTTTCCAGTTCACGAATTTAAGGGTCTAAACAACCCTTAAACACCCCATAAACCCTCAAAATATCTTTTAAAAGGCATTAGCACCTAAACTGGGCCATTTATGGCCAGAAAAAAATTATTAGAAAAAAGTTCGCTTTTTTTTTTTGCAGTCTCGAACTCCGGATAGTGCCGGTTTAGCTGGAGTTTATTTAAAATGGTGAATTGATGGTTGCTAGTGCCGGTTGCTTGAGAGTCCGGTTAGTTGGGTGCCGGATAACCAGGATTCCACTGTACAACGATTAAAGCATTAGCTATTATGTAGAACTCCCATTAATGGGTTCCCATTAAGGTGTGTCAAAAGGGTTTACACCATGGGGCGCAAGCGTTAGTGAGCAAATGGAAGATTATCAGCAAAATAGGTTTCCTCCCCACTGCCGAAGCAGATATTCGATATTCAGACACAGTAATGGAGGCTCCAGGCGCAGCATATTTAAATATAATAATTATGAAATAAAAGGCTGCTTTCCGACTTTCTAAAAAGATTTTGCTCATTATTAAGCCTTGATATAAATATGTAAATAGACTTTTTTATTTTACTAGTGCCTTTGCCCATGCATATGTGATCTAAATGTAGAGGGGAATGTGGAATTATGGATTTATTGCGTTCTGCCATGGACCCATGCCCAAAAACAATTCAAACCTCACAATACCCTGCAACCAAATACAGTCTTGGCATAATAAATATCAATTTCATATATTTTTCATATTGCTTGGTCAGGATATATAACATCATTCTACCTGTAGCTAGTTATCTTTATTATTTAATTTTAATTATTTATTACATTCACAGTTTGGTAAAATGACCTACACAATAATTCTGATACTATTTGTAATTTAAAATAAACAATCCATTATTATGCTTTCATTTTTCAGTTCTTTTTAATATGTCTTATAGTAATCTGTCCCAACCCTGATGGAAGAATAGTGAAATATCCCTAACAGTAATATTGTATTTTTGCTGTAAATGTTCTGGCATGGAGCAACTCTAACTGAAGAGAAACTCTCAGTGATTTATGATACCTATTGCTTAACATGTCAATACTGGAGATAAATCCATATATCATGCTTTTATACAAACTACAATCCAGAAAATGCATTAAGTGTCATAAAAATGATAGCACTTTCTGTTTTTATTCAGAAAGGAACAATACTATTCAACTATTCCATCAAAAATGAGTCATTTAATTAAAACAATTTGCTCTGAAAAAAATATAAAATGTTCTCAGCAGTCGTTGTGAAGGAAAAAAATAAAAAAAATATCTCCTCAACTTCCTGGAATGCACAGTAAACTTTCCTGGAAAGAAGCCCCATGAATGAGTGCTATGAGAATAGCCAATACTTGAGAAAAGAGTACAAGAGTATTCAAGTCGAGTCGAGAAAGGAGAATTATTTCTTAAATGTTAAAACTGTAGTTGTATTTGTTTTTTAAAATTGTATTTTGCATCTATGGAAAAACAAATTGCATACAGGGTGCTTTGATGTGGAAGTATGGCAAAACAAAAAGGGCCATATTCTATTAGCTACTTGCAAATGCCTTGAACTCATAAATTGGCGTTGTTTTTTTTTTAAATAAATGTTTATATGCATTCTATTGACTTTAGAATTCATTTGTGGCAAAAAGTAATATTTGCTGAATATGTAGCAATATTAAGAGTGATTTTAAGTGTGTATACATTTAGGAATTGATCAATAGAATAGGGCCCAAAGAGTTTAGAATGTCATTGAATTTCATAGGAACTAATATTTGTGGAATAGGGAAGTGTTTGTTAATCAAGCAACTTTTTTTATTCTGAATTGATTGTATGTGACAGAAAAAGAGCAGCAAATACCACTGCTTGATAAATTACGATCTAATCTTTTCTGTTACAAAAATATTGACTAACCCACAGTTTAAAATGCAAGAACTCCACATCATCTGCCATGTACTAAAACAACTTTAGTTCAAAACAACTTTTTCTAACTACAAAACGAACCATACATATAAGCTGCCAGAAAGGGAAAAAAAGAAGCAACTAGAGGTAATGAAATGAGCACCATTATCCAAAACAACTTGGCTATACTTTGTACTCACAATTTAACTCTTACACCTTTATATAAGGATGTGCCAGCTAAGATGTTGATATTGTATTTGGATTCAATTGTTGGATTCAGTTGGATTCAATTGTCAATATGACACAAAAAGGGGGATTATCATAATGGATAAAAGTGTAATTTCTATGTGATATATTTATGGAGAAGCACAACACTGTGTTAGTATATTATTAACAAAAAAAAAACTGCACAACTTGCCACATTGCATAACTTTTACCAAATACATGACAATGAGCTCACAATACTTGATCATTAAAGAAGTATAGAGTCAAAAAATGGGGTTGAAAACCATAGATTGATTTAAAACAAAACAAAAAAATAGATAGATCTATATGAAACCAGAAGAGTGGAGAGTTTGTGCTAATATGACAAAAATATGAACCTACAGTATCTCCCAAAAGTGAGTACACCCGTCACATTTTTGTAAATATTTTATTATATCTTTTCATGTGACAACACTGAAGAAATGACACTCTGCTACAATGTAAAGTAGTAAGTGTACAGCCTGTATAACAGTGTAAATGTGCTGTCCACTCAAAATAACTCAACACACAGCCATTAATGTCTAAACTGTTGGCAACAAAAGTGAGTACACCCCTAAGTGGAAATGTCCAAATTGGGCCCAAAGCGTCAATATTTTGGGCATGAAGTTCACCAGAGCTTCACAGGTTGCCACTGGAGTCCTCTTCCACTCCTCCATGATGGCATCACAGAGCTGGTGTATGTTAGAGACCTTGCACTCCCCCACCTTCCGTTTGAGGATGCCACACAGATGCTCAATAGGGTGTAGGTCTGGAGACATGCTTGGCCAGTCAATCACTTTTAACTTCAGCTTCTTTAGCAAGGCAGTGGCCATGTTGTAAGTGTCTTTGGGGTCGTTATCATGTTGGAATACTGCCCTGCGGCCCAGTCTCCAAAGGGAGGGGATCATGCTCTGCTTCAGTATATCACAGTACATGTTGGCATTCATGGATCCCTCAATAAACTGCAGCTCCCCAGTGCCAGCAGCACTCATGCAGGCCCAGACCAAACATATATACACATATGTCTATATGTGTATATATGTTTTCTATAACATGTTGTGTTGATTCCCCCTATATGCATTTACCTGCTGATGTCAGATGCTGCCTCCACTGTCACTGCATCGCTGTTTACATTCAACTGTGGGTTTCATCTCATATCAGTTTTTGTGCTCTTTATGCCTTATCCATTACCTGTCATTTAGGGATTACTTCAACTACCTTTCCTCAGTATAGATGTATACTTTTGTTGGTGGGAGTCTCATGGTCTGGGCCTGCATGAGTGCTGCCGGCACTGGGGAGCTACAGTTCGTTGAGGGAACCATGAATGCCAACATGTACTGTGACATACTGTAGCAGAGCATGATCCTCTCCCTTCGGAGACTTGGCCGCAGGGCAGTATTCCAACATGATAACGACCCCAAAGACACTTACAACATGGCCACTGCCTTGCTAAAGAAGCTGAAGTTAAAAGTGATTGACTGGCCAAGCATGTCTCCAGACCTACACCCTATTGAGCATCTGTGTGGCATCCTCAAACGGAAGGTGGGGGAGTGCAAGGTCTCTAACATACACCAGCTCTGTGATGCCATCATGGAGGAGTGGAAGAGGACTCCAGTGGCAACCTGTGAAGCTCTG
Source organism: Discoglossus pictus (assembly GCA_027410445.1). Classification (NCBI taxonomy): domain Eukaryota; kingdom Metazoa; phylum Chordata; class Amphibia; order Anura; family Alytidae; genus Discoglossus; species Discoglossus pictus. The sequence goes on from CM050163.1 coordinate 450,719,872, forward strand.
GTGAACTTCATGCCCATGAGGGTTAAGGCAGTGCTGGAAAATAAGGGTGGACAGACAAAATATTGACGCTTTGGGCCCAATTTGGACATTTCCACTTAGGGGTGTACTCACTTTTGTTGCCAACAGTTTAGACATTAATGGCTGTGTGTTGAGTTATTTTGAGTGGACAGCACATTTACACTGTTATACAGGCTGTACACTTACTACTTTACATTGTAGCAGAGTGACCTTTCTTCAGTGTTGTCACATGAAAAGATATAATAAAATATTTACAAAAATGTGACGGGTGTACTCACTTTTGGGAGATACTGTAGGTTCATATTTTTGTCATATTAGCACAAACTCTCCACTCTTCTGGTTTCATATAGATCTATCTATTTTTTTGTTTTGTTTTAAATCAATCTATGGTTTTCAACCCCATTTTTTGACTCTATACTTCTTTAATGATCAAGTATTGTGAGCTCATTGTCATGTATTTGGTAAAAGTTATGCAATGTGGCAAGTTGTGCAGTTTTTTTTTTGTTAATAATATACTAACACAGTGTTGTGCTTCTCCATAAATATATCACATAGAAATTACACTTTTATCCATTATGATAATCCCCCTTTTTGGGTCATATTGACAATTGAATCCAACTGAATCCAACAATTGAATCCAAATACAATATCAACATCTTAGCTGGCACATCCTTATATAAAGGTGTAAGAGTTAAATTGTGAGTACAAAGTATAGCCAAGTTGTTTTGGATAATGGGGCTCATTTCATTACCTCTAGTTGCTTCTTTTTTTTCCTTTCTGGCAGCTTATATGTATGGTTCGTTTTGTAGTTAGAAAAAGTTGTTTTGAACTAAAGTTGTTTTAGTACATGGTAGATGATGTGGAGTTCTTGCATTTTAAACTGTGGGTTAGTCAATATTTTTGTAACAGAAAAGATTAGATCGTAATTTATCAAGCAGTGGTATTTGCTGCTCTTTTTCTGTCACATACAATCAATTCAGAATAAAAAAAGTTGCTTGATTAACAAACACTTCCCTATTCCACAAATATTAGTTCCTATGAAATTCAATGACATTCTAAACTCTTTGGGCCCTATTCTATTGATCAATTCCTAAATGTATACAAACATATATACACATATGTCTATATGTGTATATATGTTTTCTATAACATGTTGTGTTGATTCCCCCTATATGCATTTACCTGCTGATGTCAGATGCTGCCTCTACTGTCACTGCATCGCTGTTTACATTCAACTGTGGGTTTCATCTCATATCAGTTTTTGTGCTCTTTATGCCTTATCCATTACCTGTCATTTAGGGATTACTTCAACTACCTTTCCTCAGTATAGATGTATACTTTTGTTGGTGGGAGTCTCATGGTCTGGGCCTGCATGAGTGCTGCCGGCACTGGGGAGCTACAGTTCGTTGAGGGAACCATGAATGCCAACATGTACTGTGACATACTGTAGCAGAGCATAATCCTCTCCCTTCGGAGACTGGGCCGCAGGGCAGCATTCCAACATGATAACGACCCAAACACACCTCCAAGACGACCACTGCCTTGCTAAAGAAGCTGAAGGTAAAGGTGATGGACTGGCCAAGCATGTCTCCAGACCTAAACCCTATTGAGCATCTGTGGGGCATCCTCACATGGAAGGTGGGGGAGTGCAAGGTCTCTAACATCCACCAGCTCTGTGATGTCATTATGGAGGAGCGGAAGAGGACTCCAGTGGCAACCTGTGAAGCTCTGGTGAACTCCATGCCCAGGAGGGTAAAGGCAGTGCTGGAAAATATTGGTGGCCACAAAAATATTGACACTTTGGACCTAATTTGGACATTTCAACTTAGGGGTGTACTCACTTTTGTTGCCAACGCTTTAGACATTAATGGCTGTGTGTTGAGTTATTTTGAGGGGAGAGTAAATTTATACTGTTATACAGGCTGTACACTTACTACTTTACATTGGCGCAGAGGGTCATTTCTTCAGTGTTGTCGCATGAAAAGATATAATAAAATATTTACAAAAATCTGAGGGGTGTACTCACTTTTGTGAGATACTGTATGTGTCTATATTTACTAAAGGGTGAAGTGTTGAAGAAATGTTGATCTTAGTACATATTACTCAACTGTTCTCCAAAACTCCTCCTTTACCTCACTGGCCCCTGATAATATGTTGCTCAACTTTTTTTAAAATGATCGTTTGCTATATAATTGTAATCAATCTCATAAAAAAACACAGTTGTTCATGACTTTATATTTTTAAAATGATTACACTTTTCTATATATTTGTAATTACTTTATCTATATGTCTATACTAATACATTAACTTTATAGTTCCTTTAGGGAGTTCATTAATAAATGTATATTACAATTTTCACTCAATAAAGAAAATCTATACCAGCTCATTGAACTGCAGCTGACTGCCTCTCAAAAGCAAATTACAGTCAGTAAACCAAAGAAAACTAGTTGTACAATTAAACATGAGTCATTTGTTACAAGAGTGAAAATACACCTGAGTATAGAAAGAACTCCTAAACCATGAATATTTTGTTTCATAATATTAAAATTACCCTAGTTTGGTGAATTAAGATGAAAAACCCATAAGTGTCTCTAACCAAGCCTCTCTGACTTCAGCACTGCTGCATTTAATGTAAACTGGTATATTCCAAGATTATCTTGGCACGGCCTTTTGATTTCACATTACAGAGTCTTATGAAGCACATAGAGAAACGAAGAAGCAAATGCTGAGCTTGAATGATCTTTTGCCAGTTTTACTTATTTACATCTGAGCTACTTTGAAGGATTTAAATGCGTCAAACTGTCCATGTTTCCAGCTTAGTCTATACACTTGGCAAGAATTTTTAGCTTTTAAAATGTAGTGACAGAGAAACTGGAAGACATTGTACTAAGGAGATAACAAAACAAATCAGCTTAATATTATTCACAGAAGGAGGAAACAGAGAGTTACCATATTAGATGCATTGATGTAGCTATTATTATAACACACTAGCGAATTGCCCCTTAAAAAATTACGGCAATGAAATTGTAAGGTAGCTAATGCTGTTTGGTGTGTAATAATGAAATATATAATACATTAATAAATGAATATACTTTACCTATTTTGAAGCATTGTGTTGAAGAGCTGCAATCTGTTTTGATGTTGCTGCAGCATTAGTGGTGTGGAGCTGCTGTGTAAGCATGCTGAATGTGTGCAGTGTAATAGTGTGCGCGAGATTAAACCGTTAGCGTAGTTGTGTACTTCCGCATTGGCGTAAAATGGCGGGTAATGTGTGGTATGCGTCTTAGCGGAATATCCGTAGGTCGTTTGTGGTATTTTGCGAGTTTGTTGTGGTGTTTTGCGTGTTTAGAGTGCTGTAGCCTCGTTTTTGTTTTGTTCGGCGGCCATTTTTTCTCTCGCTTAGCAAATTTTTTATTGTCTAAACTCTTTTATTTTTAGTTAAATGAAGGTGTAAGTTGTTTTTTTGAGGTCCTGGATGCTCCCTCTTGCTGTAGGTAAGCTTTTTATGTATGTGCTGTGTGTATTTATTGTGTTTTGAATTTTGTCATGTTCGCGAGTTGCGTCCGATTTTTGCAAGGTCGTAATGTGTGGTAACGTATCTCGTATGTTTTTTGCGTTGCGAGGTAAAGTTTGCGAGGGTCGTAGTTGGTGTGTCGTGTTGTTTGCGTTGCGACGTAAAGTTTGCGAGGGTCGCAGTTGCTGGCAAGGAGCGCCAAAGGCGCTCCATGCCAGCAACTGAGGCCCTCGCCCGCAGCCCTCGCTACGTGAGAGCCACAGCTCACTGCGTGAGCCCGCAAACATTAGCAACAACTCGTACGCTCACAACTATATATGTGATACACCATATTCCTTATAGACACAGGCTGAAAGTGACATGGATAGAAATATCTTTGTTGTATCAGAAGGAGGCTATTTGATAATGTGTCAAGATGTATTTTCTTTTTTCAAATAAAGATGTAAGATCTCAAAAACTTCAGAATTGTACTTGTTCTTGGGGACTTGTCCTCTGCCAGCCAATGAGAGCTACAGACTAAAATATGCTGTCTGCATTTTCTGTTAGTTTCCATAAAGTTTAAACAGGTTTTTGCTTATTCTTTTTTTATTAAAAAACAACCTTTATTATGTTTAAAATGTACTGTTTAAAATGCAACACTGTTCCATGTCCTTTTAACTTCTCAAGCTATTGTTAGCAAATATAGCTGCAAACGAGTAAGCTTTTATTCAGACATATTACAACTCTGGTGCTGGAGGTGCATTCAAGGATGCAATTTCCTACTTTTAAGCAGTCAGAGAGTACCCTTGAGGTTGTTCTTATTAATGGATATGTCAGCAGTGCCAGATATTCAAAACCAAGTTTTCCCCTTCTGCCTCATCACCTCAGACAGTCAACTTGGAGCCAACATACCCACAAAACTGTGGCTGCTATGGAAATTGTTAGTATTATTAGGAATTATTATCATGTTCTAGTTCCTCTGCTTGAAAGCTATTGTATTTTTTTCTTGTAAATACTGTTTATTGAATATAGTAAGTAATGGTGTCCTTCTGAGTAGGCTAACAAGGCTAACATAGCATCATTTCTGGAGGCCGCAGGCTGCCTCCTCAAGTTGTCCTGTGGAGTGACATGGGATGATGTGGGCACAAGGACATTCATTTCTATTCACAAAAACATTTTGTCTTTAGGCATACAAGACAATATCTGTCATGCTGTATATATACATATACACATACAGGTGGTGGACAAAAGGAAACACCTAAGAATAAGTGTGTTTGCCATTTTATAACTAGTAACTTGCCCGTCATAAATTATGGTATTATATTTTATGTTCTGTCTCTCTCTGTGCTGTCTGATTTTTGTGCGCACTCTCTTTCTGTACACTATGTCTCTCTCTGTGCCCTCTCTCTGCGCTGTCTCTCTCCCTCTCCTCTATCTCTCCTTCCGCTTCTTTCTCTCTTCTTATCTCTCTCTTCCTTCCTCTCTGCCTCCCCCCTCTCCCCCTTCTCTCTCTTCCTCCCTCTCTGACTCCCCACTCTCCCCCTTCTCTCTCTTCCTCCCTCTATCTCCTCCCCCTCTCTCGTAGTAATTTTCAGGCAGTACTTTTGTGGCATTTAACTACTATCCTGCGAGGTGTCCATCTATTCCTGTTAATGAGCTTCCACTTGAGACAACTGTTCCTTTTATTAACGATCTTTGCCCATGTATATGCTGTCATTTTTTTTAGACTATTTCCGTGACACATTAAATAATTTTGCATTTTTTTGACCCATGTACCTGCAATTTTGGCACCAACTATTTGACCTCTTTCATGCTCTGTTAGCTGCATCATATTGATTTTTTTAAACTCACATATGAAAGTGCACAGACTTCCTCCTGCAGCTGATATATACTGCTAATTGGCAATCAACCTAAAATGAGGCGACAATTGTAATCGTGATTTAGTTATTTCAAAGTAAATCTTATATTTTTGTGTGGCTTTTCCATTATTTTATCCACCCTCTCTGGATTTATTTTCTGTTGGAGAAAAAATAATTTATATAAAGATCTTTTCACGAGAAGGAGAGAGAGGGTCAGAAAGAATATCAGCTTTCATGTTGAGTCTTCTTTACTTCTTGTGAGAAGGATAGAGGAGACAAAGCAAAGAGTCCTAAGAGCTCGATTCCTGAAGATAAATGAAAACCCACTGTTTAAACTTGTTTTTTTTTATTTCTAGAACACTAAACACTCTAATATTTTCATTACATATAAAATGAAACACGTTTTATCTTCTTGCTCTTGTCAAGTCTATTTTTGAGGTTTCATTTTTGGGGAGTTTATTACTTATTAACAAGTTCATATTTATTCTGATATCAGGATGTTTCAATGGGACTCCATAATCCTTTTTTCTCACTATGGAATAAGCATAAGCTTCATAAAACATAGAACTAGACTACTAAAAAGGAACAACAATGCTTTCAATATTTCGCAGATTTCCTTTAGAGACTTATTTAGGTTTCATGGATTATGAATGCATCAAATGGATGAGAATCAGTAGTGTATGAAAAAAAAATGTGCTTAAAAAAATCCCATAATAAACATTAATAATCTTACCCTGAAGCAAAATATCTTCTATTTTCTGGCAGTAGATTTGAGAGGGAATGCTCCTGAAAATCCAAGCTAAATTTGCATAAAATTCATATTTAGCTGTAGCCAATCACAGGCAGATACAACATTGTAACAATTTGCATCTCAGTGGCTTCTGACATGCTCAGTACAACAACTAAGGTCAGAAGAGCAGATCTCAGACATCACTTCCTTTGCTTCATCTTCCTGCAGATAAATACATTCTTACTTTACAAACTGTCTCACTGAACTGCACTTATTGCTTATATATGAATAAGTAAGGGAGGGGCTCCTTGTAACTGTAGTATGGGAGCATGAAATGATATCTAGTACAAATACTAACAAAAGTCAGGGTTATTATTTATTTATTTGTTCCCTTTTATATAGCTATAGCCAATAATATAAGATCTCCCTAAGAAACAAGAAAAGGCTGTAAGGAATAGCATAGTGTTTAATTAAAATGCAATCATACTGCAATACCAAATACAGGCTGCAATGCCAAGGTCAAGACTTGGTTGCTTATCTGTATTATATGCCAAACAGAGCAGAAACACAGAAAAAAACTTGATTATCCTATTATCCTAAATATATATACTTTTTTTAATTTTTAGTTGAATAGCCCTGCAGTGTTTTGGGAGGGGCTGATGGTGTTTGGCAGAGCTAGCGAAGCCTGTAGAGCATAGTTACCTCTCAGCTCTTGCTGCAGATCTCTCCACTATCACTCAAGCTGGAATTCAATTATATGTATCAACTACTGCAGTTTGCTGATATATAGCCTTATTCTATTAGCTACTTGCAAATGTCTTGAACTCATAAATTTGGCTTGGGGTGTTTTTTTTAATAAATGTTTATATGCATTCTAATGACTTAAGAATGTATTAGTGCCAATAAGTAATATTTCCCTAATATGTAGCAAAATTAAGAGTGATTTTAAGTGTGTATAAATTTACGAATTGGGCAATTGAAACGGGCCCATAGTCTCTCTGTCCCCTACTACTCCTGCTGAAAGTCAATTCAATATCTGCTGCTGCAGACTCTCTCTCTCCTAGCACTCCTGTTTGAAGTCAATTATATGTATCATCTACTGTAGCTTACTGCTACAGTCTCTCTGTCTCTCCCCTAACCACTTCTCCTGGAAGTCAATTATATGCCTGCTGCTGCTGTCTCTCTCACTCTCTGCCTCTCTTAAAATCTGTGCTTGAATGCTGTGTTTCTATAGGCTAGTATGATTTACCGACATAGAGTGCCCTGATGGTGTGGAAATCGAGATTTCAGTTTACTACAAATAACTAAGTTTATTGAAGTTTTCAAGCTGATACATATTTTTCTTTTAATTAGTGTCTGTTAGATATGAAACATTTAAAACCAGGTAAACTTCCATTTTCATATACATTCAGAAAAATGTCTTAGGCAATAACAAGCATTATGGAGAGAAAACATCCCAGGATTGGCTGAGAAGGAAACATGAGATTATCAATCTAAAGGAGAACTGGCAGGGAGTGGATGAAGGTTAGGAGCTGACTTCCTTGGTAGGCAACTTTAGGGTAGTATTGTGGAAAATATCTCATTCTCACCCCACTTGCAGGCATGACACCAAGAAAAAACAGAATCCTCTGGTTATTTCTCATGATTAGAGTTTATTTAGAAAAAGGTCAGCAGACAAAACCCCAATCGCGGCTGCAGACGAGCTGAAAAGCTGACAACTACCGAAAAAAATATCCAGATACAGCCTTTTATAATATTTACATAAAACAATGGACAAAAAAAATCCAGTACACAGCCAATTACATTTTATTTATATATTATATCCAATAAGCTATAACACACGTGATCAAGATCAAACATGTTGTGGTACGTCACTCTAGATGTGAAGAAATACTTCATTCCTAATGTTATGCGCAAAGGGCAAATTATGTCCTTGAATATGAGAGCGAAAACATGTTATGTTATGACTAAAAACCTGTGTGGTAGTCTAAAAAATTAAGTAGCCAAGTCATGGGTCAGATGTATTTAACTATTTCATACCTAATATCTTACAGCCTATATCCCAGCCAAATATCACACTATCTGGAAAGAGTGCTAAATGTATATATATATATATATATATATATATATATATATACACGCTAAAAATGTAAAGATATTTGTATAATTTCTTCAACGGTAGCTTTAAAACTGCTTTAAAAGCATTTGTTTTTGAAATCCTACATTTGTGCATAAATTTGCTGTTTATTACATATTAAAACATTAGTGAATATAAAGAAGACATTTTATTTTACAGATTGTACATAAATGTAATCAGGATATTGATGTTTACTTCAGAGTAGACTTCAGTGAGAATGGATATTGTGATAGCAATTTTTAAAATAGTTACGGGACAGGTACCCGGGGCATAGGATATTAGGGATATTTAGAAATAGGTAATACTGCTTCAAAGCTTTGACCAAACAGCGTATTAAAAGTAAAATAGAATTATTTAATTTGCCTTGCAAACTCATCTTAACAGTAAACTTAATTTGCATAATATTAAAAGTTGTAATAATTATAAATGCTAATTGCATTAGACGTGCTGGAACTTAGCTGATGAAGGAATTGCTGACCCCTTAAAAGATAAGAGGGCACTTCATTACAAAACTTGTACAATTTGTATTCTCAAAAAAAATGTTAAGTATAAACATAGCTTTTTTTGAAGAAATGAGTAAAGATAACTTTTTACAAGGCAGATGAAAGCGAAATGTTCAAAGCAATGAGATAGTTTGATTAGTGTACACCCCTTGTACTGCAGTTCCTCACAAATGGCCTTGTCTTGCCAAGAACATCAAGGACATAATTTACAATGCAGACTTTGTATATATTGTAATGTATTAGCTTTCCAAAGTCCTGACAGCATCCAAAATCCAATGCAAAGTGAGTTGTTTTGATTTTTTACTAGTTCATGGAAAGGGTTAATATTACAAACCACAACAAAAGCAACATTTTAACCACACAGTACTTAAAATTACATAAAAATAATTATGACAGCTAAACTATTTAAGCAATTAGCTATGTTACCCTCCATCTGTTCCTTCGCTGCAAGAAGAATACAAACAAATAGAAAACAATTAAAACAAAAAACCTTGTCTAATTTGTGGTTAATATATCAGAATTATTAAATGTCTAAAAGGTAGGCTTCATAATAACATTATATACAAATAAAAATACATAGAAATCTACAGATGTAGCATACCTTCTCACTATGTTACAACTATTATTACATATTATTAAAGGGGCATGGAATTTAATACCTATGTATCGCTTTACTTTTGTGTATCATATTTTATTAAGAGGTGTTTAATAGCTCTGTTTTTTTCTGGCTAAAATCTCACAAAAAGTTCATAATTAATTTCTCCCCATTGCAGCTCAATCCCTGTTACCGCCTATGAGCCAGGGGATACTCAGCTTCCTCTCTCAATACAGGATACCCTCTATGAGAACTTGAATACCCCAGGATTCACCCTTAATACATGCTACACTCTATGAATATCTCTATCCTCCAAATAAGTATAAACATGGGGGTGCATATGGACCCCCATGGCACCAATTATTAGACACTATACCATGGGTGTCTCAAAAGACTCCCATGTTATGCTAAGTTATGGAGATCCTTAAAGGACCAGTTAATTAACCACAACTTGAAGCACGCCACTGTAACATACTCATAAAAATTTGTTTTTACATTTTTTTGAATAGGTGCATTTTTCACATAAAAAATCCTAAAAGAAGTGTATGCTTACTTGAGCTCTGGCAAGTCCCTCAGGCAGACTGTCAGCAAGAGCTGTGTGTACAGAGCAGATACAGAGAGTGATTTAACCCTTCTCAAATACATCTGTGCAGAAAAAATACTGCTTCAAACTGCTAAATATGTGACTTGGGAGTTAACAAGTTGTTGAATGCATCCCAGAACCCAAGGAAAAGCTATAAAGCTATGTGTGCAACAATTTCTACCGCTCGCTATCAGCATGTGTTGTTAATCATGGGGCAGTCAGGAGTCTGTTTGTAAACTAACCCAAGAGCTTACGTTTTCAGGCTGTTATTAGTGTAATTTAAAAAAGCAATAGATTATTTTAACATAGAATGTTGTGCTCTTTCACACCAGGAAGAACACTTATGGTGAGGTAACTATCCCTTTAAACGATGTAGGCTTCTAAAAGGCATTTTTCTGCCTTTACATGGGGTTGAAAGTTTAGCACTTGAAAAGATCCTGAGATGGGATATTGTGACAGAAGGTATGTGATAGCAATTTTTAAAATAGTTATGGGACAGGCATCCGGGGCTTACGATATTAGGGACATTTTGAGTTCTCAGAAGTTAGATTTACATGTGTGATTGATAGCTTGGCAATAATTTATGAGTGAACTTCACCAAGTTAAATCCTTACAGAAGCCAAGCAATGGAGGCCTTATACAGAAAACAAATTGTAGATACATTTTTTTATTTAAAGTAACAATAAAAACTATTACACGCCACACTTGTGCAGGAAGCCTTGCAAAGAGCAAACACAGTTGAGAATAAATATAATTTGCTAAGTATTATAGGAATGCTTCTGTGCATGTGAACTATTCCCAAAGTGCATTAAGCCATCTAATCTGCACAAGCCTGCAAAATTCACACATTTCAACATATGGGATTTTGCCAGTTAAGTCTATAATTCCTTTCATTAAATCAGAGTCATTTATTTTGGTGATTTAGGTTCATATTGAGATAATATCATCAAAATGAAGAGGACAGATCAAAATGCTTTTACACATTTTTCCCCATAAAAACATACTGTATAAAGACACCCTCATAGACCTTGATTCATTTTCGATGTCTAAATGCAGGTTCTCACACAGCTCAGCTCTTAGCCTTTTCCCCTATAACATAGGCCTATGAGGGTCTATTTCCATAAGGTTTGTACTCCATTGTTATACTGTGCCTTAATTTGGATGCTGAAGTGACCACCTAAAATTTGCCCTTGGGAGCACCAAGTGTACTTCATAAGTTTCTTACTAAGGCCATCCTGGGGCATTTGAAAACATTACATTTTGCATTGGCAAAAATGGCATTGAAGTATAGTTAAGATTGCTGTGCAGGATGGGACAATTTAAAACTGCAAAAATATAGGAAATTAAAAAGTTAAGGCAGCATGCAACCTCAGCATCCCTCACTCTCCCTGCAAAGGTTTTTCTGATGACATCATACATCTATGACATTTCAGTGATGAACTATGATGACTTTAAGAAAAATATGTTTAGCCATATATAATACAGAAAATCAGCTAAATTTGGAAATGAACACAGAAACACAAAGGCATCTGTCACAGCTGCAGTCTGATTGGCTGTTGATCTGGCTCTTGAACATTTGACAAATCACTCCAGCGAACTCAGTGTCAGTGACAAAATTGAATTTTAAAGTAGCAGCTACCACTTTCCACAACCATAGAGAAGTACATGCAAACTAAGCATGTTTAATAACTTTTAGATAGACAACTAATCCTCTCTAGAGTGTTCTTTAATATAAAAGAAACCAGGATAAGTGTACGCACTTTTCACGTTAGACCTTGTTTTAGTTCACTATTGCAACAGTAGAATAAATGTGCAAACAGCAGCAAAGTACATTTTTAGCCAGAACATAGATTTCAAAAACATGGTTTACCTTATTAATAACCACCACTGTACCCCTACCTCTCTTATTGTACTTAGCACAACCAAAAGGAAATTAAAGATTTCAACTCTGATAAAATGGATTAGGTTGTCTTGGTAAGGCTCTCAGTTAAAACATTTCACTTCTATCAGTAATGCTCAGGACTACAAGAGAGGTGGGAATGCATACAACAAGGGCCATTAATGATGTAAACCAGGGGTCCTTAACTTTTTAATACCCACCACCCACTTGTAAAATGTCCTTACCGCCCACCAGTGCCACAGTAACTCTGTTTACCCTCTCTCATATCTTTTTACATAAATCAGATGACCATAGCTATGTATCGCCCTGTACATACTAGATAGAATTCCAGGCCTGACGGCTGTCCCCAGGCTCTCTCACCAACTCTCCAACCAGCCAAGCGAGGTGCTGGGGGTCTCCGGTGTGCGACGCCACTCGTCAGCGACACCACCTAGCAATTACCCCGCCGCCCACCATAAAAGTTGGAATTGCCCACTAGTGGGCAGTAGGGACCAGGCTAACTACCACTGATGTCAACTGTTTTTGAATTATATTGTCTGCCTAAAGCTTTGATTTGTTCCTGTTTGCACATGTATTTTTATGATACTTAATGATTAACTAAAAATAGATTTAACATGAAAGAGCATATACTGGTCTGTTCAATTTAGGTGGCGTTTACTCTTTAAGTACAACCATAACTAAAACCATTATAAAAACTGCAGCTAGGGTCCTCATCGTTGAAAATTCAAATAATTACTGAATCCTACTTTTTTATTAATATTAATCTCTTTCTAAACTTCTATATCCACTTTTACTGCAATCAAACAAAACCTGTACCACAGGTTAGGCTTTTAAGGGGTTGTGACTTATTTTAAGACTGCATTGTCCATTTAATCAAAAACAAATTAAAGCAGCTGTCTATACTGCTGAGGATATAAAAGATAAAATAAACATATTACACAAAAATATTGTTATCATAAAGATATTTTACATTTTTATGAATCTATGCTGCAAAAATCATGAATAGATATGAGGATTTGAGATTCATCATGAATTATTACTTCCTTGCCTTATCAGTCTCATAAAATTCTGTTTGGATAGAAAAGTCAATAAGAAATGCTTCATAATCTGAATTTGGATCAGATAAGATATATGTTTTTTGTTTTATAAACTGTCTTTCTATGCAGTTTTTAGACTGGAAACATGTATTTGGGGTTTCTGAAATATAAAGGGTAGACCCAAGCTCAAACATGCAGAAACTATAGAAAGCTCAGACACAGTCTTGCAATTCAATGGGCACGATCACCATACATTAAATATTGTATGATATATGGACAGATTGTAGTCAGATGTTTTTGTTGTACAGGTCTGGATAAAATATCCATGCATAATATCTATTTAACAGCACGCTTGTAGCAATTAAGTATAATGATGATATAATCTAACCGTTTAACAATAATTGCAATAATATACAAATGAGCATCTCCTGAATCAGCTAAAGCCTGATGTGCTAATTAGCATCATTCTGTGTGTCTGTCTCTGTGGTGGGGAGTGTTATCATGCAGGTCCCCCACACCTCTCATGGAATCTGAGGTGCAAATGAACACACCAAGCTGCACATTTGCATATCAACAATGTTGTATATCTCAAAAATTATTTACTTAAATAGGACAATAGAACAATGAGAATGCCAATGTTAAAAAAGCATAATTTCATTGAGACATAACAATAGTAGGCAGAAAAATATAGAGGGGACCACTTTAATGGTCTAAGACACAAAGCCCTCTACCAGTCCCGCTGCTTCTGATTTACGCTACTTGGAAGCAATTTTCTACAGCGCTGCACCATACAGAGATCCATACAGAACAATTAAGTCTCTACTGTTGAGTATTTTTTTAATTTAATTAAAGTATGTATGTATAGTTTAAATCTATTAATTTAATGTATATTTAAAATGACTGAACGTCTATATTAACAGTTAATTTTGTATTAATCAGCTCTATAAAATCAGAGATAGTATAAATCATCTCATAATAAGTTAATATAGTTACAATATATTGAGTTAGTAATCTCGCCACAGCATTACCAATGGTACTTATTTTATACTTTTCAAATTAAGCTGAAATATTTCTATATTCTAACAAATATTATAGTCTTTATTTTAGTCTACACACATTTTATTTGAACCGGGCAAATGTTCATCCATATTCATTTTATATATAATATAATAGAAGGAAATATTATTGTTACAAGATCAATGAAAAAGCAAAGTAAATGTATCTATTTTAGCTGATTTAAGTGATAGTACATTTTAGAGTACAATGGATTATACTATAGAGTAAGGTGAGAACTCAAGCGGGAGGCATCTCTCAATTTCTTGTATTATCTTATGCAGCTTCTTTTTCAGGTTGGAGAAGTCTTAAATGTTTTCAATCATTGTCTCTGCGTAATAACATAAGAATTAAAAAGCAATCAGTCACTAAAGAAAAGAATTGTCCGAGTTACGTTGATATTAAAATTAGAATGGTCTGACAGCTACGGGATGGAGAGGCAAATCGTAGCTCGTTTGTAGAACATTGGATTTTCGGTGGTGCGGACGATCAATTAGTGTAGACCGTAGTTACGGGTTAAGATGGATCCAATGGAAAAAGAGATTGTCCGCGTTACGTTACTTAAAAAATGGAGAGGTTAGTTTTCAAAGTCCTACAGGCTTCAGTTACAGTTTGTGATCGGACCCACATTTAAGATGTAATGCAATATTGATAAAGCTGTAAATATGATATTCTATTACATGCAAGTTACAGTATATGTATTAACATATTGATTGCAGGGATCGATAAAACACAAAATATAAACATAAATAAAATATTTTTCTAGGCCGATTTGTGGGCTTGAGAATGTTGTGCTATTAATTCTAAGACCTAACATCACTTTCCCTTATAATAAATGTAAAGTAGAGTGTTGTTAGTTGCATTACAAGTGTTACGTATCGGACTTTAACCCCCTTGCGTAGCAATTTAATGAGGCTGATAGTACATGGTTTCCATATTATACCTGAAGTTAATAAGATAGACTGCTAAGGTACATTTTCTTCTAGGTTAGGAGGAACAATGTGAAGTGCTAGCAAGAAATGCATGTTAGCTTGTCATTATTGATGGATCATTGAATTGCAGAGTTTATTTTATTGGTTTTATTGCAAAACTGCCATATATACTAGCACTATTGTAACATGGTTACAGTATTACTACTTTTCAAAAAAAATAGTGTAATTTCTCACTTGGAACTTAATCATTTGCAGTATTTGTGAAACCTGAATGTGGAAGCCAATAATTTAATATATTCTATTATCAAATATTCATAAAATACATCCACCTTCCAGAAGCAGAAGTTATAAATGGAATGGAAATGAAGGTGATATCATGACGTGAAAAGAAAAGGTTTTAAACACTACAAAAGGTATGCATTGACTAAAAGAAATGAACATTTACATCCTTTGACATACTTTAATTAGTGTGCACTGCTGTTATGGAGCTCTATATAGAAATATTTTAACTCCCAAACTCCCAGTAGATATTTTTTTTGCAAGCAAGCATGTTATTTAAAAATACATGTTGGAATAATAAATGAGTTTCCTACCCTTTATTGTGTAGTTATGTTTGTTTTAAATGACACTGTTCATTCACATTCAAGAGCCCATTCGAATGCAATATTTTCTACTTTTGAAGAAGATCTGTTAAATTCTCTTACGGCCTTAGCTTGTAAAATAAATAAAAAGTACCTTCCTGTAGGCCTACTTAATTAGCTAAACCTGTCAGTTATCTATGACAGGTGTTAAAGTAGCTCCTTGCCCGAGGCATAAATTTAGCTGCAGTTCTTGCAATAAGCAGCTGCAAAGAAGGCACAGATTCCCTCTCTGTACTAGCCTAGACATGGGATTTACATCCCTACGCAGACAAAACAAGAAGCAGCTTTCTTCTTTTTTTTTTTATGAACGGCTTTTCCAACAACCACTTCCACTGGTTAAGTCATTCTCCTAAAATACTTTTATTCCACAGATTAATAAAGAACCGACTCTCAGCATCTGGAGAAATCACATGAAATTCCACAGTCTGAAAAAAACCCCATAAGGGTGGAGTGCTCTGCAACAAAGAGACTGTTAAAATGACAACAAGGAAACTATTAATGGTTATATTACAAGAAAAGGAAGTCACTAAATAATTTATATTGTTCCAAGAATGTTCTGACAGTAAAGACTAGAATTATTCACATTTAACTTTAAAATACCTCTTGAAAACAATCAGCAGTTTTATAATATCATATGCAGGGTTTGTCCAGACTACTAGAGGAAAGAAAAGAAAAAAAAAAGACAAAGGCAATGACAGAAAAAGTAAAAGGGCTACTATAATGGTCCAGCTCTTATGACTTTTAATTAGTAAGGATTAGTAAAGATCAGCATAAACAACTTTTTAAAATTGCGATTAAAGTACTCATCAATATTTTGTGAGACAGTGTACCCTGAACTTGACTGATTTCTCCTTGAACTTTAGGCTGGAGCTCCTCCCATCTTTGTCATTCTGTAGCAGGAAGTGCAGCAGAATACTGACACTAAAGCTGGGCAGTAAATAGGCAGCTACAGAGAAATCTATAGCAGGCAAGTTAAAAAGGTAGGAGGACCTCCAGCCGAAATAAGGTAAGAAAACAAGCTGATTTAAGTGTCAGGATACATGCAAAAGTTTATATCCATCTTTACTATTATTAGTAATGAAAGCTGGACCATTACAATGGCCATTGGTCTGGCCCATTTAGAAAATGATAACCACCTAATGTATTGTGCATATTAGTTACCTCTAAATACTGTTGTTGATGCATGTGAGATTCCAAATGGACAGGGTCCTTCAGTACTATGAGCAATCTTGAGTTTAGAGCGCCATTTTGAAGTTTGTACTTCTTTGTTGTGTTAGGATCTCACTTACAAATCACATCAAAACTAAATTGCCTAGTTCTGAAGTGTTAGTAGGGCAAGATTCACATCACATCTTTATCTCTTACTTAAACTGCAACTCATATACCGCACACTCACTTATCACCCACTTGGTGGAGTCGCTTGCATGTGCTCCTGCCCAAACACAATTGCATAAGAAGTGCTATACCCACATATAGCAGCTACTAATTGACGGCACCAAGTAGTTAAATTGCATTACACAGAATGTGAGATAGGGTAGTGGCCTGTAGTCTGATCTCTTCAAAACGTCTCAGTAACTTAGTGAACCAATTCTCAGGAATCAGTGTTTTTTCCATTGTATTTCTACTTTTTTTTACTCTTATACAATGATTATAGAATGAAATACCAAAGACAATTCTATTTTTCTTAAGTAGAAGCAGAAATGATGAAATGTACACCCACTTAGCAACAACAAAATAACATTGAAGTCAGTCAACAGACCTTATCACTGCGGGTTTCTAATACAACAATGCAGGGTGTTATATCCTGAAATTAGTGCAGTAATGCTGCAGGTGTATATGAAAACAAACCCGAGGGTAAAGTCAAAGTGCAGGTCCACCAAGGATAAAAAGGTAAGATAATAATATTACAAATCACAAATTAAAGACATAATCTGTTATTGTACAAATATTAATTTTAATAATTATCACAACTTACGTAGACAAGATAGGTAACATTCAAAAAGATAAATGTGCGGTCTCACAAACCTCAGAAGGTAGTTGGTGCACTTTATAATCTTGACATTTGCTTGTGTTGCAAGTTCTTATTATAGCTCATATGAATGAGGAAGCCTCCAGTCATCCTGCAGGTTAATATCTTGTGTGCTTCACAGATACATCTAACTCTTGCCTCAGTCTACATTCCACATCCCGCATACCATCTAACTGGACATTAAGCCTACAATAACAAGGCACAGGCCTTATAGTTGGTCTTAATGTCCTGGGAAGACATGTCTGAGGAGACGTTCTTCTCTATTGTGTGCAGAAATGAGTGATTTCAGTCAGCAAGTGGTCATCTTGTTAAAGGAATATACAGGCCCCTATTTAATTGCAAGCACGTCATTACATTCATACTGACCGTTTGTCTGCGGGTTAGAAATTCGTTACATATATGGATGTATTTAATTGACTCACGCCCGTAATTACAGGCTTACAGCATCAACACGCAAGCCATAAACCCGTATGTAGAATTTCAGGGAATGATCATGATCAATTAAGTTACAATATAGACAGAGCCAATAGTAAATGCGACCATCATCATTAGGTCAATAAACATGGAGTTTAAACATCAATTAGTGTTTAGAAGTTCGATTTGCAATCAGACTCGCAAATCAGAACTGTAAATATAAAAACAAATCAATAAATCAACTGTTCTAGCCCATGCGGGTTCCATGGTACGTATTAACTCCTTCATTCCCGGGATCCATATAACACAGAAATATAACATAAAAAATATATTTTTTTATTGCAGATTTGTGAGCTTGACACTGTTGTGCAATTAATTGGAATGCCTTTCCTTGCTTTCCCAGTATTTTTAAGTACATTAGTGTGTGTTTATTTTCTTTTGCAGTGTTACGAACAGGTGTTTAAGCCACTTGCAAGTCCTATTTAGTGCTCGTATAATTTTTAAATACATTTGCCATTTACAGGTTTGAAGGCAAATGAGGGCTTGTTCAATTGTTGTAATCAAATATGGACTTTGCGTCTTTAGCACTGGTAACATTTGCAGACTTGAAACATCAAAGGAGGAGATAGGACATAAGCATACCAGGCAGATATCTGAGTTGACACCCCTGTTTTGAGTGTGAATGATGTCTGGTGCTTTAAATTTATATACAAAAAAACGAACACCAATTCTAATAAATGTTATCAAAAGTCAAATTACTCATCCTAATACTTAATTCTAGTGAACCAGTTTTCCTAGTAAAGCCAGTGACTTGTAATATAAATTTGCTGCTTAAAGAGCTATTATAATCCAAAATGTTCTATCATGCATGAAATGCCCTGGTAGAGGTAATGTGGATCTAAAATTGGACTATAATGGCCCTTTAATAAGTAGTTCTTTAATTTGATTTCACTACACCAGTCTAGTTCTTATTTTACAATATTTTCTCCTTTATGATCCAGTTTTATTTCCTAAGGACTAATCATGTTAATGTTTTTAATTTTGTAGATTCAGAAACATTAATGAAAATGCTTTCCAGCTTCATAAAATGTAAATGGGCCATTTGGATAGAATTGTTTCTGAACAGACACATTATCACATGTTCCTACCTATACTGTTATACACTCTTCAAACACATAAGATCAAAGAACAAACCGTATAAATTACAGGATAGCTCAATCTGTCAAACCGGCTTTCTATACACAGTACTAATGGTCATGACAAGCTTTGTGTAGCCTAAAATGATAACTGTACAATTTATGCCTGAATACACTAGAAATTAAATGTATTTTTTCTACTTACACTAATTTTAAATTAGTCCATAGCTCTAAACTGTCTCCAAAACTGAAGGTGCAGTCTCACATTTAATACTTTAAGTAGCAAACAAAAAAGGGAAAATCCACTGTACAGTGACAAATATTTCCATTATAAATGTATATATAAACACATACCATATGGCCAAAGTATGTGGGAAACAGACTATTACACCCATATGTCCATATGTGCTTACTTGAACATCTCATTCCAAAACCATGAACATTATATTTGCTGCTGTAACAGCCTCCACTCTTGTGGGAATAGTTTCAACTAGATTTTGGAAAGTGGCCGCACACTGATGGACGAGAAGCCTCGCAGTCAGCATTCCAATATATATATATATATATATATATATATATATATATATATATATATATATAATGTATATCCATCCTGTGCTTTGCTTTAAGCTGTGCAATACGGCAGGCATATATTTAAAGGAAGCCATTTTTAAAATGATATTGGATTACAAGAGCCCAGGTTCCCAGAATGCAATTGAATAACTGTAATTCTCAGAATTTTGATCAGGAAACAAGTTTTTTTAACTTGTTTTAGACGTTCAAATGCGAACATTTTATGTACTATGCATTTACTATATATATATATATATATATATATATATATATATATATATATATATATGTATATATGTGCAAATATATGCCTCCTAACGTTCCTGAGCACCTCCTCAGATTTCCCCTGCACATTTCCCAGCCCTTTGTACACTTACCTCAGGGGGAAAGAATCAAATATTATTGACGAATGAACTTGTCCCTTCCACTGGAAAGTGTGTGATGAGTTAACCCGTCATTATTAGTGGGATAGTTAAAAATAAATCTCTCTACTCAAGACCCTAAACATGCCCATACTTCTTTCTCTCCAGCTGTTGTGTCCATGTTGTTCCATGAGAAAGAGACTCTAAAGTTTGTTATTAACCATTGGAAGCAACGAACATTATGGATTGCATGAAAAACAAGTGCATCAAAGGTTAAAAAAATATTTTAACATAACACCTTCTTCTCCTTAACTCTAAATAGGATGTATCGTGGCACTGCACCAGTTGAGTTATGGATTAGTATGGAATAATTAATCCCTCTACTGGCTGAACCTGATACTGCTACAAAATATTCAGGAGCTGGTCCAGAAGGAGTTTGCACAGGGAGTAAAATACATTTTGCCTTTTAAAATGCATATCAAATTTGTGACTTCCTTTTCAGGAAATGGTTTCACTTTCTCCAGCCAATCTTGGGCTATATAGAGCTATGGCACAGTTTGTTATGACATGAGACGTTAAACCCTCTTTCAAATTGTGTGAGCTGAAAGGTGTGCAAAAGGCTTGTTCAAGCGCTAGAAGGATATGCTTATTTTGCAGACTAATGTAGACGCTAAATACATTTTTATTATACAAAAGAACTCTGTGACATTGATAAATGCACGCTAAACATTTTTGGGAATTCATAGTCCCTTTAAGGTCAATTCTATTTGTGGTTTGTGCTCTATTGGAGTTTCACAAGTAAGGTTTTGGCAGGAGGGAGTGAAAATGAGGCAGTGGCTGCACATTCTAGATCCATGATGTCACTGGCATACTGTACAACAAAGGTAATGTGAGGGCTGAGAACAAAGCAGGAAGGATGCTGGCAAATCTCGGAGAAATCTTATACATAGCAATGTGTTTCTGCCTAGGCCCACGTGGCCCAGGCCTAGAGCAGCACATTTTCAGGGGGCAGCAGGCTACCTGAAGATGCAGTGCGGTAAATTTAAATATGTTTGTATATGTATAGTAATGTCTATGATATTTCTGTCTGTCAATGTGCTGGACACTTTCTGATATACCATATATATATATATATACATATACCACATAAACTTATTATTTAAGAGACAGAAGGAGCTGCAAGTGGCGCATGGGCAGCGCACCAATCTGAATGGCCTATGGCTACATAAAACCTAAATATGCCCATGCTTCTACAGTAGTCAGCAAATGTACAAGAAACATGCAAAGCAATATGAAATATATAGAAATTACTTTTTTTACTTTAATGGGTTAGCCGTGTAGCGTAATATAGTGTTTAGCCATACAGCTTTGCCCAAGAAAGAGAAATGGGGCAACATTAAGAATTAAGTAGTTTCTGCGGTGGGGAAAGGGGAGTTTTTGAGATAATTATACATGTTTTAATGATGTTTTTGTGAATTAATTTTCATGTTTGTTAATGTAAAATTATATTTAAAAAGCATTAAAAATACATTGAATTTTAGCCAAGAATACTTAACTTTTCCTAGTATTTCTAATGTAATACTAAGCAATATTCTAACAATAAAAATAAAAAAATATATAAAAAGAAGAATAAAAGAAGTAAAAGAAGGAAAGAAATTACCCCCTTTCAAGGTCCCAAGGTCCACATTCACCAAACTCATCAGCCAACTCTCAGTATCCACATATCCCAGCAGCAGGCCCATTTCCTGTATTTTGCATCTATCTCAGCAGATAAGACACTCATGGAGCGAATAAACTCAATCTTCTGTAGAACCTCCTCAAAGGCTGTAACAGTTTTTTTTTCCAATGTTATGCAATTATGCTTCTAGTAGCCAGAAATATCTGATTTGATAGACATTGTGCATTTTTAGAAAGACCTGGGAATGGTAAGCCTAATAATGCATCTTCTGGTTTTTGAGGAATAACTGTATCCCATAGTTTCTCCAGGGTATTATAGGCCACCATCCAAATATGCTGAACTTTGGGGCAATCCCATAAAATATGTTTTAAGGAACCTATGGTGTTCCAACCTCTGGAGCAATTGCCATCCAACTGACTATTTGAACAGTGGAGTCTAGCTGTGGTAAGGTACCATCTCAAGATTGTTTTGTAAAAAATTTACTTCAACATAATGTTTAAAGAGGAGTTTGCTGCGTTTTTGATAATTAGACCCCACTGTTCATCATCTAGGCTAATATTGAGGTCAGCCTCCCAGGACATATTATAAGGCGTGGCCTGTTCATTTAGGTAGTTATAAAAAATAGTGAGTTTTTTTTACCTTTTGAGTTGTGTAAGCAACAATGCTCAAATGGAGTTTTGCTAGCTAATTTTTTTTTGTCAGTTTGTCCCACTTGTGTGCTAATCATCATCAGGTTTAGCCATTCTTTGTGTGGCAATCAGTGATTTATGCTAAAGTCCAATGGAGACCAGTTTTGACATTCTGACAGTACATCTGCAACAATTGTTATCTGACTTCTAATCCACCAAGCGAATTGGGTATTTTTATTGTTTGATAAGTCTGCATGGGGTAGCCATAATGGCGTTTGCCATGAGCCATTTTGTAGTAGAGGAGTTCTCTTGTTGATTTGCTTCCATAGTACGATGGAGTGACTCAGACAGATCGGAAGCGATTTAAAATTAATACTCTGATGGATACTTAGCCATAGTATTTGGTTCAGGAGAATATTTTGGTCCCATAAAACTTGACTTTCTATCTCTACCCAAACTGGGGGGGCTCTCTTAATAAATACTATTTAGCCAATTGGGCTAATCTCGCACGCCTTATAGTATCGTAGAAGGCCAGGAGTTGCTAAACCTCCTTTCTGTTTTGATGCTGCCATGGTCATCCTATTCATTCTAGGTTTCCTATTGCCCCAGATGAATTTAAATATTGCTTTCTGTAATGTTGATATGTCTTTAAGATGTATTGATGATGGTATAGTCCTAAAAAGGTATAGCAGTTTAGGGAGGGTGTTCATTTTAATGGCGTGTATTTTACCAAACCATGAGATATTTAATGAAGACCAGGTGCGAAGATCTGAATATAATAATGGGGTAATTGGGTATAATAATGGGCTAATTGGCATCATATATCTGTTTAGTACATTTAGGGATATGAATACCTAGGTACTATATATGATGCGAGGACCATTTAAAAGGATAGTTTAAGTTCAGCAAATTTTCCAGTTGCTTGGGCAGTGAGATAATAAGAGCATCACTTTTATTTGCATTCATTTTAAGCCCTGATATATGGCCAAAATTGTGCAATGTTTTAAATAGGCTAGGTAAGCTAATTAATGGGTTAGTAACTGTGAGGAGAATATCATCTGCAAATAGGCTTAGCTTATATTCTTTATTGTCGAACTTGATTCCACTAACATCTGGAGCTTCCCTTAGTTCTATCGCTAGGGCAAAAAGGAGAGGCTATAAAGGACAACCCTGTCTTGTTCCCCGATCTATTTTTAAATAATTGAGACTTGAAACCCTGATAGGAAATATAGGCCCTAGGGGCAGAATATAATGTCATAGTGCTTCCTACAAAGTTTTCACTAAGGCCAAATATAAGCAATGCTTCTTTCATATAAGTCCAATCAATCCGATCAAACGCTTTCTCTGCATCCAAAGATAGTAGCATTAGTAGTATTTTTTTGTCTGAAGCGATATCCATGAGGTTAAAAATGTGCCTAGTATTATCAGGCGCTTCCATACTGTGGATAAGCCCACCTGGTCTGGATGAATCACGGTCGGCAACAAAGAGGCCAATCTATTTGCTATGATCTTGGAGTATAATTTGATATAATTGTTTATTAAAGATATGGGTCTATAACTGCTGCACTGCATCGGGTCTTTGCCTTCTTTATGTATTACTCTAAGTTTTGCCTCCAGAAATTCAGTATTTATAGTTTTGCCTGTGAGGAACTCATTAAATAGATGTTGGAGGTGAGGTAACAAAGTTTCCATGAATTGCTTGTAATAGTAATTAGTGAATCCATCTGGACCAGGTGCTTTATGAGGCTTAGTAGCCCCTATTGCTCTTCTAATTTCCTCTTCAGAGATAGGGGATGTGAGAAAATCTACTTTACTTTTATCAATTTGGGGTATCGTAATGGATGACAAAAAAGTCACTATTTGGGATTTATGGCTTTGTGACACAGAATGGACAGGCATTGAGTACAGCTTGGTATAAAATTGTTGAAATGCCTTAGTAATATGGTTTGGTTGGTAAACCATGCCATTTTCTTTAGTGAGTAATTTAGGAATAAAAGAGTTTGCTCTCTGTTGTTTAAGTCTTCTAGCTAACACTGTATCTGGTTTGTTGGAGAATTGAAAAAATTTAGATTGTGTACGCTGCAATATAGTCACCATTTTCATTCACAGAATCTCTTTCAATTCTTGTTTACATTGAAGAATTTCATCGAAAATCTGAGGTGAATTCTGAACAGCAACCAGTCTATGAAGGTCTGACATTTTTTTGTTCAAATTGTTTATCTGAGACTGATCTAATTTTTTTGCTATTGAGCCAAATTGTATGCAAACCACTCACAATGTTTAAAATGTGGTCTTGAAAAAACAGTTGCGTTCCATGTCCCTTTAAGCTTTGCTATTAGTACTAAAGCAAACTTGAAGTTAAAACACTGATTTTACTGAATGAATTGTGGCAAAACTCACTCGTTTTATTATTCTTATATATAAAAATACTAAAACTGATCTGAAAGAAATTAACAAGCAATAAACGTATAAGCCTTGAACTGAATAAGGTATCATTGTAATCACTGAAGCCTTAAATTTAAGAAAATACCTTCATAAAAAAGATGATAAAACATTCCCTGAGAAACATGCTGTTATATTTCTTCATGAAAGTAATTACATACTGATAACAACACACAGGAAACATCACAGATGATTATAAACACATATTCAGCAAAAACATCCTGAATGATTCTCTGATCCTCATATGGTTGCTTACAAATGGCTTGTAAAACACCTTTTTATGGTGGTCATTGTGGAACTAACAAGAAAGCATTTTGTGCCAGCATTAAAAGATTTAGCAATAATTAATTTTCTCAGTGCAATAGAAAGCTTTTCTAAAATATATATATATATATATATATATATATATATATATATATATATATATATACATATCTCTAATAAGCAATACGTGTCATTGGCTGACTGAGAAATACTTTTTATTTTTATCCGTATGTGTGTGTATATGTGTATATATATATATATATATATATATATATATATATATATATATATATATATATATACACACACACACACACATATATATATATATATATATATATATACAGACATATCAAAATATTACAAAAATGTTAATGATGAAAGGTGGAGAATCAGTGGATCAGGTAATAAATGTATGTTTGTATAAAACTGTTTAGAATGATCTTTGAACAGATAATACCTAAGTCTATCTATAGAGTAGTCCAGTGGTGACCTAACAATTATGTATGCAAAAATAGTTTGTGTGCCAGTCCATTTTTGCTTCTTTTAAATCAATGATAATAAAATATACTGAATACTGATTACATTTTAACGCTTGGTATCCTAGTCAATAGTGGGGCAATAGTATTACAAATATATATTTTATTTGACTAAACAATCATATATCATTTTTGAAAGAAAATAATATTTAGTAGACAATTGTTTAGTAGACAGTTGTTTTGCTGGATTGTAAAACTCACCCATAGTCTGACTTTATGAAATGTGTATTTTCTCATACATATCTCTTTATTTATAGCAACAAAATAACCTCTAGTAACGTAAATGTTCTATGTTCCAAACCCTCACTTTTATATCTGCTTCTAACTTTTTTTTTATTTGTTTAACATAATATCTTACACAGAAAGTTCAGAATTACGAAACTTTCATTTGGTTGAAATACACAAGTTGTTTTCGGTTTCAAGCAAGAGGGGTGGATAAGGCTATTTAGGGCCACTTTTTACAAGCCTTTGGAATCATTAGAAAGTATAACATAGTGTAATAGTATTGCTTAAAGGGGCTCTACAGGCAAATTATTTTTGTTTACAAAGGGCCCTATTCTATCGTCCAATTCGTAAATGTATACATGCTTAAAATCACTTTTAATATTTCTACATATTTGCCAAATATTACTTATTGGCACTAATTAATTCTTAAGTCAATTGAATGCATATAAACATTTATAAAAAAAACACCTGAAGTCAAATATATGAGTTCAAGGCATTTTCAAGTAGCTAATATAATATGGCCCATAATGTTTTAACTAGGATTATTTAATTAAATGTATCCCTCTCAATGTAAATGGTATAAACAATTCATAATTCAATTAGGTTCTAAAAGATCTACAGAATATGTTTTACAAACTATGTAACAGCCAACTTTCTTCCAGTTTACTCCAATACATGCTGCAATTTTACACATACGGGGGTTACCAGTTCCTTCTCCAGTGGCCCACTGCCTGCAGCTCATGGTATTCCTAGGTGATCTCCCATCTTCAGGGTGGTGTGACCTCTTGGTCTCCTGACTGGAATCGAACCCAGGTCACAGAGGTGAAAGCACCAAATCCTAACCACTGGACCACCAGGGAACCCTAAATAAGCCATTACATACTTGCAATTTGATTTTAACTTCAAACAATTCCAGATGTTTTGACACACTGATTGACACTTTTTAATTTAGCAACAAAACATTCTCCATATAAGAAGCACAGAGGTTTAAGTCCCCCCAATTCCTTCTTCATGTAACATTAGGAAACAATCTTAAAACAAATATGAAGTCCATATTGGTCCCAAAATTCCACCAATTAGAACAACCACTATGAAGGACTAACAAGACAATAGGATGCTCTAGGGGGTAGACTTAAGATTATTTGCCTGCTGTGAACGTGTGTTTGTGCTGTCATTTGAATCTGGTGCTTAGGAGAAAGCAACTATCCTTATATCAACATGTAAGAAAGGAGCTGGAGAAAGAGCACTCATGGACCATGGTTCTGGTCCATGTAAAAATGACATCTATTTTCACCTAAGCTTATAGTAGTAGATACAATAAATAAGTCTAGACTGTCATGGAGATCCAAGCTCTTGGTGTTTCATGTAAGATGACTTTTATAGATTAAATTAAATTGATGTTTTACAGAAACCTAGTTCCAATAGTGGATGAAATATTGTTTCCTCTTTACATACCTACAAGAGCCAACTTGTGTTTATCTGAGGCTATTACAAAAAGTACTTCTACAATGCAGGCAGTGCTTAAGAAAGCAGATGGATGTAACATTTTACATGAGATGGGATACTGACTGTCCTTGATACTAACAAAGCAGAGACCTTAAAGTCTCTCCCTGAATCTCATTTGCTGTAATATGATTTTGTAGAGTGGCTATTAATTATACAGCAGCAGAACAGAAAGGATAATTCAAAGACAAAATGTGCTTAAAATCTGCCAGTGTCTGGCAACACGCAACGAAGCTGGAGAAACTTTAACACTTTTGCTTCTGAAAAGGATCATGGCTTATTAGTAACGTGATTGGTATGTACTTGACAATATATAATAACTTAAAAAAGAAGATAAAGAAGAAACAATCTTCGTGAAAAAAATACTTATAGAATAAAATCAGGAAAATACAAAGAATTATTTCTTGCAGAATATATATATCTAACCTAGAATGTGGCAGATAATCCCAATATCTATAAAATCCAGTTAAATGACACTTAAAAAATTGCTTACAGATCTTTTCCTTAGTTTCATACTCTTAATATCTTTAATTTGTGAGCATTATTTGCATATCACTACCCAGAGTCCTTACCTACCATGGAAATGTTATTAACTGAAAAGTTATGTGGGAAAAATAGGTCTTCTGGTCTGCTTGAGACATGTAAGTATACTTAGAAATATATTCTATTTCCGTCATGGATACACAATTTCCAAGCCTGCGGTTGCCTTCATACAGCCCATAAGTCTGCGGGCTTGAAATTTGTAGCAGTTAGAGTGATTCAATTGAACAAGCCCACAACTACATGTCCGAAAGCCCAAATCATAAACCATGTAACCGTAAGTAGCATGATCATGACCGATTTAGAAACAGCCAATAGTAAATAAAACCGTCATCATGACGTCAGTAAAACATGGCATGTATTTGTCAATCAATTAGTGTTTAGAAGTCCGATATGCGATCGGACTCGCAATTCAAAAATGTTGAAATGTATAAAAATCAATAAATCTGGTCTAGTGCATGCGGGTTCCATGCATTATTAACCCAGTGATTGTCGCAATCAACATAACAGAAATTAAAAAAAAACATTTAATAAATACATAATGTCTTTAATCGCTGTCCCCGTAATTTAAAGTGCTGTATTGAATTTTTATTTGCTTTTATAGTGTTACAAACAGGTGTTTACCCCCCTTGTGACTCTCTAGTACTTGTACTAGAATTTTTGCAATTTAATAGCAATTTGCAATTTTAGCGATTGTAACATTTGCAGGCTTTAAAGATCAACGGCTTAGATGGATGGGAGTTATGATTTTGCCAGCCCATAGGGATTTTCCGCCTGTAAAAGAGGCCAATTTAATAGCAGTAACTTTAGCGGGCTACATTATGGGCTACAGTAACTACAATTTGGACAACTTAATAGGTGCCTTAGTGTCTGGTCAGAGTATCTCTCCATCATCATTTCACAGTTGCCAGAACCAACCTCACACTGATGAGTCCCATAATAAGGATGTGCTTATAATTTAGATATTTTCCGAATCTGCAATCATACACTGCTGTTAGGTACAACTGTTTGAGCATTACATGGGTTATATAAAATTCACAAAAAAATGTACACTTGTTTTTAGTGCTCTGTTTGATGATATGGAGCAGTGTTGATGATCCAAATAATCATGTTCATTAACTCAACATTATTGTATTAAAATGTACATTTTTAGCCAAATATGAATTCAGTCAATTGGTTTAGGCTCACCTTTGAACTGTTTGTCAGTTCTTTTACCTATTGTTATTGGTAAATTAATGACAGAATACTTGACCTTCCATAGTGTTTCTCTAATGAACATCAAATGCTACATGTACACAACTACAAGCTCAAAGACTTAACCAGTAAATTGTGTATAACCGAACAACTGCCACAGATTCAACCTGTGGCAAAAGCTTTAGGTTGCGGTTGAATAATTTGATTGTAACACAATGTAACAATAAATTTGCAATATGTCTAGTGTGAAATCAACAAATCTGTATCTAAATCACTATGGGATATATTTATTAAAATCAGAGATCTTGCATATAGCATGGTTAGAAACTGGCTTCATACGATACTATGGAATCTGGAACTAAATCTAATCTAGTGTTTATAGCTAGATATTGACGATATTTATATTAAACTATAAACTTTAATATTAAACTTGACATGAATCTGTTCTTCGGGAAAAATTAAAAAAAATGGCTTAAATATTATATGATCAAATGAAAAAATAAACAAAGAATTAGATAACAAAAGGTTTAGTAATATATTAATTTCAATTTTGTAAGTAAGACTATAAAACCATGTTTCATTAGTCATGTACAATTAATGGCATAACTTGAGATCAAAGCATCAGACTAGCTAGTTCATAGAAGGTAAATGTAATGTGCTTTTATCCATACAGCTTCATAATATGTCACATAAGGTAAAAAGAAGGATGCAAAGGAGATGAGATGGATAGAAGAGAACAGCAGAGAGGATGACATGCCTGAAGATAAGAAAAAAATATTAGATAGACTGATGGAAGGAAAATGCCAAGAAAGTGATATCCACAAAGGGAGGAAAATAATTGAATAAAAGGAAAGTGGATGCAAAAACAATCAGATGGAAGGAAGCAGAGATAGAGAGGGTGGAGTAGATGAGATGAAGAGAGTAAAGACATTAGATGATTGAAATGAGGGTGTACAAAATTATAATTATGTTATAATTAAAATGGATAATCAGTGGAGAGAATGTGATGGATTACATGCATGGGAGGGGGTCAAAAGAGGATAACAGCTTCTGTCATTTAGGTTTTTATATTACAGCTATAATGGAATATGATGATATGATTACAACAGCGTGTTTTATTATACAGCATTATTGGTAGAAAGATTTTTGCTAACCTAGGCAGAAATCCACCACTGCACATGAAATACACCAGCGCAGGGCACTATCCTTACACATCTCCAATGTTACATTGAATAATAATTAATTGCCAAGATATTTGCAAAAATATCTTCCTTCCATCAGTCTATCTAATATTTTTTCTTATCTTCAGGCATGTCATCCTCTCTGCTGTTCTCCTTTGCATTCTCTTTTTTACCTTATGTGACATATTATGAAGCTTTATGGATTATCACTTGTTTTCATTCAGAGAAAAGCAAGGAGTCCCGACAACAAAACATTTGATCAAATCCAGGACTAAAATAGCCATTTCAAAATATAATGTTACAGAGTTATACAAGACTCAGGCTCAAGAAGTTACATCGTCGACAAATAAAAGTGTTCACACAAATTGCAAACTGGTAACAATATTGCCAAAGTTATCTACATTGATTCAATAATTATTTGCATACAGTGTTTTTTCTATATATAAAGATTATTGTGTTGAGTCAATTTGTAAATCCTTTTCAATTAATAGAATGTTTTCTCAACAAAGTACTTAATTAATCACTAAAAGAAGACAGAGTTCACATGGTGTAACCTGTATGTGACATAACATGTTTAAGAGAGATCTGCAAGCTCAAATGATGTTGTTAAGTCGTTCAGTTGTGTCCGACTCTCCGTGTCCCCATGGCACATCTATTGATATGTCTTTGGTCTTGCTTATCCATAATGTTATCTTGACAAAGATACTGGACTGGGTTACCAGTTCCTTCTCCAGTGGACTGTGATTTGTCTGACCTCTCTGGTATGAACTATCCATCTTAGGTGACTCTACATGGTATAACTCACAGCTTCATTGAAGTACACAAGCACCTTCACCATGATAAGGTAGTGATCTAGAAGGAGGCAGGCTCAAATACACAAACACAAAACAGACCTCATTGTGTAAAACAACTTTGCATTAATAAAAAAAGCAAATACCACTTGTATCTTGTAACTAGTAAGAACAAACTCAATGGAAAGTGTGTGTATGGGTGCAATATAGCACGGAGTCCCATAAGCAGTTAATGGTGGAAAGCTCTACCACCATGCCCACCTTTACAGTAGCTGGCAAGTTCTCTCTGGCTATTCCTTTGTTGATGCTTCCTGTATTAGTCATGCTCACTGTAAGCATTTCATTACCAAGGCTTCAACAAGGAACCCATTTTATCTGTTCATTAACAAGACTTCAATAAGGAACCCATTTTATCTGGCATATTGTGTGAATGAATATCAGCTGTGTATTTACCATGTGTTAGTTTTTATTACTCTGTTATTTTCAAACAAACCTCCCCCTCCTCAGCATGGGGAATGTGTAGAGAAGTAGTTGTATGGTATTGTTATACTATATACGGTATCCCTTCCAGATTTTCTTTGGCTCCTACACCCGTGCTCCTCGGTAATGCTAAACTCCTCCCTGGCCCATCTCTGACTACTTATTCATTGAACCAGCTAACTTAATTCTCTTTCCTTACCTTAGCTCACCGCCTGGACCCAAAAAAATGCTTTCAACCCACTCTCTCTCACATACACCCACCAGAACACACCCAATTATTGTAGCCTTATAATCAGTCCAATTATATTCACCTGTCATTACCATTTGTGGTTTATATTATCTGACCACTAGGAGAAGACCATATACTACATACTACAACCATTCTCCTCAAGATGCCTGTCTACTAGATACTTCCCTTCTCTCTTCGTAATGAAACGTTTTTCTAGTAAACGCTACCCCCTTACTGACCTATCCACTTTTATCCAGATTTCTGCTGCTTGAATGGAAATTTCATTAGAAAAAAATAGTCCTCTGTAACAGGATAATCGGTTGCGCTCTAAAGATATGGACAAGCAATTCATTTAGTTGAATGTCTTGCCTGAAGTGCTAATTGAACAAGCAAATAAATCAGGTATGAGCAATTCCTTTTTCTAGTTCACACCGAAGATACACACATAAAACTGTCTCTTTTGAGAGGTCAAAAGCGGCTTCAGGCTCTTTACACACATCATAGAGAAGTTATAAAGTGGATCTCTCCTTCCAATTTGCATACTAATGTCAATAACATTTGAGTGGTATGTTAATGTCATAAAGATCATCTATAAGAGCATATGTGAGCTGTCCAACCTGTCCTCTTTTTATAATTTAGACTGCACTATTAATAGATCACTAGAGTTATATACTGTATTAACACTAGTTTAAAGAACTACAGTTGAAAATAGGAAAAACATTTTTTAGAATGTGAAAAATAATGCAACCTCATATTTATTAGTTTTTATATGCGATTATAGTGCTGTTGATCATCCTCGTGAGAGAAGCTTGTGAATTTACAGGAAGCTTCTATCAATACAATGGACATGTAGTAGCTACAGCTACCAGTACATTCAGCTGAATTTATGAAAAGTGCAGAACCTTTTGAGAAAATAGCAGCAGAATCAGCTGAGAGAAGAAAATGGAACCCTGTAGTAATACATAATTATATATAGACATAAAAAATGTCAAGGCCGTATTCATTAGTTTATTTTCTAAACTATTTTGACCATTATCCAGAGTAGTTATTCAAATGACCATATAGAGGCTCTTTAATCATGGAGAAATTGTGGTGATAACAGGGAAATATTTTTTAGAGCGTAAAACAAAATAATACAACCTAATATATATAGCTTTTTACATTCAATTGTGCTGTTTACAATCTACCAAGTTGGTCTCTGCTGATTAGATTCCAGGAGATGGAGGAGAACTTAAAGTCTCTCAAATCCATTAAATCGAACAGGGCCTCAAGTACATGGCCAAAATCTGAAACGGTAAACCACGCAATATAGAAATGTTGCAATATAAAAAAAAAAAATCAATAAATCTACTATTCTAGTCCATGCGAGTCCAATGATATGTATTATCCCATTGATTGCCAGGATCGATATAATACAGAAATTACACATAAAATTTAAATTATTGCATCTTTTAATTCTAATTAATTCTAATGTCTTTTATCCCTTTCCCTTATTGTTTAAAGTACAGTAGTGCGTTTTTATTTGCTTTTGCAGTGCTACAACAGGTGTTTAATCCCCTTGCAAGTCCTCTTTAGTACTCATAGGATTTTTGGCTACATTTGCCATTTACAGGTTTGAAGGCAATTGCGGGCTTGTTGAATTGTTGCAATTGAATAGCGATTTGCGATTGTAACATTTGCAGCCTTGAAAGATAAAAGGCTTAGATGGGTCGGAGTTACGATTTTGAAAACCTGTAGGGATTTTCAGCCTGTAGCTTGCAAATTCATTGCGGGTAGCTAGAGGAGGCCAAATTAATAGCAGTAACTTTGCAGGCTATGGTACAGGTTTCAGGTTTAAGTAATTAGAATTTGAACAATTTAATGAGGCCCTCTGTCTGCACAACTTCCATTTATTTCAGCAAAACTAATGGTAAAACTAATTAGTTTACAAGGACACACACACACCTGAGAAAGTAGCAGCAAATACAGGAAACTGGCACCAACAATAAAGAATAATTGCATATAAGTTAAGGTTGTGTTTCTACCCTCTATAATCAATTTTCCCATTTTCAAGCTTTATCTTTATTTTATAGAAAAAACACCATACAGAAAAAAATCTGACCACAGTTGTCCTTTAAAATAAAACAAATGAACAATAGGAAAAGGGCTAGATTTTAATGAACTACTTTTTTTACTTTGTGTCAATTTTACAACTGAAACATAATGAGACTCATTCAATTCTGGGCTTGCAACTCGATTGCAAACAGCCAAATGCCTGCGATTGAGTTGCGTGCTCCAGTTGCTCTACTTTTGCAATGCTATTCATAGGGGCCGATTGCGAAAATCAGAAACCATTGCCATCGGACATAGCATTTGCGGGCTTGAACATGTTACAGGAGCAAGCCACTAACAGCCAATGGAAACAGAGATCGCCATCATGACCAACCTCCAAGCCCATAACTCGTAAGTGAAGGCCGTAGGACTTTGAAATACGACCTCCATTTTCGAAGTCCTACGGACTTCAACCTCCAAGCCTGTAAGAGGTTGGATTTTCAAAGTCCTACGGGCTTGGAGGTTGAAGCCCATAGGACTTCACATTGATTGTCATGCTTGATATAACATGAAAATTGAAAATGAAATAAAGTATTGGAGAATGTTGTGCTATTAATTCTAAGACCTAACATCACTTTCACTCTTCATAAAAGTACAGTATTGCTTTTTTATTTGCTGTTCAAGTGCTCAGATTTGCCATTAACCCCTTTGCGAGACCTCCTAGGTACCAGTAACTTGAAGGATCAAAGGCTTGGCATTAACTTGCGATTATACAAATCGCAATGAATCGCAGCTCGGAGCCCGTAACTCGATCAGAACCTGCAAACAGAAGTCAACTGAATAGCAAAATAACTTGCAACCTCCACTTGTGAGCCCAGATCTCCAAAACAGAGCAAGTGAATGAGGGTCAATGTTTTTACTAAATAGTAGCATGATATGAAGAATCTTTAATGTGTCTGTCTTTCTATGATATGTTGCATATTTACCTCTCTATATAAAATACATGATCAAAAGTATGTGGACACCCCTTCTAAATAGCAAAATACACTAAAAGGTGCATAAAATCAAGCATGTGTTTGCACTGTTCAGTCGTATCTGACTATCAGTGACCTCATGGACTGTAACAAAACATACTGATCCACTCTGTATTCATGGCAGTGATACTGGAGTGGGTTGCCATTTCATTCTACACAGCATACAGCTCCATAGCATACAGCTCCTGGTTTTCCTACGTGGTCTCCCATCCAGGAACTGACAAGGCCCAACTCTGCATGGCTCCAGGGTGGTGAGACCTCTTGGTTCTCTGACTGGAATGAAACCCAGGTTGCAGCGTAAAATCAGCGAATACTAACCACTTGACCACCAGGGAACCCAAAATCAAACATACAGCCATACAATCTCCATAACTGATGCTGATTGTTGTGTTCACTATGGCACACATGACTTAATGAACCACTCTGAATTAGGTAGGGGATCTCCTTTCTGTAGTATGTTACAAACTGCCAAGCATAAAAATATTTTTATAGTAAATCTTATTTTTTTCAAAAACATTTTGTCTGACAATGGAGCCTGAGCAGGTGTGTTTGTCTTATCTGTCAATTGAGTGAGAATGTTAGCACTTGACACCTACTCTTTTCCCCACAAATGATCAGAAGTAGGCCTTCTCCAGACTGACTGCAGGAACTACTGGTGCAGAAATGCAAACACCCCTCTCATTCATGGATGTCTTGGAGACTGACAGAAACATCACTCTGTTTCAAACATACATATTTTTTCTCACCACATAGTGGTCCATTAAAATCATTTAAATTCTCAGTTGTTATATGTTTTTTTTTTTTTTAAATCCCTGACAAGATTTAAAGAAACCACACTGTTTACCAATCTCCTGCCATTGTTATTGTGAACGAATGGTTGTTGCCAGTTTTTGCATGCTGTAGGAAATTAAGTTTGATGGAAAAAAAGGAAAAAGTAGGGAATAATGATACTGAATTTGAATAAATGCTTTTTCTTGCATCCGGTTTCTATCTGAATACTAATGTATGATGATAGGTGTTTTCACAGTGGGGTTTGTGACAAGGATGAAGCAACAAAAAAAAAAAGTAAATGTAGTTCTCTTTGCATTTACTATACTAATTTTACGTTTCAAAGGAAAAGTGTGATTGACAACAATAAAAACCAGCATGTTAGCTGTGGAATAGGAGCTGACAAAGCCCAGGCAGCAATGGAGCCTGCATGTTCTCTCTGTTGGAGACAAAGCTTTTTCTAAGATGTAATTGTCATCCTTTTTACTTAAAATTAAAAACAAAGTGCATCTATACCAACAAAGCCCCATATTCTAGTAACTGCTCACAAATGCCTCAAACACGTCATTTTTAAAATAAATGTTTAGATGTATTCTATTGACTCCAGCTCGCAAATTCCGACCGCAAGGCTGGACTAATGAACCCTGTCTTTGTAAGTAGTATTTTAGGAGGCGTGATCATATGATCTGACAATATTTAAGCAAGCCCATAATTTACTTCTTAGACACAGCCAATAGTAAATTAGATCGTCATCATGACATCAGTAAAACATGGAAGTTAGACGTAATCTGCATTTGGAGGCTACAAACTAATTAGAGCCAATAAGTAATACTTGCTTATATTTGCTTGATTGTGCAATTAATTCTAATTTGTTTCCATGCATTCACATGCTTTTAAAGTATAGTATATTTTGTTTAATTGCTGTTACAGCTCAAATAAGTGTTTGATAAAGCCCTTGTGAGTTTTCAGTACTTATAATGTTTTTGACAGGAGGATGGTTTTGTAGGTTTGGTTGGCCCATAGTGATTGTGGGTGGGTAACCAGTATTTGGATTGCTAGTAGCTAATAGAATATGTGGCAATTTTAAAATCCGTTTTAAATGTGTATAAAATTACAAATTTGCCTACAGAATTGGGCCCAATGTTGTATTGACTCTGTAATTAGCATAAATACTTATAAAATTAGGAGACATTTCATATCAGGTAACCCAAACCATATAATGGCGACACCCGTCTAGATAAACTAAAAATGGTCATGAACAGATGCAACAAACTGCAGTCTGTCATGGCTCTCTGTGGTAGCCCCCTCACACTATTCACTAAGATTATGTCATCCTTATAAAGTCATCAATGATATTGTGGCTCTTAACTGCAGTCCCATTAGTATTCACTAATATTTTATTGTTTAAACTGGTCTCTAATATTGCGTAACCCAATATAATTGTTAAATTGATTAAGATAAAATCATTAAGTGGTCTATGAAGATAAAGTAAAGTATTCTATCTGCACTCTAACCAATGTTGTAGTTGTCATCCACTGCTTTAAACTGCAAACCATTGCGGAAAACAAGCCGTGAAAACATTTTAGTGATTTAATTGTTTCATTTAATATTTGTTTACATTATACAATAATTCCCTTGATCAATAATGAAAATCATTATTTATGTAAGAAGATACAATTATAATGTATTTAAAAAATGGTTTGGAATATTCTGGAATAATATATAACTCACTAGAGAATTGTAAAAAATTATTATTTCAAAAATACTGTTTTGAGACACAAACTAGAAATGGGCCTGACACACCATATCCTGTATGTGCTATTTTTAAGAATGATGTAGCATACCTATTCCTTCCAGACGACAATTTATTTTAGCATCTCATTAAGTGCTCAAGCATTAAACAGCCTTTTTGCATTGCGGATTACTGCTGCACTCAGGAGGTTAGAGTTATAGAAAATGTATAATTGACAATAAGAGTTTCCTGGCAGTGTCAAACTTAATAAAGATACCTATAGGATATATATTTCTTGCACACTAAGTAGCCACTAATGAGCGGGAGAGCTGGAGACAGTTTTCTATTTCTTGCTAATAATTACTGAAAAAGAAGAGTGCTTGTCCATTAACATGGAATGTGCATGGCTGGTTCCACAGAAGAATGCATAACCATTAATATTCTATCAAAATCTTGCTTCATTGTACATGCCTATTAGAGAAAAGTGTAGAGGACATTTTACCTATCAATCCGAGGCTGACACAGCAATATATTGGGGGGAGGAAACTGCCATATGCAGAGGAATCTTTCAAAAGTATATAATGCTGCAGGTATAATGTAAAGAGTACATTTGAAGGGGCAAAACCCCTGTACCCTAAGTAATTTCAAGGGACTTTTTGGCATAAAAAATGTTTTATATAAATGTTTAACTAGGTTAATACTTTTTTTGCCATTTTAAAACAAAAATGTAAAAAAAAATTAAATGTATTTGTGATATAAGATTTAATTTTCTCTTATGTCTAAGAAGCCCAGAGAACTGCCAATTCTTACCTGTTGGAGCATCACCCTTTTCTGCTTATTTCTCTTATGGCAGTTGAAATCTTGCACAGATGTGACCTAAAGCTATACCCACAAGAAAAGGGCTTCACACTGCCAGTGCCTCGTTTTGCTGAGAAATGGACATCATATGTCTCAGAGCAGCATGAGTCACTGATGGACTTCCCCTGTAAGAGTGACATTAGGTTACAGCTGTGCAAGATGTCAACACTTACAAGAGTGAACAGTAGGAAAGGGGGTGACTCCATAAGGTAAGAATCTGTAACTTTGGGGCATCTCAGAAGTAAGTGAAATATATTGAATTAATTAATTAATTTCACAAAGTTCAGTTTGGCTTTTGCAATACAACAGCAAAACAGCAGTGATTACAATAAAGACAATAAACTGAAGTGTGATCTGACCAGGAACCAAGAATGCAGCTGCTCTGGGTTTAACAGAAATGTCTAATATGCTTGTGAGTGAAAAGTGGATGGCAAAGTATCACTAAATACATTGGGCCTCATTCACTTGAGCAATCGTGAGTTACTGGAGCCTGGAATGGAGCCCGTAAACTAATTTGCTATTCAATTGGCGTCTTTTTGCGTGCTGCAAAATCCCTGTGGTTGTTACAACTGTAACATATACCCCATCTAAGCCTTTAATCTTTCACATCCGCAATAGTTACGATTGCTAAAATCGCAAATCGTTATTCAATTGCTAAAATTCTGCGAGCCCGCAAATGTTTTCACACCAGTAAACGGGAAATGTAAAAGAAAATCCTACGGGTACCAGATGGGTCTCACAGAGGTGGTATGACATGTCGGTAGCTCTGTAAATGCAAATAAAAAAATCAATACTGCACTGTAAATGATGGGGACAGCTCGCAAATGGGCAATAATAAATAATTTTATTTGTACGTTTAATTTCGTGGTTATATTGATCTCGGCAATCAATGAGTTAATACATATCAGGCCACCTATATGGATTAGAACAGTATTGGCATTCGTTTTTATTATTTTGTATTTTGCAGTTTTGCGAGTCTGATCGCATATCGGACGTCTAAACGCTAATTGATTGACATGTAACCTCCATCTTATACTGCCGTAATGATGACGGTCTCATTTTCTATTGGCTCTTTCTAAATGGGTAGTTAGGGCCTTGCTTCATTTATGATGTTCATTCTATGAAATGCTACATACAGGTGCATGGTTTACGGTTTCGGCTTTCGGCCCATAACTTGCTGGCTAGTTCAATTGAATCGCTCCGTAATTGTAGCAGAGCTCAAGCCCGCAGCAAGCCCACAGACATACGGCCTGTATACCGCGAGATGCGGTCTTGTAATTGAATGAGACTCTTTGTTTTTCTGCAAATCTAATTTTAGTACTTTATATACTTAAATAAACAGTTTTCTGCATTTACCTTGAGATCAATTACAGCCCTTGCAAAACCTAAACCAGAATGCCAAACTGTAACTCATACTTAAATTGAATGAATTACTTTGCTGTAAATCCCCGGTTTCACAGGAAGACGTGCTTATTTATTCCATGTGAGATTAGCTACAAATACAAAAAACATTGACAATATCATGAAAAGTCGACTCCAGTCAGAATTATCAACATATATATGTAACCTTGAACCTACTTACAAGTGTAAAATGTGATGCTAACTGTAGTTAAATACATTCCTATAGAACAAAATGCTCAAAATAACATAATATTTACTTCACTTTAAAGCAGGTATATTTATAACAGTGAATGGGAGTTACATGAAAGCATTATATTACATTATGGTGTACAAAATGTATTGTGACAACTGGGAACTTGATGTACCATTGTATTCATTTCTGCTGTTCAATATATTCTCTAAATACTAAAGACGTTATTGGAAGAGTTGGAAGGATTAATCCACCGATGTCGATGTCATGTGCATCATTCCAAGGTGACCAAAGCAGAGACGACTGCTATTGACACAGGTGGCATGTCATTTGATGCACCGCTGTAGCCTCCCATGCCCTATGAAAGACATTTGTGTGCTTACAAATTATTTTGCTATATTAAACTATTGGATTTGACCTTGGAATTTGACCCATCTAGTCTGCCACTAGCCATGAACTGTTTGCTTACCTGATGCCATAATCAGCTACATGCTCCAAACTTCAGTCTGTCTTGTAGATTCCCTTGGCTGCCATTTGACCCCACCATAGATTCGTACTAGCTAATGCTCTAACACTTTGCCATTTGCCCTGTGTGCCAATCACCCTTACAGCAAGAGTAAAAAAATTAGCAGATGAATTATTATTGTTTGTACCTGATAGATACTGGGAGGCCTGACAATGAATCTGTAAATAATATGGCTTAGCGAGCATTTATTATTATCTTATCAGTATAAACACATTGCATTGCTGTGAATGTAACAGAAAACTGTGCAAAGACCAAGCCAATATAATGTGGCAGGAGCGAAAAAGGAATAAAATATTGCCATGAATATTAACCAAAAACTAATTAATAAAAGTAAATCAAATAAAAGAAAGAAAAAAAATGTTCTAAAATAACTGGCCACGCTAAATATTTTCATCTAAGAATAGTACATAAATATATGTATCTTAATCTTTTGACAAGATATACATATGATGTTATGTTCCTATAATAGAGGGAAAGTGGGAAAGGAATGATGGAGCAAGATCGTTGTGAAAATTGCAAGTGAGGGAGACTTGACAATGGTAAAATAGACATGTCACATGCATTATTGCTCTGATTTTTTTAAGAACAATGAATGATATGCCCATATAATTTTAGTATCTAAAGGTCAGTATATTGACTGGCATGCATTACAATATATACTCATAATACAGGGCTAAAACATTTAACTTCACTCCACTCCTTGGCACCTAAATAAACAAAGCCCATAGTATGTTTAATTGGTTACTAAATATGTATCATTATTAATATCATATATTAACATGAGAAAACAAAAGTAATATGGTGATTAGGTATTGAGCAAGAAGAATTGTAGTGTGAAGAGAAATGGTGGCGGTTTTGGAAAAGGAGATGGAGATGAAGGATGGAGGTTGTTAGGAGGCAACAACACTTGGACACATGAAATTAAAAATTAAAATATGAAAATATATCTTAGGGCCATATAAATATTTTGTAGAGGCCATTAAACAGAGGGGTTATAGACTTTTGTGAATATGAGGGTTGTCCGGAAATGAGACCACTGAAGAAAATCCATTTATAATTAATGAAATAGCATATTTTATTAGCTTGATTACACAGATAACAATTGAAAATGCTTTGACATCTCAAAATGTCTTCCAGTCATCGGTTCTCTGTGACTGTAGAGAAAGAAAGAAAAGAAACATTCCAGATATGAATGTGATAAGAATGTGGTGATTGGAATCTCATTGAAATTGTAAAGAGGATCGGGCAGGGAGCGAGGGGGGCCTTTGGTCATGGCTTCCTTATGACGCATCTTTGGGATGAGTTAAAAAAAATCCTAAACATGCTTGGTTTTGCTTTTGTATGCAGATTCCTAAATTTTAATATTTTTTGCTAATTCCATATAGGATCAAAAAGCATTAAATAAATAAATATATATATATATATATATATATATATATATATATATATATATATATATATAATGTAATATATAAAAATGAACTCGAAACATTATATCGGATAGAATGATTTGTAAATATTTCTGGATGGCACCCATTATCTCTAGGTTCAGGCAACGTTGTATCATTTTTTGATTGGTTCTTAGCTTTAAAAAATAAAATATATATTAATAACAGCAGAACTCATCTGCCACCTTGTTCAGGTGTTGAGTGGCACTGAATATTTTGCAAAACAAGGGGTCCGTGCCCTTCGCAGATTATTATGTGACGCTTAACATAATTGTCAACTGACATTTTCACATCAATTCACAATTTTGAAAATACTGTAGCTGAAAACAGTAGAAAGCTTGAAAAGCCACTGACACTGCGAGTACAAGTGCTACACACAGAGAAGAACATGATTGTAAGCAGGGACATTTATTAACCCTTTACTGCTACCATTTTTCTAGACAGGTCCACTGCTATAATACAAAGGCTGGTTAGGAATCATTTCAGCAAAGGGGTTAAAAATATATAGAAACGTTTTGTTTTCCAGCAGAATAACGGTGTAATTCTCAGCAGGCTGCGACAGAAACCATTTCAAACAATTTTCTGTACCCTAATATGAGTCAGTCAGTCAATTGACTTTTCTACCTCCTACAATGCAGCAATATAGGAAGCGGAGGATTTTATGTCAAGAAGAAATCAA
The DNA here is from genome assembly GCA_027410445.1 of Discoglossus pictus. Taxonomy (NCBI): domain Eukaryota; kingdom Metazoa; phylum Chordata; class Amphibia; order Anura; family Alytidae; genus Discoglossus; species Discoglossus pictus. The sequence goes on from CM050163.1 coordinate 450,762,229, forward strand.
TAGCGAGCCAAAAAAAAAAAAAAGTACTTCCATTAAAATCACCTTTGTGACCAGAACATGCCATTGTTTATGTGTCTTTTTAGGCCACCAGAAGTATCTTTCATTAAATTGGTTAATAATAGCAGAGCAATAAATTTACTTTAATTGTAAAATAGTTTATACTTATACTAAATAAATTACAAGGGAAGATTAATGTAGTTAAACTGGTGACTTGTGAGCATTGGCAAAATTATCTGCAGAATTATTTATTAATGCGAACAAGTTTGTTCTAATTTTGTCTGTTCTAATTATGGAGGTCATATACCAAAGTCTTCTGGCTACAAATTATGATGCAAGTTGCATTAGTGCATATTTTACTGTAATCTTTTGATTACTTCTGCTAGAACACGGCACTTATTATATGTTATTTGCAAATATACTAGAGGTGTGTTTTTAGAATATTTATATAGCTGGGAGGGAGCCGCTTGTCCCTGTATTCCTTGCACACAAGCACTTCAATTATTCCAAGTCAAACTGTTTCAATGAGGGTTTTTATTAGGCAGCCAGTCCAGAAAACAGTGGTCACTAGGTAGACTGATGTACTGTATGAGAATAAACAAAAATAAACTCAGGGAACTACACTACTGCTTTGTATACATACAACAGAAATGCATTCCGATTTCATAGGTCTGCGTCATCTAAAGTAAAAAAGAAGCACAACAAAATGAAAAGACATGGCTCCCTCCAGTTCCCCCACTCAGGCAGAAGGCAATTATTATTATTATTTTTCAGTAATTCAGTCGTGTCCGACTCTCTGTGACAGCAGCATGACAGGCATATCTATCTATGTCTCTGGCTGTGCTTATCCATATGGTGTTCTTTGCAAAGTTACTGGAATGGGTTGCCAGTTCCTTCTCCAGTGGACTGAGATTTGTCAGACCTCTCGGCTATGACCTGCCCAGCTTGGGTAACCTCACATGGTATAGCTCACACCTTCATTGAAGTACACAAGCTCCTTCACCACAAAAAGGTAGCAATTCAAAAGGGGATTATTATTATTACCAAGCATTTATAAAATGCCACCATTACTGTATATGAAGCATTTTAGGAGAAAGAGAAAGATGCAAACAACTGAAGCCAAATACAACAAAAACGTTTAATTGGAAAGGAGAGTGCGAAATATGAAAAAGTGTTTGTGAGAGAGAAATGGAGTAGTTACATAGCGAGGGGGTTCATGTGCAAATGGGTCTAAGGCAGGGTGGGCAAGCTTGGGCCTGGATAGCCACACACAAGCCTGGATTTGAAGATATCCTTTCTGTGCACAGGTGAGTCAATCAGGATGAATGAAGAAGTGATTGACTCACCTGTGCGCAGAAGACTTATCATGAAATCCAGGCCTGTGTGTGGTCCTCCAGGACCGAACTTGCCCACCCCTGGTCTAGGGTATAAAACCCAAATACATTTCTGTTTGTAAGACAAAATGAAATAGATTGCAAAATTACCAGTCAGTCGTGCATCCCTGTAATGAAGCTGCCCTAGGCAAGAGCCTCGAATGATAGTTGACAAATCTATCTCAGTAGAAATTAGGGACTGCTTATTTTTTCTGAGAAGTAATATGAAACAAAAATGGTCTTTTTTAAAACACTTTCAATGCTGCGGTTTCGGGCATTTTACTGACCCAGGAGGTTGCATTTGCTATATTTTGCTATGCATCTATTTAGACAAAGTTACTGTCACTTTGTCTGTGGTTACATAAGACAATAAAATATTCAGCTTTCTATTGGTATTATTTGTTATTTTGGTTGCATTTACCATAATAAAGAAAACATAATAACATTTGGTCCTCTGTAATTTTACTAAAATCAATATGATCAGTGGATTCTAGCTAATAACCAAAGTGCTGGATCTCCTGAGTACAATGAAAAGAAGTCTGGGTAATATTCATTTCCAACTGCGACAGCTCACCTTGATAAGCACATTATGCACACACAGTGCTTAAAAAGGTTAGTCCTTCATTATACATCAGCATAATCCTATAACAGTATATAGTTTTATAAAATAACTGAACCTGGAGATTTCAAAATATCCAACATGGTTCAATCTCTAATAACATCCAATTACTAATGTTTGCTACAAGTGCACATTTTTAGAATTTTGTAATCTGCCCCCAACCCTTCTCCATCCCTGATGTCTCTCCCCAATCTCACCCCTCAACCTCAACTTCTCTCTCTTCCCCATCTCACCTCTCTACCCATGCCCCCTCTCTCCCCATTCCCCTCTATCTTCCTTTATCTACACCATAACCCCCTCTCTTTCATTTTCTTCCTTATTTTCCCCTGACTTCCTTCATTCCCCATATATCTATTCACCCCCACTCTTCCTATATTTCTCCTGTTGCCATCACTCTATCCCTAAATCTCCCTCTCTTTATTCCCACAAATCTCCCTCTCCTCTTATTACGCCCTCTCTTCCCTTACTGCCCATTTTTTCTGCTTCTCTACCCCTGAATCCCCTTCTCCAAATTTTTATATATCTCTCCTTATTCACCACCTCTCTTCCCTATTTTCTCCCTCTCCCCATCAAATCTCCCACATCCATATCCCCCTGAATAGTGCTTCCTCTTCTTATTCCCCTTTCTCCACATCTTCCCCGATCTTCCCTTGTTGCCCCTTATCTCTACCTCTCAATACCTTTCTCTTTATTCCCCCAAGACGTTCACACTCACCTTATTCACTCTCTTGCCTTATACCTCCCAATCTCTCCTATTCTCTTCATCGATTCCATCTTTCCTCTCTCCCACTATTTTCCATTCATACTATTTTAACCTTCTTTGCACTCTGAGGGTTAATGTTTTAGGGATAAAACATCTTATTAGCCAAATACAGTCAACGTTGTTATTTATTGTTAGTACTGATGCCATTTTTTCACATATGTATTTTGTAATGGATAACTCACAAAATATCATAATAAAGATTAACAATCAGTAATTTATGAAGATGAAGTAGTCAACATGTCTATTGCTATTTCAGTATACAAAGAACAGATCAGGGCAATGTAAACAGACACAAAGTTATGAATACTATTGATGCAATAAATGCCAACATGTACATTAAAACAAGATTAAAAGATTGCTGTTCTCACTGCCTGTTCGTGTAACTTCACAGTAATACTTTACATGTGCGGAAACAAGATTACATTTTCTAGGTTGGAAGAAAATAACTCTTAATCTCTCACCCACACAGCAACACTAATCTCAGAGATCATCATTTCTCTTAATACTGCTTACCATGTCATTGCATAAAACTCAGCAAGCTGTATATCTGTAGAATCAAAAAGCAAAGATGCAGAATTCATAGCTACATCTTGTGCTGGTAGTATGCAAATCCCAAGTATAGAAAGGTACGATAAACAAAGATATAGAAGAGCAGTGTACTTCACATGCTTTCAATTATGCATAATAATATTCAATATTTATATATATATATATATATATATATATATATATATATATACTAGCGACTTGCCCGTCAAAAATGACAGGGCAATAAAATTGTAAGGCAGGTAATGCTGTTTGCCACAGACAGTAAGTTTGGTTGTCTGAGATCCTTTGGCGCTCATTGCGAGCCTCGCATTTTTTTTTTTTTGTGTATATGTAGTTTTTCATGATAATTAATTAATGAAATCATAGATTAATATACTTTACCTAGATGTAATTAATATATGCAGCAAGCAACGTGCTGAAGAGCTAACAATCTGTTTTGATATCGGCTGCCGGCACTGGGGAACTACAGTTCATTGAGGGAACCATGAAAGCCAACATGTACTGTGACATACTGAAGCAGAGCATGATCCCCTCCCTTCGGAGACTTGGCCGCAGGGCAGTATTTCAACATGATAACGACCCCAAACACACCTCCAAGACGACCACTGCCTTGCTAAAGAAGCTGAAGGTAAAGGTGATGGACTGGCCAAGCATGTCACCAGACCTAATCCCTATGGAGCATCTGTGGGGAATCCTCAAACGGAAGGTGCAGGAGTGCAAGGTCTCTAACATCCACCAGCTCTGTGATGTCATCGTGGAGGAGTGGAAGAGGACCCCAGTGGCAACCTGTGAATCTCAGGCGAACTCCATCCCATGAGGGTTAAGGCAGTGCTGGAAAACAACGTTGGCCACACAAAATATTGACACTTTGGGCTTAATTTGGACATTTCCCCTTAGGGGTGTACTCACTTTTGTTGGCAAAGGTTTAGACATTAATGGTTGTGTGTTGAGTTATTTTGAAGGGACAGCACAGTTATACTGTTATACAGGCTGTACACTTACTACTTTGTACCAGTGTGTCATTTCTTCAGTGTTGTCACATGAAAACATATAATAAAATAATTACAAAAATGTGAGTGGTGTATTCAATTTTGTGAGATTATATATATATATATATATATATATATATATATATATATATATATATATAATCAGAGTATTGCAGTGAATAGTGATAACTTTTTTTATTGGACAAACGTATTCATAATAAAGTGACAAGCTTTCAAGAGATAATGCCTTTCTTTATCAAATCCAAAAGCGATACTGATACGTGTATGAACTAAAAACTAAAAACAGTAAACAGAAAGAGATGGGGAAAAAAAATGTAAAAACAAGAAAGACAAAATTAATTGGCCAGAGTTAAGGGAGAAACAGACCAGCATTGTGAATAATGTCCTGATAGGTCAGTACGTAAGTCTATAGATCAGGTTGTAGATAAGAACACAGCAGAGTGAAATAAAGAGCAATACATTTCAGTATAGCATGTAGCTTACAAAAACAGTAATAGAAGGGGGGGAGGTAAGAGGAATGGGTTAGCTATAAGACATTAAGATAGTGGGCTAGAAAGCCTAAGTTGATGTTAATGGCCAAATCCTTTGTATTAAAAAATTGAATAATTTTTATTTCAAAAGTTTTCCGCTGTTGGATAGTTCTGAAATTCTCTCTGAGTACTTTTATTTTGAGATTCTGGATGGAGTGATTCTCCTGGGTGAAATGGTGTCCAACTGGAGTACAATAGCTGTCTTCATGGTGCTTTTTGATGGAGCTTCGGTGGAGGTTTGTTCTAATTTGTATAGATTTGTTTTTTTATTATACTGCAAATGGACCATTTTATTATCTTTAGACTTTTAATCAAACGTGATTAACTTCATTTGTTCTAGTTTATTACTAATTACTAGGTCCACTTCTGGATCGCTACCTTGTCGTGGTGAAGGGGCTTGTGTACCTCAGTGAAGCTAGCAGCTATAAGATGTAGGGTCACCCAAGATGGGCAGGTCATAGCAGAGTGGTCAGACAAATTGTAATCCACTGGAGAAGGAAAACCATATGGATAAGCACAAGCAGATACACACACAGGTGTGCCTGGCATGCTCTGTTCATATGGTCACCAAGAGTCTGATACGACTGAAGGATATGTACTAAAGACTGGCGTGGGGGAGGGAGGTGCCTGAGTATTTCGCTAACCTTTTGGTGGGTTTATACTATGATTGCTTATCTCCCGCCATCTCCCCTTTTAGTGCATATACCCTACTGAGCATTTATGAAATATCATTAAATATCATACACCAGTTAATACTCCTCCTTTCTCCTTGCCATGTATGCATGGGTGTAGAAGCCAAAGAAAATCTGGGAGGGGATACCGCATATAATATAAAAATACCACACAACCTCTTCTCTAAACATAAACAAACACACTGAAAAGTCTGGGGGGGAGATTTGTGTCCCTCATCCCCCCTAGTTCCTACACCCATTCATGTATGTCCCCTTTCTATAAGAATATGTGTATGTGTTCATGTACACATAAAAGTCAAGGTATAAAGACAAAAATGCCAAAAATGCATATGGTCATGTCTGTGCATATGTACACAATTTTCCATAAGGACTTCCCTAGGTGTATTAGTATGCATGTTGGCACGTGGAAAATAATATATATTATTAATAACAAAAAATCTAAAAATACTACTTACATTTTAGAAAATTCTATCTCAGGTGATTACATTTTAGTGGGAACATTTACTATTTTTCAGAAAGAAAAAAAAGTTAACATTTTTCTTCTCATGTTGCAACAAAACTACAAATTGCTTTTATTCATAGAATCTGAACAATGCTAAATATTTATCTCTCCAAGGTCATCTCTCTACAAAAACGCTCTAAAGTATAACAGTCTTTCAAATTTCGAGTTGGAAGACAATTTTGTACAGTTGGAACAATTTTAAAGCCATCTTTTATTGGGGATCCCAACTGAGATCCGCTAGCAAAAGAAAAAGAAAAAAGTACATATCCTTTGTGAAAAAATGTATTACTAACTTTTTCTTTTCAGAAACAGAACATATGTTATAAGAAAATGTTTGTTATTGTAAAATAACATTATTAATAAAATTGTTAATTTGTGTTTATATTTTCAGTTTTGGCATTGATTTTTAATAACTAGTAAAATAAATAATAAGTTAATAAAAGTAAAATAATTATAAAGTTAATATATAAATAATATACTACACTCATAATTAGATCGATTTCACCTAAAAAAGGATGGTTTAAATTCCCACTTTTCTTATCTCTTCCTTCGTGATGCAAAACAGATGCTAATTAATGTTCTGTTTTCATCTCCACCACATTTTTTAATTATACATATGTTCAGTTTTGCCATAAGTTTACATTGAGTCATGGGAAGTATAGATAAAGAAAATACAAAATCTGACTTATTGTCTACAAACAGGGATTAAGTCATATTTTCATTTAGCTTCACTTGGGGTTATAATAATATAAAATAAGAATGTTGTCAAAATAACGCTATGTCTCTTTATGTAGTTCTATAAATAATATAATTTCATTGAAAAGCTCTTACAAGAGGCTTAAATAATTAGAAAATCAAGTTCTTGTGGCATGTATTAAATGCAAATCTTGTGTGATCTGAAGAGCATTGCTGTAGAAGAAAAATCATAAAAATTGGAGTTTACATAGCACAGTGTAACTAATGAAAAATAACTTGGGAAATATAAATTCAGTAACAACCAGGAAAAACATATTTGTGGTATAGGCTTTCTCTCTAGTGATGGCAGCTTGAGGTGTGGCATATTTAGCTACGTCGCCCTAGTCTGATTAGAGGGCTAGGGAGAGTAAAATGAAACAAGAGAGAAAGGTGAGGTGGGTGGGAAGATTGGCGAGAGCGTGGAAATAGAGTCAGTTGGAAGTATTTAAGGGGTGTGAGGGAGTTCCAGCCCCTCCAAAACACTAGACTGTAAATGGCAAGATAATATTTGTATTTCCTCTGATATTCTGAGGAGATAGGTGATATATGACATTTTTTTACTCCATTTGATAAATGTAATCTGTTCTTTATTATGGATAGTAACGGACAAAGCGCTGTCCAAAACCTGATGTAATAATCATATATAATTATCTTTCAAATGTGGGCTATATATAGGACATTAGTTTCTTCACTAATGATACACACAGTAAGCCTACTATACTCATTGATATGCTATATATTTAGAGCAGGTAAAAAAGTTGAAAGTCTCTGTGTGGATGAACCCCATTGGAGTACCAACTAAAATGAAGGAAGATGTCATCTATATATCATATAACAACAGCCATATTGCACTAAGCACTACCACAGATGGCAAGTAGCTTGATGTTGCTGTGATGGCTGTTCTCTATAGTCGCAGAGAATCACTTTCCATCTCTTAAAAGCGTACATTTCTGACAAGGTCTTAAAAAAAGATGAGTAGCTCTTATGTAAAATTAAAAACACAATGAATGATATCCACATGTTTCAAAAAGTCAAAAATGAGGTAATACATTAAATTATATTTTTTCATATAAACATAGTATTTACTCGATCACATGACTGTGTTAAGTGCATGATCACTTACAATATGTAAAATAAGGATTAATAGTGGCGGAGTGTAGCGTTAATGAATAATGAACATTTTATAAATTACATTTATGTATAAATCTGTACTTATAAATTACTGTGCACATATTTGTTGACATTCCTAATGTATATATATATATATACATATCGTATTACTTGTATTTTTTTTTTTTGACAAATTCTTTCTGATTATATTACTGAGTGGACTTGCACATTGATAACCAATAAAAGTTTAAATATCTCCAACTGTTGTTCTATTGTATACACACTGCACAGACATCAAATGAATACTTCACACCTCCACTAACAACGCTGCATCTTGATCATATGCTTTGATCATTTTTCACAGAGAGTCTTTAGGCTATGGATCCCTGTTGTATATTATGTTTTCTAGTGAACTGTAGAAAGCATCCACAAAGTCAACTGATTTCCCAGGACACCACGACCTACAAAGGCTCCAGTAATTAATTGTGTTGTAAAAAATGAAATAAACATATAATGATTACTATGATTTATGTTGGATGGCGAATAACTTAAATGCCTCAAATATTTTCCTAATATTATAAACTATTTGCAAAAAATTGGAGGACATTCCCACGATCACCGACAAATCACTGTGCATTGTATTTAAATATAAGTAATTTATCTTGCAATAGTATCGTGGATTTTACAGCTTAATCATGTTTCACTGGATTTTTCAAATTCATGGAAAAAAAGGAAATAATTGTACTTACTTACATCTAGAAAAGGTACAAGTTTAATAGCTACTACTGCATACCGTTCAACATTTAAAAAGAGGCACATATTTTCGTCAAATATTCATTATAGGTACTGTTACCAACATTCTGGGTAATGTGTAAACTAAGTTTTAGAGATATGTACACTTGATATGTGCACATTGATCCTAAGCACAGATAGGTCCTTATTCAATTGAGCAGTTGTTGGTTACAGGAGCCCGTAATGTATCCCGTAAAATAATTTGCTAATCAATTGGCGTCTTTTAGCTACCCGCAAATGATTTGCGGGTTACAAGTTGAAAATCCCTGCAGTTGTCAAAATCATTACTCAACCCAAGCCTTTGATCTTTCAATCCCGTAAATGTTACAATCGCAAATCGCTATTCAATTGCTACAAGCCCTCAAATGAATGACAAATGTACCAGATAGGACTCGCAAGGGGGTTAATCACCTGTTCGTAGCACTGTAAATGCAAATAAATAATCAATACTGCACTTCAAAAGACGGAGAAAGCGATGGAAGACAATAGTATTAATTGAAGTCTCAAGCTCGCAAATCTGCAATCAAATATTCTTTTTTTCATTTCCATGTTATATCAATCTCAGGAATCAAGGAGTTAATAAATATTAAGCCACCCACATGGACTAGAACATTTCCATCATTCATTTTTATTATTTTGTATATTGTCAGATTGTGAGTCCAATCGCATATCGGATTCCTCAAAGCTAATTGATTGACGTTTAACCTCCATGTTTTAATGATGTCATGATGACGGTCTCATTTACTATTGGCTGTTTCTAAATCGGTAGTTAAGGCCTTGCTTAATTGATCATGATCCCGCTCTGAAATGCTACTTACGATTGCATGGTTTACGGGTTAGGCTTTCGGCCCTTAAATTGCGGGCTTGATCAATTGAATCGCTCTGTAACTGCGCAAATTGAATAGGGGCCATATTCTGTAAAACTGGCACATTGAACTGACACTCCAGGCTTCTTTCCCCTCAAGTTTAAATTAAATTGTAGTTTCCTTGTTTGTAATATTAAAATAAACTACTTAAGTGTTTGTTTGCATATCTAAACATTATTTTATTAACAGGTGCTTAAAAGCTCTATCATCACCAACTGCAATCTTCCATGGAGATCATGCATACAATGTTTCTATTTGTAAGAGATGTACTAGCCACTTACAGGCTGTTTCACAACAGCTTTTTTTTATACTGCTGAGAAATAATCTGTAGGAGGCCAGTATTCATTTTGGGGTTAAATCGATCTAACTCGAGTATCAATGAGTTAATACATATCAGGCCACCCATATGGACTAGAACATTATTGGCGTTCTTTTTCATAGTTCTTTATTTCTGTGATTTGCGAGTCTGATTGCATACTGGACCTCCGAACCTAATTGATTGACATGTAACCTGCATGTTTTACTGCCGTAGTAATGACAGTCTCAGTTTCCATTGGCTGATTCAAAATGGGCGGTTACGGGATTGCGGAATTCATAATTTTCCCGCCCTGAACTGCTACGACCCAGTGCATGGTTTACGGTATTGGCTTTGGGAAAATAACTTAGGGCCTTGTGCAAATGAATAGCATCACAATCTGAGATGAACGGGAGCCCACAACACACTTGCAGACATTTGACTGAGTGAAAACAGAGCTCATAATACAATTTGTTGAGATACACAAACACTTATAATAAACACTTGTATAATAAAAACAGGAAAATTCCCATATACTTTTAAGGGGGAACAACAGAGGGAACCAGAAAAAGAGGGCTGGAAAAAATGGGGTTTGCACTTGGCTAGTATAGAACCCATACTACAGAGTCTGTGCCATCATGAGCTACTAAGGGAAGATCCAAGCAGGAACTGTGTTTGATTTTAGTCAGTAAAACATAGCTTATAATCACTTCTTAATAAAATAAAGTACATAAAAGTAAATAAACACACAAGCATATTATATAACTAGTAAAATGTAGAAACCTTCCATATCCCTTTAAATGTAAAACTGTAATTCGAAATAGGGACGCGATGAGGGCCACGAGAATGGGGTTACCTGAAAAGTTGAGCTGTATCTCCAGAGATGGGGGCATGCAATTGTGTAATAACTTGTACTACTACATCAATGATAGTTGTATCCTAAAGTTTATGGGCCTCATTCAATTGTGATTTGGACAATTTACGGTAATAGGGCTCTATATAAGCACAGAGCATATTTTTTTACAGAAGTTTTTAGTTAGTGAAGACCTTGCTTTTTGTTAGAAGTTCACTAACTAAAAACTTCTGTAAAAAAATATACTATGTGCTTATATAGAGCCCTATTCAATTGGCCAAATCCCAATTGAATGGGGACCTATCAATAGGAAATTAGACAAAATCACAGGACGATTGTAAATGCACTGAAGGAATAAGTAAGAGAAGATTACACAGACAAACATGTTAAATAAAGAAACTGGAGATAAATTAAGGATTACACTCTTCCCTCCCCATTTAAATCCTAAAGACTGGATAAGTGGCCGCATTAAATGCATCATAGATCCACCTCATCCTGTACATGCAATAGTAGCAGATATGATATATACCCAGAGAATCATAGAAATATATTCTGAAGGTAATAATATACATTTTAAAACCTCTGTTTAGCCATAATTGGATACAAATGGTTGCTAACATAAGTGGGAGGCGTTTGATAATGGCATGTATGTCTATCTAATGTATTTGTTTCAGTTTAATTAAGACACTTCCTAGATAAGCTGAAAACACACTGACCAGCAGAGCACACAGAAGCAGCCACTGGACAGCACAGATAATGACCAGTCACTGATTAACACAGCACATACCAACCGCCTCTAGCCAGAAAATACACATAAACTATATATATATATATATATATATATATATATATATATATATATATATATAAGCTCCGCACACACTGATCAACAGAACATTCCCAGTCACTGACCAGCAAATGCAAGCATTCACTGACCAGCTCAGCACACACATAAATTAACTAGCAACACTCAAAAAATCCATGACCAGAGTAACAACTACATTCTGTGTTCAGTATGACACATATGTAAAGACCCTAAACAACATGGCAAACACAAAACAAACAGCAACATGCACAACTGCAACAACATATCCAGGCCAAAAACTTTCAAACAAGTTGACTCATGGGCTGGCATGGAAAAACATACCTATACGTCTTTGCACCACTGTTTTCCTTTAAGTCATCTGAAGGAAGTAAAACAGACCAGTTTATGGACAAACAGTCTCAGAAGAACACTTGAATATTGCTAGAGGTGACTGTGCTTTTGCAATTAATAACTATCACGTGGGAATTAATGAGACTATCACGTGGGAATTTGTTTGTGATTGCCTAAATCAGGTATACCATCTATCCTGTATATTAATACACTAGTCACTCGCTTGTCAAAAATGATGATATAATATTGTCTTAAAAATGGTTCCTAATGTCTATTTGTGCGCCCTCTCTCTGTGTACCCTGTCTCTCTCTCTCTGTGCGCCCTCTCCCTCTCTCTGTGCGCCCTCTCCCTCTCTCTGTGCACCCTATCTCTCTCCTTCTCTCTCTCTCCCTCCTTCTCTCACTCCCTTCTTCTCTCTCCCTCTTCTTCTCACTCTCTCGCCCCACCTTCCTTCTCTCTCCTTCCCTCCCTTTCTCTCCTTCACTCCCTCCCTCTCCTTCTCTCCCTCCCTCTCTCCCTCACCTCTCTCCCTCCCTCTCCTCTCCTCTCTCTCTTCGCCGTGCAAGGTGAGGCTCGCAAAGCTTTATTCTTTCTTTCCCTCCTTCTCTCTCCTTCCATCCTTCTCTCTCTCAGCTGATCTCGTAGGCTCCCACACCTCATCAATTGTTGCGGGGGTCCTAAACGGGACCTCTGCGTCAGTCCCACTCATAAGCCCTGCCATGGGGGGGTACTCCAACTACCCCCCCCCCCCGGCACCTAAAATTAACCCCCCTCTACCCGAAGTGTCCCCACATTAACCCCTTGCTGCAGGGGTCTATAGGGACCCCCGCAGCCCCCACAAAAACCCCTTGCAGCTGGGGTCCCCGATCGGCACCGATCAAGCCGCTGTGCAGGAGGTCCCCATCAGGCATAGAGAGGGGTTAATTTTAGGTGCAGTGGCCGGGATTGCTAATAGTGTGCCGCGGGCCCTTTAAGGATCCGCGGCGGGGAATTTAAAAGTTTTAAATGCAAGGGGTTAATCTGGGGGGACTGCTGGGGACCCTTGCAGAATGGGGATGTGTTTAGGGAGCAGGGGGAGCATCACACGGCTGTCTCAGGCTACTCCGCGGCAGCACGTATGTGGTTTAGGATCCCTTGCTAGCACTTTTTTGTGCCCGTAGGGATTCTTCCGAGATGCGAGATTCACCTCATAGATTTAAGGCTGCGTGTGACTCCATAGCTCTCTCGGAGCTTATTCTCTGCCATTTTTCTGAATCATCTCGCAAAGCAGGCTGCAAGGGACGTATTGGGGATTCAGTCCTCGCAAACAAAAAACAAAAAACTGCCTTTTGCGAGGACCGAGGGAACTACGAGGGCTAATTTAATGAGGCCCTATATTGCTACATTACTGTCTCATTTAGTGAATTGGCATTAAGTGCATATACAGTCTGTAGTTGTGAATTCACTGAGAAGTTGATTGTCAGTAGAATTTGCTTAGTAGATGATTTGTGGGTTAACCTAGCAGGGAGGACATTGTGTGGATAGTTACACAAACACCCTGAAAAACATTTGGGGTGGAAGTAAAGTCTGGTATATCTGCAATAATTACAACATTTAGGTAATCAGAAGCTGAGGTTAAGAAATGTATATTAGTGCAGTTAAAAAGCATTATAGAGAGGCGGAGCTAGCGTCCTTACCAGCAGGACGTGTGAGGGGAGAGCTCCGTCAGAGTTGCCTGACATTTGGGCAATATTGCCCTGTAAACCCCCTGTGACACCCCCAATAACATCGTGGATTTTACAGCTTAATCATGTTTCACTGGATTTTTCAAATTCATGGAAAAAAAGGAAATAATTGTACTTACTTACATCTAGAAAAGGTACAAGTTTAATAGCTACTACTGCATACCGTTCAACATTCCACGTTAAAAAGAGGCACATATTTTCGTCAAATATTCATTATAGGTACTGTTACCAACATTCTGGGTAATGTGTAAACTAAGTTATGTACACTTGATATGTGCACATTGATCCTAACCACAGATAGGTCCCTATTCAATTGAGCAGTTGTTGGTTACAGGAGCCCGTAATGTATCCCGTAAAATAATTTGCTAATCAATTGGCGTCTTTTAGCTACCCGCAAATGATTTGCGGGTTACAAGTTGAAAATCCCTGCAGTTGTCAAAATCATTACTCAACCCAAGCCTTTGATCTTTCAATCCCGTAAATGTTACAATCGCAAATCGCTATTCAATTGCTACAAGCCCTCAAATGAATGACAAATGTACCAGATAGGACTCGCAAGGGGGTTAATCACCTGTTCGTAGCACTGTAAATGCAAATAAATAATCAATACTGCACTTCAAAAGACGGAGAAAGCGATGGAAGACAATAGTATTAATTGAAGTCTCAAGCTCGCAAATCTGCAATCAAATATTCTTTTTTTCATTTCCATGTTATATCAATCTCAGGAATCAAGGAGTTAATAAATATTAAGCCACCCACATGGACTAGAACATTTCCATCATTCATTTTTATTATTTTGTATATTGTCAGATTGTGAGTCCAATCGCATATCGGATTCCTCAAAGCTAATTGATTGACGTTTAACCTCCATGTTTTAATGATGTCATGATGACGGTCTCATTTACTATTGGCTGTTTCTAAATCGGTAGTTAAGGCCTTGCTTAATTGATCATGATCCCGCTCTGAAATGCTACTTACGATTGCATGGTTTACGGGTTAGGCTTTCGGCCCTTAAATTGCGGGCTTGATCAATTGAATCGCTCTGTAACTGCGCAAATTGAATAGGGGCCATATTCTGTAAAACTGGCACATTGAACTGACACTCCAGGCTTCTTTCCCCTCAAGTTTAAATTAAATTGTAGTTTCCTTGTTTGTAATATTAAAATAAACTACTTAAGTGTTTGTTTGCATATCTAAACATTATTTTATTAACAGGTGCTTAAAAGCTCTATCATCACCAACTGCAATCTTCCATGGAGATCATGCATACAATGTTTCTATTTGTAAGAGATGTACTAGCCACTTACAGGCTGTTTCACAACAGCTTTTTTTTATACTGCTGAGAAATAATCTGTAGGAGGCCAGTATTCATTTTGGGGTTAAATCGATCTAACTCGAGTATCAATGAGTTAATACATATCAGGCCACCCATATGGACTAGAACATTATTGGCGTTCTTTTTCATAGTTCTTTATTTCTGTGATTTGCGAGTCTGATTGCATACTGGACCTCCGAACCTAATTGATTGACATGTAACCTGCATGTTTTACTGCCGTAGTAATGACAGTCTCAGTTTCCATTGGCTGATTCAAAATGGGCGGTTACGGGATTGCGGAATTCATAATTTTCCCGCCCTGAACTGCTACGACCCAGTGCATGGTTTACGGTATTGGCTTTGGGAAAATAACTTAGGGCCTTGTGCAAATGAATAGCATCACAATCTGAGATGAACGGGAGCCCACAACACACTTGCAGACATTTGACTGAGTGAAAACAGAGCTCATAATACAATTTGTTGAGATACACAAACACTTATAATAAACACTTGTATAATAAAAACAGGAAAATTCCCATATACTTTTAAGGGGGAACAACAGAGGGAACCAGAAAAAGAGGGCTGGAAAAAATGGGGTTTGCACTTGGCTAGTATAGAACCCATACTACAGAGTCTGTGCCATCATGAGCTACTAAGGGAAGATCCAAGCAGGAACTGTGTTTGATTTTAGTCAGTAAAACATAGCTTATAATCACTTCTTAATAAAATAAAGTACATAAAAGTAAATAAACACACAAGCATATTATATAACTAGTAAAATGTAGAAACCTTCCATATCCCTTTAAATGTAAAACTGTAATTCGAAATAGGGACGCGATGAGGGCCACGAGAATGGGGTTACCTGAAAAGTTGAGCTGTATCTCCAGAGATGGGGGCATGCAATTGTGTAATAACTTGTACTACTACATCAATGATAGTTGTATCCTAAAGTTTATGGGCCTCATTCAATTGTGATTTGGACAATTTACGGTAATAGGGCTCTATATAAGCACAGAGCATATTTTTTTACAGAAGTTTTTAGTTAGTGAAGACCTTGCTTTTTGTTAGAAGTTCACTAACTAAAAACTTCTGTAAAAAAATATACTATGTGCTTATATAGAGCCCTATTCAATTGGCCAAATCCCAATTGAATGGGGACCTATCAATAGGAAATTAGACAAAATCACAGGACGATTGTA
The DNA here is from genome assembly GCA_027410445.1 of Discoglossus pictus. Lineage (NCBI taxonomy): Eukaryota > Metazoa > Chordata > Amphibia > Anura > Alytidae > Discoglossus > Discoglossus pictus. Next base: position 450,778,309 of record CM050163.1, read on the forward strand.
AATGCACTGAAGGAATAAGTAAGAGAAGATTACACAGACAAACATGTTAAATAAAGAAACTGGAGATAAATTAAGGATTACACTCTTCCCTCCCCATTTAAATCCTAAAGACTGGATAAGTGGCCGCATTAAATGCATCATAGATCCACCTCATCCTGTACATGCAATAGTAGCAGATATGATATATACCCAGAGAATCATAGAAATATATTCTGAAGGTAATAATATACATTTTAAAACCTCTGTTTAGCCATAATTGGATACAAATGGTTGCTAACATAAGTGGGAGGCGTTTGATAATGGCATGTATGTCTATCTAATGTATTTGTTTCAGTTTAATTAAGACACTTCCTAGATAAGCTGAAAACACACTGACCAGCAGAGCACACAGAAGCAGCCACTGGACAGCACAGATAATGACCAGTCACTGATTAACACAGCACATACCAACCGCCTCTAGCCAGAAAATACACATAAACTATATATATATATATATATATATATATATATATATATATATATATATATATAAGCTCCGCACACACTGATCAACAGAACATTCCCAGTCACTGACCAGCAAATGCAAGCATTCACTGACCAGCTCAGCACACACATAAATTAACTAGCAACACTCAAAAAATCCATGACCAGAGTAACAACTACATTCTGTGTTCAGTATGACACATATGTAAAGACCCTAAACAACATGGCAAACACAAAACAAACAGCAACATGCACAACTGCAACAACATATCCAGGCCAAAAACTTTCAAACAAGTTGACTCATGGGCTGGCATGGAAAAACATACCTATACGTCTTTGCACCACTGTTTTCCTTTAAGTCATCTGAAGGAAGTAAAACAGACCAGTTTATGGACAAACAGTCTCAGAAGAACACTTGAATATTGCTAGAGGTGACTGTGCTTTTGCAATTAATAACTATCACGTGGGAATTAATGAGACTATCACGTGGGAATTTGTTTGTGATTGCCTAAATCAGGTATACCATCTATCCTGTATATTAATACACTAGTCACTCGCTTGTCAAAAATGATGATATAATATTGTCTTAAAAATGGTTCCTAATGTCTATTTGTGCGCCCTCTCTCTGTGTACCCTGTCTCTCTCTCTCTGTGCGCCCTCTCCCTCTCTCTGTGCGCCCTCTCCCTCTCTCTGTGCACCCTATCTCTCTCCTTCTCTCTCTCTCCCTCCTTCTCTCACTCCCTTCTTCTCTCTCCCTCTTCTTCTCACTCTCTCGCCCCACCTTCCTTCTCTCTCCTTCCCTCCCTTTCTCTCCTTCACTCCCTCCCTCTCCTTCTCTCCCTCCCTCTCTCCCTCACCTCTCTCCCTCCCTCTCCTCTCCTCTCTCTCTTCGCCGTGCAAGGTGAGGCTCGCAAAGCTTTATTCTTTCTTTCCCTCCTTCTCTCTCCTTCCATCCTTCTCTCTCTCAGCTGATCTCGTAGGCTCCCACACCTCATCAATTGTTGCGGGGGTCCTAAACGGGACCTCTGCGTCAGTCCCACTCATAAGCCCTGCCATGGGGGGGTACTCCAACTACCCCCCCCCCCCCCCGGCACCTAAAATTAACCCCCCTCTACCCGAAGTGTCCCCACATTAACCCCTTGCTGCAGGGGTCTATAGGGACCCCCGCAGCCCCCACAAAAACCCCTTGCAGCTGGGGTCCCCGATCGGCACCGATCAAGCCGCTGTGCAGGAGGTCCCCATCAGGCATAGAGAGGGGTTAATTTTAGGTGCAGTGGCCGGGATTGCTAATAGTGTGCCGCGGGCCCTTTAAGGATCCGCGGCGGGGAATTTAAAAGTTTTAAATGCAAGGGGTTAATCTGGGGGGACTGCTGGGGACCCTTGCAGAATGGGGATGTGTTTAGGGAGCAGGGGGAGCATCACACGGCTGTCTCAGGCTACTCCGCGGCAGCACGTATGTGGTTTAGGATCCCTTGCTAGCACTTTTTTGTGCCCGTAGGGATTCTTCCGAGATGCGAGATTCACCTCATAGATTTAAGGCTGCGTGTGACTCCATAGCTCTCTCGGAGCTTATTCTCTGCCATTTTTCTGAATCATCTCGCAAAGCAGGCTGCAAGGGACGTATTGGGGATTCAGTCCTCGCAAACAAAAAACAAAAAACTGCCTTTTGCGAGGACCGAGGGAACTACGAGGGCTAATTTAATGAGGCCCTATATTGCTACATTACTGTCTCATTTAGTGAATTGGCATTAAGTGCATATACAGTCTGTAGTTGTGAATTCACTGAGAAGTTGATTGTCAGTAGAATTTGCTTAGTAGATGATTTGTGGGTTAACCTAGCAGGGAGGACATTGTGTGGATAGTTACACAAACACCCTGAAAAACATTTGGGGTGGAAGTAAAGTCTGGTATATCTGCAATAATTACAACATTTAGGTAATCAGAAGCTGAGGTTAAGAAATGTATATTAGTGCAGTTAAAAAGCATTATAGAGAGGCGGAGCTAGCGTCCTTACCAGCAGGACGTGTGAGGGGAGAGCTCCGTCAGAGTTGCCTGACATTTGGGCAATATTGCCCTGTAAACCCCCTGTGACACCCCCAATAACATCAGGGGGCACCAGGGGAAGCCGTCGGGCCCCCATATAGTCGCCCCGACTACCGGAACGAGGCTCCAGGAGAGTGCAGGAGCACTCTGAACTCGGCAGCTGCTGCATAGCAGGGGAGCGTCCTGCGTGCCTGCTCTGCCTGCTCCCCCAGCACAACACAACAAGAGGAGACTCAGGCCGGCCAGGGGCAGCACGGAGGCACAACAAGAAGTCAAGGTAGGCTGGATCTGCCAGGGGCTGCGGGGAGAGACCAGGAAGCACTGGGCCGCCATCTTGACAGGCCAAAGCAGGCCTAGCCAGAGGGAGAACTCCCTCTACAGATACCGGGGGCCCACAACATCTACCCAGACAACCGAGGGGCAGCAGGGGGATCCCACACACCCTAAAACCCCCCTGAGAGAGAGAAGGCTGGGCTGCATAGCAGCCACCAATACAAAGAAGAAGGGGGAGAGGTAAAGCCCGCGAATCCACGGCCGCCATTTTGTGGCACCTCATGGTGGAAGGGGAACAGACACAGACAGATCCCAGCTGACCTACACCCAAGACTTCAACCCCCAGGAAGAGCTAACCCCTCTGGACACCCCATACTGGGTCTTGCCTCTCACACTGTGAAAGTTCATTGCACTAAAGGAAAGCAGCATCTAATATTTAGTCTGAAACTTTAACCCTGACAACACCAGACCCTGCACTGAGCTCTACCGGGCAAGAAGTCACTGCAATTTTACTAAGGAAGAGGATCCTGCCACCCCCTGGGTTCCACACAGTGACATTTCTACACCCTGACTTAACAACCTCAGACAACCCTGCAGTTAATTTTTTGTGAAATCCTGTGAAGATCTGCATGAACATTGCTGCAGAGAGCCTTTGCTGCCACCCTGTGGCCACTCAGTAAACCTGATGTTGATGTGGGCCAAGGCAACCAGCCTGAAAGCCCCCTTCCAGTTGCTCTTGGCGGAGCCTGCAAAGACCGATATGAAGCACTGAGCCAAGAGATGTGATTGAAGCCTGACAGGAGGCCTTGACTAACAAGCTACAACGACCGATCTTACACGAGAACACAACTTCTGGCCGCTCCAACCAAACAAACTCTACAGCTACGCACTTCTGAGGGAACTGATAGCAGAGAAAGCAAGGGGAAAAATACTACAGCTCCTGTAACACGCACATCTCCATCTTCAGAAATGAAGAAAAGTAGAAAGAACTCCTCCGCAAAGGGCATCCGAGAGCACTTCACACCCAAAACAACAAAGCCGCCATCTCCACTGGATTCAGCTTCAGACCACTCTGAATCATCTGATCAGGAGGAGATACCCAAGAGGTCAAAACAACATATAGACCTATCGCCTAGGGCCATTGCAACGATAGAACAGCTTCTAACCAAGGCACTAGAACCCTTAAGAAATGACCTGAAAGAACTGGGGCAGAGGACCCAACTTCTGGAGGAGATGGTGGATCAGATGGGAGAAGCGCAGCAACATGACAGGTCTGCCATAGACCAGAACTCGTATAACATCATGGAGCTGAACGATAAGATTGAAGATCTAGAGAATCGATCCCGCCGCCATAACGTCAGAGTACGGGGGATCCCAAGGACTACACAAGACCTGACAGGGTACTTAAAAGACACCTTCACTTCAATACTACCCGATCACCCAGAGGGCGTCCTCGAAATTGAACGAGCCCACAGAGCGCTAGGAGGGGCGAGAAACCCAGAGACCCCTAAGGATGTTGTGGTGAGATTCGTGAGACAACAAGCCAGAGACCTACTCTTAGCAGAAACAAGGAAGAAGCAGGCAGTCAAAGGACCAGATAACTCCAACCTGCAAGTGTATGCAGACCTGTCCCCCAACACACTAGACAGAAGGAGACAGATGAAGCCTGCACTGGCGATTCTGCAACAGAACAAGCTCCAATACCGGTGGAACTTCCCCTTTGCCCTCACCTTCAGCTACCAAGGTACATCACACACCACCCGCAACTTGGAAGACTGCCTCGCAGTACTGCGCCACATTCGTCTCTGCCCAGCGGACCTTCCAGCAGAGGAACACAACTTCCCCCCTCCTCCTCCCATCCCGAAAAAACAGTGGACTGTGGTAGGGTCACAGCGACCGAAGGAAGACCCGCCTCCCCCCAGGAGTCCCAGAGACAAAAACTTGCCCCGCAGGAGCCAAGGCGGGCTGAGTACTCAGCACAGAGGAGGCCCGGGCCCGACTTCAGAAGGCCTGATACCATCGCGATCGGAGTGAAGGTAACCCACCAACAGGAAGTTGTTTTGAGTCTTTGTTTTCTCATTCATTTATGGGACTTCTCTGACCTGCTTTAGTGAGGGTAGAATAGGCACTGATGACTTTAGTTAGGTCAGATGTTAGTCGAGGCCTCTAATGAAGGGCCTGTTAAAGCCAGATGCCCGAAATAGACGGAAGGCATCCTAGTTTACTTCAGATAGTTAAAATGTTGTTGAGGTTAATAGTTATTATTTTTGAAGAGAGGATACCACTAGACTTGATAGAGAAGCGAGTAAGCTCCGAGGGAGCAATTAGCAAATTATCTCTAAGTCCAGAAAGATCACCACTGATAAAAATGTATGCGGAAAACTACAAATTCCCAGCTGAAAGTAGTCGAGGTTTATGCAGTCAACAAAGCCTAACTCAGGGGACTAGCTTTCAGGAGATTAGAGGAGCCTGTGGGACTGAAGGAACTTGGTCAATTGTAAATCTAATGTTGTGTCTTTCTGCTTCCCTCTGGCCTAACAGCGGACGGAGTCTCCAGCACCAGAATCCCCCCTCCAAGCCTCCACCCGCCCCCGGCCACCAAGGAATGGACGTCGGACAAGGAATAAAAGGTAGCCAGGCAGACCATGCACTCCTATCCACCAAAACACAATGAGTAGCTCACAGTACACATTCATAACTCACAATGTTAAGGGTTTTAACTCCCCCTTTAAGAGGAGGAAAGCCTTTAGGCAATACAAAAGATTGAGGCCCTCGGTTATCTTCATGCAGGAGACTCATTTCACACACGAGAGTAAACCAAAATATCTGCATGGGGAATACCCGACAGTGTACATGGCCACTCAGTCAACGAAGAGGGCAGGGGCAGCTATCCTGATACATAAGCACTTCCCATTCACCCCGGAACATACTAGAATAGACAAAGAGAGGAATTATGTTTTGGTCACCGGCTTAGTCTCAGGCCAAAGAATCTCTCTACTTTCCCTATACTCCCCCACAAACTCACCACACCAAACCCTGATTAACACGCTAAGAGAGTTAGACACACTAGACCTAGGCAAACTGGTGATTGGGGGGGATTTCAATCTGACCCTAGATCCAGCATTAGACAGATCAGGACACGCCCAGGACTCTAGCTTCTCAAAAAAACGGAGCCAAATTAAGCAGCTAATGGCCAAAATGGGCTTAGTGGATGCCTGGAGAGGCTTACACCCGGATAATAAGGAATACACATACTACTCGCCCATGCACGGCACTTACTCGAGGATTGACACATTCCTAACAAGCTCACTACTTATTGATAATATCCAAGAATCTGACATTGTCCCCTGCCCCTGGTCTGACCACGCAATAGTAGCTATTAAATTAACGTTAGGCCCTAACCTATCCCCATTTAGGAGCTGGAGGATCGACGAACACCTTCTGTCAGACCCCAGCAGCTTAGCATCCCTAGCGGGAGACATTAGGCAGTACTTCGAGCTGAATGATTCTCCTGATACAGGAGTAGGCTGGATTTGGGTAGCCCATAAGGCTTATATAAGGGGCTGCTGCATCAAACTATCAGCACAGCACCGTAAGGCACTTATATTATTGGAAAGCTAACAAACCAGACAGAATGCTGGCTAGGAGGCTGAAAGCTAAAGAGATCCAGTCTAGAGTGACCCAAATCAGGAAGCCAGATGGCTTAATCTCCTGCAGCCCTAGGGATATACAGAAGCAGTTCCAAACCTTTTACCAGCGGATCTACTCGTCTGGGAAACTGGCAGAGGGGTTGGACCTTGACTCCTTTCTAAGTACCATAGATCTCCCCTCATTAAGTGAACAACAAGTAAATAGTCTTAACCTAGATATCTCACAAGAGGAGGTGAGAACAGCAATTCATAGCCTTAAGATAGGTAAATCCCCAGGGCCAGACGGCTATTCCAACCAATACTATAAAAAATTTGAAATCCTATTAAACCCCTACCTGACATCCCTATTTAATGCTATCATGAGAGGGGAAAAAATGCCCCCGGAGCTAAATCAAGCGGAACTGGTAGTCATACCAAAAGAAGGTAGGGATAGCTTGGAGGTGAAGAACTACCGTCCCATATCCTTACTGAATGGGGATGTCAAACTAATGGCCAAAATAATGGCAACTCGAATCTCCAAGTTCCTGCCAGAAATTATCCACAAAGATCAGGCGGGGTTTATACCCCATAGACAGGCAGGGGACAATGTCAGACGTATCCTTAACATCCAATACCTAGCGCGGAAAAACAACTCTCCAATGTGCCTGCTAGCTCTAGATATAGAGAAAGCCTTCGACACAGTTGAATGGCCGTTTCTGTTTAAAACCCTGGACAAATTTGGTTTTAGGGGCCGGTTTATCACCTTACTCCGCACATATTACGAAGCACCAACAGCCTTCTTGAGGTTGCCAGGCGATCACAGAGCCCAAATTAGCATACAGAGAGGAACGAGACAGGGATGCCCACTCTCACCCCTACTGTTCGCCATAGTCATGGAACCCCTAGCGCAACTCATTAGAGCGGATAGGGAAATCCAAGGGCTTCAGGTGGGGCTGCAGCACTACAAATGCTCATTCTTTGCAGACGATATCCTATGCACCCTAACAAATCCCGGGGCCTCCATTCCGGCACTGATGTCAACTCTTGACAAGTTCGGTAGGGTGTCAGGGCTTAGGCTGAACTTAGGGAAATCGGAAGCTCTGAGTGTAGACATGGCACAGGGCGACATAGATCATTTGAAATCCCTATTTTCCTTTGCGTGGCCCACCAAGCACATAAAATACTTGGGGGTCAACATCACACCTAAAATTTCCGAGTTATATAAGGCCAATTACCCCCCCATGTACAAAAAACTAAACGAAGATTTGTTTAGATGGAGGACTTGCCCTCTCTCCTGGACCGGCCGAATAGCGGCAGTTAAAATGAACATCCTTCCAAGGATTCTATATCTCTTCCGTACGCTCCCTATACCAATCTCCTTACAGGACTTAGACCGGTTCCAGTCCAACATCTTTAGATACATATGGAACAACAGAAAATCCTGCATCCCCAAGAAAGTAATGTTTAGACATAGCAAAGATGGGGGACTATCTTGCCCAAACCTGCGAAACTATTTTAAAGCGGCCAGGCTATCCCAACTACCACTAATACATTCAGTCAGACATCAGCCGAGTTGGGCCTTCTTGGAACAACAGCAAATGCAACAACAAAGCTGGGACACACTAATTTGGGTTCCTGAAGAAATGGCCCCGATAAGAACTCACCCAAACCCCATAATAAACCTAAATTTAACAACTTGGAAATGGGCCAGATCTAAGAACAAACTGGGCATAGGTACATCTCCCCTTTGGTCGGTCCTTTCTTCACAAGATATCTGGGCTTCCATGAGTATTATGTCAAAACATTGGTGGGCTTCCAGAGAACTAGATAAGTTGGGCTCCTGGTTTAACGGGAATCATTTGATGACCCTGAGTCAGTTCGAAGAAAGACATACCCTCCCCCCAGGGGAACACTATAACTATCTAAAAATAAGAAGCTGGGCCTGTGAAGCATTTAAAAAATTTGGACCCCCGAAATCCTCCTGGTTCTCGGTAATCTGCAAAACTCTGCCTTTAACGAAAGGAATACTAGGCACTTTATATGACACATTCACTAAATCAAATAATACAGAAAAACCATCATATATCTGTAAGTGGGAAAGGGAGCTAGGAGGTGAATGGGATTGGAAAAAATGGCAGAAATCATTCTCCAACCTACGCAGGGCAACAAGTAACTGCTCGCACATAGAGACATCTATAAAAGTTCTCCAGAGAATATATTGCACCCCAGACAAACTCAACAAATATGATCCCAGAGTGAGTAGTAACTGCTTTAGGGGCTGTTCACAGATAGGAGACCACGCCCATACCTGGTGGCTATGTCAGAAAGTCCATGACTTATGGGAAAGGATAGCATTAATGGCAACAAAGTTATTTGGTATAAGAGTCACAGCCACTATGGAATCCTGCCTACTAGGGGTTAAACTCTCTAGTTTATCAAAAACACAGAATAGGCTATTCCAGATTATGGCCGCCGCTACCAAAGTACACATAGCCAGCCAATGGAAGTCAGAAAAGCTAAGCGTGCAAGAGGTTATTAAAAAAATAAATTACATAGCAATAAATGAAAAGTTAACATCTGCTATTCTAGATACTTTGGCTCAGTTCCAAGAAACCTGGAGGCCTTGGCTAGAGTCTTCGTTAGGTTTCCCTTTGCCCTGATGGGCTCACTGATAGCACTATAACAAAAGCAAAACAGAACTAGGCCAAAAAAAGGCTTGGAGTGGAGGAGACTCGAAGTCTGGTCCTGGAGGCTCTGATTTGACTGGTTCGTCTGGAACGCAACACAGGAGGTGAATGTATGCATCATAACTGTATAAACTAAACCTGAGCTAGGGATTCCTCCCTTATCTCCATAGTTATTTACATGTTTGTTTACCTAAAGTTTCAGTTTCTATGTAAATAAGTTCTGTTTGTTCATGCTTCCCTTGCTTAAATTATAGGACCTAAATAACTATTTAATAATGGGAAAAGTTAAAAATAAAAACTTGGAAGGAGATGCTAGTAATTTGACCACGAGGTATATATGTTTATAGAAAATCTTATGTGTTAATGTACCTAATGCCTGTCCTTACTTTGTATCCCTTTCAATAAAAATTTTTTTTATTTAAAATGTTTAATTATGATATAATATGATTTAATAATATATAAATATAACTGCAAAATCTTAAAAAAAAAAAAAAAAAAAAAAAAGCATTATAGAACCACTGTTAAGGCAAATGCCTCCTGGAAAAAAAGTAATCTAGTTACACCATTTAAAGCTCTATGTATAGAGTCTATTCATGGTTGTTTTCCTGAGCTTTTAGTTTAAAACACGTATATCATTTTAATGGAACAAAGGTGCAGTGTTGTAGGCCCGTATTGGAGCAAATGGGAGTCAGACCTAAATTCACCTATTACCGGAAAGTTACATGGAAGAGTGCCTATAAGCTAATGGTGAGGTGGTGGATAATACAGGTAAATATTCATAAGATTAGAAACACCTTTGTGCTGAAAGGGCTGTGGATCATTAGGGACTTTTTCTCCAGCTGTAAGTGATTCTGGGATAAGACTCTAGTTTGATTCTGGGGGTTGTTTCCCTATTAAGTCCATTGTTGTCCCTTCTGCAATAAACAAGTTTAAGATCAATAAATCACACATAGAGCTCTGGCCTTGGTATGGTCAACTGATTCTGTGAAATATATTCTCTTATTAATCTAAAAAAAATCAATTATTTCTGTGATATATTTGACTTTGCTTAACAACTATGAGTGAATTCTTGCGGTACGGAAATGTGGATCCTGAAAAGTGAAAACATTTCTTAGATCGTAACTTAAGACAGACTTGGCATATTTGAAATGATAAGGCACATTGAGTGAACTTAGCTTATTGCAGCTATGAGGGTTAGTAACAACATGCATTTTAGGACATTTCATGTAAGATGACATTTTAAAAAAGGGTTGATATGTAATATGTATATCTGTAATTGTTCATTACATGTTTGTGGTTGTAATGTAAATTATATGGATAAGCAACAATAAAATAATATATGAAAACACAAAAGTGTATTACCATACTCCCTTTCCATACCACATAAGGGGACTAAGGAAAACATACTAATTCATATACAGTATGTACATCTAAAAAAAAAAGAGATTTGAGTACACGACTTTTAAATTTAGTGTGATTAATAAAAAATGGATCTTCTGTGAGTCAACCCAGTCTTGATCTTTAGGGTCACCCTCTCTAATAGTTTTCAAACTGTGTCAAAGAATGAAACATTTTCCCAGTCTCTGCCATGAAAGCTGTGCAGTAATGAGGCAGCTGCATGGAAGTCTGCTGCAGGCTTTGACACAGTTTGAAAAAGATGGGAGGACCTTCAGTCCATAGATGAAGTACAACATCACCATTACACAATAAACTGAACTTTTGTTTATGGTGATCTTTACAATTTAAAAGTCATGAAAACTGGGCTATTACCGGAAAAAGGAAAGAGTATGCAATATAAGTAGTAAGTAGTCTGTTTATGTACATAATAAATATAATGTAATGGGCGAGTGACCTCATACCCTTTCTGTAATGAAAATATTTGCAAGGATATATATATACAGGAGTTTCACAGTTATAAATACACACATCACCACCTGATTATCTGCATCCGGATAAAAGAGAATAAAGAAAAGATGCAATGACATTATTAATTTCCAGCTAAGACTAATTGCAAAAAAAAAAAGGAAATCTTATGTTAGATCTGTTCATTATAAATATTCTGTATAAATCATAATTAGGTGGCTACCAACTGTAAAATAAACTATTGATGAATGCAACTGTATTCCCCATATGTTCATGCTCCTAAAGAGATGGTGCATTTAATTAAACATTAGAAACTAAATCTTCTACAGTGTGTAATTAAATGTAGTTGTTTGTGATCGCTGCTATTTGTGTTTTACAAGGTCCTTGCAATAGTTTGCAGCTGGGGTTGTTTACTGGACTGTTCAGACAGAAACATACTTTATTTGCCAAATGGGAATATAGACAACTTACTGTATAACTAAACAGTTTTCAAAGTAAACGTCCTTAGCAAACGTTCCTTGATGCTTCAATTGGTACTTTCTTTATTCAAGATAATGGCAACATATAATTTAAACAATAAAACATACAATGAATTCAGGTGTCATGAGAGACTTGAAACCATTATTGTAAATTAAACTTGAGTAGCAGCTACATTGTCTAACTGTAACTGCAGAATAAGAAGTAAGCAATGGCGAGTCGCCGGCTTTTGTGGGAATTACTGGAGACAAAGGAAGTCATTACTCAAGTGAGTAAAATGTCTTCTAGCAGCAACATTCAGACAATTAAGGTGAACTGTTACTTGCATTTGTCAAGAGCACGGTTTATTAATACTTTCTCTGTAATTTTTCATGCAAAATTAAAATCACTGAGTACTTTTTTACTGCTTTTTTGCCACACATTTGAACAGAGGGTTTACTGTAAAACCTTTACCTATGTTTGTACTTTCATAAGTACCGTGATAAATGTACTTATATGGTTATATGGTTACCAAAATGTTGCTGGAAGTTTTACAATAAACCCTATTTAAAGAAGTGGTTATTTATTTATATATATATATATATATATATATATATATGTATGTATGTATGTATATATATATATATATATATATATATATATATATATTGCATTTCAACAACTGAGGTAGCAATTAAAGCAGTTGCTATTTGTGCATTAGTCAGTTAATTCAGAAGTATAATAAAGTATAGGTAATTTGAAATGACAGATTTTATTCAGTGCTCTCATTTTGGTAAACTGTATGATGTCACAATAATCCATGTATGATATTCATAGTCCATAAATCACACTTACTCATCATTTAGTCTCTCTCCTGTTTCACACCCAGTCCTTTGTAACCCGCACCCCTTTTTAGGTGTGACTTTCCACTTCTAAACACAAAGGTGCACTTAGACACACACTGAAATTCATACAAAAACAAGAATTTAGATAAAGCCAAGCATAAGCCAGACATGAACACACTTAGGCAAGCTCATAGATAGTGAGCTATATTAACCCCCAATAATTGTTTGTACTTTACAAATCTATTAATAAATATATATGCAAGAAGATGATTTTCATTCGCATCCAATATATACACACACACACATCATTGTACCTTCAGCCCTTCTGTCCGTGCCAGCTAATTTGCCAATGGTCTCATATTTTGGAACCTGTTCACATGACACAGTTCATTTCATTTAATAATGCTGCAGGAGGGAATAAACACAAATATGTAATGTATTTATTTAATGATTTAATGCATACCTTTCCAATGACTATAATAATGTAACCATTCTGAGCTTTGACCTATAATATCACAATTTTTGACCTACATTTTGAAATAGGTAACCACGGGGAAAGGTTTAGTTGTGTGTCTGAACATTCGGCAAAGATACTGTGAGTAAAATACAAAGGCTGAAATTACAATTCTGATCATGAACCATGGAATTCAGTAATAGGCGAAGAACCCCCTAAAATAAAAACACAAATAATAATATTTATTGTGTACTTTATTAAGTACAGATGTAGCAAACATCATTGCACCCGGAATTGTAGCAATTGAATAGTGATTTGCGATTTTAACAATTTAACATTTTGCGGGCTACAATTTTCGGCCTGTAACCCGCAAAAGAAGTTACCATAGATACTGATTAGAAAGCCTGTTTCTCTCCAATTTTAAGGGTGCGGCTTATATTGGAATATTATAGTTTTTTCCCTTGAATTTCACAGGTACGGCTTATATGCGGGGGGCAGCTTACATCCGGGCCAATACGGTAATAATATACAGGTTTCTTGTTTGTCAAATAACTTGCTACCATACTCGTTTATTGATTTGTACGGTGCTTTTAAGCAAACAAACACAGGAAAAAAAGTGAAAAAGAACTATTGTGAAGTTTTGAGTTCTGTTAAAGTTAAGACTAGCAGGACTCAGGCTGTTTCTATAAGAAAGCAACAAGCACAAGTGACAGCTATTGCTCTCAATAGCATCATTACTAATGTGCCTACATCCCATTGGGGGACCTGCAGAAGAGTTACATGTTTAAATGCTTATTGATACCTGCAGGAAGCTAAGGTTTACATAAAGCACTTTATTGTGATCCGGTTGAGAAAATGTTCCCTGTTTAGCTAAATTACACTAAGTCCAGTCATTCTTACCTAAATTCATGAAAAGATAATCATTACCAATACACTTTTTGGTAGCAGCAGCAGATTCTTAGAATTAACTAATTCATGGCAAGACAATGTAAATGAATAACTGCATCCTTCTTAGAAAACTTCCATAGAAACACATTTGATTTTTACAGAACAGCTTTTTCTAAGTATATGGGCCTATGGGCAATATTTGCAACAGGATACCTTATTACTTATCAACCTAATGAGAAAAAGATGTAGAACTCAGCATTAGCTAGTTATATAGCAATCTACATCATTTGATTCAATGTGGTAATGTGCAGATGTTATACATTCTGTCTGGGAAATCTGCACCTTGTTATCACACACTATGAGGACCTCTTCATGAAATGGGTTTTCAAGTTTAAAAGGTTCTGACAGCAGACAAACACTAGCACATATTTATGAAGCAACTGAGAATCAAGATTGTGTGTTGGATTTACTATTATTAGTAGTAGTATTGTTATTAATATTACCCTTTTTTTATAAAGTGCTAACTCTTTATTTTTAGCTCTATTTCCAAGAGTAAAATTTTAAACAAATGACAAACATAAAACAAGTTAAGAGTTGTACAATAAGACAATTGGGTGCGATAGCATTGAGGTTCCCACTCCAAAGAGCTTATAATTCATTAGTCTATTAATGGTCTAAGGCAAGGTCACTTACAAAACAGTATCTTATTCCATAGTATTGCACAGCTCCAAAACAATGTAAATGAAACCAATAAAAAAAAAACATACACAACATTAGTGGGGCAATTTGCACATTTACTATCAATTGTAGTACATACCGACAAATAGAAAAAAGGAAAGTACAAACGTAAGAGAAAAATAATAACAATACCAACATATATATTTAAATAATTAATGCAAGTGATAAATACAAGATATACAACTTGAAATAATCACGAGTAAAACACTGAAGTAGCTCTTCTTACAGTTACATGAGGTCTAATAATGTGCACTACATCTGTACCATACATGATTAATAGGCCTTCTCTGAACTACATACATTACAAAGGCACTTGTTTCATTCAAGGTTAGGATACTTTTCTCATATATATTTTTGGCTCCGTCTGTATTGATGTATATGTTATTATTTGTGTAAAGCACAAGTATTTTTAGTGAATACTAATATGGTGCAAAATAATTTGGCTTTCCCCTTGTAAATTCTCTATAAACCCTGTAAGGGTCAATAAAAAAAGCCAAAACCATATGGAGATCGACAGATCACCAGTATGCTGATCAAATCACCTTTTCATAAAATAGCTGTCACTTTCCTTTAATAAATTGAGAAAATAATTCTTTACTAGGAGTAACAGAGGTTGCCTAATCAGTTGTGGGCCCAATGCTTTATACTTTATATATATATATATATATATATATATATATATATATATATATATATATATATATATATATAGCAGGCAACTGGTAAAATTATTTGTAGGCGTAAACATGCGAACACAAATGCACTATAAGTGATGGTGACTAATTTACATACAATGATAAAACAGAGTTGACAGTCCAGCTTGTGAATACTTACAATTATGCTACTGCTTTAAAAATAAATAAGGATAATGGTATTAATAATGTGGGAGCATGACAATTAC
Organism: Discoglossus pictus; assembly: GCA_027410445.1. Taxonomy (NCBI): domain Eukaryota; kingdom Metazoa; phylum Chordata; class Amphibia; order Anura; family Alytidae; genus Discoglossus; species Discoglossus pictus. Next base: position 450,793,569 of record CM050163.1, read on the forward strand.
ACTGAACGCTACACTGTGCCTTGGTGTAACAGGCTGATTAATTAATCCCAGCCAGTCCCTCCCTTTTAGGATCAACCATTTCTCATCACGCTTTCCAAGTTGCAAAACCAGAAGCTCATGCTTTATACTTACAGTATGTACAGATGTTACAATTAGGATCTCTGCCTAGATTTAGTTTGTTGAGTCCGCTGGCTCTCCAAAACTTTTGTCAGGATTTAGCATTTTTTATTCTATGCAGCAATGCTTATTTTAATATACCAAGTGCAATTCTTGCTGTTCTCACCTACCTGTCTGCCACCTCTGTTCCATATTGATACCAAGCAGCTATGGTTAATTGTTAACTATCTCTGTGTATTCTCTTATTTGCTTATATATTACACTATATAAAAGCATCAATGTGCACTGTCTGCATGCTCTATGGGCACCACACAACTTGTGAATCTTTTTTTTACATAGTACTGGAATTAGGAAGTGCTCTAACCAAACATTCTCCTATTTCAGGCATGCATTGACTATTCAGCTTTTGTATCTTAAGGGGATTTTAAATTCCTAACCCATGTTGAAATAATTCATATGTTTTTCCTAACTGTTAAAGCAATTCCTTTTTTCCCCAGAGGTTAGATTTCCCATATTCCTGTATTGAGATTGTACACTCCATTTAAGACTGAATGACATACCAGTCATATATTAGTTTTTCCAACGTATACATAATCCTTTTACACATACTACAGTAGACAGAAAGAGCAAAGTATTTAATTTCCATTTAATTTCCATGTCTTCAGTTTCGGACTTATAAGGCATCAGCAGCTTGGATGTGAACTGGAAAATCCAGTGATTACACTCTAGAATTAGGTAGACAGTGTCAATGTTATAGGGATTTAATAACTCCCTGGGTTATATACAGTCAGGAGAATCAAAATGTCTGGACAATGAATACTTCACACATGCTCAATGAAGGCTATACTTAAATAATGATTTACTAATGACCACTCAGGACTGACGTCACCTACCAGTGCTCTAAAACACTCCACAACTAGAGTACACTTTTTAACATCTTTATTAAAGGGGGCAAAACAGAACTACTTCACTTTAATTTAACATCAACACTATAAGCCTTATTAAATTGCGTTCGGCCAATTTTAAAGGGCTCTATTTAAGCACATAGCATATTTTTACAGAAGTTTTTAGTTAGTGAAGACCTTGCTTTTGGATAGAAGGTCACTAACTAAAAATTTGTGTAAATAAAATATGCTCTGTGCTTATATAGAGCCCTTTTCAATTGGCCAAATCCCAATTAATAAGGCTGTATATGTCCAATACTGATGTTTTGGCAAAATTGTCCATGATGTCCAATGTTCCAGCCTTCCTTTCATGAACGTAGAGACTGAGGATCAAACCTTCTACAACCTTAAGTTAAGGGTGAAGTTGTGCCAAAATCGGGAATTCTTACCCTAGTCCCAAAGTAATTTTGCTTTGTACTAGAGCCAAGTCGTTTCAAAATGTAAGTTTCCCTTTAATTCATACCAAATTTGTTCTATTACACATTTGATCAACAAAGCAAATACATTAAAACAACAGCTGCAAAAAAAGCTAGTCTAAAACAAACATATCAAGATGATACATTTTGCATTAGACATGACAAAGCAGTATATGTTCCAGCCATGACTATAGCTGTCTGTGGTTTTCTAAGTTATACAATGGTAATTAAAATAACACATTTTTGTAGACTGGACAGTAGAAGACTAAAGACTACAAATAATCATAATTACAACTTGATCCAAGCTCACATTATTTAAGCTTACAAATCCTCACTTTTTTAATTTTCTGGTTATCCATGGCTTAACCCAGACTCACATCATTCAGAATGGCATCATGCCAGTTTATATTACAGGAGCCAAGAAAAGCTGGAAAAACGTAGAAGTAACAGAACAGAGTCGCTGTGCTACCTAACAAAATCAAGTAAGCAAAAGCACATCACACACGTCTCTCCCAAGTGACCCTGACTGAACTCAGAAATGACTAGCGCTCAAAGTCACCTCTGGAAGTATTGCAATCACCAAGACGTATCCCGTAAAACAATAACCAAATAAAACAACTGTCCCTTGCAGCACATACAATCTATTTCATAGTAGTTTTATTTTATTACTAATGTCGTGCTGTCATGGTAGATGGAGCAAGACAGAACGTGTAAGGTTGGCGACAATTACCGTGAGCATTCACTGAGTGTCATTTAAACATCAGAGTGCCGTTAAAGTAATAACCCAAGCACAGCCTCTAATTAAGGCCATCCTCAGTGATCTGGGTGGCACTGTTATTATGCCGTTTTTCAATCACTGAATGAAAAAACATCCAGTTTCATTGGAAGTGACAAGTGCAATGTTGACATCTTTCCATCGTGAAACACAAATTACACAATACAATTAAAATGAATTCATGCTGCGGAACAATAAACACTATTTACAGTTAAATCATACAGATATAAAATGCATAAAAAACAGTATAATAATATTTAAATAGAAATGTATTACCAGCCATAAAACATAGAGAATGAGAGAGATATGAGTTTTTTACAGGGCCTGTTACTTGTACAGGACATGGGCCAATTCAAAACACACAATAAGTTAAACCAGCAAAAAAACAAGGAAAATTGCTGTCTGAAAATAAAATTAATTTATAAAGTTCATATGAAAAAATTACAACTACAAAAATACAGCATAAGGAAATAGTGTATATTTCCTTACCACCCTTTTTTCCTGCTTCAATTTAAATTTTTTAAGTTTTCCCATCTTCTTCTATTATCTCAAACCTTAGCATCTCTCACTACTTAACACTTTTCACACCTCAGTGACACGAAGATTGTTATCTGTTGTTATAACTTTTAATTTATAACTAGATACTTGCCCATCAAAAATTACAGAAATAAAAATTGAAGGCTGGCATTGCTGTTTGCCACACAATGCAAGGCTCTCACCGCTGTAAGTTGGGGGCCTCGCAATAAGCGCCTTTGGTACTCTTCACGTGCCCCGCAGTGAGTGGCTTCAGCACTTATTGCAGGCCTCGACCAACCCGCCACTTTCATGCTTTACAATGAGCACCTTCGGTGCTCATTGCGAGCATCTCCCACTGTCTACTTTACGGGCCTCGCAGTGAGCACCTTCGGGCAATCCGCCACTTTCATGCCTCACAATGAGCCCCGCAATGAGCACACCTCGGGCAATCAGCCGTTTTCATGCCTAGCAATGAGCACATTCGGCGCTCATTGTGAGCCTCTACCCACTCTCTCACCCCTGTGTCTGTTTCCCCCCTCTCCCTTCCATGTGTCCCCTCGCTCCCTGCCCTGTCCCCCCCCCTTATTTCCCTCCTCTGTGTCTCTTTTCCACCCTTTCTCCCCCCTGTGCCTCTTTCCACAGTTTCACGCTCATTGCAGCAAAGTTGTATGGGCCCTGCAATGAGCACCTTCGGTGCTCATTGCAGCCTAAGTCCTGCGGGCCTTGTGATGAGGCCATAGTTGCTCATTGCGCATGCACAAGCCTGTAACTTTTAACATAGCGTGACCGACAATTTGTAACGACAACAACTATTATATGTGATATAATATGGTGGTTTAGATATTTAATGAATATACAATGGAGGTCTTCAGTGGTATTTTTTTGCCTGTCATTTCATTCTTGCCTTATCTCCTCTTACTGTATACTGTACTGTGTTCCTCTTCTGCATTACAAATTCTCAAGAGTAGGGTCCTAAACATATTGGCCCTCATTCAATTGCAATTTGGCCAATTGAATAGGGATCTAAATAAGCACATAACATATATTTTTTTAAGAAATTTTTAGTTAGTAAACATCTATCCAAAAGCAAGGTTTTCATTAACTAAAAACTTCTTTAAAAAATATATGCTATGTGCTTATTTAGAGCCTTATTCAATTGGCCAAATCGCAATTGAATGAGGCACATTGTGTGTACATAAGTTCAAATAAGTATTACTATATATCATGTCATTTTACACCTTTTACATTGAAACTGTGTTTACAGTAAAAGTATCAAAATAATAAGCATATGCTAATGAGCTAAATTGCAGTTGCTATTTTCTATAAGCATGACGATTTAAAAAAAAAACAGTACTGGGCTTAAAGGGCCAGAGTTTGAATGTTTTTTTTCTTTTTTAAGGCATATTGTCCATGTAGGCAGTATGCTGCAAACCGAGCAAACAGTAAAAACAAACAAAAAAAAAACGTATTTTTTAAATGTTTTATTTTTATTCCATATCCATATTTCCAGCTCTGATCAAGCAATACATTCCTCCTTTATTGCTGCATCACTCTAAGAGGCTTCTGTGTAAATTATGAGGACATCTGCATGACCCCATAATGCCTTTAAAAAAAAAATCCTTCATGCAGTGGTCCTTTTAATTAAAACTATGTTATGTATCAGAATTTAATTAGTTTACTTAGTATAAAAACATTGATCACTACTGGCATTAATTGCATAGAAACATAGAAGTTGATAACAAATTAAGTACTTTATTCTGACATTTAAAATATCTATCGCTATACAAGAGCATATCCTACATCAAGAGACTGCAGAAGCTCCATTATCTGAAGAAGGTTGAAAGAAAACATCCATCAAACCACTTTATAGTGCCTTCAAATCCTAGTGAGTTTTGACCTATGACCATTACCAATATAAAACCTGCTCCCTACATGTTCTATATTTATTTTGTGACACACACGATTCATACTGTTTAACCTTTACTAATAATCCTAATAAGATTCAAGTTGCGGCTGAGACAGTGCAAATACCATGAAAAGAACAAAAATGTTCAGAGGGCCATATCATGTAAAACATTTAAATAAAGAGCACGTTCTCTTTGCATGCCTCGCTTCTATTGCTTAAGAGTAGTATGCTTGACATTTCTGTATCTGATAAATTAGCGGTGCAAGGAAGACGCTCAGGTCTGGTTCTTGAATAGTTTCCATTATCGGATGCTGAATGCAGCATTTTATTTGCAGTGTTCGAAGAAATAATGGTATCATGTGTCTGTTTCTGAGAAATTAGCAACTATGAAAAATGAAGATAGATAAAGAACGTGTCTGTAAAGAGTGAGCATAAGCACATTCATTTTCATGTAACGTTCTTGAAGAGCTTGTCAACTATTTTATTGTGCACCTCACCAAGGGCCTCATTCTATTATCGGCCGCAGCCGTTGCGGGGCCGCAAGGACCGGCCGCAAGCTATTCTGCTATTCTATTCCCCTCCGGCCGGGGATTCCGGCAGCCTTGCGGCCGGCGCCTTGCTATCCCTTGCGGCCGCTCGTGCCAGAGGAAAGCCTTTGATCTAAAACGGCCGCAAGAGTTTCGGCCGCAAGAAAATCCTGTTTGCTATTCAATTTCTCCGGGAACCCTCTCTGCAAGGCTAAAAACGAGCCGCAGCTTACTTGCAGCAAAAAGGTCCCGCTAGCACCAATCAAGCACATAATATAGCCCAAATAAAGCCATCCTGCACTCTGAGGAGACTATAAAGTGATTGTAGGTGTTAGCATTCATAGCACAACATTCCCCTACACTCAAATCCGTAAAAAAAATATTTTTTAATTTATGTCACATATCCATGTAAAAAGTCCAGAGAGCTTGGAGCACCTCAGACCCGCCCATGCTGCGGCCGGAAAATAAACAGTTAATGTAAACTCGGATTTGGGCTGATGTGCAAGCTTGAGAGTGGGTTGCTATTAATCCTCATGTCCCCCAATATGATCCCTAGCATTTACAGAGCTTTACAGTGCTGTCTTGAATTTATTTTTGCGTTTAAAGTTTTCTGAGCTTACGGCCAGTTGCAAGATATACGGCCGGCCGTAAGGGGAGATCCTTGCGGGGCCGTATAATTGAATTCCAAGATAACGGAACCCCCGCAAGGAATCGCAGCCTTGCGGCCGTTTTACGGCCGATAATAGAATGAGGCCCCAAGTACTTATTTTTTTATATCTAAACCAGTTTACTGTATTCCACTGTATTGCACTAACAGAAAACTGTTATCTTAAAATATTAGAAATATCAAATGCAGTTAGGTGTCATTTGATATTTGCTTCACTATACAGGATTGTGGTTATATTATTCTATTTAATCATATTTTATATGATTCAAGCATTTTCTACGTTTCTGTATGTGTGTTGTGCTGTCTCTCCATATTATTGACTCTATATATGATATTCAACTCTAAAGAGTGAAGTATAGTCTTTGCTTTGTTTCTATTCATAAAAAAACAGAAATAACATTATGGGAAACTAAATCCCTTATGTGTTTTATTTCCAGAGAATATTGAATCATTTATCAGACTGGGACAAGTGAGTCTTTTAGGCAATGGAATAAACTGTGAATTTGGTTTTAAAGTATATAATGAAAAATCTGTTTAGAGACCATGAATCAGAAAACTGAATTATTTCTGACAGTTGGAGATGCGCGATATGAAAGTGAGTCCAATTAAGATAAACATTATAATGTAAGCATGGTATAAACATCTAGGGTCTGACTCACTAAGGTTCGGAGAGATTGTGAAGGAGGCATCATTTCTGCATTTTATTCCAGTATTTACTAGTTTACTTATGTTAACTCATAATGTTTATGATTTACAGTTTTCTTGTTAATGCTAAATATGCACTATTGTGAGAATTCTGGGTTTGCCAGCACTATTTATGGGATTGCGATCGTTTGAGAGATCATTTGCTATACCTAAACAAACTGCCTCGTATTAGTCCAGCTTTTGAAACTTTATGTAGTAAAGATTAGTGATTTAAAAAAAAATATATAACAAAAGTAGATTTTTTGTTAGAAAATTACCTGTTTCTCTGCATTTTTTGGCTGAAGCACAAGAAGAACAGTTTATCCAGTTACCAAACAAAGGCACTGGACTTCTGCCAGTTTCCTCCTTCATCTCTTCATTGATACTACGAACACACAGCCCATCACCTATCTCCCAGGATATGATGTAACAAATGCATAATAACTTCCTGTGGAATCTTCAAAAATTCTGATTTTCCCAAAAATGATTTATGCCTATGGTTTACTCAGCTGCTAATATTGTTAGTTTGGTACCTACTTGATAAACAAGTGTCTTTTTTCTTGAACTGCATTGGTCCTTTAAACCTCAGGCCCGAATTGGTTATTTTATTGTCCTAGACAGAGCTTATCATTAACGTTTTTAAATCCCTCACTATAATGACAAAATAGAATTTGACAGCAAAAATAAACTTTGAGTAGCAAGAGAAATAGATGATTACTCCTTCTTAATCTGCCTTAGTCTCCCTGCAGCATTAAGTATTGGTCAATAACTCTTTACTACAGTATATAAAGAATTGTTGTGTTTTTAATCGATTACTCATTATCTCACTGGAGCGGCGTGGTAATCATATTCAGGAGTATAGCTGATTGCTCATGTGCCAGTTCCATTGGTCTTGGCTCTTATTACTCAATGACATCAGTTTTCCCAATATTGCTCTTATGTCTTATGTCCCACCAGCACAAAATAGCGACAAATGCCATTTACATTAAGTAAAATACACTTGAGGGCTCTATTTGTTCTGTTTAATGAATTCATGAGTTTTAGAAGAATTGAGAAATTTACACACCATGCATTAAATTTAGCAATACAGAGCAAAAAGTAATTAGAAACAAACATCTATAACATATCCTAAATGGCTTTGTTTGAATAAACTGATAAACTGGCAGTACGTAAATTTCAAGCACTGCCTCCTAACTTGCAGCCAATTAAATGTCGAGATTTTTTATGGCCAAAGTGGAATAAAAAAATGTTTTGCCAGCAGCTTAAATAATTCATGGAAGGCTGTGTTTTTTCATATCACTTTCCAAATATATTACCTATTATCAAGTGTGATACTTCAAAAAGGGATATTGTAACTATGGAACAACAAAGATCTATTAATATTACAAGCAGGATATACATTTGGCTATCCTAAATAAAGATCAAGACATAAATAAAGGTTCAGGTTTTAATATAGGTGACAAAAATGAACAAGTTGGATAGGCAAAGTAATTCTGTTAAAAGACCACTGCAATGCAAGAAAAAAAAAATGTTGTCACTTTTGTACCAAACTAACAATATTAATAGCTATATAATCATGGACATCATTTTTTTTTAGTGAAAATCAGAATTTTGAATACTCTGTTTGAATACTCTATCTCACAACCTGAGAGCTAGATGATGAGTGTGTGTGTCTATCAGTGGAGAGAGAGTGGGTGTCCAGTGCCTTTATTAACTGAATAAAACTGAAATTAACACCAAACCTTCCTCCTCACCAGCCTAGAAGCAGACACCTTGCATCATTCAATTCAACCATAGCTCTCCAAAAATATGAATCCCTCTCACACACACACCACTCCCACCAATGTATCATGGATTCTCCTACATACTTACATTTTTTTAATTACAAACTGGCTGTATGACTTTTCTTTTTGATTAATTACGCTCTTACAGTCAGCATTTTTAAACACAGTTTACACAGTACAGTTTTTCATTGTGTACTGGTCCTTTAAATATATAAAAAAATATATGCTCCCTGAGGATAGAGATAATAACCCACACTAGCAATACAAATACTCTAACAGTTAAATGTGTATATGATTTTATGAAATTTAGTTTAACAGCTTGTGTTGACAGTTCTTCTGAATCAGAAAGTGTTTATGAATAAGCACGGCAAATAATTAATTGCCAGACCTAAAATAAAATGGTAACGAGAAGGGAGAGATGACAAAATAAACGGCATCAACCTATTTCATCAATATATATTAAAAGAAAAATTATTCTTTTTGCATCCTCAAAACTCTAGAATAAAATTGGTTTAATCTAACCACTGAGCTTATCTTCAGCTAAACTACTAAAAATGGAGATCAAAGGTGACACAATTTATATTCTCAAGTCTCATCTTCAAATGCAGCCAAGTTTCAATCTTTTAAATTCACAATTATTATCTGAAAATAATTCAATTTCTCAGTATAAAATTCATACTAAAAATGTGACACAAGCACAGTAATCTCAAAACTCAGCAACGAAAAATCAAACGGCAAAGCATCCGATTAATAATATATGAATGTTGGATATATTTTGTCAAAAATAATATTGCTTCCATGTCTGTGGTACAATTTATATACTTTTCTGTTGCTGTTGTCCTTTTCCCTTTGTTGTTTCTAAACTATTTGTTTTCCGTTAAATCCCTATATTCAAAATTTATAAAATGTTAGCTTGAAATCCAAGCTTGTAAAATATACAAATAAAAATATGACATACTACTGAAACATAAAAAAAGAAATGTTAAAAATAAAACTACAGCAATACAAACTATACCACTTGATTTGTATTTATCGCCGATTTGGTGACACAGCTGCAGCTGGTAAGAGGACAGTAAGAGGAATAAAGCATCATATAAAACAGTTGTAAAATCGGGAAATGTGCATGAATGTAAAACATTAAACAAGGTACGTCAATTAGCATAAATTGTTCTTTTTGATGATCTAGTATAGTTAAATGTAATGTCTTTTTAAACAGTTTGGTTTATACATTACTAGTTTTTAATGGAAAAAGTATGTGGAAATGCAGCTTTGCAGAACTCTCAGCACCGAAATTCTAATTTGGGACTGAAACTGCAGCTAAGCAGTATAGAAAGAGTAAGAGTAAGTAATCATGAAGTCTAGTATAAAATAAATTCTACTGTTTCTTTAGAGATAGTCAAGGGGGTCTTTTCCTGAAATAGTGAATTTGATACTGAGCATACAAAAAAACATCTCTAATTTAATGGCTCAACTTAAAGGCATATCTATTTTTAACTGTTTTTACCTTTTTCTAATCTAACACATGCTGCTTATCAGCCTTATTAAATTGCGATTCGGCCAATTGAAAAGGGCTCTATATAAGCACAGAGTATTTTTTTACAGAAGTTTTTAGTTAGTGACCTTCTATCCAAAAGCAAGGTCTTCACTAACTAAAACCTTCTGTAAAAAGTATATGCACCGTGCTTATATAGAGCCCTATTCAATTGGCCGAATCGCAATTTAATAAGGCTGTAAATCAGAAACACACCTTACATTGAGACATTCCACACACACAGAGATATATTTTATTTATAATTAAGTTGTTTTCCACACCCCCAGAGCTGTTTACATAGGCATAATGTACCTACCAATAGAAATACTGCATTTGGGTACGGAATTTAACTCTTTACTAACTTTCAAGCCAGCAGAAGCAGCAGCACAATGCAAAGGTCTACAGAGTGTCTGGCTCCTCCTGCTTCCTTGTGCAGGGAACTACACATCCCATGATTCCTTCCTGCACACACTGCTATCACAGATTGATACATGTATTAGCTGCCTGTGATTGGCCAAAACATATTAGTTTTATGCTAGTTTTAGCAGGGATTTGCAGGGGTGTTAATCAATTGCAGTAACTATAATATTTATTTCTATACACTACTGATTCTCCTCTATCAGATGCACTTATAATCCATGAAACATAAATATGCCTTTAGTAAACAGATGGTGAGAAGGAGAGGGAGAGAACAAGAAACCTTGGATGTATTTGTTGCACTTTCAAATAAACAAACGTATATACACATTTTGTTAATACATTTTTTTTCTTATTGACTTGGCTGATATGGTTAGTTAATGGTTTTGCAATCCACACAGTATTAAAACCAGATTCTACCCATATCACATTATCATTCTCAGAATTGTACATGGAAAATATGTTACCGTGAATATATTATTATACAATGATGTCATTGTATTTGACAGTTAAGACTTGAAAGATGGTTAACTATCCGGAAATGATTACTCAATATTAGAATAATCTGCCTTGGACAGTAACATTCAGGAAGCAAACAATTACTTTTGTTGACTATTTTTTAACTATAGAATAATAGCACCTCTTGTTTATTCAAAAATGTAAGAGGAAGCAACACTTTTGTATATTATTATATGCTCCTGCACAAGGAAGCACAAAGTGACAAGCATTATTTTTATATTAAAATATTAGAGGCCAAAATAGCAGCACTTAGAAGTGAGAAGAGGGGAGCTAAAGGCTTGATTACCTGGCTCCCATATGAACACCCACATGTCTATGGGGTCTCTTAAAAGAGAAATGTTATTACATGGCTGACGCAGGTTATTTTTTGTAAGACCTTACTGTTAGGTGCCTGCGTAATTAAAATAGCTTACGAAACTTACGTGTTACGTAAGAAGCAATCAACCCACATAGCAACTCCAATAAAGTTAACTCAAACGTTGCTAACACATTGAGGTTTCCTATTATTATTATTATCATCTTTTATTTGTATCGCGCCAACATATTCCGTAGCGCTATACAGGGGAGAAGAACAAGGAAATATACAATATAGTATAAAAATGGAGGTCCCTGTTTTGAGCTTCAAGTCTTGTAAGAAGTGCTTTTTCCCAAAGCACCCCACAAGATTAGTCACTCGCTACTTACAATCTAAAGGTAATGGAAGAGGCAGAGACCTGGGAAGAGTAGATAAGGTATAGCAATGTTAGGAAGGAAGTGAGAGGTACATAGGAAGGAAGTTGTGAAAATAAAGAGGTTAGGTTATCCATTAGTTAGCGTTACTATTATTGTGCAGGAAAATTGTAAAACATATATATTCATTTCACAATTTGTACATGGTATAAAATGTCAGGGGATATACAATGAATGTTACAACAAGATGATTGTTGAGTGGGTTAGTTAATGTATATGTAGGGCAGGTGGGTGGATGTGAACTCCTGGGACTCTTTATTAATAAGGTGTGACTCAGCATTAGTTGGGTGACAGTGTTTTAATAAAGGATGTGTTTGTAATTGACATTGTGACTTATTTGATTGTTCGTTAGTATTGTTGTACAGGGCTAGAATAACTATTAGAAAGGCTTCTTTTGTGCTGCTTTAGGATGTGTAGGCTGCCATTTTATTTCAATAGAGTCCTGAAAAATGCTTTGTTAGCCTTTTTTGCTCCTAATGGGACACTTATAGCTCCTAAAGTGTCTTGTGGTTTATCTGTTCTTTCAGAAGGTTGAGTTTACACGTAAAGATTTGTCTCAATGTGTGCACTAGTAGAGCCCTACGAGGACACTCTGGATGTTCAATATCTCTTAGAGGAACCATGTAATAGCACTTTAGGTAAACTCTTCGTAGCGCAGCGAACAGTTCATGCATAGTGAGAGGTTTTTCTGCGGGAGCAATGTAACAGATACAAGAATTCCTATGTGGAATGTTAACTCACAAAATGTCCTACATGAGCCATTTAATCAAGCCCTAAAATTGTAATAATTCATAACTTTAATTGGGCTAAATACGACTTTCATTACGTTAGATGCAACTCTTACTTTAAGAAAATCCATGGCTGGTTTGAGCATTACACCATCCCTTTAAAACCATTCTACACACACAAATACATTTTGTATTCTAACTGTAAAAACATTTCATTTGTTTGCAATGCAAATCACTGAGATGAAATGTAATTTTTAATTGTCTCTACTTCTCTTTATAATTGCAAACAGATTTCAGAGATCAACAAAATTCTCTGCGCTGAAAGCTTCGTTCATTATAATTAAAGCTGCAGATGGAGCACGGACAAGGCGTAAGATCTTCCCATTGTCAGTTTGACACTAAAAATTAACTTCCTGCTTTATAAAGCTCTCCAGACTACAATATCCAGCATTTCCAAGGAGGTAACTTACTCAGCACAACAATTTTATAAGTACTTTCTTCTGAACAGATTTACCAGATGGTATCACCATGGGTATTCATCTGGGATTTTCTTAATTCTCTGACATAAAATAAACATTAAATGAGCAAGCTTATCCTAGAATTCAGTTCTTTCATACAATTATCAAAGTTTAAACTATCTATTGATTTATTTATTAGTAATGTTTTAACATATATTGTTTAATTGTTTATTAAAGGGACACTAGTCCCATATCTTATTTAGTAACTATTATATGCAATCATTATTTACTTGGGGCAGGCATTGCCTTGCTTAAGATGTTTTTTCAGGGCAGAGCAGCCTCCAATGCCGGAACATATCTGCATACAATTCTCAATAAAGCAAAGGTAGTATTATTTGTTTTTTATTTTCTAAAAAAGTGTACCCATTATCAAGTGTAGTTTTTTTAAAAACACTTTGTAAATATAGAACTACAGTGATTATTTTCCTAAAAAACAGATTTCCTTGTAGTCATCTGTTTTGCATCGATTTGGCAACTTTTCTAACAATGATGAGTTTAGCAGATAATTGCATCTCATTTCAAGTCCATGAGAAAATCAAGGCATAACACATCAAATTTAAAGGATCACATAGTTCAACTTGAAATGTATGTTTAAAGAGTATTATAAGCAATGTTTTAAAATGTTTCTCAATGCTGATGTGATATAAACATTTAAACTTTTCCTTTAAGCATTGTTTGAAAATCACAAAGGGGCTATATAAGTGTTCATGACTGCATTGAACATTACTTACAGGCATATCTACGTTTCCTGAATTATGAATGCATCTGATAGAGAAGAATCAGTAGTTTTTAGTTGACACCCCTGAAAAACCCTGCTAAGATTAACATAAAATTCATAATTTGTTTTGGCCAGAGGTTATCTGAAACATTTGTATCAGACTCTGGGGTTCCTGTGTTGCAAAGCAGTCTGGGATATGTAGTCTCTCTCCACATGTGCTCTGATTCAGCTGTGAGCTCAGACCCCGTTAAACCATGTGATTCCACCCTGCAGCAAGTACTTCCTTTGTTCTGTACCAGAAAGGTCAAACTCCATATCTGGCTGCTCTCCTAAATACTAAACATGCAGCCTATTTTCACATGAAGTTCATCAAAAGAGTATTTTCTATATTTATGACCAATGTGGTCCTTTAATGGTGCAATATGTGATTCAAGATAAATATTCAGAATATAATAATTTATGATTAAATCATTTGTAACAGAAATAAAGGACACATATGGTTAGGCTTGTGGCTCCCATTGTAATACAATGAGTTTATATGGCTATAACATTAGTCACCATAACATGACTTAGTACTTCTCTTGCAAACAAGCTTTTTGACAAGGTTCATTGTCGCTTCACTGAATAAAGCAGTTATTAAATAAAATGCTGTATTTTGTCTTCCCTTTCTGGATCGCTACCTTGTCGTGGTGAAGGGGCTTGTGTACTTCAATTAAGCAGTGAGCTATACCATGTAGGGTCCCCCAAGTTGGGCAGGTCATAGCAGAGAGGTTAGAGAAATTGTTGTCCACTGAAGAAGGCACTGGCAACCAATTCCATTATCTTCACCAAGAAAATCTTAGGAATAAGCGTTCTGCGGTCCATAGGATCACAGAAACATGAAAATTAAAATTGAAATCTTCTTAAACAAAAACAAACATACTAAAAGGGCTAGTAAGATTTTATATTTCTTATGTATCTGGTAAATTCAACAAACAATATTATTTGTATTATCTTGAAAATAATCATCTCGCTGACAATACTAAATATGTCACATTTATAATGAATTGATATTTAAATATTTTCGATCTGCATTTTTTTAACGTTTGTTTTCTTAGTTATCCAGTGAGAACTACAACAAAATTATCTTTCAGAGCCAGCATGAGCCACTTCATGAGTAATATAAACTGAGCATTACTCTTACATAAAATTGCACTTAGCTGACATGATGCTGATTATGAAATGATTCATGATGTGGTCTATAAGAGAGATAATTGTACCCCTCCTGGATCAGAGCAACACCAATAAACACAGGTGTGTTGGTTTTGTTTGGTGCATTTAGCTTAGTGCGGTTGATCAGTCTCATGTTATATCTTAAATCTAATATTATATTTTCATTTACATTATAAAAAATAATTGAGAAATAAAACCCTCGGCATTTAAAAAATAATTGAGAAATAAACCCCTCGGCATTTGTGCAACATGATATCAAAGGATCATACAAAATTACATTGTATAATTTAATAACATTAGGTAAATGCAAAGACATGGCAAAGCGACACCAAACATCTTCAGGAATGTGATATGTAATAATATGTAATATAGGTTTGACACAAAGGAGAATATTTATCAAGCGTGAGGAAAATGGAGACTAAGAAAGTGAAGTTAATAACCTCAATTCTAATGCTTTCTATGTAGCTTTTTTCTCAAAATGACTAGATTAACCTTGATTGATATACCGATAATACATAAACATACTCAGCCTTATTAAATTGCAATTCGACAAATTGAAAAGGGCTCTATATAAGCACAGAGCATTTATTTTTTACAGAAGTTTTAAGTTAGTGAAGACCTTGCTTTTGGATAGAAGTTCACTAACTAAAAACTTCTGTAAAAAATATGCTATGTGCTTATATAGAGCCCTTTTCAATTTGCTGAATTGCAATTTAATAAGGCTGATAGAGAGCAAGGGTATAACCCCATTTAAAATCCCATCTTTACCCCCTTAATATAAATACTTAAAATGACAAAATCTCACAACATTTTAGATGCAAGAAATTAGATAAATAATTTAGTGTAAAGCTTTGAATTATACAAATTTTTAAGAAAAACATTATTTTGTCCCTCTTTCTCTTTTTCTCCCGCTCTGTAGATAGACTGATAGATGGATATTATTATTATTATTATCTTTATTTGTAATGCACCAACATATTCCGTAGAGATGAACAAGGGTTGAGTACAAGGCAAAACAAAATTGACACATTGCAAGAGTGGACAGCCCTGTCTTTGAGTTTAGAGTCTAGTGTCCGCTAAAGCACCTTACAAGAATGAAAACTCACAAACTTACGATAGATAGATAGATAGAAAGAAAATATGTGGCAGTGTTCTAGAATTAAACAGACTTTCATTTTATCTTTAAAATATTTATTAGGGGCTTCTATATAAAATCCAAAGATATTGATTTTATTTTCTTTACAAGGACAGCACACTTAGGCCTCCATTCAATTTAGCAATTGTTGGTTACTGGAGCCTGTAATGTAGCCCGTAAACTAATTTGCTATTCAAGCTACCCACAAACTATTTATGGGCTACAGGATGAAAATCCCTGCGGTTGTCAAAATCGTAACTCCAACCCATCTAAGCCTTTGATCTTTCAAGCCTGTAAATGTTAAAATCGCAAATCGCTATTCAGTTGCTACAATTCCTCAAACCTGCAATTGTTCTTACTCCTGTAAATGGCAAATATAGAAGAAAATCCTCAGAGTACCAGATAGGACTCTCAAGGGGGTTAAACACATGATCGTAGCACTGTAAATGCAAATAAAAAGCAATGCTGCACTTTAAAATACGGGAAAAGTGATGAAAGACATTATAATTAATTGCACAACAGTCTCAAGCTCGCAAATCTGCAATCAGAAATAATGTATTTTACGTTTTATTTTCATGTTATATTGATCCCAGGAATCAATGAGTTAATACATATCAGACCACCCACATGCACTAGAACATTTCCTACATTCATTTTATTATTTTGTACATTGCCGGATTGCGAGTCTGATCGCATATCGGAGGCTTTGGCCAGGTTGCTGGGGGCTTGTTCAATTGAGTTGCTCTGTAACTGTTGCAATTGAATAGGCTGTAACATGAAGTTGCTTTTTTTTTTATATGTCTTGTCTTGGTGACTCCTGGAACAGAGATTGAATCATAATATATTCCACACCTACTCTGTACTCACTTCTAAGACCTGACAGCATCCAATATAAAAAAACTGAATAAAGGAATGAGAATATTTTATACAGTAAAACTAACTTTCTGGTATTCTACTGCAAACAATAAGTGCAGAGCAAATGTGACCAATTTTCAAAAAGAGAAATATTCTTTATAGACTTTAGTTAAAATATCAAATTATATTAATGGAATTATATTAAGGGAGAAACGGAGATCCCAACCAATTGAGTTGTTTAGTAACTTCCCCCCATCATGTGTAGTTAAACGTAATTCTCTTTAAATGTGTCTTGTGGATATGGAATCCCTTTAAAGCTGGCGTGAGCAAGTTTAGTCCAGGAGCGCCGCACACAGGCCAGGATTTGAGGATATCCCTGCTGCGTACAGGTGAGAGTATCGCTTCTTCAGTCACCCTGATTAACTCACCTGTGCATAGAAAGAAAATCCTCAAATCCAGGCCTGTTTGTGGCCCTCCAGAACCAAACTTGCCCACCCCTGCTTTAAAGGAACACTTACACACGTATGTATAACGTAAGAATAGAGCTCTCTCACATAAATCATACTAAAAAGGTTGACAACTCTATGTCATCTAATACAGAGCTTTCCATATGGTCTATTCTCTGTCATTACCACAACGTCAAATATTTCAACTCCAATCTCAACTTCCCATTCCCTATCAAAAATGATCTTGCATCAATTAGGATGAAAGATCATAACTTGCCAACATTTTTAACAAAATGTAAAAATGAACATAATATAGCTACTAAACAGAAAATCACTATTGTGGCATTACTTGGAAATGAGCTAAGATGAATTAGTCTGAGAAAAAGATGTCATGTTTTTTTATTGTTAAACTTCCATTGCATGACATTATAGATAATTTTGACAGCTTTTACAATGTCACTTTTTCAAAGAAGCCAGCTTTCAAAAAATTCCAGGATTTTCGGGCGAAACTAAAACTCCTTTTCCAATCTCACATAATAGGGTCCATAGTTACAATGATCCATAGCTAAGTGGAAGGGACACAATGTCATAAAGAGTACAAAACTGCCAACCCTTTACAGACATAATAACCATAACCTAATGTAAAATATAGCACATTCCATTAAACTCCTTGCAATCATTTTAAATGTTGACATCTTTCCAGTAGGTCCCATTTGTGGTTTCAAATGTTCACTCATGATTCTGCATCCTTCTAAAATATCATGCAAATAAAATATTTAACATGAATATGCTGATCTATTCAGCCATAACTGATGAAGTTGTAGTTCACATGTACAGTGTTTGATGCCCGCCATCAATGGCTAATCATATACTAACGGCAAGCTTTTTAATCAGTAGCTCGTACATATCATTCCTCTTCAAGTGATTTCTACAGCACCAAAATACAACAAATAAGTAATTATACAGACAAACAGGTAATTATAGTTTAATTACTCCTATACTGCGGCAAATCAAAATCTTTGCAAGACAGAGCGTAAAGGAATACAGAAGTTTCATGGATTAGGAGTGTATCTGATAGAGCATAATCAGTAGTGTATGCAAACATTTTTTGCATGAAAATCCCAAAATAAATATTAATAAACTTACCCTAAATGTTGCAAATTTCTTCAGTTTTCTGCCAGTTGATTTTGTGAAGAAATATCCATGAAAATCCACGCTAAATTAGCATATCATTCATAATACATTGTGGCCAATCAGAGGCAGCCACAACATTTTTGGAATGTCTGGGGATTCAGTCAGTGCAGCAAAGCATCATGGGATATGTAGTCCCTTGTTCCCATCACAAGGAATCAAGGAAGCCATTCAGGCTTTGGTGCTCTGCGACTACACTGTGCTGCTGTTGGCTTGAATGTCAGTATATAGTTACTAATGTACTTGCATGCAGTTTTTCTATTGGTTAATACAAGATACCTATATAGGCACCTCTGGGGGTGTGGAATTTTTTTTTTAAATACAATAAATCTGTATGTGTACAGAGTGAATCAATGTAATGTGTGTTTCTGATATAAGCCGCATGTGTTAGATTAGAAAAAGACTTATTTCATAAAAGCAGATGCAAGTTTTTAACCTAACGAAAACTGTAAATTAGCAGGTACAAGAATATGGCAAAGCATTGCGACAGTGATACAAAATTCAAGGCTAGCAAGGGAACATGAAGACTTCACCGAAATAATATTTGAAATATGATTAAAATCATAATCAGAGTACTCAAAGTTCTGCTAAACTATCTGCTATAATTTAATATTAAAGAAAGCTGTGCTTATGTCCAGGAAAAAAAAAAGAGAGATAGAATCCTACACAAACTTCTGTAGAATTATCCTCATGTTCGAAGATTGGAAATTCAGCAGCAACACAAAGTACAAGGCTAGAAGTAGTCAAAAATACATTAAAGTGAAAAATCCCACTTCATTAGTATGTCTTGTTGTTTCAAGGAGGAATCACATATTCTATTACCATATTCATAAACTTTAATGGGGATATTGGATGATAAAATCTGTCTTAAGTATATCCTCTCTAATCTTTTTGCTACATTAACCACTGCTGGAAAAATATTAATCAGAGATCAAATGAATGGCGTTAAAATATCTAAAGATAAAGTATTTCTCTCTTTCTGTATATTTGTGTGTATATACAGTGGGGGAAAAAGTATTTGACCCCCTGATGATTTTGAACATTTCTCCACTGACAAAGAAATGATCAGTCTATAATTTTAATGGTAGGTGTTTTTTTAACAGCGAGAGACAGAATAACAAAAAAACAAACAAGAAAAACGCATGTCAAAAAGTTATAAATTGATTTGCAGTTCAGTGAGGGAAATAAGTATTTGACCCCCTATCAATCAGCAAGATTTCTGTCTCCCGGGTGTCTTTTATATAGGTAACGAGCTGAGATTAGGAGCACTCTATTAAAGGGAGTGTTCCTAATGTCAGCTTGTTACCTGTATAAGAGACACCTGACCACAGAAGCAATCAATCAATCAGATTCCAAACTCTCCACCATGGCCAAGACCAAAGAGCTGTCCAAAGATGTTAGGGACAAGATTGTAGACCTACACAAGGCTGGAATGGGCTAGAAAGACCATCGCCAAGCAGCTTGGTGAGAAGGTGACAATAGTTGGTGTGATTATTCACAAACAGAAGAAACACAAAATAACTGCCAGTCTTCCTCAGTCTGGTGCTCCATGCAAGATCTCACCTTGTGGAGTTTCAATGATCATGACAATGGTGGTGAATAAGCTCATAACTATACGGGAGGATCTTGTTAATGATCTCAAGGAAGCTGGGACCATAGTCACCAAGAAAACAATTGGTAACACTAAGGCAACAAAGGAGTGGCTCAATAAGAAGCACATTAAAGTCCTGGAGTGGCCTAGCCAGTCTCCAGACCTTAATCCCATAGCAAATCTGTGGAGGGAGCTGAAGGTTCGAGTTGCCAAACATCAGCCTCAAAACCTTATTGACTTGGAAAGAATCTGCAAAGAGGAGTGGGACAAAATCCCTAAAATGTATGCAAACCTGGTGGCCAACTCCAAGAAACGTCTGACCTCTGTGATTGCCAGCAAGGGTTTTGCCACCAAGTATTAAGTCGAAGGGGTCAAATAATTATTTTTCTCATTGACCTGCAAATCATTTTTTTTACATGTGTTTTTCTTTTTTTTTTTTTTTTGTTATTCTGTCTCTCACTGTTAAAATACACCTACCTTTACAATTATAGACTGATCGTTTCTTTGCCAGTGGACAAACGTTAAAAATCAGCAGGGGACCAAATACCAAATACTCCCCCCCCCCAACTGTATGTGTATTTATATATATAGTATATAAATAGTACATTTGTGTTCACATTTGAATGTCTAAAACAAGTTAAAACAAGCTTGTTTCATGCCCAGAATTCCGAAAAAAACAGTTATTACACTGCATTCTGGGAACCTTGGCAGGGACATGCAAATGTGCCCACAAAGGCTACGCTCTTGCAATCCGTAACCATATTAAACATGACAGTCAAAAGTATTCAAATCCAGAGAATTAAAACAGATCTACGTCTCTTAAAAGCTCATCAATATAAATATTAAGTTTGCCCTACAAAAAAGGCTGTATACTGCAATACTCTTTAAACTGTGTTACTGATATCCAGGGCTGCTCCAATATTAATAATTATAGATAGATAGACATATATGTACAAATGACAGTCAGTGTGTTCAATCAGAATTATTATGATTTAATTTTGTCACTTTATTCCCTGTAATTTTATTCTATGAGGCCTAATTATCAGAATGTCTAATATTTTACATCTTTTGCTAAATATGCTCCACAGAATCACATAAAAAATAGAATAACTGAGTAAAAAATATTATTCTGTATCTCCTACAATCAGATTTTATATATCTCTTTGTGAATGATGATATGAGCACAAATATGTGCATTAAATATAGCAAAACTTCAACCAATAACATATGATCTTCTCAACTAAAAGTTATCTTTTCTCAACTATCTATAGCAAACCCATTAGTTATGGCTGAACAACATTGTCAGTGAGATTGGTAACATCATCCATCCATTTTCCCTTTTTATTTACTTAAGAATGCCTGATGATAGAGCGTGTCTAAGACTTGTAACACATTCACTTTAAATACAGATCACATTTTGTCTACATAATATTCCATGAAATTTAGAATCCAAACCTAAAAACTGGCAAATAAATATTTTTCTGTGTTAAAAGTACAACTGTCCTCAATTGTGTGTATAATTCAAAGTGACGTGTATCTCTTGAGCAAGTATTAAATATATTGCGCACATGACTTCATGAAAATATTTTCCTATCACTAATTGGCTCCCATAAAGTAAACCAACTAATAATGTAAAAATCAAAGAAAACAAGAACAATGGACATTTTCATGTTGCCCACATTACTTTGAGCTAAGACAGAAAAACACATCTGAAGTTCATTAGCCAATAAGGCTGCTTGCCCAACTAATTTTAACCTCTTATACCACAGAACAGCTGTGTAACAGAAGCCTCTTAATGTACTAACATTTGTAGCAGGAAATAAAAAATCTAGACAAAATGATGAAGCTAACCCACCATGGGATAGAATACATAATGAGAACGCTTCCACTGACGTTCCATAGCTAAATCAAAGCATTAGGAATGCAGGAATTAATATTAGATTATTCTGCAGGTGATGAGTTTTGCGGCTTCATTATATGTGGGGTATAAACTTGCTATTTTACAGAATTAGGCCTATTTCTATCAAAGACCAAGACTAACTTACACAATTTTAAGTAGTAATCACCCGGGTCAATAACTTCAATTATAATTATATAAATTATTATGGTTAAAAAGATGATGCTTGGTGAGAAAATATACAATGAAAATAGCTGGCGTTCACTAATTCTTCATGCTAGTGCTCCTGCCATCGAGGAGTGTCAATCACGTTTCCTTAATGGCAAATTACATCAGGTAAAAAAAAGTAACTTTTACTGATTCTTTTTAAATTATTATTAAGACACCTAAATAAGTGATTAAAAAGAAAGGTATCAATAACCCAGTAGTGTCAAACACTGGTTAGAATATTCAAATGTGATCTCCCCCACACATTCAGTACATTATTATAATGGTCTGAAATACACTAATGCTTAAAATTCCAAAGTACACTGGTCAATGTAAGCTTAAACTACTCTCATGGGCTTAACATAGACCTGTCACCCGGTACTCTTCAATTATGCTGGGCACAAATTAAGCTTGTTACCCTCCTGTATGATTGGAGAATAATATAAGCTTGAGGTCCTGTATTCCACTGCTGGTACAGAAATTAAGCTGTCCCTGTAATGAACCGAAATTCCCAACACAGGATTAATTTAACACTAACTACCGGCAGTCTTGAGTTGTGCTGGGTCGGAAACATAGCTAATTGGCCTCCTGCAACAGTCTAGAGTCGTATAAACCTGTGTTTGCACAAATGGATCTTTTAATCACTTTTTGAAGTGTCTTAATAATAATTTTAAAGGAATCAATAAAAGGTTACGTTTTATTCTCTGATATAATTTGTCATTGAGAAATACAGTGTTATGCACCTTGGAATGGAAAAGTATTACATTATTTAAAATCACATTTCCTTGCAGCTGCCTCATTGAAGAAAAGTGCAAAGCATTCAAACTTTTGCATTACTAGAAAAACTAAATATACTTTAGGAATTGTTGAAGAACTATCATAGCATATATGATCCAGAGGATAACATAGAAATAGAGTGTTTTTCTAATAATTCCCCAACACTTCAACCTTTAATACATCTGCCCCTGCCTGTGACTGACCAGATATTAAGGAATGAGTCTGGCTAACATGCAAAACTTTCACAGCTTTGTTTATGCTTAACTTATCTCTCACTTAGTATTCATATACTGTCCATGCTGCAGAATACATGAGTCAGCATAGGAGGTACCAATATATCAAATATCTAAGTGATTACATTAACTTCACTGTGACAAATATATGAAGGCTGTTAAAGAAAACACCCGGTATTTGTACATTATTTTACACATTGTGTCACTGTGGGAAGAAAAAAATATTAACGCAGAGAAATTTGTATTCCATTATAATGCAATGGCTTGTGATTTTTCTTATTTCTAGGGAATATTGCCAACAATATTGTTATTATTTAATAAAAACCTAGTCTATTGAAATATATTCATGATACTTGATACTTTCACAAAATGTGTTTACTTTGTAATAATGATGTATTATAGATATATTTTGCATCTATTTATTGATTTAGTTCTATGTCCCTCTAATAGCACGTAATAACAAATCAGACACTTAAGTTCAATGAAAAGTTGTAATAAAATACTAATTTTAAGTTTGTATTCTGGTGCCTAACACCAAATACATTTAAATTATACAAAAAAATTGTGAGAACCTTAAAATGCTTTCTTTATAATTTAAATCACACCACAATTAAAACCTTTATGGATTATAATATAGTCTCATAAGCCTTGATGTAAATTGGAAAGGTCAAACATCTCAAACCAAACATTTTCACCAAACATTTCCCAAAGGGATAGCAAAAAAGATAAGACATGTGACCTCAATGGGTCCTTCTACTTGGAAGGCTCTCCAACAGCAGCCCTAAATGTGGCTAGAGCACCTACCATAGATAATGAGAAACATAAAGTATAAATAGATAGATAATAGATAGAAGCTTTATAGAATACTTTTAAATCAGTACAGCTTCCCCTAGATAAACCTCAATTCATATATAATAGGCTTTGAATGATATTCAGTAATCCATACATTTAATTAAAACCATAATGTCTGTATTTTTGGATCCATTCTTAAGAGGAATTTCTGAATCTTAAAAAGAGCTCTGATCATTCTATAGGCTGAAGCAATGGGAAAGGTATAACAATCCTACTCCCTAAGGCCTTTAGGGAACCTCACAGGCCATACAAGACTGTAGTAATATGTCAGAAATAGTCACCGAAGACTAAAATTTAAACCCTAATGGCTTTTTGTAGCTTTCTAAAACACTACTTGTAACTTTCTCAATGGCTATACTAGAATAAAAGACTATATAGGCTTGTAAGACTATATCATAACCCATAAAGATTTTAATTACGGCATCATTTAAATAATAAAAAGACAGTATTGACACACTTGGATTAAAAATGCCCTTCATTTATTTGCATTGTTGGTGTGAAAAATAAGGCAAATACCATTTGTATCATTTGAATATATTTTGATAAAAGATGACCAAGTGCATGTTTTCTTTTCTTTTATTTATACAAGACTTTTAGAACAATGTTTTCTTTGTAATTTCTCAAATGATGATAGAAGTTTATAGACAATATATTTCAGTCTGGTATGCCTGTGGCTGTTTTCTGGCTTATCAGGTGACTCCTAGTGAGACTGTTTAAACCAGGTTGTTGGATTGTCCACTGCTAAGCATTCAATTCTGGCCTTGTATTTTGTATTTGATTACTAGCTGTACTGACCATTTGGTTTAATATACCATTCCTGACCCTGTGCTACCAAGAACTTAAGTTGATTCTTCCTTTAGCCCTCTTTTTCTTTCTTTTTTAAATCGTTTTTATTGAAGGGAATGAGAGACTTAACTTTATTAGATTAACAAAACAATACAAGTCCAACATGCATTATATACAAATGACAACCCAATAAAGGGAAAAAAAATCTTGTTTGTATTTTTCCCAATCATTTTAGTTTTTCTGTAAAATAAGTATACTTATTTTATATGACAATGTTATATTATTCCAGTTTGGAAAAAAATAAAGAAAAAAAAGAATAGAAAAGATAAAAAAAAGGAAGGGAGGAATGGAGGGGTGAAGCATTGCATTATATGTTCTCTGAAGACTGTATTTTAGTTACCGTTCTTCTATACTACCAAATAATTTCGTAGTTATCATCTAGTTCAGCAGAGATCATGCACATTGAGTGTGTTTACTTTTTTTCTGTACCTCCACGTAGCCCTCTTTTTCTGAAGCCCCTTGCATGCTATATAACAAATAAAATCCAAAGACTTCCTTTCTAGTTAGACATACAATACATGTTTTACATTACTAAAATGGTAGTAGATGTATGGAAAATCCTTCCATCAGTATTAGTTAACAAATGATATCACTTTAGCCGTACTATAAAACATTGTCCAAATAAGGCTTGCTTTTTATATTACACTAACAAATTGCCCGTCAAAAAATGGCGGTTATAAAATTGTAAGGCAGGTAATGCTGTTTGCGAGCCTCACGCTGAGCGCCTTTGGCGCTCATTGCGAGCCTCTCCCCTTGTGTTCTTTTGCTCCTCTAAGGACTCTGTGCGCTGATTGTGAGCCCCGCGCTGAGCGCCTTTGGTGCTCATCGCGTGGGACGCAATCAGCGCTCTTTGCGAGCCTCTACTCTGCTATTTTAATTTTTTATATATTTTTATATATATTTAAAAAATAAATTCACATACTTTACTTATTCCTTATTAATATATCCAGCAATCAATGTCCTGAAGAGATAACAATCTCTTTGACTTTCCTGCAGCATACAATGTACATTTGGACTGTTGCTGACCTGAGGTGTAAGTAAGTGTCAGCAACGTGGCAAGTGTGCAGTATAAATAGGCTGAGTGCATGAGCCAAACCATTTGTTTAGTTGTGTAAGTCTGCATTTTAGAATGGTAACGTTATTAGTTTCAAGTTAGTGTTGTAAAATGGTGGCGATTGTGTATGTGTTACCGGCTCTCCAGCATTTTCCATCCTTCCTAATAGTGTATTTTGTACCTTGTACGCTCCCGGGTAAAAGTGCCTGGAGGTGTTTTGCATGCTTATGGGTCGTGTAGCCTGGTTTTAGTTTTTTTAGGTCTACATTTTTTTTGTCGCTTAGGCGATTTTCGAGTGCCAAAACTCACCAAATTCTGTTTAAATTTGCATGCAACCTCACTAGCAGTCGTCCCGTGCTGTGTGTGATTTTTTTTAATGTTTTTTTTGTTTTGTGTGTGTTTTTGGATGTGCGTGTTTTTTTGAAGGGGGGTGAAAGCCGTAACTTTTTTACCTAAGTCCCGCAGGTCGTATTTAAAAAAAAAAAATTAAGTCCCACTTTCCTTTGCAAAGTGTTACGGGCCGTTATTTTTAAATGCATTTTTTTTCATACTGCTATGGGGCTCGCACTTTGAATTGGATAATAGAGATTTATGTTGATCTGTAGTCCTGCGGGTTGTAGGGATGAGCTCTTACGGCGCTCGTCTGCACCAGCGCAATGACCGCCTTCGGCGCTTACTGCCTATGTCGTACGGGGCCGTAGGCATAAGCACCTATGGCGCTCATCTCCAACAGCACAAGGAGCACCTATGACGCCTTGCCCTCGGTTATGGCGGGCTCACTGCAACAACCCGCAATGCTCACAACTATATATGTGATAGGAACATGTCAACTTGTTCTTATCTGACTTCCAACTTTATGTTTCAATATTATCTGTTTTCATGTAACTAGCTATCAGAATTTTGAGCTACATGATACATTTTCACATTCGACATGACTCTTCTTAAAATATGACTATTAAATTAAATTAAAATCGTTATTAAATAAGGGGTAATTATATGCTATAATCTGCTTATATTTACAAAAACAGTGCCTCCAGCACAGCGGTTTAGTATAAGAGTCACACTGTTGGCAGGGACCTGTCACAATGATAGCTCGATCCACAGGAATCAGATAGCCATATCATGTACTTTTAATGTAAATGTGGCATATTCTGTACATGGTGACATCTCTTCAATGTCAGTAATACTACCCTGTCCATACTGGAGACAGATAGCAATGGAATGTGTTAAAAACAAGTATTTATTTTTTAATTATTGGAGCCATGTATTTCTATGCTATTTCTGTTTTGCTATGGATGCAGTATCCAGGGACAAGTTACCAGTGGTGTAGATGGTGCAATGCAATTTTTTTTTTCTGGAGTGTAGGTCCCCATGCTGGTTGAACCAGCCATTGCTTCTATCTGAGCCAACCTGGGCATCCTTGGTCACACACTCCCACTGGCCAGAAATTGGTCAATGCCTGTTTAAAAAAGAGCATTTCTACTGTGCCCTTAAGAGGTGGCAGTGTTGGGCAATTCAGCACACTGGGGATGTGTATCAGGAAAGAGGTGAGAGCAAGGGCTGCAAAGTGACAGGAATGTACGGGTGCTGGGTTCTGGGAGGGCGAGCAAAGGAGAGAGGAATGGGTGCTATGTGTAAGCAGATCTGAGGGTGTGAAAAACACATTTTATTTTTAAATAAAATACGTTTGTATGTGTATAGAATTTGCTAAGAGGGGTTGGGTGCTATGTGAGGTGGGTGATGAGAGGGGTTTTGTGCTGTATGGGGATGACTGCTAACAAGGAATGGGTGCTATGTAGGGATAGATGCTAAGGGGTGGGTGCTGTTTGGGGTGGATGTTGTGAGAGATTGGGTGCTATGTAGAGATAGTATATGTTTATATGTATATATACATATAATATAGATATATTTCAGTAGAGTAGTGTTGGGGCCACCCATCCTGCCCCCTTGGGCGCACCAGCTCCCCTCGGCCCATAGAGGATGCTGCTGGAAAGTGGACATATGCTGCAGGCAGGAGATAAGGGATGGGCAACAGCTATGGGACAGGGTCTTGGGAAGGGGTGCTGATATAGGAAGGGGTCTTGGGGGGAGGCAGTGAGTCAGTTGGTACTGTGGGGCAGTGCAAAAAAAATGTTTTTTCACCAGGTCCATCCAGCATTAGTAGCAATACATTCAATATAATTTTTTTTAATATTTTTTTTTACTGTCTAAACACATATGGCTGTTATCACATATAGATCTTCAAAATAATACATTTAAACATAGCACTATAGTGGTTCTTTCATTCAGGTTAAATTATTGATAACATTTTATCAAATTTACCTCAAAACTAGCAGATTTATTTTCAGTTACCATAGTACTTTATTTATTGTATTACATAAGATAAACAGTCTATCAGAAGATATCTTATACTTACAAATGGAATTGTCCAACACTGCATATAATAAATAATAAACAGCTGCTTTTATTTATATTTTTACTTTTGATTTAGACCATTGCCTATGCTAATACTTTACAATAAAACATTGTACACATGGGATGTCAATGATCCTTTCACTGTATGAGCTTTGAATTCCTCACGATTTCCTGTTTATTTCTCAAAATCAAATACATTAAACCATGTTATCTGTATATGGGGTTTTGTATGCTGTATTTCAGCTTTGGTCTGGGTAACATCTACTGACAGATAACAGCAGTTTAATTCCTGATTTAGAGATGCCAAAATAATGACTTTGTATCTGCCGTATAAAGTCTTTTACATCTGATTTCAATACAAGCTTCGAAGTCAGTACATTTTCTGTCACTGCTATATATTTCATGTTAATTGATACTGCATTAAAAAGCATTGTGATGCATTAATATTACATTTGGCAAGGACAGCATAAAAACTAGACTATCCCATTTCACACTGAGACACTTTGTTCTTCTAGAAGTATAATTTACACATTTGCTTACATACAAAATCAATTTCATTTCTTAAACTAACAACCCTGATTTAAAGTTCTTAAGGCACTACTTTAAAATAAAGGTATATATATATATATATATATATATATATATATATATATATATATATATATATACTCCTATTTCGTGGAATTAGCTGTAAGAACATCATAAAGCATCTGACAATAGGTGTAGCATTTTACCAAATGTATTTATAAATGTAAAACAATTAATAAAAATTGTGTTACGTATATGAGCATAACAGCTTTATTAATTTGCGATTCTGCAAATTTAAATGGGCTCTATTTAAGCACACAGCATATTTTTTTACATAAGTTTTTAGTTAGTGAACTTCTATCCAAAAGCAAGGTCTTCACTAACTAAAAACTTTTAAATTTGCTGAATCGCAATTAATAAGGCTGTAAGTATTTAAGCAATTAACATGGGGTTATACTGGAGGACAACTTTATTTTATATGCATTAACCTAAATAAGGTTAGTGTCATATCTTTACGAATTTGTCTGCATTCACAACACTAGTCACCTAGTTATTTTAGCAATAATAATATTAATTAATAAAACTATATAATATATGCACAACTAATATATACACAATAACTGTTAATATTTACCGTAATTATCTTAGCTTTCAAAACACTGCAACATACTTCTTATTCTTTGGAATAACATATCTCAGATGCAATTATTTACAAATATTAAAAGTCACCATTTACAAAGGTGGACCATTCAGAGAGTTTGGAGCAACCAACTCCAGAGTTTAGGATGATCTATATGAGTAGAGGCGATGCTGTCAGACAATAGAACCTGTGTTGGTGGGAATAATAGTACTCATAAATATGTATAGATCATTTTAATATTTTAATAAATATTCTAAATGTATTACATTCTCCACTATGTTACACTTAATCTTTTTTTCTTATATGCAGCCTGCAATTATCTGGGATGAATAATGGGGAAGTGAATGCTACTCTGGAATAAATGCTTATGATGCAACCTATGGGTTCAATCTCTTTGATAATAGTTTTCTTATTGGTTCATAACTGAAATATCCAATTATGAGAGATGGCTGTTTTTGAAATTTCTAGCAGAAGCACTATTCAATTAATATAGTCGATGTATTATGATATATATTGGCATGTTATTACAAAGATGACAATGTCATCAATGTTATCCGGGATGGATAACTGGAAGGTAAATGCTACTCTGGAATAAATGCTTGTGATGCAACCTAGGGGCTCAATCTCTTTTATCATAGTTTTCTTATCGGCTCATCATCACTGAAATATCCAATTATGAGAGATGGCTGTTTTTTGTAATTTCTCACACCAGCACTATTCAATTAATATAGTTGCTGTATTGTGATATATATTGGCATGTTATTACAAAGATGACAATGCTTGACAGAAATGAGATTTAGTGAAGATTGAATTGTAGCAGCCCTTACCTGTTAGGAGGAGTGGACAGAATGTGTATTATTATTTAAAATAAAATATCTGAATACTGATGTATGTGAGTATAGACAGTTATGTCTGATTAAGCGGTACTTGTGGCCACTAGCTTTGACTGAGCCCTGCTGTATGACCTACATACAAAAGTGCTTTTAACTTTAAATATATTTTATTGGAAGAACATAACATTATACAAACAACTTGTATTAACCTAGAAAAACATACATTATAAAACTTATATTACTCAAGTTCTACAGTATATATTCTTAATGTCTATATCCCTTACTTACTTTTTTTATTTTTCTTTATTAATCAAAACAACTGAACACAAAATACAATTAAATTTGCCACTTACATACTAATATCCCTTAATTTTTACAAATCGCTATTTTTTTGTTTTTGTATACCTATTGATACAGGAGTATGAGTTGGGCGTCTTTTTTATTATTTCATGCACAGGAAACATCATTTATTTCTTATTTGCATTTCTTTTTAGTTTTTTCTCTTCAAGAGTAACTGTCTGCACAAACTATCTTCCTTTGAATAATAGGATGTCCTATGTAAGCAAAGACATAGCCCAATCAGGCCAGCTAATTAATAGAAAAAATGGAAGAGTTGTGTAAATGTTTCCCTAGGACTTTCACTATGCAAGTAAATGCTGTATTTTGGAACCTAGTGGTCGTCCTTTACATCAATGCAGACAGTATAAATATACCTAATTAAGGCTCTACATCAGATATAAGACCTGCAACAAGCATGATTCTTACATTTAGTGCTGATGAAGGTGTCTACTAACACTTATTCTTATATGTACCATGTTCATAAATCCCAGAGTGTACAGCAAGGCAGAATAATTACTAAAAGAGCTGAAGAAAGCAAATCACAGCAAGGTTCACATATAGAGTATCAAGTCATAGGGCATGGATTAAGTAAGCAACTATATATCCAAATAATACAGGTGTACAAAAACATAAGAAAAGATATTAATTTAATTTGTTTTCATATCTTATTAATTATATAAATTAAATATAATTAAGTATATTATTTTTTTTTAAATATATATATATATACAATGGCCCTCATTCAATTGCAATTTGGCCAATTGAATAGGGCTCTAAATAAGCACATAACATATTTTTTAAAGAAGTTTTTACTTAGTAAACATCTATCCAAAAGCAAGGTTTTCACTAACTAAAAACTTATTTTAAAAAAATATGTTATGTGCTTATTTAGAGCCCTATTCAATTGGCCAAATCGCAATTGAATGAGGGCCAATGTATTCATTTGAAATGTATAATGTTGATTATTAATTGCCTAAAAAAGAAAACTTATTTTTATTTAGTCTGTGATATGGCCATTTTTTTTTTCAATCATGAAAAGTATGAATTAAGGAGTCTGCCATTTGATTAACTTTCATAAAATGAAAGGGCTAAGGAAAGCATTTTTTCTTTCTTGCATCCAATTTTTTTTTTGTATAGGATTTTCTCTCTTTCATGTGAAGACACAAAACAGAATAAACCACTCTGAATATTTTATTGCCTTGGTTACCTGGTCCCTGCTAGGCAATGAAAATAACTGGACCAATCACATTTATCTGCCAATGATACCTAGATACAGCTGTATGCTCTCTGCACAAAGAAGCATTTGCTTTAATAGGAAATTGAAATCGGGACAGTCCAAAGTGCCTTTAAGAGACACACCACACATATTTATATTTAAGTTCTACTAGTTCGAATCTACTGTTAAAATGTATATTTTTGCATAGAAACATTGTACAATGTAACTACCCCTAAAGTTCACAGAGACTCACAGCAAATTAGTTTGCTGAGGGCACCCCGGCAATTTAAACAATTTATCATAGAATATAACAATTGCAGCCATCACGTCCATACTTTGCAGCCTTTGTAGAGCATACCAGATTCTGGCCTATACATTCAAACATTACTACAGCCACTTTACTCTAGTTCACATGGCAAGTAATGACTGATGCTGCAATGTAACATTTGAATACTAAACAGGTAATCGTTTAAAAGTATCTCAGTTTCCCTGTTTTTATCTTTTTCTAATCTAACACATGCTGCTTACATCAGAAACAGACATTACAGAGTCATTCTATACACATGCAGATTTATTTTATGCAAAAATAAAACTTGTTTTCCACACCCCAGAGCTGCTTACATAGGCACAGTGAACCTCCCAATAGAAACACTGCATTTGAGTATGAATTTTAACTCTTTACTAACCCTCAAGACAGCAGCAGCTCAATACAGAAATCAACACAGCAGTGCCTGGCTCCTCCTACTTCCTTCTGCAGGGGACTACACACTTCATGATTCCTTTCTGCACAAACTGCTATCACAGATTGCTACGATGTATTAAAATGTATTAGCTGCCTGTGATTGGCTAAAATAAATTATGAATTGTATGCTAGTTTTAGCAGGGATATCAAGGGGTGTTAACATCAGGGTCAGATTGCCAATGTTTATTTTGGTATATTTTCATACACGACTGATTCTCCTCTATCAGATACATTCATAATTCAGGAAGTTTAGATATGCCTTTAATGTAAACAAATTCCTAGTTTGCTTTACTTTACCTTATATCCTCCATCTCCCTTTAGTCCCCTACCTGGCTCATTTAACCACTCCTCTATATTATGTCCTATCTCATCTTCCTCATTGTTTCATATTATAACCATTATGCATTATACAATACTACAATGAACTAGAAAAACTTATAGAAACTTGTATATAAATATAACAGTAAAGTCTAATGACAAAAGACAATGGAACATTAATACATTTAAGTGTTTACCCAATCTTATTAAATCAAAACAAAACTCCAAATTATAGGCACATGTTTCTATTGTATGTTCATTGCACAAACTTTATATCTTTAAGTTTTGAAAACTGTAATATTGATCTTATTTACTTTTATCATTAGATTACATTCTCTGAATAAAAGTTTTATTGAGTGCATTATTTACAAAAAAAATCTAATTTCTATATGATACTGTTTTCTGTTTTGCTCATATTCTCATGTAAATGATAGTAAAATCACATATTTTCATTGTGTAATTAAAAGTAAACAATGTTGAGCATGGCTAATCCGCCATACAAAGTAGTGTTCCAGGGAACACAAGTTGCCAAACACTGCTATGAGATAACATGCAATTTCTGATTGATTGAGCAAATGAAATTGTAGGATACAATGTGCAATTATAGGACAAAGTGGCACAAAGGTAAACTAGAAACAGCACAAAGAAAAGGTGCAAAGTAATTTAAAGTTTACTCCAGAAAAGATAACAGAAATGACTAACACGTTTCTTGTGAAATCTGGAGCAGAGTGGAAAGAAAGAAAGAAAGAAAAGGAACTTTTAAATACATTAAGAGACTAAAAAATATTGGCAATGAAAAAAAAACATTAAGAAAGCAGCAGGATGTTATACTTTGCCATATAAGTGGAATGAGACATGTCATTGGAAATGCAAAAAATGCGTGCATTAAATAAAAAAATTAATAGACAACAATCAGAGATTATAAAAGGATATAAAGACCGCAGATGGAAGACCACTGCTCCTTCAAAAAAAGTTTGTAAAGTGGGCAAGAAAGAATTACAATAGATTCTGAGTCTATCTGTATAAAAAAAATATGATTCTACTGTTCATATACTGCATGCCTGCTGCTGACGCCTCTGCTTTGGACAGCACTTGATACCTTACCAGTTGATGTAATATTACATTAATCAAAATGGAGGTGTCTGCCGCGTATAAAAAAACACAATGTAAGGTTAGACACTCTGACCTGAGTATGGCCCAGATTTACCAAAATAGTATATTTGTGTTCACATTTGAATGTCTAAAACAAGTTAAAAAATGTGTTTCATGCCCAGAATTCCAAGAAAAACAGTTAGTACACTGCATTCTGGGAACCTTGGCAGGGACATGGAAATTTGCCCACAAAGGCTACACTCTTGCAATCCTTAACCATATGAAACATGGCTTCCCCTGAGCATATGCCTATGTATCAAACAGCTTTGAGAAAAGCTGAGGCCAGATTATACACAAGCTGGGGATCCCATCCACGTACAGCTGTTTCACGATTACTGCCTATCATCAGCGTGTGGCCAGATCCTTAGCTTGTGTAGTGGATATTTTGAGGAGGTAGTTCACCACAACAATAATT
This sequence comes from Discoglossus pictus, assembly GCA_027410445.1. NCBI lineage: Eukaryota > Metazoa > Chordata > Amphibia > Anura > Alytidae > Discoglossus > Discoglossus pictus. The sequence continues at coordinate 450,827,959 of CM050163.1, forward strand.
TATTATATATATTATTGTTATATTATTACCACATTATTATTGATAATAACATCTATTAACATTAATGTTTATTTATGTATTTTTTCATTACGATTACTATTAATAGCAATTATTATTATGAATATATATTACTATATTATTACTAGTATTACATGGATTTTATTACTGTGATTAGTACTACTATAAATATTATTAATATTGTTGTTGCTATTATACTTAAAATTAATGTTTACATTTAAAAATGATAGTTCTCATTTTTTGTAATCCATAGAAATTGCTCAAATTTAATTACAGTATCTTAAATAATGTTACTGCTGGTTTATCAAAAGGCTTTTTTAAGCTGTCCGCCAACAATTGTTCTGTCGAATAGAGTGCAGGCTTTTTCTATTGTATTGTATGGCGTATAGGCGCCTTTGCTAAATACTGTTTTGTGTATAGTGTGGAGTATTGCCTGCCGCAATGGATGGCGTATTCCAATATGCTGCTTGATAAATCTGGGCCTATATCTGTATTTTCTATTTCACTGAATAAATCTAGATTGCAAAACATGCCAAAAGCAAGACCACAATTAATTCCATGGTTGTAACACATTTTTATAATACACAGTTTGACATTAAAACCACTTAATCTTGCCAAGATAAAGTCATGATTGTGACTATGAAGAAATTAGTCCCAGTATGCATTGTACTTCCTTCTGATTATGGCGAAGTGCAAGCAAGTGATGCTGATGAATGCATTGTTATTAACAAATAAGTAATTTGAAATAAAATCTAACAATATAGTAAGATTCTACAACTAGCATTCAAGAATAAAATTATATTTAAAATTCCACATAAATTATACAAACACATACTAACATAATAATTATTTCTTATTACAAAAAATATATATATATAATTTACTAAAGACATTTATAATTTGAATGTATTTAGCTAATAATAATCTTTATGCTAATCAGGAAAAAAATAAGAATGTTTGAAAATGCGTAAAATATATATCTGTCTTTTTATGGCTTCTCCCCATGTGTAAAAATACAATTTGACTAGCATATTGAACTCTTTGTTTTATCTCACACCATATTGAATAGCGCATGAATATTTCATGTTGAGACATTTCCTCATTTGTACTGTATGTGGCATTGAGTTCTAAAACAAGAACCAAGTAGCTACGAAAGTAAATACCTGCACAGCTTGAGATTCAAGAACTTGGAGGTTTCTTAAGCAAAGCTTTGAAGCAAAAGCAAAGCTCTAGTTCTTGTATTCATAAATACTTGAAACTAAAACAGACCAATAGATTACAAACTACACTTAGTAACAAAACGTAACAAAAAGTATTTTTCAAAATAAATCTTTTGACAGTTAATTTTGGTATATATATAATATCATTCAGCAATATCATTATTACTGAATAATATAACTTAAAAAAAAAAATAGCATATATATATATATATATATATATATATATATATATATATACACACACACACATACATATACACACACAGTGGAACCTTTATATTCATCAGCCATTAGTCGTTAAATCCAATATAAGTAAATTTTTTAGGCCATATTAGACACAAAATTTAAAAAAATAGACAGAAATAGTGCTAAATCGAGTGCTAGTGAGTCGTTGAGAACGGAACAAAAAATACATCAATAAACAGAACTGGAGTTACCTGATGTTTTAATGGAAGGTGACTCCCCTTCTAAACAATAAATGCTTTGCTCCTCTTCAGGTTCTGCCATCATCGCTCCTCAGTAAAGGTAAAGTTCTAGTTACACTTTTATATTTTACTTATGTATCAAATTCGGGGCTGGGAATGGATTATTCCAATTTTAGTTAATTCCTATTAAAAAAAAAATGATTCTATACTCATCTGATTCAGTATCCGTTCTTCCCTCAGGAACGGCTGAACGGGATCAATGACGAATATATAAATATATACACATATATAAATAGATTTAAAAAATAACTGTACTGTAAATTCAGTAATTCCATATTTGACTTCTAGAGGCACAGCTGCCACAATTCACCCGTTATACTATTTGTTCTTACCTCATAAGACCAGACACACTGGGTTCCACCGAATCTCCGGACACATCTACCCACTTCGACATCCTCATGAGTTGTATACATTTCTCTCAGACATTCGCTGATATGTGGCACCATTCTTCTTAGTACCTCTCTGCTAAAGATCATTCCTGGACCTCCCATACAGAAGTTCTCACCAGGTTCAAGTCCGAGTTTTCCAAGTTCTTCAATATTTCCCAGTCCAGTCTGCCCAAGGTACAAAGGTTTACTGCTATTCAGCGACCGAAGAAATTCCTCTAATTTTTCACCTGTAGATCACAAAATATTGATATATTGTCAACATGCCCCTCGTATATTTTTTTTATCACCAATTACTTGTATACACATCAATAAATATAGGATTAGTTCTGGAACATATAACTCAATCTTTAGTGGAAGTCTAGAGTATAAGTTTATTTTTTTTGTAGAGAAAATAACTGTTTCCATTCTTTTTTCAAAGACATACTACTAAAAAGAAGAAAAATTAAACTATGAATATTCTCTTGCCCAATGCACTTCAGGTGTGTGTATCTATCTATCTACACATACACAAAGTATATATTCAGTATTATGCTAGTATTAAAAAATAAAACTTTAACATGTGTGTGTATTCATTATTAAATATACTACATAATATTTACATTTATTTAAATTAAGAAATAAACATATATATATATATGAGATCCCGCTCCATGCTGATGATAGCCAGTAAGCTTGAAACAGCTGTACATGGATTGGATACTCAGCCTGTGTTTATTCCAACCTTGGCTTTGCATTAAAGCTGTGTAATACAGCATGCATAAGCTTAAAGGGAGCCATGTTTGATAATGGCTACGGAATGAAGAGCGAGGCATTTGTGGCCACATTTGTGTGTCCCAGCTCAACTTCCCAGAATGCAGTGTAATAACGGTTTTTCTTGGAACTCTGAGCTGGAAGCAGGTTTTTGAACTTGCTTTAGACATTCAAATGTGAACACAGATGTACTTTTTATTTACTATGGGCCTCATTCTATTATCGGCCGTAAATCGGCCATAAGGCTGCGATTCCTTGCGGGGGTTCTGTTAACTCGCGATTCTATTATACGGCCCCGCAAGGATCTCCTCTTACGGCCGGCCGTATATCTTGCTACCGGCCGTAAGCTCTGAAAACTTAAAACTCAAAAATAAATTCAAGCCTGCACTGTACAGCTCTGTAAATGCTAGGGATCATATTGGGGGACATGAGGATTAAAAGGAACCCACTCTCAAGCTTGCACATCAGCCCAAAACCGAGTTCAAATTAACTGTTTATTTTCCGGCTGCGGCGTGGGTGTGTCTGAGGTGCTCCAAGCACTCTGGACTTTTTACATGTATATTTTACGGATATTAAAAAATATATATTTTACGGATTTGAGTATAGGGGAATTTTGTGCTATTTTTGCTAACACCGAAAATCACTTTATAGTCTTCTCAAAGTGCAGGATGGCTTTATTTGGGCTATATTTCGTGCTTAATTGGTGCTAGCGGGACCTCTTTCCTGCAAGTAAGCTGCGGCTCGCTTTTAGCCTTGCAGGGAGGGTTCCCGGAGCAATTGAATTGCAAATAGGATTTTCTTACGGCCGATTTCCTTGCGGCCATTTTAGATCAAAGGATTTCCTCCGGCGCGAGCAGCCGCAAGAGATAGCAAGGCGCCGGCCGCAAGCCTGCCGGAACCCCCGGCCGGAGGGGAATAGAATAGCAGAATAGCTTGCGGCCGGTCCTTGCGGCCCCGCAACGACTGCGGCCGCTAATAGAATGAGGCCCTATATTTATATAAATATATATAGTAAAACCCCCATTATCCGGCCGGGAGCCCCCATATTTAAGGGTCTAAACGAACCTTAAACCCCCCAAAACCCATCAAAATGGCATAAAGGCATTAGCACCTAAATCAGGCCATTTAGTGCCCCCCCAAAAAAATTAGAAAATCAGGACATTGACTCCATTTTCATTAACACATGTGGATCCCAGTGAATTTGTTAGTAATTGACTATTGACTGGCTACTGCATGCTCAAAGGGATTAATCATACAAATAAGGTCTCTTTTAAATTTAAAGTGTACACCCTCAAACAGTGATGTTTAGTAATGCTCAACACTGAGTTACTTTAATAGTCACTTTCAAAACAATTATAGTACACAAATCTTACGGCATTGCATATGATATATATTTTTGTTAAACACAACTAGAAAAAATATGCATTATATGACTATGAGCACATTGTTCTGAGGCACTGCACCAGCAACTTGTGAAACCTGCTACTGAATGCTAATGCATTGCCCTAGGCCTGGGCCTTTTTAGCCTAGATAGAAGTACACAACTGTGTACTGAAATAGGCATATGCAAATAAAAAAGGTGAATGACAAAAAGAAATGTCGCTCAATACAACCAGGCATGCTCAGCAATTTAAATAACATGCTAAAAGAGAATTTTCAACATAATTTCAGTGATCTTTTTAGCATATCATGTCTGATCCTCTAATGCATATTTCTCTTTGAATTATATTTTACAGATTTTACAGCCTCGGGCTAGTTCACACTTCTGATTGGTAAGTTGTGTCATTCAACACTTTCCCATGGATATTGGAAAAAATAAACTGAGCCTTAACCCCCATTACTGCTTGTGGGCAAACAGCTACTTGATCCAGAAAATTGTGCAGTTATTCTGAGCAGCGAAGGGATTAAAGAAAGGTAGATGTTTAATTCTGAAGTGGAGTGCAGAAGCTCTGTGCAGACGGTCACAGTCTAGTAAATAATAGAATAAACACATATTTGTATTTTAAACATGAAAACTCAGACTGTTCTCAAATAAAGAGTCACCTCACCTTCAGCGTGAAATATGTCCTGTAAGTATATTTATACAATACAAAAAAATAATAATTACATGAACAAAACAATTATTTGAAAGAGAACTGTAGACTGTATATTTATTGCTATGTATTGCTATGGTCTGGGGCAGGGGTAGTCAATAGGCAGACTTGGATCCAAACTGGGATTTCTGACCCATATGTCCTGGACGTCTACATTATTATAACCATTTCTATATATACCTCCTAAAGCATCCATATTCCTAAATACGCTATTAGTTAAATGGAATGCTTTCTCTAGATATTATTCTTTACACAATGTTCTATTTCAGCACAATTTCTATGTGTGTAAGGGAAAAAAGTTGGTCTCGGACCTTGACTTCATTTTTACCAAATATATTTGGACCTCAGTGGATTTTTTTCAAATGAAACTACTACACTTGCTCTATGGTATATGCAGTTTAAAAATGATTAAAAAATACCATTTTACTAACACTGAAGTCCTTACATATAAATGCTGCTACCACTAAGAAAATGTAACGTCTTCCTACATAGGGAGACCTTAGATCATGGTCCACAAACTATTTCTTCTAGAGCCAAATTAGGTTCTTTGTAGACATATACAGCCTTTGTGCAGAGCCAACAGTGGAGTAGGATGCTTAGATCCCAACAAAGAACATCTGTCCCTGTCTGGAGAACAACCAATAACCAGTTTGCACTAATTCATTTAGATAAGCATTACTGTTTAACTTACCATTCACTTCACCCATCAATGCTTTATTGTCCCCTAATTTTGAAGAGATATTTTGGTCCCACATTACATACAAAATATCAGTATCACTGTCCATAAACCTGAATGTGTTAATTCAATAACCAACATTGTGGTCTCGCCTTTTTGTTAAAATTGGTTTTCAAGGATTCTTAAGAAGATTCCTGTGTTTATCTACCCTGGGGTATCATTTACCTTTAATTAGCATCTTCAACCTCTACACCAGCGGTGCTCAAGTTCGGTCCTGGAGGGCCGCACACAAGTCTGGATTTGAAGATATCCTTTCAGTGCACAGGTGAGTCCATCAGGATAACTGAAGAAGTGATTGACTCACATGTGCGCAGCAGGGATATCATCAAATCCAGGCATGAATGTGGCCCTACTTGAGTATCCCTGCTCTACACTGTGAAGATTAACTGTGCTGTACCTTAGTGATACACTCTGCATCAAAGACTACATAAAACAGAGAACCATTAGCAATACTAGATTGACTACATCTTAACTCCTTATGACTATTTTCTCCTAGTTAGGTTTGAGTTCTTACAGCCTTATTAAATTGCTATTCGGCCAATAGAATAGGGCTCTATATAAGCCCAGAGCATATATTTTTACAGAAGTTTTTAGTTAGTGAAGACCTTGCTTTTGGATAGAAGTTCACTAAAAAATGTTGTAAAAAAGTATGCTCTGTACTTATATAGAGCCCTTTTCATTTGTCCGAATCCCAATGTAATAAGGCTGTTAATCTTTATAATTGTTGCAGGTTATACTGGGCACATAATAGAGTATTTATTCCTGCTGTGTATCTATGTTGCATTAGTTACCACCATAAAAACAAAACACATGTAGAATATTAAGTATTTCTATTCAAAATGTATTTCAACTACTAAATACTTCAAATTGCACTAATTTATAAAAAAAATATGTTAAAACATTTAATCCAATACATAGTATATAGCCACAACTCCTAAAGACTCATAATCATTACAATGTCTGCTTGGTTTAGTATGTTGTAGAGGTTGTATCCACTGTGGATGAAACTTCCAATCAATATATGTAAATACTGTAAAAAGTGGATATTGACAACATCTTTGTTATTTGGCAGGAGGATATAGCAAGTCAATGTATGAAGGCATTTGCCTGCCCTCTGACAAATTGACTATGCATTTTCACATTGAAAGTATATTTGCTGAACAGGCTGAATATTGGGTAGGATGGCATACTCACTAATAATCTTCAAAATGCAGAAAATTATAGGTATTTATAATTATTTCATCTCCAAATACAGCTTAATTACCACATAGTATGATATATAGGAGCTAGCAGAAGATAGAAATCTTGGTCCCTATTTAATTGTCCAATTCGCAATTACATGAGTCTGTAATGGAGCCTGTAAATGTTAATGATATTCAATTGGCTTCTTTTTGCTACCTGCATTCCAATTGCGAGTTACAGGTTTAAAAGTACTGTAGTTTTAAAAAAATTAACTCCGTCCTACCTCCTCCTTTGATGTTGGAAGCCTGCAAATGTTACCAACGTATTCAATTATAACAATTCAACAAACCCGCAACTGCCTTCAAACCCGTAAATGGCAAATGTATAAAAAAAACACTTGTTCGTAACACTGCAAAAGCAAATAAACATTTTCTACTGTACCTAAAAATACTGTAAAAGCAATGACAGGCATTAGAATTAATTGCACAACAGTCTCAAGCTTACAAATCTGCAATAAAAAAAAATGTATGTTTTATTTCCCCCGGAATCAAGGACTTAATAAATATCATGGAACCCGCATGGACTAGAACAGTTGTTTTATTGATTTTTATTAATTTCTACATTGCTGGATTGCAAGTCTGATCGGACTTCTAAACACTAATTCATTCTAGTTTAAAATCCATGTTTTACTGACGTCCTAATGACGGTCTCATTTACTATTGGCTCTGTCTAAAATGTAACTTACAAGCTTGCTTAATTGATCATGATCATGCCCTAAAATGCAACGTATGGGTTCATGGTTTGCGTGTGGGGCTTGAGCATGTAATTGCAGGCTTGAGTCAATTAAATACCTGTATATGTAACAAATTTGGAACCCACAGCCAAAAGTAAATTTTTAAGGTAATTACGGGCTTGCAAAGGAACCTTTCATGCAAAAGTGAGCGTGAAAAAGACAAAAATGGTAGGGACTTAATAGAAGCAGACCAGATAAAGAATAGGTGGCAGGAATACACAGAAGATTTATACTGGAAGGACCTTAACAGCACTGATAACCTCAATAGTTTGTGCAATAAGCTGGAACCAGACATCTTGGGAGAGTGAAGTAAGATAGGCCCTAGAAAGCCTTGCTGATAACAAAACTGCAGAAGTTGATGGGATCCCAGGTAAACTGTTCAAGGTGCTACAAGAGGATGCTGTGAAAGTGTGGATTGCATTATGCCAACTCATCAGTGGCCAGTGGTCTAGAAAGGGTAATTCTCTATCCTCATCCCCCAAAAAAGGCAGTGCCAAAGAGTACACCAATTATTGAACAAGTGCACTAATTTCATATGCCAGCAAGATAATGCTTAATATCCTCCAAGCTCGGCTCCAAAACTATATAGACTGAGAACTACCAGATGTGTAAGCCGGGTTTCGCAGAGACATAAGTGATCAAATTGCCAATGACCACTGGATAATAGAGAGATCCATATAAACATTTGCCTCTGCTTCATAGTCTATTCCTTAGATGGATCACAAAAAAAATTGGCAAAATCTTAATGAGATGCGTGTACCATACCATCTCATCCACCTCCTGAGAAATCTGTATGTGGACCAAGAAGACACGGTCAGAACCAAACACGGAACAAACAAATAGTTCAAGATTGGGAAAGGTATATTGTCACCTTTTTTATTAAACCTTTATGCAGAGTAAATCATATGTAAGGCAGAATATCAACAACCTCAGGTATGTGAATGATACTAATCTGATGGCTGAGAGTGAGGAGGAATGAAAGGGTATGGTCATGGGAGTGAAAGAAGCTAGCCTGCTGCTCGATGTTAAAAAGACAAAGATCATGGCAAAGAGCGATATCTAGTAAAGGAAATGAAGCCAAACTGCTCACTGAAAAAGTTTGATCAAGAGGCTAAAGCTCAAATATTTTAGCCATATCATGAGAAGACAGGATTACCTAGTGAACCCCTCCGATTCTAGGAAAGATTGAAAACACACGAAGAAGGGGACGACAATGGTGGACATGGATAGATGAGGTCATTGAAACCAGTGGGTGAAAACAGCTCTATCTGGGGGATGGACCACTATGGAGCTTTGAAGCAGGTTGGTCTGTTATGTCACTGTCCTTGTACAACAATAAAAGAACCAATATTTATGGACTCCTTAACTAACAAGTAACTAAAAGATACATTTTATTAGTAATCTGTAAAAATTTAACACTGGGAGCTATACAAATAATTCAATGTTTTGGAAAAGTTGGGCACCAGTAATAGTGTTGCACAAATAATTGCAAGAGTCATATATAAACATACTGTAGGTGCCTATTGGTATATTACAACTTAGTCCACTGATTGTATCTTCAATAGTAATTTGCCTAATGTAACATTGCATTTCTTGAAATAAAGTTAATAAATTGCTATCCATTTTAAGTATGTTAATAAATTGCTATTCATTTTAAATATGAGCAACCGATACTATTTCCATATAAAGGAAGAATAACCATTTTAAAATGACCTGGTTTTCACTCTTGTATATCTACACATAGTTGTGAAAATAGTATCAGTTGCTCGCATTGAATCACAGACTAACTGGTCAGATTTTACTTTAGTAGTCCAGCTTCTTGTCAGCGCTGGCCATGCCACTATACTGGTGGAGAAAGCAGACAAAAAGGTAAGGTAAGAAAATAAACTTTTATTTAAACTGCATACTGCAAGACTGACAAACAAAAGTATTGGCTTTACTTGTAAATACATTAGAGAGGTCCTTTAAGAAAATAAATACATAAAGATATAGCTAAACAAAAAGAATTAACATAACCACTTATGTATGTATAAAAAAGGAATACAATGAATTCAGTTTGTGATACCCACTACTTTAGATCTAACTGTATGATATCAATATCAACAAATATGGTCAATGTTGAGCAGAAGTCCTCATTTGGGGATATAATGTATAGCCACACCACTTGCTGTTCACAAAAATGGAGTCATTTGATGGTATTTAGTAATGGTTGATTTGGATGTCAAGAATAACTTCAGAAGAAATTAGCTTTTTTGAAGGTTGAAATAAAGTACCTGTGTTGCATTGTGTTTTGTTGGACTATGGCTTATTTTAAGAGCCAAACAGTGTGAAATTTCTACCTACGGTTCAATCTACTTTCTGACATTTATATTGTTGGTATGGGATGTTTTCAATTTTATTGTCCTTGAGCACTAAATACAGAACAAAGTCTCTAAGGCAAAGCTATTTATTATCACTTATTCATCAGCAACAGATGGAAAAACAAAGCTTTAAATTAACACATTGAGTGCCATAGCAGTCACATTGACAGTGAACAAATTAAATCAGATGATGAATTGCCAAAAATATTAATCCAAATTAACTGTCCAATGGGTGAGGGAGAGTTTGAAAACTCTATTATATACAGTGCCTTGCAAAAGTATTTACCCCCCTTGGCATTTTTCTTTTTTTGTTGCCTTAAAAACTGGAATTAACATGGATTGTTTGAGGATTTGCATCCTTTAATTTACAGAACATGCCCACAACTTTGAAGATTTTTTTTTAGTTTTTTTTTTTTTATTGTGAAGCAAACAAAAACATTGTCCCTTACTTGTTTGGAGAGTTCCTTGGTCTTCATGGCAGTGTTTGGTTAGTGGTGCCTCTTGCTTAGGTGTTGTAGCCTCTGGGGCCTTTCAAAAAAAGGTGTGTATATGTAATGACAGATCATGTGACACTTATATTGCACACAGGTGGACATCGTTTCACTAAATATGTAACTGCTGAAGGTAATTGGTTGCATCAGAGCTTGCTATGGGCTTCATAACAAAGGGGGTGAATACATACGCACATGACAATTTTCTGTTTTGTATTTCGAAAAAAATAGTTTTATGTATATATTTTTCTCATTTCATTTTACCAACTTAGACTATTGTGTTCTGATCCATCACATAAAATTCAGATTAACAAAACATTGAAGTTAAGGCTGTAATGTAACAAAATAGGTAAAAAGTCAAGGGTGTGAATACTTTTGCAAGGCACTGTACAATCTCCAATGACAGTAATATAATTAGCAAGTGTTTGTATAAAAAAATTATTTTACACATATTTCACATATCTCTTTGTTGAATAGCATATGTTGGAGACGGAGCTAGGTAATGATATAGAAATATGGAAACAGAGAAAAAAGAGTGATATTAATTAATAGTTGTGATATTTAGTTATAGAAACAGAGTACATGACATCAGTATCAGACTCCAGTACGCAAATACAATTATGCTGAATGCACTGACTATATCAATTGTATTTCTCAGCAAGTGTCTTTGAAGTGTCCTCTACAGGAGATATGGTCAGCACACAAAAACAGAGCAATAACTTGTATTCTGACACCAGTAGTGTGTGGTCTGACGACTGTCCCCAGTTTCATTTTACACCTTCACAATGCTGAGTCCCATATAATGAAGAAAAAAACGGCACTGTGCCCTAATCCGTGGCTAGGTTCTGAAGTTGCCAGATGGCAGAACTTATATTCCTAAATGGATTCCATTTTAAATGTCCTAGAAGCAGCGGGTAGATTTTTAACCTCATTTTATGTCACTACCCAGAATCCTTAGTTGCATTGGGAGCACTGCTCACTGAGACATTTTATGGGAAAACATGTTTCTTGGCTTGCTTTTCTGAACCACCCGTAGTATGAAAGAAAAGTGAGGATTTGGATTTCCCTGGGTGTTTTCCACCCCAAAATACAGTGTACAAGATGGTGGGACTAATATAATCAAAAATAAAGGTAATTTTATTAATTAAATGACAGCGGCGTATTTAAAAACAGGGAATGTATAAAACGAGAACAAAGGGAATAAAAAAATGGGCAGATGTAAAGAATAGTAGAAAACCCTAAAGCACTGGTATTGTGCAATGTATAACTGTTAAGTGAGTGGGTATTACTATTCACACCTAGCGGGTGAGCCAAAATTATAATAGTGAGATATCAAGGCATAAAAGCCCTATCTTCTCATAAGTAATATAAATATATATAAAGCACCCTTATGCCTAAACAAATGTCCTCCAAACATCTAGAGGGTTCATAGGACAAAGCAATGTACTTGCATAAAGATAGGGTATAAGTCACTGTATGTCTTGCTGACACACCTAAAGTACGTAAATAAAGGTACAAAGAGATGGTACCTATATAAATAAAACTTAAAGGGAGCTCTACCTAAAATACAGACAAAGTCGTTATAGCAGCTATATATTGCACAGCATCGAGTCCAAGCTGTGTCTACCACCCGTAGTAGACACATACTTCCAGCTCTTTCCAATCATGAGGAATTGCAGCAGCTCTAAGCCCCCCTACATCAATTGTCCTGTTACCAGCATAAAGGTGACAGAAATTATGTGACAAATAATCTATATGATCATCACTGTCTGTCTCCTCCACATTTCAATCATCTTACACTTTTCAAGTTCCAAGAGTATATGCCCAGCTCTTCTTTCCAAACATCTCTTAACTGCCATCCACTCACACACAAAGACATAATTTATTTATATCCAATACAAACCCATCTATTTCTTAATATTAATACTCTCATTCATTGCTGCATAATGGGAAAGGGACTGGAGAGATTGAATAAGAGAGAGGTTATAGAGATGACCATACACAGTGTGTAAGAGAAATAGAGATCATGCTGGTGAGAGTGGAAGACTAGAAAGGCTATGTATCAGGAAATGCTGATACTTCTGTCACTGAAGCAATTACTACATACATGACGTAATCTGGATTATATACAACTCTCTCATCAAAACCCACTGGTGACAGAACAAGCACCGCCATAACAATATTTTTCATCTACTTGGTTTTATTTAAAATTATATTTACTGCAAAATGTAAATAACATGTGAGTTTAAAAGTTATCAGATAGCCTTGCCTCAGCTTGGACTTTGCAGCAGAAGTATAAATACTCCATTGTTATGATGGCAGCAAATATGACTGTTGAGACAAGCATTATGGAAAAACCCTGTCATTTATGCTAAAAAAGAATAAAGCATATGGGTTTCTTGTTGGGGAATATGAGGCTTGTAATTTCTCATAGATCTGGATTTGAGTTAAGATTCCTTTAGTAATGAATAATTGAAACATAAAAATTAAATAAAAATAAAAATGAACTGGTGTTATATACAAGTTTGCAGCAGATGATAATGTTTCTTACATGGATATAGTACAAAAAAAGATTTACAAAGTTTGCTGTTGCATGATATACATTTTAGAAGAGCAGCTGAAAAATCATCTAAGATCTGTCACAGAACTTTCAAAGACAACAAATGTCTGACTTAGACAAGAAAGGTGAACTTCTTGCCCTTTTGATCAAAGTGACATAAAATTACAGATGATACTACAAACCATTGGAAAATATACTTGTAAATGACCACTGAGGTTACATTTTTATTTAGGGTATTTTGACTAGCTAAATATAATAAAACGGGCAAAACATTTTAGAAAGCAAAAAAGTAAGTGTGTCCTTGTAAACTAATGAACTACTGTACCTATAGTTTTGCAATCAGTTGTTACTGATATTAGTACTATAATAACTGTAATATACCGTAATAGTTATATAAATAAAAACTTAGTTCTTAAAAATAGTCAATTTTAAAAATAAGACAGAGGGCATTTAATTTAGTGATAATAATTACTAACAAATAATTCTGTAGAGCTGTATGATAATGTTTGTATTTTACATCATATGCACGCATCACTTTAATATTCAATCATATACCTCTGATATGTATCTAATGTTAATTACAGTATAAAATGGCCAAAAAAAGGTCTGAAATGGATTTCTTTTGTGAAAACTATAGCATCAGAAAAATTATTTCATTATAGATGCTAACTGGATGTCAACTAAAGCTGTGTTATAAAATAAACAATGTGAATCAAATTTGTCATATATATGAATTAGCTATGTAATACAGCGGGCATTTGCTTAAAGGTATATGTGAGTGAGCTGGGTTATTAATGCATCTGATAGAGGAGAATGTATAGTATCTAAAAAATGTATTTGCAAGTTAAACCGTTAGGCTGAAGTTTATAAATTATAGATATTGCTTTACATTGTTAACACAGCTTAAGTTGATTTTGTTAACTGACATATGCATAATATGCATGTATATATATTATATTATAACATTATGTACTATATATAAATAAATATATATATATATATATATATATATATATATACAGTATATATAAGTATCTATTAATAGTGGTAGTTTACAATCAAGTCAAATCAGATTCCTCGTTCCATGGAAGAGTTGCCACATCTAAACTTCTACTTCATAAACCTTTAATTAAAAGCAGAAGCAATTTACAACTTTAACAGATCATTAGATAAATGATCAATTTAATTCAGGTTAAGTCAAATGTCATTGTTATCAAGGACTTCTCTAAACAACCTATAAGTTCTTGTTTGACGTATGCACAAAGTTCAAAGTAATCTCTTATAGTAAAATTCATTAGTTTGGGCAGCATACCCAAAAACATAAAACTACTACATGCTCATTAAATGGCATAGCTATGGCAATGCATGTAGTAATTTTCCCCACATAACATGATGTGGCATGGTCAATTGGACACCTGCAAGGACGTTTTACCATCAATATCTCTGTGCGTGCAGAGGGTAAATTCAATTATATCACTGTATGGGGTCAATTACATCATGCTCTTTCCTGCTTCCAAGCTCCATCATGGCCCTGTCAGATATGGCCATGCCCCTCAATAAGACACAGGGAAGTGATGAAAAAAGATTTGCTCAGGGGAAAACAAACAATTTAAACAAATAAAAATATTAACTTGTATATATTTTCAACTGCATAATGTTTTGAATGGTCTATTCCCAATAAGTAAACATATGACCTTTACTTTTAAATGCCTTACAGTGGTCCTTTAAATATTGTCTTTTACAGTGTTTCCCAAATTTGGATCTGTGGAGCCATCACCATAAATGCTATAACATAATTACTCCAAAAGCCCATTCATTGAAAAAACATTGTTGTACCCTGAAAGGGTCTTGGAAAGAGTATAAGAGAATTTGGGGATTGCTTTTGAGGCATAAGTGGGACCAATTTTGGTACACAGTAGAGGAGCTTGCGGAGTTCCCCTGGTACAATTCTTCCATTCTATCAACACTTTTGACACCCAAAGAGGTTTCCATGGCAGAAAGAGTTTGGAGAAACACTGCTAATGACCTTCTTCTTTCTACAACTCTCGTCACCTCCTCTCACTCCCGCCTCCAGGACTTTTCTCAGGCTGCCCCTAGTCTCTGGAACTCCTTGCCTCGCTCCACCAGATTATCACCTTGCCTCAAAACATTTAAAACCTCACTGAAAACGAATCTCTTTAAAGAAGCGTATAACCTTCCACCTTAACACACTTATCACCTCTCTCTCCCTCTTTTACCACTCACTGTCCCTTAGATTGCAAGTTTCTATCCTAAGTACTTTGGGAATTCACCATGGACATTGGATTCCTGGCTCAAAGACAGGGCCGTCCTTGCTTTGCTAAATGTTAATCTGTATTTATCACTGTCTGAACCTAATTTATGTACAGCGCTACGGAATATGTTGACGCGTTATAAATAAACTATAATAATAATAACACTGATCTAGTGAAATGTAATGTTAAAATTAAATAGCCCTTTAAAACAAGCAGCTGCTATTTGATGGCCTAGAAAAGTAATCACATTATAGGAAGTCCCTATATACTACTCAAAATTCATATCAGACTAACCGTACAAAAACAAAATAATATGAGAACATAACAAATCATTGAGAAAAATTATATTAGAAATAAACAAAAGAACACAATGAGCAATTGGGACTCATCTGAGATGCTTTGGGTATAAAGCAGTTGTTGTGCTCAGCTGAACATCGCCTCACTTGAGAATTCCTTAAGATTGAAAAGTCTACAAAAAACATCAAAGCTTTCAAAGTCTGGAAGCTTAAATTAGTTAGATTGTGATGATTCATGGCTAAAACCTGACAACTGACATTTAATGTAATAATGCTGAATCTTTTGAAATGAAAACCTGTTCAGCTCCTAATGATGGGGAGGAATGATACTCCCTTTAAAATAAATGAGATATAACAACCAGATATACGAAACATAAAAGACAAAAATCACCCTGGGATATCTAGGCTGCTTATCTCCTAATGTAGTGGTAATCATTAGACCTAATTTGATACAGGACATTTTTATATTCAATATAAGTATAGTATTTAGAGTATTGAAAGAAATTAAAAAAATAATTTGTATTTGTGATATAACGTGCGCTGTGATAAATACAACCACTTTACATTAAGGTAAGGAATTATTTGTAGCATAAAATACCTTCAATGTAAGTGTATATAACTTTCATTTGCCCACCAGTGTACTTCAGTATCCTCTGTGCACTTCCTATTTGCTTCAATGAAGTTTAAATAGGTTTTACTTAAAGGGGCATGAAAACAATTATTTGCATGCATTTAAAAGAACAAGCTTTAAACATTACTAATGTTATGTTTTGCATGCAAAAATATTAATTAAAATCTGTTTTTTGAAATACGTTCTTTTTCACAGGTAAATTTATAAATGAAGTGTCTGTTTACATGAGACTCTTACACTACCCCAGACAGACCCACAACAATAGCTCCATTCAGAGAGCAGAAGCAAAAAAGAGTTAAGCCTTCACAAATTCATCTGTGCAGGGAAAGGACTGCTGGCATCAGCTAAAGAGTACAGTTGGGGGTTAATATTGTCTGCTTCATTCCTAAAGTTCAGTTAGAAACTATCAATGTGTTCAAGGAGCCTTTACCACTCTGTGTCGGCAGATGTTGTTAATCATGGAACAGTCAGGAGTGTGTGTGTAAACAGAACTAAGACTAGATTTTATTAGTGTCATTTAAAAAAAAAAAAGATAATTTAAACATACAATCTTGTGTTCTTTCACACCATGAAGAGCACTTATAGTGAGGTAAATGATGCTTTAACAGTAGCATCAATGTCCCAGGGGACAGTAAAAGAAAACAAATAAATCAATGTAAACCCCTGGTGAGGAAAACTTGCATATAAAGATAATACAATGAAGGCTGCTTTTTATACTTTCTAAAAACATTAACCTTTTACCAATGCTATTTCTTTCAAATATCATAATATAAATACTATGAGAGCCATTCAGCAAAATATAAGTGAACGCTCACAATGGGTCTTTTTAAATAAAATATGTAAGTTTGAAAACTTTGAGTCTGACCAAGAACATAATTATGCAGGACAAAATCATACAGCTAGTTTTTAATTTGAAAAAATATATAGATTTTGATGTTACTGCTGGACCCTGGAGAGATCCATGATACATTGGGGTTGTGTGCATGAGGGGTCATTTACATTGCTGGAGAGCTAAGCCACATGCATTGATGCAACGAGTCTATTTCTGGACTACTGAGGGGGCAGGCATGTAATGTACAGACTGAGCATGCCTAGTGTCTTCATTTATGCACAATCAACAGTAGCAACTAATGCCTCAGAGCCTGAACAATAATTAAAGCCAATGATGTCTCATTTACAAAGAAAATAATCTTGCTTTGTGATCAGAAAGACTCACTGACATCTTAAAATGACAACTAACTTCAATGTTAGTTTACTGTAGGAAAATGCATTTATTTAATTAACATTCAATGTGTAAAGTGCTTATAATTACCTTTAGTTTTAAATTATACAATGTTTGGAACCTCCACTGCATCCCTTTAACTGTTACATTTATACAGTAAAAATTAAGTATTTCAAAGCTGACCATGAGAAGGTTTTTACAAAATTATATCGTCACCTTGCATATTCCAGTATGTCGAGTTTTCCAGTTTTTTTAAAACTCAAAGACTCACTTTTTCATAATATTAGCTCAATGTTACTCAGTCATTTTGATTTACATCATATTTTACACACAACTGGAATAAGCCACAGCAACGTATTTTCCATCCATCTCAATGCATACACAAGGGTAACAATTCAACATAAGCAAAGTAGCACTTAAGACCAAAGTCATACTATATTTTTTACTTGTGTTTAGTTTTTTGTTTTTTAACTAAAAAATATTTCTAAAATATCTAAAGAGCACATACCATACCAAGGGAAGTGAAAACAAAGCAATTGGTAGGAACTGGCAGCCTTTGTCTACAAAGCCAAAAAAATCTGTAGAGAACTCAATGGATTATGGTAGTGAGGGGTGAAATGCTCTTATTATATGATATTTAGATCTTCTTTAATGTAAATTTTCATTTAATATCACTTTTTTTTATTAAAACTGGTTTCCATGTACTTTCACTGCTCCTTTAAGTATAAAACATAAATTCCTGTAGTTTAGTCCTAATCTGTTCCCTTTTAACAGAACAGTTAATATTTTCATTGGGGCCTGTCTCCGACAATGAGACACTGTTAGCAACTGGACAGGATGATCAATTCCAATCATGCTATATACCCTTACTTCTGCAAAATTAGATACAATCAGTAAGTGACATACCATGTACCAAGTACGCAGATCAATATAACATCAACACGTCTGCAATTTATCACCCAAATATTATTGCTCACTAACCCCTATAAAAGACTATAAATTGAGCTTGAACAGAGAGCATGTATACAATGTGTTTGTTGTCCCCCCCTTCAGTCAGAGAAGCCCATATGCCAAAAGAGCTCACAAAAATGAAATGTTGGTTCATTGGAATGTATCATAACCATTCCCTTAACATGCTCTTTGGGACCAATAAGGATACACACAAGGAGATCTCTGAAAGACTGTAATGTTGAGGCGCATGCTTTAAATTCCTACAACAAAAATTATTATTTTAAAACCGGCAGTTCTGAATATCAGTTTATTTCAGAAAAAAAAATCTGCAGAATACCTTCACTAAAACAGTACTTACAGTGGGATCTTTGAGAGGTCTTAAAAGCTCCCAATGTAGGAAAACAGAGGAAGTCTCAAACACTATACCCTAAGCCAATCTAGATCCAAAGACGGTTCTCAATGTTTTGTAACGACACAATGCTGATTGTCTCTCCATTGGGTTCATCTAGCAAATATATATCAAGCAAAAATACACACAATTTATCTAGCAGGAATGTTGGTACTATAATGCCAATATGGCTAGCTAAGAGCTATGGAAATGCAGAAGCTAAGGTAATAAATGCTTATGCAGCATTGGTCTAAAAAACACTGAATAACGGATAAAACTATAACTGAAATCAGCTGAATACATTTTACAGGTGGCCTTTCTTCAAATGAGTTGTGACACAATGTGTTTAAGGACCTTGATACTTAAAGTGACAGAGCACTTGCCCTAGTTAGTGAAGAAATTAAAAATACACACACATATATATATATATATATATATATATATATATATATATATATATATATATATATGTGTCCATAGTGCTTTTGGGGAAATAACTATGGACACTAGATTCTAAGCTCAAAGATAGGGCCCTCCATTCTTTGCAATGTGTGAATATTGCTATTGTTTTCTGCCTTGAACTTAACCCATGTAAGACGCTACGGAATATGTTGGCACGTTACAAATAAACAATAATAATAGTTGCAACTATATGCCTTGAACTTATCCCCTGTATAGCGCTACGGAATATGTTGTCACGTTACATATAAACAATAATAATAATAGTTGCAACTATATACCATGTCTGGAACATGTCTGGAACATGTCTGGAACGTCGGTTGTGTCATATTAAAGGGATATGGAAAGTTTCTGGATTCTATTGGGTAAAACAAAGTACTGTACATACAATAAAATAAATACACAGCTATATTACATAGCTAGTAAAATACAGAAACCATCCATATACCTTTCAAGTTCTACTCCAGAATGTGTTAAACCCATCCCTTAGCACCTTGAGTAAAGTGGAGAGCAAAACATGAGTTTTTGGTCTTCTACAAGTAGGATCAGACAAAGATTAACTTTCTGTTTTAATAAATTACTACACATATAAAGAGTTCTTAAAAAAAATAGCAATACCATATACATTTTACCTTTGCATTTTCATGGCAGTGTACTCTCAGAAGATTGTTCAGAAAATGTGTCAAATATGGTGACATGATGTATTTGTTTTGGCGGTTGTTTTTCTGTTCTTTATTGCTATTTGTGTTTTCCATCGTGTAACTCTGCAGACTGAGGGATTTCAGATGAATGTGGTTTGGTCACAAGAAAATTACAACCACTCTAGCTCATTTATCATTGGAGCCATCGATGTACAAACACAACAAACTCTGTGCAGTTTTAGTTTTGTGCCCATTTATCACAGAGGTATCTAAGACATATAAGAGATCAGCAAATTTGTATTATTATTAATCCAAATACATTTCCAATATTTAATCAAAAGTATAGAATTAACTCAGTTTATTTAACTTTGATTCTTTGCCCTAAGGTGTATTATCCACAAGTGTGATTTATATACATACTCAGAGCATTAAACTACTACAAAAGTCCCCAATTAATGGCGTTATGTTCAATAGAAGTCAGTATGTTGCCTAAATAAGTAACAAGCACTGGATCACGCAGGATGTAATGGATATTAATTATAATCAGGTGTATAGGCTTTGAATCAGGCGGCGGTTAGGTTTTAACAACTTTATTATAATATAGCAGCTAGTGTAGCAATAAAACAGATAGCAAAGTTGACAAGACTAAAGCCTGTGTGCTGAAGGTCAGAGGTTCAAACCCTTAAAAAGACTATTTTCTTTCTTTATTGTTTAAAAATCAGAAATATGTCCTTTAGGGTATATAATAAACCAAATGCTAATATGAGGTAAAGGTTGATTTTTGATTATTATTTGAATAAATATGTGAACTAGTAATTTAAAAAAATATAATATTAATAATACTAATAATAACCACTATTTGTAACATGCCAACATATTTCATAGCAATATACAGGGGTAAGTACAAGTCAAAAACAATTTTAACACATTGCAGGAGTGGAGGGCCCTGTTTTTGAGCTTAGAATCTAATGAACATAGTGCTTTGCCTAAAACACCTCACTAGATTGAAAACTCGCAAACTTACAATTTAAAGCGTTTGTGTGTGATACAGGAGGGTAACAGATGCATTTTGCATATTAAGGCTATTTATACAGTGTATGTATAATATATATGAATGATCTATATGTAGTCAGAGTAGATATCCTGAAAACTATTGTTATGCATCGAAGCACGTTAATGGAAAATTTGGAGGAGCACACATAGGCCCTAACGGATTTAAACTTTCAAATTTAGAGGGGCATTAAAATCTTATATTTTTATCATACACTTAAAAATCATGTTTAACATATTTTTAAAAAGTCTCATAAATCCCAATACATGTACACACAAGGATATGGTAGTGCAATAAATAATAAAATGTATAGGCTTGACCGTACTTTTTATATAAACACACAGAATAATATATGACTATTTACATATACACAGTGTAATGTAAGGGTGCAGTGAGCGGGTCTGTTTGCAGTCACAAATCTACAACTTGTAAGTGATTTAATTTAAATATTATTTAAATTATTATGAAGATGTAATTATTTATTATCTGTTTAGCATCTTGTATGAAATTCTTACTCATAAAACGATCACTTTAGTGGTCTTATAAAGGGCTCTCTAAGAAAAAAACATTTGCATTGAAACAATTAATTCCTCTTTTTTAATGATCCCCGGAGACTGCATAAACGTCAGTTCAGTACACTGCCTGAATGAAGTATTGGGTTGGAGTGGAGCTGTCATGGGGAAAGTGCATACCACAGCTACAGTCTGGTAGTGGGCGGCAACTAGAAAGTGGGTGTAGGTAGCCAGCAGCTTAGGCTACGCTGCTCCCTGTTACTACAGAGAGGTCTCAAAGAGGACTTCATATATTGATCATACACACTGCAACCTACGGTAGATAAAATCACTTCTATACTTTACTATAACATGGACATTAAAGGGACATGGAAGGTTTCTGGATTTCACTAGGAATATAATATACCTGTGCATCTCTTTACTTTTGTGTGTACTTTATTTTATTAAGAAGTGCGTAGAAGCTCTGATTTCTTCTATCTAAAATCTTACAAATAGTTCCTGTCCCCCCGACCCCCCACCCCCGCAGCATATGAAGACAGTGTACTTCTAAGTACGGGTGATGCACTGTATCATAGTAACCACTGCTACCTGACATGCTAATTTGAAAAACTACACGTCACAGTCTGTGTATTCATGAGCTTTATGGGCTAATGAGGACAGACCAAAAGAGATGCAAACTGGCAGAAAAAAATAGCTTGTAAACACTTCTTAATAATATAAAGTACATAACAGTAAATAGATGCATTGCTGTTGTTTAGTCTTTCAGTCGTGCCTCACTCTCCATGACCTTATGGACCGCAGCACGTCAGGTATATCTATCAGTCACTGCCCCTCTGAGCTCCATCAAGCTCATGGTTATTGCTTCAGTGATCTCATCTATCCATCTCTGCCTTAGCCTCCCTCTTCTTCGTGTGACTTCCCCACATCAGAGTCTTCTCTAAGGAATCCTGTCTTTTCATGATATGGCCAAAATATTTCAACTTAAGCTTCATGATCATAATCAGATATATCATACTCCTAGTGAAATCTAGAAACACCCCAAGTCCAATTTATATTATGTTCTGAGATAACTTCTTTTGAAGACTACATATACATATATATATATATATATATATATATACACAAATACACACAGATAGATAGATAGATAGATAGATAGATAGATAGATAGATAGATAGATAGATAGATAGAGGATGCTTCTACCTGCACAAACAAAATGTGTCATCTACAATTGTAAGTGCTTTACTATAACTAATAAAAAGATCATTCATTTAAAAAGGTCTAGCCCCTTGAGAAAGGAGTAGATAGCAGAACCTGTAGGAATGAAAAAGTGGGTATAAAAGAGAAAAAATGTAAAGGTTCTGTTGTTTATTTATTTATTTGTATTAGTTTCTTTGTTTTTTAAATGTATTTTTCCTTTATCACTTTCAGTTATTCAAAAGACCATATGGAGATTTCACAACAGTGGTCATTTAAGTGTTAAGTTCAGTTCTTGGTTTAACCCTTTTAGTGCCACTGTGGCCATGAATTGGACGAATACCTTAGCTAATATACAGTACTAGTTGAGATAAATATGTGTAAGAACAGTGTTAATATATAAATGAGTATTTTGCTCTACATTAATGTAATAAGTTGCTTTTTCGATACTAACTGTATAAATCTTATATAAATATACATCCTAAGAAAGTTTTTGAATTAGAAAACTCAATTTCAAAAATAAGTTTTAATTCTGAGCACAAGAAGCAAATCTATGAATCAACTTAATAGTGTAAAATACATCTTATTAACATGATCTGCATTCTAAGAAAAGCAGCCACAATATTTATATTTAAAAAAAAAACATTTTTCCTATCCTTTGGGTTCTAATGAATGCGTAACCGCTAATGGTCTTTATCTATTTGACTAATGATGCCGCAATAATTACTTTTCAAGCTGAGAAAATAGAACAACTTACTTTTGGCAACCAGATTTAGAATAATGAGAATACATTAAGAAATAATTACAAACAATGTTTTCAAAGTCTTCTCAGATGTAATTACAATTCTTAAATTTGCCTGTTTTACTTCTGCCTTTTGTTGATTTAACCTTTAAAAGACCATGCTGTACTTGGGTCATTCTATTCAATGAGTCACTGCCCCTTTAAAAGTCCTACTTGTGTTAAGTACAAGCAGAGGCTCTGCTGTCTAGTGAAAAAAGACAGAATAGGAAATGTTCCCTCCAGTGGGCTTAAATACAAAACCTTCCCCCCTTCTGTACTGCTGGCAAATGGTGCAGATACTGTATGTAACCGAGTGCATCTGATGAGTGTAACAGGACAATCCATTCACTATTACTTTGCATGGGCCCATTAAATAAAGTAAAGTTGAATATTGTTTCTCAACAAAAGTTAAGAAGCTTGTATATGGGAAAAAATGCAGCTCAGACTACATTACCGCCTGATACCAATGTAATAAGGAGCAGTGTTATAAGATTAGAGAGAAAATGGGATATGATAAAATAATGCTGATAAGTAATGGGATTTAGTTCAGTTCAGAAGTGTCTTTCAGAAAAAAAGGAATACTAGAACAAGAGGTCCTGTGAGATAAAATATTCAGGGGCCATGAAAGAAAGTGGTATTGCACATAAATGGTTGTAGATAAGTGGCACAATCTTCCAGCTAATAAGGTAGAGACAAATACAGTAAAGGAGCATTAATGCTTGGAGTTAACCAAGCCAAAGTTATTTAGGTTTATGGAATTGGCGGGCTGGATGGGCCCACTGATTCGTATCTGCTATCCAAACCTATGCTTCTAATAAAGAACATTTATATTGTATGTTAACAATAGTATTCATCAATGGGCTTATTAGAGGTACATGAAATTCCCTAGAGGTTTAAGCATCACTACAGGCCCCAAAATGATGTTTGTAAAGTATTCTGCACATAAATGAACAAGATAAGGTCAAGGTTAAAGCCGTAACTTGGTTTCCAGGTGTCTGACTTTCAAATAATCCCCATAACTACTTAAATTATAAATACACTAAAATAACATGTAATTGACGTGGGCTGCTAATTATGATAATAGGTAAAAAGGTAAATTGCATATGATAAAACAGAATAGTGAACTGGGGTGTACCTATATATATATTGGAATAACTGTACTCTCATTGTTTGGACAGAGGAGCAAAATTCTCTCTGAGCACTAGATATAAAGACACAGATGTTCTTAAAATGCCATTGTGTTTTCTTATAGTGCCCTGACACTGGCCCTCATTCAATTGCAATTTGGCCAATTGAATAGGGCTCTAAAAAAGCACATAACATATTTTTTTAAAGAAGTTTTTAGTTAGTGAACATCTATCCAAAAGCAAGGTTTTCACTTACTAAAAAAATCTTTAAAAAATATATGCTATGTGCTTATTTAGAGCCCTATTCAATTGGCCAAATCGCAATTGAATGAGGCCCACTGTCTGCTCGGTCTGGTCAGTATGTCAATTAATGCTAATGATAATAATGCACAGAGCAGGGGTAGACACATGGCATTAAAACTAGTCTAAGAATACTATTTTAATATATTATATTTAGTTTCAATTTCCAAGATCATCTAAAACCTGTAGTAATTAACAGCCTTATTAAATTACGATTCAGTAAATTTAAAAGGGCTCTATTTAAGCACATAGCATATTTTATTTACAGAAGTTTTTAGTTAGTGAAGACCTTGCTTTTGAATAGAAGTTCACAAACTAAAAACTTTATATAAAATATGCTCTGTGCTTAAATAGAGCCCTTTTAAATTTACTGAATCGCAATTTAATAAGGCTGTAAGTTTCTACAAGTAACTTTATAGAGAGGTCAGGAAGACACTAACAGTATACAATGATAAAGTAAGTAATTACATGCTCACTGCAGAAAATGAATAAAACATGATATTGAATATAATGCAGTTTATTATTATTTATAATAGTTGTTAATGTTGTTCAGTCCTTCAGTCGTGTCTGACTCTCTGTGACCATATAGACGAAGCACACCAGAAGCATTTGTGTCTGGTTGTACTCATCCATATGGTTTTCGTGGCAAAGATACTGGAGTGGATTTCCAGTTCCTTCTCCAATGGATGGTGATTTGTCTGACCTCTCTGTTTTACCTGCCTATCTTGGATGACTCTACATGGTACAGCTCACAGCTTCAGTGATGTACACAAGCCTCTTCACCATGACAATGTAGCTAGTTATTCTTATATTTTTACCTCTGTCTACCTATGCATTTTTACAACTGTGTTCAGTCTACTGGAATGGGTTATACTGTGAAAAACTGTACATCAAATAAAATAATAAATTAACTCTCTCTCTCTTTATATATATATATATATATATATATATATATATATATATATATATATATATATATATGTGTGTCACAGATTGCAGTGCCCTGGGTAAATATGAGTTATGGAAGCATGCATGGTATCTCATTGATACATTATGTTATCCTGTTACTCTTTGCTGTGTTTGAATGGGATCAGACCTGAAATACAGAATAACTTTCAGTTATATTAGATAAATCTATAACAGCCCTTGTATATACACAGATGCCAGTCTGGCTACTGCTATATATATAGACATATATATTTATATATATATATATATATATATATATATATATATATAGTGTGACTGATGCTAGGGTCAGGGTGCTATAACTCTCCTGACTTCTTTATTATTGGCAGAGTGTGATGCTGAATTCATACATCCTATTATCCTCTCATTTCCAGTATAGACTAGTATATATAAGTATATGTGTGTTCTATATGTACTGCTGCTAGTTGAGTCTCTCATAGTAACCACTCCACTTGCCTTTGATGTACACATCATCATCAGCTCTCATGAACCACTCGTACTTGTCCAGGTACTTGTCATGCATGTACTTGATCATCATGAATGATTTCTTTTGGGGTGGATAGGAGTCATCCACACCTGGCAGGGATATAACTGGCACAGGCTCTGGCAGCAATACCTCTTCTGAGCCCTGGCTAGAGAAGAACTCCACTTTACCAGGTATGAAAGGTGCCCATGTCCTGTATGCAGCCACTGCCCTGGTGTCCAGGTATTTCTTAGCTGTCATAACCCCAACATAGAGGAAATTTCTTGGGGTCTCTTCTGGGGGTCCCCAGTCCCCACTCCCATTGTGGCTGCTCCTGTGCTTGCTTGTGTTATTCCTGCTTTCCTTCTTCTTCAGCTCCTCTTCTTCATCCTCAGGTCCAGTGGCCGGACTGCTGTTTGGCACCATGCCCTTTCCATGCCATGGGTCGCTCCTAGCAGGCATCCTCATCCCCCCTGGCAGCCCATGAGTCCTATCACCCCCTCGGCTGTAGTAGGAGCACACATTGGACCTTCTCTTCTTCTCACTCATCTCTGCCACTTTGGGGGCGATCAGCCAAGAAGCTGCTGTAAATCCCAGGATTAATCCCACCACCACACTCATCCATGGTCTCCTGGACCTCACAGCCATGCTTGTGTGATGCTAGATATTAGAATTAAATAGTAATGTGTGTGACTGGCACAGCAAACTATCCCAGCCCCCCTGATAAGATCAAACAAATCCTATGAAGATGTGCGGGTGTCTTCTTCTGAGGGTGCTCGTGGGTCTCCTATGAGGAGGTGTAAAAGTTGCCGGGCACAGGGAGCCAGGAGCAGCCCGTTGAGCAGTGTCTGGGCTGCCAGCTTGTCACTGCTGCTCGCACCGCCCCTGTACTCTCCTCCTCCTCCTCCCTGCCCCGTGCAGCATGCTGCAGCTGCTACCCACCTCCTCCTGCTCCACCTCCTCCCATCCACACCCTGCGAGGGACCCTCTAGCACCCTGCCCACACACACCTGGCACCTCTGTGTGTGTCTGTCACATACACTGCACCCTCTTACATTGTGCCACATAGCACGCCCCCCACTCTAATCACACGCTCCCGCCTCTTGCTGCACTTAAGGTGGATTAGCAAATGCTGCACATTATGTACATGGGACACAAGGCTTTAAACATAGGCATATAGATGTAAAAGGCCCATCTGATCTGCCTGTTCTATCTACCAAAAAGTGTGGCTTAATTAAAAGCATGGTTAACTTTCATTGATTATGAATACATCTGATAGATGAGTATCAGTAGTGTGATGTTTCCTGTTTTCTGCCCGCCAGAAACCACTAGGTGGGGAGGCAGAGATATTCATCAATTTCTTGTTAGTGTAAAGCTTATCACTGTGTGTTGTTCAGTCGTGATCTCATGGACCGTAACACACCATGTTGATCCACTTTATGGATTCATGGCAGAGATACTGAAGTGGGTTGCCAGTTCATTCTCCAGTTCGGCCACAGCATACAGCTCCTGGTATTCCTAGGTGGTCATCGTAGCAGGCGCTCATTGCAGGCGAGCCTCGCACAGCGTGGCGAGCCGTTAAATTGTAACACTTTGGCAATGAGCGCCGCAGGCGCTCATTGCAGGCGAGCCTCGCATAGCGAGGCGAGCCGTTAAACCGTAGCACTTAGAAAAAAAATACGAGATGAAAAAAATTACGAGATAAGCGGCTGAACCAAAACAATAAAAAAAACACTAAATACACAATAAAAAAAAAAAAAAGGTCACTTACAGCATGGGGAACCAGGCAGGACGTGTGGGAGTGAGTTGGAACTCCAATTTACATCGATTTAGACGAGTTACAAAGATCGAAAATCGGCTAAGCGAGAAAAAATGGCCGCCGAAAAAATGAAAACGAGGCTATACTACTACGAACTGCGTAAAACACAGCCACAGACGTATGTGTTTGAAAAACAACGAGATAAAGCATGCGGATTAACCGCGCAATGAGTAAAAAGACAGTAGCGAGTACATTTTACGAAACGCAATTACAGATTTACGCATTAACACAGATTTAACGCCTTTGTCTCGCGCAACATCGGATTTCCTGCCTAAAACAACGCATTTGATGAAATATAAGTTGAAAGTTACAAAAATAAAAAGTAAAAAAAAAAATGTGTATTTATTTTAAGAAAAAAAAAAGGGACAAATGTAGCTGAGTCATGTTGTGTGGCAAACAAATTTCACAACATTTAATTTTTATTGACCGTCATTTTACCGTTTTACCATATTTACTGTTAAACCGTAGTACTTTAGCGGGCTTAACGATGAGCGCCGCAGGCGATCATCGCCCGGCGAGCAGCGAGGCGAGCCGTTAAACCGTAGTACTTTGGCAATGAGCGCCGCAGAAAAAATGGCGGACGAACAAAACGAAAACGAGGCTACAGCACTATAACCACGGAAAACACGTACCGATAATCCGCATACCACGCATACCACACATTACCCACCATTAAACGACGGACGGATCCTCCGCTAAGACGCATACCACACATTATCCGTCATTTTAGGATAATGCGGAAGTACACAGCTACGTTAATGGTTTCGGCTCGCGCACGCACACTATTACACTGCACACGTTCATCACGCTTACACAGCACCTCCACACCACTAATGCTGCAGCAACATCAACACAGATTGCCAGCTCTTCAACACAATGCATAAAAATACGTAAATTCATTTATTAATTTGAATTCTATATTTCAGTAGTACACACAAAACAACATTAGCTACCTTACAATTCCATATGTATATTAATAACTAAACAACTTTAAAAACATACACATCTCATTGCCGTCATTTTTTGACGGGCAATACGCTAGTATATATATATTAAACAAAGCAGTCCCAGCGCAGAACTCTGTGGCACTCTGCAGATAACCATCCCTTCCTTCCTCTGATTGTATTCCATTAACTATGCCTTTCTGATGCCTATCCTGCAGCCAGTGACTTATCTGCTGATTTATATTAAAGTCTAGTCCCAGACTATAAAGTTTACAGATTAGTTTGCTGTGTAGTACAATGTCAAATGCTTTACTAAAAGGTAGATAAACTACATCTACTGCTACATTACTAAGGTTGTGTCTTGTATGAAAAATATTAAGTAAAACCCCTTTAAACTTCATTGAAACTAACAGGAAGGGAACAGAACATAGAACATACATATGTCTTTAGATTTCATTGGCAGGCAAGTATGACTCATACATCTATGTTACTGCTCATTGGCTGACAGAGGCAAGCCCCAGAGTAGTTAGACATTTGAATCAGTTTTGTTTTCTTTTGAGAACATAATTTGAAGAAAGTAAGCGAATACTAATACATTACCGAATACCCTCTTTCAAATGCAACAAAAGAAAAATGCTTTCAGTGTAGCTTTAAATACAGGATTCATAATAATAATAATAAAAACAACTAAAATAATTATCCCTTTCTGGGTTGCTACCTTGTTGTGGTGAAGGGGCTTGTGTACCTCAATGAAGCTGTGAGCTATACCCTGTAGAGTCACCCAAGATGGTCAGGTCATAACAGAGAGGTCAAAGAAATTGCAGTCCACTGGAGAAAGAACTGGCAACCCACTCCAGTATCTTTGCTAAGAAAACCATATGGATAAGCACAAGCAGAAACACAGACAGATGTACCTGGGTGCTGCGGTCCGTTTGGTCACTGAGAATCAAGCCCCAACTGAAGGACTGAACAACAACATAACAATATCCAACACATTCATAAGGTTGCTATGATTATATGATGGTGCATATTCTGGCTGCAAACTATAAGCATTGGTACCAATGGCATGAAGAAGGATGAATAATACTACAGTTATGGCACAATATATGAATGAAAGTATTGTGAAATGTATGTGTATTTTAAAGCATATTATTTAAATGATAACACTTGTACTCTATGGATAAATGATTTATGGTTTATTTGGCTCTGTAGTATTTTATTTCAGAAACATTAACCAATATTGCTCTGTGTTGCCAGTATATGGTCAGCTCTGTTGCCAAGGTCTCTGACTGAGCTGGCCCTCCCCATTAGTACTGCAGCCTTCCTTGTAGGTATCAGAGTGAGAACAGTATATGGCATGGATATAAAATAAGTATGTTTATGTTAAATTCAAGTTTCTTCCTTGTATATAATGATCTTAGAAGTTAATAGTTTAATAATTAGACACAATACTTTCCATCCTGGCAATAAATATGTTACATTTGCTTCACATTTATATCTACAATTAAAGTGCCACTGTAGATTAGGAAAAATTCAATGTTTGGAAGTAAGCAAAACGCTAACAACACTAACATCTATTTACGTCACAGGCTTAAAAGTATATTCAGAGAAAATCTTAATTTTAGCACAGTGCATGGAAGCTGCCATAATAACCCTACTTCCTTTTTAAGTCATGAGAGGTTGGTTACAGAGCAGGGCAAGCAAGGCTTCCAATCACACTTGCAAACTGCCTCTAGTAAGCCTATGGAAGGACCCTGTCCTGAACCCTTATACAAATCCACCAACCGATAAAAAAATCCCCTTCCTTCCTCCCCCTCCGTGCTTGAATAAATAATAAACATTAATAGAACACTCCCAATCAGCAGGAAGTATAGAAGACACAAACACGGCATCATTCAGGCACAAGCAGTGTGTTCTAAAAAAAAGAAAAATAAATACACAATATTTTCATACAGCTTAATAATGTTATTAACTTGTTACAAAGTTCACAAACTTATTCATTTTCCAAATCTTAAGTGGTCCTTTAACATAATTATACCCTCAGTCTGTTTCAGACATTATTTGGTCTATTGATTTATCCTATGCTCAAGGGTGCTGCAGATATCATAAGCTATTTTTATTTTATTGCTACTACTTTTGCTGAGAGCTTATTCTATCTTTCATCTTTTCAGCAAAGTCAAAACTTACTTTTCTCATATTGCATTTTAGTCTATCAAATACATATAACTAAACACATCTATGCTGTAAAACATATATACAGTAAACTCCCCGTTATCCGGCAACTACTCTCTATTGCCGGATCCCTTAGATTGTAAGTTTGCGAGTTTTTAATCGCGTGTCAGTGCTTTGGAAACAAGCTCTGTGTACATTTGATTTTATGCTCAAAACCAGGGCCCTCCATTCTTTACAAGGTGTTTAATTTGTTTTCTGCTATGTACTCCTGTACAGCGCTACGGAATATGTTGGCGCGATATAAATAAAGATAATAATAATAATAATAATAATAATACCTGTCATTTCTGGTTCATCGTGAATCCCCAAATGTAAGAGTCTATATAACCGTTAAACACCCCCAAACCCCTCAAAATGCAGTTAAAAAGGCACTAGCACCTAAACTGGGCAATTTAGGCCCAGAAAACAATAATTAGAAAAAAGTTAGCATTTTTTTTTCTTGCAGTCTCGAACTCCGGATAGTGCCAGGTATGCCGGTTTAGCGGGAGTAAATTTAAAATAGGGAATTGATGCCGGTGCCGGTTGCTTGAGAGTGCCGTTTGGTTAGGTGCCGGATGATCAGGAGTTTACTATATATATATATATATATATATATATATATATATATATATATATATATATATAAATACACACACACACACACATATATATATATATATATATATATATATATATATATATATATATATATATATACACATTGAGTTGGAGAGTCGGACACGACTGAACGACAACGACATGGTATCAGTATGTAAACATTTTAAAGGAAAATCTTAATTTTTAGTTACGTTATCTATCAGCAGAGGGAGGGTGGAGTATGAGAGACAGGAATCTTTTAGAATTTGGCACCTCAGCTTGCAGACATGTACATGCCCCTCTCACACACGACCATCATCAAAGTATCATGGTTGCCCTCACGGACATCACAATTTATTTTGAAGGAGTAGCTTTATGTAATTTTCCCTTTTTACTTATCCTCACAGACGTTTTTTTGATCTACAAAGCTTTCCTGGTGATCCACCTTAACTAAGCAAGGGGTTGGCTGTGACAGTGGCATGGGCGGGTGATGGAGCTTAATATAAGTTCATGAGAAAGGATCTTTTGGGGATATACTGTAGATTCTGGCATTGTTATATTGTGTATTCTCACAGCTTTCACAAAGTCGCACTGAGAGATGTGATGTGTGACAAGCTGGCATTACTTCCTGTTCCTGTACAGTCAGGCTCCATGTAGTCATATCCCCTGAACATTTGCATCTCCATAAGAACAGAGGGAAAGGGGGCTGCAGCCTGCACTTTCAGCTGACTCCTGGCTGGGAGCCGTGTCTGCTAGTCTGAGAAGGGAGGGGATAAGAGGCCAGGAGACCAGCCTGAGTGTTTACAGTATATCCCTCCCATTACTGCATCTAGGACAGTGATGAGCAACTCGGACATATGAGTCCAGGATTTCAGTCTGTCTCCCTCTGAGTTACTCAGGTGTGCTAAAGCAAAGGA
This sequence comes from Discoglossus pictus, assembly GCA_027410445.1. Lineage (NCBI taxonomy): Eukaryota > Metazoa > Chordata > Amphibia > Anura > Alytidae > Discoglossus > Discoglossus pictus. Next base: position 450,860,786 of record CM050163.1, read on the forward strand.
AACCTGAATACATAGAGAGACATTGTAATTCTGGACTGTTGGCGTCCCTTGTAGAACTGGGACCTTGATGCAGCTTTGCTTCTGGCGGTGGCTAGCACTAGACTAACTGATCTAGGATGGTACCTATTCTCTGTCTAATGACGAGATCTACTAGATTCCTACACAGTGTTCCAGGAACAAGTACTTGCAATTACTATGCATTGTTTATTAGTATAAAATTATTACTCAATAATGCTCGTGGTCAGTAATTGTGTAATAACTCTTCTTGTGAGATATAACTGGGATTTATGAATTTGTAAAGGGTGTGTTTAGAAAGTTTATTATCTATGAGGAGATGGTAATATTGGTAATTACACGTGGAATCGCAAAGGTTTTGCAGAAACTCGAGTTAGATGCACACACTGAGACACAATAAAAACACTTTCTGGTGCAGACAAGACTAACTAGCAAACCTGTTTCAGTAATAACTGGTGTATATTTGATTTTTTTTTTTAATATGTGTGTAATTATAGTGTAAAAAAAGAGCAACAGAGTGTACACATCATACAAACGTATCTCCCATTTCAGTAGTATCATATGTATTTATATATATATATATATATATATATATATATATATATATATATATATGTATATCCTGGCCAGTGTATAATCCAAACCTAGCTGTGCTTAAAGCTGTTTCATACAGCCGGCATATGCTTAAAGGGATATCTAAGTGAGCTGGATTAATACATTTCTGCACTCTGTAGGCAAAAAGCAGCCTATGTGCATACAGCACATCTCATAAAACTATTTTTGTTAATATCTAAAAATCCCTCTAATGATTATGTTGACACCCCCAGGAGGTGTCTACACAACTTCCTGGTTCCCCCACCCAATCAGCATGCAGCATCGGGGAGCAATATTAACCCACTATTTACTTGCTCTTGCTACCTCAGCCAATGTCCTTGCAGCTTCCTCCTTTCAGCATCCTGTCACATGTCAGTGATCCACTACATTTCCGAGGCTCCTTGGCTACATATCCCATGCTGCTTTGCACCACAGCCAATAGGAGAGCCCCCCAGTCACGGCTGGTATATGACTCGACCCTATTTCCTGTCTATGCTGCGGGCTGTTGCCATAGCAACTAACAGTGCTATGTTTCAAATCTTTCTCTAACCGGAGTGGTCAAAACAAATTTGAGGGGTGTTAACCTTCATTTTAAACTGTCAGAAATCACAATAGATTTTCCTAACTACAAGGTAAGTGTTTAAATGTTTACTTTGGTATTTTGTTCATGCAAACATTTTTTTTCCGTACACTTCTGATTATCCTCCATAAGATGCATTCATAATCCAGCAAAATTAGATATCCCTTTAAGGAAAGCCATGTTTGAAATGGTTATTGTCATGATCCCCCTCAACATCCTTTTAGTTTAGTAATTGTTATTGTTATTTAATATGTTTTCATGTTAAGTTGATTACCCTATGTATGTTGGTTACTGTATGTTGTGTTGCTTCCCTATGTGTGATTGACTTATGGTGTTTGATTCTGTATGCTGCAAGTTTGGTTCATGAAATGTTAAATAGTATAGAATATTGTGTTGTGAGTCTATAACTGTCAGAGAGGCAGTTGAGAGTTCAGTTACATGGAGAGAGGTGTAATGGTGTCTCTGAGGGCAGTTGAGATACTGCTGTTTTGAATGTCTTAAAGAAGATATATGTTCCTAAAAAAATGGAAGGTGACATCTTGAAGACATATCCTCCTAAAGAAGAGGGAGGTAATATAATATAGATATAAAGTGTGTTATTCCTGTGTGCAGAGATTTGGTGCAGGTGAGAGGGGGGTGTTTTTGCCTGGGTTATACTTTCATATACAGAAAGTTTGGGCCTAGTGGGTGAGACTGCATCTGATTTGCTCAGAAAAGTAAAGTGTGTTATTTCCTGGGTGAAGTTAATATAAACAGGAGAAGGGGTGAACTTGTGAGCTTGCAAACTTTTTCTAGTATCAAGTGCAATTCTAGTTAAAGTGTAGGGCCCTCATTCAATTGAGATTTGGCCAATTGAATAGGGGTCTAAATAAGCACATAACATATATTTTTTAAAGAAGTTTTTAGTTAGTAAGCATCTATCCAAAAGCAAGGTTTTCACTAACTAAAAACTTCTTTAAAAAATATATGCTATGTGCTTATTTAGAGCCCTATTCAATTGGCAAAATTGCAATTGAATGAGGCCCTAGGAGTTTAAATAAAAGTATGAGTCAGTCCAATAGCAACCTCATCCTGTCATATGTATGCAATACTGGAACAGCTGATCCAGGGTCCATACCTCTGTGGCAGGTGTGAGCATGTTGCCTCTCTGGAAGCTCAAATTGTAGAACTGGAGAGGAGAATTGAAGCACTTAGTAAATATTGCTCCACTGGAAAGGGAGTTGGTGATCACTGAGCACAGTTTAGCTGGGCCTAGCATGGAGGGTGTAGCTGGGGCTAGTGAGGATGTCCAGGGAGGTAGCTGGGTTACAGTTAGAAGGGGAATCAGGGGGAACAGGAGGAAGCAGGCTAGTTCTGAGTTGGCAAACACCAAGGCCCTTATTCAATTGTGATTTGGCCAATTGAATAGGGGTCTAAATAAGCACATAACATATTTTTTTTAAATACGTTTTTAGTTAGTAAAAACCTTGCTTTTGTATAGATGCTTACTAACTAAAAACTTCTTTAAAAAAATATGTTATGTGCTTATTTAGACCCCTATTCAATTGGCCAAATTGCAATTGAATGAGGGCCCAACAAATTTGCCAGATTGAGTGAAACTGTTGGGGATGTCCATTCAGGAATGGCAATGCCAGATAGAGCTGTTCCCTCTAACAGCCGGGAGAACAGTTCTACTGGAGGAGTGGGAGGGCAGAATAGGCAGAGCAACAGACAGGTTTTCGTGGTAGGGGACTCTATTATTAGGAAGGCAGGGTTATTTGTCACCCAGATCCCAGCTGTCTCTCGGGTGCTCGGGTTCGTCATGTTGTGGATCGGGTAGACAAATTATTGGGAGGGGCTGAAAATGAACCGGCGGTCTTGGTATATATTGGTACCAATGACAAAGTTAGTGGAAGCTGGAGTGTCCTAAAGCATGATTTTAGAGAACTAGGTAATAAGCTGAAGGCAAGGACCTCCAAGGTAGTATTTTCTGAGATACTACTAGTGCCACGTCCTAGCCCAGGGAGGCAGAAAGAGCTTAGGGAAGTTAATGCGTGGCTAAAGATGTGGTGCACTAAGGTGGGGTTTGGGTTTTTAGAGCACTGGTCTTCTCACTTCGGTACAATCTCTATAGCAGGAATGGACTGCACCTTAATGATGAGGGAGATTTTGTGTTCGGGGATAGGATGGTAGAAAGGCTGGATGAGTTTTTAAACTAGTAGGTGGGGTGGAGGGACTAGATATAAGTAATGGGATGAATTAACAACTCATAGGGGAGGAGATGGAGGGAGGAGTAGTATAGCCAGTTGGGAGGTAGTACTAAGTAACTCAAGTAGAGTGGCAGGCACTTCAGAACTACAGACTCATAACATAAGGTGTATGCTTGCTAATGCCAGAAGCTTGCCAGGAAAAATGGGAGAGTTAGAATTATTAGCAATTAATGAAAAATAGGATTTAATTGGCATTACCAAAACATGGTGGGATGAATCTCATGACTGGACTGTTAATCTGGATGGTTATAACCTATTTAGGAAAGATAGGGGCAATGGTAAAAGTGGAGGAGGGATTTGTCTGTATGTTAAGCCTGAATTTAAGCATATAGTCAGAGAAGATATTTATGGCGGAACTAGTGATAAAATTGAATGTTTGTGGGTAGAGTTAAATAGCAGAACAGCAAATTCCAAAAGAATAATAGTAGGAGTATGCTTTAAACCCACAAATATAGCTGAAAGTGAGGAAATGCAATTATTGTTACAGATTGGAAATGCAGCTAAGCATGGGCAAGTTCTAATAATGGGAGATTTTAATTACCCTGAAATAACCTGGATAAATGAGACCAGCAGTTCAGCTAAGGGGAGCAGGTTCTTGAGTACACCCAGGGATCATTATCTGGCCCAGGTTATACAAGAGCCTACTAGAAATGAAGCTATCTTAGATTTAGTCAACACAAATAATATTGATATAGTATCAAATGTTGAAATAGGGCAACCTGTGGCAAACAGTGATCACAACACAGTCTCATTTGAGATTGAACTAAAAAAACAACATTTTAAGGGGCCAACAAAAACTCTTTATTTTAAAAGGGCAGCAATACAAAGTATAGACTGGGACAGAGAACTGATGGGTAAAAATACTGAATATTAATGGACAACATTTAAATCCTTACTAAATATACATACTTTTCAGCATATACTAAGTGGAAATAAAAGTAAAAGGAGTAAATCACATCCAATGTGGCTGAACAATGATTAAAAAATGAAGATGCGGAGTAAAAAACAGGCATTTAGATTATACAAACAAGAGGGGACAGAGACTGCTTTATGGGAGTACAAGGAAATCAACAAGGCTTGCAAAAGGGCTATTAGACTGGCTAAAATAGAAAAAAAATAATAATTGCAAAAGAGAGTAAGACTAACCCTAAAATATTTTTTAAGTATATTAATGGGAAGAAGGCGAGCAAGGAAGCTATAGGAACATTACAATGTGACACAGGCTGTCTGAAAATTAGTGACCAGGAAAAGGCAGATGAACTAAACAGGTTCTTTTCTTCGGTATACACAAGGGAGGTACCAGTGATTGGTAACATAATGAGGCTACACTACCTTTGCCGAATAATTGGTTAACACAGTAATTCAAAAGAGGTTGGAAAAAATAAATGTTAATAAAGCCCCAGTCCTGATGGATTACATCCACGGGTACTGAGGGAACTGGGTTCTGTAATAGACAAACCATTATATTACATTTTTCAAGATTCATTCAACACAAAGTCTCTACCACAGGAGAAAAGCAAATGTGATTCCTTATTTTTAAAAAGGGAGCAAGAGCAAATCCAGGGAATTATTGAGCCTCAATTCTGTAGTGCGGAAGTTTTTTGAAGGGTTAATAAGGGATAATATACAAGAAAATGTCCATTTGAACAGGATTATAAGTAGGAGTCAACATGGATTTATGAGGGATAGGTCATATCAAACAAATCTAACTAGTTTCTTTGAGGAGGTTAGTAGGAACCTGGATCAAAGCAACTCAGTGGATGTAGTCTTTTTGGATTTTGCAAAGGCTTTTGATATTGTGCCACATGGGAGACTATTGTGCAAACTAAGAGATACAGTAATTGCAGTAAATATCTGCTCATGGATTGAGAGCTGGCTAAAAGACAGGAAGCAAAGGGTTGTTGTAAATGGAACATACTCTAATTGGATTAATGTGGTAAGTGGGGTTCCTCATGATTCAGCATTAGGTACTCTCCTTTTTTACATATTTATTAATTACTTAGAGGTGGGACTGGAAAATAGTGTCTCCATTTTCGCTGATGACACAAAGTTGTGCAAGGTAATTAAATCAGATAAGGATGTGCTTTCCCTCCAAAGGGATTTAAATAAAATTGAGGAATGGGCATCTAAATGGCAGATGAGATTTAATACGAATAAATGTAAAGTTATGCATCTGGGAAGGAAAAATAGCCATGCAATTTATAATCTTAATGGAGCAAATATAGGGGTATCAGATATTGAAAGGGATTTGGGAGTGCTTGTGGACAAACATCTGGGTAACAGTGCTCAAAGCCATGCAGCAGCTGCAAAGGCAAATAAAATATTAGCATGTATTAAGAAGGGTATAGAAGCAAGGGAGGCAGATATAATTCTGCCACTATACAAATCCCTAGTATGCCCTAATTTGGAATATGGAGTACAGATTTGGGCACCAATTCATAAAAAGGAAATTTTAGAACTGGAAAAGTTACAGAGGAGGGCAACAAAACTAATAAGGGGAACAGAGGGGCTAAATTATGAAGAAAGACTAACAAAATTAAACTTTTTTTTTCTAGAAAAAAGGCGTCTAAGAGGAGATATGATTTCCTTATATAAATACATCCAGGGTCAGTATAAAGATTTGTAAAGGGAGCTTTTTGTGCCAAGAGGTTTTCAACTCACAAGAGGACATCCCTTGAGGTTAGAAGTAAAACGATTCCACCATAAAGAAAGAAAAGGGTTCTTCACAGTAAAGGTGGTTAATCTGTGGAATTCTCTCCCAGAGGAGGTGGTGACAGCAGATTCGATAGATAACTTTAAAAGGGGACTGGATTTTTTTCTAATTAAAAAGGTAAATCAGGGTTATCCTGGATAATTAGAGAGAGAGAGTATTGATCCAGGGAGAAATCTGATTTTTTTAAATTATTAATTAGTCCAGAGGAAGGAAAATAGGAAAAAAAAAAAAAACACAAGCAAGACTTAGCCAATTGTCTCAAGGGGAAATATAAAAAAAATTTGGACCAATACTGCCTCTCTAATTATCCATAATAACCCTGAATTCCCTCTTTAAGTAGAAATAAATCAAGTCCCCTTTTAAAGTTATCTATCGAATCCGCTGTCACCACCTCCTCTGGTAGAGAATTCCACAGATTAACCACCCTTACTGTGAAGAACCCTTTTCTTTCTTTAAGGTGGAATCTTTTTACTTCTAACCTCAAGGGATGTCCTCTTGTCAGTTTAAAACCTCTTGGCACAAAAAGCTCCCCTGAGAAATCTTTATACTGACCCTGGATGTATTTATATAAGATAATCATATCTCCTCTTAGACGCCTTTTTTCTAGAGAAAATAAGTTTAATTTGGTTAGTCTTTCTTCATAACTTAGCCCCTTCATTCCCCTTATTAGTTTTGTTGCCCTTTTCTGTACCTTTTCCAGCTCTAAAATGTCCTTTTTATGAAGTGGTGCCCAAAATTGTACTCCATATTCCAAATGAGGGCGTACTAGAGATTTGTATTGTGGCAGAATTATATTTGCTTCCCTGGCTTCTATGACCTTCTTAATACATGCTAATATTTTATTTGCCTTTGCAGCTGCTGCTTCGCTTTGAGCACTATTACCTAGGTGGTTGTCCACAAGCACTCCCAAATCCCTTTCAATATTTGATACACCTAGATTTGCTCCATTAAGATTATAAATTGCATGGCTATTTTTCCTTCCCAGATGCATAACCTTACATTTATTTGTATTAAATCTCATCTGCCATTTAGATGTCCATTCCTCAATTTTATGTAAATCCCCTTGGAGGGAAAGCACATCATTATCTGATTTAATTACCTTGCACAACTTTGTGTCATCAGCGAAAATGGAGACCCCACACTCCAATCCTACCTCTAAGTCATTAATAAATATGTTAAAGAGGAGAGGACCTAATACTGAACCCTGAGGAACCCCACTTACCACATTAGTCCAATCAGAGTATGTTCCATTTACAACAACCCTTTGCTTCCTGTCTTTTAGCCAGCTCTCAATCCATGAGCAGATATTTACTGCAATTCCTGTATCCCTTAGTTTGCCCAATAGTCTCCCATGTGGCACTGTATCAAAAGCCTTTGCAAAATCCAAAAAGACTACATCCACTGAGTTGCCTTGATCCAGGTTCCTACTAACCTCCTCATAGAAACTAATTAGATTTGTTTGACATGACCTATCCCTCATAAATCCATGTTGACTCCTACTTATAATCCTGTTCAAATAGACATATTCTTGTATATTATCCCTTATTAAACCTTCCAAAAGCTTCCCCACTACAGAAGTGAGGCTCACTGGTCTATAATTCCCCGGATTTGCTTTTGCTCCCTTTTTAAATATAGGTATCCCATTAGCTTTTCTCCAGTCATCTGGTAGAGACCCTGTGTTGAGTGTATCTTGAAAAAATAAATATAATGCTTTGGCTATTACAGAACCCAGTTCCCTTAGTACCCTTGGATGTATTCCATCAGGACCCGGGGCTTTATTAACATTTATTTTTCCCAACCTCTTTTGGATTACTTCCTGTGTTAACCAATTATTTGGCTAGTGTAGCCCCATTATGTTGCAGTGTCCCAACCACTTGTACCTCCCTTGTGTATACCAAAGAAAAGAACCTATTTAGCTAATCTGCCTTTTCCTGGTCACTAATTTTCAGACAGCCTGTTTCACATTCTAATGTTCCTATAGCTTCCTTCCTCGCCTTCTTCCCATTAATATACTTAAAAAATATTTTAGGGTTAGTCTTACTCTCTTTTGCAATTCATTTTTCATTTTCTATTTTAGCCAGTCTAATCGCGCTTTTGCAAGCCTTGTTGATTTCCTTGTATTCCCGTAAAGCAGTCTCTGTCCCCTCTTGTTTGTATAATTTAAATGCCTGTTTTTTACTCTGTATCTTGATCTTTAAATCATTATTAAGCCACATGGGTTGTGATTTACTCCTTTTACTTTTATTCCCACACGGTATATGCCGATGTGTATGTATATTTAGTATATTTTAGTTGTCCATTTGTTTTCAGTGTTTTTACCTTTCAGTTCTCTGTCCCAGTCTATACTTTGTATTGCTGCCCTTAGACCGTTAAAATCTGCCCTTTTAAAATTAAGAGTTTTTGTTGGCCCCTTAAAATGTTTTTTTTTAAATTCAATCTCAAATGAGACTGTGTTGTGATCACTGTTTGCCAAAGGTTGCCCTATTTCAACATTTGATACTATATCAATATTATTTGTGATGAGTAAATCTAAGATAGCTTCATTTCTAGTAGGCTCCTGTATAACCTGGGCCAGATAATGATCCCTGAGTGTACTCAAGAACCTGCTCCCCTTAGCTGAACTGTTGGTCTCATTTATCCAGTTTATTTCAGGGAAATTAAAATCTCCCATTATTAGAACTTGCCCGTGCTTAGCTGCATTTCCAATCTGTAACAATAATTGTATTTCCTCACTTTCAGCTATATTTGGGGGTTTATAGCATACTGCTACTAATATTCTTTTGGAATTTGCTGCTCCTCTATTTAACTCTACCCACAAACATTCAGCTTTATCACTAGGTCCACCATAAATATCTTCTCTGACTATAGCCTTAAATTCAGGCTTAACATACAGACAAATCCCTCCTCGTCGTTTACCATTGCCTCTATCTTTCCTAAATAGGTTATAACCATCCAGATTAACAGTCCAGTCATGAGATTCATCCCACCACGTTTCGGTAATGCCTATTAAATCCTATTTTTCATTAATTGCTAATAATTCTAACTCTCCAATTTTTCCTGGCAAGCTTCTGGCATTAGCAAGCATACACCTTATGTTATGAGTCTGTAGTTCTGAAGTGCCTGCCACTGTACTTAAATTACTTATTACTACCTCCCTATTGACTATACTACCCTTCCCCCATCTCCTCCCCTATGAGTTGTTAATTCATCCCTTATACCCTCTACACTTTCTACCCCATTACTTATATCTAGTCCCTCCCCCCCACCTACTAGTTTAAAACTCCTCCAGCCTTTCTTCCATCCTATTCCCTAATACAAAAGCTCCCTCCTCATTAAGGTGCAATCCATCCCTACTGTAGAGATTGTACCAAAGTGAGAAGTCAGCCCAGTGCTCTAAAAAGCCAAACCCCTCCTTAGTGCACCACATCTTTGGCCACGCATTAACCTCCCTAATCTCCTTCTGCCTCCCTGGGCTAGCACGTGGCACTGGTAGTATCTCAGAAAATACTACCTTGGAGGTCCTTGCCTTCAGCTTATTACCTAGTTCTCTAAAATCATTCTTTAGGACACTCCATCTTCCACTAACTTTGTCATTGGTACCAATATGTACCAAGACCGCCGGGCTAGGACTTACATTTTACAAAGCTTGTACACGTTTCCTTTGTTAATCAAATCAAACGTATAATCAAACGAGATATGTAAGCAAATATTCCTTGTTTCTTTGATAAATCTTGCTCACAAACTATCAACTTAGAAGCAGACATTAGAGGATGTATTGCCGCTTAAGATAAATTCTGTGTCATCACTAAATAGTATGAATGGACATCCCCATCTCCTGTATTGGCAGCATCGCCAAAGGCGCTCATTGCGAGCCTCTCCCCCTGTGTATTTTAGGGGCCTTGCTATGAGTGTTACTGCCTTGGGTTAAGTATTACTGACTTGGGTTTATTGTTACTGCCTTGAGTTAGGTGTTACTTGCTTGCGTTAAGTGTTACTGCCTTCGGCCTCGTTTTCGTCCTGTTACGTATTTTCGGCGGCCATTTTTTTTCTCAATTAGGCGATTTTCAAGAGTGAAAAAACGCCAAATATGCCTCAAATTCACTTGCAACCTCACTCACAGGCTTGGAACATAGAATGTAAGGACATGTACCGTAGCCCCAACAAGTTATCCATTACTCCGCCATCAGCAAGGTCAAGACCAAACAATGGCCCAGGTAAAATGAATCCACTTACCCATGCACCTTAGCAATGCTGGCAATCACTACCTAGATTAGCAGCTATTTTACTGGCACATTTCAGTTCCATTATGGTTCAAGATACTAGTTTTATTTCTGTTCTTGGATACAGCTCCAGGCCATTGGTTAGTCCTAAGAATCTGTGTATTGGACCTTGCTTTATGGTACTGCTGGAATTGCAGACAGTCCTCACCCCTAGTTTGGATCACTCAATTCTAGAAAACTTCCTGGGTCTGCGCAGTTTGTGACCCTCCTCCCTTTTCCCTTGATACTGTGACATAGCAACACAAAACATAGGTAATATAGAAAAATAAATACATTGAATAAATTAACAATTTAATTCAATGACTTCATTCACTAAAGTTCTCTGAGGCAATGACGAGGACACATTATCAGTTATTGCAGTTTTGTAAGATTTTCTGAATTCTTTATGCTATGTTTTCAGTTGTTTCCACAAGACATCACCCCTTCCTATATTATATGCTTTGGATATAAAACACTTTCACACTATCAGTCTTAGATCTGATAAATAATAGTAGACCTGTAAGTTTGCATTGCACTACAAAACAATTCACAATTAATGGCATATTTGCTAATTATATTCACCATTAGCCCTATGTGAAGAAAAATTTTAAAATGACTTAAAGATAAATAGCACTAAAAGTTATACATTTCTGGGTGATTTGCATTGTAGTGCAATCTGAATGTACAAATCACAATGAAATGTGTTATAACTTCTTCATACTTTATTTTTTACAAGTAACATTCATGACTTGAAGTATGCAATCATCTAGTGGACATAAAACTAAGAAAGTGTGTGAAATGTTTTTACTCTATAAGGGCCTCCTTATAATAACACAAAATATATACGGTATACAAATACTGTATTAATCGAGAGCTATTGAAAAATTAAAATAATCTTTTGTTTAAACAAAGCAGCAACGTAATAATACAACACCCACAACTATGAGTTTCCTGTTTGTATACGGGCAGACCCCACTTAACACTAACCCGTTTAATACTGATTCACTAGAACGTTTTTTTTTGCCTGGCACATCCCCCATTGGATATAACACAGGTTGTGCCCGACACGTCGCCGATTAACACTGATTCAATGCTTGTGTATCATTCAAAACACCAAAAGCCATGCAAGGAATTTTAAATCGAGTTTGCCTTGACTTTTTTGTTTAGCACTTGGTCTTCTAGGAACACATTTACATAGTAAAAAGGGGTATACCAATTTTTTATACAGGTATACCCTGCTTAACACTACCCCTTTAGCACTGTTTAGCTATGACGCTGTTTTTGCCTGACAAACCCCTTTTAATGCTCTGATTCTCAAAAAATCAGAATCCAGAATGAGCCAAAAGCTTCAACATCACAAATTTTAAGTTTATATTTCTGCTAATGTTCAGTTTATGTTAATGTTATGTTTGCTGTTTGTTTGAAGTTCATATCAAACAAAAAATGTTTACATTTCGATAGCAATTGTGTATTTTTTAATGAGTTACCCCCATCCCTATCTTCCCCATGTTAAACTGCCCTGTTTAGAGCTGTTTTGCTTAGCACTCCTATTGCCTGGAACCTATCGAGAGGATTAAACGGAGTATAGAAAATACAGTTCACAAAAGTTACTGTAATGTTACAAAATTCATATATTATTTCTTTAGTTGCTATTTCTTTATTTGTTATTGAAACAACTGACTCTCTCTCACAGTTGCTTTGAGTGCTAATCTCTGTCACCATGATACTGGAGCTCAGTCTCCTTGGCTGTTGTGTCTTATTCTCAATGTTAGATATCGTTCTTCTTCCTATTTTTTGTTGTTTAGTCATTCAGTCTTCGTGACCCTATGGACCTCAGGATGCCAGGCACTTCTTGTGTCTGGTTGGGCTAATTCATAAGGTTTTCATGGCAAAGATACTGGAGTGGGTTGCCAGTTCTTTCTCCAGTGGACCGCAATTGGTCTGGCCTCTATGCTATGACCTACCCATCTTGGCTGATTCTACATGGTATAGCACACAGCTTTATTGAAGTACACAAGCCCCTTCACCACGACAAGGTAGCGATCCATTTACCTGGCCTCTATATATCTGACAACATGGTGAGAAGGGGAAACATAGACCCTGTGAGCTAGTAAAATATAGAAATAATTATTAAGGCAATTGCTCTTTTACAATTAAAGGTGTATGAGAAAGGAAACTGCACTAAAGTATTGAAGCATTCAGCTAAAAGTCCTCTTGTACCACCACCTATTACACGGTGCATGCTGACTGAGGAAGTCTCACATAAATTAAGTCACCAGGTGTATGATGGAAGAGATATATCTGGACTCTGCATGTTGTTCTGCTAACTCTCGGTATACCCCATATGGCTGCCAATGAAGCCTGGACAATAAGAAGCGAAACCCATAAAAGCATCATACCTAGTATCTGGGGATATCATGTATGTGGGACTTCCTTAGAACCTTGAAATAAGGAGTGATGCCAAGCAACATGAACCATAGGATTGTCATCTGAATACCGTGTTGTTAAGTTGTCTTTGAAGTGTAAGCCCATTGTGTGACCTATTAGGGCAGATAACTAAAACTGGAGTGTGTTAAAACCATACTCTTTTTCTTCTCTCATGTTACATACAAGAAGTACATGTCCAACACCAAAAGCTATCAGTATAACTGAATGTGTCCAGTGTGAAAGGGACGCCAGGACCCAACAGGAAGTTGGTTTTATTTTAAAGAACATGAAAAACTTTCTATACATTATACTAGTTATTTTTCTCTGCAGTGAAAAAAAAAAAGATTTTTTTTAGGGTAATGTGCGGCTCATTTGCTAATTTGCATCTCACAGTACATGATAAGTGTGGAGGAAGGGTTCGAAGTGGAAGACAACATCGGGGTCATGGTTTTGTCCTTCACAAAGACAGACAAGCAAACTTTGATTCTAATTAGCACATCAAAGTGGCCAATTAGTGTTCAGAAGCAGCACAAATAATTATGAATCGTTCATTTTAGAAAAAAATATCTGATAAAATATATTTAATAGAACGTTTAGCCAGTTTTATATGATGAAGGAAAACCTTAAAAACTTGATTGTGGGGTGACAGAGTCCCTTCAACCCTTTAAGTGCCAAATAAAAAATGGAAAATCAACTTTACAATGGCAATTTATTTTATGTAATTTTTTAAATGAACAATATGCATAAAATATCTTTGCACTGGATCGCTACCTTGTCTTGGTGAAGGAGCTTGTGTACCTCAATGAAGCTGTCACCCAAGCTAGCGTTGAAGAAAAGATTGTTTCTTTGTATAATAGCAATGTAATATATTGTATAATAGCATTATATCAACTACTTAATTTCCCCCTTTGATACTGCTAAAGTATCACACTGCAAAATTGTGAGGTTCCCATAACACAAGGGTGAGCCCTAGCACAGCCATGGAGTCCATTGCACAAATACAAGCTATGAAACCAACTTGTTAGCCAGTCCCTTACAACAGGAAACAATGATACACAACACATAAAATATGATTATGATAACAATTAGCAAGATTTAATATGTGTGCACATAAGTCTGTAAGTTGACCAAAAAGGCTGTGCTATTTTGTGGATGCAGATTACAATGTGGATGATCAGCGGGAGTGGGTGGTTCCTAGTATGCTAAGTCAATAGCATAGGCAATGAGTTCAATGGTTATCATAATACATAGTCTGATGCATCCAAGCTCCTGGCATGTCTGGATGGCACTGTCCTTCTTTGGACAGCCATCTTGGGTTCTTTGCCTCTTCATGGTAATACTGGGGTGCAGTGCGTATGATGTACCCAAAAGCATTTTTCCTCTACTTTTACAATGGTTGGAGTGGCAAGGGTGATGGTGAAAGGACGCTCTCATTTGGGCTCTTTCCACTCATGCTTTAAAGACCTTGATGTACTCCCAACTCATAAGGGTGAATGGATGTGAACAGAGGAGGGTCAACCACTATTAGCTGGGTACCATGCACCTGAAAGTAGACAGAGTTAGGCAGAGTTTCCAGGCCTTTGACATACTTGTACAATTCATCAGATAAGACATCTAAGCATTGTGGATCAATAGATCTAATGAATGGAGTTTCCATGGGCTTACCCATAACCATCATGAAGAGTTAGGTGTATTACTCTATTTACTGAATTTCTCATGTGCATTAGTGCTAAGGTTAATGCATGTTGTCAGGTGAGGGATGTGGCACAGATTTTAGCCAACTTCCCTTTATACTCATTGTCTTGTTCATAATAGGCATTGAGATGATAGATGTAACCAATAGCCGATAATAAGATTATCATAAATCATTGCAGAAACACATCTTAAAATAAAATTTTGCACTGATATTACCCTCAACCCAGAGTTTATACACCATAATGTCTTCTTTCTCTAGTTGCTCTTCTTTGTCAGATGTTAGAACATTCTATAATCTGGCAAGTTGACAGAACAAGATGCATAAGTGTTAGAAGCTAAAGGACAGTACACAAGGAAGACAGGACTAGAAAAGCGTGGAAAATGTGAAAAATTACAAAACAATGAAAACATAGGCTCAGACAATCTTCATGCAAATCCAGGCTTACATATCACACTAGGCCAGACCCCTCTGGGGTCATATGATTAAAAAATAAATAAAAAAAACAGGCAGATTGGATAACGAGATCCTCTGGTCAAAGCAATAGACTATCACGTGCAGATTTATAGGCACAGAACAAGGAGTATGTGATTCTCACCAATCTTTGCATAATTTTCTTGCCAGCAGATACGTGCATAAGCGTTTTCCAAATGATTAAGAGTTTGGCCAGAAACCTTTTTCTTGGGTGCAGAATCATAGCAAAACATATGTCTGGACTTTGTCTTTCAGTCAGCAAACTCTGTATCCGGTTCTTCATCTGTATTATCTGTTGTCATCAGGATAGATACTTGGTAGAGACTTTCTCTCATCATATATCAGGGCTGTTTGTGGCATCTTTATTACTCGACTTTGTCTTGTCTTGGTCTTTTCAGGGTCATCTTCTTCTGAGGTAGGCAAGTGTGACAAAAACAAAAATCCAAACATTCAAGATCTGTCATTCGAGAATTTCCTTATATCTTTCAAACAGACATCCTCTTATTATACACACCTATCCTAAACTCCACCCTAACTGTAATTTACATTTTCACATATGCATAACTCTATAATGAACAAGGGGTGGTATATAAAACAGAACCAATTAAGTCAGTAATGCAAATCATGCAAGGACTAGTAAAATATATTGACATGTAAAATGCATAAGCAACCATTAGTTTGTTTTTCCCGTGCAGAAGCAGCAAAACTTGTCATTAGGATAGTTTCAATACTACTACAGTACATTATAACTCTGTAAGTGATAAAACTTTATTATTTGATTTATCCTGTAACAGATTGTATACTAAGGAAGAAAATACTAGTTCTATTACTCTTAATATATTTCTACTAATAAAGCTCTGAAATTTTCAGCTCATAATTTAATCCATCTCTTATCATGTTCTTAAACAAAAAAAACTTTAGAAAAAAGAAAACTGAGAAAAATGGTTATTATTAGGCTTCTACCAAAAATATTAATTCTATCATGCAATGTCTCTATAAGAATTATATTATCTTTTAACATGATTTTAACTGTATATTCAATCTGCAAAATTTTCTATTTTTCTCTTTAATCCAATTCTTTAGCAATCACTATTTTTATTTGTAACCACATTTTCTGAAATGTTAATCTCAATAATATTTAGAATAAAAAGGAATCAAATCTAGATAAAGCACTTATTAATAAATATCCAAAGTGACCAATAGCATACAAACAAATAATTTATAATAATCATCCAAAAGCGATCAGATTACAGATTATCCAGAGTGGATAATCCTTACATAGTAACATAATGATACAATCTGGACACTGGTTTCCGTAGGTGAACACCAATATCCAATATACTATTCAGGGAAACCCCATCTAGAGCACCACAAACCACTCCACAATCAAAACATACATGGACATCCCTGCACATAGACAACTCCCCTCGGACAGTGAAATAACAAAAAGAGAGCCAAACAAAGCCGATAAATAGTAACTATACAACAATGAACAAACATGAAGAGAAGCAAAAGCACAAACACCCTGCTGTCCACTAGAAAAATAAAACTTCAGAGCACAAAAGATAGAAAACACACTTCAAACTGAAATCCATTGCAATGAAAAAGCACAAACATTTCACAGCTCTTAACCACACCCTCACATAGCTCTCAGACACACACACACACTGATATCCAGAAACAACACTAATCAAGCACACCCTAAATAATGATCAGAAGAGAGGGAAAGACCCCCCTTCCCTCAAGTCCACAAACACACACACCACACACGGGCCGTTCTCTGATTGTTATCCCTTCTGACACCCTCGCTAACCAGCCTTTCAAATCCTAGCAACAACAAATGCTTACAATCCTACTACAGCTCCACACCGACAATCAACTCAGATTCTATATCTGTTATACTTAGGATCCTCTCACAAACATATTTTAGACCTTACTTCACCTTCTAGGTAATCTCTCTCACTGATCCTATCTCCAATACCACATATCCCAACTCTACAGACACTTGTCTCTCCTTTTATATCTACAGCACCGCTCCCAGAATTAATGATAGCTACCTACGCCCTACTCTGCTTCTCCGCCTATTCCCTCTATGCAAAAAAAATCACAATCCCAGAAATACTACAATATACATAAAATAGGTCTTATCAGAGTGCAGCTGAATGTGCGGCAGTAGATGCTCAGGTTTGGGTTTGATGGGCCACAGCGTCTGTGTAGTTGTGCTTAGCAGGTATCCGCTCTGTCGAAGAGGGACCGCTTCCGCAGGCTTTTCTCCAAGGCGGCACCTGTAAACCTCTGTCCCTGTCAGTCCTTGCGATGTCTCACGGCAGAGTCGCATCCCACATCTTGGCAACTGTTTTCCTCCACAGAGCGAGTGACCCCACGTTGGGCGCCAATTGTTGAAGAAAAGATTGTTTCCGAGTTTCTCACCACACACTTCAGGTACTCAAGGAAGCTCACGAAATCTCAGAGCTTCAATCAGATTTCAATTTATTATCAGGCCTGAGAGATGCACATAGTATAGTAGCACGAATGTGGAACTGACACAGTGATCCAGCCGAGACCTTATATGGCATCTTGTACAATACATTTTCTACAGTTTGCATATTTCTAAGGTTATCGGGTACTTTTTAGGCATGCCCCATGACTTAGTACTTTTAGGCACGCGTATTTCTAATGTTATGAGCTAGTTTTTGGGCGTACCTTATAACCCAGCAATTTTTTTCTAGTCACTACATTTTCTGTCTGCTTATCTATTGTAGCATTTGGCCTTTAGTTCTGAGAACAGGGGGCTCATCTTTTGTCTAATTGTAATGTATTGGCCCCTGCAGTGCTGTCTGTATTTATAGCAATGTATTCAGTGCTCTTTGTATAATAGCAATGTAATATATTGTATAATAGCATTATATCAACTACTTCAATGGGCAGGTCATAGCAGAGAGGTCAGACATATGGTGGTCAACTGGAGAAGTAACTGGCATCACAAGTATGGATCAGCACAACCAGAGACATAATAATTGCGCCTGGTGTGCTGCAGTTCATTGGGTCACGGAGAGTTGGACACAACTTAATGATTAAACAACAAACAAAACAATATATATCTATCTATCTATATATATATATATATATATATATATATATATATATATTATTATTTTTTTATATATATTAGTATTTTTTATCCCCAAGCTTCAGTCTTCCCTAACCTTCCCCAGCACCTCTGAGAATTCCTGAGCATCCCCCCCAGCACCTGTCCCAGAGCTCCTTTGTATCTTCCGAAGCCCACCATGCATCTCCACTAGCCTCCCAGTCTTCCAAGCACCTTCACAGCCCTCTCTTAATCTCCCCCATCCTTCCCCTGTACATTACAACTTAACTCATCACTGCCACTGGAAAGTGCGGCATTGTGACAAATTAACTTGTATTCAACAATGGGAGTATATAACTAACAACAGAGGTTCCTGATGTGATATACTTTAAAACTAAAGCTTTATCAGCTGAGTTAATCCTTTTAGTCTGAGAATACCAATTTTTTTCAGCTTCACATGGCTCTTGCACTGAATAAATACAGTTAGAGCCCCAGGATTTATTAGCAATTATTAGCAATAATAACCTAGAAACACATATCATTCTACTTGTAGTGGGTTTGTCAGAATGTCTATCACCTATGATAGTTAGTAGAGTAATAGGTGTACGCAAGCATTACTCAAATCCTCAACGGTGGCAGTGCGGGAGAATCAAGCAACTGTTTACCGGCATGACGGGGGGGAGGGGGAGAGACAGAGAGAAAGGGGGGATAAAGGCATAGATCATAGAGAGAGAGAGAAAGGGAGGGAGGCAGGCAGAGGGGGAGAGACAGAGAACACATAGAGTTAAGAGAGAGGACACAGATAGAGACAGAGGGCACAGAGAGAGAGGGGGCGCACAGAGGGAGAGGGCGCACAGAGAGAGAAGGCGCACAGAGAGAGGGGCACAGAGAGAGAGAAATCGCACAGAGCGACAGACGGCTCACAGAGAAAGAGAGGGAGCACGGCGAGCGCACACACACAGAGCACAGAGATAGACAGCACAGACAATTGAATATAACATATGACACCGTCATTTATGACGGGCAAGTTACTAGTTTAACAGATATAAATTACATCTGTAAGAAAATATTTGGAGCCTCTGTAGTATATTCATTTATCAAAATATAAAGAATTTGAAGAAATACCTCTTAAAAAAATAAAAAAATAATCAATATTCTTGAGGTGAAGGGACATTTCACCACTTAGGCAAAGAAGCAGGTGAAAATAAATAGTTAAAAAAGTAACTGAGATTCAATATGGAGTGGGATTATGGAGTTAAAGGAGGATTACAGTATATATATATATATATATATATATATATATACCATGTGTACTTTATATATAGTACACATCGTAAATGGGAATCATTATATTTTCTTCAAGTTATCTAAACAGCAGGACAGCATATTCTCCTTCAGTAAAACAGACCGAGAACAACTATTCCAACAATAGCACTTATAACTTCAACCTACTGATTCTTTTAATATTCCCCAGTGCTAAATACACATCTACTTATTAAGATTTTCATGTACCGTACTATTCTATAAAAGCCTAAGCAAATATTTCTTATCTCTTATTAGTAAAGTAATTTGTTTATTTTGATTTCTTTTATCATTTTAAAGCTTTTTCTTTTGTAAATATTGTTTCTTGCTGGGTGAAATTTGCAATACAAAGAAAGTCATTATTATTATCTTCAGAAAATAATTCCCTTCATAAAACCTATACAATAATATCATTAAATGCTTTGTTGTGTTTGCATATATAATTGCATCTTATAATTGCTAAAATTATGATCAAGATTTACTCATAAATGTTTCTTAACAGATAAAATTTCCTTATAAGCTTTTTCTATTTCTGCATTTTATTTACACAAAACTAGGATATGTTGTAAGATTTGGTTTTAATGTGTTATAATTTTAATCTTAGCTTGTATAAAAGTAAAATCACACAGAAGATTTTACGTGTATGAACGGTGCTCATTGTAGTCACTATCAATACAAGTCCCATATTTTTATTTCCCTTTTTCAAAATAATATTTTACTGTTGAATACTTACTGGTAAAAAACATATAACATTACTAAATGTAACGAAAACTGCCCGTATCAATCAAATTTCTGCCTTCCACCCAGATCATTTTTAGATCTTCATCCTTCAGTTTTACTGAGGTTTTAAAGATTTAAAAATACCCACCAAAGTAAATAAAAAATTTAAAGCCTGGCCCTAAACGTTTTGATGATTCTAATTTTTAGCTAAAATAGTGGGTTTATTTAGTGTACAATCTAATGTATTATTATATTTAATAAACATGCCATTCAGTACAGTGACTCAGTACAGATCAACATATAGCTCTTCTGTCGAACGCAAATTCATCAGCATTAGTGGAAATCATTACAAATATGACCATGTGTCAATGTAGAATTTTATAGAAGAGTATCTAAGTTATCTGGATTACTACCTGGTCATGGTGAAGGGGCTTGTGAGTTATACCATCTAGGGTCACCCAATATGGGCAGGTCATAGCAGAGAGGTCAAACAAATTGCGGTTCCCTGGAGAAGGAACTGGCAACCCACTCCAGTATCTTTGCCATGAAAATCTCATGAATTAGCACAACCAGACACAAGATTTGCCTGGTGTGTTGCAGTCCATAGGGTTATGGAGAGTCAGACACGACTGGTCGACTAAATAATAACAACAATCTAAGAGCCCAATTCAATTGAGCAATCGTAAGTTACTGGAACCCGTAAGTGAGACCTTAAGTTAATTTGTTATTCAATTGGCATCTTTTTGGGGGCTTCAAATGTTTTACGGGTTACGGCCTTGAAAACCTTGCGGTTGTTAAACCCGCGACTTACAGCCTCCCCAAGCCATTGCTCTTCCACTTCCGCAAGAGTAGCGATGGCTAAAATTGCAAATCGATACTGAATTGCTACAATTCCCCCAAGCCCACAAATGTTTTCACACCCGTGAATGGCAAATGTAGGAGAAAGTACTAGAGAGGTCCCGCAAGGGGGTTAAACATCTATTCGTAAAAAGCAAATAAAAAATCACTACTGCACTGTAAATAACAGGGAAAGCGATGACATTAGAGTAAATTGCACAACAGTACTTGCAAATCGTCTCATTTGGAGGTCTTAATACATATCAAGTTACTACATATCAGGCCACCCATATGGACTAGAACAGTATTGCCATTCATTTGTATTATTTTGTATTTTTCGGGTTTGCGAGTCTGATCGCATATCGGACCTCTAAACACTAATTGATTGACATTTAACCTCAATCTTATACTGCCGTAATGATGGCCGTCTCATTTTCTATTGGCTGTTTCAAAATGGGTGGTTACGGCCTTGCTTAATTGATCATGTTCCAGCTGTGAACTGTTACGCACCAGTGCATGGTTTACGGCTATGGCTTGTGGACTGTAACTTGCGGTAACTTGTTTAATTGAATAGCCCCAGAATCGGACACAAATGGGAGCCTGTACAGCCTGTATCCCGTGAGTTGCGGGTTTGCAATTGAATCAGGCTTTAAGTTATGCACATAGTCCTATGTGTTGGCGTTTTGTCCCGGGCTCTAATACTCGTTCCTTAATTATAAAAGGTGCAGAACCCTATATAAGGCCATCAAAGGGCTCTGTTATGTAACCTTTGCTGATCTCTTGTCTACACACCCTATGTTGACAGAGTAATATTCCTTTTTATGTTTCAATTTGAATTATTTGTTGGCTCCATTCACACCTGTTTCTTTTCACATTAGCTATCCTTTTTCTAATTTGGCTCAAATTAACAATTGTCTAGCCATTATCACTACGTGTATGTCTCCTACTTACACTGTGGCCAACATAACAAAAGTGAGCCCAAACTCTACTCCCCTACTATACCTAACATCTCCCTAATAAACACCAACTCTATAAACACACTGTTGTTGAACAATTGCTGCAAGAAGTTATGTTTTTTTTTTAGCCAAGATTTGTCGGTTTTGTACGAATAATCAGAGGTGGTGCAAAAATCCCTGCTCATGTAAGATGCTGGTTATACCTTTGGCATTTCACAGGATTTATTGCTCATACATAGACAAAGTAAAAGTTTTCTTTGTTTACAAAATTAAGATTACAGCGTGAGAAAAAAAAATCCAGGACAAGAGTTCTGATAAATCATTCCAAACCTCCTCAAAAGATGCATATGGCTCCCAAGCTCATAATCTATCTATATTTTTATTCACAACTACCTAGTTATCATCATAATTATCCATTTCCTTAGCCAGTTATTACATTTTTACATAGACTACAGATTATTGTCTCTGTGCTACTGGTTTATTTTCCACTATTGGGCTAATAAGCAGAAGGAGCCTCTCTGTCTGAATGAATCCGAAATATAGGAACATAGGTTCTTAGATTCTAATTCTACTTTATGAATCTGTCTAATTCTGTCTAATTCATATTTATAAAATGTAATCTATTTTAATATCTTCTTCTTGTTATTTATCATGCTCAGAGTCTGCAGTCAACAGGACGATGTTTGTACCCATAAATCAGAGTGTAGAGATGTCTTCTCTCATTTTGTCTTTATCTAATAATATCTAAATGTACTGTATCTAAAATCTATGTCAGTCTAAAATCTAATTTGGTTGATGTTCAGTACTTCAGTCGGGTTGACTCGCAGCACGCAGACACATCTATCTGTGTTTCTGGTTGTGGTTATCCATATGGTTTTCTGAAAAAGATACTGGAATGGGTTGCCAGTTCCTTCTCTGGTGGACCACAATTTGTCTGACCTCTCTGCTATGACCTGCCCATCTTGGGTGACCCTAAATGGTATAGCTCACAGTTTCATTGAAGTACACAAGCCCCTTCACCACAACATGGTAGCGATCCAAAAGGGGAATATCTAATAAATATCTCAAAATAAGTAAAAAAATGTATCCTTTATTTATACGTTTCTGAATCTTGTCTCTAAATATATCTACAAACGTATCTCTTATATTTTTTTTTAGGCATCTGTAATCATCTAAAGATATCTAATACCTTATATTATCAGTAGCTATAGGTAGTGCTACTCTTATCTTTTTCTGTAAGTGTACATATCTATAATGTTATCTCCAAATATGTCTAATGAGTTAAATTCTGTTTATATTTACATTTATGTGATATGATAGTATGTACAGGAGAACCCCGTTTAGTGAGGTTTCCTACGTGCACGAGTGCTATATGTAAACTGCGCTAAATGGGGCATTTTTACGTCATAGCACTGAACAGCAATGCAATTTTGAGCAATATCACAAGATTGAGCACATTTCCGGGGACTGAGATCAGAAAGAGCACTATCGAGAATCATCACTCAGAGGGGTAGCGCAAACCGGGGTATTACTGCATCATATTATGGATTAGTTGTGTTGCATGTTATTATATTAGTTTCTACAGGTTTCATCTTTAAAACAAATCAATATAATTAGCAATTTTTTCAACCAGGATGCAACAAAGATTCTAGATGACTATCATACATGGTTTCTTCATGATTATGTTGAATTTCTGGTTGGCCAGCTCTATGGTATTTGTGAAACTCCATACAGCTTGAATACCTAATTTTCCAGAGGATTCTTCTCTCCTCATTATTTCCTATATAATGTAAGTTATCATTGGCAGGTTCCTCTTTCACTATGGATATGTATAAAATAACTGTGATATACATTTCTCAATAAAATAAATCATTATAGAACAAACATATATTATGCAAGAGAATGCATTATAAAGTGGCAAGAGTTAAACAGCAGAAACATTTATGGATTAACAGCCTCATTAACAAAGTGACGTAACGCCAAATTTACGGGTTACTGCTATTAAATTAGCCCCGTTTCCTCTCGCAGCGGACTTGAGTGGTAACACGAAGGACGGACGAAAATTGCCTACAATTTGAGCTACGTTGAACTTTGCACAGGTAAATCCTTTGATACATCATGCACGTAAGCGCTACTTGTTCAATTCAGCTATTAAATTGCAACGTGGTCACTCGTGAGCAAGCATGTTACATGCAAACGAACCCCAAAGGCTTACGTGTGCTCGAGAGCACCCTCAAGGGGGTTAAAGTCCAATACGTAGCACCTCGTAGGCAAAAAAAAACACACTACTGTACATGTATTATGAGGGAAAGTGATGTTAGGTCTTAGAATTAATTAGCACAACATTCTCAAGCCCGCAAATCGGCCCCGAAAAATACTTTATTTTATGTTCATATTTTGTGTCATATCGATCCCTGCAATCAATGTGTTAATACATATACTGTAACTTGCATGTAATAGAATATCATATTTACTGCTTTATTAATATTGCATTATATCTGGACATCGGGGCCGATTGCAAACTGTATATGAAGCAGGAAGGACTTCGAAATCTACTCTCCCCTTTTTCAGTGACGTAACGCTAACAATCTCTTTTTCCATTGGCTCCATCTGAACCTGTAACTCCGTAATTGCTTAATTGTTTGCGTTCGAGCACACAACCCCGACGGCCGCGAACTGGTTTACGAAATAACGTCTCTCGCTCGTAGCCTGCAGCCCTTTCTAATTTAATAGCAACGTAAGTAAGGCAAATTTTGACCCTGCAGCCATTACGTGCTTCACGTTGGAGTTACGAGGCTGGAATTTAATATGGCTATTAACTAGTAAAAAAAACATGCATCCAATAATAGATTTTTCCTCACTTGTATGAAACACTATTTATAATCGTTCATGCTCTGATATTAAAATGCATTATCCAGCCCTCTTTAGTAGAAGATTGTTCCACTAGCTGACCATCTCACTGTTGTTATTTTTATCATATATCTGTGTTTTGGTACAAGCCTACACTAATTGCTGTTCAAGTTCAAACATAATTGTTTTTTTTAAATACTTGACAGCATTTTTTTATTCTATATACCTTTAAAGGTACATTGTACTATGCATTTAATAACATTTTGTTATGATAAATAATGAATTCCTGTATGTATAGAGCAGAGGTCTCAAACATCAGCACTCAAGAGCCACAGACAACCTGTGTTTTCAGATATTTATGCTCAATTAGTTTAAGCTATTCCTGATTAACATATCATATGAGTGTGGGCTAAACTACAATACTAAATTCCAGCTTCCTAGCCTCTAATTTCTCATCACTTCTGTAGATAGCATCTTTGATTAGTTATCCCTCTCCCTGTGTCAGTGCCTCCCCTTCTTCTCTATCCAATCTTTTCTTCTTGGCACATTCTTTGTTGCTTTTTACTGGATAACATCACACATTTCTATCTGCTTGGTCTGACGATTTTCCGTGTTTCATTTAATTCTGAACTTTGCAATAAGAAGCTCATGATCTGAGCCGCAGTCAGCTCCAGGTCTTGTTTTTGCTGGCAATATAAAGTATATAATAGCCAATGTGATTTCTATATATTCCATCATGTGATGTCAATGTGTAGAGTGGTCTCTGAAACTGGTGGAACTTGCTTCATTTAGTACTACAATGCCAATCTATGCCCCATCTTGCCCGTTATTCCAGTTTCTTTTTATTCCCCACTTTAGCATTCTAATTTCCTATGATGAGAGTAACATCTTTTCTTGGGTTATATCTACAAGGTGTTGAAATGCAGCATTTTCAGCATCCATGGTTGAGCATAGACTTGGATCAGTATGGTGTTAAATTGCTTGCCTTGAATTTTAATTTCTTCCTCTCGACTTTGACCCAACCACTTTATTAGATCTGGTGCCATTCTACCTTCTGCTCTTTCCCAGTAATCTGGTAGGCACATTATATCTCTGGCTGTGCGTATCCATAATGTTTTCTTGGCAAACATACTGGAGTGGGTTGCCAGTTGATTAACCCTGGTATAAAATATACAGATATCACACCATTTATTCACATCATACTACAATTTATTGTGATCTGACTATGAAATCCCAACCATTTTGCAATGCTAAATTAGACCACGCAGAAATAATGTTTGCCATTTTGCTACATCTATAGATGCTTTGAAATTAGTTAGTACAGCTTTTTTTTAGCAGATTTATATCAAGTTTCACTTATTTTCTAGTTTACAATAAGGCGTGGTTTTGGAATGTACAAGTCTTTTATAGCATGGCTAGGTAAACCTTATTATATCGCTATGTTTGCACATTACCAATAAAGGATGCTAATATTTGTTTTTATTTGTGGCCTAACTTTATGATCCCCTTCTGGATTGCTACCTTGTCATGGTGAAGGGGCTTTGTACTTCAATTAAGCTTTGAGCTAAACCATACAGGGTGACCCAAGATGGGCAGGTTATAGCAGAGAGGTAAGACAAATTGCAGTCAACTGGAGAAGAAACTGACAACTTCTTCCAGTATCTTTACTAAGAAACAAAAAATAGAACAAGAGGTAGCTCTAGGTAGGGCAAGTAATATGAACTTATAGGGTGCTACTAGGGACAATATAGTAACATAAAGCAAAAGACACAACAGCATTCCCTATTATTGTGCACAACATATATAACTCAAAATGAGTTAAAAAGTAGATAGATAAAACTTTAAATAAATAGTATAAAATAATAATCTTTAGAAATATGCAGAGGCAGGGTGTGCAATTAGAAGTCACTGAATATCATATAGAAATTCCTGATAAAGACAGGGAAGTGTACCAAGTGCATAAATCTATACACATGGTATGAAAAGTGCTAATTCTAAATCATATGGAACCAAACAATTGTCTATTTGGTTCTAAAAAAGTGCTAAAGTGTTTTAATGTACAACTTGGTATATATCTATTGCAGTGGTGCAAGTGCCCTTTTATATCAGGAATAAATATAGTGTCACTTATTCCATATAACCTATAGAATTCTCCAATATATGGGTCTTATGGTTGAAATAAAGTGACTAGTGCAATTGCTTAGGATAGTGGTTCATTTTGCCTCATTTCTGTTAAATAATATATCATAGGACTTAGAGCTCCGTTTTTTGTCAGCTCTGTCTTATTAACAGTTATATCGAGGTTGAGAACTAGTGTTTGTCTTGGCTGAGTAGCTAAAGTGACTAATCGAGACTCCTATCGTTCTATATTAACTTCTCTGATAAGATATTTTTTAGGAGCTCATGCACAGCGTGCCACGAGGTTGAAACACCTAGCTATGACGTCATTAGCCTGCTTATGCTCTCCTGCGTCTGACCCGACGCACGTTTCTGGATTTTTTCAAGGGTCACCGCCATGTTGCTAAGGCCTCCCTTTTAAAGCCTGCCGATCACCATGGAAACGGTGTATTAAGGCTAAAAACATATCTTTAGTTTAAAAATGTAATCCAGGAAGATAAATGATGTATATGAGCATTGGTTTATACAATTTAGAAAACGAAGAGGGCAAATACATAGTTTACAAAAGCTCCTAGTAAAAAGTGGCATAATTAGGGATATTGCCTTATGAAATATATAGTGATATATATTAAATCATGCATATTTTTAAATTACAGTGAAGTAGTCATTATTTTTATGTGTCACAGTTCATGAAGTATCTTCCACATAAATATTTCTACTAACTTTATATTATCTAGCCATAAATCTCTAATAGTATCTGCTGCCTTATATATTGGCTTCCTTTTTAGGGGAGTAGTCTGAACAGAGAAATGTGTGGTAAACTATGCATAGTGTGCATGAATAAATAATATATTTCTATATATATTTTATGTGGACATTTGATCATTTCAAAGATTGATACTTTTCTTAATGCTTTATCCAAGTTAGTCAATAAAGAAATATATATAAGGCTAATAAGTATTTTAAATGAATGGAGTAAACGTAAAACCTTCATTTAGGCCTTTAGGTTTTTTAGTGCTTAATGCATAGATCCATTTGGCCTCTTTTTCAGGAGTTCCTTATCCAAATTTCCTCTTCTAATGTTTATTTGTGCATGGTCAATTGCCATGAAGGATAATTTCTTAATATCTCCATTATGTTTGTTATTTACATGTAAGGCCACAGGAGTATCAAAGCCATTTTTAATGCTGTAAACATGTTCTAGCACCCTCCTTCTGAATTCTCTGTAGGTTTTACCTACGTATCTCATCCCACATTGACAAGATATTAGGTATACAACTCTTTCTGTTTTACATGTCAATAGATATTTCACTTTGTATACCTGTTTTTTTATCATGGGAGGTGAATACTTTAGCTGGTTTGATGTATTGACAGGCTTTACATGTTTGACACTTATAACTACCATGTAATGGTTGGAGCCAAGTAGTGTTTTTTGTTAGTTCCAAATTACTTTTAGATAGTATATCCTTTAGATTACTAGATCTTTTACTTGTTATTTGGGCCTTCTCACACAGAAAGGGTTCAATATCTTTATCATCACGTAGTGTCTGCCAATGTTTATTAAAGATCTTCTTAACATCAAACCATTTCTCATTGTATGTCCCAATGCATTGTATACATTTATCTTCTTTAGGTGTTTTTTCTGAAAAGCAGATTTTCTCTTTTGACCTCTTTAGCTTTGTGGTAGGCCCTTTTTAGTGTTGTTTTTTTGTAGCCACGTTGTTCAAATCTGAACTGTAGCTCCTTAGCCTCCATTTCAAAATTTTTAAGATTATTCTTTTATACTATTTATTAAAAGCTAAGTTTTATCTATCTACTTTTGAGTAATATAGGTTGTGCATAATAATAGGGAATTTCTTTACTAAGAAAGCATTATGGATAAGCATGACCGGAGACATAATGATTATGTCTAGTGTGCTGCAGTTATAGGGTGACGGAGAGCCGGACACGACTGAATGACTAAACAGCAATTTTATGATAAATTGTCTCACTTTAGAGTAGCAATACAATTAACAAACATCAATGCTAAAATAACCGAGCATTTAAATAATTGATATGCACTTACAACCTTACAATCTTCAGGAAAGAGGTCACAATATGGCTTTCTAACAACAAACAATTTATATAATCAAGTTCACTTAGAGGTTTTGCTTACAGTATTTTGAATGCTTCTTTTTAGAGTTACATACATTTTTAATATAACCAGTTCTGAAGCTTCTCTCATAAGCTCTCAGACCACATCGCTTTATCGTATTAATGCAACCTCTTCTAAAATATAATCAGTTATATCTTGATAGCTTTTCCTATGTATAATTGAAACTTTGCTAATTAGAAAGAAATGCAGGAACATGTTGCAACCTTGCATAGCACTTAAAAGTAACATTTTCCATCAGCGTGATACCAGTGTGGTTAAAATATGAATAAATGTATGACATGCACCTCTGCTTACTGCCAGTAAAAATGTATTTGACCTCAACTACTTTACTCCTCCCTCTTGGCTGTTTAATATTTGCAGAAAGCACATTTGCCTCTGCAAAACATATTGTAATGAGACATTTGCTTTTTAATACAATGTTGTGCCTGGAGTTGCATTATCTTTGTGACGATAATGTTATTACATTATTATTATTTCTTAAAGCAAACTGCCTTCTATTTGGGACCAACCAAACCCCCTTGGCAAAAAATAGTATAATATACCTATTTTAGAAGTTTATAAAATAGGTGTATAAATATAGGTATACATATTATATAGTGGACCCTTGGTACTCGACTACCTCAGAACTCGTAGTTTTCAGTTCTCAACGCAGCTGACTGAGAAAAAAATTGTTACGGAAATTGAGACTTGCTCGGTACTCGCCGATTACACGCCTCCCCGCATCCTCTCTTAACAGGAAGTAAGAAAGTACTGTGGCACAGTGTAGAGTGCATACAAGAGCCTAAGAGCAGCCTACAAGAAGCAAATTACAGCCTGTGCCAATTATAACAAAAGTATAGCCTGTGCCTATAAGAATCAAAGTTTAGCCTGTACCTATATGAACCAAAATTCATATACCGGTGTATATATATATATATATATATATATATATATATATATATGTATATATATATATTTTGTTTTGCAAAGCTTTTGCTGACCTCCGTGGTGTATGAATAAACAGTGCTATGGTCACTTGTGTTTATCCTGGGCAAAGTGTCTTTGTAAGTTATTGTTTAACATTGGCAACTATTTGTTGTACATAATGCTGACTATTCACATTGAATTATTCATGCCAATATTATGAGAGGACGGTGTGATAAGTGAGATTGCTGCAGTCTAGTTATCTTAACAGAGGAAGTAGTGTGTGTACGTGGGGGGGGGGGGGGGGGGGGGAGAGGGCAGTGTCAGTCCAGCACCTTGTGCAAATTGACATCAAACATTAGGTGTCTGTATGTCACCACCTCCCTGGTCTGCATCTCCACATTATGTCTGCCGCAGTACAGAGCTTCTCTGTCTCAAAACTCTGATTAACTGGCAGCTCCCCTGCAAGTTAAAGTAGGCTTGTGTGTGTGTACAAAGTATCGTAAGCGTAGTGTGTGTGGAGGATCCCACATAATCTACACATATGTGTTGGTACGAAAGTTGTGCCAGAAGTGTAAATTCAACCCTCCTAATATAGTATATACACCTAGACCATCGCCTTGTACAACACTGTATTGTTCTGTTATGGTCCAGAGATGTTTGTGGGAGGAAATGTAGTTTGAAGTGGAAGATCATATTAATGGATATGATATGGGAGTGAGTGAATTTGGGCAGTAACAGAGACATGGATGAACAAGGTAAATGTGTGTGTGTGTGTATAGGACAGAGAGAAAGTGATATAGTGGTTTTGTTGATTTCATTTCCACGGCTGTTGACTAGGCAAATCTCATGAATACCCTCATACACTTAAAACCCACAATCTGTCTACAGCATCTGTTTAGGAACATGCTAATGACAACATATTCTGCTATCAAATGTAAACATTTTTTTTTTTACATTTAAACCTTAATACCGTCATTTGCTATTTTAACGCATCATACATATTACCAAAGCCTAGCATTTTTCTTCAGTGGTTTTCTATCCGTATAGAGCAGACAGCATAAGACAGTGCAGGGCCACAAATGGCTATTTTTTATGGAAAAGTGGATACATATAAGCTTACTTCCCTCTCTAGTATTTAGCCCGTTTGTTCCAGCTGCTGCCAGTGTAATTAACATTAGTACATATGGTAGTGTGTCTGTTTTCAGAAATATAAGTGTTCCTTGTTGACCACTTAAAATGTTGGGAGAGATGCAACACTATTAAAACCAAAATGGATGAAACAGCTGTCTTTTTGACTATTGCATTAATGCGCAATCATTGTCTTATGCATGGCTCCAGTGCTTTCACAATTACAGCATAGTATGGTTAAAATAACAATGAATTCCTATATTTATAGCCAGCACTAATTAAGAGGTAGAATAAATAAGGATCAAAAATCACTTTCGAAAGTTAAAATATAAAAAAACAACTTTTACATAGTTTGCTTATTTTATCAATCTAAAAATCTAATTACATCTTGGGATGTCCTAATGCCTATAGCAGGCACGTTCAAATCCTTGTACTGTGCTTGACCCTACTACTTGTACTGGAAGGCAGTTGTATACTTTATATTGGTGTTTGTGTGTATGTAGCAGTGCTGGGGATTTATATTATAATCAGAAGATACTCCCAACACTTTGCTTCTGTTGTGTCAAGAAAAAGATTGTAAATCAATCCACTGTGTTCTGTTTACTCACTATAGATTGGCAATTGTAACAGAAGAGTTGTAAAACACACTTTTGCATTTTATGATCTATCAAAAAAAAAATCCTCATGGTTCATACTTTATTTTACTTTAAATAATTGTGATTATATTATTTAATCATGTTTTGCCTTGTTGTCACCATCAGGCATTGCCTCCGACTTCATTTATTTTCTTTATGCCCCATTCCAGACATTACATCAGAGGCCTTTCTATGTTTCCTTTATTTCAATTCACTCAATTTTGTTCAAGTAAAAAACAAACAAACAGTGTTTAAAATGTTAACTTTTTTTTACTGACAACGGTAGCACGACTTTAGCGCGCCTGACAAATGAACGCTGACAAATGCGCGCAGACGCATCCGCACACACCCAAATCGCGCTTGTCAATACGTGCACCATCGCTCTCCGACATTTGCGCGCACGCTGAATCCGCGTGAATCCAGGTGCCATGTCCCCCCTCGCCCCATGCTCCCCTTTGTTGGTCACACCAGTGTCATGTCTCTATCCTTCGCTAGCCTCCCTCTCCCATGCTGCCCTCTGTCACCTACACATTGCACATATGTTCCGAGTCATTCAGCAGGCTTACGGTGCACACATAAGGCAGCTCCAGACTACGATTGCTCCCACTCAACAGGCGGATCAGCATCCTCCTCCTGGCACACACGCCAGCCAGACAGGGTTATATACAGCTAGACAGGGTTATGTATAGCTAGACAGGACCATATACAGCTACATTCTCAGTGAGCACTGTCACACACTCCCCTTTGACTAGCAGTATTATACATTATTGTGAGTGTATAACAGTGCCATACATTACTATCAGTGAGGCCTCTCACCTTTTGTTAATCACACCGGTGCCATGTCCCCCCTCGCACCATGCTCCATACAGCTAGACAGGACATATACAGTGAGTGTGTATAATACATTAGTACCTGCGAGTGTGTATTACTGTAACACATCATTCTCAGTGGACTGGTGTGACTAACAAAGGGTGACAGGGCTCACTGATAGTAATGTATGGCACTGTTATACACTCACTGACAATAATGTATTATACTGCTACTCAAAGGGGAGTGTGTGTGACAGGGCTCACTGAGAATGTAGCTGTATATGGTCCTGTCTAGTTGTACATAACCCTGTCTAGCTGTATATAACCCTGTCTAGCTGTATATGGTCCTGTCTAGCTATACATAACCCTGTCTAGCTGTATATAACCCTGTCTGGCTGTATAGGGTCCTGTCTGCTGGAACAGAGCTCAGCCTCAGTCATCTCTGGGTACCAATAACTGAACTGATGATAGGGATGCTGGAGTCCGAACCTCTGATCCCGCCCAGAGTCTCTATTGGCAGGTAACTGCAGAGTGACCCGAAACGCGTGTGTGCCCGGTGTCAGGAGTAGCATGATGAGCAGCCTGAGGAGTAGGAGCAATCGTAGTCTGGAGCTGCCTTATACGTGCACTGTAAGACTGCTGGACGACTCCGAATTCATCCAGATTCAACTTTTGGGTGTAACACATCATTCTCAGTGCCTCTGCGCATAGATGTCGGGTCGCGCAATTGACGAGGGCCCCTGCAGCAATGGGGGCTTGATTGGGAGCAGTGGGGAGCTACGTAAGGGCTTGATAAGCCCTTGGAACTGCTCCAAGATGTCAGCTCGATTTGACCCTTGACGCAAGGGTGATTTTAGCATTTGAATAGCGATTTAGGCTTTCTTGCAGCCGCGTAAGATCAAAGGCTTTGCCTGAAGTAAGCGGCGATTGAGGAGGCCGTAAGGGATCGCAGCTAGATGGGCGTAAGCTGCTGGAGGCCGCCATTAGAAATGCTAAGTAGCTTGCAGCGGCCGCTTGCGGTACTTATTTGAAAATCGTACCATTAGAATGAGGCCTACGATGTCATAGATTAACATTAATTGCACATATTTCACATAAATTGACACTGAATTCATGGATATTGCTCTACACCATCATGCAGAGTAGCCAAGTCAACTGAAGAAGCTGTAAAATTTTGCCTTGTTTTATAATTGATTTTTTTAAAGCTGAAGCTTTAGCTTTACCAGCATTCAAACTGTTTACTTACTTTGAGCGTTATCTCCAGGTCAGCTAAACTTCTGGTGAGAAAGTGCTGGGAAGGTCTCAGATCCTGAATGGAGTTAATCTCCGTCAAATCCTTATATACTATCTTTATTTTCTTGTTACATAAACCAGAGTGCATCTGTTTTTGCAGAACGCTTGTAATGTTTGGTCCATTCAGAGCCTGCAGGTATAAGCTCTCTGAGAGACAGCTGCTAATTGAATAACGTCCTATAAAAACTTGTAGAAAACAGTGAAGTACGCAAAATTTTAAAAATGTTCACCTGTTTGTTGGAGATTTGTTTGATTATATAGATCAACATTGATAATTGAAATGCCCTTTTAAGTTAATAAAGCCCAACATTTTATGAATAACATCTTTATAAAGTAACATTACAGTATGTACACCTTATACAGTATGTTTAAAAGATAAAACATGGATTGCCATATGATTTCCTGGTATTAACCTTGGTGATTTATTTCATATGTTAAATTTCATGTAAGCTAACAAATCACATGTAAAAATGAATGACAGTCAACATATGATGCCGGTCTTGAATACATTCTGATTAGCATTACATTTTTGGCTTTAATGATTATGATATTAATAATGAACAGTCAATGGCTTTGGATAGGATTATGTTAGTCTATTCCTGCACAATGTATTGCCCTCTAGTGGTTAAAGTTCATATTAACAACTACAAAAAGGCTTTGTTAAATCAATTAAATTCTATTTTATTTTACCTTTACCTTCATAATTAGAGACAACTCTATTTGTCAACATCTACACATTCAAAGTGTTCAGGATAAACAAGCATTATCTGGAATACTTATATAATACAGTTGAAACCTACTATACCAGACCTGGGCATTGTGCAGCCCGTGGGCCACATCCGGCCCTTTGGTTGTCCCTGTCGACCCGCTACATACAGTTGCCTACAGTGGGATACAAATCTGTGTCCTGGACAAAATAACACTGCCAATTGTAAAAAGGGGCAATTTGTGAGCAGCAGTGTTGTGACTAACTGGGATGGATAGCATTCTGTAGATACTGCTCCTGGCACTGAGAAAATAAAATAAAGCTATAAAATTAATATTGAGCAGAATTAAGTTCAGACTATGGTTCGGCCCTCCACAACATTCAGAGTTTCTCATGTGGCCCCTTGTGGGGAAATTAGTTGCTCACCCCTGTACTATACCATATTCTGTTTTTTCTATTTTTTACAAGCTAATGTATATGAAACTGTTATGATTGTTTTGCAACCTATTCTTTCAGGAAAAATTGTTCAAGGACCTTAAGCAAGTCTTGGTGCAGTCTACTGAATTACTGTGTGTTATAGCTATAGGACTGAGGGCCAACTATGTCTAGGAGATT
This sequence comes from Discoglossus pictus, assembly GCA_027410445.1. NCBI lineage: Eukaryota > Metazoa > Chordata > Amphibia > Anura > Alytidae > Discoglossus > Discoglossus pictus. Next base: position 450,895,908 of record CM050163.1, read on the forward strand.
CCTGGGATTTCCCTGAAGGATTGAGCTACTGGCTGGAGCGCAGAGCATCATCAGAGCAAAGTTCACGGCGCTCTGATGACAGCGCGCTATCCTGCTGCGCGCGAAGGACCTGCCACCGTCGTGGTGTGCTGTCTGTTTGATCATATGGCTCCCCTAAGAAATCTTGCGAAAGAAAAGATCACATAACTCCTAACATAGGGCCCTATTTTATTGCCCAATTTGTACATCTAAACACACTTAAAATCACTCTCAATATTCCCACAAATTCTAATAGCTACTAGTAATCCAATTATGAGTTATCAGCCCACAATCACTACTGGCCAGCCAAACCCGCAAAACCAGCCACAATTGGTTTTAGCACAGCTCGAATATTATGAGCGCTAACTAAAGTGACACAGAATCAATAATCTTTTAGATCGTAGGTCTAGCTTGCAAACCCTCAACTGAAAAAAGTATTACGTTTCTGTCAAAAATATGCGTACTAAATAGGACTCACAAGGGCTTTTTCAAACATTTATTAGAGCCGTAGCAGCAATTTAACATACAAGAACGGGAAGGAATGGAAACACATTAGAATTGCACAACAGTCTCAAACCCACAAATATGCAATTAAAAATATTATTTTTAACAGTTATTTCTGAGTAATATTGGTCCTGTGACTCAAGGGGTTAATACATATCATGGACCCCACATGGACTAAAACAGATGATCTAATGCATTTTATAGATTGCTTATATTACTTATTGGCACTAATTATTCTTAGCCTCGGATTGCAGATCACGTATAACTTCCATGTTTTACAGACATCATGGTGACGGTCTCATTTACTATTGGCCTTGTTTAAGAAGTAAATTATGGGCATGTTAAATATTGTCAGATCATATGATCATGCCCCCTGAAATCAGACTTAAAAAGGCAGTTCAGCCGTGCGGTTGGAATTTGTGAGCTGGAGTCAATAGAATACATCTAAACTTCTATAAAAAACACCTGCAGCCAAAAGTTCAGTTTCAAGGCATTTGCGAGCAGCTAATAAAATATGGCCCATAGTTATTATATTCCACCAGTAGCAAATCCTTATGAAATTTAATTGTTCCCTGCTCTGTGGGAGATCCTACCTAACGTACAATTACATGGCTGCCATATGCTTTACTGAACATCCTGTTCATTCTTATAAGGCTCTGCGAGTGCTCTCAATGAGACAAATCCTTACATGCAAACTTAACCTCCTGCAAGAGCAGATAAAACCCTTATGAGAACACTTACAAGACACTTAAGGAGCTACAAGTGTCATAGTAGAATAACCTAAATAAGCTTTTTTCAGAACACTAATAAAATATAGCCTTATTAAATTGCGATTCTGTAAATTTAAAAGGGCTTTATTTAAGCACACAGCATATTTTTTTTACAGACGTTTTTAGTTAGTGAACTTTTATCCAAAAGCGAGGTCTTCACTAACTAAAAACTTCTGTAAATAAAATATGCTATGTGCTTAAATAGAGCCCTTTTAAATTTACCGAATCGCAATTTAATAAGGCTGATAATATTGAAACCTACAAAATAACCCTGTGTAATGGTTAACTTAGCCCTATCCAAAAATACTTAAGAGCAGTCAATTACATCACAATGCCAATTAAAAATACCTGTTCACGCTATTAAACACTGACACCCAATTATAGTCACACCTGATTAATCCATGTCATTGAGCACATAGTATGTTACTATATCATAGTGCTTTACATTTGATTAGGGGAGATAACCTATATTTTGGTAGATTCACATACTGGTAATATGGAAAAAATGTGCCCGCTCATTCCCTATACTTCCTCTTGTATATATATTTCACCTCAGTACACATAAAGACTCCAGAAAAAATAGCTTTTTTACCAACAAACACAATAAATATTGAGGCTTGCACATGTAAAAGCCCAAAATTGTAATTTAAATTAGCCTGCCATCGAGAACCAATTTTAAATACTTCAAAATGATTAAAAAAAAGCATTGCTCACATCTGAAAAAACTAACTTATGCAAAACTAAAAATGTACACTACATTATCTATTAGATTAACACTTACCTACAGTTGTGCTCAAAAGTTTGCATACCCATGGCGAATTGGTAATATATATATATAGTACTGACTGGCATTTTCAAGGTTTTGGATATCTTTTTATATCCTTTTCCATCTTTATGAAGTTTCATTACCTTGTTACACAGTTCTTTTGACAGTTCTGCTCCCAATGGCTCAGTATCTAGCCTGCTCAGTGCATCCATGTGAAAGCTAAGAAACGCATTGACCATTTATACACAGATACTAATTTCAATTTAAAAAGCCACAGGTGTGGGAAATTAACCTTTAATTGCCATTTTTAACCCTAAGTGTGTCACCTTGTTTGTCTGTAAAAAGCCAAACATTCAAGGGTATGTAAACTTTTGATCAGGGCCATTTGGGTGATTTCTGTTATTATTATGATTTAAAAAGGAGCCAAACAACTATGTGATAATAAATGTCTTCAATAAAAGACAGTCATTTTTTCAAAATAAATACCAAACTGTCACAATTTCTGCCAGGGTATGCAAACTTTTGAACACACTGTATTTAGCAGACAAACACTTTGACCATCCCTTACACCAATATTCCTGTCCATGCATGCAATGTCTCTACAAATCATTATGTGGTTTGAATAAATATGTGTATCCTAAGACTTTTTAATATCACCTACATGTGCATCGGTGGTCAAATTGGTCTTATGAGTTCTTCAACATCCATAATTGCAGTATTTCTCAGCTTGTGTATTTAACTTCACTCTGACTGAGTTCTGGAGAGTCACTCAATTATGTTTATTCAATCGATGCACGTGGGCTCAATTTGAATCTGAGAATCTGAAAACATAAACAGACAGATACTGCAAACATTGACTGCTGGAGCCACTCATAGGGAGGAATTACCTGCCACTAGTCTGGTGTATGTGCACATAGCAATCACCTATTTCAATTAAAGACACAGTTAGTCAGTTTCAATGCTTTACTGAACAAATTACAATATGCAATATGCATGGTCAGCAAAGAAACCAGACAATGGGCCTCATTACATTTGCAATAGTTACAGAGCGATTCAATTGAACAAGACCGCAACTACATGGCCAACATCCAAAACTGTAAACAATGCTTCCATATGTAGCATTTCAGATCAATTAAGCAAGCCCATAAATTACAATTTAGACACAGCCAATAGTAAATGAGACCGTCATTATGACGTCAGTAAAACATGGCGTTTAAAAAACAATCAATTAGTGTTTAGAAGTCCGATTCGCGATCGGACTCACAATCCAGAAATGTTGTAATATCAATAAATCAATAAATCTACTATTCTAGTCCATGCGAGTTCAATGAAATGTATTAACCCATTGATATCAGCGATCGTTATAACACGGAAGTTACACACGAAAAAAAATAGTCTTGCCGATTTGCGAGCATGACACTGTTGTGCAATTAATTCTAATGCTTTTAATCACTTTCGCCGTATTTTAAAGTTTATTGTGTTTTTATTTGCTTTTGCAGTGTTACGAACAGGTGTTTAACCCCCTTGCAATAACTTTCTAGTACTCACAGAATTTTTGGCTACATTTGCCATTTACAGTTTGAAGGCAATTGCGGGCTTGTTAAATTGTTGCAATTTAATAGCGATTTTCGATTTTAGCGTTTGTAATTTGCGGCCTTGAAAGACCAAAGACTTTGATGGGTCAGAGATATGATTTTGACAACCGCAAGGATTTTCAGCCAGTAGTTCGCAAATTAATTGTGAGTAGCTGGAACAGGCCAATTTTATCACAATAAATTTTGTGCGCTTCATTACGTGCTTCAGTAACTACAATTTGGATAAATTAATGAGGCCCCATGTATAGTTTGAGAGTGGTGTAAAACACTGTAAAAATGCATAGCACTTGCATCTGCATTATATCTGACTAGAATATTGCCCGTCAAAAAATGACGGGACCAAATTGTAAGTGAGCTAATGCTGTTTGGTGTATGGTAATGAACTAAACAATACATTAATAAAGGAATATACTTTACATATTTTGAAGTAATAAATATAGGAAGCATTATGCTGAAGAGCTGACAATCTGTTTTCAGGTTGCTGCAGCATACAATGTGTGTTTGAGTGCTGTGAAGCTGCTGTGTAAGTGTGAGCAATGTGTGCAGTGTGTAGTGTAAATAGTGTGCGTGCGAGAGCCAAATCCGTTAGGGTAGCTGTGTACTTCCGCATTATGTAAGTTAGTGTTGTAAAATGGCACCTAATGTGTGGTACGCGGCTGTTGGTGATTTAGCGTCCTTGTTCTTGGAGCTCGTCCGGCTTTTTCGGAAAATCCGTATGTGTTTGGTGGTGTTTTGCGTGTTTAGGGTCCTGTAGCCTCGTTTTCGTTTTTTTCAGCTGCCATTTTCGGCTGCCATTTTTTCTCTTGCTTAAGTGATTTTCAGGTGTCTAAACTCTTCAATTTGGACTTAAATTGAGGTGTAACTTCACTTGCAGAGGTCCTGAGTGCCCCCTCTTGCTGTGGGTAAGCTTTTTATGTGTTTGTTGTGTGTATTTATTGTGTTTTGAATGTTTTGAGGTTCGTGCGGGTCGGCTGTTAAAGTCGTAATTTTGCGAGGTCGTAATGTTTTTTTTTCTAAGTCCTGCGTCTCGTATTTCTCTGTCGTAAGTCTGTTAATGTTGCGAGGTCCGCAGTTGCTGTCAAGGAGCGCCTTCGCAATCGGACTCTCAATCCAGAAATGTAGAAATCAATAAAAATCAATAAATCAACTGTTCTAGTCCACGCAGGTTCCATGATATGCATTAACTCTAGATTCCCAGGATCGATATAACATGGAAATACAACGTAAAAAAAAAAAGAATATTGCAGATTTGGGAGCTTGAGACTATTGTGCAATTCATTCTAATGCCTTTCATTGCTTTACCAGTATTTTAAAGTACAGTATTGTGTTTTTATTTGCTTTTACAGTGTTATGAACAGGTGTTTAACCCATTTGCGAGTCCTATCTAGTACTCGTAGAATGTTTTGATATATTTGCCATTTACAGGTTTGAAGGCAATCGAGCGCTTGTTGAATTGTTCAATTGTTCCAATTTTAAATATGGATTTTGCCACTTTAGCACTGGTAATATTTACGGGCTTATAACATCAAAGGAGGAAATAGGACAGAGTTTTTTTTTGACAATTGCAGTGCTTTTCAGCCTGTAACTCGTAAATGGTATGCGAGTAGCAAAATGTAGCCAATTGAATATCAGTATTATTTAAGTGCTCCATTACGGCTCCAGTAATTGAGATTTGGACAATTAAATAGGGGCCATAGTGTTTATTTGGTTAGTACTGCAAAATGACTATCACCTAGTGGAAGGGAATTCCATTTACCTATACACAGCAAGATTCATTGAAAAGTTTAAAAATTGTATGAGATAACTCTGGAATGCACAGTGTGTAAAAATGTTTTTACAAAAAGAGGGGGTGGTAGAAAACAATAGGATAGATGCATAGATATGTGTATAGTTTAGTAATTGTAGTTAGGGCCTTCTCTCTTGTGGCTAAGTAGCTTGAGGTATGGCATATTTGTCTACATCACCCTAGCCTGATTAGAGGTTCGGGAGATATGGTAGATAGAGAGAAGGGAGAGGTGGGTGAGATGTTTGGACGAGTGCTCAGGGAGGATTAGGGTAGGATGGTTTTTATGTGGTAGTGGTGAGATACGGCCACTCCTACAACTACAGGTTAATATTTAACCTGTTAATTGTAGTCGGGGCCTTCTATCTTGTGGCTAAGTAGCTTGAGGTATGGCATATTTAGCCTGATTATAGGCCAAAAAGAACAAGAGAAGTAGGTAGGGTGATTAAGTGGAAGTTTATTTGGTAATGGTTGAAAATGGATTGCGGAGTTCAGAAGTGGGGTTGTGGATGTAGGTTTGGTAGCATGACGACTTCCACCTACCTAGGGTCTTTATGATGTGGGATAGAATGTGGTTCTTTTAAGCAGAGGTGGCAGTTTATAAAGTTGCATTCTGACTGTGTTGTAGATTCTTACGAAGTAGCGCGCAGGTCCTGGAATTGGTGGTTTGAGCGAGTGAGAGTTGGAGAGTTTTCAGAGCAGTATATTGCCATTTTGTTCTTTTATATTCATCTGTTTATGAATTTACACTTAATCCTTGATTAAACATATTTACAGATGGCGTCGGCACATTGGAGCAGGGAGTTGGTGAGCGAGCCCCCGCCCAGCAGGAACTGGTGCAGAGGGAGAAGGAAAGAAGTGAAGCCAAAGGGCCCTGGTTCGGTGGTGGAGGATGTCATCTGGCACCAACGGCATTTGACTTCACTATCCCCCTCCTCGAGAGACTGAGCATCTTACCAGGGCCCTCCTGGAGGGACCAGTGGGGTTTGACCCCATCTCCCCACTGAGCAACCACTACTGCCACCTCCTCACCAAGCAATGGCCAACGAACCTCCGTCCCCACCACCAAGCCAGGCTGTGCAGGCGGAGATGGAGTGTCTCTGGGGGATCCAGGCCAGCGTCTCCGCCAATCATAGGGAGGTCATGCGCAGCCTGGCCAAGTGCAATAGGGAGGAAAGGAGGCACCATCTGATGACTGAAGCTTACCTTGCCGGGCTGCTCAGGATTTGGGCGGACCAGAGCATAATCCAGCAAGTCACCCCAGTGCCGCCTCCTCCACCCCGGAGGTATACCCCGCAAACCCGCAGCTCCTCTCCTCCCCCATGCCTCCACCACCACCAGCACTGCCACTGCTGTTTCCGATGCCTCCCCCCAGGCCCCCCAACCACCACCAAGGAGATGGCTGCAATCCAAGGGGGATTGTGCCTTCTCAACAGCACTCCTCAGTGACAATCTATTGGTCCAAATGTTAACTTAAACTAGTCTGGCTACAGAGTCTTGGATCTTGGCCTATGTGATGGTGATATTTTGTACGCAGATGGCTTCCTCCCATCACATGGTCCTCTCAGGTACACATTCCTTCAATGACAGTCCCCTTAACATGTAGCTACCACAATATTAAAGCTATCATTTAGCCATATATCTAAGACATGATTGTTGTTAGCTTAAATGTAGACTAATACTGCTATGGCAAAGGACTTGCAAAGTCTCACAATGGCATGTTAAAGACAGCCAGCATTAATAAATGCACTAGTGAAGAATGTGATCCTGACCTCAATATGAGTCTGCGAACAGATCCTTGTGTCTGATGTAAGTAACAGTGAATCTGGCTGCTGACCTTTGTATCCTCTCCGTATTAATGGATGTTTTCCCCTATTGCTGATATCCTTTAACATGTGCTAACACCTGTATAGCTGATGGATGTGATATCAATGTTGATTAACCATATCATATACAGAAGGTGATAGTACGCGTTGACCAGTGATGCTGGTCACAGTTAAACATTTATTGTGAGATGACACATCATGAATAAAGATCATGGCCAGTGAGTTATCCTAAGAACTAGCTAATGGTTAGTAATGCTTGCAGATGGGGATCAGGTGAGTTGGTATATTGTTACACTTACAGTATTTAGCACTGTAATGTACCTGCATGTTTTTTGATTTTTTATCCTCCTCTGCCTTTTTTTTGTGACCACTTTTTTTCAGATGTTTGTGTTGGAAACACACTGTATGTGTTAAACTGGTTTGGATTACACAGTCCAGAGGTTTAAGCATCTGTTTCATTGAGATCATCTTATATAGTGAGAGAGATGGGAGATATTAACTGATTCTGGTCAAGAAGAGTGCATGACCTGGTGGCAAACGGTCGCGGCGTGAGCCTTAATCCAAACAAACAGACATGTAGTAATCTGCAAGCTCTGTAGGAGCACCCTTTGGCATTAAAGTTATTACAAATGGGGGCTGAACCCAAGTAATTCACTTGACGGCCTAAGCAGTGCTTTTGAGGGCGTGGCGGAACTGAAAACAGGAGGTTGAGGAGTGGAGGGATACAGGAAGGGCCCGGTTGTGAAGTAGGGGGATGCCAATGAAGGCATACGGAGGCTTTGATCCCTGCAAAATGGTGACAGAACAGCTTGGGGTCAAGCACCTCCCAATTGATGGTATAAGAAGATTGAACCATAGCGGCGGCGGCTTTGGCCGAAAGGGACCGGTGGTAGTCATAGTAGTTTAGCCCACCATATTTGTGGGTGAGGTCGACAATTAGGTATAGATAATCATTAAGTTTCTGCTGGTGGAGAGGTAAAGCAGTACAAACTATATCTAAAAACTAAAGGCTAGTACGAACGTGATGGTTAGTTTCCGGTTGATCCTAGGATCCTTGGAGCATATGAGAACGGAAACTTCACTTTCAGTAACGGTCTTGTTCTCTGTAGTGTCAAATGATGGGATTAGCAGAGAGAGGAGGTTGATATCCTTTCCCTCTATGAGGTCTCTGCGTAGGTGGGCTGGGACAAAGTGAGCCGGCATGATGGTTGGTGGAGTTGGAGACTTCTCACCTTCAGCTGGACCGGTAACTGGACGGCATTCCAAGCGATTGAATCTGCCATTCATGTTGGTGATAGATGAAGCTACATCTGTCAGTAAACGTTGGATTTGATTGAGTTGCTCATTTGGAAGGGGATGAGGAGCTGTACTGTTGGTCAGAAGGCAGTAAAGTTCGGCTTTGCGTGTGGACGCCGGGAATGGGATTCGTCTTCCCGGGAGCTCCTGGGTGAGCTCCACCCATTTACCTCCTATTCTCTCTCTACCTCTCATCTCTGCTTCTATTCCCCACCACATGCTGGGTAGGGGAAGGGTCCAAAATATTTTTTTGCTTTAAGGCCCTCCATACACTGGTGAAGAGATGAATAGCTAAACCTCCACGGACAGAGGTCTAACAGGAGAAGATGGTGCCAGAGAGGGGGCACTCTCAGCGTTAGATAAAGCAATGTCAGCCATTGCCTGTGGTTGGATTGGTCCTAGAACGAAATAATGACGTTTAAAGGTGGGGGAAGGGGTGGCAAAGGAAATGGAGTTGGCGAGGAAAAGAGGGTTGGCTTGAACGTAGTGTGGTGAGAGATAGAAAAAACAGTAGTGGTGAGTGATAGAGGGCATGAGGAAAACCGACTATGAGGTTCGGACGTGTAGTGGAGATGGGGGCCTTGGATGAGATGGCAAGAAGATGACGCGGAAGGAAGGTGCGGCTGACGTGGGAACTTTGGAATGGGTAGTGCAAAGGCGATGGGAAGGTGGTTGCATGAATAGCGTGATTAGCCGGGATATATTAGTACGTGGAGCAGGTGCGAGCGTGATTGGCCGTAAATTGGAGGAAGTTCGAATGACTGACCATTGGACGTCGGAGGAAACAGGCAGGATGGAGATGCGACTTGTGAAATGCCTGTAAAACAGGAGAGAGTGAGTGGTCGTGGATGGAGAGGTAGATAAGATGGAGCATGTACGATCGATAGGTGCACGGCCAGGCGACCATGTGGAGGAACAGCGGTGGAGTGGTGAAGATACATATTTATTAACATTCTTGGGGGAATATTCAAAAATTCATCATAGAGAGTGAATGATAGGGCAAAAAATGTAATACAGACAATTAGTTTTCATGTTATTTGTAAATTTATCATCACAACAGTGCTGAATGTTGCATCGCATTGAAGAGCGGCTAAATTCCAGGCAGAAGGGTTTGTAGGTATGTAAATATATATATGTACCTAGAATGGGAATGTGCTGAGGGGGAGAGTAGCTAATGTGATAATACAGGCTCATATAGGAGTTTTGCTAGAAGCGGGACGATAAGGGGTGATAGGGGAAAGGGAATTAGCTAGTGAGGAGGAGAGGCCAGAAAGTCAGGGCAGGCTGAAGAAGGGAAGCGAGAAGGGGCCCGGCACAGAAGAAAGGCACGAACACAAGGGTCAGAGGAGGAGGCGGACCCTCTAGCAAGCAAGATGACACAAGGCAGAGAGCAAGGGGGAAAGAGGAGGCGGAGTCGACGGGAAGGTGCGGAGCAGACATGAAAGGCGCGTGGGAGAAATGGCAAGGTGGGCACAGCAGGAGGACAGCTGGAGCGGACGGAAGAGGGGAGCGAAAAAAAGGGAGGACGAGATGCAGCGAGATCGGGGAAGAGATGGGACAGAGGAGGAGACGCAACCCGTGGAAAGTAGAGAGCAATACCCAAGAGGCGAAAAACTGTACCAGCGAGAGGGGACGAGGAATGGCCACAGAGGGAGAAAGAAAAGGGATGGACCCAGGTAAGGAGGAGAAGCAGGAGAGGGGGCGCGGGATAGGAGGACAGCAATGGACCGGCAAAAGGGGAGAAGGAAGAGGAGCGCAGGCGAGGACACGGGAGGACGGAGCAGGGGGGAAGCGCACGGCATTGGAAGATGGACGGGAGGAAGGGAATGCAACAGCAGGAGAAAAGAAGGGAGAGAGAACGCTGGGAAGCGAACTGGACAGGAATCGCAGGAGGGACATAAAAGGAAGGAGCCAGCAATCGGAAGGCAAAAAGGGATGGAGAGGGAGGGCGGACGGGGAGAGGGGGGGAAAAGAAACTGGAGGGAGCAGGCGGCTGGACCCACGGGGGAAACAGAGAAGTGGACCAGTCAAGGGAAGGAGAGTGCAGGGCATACCTGGAGAGCAGCAGCAGCGGGAGAGCACAGTCGGCATGTTTGGATGAGTGCTCAGGGAGTATTAGGGTAGGAGGGTTTATGTGATAGGGGCGAGATACGGTTCTTCCCACAACTACAGGTTAATAACTAAGCTGTTAAGTATCACATATATTACCAATTTTACCTGTTGTTGATCTTACCTGTTGTTGATCTTACCTGTTGTTGAACAAATATTTTGAATTTGGAAAGCCCAGTAGACAAGGTTATAGTTATAATCATTGCATACATCAATTATGTATTGATACATGGCAGACAAATATGTTCCTGTTTTGTATATATTTTTCATATTAAGATAATATCATGCCAGTTGAAGCAATATTAGACCACATGTTGTCTGTTACTAATCTATGAACATTACCACTGTTTATGTGTGTTTATTTTATGACTTCCTGCTCTGTGTCATTTGGAGGAAATAACATCATATGTGACAAGAAACATTACATGACTACATCAAGGCCTGTGGTGCAGTGATCTTTATTAGAACCTATTAAATTATGTTGTACATTGTTATTTGAACGTTATTCTTGCGGACAATGTCATTCACTGTTTGATAAAATCTAAACTTATGTGAAATTTGTTCAGGTCATATGTGGTTATGTGCATGTATGTTGTTAATGCATCCTGCTTATAGTACACTTACAGTATCAGGTAGATCAATGCACTGTGATTTTCTCTTTCAGACCTACCTGAAAAAAATAAACTAAAAGACAGTCCTCTGGCTAGCGGCAGGTCTCAGCTAGCATTTGGCCCAGGCAAGAGCAATGGAGCAGCATGTTGGGGGACCTTCCTCTAGTGTGGGGGCATTTCCTTGTCTCTCATTTTGTTCCAGCAACGCATGAGGTCCTCTAGTCTGGCAAAGTTAGAATTGAGGTTAGAGCTGCCCCTCAATGGAATGGACCGTCTCCTGCTGCTGTAAGTGGTTCCTCTAGATTTCACAGTACATTTGGTGCTAGGGCCTCCTGTTGTCTTGCCGGATCCGTAGGAGCAACTCTCTGTGGAAGCCCTTTACTGCCTGAAAATGCCTGCTCGTGTCCCCTGTTGCTCTGTCTCTCTGTCTAGATCCTCTTCCTCCATCTCAGATTTGGAGAGGATAGGTGAGTGGCTGTTAATGCTGATGGGAGTGGTGGCGGTGGGGCTGCTGTTGCAGTTGTGCTTCTGGTAGTGCTGAGGATAATGTCTGGAGACTCATGGCCAGGGTCAATATACTAGATGGGGAGGAGAAGGGGAATAGGTGCAAATTTACATGTTTAGCCAAAGGCCCTGGTAATCTCTTGTCTGGCAAGATGATAGTTTCCTCCACCACCCTTCTTCTAGACCTCTTCCCCTTTGGCTTCTCCTCCTGAGTCGGTTATACGGGTGGTATAGAAAATAACATATTTAGTTTTCACTTGTCATGATGATAGCATTATTCATGTTTGTTCGTTATATTGGCAATAAAGTGTTGCCAAGACAATTATTAGGAAACAACTTAATAATAATCATAATAATAATATATAACAGTGGATTATTGCCATTGATCTGGGTATTAACAAAATAGGGTCTGTCAACTTGCTGTTATAACCATGATTTGATCACAGAGTTATGCTCTTTTGTTTTATATTAAAGATATGTCCTCTTTATTCTATATTGGTTTGATCAATATTGCATTGCACATTGTCGTGTGCTTTTCAAGGCGAAATTATCATTCACTAGCCACCATAAGCTAGCCTGGCTATATGAACATAAATTCTCATGTGACTATGTCTACTGAGACAATGTAATAGCTCCATAAAACCTCATGTAAAATCCCCTATAGGGATTACGCAGCCTTACAGTACTTTATATGGCAAGCAATGTAAAAAAAGGCGTTTGTTTAAAAGCTGTGGAGAAAGCCGCTGAAAAACAGCCCAAAAATATAAACAGAAACCCTTAGAAATTATAACAGTTACACATATAAAGGTTGTTTTCTTTTTTTTACTTTCTAAAAACATTTTGCTTCCCTTTTATGTATTCAATTATTACTACAGCAATATATGCTTTTCTTAATACCTTGTCCTCACAGCCCTAAATATTTAACGTTGTGCTATTTAAATAAAGAAATCCAAGCTTAAAATGAAAACAATTTATGCAAATAAAATAGTAGAAATTGTTTGATTTAAAAATTCCCTTTATTTTGCTAGCAACACACTTTACTTAGAGGCATTGCTGCTCTGAATACATAATCTACAGAGTGACATTTTATTAAAATGATTTATATTTCCAAAAGCATTTCCAACTAATTTGGTGTTCGTTTCATTTTATTTTTTTGTGCCATCAGCAGTACTAAATATAAATATAGTCTTACTATTATGGATCAGTTCAATTACCTGATGTGTTAAAATAACAACAAATATACAAATACAGTGAAATAAGAAGCTGCACAATGATGAATAATGAATAACCCAACACACAGCCAGTAATGTCTAAACTGTTGGCAACAAAAGTGAGTACACCCCTAAGTGGAAATGTCATAATTGGGCCCAAATAGAAATTTTCCCTCCCGGTGTCATGTGATTTGTTAGTGCTACAAGGTCTCAGGTGTGAATGGGGACATATGTGTATAGAGGTTTGGTCTGGGCCTGCATGAGTGCTGCCGGCACTGGGGAGCTACAGTTTATTGAGGGATCCATGAATGCCAACATGTACTGTGACATACTGAAGCAGAGCATGATCCCTCCCTTCAGAGACAGGGCCGCAGGGCAGTATTCCAACATGATAACGACCACAAACACATCTCCAAGACAACCACTGCCTTGCTAAAGAAGCTGAAGTTAAAAGTGACGGACTGGCCAAGCATGTCTCCAGACCCAAACCCTATTGATCATCTGTGGGGCCACCTCAAACGGAAGGTGGTGGAGTGCAAGGTCTCTGACATCCACCAGCTCTGTGATGTCATCATGGAGGAGTGGAAGAGGACTCCAGTGTCAACCTGAAGCTCTGCTGAACTCCATGCCCATGAGGGTTAAGGCAGTGCTGGAAAATAATGCTGGCCACACAAAATATTGACACTTTGGGCCCAATTTAAACATTACCACTTAGGGGTGTACTCACTTTTGTTGCCAATGGTTTAGACATTAATGGCTGTGTGTTTAGCTATTTTGAGGTGAGGGCAAATTTACACTGTTATATAGGCTGTGCACTTACTACTTTACATTGTAGCAGAGTGTCATTTCGTCAGTGTTGTCACATGAAAACATATAATAAAATATTTACAAAATGTGAGGAGTGTACTCAAATTTGTGAGATACTGTATATATATATATATATATATATATATATATATATATATATATATATATACACACACACACACATACAATAAGCATTATTTTTATTACCAACCTTCTTCCAGTGGATGTGGTAGGGGCAAACACAGTAAAGGAATGTTTCAATTCATGCCTGGGATAAAAATAAGTATTAATTAAGCTAAGCTATTTAGGCAGAATGGATAGGCTAGATCTTTTTGATCTAAGGAAATGTTTTTTTCCATTCCAATAGTTGTGGGACTGACTTTGAAGTCCAAAGCATATTTAAGAGTGTGATACTACATGTGGCACATTACATTTTCATTTAGTTTTGCACTTCAGATAAGTAAATCAATAATCTGTCTATGATTATGATTAAAGAAAGTGTAGGACTAGTGCAGATTAGTTAAACATCTATGATTCGGTAGTTGTCTGCATCAATGTGGTTTGCAACTGCACTGAACTGAATGTAAATAAAGTTGAGGTGATCATCTGAGAACAAAAAATATCTCAGTGGGTTTTTTCTATAGGTCTAGTTACCTACTCAGAGAGCAATCTCTTTAGCTCATTTGTGCCCTTCACAGGGAGAAATATCCTGTAGTAAATCAGTCTGGTCTCACTCAGAAGAGTGATACAGTCCCAAAATACTCCTGAACAGGAGAAACAGCAAACCCCAGAGGCATTTCGACCTCTATGGGCCTCATCAGGGAGGTGCAGCTGTACTCCCTAAGGCACAGTGAGCAAGGGGTCCACGCCTGGTTCTCCCTATCACCCAGGTGAGAAAATCTAAACAAAAACAGTAGAGTGCTGGGGGACTCCAGACGTGGACCACTTGCTCACTGTGCTTTAGGGAGTTCAGCTACACCTCACTGACGAGGTCCAATGATGACTGAAATTTACGTCTGGGATTTGCTGTTTCTCCTATTCAGGGTAGAATTGCCTGGTATTTCGGGGCTGGGTAACTCTAGTGAGTGGGACCAGACTTATATATTACAGGATATTTCTCCCTGTGAAGCGCACAAGTGAGCTAAATGTCCATAGAACTAACCTATTAATTTTAGTTTGTTCTCTGACTGAGCAGCTCTAATTTAGTTTTTTGTTTTTAGTTATTTACTTAATCAAATAAAAAGATCAGGGGCAGGAGCAGAGAATATGTTTATCTGCTTATCCTTTGTCAACACAAATATCACAAAACTAGGAAAATCATATTATGTCGAGGCTGCATTATTTGTGTACATTGGGGAAGTAGTATTCTCCATGCTCATTTTGAAGGATAAATAGTCTGTATAAAAAAAAAAAAACGACTGCTCCAAGCAACCCCTAAAGAGGTGGATGAATTTATGCTATTGTTCCATTGGCGAGGATATAGTCACCAAAGGGAGATTGATTCCCTGTAGATAATGTCAATGTGAATCATCAGCTCATTAGCTGATGAACATCTTCTTAAAATGAGAAATGTGTTAAGAACCAGGCCAGCCGTAGAAAATGGCTAGAGACAAAAAGGGGTGTAAAAAGGACAGTCCAAACGGTCAGAAATCTGCAGCAGGAGGTTGGGGCCATAAGCAAGTAATGGCTGTCCAGAAAAAATAACTAATGTCAAGGAAACAGCATTATCCACAAATAGAGGTTAGCATGAGGTAAACATATACAGAAGTGCAAAGCTGTAGCATGAAAACAAAGCACACGCTGTCCAGTTAATCTGACTAAAAGCTACAGGTTGCACTTACTCATTCTGGCAAAAAAGAAACCTATTACTGGACCGACTCAGTGCAACAACCGGAAGTAAGTGCAAGTAAAACCCAGGTTGGACTCAAGTTCAAAAACAACATCAGCCACTTCTCCAGGAACAGAAAGGCAGGAGTATCTGATGCAAGGAGAGAATCAAGCTCATACACAAGTGCTTATCATAGTGAGGGTGCCTCCTTAGATGCTGTGCAAAAGGAAACAGGGTAAGTTTAACCTGGTGAATAGCAGCAGAAGGAGCAAGAGAATGTGATTCACACTCTGTTATCATAGCCATAACTTTGTCTGAGATTGATTGTGTTCAACCAGAGAAAAAATATATTTCTTTCTCAGTAGAAAGTTTCAGTATTATTGGGTATTCCATGTGAATAATAGTTGGTAAACATCATGATATGTAAGGTTTAGTGAGGCCTCTATGTGCAAATTTCATGAGGGTGAGGTAGGATATTTTATGATGTTAAATCTTGTTGAGTGTCATCAGTGTTGGAGCTAGAGATTGGAGGGCCCTGGTGCAAAAAAAAAATGTGGACTCCCCCAAAGGGTTTGTAAAAGTTTGATTGCCACCCCAGTACCACTCCCCCAAGACCCATCCCATAGCAGCTCCCTTCTCTATCTGTATACTATGTCTACATATCCCAGTCCCACCCAACCTCCACCCCACACAGCATCATTCCCATCTTAACATCCATCACTACACAGCACCCAGTCCTTATTAACAGCCATCTCCTCTCAGCATTCCTCCCCACACAGTACCAAACCATCCTTTCAGCACCCACTTTAGATATCACCCATACCTATTTCCTATACTCCCCATTCACAGAACCCAACCCTTTCTATTTTGCTGTCACCTGGCCCTCTTGCCTTCTTCCTTGATACACATCCCCAGCACTCTGACCTGCTCCACACTGCCACCTCTTTTTGAAACAGGTACGCACCAATTTCTAGCCTGGGGTTGTGCTGCCAAAGAGGCCCAAGGGGGGGGGGGCGGCAAGGGGGGCCCATGGGAGATCTAGGGGGCAGGGAGGACAAGGGGGGCCATAAAGTGTTGGCCAGTGTGAGGGGGCCTTACACTACAGAAAAAAATTAAATGCAAAAAGAAAAAATAATTACACAGTACTGGGCTCCCCCAGAGAAGGGCCCTGGTACACTGCACCACTGGTAGATCCACGCCTGAGTGTCATAGACACATACATTCTGACAGTGGAAACTAACTAATAACTCTCATCTAGTAATCCAGTTAACAAGTAAAACTGAAATGTAGTAAAAATTAACTTGCCAAGAGGTGAGAATTTAACAGACGGTACTGATCACACTGTTGTAAACTAACAGCCTTATTAAATTGCGATTCGGCCAGTTGAATAGGGCTCTATTTGAGCACATAGCATATTTTTTTTACAGAAGTTTTTAGTTAGTGTAGAACATGCATTTGGATAGAAGTTCACTAACTAAAAACTTCTGTAAAAAAATATGCTTATAAAGAGCCCTATTCAGTTGGCCAAATTGCAATTTAATAAGACTGTAAGTCCGTAAAGCGTGAGAAATATTAGATTAAAATGTATGATTAAAAGCATTACTTCTGTACAGCCCTCATAGTTATGCTCAATTCAAAAAAATAATGCAGACATATTTTTTTCTGGTAGACACAAGTGTTAAATGATGTTAAACGTGGCAGCCACAATCGTGTGCCTGAAATCTCTTAATTTGAAAAAACCCATGAGAATCATTTTCTTTGCTATCTACACATCAATTTATACTGCCACTCACCACTTGTCGCTAACAGCTTTCATTAGATTACAAATGATGCTGCATTTCTGTGGTCATGCTTTATTAATTAGTATTGGCACCTAGCACATAAATGAAGATTTAATGTCCGTTTATGAAGAAATTAACTTCCTGTCAGCTCTAGTTTAGACATCACTGTAAAAATAATGATCTGTTTTTTAAAATTAAAATATATGATAATGTGAATAATTACGGAGCAAATTTATACAACACAATTATCTAGCTCTCATATTTAGTTTAGTTTGTTAATTGTGTTGATTAAAGCCTTTTCAAGATACAAAATCTATAATTCTTAAATGTCAGGAACTAAATGTGTATATTGACAATTATTAATCATTATAGTTTATACAGTTTAAAAATGTATAATTTGTACAAAGAAACAGCCTCTTAAATTCTTATGAAAGATGCTGTGCCCAAAAGGAAACCCCTATATCGATAATGGCACTAGACCATTTAAATGATCACAACTTAAAGGGCTAGGCTCTGGTAAATTGGCGTTTAACATGATTAATAATACATTTACAGTGCACATTGTTCTTAAAAATTAGTCAATAATACAGAAATTTCTAATGACAGCCCATTTAAAACTCAGTTTTTACAGGCCCAGATACCTAGCCATAGGAACTTAGCTGTTTTGTCCTTGGTACATAATTGTTATCCTTAATGCATTGTTCAACTGGGCAGTTGCTTAAGCAATTTTGTTGCTGTTCTTGACCTGTACATAGTCAATATGGATAGCCTTTTCTAAACCAACCAATTAATACTTTACACAACGTATGGGGTTAAAAAAGACCACAGCTCTCTTTATTATAAATAATAACACACAGAAAATAACAAGTGGTGCCTGCCCACCCAAAAGTACATTGGAGCTTTGCACTATTAGGAAGTCCATTGGAGACACACATTTAATTCTAAGTGTGCTCCATGCCATGCATTGTTAGGAAATGCGCAGTTACATCTAAGCACGTCCATTGCCATCTATGGGAGCAAGCTCCATACCATATGCAAGTAGGAAACCCGCAACGTTCCTTGCCATCTTTTGAACCAATTAACTTAGAGGTAGGAAACGTGCAATTACAACTAAGTGCGTTAGTTGACATCTATGAACCAAGGGCAACTTTAGTGCACCAATTAACTTAGAGGTAGGAAACTCGCAAATACAACTAAGCACGTTCCTTGACATCTATTAAACCAAGGGCAACTAATGTGCACCAATTAACTAAACACGTTCCTTTACATCTATTAAACCAAGGGCAAATCTTATGCAGCAATTACTAAAGGTAGGTAACTCGTCCTTACAACTAAGCACTTCCTAACCATCTGTACCATGTAACATAGAGCAAAGGCTAACTTGACACCAGAGTGAGTTCCTCCTAACAACGTTTCAAACCATCTAACACCAAACAAATGGTTTCTTTAAATGCCAAAATAAAAAAGATTATATTCAAATGTATTGAGGTGTAGCCCATCCTTTCCATAAAATGATAATGCATCATCCCCTTCTAAGTCCGTATGACGTAGTGACGTACCACCCATTCCTCTAATGTGGCTAGACATTGTCTTATTAACTTTCTTCCTGCATTTATTTAATTTATCAGGTTGAATATGGGATCTCCATTTACGCTGGTGCACTCTCAGACCAAATAATATGTAGATCAGGGAAATATTGGTGCAACCTACCCACGTGCATTTCATGCGTGTGATTAATGCATTTAACGGCATACGCCCTAGATTACCCCCCGCATGAATAATTAAGATGTCAGAGGGGCCCGCTAACTGGGCATGTTGGACTACTTTCCTAGGGACACACTCCCACTTCATCCCACGTATGGCAAACCATTTCTCCAACAACTCATTTTTGTTGAAACCAAGCTGCTTATCGCCATCTTTCCCTAGTGCAGTTCTACGTGCCCAATACACATATGAGTGGCGTAGAATCTATGCAGTGCAAGGAAATGTACATGAGGGAGTATACAATTTCAATTAGAATTTATTTATTTTTTCTATTTGTTTTTAAAGAATTCAAAACTATAGTTAGTCACCAAGAATTTATTAACCAAACTTTTCATAAGTAGTTGATCAAACAATCCATTCAACTGTTACACATTAATCAATAATTCCATTCTCTATATTATATACTAGCGAATTGCCCGTCAAAAAATTACAGCAATAAGATTGTAAGGCAGGTAAGATTGTAAGGCTCTTGGTTGTTTGTATCCTATGAGCAGCGTTGGTGTTTTTTTGGGGTATGGCAATGAATAATTAATAAAATAAGAAATGAATATACTTTACCTATTGTGAAGTAATATATGCAGAAAGCATTGTGTTGAAGAGCTGGCAATCTGTTTTCATGTTGCTGCATCATCAGTGCTGTGGAGCTGCTGTGTAAGAGTCATGAATGTGTGCAGTGCAATAGTGTGCGTGCGCGAGGCAAATCCGTTAGGGTAGCTGTGTACTTCCGGATTGTATAAGTTATTGTTCTAAAATGGCGCCTAATGTGTGATATGTGGCTGTGGCTGATTTAGCGTCCTTCATTTCGGATGTCGTCCGACTTTTTCGGAATATCCGTAGCTGTTTGGTGGTGTTCTGTGTGTTTAGGGGCCTTTAGCCTTGTTTTCGTTTTGTTCGGCGGCCATTCTTTCTCTTGCTTGGGTGATTTTCGGGTGTCTAAACTCCAAAATTTTGAGTTAAATCGAGGTGTAACTTCACTTGCAGAGGTCCTGGGTGCACCCGCCTGCTTTTTATGTGTTTGTTGTGTGTATTTATTGTGTTTGTAATGTTTTTGGGGTTGCGCGGGTTGCGTCCTTGTTGTCGGATCACGTACGTCTGTTTTGCGAAATCCATAGGTGTTTGGTGGTGTTTTGCGTTTTTAGACTACTGTAGCCTTCGGCGCTCCATGCCAGCGATTGCGGCCCTGCAATCTGTATGAAATGATGGAGTCACTTAACTGTAGCCAAAGACAATCTTCTGCTGAAAATTGAACTAATGATTTTACATGTAAAATTTTACTTCCCCAGCATGGATTGCATCACCTTGAAGGTGACCTTCTTTGCTCCCGCAACCTTCCAAATGGCAGCCCTCAAAAACTTCCATTAAACCTTGAATCTATTCCAATGAGAAACCAACCAACAGGAAGCCATCAAGATAGTGGGATACTGGATGTACCCGAGCCCTAGTGCTGTTGTATCCCCAACCCTTGCACCCTTCAACTCATACAATGCCAAATTTAGTTTCTACAGTAAGCTAAGCAGTACAGAATTGTGAGAAAGAGTAGCATGGGACTCACTGGCTAGTCCTGCCTTTTGGAGAGGAAAGGTGTCATCCTGCGCTTCCTACAACTCTCCCTTGGCTTCTTGGGCATCCAGACTCATGCCATACGGTATCATCCGGCGCCGGTGCTCTTCCCCTGCCCTGCCTTACAGGGGATAAGACTTTCCTGACACGCTACCCCTCCTTAGCTAAGGATGGGGATGTACACTGCTCCTGGCCCGCCTCATCATCTGCAAATGAATAGGAATTAGGATTGGCATAGATGCATTCACTATCAAATAATGCACTTTCCATCTCCCCAATATGCTCCCTTCTACTCAAAATGATGCCCATCCCTCAGATTAGACAGGGATGAGATTGATTCCAGATGCAGATTTGATGATCCCATGCCCTCCAACTCACTACACACATAATCTGTCATGTATCAGCAGGCTCATTAGTGTTAGGTAAAAAGGTGGTTGTATTTAATTGTACCTAATCTTCCTCTATGCTGCCATCTTCTCTGTGTTCCTGCTGTCTGCAGTCCCCCACTCCCCCCTTCTTTCCCCCCTCCCTACCTGCTAGAATGCAGTCCTTGTGACTGCCCACCCTTTTTTGCTTTACTACCCTTTTCCCTGCCCCATTTCCCTCCCTAATGTCTTCCCCCCTCCCTCCTCTGTCTTGGGCCTTATCCCGGCCCATCCTCTGCTGCCATAATCCCATCCCATAATAGCAAATAGGTGAAGTAGTGGCCAAATCAGGTAAGTAAGTAGCCATAGTAGGTATGGGACAGATAAATGATGACACAATCCCGATCTGATATCTGGACCCACTGGCTAGGTGAAGGGAGGTGAGGTAGTATATATAAGCTTGTACCTGTTGAATAACAGTTATACAATAACCCCTTCCTAATATAACTAGTAATAATATAAATAGGTCCTACTAATTCCAAGCCAGGTCAGACCCCCACTCCATTGACTATCCTATCCTCTTATTGTAGCGCAGCACAAGGTAGCAGCAGTGGCAGTAAGCACTCGCTAGATGGCGATGCCAATATTCCGGTGCCATATCAGAGTCAAGGTTTAGGTAAACTGTTAGGGTTAGGGTGAGGATTAGTTCAAGTGTTAGGCTAACATTATAAACTTAGAACTTCTCTCACATATCGGCAGCGCCATGTAGCGGTTGGAGGCCACACTGCAGCGGCGGACCTGTCCCGATACCATAACAGCATAGATCCCATGGAGTTTCTTTAAAACCAAAAATGGGAGAACGCAGCATTGTAATGTTTATATACCAAATGTGGGTGCTCATTTTGGAAGTAGTGCTGGGCCAGTGGTATGTGCAAGTGTAAACGAGCCCTAGGTTTGGTCACCTTAAGAGTCATAGTGGGCTCAAAATGTAGACTACCTGCTCATTTACATAAAACTTGATATCACTTGCACCTCACTGAAGTAGCCCAAGAAGAATGCGCTGTGGCAGGTCTGAGATTAGCTGGCTCTCACGTTCAGATGGAAATTTTCTGGTACTTCAAGGAACGTAGATGAACTAAGAAAGGTATTTTCTCTCTTTGCATTGAATAGTTAAGCTAAACAATTTCTCCCTCAAAGCTCATAATAAAATACATAATAATTGTCTGGTTATCCATGCTCAAATTGTGCGTCTGAGGCATTTATTTACTAGGTAGGATTACACACCCATATAATGTAATTAAGCTAAGGGTTTACACTAAGGATTTAAATCGGCTTCAATCTAATTTTATTTCCTCTCCAATTCTGGCTCACAATGTTTCCACTTTTATCTTATTCCTCTTTGTTTCACCCAATTTTCAATTTCATTCTCTTTTCCATCTACATCTCATTTCGTTTCCCAATCACCCAATGACTGCCCTCCCCCCTTCCCAACTCCCACCCAGTCTCCTGACTTTTTCATCACTCATCAATCTATTAAACATTCTCTCCTTTAACCTGTCCATACATTCCCTAATCAATCCACTCCCTGTCTCAGTCCATATGCCTTCATTCCATTAACTAAATCAGATAATTCTTCCTTTGTTCAATGTCCTTCATAGTACATGCTCTCTTCATCATTTTAACTTTGTCATTTTATTCCCAACTATTCATTTATGCCTTAGTTTATTACCCCATGTGTTTAATTTTATCTGTGCAAATACAAGAGTGTGAAAGGTAGGTAATATGAAGGTTAGTCAGGACAACTGCTCATCTGTTTTTTCATAATTTGAGAGAGGTTGTCTACATTGCACAAGGAAGGAGAACTTATACAATTGCATGGGTATGAATTTTCAAATACCACAACTAAATTGTGTTTCTGGCTTGATTTGTAGGTTTCTGGATAAAGTTAAATATGCATACATTGGGGCTTATGCATAATACTAATTCTACATACACACGAGTTACCTCTCATGCTCTGTGTTTCTTAGATATTCTACTGGATAAAGGTTAGCAACTTCTTATTCTCATGCCAAGTCAGTGCAGTTGCTTCAACCCATCTATAGAAATATCCTCTCTGATCTTTAGTACTTAATGACTTAAACTAGGGATAGGCAACATAGGTACTGGAGTGTCGAACATATAAGTATGTCTTTTACAATCGGTTTCTAAAGTTGACCTGGAGTTGCACATGTAATCCTTCTGAAACCCTACCATCCTTAAAGGCATGCTCTTGTGTCCCAAATGTTAAGGCACGGTGGGCCTCATTCAATTAAGAAATTGTAAGTTGGAGCCTGTAATGGAGCTTGTAAGTTATTTTGCTATTCAATTGCCATTTTTTTGTGAGTCGTAAACGGGCTACGTGTTATGGGCTTGAAATCCTTGCGGTTGTTAAAACTTACAGCCTAACGAAGCCTTTGATCTTTCACGTTCGCAAGAGTTACAAGAGCTAAAATCGCAAATTGCTATTCAATTGCTACAATTCCTCAAGATCGCAAACGCAGTCACGCCCGCAAATGGCAAATGTCGGCCAAAATCTTACGGGTTCCAAATAGGACCCACAACGATTTACAGACCAGTTTGTAAAACTGCGAAATACAATAAAAACACACCAATGGACTTTAAAATATTTGGAAAGCAATGGAAGGCATTCAAATTCACTGCACAACAATTCCCAATTAACAAATATCTTAATTTATTTGTTTTTCATATTTTGTAATGGTCATGCATATGCCAATATGAAAAGCCATGCTGCAAGATGCTGAAAGCTATTAAAGACACACAACCTCATTAAATTGCAACACAAATACATGAAAATGGCTGCCGTTTTAACCCTTTCTTACTCACAGAGGCTATAATGTGGACCCTAAAAATACAAAGAGCATCTTATTCATCCCATCGACATTGGGAAAACAAATAGTGGCCAAATTACACCGCCACATGGCATATATCAAGTACCAGGGGAACATTTTATTTATGGTTGTTCAGTCATGTTGGTATATGTGATATTCAGACCAAAAGTGATTGGGAAAAATAAAGTTTTATTACTTTTTAACTTGAGACAACAGCGAATTAAAAGCATTTAAAAAAAGAATAAAAACATCTAAAGTGAATCCGTTTTTTTTTAGTTCCCACTACGGCTTATATATAGATAGGGCATTGAAAAATAAATTCAATGTCCTGATTTTATCCGGTCCCCATATGTGTGAATTCAATGATATTTATTACAGATAGTTAATGTCTTGACCATGCATTGAAAGTGAAATGTCACACACTGCTTGTTTATTATAAGCTTCTTGTATGTATAACTATATCCCCTACTATACGGGCCACTCATTAGAGGTTTTGTTAACCTGCAAGTTTTGTGCTTGGGAATGCCATGTGTCTCTTTCCGCCACCTCCCCCCTGTCCCTTCCCTAAGTGTTTCTCCTCTGTCTGTCTGCTGAATGTTTGCGTGTTACACTGTGACTGACGTTGGCATTTTTGGTGTATGTGTTACTGTCGTTGTATTTTCTAAGTCCTGTGTGCCTGGCTTTACTCAGCTTAGTTTTCATGCAGTTTCAGATTTTTTTACGTTTTTCGTCCGTCATTTTTTTCCTTGCTTAGCCCATTTTGGATTGACGAAAACCCACAAATATGGTTTGACATCACTTGCAACCTCACTCCCAGGCTTCTTGTCTCTCCCCCTGTGCTGTCTGCGAATGTGTTATTATATTTGTTACATTTTTTGTTGTTGTTTTTTTTAAGGGTTTTTAGAGTTACAAGCTTGGCTCACAGTTGCGGCCCTCCCAATGCAGCCTTAGTACTGCGCCTTGCTTGGCCTCACTTGGCCTTGCTTTGCTAGGCTCCCATATGTGATGGCGTTGCTGGCTGCACAGCTGCTTCGCCTTGCTTCGCAAGGCTCGCATTAGTGATGGCGCCGCTGGCTGCAATGACTCTCATCCAGCCTAAGTCGTGCGCCGGACATGGCTCGCATCACTTTGCGATGCTTTGCAGGCGTCGCTCGCTTTGCAAGGGACGCAAGTGCGTGACCAACATCGCAAACGTCATGAACAGGGTTCTTGGTCCACAACTATATACTGTATGTGATTATGACCCAAGTCTAGATTGTTTCTTTTAAAATCACTCCGTTTTTTAGTTTATCCAGTCAGTTATACTAACTTGAAAATGTACTTGTCTGTGTACATACTCTTGCACATGGCTTGCTGGTTTATTATTATTCCAAGTTTATTCAGTCAGTTATACTGACTTGAAGATTTACAGACTTTCTCAAAGGGAGGAACCATGTGATATTCACCTGACATGAAGGCTGGGTCCTGCTGGTCCACCAAACCTGAAGCTCCAGCGGCCGGCACCTGGCTCAGAAGGTTCTTGGCCACCCTCTCCCACTGGCCTAACTTCCCTTCCCCTGCAAGGATAACGGGGCATCCACGGATGGCCCCAAGGAGGACCATATTCTCCTGGTGCGTGTAGTTCAGAGCCCTGTGCTTGCCTTTAGCCTTTTGGCCTTCTGACTGTAGACGGGGATCCTTAGCTCCCTCAATTGTCCTTGAGGCCTGTCCCTCCCCAGAACTACCACCCCCCCACTGAATCAGGCCCCTCCCTCTCTGTCTTTGGACTAGATGTGCCTATTTCTCCTCCACTCTCCACGTCCTCCACTCTCCTCTCCCCCACACTCCTCCTCCTCCGCCACTCCTCATACTCTCTCTGCCACTCCTCACCTCCCCCACCTCCAACTCCTCCTCTCCTCTGCCACTCCTCGCCTGCTCCTCTTCTCCTATACCACTCCCCAGGGCACCTCTCTCTCCTCGCCTCTCCTCTTCTCCTCCTCCCACGCCTCTCCAGTCCTCCTCCTCCCTACATTACAATCCCAAAATTAATATAACAATAAATAAAAATATGTGTTACTGTGTATATATATATATATATATATATATATATATATATATGAGGAAACAATGTGTGTTTTATGTGTATTTATTACCTGTTGGGAATGGGGTGTGGTTGGTGGGATGGTTGTATGTATGTATGGAGTGATCTAGCTCTATGTGTATCTATGTGTGTAATTTAATTTATGTGTATGTGTATTATGTGTAATCTGTAAATATGTGTAATCAAAGATTAAGTGTAAATTCGTAAATAGATGAATATAAAAGAACAAAACCGGAAGATACTGGATTGTAACTGCGGACCACTTTTATTTATGGGCTTTAGGCTTTAGCCCGTAACTTGCGCCCTTGTTCAATTGAATAGCACTGGAATTGTAGCAGAGTTCGAGCCTGCAGCAAGCCCGCAGACAATATGCAATTGAATGAGGCTCTGTGTGTTTATTTTTTGCAAATGAATTAAAGAAAAAAGAGAATGCAACTGGAAAAGGTTTAATTCTTAATTTAATTTAGATTAAATGCAAAACTAGTGGACAAGTATTTTTATGATGCCAGAAAGCAAGCACTGACTACAATGCTTTTACATATAATAGCAGGCTACCCATTCAAAGTTGTTTATAACAAATACAACATTTTTTCTTAAAAAATGTGCCCCATGATCTTATTTGTATCTCTATCTAGCGCTACAGACCTAAAAAAACAACAAAACTGTTTGTTTTTGAATCCTTAATTTTCATATATCTTAAAAAAAAAAAAAAAAAAACAATCCTCACCTGTAATTATACAGAACAGGGTGGGAAAGTGGTTGATATACTTAATGAATGCTTAATTTATTTTATAATAAAGTTGTCGGATTTTAAGGATCCATCTGGGAAACCAAATATGGACTTATACACTTTTAAATCAGTTGTTAAATTTGTCAGTGCCTTTTTTTCTGACGTTCGTGTCACCTTTTTGTACGTAGCATTAAAAGTAGTACAAGTTGTTATTTCAAAAGAGTATCACCAATGGTTAAAACTCAAACTCAAGGACACAGACTATGTATTATCCTCAATGTTAGACCCCCTAACACTTTTCATCTTTGGATAGGCTGGTTACCTTCCAGTGTTCATGGGGACCTCAGATGAAATTCACCATTTTGAACATGGCGATATTACACGTGACACACTATATTTTAATTTATTTTTCTATTGATATGGATAGAGTATATATTAACTGCAGGTTGTTTTTTTATTATATGTATTTAACTATGGCTAATGGTAGGATAAGTGTTTGCTTCTCCATGTCCCTCTTTTTCCCTGTGGACCAACAAGTTTTCAGGGAACATCACTTGTGCAAGAACTGATTGTTATTATCTTGGGAACAGGGTAATGCAGTCTCTTCTTTTACTTAATCATGCTGTTACTTGTGTTTAAAGGACAACACATCTGTGAAAACCATAATATTTGAAGACTTTCAAAGGCCTCCAAGGTCCAGTAGAAGCATCAGTACTATATTTCTAATTAAAACTAGCATCATGACATTTTCCTGGCTAATTACTCTTTTAGATTTACCATTTTAGAACATATATATTCATTGTACAGTGATGCTTTAAGAACAAATGTAAAATTTGGTCCCTCTTGTAGGCTCATAGCATTTCTCTCTCAATGTCATCATCTCGAACCATTAAAATAACCATGGCATACATTTAACCATTGTATACAAAAAACTTCACAAAGAACCTGTATATGAATTCTACGAAAACTGCTGTGATGGTTGCCATGGTAGCAGAATGGCTGCTGAGAAATATCCGTGACTGTAAAAAAAGCAACAAAAAAACCCAACCAAGCACAAAGAGACATATCATTATAGATTACAAAGTAAATTCATTTTCTCGCTGCTTCTTTTTTTAAGTTTTATCTATGTTTGTTTTTATGTTATATCTATATTTATTCTATGTTTTAATCTGTTTTTTTATCTATGATTATATTTATGCTGGTTGGGTATAATGTGAAAACTATAGTGCTGCAGAGGTATATTTCCAAAAACACAAAGGATTTGCTCATGAAAGATAATAATGTAAGGTAAGTGGCAAAATTGGAAACAGTATGAGGAAAAGTGTGCTCAGACAAAGCACATGGAGGAAGGTCAAATGCATTTATAACATCATTTGCTGCGTTTTAAAAGGATGATCTTTCAACTAAGCTTTGAAAGTGTCAAGATAGCTTATTTGGTCATTTTTTTGTGTCATAATTACACCAAAAACAGAGAACTGAAGCTCACGGTGCTGGATTTTATATTATGACTAGCGACGTGTCCGTCAAAAAATGACGGCAATAAAATTGGAAGGCAGGTAATGCTGTTTGGTCGAGACCTTAATTTTGTTGGTGGTGCGAGATCCTTTGGCGCTCATTGCGAGGTCGTTTGTTTGGTGTATTTTTTTTTTCTGATAGGCGCTTTTGGTGTTATTGTTTGGTCGGCGGTGATGTGTTTTTGGCGCTTATTTCAAGGCTTTGTGTGCTATGAGCAGCGTTGGCGGTCGTTGTGAGTGGCGCAGTCAATGGCTTTTATGTGTATTGTGATTTTTTCTTTTTTTTTGTGTATATGTTTTTTTGTATGCTAATGAAATAATTAATAAATTAAATAAATGAATATACTTTTGAAGTCATATATGCAGGAAGCATTGTGTTGAAGAGCTGACAATCTGTTTTGATGTTCCTGCAGCATGCATATGTCAGTTTGCACTGTTGTGGAGCTGATGTGTAAGTGTCAGCAATGTGTGCAGTGTGTAGTGTAAACAGGCTGCGTCCGCGAGGAAAAGCCGTTAGGGTAGCTGTGTACTTCCGCATTGTGTAAGTGACTGTTGTAAAATGGCGGCTAATGTGTATGTTGTACAGCTTTTTCGGAAAATCGTGATGTGCTCGGTGGTGTTTTGCGTGTTTAGGGTCCTGTAGCCTCGTTTTCGTTTTTTTCGGCAGCCATTTTTTCTCTTGCTTAGGGGATTTTCGTGTGGCTAAACTCTGGAATTTGGACTTAAATTGAGGTGTAACTTCACTTGCCGGGGTCCTGGGTGCCCCCCTTGCTGTGGGTAAGCTTTTTATGTATTTGTTGTGTGTATTTATTGTGTTTTTAATGTTTTCATGTGCGCGCATATCGGGTGTTAAGGACGTATTTGTGCGAGTTCAGAATGGGGTTTTTTCTAAGTCCCACGGCTCGTATTTGTGGATGCTAAGTCCGTAAATTTTGCGGTATAAGTCCCGTCTGCGGCTCATTGCAGCTGACGTGGGAGCCTACACCTACGCAAATGCGGCCCCTAAAGTCGTAGGGGGTCGTAGGGATGAGCGCCTATGGCTACGCGAGCCCGCAGCTTTAGCAACAACCCGCATGCTCAGAACTATTATAGGTGATCTGTTATAACACAAACTGTGCTCTTGTTTGTACCAAATGTTTTAGTGACATATACAGTGGACTAAGTTATACCCTTTGTGCTATGTGTGTCCCTGAAAAGTAACTCTGCTAGGCAGTATACACAGGTACAGCTTTCACATACACTTATATAGGTACTTTGTACTATGCCACTGTATGTCATCCCCAGATATTCACATTAAAAGCATTAGAGGAATGGTTTGTATGTAAAAATTACCATGTTTTGTATTGATGACAAGTTTCTCTGTTACACTTACCAATGAGCTGAAGCAAAACATTTTGTTGCTGCTTGGTCCTGAAAGCCAAATTGGAGATTTTTTACAAAAGAATGTTGGTTTTAGGATACATATTTTATATGATTAACAAAGGTACCACACTTTGAAAATGCATTCAAGTTACCCCATAGAAATAGATATAGCCAGAGGTTCAGATACAGCAGCTAGAAATGAGTTACCATGCAGTACATGGATTACCACAAAGTGTGTTTATTACATTGTGTTTAGGGTTCAGACGTGAAAATGACACAGCAAAGGTCCTGGTTTTTGCAGAATAAATAGAATACATAATTATAATTACATCTGAGGAGTGTTAAGCTAGTAAAGCACGTCCTGCTGCTAAAAGTTAGAAAAATGACTTAAACAATTACAAGTTTCTATGGTTTATCAGCCTTGCTGTGAGAGAATTTACCCCCTTGGCATTTTTTCTGTTTTGTTGCCTCACAACCTGGAATTAGCATGGATTGTTTGAGGATTTGCTTCATTTGATTTACAGAACAAGCCCAAACTTTGAAGATGTTTTTTTATTTATTTATTGTGAAGCAAACAACAAATAGGACAAAATAAAAGAAAAAGTAAATGTGCAAAATGATTCCCCCCCTCTTTTGCGGCAATCACATCTCCAAGTCTCTATGGATAGGTCTCTATGAGCTTTACACATCTTACCACTGTGATTCAAGTTGGATGGTTTGCGCTTGTGAACAGCAATCTTTAAGTCTGACCACAGATTTTCCATTGGATTGAGGTCTGGGCTTTGACTAGGCCATTCCAACACAATTACATGTTTCCCCTTAAACCTCTCAAGTGTTGCTTTAGCAGTGTGTTTGGGGTCATTGTCCTGCTGGAAGGTGAACCTCCGTCCTAGCCTCAAATCCTGCACAGAGTGGTACAGGTTTTGCTCAAGAATATCCCTGTATTTAGCACCATCCATCTTTTCCTCAACTCTGACCGGTTTCCCAGTTCCGGTTGCTGAAAAACATCCAGTACAGCATGATGCTGCCACTACCATGTTTCACTGTGGGGATGGTGTTCTTTGGGTGAGGTGATGTGTTGGGTTTGCGGCAGACATAGCATTTTCTTTAATGGTTGAAAAGTACAATTTTAGTCTCATCAGACCAGAGCACCTTCCTCCATACATTTTGTGGTCTTCATGGCAGTGTTGGGTTAGCGGTGCCTCTTGCTTAGGTGTTTCAGCCTCTGGGGCCTTTCAAAAAAGGTGTGTATATGTAATGACAGATCATGTGACACTTAGATTGCACACAGATGGACATTATTTCACTAATTATGCGACTTCTGAAGGTAATTGGTTGCACCATAACAAAGGGGGTGAATAAATACGCACATGCCAATTTTTTGCTTTCTATTTCTAAAAAATAGTTTTATGTATATATTTTTCTTATTTCACTTCACCAACTTAGACTATTGTGTTTAAATTCAGATGAACAAAACATTGAACTTCAGGCTGTAATGTAACAAAATAGGTTGGGGTAGAGGAGATAGAAATACTCCAGTTTCAGTTTAGTAAGTGTTGTGTTTTATGTTTCTTAATTTGCTTTGTTCCCTCCTTCTCCATTGTTTAGAGCTTTCTTACACATTTTTATTTCTCCCCTTTTCGTTCTTATTTTTCCCATTTTTGTTTGTTGGGAGCATAGGTGTGATGAGCTGACACCATGAGGTACACAACAACATCACACAGGCATGATGACATCACATTTTGGGCAAGATTAATCAAAGGGTAAATGCACTTTGGCATATGGAGTCTCCTCAGTTCACTTCAATACACCACTAGCGTTCAACATTGAATTTGGCAAATTTATCAAATGGAGTATGAAAATTAATCAGAAGAAAACATATTTGAAAACATATAGAAGTTAATAATAATAATAATAATAATAACTTGATAATAGTGATATATATATATATATATATATATATATATATATATATATATATATATATATATTTATATATAAGCATTTGTTGTGTTATTGTGTTATAACTGTGCTTCTTTGTACAGCTTTGCAATCCTGAATTGTTTCAGAGCTACTTGGCCATCTTCAAATTCCCCACAGAGTTCCTTAGCTGTGCTAAATTAACTTCTAGAACTGCTTGGCTACCATGAATTACCTTCCATCCTCAATTGGCTCTAAACTGCTTAGACCTTTTTGAAGTCACTACATAAATTGTCCTTGATCTTTCCTGGAGCTTTATTATGACAAAATCTCCTTTTCTTTAAGGTTTCCAAATTTTGTTCTAATCTCTAGTCTCATTGTTTTTATATAACCGACTAGCGTACTGCCAGTCAAAAAATGACGGCAATGAGATGTGTATGTTTTAAAAGTTGTTTAGTTATTAATATACATATGGAATTGTAAGGTAGCTAATGTTGTTTTCTGTGTACTACTGAAATATAGAATTCAAATTAATAAATGGTTACGTATTTTTATGCATTGTGTTGAAGAGCTGGCAATCTGTGTTGATGTTGCTGCAGCATTAGTGGTGTGGAGGTGCTGTGTAAGAGTGATGAACGTGTGCAGTGTAATAGTGTGCGTAAGCGAGCCGAAACCGTTAACGTAGCTGTGTACTTCCGCATTATCCTAAAATGGCGGATAATGTGTGGTATACGTCTTAGCGGATTATCGGTGGGTGTTTTCCGTGGTTATAGTGCTGTAGCCTCGTTTTCGTTTTGTTAGTCAGGCATTTTTTCTGCGGGGCTCATTGGCAAAGTACTACGGTTTAACGGCTCGCCATCGCCTGCGGCGCTCATCGCTAAGCCCACTAAAGTACTACGGTTTAACAGTAAATATGGTCAAACGGTCAAACGACGGTCAATAAAAATTAAATGTTGTGAAATTTGTTTGCCACACAACATGACGCTACATTTGTCCCTTTTTTTCATAAAATAAATAAAAAAAAAATTTTTTAATTTTTTTTTGTGTAACTTTCAACTTATATTTCATCAAATGCGTTGGTTTAGGCGGGAAATCCGATGTTGCGCGAGACAAAGGCGTTAAATCTGTGTTAATGCGTAAATCTGTAATTGCGTTTCGTAAAATGTACTCGCTACTGTCTTTTTACTCATTGCGCGGTTAATCCGCATCCTTTATCTCGTTGTTTTTCGAACACATACGTCTGTGGCTGTGTTTTACGCAGTTCGTAGTAGTATAGCATCGTTTTAATTTTTTTCGGCGGCCATTTTTTTCTCGCTTAGCCGATTTTCGATCTTTGTAACTCGGCTAAATCGATGTAAATTGGAGTTCCAACTCACTTCCAGACGTCCTGCCTGGTTCCCCATGCTGTAAGTGACCTTTATTTTATTTTTTTGTGTGTATTTAATGTTTTTTTTAGTGTTTTGGTTCCGCCGCTTATCTCGTAATTTTTTTCATGTCGTATTTTTTTTCTAAGTGCTAAGGTTTAACGGCTCGCCTTGCTGCGCGAGGCTCGCCTGCAATGAGCGCCTGCGGCGCTCATTGCCAAAGTGCTACGATTTAACGGCTCGCCTCCCTGCGCGAGGCTCGCCAGGCAATAAGCGCCTGCGGCGCTCATCGCTAAGCCGTACGCACTACGCAACGCAGCGTGACGACGACTCGTAATTAGACAATTATAATATGTGATATAGCCCATCTAAGTGTCGCCTTAGGTTGCTGTCATGATATTTTGGAGAGACAATGGGGGCACATTGGGGATTCCCCAAGAGCCAGAAGAAGCTCTCTTTGGCCTCCCCATAGAGGGTCTTAGTAAAGAGGCTCAACTCTTATCACACCAAGTGTTTTTTAGCAGTGAGGATTAGGTTAGCCAAAACATGGAAATCGGCAGTACCAGAATATAGCTCAGTTTTGATTAAATTTAAATTTATATCTAAGATGAGCGTTATCTCAGCCAACTTGGACCAATCATATAGGAAATGGGCCTCAAGTTGGTGCTCATGGATTCTTAAGATTGGGTGGTAAATATGTAGAGCAGGATAATAGTTTAGGATGCCCCCTTTTAAGAACAAACATAACTCTGAACTCCTCCTTTTGCCCCTCTCTTACCCTCTTTCTTCTTTCTTCTCTATGTGCTCTTATAGGCTATCAGCCTTTTCCAGTTGTACTTTAACACCTACACATGGTATCTACAGATTACTATAGCCAGACCTTAACCTCTCACTGAGTGGAAAGATGGGTTCCCAGGGGTTCCCTTTGCGGTATTGGCTGAAGGAAATCCCCAAGGGTCCTCTTACCTCATAGGAGGAAGGAATTCCTGTGTGTTTCCTGGGCTCATTTTCTGGGCAATGGGAATGGGTTTATCTGGATGGATGGAGGGTTGCTTGTAGTGCAGTAGTCTTTGCATGAGGAAAAGAGTGGGAGAGACACAGGGATGGGAGAGACTTGGGGGGGAAGAGACAAAGGGGAGGGAGAGACATGGGGGAAGAGACAAAGGGGAGCGAGAGACATGGGGGAAGAGACAAATG
Source organism: Discoglossus pictus (assembly GCA_027410445.1). Classification (NCBI taxonomy): domain Eukaryota; kingdom Metazoa; phylum Chordata; class Amphibia; order Anura; family Alytidae; genus Discoglossus; species Discoglossus pictus. The sequence continues at coordinate 450,930,061 of CM050163.1, forward strand.
GGATTGAGAAGAGGAGGAGAGAGACACAGGGGAGGGAGAGGGGGGAAGAGACACAGAGGGAAGAGACACATGGGAGGAAGAGGGGGGAAGGAACACAGGGGAGGAAAAGGGGGGAAAGACAAAGGGGAGGAGATACACAGGGGAGAGAGAGGGGGAGGGAAGACACACAGGGGAGGGGGAGAGAAGAGACACAGGGGAGGGGGAGAGAAGAGACACAGGGGAGGGAGGGGGAAGAAACACTGGGTTAAAGGGGGGAAAGAGACACAGGGTAGGGAGAGGGTGGAAGAGACACAGGGTAGGGAGAAGGGGGGAAAAGACACATGGGAGGGTGAGGGAGGAAGAGACACAGGGAAGACAAAGGGGGAAAGAGACACAGGCGAGACAAAGGGGGAAAGAGACACAGGGGAGACAAAGGGGGAAAGAGCCACAGGGGAGACAAAGGGGGAAAGAGACACAGGGGAGACAAAGGGGGAAAGAGCCACAGGGGAGACAAAGGGGGAAAGAGACACAGGGGAGACAAAGGAGAGTTAGAGGGGGAAGAGAGACAGGGAGGGAGAATAGGGGAAGAGACACAGGGGAGGGAGAATAGGGGAAGAGACACAGGGGAGGGAGAATAGGGGAAGAGACACAGGGGAGGGGGGAGACACATCAAATATTATACAGTTATTTATGACTTGCAATTAACTAGTTAATCAGTTGTCAGCTATTGCTCCTTTTCTATAATAAAAATATCAAGACTAATTTCCTAAATTACATTTATTGAATTAAAAGGTCTACGTTTTTGAAAACCTTGGGTATGGTTGTTCATATCGACAAGCACCATTTAGTACCAAAAACATTGCACACTTGTTATATTGATGCTATATTCAATTAGCGACACACGCTAACATGTCATGGTCAAGCAGACATGCTGATGTTTAACAATACGAAAGTGTTAGAGAAAGTAATTAAATGTCATTCTTGTTTGGCAGTTTGCCAATGATGTCTAACACAATGATCAGATTACATTGCTCTCCAAACAAAAGCTTTGCAAAGCATTTTTTTCTATGATTGATACAACATCATTATAATCACTCTTCTATATTGCAAGAATGTTTCAAGTTCAGTACTAAAATTAGATCTAAGAAAGATTAGCATTCACAAAAACAGCAGTTTAGGTTTGCTTCATATTTATGAAATAGTTTTCGTTTGCTCATTTACCATTAATTAGTTTACAAAAAACATTTGATATAAGGAGCTTTAACAAAGCTCTCACATTAGCAATACTCAGTTTGATAGTAATCACATATATAGTTGTGAGCGTAGGAGTCGTTGCTCACGCTTGCGGGCTCGCGTCGCGAGCCCGCAAGAACTGCGTCCCTCGCGAAGCGAGGGACGCAGTTCGCCGCAAATGCGGGTCCTCGCGAAGCGAGGGCCCGCATTTGCGGTTGTGGAGGCTCAACGTCGGCTGTGTTAACACACACATACACACACACGACTTTTTTAACAGAATAAACCCAACCGCCCAGCCAACAAAAACCCAACAACGTCCCCGCAAATGCGGATCCTCGCGAAGCGAGGGTCCGCATTTGCGGTGGTGGGAGCATCCCAACATCGGCTGTGTTAACACACACATACACACACACACAACTTCATAACAAAAAAAAACTCAAAGTCGCCTCACACCCGCTTACACCCAGACACACAGACGCAAGACTTAACAAAAAAACAGTAAAAAAGGCCCTTCACACCCTCTTAACACACATACGCACGACTTAGAAACAAATACACTGCGTCGTACACGTAAAAGCTAACTGCGTATATCGCAAAAAAATACGGCAACATCGCAACAAAATACGGCCGCATCGGAAAAAAATACGGCCGCGAAAGACCCATTCCAACCGCCGCGCATCAAAACATCACAAACACAAGAAATAAACACAACAAACACATAAAAAGCTTACTTACAGCACGGGGGGGCATCCGGCACCTCCAAAAGTTAATTTACACGTCCATTTAAGTCAAAACAAAGAGTTTAAACGACCGAAAATCGGCTAAGCGAGAGAAAAAATGGCCGCCGAACAAAACGAAAACGAGGCTCCAGACGTAACTACACTACACTTACTCGCAATAATGAAACACATACTATGCGGAACGGATCACACTCATATTAAACACCATTTTAACCACTACTACGCACAAAATGGAACGCAAATTGTAAGCTGGAACGCAAATAGCGCATGCGTATTACGTTCTAACGGTATAACTTTCCAGAATGTTCTACAAGTTGATAAATACTGTCTATTTGACAGAGAAAAATACATTTCTCCTCAGGTGATGAACAGAGTGACTTCGGAGATAACTGCTGCTAAAACTTGAGAAGATAATTTACTACTTTACATTGTGCAAATTACAACTGAGAGGTAAGCTATAATATATTACTTATTTTCAAGACAGGACATCAAAAAAAAAATTAAAGAAGACAAAGAGGTTTATGTATACTGACAAGTGACACGCACATATATGCGTATAATGTATACTGACATGTGACACGTACATATATGCGTATAATGTATACTGACAAGTGACACGCACATTTATGCGTATAATGTATAGTGACATGTCACATGCACATTTATGTGTATTGCCCCTGCAACAAACTAATTAAACAACTACATTTAAATTACATTACAAAAAAATAAGTTGGGACTATTAAAATACTATTAAAATATGAGTCATGTATACTGATATGTGACACGCACATATATGTGTATCATCTATAGTCACATGTCACACACACATTTATGTATGTTGGCCAAAAATACAAATAAGGTTAATTTAACAATTAAAATATGATTCATGTATAGTGATATGTCACACGCACACAAAAAAATTACTTTCAACTATGGAAATGTGCTTCATGTATGTGACATATGTGTGTAGACCCCACCAAAAAATAATGTTAATTCAAATTAATTACAGAAGTATATTTCAATGAAATTAATTTACTGCAATTTAATAGATCACCTAAAACTCAATCTTTCTACTTTTTTTAATATTCAAACAGACTCTGCATCAACAGCGTCTCTCAACAATTTGCACTGTGCACTGTGAAGCACAATCCCTTTTAAAGAACACCAACAAAGAACAAGAGGTAAGATACAAAAATACTTTAAATGCTGAAAAGGCCATGGTTTGTTAAATACAAATAAAAAATTCTATAATTCACTATTTCACTTTATTTTTCAAACAGACACTACAAGAAGACCGGCGGATTAAGATTGGCAGGAGGGGACCCTCTGTCATTCCACACTTCAATCAAGGTAAAGTATTAAGTATAAAAAAGAACCGAACCATGAGCCTTATTCAATTCTGAGTTGGCTAATTGAATAGGGCTTTATATAAGCACATAATAGGTCTTCACTAACTAAAAACTTCTGTCCAAAAAATTTTTATGTGCTTATATAGAGCCCTATTCAATTGGTCAAAACGCAATTGATTCAGGACCTAAATATGTTTAATGGCCGAGGGCCTCATTCAAATGTGATTTGACCATTTCAATAGGGCTCTATATAAGCACATTTGGCTCAATTTAACTAAAAACTTCTGTTCAAAAATATGCTCTGTGCTTATATAGAGCCCTATTGAAAAACAAAATTCAATGAGGCCCTCACAATATAACAAATACAGCAAACAAAGGCCCTCATTCAATTGATATTTTGGACAATTCAATAGGGCTCCAAATAAGCACATTTAGAACCCTATTGAATTGGCCAAACTGCAATTGAATGAGGGCCAAAGTATGCAACATATGGTACACACAAACTGGTACACACAAAACAGGATTGTAACAAACACATAGCAAACTAAATTTATATTCTTTGGGCCTCATTCTATTATCGGCCGTAAATCGGCCGTAAGGCTGCGATTCCTTGCGAGGGTTCAGTTAACTCGCGATTCTATTATACGGCCCCGCAAGGATCTCCTTTTACGGCCGGCCGCATATCTTGGAACCGGCCGTAATCTGTGAAATATAAAAACTCAAAAATAAATTCAAGCCTGCACTGTACAGCTCTGTAAATGCTAGGGATCATATTGGGGGACATGAGGATTAAAAGGAACCCACTCTCAAGCTTGCACATCTGCCCAAACCCGAGTTCAAATTAACTGTTTATTTTCCGGCTGCGGCGTGGGTGTGTCTTAGGTGCTCCAAGCACTCTGGACTTTTTACATGGATATTTTACGGATATTAAAAATAAAATATTTTACGGATTTAAGTACAGGATAATTATGTGCTATTTTTTCTAACACCTAAAATCCCTTTATAGTCTTCTCAAAGTGCAGGATGGCTTTATTTGAGCTATTTTATGTGCTTAATTGGTGCTAGCGAGACCTCTTTCCTGCAAGTAAGCTGCGGCTCGTTTTTAGCCTTGCAGAGAGGTTTCCCGGAGCAATTGAATTGCAAATCTCTTGCGGCCGTTTTAGATCAAAGGCTTTCCTCCGGCGCGAGCGGCCGCAAGAGATAGCAAGGCACCGGCCGCAAGCCTGCCGGAGCCTACGGCCGTAAGGGAATAGAATAGCAGAATAGCTTGCGGCCGGTCCTTGCGGCCCCGCAACGGCTGCGGCCGATAATAGAATGAGGCCCTTTTTGTTTAACAACCTATAACCATTAGAAAAAACACTACATAAGTATAACAAAAGTGGTGCCCATCAAACAGGATTGTACGAAAACTCACACAAACACATAGCAAACTACATTTAAATTCTTATTTTAATGTTTAACAACCTATAAGCCTTAGAAAGAAGCCTAAATAAGCATACCAACATTGGTGCCCACCAAACAGGATTGTATGAAAACTCACACAAACACATAACAAACTACATTTACATTCTTATTTTATGTTTAACAACCTATTAGCATTACAAAACTACATTAATAAGCATACCAACAGTGGTGCGCATCAAACAGGATTGTATGAAAACTCACACAAACACATAGCAAACTACATTTAGATTCTTATTTAATGTTTAACAACCTATAAGCCTTAGAAAGAAGCCTAAATAAGCATACCAACATTGGTGCCCACCAAACAGGATTGTATGAAAACTCACACAAACACATAGCAAACTACATTTAGATTCTTATTTTATGTTTAACAACCTATTAGCATTACAAAACTACATTAATAAGCATACCAACAGTGGTGCGCATCAAACAGGATTGTATGAAAACTCACACAAACACATAGCAAACTACATTTAGATTCTTATTTAATGTTTAACAACCTATAAGCCTTAGAAAGAAGCCTAAATAAGCATACCAACAGTGGTGCGCACCAAACAGGATTGTATGAAAACTCACACAAACACATAGCAAACTACATTTAGATTCTTATTTTATGTTTAACAACCTATTAGCATTACAAAACAACATTAATAAGCATACCATCAGCGGTGCGCATCAAACAGGATTGTATGAAAACTCACACAAACACATAGCAAACTACATTTACATTCTTATTTTATGTTTAACAACCTATAAGCATTACAAAACAACATTAATAAGCATACCAACAGTGGTGCGCATCAAACAGGATTGTATGAAAACTCACACAAACACATAGCAAACTACATTTACATTCTTATTTTATGTTTAACAACCTATAAGCCTTAGAAAGAAGCCTAAATAAGCATACCAACAGTGGTGCGCACCAAACAGGATTGTATGAAAACTCACACAAACACATACCAAAGTACATTTAGATACTTATTTTATGTTTAACAATCTATAAGCCTTAGAAAAAGGCCTAAATAAGCATACCAAAAGTGGTGGACACCAAACGGGATTGTAGAAAAACAAAGAAATAATGTCATTTTTTAGTTCATACAAATACATTAAAATAATATTACATTTTCATTTTTATTTTATATCAGATACTGCGTCAAGAACATCGGAACAGGAGTTTCAACTGAGGACCACACCAGCGGACGAGGACTTTCAACAGAGGACCAGACCATTGGACGAGGACTTTCAACAGAGGACTACACCATCGGACGAGGACTTTCAACAGAGGACCAGACGATTGGACGAGGACTTTCAACACAGGACCAGACCATCAGACGAAGGCTTTCAACACAGGACCAACAAAGATTCTGCTTCAAATCAAACTTCAACCAAGGTACAGTATAACAAGTAAAAAAAGAGAAAAATTAATTAATATTCTTCTTTAATGTTTAACCACCTATAAGCCTTAGAAAATAGCCTACAGAAGCATACCAAAATTGTGGCGCACCAAAAAGGATTGTAGAAAAACACAGAAATAATGCCATTTTTTCATTCATACAAAGACATTCAAATAACATAACATTTTCATTTTTATTTTATAACAGATACTGCGTCAAGAACATCGGAACAGGAGTTGGAACTGAGGACCACACCAGAGGACGAGGACTTTCAACAGAGGACTACACCATCGGACGAGGACTTTCAACACAGGACCAGACCATCGGACGAAGGCTTTCAACACAGGACCAACAAAGAATTTTGCTTGAAATCAAACTTCAACCAAGGTACAGTATAAAAAGTAATATCTATCATCTATCTCTTATTTGTCTTTTAGGGCCAATAATCTTTAACAATAAATACAAACTTCAATGTAAACTTAAAAAATAAATTGGCATAGTCCAAAAAAGTCTAAAAACACAGAATCTATACAATTTGTCATTGTAACATTCCAGTCCTAAACCCTAATTTAATTGCCATTTGACAAATTGAATAGTGCTGTAAATAAGGACATAACATCTTTTTTAAAATACCTTTTTAGTTACTGAAACACTTGCTTTTGGATACATGTTTAATAAATAAAAATTTCTTTAAATAATTATCTCATGCCCTTATTTAGACTTTTATTCAATTGACCGCATTGAAATTGATTAACTATAAAATGTTAACACACTATTGATAACTATTTGTCATGAAAAACAACTTAACATCTCAAAATAAACTAATGGTACATTATTTTATTTTTACAGATTAACATGGCTGATAATGAGAGTAAACAAGAAAAGAAAAGACGCCAAGCTAGAGAACGACGACAGAGAGCAGACAGCCAGCAGACACCGGAGAAGAAGGAAATTCGACGAGAAAAAGAACGCAAAAGAATTGCAAGCAAAAGACTGTCACTTGCAGAAATTAAAGATATGTAAAAAAAAACAACAAAGAAAATAAAGCATTTACAACCTGTTGCTCAAACATCAGATGACATTTTACCAGAAAAAAGACAAGAGATACCAAAAAAAGCAACAAAGAAAACAAAGCATTTAGAACCGTTTCATGAAACATTACATGACATTTTACCTCAAACAATACAACATATACCAAGAAAAGCAACGAAAAAAACAAAACATTTAGAACCTGTTGTTGAAACATTATATGACATTTCACCTGATGAATATGAAAGTCAAAATCCTATATGCTTTGCAAATTGTCCTCTACTCAAGTCTTTAGCAGTAGAGGTTCATAGTTGTGGGGACATGACTACTCAATGTCAGTTTTGTGAGGCTTATTATTTTAAACAGGAGAGACCCAGAGATGGACAATTTATTAGTTGTTGTCAAAAAGGCAAGTTCAAACTTCCAGAAAGGAAAGAATTTCCAATTTATTTACAAAATATTATGACTGAACCTACTTTTCCAAACTACAAAAATTTTAAGACAAACATAAGATCCTACAATAGTGCCATATCCTTTGCATCCATGGGGGCAACATTAGCTGCTAATGTACCCGGACATGGTCCTTACTGTTTTAAAGTCCAAGGACAAATTTATCATCGCACTTCCCATTTACATCCAGAGGAAGGAAATAAAAGAAAATTCGCTCAACTATATGTCCTAGATACAATGGAAGCTGTTGACCAACGTATGCAGATGGAAGAAAATAAAAAATGCTTACCCACTGTTTTCATAGAGCTAAATAACATTATGGACAACAATCCCTACAGTAAAGCTTATAAAAAATTGGCAGAAGTAGAAAATGAACAACTACTTCATTCACAAACACATCAATTACCAATGCCGAAGGTTAATATGGTGCTTAAAAGAGACAGACATACTGATAAACGTCGTTATAACTTGCCAACAACAAATGAGGTTGCAATGGTGTTTCACAATGATGAAGGAGAACCACCATTTCAAAGAGACATTCGAATATATCCTAGAAATGAGGACCAACCGTTTATTAATATGAGTATCTTAAGTCCAAATTTAGATCCAATGACATATCCCATCTTTTTCCCACACGGAGAAGCAGGTTGGCAACCAAAATTAACTCTTCCCAGTTACCCAAATGCTAAAGCCAGAATCCGAAATAATGTTTCTATGCTTGAATTTAAAGTAGCTCAAATTGCCATTCGCAATGTATTTAATCCAATTTTATGTGGTGGGAAACTAACACAACAATGGATTATTGATTCATATTTGCAAGTTGAGGCAAATAATTTAAACTTTATCAAATATCAACAAGATAAACTCCGTGTAGAACAATATTCTGGACTCATGGACTATGTTGCTGACGTGGCTACAAGCAGAGACATGACAGCTGGCAAAGCCATCATTTTACCATCTTCCTTTCAAGGATCTCCTCGGAATATGAGAGAAAGATACAATGATGCTATGGCTATTTTGACAAAATTTGGCAAACCCGATCTATTTGTGACATTTACATGTAATCCACAATGGCCAGAAATTACACTAAATCTACTTCTTGGACAAACTGCTTCAGATCGACCAGATTTAGTAGCCAGAGTTTTTAAGATTAAATTAAATGAATTAATACGTGACTTCACTATAAATCAGTTATTTGGCAAATGTCTTGCTTATGTATATACCATTGAATTTCAAAAAAGAGGCCTTCCACATGCACATCTTCTAATAATACTTCAAGAAAAAGATAAATTAGATACTTCAGACAAAGTGGATGCAGTCATTGTTGCTGAACTACCAGATCCAGAACTATATGGTAGACTATATGAGATTGTTACTCATCGCATGATTCATGGACCCTGTGGTGACCTTAATCCACAATCACCATGTATGGAAAATAATAAATGTTCCAAAGAATTTCCAAAAGATTATAGAGACAAAACCTATGCCAATTGTGATGGATATCCACTTTATAAAAGAAGAGAAGGAGATAGTGCCATTATTCGTGGAAAAAAAATGGACAATAGATATGTAGTACCCTACAATCCACATTTACTCATGAAGTACAACGCCCACATCAACGTAGAAGCCTGCACTTCCATCAAATCCATTAAATATGTCTACAAATATATTTACAAAGGTTACGATGCAGCTACTGTAGTCGTCAAAAGTGCAGACAACCCTGAAAGTAGTGAGTTAGTACATGATGAACTTGCATCTCATGTAGATGCTCGCTATGTCAGTGCGCCAGAAGCTATGTGGCGGCTTTTAAAATTTGAAATGCATGATAGATCACATGCAGTATATAGGTTAGCAGTACATTTGCCACAACGACATTTAGTCTATTTCCATGCTGGAAATGAAATGAATGCATTGGCCCAAAGTGAAGATCGTCACACTACACTAACTGCATGGTTTGCATTAAATTCCACTGATGCTGAAGCAACACAATACTTATATATTGAAATTCCATATCACTATGTTTTTGTGAATGGATTATGGAGACCAAGAAAAACCAGAGGCAATAAAATAATTCCACGAATTTACACAGTCAGTCCAAGAGATGTTGAACGTTTTTGCTTACGGATATTACTTTTAAATGTTCCAGGAGCACAAAGTTTTGAACAATTAAGAACTGTTAATGACATTGTATATGAATCCTTCCATTTAGCTGCAAGACATAGAAACTTACTCGCTGATGATACAGAGTGGGAAAGATGTTTAGAAGAAGCAGCACAATGTCAAATGCCACGACAGATGAGAGAACAATTTGCTTTTATTTGTATCTTCTCAAATGCTCCAAATGCATTAGCTTTGTGGGAGACTTTTAAAAGTAATATGGCTGAAGACTTTATGCGACGATACAATGAACCCATTGCACACTTAAAAGCGTTAATGGAAATCCAAGAAGTCTTTTTAACTCATGGATTAAGTTGTGCAAGTTTTAATTTGCCTGATCCAGGTCTTATAGATGACATTAACTTTGAAGACTATGACATTCAACTACAAGCAGAAAGAACAGAAGAAAGACTTGCAACTTTAAATACACTACAATTGCAAGCATTTCATGCCATTAAAAATGCTATAGATGATGACATGGTGACAGAGCGTTATTTCTATCTTGATGGACCTGGCGGATCAGGAAAAACATATTTGTACAATTTATTAATGAGTTCAGTACGAGCCCAAGGAAAAATAGCAATGGCGTTTGCCACTACTGGAATTGCTGCACTTTTATTAGAAGGTGGAAGAACTGTTCATAGTGGATTTAAACTGCCAGTGCCTATTTTAGAAAATTCTGTGTCAGATATTCGCATGACATCCTTACAAGCAAAGAAATTCAAGAAATGTAAATTAATTATAATAGATGAGGCCACAATGATGTCATGCTATGCCCTCCAATGTATTGACCGTTTGCTTCGTGAAGTCATGGAGAATACTTTTCCATTTGGTGGAAAGGTAATGTTGTTGGGTGGCGATTTCAGACAAACATTACCTGTCGTTGTACATGGAAATCGAACTGACATTATCGAAACATGTATAAAGTCAAGTATAGTATGGAAACATTTTACCCATCTTCAACTGCAACAAAATATGAGATCAGAAGGCCAAACTGATTTCAATGATTGGCTTATTAAAATTGGAGAAGGCAGAACAGAAAAAATACTACATTTACCTGATGACACTGTAGAGATCCCACCTCATATGATTTGTCAACAAGATATTATATCGGCTATATTTGAAGGGAGCATAAATAACGAAGAATATTCCGAGCTTGCCAACCAAGTCATACTGACGTGTAAAAATAAAGATGCATTAATCCTCAATAATGAAATCTTTAAAAAAATTTATGCACCACAAAGAAATTATCACAGTGCTGATTCTGTACTTGCTGATGACAATGAAAGTCAGGCTAACTTTTCAACTGAATTCATAAACTCTTTAACTCCTTCTGGAATGCCACCACATATTTTGCAGCTAAAGAAAGGTGCAATTATCATGTTACTGCGAAATATGAACCCCAAAAAAGGCCTATGCAATGGCACAAGATTAATTGTTCAACAATTAAAGGACCATTTTATAGATGCTGAAATTTTAACTGGGACCCATAAAGGAGAGAGAGTTTTCATACCAAGAATAGATTTAGCACCAAGTGAAAGTAGTCTCCCTTTTATACTTCAAAGAAGACAATTTCCCATTATTATGGCATTTGCCATGACCATTAATAAATCACAAGGTCAAACTTTCAAATCTGTGGGTATTTTCTTGGAAGAACCAGTTTTTGCACATGGTCAATTGTACGTTGCGTTGTCACGGTGCAAAAATCCACAGGCTATTAAAGTTTACATTGAAAACAATGAAAGTCAAGGTGATTTATTAGAAGATGGACGTATTTTTACTAAAAACATTGTCTACTATGAAGTACTATAACTTTGAAGGATACAAATTAACGATGCCAAGATTTTTTTTAAAGCATTGCAAAATACATAACAATTGGTTGTTTAATTCAGTCATAATTAATGGAAGTCATGTTTATGAATGATTTGCCTCACAAAATAATTGCCTTGCATTGTTAGTAAAAATTATGTTAAAATGTTAAGTCACTATGTTAATGTTTCTAATGTTACAAGTTTAAAAAATATATTTTCAAGTTATTTCATTCAACAGATTACAAAGTGGATGTTAACAGGTCAAGCACCTTTTAAGTCACAATGTAAATATTGTCTGTTATCTTAAGATTACTACCTACATTAATGTTTATCGCCAGTTTATCTGCTCAGTAATAAATTACTTTAATTACGTACGTTTTAAGAAGAGTTTTACTGTATGCCTTCCTCTACATTCAATGTATATTCAAGTTAACAATTATTGTGATAGAAATTGAATTTTAATACTGATTAATTTAAATGTCAATTGTTTTTACATTCAAATGTTAATACTTTTAATAAAAAATTAGGTTACAAAATGTATTCACTATGTTCCTGTTTATAATGTTCAAAATTCTACAAATGTTTTGTTAACTTCTAAACTTACATAAAAAATAAAGTTCAAGTTTAAAAATATATACTTTGATGGTTATTGCTTACATATAGTTTAAACTTCATGTTAAAATTCGCAACGTTTAAAGAAGGGTTTTTACTTTTTGCTTTCCTATTCATTCAATGTATATTAAAGTTAACAATTCTTCAGATACTAATTACATTTTAAAAAACCATTACATCAACATTTTACAAAAATACACGTTCATATTAAAATACTTACAAGGGTCAAAAATATATGTTAATAACTAAACAACTTGACAAACATATACATCACATTGCCGTCATTTTTTGACGGGCAAGTCGCTAGTTTCTTAATACTCATCAGAGTTGTCTCTTCACAGTGTTTAGTTTTTAGGAAATTATATGTTTGAATGACTGTTATATATATATATATATATATATATATATATATATATATACATATACAGTATATATATATATATATATATATATATATATATATATATATATATATATATATATATATGAAAAGTGAGGTAGCCGTGAATGTCCAGTAATCCAGTTGAATAATCAGAGTATTGCAGTGAATAGTGATACCTTTTTTATTGGACAAACGTATTCATAATAAAGCGACGAGCTTTCGAGAGATAATGCCTCTCTTTATCAAGTCAAACAGCAAACAGAAAGAGATGGAAAAAAAAAAAAAAAAAAAAAATTGGAAAAACAAGAAAGACTAAATTAATTGGCCAGAGTTAAGGGAGAAACAGACCAGCACTGTGAATAATGTCCTGATAGGTCAGTAAGTCTATAGATCTGGTTGTAGATAAGAACACAGCAGAGTGATATAAAGAGCAATAAATTCAAGCATAGCATGTAGCTTACAAAAACAGCAATATATATATATATATATATATATATATATATATATATATATATATATACACATGGGAAAGCACCTTTCCACTAAGTTTTAATTAAGTAAATAATACATAGTATTACTTAACTACAGAGAACAAACAAAAAAATGGCATGGTGTATCATGCAATGCGGAGCAGAAAGATGAACCTTAAAGAACCACTTCTAAGATATAAATACAAAATATCTTAAAGTATTAAACGCCTCTCTCTCTCTAAATATACATACATATGTACACAAGTCATACTGAGACTTACCATCTGCAGCAAGAGCTATAGTTTCTCACTATGCCCAACAGCTTTGCATATCATGTTCAATATAGAATGAGCAGTGGCCCAGTGCTGTCTAAATACATATGTTTTTCTTGGGGACGGTGTAAAAGCCATAACTGAACGGTCCGGAACAGGCCATTTATAAAATAAATCAATTCCAATATCACTGGGATGTGTTAGATATTATTGAGAACAATATTTAAGAACCAATTCATTATAATACTTTTTTAACCCTTTAAAAACAAAATATCACCTGTAATAAGAGGGAAGGCATATAAAGGGAATTCATGCTAAAATTATTGGGATGTGTTAAATATAACTGAGAACTATATTTAAGATCCAAAACTCATCTGATAGTATGTTTTATTAACACAATTAAAGACGGATGGTAACTATAAAGATGTATAGACTCATCCAAGGGGATAGTTGCAGAGGAATTAAATCCAAAATAGAAGGTACATATAGAGAGGTAAGTATCCAGGAGAAAAAAAGCTGACACTTCAGTGTAATTTACAATAAATATATAGAGCCAGATGTGAAAAAAAATAATAAAATTTAACCTTTATTGAATATTATTAAAATTGTGCACTTTTTGCACCAAGGCAGCAGCACAAAATTGAAACGAACAAAAAGAAAGACCCACACAATAAAATGGGTAGTAGTCTGACTCGTGGATAGGGAAGCCCTTACTAATAAATAAACTACTCTCAGTGTAATGAGAGCTTGTCTCTCACCTAGAGGGACCCAGTGGCTAACTAGGAACAAGAACAGCGCTATAACAAGATCCTAGTGCAGCAGATAGAAAACTGCTGTCAGGGATAGTGTGACACCTACTGGAAGTCGGAGGATAAACCCAAATCCCTATAAAAATATTTATAATATCACATATTATAAATTGTCAAACTACGAGACATCATCACGCTTTGCGTGGTGCGTACGACTTATGCGATGAGCCTGCGAGGGCAAGCCTCTAAGGCACAAAAACTCGCCGCACTTGTGCGATGAGCGCCAAAGGCGCTCATTGCCTGCGAGGCTCGCAAAGTGAGGCGAGCAGTGAAGGCAATGATACAAGCGGGCCTTAGCCTCCAAACACTTCGGAAATGTGGGTCGCCTTAGGCTGCAAGCACTTGACGAAACGCGAGACTTAGAAAAAGAAAATACAAGACGCAGAATAGTAAATAGTGAAATAGTAAAAATAATAAGTTAACGGCCGAACCGCGCAAAGCAAAAAACACGAAACACACACAAAAATAAATAAATACAACAAAAACATCACACACAGCACGGGGGAACAGCAAGGACGTCTGGGAGTGAGGTGGAACACAAATTTAACTCAATTTGGTTGAGTTTCAGCACTCGAAAATCGGCTAAGCAAGAAAAAAATGTCGGGCAAAAAAAAATTAAAACAAGGCTACGAGGCTATACAACCCTGGACCGTGCAAAACACAGCCAACCGTGTACCACTTTCACCCAGGAACGTACAAGATACAAAATACACTATTAATAAGGACGGCAAACGCTCGCGATCCTCGTAGCACATCGACAAACTACTCTATTTTACAATCCTAACTTGTCACTAACAACATTATGCATCTACAGTAGCGCTTTACACAAATAAACCAACGGTTTACCTTCACGCACACAGCATATTTCTAATGCACAGTTGGGACATTAATAACACTATCTCCTCAGGCCAGCAACAGTCCAACTGGACATTATATGTTGCAGTACAATAAAGAGAGATTGTTACCTCTTCAGGCTATTGCTTGTTACATATATTAATTAGAAATAGGTAAACTATATTAATGTATTATTCAATTAACTCATTAATTAGTATTTAAAAAATATAGAGTGGAGCCAAAGGACACACACGGAGAGGCTCGCAATGAGCGCCGAAGGTCCTTAGAGTATAAAAAGCTTAACATTGTGTGCCAAACATCATTGCTATGGCTTCAAATTTTATTGACCATCATTTTTTGACGGGTAAGTCGCTAATAGTTTATATAGAGTAAAGTCATATGTAGGGCATGGGTCCTGGGTATATTAATAGCTAAGTAAGGGGTATGAACAGTGGAATCTCTGTGTATAGTACGCTATTAAAGTGACAGAGTGCTGGGGGCACTGGTCTTTAGGACAACAGGTAGTATCTATACCAGTGGTGGTGTGGTGTGACTATATACTGCTTCGGTGGAAAGTAATAGACTATTGAAAGAAACCTGTCTTAAATTTGCACTTATTACGATAGTACACAGTATATACAAACAGAAGTGAACAGAGCATATAGACAGGTCATCAAAATGAATATACTATAAGCTTTTGTGCATAATTTGCACTAGCTAACATTTGTTAGTAAGTATACATGCAGCAAAATATAGCAATCCTATAGACAGTGGGGACAGTCATAACCAAGGGTTGTAGAGTCAGTTCGGTGGGGAAGTATGACTAATCACCTACCTACTGACCTGTAAGCTAAATGACATATGGAAAAGATAAAACAAAAAAGTTAAAGGCTGACTAAATGCCCTAAATTGTCGCCCTGTGGCGTGTTTCACTTACCCTACCTATTCTTCAGGTCTGGGGTGGTGATGGGTGTGTAGTCCAGATGACCCAGTAGCTGTAGACAGAGCTGGAAGGTATCTGTGTTCACTGTCAGCTCTACTGGGACCCCGATGCGCATTTCCCCGTTCTCATGGACACATTCTTCAGGGGGAAATGATGGGAAAGCAGTCTGAAGTAAATCATCCTATAGGGAGTGCTGATGACGCCATCTGCCTGTGTCTTGTCACTGACGCGCTTGTGGATGACACCGACTGGAGGTAGAAGGGGCCTGGATAGCAGGAGTGTTGCTTACCTTAACAGCACCACTCCCACATAGTGGTAAACTATGGAATTGCTGAAAATGGCACTATTTGTTAGCAGGAGCAGATTTTGGACTAATTAAGCTACGGTACCAAGCATATCTGCGGCTGAGTCACTCACCTAAAGTAAAGAAGAAAAGGTTAGAGATTGAGGTGTGAAGTTGTGCTAAAGTTGTGATAAACAAATCATTTTAATAGAGTGTACAATAATTGTAAATTAAAAAAACTCCAAAATAGGCTCACTGAGATGAATTTAACTATGGCAAGCTGGGAGGGATGGTTAAATACACATATACTAAATAAGTTGCAGAGTACAAAGAACCAGTGCGTACTGATGTTATGGTCCAGGTAGGCAAGGAAGTGTTCTTAGAAATAAGAACATAATTAATTGGATGTTGGTGTGAATCCTAACATAGGTGCACATTGTCTCTGGTAGGCAGAGATAAGATGCCCATAGAAAAAATGCTTGTAGTTGATTGAATAGCTCTAGAAGGGGCCGAAGTATTATAAGGAGCCCAAGGTTGGGGGAGGAAATGACAAGTACAGGGATATTTTTATATGAATGGGGCAAATTCAGACCATTTGGACTAAGAGTAACAAAGATTCATTCGGATTCTTTTTGTAGGAGTGAACGATCTATGTCGCCTTTTCTTTCCGTGGGTGTAATCTGGTCTATGCCAGTAAATCTTAGGGCCTGAGTGTTGCCGTTGTGCTCTTTGTTTACATGACATGCTACTGGCACATCGTCCTTATTTAGCACTGATCTAACATGCTCCAGTACTCTCCGTCTCAGTTGGCGTGTGGTCTTGCCCACGTATTGTTTGCCACATTTGCATTGTATCATATAGACTACCGACGTGGAAAAGCATGATATACGTTGCTTGATACGTTAGTTATTATCTTTTTGACTGTTGTTAAAGTTTTTCGTTTCTTCTATGAAGTTGCATGCTTTGCGCTTTCCACATTGAAAGGATCCTACATTTTGTTCTGTAAGCCAATCCTTTTTGTTGTTCCTTGTGGAGAAGTGACTGTGTACTACATGATCATGTAGATTTTTTGCACGTTTCCATGTAATTTGGGGACGTTGAGTTAGGGTGTCAATTAAGTCCATATCTTGCATCAGGATAGGCCAGTGCCTTGTTATTATGTCCTACACTTGTTTCCATTGGTTGTTGAACCTTCCAATGATTCTGATGGGGCCTTTTTCTGTCTCTTTAGGTTTTTCTTTTAATAATTCTGACCGTACTTTGTCAGATGAGGCAGTTGTGGCTGTAGCCTCTTTTTTTGAACCTACGGTAAAGTTCTTTGGCCTGAGTAAATAAATCCTCAAAGAAATCCTCTGCCTCCAAGTAGGTGTCACACTCTCCCTGACAGCAGTCTTCTATCTGTTGCACTAGGATCTTGTTATAGCGCTGTTCTTGTTCCTAGTTAGCCACTGGGTCCCTCTAGGTGAGAGTTTATCTATTAGTAAGGGTGTCCCTGTTCACAAGTCAGACTACTACCCATTTTATTGTGTGGGTCTTTATTTTTGTTAGTTTCAATTTTGTGCTGCTGCCTTGGTGCAAAAAGTGCACAATTTTAATAAAATTCAATAAAGGTTACATTTTATTATTTTTTCCCCTCTGGCTCTATGTATTTATTGTAAATTACACTGAAGTGTCAGCTTTTGATCTCCATGATACTTACCTCTCTATATATGTTTTATTAACTGTTTAAAACACCAGAATACAATTTTTGAATAAATAGGCAGAAACAGCCACTTTACAAAGGGTTAAAAATACCAAATTCACCAAATACACATGACTAGGTGAGCTAATGCATAGGGACCTTGTAATGACACTTTTACCCATTTATACCTTGGAAAAAAACGCCCCATAAAATAACGAATCATTGAGGCAGTTTTACTTGTTTTCTCTGTGGTTTAACAATATAAGAGAAGACCTTTAAAAGTATAAAAACATCCAAATCTGGAAAACTTTTACCACCCAGATATTTCTTGCGACAGACCTTTTCTCTACTTAGCTTCTCCATCTTTGAATTCCATAAAAACGTAAAAAGCAGCTTTTTATAACATTTCAACCAAAAAATGTTGGGGGCGAAAACACAGTTATAAAACAAGATAATGGATAATAAAACAGATTTAACAATTAAAAGTTTTCCCTCTAATGATAAGTCAGGCAATTTCCAGAAATTTATTTTTTTCCACATTTTTGCTAATAAAATCACATAATTGGCATGACCTGTCAATTTTTGATCAAAACACACCTAAAATTTTAACTTTGTTTTTCACCACCGGAATATTTGTTGGCAAGTCCTCCTTCAACTTCCCAAAAATCATGCACTCGGTTCTTAAGATATATAATTTCAAAGCAGAAGCGGACGAATATGTTTGCCCATAAAATAATCCTTTGGATCGAAGCGTATGATGTACACATGGCATGCACATCATCCATGTATTCTATGTTTTTAATCTGTTGCCCTTTTGAATCGGGTATAAAAGTCCCTCTGATATGTTTATCGATGCAAATCTTTTTTAAAAAGAGTGCAAGTGCACAGATAAAAAGAGGCAGGGACAATGGCACCCTTGTCTCAGTCCTGATTGAATTAAAATAACTTCACCGCTAAAACCATTAATTTTAATTTGGCTTCTGCTGTCTGTATAAAATTCTTTAATGACTTTGATTATTTTTTTAGGGAAATTAATTTTCTCTAAAACTGAGAACAGATGAGAATGAGACACTGAATCAAATGCTAGGCTAAGCAGGGCCACCGATTTGTTCTCTTCAAATAGTATGTAAAAAACTATCTCTAATTAAAAACAACCCATCTAAAATGCTTCTCCCAGGTACTGCGCACACTTGCTCTTCCTCTATAACACAATCAGCAACCCCTTTAAAGCGATTGGCCAACAGTTTAGTAACAATTTTAAAATCACAATTTAAAAGTGTTATTGGCCTGCAGTTTTTAAAAATGTTCTTTCTGACCTTCCTTGGCGATTAACAACAACGCCTTTTTAAAATCAGAAGGAATTTCCTTCCCTGACAAACAATGTTTACAAATGTCCATCAAATCACATTGTATTAAATTCCCAGAGGGATTCCATCAGATCCTGGGGTCTTTTTATTCTCCATAAAGTTAATAACTTTTACAACTTTGGTTTCAGTGATATCATCAACTAAACTTTCTTTTTTTGTTTCTGGTAATTTAGAGGACACTGATGATAAAAAGTAATTCATACAATTTGTATCAATGGTTGTGTCGGTATATAAATTAGAATAAAAACGGCTTTCAAGTATTAACATACCCTGCGTAGAGGTCTCTCGTAACCCACCTTCCTCTAAAAACTGCATATTCGTTTTTTTTATTAAAAGTCTTTTTTTTAAATACCTTGAGCAAGTCTCATTTTCTTCTATATCTCTCACTCAGGAATAAAAAATTATGGGTTTTCCAATGTCCTCCATTTTTTTCTTAATTTCCGTTTTTATAACTGCAATTTCTCCCTCCACCATTAGACCCTGATTCTTTAACCTATATAATAATTGAAATCTGTTTTGTAAGTTTTTATAGATATTTTTTCTCTCCAAGACTCTCTTTTTACTCCAACATATAAAAAGGGATTTAATCTCATTTGTGCCAGTTAAAATCATCTGTACTACGCAAAGCACACTCCTGCAATAAAATAATTTGAAATCCTAAAGAGGCTACATACGCTAGAAAGGCAGCTCTATGTACCTGCGTCCTCATGCAGCATGCATTCAAAGTAAGACTGTTCAGCTACATTATCATGATATACCCCTCTTAACTTCTAATGCAGAAACATCGGAAATCATGGACTCATCCATCCTCTGTACACAGGCTCCTTTTCGAACTTCCATCGGTATCCATTATTTCTTCTAAAAAGGCCTCAACTCCAGGATTGTCTGGTCCAGAAGTCTTAGCATCATGCGACCATATGGATTGCCCCATCTGGATGACTGACAAGGAAGTGAGCGAGGATCTCCACAGAAGAGGAGGCATCTGGAGTCAAAGTAGCTGGTTCTGGAACCGCAGACTAAATCGTTTGGCAGGACTTGATCACTGTCTATCGGGACATTGTCACTTGTCACCTTCTCTTTCCTCTCCTCCTTGCGTTCCCGCTGCGGCTTAGGCTCTGCATTGGAAGAGACATATTTAGATGTGATCCCCTCAAGATTTCTCAAGGTTTGGGTTTTATGATCTAACTTTTAAGAACACTAACCTCTGTAGAAACTTCTACTAACGATCCCAATCTAATGCTACAAACCCCAAGTTATTTGGTCTTAGACCTGAATATTTATTCATCGAGGAGGAGGTTTTACTCAGAGTGCACGTTTTTAATCATTTCATTAGAGAGGAGGATGTTACAGGTTTTTTATCTAAATACTGCTCCAATATGAGATTCATAAGAAAACGCCTTAATGCCCATAATATATGGAATGGGAAGCGGCAATAAGTAGTAAGGTTCAAGAGAGATGAAACATGTCATGGGGGATTGAGGCAACCCCCGGCAGTATTTTCCATAGGGCCAGATAAAGGTCAGGTGTTTTTTAGAAACCTGACGCTTTTTTGTAGCTCTTGTCTAAATTACGGCCATTTGGCTATAGACTGTACAAAGGAGACATGCTGTAAGTGTGGTGTCACATATCACGAAAAAATAATCTGTTAAGAAATGTGACCTGTGAAATGCCACCAACCACATGTTTAGAGAGTGTCCTAAAAGGCAAAAATCCTATGCAGAGGCAGCAGGTACTTCCCATGGGAAAGTCAATATAAGCGAGACCCCAATTCCAAAGTATACACCAAACAACATGACTGTTTGGGTTTTATTCTAGCTAACATTTATACATATTTTTTATTGGATAAGAAAAAAGGCTTTGTTGTAGCATGTCATTTATGGAAACCACATAGTTGGCAAAATAGGGTTTCTTGGTGATTTTAGCTTGTATTAATAATTTTTTTTTTCTGTTTCAGAATCGAAATGCCACTGAGGAGGGACAGACTTAAGCGACAGAGGAGGGCGAGAGGAAGGGACATCGTAGTCAGCTGAAGAAGTTTCTAGCAAGAAACAAGGACAGCTGATAAGGTCGAGGGAGGGACAATCAGGGAAAGAGGCTTTCGTTTTCTGCTTTTGAAAGTTTTATATAGAAATGTGCTGTTTTATTCTTACCACCAAGTTTCAATGATCAACTATGTAATCTACTTTTACTGTGTGCAGTAAGATGTTTTAATTCACATGTATATTTCTGTATTTTACTGTGAAACAAAGTCTATTTTATGGATTTTATTGAAATATGTATTTATACTTTGAAAATTGTATGCATGACGAATAAAGTTTTTTCAAATCTTTTTGTATATTAAAATGATTTTATTATTTATGACTTGATTCTATTAAAAAGATGTAAAAAAAACAACAACAAAAAAACAGTGCTGTATATGAGTGATTCTTGGTTTGTGCAAAATCCAACCTGGTGCTTTGCCTTAAAGCTGTTTAATACAGCGGGCATATTGCTGTGGAATACCCAAGCCTACAAAAATATACTGCACAAACCAGAATCTGACTCATACTGATTATAAGCAATAGCTTATAGTCTCTGGATTGGTGTCAGGAGGGCTTTTGCATTAAGGACCCTTTAAGGTTGGCCTTGGATTACTTCCTTCGAGTTGGAGTCCATGCTGCTATTGGCCTTTAGGCATTCCTTTTTGCGATTGAGAGTTGCGATCAATTGAGCGTTTGTAAACGGATCCTTCCCCTCGGCCTTGGTTTCTTCCCTTAGGAGTTGAGACCATGCTGCTATTGGGGGGGAGGGGGTGGCTTTTCCCTTTACTTTCCTTTTTGGTATGGAGAGCAGAGATCATATGTTTGCCCATGGGGCGTGACTCCACGACACTGTGCGGATTCATATTGAGGAAGATGTGAGAGCTAAAGTAACCAAGGCATTCCTGTTTTCTGAAATGTTTATGGGCATACTACAGTTTAAGAACCAAGATTTTGTTTGCGCCCAGGATTTCTCTAGGTTTGGGTTTTATGATCTAACCTTTAAGAACACTAACCTCTGTAGAAACTTCTACCAACAATTCCAATCTAATGCTACAAACCCCAAGTTATTTGGTCTTAGACCTGAATATTTATTCATCAAGGAGGAGCTTTTACATATAAATACTCCTCCAATGTGAGATTCATAAGAAAACTCTGTAATGCCCATAATATATGGAATGGGAAGCAGCAATAAGTAGTAAGGTTCAAGAGAGATGAAACATGTCATGGGGGATTGAGGCAACCTCCAGGAGTATTTTCCATTGGGCCAGATAAAGGTCAGCTGGTTTTTAGAAACCACCTACAGTTTTGTAGATCTTGTCTAAATTACGGCCATTTGGCCATAGACTGTATACTGGAGACATGCTCTAATTGTGGTAGTGTGTCATATAACGAAAAAATGCCCTGTTAAGAAATGTGACCTGTGTAATGCCACCAACCACCTTTGCGTAGTACAGATGATTTTAAGTTCTAATGAGATTTTTCCGGGTAGAGCACTGTCTGCAAAGGTGAGTTTTAATTCAGATATTTTTACTATTTTAAATATTTATAAGCAAGATTGAACAGAGTTTTTAAGAACAATTCGCCTTTTTCTTCCTAAAACTGAGCCTTTTATTTTAGTGGGTGATTTTAATACAATCCTTGAGTTGAAGGGAAGTAAAAGAAAGAGACGGGATAGTGCTTTGGATATTACCTCAAAAATCTTGCAGGAGATTGTGTCTGAATTTGGGTTATGTGACATATGGGGTTCTCTCCATAATCAAGATCAC
The DNA here is from genome assembly GCA_027410445.1 of Discoglossus pictus. Lineage (NCBI taxonomy): Eukaryota > Metazoa > Chordata > Amphibia > Anura > Alytidae > Discoglossus > Discoglossus pictus. The sequence continues at coordinate 450,953,110 of CM050163.1, forward strand.
GGGTATACATGCTCTAATTCCATTTCCCAATCTCGTATTGATTTCATATTCTGCTCTCCTTTTTTTTTTTTATCCCTCAGCAGGCAGCACTCGGGGAAAACATCTTCTCTGACAATAAGGCACTGTTGGTGGCTTTATCTCCCTCAGATAAAATGGTTAATGGAAAGTGGAGACAGAATACTTCCTTATTAAAAGACCCTGAGATTTTATAAAGTTTTTATACATTTATAATTTTTTTTAAAGGATTACAGTTTTTAAAGAAATGCTGTGTTTCTTATTTTAACTGGTGGCTGATGGCAAAACATTAGATTAAATCCTTTTTTATACGTTGGAGTAAAAAGAGAGCCTTGAAGAGAAAAAATATTTACAAAAACTTACAAAACAAATTACAATTATTATATAGGTTAAAGAATCAGGATCTAATGGTAGAGGGAGAAATTGCTGTTATAAAAACGGAAATTAAGAAAAAAATGGAAGCCATTGGAAAAACTATAATTTTTAATTCCCGAGGGAGAGATATAGAAGAAAATGAGACTTGCTTAAGGTATTTGTAAAAAAAAGACTTTTAATAAAAAAACAAATATTCAGTTTTTAGAGGAAGGTGGGTTATGTGAGACCTCTACGCAGGGTATGTTAAAACTTGCAAGCCATTTTTATTCTAACTTATATACTGACACACCCATTGATACAAATTGTATGAATTGTTTTTTATCATAAGTGTCATCTGAATTACCAGAAACAAAAAAAGAAAGTTTAGTTGATGATATCACTATAACGGAAGTTAAAAAAGTTATTAACTTTAGGGCGAATAAAAAGACCCCAGGATCTGAGGGAATCCCTTTTGAATTTTACAAGACCTTCTGGGATTTAATACAATGTAATTTAATGGCCATTTTGTAAACATTATTTGTCAGGGAAGGAAATTCCTTCTGATTTTAAAAAAGGTGTCATTGTTTTAATCACTAAGGGCCTCATTCTCTTATCGGCCGTAAACCTCTTACGGCCGGCCGTAAATCTTGCAACCGGCCGTAAGCTCAAAAATAAATTCAAAAATTCAAAAATAAATTCAAGACAGCTCTGTAAAGCTCTGTAAATGCTAGGGATCATATTGGGGGACATGAGGATTAAAAGTAACCCACACTCAAGCTTGCACATCAGCCCAAACCCGAGTTTAAATGAACTGTTTATTTTCCGGCTGCGGCGTGGGCGGGTCTGAGGTGCTCCAAGCCCTATGGACTTTTTACATGGATATTTGACGTATATTAAAAAAAAATATTTTACGGATTTGAGTATTGGGGAATTTTGTGCTATTTTTGCTAACACCGAAAATCACTTTATAGTCTTCTCAAAGTGCAAGATGGCTTTATTTGGGCTATATTTCGTGCTTAATTGGTGCTAGCGGGACCTCTTTCCTGCAAGTAAGCTGCGGCTCGGTTTTAGCCTTGCAGAGAGGGTTCCCGAGCAATTGAATTGCAAATAGGATTTTCTTACGGACGATTTCCTTGCGGCCGTTTTAGATCAAAGGATTTCCTCCGGCGCGAGCGGCCGCAAGAGATAGCAAGGCACCGGCCGCAAGCCTGCCGGAATCCCCGGCCGGAGGGGAATAGAATAGCCGAATAGCTTGCGGCCGGTCCTTGTGGCCCCGCAACAGCTGAGGCTGATAATAGAATGAGACCCTAAGGAAGGTCAGAAAGAAGATTTAAAAAACTGGAGGCCAATAACACTTTAAAATTGTAATTTTAAAATTGTTACTCAACTGTTGGCCAATCACTTTAAAGGGGTTGTTGATTGTGTTATAGAGGAAAATCAAGTGTGCGCAGTACCTGGGAGAAGCATTTTAGATGGGTTGTTTTTAGTTAGAGATAGTATTTTAAATACTATTTTAAGAGAACAATCTGTGGCGCTGCTTAGCCTAGACTACGAGAAAGCATTTGATTCAGTGTCTCATTCTTACCGGTTCTCAGTTTTAGAGAAAATTAATTTCCCTAAAAAAATAATTAAAGTCACTAAAGAATTTTATAGAGATAGCAAGAGCCAAATTAAAATTAATGGTTTTAGTGGTGAGGATATTTTAATTAAATCAGGAGTAAGACAAGGGTGCCCATTGTCCATGATTCTTTTTATCTGTGAACTTGAACTCCTTTTAAAAAAGATTTATAGCGATAAACTCATCAGAGTGACTTATATACCTGTTCAGAAGGGCAACAGCATAAAAGCATAACATAAACGGATGACGTGCATGCCATGTGTACATCGTACGCTTCGATCCAAAGGGTTCTTTTATGGGCAAACATATTTTCATCCGCTTCTGCTTTGAAATTAAATATCTTAAAAAGTGAGTGCAGGATTTTTGGCAAGAAGAAGGAGGACTTGCCAACAAATATTCCGGTGGTGAAAGACAAAGTAAAAATTTTAGGTGTGTGGTTTGATAAAAAATTTACAGGTCATGCCAATTATGAGATTTTATTAACAAAAATTTGGAAAAAAAAAAAAAATTTGGAAATTGCGTGACTTATTATAAGAGGGAAAAGTTTTAATTGTTAAATCTGTTTTATTACCCATTATCTTGTTTTATAACTCTATGTTTCGCCCCAAAATTGTTTGGTTGAAACGTTTTAAAAAGTAGCTTTTTACGTTTTTATGGAATTCAAAGTTGGCGAAGCTAAGTAGAGAAAAGGTCTGTTGCAAGAAATATCTGGGTGGTAAAGGTTTTCCAAATTTGGATGTTTTTATACTTTTTTTTTCTCAAAAGGTTTTTATTAGGCAACAGAGTAAAAGAAAATCGACACAAAAGCCAAATGAAAGCTTTGGCACAATTGGGGCCTCATTCTATTATCGTCCGTAAATCGGCCGTAAGGCTGCGATTCCTTGCGGGGGTTCAGTTAACTCGCGATTCTATTATACGGCCCCGCAAGGATCTCCTTTTACGGCCGGCCGCATATCTTGGAACCGGCCGTAATCTCAGAAATATAAAAACTCAAAAATAAATTCAAGCCTGCACTGTACAGCTCTGTAAATGCTATGGATCATATTGGGGGACATGAGGATTAAAAGGAACCCACTCTCAAGCTTGCACATCAGCCCAAACCCAAGTTCAAATTAACTGTTTATTTTCCGGCTGCGGCGTGGGCGTGTCTGAGGTGCTCCAAGCACTCTGGCCTTTTTACATGGATATTTTACGGATATTAAAAATAAAATATTTTACGGATTTGAGTACAGGATAATTATGTGCTATTTTTTCTAACACCTAAAATCCCTTTATAGTCTTCTCAAAGTGCAGGATGGCTTTATTTGAGCTATTTTATGTGCTTAATTGGTGCTAGCGAGACCTCTTTCCTGCAAGTAAGCTGCGGCTCGTTTTTAGCCTTGCAGAGAGGTTTCCCGGAGCAATTGAATTGCAAATCTCTTGCGGCCGTTTTAGATCAAAGGCTTTCCTCCGGCGCGAGCGGCCGCAAGAGATAGCAAGGCACCGGCCGCAAGCCTGCCGGAATCCCCGGCCGTAAGGGAATAGAATGGCAGAATAGCTTGCGGCCGGTCCTTGCGGCCCCGCAACGGCTGCGGCCGCTAATAGAATGAGGCCCTTGGAGTATAACATCACCATACTGAAAGAAAACAGAATATGACTAACATTATACTAAAATATAAGTCAAAATAAATGCAAGCAAAAAGACCTATCACCAGTGGGACGGTCTAAATGAATCTAAGTTACCAAAACTTTTCCAATTTTCTAGGGGAAAATATTACCATAAATAAAACAGTTTAACAGGCTCGATGTAAAAAAACATCAGGAGCCTAAATAAAAGCTATGCTGTAAGAATATAATATAGCTCTAAATGAGTTAAAGAATTTTAATAGAACCCTGTTGAATACAAAACAACAAAATTAAACAAAAAATCTAATTTTTGTCCCAAAGTCCAAGCTCAAGTCCAGCGTGTTACCCGTTTAAAACTATTACCTGTCCTGCCCTGCCGCCTCCAGTCCCCGGCCTGCACCACCAGTGTATAGATAGACAAAAAGCGTAGTGTTCAGTGAGAAGGTGTCATGTTATAGGTGGACTTTAAGGGGAATTGATCCAGGGATTCCAGATCTGGAAGAATGTAGGCATAAGGCCCTCCATTAAATGTGTTAGCCTCTCATTCACAGCAATGCAATTAATTTTGCTGATAAACGATTGTAAAGTAAGAGTGGGAGATTTCCATTGCCTGGCTATGTGGCTCTTTGTAGCTAACATTAAATACTGAAGGAGTTTATTCTGACACTTTGATAGTAAAGGAGCATAGTGCCCTAAAAGCTTTATGTCTGCTTTAGACGTGATAGGCGTGTCAAATATAGCTGAGGCTAGATGGAAAACTTTGTTCCAAAGGCGTTGTACTTGGGGGCAAGACCACCATGTGTGGGAAAAGGTTCCAGGGACCTGGCAAGCTCTATAGTAGGATTAGGGGAGAGTTTCCATTTAAGCAGTTTGTCTGGGGTGATATACGTCCTATGAAGAACTTTGATGGAGGTCTCCAAAATATTACTATAGAGGGATCCTCTGGTTAGGTTTCGGTAAGAGTTTTGCCAGGTCTCTGTATCCCAGCTACAAATTAGATCTTCTTCCCATTGCTGAATATATTTAGGGGGAGATGAGGTGGAAAGAGAATTAAAAGTATTGTATAGGATACCTAATATACCTTTTGTAAGAGGGACAGGGAGGCTTAACCTGGTAAACCAGTTTGATGAAGCTTTCCCTAGGGTGTGTTCTAAGGAGGAGAGGAAGTATTTAAATCTACAAAATGTATAATGTTCCTGGATGGGGATAATGAATTCTTCTTTTAACTGAGTGAATGTTAAGGTGGAGTTATCTCTATACCAGGAGTTCACTGTCAAAAGGTTATGAGATTTCCACTATAGTAGAGAGGCCGCAGGAAGAGTGTCAGGAATCAAGTTAAATTTACAAACAGGCCATGACCAAATAGATAAGGATTCTTTTATATAAGGGCTGCCCACTTTGCCCAAGCATGTCAGCGGGTTCAGGATCCATGTGATGGAATACCACATGTATGGGGCCATCATAAAGTTCTCAATAAATATCAAAAGGGGTCGGTGAGTAGAGTTTGGGAAAAAAAGCAAATTGTGCCACCTAAAAATATAATTTTAGGTTGGGGCAGGAGAGGCCTCCTTTTGATTAAGAAACATAGTTGATTTATTGATGTTTTTATACTTTTAAGGGTCCTCTCTTATATTGTTAAAGCTACAGAAAAAACAAGTAAAACTGACTCAATGATCCATTATTTTACAGGGCTGCTTTTAGCAAGGTATGGATGGGTAAAATTGACGTTCCCTATGCATTATCTTTACCGAAATGTTACAGATTCTTAGAACAAGTTATTGAATGCTATGATTTAAGTTCAGTTTCTTTTAACATTTAAAGAAATCAGAGAAAACTCACTGCCTATGTAATTGATAAAGTACCTGTTTTGCTTATAGAAAAAAGGTTTACTGAAAGGGTGTGCACTGCTATTTGGAGGAAAGTGTCTGACAAATGCCTTACTCATCCTGGTCAGCTATACATAGTTGTGTTCCAACACATGTTTTTCAGTACAGATGCAGATTGGTAGGATCTGATATTTGTCCAAGATTCCTTTGTGGAGGTACAGAAACTACAGTACCTTGCAAAAGTATTCACCCCCCTTGGCATCTTGTTTTTGTTGCCTCGCAACCTGGAATTAACATGGATTGTTTGAGGATTTGCATCATTTAACTTACAGAACATACCCACAACTTTTAATTATTATTTCTTTTTTAAGTGAAGCAAACAACAAATAGGACAAAATAACAGAAAAAGTCAATGTGCATAACTATTCCCCCCCTAATGTAAATACTTTGTAGAACCACTTTTGGGGCAATCACAGCTCCAAGTCGCTTTGGATAAGTCTCTATGAGCTTGCCACATCTTATCACTGGGATTTTTGCCCATTCCTCCTTGCAAAACTGCTCCAGCTCCTTCAAGTTGGATGGTTTATGCTTGTGAACAGCAATATTCAAGTCTGACCACAGATTCTCTATTCGATTGAGGTCTGGGCTTTGACTAGGCCATTCCAACACATTTACATGTTTCCCCTTAAACCACTCAAGTGTTGCTTCAGCAGTATGTTTGGGGTCATTGTCCTGCTGGAAGGTGAACCTCCGTCCTAGCCTCAAATCACGCACAGAGTGGTACAGGTTTTGCTCAAGAATATCCCTGTATTTAGCACCATCCATCTTTCCCTCAACTCTGACCAGTTTCCCATGCCCACAGCATGATGCTGCCACCACCATGTTTCACTGTGGGGAAGGTGTTCTTTGGGTGATGTGAAGCAAATTTTGATGGCTGAAAAGTTCTATTTTAGTCTCATCAGACCAGAGCGCCTTCCTCCTTAAATTTTGGGAGTCTCCCACCTACCTTTTCGCAAACTTAAAACGTGCCATTTTGTTTTTTGCGGAAAGTAATATCTTTCTTCTGGCCATTCTGCCATAAAGCCCAACTCTATGGAGCGTACAGCTTATTGTCGTACTATGTACAGATACTCCAGTATCTGCTGTGGAACTCTGCAGCTCCTCCAGGGTTACCTTAGGTCTTTGTGCTGCCTCTCTGATTAATGCCCTCCTTGCCCGGTCCTTTAGGTTTGGTGGGCGGAGGTCTCTTGGCAGGTTTGCTGTCATGCCATGTTCTTTCCATTTGGTTATGATAGATTTGATGGTGCTCCTGGGGATCAACAACATTGTCCCTTACTTGTTTTACTTGTTTGGAGAGTTCCTTGGTCTTCATCGCAGTGTTTGCTTAGTGGTGCCTCTTGCATAGGTGTTGCAGCCTGTGGGGCCTTTCAAAAAAGGTGTGTATATGTAATGACAGATCATGTGACACTAAGATCGCACACAGGTGGACATCATTTCACTAATTATGTGACTTCTGAAGGTAATTGGTTGCACCAGAGTTTTTTTATGGGCTTTATAACAAAGGGAGTTGAATTCATACGCACATGTCAATTTTTTGTTTTCTATTTCTAAAAAATAGTTTTATGTATATATTTTTCTCATTTCACTTCACCAACTTAGGCTATTGTATTCTGATCCATCAAATAAAATTCAGATTAGCAAAACATTGAACTTAAGGCTGTGATGTAACAAAATAGGTAAAAAGTCAATTTTGCAAGGCACTGTATATCTCATTTGTTATGGAACTGTGCCTATGCTAAAGTGGTATGGGAAAAGTGTTCACCTCTCATATGTGAATTGGTCAATATTCCCACAATACATTTTAATATGATATTGTATGGACAAGGTTAAAATATGCAAAATAGAAAACATAAAGTAGCTTGGCGGTTTTTAAATACAGTTAAAATATCCTTATGGAAATTTAGAAACTTGTTTGTTTTTTTTAAAAAGAAGAGCTTTTACCATATGACTTTTTAGGTTTTGTTCTAGCAAACATGTATACATATTTTTTTATTGGATGAGAAAAAAAGGCTTTGTTTTAGCATGTGATTTATGGAAACCACATGCAAAATAGGATTTCTTGATGATTTTATGTTTGTATTAATATTTATTTTTTTGAAACGCCTCTGAGGAGGGACAGACTTGAGGGAAAGACGAGGGAGAGATGAAAGAACTTCGTAGTCATCTGAAAAAGTTTCTAGGAAGAAACAGGGACAGCTGATATGGGCGAGGGAGGGACAGTCAGTAAAAATAGGGGCTTTTGTTTTCTGCTTTTGAAAGTTTTATATGCAAATGTGCTGTTTTATTCTTGTAACCAAGTTTTAATTATCAACTATGTAATCTACTTTTAATGTGTGCAGTAAAATGTTTTTCATTCACATGTTTATTTCTGTCTTTTTACTATTGAAATATGTATTTTTACTTTGAAAATTGTTTGCATGACGAATAACGGTTTTTCAAGTCTTTTATGTATATTAACATGAATTTATTATTTATGACTTGATTCTAATAAAAAGGTAAAAAAAAAAAAAAAAAGCTGTATATGATTGATTCTTGGTTTGTGCAAAATCCAACCTAGTGCTTTGCTTAAAAGCTGTTTAAGACAACGGGCATATGCTTTAAAGGAGCAATGTACAAAATTGCTATTTTTAGATTGAAAGAGTGAGGTACATTGTATTCTCATTTGCATGTCCCCGCTTTTATACATGCAAATAGGCTTTTTTTAAAAGTATTATTAGTTTTTTTTACTCTGTACGGTGGAGAGCTTTTCTCACTCTAGTGCTTACCATACACTAAATGATTGTTGTGGAATACCCAAACCTACACAAATCTACTGCACAAACCAGAATCTGCCTCATACTGATGATAGCCAATAGCCTGAAACAGTGCTGTATATGAGAGATTTTTGGTCTGTGCAAAATCCAACCCGGTGCTTTGCTTAAAAGCTGTTTAATATGCTTTAATGGAACAATGTATAAAATTGCTATTTTTGTGTTCAAATAGCTTGAAACAGTGCTGTATATGAGAGATTTTTGGTCCGGGCAAAATCCAACTCCGGTGCTTTGCTTAAAAGCTGTTTAATATGCTTTAATGGAACAATGTATAAAATTGCTATTTTTGTGAAAGAGTGAGGTACATTACCTGCCTTACGATTTCATGCCTGTCATTTTTTGACGGGCAATTCGCTAGTCACATATAATAGTTGTCAAACTGCGAGTTGTCGTCACGCTTGCGAGGGCCGCAACTGCCTGACAACAACTCGCAGTTTGACAGCTCCCACTGCCATAACTCACATTGACTCTGCTCAGGACCAAACAGCTGACAAACAATTCTTCCCTAAGACACCCCAAATAATATACAAACCCCACACACGGGCATTCCCCTTTAAGGCACAAACCCCTCCACACACACAGAGACCACAAAACCACCTTCACTCCCCACCTACAGATAATCTCGCCCTCACCTAATCATCATCATCACATATAATAGTGGTCAAACTGCGAGTTGTCATCACGCATTGCGGCCCTCGCTTTGCTGGATGACAACTTGCAGTTTGACAGCTCCCACTGCCATAACTCACATTGACTCTGCTCAGGCCAAATGGGGTTACTGTAGCGATCACTATGGGAGATTAATAGCAGGAACCAACAGTGTGTGACATGCCAGGCTGGGGGCAGGGGTGGGCTCCAGGTTCGGACAGGAGCAGGACCTGTAATGCTGTGCATTATGTACAGGAGAGCCTGCAAGGTCCTGACATGACATAAAGCAGGGCATGTAATGCTGTGTGTTAGGTACAGGAGAGCTAGGAAGGTCCTGACAGGACATACAGCAGGGCCTGTAATACTGTGTATTATGTAGAGGAGCGCAAGGAAGGTCCTGACATGACATAGAGCAGTGCCTGTAATGCTGTGTGTTATGTACAGGAGAGCCTGCAAGGTCCTGACATGACATAAAGCTGGGCATGTAATGCTGTGCATTATGTACAGGAGAGCTAGGAAGGTCCTCACATGACATTAAGCAGGGCCTGTAATGAAAGTGGCGGGTTGGCCGAGGCCTGCAATGAGCGGCAAAGCCTTCAGCGCTCATTGCGAGGCCCGTAAAGTAGTTGGTGAGAGAGGCTTGCAATGAGCGCCAAAGGCGCTCATCTTGTGGTCCGCAAGCTAGAGGGGGGGGGGAGCCTTGCATTGTGTGGCAAACAGCATTGCCAGCCTTCACATTTTATTGCCGTAATTTTTGACGAGCAAGTCGCTAGTTATTTGATAAGAGCCAAAAGACTTTCTATTGGAATCCTGAAAAATATCTAACAGTTAAGTTATTCGATTGTTATTCTCTATACATTAAATCAAGATATAATAAATATTTTAAGGTAAAATCTGTGTCTCTACATATATTTAAAAAAAACTATTTTTAATTGATATTAATAAAATTTATATTTTAGAATCATTCTCTCAGAGATTGGTAAAAAAAAGAGGTGTGCCGTACAAAGATCTTTTTCTTCTTATACTAGTATGTGTCAATATTTATCCTTAGAAGCACCCCTATCAAAGTGTCTATATACAAATGTTATACCTAGAACCACCATTTATTTTTATCTATTCTGTTAATATCAAATCAACTGCATATAACAATGATATATACTCCTTAAATCCTATTCAGACTCCTTGTATATCTTCTGCCATTCTTATCTTTTCTACCAAAGGCTCTATATATAATATAAACAATAATGGTGATAAAGGACAGCCTTTGGACCAAAAGTTTTTGCCCTTGGGTTAGTATATAACACTTTTATAGCTTTAGAAGCTAAATCAGCAAAGCCAAATTTCTGTAACAACGTATTTAGGAAATCTAAAGACAGGGTCAGCATGAGATCTTCCTTTGTCGCATATGCCAATATATCTAGAATTTGTCTGATGTTATCAGAACCTTGAAGTTTTTTCACAAATCTTGATTGATCCAGATGTACCAATCACTTTCGTTAATTCAGGAAGTATTTATTTGCCCACTATTTTTAATTTTGTTAAACATCTTAACTAAATGTATTTTCAAAATTTCTGAAAAAGTTCGATAGTATCATTTATCCAGACCATCCACCCCCGGAGCTTTATTATTTTTTTATTTTATTTATCACCTCTTCTATCTCTCCTATGGTTATTTGTTCATTCAAGATATTCAATTCATCCTCAGATATTTAAGGGAGATTAATTACTTTCAAGAAATCAGGCTTATGAAAGTTATCTTCTTTATCTAAATTATATAATTTCGAATAGAATTGTAGAAATATATTTCCATACTCCTTGAGGTGTCTATATAAAATGTTGTCCTGTCCCTTAAGTCCAAAAATTGTGTTCTGACTTCTCTGTTTTTTCACTTTGCTTGCCAAGAATTTTCCCATTTTATCCCCCATTAAATAATTAGATTGTTGAAATTTCCATACGATTCTATTTTGTTGCATTTGATTAATGTTTTTAATTTCTAAATTATATTCACTAATCAATCTGGAATTTTCTATATTAGGGGCAAGTTTATTGGTTATTTGTAACTTTTCCAACTATATATAAATCGATCTTAGGGATTTTCCTCTCTGCCTCTTAAGTTGTATCGAATTAGCGGTCATAACCCCTCTAATAAAAGCCTTATGTGAACACCATACCAAGGAAGTTGACGCGACAGATCCAACTGTTCTTTCACCAATTCTTCATCTTTTAATAAAAGAGGCTCCATTTTCCAATTATGACTCCTATTCTTCTCTACCGAATCTTTAACTGTATTACCAATAGGAGCATGATCAAATATAGAACTTGCATAGATTTTAGTCTTGATCACAATATATATTGTTAAAATATCTCCAAAAAAGTAATTGATTCTGGTATAAGTGTGTTTAAAAAAAAAAAATAATGTATAGTCTTTTTCATAAGTGAACAAAGTTCTCCATATATCAAATATGTTCATATCAGACATCAACTTCTTTACCTTTATAGAACTATTAGAGGATCAATTCTCCAATATTAATAGGAGAGTAAAAAAACGGGAAAAAAAAGATAGTGGTGTATTTTGGAGATGTTTTGTAGGTGAAAAAGACAATATTTTGTTAGTGATTGTATATAAGGAATGAAGAAAAGGGCTTGGTCCAGTAGAATGCCAAGACATCGGGCCTAGGAGGTGGGAGTGATGATGGCATTGTCAACATTTGAGGAGTGGAAGCTGTCGTAGAGGGCAGAAAGATTAGGAGCTTAGTCTTTGGCATGTTGAGTTTAAGCTGGCGAGCAGACATCTGGTAGGGTATGCTTGACAGGCAGTTGGAAACCCATGCTAGAAGAGAGTGGCATAGATCTGGTGCTGAGAAGTAGATTTGAGTGTTGACCTAGGACTGAAAGTTTGGGTTTGCCAACAGTCAGGGTGAAGTGAAGCAGAGGTGCCACAGAATGATATAATAAAAAGGTTCAGTCTTGTAGGTATAATGTGAACGATGAGAGAAAGTGTGATGGATGCCAAGAAAGTGGAGAATTTAAATTAGAAAATGTTGGTCAACAGGGTCAAAGTCAGCAGAGAGATCCAGGAGAATTAGAATAGAGGAATGTCCTTTTGACTTGGCAGTGAGCAAGTCATTAGTGACTTTTGTGAGAGCTGTCTCTGTGGAGTGATCGGACCAAAGCCGGATTGGAAGGTGTCAATATGGGATTTGGAGGACATAAATTGGGTACAGTGACACGTGTTTCTCTATTTATAAACACACACACAAACATATACTTGTTACATGTTATTACCAACATTTTGCTGGCTCCTAACATTTGAACAAATTTGTCAAGCTCTGCTTTAAGCTATAATCTATATCCTTTAAAGAGAACATTTATTTGACTTAAAATTCTGCTCTTGTATGATGTCTGTTTTCAGCAACTATTCATTTGGAACTGATTCTTATTGGGTATGTAGGTTGGCCATCCCTATTTCAAACTATAAAGGAAATGGGTAATTTTGCCAAAACTAGAAGAAATACTTTCCATAAATCAGACAGTAGATGATAGTCCAGAAGAGTTTGGTGTTTCCCATTCCAGTCAATCATGAAGAAAACAAATAACATGATATCCTTCACCATAGCTGAGAACTTTGCTGTCACTTTCAGTATTTTCTTTTCCATATGTATTTCTAAACCTGCCTTTAATTAGTACTGTCATGTGACAAGATATGACATAACAGGTTCACATTTGCATGTATAAAGCCCTACACTAATAGTAGCATGACATATTACATATTAGGATGTCCTGAATCATCAGTGGCTGTAGGAACCACCAATGGCTATTATCCAATACAGGTTCTTACACTGAAAGGTATATAACTCCAGCACTGTGTAGTTATTTATTTGCAGTCCTCTTGAAGAATTATTTTAAATGTACCATACAATGTCACAAACAAAACCTTTATTGATTATTTGCAAAGTATATTATAAATTCCCTAATGCTGAGGAGAACAAATCAACAAGAAAGCCCAGAGATGCACTATTGATTATTTTTATGCATCAAGTCAAGACAGCAGACATAAACAATGACAAATATAACTACTTATTGAATGCTGAATATTTGTATTGATTTTTAGAAGTGTGTGATTTTTATCAGTTGTAAAGAAACAAGCAGCTATTGACAACATTAAATTAAAAGTGCTTTTAAGCCATAATAATAATTTATGTCTGCTCTAGTCACATTGTAAATACATGCAGATCAATCTCAACAATGACATATGCCAATAGCTCCTCATATCTACACTTTATTTATTTGTTTATTTACTTTATTGGTGATAAAGAAAATCTACTGTAAATGACCTTCAATGTGAAGCCTATTTCGAATATGTTATTGGCATCAACAATTTGGCACATAAAGGAATACTGTTAAAGGCAAAATTAACTTGAATGCAGATAACCCCAAATTACAACTGTTTGACTTACAATCCTCTCTAGGTCTTTTTGCAATTTTTTTAACTGGGGTTTCAGAAACAAAAATCAAAATTACAGCATCGTGACTGCAATAATGGTACGACACACTTTATAGCCACCAACCAGGAATGAATTGGGTTGTAAGTGCAGGTTTCACCTATATATAACAAATATTGTGATTATATGCATGGGGAAAAGCTTAATGCAAAAATACAAAATTAAATATAGTATGCCCACAACCGAAGAATGACTAAAAAACACCATTTTAAAATATTGGTACTTTAAGATTAATTACCAAAACAGTTTGGATGATATAAAAAATAAAATTATGTAAGAAAAAACAAAAAAATACATTTCTTCATGTTCAATATTAAAATAAAGAGAGGTTCATCTGGGTAAATAATTTTTAACTGAAAATCAAACTAAAAAGACCCAAGACACGATAAAAAAAAGTTTTGAACTGCAGCAGGATAGTTAAGGGGTTACATATATCTATTCAATGTCTGCTTTCTTCGAATGTTAGAGCTATCTCAATTGCAAATAACTTTCAAATATGTGAACAGGATGGTGTCAGTTCTTCTGGTTGATTTGTGACTCTCCGACAGCTCTGACTTGCTGAATTCTGATGTCAAAAAAAGGAATGAGGGACTATATCATCAGAATGTTAAAATCTGAAACAAAGGATTAGCCACAATAAAAGGGTGCAAAATGTTTGGTCATACATTTACTTGCACATCCATGGGCCCTATTAAATTGTCAAAATCGCAATTACTAAAGCCTGTAATGTAGCCCACAAAAGTTACTTATATTCAATTGGCCTTTTATAGCTACCTGCAATGTTTTTGCGAGCTACTGGCTTAAAATTTCTGCGGTTGTCAAAATCGTAACTCCGACCCCTCTAAGCCTTTGATAATTTAAAATGTATTTGAGCCTATGATGCAAAGTTCTAGAAGACGTGTTATTACTACAAAGATCCACAAGGTGGCAGCATAGTAATGCTAGTTAAAAATGAAAATAATAGACCAGTACAATCCTGCTAAAAAATAAATACCTTTACATACTAATATATAAATAAATCGGTTATATGTTTTTCTGAGGGTTTATTACAAAACAAATCTAAGCAGAATGTGTTTAAAAAGTGGTAGTAAGGACAACTACATCAGTAATAGCTAAATTAAAATTTTACTGGAAATTAAAAATCAGGTTGCAAAATCTGAAAAATGAATATTGTGTAACTTATATTACTATAATCACTAATACAGCCCTAATGTACAGTGTACACTAATGCACTAATACAGTACTAATGTACAGTCTATTCATGTCATGCATACATCGTAAAGAGGTACTGAGCCTTTTGTGAGGGTACTGAGCAACTTTGTGAGTTACACACATTATACACAGAGAATAAATATTTATGTTTTACCTAATTACAAATTGTTCCTACATGAAAGTTCAGTATGACGGTGGGCATTAACACTGCCAATTATCAGAAGAGCCAATGAGAAACAATGTGATATCTTAGCATCTATTTTGTTTTTCCATCCCCACATGTCACTATAGAGAGTGAAAGGATATCAGCCCATGTACCTAATCAACTCATGTGGCTAAGATGTAACCATTTACTAGTCATCTCAAATGGATAAGATGTGTATCCCTGTATTTACTATCCACCATTTCCTATGGGGAAAATTGAGATCACAGCCCTTCTGACCTCAGCCACTTGAAATACTTAGTAAATTCCCTCTACAGTTTGTTGAATGGGATGTAGTGTTACTCTGTACCTTTGAAGTCTATGCACAAAACTTTAAAACACACAACTTCATAGTCAAATTCTTTGGCATATGCGATAAAGTGTCTGCTCTGAAACATTGTGTATTGGCTTAAGTCAGCTAGAGAAATAGGTAGTAGCCCCGCATCTCTCTCATAATTTATATAAATCACAACAAAGTCCCACATCGATGAGTTGAGTGATTGACATCAGAATGATTACATGGATTCCAAGATTAATATAGGAACTGTGGTTCTTTTGGCTGATGTCATGGATTCCCAGATTATCCTAGGAAGTGTGATTCTTTTAGATGATGATATAGATTCCCAGATGAGTTGGATGACGTGAAATGCTAATGATTCTAGGAATTGTGGTTCTTGTACTCAATGTCATTGGAAATGTGTAGATAAGCATCATAACATTTCCTATCGGAGAGGAGGTGCATTTGTATTCCTGCAACCAATGCACTCAAAATACGTGATAAAATATGTAATAAGTAGAAGAATATTCTTTTTGGTTCCTAAGTAGATACTGTTATTGATCATTGCAATCAATATGTACTTATTCACTCTGTGGAGGTAATACAAAGTTAATCTCCTTTAAAAGGTTTTGAAAATCAGTTTATAGATTGTAATGAAAAAATAAATGTTAATTTTGTTATTTTTTATAATTATGTCTCAAATTTAGACAAACATGCTGAGAAATAAAAATTCCTTCTAGATTTTATGGAATTAAATTACAAGACGCTGAAAATTGGCTAATGTTTTATAAAAAGCTCTGCTAAATCAGAGTTGTACCAGACACCAGTATTATAAGTGGAAGAAATTACTTCACTGAGTCTTTCTTTCCTATTTTACATATAACTGTAACACATGCTTATGGTATTTAACAGTTTGACACCTTGGCATTTCTTACAATGTACAAAGCACACCCAAGCAGATGATGATATTTTGTTTTATTATTACAAAACAGTAGCTGATGCACGTTACTTTACTATTGCCCAAGTATTTTGATGAGTATATTTAGAAAATAAATGCAAAAAAATTATAAAAATCAATTCAAGTAAAAAAATAAGTAACTATTATGATGGCAATTAAGATACTGCATGCTAATGACGAGAACATGAATATTTTACAGTATTTTGAGTATTTTTTTTCTCTCTCCTTCTTCTTTAGTAGGGAGTCATAACCAGGCGTGTAAATATCTTCTAGCCAATACTGTAAGTCATTTGGGTTTTCCTGTTTGGATGATAAAGAAAACTCATTATTAGAAGCTTATTTTGCAACAAACACACTAACATATTTTAACCATTCATTAGCCCCTATAAATCAAAGTGTAACTCTTTATACGTTTGTAAAATATTAAGCAATTTATGTCTAATTGATTTCATATGATTTCCCATTGGGAAGGATTAAGAGATGTCCCTACACGTTTATCACAAGTAATTAATACGTTTAGAATGGGAATACTAAGAGAGATCCGAGCTGGATCATAGGTCTCTGCTGTCTATCTGAATGTGCAGATGAGATCAAGCATAGGTGTTAGAACTCTGATAAATAGAGAAAACTATTTTATATTTCTGAAGGCACTGCTGAGATTTTAGTTGTCAAACACTGATGAGATCCAAGATTAAGTTGAATGAAGGAAACCTCAGCTGGCAAAAACTGAGTACTACCAAGGGTTTTCTGAAAATGAATGCTCAAACTCAAGATGCTCACTGTTGATAAGAAGCAATTGAGTACACATAGGGAAGGAACACAGATACAATTGTCACATTGAGAGAAGATATTTTTAATCAGTTCTGTAAATCAGTGCAGTGTTTTCTTTCCTGTGGGCTGTAATCAGGATCCAGGTGAGAGTGGGTGTGGTTGGCCTGTGTAAAGGTTTATCTGTGTGCATTTTGTTGTGTTCTGTTTGAATCAGTTCTGTGAGGCAGGGCAGTGTTTTTTGTCCTGTGCTCATTTATCATTGTACAGGTGAGTAGGCAGGGTCTATTTTAACAAGGGAAGTAGCGAACTTGGGCGCTTGCAATCATTTCTAGTGTAAGTGTAGTTAGTGTGTAGGAGATTGAATAAAAGGAGGGAATTCAAAGAAAAGGGGTATTATAAGAAAAAACAGAAAACAAACATATATATTTTTTTCTCTTTTGTTTGGGTTAAGGTGTTAAAAAAGCAATCTTTATACAAATACATTGATTTGTTTTCTCACTGTATTTTTGTAACTGATAATCATGAGTCAGTTCAGGGGCAACCTCATGGAGTGTACATCCTGCCACATGTATGCACTACTGGAACAGATGATCCAGGGTCCATACCTCTGTGACAGGTGTGAGCATGTTTCATCTCTGCAAGCTCAAATTGGAGAACTAGAGAGGAGAATTGCAACACTTCATGATATTGTCACACTGGAAAGGGAGTTGGTGCTCACTGAGCACAGTTTAGCTGGGCCTAGCATGGAGGGTGGAGGTGGGGCTAGTGAGGTGGTCCAGGGAGGTAGCTGGGTTACTGTTAGAAGGGGAATCAGGGGAAACAGGAAGAGGCAGGCCAGTTCTGAGTTGGCAAACACCAATAGTTGTGCCCTATTGAGTGAAAGCGTTGGGGATGTCCATTCAGGAATGGCAATGCCGGATAGAGCTGTTCCCTCTAACAGCCGGGAGAACAGTTCTACTGGAGGAGTGGTAGGGCAGAATAGGCAGAGCAACAGACATGTTTTGGTGGTAGGGGACTCTATTATTAGGAAGGTAGGCAGGGTTATTTGTCACCCAGATCCCAGCTGTCTCTCTAGTGCTCGGGTTCGTCATGTTGTGGATCGGGTAGACAAATTATTGGGAGGGGCTGGAAATGAACCAGCGGTCTTGGTACATATTGGTACCAATGACAAAGTTAGTGGAAGATGGAGTGTTCTAAAGAATGATTTTAAAGAACTTGGGAATAAGCTTAAAGCAAGGACCTCCAAGGTAGTATTTTCTGAGATACTACCAGTGCCACGTGCTAGCCCAGGGAGATAGAAGGAGCTTAGGGAGGTCAATGCGTGGATAAAAAAGTGACGCAGTGCAGAGGGTTTTGGGTTTTTAGAGCACTGGGCTGACTTCTCACTTGGGTACAATCTCTATAGCAGGGATGGATTGCACTTTAATGATGAGGGTGCTTTTGTGCTAGGGGATAGGATGGTAGAACGGCTGGGGGAGTTTTTAAACTTGTAGTTGGCGGGGAGGGACTATATAGAAGTATTGGGGTAGAAAAGGTAGAGAGGGAAAGGGTTGAATTATTTACCCATGGGGGAGGAGAAGGGTGGAGGGTTACAATAGACAGTAGGGAGGTATTAATAGGGGCCTCAAATACAGTGGCAAGCACTTCACAACGGCAGAGCCATAGCAACATAAAGTGTATGTTTGCTAATAAAGAAGTTTGCCTGGGAAAATGGGTGAGCTAGAATTATTTACAGTACATGAAAATTGGGCCTTAATAGGCATTACTGAAACATGGTGGGATGAATCTCATGACTGGACAGTTAATTTGGTTGATTATAACTTATTTAGGAAACATAGAGGAAATGGTAAAAGAGGAGGAGGGATCTGTCTGTATGTTAAGCCTGAATTTAAGCCTATAGTCAGAGAAGATATTTATGCTGGAACTAGCAGCAACATTTAATCTTTGTTGGTTAAGCTAAATAGTAGAGGAGCTAATTCTAAACGCATATTGGTGGGAGCATGCTATAAACCCTCAAATATAATTGAAAGTGAGGAAATACAATGACTGCAGCTAAGCACAGGCAAGTTCTAATAATGGGAGACTTTAATTACCCTGAAATAAACTGGATAAATAAGACCAGCAGTTCAGCTGAAGGGAGCAGGTTCTTGAGAACACTCAGGGATCATTATCTGGCCCAGGTAATACAAGAACCTTCTAGAAATGGGGCCATCTTGGATTTAGTCATCACAAGTAATATTGATATAATATCTAATGTTAAAATAGGGGAACCCTTGGGGAACAGTGTTCACAACACAGTCTCATTTGAGATTGAGATACAAAAAACAGAGTTGTAAAGGGCCAACAAAAACTCTACATTTTAAACGGTCTAACTTAAATGGGCTAAGGGCAGCAATACTACATATAGACTGGGACAAAGAACTTACAGGGAAAAATACTGAAAATAAATGGACAACATTCAAATCTTTACTAAATAGACATACTCATTGGCATTGCATAAATTAGAAAATTGGGCGGTTAAATGGCAGATGAGATTTATTAAAATTAAATGTAATGTTATGCATTTAGGAAGGAAAAATAGCCATGCAATTTATAATCTTAATGGAGCAAATCTAGGTGTATCTGATATTGAAAGGGATTTGGGAGTACTTGTGGACAACCACCTAGGTAGCAGTGCTCAATGCCAAGCAGCAGCTGCAAAGGTAAGTAAAATATTAGCATGTATTAAGAAGGGTATAGAAGCAAGGGAAGCAAATATAATTCTACCACTATACAAATCCCTAGTACGCCCTCATTTGGAATATGGAGTACAATTTGGGGCACCACTTCATAAAAAGGACATTTTAGAGCTGGAAAAAGTACAGAGAAGGTAACAAAACTAATAAGGGGAATGGAGGGGCTAAGTAATGAAGAAAGACTAACCAAATAAAACGTATTTTCGCTAGAAAAAAGTCGTCTACGAGGGGTTATGATTACCTTATTTAAATACATCCAGGGTCAATATAAGGCTTTGTCAAGTTAACTTTTTGTAGTAAGAGATTTTCAACTGACAAGAGGACATCCCTTGAGGTTAGAGGAAAAAAGATTTCACCTTAAAGAAAGAAAAGGGTTTTTCACAGTTAGGGTGGTTAATCTGTGGAATTCTCTACCAGAGGAGGTGGTGACAGCGGATTTGATAGATAACTTTATAAGGGGACTGGATTTATTTCTAATTAAAATGGAAATTCAGGGTTATCCTGGATAATTATAGAGAGAGTATTGATCCAGGGAGAAATCATATCACCAGTATCTGGGGTTAGGACGGAATTAATTTTTTCCCCCTTTGAGATGATTGGTTAAACTGTGGAATTCTCTACCAAAGGAGGTGGTGACAGCGAATTCGATAGGGGCTTTAGGATGAGGATGGGGTAAAGTGAGGAGGGGTAAAGTGAGGAGGGGTTTTAGGATGAGGATGGGGGGATTTAGGATGAGGATGGGGGTTTTTAGGATGAGGATGGGGGGGTTTGAGGATAAGGATGGAGGTTGAGGATAAGGATGGGGGGTTGAGTATGGGGGGGTTGAGGATGAGTATAGGGGGTTGAGGTTGAGGAGGGGGGGTTGAGGTTTAGGGGGGTTTAGGTTGAGGAGGAGGGCTGAGGAGAGAGGTTTTGGAGGGGGGCTGACGAGAAAGGATGAGGAGGGGGGTTTAGGATGAGGAGGGGGGTTGAGAATGAGGGGTTGAGGAGGGGGGATTGAGGATGGGGGGTTGAGGTTGAGGAGGGGGTTGAGGAGGGAGGTTGAGGAGGGGGGTTGAGGAGGGAGGTTGAGGATGAGGAGGGAGGTTGAGGATGAGGACGGAGGATGATATTGAGGAGGGAGGATGAGGAGGGAGGTTGAGGAGGGTGGTTTAGGTTGACAAGTGTGGGTTGAGGATGAGGATGGGGGGTTGAGGATGGGGGTTGAGGATGGGGGGTTGAGGATGTGGAGGGGGGTTGAGGTTGAGGAGGGAGGTTGAGGAGGGAGGTTGAGGAGGGGGTTGAGGATGAGGAGGGGGTTAAGGAGGGGGTTGAGGAGGAGGAGGGGGGGTGAGGGGAAGAGACACAGGGAAGGGAGAGGGGGAAAAGACACAGGGGAGGGAGAGGGGAGAAGAGACACAGGGGAGAGAGAGGGGGGACACAAGAAAAGGGCACACAAGAGGGGGACACAGAGGGACACAGGGGGCAGCACATTTCCCACCCTTTGCTTATGCTTGAGTCACTCATTTTTCCCAGTATTTTGTGGTAAAATAGGTGCCTCGGCTTATACTCGGGTCGGCTTATACTCGAGTATATACAGTAATAGCACATCAATCCCCTACTCATAAGTTGGCAAATATAAATAGTTTATTTCATGTTAAATTTTCGTCATAATGTCCTACGGTCTTCAACCTCCGAGCCTGTAGGACTTTTTAATACAACCTCCGGCCTTGGAGGTTAAAGCCCGTTGGACTTAATGACGGGAATTGAACATGAAATAAAGTAGTTATTTATGCCGATATGAGAGTTTGAGAATATTGTGCTATTAATTCTAAGACCTAACATCGCTTTCTCTTTTAATAAAAGTACAGAATGGCTTTTTTATTTGATTAATTGGTGCTATGTTTTGAAAGTAAGGCCTTTGCGGTCCTCCGGGCTTGAATGACCTCCAAGCCGGTAACTCGTTAATCAAGGCATCGGACTTTGGACATAAATTAAACGTGAAATCAAGTATTGTATTGTTGGCGATGTGCCAGCTTGAGATTGCTGTGCCTTTATGCCTCATGTTCCCCATTGTGTTCCCCATCATTTACAGTGCTTTACAGTGCTGTCTTGAATTTATATTTGCATTTATATTTCAACAATTTTTGCAGGCTTCAAACAAGAGTTACGGCCTTGATCCTGTTCGAGCATGCAAGTGCTTACTGCTGACAGCATGGTTTATGATCGTCCGTAAGAGGGACCTCCTTGCGGTGTCGCCCAATTGAATACCAGCGTAGACGTAGTTCTATGCGGTGCCGTAACCTGGACACATGGAATTGCAGACTTGTGGCCATTTTACGGTACCAATTAGAATGATAACTAATTTTCAAACTCTGTTTTAAGTTACTGGCCAGTCCTGTAGCACTTTAAAAGTGTGTGATGTGTAGAGCAGTTAAATATTAAAATAGCCTAGGATAATGGTTTACTGCATTCATACTCATTTACATATTTGCAACATGAGTTAATACCTGCAGATAAATTGCAATCTTGGGATTTGGTGACTGGCATTCATAATCCTGAATAGTCCATGAAGGTTGTTTCTTATTTGTTTCCTTTCTCTGTTGCCTTCCAACATCCATGTACAAGGGGTTATTTTTAATGGTTGATCTTAACATTTCTGGAGTGATGTGGCCACCAAGTACTTTGTCAGCTGTCACTGGTACTTCCTCATTTGAAAAATGGACATGTTCATTCACAGTAGTCTTCTCTCTCTGTTACATAGAATACATATAAACAATTAATAATTTTAGTGAGGGGCACAAGAAAGGTTCCACATTTGGTAAAATTGTGAAGTGCATTGAAAAACAGGCAAAAAACAGGATATTATATTTGGTCATGATTCATCCATATGGATTCTACTCCTGCTTGTAGATATTACTAATTAGCAATATCACATTGTGAAAGCTAGCAAATGCTCATAATGACTTATGCAAAGGCTTTGATTGTGATTTTTCAAGTTATCATGAGACTAGCATTGTGACCACCCTGCACATTAATAGTTATTTTCAGAAAACAGAAATATGCAGAATTAGACAGAAGATCAATGAGGCTTAATTCAGGACCATAGTCATCCCCAGGAGATTGCAAAGGGGGTAGGGGCTCCCTCATGGCTTGTAAATGATAATATAGCACCCCTAGTTTCAGCAAAAATTACCCAAATCCCTAAGACATTGCATTATCTATATGTCATTTTTCTTTCTGCTTTGGAGCCATTGAAAGTTGGTTTTATTGCAATTTCCCATATGCCAAAAGAAACAAAGTTTTGAGGGATTCCTGTTTGTTGGCAACAATGTGAGCAAATGTTTACCTCCAAAAAATCTCTCCACACAGAGAGGAAACAGGGACAATTTCATATTAATGGGTGATAAGGTGTAGCAGGAGTGTAAGCACATAAATGGAGGATGTTATCACATGCCTTTATATCCATTTCAGTGATGTAATACGAGCACACTGTTTTTTGATAAAATGCTGTACAAAACTTGGCATTTAACACAGATACATCAAAATGGCGCACCATTTTATTGAAAAATATGTTTTCTCACCCCCCAAAAAAATGATTAAACTAGATACTTTTATTTTTTGGCTTTAGGTGCACATTTACAACTGCTCTTTTCCATTGCTGATATAATTTAGAGTGCAGTTATTATGGAAGAAAATATCTATCAACCTATCGAGAATATGGGTATTATGTAACAATTAATAATATGTATGTATTCTTCTTCCTATTCTTTTTCTTCTTCTTCTTAATAATAATAATAATAATAATAATAACAATAATAAGATATGAGGGAAGAGTCACATACACAAAGAGCTGATCTCAAATTGTGCTTGATTTTAGAGTACATTTATTTTATCTCAGTTTTAGGAAGATATGTAAGATATCCCACAATGCCATACAGAATCAAAATCTGCCTCAAAATCAGTCCAGGATTAGCATGCTCAGCAGAGGAAAGGTTAACACTTGCCGTATCCTTTTCCCCAGTACTTAACGTAGGGCAAAACAGTGACAGCTTTCTCTATGGGGCCTCTTCCCTAAAGTGATGGGATCTTGAAAATATGACGCCATAGAATACCATATGAAATGGAACATGGATAAAATTAAACTCACCTTAGTGAAACATAGTCAATGTGTATCTATGTCTTGACATTTAGGAGAACTTTACTCCAGAGAGAACACGACTAACCAATGACCACCTATAACACAATTAGTGGTATAATCTACATATATATATACCTAACTGATAATGTATTTATGTATGCCTACAGTGTAATAGTACATATTAATGCATTTATATGTATGTAGGTGTTTATGTTAGGGAATTTTAATGTATGTAAATGTTTGTGTACCCATACATGGGTGTGCTCATGGGATGAGTTACTTTGCTATAATTAATATGGGGTTATTTTAGTAATCCATCAGGAGAAAGTTCTGGGAATGCCTTCACACTGAATAATTAAATAATGAACTCAATCTAATATTCTTTTTTTAAAATAGTACAGTTTTTTAAGTGTAGTTTACAGTTTTAACAAACGTGGAACCATTTCTGTATGCCTTTAAATATTTGAGATAATATAAATAAAAAATATGCAAATATTGGTTCATTACAAGAGGATTTCGGAAATTAAAATTATATTACTTACAGTATTACACATTAAACTGTATATCACACAACACAAAACATTACAAACTTTAGGTTGCTTTAAATTATGTGAAGTAAACATACATGCCGATGCAATTCATTGTGTACATAAATCCATATGTACACATAAGGTCTTATGTTACATACAACTGTCAGAATGAATTAAAGTCGAGCATGGGTTGGATGTTCATGTTTTTCATTATTTTTCCATTGATCAAGATGTCAATGCAAAAGGAATGAGCAAACAAGCCTCAGAGGACATGACAACTGAATGCTTTCAAAATCAATCGAATTTCAGGTCTTGTTATCAGGTTTTGTAATCAGCTCTTACCTGTAAATAAACTCTGTTGTGCCATCGTCCCACATGTAGAGCTGTAGAATTAGCTGTTAAAGTATTTACATCTAAACGTAGAAATTTGTCGGGATGATTGTTATTTGGCAAGACTGAAAGATCCATGTTTCTAGTTCATTATGCAAAGACTGTTAAAACTTCCCACAGCCGCAGCTGCATATAGTCTGCATTATTCATGGAAGGACAATGAGCTTGCAGGTGAATGAAACTTTAACTCGCTACTTGTCTTCAATCCACTCAAGAGCTCATCTAACATTAATGTGCAGTCCACATATGTTGTACTAAGTTGTTTTTTCATTATAAAAGAAATGTATACACTAGAAAAGTGAAAAATGATCACAATTGGATAATTGGATATTTAGTTTTTATATTTACTATTAGTATTATTGCTATATTTATTATAGATCTACATATCTAGACTAATGCAATATTTATAACTGTGTTTGAATACTGCATTTTTTTAATATTTGCATGAAATGGTTTACAGAAATGTATAAGGAAGTAGCTGTGCCTAGAAAATACTCTAATGCTGGGAAAGACTGAAGGCACAAGAAGAAGGGGATGACGGATGCAGTGATGGCTAGATGAAGTCACTAAAGCAATGGACTTAAGCTTGATGGAGCTCAGAGGGGCAGTGACTGAGAGATGTACCTGGCGTGCTGCAGTCCATAGAGTCACGGAGAGTCGAACCCAAATAAACGACTAAACAACAATCAGCTGTGCATTTAGAACGTGATTGTGTTCATCCTTCTGTAGATCAGACAACTTGATACCAGTTTTGTATTTCTTTTCCTATACCTATATTAATACCATTGGTAACTAGGGAGTGGTCCTTTCATGTTCTCATGTGATCAGTTTCTATGTACTCTCTGTGGCCTGGCTCCCTTTTCTCATCCCTGAGAGTTTTCTCCTGGAAATGTTGATTAATGAATGGAGTGTAAACATAGTTGAATAGAGAGAAATGAAAACAAATGTAATTATTCATATCTGTACATTGCTGCCCTGACAGTGCTTTTATTATACTTGATGATGTAACTTATAATTTTAAATGACCATGACTTGTTTCACCACTCCGTGTCCCTTCAAGCTATGTAAGCTGTGATGCAGGCTGTCGAATTCTCTATTGTCAGAGCTATAATACATGTGAAGTAAAACCCTGCAACTTGCATCACAGCATAAAGAGAAACGAGAGGGTTGTCCAGGTTGAACTGTTGCAAACAAAATGTAAAATTTGTTTTTAATAAATAACACACTATATCTAACTAGCGACTTGCCCGTCAAAAAATTACGGTCAATAAAATGTTAAGCTTTTTATACTGTAAGGACCTTCGGCGCTCATTGCGAGCCTCTCCTCGTGTGTCCTTTGGCTCATCTCTCTATTTTTTTAAATACTAATTAATGAATTAATTGAATAATAAATTAATACAGTTTACCTTTTTGTAATTAATATATGTAACAATCAATAGCCTGAAGAGGTAACAATCTCTCTTTATTGTCCTGCAGCATATAATGTCCAGTGGGACTGTTGCTGGCCTGAGGAGATAGTGTTATGAATGTCCCAACTGTGCATTAGTAATAGGCTGTGTGCGCAAGGGCAAACCGTTGGTTTATTTGTGTAAAGAGCTAGTTTAGATGCGTAATGTTGTTAGTGGCAAGTTTGGAGGGTAAAGTAGCGTTGTTTGTGTATGTGCTACGCGGTTCGCAAGCATTTGCCGTCCTTTGTAATAGTGTATTTTGTAGTTTGTACGTTCCTGAGTGAAAGTGGTACGTGGTTGGCGGTGTTTTGCACGGTCCAGGGGTGTTTAGCCTCTTTTTCATTTTTTTGGGCCGCCATTTTATTTCTCGCTTAGCCGATTTTTGACTGGCGATACTCTGCAAAATGGACTTAAAGTCGCGTTCCACCTCACTCCCAGACGTCCTGGCTGTTCGACTCGTGCTGTGTGTGATGTTTTTGGTGGGGGTTTTTTGTGTGTATTTGGTGTTTTTTGCTTTTCGCTGTTCGGCCGTTAACTTTGTATTTTTCCCTTCTCATATTTTTGGTTCTAAGCCCTGCGTAATTTTTTTTTTTTTTTTCAAGTGCTTGCAGCCTAAGGCAATCGCACGTTTCCTAAGAGTTTGGAGGCTAAGTCCCGCATGTTTCGATGTGTGATCGGCTTGCCTTGCTTCGTGAGGCTCGCAGGAGCGCCTTTGGCGCTCCTTTGTGCTTAAGCCCATGTGTTTCATTGCCGCCACTGCTCACCTCACGTTCCTGGGTGAAAGTGGTACGCAGTGGGCAGTGTTTTGCGTTCCAGGGTCATGTAGCATTGCTTACATTTTTTTTGTCCGCCATTTTTTTGCTTGCTCAATTTTCGAGTGGCGAAACTCGGCAAAATCGACTTAAATTTGCATTCCAAATTTTGTGTTTTTTGCTTTGTGCGTTTCGGCCGGTAACTTTGTATTTTTCCTATCTCATTTTTTTTTCTACGTCCTGCGTATCTTCATTTTATTTCGGCGATCTTTCGTTTCCTACGTCTTTGGAGGCTAAATCCCGCGCGTTTCATTGCCTCCACTGCTCGCCTCCCTTCAAGAGGCTTGCAGGCAATGAGCGCCTTCGACTGCGAGTTTTAGTGCCTTAACGGCTCGCCTCGCTACGTGACAGGCAAAGTTGTACACATCGCGCAATGCGTTACGACGTCTCGTAGTATGACAATTATAATATGTGATTTTTACAAACACCATCTATACATTGGTATGTTTTTTGAAGCCTGAAGAGCCAATTTGACTGCTTTGAAGGAGCCTAGACTGGTCAGACTTTATTTTTAGTCCATCACACAGAAAGAGCTTACCAAGCCCACCTTACACAAGTAGGAGATATGCAGAGCTGCTTGAGAAGAAAACTGACAGTGTGAAAGCTATGAAAAATGTTAACTTTTATTTATTTTAAATGGAATACTGTTTTTAATTGCTTTGCCCAACAAACAAACATATGAGCTTTACTGCTTTATCAGCATATTGTCTATTTTATTACAATATAAATGAATAAATATAGTGCACTTAGGAATTTTAAACTACCGTATTTTTCGCCCTATAAGACGCACCGGCAGATAAGACGCACCTAGTTTTTAGAGGAGGAAAACAAGAAAAAAAAAATCTGAATCAAACACAAATACACTTTACACACAGATACACACCTACATTACACACAAATATATATATATATATATATATATATATATATATATATACACATACATACATATACATACACACATAAATATACATATATATATATATATATATATATATATATATATATAGATACACATACATACATATACATACACACATAAATATACATACACATACATACACACACATACATGCACACACATACACATACATATACACATACATACACACACATACATGCACACATACACACACACACACATACATGCACACATACACACATACATGCACACATGCACACATACACACACACATACATGCACACATACATACACATACATACATATACTGCAGCATTTGGGAGCCCTTGACCCTCCCTGACCCTCCTGATCCTCACCTTTCTTCTGATCTCTGCCATCTTGATCTCACCCCAGCGTTCCTACCAGCACTCCTCGTGTACTGCAGCGTTGCGTGTGTGACGTCACTAGGACGCACCGGCCGACGCGATGCTGGTAGGAAGCGCTGGGGTGAGATCAAGAGGACAGAGAGGCAGTTTGAAAAGGTATATTCGCCGTATAAGACGCACCAACTTTCCTCCCCCAGTTTTGGGGAAGAAAAAGTGCGTCTTATACAGCGAAAAATACGGTAAATAAAGTACCAACACCTGCTCTGGTTGCTTTCACTTTAAGTTGTTTCTCTTTCCTTTACTGTCGGCCCGTAACACTTTAAAAAGGAAATCGCCACTTAGAGAAAAAAAAATACGACCCGCAAAAAAACTAACTTAACGGCTGACCGCGCACATCCAAAAAAAACAAAAAACATACCAAAATCTTCACACACAGCACGGGGCGACAGCCAGGACGTTTGGGAGTGAGGTTGCACGCAAATTTTAGTTGAATTTGCAGAGTTTTGCCACTTAAATATCGCCCAAGCAAGAGAAAAAATGGGTGCCGAAAAATAACGAAAATGAGACTGCACAAACCCTAAACATGCAAAACACCGCCAGGCACATACTACTTTTAGCCGGGAATGTATGAGGTACAAAATACACTATTAGGAAGGACGGAAAATGCTCGAGACCCGCCTAACACATACACACTCGTCTCCATTTTACAACACTACCTTAAAAATAATAACATTACCATTCTAAAATACCTCATTACACAACTAAACAAACGGTTTAGACTCGCACACGCAGCCTATTTACACTGCACACTTGCCACATCGCTGACACTTTCTCCTCAGATCACCAACAGTCCAAATGTACATTGTATGCTGCAGGAAAAACAACAGAGATTGTTAGCTCTTCAGCATAGTGATACCTGGATATATTCATTACAAATAGGTAAAGTATATTAATTTATAATTTAATTAATTAATTCATTATTATAAAAAAATATATTTTTATAACAAAAAAAAGCAGAGAAGAGAGGTTTTTGGTTCTTATCACACAAATTCCACTGAAAAATGCTTGAAATTATTTAGTTTATGGAATATTATGGTAATTACATTAGGTACTATTAAGAAGACTGAATGGTGCATATATCTACTTTTTCTGTATGATATTGAGCCTGAAAAGGCAAAACTATTTTAGACATTGCAAATGTCTAGGGCTTTCACTAATGTACCTAACAAGATTGAAAACTTGCACAAAAGTTTCATACAAAAAGAAACATGTTCCTAGTTTTATGCTTATGAATAAAAATTGTCTTCTATTTGTTTTGTACACAGATTTAGCTTTACATAAGTTTCCTTTCTAATTTATATCTTGGTTCTGCCTTCTCTGCTTGACAGAAGAAATAATGGGCATGTCATTAATGTTTCTTGGTCTTAGTAAGAGGACTGTGGGATTCTTGTGTAGAGAAACTTCATGGGGAGGATTTTTGGCCTTATTGGGGTTGTGGGTTCCATGGAATCTATATTTAGATCTACACATTTGGAGGGCTGAAAGTGTTCCACTGCTGGATAAATTTAGGAAACACTGTATTAGACAATCTCCAAAATTTGCTCACCTATTAAATCTATTTGGGTGGTTTTAACCCATCTGATAGAGGAGAACCAGTAGTGTATAAAAAAAATAAAATTGCATGAAAAAATCCTAAAATACCGTATATACTAGAGTATAAGCCGACTCGAGTATAAGCAGAGGCACCTATTTTACCACAAAATACTGGGTAAAATGAGTGACTTGAGTATAAGCCGAGGGTGGGAAATTTGCTGCCCCCTGTGTCCCTCTTGTGCCCTCTGTGTCCACCCTCTCTCTCCCGTGTCTCTTCTCCCCTCTCCCTTCCCTGTGTCTCTTCCCCCTCCCTTATCACCCTCCTCAACCCAACTCCACATCCTCAACCTCCCTCCTCATCCTCAACCTCCCTCCTCAACCCCCTCATCCTCAACCCCCTCCTCAACCCCCCATCCTCATCCACAACCCCCTCCTCAACCTCAACCCCCCTCCTCATCCTCAACCTCCCACCTCATCCTCAACCTCCCTCCTCATCCTCAACCTCCCTCCTCATCCTCAACCCCCTCCTCAACCCCCTCCTCATTCTAAACCCCCCTAAATACCTCCCCCTCCCCTCAAAACGGAAGGAGCAGAGGCCAGAGCAGAAGCAGGTAAGTAAGGAGAAAGGGGGAGGTGTTTAGAGGGGAAAAAGTGAGGAGAGGGGTTTAGAATGAGGAGGGGGGGTTGAGGATGAGGAGGGGGGAGGGAAAGAGACACGGGGGGGTTAGAGAGACACGGGGGGGGTAGAGAGACACAGGGAGTTAGAGAGACATGGGGGGTTAGAGAGACACGGGGGGGTTAGAGAGAGACAGGGGGGGGGAGTGACTTGAGTATAAGCCGAGGGGGCCCTTTTAGCCTAAAAAAAAGGCTGAAAAACTCAGCTTATACTCGAGTATATACGGTAAACATTATTAAACTTACCCTGAAGTTAGCAAAATGTCTTCTATTCTCTCTCAGTTGAAATCCAAAGCTAAATTAGCATACAATTCATATTTAGTTGTGGCCAATCAGAGGCAGGAACAACATTGTAAAACTTGGTAACAGTCTGCACCTCAGTGGCTTCTAATTTCACTTCCCTCTTGCTGTTTCAGAGAAAGACATATAACTGTACTTTTTGCTGATGTGTGTGTGTATTCCATTTCTCTATACAATTGCACCAGTAGAGTGGTCCTATGAGATTGTTATATACATATATGAATAAGTAAGGGAGACAATCCTTGTAGCTTTAATATCAGCGCAAAGTGCTTGCATATCTGGTATTACAATTAAGAAAAGTCAGTGTTAGTATTCATTTACAGGCACATTATTATATTCAGCAGCGCGTAGGCAATGAAATATGGCACGTATCGTGAGCTGGTTTGGGTATATAAGGTGACATGTAGACATTCTCCAAACATATCAACCATCACTGTCATGGGTAAATTATGAGATTTATCCGACTTTGTCACGTTTTCTGCTCCATCAACTGGACAGACGTTGGAGTGTTAGGCGCTAACACTCTGTAACCATTGTTGGAAGAACACAAGGTGATGGCATCAGCATGATGGTCTGGGGAATGTTTTCTTGACAATGTCTGGGTTCACTTATACCTCTGGAAGGCACTCTTAACAGATTGGGTTATCTATCCATCCTTGCAGAACAAGTACACCCATACATGTTGACTCTCTGGAGCAGATGGGTTCTTCCAGCAGGACAATGCATCATGTCATAAGGCCAGAATTGTCTGGGAGTGGTTGGAGAAGCACAAAGAAGACTTCCAAGTACTTCCCTGGCCTCCAAAAGTCCCCAGACTTGAACCCCATCGAGCACCTGTGGGACCACCTTGATCGCCATGCTTGTCATATGGATCCTCTACCACGCACTCTTCAGCAGCTGCTGGATGCACTGCAGTCTGCATGGCTCCAGATACCCCTGTTACCCTTCCAGCATCCTATTGACTCACTACCATGCCGTCTAGCTGCTGACCGTGCTGCATGCAGCGGGTTATTCCATATTGGACGTCTTATTACTATATTAACAGTATATATATAGTATTTTGTTGTTAGGATACAAACAGTTGTTCTTTCAGAATTCAAACTACATTAAGCTGTTAAAAATATCTTAGTGGTAATCTTATTTATAAAATCTAATCGAACATGAGTGCCATCTAGTGTTCCAAGGTATTGTTTTGATATCTTTATGTTAATTCCCAGTGACTTATATCCCATAATTCATTGGGGCAGTTGTGATATCACATTGCTTCCTATTGGTCACTAGAAGCATGAGATTAGATCAGAATCTTTGATACGAAGACTAGACTTAACTATATGATGGTCAGAAACAAAAGGGGAAAATTAGACACTACCAGCATACTTACACTTTGATTGTCTTAAATTCTCTAAGATAATCTTTCACTCTGAGGGACTCTCATTCAGACATTTCTAAGTCACACACAAAGGAGGACACTCCCAGAGGCAAACATACACTCCTAGAGAGATACACATTCCAGAGACATATGCCCAGAAATCACACATTCCAAGATGTTCTCTTGAAAGTTACCTGGATGGAATCTAAATCAAATTTGTAAAGTATACATTTAATTAAAGTAATTATATTTTGTGATATAATTGAGAATTATATGATACAATTTGTCTGTTTATTTTTCATCAAAGGCATATAAAACTTCATAGTTATTGAGAGTCATAATTCGGATATGAGTTTCTACGCATATTTGTATTTTTGTCTTTTTGACCAAAACAGATAAATGTATTTTATTTTTTAGCAATTATATTATAAAATACTTATTATGATAATATGCAGCCTTATTAAATTGTGATTCAGTAAATTTAAAAGGGCTCTATTTAAGCACATAGCTTATTTTTTGTACAGAAATTTTTAGTTAGTGAACTTCTATACAAAAGCAAGGTCTTCACTAACTAAAAAGTTCTGTAAATAAAATATGCTTTGTGCTTAAATAGAGCCCTTTTAAATTTACTGAATCGCAATTTAATAAGGCTGATGATGTTCACAGATACATTTTTAGGGCCTCATTCAATTGCGATTTGGCCAATTGAATAGGTCTCTATATAAGCACACAGCATATTTTTTTTACAGAAGTTTTTAGTTAGTGAAGACCTTGTTTTTGGATAGAAGTTCACTGACTAAAAACTGCTGTAAAAAAACATATGCAATGTGGTTATATCGAGCCCTATTCAATTGGCCAAATCGCAATTGAATGAGGCCCTTAGAAATTGAATATTACAATATATAAATATTCTTTTATCATTATAATCTTATTATTTTGATATTGGGAATTTTTATAATTGGTTTATATTTTATTTTTCTTTGATTGATATATGTTTTTTACTGTATATGTTATTAGTGGCTATTTCATCAGATATATTGATTATTACATTTTCGATATGTAATATGATTAAGACTGGTGTTATTATACATATGATTACTGGTCATTAGTTAAATACATTGATTATGCAATTTGACATGTTACATCATTGAGATTTAACGCTATATATTTCTGTTTGGTAAAATTATATGGTTATTTAAGTTTTATAAAAACTGATGTTTTGCCAATGTTTTTAATTTGCCTTAATAATGATATCTGAATTTATTCTGCTAATTCTCATAATTAAAAATGTTAGCCACCTGAAACAATATTTGTGTTTGTTTATAATTCTCATAATTAGATTATCTTATTAATACACATTATTTTATATAAAAGAGTATATTCTCCTATAAATTGATGTTAAATTCAGGTAAATTCCATTTAATTAGAAAGGTTATGTCACAAAATTACTGGCATATGGACTATACATTGAGAAGATAATTCTAGTGTGTTAATATAAGATTGAGAAAAAGGTCTTAAAATTTAATCTGTGTATTTATGAATCCTGTTAAATCACATTGTATGATATTTACTGTCTGTGCTGATGGATTATAGAATCTGTTCAATATTCTGATGTATTGGGTTTACCATGAATTTGCACTCCCTTCCTAGTGTCCTATGTAGAAATAAAACAAAACAATTTGTCAGACACCTGGCTTCTGACCCCTGCAATAGGAATGCCCTCTACCCCCCCCCCCCTGCAAACCTCCCATGTGTGATCGATGCATAAGGTCATACAGTTTTATAATTGATCTAAACAGATAACCCACACCCCACACGGTCTGGAGATAGTGAGAAACCTGACCCACCACCTTAATGACAGCAGAGTAATCCAGGATGGGGAGATCAAAAAAGAGCTGCCAGGATGAACCAGAGAGGTTTGGCAATACAATGGGAAGGGGGGACATTTGGATGGGTTAATGTTTGGTTTTAAATGTGTCTGAAAAGAAGCATAAAGTCAGTCTCTGTACACTAATCTAAAGGTGTATGTTTCTTCTTGCATCCTGCTGTATCTTAGACACTAGAATAGGGAAAAAGTTTTATTTTTGTTTAAATAAGCTAGTAAGCTTTGGGCTGAGCCTGTAACCTGTGATTTTCTGAGTTCTTCTGGGAGGTGTCCCTGATCTGAATTGGCATGCTGGGTGCTGAGATTTTAAGTAGTGACAACATAATCTTTTTTTCACCTGCATCCACTAGGTCTGTGTGTCAGTTTGTTACAATATTCTGTTCTTGTTCATCACTGTGCCAGTCTGCTCCAGTCACCTACTAATGTCAGTATACCCTTAGTGTATGTATTTGTTACAATAACATAGGAACAGTGAGGTTCTCCAAGTGTTCAAACTTTATTTTTTAACAAATTTGACAAAAAGCACCTGCATCTTGATTTTAGCATGTTGGGGATTTTATTAGAGCCATTCAGATCATTAAATTATATATTTACTCAATGTATTTCAGTGAATCTCATCCTCTCCTAATCACTGCTCACAAAGGGCCTCATTTTATTAACGGCCGTAGGAGATGCGTGGCCGTAAGGACCGGCCGCAGTCTATTTGCCTATTCTATTCCCTTGCGGCTGAGGGCTCTGGCAGGCTTGCGGTCAACGCTGTTATCCCTTGCGGCCGCATGCGCCGCAGGAAACCCTTTGATCTTACACGGCCGCAAGAGTTTCGGCAGCAAGAAAGCCACGGTTGCTATTCAAATGCTACGTAAACCCTCTCGTGAAGGCCGTAATTAGCTAAAACCGAGCCGCAGTTTACTTGCACCAAAAAGGTCCCGCTAGCACCAATTAAGCACATAATAAAGCCATCCTGCACTTTGATGAGACGTTAAAGTGATTGGAGGTATTAGAATTCATAGCACAACATTCCCCTACACTCACACTCACTCCGTGGACAAAGTCCCAAGGGCTTGAAGCACCTCAGACCCGCAAAGGCTGCAGGATTAGCCTCCGTCAAGTCCGTAAATGGGTAAAATAGAGCCACGGGTCGTAAAGAGCTTACTTCCAAGTCGTAGCATAGAAAAGCCATCCTGTACTTTTATTAAAAAAAAGTGAAAGTGATGTTTGGTTTTAGAATTAATAGCTCAACATTCCCCTACTCTCAAATCTGCAAATAAAGATATTTAACTTCATGTTCAATCTTCGTGTTTTATCTATCATGCAAGCCCGCACGGGTTTGAAAAGGGGCTACGGGCTTGAATAAACAAGCTACTGGCTTGATCATTGAAGTCCGTGGGACTTGGATGGATTTTAAAATCAAAGTACAATTTGGCGATGTGCAAGGTTGAGAATGTTTTGCTATTAATCCTCATGCCCCCCCATTATGTTCCCCATCATTTACAGTGCTTTGCATTGCTGGATTGAATATATATTGGCATCTACAATGCTTTGAGTTTGCGGCCCTCAACCTCCGAACCCGTACGGGTTTTAACAAGGACGAGCCCGCGGGACTTCGGGACGGAAAATAAACCGTAAATGATATATCGGATTTGGGCGATGTGCAAGCTTGAGAGGGTGTTGCTATTAATCCTCATGTCCCCCATTATGATGCCTAGCATTTACAGAGCTTTACAGTGCCATCTTGAATTTATATTTGCATTTACAGTTTTCTGACTTTGCGGCCGGAAAACAAGATTTACGGGCGCGGGAAAACGCTTGCGGCCGTTTGCACGATGTGCGGCCGGCCGTAAGGGGTATATCCTTGTTGCGCCGTCCATTTGAATAGCAGGGTAACAGTAGCTCTACACGGGGCCGTAAGATGGCCGCAAGGAATCGCAGCTTTGCGGCCATTTTACGGCCGTTAATAGAATGAGGCCCTAACACATTTGCAAATATGCTCTTCTATGAATTCTTGCCTTACTTTCTGCTTTATTTTGTTGAATATTTGTTTGTTCCAATGTAATAATGTTTTTTTTAATAAACAATAGAAGATTAAGTGATATTTAAAAATTCAATTGGATCTCAGTTGTGAAGATATTTTAAATATTCCTATCTACCATATCTTTTATATACATAGCAAGGTTAATTAGACTAGATTTTTTTATGTCTATGAATGGAAAATTGACAAATTTCTATTTTTCATAAATAAAGAATAATCCCAGACCCATACCCTTTTTCATCAGTTTGTGCATTTTTTGATACCTTCTGACTTCTCATTCTTACCACAGTTTTACCTAGGTGGGCTCAGGCATTCATTTTTATTGTTGTAGTTTTGTATATTTAGGTTTAAATACATGTTTTCACATACATTTGTGTACGAGTAAACAAATAGATCAAGTCATTCTCCATACCAAA
Source organism: Discoglossus pictus (assembly GCA_027410445.1). Lineage (NCBI taxonomy): Eukaryota > Metazoa > Chordata > Amphibia > Anura > Alytidae > Discoglossus > Discoglossus pictus. The sequence continues at coordinate 450,989,557 of CM050163.1, forward strand.
ACTGACACAATGCACACAGCTGAAAATGTCAAATAATTTTTTATGGAAAATGTAAATTCAGACAGTAAATTTTATAAAGAAATCTTTAGCATCCCCAAAACGTTTCACCTAACTTAATTAAATCGAATAGACCTTTTAATAAAAACATTCATAGAAAACAAAAAGATACAATTGCATAAAGAAATTAACAGAATTTTTTTTTTGTATAATCTGATGTCAATACTAACATTTCTATTCCACTGGCAGCAAATAATGTCAATGCTTATTTATATTTATTTTATTATAAAAAGTTCATATCCAGTGAACCAAAAGCCTTTATATGATCTTAAATGATTTTGCTTACTATTTACCAGTGCAACAGTGATTCAGTGTAAACATATACAGTGTTTAATGGATCTTGTATTCAACTTGTTGTGAGCGACCCACTATAATGCCCTGAGTAGACAGCAGTTGACACAAAAATATGTTTGGAAAAGCCATCTAACTGACCTCTCTACTTGGCATACATGAAGAAAAAAATATTTTTTCCTCACTGTCTGAATCTGCTATTGGGGTCAAGTAACATCAGAAAAAGTAGCCTGTAATATAGTATAGACAAAGAACATAATATTGACAGCCTGATTCCTTGGGTAAAATGTGTAGCCCATGGCTTAATTAACGTACTATGAGTATCCAGTAGTAGTTATTTTTATTGTGAATTTTGAAATTGAATTTAGTATGTTAGTTTATCAAATAGTGTTTTTGATCTAATGTTTTTTATATACTTGTTTTTCATTTCTGAGATTATTAATAGTTAGCTTTATGTGTTTTAACCTAGATGTGTTAATTCTAGCTTCCATTTCTACTCTCGCTATTGTTACAGGTTGTGTAAGAAGGTGAAGGTTCTATATCCGGCTGAATATATTTCTATGGTTCTACGATGATTTTTCAAAAAAATAATCAGGTTCAGGTTCCTCGTCAATATTTGTTTAATGATAAGAGATTATTTTTATGCTTTTGGAAAAAAAATCAATGTCAGGTTCCAATAATGTATAAAATCCCCAATAAAATTCAATTTAAGTTCCATGGAAAGTTTATATGGAATACTTTGTAAATTTATGTTGATCTTAGAGTGAGTTCTAAATTACGCGGTTCCATAGTGATTTTGATCAATATCAGCATATATCTACCCTTGTATCAGTACATTTTTCCAAATAATTAAAGAGTGACCAGTCTTGAATTTTTGCATCCTGATATTACAATTAAATATCCACAAATAATCTCAAAATTAGTTTGAGTATCAAGAAATATCCCACATTGTACACATGAGAAATAAAGTGTATGTAGAAGATGAATAAGCATGTGAGTGATGATGAACGAGAGCCACATGAATGAAGAATGAATGGGAGAGCAAGAGATATAAGTTTCATAACACTGATTTTGTGTAAGATGAACATTTACTATTTTCTAAGTATAGGCTTATTCATAAAAAAAAGTCTACATATTTTTTACAGATAGGGAGGCTTGCTCTGTGCCTTTGAGATTTTACAGATCGTTGCAAGTATTTTGTGGCAGTTCCTTAAAATTAAACAAAAAGCAAGTTTTTTTATATAAAAAAGCAGAAGAAAGTCCAGGGAGTTTCTACTGTACAGAACCAAGGGAACAGATAAGGCTGATGTTGACGTATACATCTGGATTGAAGCATAAAATGCTCTTCTGCATTGAAATTTGGAAATATCACAGAGAAAAGAGTAAAGCTAGTATCTCATAGTTGAAGACACAGTTACGTTCTATAGCACCGACTATACATTTAATCTGTTAAAATTATTACTTTTATATTAGCTTAAAAGATAAAAAAATACCAGAAATCCACCTTTCTGGTTTAGCACCTTAGCATGTGACCAGACATTTCAGTAATCCCAGTCCTCAGACGCTACAGTCCTCAGTACAGATTCTATACTGTACTTTATTTTTTTGGTAACATTATTCTCATCAGATGAATTTAAAAAATAATAGGAAAAATAATGATACATTTCTTACATTACAATCAAGATGTAAAATTTCAATATTTTAAATAAGTTTCCCAATCAATAGTTGACCAGCCACAATGCTAGCTACTTAAAGGCTTGTACCTATGGGGAAAAGTGGTCAGAGAACAAATATAAAGAAGTTTAAGGGTAATATGCTGTGTTCTGTGTTATGGTGCCACTGGCAGACTAGAATTCTGAGCCTGAAAACTGAGCAAATAAAATAAAAGGCAGAATTCTAATTTAAACAGCTAATTGTTTCCTCTACATGGAACTGTACATGTAATAGAATTTTCCATACTTTAAAAAAAAAAAAAAATATTGAAGTTTGCCCTTTCAGATAAGATACAATTTAAAAAAATGTACCAGTAGCAAAACAAAATTAAAGGAAAACTGAAGAAAACATATTTTCCCCACATTCCCCTTCTCCCTTTTTATATTTGTTCCTATTTATTAAAAGGATTCTATGGATTCATACATTATTTTACTTTATTCGTTTTTTCAATTTTCAAATTATTATTTTTTTAACTCTGTCAATCAGTCCTCTTCTGACACAATGCTTAATTTCCTTAATATGTGCTCTATCAGTCAATACAATTTATTTACATCTGCTGCATCGAAGATGTAAAGAACTCTTATTAGCTGGATGCAGACATAAAAATTAAAGACTGTTAGGAAATTATTTAAAACTGTACTATTAATACTAAAATAATAAGGCAACAAATATTTACAGGGTATGGTATTTAAAACAAAATTAAATATATACCAATATAAACCAATACAATATCCTTTCAAATTAAACATCCATGTATCCTGCAAAAGAAGGCTGAATCAGTTTATTGTAATTCAGCTTTTTTAATGACATTTTTAAAAAAATTTTTAGCTGCACCATGCGCTTTATATAATGCCTCTATTATAAATCTCAGTTGAGAATTTTTACATATAGCTTTAGAAATGTGTTTTTCAAAATAGCACCTTTTCTGACCATTACAACAAGCTGTATAATTTTTACTATTATCTGTTTACTATATGCTAAAAAATAAGGAGATTTCTTTCCACTAAATTGCAGTAAATTTTACATTCGGAGAAGAGTTTTGTGCAGCACCTTTTTTGTCCTCTTTCTCAAATGATTGTTTATTCCAGTCAATTAATTCTACTGGCCAGTAGCATCACTGCCTTAATAAATAGAAATTGTCTGGATTATTGTGGACTTCATACTGCAATGAATATAGAACTATATATACTGTTGGATAAAAATAAAAAGTGTTGTGTATATAGCAACCGTGATGCAGAAAATGCAAAAATAAATTAATTTGATAAAATTATATGAAATCTGAAAATATTTTGGTTGTTGTTAAGTATGCTAGAGTTTGTGTGTTTTCTTTAAATAAGTACATAATTCAAAGCTTAACTACAGTTGTTCAAATGAAGGTCAACTCCTTTGTTGCATTTTTTGAGCATAAAAGTCCCTGCATGTTTCACAGCAACGTTGGTACCATCTCATGTCTTGACACAGGTTCTTCTCACGTATTACTTTACAATAAACTGGCCACTGGTCCTGAAGACACTTGAAGGTTAAAGCAGCTGTGGATACACAAAATAATAAATAATATTTTTAAAATGATGGTAGTGTATAAACAGTACTATCTGGAATCATAATTACTGCAGGAGTATCTAGTGGAACAGTACAGATTGTAATTGAGAAAAGCAGGTTAGATGTAATTGATGATACTGATTAGAGCAGTGATATGCAACCTATGGCTCGGAGAGGCTTCCCACATGGTCTCCAATGAGTTCACTAGAGTATGTCTCAGGAATATGTCCCTCTCCTACACCAAGCAGTAATTTTTTCTTATACATATGTAAAACACTCTCTCTTGCTCCAGAATCACTTCTCTTCACTATATATGCCTTAATTCCCCCTTTAATTAAGCTTGATTGCCTGTGGTAGGGCCAACTGACAAAGTCTTCATACAGTCACTTGAAGAAGAACGTATATAAATACGCTATAGGTCATTTTTCAGTTAGTCCGTGGCAAGTTGGTTGTAGCAGCTTTTATTTCATGCTATCATACATTATCAATGCAATATCTTTTAAAGGACCAACTAAAATCCCTAAATGTTTCTTCTCTTTCTTGTCTTACTGCCTTATTCAATTGCAAGTTTTTGCGGGCTTGGAAGATCAAAGGCTTAGATTAGTTGGAAGCTACGATTTTGACAACCGCAGGGATTCTCACCCACAAATCTATGTACTTATGCTCTGTATGTTCCTGTTAGTTTCAATAAAGTTTAAACTGGTTTTACTTAATATTTTTCATGCAGAATGCAACTTTGGTAGTGTTTAAAACATGCTCTTTTAAAAGCTTGTAAAAAAATATGTTTGAGGTCTCTTTAAAAAAAGAATCTTTGAGATTCAAAAACTCTTTAACTCATCTTTTCACTTGGTCCTCCAACACTTTTCACCGACTATGTAATCATACAACACGCATTTTAACTTTTGTTTTGTACACATTTAAGATGACGTTAACTTACAGAGTAAGGCCATATTAAAACATGTTATCAAGATGATATAATGTAAAGGTCATGTCTGAACTTGTCATACTGAAACACACCAATATAATAAAAATATTTTAACTTCTGCCGTCTACAATGTCCTACTGGGAAAACTATTTATGTCACTAATATATAGTATGGAATGTAACCAATATGAAATGTAATGGTAATGGCAGATGTCCTTTACTATACCACAGAATAGAGCTATTTTGAAAATGTACATATTATACCTACAGTATGTAGTAAAATATTTACATGGCTTGGATGTTCACGCCATAGATACTCTTATATTACTGATTGCAGGCCAAAAGTTACACATCACTTCATTTTTTTTTTACTTTCTAGACATGCACATTTTATTGGGCATATAGTAAAAGCAATAGATTTACCAGTATCATTTTTTTCTGTATACTTACCAAGTCGTGGTGAAGTTATTTTATTGACATTTATCTTCTCATTACAGGCGTGTAGATGACATGGTCTGTAGGCAGCTGGTTTTTCAGATGAAAAACATTCATTTCCATGCCTTCCAGTAACCTTGTGCATGCATTGAATTACTCTTGATTGCATGCCCTTTCCACAAGTCACGGAACACTATGCACAAAATGAAAAAAGTTAATATTTTAGTATGTTTGATGCAGTATATAGAGTTTTGCTATTATATTTAGAGCAACATATGTAAAAATGTTGAAACCCCCACCTAAAATATACAGCCAAACAAGTTTATATAATATCAGTCTGTTCCAAAAGTGTTGTAAAAATTTATAGGGATTACATTTCATTTTTAAAGTTTTTTGGGAACCCAGGGAGATGCAAAACTGTAATCCTTTTGGATAGATGCCAATATTGACAGTGTAATGAGATATAATGAGAACCAGCAGGTTGTGGATAAGGATTAATTAAAGTTTATTGGCAATGACAAAAAATTGAACTCTGTCTCTTTCTGGGGATTTGTAATAGTTACTTTTTACAACATGAACTTTTTTTGGACAAAAAACAGGCTTGTTATTATCTGGTAGATGGAATTAAACTTGAACTTGGCGACGGCAGATAAGAACCAACAGGCAATTCTACTATAGGTTAAAAAGTTTAGAGATACATTTTAGAAATAACTTCATATTTGTGCATTTGTAACAAACTAACAATAACAGCACTTGTACTGCAAGCATAATATAATTCTTCAAAAAAGTTTCAGTTAAGAAGTTCCATCTTGGCTGCCTTCAGCACTTCCTGTTAACTTGGAACCTGAGGGCATGTATCTATCTATCAATGGAGGAAGAGAAGGGGTAAGGGATGTACTATATAATTGGAGCTTTATTACATTATTTAGTATATTTAATGGTTTCTGTCATGAAACTGCCTTTCTTCTGTCCTGTAGAAAAGGGAGAGAGGAACATGGCAGAATGCATACATGCATAGTAATATCATGGAGTGTTTCCTTTTATTTTGCCTTTTTAGCCTATGTTCCAATTTAGTTACTGTACATTGAATTCTGTAATTTTATTAATATACAGTTCAGATGAGGCTGCGTAAAATGGCTTGTAAAGATAGACTTCATAACATTAGTATGTATATCTTGAATGAGTTTTTTGACTTTATTATGTTTGGATGTATGAAGTAGTATTGTCTCTTTAAACAAAAATATAGGTTTGACAACAGACAATACCCAATAAAGCTACCTAGTCTACCATTTTATGTAGCTTAAAAGCTTGGCTTAATACATTCTTAGGATAGTTGCATGTGTAACTCAGTCATTCTTGCATTTTTAAGCAACTAGATATTTTTAACAATATAGATTCCTAAATAATATATAAACATGTGGAAATGTTTTATTTTTCTATTTTGAATGTTGATATGATGTGTACATTTATGAATCTGACCCTAAAATAATTCAGATATCTTCCTTGACACATAGGGACACTGCCTGGTACAACCCATTTCCAAATAACAGTGCACAGTTTTTAGAAAGAAAAGTGTGAAGAGACCAGATGCTCTCGCTATTAATCAATATTATTCTGATGTGATAATCTAGTATCACTTTAAAAGAGAACACTAAGAGGCATATTAACAATTGAATAAAAAAAAGAAAGAAAAGAGCCACTCATAGTTGGTGTATTGTCCCATCTTGTTATTAAAAAGTATAAGCTTCTAAATATAATAGTCTTCTTCATGGACAAATGCAGAGTTGTTAGCCTAAAAAGTTGTGGTATATATGAGCAAACATTTAAATTCTAAGAGCCTCATACAATCGATGCATCTGGAGATCCGGGCTTCCATAACGGAGGCCGTAACTTATTTTGTTATTCAATTAGCGTCTTTTTGTGGGCTCCAACTGTGTTACGGGCTTTGGCCTCCGATTCCTTGCGATGGTAAACATTGCAAGTTAGAGGCCGTCCAAGCCTTTGATCTTTCATGGCCGAAGATTTCCGATCGCTAAAACCGCAAATTGATATTCAATTGCTCCGAATCCCCCTCACTAAGCACCCCGCCAAGGCCACAAAAGTCCATCCACAAGTTACGGGTTCCAGGGAGGACTCGCAAAGGGCTTAAAGACATGTTCGGAGCACTTTAAATGCAAATAAAATATCAATGGGGCTAGTGAGTATGTCCAGCGAGGTAGCTGGGTTACAGTTACAAGGGGAATCAGGGGGAACAGGATGAGCAGGCCAATACTGAGTTGGCAGATTGAGTGAAACTGTTGTGGATGTCCATTCAGGAATGGTAATGACAGATAGAGCTGTTCATTCTAACAGCCGGGAAAACAGTTCTACTGGAGGAGTGGGAGGGCAGAATAGGCAGAGCAACAGACAGTATTTGGTGGTAGGGGACTCTATTATTAGGAAGGTAGACAGGGTTTTTTGTCACCCAGATCCCAGCATTTGAACAGTTTGCTGTCTCCCGGCTGCTTGGGTTCGGCATGTTGTGGACCAGGTAGACAAATTATTGGGAGGGGCTGGAAATGAACCAGCGGTCTTACATATTGGTACCAATGACAATGTTAGAGGAAGATGGAGTGTCCGAAAGAATGATTTTAGAGAACTAGGTAATAAGATAAAGGCAAGGATCTCCAAGGTAGTATTTTCTGCCATACTACCAGTGCCACATGCGTGCCTAGGGAGGCAGAAGGAGCTTAGGGAGTTAATGCGTGGCTAAAGATGTGGTGCACTAAGGAGGAGGTTGGGTTTTTAGAGCACTGGGCTGACTTCTCACTTCGGTACAATCTCTACAGCAGGGATGGATTGCACCTTAATGATGAGGGAGCTTTTGTGATAGGGGATAGGATTGTAGACAGGCTGGATGAGTTTTTAAACTAGTAGGTGTGGGGGGGGACTAGATATAAGTAATGGGGTAGAAAGTGTAGAGGATATACGGGATGAATTAACAACTCATAGGGGAGGAGATGGGAGGAGCGGTAATATAGTCAATAGGGAGGTATTACTAAGTAACTGAAGTATAGTGGCAGGCACCACCAAACTACAGACTCATAACATAAGATGTATGCTTGCTAATGCAAGAAGCTTGCCAGGAAAAATGGGAGAGTTAGAATTATTAGCAATTAATGAACAATGGGATTTAATAGGCATTATTGAAATGTGGTGGGATGAATCTCATGACTGGACTGTTAATCTGGATGTTTATAACCTATTTAGGAAAGATAAGGGCAATGGTAAAAGAGGAGGAGGGATTTGTCTATATGTTAAGGCTGAATTTAAGCCTATAGTCAGAGAAGATATTTATGGCGGAACTAGCGATAATGTTGAATGTTTTTGGGTAGAGTTAAATAGTGAAGCAGCAAATTCCAAAAGAATATTAGTAGGAGAATGCTCTAAACCCCCAAATATAGCTGAAAGTGAGGATATACAATTATTATATATATGTTACAGATTGGAAATGCAGCTAAGCACGGGCGAGTTCTAATAATAGGAGATTTTAATTACCCTGAAATAAACTAGATAAATAAGACCAGCAGTTCAGCTAAGGGGGCAGGTTCTTGAGTACACTCGGGGATCATTTTCAGGCCCAGGTTATACAAGAGCCTACTAGAAATTAAGCTATCTTAGATTTAGTAATCACAAATAATATTGATATGCTATCAAATGTTGAAATAGGGCAACCTTTGGGAAACAGTGATCACAACACAGTCTCATTTGAGATTGAATTAAAAAAAATTTTTTTAAGGGGCCAACAAAAACTCTTAATTTTAAAAGGGCAGATTTGAATGGTCTAAGGGCAGCAATACAAAGTATAGACTGGGACAGAGAACTAATAGGTAACAATTCTGAACATAAATGGACAACATTTAAATCCATACTAAATATACATACTTATCACCATATACCACATAGGAATAAAAGTAAAAGGAGTAAATCACATCCAATGTAGCTTAACAATAATTTAAAGATCAAGATATGGAGTAAAAAACAGGCATTACAATTTTACAAACAAGGGAAAGAGACTGCTTTATGAAAATACAAGGAAATCAACAAGGCTTGCAAAAGGGCTATTAGACTGGCTAAAATAGAAAATGAAAAAAGAATTGCAAAAGAGAGTAAGACTAACCCTAAAATATTTTTTAAGTATTTTAATAAGGAAGGAAGCTATAGAAACATTACAACGCGACACAAGACGTCTGAAAATTAGTGACCAGGAAAAGGCAGGTGAGCTAAATAGGTTCTTGTCTTCGTTATACACAAGGGAGGTACCAGTGGTTGGGACACTGCAATATAATGGGGCTACACTACCTTTGCCGAATAATTGGTTAACACAGGAAGTAATCAAAAAGAGGTTGGAAAAAATAAATGTTAATAAAGCCCCGGGTCCTGATGGAATACATCCAAGGGTACTGAGGGAACTGGGTTCTGTAATAGCCAAACCATCATATTTAATTTTTCAGGATTCACTCAACACAGGGTTGCTACCAGATGACTGGCAAAAAGCAGAGGTGATACCTATATTTAAAAAGGGAGCAAGAGCAAATCCGAGGAATTATAGACCAATGAGCCTCACTTCTGTAGTGAGGAAGCTTTTAGAAGGGTTAATAAGGGGTAATATACAAGAATATGTCTATTTGAAGAGGATTATAAGTAGGAGTCAACATGAATTTATGATGGATAGGTCATGTCAAACAAATCTAATTAGTTTCTATGAGGAGGTTAGTAGGAACCTGGATCAAGGCAACTCAGTGGATGTAGTCTTTTTGGATTTTGCAAAGGCTTTGATACAGTGCCACATGGGAGACTATTGTGAAAACTAAAGGATACAGGAATTGCAGTAAATATCTGCTCATGGATTGAGAGCTGGCTAAAAGTCAGGAATCAAAGGGTTGTTGTAAATTGAACACACTCCGATTGGACTAATGTGGTAAGTGGGGTTCCTCAAGGTTCAGTATTAGGTCCTCTCCTTTTTAACATATTTATTAATGACTTAGAGGTGAGACTGGAAAGTAGTATCTCCATTTTCGCTGATGACACAAAGTTGTGCAAGGAAATTACATCAGATAATGATGTGCTTTCCCTCCAAAGGTATTTACATAAAATTGAGGAATGGGCATCTAAATGGCAGATGAGATTTAATATGAATAAATGTAAAGTTATGCATCTGGGAAGGAAAAATAGCCATGCAATTTATAATCTTAATGGAGCAAATATAGGGGTATCAGATATTAAAAGGGATTTGCGAGTGCTTGTGGACAACCACCTAGGTAACAGTGCTCAAAGCCAAGCAGCAGCTACAAAGTCAAATAAAATATTAGCTTGTATTAAGAAGGGTATGGAAGCAAGGGAAGCAAATATAATTCTGCCACTATACAAATCTCTAGTACTCCCTCATTTGCAATATGAAGTACAATTTTGAATAGAATTTTAGAGCTAGAAAGGGTACAGATGGGGGCAACAAAATTAATAAGGGAAATGGAGGGGCTAAATTATGAAGAAAGACTAACCAAACTAAGCTTATGATTAGGAGATATGATTACCTTATATAAATACATCCAGGGTAAGTATAAAGATTTGTCAAGGGAGATTTTTGTGCCAAGAGGTTTTCAACTGACAAGAGGACATCCCTTGAGATTAGAAGTAAAAAGATTCCACCTTAAAGAAAGAAAAGGGTTCTTCACAGTAAGGGTGGTTAATCTGTGGAATTCTCCACCAGAGGAGGTGGTGACATCAGATTTGATAGATAACTTTAAAAGGGGACTGGATTTATTTCTAATTAAAAAGGGAATTCAGAGAGAATATGGATCCAGGGAGAAATCAGATCGGCAGTATCTGGGGTTAGGAAGGAATTCATTTTTTTTCCCCTTTGAGACGATTGGCTAAGTTTCACTTGGGTTTTTTCTGTTTGCCTTCATCTGGATTAATTAATAATTAAAAAATAAATAAATATATAGTTGATTAATAATTAATTAACAATTAATTAACAACTAATTAATGAATAACTAATCCGCATATTGCAGATCAGAGGAGTTCTTAAAAGGTTGAACTTGATGGACTGAAAGTCTTTTTTCAACCTTAATTACTATGTAACTATGTAATACTGTACTTCAAAATACGTGGAAAGGGATGAAAGACATTGGAATTAATTGCACAAGAGTCTCAAGCCTGCAAATTTATTATTTTGGAGATTGCGGGTTTGCGGGGCCGATCGCATATCGGACCCCAAATCTCTAGTTGATTGACATGTCATCTCCATGTTTTACTGATGTAATGATGACGGGCTCTAGTGATGTCGCGAACATCAAATTTTGGGTTCGCGAACAGCGAACGCGAACTTCATCAAATGTTTGCGAACGGGCTTACAGCGGCGAACCGCCATAGACTTCAATGGGCAGGCGAATTTCAAAACCCACAGGGACTCTTTCTGGCCACAATAGTGATGGGAAAGTTGTTTCAAGGGGACTAACACCTGGACTGTGGCATGCCGGAGGGGGATCCATGGCAAAACTCCCACGGAAAATTACATAGTTGATGCAGAGTCTGGTTTTAAGCCATAAAGGGCATAAATCACCTAACATTCCCAAATTGTTTGGAATAACATGCTTTAAAACATCAGGTATGATGTTGTATCGATCAGGTAGTGTAAGGGTTACACCCGCTTCACAGTAACAGACCAATCTCCCCATTTAATGCACCGCAAACAGTACCTTTGCACAACCGCAAACTCCCTATTTGCACAAGGTTGGATACCAAGCTAGCCATGTCCCGTTCCTTGTCCTCACTGATGTCAATGAAGGTCTCTTCCTCCACCCAGCCACCAAGGGTCCCCGAAAGGAGACAACAAGCCCCCTGGGACTCCTGCTGTGTTTGGTCATCCACCTCCTCAAAGCCACCTTCCTCCTCTGACTTCTCTTCTTCAGACTCCCAGAGTCTGGGGGCTTCCACTGCCCAGCATGGAATATTATACACAGGTCAGAGTCTGGGGGCTTCCACTGCCCAGCATGGAATATTATACACAGGTCAGAGTCTGGGGGCTTCCACTGCACAGCATGGAATATTATACACAGGTCAGAGTCTGGGGGCTTCGACTGCACAGCATGGAAGATTATACGCGTTGCCTCTGTCTGCGTTATTATAAGGTGTGTACTGTTAAGTAGTACTATTCCTATCGGTTTAATCCCTGTTACGTCCACTATCAGGGGACGTGTATATGGCATGGATTTTTGGAAGCGGGAGATGGAAAAAGATGCTGGGTCGGTCCTCCCACTTCAAATTTGGGGCACTGCGTGTGCAATCTAAGGTGCCACCAGATATGAGTGTCACTGTGCACTGGCAAAAGTTGGCAGAGTAGGCGCTGTAGGCCTCACACACACGCCTGTAGGCAGGCAACTGATATTCAATCGATTACAGTCAAAAAAGTGTTGTTTTATGTCACTGTACACTACGGTTGCACCAGATATGACGTATCACTGTGCACTGGCAAAAGTTGGCAGAGTAGATGCAATAGGCTTCACACACACGCCTGTAGGCAGGCAATTGCTATTCAATCTATTACAGTCAAAAAAGTGTTGTTTTATGTCACTGTACACTACGGTTGCACCAGATATGACGTATCACTGTGCACTGGCAAAAGTTGGCAGAGTAGATGCAATAGGCTTCACACACACGCCTGTAGGCAGGCAATTGCTATTCAATCTATTACAGTCAATCTATTACAGCCTTGCTTAATTGATCATAATCACGCACTGAAATGCTACTTACGATGGCATGGTTTACGGTTTTGGCTTTCGGGCCGTTACTTGCAGGCTTGATCAATTGAACAGCACAGTAAGTCAAAGATACTGCGGGCCTGCAGCAGGCCTACATCCTGGCAGTTACGGCCTCCAAATTGAAAGAGGCTCTAAGTCTTTATTATGATATATTAAAAGAAGATTTATTTATACTGCAGGTAACCGAGTTTAACCATATTCTAAGTGACTATATATCTAAATATAGAACATATTTTGATGATTCACAAGTTAGTTTTCAACCACTAGAATATCCAATGTATCAATCACATATGTCAAATATTGTAGATCATAAAAAAATCATTGATATTAGTCTATCCTAGCTGCCAAGTTGTTTTGGCTGGTCTAGGTATAGAAGTCTTCCAAATTGAAGTGATCAGTAAGATTTGTGTGACTGTTAGTCTTGATAATGTAGGGTTGAAATAATTAACTCATCATTTAAATTATTTAGAATGGTGGACTCAAACGAAATACATATATTAATATCAATGATATCATTATATTTGATCAACTGCCAATTTCTTCTGACTAGCCATGGAATACAAAACAAATCCATTCTAATTGATAAAGGGACTGAAGCAGTTATTTCACCTTGTGGTGTAAGGATAGTTTAATTGATACTTCCTTATAAACTCATGACATAGTCATGAGTTATTGAGAATATTCATAATCATATAAAAAAATACCACCTTTGGTTGAATCATACATCATACATTATAATATTATCAGTCTTAGTGATTTGGGGTTACATCCATTAATTAAAACATATATATTTTTGGCATTAATGTTTAAATGTGTTAGTTATCCCAGCAGAGATATCATATCTGAAATCCCAATATACAGGTGTTCCCTGGGTAAGGACGAGATACGTTCCTGAGAGATATGTGGTAATAATAATACAGTGTAATACTGTAATAATAATAATAATAATAATAATAATAATAATAATAATAATAATAAAAATATAATAATAATAATACCTCTGTATTGTAATAATAAGTTACAGAAGATATGGTGTTCTTTCTTTTAATTCAAACAAACAGAACAGAAAAACAAATTCATACAAAAAGCCTTGGGAGCCCGTTCTTAAGTCTGCAAGTCAGGTCATCTTAACATGGGCACCTCCTGCAGTAGTCACCAAAAAGGATGTATTGAATAAATTGAAGTTTATATGTTAGTTGCTACTATGAGGAAATAAAATTGCTCATGGAGCACTATAGGTATTTTTATGTAAACATTAAGGCAACAGTATTCTCACGTCTTCTCATATATTTAGATATTTACAAAACTGAGAAATGATCACAAAGTAATTCCTTTCCTACCTGGGCCATTTAAGGTAATACACTTGTTCCCTCATTCTGAGCTGATCAGGACACATTTAGCTTGGTCCATGTGTATGCTGCTGGTTCAAGATTCTTGTGTGCTACAGCACGTCACGTCATAGACGTGTGTCACTGGCTAGCAACTCTGAAGCATGTTTTCGTGTTTTTACCAAGATTGGTAGGTCTAAGCAGAGTGGTCAGACAAATTGCAGTTCACTGGGAAAGGAACTGGCAAGCCACTCCAGTATCTTTGCCAGGAAACCCTTATGGATTAGCACAATCAGACACAAGATGTGCCTTGTGTGATGTGGTCCATTGGGTCATGGAGAGTCAGACAATACTAAACAACTGCAACCTATGTGGAAGACTATGCCTGTTTAATGACTAAAACATTACAAACACATCACATAAAACAAGCTAATATAAATTTACATAACAATGTATCTGTGAGGTACTCTAAACAGCATAGGCATGAAGTCTAATTAAATTTAAAAAAAGTGATACTGTGAAACGGCATAAAGATCACTTTCCAGTGGTGTAAAACTACATTTAACTTACAGGCATGGCATTTTAATAACATCCTTCTATTAGTTTGTACATAAATGCAAGACATTACATTCCTGTATTTTTTTTAGCAATCTAATCATAAACTTGGCATAAAGAAATATTACTCATATTTATTCATTTTGTTCTTTGCCAAACATATATATTGGAAGTTGTGAATTTTCTCATGGCCAATAACTGAGGAAGGTGTTACAGCTAATTCCAGTTGGACATAATGAAAAGTAGGAATTCCTAAATTAAGAGGGAAACTGTCAGGGACACATTACATATTACAGCCAAAATGTTTCCAGGAAAGCTTAATCATGTATTCTGCCAAATTAACCACTGTTAACTAATACAGTTTAGAATGGTTTCCATGGATACTACAAATGGTCGCCCAACAGGAAGTAATCACCCACAACACATAACAGTAATATTAAACTGAATGACAAGCAGGACATGGTTGCCATTTGATTTGCAAGTTAAATTGTAACTACCATGCCAGTACCTCAGACATGAAGAATGCACATTTAACTTCAAATTACCTCCAAATATAAATACTAAAACATACCGTCTGGGTTATTTATTTCAGTTAGATACAGAGCCAGAGTGTAGTAATTCACATTTAACAATATGCCATAAAAAAGGCATATCAGCCCAAAAATGTGTTTTAATGTGATTAAGTGCAGAGACAACGATGCTGTTGTGAGTTAAACAAATGTGGAGCGCTAATGGAAAAAATAAACACAGCATTCCTAGCTACTGATGCTCACTTGGCTGAGTAAGCTCTTATGCATTAGTATAAACCAAGTCAAAAATACATGGATAATTTAAATATGATTAGATTCTTTTACATGCTCTGGGTATTTTTATTCCATAAAGTTAACTTGAAAAAGCATACTGCCATTCAAAATCATGTTTAATACAGATTTACCTTTTTATTTTTAATATTTTAATGACAGCTTTCTGGACTGAATGTTCAACCTGTGAAAGTGAGGGAGTGGATCCTGTTCTAGAAAAAATCCACATTACAGAGATTTCAAGACTAATTCAGTTGCTTTTAAACAAGTTTGTATTGTATAACCTAAATTTTTTAAAGGGAAGTAGAACTGCAGATGTTTATGCATTTTAAAGAACATGTTTTAGACATTACAAAAGATTGATTTTGCATAGACAATAAATATGAAATTTTAAAAATTGTTTTTTACATTTTCAAACAAAAGTAGCTTTTAAGAATCTCAAGACCAGTGCCATGGTGAAATGTGTGAGAAGAACATTTCAGACAATCTTCTGAAATACAAAATGAACTGACCTCCTCAACACACATTTGGTCCTGTACCTACTGTACTTCCATGTTTTATATATATAATTATCTGTGTGACAATGAATGCTAATTATTGGCACAGTACACAAAACAGGTATTAAATTGTATTCTCACAAGAGCACAAGTATGCCTTACTGTTAGCCCATTTTATTACAATTTCATTGTAAATGTGAAAACAAAAACTAAAAGTTCACCTTAGACCAGTCTCCTGTTCTCCATATGTAGCATTTAGAATAGTCTTCACAATCTTCCATTTCCTTTGGTCTTGTAAACAAAAGACATTTCTTACGAGGATTTGTGCACCTCACAGTTCTGTGTCGTACACCTTTACCACATTTCAAGGAGCACTGAAATGCAATAACATTACAGTATAATAACAGCATGTAATCATATGCTGTGCTAGTTTAAGACAGGCCATACACACACATAAAACAGTTTTTAGCAATTTGAAGGACACAATAAAATGACCTTGATACACTATAATGTATATGCACAGTCATCTTAAGTAAATTAACATTAAGATTAAATAGTTTTTCCATTATTAGCATAATAATAAATTATAAATTATATCACTCCTGTACTATAATTTTTACTCTACTACTAGCTGCAAGAATTTGGTCAACCTAGATCCAAATGGAGTGGATGTAAATAATAGTTCACAGTTTATTTCAACTAAATGGCATGCCACTCTCTTAAATAGTAGAACACCGGGAGGAAGTGTGTTTACATCAGAAATAAGGAATCGATTACATGGCTCCCATAGGAGCTCCCACCAGGCTCATATGTAGATATAGGAGTTCTTATGATAGAATGTATGTAGCTATTATGGGGCTCCTGCAAGCTATTTCTCGAAAAGACCTTATTGATACATATCTATGGGAATTGTCACGTAAGGTTTTCAACCCATGTAGCAACCTCAGTAGAGTTAGAGAACATCCGTAAATATTGCAACATAGCTATGTGTTTCCCACTCAAAAGTCGAGGACACTTTGAGGTTTCCTATTATTGCACATGAACACTGAAATTTACACACATTGAGCAGGAATTTATTATTGACATTGTGATTGTAATTGATATCAGGTGATTGCTCTTTAGAATTGTTAAGTGCTGGGCTAACAATTAGAAGTGCTTCTTTTATGCTGTGTTTACAAGTGGATTTACCTTAAAGAGTAAAGGCTGAGAAACTGCAGAGTGCACTAATTGTGCCCAGGTGAGAGGGGTGTGGCTTGACTGTTAAACTTGTATAAAAGGTTTGTGAGCTGGTTTGGGGTCTGTTTACAAGTGGATTTACCTTAAAAAGTAAAGGCTGAGAAACTGCAGAGTGCACTAATTGTGCCCAGGTGAGAGGGGTGTGGCTTGACTGTTAAACTTGTATAAAAGGTTTGTGAGCTGGTTTGGGGTCTGTTTACAAGTGGATTTACCTTAAAAAGTAAAGGCTAATAAACTGCAGAGTGCACTAATTGTGCCCAGGTGAGAGGGGTGTGGCTTGACTGTTAAACTTGTATAAAAGGTTTGTGAGCTGGTTTGGGGTCTGTTTACAAGTGGATTTACCTTAAAAAGTAAAGGCTAATAAACTGCAGAGTGCACTAATTGTGCCCAGGTGAGAGGGGTGTGGCTTGACTGTTAAACTTGTATAAAAGGTTTGTGAGCTGGTTTGGGGCCTGTTTACAAGTGGATTTACCTTAAAAAGTAAAGGCTAATAAACTGCAGAGTGCACTAATTGTGCCCAGGTGAGAGGGGTGTGGCTTGACTGTTAAACTTGTATAAAAGGTTTGTGAGCTGGTTTGGGGCCTGTTTACAAGTGGATTTACCTTACAAGTAAAGGCTGATAAATTGCAGAGTGCACTAATTGTGCCCAGGCGAGAAGGCAGAAGTTAATAGAAACCGGAGAAGGGGAACTTGTGAGCTTGCGAACATTTTCAGTATCAAGTGCAATTCTAGTAAAAGCCTAGGAGTTTAAATAAAAGGAGGGCCTTCAAAGAAAAGGGAGGGCAGATTTATAGTGCAAAGGAGGAAAACTTTATATAAATATATTATATTATATTCTTTATTTTTCCCACTGAAATTTCGTAGACAATAATAATAATTATGAGTCAGTCCAGTGGCAACCTTATTCAGTGTACATCCTGTCAAATGTATGCACTACTGGAACATATGATCCAGGGTCCATACCTCTGTGACAGGTGTGAGCATGTTGCCTCTTTGGAAGCTCAAATTGAAGATCTGGAGAGGAGAATTGCAGCACTTAGTGATATTGCTCCACTGGAAAGGGAATTGGTGCTCACGGAGCACAGTTTAGCTGGGCCTAGTATGGAGGGAGGAGCTGGGGCTAGGGAGGATGGCCAGGGAGGTAGCTGGGTTACAGTTACAAGGGGAAGCAGGGGGAACAGGAGGAGGCAGGCCAGTTCTGAGTTGTCAAACACCAACAGATTTGCCAGATTGAGTGAAACTGTTGGCGATGTCCATTCAGGAATGGCAATGCCAGATAGAGCTGTTCCCTCTAACAGCCGGGCGAACAGCTCTACTGGAGAAGAGGGAGGGCAGAATAGGCAGTGCAACAGACAGGTTTTGGTGGTAGGGGACTCTATTATTAGGAAGGTAGACAGGGTAATTTGTCACCCAGATCCCAGCAATCGAACAGTTTGCTGTCTCCCGGGTGCTCGGGTTCGGCATGTTGTGGATCGGGTGGATAAATTATTGGGAGGGGCTGGTAATGAACCGGCGGTCTTGGTACACATTGGTACCAATGACAAAGTTAGTGGAAGATGGAGCGTCCTAAAGAATGATTTTAGAGAATTAGGGAATAAGCTTAAAGCAAGGACCTCCAAGGTAGTATTTTCTGAGATACTACCAGTGCCACGTGCTAGCCCAGGGAGGCAGAAGGAGCTTAGGGAGGTTAATGCGTGGCTAAAAAAGTGGTGCAGTGCAGAGGGTTTTGGGTTTTTAGAGCACTGGGCTGACTTCTCACTTGGGTACAATCTCTATAGCAGGGATGGATTGCACCTTAATGATGAGGGCGCTTTTGTGCTAGGGAATAGGATGGTAGAACGGCTGGGGGAGTTTTTAAACTTGTAGGTGGGGGGGAGGGACTATATAGAAGTATTGGGGTAAATAGGGTAGAGAGGGAAAGGGATGAATTATTTACCCATGGGGGAGGAGAAGGGGGGAGGGTTACAATAGAAAGTAGGGAGATATTAATAGGGGCCTCAAATACAGTGGCAGGCACTTCACATCAGCAGAGCCATAGCAACATAAAGTGTATGATTGCAAACGCAAGAAGTTTGCCTGGGAAAATGGATGAGCTACAAATATTAGCAGTACAAGAAAAATGGGGCTTAATAGGCATTACGGAAACATGGTGGGATGAATCTCATGACTGGACTGTTAATCTGGATGGTTATAACCTATTTAGGAAAGATAGGGGCAATGGTAAAAGAGGAGGAGGGATCTGTCTTTATGTTAAGCCTGAATTTAAGCCTATAGTTAGAGAAGATATTTATGCTGGCACTAACGGCATCATTGAATCCTTGTGGGTTGAGCTAAATAGTGGAGGAGCTAATTCTAAATGCATATTGGTGGGAGTATGCTATAAACCCCCAAATATAGCTGAAAGTGAGGAAATACAATTATTGTTACAGATTGGAAATGCAGCTAAGCATGGGCAAGTTCTAATAATGGGAGACTTTAATTACCCTGATATAAACTGGATAAACGAGACCAGCAGCTCAGCTAAGGGGAGCAGGTTCTTGAGTACACTCAGGGATCATTATCTAGCCCAGGTAATACAAGAACCTACTAGAAATGGGGCCATCTTGGATTTAGTCATCACAAGTAATATTGATATAATATCAAATGTAAAAATAGGGGAACCCTTGGGGAACAGTGATCACAACACAGTCTCATTTGAGATTGAATACAAAAAACAGAGTTGTAAGGGGCCAACAAAAACTCTAAATTTTAAAAGGGCTAACTTTAATGGGCTACGGGCAGCAATACAACATATAGACTGGGACAAAGAACTTACAGGGAAGAATACTGAAAATAAATGGACAACATTCAAATCCTTACTAAATAAACATACTCATCAGCATGTACCATGTGGAAATAAAATAAATAGGAGTAAATCACATCCCATGTGGCTTAACAATGACTTAAAGATCATGATGAGGAAAAAGAAGTATGCATTTAAATTATACAAGAAGGAGGGAACAGAGGCATCTTTATGTGACTATAAGGAAATCAACAAGGCTTGCAAAAGGGCTATTAGACTGGCTAAAATAGAAAATGAGAAGTCAGTTGCAATGGAAAGTAAGACTAACCCTAAAATATTTTATAAATATATTAATGGGAAGAAGGCCAGGAAGGAATCGATAGGACCATTACAATGTGACACAGGCCATCTGATAATTAGTGACCAGGAAAAGGCAGATGAGCTAAATAGGTTCTTTTCTTCGGTTTACACAAGGGAGGTACCAGTGGTTGGGACACTGCAACATAATGGGGCTACACTACCTTCACTAAATAATTGGTTAACGCAGGAAGAAATACAAAAGAGGTTGGAGAAAATAAATGTTAATAAAGCCCCAGGTCCTGATGGAATACATCCAAGGGTACTGAGGGAGCTGGGTTCTGTAATAGCCAAACCATTATATCTAATCTTTAAAGACTCGCTCACTACAGGGTCTCTACCAGATGACTGGAGAAAAGCAGAGGTGATACCTATATTTAAGAAGGGATCTAGAGCAAATCCGGGGAATTATAGACCAGTGAGCCTCACTTCTGTAGTTGGGAAGCTTTTAGAAGGGTTAATAAGGGACAGAATACAAGAATATGTCTATTTGAACAGGATCATAGGTAGCAGTCAACATGGATTTATGAAGGAAAGGTCGTGTCAGACCAATCTAATTAGTTTTTATGAGGAGGTTAGTAGGAACTTGGATCAGGGCAACTCAGTGGATGTAGTCTTTTTAGATTTTTCAAAGGCATTTGATACAGTGCCACATGGAAGACTAGTGAGCAAACTAAGGGATACAGGAATTGCAGTAAATATCTGCTCATGGATCGAGAGCTGGCTAAAAGACAGGAAGCAAAGGGTTGTTGTAAATGGAACATACTCCGATTGGTCTAATGTGATAAGTGGGGTTCCTCAGGGCTCAGTATTGGGTCCTCTCCTTTTTAACATATTTATTAATGACATTGAAGTAGGACTCGAATGTAGTGTCTCCATTTTTGCTGATGACACTAAGTTGTGCAAGGTAATAAAATCAGATAATGATGTACTTTCCCTACAAAAGGATTTGCATAAATTAGAGAAATGGGCGGCTAAATGGCAGATGAGATTTAATACAAATAAATGTAAGGTTATGCATTTGGGAAGGAAAAATAGCCAAGCAATCTATAATCTTAATGGAGCAAATCTAGGGGTATCAGATATTGAAAGGGATTTGGGAGTACTAGTGGACAACCACCTAGGTAACAGCGCTCAAAGCCAAGCAGCGGCTGCAAAGGCAAATAAAATATTAGCATGTATTAGGAAGGGTATAGAAGCCAGGGAAGAAGATATAATTCTGCCACTATACAAATCTCTAGTACGCCCTCATTTGGAATATGGAGTACAATTTTGGGCACCACCTCACAAAAAAGACATCTTAGAGCTGGAAAAAGTACAGAGAAGGGCTACAAAACTAATAAGGGGAATGGAGGGGCTAAGTTATGAAGAAAGACTAGCAAAATTAAACTTATTTTCGCTAGAAAAAAGGCGTCTAAGAGGAGATATGATTACGTTATTTAAATACATCCAGGGTCCATATAAGGCTTTGTCAAGTGAGCTTTTTGTAGCAAGAGATTTTCAACTGACAAGAGGACATCCGTTGAGGTTAGAGGAAAAAAGATTTCACCTTAAACAAAGAAAAGGGTTCTTCACAGTTAGGGTGGTTAAACTGTGGAATTCTCTACCAAAGGAGGTGGTGACAGCGAATTCGATAGACAACTTCAAAAAGGGGTTAGATATATTTCTGAATAAAGAGGGCATTCAAGGCTATCCTAGATAACTAGCGAAGGAATATTGATCCAGGGAGAAATTTGATCGCCAGTTTCTGGGGTCAGGAAGGAATTTTGCTTTTTTTCCCCCTTATGAGACAATTGGCAAAGTTTCAATGGGGTTTTTTTTATGTTTGCCTTCCTCTGGATCAATTAACAATAATTAACAATTAACAATAATAATAAATAGTCCAAATTAAAAAGATCAATAGAGATCTAAAAAGGTTGAACTTGATGGACTAACTCTTTATTCATTCTCCAATACTATACTATTAATAATTATTTAATCAATAATTTAATTAATAACTAATCCGCATATTGCAGATCAGAGGAGATCTTAACAGGTTGAACTTGATGGACTGAAAGTCTTTTTTCAACCTTAATTACTATGTAACTATGTAACTATGTAACTATGTATAGGCTTCACTTTTAATGTATTAGAGTCCTGAAAAAATCTTCTTAAGGTAATTTTATGTTCTTGTATTGATACACTCATAGCTCCTTAAGTGTCCCATATGAGTTCTCATTGGGGGTTTGTGGAAGGTAGAATTTTTTTTTTTGTCTCACTGACGATACTCGCAGAGCCTAATAAGGACACTTAAGCTATTCAGTAAGTTCTTACAGGAACCATGTAATAGCACTTTAGGTAAAATCTCCCATAGATGAGGGAATAGTTCATATGTAGCCATCACACAAGTGGAGTGTAAAAGCTATGCAGCTCCCAATGTAGAATGTTCACTTGCAAGATTTCCTACAGGAGCCATATAATTGAGCCTTAAATTATACAAAGTTTAAAAGCAGTAATGGTTGGTATCTATCTATGCTATATTTGGAAAAGTGAAAGTTTCACCTTTAACTGAAAAGTGAAACAGAAACATATAATAATTGTATTATACTGAGAATAAACTTGGAAAGCGATATAAAACTTCAGCCATTTTCACTGCGTGCACCCCATTTTTTACAAATGAAGTCTGAATTTAAAAGTGCGATGTATGTATGCCTCACAAAGATTTGGATGTCTGTAATTTGCTTAAGGAAGAAATGCTTAGAATGTGAGTACTGAGTATTTAAGCATATATAGGCTACTCTAAATCATGAAATTTGGCACACAGTCAAAAACTGCATTTTTAAAGTAATTTGATTATAACAGAGGAGATTAATTATTCTAAAAAAATCTCCTTCATGTAAGCTACTACACCTCAGACCACACTCCGGCCTCCCACACTGTCATACAGTCCTGGCCCTCACAGCGCTGGGAAGAAGCAGGTTTGGATCCAGGGCAGTCCCTTTCACGGGCTGGAATCAAAGTCCCATTTCGGAGCTGTTGAGTACATGCAGTCTGCCTAGTTTGAGTTCCTTTCCCACATGTCCTTGAACAAGGAGTCCAATCTGTCATCATCCACCTATAAAAAGTAAAACATGAATATTAAATTCTGATGTTTCTGAGTATTTATAATTATATGAAAAAGAAAATAAATTGTTTATATATTGACATATCTTATCTTCCCCTACTCCTCATCAAGTCCTTACAGAAGATAAATCTTATCCACATACAAATATCCATGTACAAATTCTACTTTGTCTCTTAGGAAAAGAAATCAGACAACTTTAGAGTCCTTATCAAAACCTTAACAAAGTAATGTGATTGTCCTGATCTCTTAAAATGGTTTAAAGACTAGAAAGTACAGCAAAAATATAGAATAAAATAAAAACTATTACAGTAAAATAAAAAAATATAATAAAATAAAAAAATACATTAAAATAAATTTAAAAAAACCCTGTAAAATAAAATAAATGGTTATTAAAAACTTTACCTTACCTCAATATTCTTAATCAAAGCTCTTGCTCCTTGCCATGCCCTCAATTTTATATTTAAATGTGGTGCTGGTAGGGCTAGTGTTTAGTGTGTTCACATTATATCAGTATCATCAGAGTCATATTGCTAAGGAAGACTGCTGTGTTTTTAAGTTTTGCTGTACTAATTCATATTCATACTTACAGGTTAGGCATGTAGCAAGCATGCAACAAAGCAACCAATTAGTGAGAAACACCCTGTATATGTGAACTTAAAAGTAACATTTGAGTGACAATGGCACAGCAAATTTGCTTCAAAAACCAGTCACTAACCAAAATTTGCTGAGCATACATTAAAGCGAGGGAATGTAATCACGGTCTAAGTATAAGTGCAATGAAGGTAATGTACTATTTGATAGTAAATGTACCAGCCTTCACAGAAGATTCTAAATGGTACATTGTCTGATACATCCTCATTATATATATAGTACATTCAGGGGAGTATACAAGCACTCAAAAAATCTTTAGTTCCTGTAGTTTCAAAAAGTAAAAGCACATTTTCAACATTCTTTAATGTCTCTACTTGGTGATGCATAATAGATCTGGTGGCCTTCATTCCAAGCAAAGTTGTAGAAAAACTTGTCTTTGGTTGTACCATTTCTAAAATAAATGTTTACTTCCTATATCAACAAGATATTTAAAAAAACTATAAATGTGCATGTGAAGCTCAAGTATTTGTTTTACAAACGACTTATCTGCTGTGATAGGAAATATACCCTTTGTTAACAAACAAACCAAAAGCAATACTGAAGTAGACTAACAAAAACCTGGCCATGTATTTTACTATAACAATAAATGCATAATAAATAACAAAGTCTCTTATATAGCAAGAGAGAAGCCCAACTGGAGACTGTTCTTAATTAAAAATACCAAAGGAGACAAGTTTACCTGTAACAAACATATGATGGTGAATGTTGAACAGATAAAATAGTGTTTGGGCGCAGGATATCATTTAACAGCATTGTCCCTAATCTCTTTCCCTACATAGCCCTCAACAGTTCTTTAGTAGTTGGTATTAGCAATAGACGTAAGGGTATTTAGGGTACATGAACTCGTGTGCTGATGTGCCATACCATGATCTCCAGTCCATGTTCTGTTAAACCTAACCATTCAAGCTTGTTATTCATGTATAAGTAACTTTCTACTGCAGAACATATTTATGTTTTTTCTTCTGATTTACAGATTATTAAAGCACTGTGGGAAGTGGCGTGGCTCCAGCAGATGGAACCATATTCAAGTAACCACAAAATTTGGCAAACATTTACTAATCTCAAGGTAGACTGTGTTTACTATAACTGTGAATCTGCCACAGAATATGTATATAGACAATGTTTTACATAAAAAGGAAATCATTACACAAAAAACATCTTCAATTTGGCAGCTTGTACAGCACAACTATAGTTGGCTATAAATGTAAAGGTCACACACTCATGTTTAAGTACACACCCCTCCATAATCTGGCCTTAATTCTTCGACTCAAGTACTTTGTGGTGCAAAGTTAGGTTATTTCAACTTGCAGATTAAGAGCCACATTAAATTCATTCTATGTGTTAAAACGTAGCCCGTAACGTAGATCTTTGGTTTTTTTTGCTATTTAATTAGCACTGTAACGCAGGCCACAGACAACTTGCGGGTTAAGATGCAGCAGGGACGAGAAAAGCCTACGTGTTAAGCAACATTGAACTTTGCGCCCGTAAATCCTTTGATCTGCCAAGCCCATAACCGCTACTTATTCAATTCAGCTATTATATTGCAACAAAGTGACTTGCGAGCAAGCCCGTAACACGCAAATGGAGCCCAAAGCCCAACATGTGCTTGAGAGGACCCACAAGGGGGGTAAAGTCCAATACATAGCACTTGTAATGCAAATAAAAACACACTACTTTTATTAAAAGGGAAAGTGATCTTAGGTCTTAGAATTAATAACACAACATTCGCAAGCCACCAAATCTGCTCAGAAAAATACTTAATTTCATGTATATTTTTTGTGTTATATCTATCCCGGCAATCAATGTGTTAATACATATACTGAAACTTACATGTGATAGAATATCATATTTGTGGCTTTATTAATATTGCATTATAACCGGAATGTGGGTTCGCTCGTAGATCGTAATTGAACCCCGTAAGACTTTGAAATCCATCCTCCATTTTCTTGTGATGCAATGCTGACAATCTCTGTTTCTATTGGCTCCATCTAAACCCTTAATTATGGGTTCGCTTAATTGATTACATTCTAGCCCGCAAATCCAACGGCCGACAACTGGTTTACGGTTTTGCGTAATGAACTGGACGCAAACAGTCTAAAAACATATAAAAAAAACCATCCTCCTTTTTGTTCACATATTTACCTTGTCTGACAAGGCTGTTCATTACATTTTCTAATTTGTGGTTCTGGCTTTGTCAGGTCTCTGCAATACTTGCTGTCTACAATGGAAATATTCTTGTTCATGAACTTTGTGCAAGACACCCTAGTCTTCCTCTCTCCTATTCAGAAAAACAAGAAAAAATACATAACATAAACTACATACTTTATTCAAGAAAGTTCAAGAACAATATTAGTAAAAAGTCAATTTTCTTACAGTAAATTCATTATATACATCAGTTAATTTTTCCAAAATTAAAAAAATATATATTTCAGACAATAAACAGAAAGAAAATATATAATTATATAGATATTTAAGTTTTTTATATTGATATTATATATTATTATATTTTTATTATGGTTGTATTGTTTCTAATTATATGTGCTTCTATGTAAGTATTTCATTATTTCATTGTTGAATTAATGAATCTCATTTAGTAAAAAAAAAAAATAGAAACAAATATAGATTATTTTAATAACGGTCATTTGAGGATTCAACCAGTATTTAAGTTAAGGCTTAAGAGATAGGTATGTATTGGTATGCTAGTATGAAAAAGGCAATTTTTTTGTTGACATTAGTACCTTCTCATGATAAACAGAACAGCAAAAGTTATTTTCATAATTTGGGACTGAAAGAAGCCATAGATGACCTTAGCAACACCCATTTATTGCTCATTTGTTTAACCCTTTGCACATCAAAATATGTATCAAATATTCCTACAATACTTATTTAGCACAATCATCACTAGACATACACAGCTACTCCAATCTTCAGAACTTAGTCTAAACATATTTTGTGCCATCACATTTTTTAGAAATGTTTACTTTGTTCTTTGGCTACCAGGTCAGGGTAACCAAACACAATATTTTATCATTATCAACGTTAGGTTATAAGTGTGCAGGATGTATCTGGAATACATACTGTATACTCATTTAATCATTAATTTCCATTGAGGAATGGAGCCTTCAGTTTAGGCTAATATACCTTTCAGTCTCTTCATCATATGCAAGTTATAGTCAAAGACATTGTGATGGAGAAGGATAGTATTGATATTGGTAAGAGATGTGTACTTTTTTTGCATTTCTACATTAAGTGTTGGGCTTGATTTCAGTTTGATGACGGGTTTGCTAAACTGGAAATAGGTTGTAGGGAGATTGTTGATTTTTAGGATGAGAACAGAGAGATTTATTTGTTTTTGGATTGTGGTGATATTCCATTACATGACATTCACTTAGATGGGTATATCATAGTTTCAATTTTGGCTATGCTATGGTATGATTCTAATAATCTTTATTAAAATAGCATGCTAATGTTACCCATTTAGCAATATTGTAAATATATATTTTTTTCTTTTTATCTCTTTATTTTTCCTTTAACACGTTTACAGCAATAATAGCTCATAAATCACACTCCAAAATAGAGAAATACAATTATCAAATAGAAAGAAATGATCTCATCATAATATACTAACTAGCAGTTCATTATTTCCTCTCCCAAGCTCATAAATACAATTTTGACCACAAAGATTATACCTTAAATATTGTAATTTAAATTTAAAATATATTTTTAGTGATGAAAAAACACCAGTTGCTGTATCGAGGAAAAATAGTGTAGGTGAGAGGGGAGAGGGGGAGGAGAAAAAGGAGAGACACACAAAAAAAAATAAGCGTGTGTGTGTGGGGGGGACATTATTTTAACCACAATATTGATGTTCCTATTAATTAGTCCATGAAATATCCTAAGCATTGAACATATTAGGTTGGGCATAGGCATGGATTGTCTGTATTTCCTATTTTAATTATTTTCTCATAGTAATTGAGACATTTTTTTTTCTTCCCATTCTTTCATATTGGTCATGAATTATCTGCTTCAAGATCATTTGTTTAAATTCTGTAATTAGTGGGGCGCTCATATTTATCCAGTTTTTTATTATAAAAGTTTCTTGGCTAGGAAAATAAGGATTTGAACAAATCTCCAATCTTCGCACATTTTGCCATTAAATACCTCCAAAAAATACTGTTTGAACATTTAATATGATGTCTATGCTTAACTTGTTTTTCATCCAAGTTTGAACTTTTTTCCAAAATCTATATATTTTATTACATTGCCAAAATAAGTGCATGTAATTTGGGTCTCGCAGTTTGCATTTTATGGATTCATTTTCCTTATTTTTTTTCTTATTTTTCACAACGTTTTTGGAAGATAATAGCCTTGATGTAAAATCTTGAGTTGTTTTTTGTGGAAATCGGCAGATGAAATATATTTTCTTACTCTGTCAATACTTTTGAATATTTCATCATCCTCTTCAAAATCTAGAAATGATTTATTCTGTTTATAAACTATTTATTTTTATTTTTTAGGGCCAAAACTTATTTTGGATATTTTTATATATATAATTCATAGCCCGTTTACCTTTACAATAATCATGAATTCATTTTGTAGATTTATCACCCTCCCAGAAATTCAAATTTTCCTTCCTAAGTTTGTTTATATAACTATTTACTTAAGCATGGAAATGCCAGTGATCTTTTTTGTGTGTTTGGTTCAGTGCAATTATTGTCTAAGCTCTTAATAGTTTTGAAGTCTCTATCAAGAAAATACTCTATTTTATCCATTTCCCTTCCTTCCTTTTTAAAAAAACGCAATATACGGTTCTTCCAAAAATTTAGGATTATTTTTAAGTGGCATTTGATATGTTCTTTTGTTGATCCCAATAATCTCAGAATGAAGTTCTCCAGCTTTTTAACATCAGAAAAATTAAAATGTCTTCCTTAATCTCCTGGGGAATTTCTATTTTCATATTATGCAAAACATATGAGACTTTTTCGTGACTTTTCAGTGAGTATTCCAATTCATAATCTCTAAAGCTCTTCCCATTAATTAACCATTCTATGGCCATTTTATATAAGATTGACAAGTTGACCCATTCTATGGGCCTCATTCAATTGCTACATTTTAGAGATTCGGGCTTGCAAATGCTCATCTTTAGCTACGTTGCAATTCAATTGCCTTACGTTTGCGTGCTCGAATCGGGTTTCGTTCTGCTAACTACAATTCCTTGCGACTTTGTCAAACACAGCTTTCTTCCCTCAAAGCCTTTGATCTTTCACGGCTGCAAGAGTTGCGGCCGCAAAAAATCCCTAATCGCTGTTCAATTGCTCCGATTACCCTTCCGTCAAGCCCGTAAATGGCTAAACGTGAACCACAGCTTACTTGTACCAAGGAGGTGTCACAAAGGGCTTACTAATCGTAGCACTTAAAATGCAAATATTAAATCAATCCAGCACTGTAAATGATAGGGAACACAATGGTTGACATTAGAATTAAAAGCACAACATTATGAAGCTTGCACATCACCGATATCTAATACTTTATTTCATGTCTATTTTCCATCAGAAGTCCTACGGGCTTCAACCTCCAGGCCCGCAGGACTTTGGAATCCAATCTCCATATTTCCTTAAAGTCCTACAGGCTTGAATAACGAGTTACGGCCTTCAAGGTCATTTAAGCCCGTAGGACTTTGGATGGAAATTAAACACCTCCTCTCACTCCCGCCTACAGGACTTTTCTTGTGCTGCCCCTATAATTTGGAATTCCTTGCCTCGCTCCACTAGATTATCCCCATGCCTCAAATCCTTCAAAATCTCTTTAAAAACGCATCTATTCAAAGACGCCTACCACCTTTAGCCTTTATTAATCTATCACTCTCCTGTACACCACCAACACCCTTTAGAATGTAAGTTTGGGAGTTTTCAATCTGGCTAGGTGCTTCAAGTAAAGCACTGTGTATATCTGATTGAAAGCTCAATAACAGGGGCCTCCATCCTTTGGACTTTTTTTAAATTGATCTTGACAGTGCCGTCTTGATTTTTTTATTTTTTTATTACAGTGCTCCAAGTTTGCAGGCTTGCAACACAAGTTACGGCCTAGCGTGGTTCAATCATGCGAATGCTTACTGCCGATAGCATGGTTTGCGACCAGCAGGAAGGAGGAAACTTGCATACTCGGCCAATTGAATAGCAGCGTAAACGTAGGGTAAAGAGAGGACGTAATCCGATCACAGCAAATTGGCAATTTGCGATCGAGTTATGTCCCATAATTGAATGAGGCCTTATATTTGGTAAATTACTGCCTCTTCTGTTGTTTTTCTGCCATAATTTTTCAAGGCTTATTTGTACTCTTTTTGATTCCAATTATTTTTTTTAAATAAACTATGTATCTTTTGTATATCTTCTTTTTTAAATAAAAAAGGGAGGTTTTGAAGAAGAAACATAATTCTTGCATAAATTACCATTTTGTTTACACTGATTCTCCCCAAAAGCAATAAAGGAAGATTCTTCCATAATGTCAGATTCCCTGTTTTGTTCAAGCTATTTTTATAATTGTATGAATATATTTTTTGAGTAGTTGATGCTAGTTGTATACCAAGATATCTCATAGAATGTTTTTGAATTTTGAATGGAAATTATCTTGTTGGCGATATCTTGTTCCTGATGAAGACATAATACCTCAGATTTTGTTGTGTTGATATTATATCCTGAAAATGAGGAATATTCTTTTAGAACTTTCATGATTTGGGGTATATTTTCTATAGGTCTTTCAACATATAGCACAATCTTCAATTAATTATTTGTAAGGTTTTTCTTAACTTTTTTTGCCAATGGTTCAGTTGTTGCATTAAACCCTATCTCTTACCCCTTTGCAGTTCACATTCCTTATATTTTTCGAACCATTAATCAGTAATGAGGCGTGGGGGAAGAATATATTGCTTTAAGTATTTGCCAAAAATTCCCCTTAGATCCCATTTTAGTTAATGACGTCAATAAGTGATCCCATGCTACACGGTCAAACGCTTTTTCGGCGTCTAAACTCAATATCAGGGCTGGTAAGTTTTTATGTTTGAGTTTAATTGATATTCCTGAATTATTACCATCACCTTTGTAATATTTGTATTAACTGATCTACCTTGTATGGATCCTCTCCTATCATGTCATTAATTAAACCGTTGTAGGCGATTTGCCAACATTTTTGTAAAAATCTTAAGTTTAATAATGAAATTGGTCTATAACTATCCATTTCATCCTTGTTCTTACCTTTAAAAAAAAAATAGAAATATTTGCTTCAACAAATATCTTTAAAATTCTAGTATTCCCTGAAAAATATTCATTCATTAATCATAATAAGATATGAGATAATTGTCCTAGCATGACTAAATAAAATTCACTTGGGTAGCCATTCCAACCAGGTGTTTTTCCTTTTTTAAGTGATTTGATAACATCCTGATTCGCATCTATTTGTTTAGATTTTCCAATTGTGCCTGGGTTATTATTGGCATTTTATTTCCTTCCAAAATCTTTCCTTATTCTCAAGATCTATTTCTTGTTTGGTATAAGTTTTAATAATAGTTTAAAATTAAGACATTTTAATGTGTAGGAAATTAGTATTAATATACAGATAAATTACTTATTTGCAAATCACTTTTATTATCAGGAAGTTGCTGGCTAATTTAATAAAGGCATGGCTTTGTACTACATTTCCCAATCCTATACTATACATTTCAGGCCTGCATGATGTGTATTTTTATATAATAGAAATTAAACTGTGTTAAATTAAATTGATATTGAAAACAATATTAAGGAAGTAAATATTTAATGACCCACAACATATTTTACCTCCTCCACAAACAGCATCACAGTCTTCCCAGCCAGAATTTGTCCACATAAACAAAGGTTCATTCACTTTAGCACTGCGATTCTCTGGAACAGGGTCTAGTGGAATTGTATATTCATAATGGAGGCCGTAATTCTGGTCATGAAATAGCAGCACCTGTAAAACACACAGGAGCAAGGTCCAACAAAATGGGGAGTTTAGCTCAGAAAAGGAAATGGAAAATTGGCACATATTGTAACCTACGGTATCCTAGAGTGTGGAAACTATGCTGGCAACGCAGATGTCATTTTTTTCATGCAGGAAAGACTCAGGCTACTGTGTGTATTTGTATGCATTTTACTGGAAAGCAGGATATTTTATTAACTCAAAGTGTAATTTGGCTTGTATAAATCTATGTAATTTCTTATAAAATGGTCGTTACTTAAACACAATGCTCAATATAGTTGCAATTTACCAGATGGATATAAAAGAGTAATATTAAAGCATATAAGTAAACAGAATATTTAAAAATATGCTTTCAGTTTTATAGTTAACAGCATTTTACCATATGTGCTACATATTTTGAATGCTCAGCAAACCTAAAGATTTTTTTTTCTCCAATAAAAAACTACACCAGAATATCTGTTCCTGGATACAATTCTGTCTAGCCTCTCCATCCTAATTTTAGTATAAAATTATCTTCATGTGCATGTATGGAAAGCATCTGAGTTAAATTTATCCCACTTGCATGGTTATTCCTTCTGAATACATCTGAAATAATATCAAAGTCTGACTTTATCAAAGTCTGACTTCTTTAACCATTTAAAGGTTCAATCACAGTCGCTAGATCTAAAAATTATTGGCAACCATATCCCAATATAACAAATTACTACTCACAGTAGATGCTGCTTGTTAACTGGCCCAATTGCCTCTCGCTAACTAATAAACATAGCACAATATTGAACTAGACTAACAGAAACCTGGCTATTAATTTTAAGATAAAAATAAAAAAAATATTAAAACTCTATATAATTTAAATTGGAAACATGCAGTTGCATTCATACCGACCGTAAGTAACAGTTACAGAGCGATTCAATTGAAGAATCCCGCAACTACCAGGCAGAAAGCCTAAACCTTAAAGCATGCACCTGTTAGTAGCATTTCAGAGCATGATCATGATCAATTAAGCAAGGCGATCAGACTCGCAATCCGGCAATGTACAAAATAATAGAAATGAATGAAGGAAATGTTCCAGTCCATTTGGGTGGCTTGATGTGTATAAACTCCTTAATTCCTGGGATCAATATAAACTGATAATATGAAAATAAAACGTAAAAAAACATTTTTTTTTATTGCAGATTTGAGACTGTTGTGTAATTAATTCTAATGTCTTTCTTTGCTAACATTTAAGTGCTTGAAAGATCAAAGGCTTAGATGGGTCGGAGTTACGATTTTAACAACCGCAGGGATTTTCAGCCTGTAACCCGCAAATCGTTTACAAGTAGATAAAAGATGCCAATTGAATAGCAAATTTTTTACGGGCTACATTATGGGGTCCAGTAACTAACAATTGCTCAATTGAATAGGGGCCATATTGTTTGAGCGCAGGATATCATTTAATCACATATCATTTAAAATAACACTGAAATCTTCTGAAAAATCCAATCATTAGAGACACTGCAGAATGCATTAAAGATGTTCAGTTAGTAATAGTATTCACTATACAAAATATCACTGTATACTGTAATAATTCTGTGGGTGTTAATACCAGAAGTTGACCGACAGTCCAAGCACAGTTGAAGGAGTCATAGCAAGGCTTATCTGTAAGATAGATATGTAGACAAGGCTATGCACCCAATAAATGGTATTGTGACTAACTAACATGTTGGACCTAGTTGATAGTTATCATTGGTTCTACAACTGTTACAGAACTAGCTCTGAAATATCATTGACTGCAGGTATGTTTTGGCAGGCTGGCACAAAAGCCATCGAAGGCTGTAAAACTTATCACTGAAACTTTTCATGAATGTCACACCTAATGTTTTAAAAATTATCTTTTGGCAGAATAAGAATTGTAGATCAACATAATTAACAAAAATAATATGCTCAACCATCTTCAGTGAACTAAGAATTTTGCCCTTTTTTTATATTTTACATACAAAAATGGACACCGGCAGTGTAGGTAAATATTCATATTAGATTAGATTGTAAGTTTGCGAGTTTTCAACATTGTAAGGTGTTTCAGCAAAAGCTCCACACACACTAGATTCTAAACTCAAAGACAGGGCTCTCCATTCTTTGCTATGTGTCAATTTTTGTTCTGCCTCATTGTTCAGCGCTACAGAATATGTTGGCACATTACAAATAAAGATAATAATAATATAATTTTGAAATGCTGTAATTATTTAAATAATAATGCTGATACCAATAGATGAAGAGGAGATGTGGTTGGACCTTTCGCAGAAATCTTCTCCCAGAGACCTCGTCGAGTATAATGTACAGTTGTTCCAGCCATGTGAAATGTTCCTGGATCTTCAATCTTCCAGTCATCATTGAGGGATTGCTTGCTGGCATCCCTGGCATCTCTAAGAACTGTACAAAATAAAAATTAAACAACAGTGATTACTGAAAAATATAGCTTTTTGTCAATTACTGGCTGCTGGATTATACTGATGAAGAACAAGTCTTTTTTTAAAACAAGCACCCTCAAATATCAATTAAAAAAAATGTCTTTCCCGAAGTCAGAAAAAGCTAGGAGTTAACTGCATGTTCCACCTAAAAATAAATTGTACAATTTGACTTAGTGAATGCTACATATAAAAGGACATTGAAAGCATATTTTATTTGTTGCAACTGATAAAGGGTACAATGTGTTCTTTTTTGTGAATGACAATCAATACAGAAAACTAGATTCAATGTTCCATTGAAGTGGGGTCTTGGCAGTAAGCAGTAATATATATTGTGACGACCCAGAGATGAGGGGCCCTGTGCGCCCCAATATTCTCCCTCAAGGTCATGCCTTTTGTGTTCAATCTAACAGCCCCCAGCAGAACACCTCCTAGGAGAACTCAGGACATCACAGGTTGCAAGCTGAGTATTTATACATCTAAGATATGAAATGTTTGAATATTTATCATTTTAACATTTTTCTTTTACCAGAACCTATGTTTTCACAAGCAAATAGAAGTCACATAGACTTATCATACCAAAAGTATTAAGAGAGATGCTGAAAACAAGTAAAGCAGAGTTAGTGGGTGAAAAAAAGAGCAGCCATTTGTATAGTAAACTCTCAGGGAGGAATCAAAAAAGAACCTGTATCCTACAATAGTGCCTTGAAAATCCAAATAATAATATAAAGGCTAATGAAATCTAAATTGTGTTACAAAACAATAACAATAAGTGGTAAATCCATCATTCATACATTTATTCCTCTATACTGTAGATAAAACAGTTTAAAATATTCAATTTAATCAATATTATATTGAGCTCGTGAAGATCGGATATAGTGATGGAATATTTGGTGTAAATAAAGAAGGCAATGTTGAAAGCCATAAAAATAATAAATAGCTTTGGCTAACAAAACAAACTAGGCAACAAATTGCTGCATAAAAGTGTTGACTGCATGCACAGTCATTAGAAAATTATTTATAGCCAAATATAATTCTATGAAGTATGTTTTCCTTCAACTGATCAGTCAACTTCTTGCCAGATTCCTTGCATCCGCCATTTCTATATAATTATTTTATCATGCCACTTACCAAGATAACTATGAGCTGGCATTTCTTCCACAACTTTGATTCTTCTTGCACCAGCTGGTATCACCACTGCCTCTACATAACCTGCATTTGTAAAGACAATGTTTTATTTCAACTTTGAGTGTAGTCTATTATATATTTTCTGATTACCATCATTAGTTTAAGAAAATTTTAAATAAATATCAATCTCTTAATTATGATGTATTTAACATATCTCTCTCAGCCACATTCCAACATGCTAGTTATGACAAACATTGTTTTAAGTCATGTACTTGTTGTTATCAAAGCAACAAATATCTATAATTCACAAACAGTGTGTGTGTGTGGGGGGGGGGGGGGGGGGGATGTGATCCCCTGCTGATTTTGAACATTTGTCCACTGACAAAGAAATGATCATTCTATAGTTTTAATGGTAAGTGTATTTTAACAGTGAGAGACAGAATAACAAAAAAACAAACAAACAAGAAAAATGCATGTACAAAAAGTTATAAATTGATTTGCAGGTCAATGAGGGAAATAAGTATTTGACCCCTTCGTCTTGATACTTGGTGGCAAAACCTCTGTTGGCAATCACAGAAGTCAGATGTTTCTTTTAGTTGGCCACCCGGTTTGCACACTCTCAGGAGGGATTTTGTCCCACTCCTCTTTGCAGATCCTCTCCGAGTCATTAAGGTTTTGAGGCTGATGTTTGGCAACTTGAACCTTCAGCTCCCTCCACAGATTTTCTATGGGACTAAGGTCTGGAGACTGGCTAGGCCACTCCAGGACCTTAATGTGCTTCTTTTTGAGACACTCCTTTGTTGCCTTGGCTGTGTGTATTGTGTCATTGTCATGCTGGAATACCCATACACGACCCATTTTCAATGCCCTGGCTGATGGAAGGAGGTTCTCACCCAAGATTTGACGGTACATGGCCCCGTCCATCGTCCCTTTGATGTGGTGCAGTTGTCCTGTCCCCTTAGCAGAAAAACACCACCAAAGCATAATGTTTCTACCTCCATGTTTGCCGGTGGGCATGGTGTTCTTGGGGTTATAGGCAGCATTCCTCCTCCTCCAAACACGGTGAGTTGAGTTGATGCCAAAGAGCTCGATTTTGGTCTCATCTGAGCACAACACTTTCACCCAGTTCGCCTCTGAATCATTCAGATGTTCATTGGCGAACTTCAGAGGACATGTACATGTGCTTTCTTGAGCAGGGGGACCTTGCGGGCACTGGAGGATTTCAGTCCTTTACGACATAGTGTGTTACCAATTGTTTTCTTGGTGACTATGGTCCCAGCTGCCTTGAGATCATTAACAAGATCCTCCCGTGTAGTCCTGGGCTGATTCCTCACTATTCTCATGTTCATTGAAACTCTATGAGGTGACATCTTGCATGGAGCACCAGACCAAGAGAGACTGGCAGTTATTTTGTGTTTCTTCCATTTGTGAATAATCGCACCAACTGTTGTCACCTTCTCACCAAGCTGCTTGGCAATGGTCTTGTAGCCCATTCCAGCCTTGTGTTGGTCCACAATCTTCTCCCTGACATCCTTGGACAGCTCTTTGGTCTTGGCCATGGTGGAGAGTTTGGAATCTCATTGATTGCTTCTGTGGTCAGGTGTCTTTTATATAGGTAACGAGCTGAGATTAGGAGCACTCCCTTGAAGAGAGTGCTCCTACTCTCACCTCATTACCTGTATAAAAAATCAAATGCGTATTTCCCTCACTGACCTGAAAATCAATTTATAACTTTTTTTGACATGCGTTTTTTTTTTATTCTGTCTCTCACTGTTTAAATACACCTACCATTAAAATTATAGACTGATCATTTCTTTGTCAGTGGACAAACATTCAAAATCAGCAGGGGATCAAACATTCCCCCTCCACCCCCCCCCCCCCCCCCCCCACTGTACAAAAAAATAACTGAGATTAACCCAGCTTTTCACTGCACAATGTTAGGTTTAAAATGGAATTACATTTTTGTCTTATTATTACTACATATATATTTTTAAATATCCCATTTACCTGCTCCTTTGGTGTGATTGAAGTCACCCTTAATAATTTTACATGATTTCCCATTGCCATTGCACACACCACAGTGATCTTCTCTTGACAGTGATCCCAAAATACCATCACAGCCAACTTTCTGATCAAAAAAGAGAAACAAACAATTCTGGCTTAAGATGATGCTTTGTTAGTGATCAATATAGATAGCTGAAAAACAATATGCACGTCATCACAGAAATCAGTTAATATTCTTGGGTAATCAGTCCATGTTCCAAACATCACCAACACATTTTATTGAAAGTGATATTGGTAGATCTGTCAACAATTATTATAGCAGCTAATGTATATGAAAAAATGAATCCCTTTCTTAGGCAAGATACATGGACATATCAACAATATACATAACATCACATGACATACACAAATGGAAGTTTTGTCATTTCTTATGAAAAAAAATCAGCACACACTCATGGGATTCGTGTGAAAAAGTTGGTGCACTTAAAAATTCAGTAAAACATGGGACCACTTAAAGCAGTAATATATTGAAATACATGTTCAGTTTAAGAGTTTCTCAGTCTCCTGGGAGCAATTCTGATGTACCTTACAAAACTGGTTCAGCTCATAATGTCTGAAAATGATCGTTTTTAGACATCTATCTTTAGGTTATGCTAACGTTATTGAGGTTGTCTAGACTTGGCCATCTTCAAAATCCTGACTATGTTCTTCTCAGTCACTGCGTTTGATTTACTGGTGTGTTTTGGATAATGATCAGCTCCGAGTTAGCTGTTGTTCACATGATCTTAAATTATTCTCTAGAATGCACTGATATAGAAAGGCATTTTGGGGGAATAAATAATTGTGAGAGTTCAGGTCCTACAGTTACAAAAGAAACCCAAACTATCAACCCTTCACCATCGTGGTTGAGAGGCAGCTCTTATGGTGATGCACTTTGGTATTTGGACTATGACCAACAACACAATGCCAAGGACAATATTCCAGACGTATTGTAGTTCATGCAGGTTCTGTTTTGCAAACTTTAGCTGTGTTGCAATATTTATTATGGAGAGAAGAGAGTTATCTCATAACTACCTTTCCATGAAAGCTGTTCAGTCTTTTTGTACTTTTAGAAACCTGAGCTTTAATGTTTACCATACAGACATCTGTGAATTCCAAATGTACCTTTGGGATTCGTTGAGATTTCTAGGTGGACTATAGAGTTTGATCTTGGGATGAATTCAGCCCAATCATGGGTAAGTTGGTAACCACCTTGACCTTTCTCCATTTGTAAATTGTCTTTGTGACTGAGGTATGATAAACTACACAGTGTATGGAAATTGCTTTATAATCCCTTCTTAGAATGACAAGCAGCATAGCTTGTGTTTCTTAGACCACCACAAATATATTTTGACCAGGCATGATTTGTCCCCACACATTTGAATGTTTCTTATTTTAGATACATTGATTAAATAATTTTTACATTTTTGTTAGCTGCACATGATTGTACCTTAATGAATACTCTTTCAAATAAGGCTACCAAGTATTGGCTGCTTTGTTCTACTTAATAAATAATGATAATTTAAAATGTATGTATAAGGTTAGATTTATCTACTGTTAAGTCTCTGTGAGCATAAGGTAAAGGTCAAATATATCTTAATAAGATATATGACTTATACAGGGATTTACTTTCTCTTTCATGTCAATGTATATAGATTAAAATTACACTCAGTATTCATAAAAAGGTAAATCATTGTCTTGTTCAGTATAGCAATTTTTAGAAAGCACAGACCATGAAGGTTGTAGAAGTACCGTATATACTTGAGTATAAGCCGACCCAATTATAGGCCGAGGCACCTATTTTACCACAAAATACTGGGAAAACTTAGTAACTCGAGTATAAGCCGAGGGTGGGAAATGTGCTGCCCCCTGTGTCCCTCTTGTGCCCTCTGTGTCCCCCTTTCGTGTGCCCTCTGTGCCCCTTTCCTCTCTCCCCTGTGTCTCTTCCCCTCTCTCACTCCCCTATGTCTATCCCCACCTCTCCCTCCACTGTGTCTCTTCCCCTCCTCTCCCTCCACTGTCTCTTCCCCTCCTCTCCCTCTCTTATGTCTCTTCCCTCTCTACCTTCCCTGTGTCTCTTCCCCCTCTCCCTTCCCTTTGTCTCTTTCCCTCCCCGTCCCTTATCACCCTCCTCATCCTCCCTCATCAACCCCCCTCCTTCACCTCCATCCTCAACCCCCCTCCTCAACCTCCCTCCTCATCCCCCACCTCAACCTCCCGCCTCAACCCCCTCCTCATCCTCAACCCCCCTGTCTCAACCCCTCT
This sequence comes from Discoglossus pictus, assembly GCA_027410445.1. Taxonomy (NCBI): domain Eukaryota; kingdom Metazoa; phylum Chordata; class Amphibia; order Anura; family Alytidae; genus Discoglossus; species Discoglossus pictus. Next base: position 451,029,496 of record CM050163.1, read on the forward strand.
CCTCATCCTCAACCTCCCTCCTCAACCTTCCTCCTCAACCCCCCTCCACAACCTCAACCCCCTCCTCAACCTCAACTCCCCATCCTCAGCCCCCCGTCCTCATCCTAAACCCCGTCCTCATCCTCAACCTCCCTACTCAACCCCCCTCCTCGACCTCCCTCCTCAACCTTCCTCCTCAACCCTCCTCCTCAACCTCTCTCCTCAACCCCCCTCCTCAACCTCAACCCCCCTCCTCAACCATAACCCCACCACCCTCAACCTCAACCCCCATCCTCAACCCCTCTCCCCATCCTCAACCCCCCATCCTCATCCTCAACCCCCCTCCTCATCCTAAACCCCCCTCCTCATCCTAAACCCCCCTCCTCACTTTACCCTCTAATTACCTCCCCCTCAGGACCCGGCATATGCTAATGACGTGGCGTTACATGCGCGTCACGTCATTAGCATTAGCCGGGTCAAGACGCAGCCAGAAGGAGCGCGGAGGAGCTGAGGAGCAGCTGTCGATGGAAGGTAAGTGAGGGGAAAGAGAGGGGGAGGTAATTAGAGGGGTAAAGTGAGGAGGGGGGTTTAGGATGAGGAGGGGGGTTAAGGATGAGGAAGGGGGATGATGATGGGGGGTTGAGGATGAGGATGGGGGTTGAGGATGAGGATGGGGGGTTGAGGATGATAAGGGAGGGGGAGGGAAAGAGACACAGGGGGTAAAGAGAGACACGGGGGGGGGAGACACGGGGGTAGTGACTCGAGTATAAGATGAGGGGGCCCTTTTCAGCCTTAAAGGGCTGAAAAACTCAGCTTATACTCGGGAATATACGGTAGTTAAATGCTGTAAGATTTAATTATTCATGTTATCAAACAGAAAAGTATTACGCTTTTCAAAATGCATGCAGTTCTTGCACTGGAATATTTGCACTACTCCAAATAATTTATTAAATATCAGGCCACCCATATGGACTAGAATATTTCCTTCTTTCATTTTTATTATTTTGTATATTGCAGGATTGCAAGTCTGAACAAGCATATCGGACCCCTAAACGCTTATTGATTGACTTGTAACCTTCATGTTTTACTGACGTAATGATGACGGTCTCATTTTCAAAAAGTTTCTAAATCGGAAGTTACGGCCTTGCTTAATTGATCAAGTTCACACTCTGAAATGCTACTTTTGATTGAATGGTTTGCGGCTTAGGCTTTTGGCAAGTAACTTGCGGGATTGTTCAATGGAATCGCTTTGTAATTTTAGAAAATTTCAAGCTTGCAGACATACAGCCTCTACAACCCAATCTGCGGGCTTGTAATTGAATGAGGTCCATAGTTTTTAGTGAAAAGCATAAACACTGAACATTTGAACACCTCAGTGAATCTCAGTTCTGTTTACAAAATTAAAAAATTATATAGCAGGCAATATTCATGCCAAGACTTTATTTGAAAGGTGTAAAAAACATATGGGTATTTTTTAACCTTAGGTGATATTTATCTAATGCATTTTTTTTATATTTTTTTAAGTCAATATCTCATTAAATTGCTATAGTTATCGCATGTTCAATAAAAACTACTAATGAATATATATGGGAGAGTTATATTAATCTCTTTATTAAATATCACTTCAAGAAACAACGTTATTCCATGACTCAGATTCATCAAGCATTTTGATACCTACAGTGCCTTGCAAAAGTATTTACCCCTTTGACTTTTTACCTATAGTGTTACATTACAGCCTTAAGTTTAATGTTTTGTGAATCTGTATTTTATGTGATGGATCAGAACACAATAGTCTAAGTTGGTGAAGTGAAATGAAAAAAAAATATACATAAAACTATTTTTTAGAAATAGAAAACAAAAAATTGGTGTGTGCGTATGTATTCACCCCCTTTGCTGTGAAGCCCATAAAAAGCTCTGGTGCAACCAATTACCTTCAGAAGTCACATAATTAGTCAAATGATGTCCACCTGTGTGCAATCTAAGTGTAACATGATCTGTCATTACATATACACACCTTTTTTGAATGGCCCCAGAGGCTGCAACACCTAAGCAAGAAGCGCCACTAACCAAAGACTGCCATGAAGATCAAGGAACTCTCCAAAAAAATAAGGGACTATGTTGTTAAGAAGTACAAGTCAGGGTTAGGTGATAAAAAAAATATCTTTTGATGATCCCCAGGAGCACCATCAAATCTATCAAAACCAAATGGAAAGAACATGGCACAACATCAAACCTGCCAAGAGACGGCCGCCCACCAAAACTCACAGTAAGGAGGACATTAATCAGAGAGGCAGCACAGAGACCTAAGGTGACCCTGGAGGAGCTGCAGAGTTCCACAGCAGAGACTGGAGTATCTGTACATAGGACGACAATAAGCCGTACGCTCCATTGAGTTGGGCTTTAAGGCAGAGTGGTCAGAAGAAAGCCATTACTTTCAGCAAAATCAAAATGGCACAAAATGGCAGAACTCACCCTGAAGGGAAAGGCAGCATTCACTCCCAAAGCGTCCTCTTTGGGCGAGTGTGTGTGGCTTAGTGCCCTTCCCCCTTCCCTGACCATAAAGCGTAAAAAAGTGAGGGGAAAAAATACACAAATGTCAAATCTGTGAGTTTGAAAACCACAGATGTTGAGGGTCAGCTGTACTACAATTCTAGGTAAATTAGAAAAAAAACAAATATATATTCACATTATTCTAATGGAAGGTGGCAAGATAAGAGAGAAAACACAAGAAATAATGAATTTACTGCCGTACAATGGCATTATGTGAACAGATACTGTTCTGTTTTATTGTCAGAAACGACTTAATGAGAATATTATCCCATAAAGGTTTTTGCTCACAAACTTTGAGGTGTCCCGGAGAAGGTATTGAATAGGGATGTTAAGATCAAGGGTGAAACTCTGTTGGTTTTAGACCGTGGGGAGCAATATTGTGGTAAAAGTGTGGGGTTTTCTGGGAGCAATACTGTTTTTTTTAGGATTCTATAAATATTGATGTAGCTAAAAAGGATTCTGCCTCTGTAATTGTTACACATTTAAATAATTATTAACAATCGTAATAAGAAATTAGATATTTCATTACAAATAAGTGTACATCATTATATGGATGTGGAGACGTGACATGCCGAAATTATAATGAACTGTATTTTTTTCAAACTATTTTAACCTGTACCATTCCTGAAATAACTATTTAATTGTGTTGTATTGCTAGTCAATATAGATGCATGGACATATTAACAAGATGACCATCATTTGAAGCAATAACTAAACATGTTGTATGGACCATTGTTTACAGATTCAGATTCTATCAGACCAGAAATTCATATGTCAAGTTTTTGTCTATATCAGGGGTGGATAACTTTGGTCCTGGAGGGCCACACACACATGCCTGGATTTGAGGATATCCTTGCTGCGCACAGGTGAGTCAATAGCTTCTTCGTTCATCCTGAGTGACTCACCTGGGCACAGAAAGGAAATCTTCAAATCCAGGCTTGTGTGTGATCCACCAGGACCGAACTTGTGCACCTCTGATCTATATTGTACATTTGGATTCATTTGGTTTACAATTGTGCTGATTGTCAGGCCTTGGTTCACTTAGAGGAATAACTCTTTATATATATATATATATATATATATATATATATATATATATATATATATATATATATATATAGAATTTAACCATTAGTTGAATATATTAGTTGAATGTTTTATCCCATATATAGTTGTGAGCAATATGGGTTGTTGCCAACGTTGCGGGCTCGCGTAGAACTTAGCAAAAAATAATAATACAACCCACGGCACTTAGAAAAAAATAACTATACAAGGTCAAAAAAATATCAACTTAACGGCCGAACCGCGCACTTACAAAAACAACAAAAACACAAACAAAATTTAAAAAAATACAAAAGAAACATCACACACAGCATGGGGGGACAGTTACGACATCTGGGAATGAGGTTGCATGACAATTTAAACGCAATTTCGCCACAGAAAAATCGCCTAGGCGACAAAAAAAAAAAAGCGGCCGAAAAAACTAAAACGAGGCTACACGACCCCTAAACACGCAAAACACGGCTAGGCACATAAGACTTTTACACATGAATGTATGAGGTTGAAAATACACTATTAAGGGTCTCTACCAGATGACTGGAGAAAAGCTCATGTGATACCTATATTTAAAAAGGGAGCAAGAGCAAATCCAGGGAATTATAGACCAGTGAGCCTAACTTCTGTAGTGGGGAAGCTTTTAGAAGGGTTAATAAGGGATAATATACAAGAATATGTCTATTTGAACAGGATTATAAGTAGGAGTCAACATGGATTTATGAGTGATAGGTCATGTCGAACAAATCTAATTAGTTTCTATGAGGAGGTTAGTAGGAACCTGGATCAAGGCAACTCAGTGGATGTAGTCTTTTTGGATTTTGCAAAGGCTTTTGATACAGTGTAACACGGGAGACTATTGTGCAAACTAAGAGATACAAGAGTTGCAGTAAATATCTGCTCATGGATCGAGAGCTGGCTAAAAGACAGGAAGCAAAGGGTTGTTGTAAATGGAACATACTCCGATTGGACTAATGTGGTAAGTGGAGTTCCTCAGGGTTCAGTATTAGGTCCTCTCCTTTTTAACATATTTATTAATGACTTAGAGGTAGGATTGGAGTGTGGTGTCTCCAGCCAAGTAAGCAAATATAATTCTGCCACTATACAAATCTCTAGTACGCCCTCATTTGGAATATGGAGTACAATTTTGGGCACCACTTCATAAAAAGGACATTTTAGAGCTGGAAAAGGTACAGAGGGGGGCAACAAAACTAATACGGGGAATGGAGGGGCTAAGTTATGAAGAAAGACTAACCAAATTAAATTTATTTTCTCTAGAAAAAAGGTGTCTAAGAGGAGATATGATTACCTTATATAAATACATCCAGGGTCAGTATAAAGATTTGTCAAGGGAACTTTTTGTGCCAAGAGGTTTTCAGCTGACAGGAGGACATCCCTTGAGGTTAGAAGTAAAAAGATTCCACCTTAAAGAAAGAAAAGGGTTCTTCACAGTAAGGGTGGTTAATCTGTGGAATTCTCTACCAGAGGAGGTGGTAACAGCGGATTCGATAGATAACTTTAAAAGGGGACTGAATTTATTTCTAATTAAAAAGGGAATTCAGGGTTATCATGGATAATTAGAGAGGCAGTATTGATCCAGGGAGAAGTCCGGTCGCCGGTGTCTGGGATCAGGAGGGATTTGATTTTTTTTTTATGTTAATTTTTTTTTTTTAATACAACTAATGAATTAATAGTTAATCCGCATATTGCAGATCAGAGGAGATCTTGAAAGGTTGAACTTGATGGACTGAAGGTCTTTTTTCAACCTTAAATACTAAGGCCCTCATTCAATTGCAATTTGTCCAATTGAATAGGGCTCTAAATAAGCACATAGCATATGTTTTTTAAAGAAGTTTTTAGTTAGGGAAAACCTTGCTTTTTGATACTTGCTTACTAACTAAAAACCTATTTAAAAATATATGTTATGTGCTTATTTAGAGCCCTATTCAATTGGCCAAATCGCAATTGAATGAGGGCCTATGTAACTATGTAACGACAACTGAAAATGCTCCACACCCGCTTAACACATAGACAATCGCTGGCATTTTACAACACTAACTTACAACTAATAACATTACCATTACAAAATGCCAAATTACACAGCTAAACGTTTTGCCCTCGCGCACGCAGCCTATTTACACTGCACACTTCACACATTGCTGACACACCTCAGCTCAGCAAAAGTGCAAACCTACATTGTATGCTGCAGGAAAATCAAAACAAATTGTTAGCTCTTCAGCACATTGCTTGCTGCATATATTAATTACAAATAGGTAAAGTATAATAATTTATTATTTTATCAATTAATTAATTATCAGCGCAGGGCTTGCAATGAGCACCAAAGGTGCCTAGATGACCAACAACCTTATATTGTGTGGCAGACAGCATTCCCAGCCTTGCAATTTTATTGACCGTAATTTTTTGACAAGCAAGTCGCTAGTAATTATTATAATGATAAGCTTTCTCGCTTGTACAAGTAATAAATTAAAACCCAAATAACATTTATATAATAATAATTCCACTTTTTAAATGAAATATGTTATGCTTCTACAAATAAAACACTTACGGTAACCTTCAAGGTGATTAGAAAAGTATTAGCTTTTATTTAAACAAAATGCTTAAGTATAATGCAAATATTGTATGTAGTAGAAAAAAGTGACTGCCACATTTTGCATAATATTTACTTTTTATGTAACCAATCCTTAAAAAACAAATCAATAATTCTAGTTACTAATTACTTTACAAAGTGTAGGAATCATCTCTTGTTATCAAGTGTCAGTGAATTTTACATTTTACATTGTATTTCTTGTGCTATATATTACAGAAATATGGAAATTGACATTTAATTATTGTTCCCAGAGCAGCACTTGTAATTGCCATTTCACATTAAATTTAGGAAGCAATACTGAAATATGAATAAAATATTCATGACAGAGTAAAATATTGTTTTACTATTACTAGGTTTTAACCAAGTTGTTTGCTTTGGCATAAATGTACCATTCTTTATTCAATATTTTGCTGTTAAATCCCCAAACTACATTCATCCACATGTATGAATATACAATAATGTATTCTTTATTTAGAATAACGAATCGTACAAGAAATGCTGCCATGCTTTTCGATAACATTCAGCTGTTTATTAGACACCCCATACCACTAACACCCAACTACAGAAGTGCTTGCTATGGTGGTTGATCACATTAGACTCAAAATAATTTATAAATAAATCTCACCCAGGTTTTCTAATAGGTATGTTAATTTCAAAAACTAGAATTATTAACAGGTCATTCTAACATTAACAACAACCAAGAAGAAGAAGAATTGAAACAAATGTCCACAAGACAAACTAGAAAGCTTGATTTGCTTCACTTTTATAGCAATACCCAACCTGTCGCTGAAGATTTAGGTGCTCCATAATCCACTTCATAGATCCACAGATATAAAAAATAAAGTTGGTGTAAACAATCCAGTTAGATTTTAAACGTAGTATGTGAGAAATATTTCACTTGCACTAGTTTTTTTTTCTTGCTGACAATCAGGACATTTGTACTGAACATGGTATACAGTATACAATGTATGATATACTTTACTGCTATGTTATCTTTTTTCAATGTATTTGCATTTTATAGATATTTATAGATTTTTGAAAAATGATTTCTGGTGTAAAATTGGTAATTCTTTATTTGTTCATTATTGGAAAGACTAGTGTAAATGAATATTATGGTACACAGGAATTGCTTACAATTCATAGCATGATGTTCATGCTACAGCACACTTGGAAATGCCTATGTTCATATCATTATTTAGCTAGGTGGCCTGAACTTGTACTGTACCTGGCATCTACCATTTGAGCATATGTCCAACCCATTCTGACCACAAGAAGTTCCATCCAATGCTTTTTCTGCCACAAGAATAGGCTGATCCTTTCCGAGAGCAGAGCAGTAAAGTGCACAAGGTTTTTCTAGATGAAAAGGGAGCAGAATATAAAATAGTGAACTATTTTTGGTTTACATTTATATCTAAATCTTATTAAAAAAAGCAAAACTTAAAAAAGGCAAAGTTCATTTATTGTTATGTATAAAATAGTATTTGTATAAACACATTTGTAAATGAGAAACTGCAAAGACGGGACCCTTAAAAAGGCGAAATTGGACAACATACTGCATATCTTAAGATCTCAGCTGTTAAATTAATATATTTCCAAGTTTCTCCTTCCCCATAGTCCAATATATAACCTGTTCCCACTCTTGCTCACAGGGCCTTCCCACTAATTTCTGCCATTCCATTAAAGGTCAGGGAAGTTTTCTGGATATAACTAGGAATATAATATATCTATGTATCTCTTTACTTTTGTGTATTTTATTAAGAAGTTTTTATAAGCTAAAATCTTACATATAATGCCTAATTAATTTCTCCCCTCTGCAGCATGAAGGCAGTAACCTTAAGTACAGGGTATGCAATGCCACATTATAATCAATCAGTGGCAATATTCTGCAAAATGATGCTTGAGAGAGGTCAATGACTGGCTAATTTGAAAACACTGCACTTTACGGTCTGTTTCTTCATGACCTGCATGAACTATATAATGCAGACTCAAGCAGATACAAATTGTATTTTAGGCAAAAAAAGCTCATAAAAATATCTTAATAATATAAAGTACATAAAAGTAAACATATACATTGGCATATTATGTATTAAACTGTTTCTGTGCATTCAAACAATGAATTACTTTTTTTTGTTTTAAATGATGCTCTATGCCTAGTGCAATCCAGAAACCTTCCATGTTCGGTTAACTTCCACTTCTTGAACAACCTCTTCTTCAGTGAAGCATCACAGAGAGAATGTATAGTTTACTTCTATCAAGTACATATTTCATAGAAGCATATTGCATTAAATTATCCTTTGGAACACAATATCTATATACATGGTATCGCTAAAACAAACTAATTTATCCATATAACTGTGTTTGGGCTCCAAATAGTAATGACCGAACTTCAACATTTCTCACAAGGAGTCCTAAATTCCCTTCCCAATACCCCAAGGTCAAAAACTATTCCCAAGTAAAGGGTGCTACAGAGATTTTGGGGTAATTATATTGTGGATATTCTGCTAAACCAACTAGAACCCAAAATTGAAAATTTAACATGATGAATATTAATTAAAATTTGTAGATATATTCTGTTTGAGATATTTTAACCAAGAAAGATAGTAGTAGTAGTTCATAAATTTAGATATGCATCTCCAAAACATGTTGGGTTGTTTAAAAAAAAAAAGTGCTTTAAAACTGGTTGTACATAGGATTAAGCATGTTATTTTAATATAAACCCACACCAACCCCAAATCACGCTAACCACAACAGTATGTGGGATTGCTTCAAAGGATATATAATTAAAACCAAAATTAAACTAACGCTTATAAATAAGATAACTCTTGGCAAGCTATAACAATGTTAACAGGTTTCCCATATGATTGTTAAGGCTCCACCCGATGTTAGCTTTGGTGAGCTCTCTGTCTCGTAATGGTTTAGTTCTGTCATTGTAACTGTAGGATATTCCTGCAATTCTAGGAAATCAGGCTGTTACTTTAAAACTTGTTACCAATAATCCAAGGAGAGACGTTTATCCTTAGTGTAAGAGAACTTGTAGTTCTCACTGAATGCATAATAATATGCAAAATTACCAATTAAAAAAAAATTGCTCTTGCCAACTTTAATTGCATAAACTAATAGTGTTACTGGACCATGGTCTTTAATCTGAAATAGTACATAATCTAAGAAGGCTGAACCAGACATAATGATTTCACAACCACTTTTAGCTTAATAGTTTATAAAAGATTGGATACTATGTAGTAAATTAGGAAAAATTAGCAATAGCATGATGCCTTTAATGGTGATAAATTGCTTGGAAACTTGTATTATTTGGTATAAAAAAGTACAATGTGCATTTAAGATATCATACAAAATCATTGTTAGCATTCCTGGCATGATTCTTTGTAATACATATTTTACATCTCAGATTTTCCTTGTTAAATTGCAATTACATATGTATATACTATGCAAACTCGTTATGTTTTTTGTTCCAAAAAGAATAGTTCAGATCTCAGTCTACTGTAATTTCTGTTGTCTGCCATGCAAAAATACAGTATGCCAAAAGGCAAATGTTGTAGATTATAAAATAAATTAAAAAAATATATAATACCAAGCAAACAAGTTTTACTGTTTATATTTCTATTTCTATGCATGTCTGGAACTATTTAGCTTTACGTTATTTGAGATCTGTATTGTAAAATACATATATGCATATATGGCTAGGTATAGATATACGTGGTGTGTATTATTATTATTATTATTATTATTATTATAATTATTACATGTAGGTTAATAAGAAGGTGAGAGGGATATGTACGTTTGTGAGTGTGTGTAAGGCTGTGAAGCAAACTGTGTGCAAAGTTTGCTTGGAGCAGAAGACAGACTCACAGAAGTGTATGCTGTTTATTGGAAGTGAAAAGAGGGAAACATAGATAGGTGTTTACTAGAGCTGAGAAAAGACCAGAAGTTTGTACAGCTGGTTGGAGATGGGGAATGTGACACAAAAGAGGAGTGTCCATACTAAAGCTAAAGAAAGGCACAGACAGACATACAGAGGCCTGGAGCTGAAGAGCAATCTGCAGAGGAAGAGTGGAAACTTAAACTCTAAAGGATACAGGTCAGTAATTGAAAATTGAATATTTGTTTTGTTTTTGTTCCATCCAGGTTTAGCAGGATAGGAGCTTTGATAGTTGGGGAACTATCACAGTATAAGTAGTGCTCCGGTGGGAGCTAGGCCTGTTATTTTATTTTATTTGTTTTGGTGTTGTAATACTGGTGAATATAATAGAGTGTTATTTGGAAAAGCATTAAAACCTCCTGTAACTGTTTCTCCCAAAAAAAGACCATAAACAGGGGCACAAACCCAGTGAAGACTGATAGCATGTCACTTTTAATATATTGTACATAAATGAAGTTGCATGTGGGTAGATATGTTGTTGCAGTATTACGCGTTAGGATCTGAATGTGTGTATTGGTACATGTTTTCCATGAAACTAAAGAGACTGGTATCTAGTCAGGAAAATACTTCTCTGTTGACCCGACTAAATTTCTCTCTCTGTGGCAAGATGTAAAAAACTTTATATGGATGAGTTAAGAATTTTGGTTGAATATCTGGTTTATTTGTGAATTATAACAACTGGTATTTTGAGTGCATGATCACTGGTGCCCCAACATACAATCACAGGGCTACACAATAATTTTATTTAGAAACTGACCACCTAAGCAATCACATTCTTACTCAAGTTTTAACTATAGTCAAGAAAACAGTGTTTAAGAAATAAGTTCAAGGGAACTCACTGATACAGGAGAAAGAAGAAAAACTCTGCAAGAGAGAGGAAAAATATTAAAAAATATTAAAAGAAAGATTGTGGCTTGAACATCATATCTTGTTGTGACTATAATCTCTTGTCCTGGGCAAAGGACCTGAAGAAAATATCCTTCTGGAAAGGAACCAATTGAGTCACTTGCGCTGTGCAAAAGAAAGGACTGAAAGGGTAATCTCATAACCATACCTGGAAGAAGTGGTAGAGGTATTGCTAAATATTTCTTGTAAAGGTGAAGCACAGAATAATCATCACAATTATACAACAAAGAGTTTGGTACATTGCCAAAATACACAGTACAGATAAACATAAAAAAACTAAAAACAAGCAATATCTATATCTATTATTGGGACAAGGTGGCCCTTCGGATTCCTCTTGTTCTCTTATATCAGCTCTCAGAAAAAAAACAGTCCAAAGGCCCAGGTAAATCAGCAATGTTTTTAATGAAACAGCAAAATAAGAAGTCTAGAAAAGAAAAATCTATAAACACAGGCTTACTAACTTCTGGAACACCCTCTCTGCACAAGGGGAGAAAACACTGCCTGGATAAATACAGTCTCTGTTCCTTATAGAAATCTTTCTCTTGTGATAAACTCCTCTCTGCCTGTAGTAAAAGTGGCGGACGGAGTACAGTTTTGCAGTTACATATAGTTGAGGTTGAAAAAAGACTTTCAGTCCATCAAGTTCAACCTTTTGAGATCTCCTCTGATCTGCAATATGCAGATTAGTTGTTAATTAATTGAGGCAAACAGAAAAAAAAACAAGTGAAACTTAGCCAATCATCTCAAAGGGAACAAAAAAATAATTAGTTCCTGACCCCAGATACTGGCGATCGGATTCCTCCCTGAATCAATACACTGTTTTTACTGCACAAAAAGTCCAAACATACAACCCTTTCCCTGGGGTTTATATATTACTAGCCCTCCCCATCAAATATGACGGGGCAATACAATTTTAAGCCATGGGAATGCTGTTTGACACACAATGTAAACCGTTTTGTACTCTGAGGACCTTCAGCGCTCATTGCAAGGCTTGCGCTGAGTGCCTTCGGCGCTCATTGCGAGCCTCTCCTGTCGTGTACGTTTGGTCCTCTGAGCACCTTCATGAGTCATGATAAAGAGAGATATATATTTTTATGTATATGTAGTTAAGTAATAATTATTTATTGAATACATTAATATACTTCAAGTTTTTATAATTAATATATGCAGCCAGCAATAGCCTAAAGAGTTAACAATCTGTTTGTATTTTCTGACAGCATAGAATATACAGTTTGAGTGTTGGTGCCCTGATGCTAAAGTGTAATGAATGTTCCAAGTGTGCATTATAAATAGGCTACGTGTGCAAGGGAAAGCCGTTAGTTTATTGTGTAAAGCGGCATTGTATAGTTGCAATGTTATTAATGTGTTACGCGGCTCGTGAGCATTTTCCAGCTTTTGTAATAGTGTATTTTCTAGTTTGTAGTTTGATGTGTAAGGTGCTACGCGTTTTGCAGTGTTTTGCGCGGTCCGGGGTCGTGTAGCCTCGTTTTAATTTTTTTCAGAGGCCATTTTTTTCCTTGCTTTGGCCAAATCAGGTTAAATTGGCGTTCCACCACACTGCCCCGTGCTGTCTGTGAAAAAAAATGTGGGTGTATTTAGTGTGTTTTTATTGTTTTTTCATTTTCACAGTTCGTCTGTTAATCTCGTAATTTTTTGCGTCTTGTAGCTTTTTATTTCTAAGTCCCGCGTCTCGTATTTTTTTTCTAAGCCCCACGTCTCGTAATTTTTCTAAGTCCCACGTTTGTCAATCGTGTTTAGGAAGTGTTTGTGGTCAAGTCCCGGGTGTTTCATTGCCTAATCTTGTTTGTGCTGATAGTTGTAGTGCATTGTAGTGCCTTAACGGCTCGCCTCGCTATGCGAAGCTTGCAAGTCGATGAGCCCATCTAGCGCTCATCGGCTAAGTGCTACGCGTTAATCGCTCGCCTCGCTTCATGAGGCTCGCAAGCGATGAGCGCCTGTGGAGCTCATCGCCTAACTCGTACGCACCACGCAAAGTGTGATGACGTCTTGCAGTTTGACAACTATTATATGTGATACAAATCCAGACCCTTATACTTTCAGGTCCTCTTAGCTGGTGTTTGGAGATTTGTTCATAACCTCCTGTCAGTTTCCTCCTGTTCATGGCCACACTGGTTCTCAGCTGCAATTCCTCTGTCTTCAAATTCTTTGACTCCAAATAGTCTGTCTGCATGAGGCTGACTCTCTCTCTTTCTTTCTCTCTCCCTCACCCAGTAAAACTGGTGGCCTAAATAGGGCTGTTAAAGGCTCTTGGGTGCAGCCAAATTGTCACCCTGGCATTTGTCTCTGTTCTATTGCATCCATTTCAGTGGGGCATGATTGGAGACTAGCATAAAATGTCTTCCCAGCAGGTAATACTTTAGTGCATCCATGGTCCACTTTATCACCAAACACTCTCTTTCTACCGCAGAGTACTTCTGTTCTTTTGGAAGTAACTTGATGCTTAGGTACAAAATTCGAAGTTCGTTTCCCTCTATTACTTGTGACAAGACTACTCCCAATCCAACATATGTAAGACTCTTTCTACTTTTTTTTCAGATGAGAATCCCAGTCAGAGGTGTATATTATTATATTGTGTATATTCCCTGTGGGAACGTAGGAATTTGTGCATAAACTCTGAAAGGTTGCTGGGCTATCCATGTAGTCCAAACGGCAAGACATTATAATGGTAAAGCCAGTCAGGGCTGCAGAAAGCAGTTTTGGTCAGATCCAATTTGGACAGGAATCTGACTTCTCCCAATTGATCTATAAGTTTATCAATTCTGAGAAAAGGATATGTGTCAAATTTGGATATCTCATTCAACATTCTGAAGTCGTTACGGAAGTGTGTTGTCCAATCAGGCTTTGGGATCAGAACATTCAGACTACATCATTCACTGTTGGATTCTTAAATTATTCCTGATTCAAGCATTTTCTTGACTTCAGCTCTTACTTCTTCTCTTTTTGCTTCCAGCATTTGTTACGGCTTGACACTTACTATCGCTCCAAGCTTAGTAATGATGTTGGGGTGTAATTAATTTGTCCATCCTGGATAGGCTGAAAATACTTTTCTGTTGTGTGTTATCATATGTAGAAATTCTTGCATTTTCTGTGCGGATAACTGTGAAGATATAGGTACTTCTGGAGAAATTTCTTCAGACTGGCCTTAAAAGCAAACAAAAGTAGCTTCAGTTTCTCTCTTATGCCATATTTGCTCTGTTTTGCGGCAGTCAGGTTGTTTGATCTTGTAATTTACCTCTCTGGCGGCTTCTACAACTTCATATAGTAGGCACTAGTACCATTACTTTCTCCCCTGGTTGAAATTGTGGGACCTGAACTTTATTATTATAGTAGGTTTTCTTTTGCTTCTTGGCTCCTTCTTTAACTAGAGGACGGATTTGGGCAATTCAGTCTTTCAGACACATTCTATAATATTTTCCACAGGCCCTCCTTGATCTTCCCAAATTTCATGTAGGATACCCAAAATTCCCCTGGGATAGTATACATAGAAGAGTTGAAATGGTGAGATCCCAGTAGCGGCCTGAGGTACCTTTCCCATCCACCACTTTTAATATCATTCCCTGTCTATCTGTGGGGATGATATACTAATGTTCTCAATGCTCTGATCTGTAATAACTTACATAGATCTGTCAACAGTTTAGACACAAATGGGGTACCTTGGTCTGTAAAAAATTATCTTGGAATTCCCAGTCTAGAGAAAAAGAAGAACCAATTCTTTAGCCACATTCTTAGCTTCCTGTCGTAGAGGATCATTAACTTGGTCACTTCAGAAATGTTTCATATTCACAGTACAGGGTTGATGATCTGCTTCCATGTCTTAACTATGTGGAGTGGTTGTCATTTCCTGGGAAAGAGATGCTACTGTCTCTGGTACACCTTCTGGACTAGCCTGAGATGCTGCTAAAGCCTCCTCTTGGGCTTGTTTCTACTTGATTTGTGTTGCCATCTTTTTATGCTTCTGTATCTCTTCCTTGATTTCTTTCTCCAAACTGAAGAAAAGCTCTACATCATAGAAAGGGAATGTCTCCCTTAATTCCACAGGAGGGTTCAATTTGATATTAACTACATAATTATTTTTATTTTTTATTTTTTATAAGCATTTCAAAATGTGGAAAATTCCTGCCCCATACTACTGCATATGGTAGGCAAGGGATCACTGGGTGAGTAATCTGGGCTTGTATGCCCTGCACCTCAATCCAGGAAGTATTGGTAGGATACGTCATAATGGTACCATGTATACAAGCTATGCCCATCCTTTTGTATGGCTTCCAGTTATAAGTGGCTACAACTTTTCCTGATAGTTAGTGCACTTCTAGGGTCAATCAGCCCTGTGACCTTCTTTCTATTTAACAGTACTTCATTCATGAATATATGTTTAACCTCTGCCAGTCCAACTATGTTCACTAGGTAACATAGTGGAACATCCATCACAAGCTCACTAGGTTCTTCTTGGCTAGGACACTGGGCAGCTATATGTCCATATTCTCCACATTGAAAACATTTATTCTTGTTCCCAACAGTGCTCTGTTTTACCCGTGAGAAGCCTTCTCTTCCAATTTTCTTCCTTCGGGCTCCCTTCTGTCAGTTCTACAGTAATCCTGGTGTATACACCAGGAATTTCTAGTGGCTATATATAAAAAAAAAGTTGTATGGAATATATTCTGACAATAATTCTGATTTCAAACAAACAATGGTGATCATTTGTTGCCAGATCCACTACTGGAACTAATCTTGAGTTATACGTGGCTTATAAAAAACGTTTGGTTTTCAACAAAAGAAACATATTGCATTCATACAACACATCTGGACAATATGGTGAAAACTTTTGAAGCCAATGGAAAAATATTTTAAAAAAAGCTGATTTTATTGTTTTCAAAACTTTAAATATAAAAAATAACAGTGATTTCTGTGAATTGTTGTATTATAAAGGCTTTGAAAAGGTTTTAGTGTAGCTGGAATAAGAATGACTTTTTTTGCATTACTAGTGTAGAAACAACATGTTTCCCCATTTTTAGTCATAAATATATTAAAATTGGTCAGTGCTGAAAATGTTTTAATTTTAATACAAATTTGTGTTATTCATAGTAAATAGTAGTAATTTGTAATTTAAACAGTTATTGGCAACCTTTTATAAGTAATAAACAAAACTACATCAGCCGAGATGGAAAGACTACAACAGCACAGAGCCAGAACAAATTTAATTTGCATATCTGAAATTATACCCAATTTAGCATTACTTATACGTTGATTAGAAATTGTATATTGTATACAATTTATAATTTCAAACCTTTTTAAAAGAAGTAATGCATAAATATAACTTAATGTGCATGGGAGGGAACACAGTGAGAAAGATTCAGATTTATGAAATGTACTAATTTTGACTGAGTTACAGAGAATAAATGATAAATAAAGCAAAATGGGTGGAATGGAGATTCTGTAAATGTTAGAATACTAAAATGAAGTGTATTTACAGGGTGAATAAAGTTTTAGAAAAAGAGACCTTATGGTCAAAAACAATACTTGATGAAAAAAAAAGGTATCACTATATACTGCAATACTCTGATTATTGATCTAGATTACTGGACAGTCACAGCTACCTCACTCTATATATATATATATATATATATATATATATTTTTTTTTTTTTATTATTTTTTTTTTTTTTTTTTTTTTAATTTTATTTATTTTACTTGCTAAAACTGTCAGTTATCATATGAGAAAAGGCAAGTCTAATCAATAGCATATCAAAAGAATCACATACGGCATGAGATAATAAAAAATATGAAACTAATATAATGAGAACCTTTATGTGAACTTTGTGTTTCCATGGAAATGGGGGTAAACAGGAAATATCTGTCTACAGTCACTGATCCCAAAGGGGCCCAGCATGAGCTACAGTCTGCAAGAAGCCTGTACTGACATAGCTCTTAAATTGTATAACCCATGGGATACATTTGTATGTTCACCCATATTGTGGATTACAGCATACTAAAAGGAAAGGTGCTGTACATTTATATCAATGGTTTGCATGACAACTCAGACATATGTGCTTTGGAAGATGAATATAACGGGAGTATGTGAGAAAAACCATGTGGCAAGATTTTAAGTGTTTCCCTCATGGAAATTATGCTAATTTATTTCACTGTTGCATTGGTTCTAGTATTTGCATTGAAATATATTAATTTTGAGATATTACATCTATGCTGAACTCAACCTGAAGGAAAGCAGAAGGAAAAATCATACACTAAAAGAAAGGGAGAGGAAGGAAGACAGAGGAAATTCTGCAAGAGACAGAGGTCCTGAAACTAAGAGCCGAAGTGTTACATGGTCAAGTATGAATGAGCACTTCGCTTTTTTTGTTGCGTTCAACTGTTGGTAACAGGTTAGGACTTATCTTACTGCTGGGCTTACAAGCACTAGGGGCCTCATTCAATTGTGATTTGGCCAATTGAATAGGGCTCTATATAAACACAGAGCATATTTTTTTTACAGAAGTTTTTAGTTAGTGAACTTTTATCCAAAAGCAAGGTCTTCACTAACTAAAAACTTCTGTAAAAAATATGTTCTGTGCTTATATAGAGCCCTATTCAATTGGCCAAATCACAATTGAATGAGGCCCTAGGTTTGTATTCCAACTATAATTGAGTTATAGTGCTAGGGCCTCATTCAATTGCAATTTGACTAATTGAACAGGGCTCAATATAAGCACAGAGCATTTTTTTTACAGAAGTTTTTAGTTAATGAACTTCTATCCGAAAGCAAGGTCTTCACTAACTAAAAACTTCTGTAAAAAAATATGCTCTGTGCTTATATAGAGCCCTATTCAATTGGCCAAATCATAATTGAATGAGGCCCCTAGTATTTATGGAGTTTTTCAGGTCAGTCAGATGGTTTTGCATTTGTTCTTAGAGAGAACATATCTACAGCACCAAGTGGCTCCAAAGACTTATTGAAATGTAAAGCAGGAATGTAATATACCTATGAATTTATTTAGGTTCATGTAGTCTATTTTTTTAAGATGTGCTTAAAAGCTCTGCTTCAAAACTCGTCGAATTTGATATTTAACGCATTTTGACAAGCAAAAATTGCACTAGCGCCCAACATTTGCTCGTCATCACACTAAGATCTGTACGAGTCAATTTACATTACTCCTTATTATTGTTTGGTACTCATTTTATACCTTCTGGAATTAACGATGAGTACCAAGGTACCACTGTAGTCCCTGTATGGGTCTGTCCAGTGCAGCATATGCAGACTTTGCAGGGCTACATGTGCAGTGCAGTGTCCTAACCTATCAGGAACATCTCAGCAGCACAGCTAAGAGGTGGTCATTGACTGGTTTATAGATACTGCACACCCATTACTAAGTCTGTGTCTTTGTGAACTACAGTGGGCAGACCCAAACAGGTAATATTTGTTTGGTTTTAGGCAATAAAAACAGAGCCTATCAGCACTTCTTAATAAAATAAAGTATATCAAAATAAATAGACATACCGTACATATATTATATACCTAGTAAAATCTTCCATATCCCTTTAAATTGCAAAAAAGTTCAAAATTGCTGTATCAAGTAATATCTTTTTAGTTGGACTAACAATCCATATTAAGAGACAAGCTTACGAAAATAACATTGAAATTATGGATCTGCATCACTGTACTAACACGGCTATTTCAAACTGCATAAATTAGATTGAAAATAGGACAATGGGCTGAGTACATAGACTGATGTGTGTTTATTTATAACAACACTATTTAAAAAAATGCAATAAACACAAACTAATAAATAATATAGTGTGCATGAGAACATTTCAATTTCTAAATTCATTTGAAATGTCACATTGATATTAGATTCAAAAATATGTTAAAATGTCAGATTATTCGGTATGTAACTAATGACCTCATTACCCACTAAGCCTGCATTATTATTTTGTTTTACACCCTATCACCTTCTAAACAATAAATTTAATGTTTCAAAAGGCAAAACTCCAAGTAACCCTTTTTTGAAAATAATTTCAGTTTTTGTATCTTTCTCCATAGTTAAAGAAAAGCACATGATTGCAAACAAACAATATCTGTTTACAATTATTCATATAATGTATATTTTTTTAAATTAATGATGCTAATCTCATCAAAGAAGATTTAAAATGAAATATATTCTTAATAAGCTGTGGATAAGTAGGTTAGTGGAAAACCTTCCAGTGGAAGTGGTAGTTAAGGAATTTAAGCATGCCTGGAATAAGCATTAGGCTACTCTGAGACTTTTTAATGTCAAATATATAGGCGAGACTAGATGATCCTTTTTGCTAAAATACCATTAATTCTGTTTCTATTTTTATGTGGACAGCATGAATTGTAAACATACAGTAATGATCTTGAGCCAGTGGTGTTTTTTGACAGGGTTAAAAAGTTATTTTTCGTATGGCAGCAAGCTACCTCAAGTTGATGATGTAGTGCCATGGAAAAAAATTATAGAGAGTGATGTTTTTGTTAGTAAGTATCACATTCTGACATACGATATATATACATAAAGATAGACAAATAATGTGGGACATAGCCACAGGAAGTATATACATAGTTAAAGATAGACAAATAATGTGGGACATAGCCACAGGAAGTATATACATAGATAAAGATAGACAAATAATGTGGGACATAGCCACGGGAAGTATATACATAGATAAAGATAGACAAATAATGTGGGACATAGCCACGGGAAGTATAAGTAAATGGTGAATTGGGGTATCACTAATCTGAACTGGCCTAATAAAGCTTTAACGGAACATAGAGAGATTTTATTTCATTTGTTAAATCTAAAAGAGTATTTGCCAAATACGTTTGAAGGACATTTAAACAGGTTTTATATAATATTTTTTTAAATTTAAAGCAACTTATGTAATGTCTAGTACATGTTCTTTAAAATGCATGAAAACCACAATGGTGTTCCATTCTCAGATAACTTGCCCTCCCACCTATGACTTGTGTTAATTCATCGTGCCGGTTTGGTACTTTCACCTCCATTGTTGCACCCACAACCGTAATCACTAATTAACCCTCCACTCTCTATTCAATTACATGCTAAGGGCCTCATTCTATTAACGGCCGTAGGAGATGTGTGGCCGCAAGGACCGGCCGCAGGCTATTTGCCTATTGTATTCCCCTGCGGCGGAGGACTCCGGCAGGCTTGCGACCGGCGCCCTGTTATCCTTTGCGGCCCCACGCGCCGCAGGAAAGCCTTTGATCTTACACGGCCGCAAGAAAGCCACGGTTGCTATTCAAATGCTACGTAAACCCTCTCGGCAAGAGTAATTAGCTAAAACCGAGCCGCAGCTTACTTGCACCAAAAAGGTCCCGCTAGCACCCAATTAAGCACATAATAAAGCCATCCTGCACTTTGATGAGACGATAAAGTGATTGGAGGTGTTAGCAGTCATAGCACAACATTCCCCTACACTCAAATCTGAAAATCATTTTTATTTTAATTCCTATCAAATGTCCGTGGACAAAGTCCCGAGGGCTTGGAGCACCTCAGACCCGCAAAGGCTGCGGGATTAGCCTCCGTCAAGTCCGTAAATGGGTAAAATAGACCCACGGGTCGTAAAGGGCTTACTTACAAGTCGTAGCATAGAAAAGCCATCCTGTACTTTTATTAAAAGTGAAAGTGATGTTTGGTTTTAGAATTAATAGCTCAACATTCCCCTACTCTCAAATCAGCAAATAAAGATATTTAACTTCATGTTCAATCTTCGTGTTTTATCTATCATGCAAGCCCGCACGGGCTTGTATAAGGAGCTACGGGCTTGATCATTGAAGTCCGTGGGACTTGGACGGATTTTAAAATCAAAGTACAATTTGGCGATGTGCAAGCTTGAGAATTTTTGCTATTAATCCTCATGCCCCCCCATCATTTACAGTGCTTTGCAGTGCTGGATTGAATATATATTGGCTTCTACAATGCTTTGTTTGCGGCCCTCAACCTCCGAACCCATACGGGTTTTAACAAGGACGAGCCCGCGGGACTACGGGACGGAAAATAAACCGTAAATGATATATCGGATTATGGCCGCAAGGAATCGCAGCTTTGCGGCCATTTTACTGCCATTAATAGAATGAGGCCCTAAGCCCTTATTTCTTCCTTTAATTACTTAGGGCCTCATTCAATTACGATTTGGCCAATTGAATAGGGCTCTAAATAAGCACATAGCATCTTTTTCTTAAATAAGTTTTTAGGTAGTGAAAACCTTGCTTTTGGATAGATGTTCACTAACTAAAAACTTATTTTAAAAAAAGATGCTATGGGACTCATTCAATTGTGATTTGGCCAATTGAATAGGGCTCTATATAAGCACATAGCATATTTGTTTACAGAAGTTTTTAGTTAGTGAACTTCTATCCAAAAGCAAGGTTGTCACTAACTAAAAACTTCTGTAGAAAAAATATGCTATGTGCTTATATAGAGCCCTATTCAATTGGCCAAATCACAATTGAATGAGGACCATGGTATTCACTAGCTAAAAATGTCTGTAAAAAAATATGGTCTATGCTTATATAGAGCCGTATTCAATTGGCCAAATTGCAATTGAATGGGGCCCTTAGACTTTTGTTTCAATAATCCCTTTAGATTGTTAGGGCCTCATTCAATTGCAATTTGGCCAATTGAATATGGCTCTAAATAAGCACATAACATATATTTTTTTAAAGAAGTTTTTAGTTAGTAAACATCTATCCAAAAACAAGGTTATAACTAACTAAAAACTTCTTTAAAAAAATATGGTCTATGCTTATTTAAAGCCCTATTCAATTGGCCAAATCTCAATTGAATGAGGGCCCAAGTATGTAAGATTTTAAACTTAAACACAGGACACCCTACTTTTTGGCATCTGCTTAATATTGTATTTTCATTTTTTTCTTTAGATTTAACCCCTGAGTGTATTAGTAGTGCATTCAAACATTTGTACTATTCAGTAGTTGATCTGCTTGTACATACTGTAGATAACAATACATTTCTTGGCCTGCAGTTCCTTTTTTCTCAACCATTGTAAATTACCTACAATCCTTGTTCACTTTTCTGAGATATGAACTTGTTCAATATATTAACTATGCTTTCTTTTTTATTTCAACTCCAGTTTCTAGTATACCTCATTAAGCCAAGATTTAAATGAAAAATCAAAAATTCCAACTTTATTTATAAAAATTGTATAGCTTATCTATCTATTATACCTTGCTAAAGAATATAGGGAGATATTGCTTATTTTTGTGTGAGTTGTATGTACCACAGAAACATTGAAATTATCAACTGCATAACCTAATTGACTCAAAGGCATATTAGGCTATAGACTATGGGCCTCATTCAATTGCGATTTGGCCAATTGAATAGGGCTCTAAATAAGCACATAGCATATTTTTTTTAAAAGAAGCTTTTAGTTAGTAAATACCTTGCTTTTGGATATAAGTTCACTGACTAAAAACTTCTTGGCCAAAATGCAATTGAATGAGGCCCTATATTTTGTATATGCTCTATTTTGTTTTACGTGTTCTTAGTAGCTTAACATGTAAACCTCTTCTACCAAACATACAATATAAAGGCACTTTTCTAATGTTTGCATATATATGGCAACATCTTGAATTGTAATGTGTCATCCAAGAGCATATTGTGTTTAGTAAGAGCTCAGGTGGGTCAATCTAAATATCCATTGTTTTGTTGCTTCTCTGTGTGTTAGTTGTCATGATCCCCCTGACCACTAGTCCTTAGGACTCATAGGATCCGCCCAGGATGATTAAGATTTTGAGGATTGCCATTACCCTGGCTGCATAAAGACTCCTATCAGGACAGCCTCCTAGAAATATGTGGTTGTGGGACTATAAAACGGGGGGTAATCCTGTATAATCAGCGCTACCAAGAACTGGGGAAAAAAACAGGGTCCAAGGAGGTAGTTATTATTAAACCCTTGATCCATCAAGAGTTGTAGCTGGAAGACAGTTATCAGGCACTGATGCTGGAGTCAGCCCAGAGTAGGACCAAGCTCATCGGGTGTGGATGAAGAAGATGCATCCTGTCACTAGGAGGCGCTAGAAGCACAGCAGGTTAGATAGTTGTTTTCCCCCCGAGAGCACTGATTCTTTGGGAAAGGCAGTCCTGATAGGAGTTTTTATGCAGCCAGGGTAATCCTCAAATTCCTAATCATCCTGGGTGTATCATATGAGTCCTAAGGATTAGTAGTCAGGGTGATTATGACGACTAAAAAACAGATGATCGCCAACAAAACAAGTGTAAAATAATTTAAATAACTCATATATTTTAAGCAAATATCCAGCATAAATATTCAGTGAAGCTTCAAGCCACAGATGATGCAGCAGAGACCTAGTAGCTTAGAATCACTGGATGACAATATTATGTTCAAATTTTTAAATATTATACTGGGCTGCTGACAAAATGTAAGTTAGGTAAATGATTGTAGACATATATCATACTGTATCAGCTTCTAAACATGCCCTCTACTCACTAGCATGAACTTTTTTTAGGGCGAAAAAAAATACCATTATATTGCGGCCTGTTGTAACACTGCTCTATATTTTCACAATGGAAAATTTTGAAAAATGTATTAATTCCCTGTTCCAATTCTTTCATTTGATTTATATTTGCCATGTATTATGAATTTTATAGGACAGAGAACATCATGTATCTATCTACTAAAACCCTATTAATTAAGGATGCCACATAATAAAGAATGGTATTTAAAATGATTTATAGATGTACTCAGACTAATGTTTCTTTTCTGTGATACTTGCCAGAGCTTTCTGATATAACATTACATTAAATGACATGGAAAATTTGAAGCATGGTATTTTTAGACAGCATTAGGTAATTAACATGATCCTGACTAGAAATTTATGTGATGAGATGTATAACGCAGTGCCTCTCATAATGCCAAGCCATACAAGGCAATGATTCAGGAACAGTCAGCTTAAAGGACAAAACTAAACTTATAGCATACTGAATACAAGGCATGATGGGGTATTAATGACTGATACACTCAAGTAACCAAGTTATCAACTTGACCGTATTTACCATTAGGCAGAGGATGCATGTGCCTAGTAGAAAGCAAGGATGCCATGTTCCTGCCTTGAAAAATATTTTAATTGGCAGCTTGTCTGGTATACACGGCTCTATTATGAAGTTCAGATTACACTGAAGGTGCAAATAACAAAGCTGTTATCTGATTGGCTAAATGAGCTGCTCATCAAGTCACTGCCTCTCTTCTCTACATAGTAGGCTGGGAAATTTAGTCCTGTTGTAATATAAAGTTATATCAAGTAAAAGAACTACAGCTCCCCAATAAGAACTGAAGTGGCTTTTATCCACATGAAGTACATACCTTTTCTGCATTTCACTAAATGGCATATGGTCATTAAAAAGGTATGAACCAATTTGTGTATGAATGTTAAAGAAAGGAAACTGTTAAATAGATTTAAATATCACATATATAGTTGTGAGCATGCGAGTTGTTCCTAACGCTTGCGGCTGGCAAGGCGCGCCAAAGGCGCACCTTGCCAGCAACTGCGGACCTCGCAAAATTTACGTAGTTACGTAAGGAAAATGCGAGACACGTTACGACCCATTATGACCTCGCAAAAAATGGCCGAAACCCGCGCACATAAAAACATAAAAGACACAATAAATACACACAACAAATACATAAAAAGCTTACCTACACGAAGAGGGGGCACCCAGGACCTCGAAAACTGAAGTTACACCTCAATTTAACTCAAAATAAAAGAGTTTAGAGGCTCAAAAATTCTCTAAGCGAGAGAAAAAATGGCCGCCGAAAAAAACGAAAACGAGGCTCTAGCAGTCTAAAGACGCAAAACACCACCAAACACCTACGCATTTCCCGAAAAACACGTACGACATTCGAAAACAAGGATGCAACCCGCGCAACCCCAAAAACATTACAAACAATATAAATACACACAACAAACACATAAAAAGGTTACTCACAGCAAGGGGGCACCCAGGACCTCTGCAAGTAAAGTTATACGTCGATTTAAGTACAAATTTCAGAGTTTAGACACCCGAAAATCACCTAAGTGAGAGAAAAAATGGCCACCGAACAAAACGAAAACCAGGCTAAAGGACCCTTAACACGCAAAACACCACCAAATAGCTACGGATATTCCGCAAAAGTCGCACAACATCCGCAACGAAGAACACTAAATCAGCCACAGCCGCATACCACACATTAGCCGCCATTTTAGAACAATAACTTATACAGTGCGGAAGTACACAGCTACCCTAACGGATTTGCCTCGCGCACGCACACTATTACACTGCACACATTCATGACACTTACACAGCAGCTCCACAGCACTAATGCTGCAGCAACATCAAAACACATTGTCAGCTCTTCAACAGAATGCTTCCTGCATATATTACTTCAAAATAGGTAAAGTATTATTTATTTTATTATCATACACCAAACAGCATTAGCTCACTTACAATTTCATTGCCGTCATTTTTTGACGGGCAATATTCTAGTTTTATATATATATTGTGTCTTAGGTCCGTGGCGCTTATCTTCAGTTTCCTTTTCCTTAGTGCTGAAAAATAGACAAGGAGAAAAGAGGCTCCTCTAAGGTAGCAGGTTTTGCAAATCAGAAAAGTTCTTTAAAAAGTAGGTAATCTCCTTACATTTATGTCAGGTTATTCAGGCCCTCAGATCCTGTCATTGCTCTCCTTGTGCAGGGTTATGTGTGCAGTCAGCTTTATTCATGCAGTCATCAGGGAGAGAAAGGTATGGTCAATAAAGTTTTAATACATAGTAAAATAAGTAATATAAAAAGCTTACATTAGATTTAGTAATGTCCACAAATGGAAGATAACTTCCTTCAGTCCTCTGTGTCTGTATCTCCACAGGTCAGCAGCAGCCCTCCACGTGCTGTGGTTCTGTTTCCTGCTTTGGTCGTCACAGGTGGAACTGTTTATTTACTCAACCAGTTTCACACTTGTGCTTCATCTGGAGTTATCTTCCATTTGTGGACATTACTAAATCTAATGTAAGCATTTATATCATTTTTTTACTATGTATTAAAACTTTATTGACCATACCTTTCTCTCCCTGATGACTGCATGAATAAAGCTGACTGCACACATAACCCTGCACAAGGAGAGCAATGAAAGGATCTGAGGGCCTGAATAATCTGACATAAATGTAAGGAGATTATCTACGTTTTAAAGAACTTTCCTGATTTGCAAAACCTGCTACCTTAGAGGAGCCTCTTTTCTCCTTGTCTATTTTTCAGCACTAAGGAAAAAGAAACTGAAGATAAACACCAAGGCCCTCATTCTATTGCAATTTGGCCAATTGAATAGGGGTCTAAATAAGCACATAAAATATTTTTTTTAAATAAGTTTTTAGTTAGTAAACATCTATCCAAAAGCAAGGTTTTCACTAACTAAAAACTTCTTTAAAAAAAATATGCTATGTGCTTATTTAGAGCCCTATTCAATTGGCCAAATCGCAATTGAATGAGGGCCCAAGGCCCTCATTCAATTGCACTTTGGCCAATTGAATAGGGCTCTAAATAAGCACATAACATATTTTTTTAAAGAAGTTGCTATGTGCTTATTTAGAGCCATATTCAATTGGCCAAATCGCAATTGAATGAGACCCCAAGGATCTAAAGACACAATATAAAAATATAGAAAAAGATTTCAAAGGGATCTGAAAAATTAGATCAGGCTGCTTGTCTTAAGAATATTATATTTGATACACAATACAATTGCTTTTTATAATTTCTTATTTTTATTTAATTGTATAAAAGTGTGTTACAAAAATGTTCCTGCTTTTTAATCCAAAAGCACAGCTAGATACACAATTAACTTATTTATTTATATATGTATATATATATATATATATATATATATATATATATATAAAACTGACAGAAACATTAATTTACTAACACATATGTTGGGGTGGCAGCAAAGAGTGCGCTAGGAGCATCTCAGATGTAAATCTGGCACTGGCTATCAAGTTGTAATATGTATTATGTTTATGGCTTAAGATGTTTTGCAGTTAAAGGATCACTGTATTCACAGATTTACAATATAATCTTTTGAGAAACTTGGCTAGATAATCAGCAAAATGTTCTTAGAAAGTAAAAAAATGCAGGCTTATTTTTTTACTATCACATGAATTGCCATTGCTTGTTTTGAGCTTTTGATTGGCCATCTTTATCAGCTGTGTGTGCCCTTAAATTAGAATTTTACCTCTGAAATTCATATTGAAAGCCTTGGCACTAATGATTGCCACATTTACAGAAATAAAGACAGTGAGTTCGACTGCAGCATTATTGCATTCAATAGATAACAAATCGAAGGCTGCAGTATTTTTTTTTTTTAAGTTATTAGCTATTATAAAGCATTATACTTTACTTAGGGCCAGGGGATGCAGATAAGATTTTCATTCTACTGAGAGGGCTTCAATAAAATAAATACATTTTAATAGAGTTTGATGTATCTACAAAGGACGTCATGGTATCATATTATAAACTAGGTACGCAGAAAAAATAATAGCCATCCCACAAATAATAATTACATATATACGATCCAGTCACATTATTATGACCATATACCAAATATCCAGAATAAGCACCATGTGCAGCACGGACCGCAGCTAGACTTCATGATATTGAATAAATAAGATGCTGGAAGGTTGGCAAGTGTATCTGGAGCCATGCAGACTGCAGTGCTTCTAACAGCTGCTGAAGAGTACGTGGTGGAGGATCCATACGGCGAACATGGTGATCAAGGTAGTTCCACAGGTGCTCGATGGGGTTCAAGTCTGGGGAATTTGGAGGCCAGGGACGTAAGTCTTCATCATGCTCCTCCAACCACTCTTGGACAATTCCCTATGTCATATTGTATTGTCCTGCTGGAAGATCTTATCCTCTCCATGGAAGACCGTCAACCTGCATGGGTGTACTTCATCAAAATCTACAAGGATGGATAGATAACCCAATCGGTTGAGAGCGCATTCCAGAGGTTTGACTAGACCAAGACAATGCCAAGAAAGCATTCCCCAGACGATAATGATGCAGCCACGGGCTTGTGATCTTCCAACAATGGTTGCAAAGTGTTTGTTCTCAGAGGTTTTTCCCCTGACACACCATTGTCCATCCAGTCGACGAAGCAGAAAACGTTACTCATCAGAGAAGGCAACCCTTTGCTAATCGGAATAGATACAATTTCAGTACGGTCACGCAAATTGATGCCATTTCTGATGAACACTAGTCAGCATCGATGCAGTGGCCAGGCATTTGCTTCGGAGCCCCATACACATTAGGGTTGACTGAATGGTCGTTTTAGACACATGCCTGACACATGACAGTCCCCTGGGTCGTTTGGATGGTGAGTTGCTAAACTGTAGCATGTCGGTTGGCCCTCACACACCTTCACAGCCAACGTTCACCTCTTACATCAATGGAACGTTTTGCTTCACAGTTTCGATGACGATTATTCTCAATGGTGCTGTTTGTCCAGTCACGGTACACTTTAGCCACAGCAGCACATGAACAGTTCACAAACTGTTTTAGATGACCATCCCCTATTCAAAGGTGGATAAATAGCACAATTCTTGTATGTCCCCTTATATACCCACCAACCCAGCTCATGACACTTGCCAAATTTCATTGGCTACGAGCTGCTGATGTCAAAAGAAGGAGGTGGTCATAATAATGTGACTTGATTATGTAATAATGAATGGGCATATTTATGCTTTGTATAAAGTTATTTAGCTAATTGTTCAACTAGTTCTTGATATGAACATGCTGAAAATTATATTTCAGTAGTTATCACACTGGCTTGCTGTATGCATGGTTTGCTTGTGTAAAAACATAACTGTGGCGCTTGAAACCATTGCACTCCATTAGCAGTTTGCTTTTACTTTAGAGTAAATATACTTCATTAAATGGCCACTGTAGTCTTATATATTAAATGTACTCTTTTGAAAAACTGCACATGATAATGGCCAAACTGGTTTAGAAAGTAAAATAAAATACAGCCTTTAATTTATTAATTTTGTCTACACTAGTTTGCTGCAGTGACATCTACTACTTTGGTCTCTGACGATAAGCTTGCTTAGGTGGGGGAATACTTTGCATGCAGATAGGTCTAATGAGGAGCTCATTAGTTTACAATCATTTGATGGACATCAGTATAAAAAAGAAGCTAAGTAAATTAACTACTGTATTTATTTATTTATATTTTTGTTTTCCAAAAACAGTTTTTGCATTATCAAGTTTTTTTTAACGACAACCTTAGCCACTTAATTGCTTTTCTTCCCATATAACCTTTAAGCAACATTATAAGAATTTTGTGAGTTTTTGAAGGATAATAATATTTACTGCATCCCTTCTGTTCAAAGAGTCAATAATAATGGCTACTCAGCCCATTGCCAATATGAGGTTATAAACGACTGCCATCATATTTTTGGTACAATTAAGAGATCTAAAACTACTACTATATATTAAACCTGATTTTATTACATATATATTTAAAGCATTTTACCTACACGCAATCCCCCCCTTCCCCCCCAAACACACACACACATTTTCATCTGGAAAAATGGAAAATTAAACCTTGGAAATCTGTATATATTTTATAGCAGGCAGCAGTATAACTTTTATGGCATATACTTAATGGGCCATATAAAAATGAAAAGTAAAACCCCTTTCATTTAGCAGTACTCCATTCTTTCCTGCTGAAACCTGATGATAATCCTAAAATATGCACATAACTAAAACATTTCTTCAGTCAACGATGCTCCATTTAATACCCAGGTACCACTTCAGATATGGTGGTGTTCCTTTTTTTTAACTGGAGGGATCTTTCCACATTTTAGTGAATAAGCTCCAAACAATATCATATGACTAGAGAGGTCTCACCACATTAGTTAATGTTATCATATGTTGTATAAAGAACTTAAAAATGATTATAGTCATTTATTAAAATATATTTGGGACCACTAGCAAGACAAGGGGCATATGTACTAAAGGGTACATTGTTAAAAATACCTTGACTATGTCAAGTCTCTGTACATATGACCTAATGGATAGTCAGTTCTTTTTTTTAAAGTTTGACCATAGTCCAAATATTTTTGTTAAAATTATGTCAAGGTCTGGAACCCATAATTTTTATAGCAAATGAGTCTGGAACCCATCTGCTATATAAAGTGGAGGAACGTTATATAGCAAATGAGACCCACTGAAAGGAATTCACTTAACTAGTTTACTGGATTAGGAAACGGGAAGCTGCATGAAAGCTGCAAGAAAAATAATAAGGAAGCGGTGGTCCGGAAGAAAGCAGATTCAAGTCTAGATCCTGAACAATGTCTGTCTGTTGACAATGGCTGCTCTAGATTATAACATAGAAAGACATGACATTTAGCAAACCAGACTTTGGTATATACATGGTCAAAATAATTAAGTAGGCACTTGCACTGAATAAGGTAATACAAATAAATAAGAAACAATAAATGTAATAGCCCAGATGCATTGTTTTTTTTATTATTATGCTCATTTTTTATTATTATGCTCATTATTGCTATTAATATGGTGAACAATGTATTTGCTAAATCTGTCAATATTGGTTCATTTTCTTTGTTTATATGTACTTACCTTCGACTATTATGGCATGCCACTGGTACTTCTGTTTTCGATAGGAGTATTGATAACTGAAAGCTTGGCACTGCCAGTCTCTGAATTCGGGCACTCCAGGTGGACATTTTGGGTTTTCACAGACTCTGT
This sequence comes from Discoglossus pictus, assembly GCA_027410445.1. Taxonomy (NCBI): domain Eukaryota; kingdom Metazoa; phylum Chordata; class Amphibia; order Anura; family Alytidae; genus Discoglossus; species Discoglossus pictus. Next base: position 451,060,350 of record CM050163.1, read on the forward strand.
ACTGTATGTTGGCATCATTACAGCGTTCTCCTTCTGAGCCTTGACTAGAGCAAAATGATGAATGAAGGTATAAATATTAAAGCTAAATGTAAAGATATACAATTCAGACAGATAAAATGATAATTGTTAAAAAATAAGAATGTGCTTATACCCAAGGCATGTACGTTGTCTTCTGCTAATTCCGGTGCTACAGGTTCTGCTACATGAACTCCAGGAGCTCCATTCACTAGCCAGCTGCTCAGCAGATGAGATTCTGCTGGTACATTCACCAACCCAACACCACTGTAGAAAAAAATATTTATATTGAAATCATTCGCCAAAATAGAAATAAAAAAAAAGGTTGATATTTTACCAAATTTCATTTATATTCATTATAACAGATTAAATTAAATGACTAACTGAATTGTCACAATCATTAAAGTCTTGAAAATGTGTATCGTATGACCATAACTGTCTCAAATTCAAAGACCTTACAAATACATAAACAAAAAATTAACAATATTATAAATAAGCTTTCTTTGCAGCCTACCAAAAATGTCCAATCCTTGAAACAGACAACAAAGATGGCCTCAGTCAGACAATCAAACTTTTTGCCAGTTGTAACAAACTATTCAACCTCCCATTAAAACACACTATTTGTAATCTTCACTTAAGCATACCCTAATCGCTCTTGAAGCTTTGTCTCTCTTAGACTTCCATTTTCGATAATTGCTCTGGCCTTAAAATGTTTCAATTAATTGTATAAAACTTTTTTTCCCTTTAAATTGCCTACTTGACCCTCTGCAATCTTTGGGAAATCTTACATGTAAAAATCTCACGTAATCCCTAGTAGCTATTACATACTGTCCATAACAAACTCTTTTGCATAAACCAAAATGAGTGATCTCTAAGTATGGTATTTTTACTTCTATACATTTTTTTTCTACTTAATGTTTGATATGGCTCCTGTAAGAAATATAGCCTAATGCTATCTGTTCCCATAAATCTCTGCTGTTGCTTGTAGTGAGCATAAACCCTACATGTATTTAACAGCCCTCACTACTATTAAAGCTGAGATTGAGGCAGAAAAGCAGTTGAATATGAATAAACCTTGATCCTTCCTTGCCCATGGTCAGACCATGCAGCAGTGATCATAAATCTTTATCTTGGAACGAACCTGAAAAATTGATTCATTTGGAGACTTGAATGAATCACTATTGTCTAACCATGTAACGCAAACCGAAATCTCTAAAAACTAACATAGTATTTTGAATACAACGATACCACAGAAACCAAAATTGGCTGGCTCTGGCTAGCACATAAAGCCTACATCAGAGGATCAATTATAAGAATAGCCTCTACATACAAAAAACATCTAAACTTAAAAGAAACTAAACTTCTACAAGAGAAAGACAAAATCAAATTAGTTACTCCTCCATACTAAATCAAAATCAAATTAGTTACTCCTCGATACTAAATCCAATATCGACAAAATTAACTAACTATAAAAACTGATAAGCCCTATGTAAAACACAACATAAATTTTATTGCCAAGCGAATAAACTCTCTCCCATGCTGGCTAAAAGACTAAGGTCCAAACAAATCCAGAATCAAATCTATCAAATGAAAACCAAAGAAGGCCAGATCACCTTAAGTTAGACAAAAATATAGGATTTTTTTAAAATATATACCAAACCATATATTCCTCCAATCCTAGCACAAGCACTTTCCAAATAAAAAACGTCCTAAACAAATTAGATCTTCCGACAATAACAAATTAAGACCTAGAATTATTAAATGCCAGCATCACAGCAGAAGAAATTTGTGAAACCATAAAAAATCTGAAACTGGGAAAATCCCTAGGGCCAAACACCTTCTCCAATATCTATTACAAGACCTTTTCAAAATTATTAATCCCCTACTTGAATAAACTATATAATGCTATATTAAAAGGGGAACAAATACCAACTGAATTTAATCAGGCAAACTTAATTGTTTCCCCTAAACTCGGACGAGATCTCCTTGAGGCCAAAAATTATCACCCTATATTGCTACTCAACGGGGACTTAAAAATATTGGCGAAGCTCATGGCCACCAGATTTACAAGGTTTCTCCCAAAAATTATACCATCATTTTTCTCCCAAAAATTATGAGGTTTATTAACCTCATCAACTCCCTTTATCAAGATCCAGTGGCTTACTTAAAGCTTCAGGGAGACAATAAGAATGTGATAAACATACAGAGAGGAACAACACAGGGGTGCCCCTTATCCCCCCCCCCTATTGTTTGCATTGGCAATTGAACCCCTTGCTCAAACCATTCGCTCAACTTCACAAATTCAGGGAGTTCAGGTGGGATTACAACAGTTCAAGTGCTGGCAATTTGCAGAAGACATACTGTGCACCCTAACTGAACCAGAAAATTCTCTTTCTATTTTAATGGAAACATTAGAATATTTCAGGTGGTTCTGGTGGCTCAAAATCAATTTAAACAAGACTGAGGCTTTCGTGGCCCAAATGTCCAAACAAACTCTTGAGCAGCTGAAAAGCAAATACTAATTTACTTGGCCCACTAGTCACATCACATATTTAGGAATCAATTTGACCCCTGACCTGTCTGAGATGTACAAGGTCAATTATACACCCCATGGAAAGATACCAAAAACTCTCATAAAATGGAGCAAATTCCCTCTTTACTGGACGGAACGCATAAATTCCATAAAGATGAATATTTTGCTACAAATACTATATCTATTCCACTCCCTTCCCATAATACCAAAAGAATTAGAAACATTTCAAAAGCACTTAATAATGTTCATATGGAATAATAAAAAGCCACGGCTTTCATACCCCAAGCACATTCAATAACACACCAGACCCTATGGGTATTCATTGCAAATCAACAAATGAAATTACTCAAATGGGATTCTATTATTTGGTCCCCAAATGTCCCCCCAACATAAATAGACATACTAAACCTATAATTAGACTTTTACTCTCCAATTGAAATTAAGATTAAAACAAAACATCACTTAGCAACTAAACTAACTAACTTATCCCCCACTTATACTACTCCTTCAATCTGGAATTACTAAAGGGGGGATTCAAAAAATTGGTGGTCACGGGATTAATTAGATAAACTAGATACCTGGATAAACAACAACCAAATTATCTCTTTTGATCAACTTAGGATAAAATGTGACATTCCCCTAAAGGAACATTACAATTACTGCAAGATCAAACACTTGATTTCCACAAGGATCAAGAGATAGGGTACAATCCAGTTGGTTCCCTCTTATATGCAAAAAGGCTTCCTGACTAAATGAGTTTTAAGTTCCTTGTATGTAGTTCTAAATTCCCTTCCTGTCAACATTAAGCCAAGTTTTTTGAACAATCAGGAATAAAGATATGGGTACCCAGTGGTGAAAAAAAACATGTTTAAACCTAATTAAAGGTCCTTGGAATTACATTCCACAGGAAACATCTATTAAAGCCCTTCATAGAGCCTACTATACCCCAGTTAAACTGAGCAAAATTAACCCCCAAATCTTACCTCTTTGTTATAGGCATTGCTTAAACGCAAGCACATTTTTCCACTTGTGGTGGGAATGTACAGTAGTACAGTGGTTATGGACTGAAGTCCTAGAGCTAGCCTCTAGAGTCCTGCAAATCACTATACCCCCCCCCCCCACACACACACACACACACACACACAAATGAAACATGCCTTTTAGGCAAAATCAACCCATTGACATCTGGAAAACAAAACAAATGGCTAAAAAACCTAATGATATCAACGAAAAGTGACATAGCCCAAAATGGAAGTCTTCTACTTAAAAATTCAAGAAATAATCAGTAAGCTAAATATCAAAAGCTATAGACATTACTTAAACAGATAATAACACTTTACCTATATAAGCCTGTCTAAACTCGCCTCAAAAATAAACCCTCGTAGTACGGGCTGGGTGAGTGACTGGATGCCGGTCATTTCCTAGTCAAACCAGGTACGATATTTGGATTATATATGAATATTCCGATTTGCTCATAGAACACATATCAATTTAAGTTAAAGTTATTGTATTGTTTGTTTCAAAGTTAATTTTTTAAAATATTTTTTTCCTTTCCTTTTATTTCCTTTCCATTTGTATATGTTATGTGAAAAATTTATATTTCAAATCTAAACTCTGTGTTGTTTTTTGCAACATTAGATCCCGAACCAGCCATTGTTAATTATATACCTGCATAACAAACAAATTCCTTGTTAAAGACCTTCTTACAACCTTTCAATTTCAAAAATCGAAAATGTTGAAATGTGTTCTATCAGTGTTAAACAAATAATATACCCTGCATAACAAACAAATTCCTTCTTAAACATTGTAAAACTCTATTAAGCAAAATGTTTGTAACAATAAAAAATATTGAAACAAACAAAAAAAAAGAATGTTCTTTTGGACCCCCATGGTATACTAATCTAATACCATTGGGGTCCGTACAGGACCATAGATACCCTACCCACTAATGAAGTAGTTCTATGTACCTCATGGACCCCTATACTCATCATGGGAGCCAGTCCAAACATAAATATTCCACTGCTGTGAAAAAATAAAAGAAAGAAAGAAATAAAAAAAAATAACTACAACTAACCAAGTTCCCACACCAAGGAGCTCCTGCACCAAATAATGGCTTCTGGCCACCCAACCATCTTTTATAGGTCTTTCATATTTCATCCATTTAGAACCATTCATTTGAATAGCTTAACTGACTGGCTACCAACTCATTTCTAACTGAAATCCGTTCATTCTGATAATTTACACTTCTCTCTATTTTCCTCTATCCCAATTGGTTGATTTAGGATCTAATCGGTATAGGGTGTAATAATAGAGTTGCTCAAATCTGATTGGCTGCTGAAAGAACCAATCAGAAAAGAAAATAGGGCTACTGCTTATTTTAGGTAGTGGGTAGTATTGCATGTTAGGTAGTGGGTCGTATTGCATGGTGTTGATATGGAGGCTAAGGAGTTTTAGAATTGTAGTATTCTGAGGGTGTTTGTTAGGCAGATTGTAAGCACATTTACAATTACTCAAAAGTCCAAGGGTCAAGTCTCTCTAGTAATTCTTCTTGTCATATATACTGATTTCGATCTTGTTGATCACCCTCTCCTTAAACTCTACTGCTATGGCATCTTTGTTCATTATGTTTCTCTAACTCAGCAATACTTTTAATGTCTCCTTCAATGGCAATTTTTTTCACACGATCTGTAACATTTGAGTACTACAATACTTTATTCTAAGTCCCTTGCTCTTATCTGTTTAGAACACCATCAGACCTTAATATCTACATTCTAGACAACTATTCTTCAACAGTCTTTAAGACAATTTGACTGACCAATACAGATTATACATTATACTTATTTTGTCTCACATGCCCAGTTCTTTAGGAAGTAAATTCTGAGAAGCAGGGACCTAAGTGCATTTTGTATTAACATGTTTTAATTTGTATAATTAAATGTTATTTATTTACCTAGGTCCTCATTCAATTGCAATTTTGCCAATTGAAGAGGGCTCTATATAAGCACATAACATATTTTTTGACCGAAGTTTTTAGTTAGTGAAGACCTTGATTTTGGATAGAAGTTCAGTAACTAAAAAGTTCTGTATAAAAAATATGTTATGTGCTTATATAGAGCCCTATTCAATTGGCCAACTCGCAATTGAATGAGGCTCCCAGTGTATACACAGTGCTGATAAAATGTTTTGGCTTTACTATACTTTAAAGGACCACTTAAGTCAGAAATAAATGTCAGTTTAATTAATATTTAATCAATATTCTACTTAACACATTTTCGTGCATTACTCATTATTTAAAGTTTCTATTTTCATTATGGTGTAGCCATGTTGATATTCATTGCCCTGTCTTAAAAGCAAGACCTCTTTCTTGTTAATGCTGAAGTTGCACATTTATATGCTAAATGCACCTGGACAGGCTTTATTTTGTGTAGGTAAGATCTCGGTGTGTTTAGGACTCAATAAATTATAAAAGGAAAAAGATAGTATAAATGGAATTGCACATTGCAACATTGGTTTAGTACGTGTCCTCCGTTGGTGTGATGGGAAACCAATATTGCACTCTGTAGTTTAATATCCATCCCTGGTTACTGTGAGGAAGAAGCAATAGTCATTTAAGTACTAACATAACACAAAAACAAAGAGAGGGAAGATGGCTGTCTCCCCCATATGCGTATAGTGCTGTCTATAACAGGGAATAGAGAAAATCATTCATATCCTTCGCCTGACTCGAAATGTATCCTTTGCCGGATAACTGGATGCCTGATCAGTTCCATACAATCACTGAAAAGCTGGTAACTATTATGTTCGTGCCTCATGAGTTGGGTGCCTGATCAATTCCGTTGAATAAATGGCAAAAAAAAACTAACATCCTATAACCTAATGAGTTTCACTAATAATCAGCTTTTTCAAAGCTATATTAGTTTTTGTAAAAAACATTTACTCAAAACTTTAATTGTTTGCTGCCATTACTACCAAGTTGAGATAACACCCTTATTTACGTTTTACAGTCCTGATATGCTGAGATTATCCAGAGTTCATCTATAGGAGCCTTACAATTTTAAACATTTTATTGACGTAAACAACATAAAAATATAATTTTAATAAGAAAAGTTGTCAAATGGGGGAAATAATAAGGCGGCTATTTTATGTGCGTTAACATATTCAATATGTGAAGTCATAGTTATATGAAACATTCACATTTCGAGTGAGAAACATAATGCCAAGCAGCGGGAGACAGCTTTTCCATTTCTTTAAAACTAGAAAAAATATCTGAATGCAAAGAAAAATTCTCCATAAATATTTAAATATAGATTTAAACATATACTATGAATGTGATATTGGTACATTTAGTATAAGTTATTCTTAAATTTATTGTTCCCTCTTTATATATGCTTGCCATTCACTAATTTTGTATCTTGCTATTTAATTTTTTTCTATTCCATTCCATGTATAATAAAATTACTAATTTTCTTTACTTCAATTGATACCACATGTTCAGTTAATAACTGAAAAGCCTTTTTGTTAACATGTCTACAATGTGAATCATAAATTGTATTTTTACTGTCAAATAAGATTAGATATATATTATGTAACTGGGCAAATGTAGGTAACAGTTTAAATAAGGATTTAAAAAAAAAAGATTGCACACTTTCTTTGTCTTACAGCATATAATGTGACATTTTGCTGTATAGACATAGCCATGTTTGGATTTAGATATTTTGGTTTAAATGATCATTTATTTGACATAGAATTTGTATTTCTCCATAGCTCCATGTATACTTTTTACATGCATTCTTTTTTTCTACCATCATGACCTTTAATCTGCTTCCATTGTTTTTCTTCCCTTTGCCACTACAGTTATACCTCGCTTAATGCTACCCCTGCGCTGTTTTTCCTGTAATTCCCTGTTTAACGTTAAACCCATATATATCAATGTTTTTGACCACCAATCCCCATTTAACACTATGCCCCACTATAATGCTGTTTCTTACTTGCCAGGTCTTGTTTACCACTCCGAACCATCTGTCATTTAAAGTGGACTGTTCCGTTGGTGTTGTTGTTATGTTTGCAGTTTCTTAAAAGTTCATATAAAACCAAAAATGTTCAAATTTCAATTGCTTTTGTGTATTTCTTTCTATGAGTTCCCCTACCCCTATCTACCCTATGTTAAAATGACCAAATTTAGTGATGTATAACTTAGCACTCCGATTGTCAGCAACCTACCTACAGCGTTAAGCGGAACATACCTGTTTTATTTAACAAACTACTGTATGTACTGCAAAAAAAAACAAATACATGCCCTATTTTAAATTATCTTCTTTCTTCAATGACTATATCTTCCAATCCTCAACCCTACTCATGTTTTATTGTAAAAGCAAGTACAATAACTTAACTTTTGTATAGAGCTACTGAATATGTTGGTACATTGCAAATAAAAGATAATAATAAATAAAAAAAATAATGGAGCTACTCATATTTCCTGTGAATCTTCAACACCCTTTTCTGCATAAAAGACACATTCATTTAGTTGCCAAATTATGTTGCCTTTTATTTCTTCGGATATACGGTCATAACATACTTCTTTTTGAGTACTTTTACTTCTAGGATATTGATGCCCTTATCTTCTCCCTCCTCAGCTACCTACACCACAATTATTTTTGCTTTTCATACCCTCCTATCCTGAACTCTTCCGACTACCCTGCTGGTATACCCCATAGTTGCGTACAAGGGAGTGGATTCTGCCTATTTAATTTTAGAAACCGTAAAGGAGATACTCTACAATTTTGAAAACCCTCCCCTCTAAACTGAATAGTCAATATATAGCACACCTGGTTTTAGGGACACTTTTTCTTAACAGTATATCATGATTATTTTGCTGTAATAATTAAAAAAAAACTTTTCAAGAGTAATTTTTTAAAATTACCCCTAAAATTCTTAGGAACTATTTAATGATGACTGTGAACCCTAGAGTTTCTGAGAAACCTGGTTAAAATATATACTATTTAGTATGAATAAATGACTTTGAAATTATAACTGCGCTTGTCCCTATTAGCCAAATATCATTAAGAATTGCAAAAGCTTGTGCTCTTAAATCAAGAATACATAACATGGGCAGTAATATATACAATAGGATGAAAAGCTAAAGAAAACATAGTAGACTGAAATTGTGTATTCTGCTTTAATTTATATTTTCTCAAAGGATAAAGTTAGTTGCCAACCTATTGCTATAAAATAAATTTGTCTTTTATTATTCTGATACCAGAAAAAGTATTGGCAATATATAATCTGGTAACTGGTGAATTACACTATATGAGTTTATTCCCTTTAGTTTTCAAAGCATTAGGAAATATAAGAACCATAAAATAATTTCAGTGAAAATCAGTGAAAAACACATGGCATATTAGATTATATTACAATATTGTTTAACATTTAGTTGAATACACAATTTTCAAATATGCTACCCAGATAACAAAATGATCAGTTTACACAGAGCTGGAAAAAATGCTGGGTCCACTATCAGTTTACAGATGTTATGTTTTTTTTTTTTGTTTGTTTGTTTTTTGCATTGCTCTACCTCGGAAGAGTTTTAGCATTAATTCATTACAGATTAAAGAAATTACTACAAATTTCATATACATAAAGGCATGGATTCTCTAATGAAAATATATTTAAAAGTCTTATACTCTTTTTTTTTTTTTATAATAAACAATTCACATACAGTAATAGGTGTAGTATTAAAATGCCATGTTTTTAATCATATTTGCATCATAAGTATATCAAATTTATTTAAAATACAGCTTGAATAGCAATGTAAACTCCCTGTTAAAACTGATCACTTAAATGCAGATGGTATGATTTTAAGAATGACACAAGAACATAACTCAAAGTCATTTGGTTAAATATTAGCTTTACTATAATAATACCCAGATACAAACCAATCTGGATAAAAAAATAGGAGAAATAAATAATATGGATAAAACCTCTAATAAATTTTATTCTAATGGTTGTTGAACAAAGACAATGTGGTATTTCAACATAGACTTCCTGAACCAGGAAAATGACAGATGGTGATTACTTTGATTAGCCAACATAAATTCTGGAACTCCATAGTAATCTACTTGAAAAAAGGTAAGTAGATAAACAGAAAGTAATAGGAAATAACTGTGCACACGTTATACCTAAAATTAATTTTCCTTTATTTAAAGATCACCCATTATGAACCTTAATTATCTATAAAACAAAAAGTAATAGATTGTGAGTAGGTGGCCAGTTATTTCTCCATGTTAGTGGAGAGCGGAAGCACCTATTTTAAAATGAATTTCTGTCACTGATACTGAGCTCTGCAAACTGACTTAGGTCATAAGATCAAGAGCTGGCTTAAGAGTCAGTCAGACTGCTGCTGTTCTAAGCTGTGAACATTAAATGTATGTTCTTGTGCTCCACAGGCTATGGCTAAACCTTTTACACATACAGTGGATATAAAAAGTCTACAAACCCCTGTCAAAATGTCAGGTTTGTGTGCTGTAAAACAAAGATAAATCATTTCAGAACTTTTTCCACCTTTAATGTGACCTATAAACTGTACAACTCAATTGAAAAACAAACTAAAATCTTTTAGGTGGAGGGAAGAAAAAAATAAAAAAAAATAATGTGGTTGCATAAGTCTGCACACCTTCTTATAACTGGGGATGTAGCTGTGTTCAGAATTAAGCAATCACATTCCAAATCGTGTTAAATAGGAGTCAGCATACACCTTCCATCATTTAAAGTGCCTCTGATTAACCCCAAATAAAGTTCAGCTGCTCTAGTTGGTCTTTCCTGAAATGTTCTTAATCGCATCCCACAGCAAAAGCCATGGACCACAGAGAGCTTCCAAAGCATCAGAGGGATCTCATTGTTAAAAGGTATCAGTCAGAAGAAGGGTACAAAAGAATTTCCAAGGCATTAGATATACCATGGAACACAGTGAAGACAGTCATCATCAAGTGGAGAAAATATGGCACAACAGTGACATTACCAAAAGGCCTACAGTAACATTAAAGGAGCTGCAGGAATATCTGGCAAGTACTGGCTGTGTGGTATATGTGACAACAATCTCCCGCATTCTTCAAACTATAATAAAAAATATAAAAATAAAATAATATGGTTGCATAAGTATGCACACCCTTAAACTAATACTTTGTTGAAGCACCTTGTGATTTTATTACAGCACTCAGCCTTTTTGGGTATGAGTCTATCAGCATGGCACATTTTGACTTGGCAAGATTTGCCCACTCTTCTTTGCAAAAACACTCCAAATCTGTCAAATTGCGAGGGCATCTCCTGTGCACAGCCCTCTTCAGATCACAATCGGATTCAGATCTAGGCTCTGGCTGGGCCATTCCAAAACTTTAATCTTCTTCTGGTGAAGCCATTCCTTTGTTGATTTGGATGTATGCTTTGGGTCATTGTCATGCTGAAAGATGAAGTTCCTCTTCATGTTCAGCTTTCTAGCAGAAGCCTGAAGGTTTTGTGCCAATATTGACTGGTATTTGGAACTGTTCATAATTCCCTCTATCTTAAATAAGGCCCCAGTTCCAGCTGAAGAAAAACAGCCCAAAGCATGATGCTGCCACCACCATGCTTCACCGTGTATGTATGGTGTTCTTTTGGTGATGTGCAGTGTTGTTTTTGTGCCAAACATATCTTTTGGAATTATGGCCAAAAAGTTCAACCTTGGTTTCATCAGACCATAACACCTTTTCCCACATGCTTTTGGGAGACTTCAGATGTGTTTTTGCAAAATGTATCCTGGCTTGGATGTTTTTCTTCGTAAGAAAAGGCTTTCGTCTTGCCACTCTACCCCATAGCCCAGACATATGAAGAATACGGGAGATTGTTGTCACATATACCACACAGCCAGTACTTGCCAGATATTCCTGCAGCTCCTTTAACGTTACTGTAGGCCTCTTGGTAATGTCACTGTTGTGCCATATTTTCTCCACTTGATGATGACTGTCTTCACTGTGTTCCATGGTATATCTAATGCCTTGGAAATTCTTTTGTACCCTTCTTCTGACTGATACCTTTTAACAATAAGATCCCTCTGATGCTTTGGAAGCTCTCTGTGGACCATGGCTTTTGCTGTGGGATGCGATTAAGAACATTTCAGGAAAGACCAAGTAGAGCAGCTGAACTTTATTTGGGGTTAATCAGAGGCACTTTAAATGATGGAAGGTGTATGCTGACTCCTATTTAACACAATTTGGAATGTGATTGCTTAATTCTGAACACAGCTACATCCCCAGTTATAAGAGGGTGTGCAGACTTATGCAACCACATTATTTTTTTTAATTTTTTTCTTCCCTCCACCTAAAAGATTTTAGTTTGTTTTTCAATTGAGTTGTACAGTTTATAGGTCACATTAAAGGTGGAAAAAGTTCTGAAATGATTTGTCTTTGTCTAATTTTTTTACAGCACAGAAACCTGACATTTTAACAGGGGTGTGTAGACTTTTTATATCCACTGTATATTTGAACTTCTATAAGTGCACGCTTTCATATAAGTGTAACCAGCGTTTAAGTGAAACGTCCCCTTTACGTCCCCTTAACAGTGAGCAAATATTGAGTTTATAACACTTTTACACATTTTTTTTGTACTCTATAGCATGGGGCTGGATAATGTGTATATAGAGATGCCAATTTCACCCAGTCACATGCTCTGACATGATGAGAGAGATCAACATAGCCCCTCCTAGAGGAGAACTGAGGTAAATTCAATAAATATTATCAATTCATAACTTTATATAATTTAGCTAATAGGGCTTTCATTCCGCTTGATTTAATATCCACTATAATAGTTTTCAGCTTGGGAGTAACGCCTGCAAAGTGCATTCTGTACAGGTGTTACTCACAAGCTGCTACCGCAAAAGATAGGGAAAGCTAGCAACTGCAGTTGTGCCATCTTTGCGCAGTTGTGTTGTCGAAGAGCAGTAGACAAAGTTACTTATGTGCAGTTCTGTTGTTCAAGAGCAGTAGACAAAGTCACTAACGCACAGTTTTGTTGTTTAAATGCAGTAGCAACGGAAGGAGATAGTAATGGAGGGAGAGAGAGGGGGAGGGGAGGGAGAGAGTGAGGGGAAGAGAGGGAGGGAGGCAGAGAGAGAGACAGAGATGGAGGCAGAGAGAGAGGGGAGAGAGAGGGAGGGAGAGAAAGGAGGCAGAGAGAGGGGGACGGATGCAGAGAGGGACAGAGACAGTGGGAGGCAGAGGGAGAGGGAGGAAGGCAAAGACTGAGGGAGAGACAGGGAGGGAGGCAGAGAGGGTGAGGGAGGGGGAGAGAGAAAGAGGAGAGAGAGGGAGGGGGAGAGACAGAGAGCACACAGAGCGCAGAAGAAGTGCACAGAGACAGAGGGCAGAGAGGGAGGGCACAGAGAGAGAGAGCTTAGAGAGAGAGAGAGAGTTTGCAGATAGAGAGAGAGGGCGCAGAGAGAGAGACAATGCAGAGAGAGGGGGCGCACAGAGAGGGTGCACAGAGAGAAACAGAGGGCACACAGAGCGAGACAGAGGGCACACAGAGAGAGACAGCACAAAATATAATATATAAGTCAACTATAATAGTTGTCGTAATTGCGAGTTGTCATCACGCAATGTTAAAAGTTCACGGCTTGTGCATGCGCAATGAGCGCCGATGGTGCTCATAGCGAGGCCAGAAAGTTAGGGGTTTGACGGGGGCTGCAATGAGCGCAAATGTGCTCATTGCGGGTCTTGCGATGAGCCCCTTCGGCACTCATCACGAGTAGCGTAAGTGACTGGCTTGACGGGGCTGCAAGGAGCGCCAAAGGCGCTCATTGCGGGACTTGCAATGAGCTCATTGCGGGGCCCGTACGTGAGTGGCTTGAGTGGGGGTGGGAGGCTTAAAACGGCTGTTGAGTTACAGGCCCATAACCCGGAAGCTATCAGAAAACCGACAAAAGACACAAATTAATTAAAAAATAACTTACAACCTCTCACACAGCACAGGGGGAGTGGCAGGGAGCATGTAAGTGAGATTGCAAGCTAATTTGATATTTAATTGGGGTTTTTGGGAGGTCTGAAAATGACTAAGGGGTGAAAAAGATGGCGGCCGTAAAGCCGTAACTTTTTTTAAGCCGGTAAATATGAAACACATTTTGGGCTTGGGGAAAATTAACAATTTCCCAAGCCTTCAAATGGTTTCACACCCGTAAATGCAAACAGGAGCACAGAGGAGGCAGAGGGGGGAGAAAGACACAGTGGAGGGAGATAATGGGAAGAGGGTGGAAAGAGACACAGGGGAGGGAGTGGGGTGGAAAGACATACAGGGATGAGAGAGAGGGCAAAAGAGACACAGGGAAGGTAAATAAGGGGAGGGGGGACCCAGGGGGGGGGGGGAGAGTAGGCAAAGAGCCAAGGGAGGGAGAGAGTGAGGAGAGGCTCGCAGTGAGCGCCAAAGGCTATATCAATCAAGAAGTCAAATTCAAAACAGGTTACATTATAGCATGTGCAGAACTGGACTCTTGGGACTAGAGAGACCCTGATTAGCGTGCAACCTGATGCCTGCACTCTATGCCAAATTAAAGTGATACGGTTCTTTTTTTCATATGCCATATCTTTATGCAAAAAAAAAATAGCATAGTAAATATTTTTAATTTTTCTATAAAAATTGAGTGCTACTGCTATCTACATTTCTTCTGAACTGGGTATAAGGCAGTTGAGACCTTATTGTTGTTGTTTTGTCCCTATGGTGTGCAGCACGCCAGTCATATTTATTGTTATGTCTCTGGTTGTGCTTATCCATAAGGCTTTCTTGCCAAAGATACTGGAGTGGGTCGCCAGTTCCTTCTCCAGTGGAGCGCGATTTGTCAAAACCTCTATGTTATGACCTGTCCATCTTGGATGACCCTACATGGTAGAGCTCACAGCTTCATTGAAGTACACAAGTCCGTTCACCATGACAAGGTAGCCATTCAGAAGGGGAGTGGAGATCTGCAGCAGTTCTTATTATTACTCTTTATCTAAAAAGCGCCAGTGTTTTCCACAGCGCGATTTACAAAGTGGAATAAAGCACAGTGGTACAATTAGAGATAACATTACAATCAGTGGGCAATACAAATGGGTCAGCATTTAGTTGATGCAATAGAGTTAAGGTCCCTACACTGAATAACTTACTATATAGAAGGTAGTTTGCTAGATGCTTGTTGAATAATTTACTAGAGATTGATCTTGAGCTTTGGTAAGGGTCATTATTTGTGCATGTCTATAACTGAAAATACGTTTTTTTTTTTCTAAAACACCCCCAGTGTCACTTATAGATGAAGCATGCACATTAAATGCCATTTAACCAATTTGGTATCAATGCCACTATTAAATATTCTAACAGTCAGAATTTGCTAGCTGGGATCCCTGAAGGTCAAGGCCTGTTAGTATATCTCAAATCTCTGATTGAAATTAGATTATTTCTTCACACCTCTGTATTATAAGTATTTATTTTCAACTCTCTGGTATTCATCTTTAGTGCAAAGTGAAAAAGACAGATAGAGTTGAATATAATCTATTTAACATGAGTAGCCTAGGCCATGCAATCTGAAATATTTATTAAATATTGCTAAATGTGTTTGCTTTTATACTAAATTACTGTATCTATACATATGGATTAATTTCGATGTATTTATTTGCAGCTACAGTTAACTATATTTCCTTTGTCATAATACAAAAGTCTTTCTAAAATGATGTAGTATTGTTGGCCTTATTAACTACACCAATTATGCTTCTAGTTGACTGAACCAATGATTCCAGTATTGCAATTTTCAATAATATGCTATGAACTATAGGAGAAAATTTTGTAATCCACATACCTTTTCTGTACCACATTCTGTTCCATCCATTGGTGGATCCAGTTTTGTCCTACACTCGGTTTCACCCTCCAGTTTACACCACAATCCTGTACAAATAACATGCTAAAAAATATATTAACAATGGCAGAAACATAATAGGGTTCATTGTAGACACATAAGAAGTAAATTGTAAGAATTCAAAATTATTATTTAACTACATATACAGTGTATAAGCTAAAATATAAAGCTAGGTGTATCATTATAGAGTTTGCAATATAAAAATCAATATCATAGTGTTCTCATAACAGGCAAGGATTACAGTCAAATGAGTAGTCTGGTTATTTAAATCTCATCACTTTCATGTGGAGCTCTTTAAAAGCTTGCTGTGTATGCACTGTATTAAGTTGAAAGTGCATATCCTCAAACAGAAGGTGGGGGAGTACAAGGTCTCTAACATCCACCAGCTCCGTGATGTCATCATGGAGGAGTGGAAGAGGACTCCAGTGGCAACCCGTGAAGCTCTGGTGAACTCCATGCCCAGGAGGGTTAAGGCAGTGCTGGAAAATAATGGTGGCCACACAAACTATTGACACTTTGGGACCAATTTGGACATTTCCACTTAGGGGTGTACTCACTTTTGTTGCCAATGGTTTAGACATTTATGGCTGTGTGTTAAGTTATTTTGAGGGGACAGCAAATTTACACTGTTATACAGGCTGTACACTTACTGCTTTACATTGTAGCAGAGTGTCATTTCTTCAGTGTTACACATGAAAAGATATAAAATATAAAAAATGTAAGGGGTGTACTCGCTTTTGTGAGATACTGTATATATATATATATATATATATATATATATATATATATATATATATATATATATATATATATATATACAGTAGACTCTCAGTTATCCAGGACCAATGGCGATTGGTTGATGCTGCATAAATGTAGTTTCTGGTTTCTATTAAAAGCGGCATAGATTAAATGCACATTGGATGCTCTGCTAACTATATTTATCAGTGAGGGTTGTTCTAGCAGCAGCAGCTTTCACTCCTCACTTACACAAAGGTACATTTGGCTGGAGGGTGCGATGCTGATCCCAGGGAATGTAACGCCAACACTGCACTGGCTCATTCACTCATGCCTGTCTGCTTCCAGGTAAAATTAAATTGCAGAGACATATAGTGAATGAAATCTAGGTGCCAGTAAGCATTTTTTGGGCATGACCACCTGGCTCCTGGCATTTGTTGAGCCCTGTAAATTTTAATTTTAATTTAAAGTACAGTATTTCGTTCATTTCTGGTTGCTTGAGAGTTCTGGTTGCTTGAGTTCTGTTTAACTGAGAGTCTACTGTGTATATATATATATATATATATATATATATATATATATATATAAAGAAGTCACAGTGCATATTGCCGTGTTTACACAGGATGACTGAAACATCCATTAAGACATAGCATGAGATCATGACAAAAATCTGAATCACATATGCTTTAAGCATATTGGAGCCTTATTCCAATGACTGTGAGACTGCAACTGCAATACAAAATCTCAGCAATAGAGGTCCCAACAGAAAATTACCAATAGTGATGTACTGACACATATTATCTTCATAAATAAACTCTTTAAAGGAGAAAAAATTATATTTAAAAAAAATGTCCATACATGAAACAGCTCATAAATACATTTAATAAGTACAGATTTTAACCCTTTAGGGCCCCTATTAAATTCCTCGGACTTACGGCCTGTATGGAGGCAACTGCGGGGTTTGAAATTTGCAACAGTTACAGAGCGATTAAATTGGACAAGCGTGCAACTACATGGCCAAAAGCCCAAACCGTAAACCATGCACCCGTAAGTAGCATTTCAGGGAATGAATATGAATAATTAAGCAAGCCCATAACTACCGATTTAGAAACAGCCAATAGTAAATGAGACTGTCATCATGACGCCAGTGAAATATGGAGGTTAAACCACAATCAATTAGTGTTTAGAAGTCTGATTTGCAATCGGACTCGAAATCCATAAATGTTGCAATCTAAAAAAATCAATAAAACTACTATTCTAGTTCATGTGAGTTCAATGATATGTATTAATCCCTTGATTGCTGGAATCAATATAACATGGAAATAAAATATAAAAAAAATATTTTTTATTGCAGATTTGCAAGCTTGAGACTGTTGTGCAATAAACTGTAATGTCTTACATCGCTTTTCACGTCTCTTAACGTGCAGTATTGATTTTTATTTGCTTTTACAGTGCTATGATCAGGTGTTTGACCCCCTTGCGAGTCCTATCTGATACTCGTAGGATTTTCTTCTATGTTTGCCATTTACGGGTGTGAAAACAATTGCGGACTTGAGGAATTGTAGCAATTGATTAGCGATATGGGATTTTAGCGATTGCGGGCTTGAGAGATCAAAGGCTTAGCTGGGTCAGAGTTACGATTTTGACAACCACAAGGATGTTAACGTTTACAGGCGACATTACAGGCTATACAAATTACGATTTTGACAATTTAATAGGGGCCTAAGATTCAATTTTCAAGTGAAAGCTGATTAATTAATAAACTGAAAATCAATAAAGATAATTTCATTGATATAATTAACTGAATGATGTTTATGCGTCTGCATTCTTTTATATTACTTCGCACAGATGATAAATTTGATTGAACTTATAACAACAGTATGTAAAAACATATTTAATCTGTTATCACATAGCTTTGTAGAAGGCAAATATGGTGTATTCTTGGCAACGTAAAAAAAAAAAAGGTTTAAAGAACTGTGAAATGTGTTCTTGGTCAACAAATAGAGAATAAGATATTAAACATATGAAATCTCTATATGAACTGTTAGTCACGTCTAAGCAGACTGGTTTGGCCTTATTTAAAGGAACACAAGAAAATAAAAAAGTATATTATTTACAATACGATTCCCAACAGGGTGCTATGTAAGTATATTATTACAGTTGCCTCCATGGGTAAAAATTATGCAATAATCAAGAAATGGATAGATAGAAACCCCTTTTCTAGTAGGAGCACTCTGACCTAGGGAAATAACCTTAAAAAAAATAATTTTATTCAAACATTAAAAATAATAAGTGAGTAACGCCACATGTGGGTAGACATAAAGAGGTTATTTACCAAGATGATCAAACAGATTCCATCTAGGAAAGCCATATCAAAATATGGGAAAGTATAAAAAAGTGGTCTCAGTCCAGGTGACACAACAATGAAACTGGCCAACTTTCTAACAACCACCTCCGAACTGCAACAATGTGTTGCTTTTGATTATTATTTTTATTGGATGTTGTTAAGGCATGGATTTCCTAGTTACATTATTGGGATTATATATCATCAGTGGTTGAGAGTTGGGAAGTTGGGAGGAGTTGTTAGAAAGTCAGAGTGCTCCTATTGGAAAAGGGTTTCCTATTTAAAGGAGAACAAGCTATTTCTGCATTCATGTCATCTTCCCTCCTCTACAAGTGCTCCGTTGGGTGGAAAATGCAATTGAAACCATCAAGGCTATATAATCGCTGCTGGAACTTGGAGCACCAATCACTAAAAACTGTAAGTGGTATAGAAATTGTTATTACTAGGGGGTATACTGCTGTCAAGTACCTCCATGTGAAAAAGCATTCTAGCACCTCTGTGACTGCCCTTGCTTGCCAAATGACTACAGCCTCCTACGGGAACCCCAAATAATGCCTGAGCAACGCTTACAACAAAAAGCATAGTACAAGCAAAGGAGACTATGCCAGTTTGAGGACAACGCATATTCCTTCATTATAAATGCAATGGTTTTGGCATGCCAATATTGCTTAAATTGAAATCAATGTGTAATAACTTTTCACCAACAGAAAAACACTGTTTAGTGACACATTCAATATTTTTTAAAGCCAGTAAGCAGAACACTCAGTGATAGGTATTCTACATTAGAGACTGAGAAATGTAAATGTATATAAATATAAAGTGAACGAAAGCATTTGTTACTGTACCAAACTTTGGTATAGGGTTACTTACATTCGGCAATGCATTTCCCAAACAAGCAAAATGAGCTTATCTTAACATGAGGCCAACCCTACATTGAAGTGAGACTATTACGGCCGTAACTAATTGGTGACGCTAGGTAGACACTTTCTCTAGTAGTACAGCTTCAAACCATATGCAATGAGTTTATACAACTCTATATAACTGTGCTAATTCCCCAGATTATACCACTCTGATACATCCTTTGGCATAGAGTAGTACATATTGATTTATCTGTTATAGGTATTTAGGGAGCAGACAGGCTTATCATAAAATCTGATTAAACCATTTATAAAATGATGGTAATATTATAGTTAGTATTTGGTTAATGGATATGAGAACAATGGATAACATAGAGCCCACCGCCTTATATTCTCCTGTAATAAAGCACAGAACTGTTACTAAAAGGAAAAATATTGTTTGAGTCTATCAGAGTGCATATGATGAACAATAATTGCTCAAAATACGCACTACTTAAAAACTAGGCAGCTAACATTGATTAATAATGTGACTAAAATAAAGCTCATAATAGGTTTAGTGACATCATCACTCACTGCAAAGAAGTTAGGATGACTTTCCAGGTTTTGCTTAAAATGCTTTAATGTCTGCTTTGAAACACATACATAACCACACTATTCAATCTTTCTAGTTATAGGCTGGCAGGTAAGAATTGAACAGTATGCACTCGGTACTACACACTACAGTAGTTTGCTAAGGTCACAATGAAAATTACAATTGCATTTCCAATGAACCACGTGACAGCCCCTGCAAAGCTTACAGCCCTATTAAATGCCCTCAACGTGTAAAACCATAGCCCGAAACGTAGCCCGCAAGACTTACGGTTACTAAATTGGCCCTGTAATGACTTGCGGGTTAAGTGCGAAAAAAACCTATAGGATTACATTCGAAAATCGCTAATAAATTGCCACAAATCCACTGGCTTACTAGAGAGGACCCGCAAGGGGGTCAAAGTCCTATCCGTAGCACTGTAGATGCAAATATCAACATACTGCTGTACTTATAATTAATGGGAAAGTGATGTTAGGTATTAAAAATAATAGCAAAACATTCTCAAGCTCGCAAATCTGCAATTTAAAAATACTTTTTTTAATGTTTAATTTCCGTGTTATATCGATCCCGGCAATCAATGTGTTAATACATATAATGGAACTCGCACGGACTTGAATATCATATTTACTGATTTATTAATATTGCTTTATTTCTGGAATGTGGGTCCGATCGAAACTCGTAACTGAAACCCGTAAGGCTTTGAAATCTAACCTCCATTTTTCAGTGACTACAGTTTGAGTAATTGGTCATGTTCATGGCCGCATATCCAACATGCGCAAGAATGGTTTACAGTTTTGCGCCTCTGACCTGTAACTCGTGGCATGGTTCAATATAATAGCTCTGTAACGCAGACGAATTTCAAGCGCGCAGCCTTTGTGGATGTGCCGATGCTGCTATGGGCTTTGAATTTAATAGGGCTGTTATTGTATCTCAGCCAGTTTCAGAAGGGAGTTATGACTCTCACATATGGTACAACCTGATAAAAAAATGACAATGTAAATGGGGAAAAAATGACACGAACTCTAAGAGTTCATATCGTTGCTATAATGTACAGAACACTTATGTTACTATTGCATTAATAAAGCAATATATAAGTGGAACACATTATGAGTTCCCAATACCAAATATTTTTAATATCAATTCTACAAACTGAATGACAAGGGAGAGCACTTCAATAAATTGTGTAATGTCAAAATAATAAAAACTAATAGAAACATGATGAACAATTATTAACACTATTGCAAAAAGCATGTTTTACTTATACTGTCGGGATTGCTAGCTCAAAATAGAGATGTTTAGCACAATTATGGAATGTTAATCTAATGTCATCTGGTGCTATAACACTTACATCTGTGTTAAAATGTCCATGATGCAAAGAGTTATTCCTTTACAATATAAAACAACCACTTAAGCTTTTTACAATATCGTCTTGCCAAGATATGTGCAACAGATTACATCTGGAGAAGGTCAATAATTCTTTTGCATAAAAACAATAAACAAAGAGAATCACATCCAAAAAACGAAATCACTGTTAGGAGCCAGAACTTGGATGTGACCAGATATGCACTTTCCTAAGAATGTGAAAACTATGGTGTAATCATACATTGCATTTATAATAATAAATAAAGGGAATATTTCTTACTTACAGTATAATATCCTAACCATGCACGCTAATGTCCGTGACCTTAAATAAATCCAAGTTTGTTATGTATATGTCTTTCTAAAGAATCATAGTTATTCACTGATTCGGGTTGGAAAAGAGCAAACAAGATGTTTCTTATCAGCCATTCATTTCTGTAGATAGTTCTGTTCTGGACTAACAAAAATGGAATGTTCTCAAATAATATTATAGCAAAACCTTTCCAATATATCCTTGATGTAATGGTTTCTACATAAATTCTTAAATTGGGTAAGTTTTAAGGGTAAACGTTTATAATAGCAGACAGGTTAACATTTTGATAAGATAGTTAATGCACCATACACAAAAACTAAATTAAACTGAAATTAAATTAATGTAAACATCAATTTTTAAGCATATTAATATCGCATGTCCTGATGCCCCGAGAAGGAATGGTCCGCTATTTATGAAAAGCTGGGAAAACACACAAGAAATGCTAGTTTAACTGTTATAAATTGGTTTCAGTAAATGTTAATGTTTGGTTCAGTATGTTAATTTGCATCTCAGATTGCTTGATAAGGGTGAGAAGTAGATATAACTGCACAATAACCTTAGGAGTATTAGTTTTGCCACGTAGAGACAAAAAAGCAGACTGTAATTTTAATTAGCATATCAAAGTAGCTTATTAGTATCTGGGACTCACTCATTTGTGTACAATACAGCAGAAACCATACTGACTATCTCAGGAATTATTCAGTTTAGAAACAACTGGCTAGTGAAACTTGACCTTGTTTTTTTATGCTCCTTAAGGGTAATTTAAAAGTACAACTTGACTTTGGGGTAACAGATTCCCTTGAAGGTTTTTTATTATGTATATATTGTCCCTATGTCTGCATGCCCTGTATCATTCTTCTTGCCCAGAAAGTTTTCACAACTGCGACCAGAGAGGCCCTTTTTACATACACAGTGGTACTGTCCACATGTAAATACTTTATGGACAGATTTGCTTAAAGATTATCCTCTTGTGTCTTAATCTGAAACATTCTATAGAGCTTCATTTATTTGAGAACTCCCCTAATGTTCTGAACATGTTGCAAAACCAATTATTTCAATATGCTTTTTTTTCAGTTGAAAAGATCTTTACCAATGTCAGACCTTAACAACCATATTAAACATATATTAACCATGGAAAAACTTTCCCATACTTCAGCTGAAAATCTGGGCCCAATGGTCGATCTCTCAGTATGCATCTCATCTTACATTACAGTTGAATCTATAGGGAGCTCTTCTCTTTATGGCTTATAACAACTTCACTGGCTGATATAACTGATATAAATGACACTGTGTACAGACAAAATGATGACTACTATTTTAATGTCTTGTCCCACCAACAATATGTTATTATCTTAAATATTCTTTATTTTAATTTTTCTCTTTCTTGCACAAGATCGAATATGCCCCAATGCTCAAAAGTTAAGCCTAGTTGACTTATTTTTTTATATTTAAAACTGAAAATGTAAGGCATTTAGTACACTATAGTATTATATTTAATGCATGCAACATTTGTATGGACATTCTCTGTAGGTTTGTGCATATCTGCTGTATATTATAATCATATATGTGTTGTCTTACTTGCTCTATGTGGTGATAAGTAATTGTAAGACTCAATAAAGACCAAATGATAAGAAAAAAAACTCTACTTCTTCCACAGAAAGAAAGACTTGGTTAAAGTACAGTTGTAATTATTCTGATATATAGTCAACATTATTAAAGACAAGAGAAAGCATATTCCCAACATGTATATTATTGAATATGCAGTTGTGCTCAAAAGTTTGCATACCCTGGCAGAAATTGTGCAATTTTGGCATTTATTTTGAAAATATGACTGATCATGCAAACAAAATATGTCTTTTATTGAAGGATAGTGATCACATGAAGCCACTTATTATCACATAGTTGTTTGGTTCCTTTTAAGATCATAATGATAACAGAAATCACCCACATGACCCTGATGAAAAGTTTGCATACCCTTAGTTGTTAATACTGTGTATTGCCCCCTTTAGCATCAATGACAGCGTGCAGTCCTTTGTAATAGTTCTCTATGAGACCCCTAATTCTTGCAGGTGGTATAGCTGCCCATTCGTCTTGGCAAAATGCCCTCAGGTCATGCAAAGTCTTTGGTCGTCTTGCATGAACCACACGTTTGAGATCTCCCAGGGTGGCTCGATGATAGTAAGGTCAGGAGACTATAATGGCCACTCCAGAACATTCACCTTTTTCTGCTGTAACCACTGGAGGATCAGCTTGGCTTTGTGCTTATCATCATTGTCATGCTGGAAAGAGTGTCCCATGCACAGCCTTCCTGCAGAAGATTGCAAATTGTCTGCCAGTATTTTCTAACAACATGCTGCATTCATCTTGCCATTGATTGTCACAAGATTCCCCGTGCCTTTAGAGCTCTCTCCTCCCCCCCCCCCCCAAAACATCAGTGAGCCACCATCATGCTTCACAGTGGGGATGGTATTCTTTTCCCTATAGGCCTTGTTGACCCCTCTCCAAACATACCGCTTATGGTTGTGACCAAAAAGCTCTAATTTGGTCTTGTCACTCCAGTTTACAGTGTTACAGAAGCTGTGAGGCATGTCAAGGTGTTGTCGGGCATATTGTAACCCGGCTTTTTTGTGGCATTTTGTGGCACATTAAAGGCTTCTTTCTGGCATCTCAACAATGCAGCTCATTTTTTTCAAGTATCGTCGTATTGTGCTCCTTGAAACAACCACACCATCTTTTTCCAGAGCAACCTGTATTTCTCCTGAGGTTAACTGTGGGGTTTTCTTTGTATTCCGAACAATTTTTATGGCAGTTGTGGCTAAAATCTTTCTTGGTCTACCTGATCTTGGCTTGGTATCAAGAGATCCCTGAATTTTCCACTTCTTAATAAGTGATGCAACATTACTGTCAAGGCTTTGGATATCTTTTTATATCCTTTTCCATCTTTATGAAGTTCCATTACCTTGTTATGCTGGTATTTTGACAGTTCTTTTCTGCTCCCCATGGCTCAGTATCTACCCTGCGCAGTGCATCCACATGAGAGCTAACAAACTCCATGATTATTTATACACAGACAATAATTTGCAATTTAAAAAGCCGTAGGTGTGGGAAATGAACCTTTAATTGACATTTTAACCTGTGTGTGTCACCTTGTGTGTCTGTAACAAGGCCAAACATTCAAGGGTATGTAAACTTTTGATCAGAGCCATCTGGGTAATTTCTGTTATCATTATGATTTAAAAAGGAGCCAAACAACTATGTGATAATAAATGGCTTCATGTGATCACCATCCTTCAATAAAATCTTTTTCTTTACAATCGGTCATATTTTCAAAATAGATGCAAACATTTTTCAATTTCTGCCTAGGTCTGCAAACTTCTGAGCAAAACTGTATATAGCAAGTTTAAACTCTAAACATTTTACATAATTGGAAACAGAAAGTGTCCACGTTTTGAACAGTATGTTCTTTCATTTTAGGCTGTTTATTGGAATTGCTTACCGAGCCTTACCTCCACTGCTGCCATTGAAGAATATTAAATGATAGCTTCCTATATAACGCCCCAAAGGACATTTTTCATTTATCTTATATTTTAACAGAAATACAAGTTCAGCACTCAAGGTCCCCAGATTTTAGAATACAATGATCCAGTGCAATCCAAACCTCAGTTATATATAACTAAGGGAATCTAAACTTGTGTATAATCACTATCTCTATGTTGATCTCTATCAGTAGATAGAGGGTGCTACGGAATATGCTGTTGCGTTACAAATAAACTTTGATAATAGAGCTTTTTTATTTTTTATCCATCTGCTGGTTTAAACAGTAAACCTTTGGCCTCACTTTCCCCTGCCATTTTGATAACTCACAATACTTTCTTTTGGGGAATCAAGCAGAGGCATGGGCTTCTGTACTGCAAATTAATATAATATTTATTTTACATCAAGTCTAACATAGCCAATTGGTCTGCAACACCAAACTTCCTAGAGAATGATATGGTTATTTGTATTAACTGAGTTTGCTTCTGCTCACATGTTATGGCCCATGCAGCATGATCAGTTTTAAAAGTATATGCAAGGGTGTCAATGGGAACACTGGCATACACATGCATGACTGAGCACCTCTACATGTAAACAAAGACAATTAGGTTAATAAAATAAAATGTTTTAACATAAAAAAAGAAAGTTAGTAAAATAAACATTAAATGTAGTTGTAAATCAAAATAATGCAGTAACTTGATCAGTCTCTATGTTGTAAAATAAATTATATTAAAATGTTTGGGCTACCAAAGAATTTTAATTGTTTAAAGAAGCATATCTCAACAATGTTGATCCCTGTGACCAGTTTGCAAACTTCTTAATCTAATGCAGACCACTTACTTTGTTTTTTATGTTTTGCACCAATCTGCATAAAGTACTTGCTTTAGGTCAGATTTTCAATAATTCATAAATATGTGGGACTATTGGTAGACATGTTCTACTCATCCTATTCTCTCACATCATTCCACACACTGTACTTATTTCAATAATTGAATGACAAGAATAACTGGTTAAAATTCAGTAGTGTCTGTCCTCGGGTGTGCATCTTTCGCTTTTGTTTTTGCTCTATTCAAATCACATAGCTCTCCCCAAGTCACTGTCAGAAAACCTATTTCATAGGAAGGACTGAATATAAGGCTCTTAGTCCTAAAAGAGAAGCACAGAGGTTTTTAGATTTTTCTTTTATGTGTGGCAAAAAACGCTGCTTATTCTGTGCAGATGAAGGTTGCCTGGCATTTTGGTTCTGGTTGGCTCTTACTGAGAAGTACAGTACAGTTGTATTTATTTCAGGAGTTTTCTCCACTGTGATTGCACAAGAAAGCTGCAACCCAAGTGGGTAATATCCCAAAGGGCACATTGTTAAGTATTGGCATGTGAGCATTTCACTATTGTTTTGGCTTTAATCACCAATGTAAAAAAAAAAAAAAACTAAAAGCAGAAAAATAAAATGTTATGATTCATATTCCTTTATGCTAATTTCTGAAGGACAAAATAACATAATGCAAAGTCGTGGGTTTGGTAGAACACAAATCAAATGTTACTATTTAAGGCTGTTGAAATCCATTTGCTTTTCAAAAGAAAATTAATTAAAATCAACAAATTTATTATTAAATGGGATCTTTATACATATTTAAAATAGACATTCTTTACACTGAATTTACAACTTTGCTCCAAAACATGTAACTTGTCTACATGGCTCCATAAATCAACAATTTATCAGAGGGCTCTGGTTTAGTATTTTTTCATACAATGGTATAGTTATATGTACGATCTGTTGTTCACAAGATTTTGAACTAATTTTCAAGATGAAGCTATAAACCTTTCTTTTCTGAGCACACAAAGCTTGAGGCAGAGTATATCTGTAGCACATACTAGTACATATGAGCTTTCTCAGTATCAGTCCTTTCCTTTTTATCTATTCCAGCTGTCTTTCTTGCTCATACAAAACGTGATAGTCCGCTGTTTGTCCCTGACTGCTTATAAAAGTGCTGTTCTGTAAAGCACGCCAGAGCACTGTCATCAGTGCAGAATTAAGAAAACATTATGCTTGGACTTGGTGCTGTTTCAAATATAGAAACAACATTTCTAGTGTATCTTGACCTTGAGTGTGTGACACTTCACAGAGCTCCATCAGTTGGTTTGAGCATATGGTCAAAGATCAAAATTCTCTTTTGCATTACTTTATAATCCTTGAATATAAGATTTCTCTTAAAAGACACTTATGCCCATATAAAGTATTGACAAGGCATATCTCATATTAAAATGAAAGTTGACAGTAAAAATGTATTATTTTGTTGTGAAGTTAAGCTTTAGACAAGCGATATCCTACTGTCAAATATTGAACTTCTTCGAAAAGAGACATGGGAGATCAGTAATGTCAGAAAGGGCATTTCTGTTTCTGTATATCTTCCAAATTAGGGAAAATCTGGCATCAACTTTCCTTTAATAGGATTAAGCAAAGTAAATAATAAACAACAGAACAGTACATAATTTGAAACATACTTTTCATAATACCAACGTATAGCTTACTAATGTACCATGCTGTCAAAACAGTAATATAAACATAAAAAATAAACATTTAAAAAAAAAAACATTTTTCTTCTCTTTTAAAAACAAATTTTGACCACAGAAAAAAAAAAAACAACCATTGCCATGTATTCTGCCTAGTCATTTGAACCTTTATTGTATGTATCATATAGAACTGGCCATGACCATAATTCACCAGACTCCAACCCCTTTAATCAGACAGGATTTATACAATGCTGGCAACGGATATACTTGCTGGCATCATACAAACTCCATGTGGTGCACTGGGGAGAATGACTTGATAAAGTTTGGTCAATGGGCCACAAAAATCAAATCACTTCAGTAGCAAAGAATTATGGTCACACGTTATTTCTTGTGGCGCTCATAATGATATAGATAAAGAAATAAAATAAGTGCATAAATGTACACCATACGTTGTGATATAATAATTACAAACTATTATATATATATATATATATATATATATATATATATATATAAAATCAATTGGTGTAAAACTTAAATATACAGTATGATACTGTAAAGGGACTCTGTAGTCATGTATGTGCTCTGCACCATTAGTTTGTAAATGTAAAAACTTGTTTTAAATTGATCATGAACTGACTTATACATTGTAAAGTGTATTTATTCATTGTATATCCCCTGAAGCCTGGCCCTAAGAAAATGCACAGATAAAGCAGTGTGGACTGTTGCTTTCATACTAGTTATATTTAGTTTATTTATTTATAGACTAATTTCTTGTCATGCAGAGATGTGGTGTAGTGGGTATAATAATTACTTTTAGATTGATATAGAGTTGCTTTACTTCCCTTCCTTTTGTATACAGTCTGGACACTAATTAGTACCACTTAGAAGCAGCCAAAAATCGCTAACTTAAAACATTGATAACTAATTTAGCAGAAAGAAAACACTTTTCACCCTATATCTGAGGGAGTAGAGCACAAATACGGCAGTAATTTCAGCATCCCGTTTAGTGTATTCGATTTTAATGTATACAGATAGTTATGGAAACATGTCTTATAATGATATACTGTATTTAAATGCAGCAGGATATACATATACACATTTGATATACAAATTGCCCTTTGAGTCCATACAATATATCTACCGTGACAGAGTTATCCAAGGGGTTTATATGAGCCACAGACTCTGCAAACCACTCTCTTTCCCCAGTAGGACTGCAGGGCTTAACCTGTTCAGTTAATTAGCTACATCTGGGCATCCCTGATTTAAGTCTGCTCCTGGAGTATGGAAGGGCCAGCCAGATATCTTGGAGAGTGAAGTGAGATGAGCCCTAGAAAGTCTTGTTAATAACAAGGCTGCATGAATTGATGGAATCTCTGCTGAACTGTTCAAAATCCCTAGAAGATGATGCTGTGAAAGTATTGCTTGCATTATGCCAACAAATTAGCAAAACTCAACAGTGGCCAGTAGAGTGGCAAAGATCAGTCTATAAACCAAAGAGTGCTCCAATTATCAAACAACTGCACTAATTTCACATACCAGTAAGGTAATCCTGCAAGCTTGGCTCCATAAACTATTCTAAAGCTTTTGATTGTGTGGATCACAACAAAATGTGGCAAGTTCTTAAATAGATGTGGATACCAGACCATCTCATAAGCCTCCAGACGAATCTATATGTGGAGCAAAACCCACAGTCAACCTTAACATGGAACGACTGAACGGTTCAAGAACGAAAAAGGAGTGCGACAAGGTGGTATATTGTCATCTTATTTATTCAAATTATGCACGGAACACATGATGTGTAAGGCCAGAGTGGAAGAATCTAAAGCAGGAATTAATATCCCTGGGAGAAATATCAACAACCTCAGATACGTGGATGATGCTATTGTGATAGTACAAACAACTAATAGCTGAGGAGAGTAGTAAATACTCTACTGTATATATTCCTTAAAATTCAATGTTTATTGTGCTTATTTTAGAATAAAATAAACTTTAGGGGAATTTTAAATATTTGTCTATTGTGATACAATTATATTTGTTTATCAGTGTCTGTCCCGGGTCTTGCTGTCTAATAATAGACTTGCAATGATTATTTACATGTCACTTGGATATAACTGATATTTAACACATGCACTTGGATTCACTGCCTTATTCAGTGGTCAGTTCAGTTTTTGCCCTCTAATACTGATGGTTATTTATGATGATGCCTACTTCATTGTATCCAATGTTGATAGATCTAGATTATCCATTTATGGGATTCAATAGCTTTTATTTTTAAAAAGGTCCTTTTTTGGAAATTCAACAGCTAACGATAGGTGATAAAAGAGCCTATGAAAATATTGCAAGCAATTATTATAGTTGTGCTATAAGAACAGGTAACTAACCAGCAAGGTATATGTTAATTTAAAAAAAAAATGTAATACACTCCTGCTATGATAACACATGATTTTACTGCAGGATTAATTATTGCTTGTTTTTTTTACTATATGAGTTGTTTTGCTAACTCATTCATTATTCATTTATATCATTCCAAACAATCGCTACATGACTCAACTGTGTCATAAGATAATAGTATTTGTACTTGTAGCTTTTCAAATAGTACTACTCTGATGGCTAAAAAAGAGGAAGAACTAAGGAGCCTATTGATGAGGATGCAAGAAGAGAGTGTTAAAAAAATGACGATCATAGAAAATAAAGCAATGTCAGTTCCCAGGAAGTAGACGGAGAAGAAGTGGAGGCAGTTACAGATTTTATTTTCCTAGGCTTCAGGATCTCATTAGAGGGTGACTGCTGAAATTAAAAGATGTTTGCTTCTAGGGAGGAAAGCTATGGCAAGTCTGTATAAGCTATTAAAAAGTAAAGATATATCACTATCGACAATGGTCCGCATAGGTAATACTATAGTATTCCCAGTAGTAACATATGAGAGCTGGACAATAAAGAAGGCCGAGCACCGTAGAATTGCCAACTATTAGGTGTGGTGTTGGAAAAATCTGCTTAGAGTTCCTTGGACTGCAAGAATATCTAAAAAATCAGTGCTACAGTAAATCAATCCAAACGTTTCACTGGATGGTGTGATCATGAGGCTAAAGCCATATCATGAGAAGAAAATAATTCCCTTGAGAAGACTCTGATGCTGGGAAAGATTGGACGCACACAAAGAATGGGAAGGGAGAGGCTGAAATGGATAGATGAGGTAAATTAAGTAATGAACATGAGCTTGAAGGTGGTCAGAGAAGCAGTGGATAACAGATGTGCCTGGCATCCTGCAGTTCCTAGGGTCGTCACGAATGAGTGACTAAACAACATATATATATATATATATATATATAAAAATATATATATATATATATATATATATATATATATATACATACGAGGTAGCCGTGATTGTCCTGTAATCTAGTTGAATAATCAGAGTATTGCAGTATATGGTGATACCTTTTTTTATTGGACAAACATATTCATTTATTCTGACAAACTTTCAAGAATATACTTCTCTTTATCAAGTCTTTAGCTTGTCAGAATAAATGAATATGTTTGTCCAATAAAAAAGGTATCACCATATACTGCAATACTCTGATTATTCAACTATCTATCTATCTATCTATCTATCTATCTATCTATATATATATATATATATATATATATATATATATATATATTTATATATATATATAGTATATACTGCGAGGTAAAGAAGTATTTGACCCCCTGCTGATTTTAATTGTTTGTCCACTGACAAAGAAAATAAATGATCAGTATAATTTTAATGGTAGGTGTATTTTAAAAGTAAGAGACAGAATAACAACAAAAAAACAAATAAGAAAAACACATGTCAAAAAGTTATAAATTGATTGGCAGGTCAATGAGTGAAATAAGTATTTGATCCCCTATCAATCAGCAAGATTTCTGGCTCCCAGGTGTCTTTTATACAGGTAACAAGCTGAGATTAGGAGCAATCTCTTAAAGGGAGTGCTCCTAATCTCACCTCGTTACCTGTATAAAAGACACCTGTCCACAGAAGCAATCAATCAGTTTCCAAACTCTCCACCATGGCCAAGACCAAAGAGCTGCCCAAGGATGTCAGGGACAAGATTCTAGATCTACACAAGGACATTGAAAATGGATCATGGATGGCTATTCCAGCATGACAATGACCCAAAACACACAGCCAAGGCAATAAAGGAGTGGCTCAAAAGAAGCACATTAAGGTCCTGGAGTGGCCTAGCCAGTCTCCAGACCTTAATCGCACAGAAAATCTGTGGCTGGAGCTGAAGGTTCGAGTTGTCAAACATCAGCCTAAAAACCTTAATGACTTGGAGAGGATCTGCAAAGAGGAGTGGGACAAAATCTCTCCTGAGATGTGTGCAAACCTGGTGGCCAACTACAAGAAACGTCTGACCTCTGTGATTGCCAACAAGGGTTTTGCCACCAAGTACTAAGTCGAAGGGGTCAAATACTTATTTCACTCATTGACCTGCAAATCAATTTATAACTTTTTTGACATGCGTTTTTCTTGCCCCTCACTGCTAAAATAACCTACCATTAAAATTATAGACTGATCATTTATTTGGCAGGGGATGAAATGCTTTTTCCCCTCACAGTATATATTATATATATATATATATATATATATATATATATATATATATATATATGTTATACATAGCAGCCAGTGCCCTCACACAGCATCTACCCTCACACAGCACCCACCCCTCTTAGCATCTATCCCTACATAGCACCGACCCCTCTCACCATCCCACACAGCATCAAACCTCTCTCAGCACCCAGCTCACATAGCACTCATACCTATCTCTGTACTTTGCTGTAATCCAGCCCTTGTTCTCTCTCCTCTTCCCTGATACACATCCCTGTGTGCTGAACTGATCCACACTGCCACCTTTAGTAGAAAACAGGCACGGACCAATTTCCAGTCTGGGGTTGTGTGGCCAAGGAGGCCCAGGGGGGCTGTGGCAGGTTTGGTCAGGGTGGGCGGCCCATGGGGAGCCCTACACTACAGAGAAAAATGCAAAAAAATTGTGCCACCCTCCACAACACTTGAACCACCTGCACAACTGATAGCCCTGATAAATTAGCAGGAATAAGCACATTAGATTAAGGTACAAATAGTTTATCTGCTCAGGTAGTCAGTCAAGAGTAGAAACAAAGCCATAGTTTCAGAATGTCAACTTTATTTAATTATCTGTGCTCACATAAAGGCATTTTCAATATATGCTTCTCGACCTCATGGACTGAATATGGACAAGCCTAATGTATGTGAAAGAGTTCTTGATGGCTTCAAATACACAGCCAATTTCGAAGTGCAATGAAAAAACATTAATTTCATAAAGTGAAAGAAGAAAATAGAATACATTTAGTTATTGATTTAAAATAATCTGTGAAATAGTGATCTGTTTTTGCTTAAAGTACACAAAAGAAAAAAAAAAAACAACATAAATGCAGTAAAAATAAAAGCTAATTTTCAAACTGAATTTACCATCCCAGAAGCAAATGATTAGAGAACATATGTTTTATGGAACAATCTTTACAGACATTTTATTATGTACTGTACCTGCATCTCTTGACAAAAAGAAGCTGTTGGTCCAAATAGAATTTGACATTGTTCATCTGCTGTGTACGTCATCCCTGGCAGTTTAGAGGGAATAATCACGGAGCTAAGGCTTTGGGGATTTGTCTGCAGCAAACAGTTACTGGCTTTTGACCTGGCAACATACACAGAGTTTTAAAATGTGGAACAAAAGAGAAGTGGTTATGACTAAACAGCCATAAACATGCATTTTACAGTGAAAAATAAGAAATGATAGAAGGTTATTATACATTTACTCAGGTTACGCCCTTGAGAAAAAAGGTACTTTATACTCTTCAGTGCTTATTCAAATGGATAACCACAGTGAGAATTAATAGCATTGTTCTAAAAGTATATTTATTTGCATTTCTCTTCTTAATTGTGCTTTAGTGCCTGGTGCAGATGAAGAGTTGATAATTATTCTAATGAAACTGATTACAATTACAATATACAGTTATAGTCACCAAAGGCTCTGACCTATTTCACATGAAATATAAGAAATATTCCCATACTGTACCTGAATCACTCATCTAGCAATTCATATAGCTGAAAACCAGAATTACAGCCTTATTAAATTGTGATTCGGACAACTGAATAGGGCTCTATATAAGCACATAAAATATATTTTTTACAGAAGTTTTTAGTTAGTGATCCAAAAGCAAGGTCTTCACTAACTAAAAACTTCTGTAAAAAACATATGCTCTGTGCTTATATAGAGCCCTATTCAATTGGCTGAATCACAATTTAATAAGGCTGTTAGTCTCTGGCCCCCTTAGCTTGTTTATAGTCTACTATAATATCACAAGCAAGTGCCAACCTGTGTATTTTGTGGTGTTCAGTCAGAGTATCATGTTTCAAGACCGTTCTAACTGCCACCTTCAGGTACATTCAGGCTATATCATTCTGTATT
The DNA here is from genome assembly GCA_027410445.1 of Discoglossus pictus. NCBI lineage: Eukaryota > Metazoa > Chordata > Amphibia > Anura > Alytidae > Discoglossus > Discoglossus pictus. The sequence continues at coordinate 451,094,547 of CM050163.1, forward strand.
AAACCTCATATGCCTCTTCACTTGTTATTATTCAAATCACAAAGGTAACAGCTTATTAATGTGTCAAATATTTTTAAAGTTCTAAATATGGCACTTGATGGTTATTTAAAAAACACATGTTCTAAAAGTAAACATATATTGACATTTGCAATTGCTATCTATCAATCAGCTATTCTTATCCTCCCATTAAGAATGACATATTAACTTTGCATTAGAGCCTAATCATTACTAGTTGCCATGCCCTTTGAATGCTAAGTGCAGGCGCAGTCTCAAAAGGGCGTCATTATTTTTCTTATGATTAGGCACTAACACAAAGACAAGAGGTGTTACTGAGCTTGCTTTTATTATTATAACTTGTTTAGAAGTCTATATAAGATATCATGTGTAATCTGGTTCCTTCCACTGTGGTAGTGAGTACTCTGATGACCCACCTAGAAAATTTTAGAAATACTGTCACAAGTGATACAATATAATGATTTTGGCCCCATGCCACACAATTAAAGGTATTTGGTGCTATATTTTTTTTTTAGTAAGATTTCAGACAATAAATGACAATATTTAAGCCGTAACTTACTTTGTAGACACAGCCAATAGTAAATGAGACCGTCATCATGATGTCAGTAAAACCATATCTGTGAGTTTGAGACTGTTGTGCAATTAATTATAATATGGTTCCATGCCTTCCCGTGCTTTTAAAGTACAGTATTGTGTGTTTAATAGCTGTTATAGCTTTAATAAGTGTTTGAAAAAGCCCTTGCAAGTTCTATATAGTACTCGTAATATTTTTGACAGAAAAGTTATACTTTTTTCAGTTGCGGGTTAGACTTTATTTGCGATCTAGCGCTAAGGTTCTAAGGCCAAACTTGCGCCTTTGGCTGGCCCGTAGTGACTGTGGGCGGGGAACTTGTAATTGGATTGCGAGTAGTTAATAGAAATATGTGGCAATATTGAGAGCAGTTTTAAGTGTGTATACATTTATGAATTGGGCAAAAGAATAGGGCCCTAGGTTGTCAACCTTTGAGTGTTTTATTTAAGGTTGTTGTAGGTAGGGAACACTGCACTGATCCTATGTGCCAAGTAAAATATAGTTATTCAGATTTTCTCATAACTATTGTCACTTGGATCAAATAACATGAAGCGAATGGAGTAGAACTCATGTTAACTGGAGCTTCCATTTGCCACACAACAAATGATGATACATTGTATATTTCATGGACAAATGATCCAGTTTTGAATAAGGTTGGATAATACATATAATGATAACACTGCAATTGTACATCAAAGTTTGAAGGTTTTCAGATTTTGAAATAAACAATTGTTTTTCTAAAATGACATCAGTATTTGAGAGTGGCCTTGAATATATTTCTGCACTTTCCTAATTACAATCTGGTCTTTACACAGCGTCTAATCTTTTATACCTGTCTCGTTACCTTCTATCACTGTGAATTAAAAATGGCTAATGTGATTAAGCTCTGAATCCACAGTCAAATTAAGTGAAAGGCACACTTTATTCTATTTCTGTGAGAATATTCTGTTACTGCTATTTCCTTTATCAGTAGAATAATTAGTTCTGGGAAATGGTCGGGTGTAGACCTGGAAATGACTGTTTGAGATATGGATGGCTGTAAATGAAGATTACATTGCATGGTCTAGGTGATATTCACAATAAAGGTCTGTGTCCTGTCCATTTATCATGATCTGTAAATTGTGCCTATTCAAATTACTTCTAAATACATCTTAGTAAGAATAGGGCATGACATCGTCTTGACTTAACCAATTATTTTTTAATTTTATGAATTTATTGAGGACCAAAATATAAAGTTCCATAGTTTCCCTATACTGTCAAATAGCCTTACATTGTCTGCATAGGGAGCGTTAATCTATAATATAGGTTATGGTTTTGATTAATGATGCATTAAATTCTCAGTTTTAGCTGTTCTTACCAATACATAAATATGCCACATGAAGAACTACATGCTTAAATCATCTTCATGGCTTATATTTTTGGTCGCTGGTGTAAGTAGTTGAAATTAAGAAAATATTTGCGTAAATTGAATTTACCCTCTGCTTTCTATTACAGAAGATGATAAATTATTGTTTGCATAATATCTAGTTCTGTTGATCTCACCAGCCAATCCTTGGACTACTGCAGGTCCTTGACAGTGTGTCTACTACAGCCCAGTAACAAAGAGAGATGAAGAGAGCATAGTACTATAAAAGGACCACTACCATTAGTTACCTTTACAGATAAAATAATTCAGGAACTTATCTGCTTGTAAAATTAGTTTTATTCAAATCAGTGCAAAGATAGAAGAAAGTATAGTGTGTCACATAGCACCACACTGGATCTCAAAAGTGGTCTCCATGAACACTAGTTCCCAGATTAAAATGGTTGAAAACCACTGATCTAGATACATAACTGTCAGTATAAGGCAATGCTTATAAGAACCTGGAGTTCACATATTTTCCTAATATAAATTTAAAACAAGTTTTTTTTTTAAAGTGTGCTTGAAAAACATATTAGAAATACTTCTTTCCAGCACTGTCAAGACCACCCCGGAAAAAATCTGACTAGATTTTCACTGCAGCCAGTCTAGAAAGAATAAGTTAGCTTAGCTAGAACATAATTACCTGAGGAACCTTTCAAGATCTTCTCTGCTGCATCTGGACCATGAAACATCACCAAGATTTTGTCCCTTTATCCATTCTCCAGACATAATATGGAGACCATCTGCACAATATGGGTGATCATTGTCATGGTTTATACCCATGCTGATTTTTCACATGTTAAGGAAAAAAAAGAGAACACATAAATTAATATATAAAAGGGCCATTCTATGTTATTGTTATATTGCTCATTGTTTTAAAAAATGTTCATGAGAAACATACCACTTTTCTAATCCTTCCAAACCAGATTTACCTTAGGGGGCATAGTGTGATTGTAGTCTATAGTATTCAGGTGCAATTTTATAAATATACAGCCTTATTAAATTGCGATTCAGTAAATTTAAAAGGGCTCTATTTATGCACACAGCATATTTTATTTACAGAAGTTTTTAGTTAGTGAAGACCTTGCTTTTGGATAGAAGTTCATTAATTAAAAAAACTTCTGTAAAAAAATATGCTGTGTGCCTAAATAGAGCCCTTTTAAATTTACCGAATCGCAATTTAATAAGGCTGATAAATCGGTGAAAACCTCCATTTTTGTCTTTTAACATAACTCAACACTGGCAATTTTCTTTTGATGCAATGGAAGACATCAACATATCCTACAATACTACTTGTTACTTGTGGTTTTCCAGAAATAACATGGGAAGATTTGCAAAGGATAATTACAGGGAATGGTTTTGAAGTTTATACACATCCATAAAAAAATACTTTAAGAATCATAAATTATTATTATCATCATCATCCAGATATTAAACCGATTTTGCTGTAGTTACAGAGCTAGTTAGAAGGCCATGGTAATGGTCAAACAATAATGTCTACTTTGCTTAATTTTATCTGATTCACAATATAATCAGTATCTTAAATAAATAAATTCATTGTAGCTTTCAAAATATTGTAGCTTCCAGTAGTTGAGCTTCTCTCCACTCCCAATTAGATGCTCAGGAACAGTTCCTGTCCAGAAGGGCCTTAAATTCTATTCTGACTGGTGTAGGTTTGCTGCAATGACACTGCAGAGAAGTAGGTAGTTATAACTTCCTGCCAGCACAGTCCCTTTGGGTAAATCCTATTCTTTCCTCTGGGCATCTGACAGGGGTGGGAAGAAGCAGATCTGCTGAAATACAACACAATATCTTGAATTTAAATTTTAGAAACTTCATTAAATATTAATTGTATTGCTAACCATTATTAGATGAAAAAACAAAGCAGATGACATGGTCGAGTCACGATATTATATCCCGAATTACTGCCGTGTGCAGCAGGGACAGCAGCTAGACTGCGTGGTAGTGAGTCAATAAGATGCTGGAAGCTTGGCAAGGGTATCTGGAGTCACGAAGACTGCAGTGCATCCACAGCGGCTGAAGAGTGAGTGGTGGAGGATCCATACAAAAAATTTAAAAAATTAACAGATTTGAATGTCCTGGCTCATTTTCAACATTTCCTAATATAAATTTAACAACATGAATGTTCTAGTTTTCAGGTACAAATATATTCTTGAAGGAGCAATAGATATTTCAAATATTTTACAAAAGTTTAATTCTGCCACAAAAAAAAAAGACAAAAATACAGTACAAAACACTACAGTGGTCACTAGAAATATATGTTTGAATGTTTTGAGCCTGACTAAGAGCATAATTAAGAGAAAAAGTCATATTGGCCTGTGTTTAATTAGAAAAACAAATTCTAAAGCCTCTGCTAGACCCTTGAGGCATCTGTGATACATTGGTGGAAGTCATGTGTGTGGGTGTGATAGGTGCGTTTATATTTCTGGAGAGTTGTAGTTGCATTTATTAATGCGCACTTCCTGGTTTGGGGCCTGTGCGGGAGAAGGCATGTGGTGTCAATTCAGTCAAGTTATCTAACAAAGCCTATGACTTCTACTTGTTCTCTCCTCCATCCATTTAAGTCTATATTAGCATATAAACTAAAATAAAGCAAGTTTAAAATAAATTTATGAAGATTATATTTTGTTTTCATTTTTTATAATGTAAGTAATGTTGTTTTGGTAGTTTTTGTCCTGAATTATCTAATTACATTAATTATTGCATTATAATTTTCTAGATTCCAGTTAAAATGCAGAGCAGACAAATTAGAAATCAGGAGCAATAAAAAAACTTTGCCAAAAACGGCATTTTAATGATCAGTTTACATTCATTTTGACAAATAAACTCTTCACTAACGTTGCACATGGTTGTCAAGTCAACTAGAAATATTTTTATCTTATAAAAATCTTTCTAAGTATGCAGCTGCCAAAAAAGCCTGTGATCATCTTGCTGAATGATTGCAAAGGATTTTTAAAGATGAACTTTTTGGTTTGACTTCTCTTCGTCTAAAAGAGCTTTCAATATGATACTGACATTCATCTGAATTATTTAGCAGTACATATCAAATAATCGCAGTAAAGGATATACTGGAAATCAATATAAGTACAAAAATGGCACCTGCATAACATTTTTTATTACATTTTACATTTACCAAAAATTATTTTTCATTTGTCTTTATTGCAAACTTAGGGTAACCAACATACCAAACTGATAAAAGTAGATAAAAAAAACGAGAATCCTTTATTGTTTAACTTTTAAATGATGTGTGACTGTCGTCTTTATATGAATCTGTTATAAAAGAAAATGGATTACAAGGCCCTCATTCAATTGCGATTTGGCTAATTGAATAGGGCTCTAAATAGGCACATAACATATTTTTTTTTTAAATAAGTTTTTAGTTAGTAAGCATCTATCCAAAAGCAAGTTTTTCACTAACTAAAAACTTATTTAAAAAAAATATGCTATGTGCTTATTTAGACCCCTATTCAATTGGCCAAATCGCAATTGAATGAGGCCCCAAGTCTTTAACCCTGAGTTTGTTTTTATTTTATGAAAAATCAGATTCTTAGTTGGAAGAAAACATGTAGATTTAGCTGTTATTGTCAGGCTCTCAACTTCAAATTCAGGGGTAGACCTGAATATCATATATTTCTTCTAACTAAAGACACTAAGGTCCTCATTCAAATGAGCAATTTTTAGTTACTGGAGCCCATAATGTAGCCCAAAAAACTAATTTGCTATTCAATTGGCATCTTTTAGCTACCCACAAACGATTTGCGGGTTACAGGCTGAAAATCGTGATTCTAACCCATCTAAGCCTGTGATCTTTTAAGCCCGTAAATGTTACAATCGCAAATCGCTAATGTAGAAGAAAATCCTACGAGTACCAGATAGGACTCACAAGGGGGTTAAATACCTGATCGTAGCACTGTAAATGCAAATAAATAATCAATACTGCACTTTAAAAGACAGGGAAAGCGATGAAAGATATTAGAATTAATTGCACAACAAAAAAATTACGTTTAATTTCCCTATTATATCAATCTCGATAATCACGGAGTTAATACATATCAGGACACCCACATGGACTAGAACAGTATCGTCATGAATTTTTATTATTTTATCCATTGCTGGATTGCGAGGCCGATCGCATTTCCGACTTCTAAATGCTAATTGATTGTCGTTTAACCTCCATGTTTTACTGACATAATGATGACGATCTCATTTACTATTGGATGATTCTAAATTGGTAGTTATGTCCTTGCTTAACTGATCATGATCATGCTCTGAAATGCTTACGGGTGCATGGTTTATGGTTTAGGCTTTCGTCCAGGTAGTTGCGGGCTTGATCAATTGAAATGTGGCGATACATTTTAATGCTAAGAAAGACCTATGCATAATTAAAATAAAACTGTATGTAATATTTGTTTTAAAATGCTTAACACAGTCAATCAATCATAAACTGCAATGCAGATTTCAACAAAGAGTGTGGTACTCCCATACAGCAAACATTTACAAACTTTAAAATACACACTGTCTACTCAGAACACACTAATTCTCTCCATAACTATTCACACCCCATCTCATCTTATTAATTGTATTATAATGCAGTCTTTAATCACTCATATGACAAAACCCTCAATATCATCACTCCAGTTTCATCATATTCCACACAAATGATTCCCTTCCCTCACTTTCAACAAGTCATCTTTATCCCCTATTTCATTAGATCACCGACATATTGCCATTTTATCAAAGAACGGGGAAGCAGGAAAAAGAATTATTTAAAAAAGAATGATCTGAACATCTAAAATAAGTTAAAAAAATGTATTACCTGCCCAGAATTCCGAGCATTACAGTTATTGCACTGCATTCTGGGAACCTGGGCAGGGACAGAAAAATAAATACCATTTTAAACATGGCTCCTTTTAAGCATATACCAGCTGTATAACACAGCTTTAAGCAATGCCCAGGTTGAAGTATGAACAAGCCATGAAACTCACTCACAGACAGTTAATACATCTCATTGGTCTGGGGTTGGTACCTAGCTTGTGCAGTAGATTTTGTGAGGAGGTAGTTTACCACAACAATCATTTAACTTATGGTGGGCAAAAGAGGGATAGAAGCCCCCCAACGTACAGTAGTACACATATACAAGACTTCCTTCTGGGTTCCTAGCTACCTAGATAGAAACAGCCTGTCTGGCTCCTATAAAATCTTCCTGGCTCATAACAAGTTTCTACATATACATTTACTCACAGATATAGAGAGAATATAGACTTTTTCTCAGGTCCTATATATATAGGGCCTCATTCTATTATCGGCCGTAAATCGGCCGTAAGGCTGCGATTCCTTGCGAGGGTTCAGTTAACTCGCGATTCTATTATACGGCCCCGCAAGGATCTCCTTTTACGGCCGGCCGCATATCTTGGAACCGGCCGTAATCTGTGAAATATAAAAACTCAAAAATAAATTCAAGCCTGCACTGTACAGCTCTGTAAATGCTAGGGATCATATTAGGGGACATGAGGATTAAAAGGAACCCACTCTCAAGCTTGCACATCTGCCCAAACCCGAGTTCAAATTAACGGTTTATTTTCCGGCTGCGGCGTGGGCGTGTCTGAGGTGCTCCAAGCCCTCTGGACTTTTTACATGGATATTTTACGGATATTAAAAATTAAATATTTTACGGATTTGAGTACAGGATAATTATGTGCTATTTTTTCTAACACCTAAAATCCCTTTATAGTCTTCTCAAAGTGCAGGATGGCTTTATTTGAGCTATTTTATGTGCTTAATTGGTGCTAGCGAGACCTTTTTCCTGCAAGTAACTGCGGCTCGTTTTTAGCCTTGCAGAGAGGTTTCCCGGAGCAATTGAATTGCAAATCTCTTGCGGCCGTTTAAGATCAAAGGCTTTCCTCCGGCGCAAGCGGCCGCAAGAGATAGCAAGGCACCGGCCGCAAGCCTGCCGGAGTCCCCGGCCGTAAGGGAATAGAATAGCCGAATAGCTTGCGGCCGGTCCTTGCGGCCCCGCAACGGCTGCGGCCGATAATAGAATGAGGCCCATAGTGTATCTGTTTATTTACTAATAAACTGCTGCTAGTATACATGCCCTGAACAACTGCGTACAGTCCATTCAAGGACACAGCCCTGCATGACATTGATATCAAACATGAAGCATACAGATTTTGTGTTCCATTGCACTGTTTTTACAAGACTGCAAAGATTAAATATTTCTTGGATGGGACTAGAAAAGGCTTGTCTTAGGAAATATGTCAGGAAATGTTTACTAATTGGCTATAAACTTGCCTGCTCAGCCAGCACTGTAGAAATGATACATTATTATTATGTTACGAATAGTTTTGCTGTATTTTTAATAGAAGTCGGATGGTATCCATATACAGTAATTAACAATTACATGGGATGCAATACTTGGTTTTCATGGTATTTTGTAGGATTTTACATATCATTCAATATTTTTATCACTTAGAAAAAAGATCTGTCCTTGAGGCATCAGGTTGAAAAATATCCTTGTCATCTATGAACCTCTCATTAGTCAGAGTTATGGAGCTGTGTTGAAGGCTATATTCGGAAAGAGGAAGCATTCAAAACTCATGTCTTTTATTAGACTTGACAGGGACAAGAAATAATGAAGGCAGATGTTACAGGTAAGCTGAAAGTCATAAAAGTTAATTACATTCTTCCTGCAGCGACCGAATTACATTTAATTTTTTTAAATGTATATATTTAAATACTGCTTATTCAGTTCTTTTGTGCAGACTTCTATGAACTTCATTTAAACATTTCCGAAAAGTGTCTAGTGCCCTGTATCAGGTTATTATGGCGTGAATTAGAATGCTTCAGGTACAATAAATGATGCATTGACAGATTAAACATTATATTTCCTGAGAATATGTATTATTTTCATAAGGCAGAAAAGAAAATGGATAATATCACATCAAGTTACAAAAATGAACAATGAATGGTACATTCATAAATCATTTATGTCAAACGGCTTGAAAAGGAATTCCAGTGCCTGAAGACATGTTTTTAGCATGATTAATTAAAATGAGTTCCACGTGTACAACAGGTGTTTGTAGGTATTTTGTATTGTTGTTATTCTGTAACCATACAGTACAGCGATGACACCTAATCAAGATAATGCTTGTGGATTTGAGATTATGAAATTATTGGTAACTGTGTGAATCCTACCTTTATTACTTAGTGACAAATGTACAATAGGAACTCTACATCCAGAATAGTAAAGTATCAAAAGCATTCTTTGCTGCCAATCATGATCAGTTTGCAGATGGTTAAAAACGTACTGTCCTACTGCATTATGTTCAATGGGACAGAAAACTCCACTGACTTGCATAGAAAGGAGGCAGGACGCAGTTTACATAAAAGGCCACTGTAACGGCTTAGCTTTCATGACTTTTAGTTGGAAAGGTCACTATAAACAATTTCTGAAAAAATGTGCTGCAAACTGATCTTCAAGCTACATCTCCTCTTTATTCAGGTTGTATAAAGAACTTAAGCACATTTCCACAGTTTGTACAATCAAAGCCACATAAATCTGAATGAGAAAAGTGCAGGATAAAACTTAAAGGGCCAGCTAATTCAGCACAATTGGGAGCACACCACTGTAAAGTTCTCCTAAAAACATGTTGAAATACTTTTTGAATTTTTCACAGAAAAAAAAAATCATTAATGAAGTGACTGTTTACATGAGTCACTGGCAGTGCCCCAGACAGGTTCACAGCTCCAGCTCCGTGCAGAGAGCATAAGCAGAAAAAGAGTTAACCCTTCCCAAATTCATCTGTGCAGAGAAAGGACTGCTGAAATCAGCTAAAGAGTACAGTTGGGGGTTACCATGTCCTGCTGCATTCCTGGTAAAAAAAACAACTATCCATTTTTGAGTGTCAGCAAATGTTTTTAATCATGGAACAGTCAGGAGTGTGTTTGTAAACAGACCTTAGTTTTTTAGCTGTTATCAGTAAAAAAAAAAACAATAGATAATTTTAACATAGAATATTGTGCTCTTTCACACCATGAAGTGCACTTATAGTAAGGTAAATGGTGCTCTAAATATGCCCCTGTGCTCAAGTAGACATTTACTGGTATAGTATGATTTGTAGTTTAGGCACAGTTTTAGAATCCTGTTATAGGGCAACACACTGTGACCAATAAGAGTCAGAATTGTGGTCTACATATTAAAAAATATTATTATGATACTACTATATAGCAGGCAGTATGACAACTGTAAAATATAAAATAATAACTATAGAGGAAAATATAATTAGAATTCAGTTTTGGGTCGTAAGAGACAATGAACAAAATGTACATAGCATTTCAATGGCTGAAAAGTGGTTCTCTGAATCTGTGATGGTTGCTTTATATTAGTTTTCTCATATAAAACATGGAGACCCACAGAAGCATTTTGCAATCCCCCTTTTTCAAGTATGAGTGTATATTTCTGATTTTGTTTAATACATTTTGCCAGTTATTATATTACACAAGTAAATGCTTTTTTATTTTGAATTCCTTTTTCAGGATGTGTGTGTAAATTGTAAGAACTGGGGATTCATTATCCACCCAAGATTAATGGATTTGCTAATTGGACTAAGTCTTTCTCAGGGGATTAAACCATGGGCTGTACTAGTTTAAACAATAGCTAAGAACTCTGAATATAACATATTTACTTTATTTAAGGTTGTGTGATCCCATATTAGATACTGCACAAGAACTCTCCTTTTTTCTTTCACAATGTTACATCGCCCAGGTTCAAGGGACACTAAATTCTACATTACCTTGCACATATAAGAGCATGTTTTAAACATTACTTCTTTTTATGAAAACAAATCATTTGAAGTTCAATAATTTGACACTGTATCCTGAAACTTGAAAGATTTTTTTGAAATATCTCAGCAAGAAATACTCAATATTACAAATGGAGAATGCCAGCATTTCAACCATTCACTCATGGATTGTTATAACCAATGTAAAAATACTGTACAGATTTTTTAAATGGACTTTTAGATCACGTATAAGTCATGCAAAAAAAACATTTTATAATACTTTCAACAGCCAGTTCTAATTATACTATGATAAAATATGATTTTTTCTCCCAAAATAAAACTTTTCAAGCCTTAGGCTCCTATTACTTCCCCATTTAGGAAAGTGTTCCCATACTGCTATGCTAACTCTAGGAGAAATCTCAAAGTTCAGCACAAAAAGCTTCCACTGCAATTATTTCAACTCTGCCCTCAAATCCTTCAACTGTTTAGCACGTTCATTCCCAAGTTTCTTTTTAAACTTTTCAATGCCTCTCTCTACCGTTCCGCAAAACCCTCACTACATGCAGTGAACTGGTATGATAATCGTAAGATGTGATTTCATATGGGTGATTTAAGACTTCACTACTCTCTTAACAAATTATAAAAAAACATTAGAAACAACCATTTCTTGTTACATACCAACAGCCAATTGTCAAAACAGACAGAATACACAAAGGTTGCACTTCTCCAAATGGAAAACCACACTGAGATCCTTAATCCTTGTTGTACTGCTGTCATTCTTACAACTCACAACTTGCCTCACTGATTCCATTCAATCTCAAATTACATCTCTCCGTATTTTGCACACTTATCCAAATCGTAACTCACATCTTTAATCACTTTCTAAAAATCAACACATTTCCTTCACCTCTTTATCAGATTTGCTTCATTCCAATCGTAAAAAAACTTCTCTGGATGCTGTTTTTCTAACCATTTCTTGTTGTATCTCTATTCCCTCTGGCCTCAACATTTTAGCTAATCAGGCTTCAGTAGTCAACATTCCACCAAAAGATACCACTCACTAAAGTAGCAAATGATGTACATCCAAATAACAGGGCAATTTCTAATTCTTATAGATTTATCTTCTGTTTTTAACATTGTTGAACACCTTCCTCTTCCCACCATCCCATCTCTAACATCTGTGATGCAGCCTTCTCACTAGTTCTCTAATCTGGTTCGTTCAGCTATTATAACTTGCTCTTCACTGGTCTAACCGTAATCTATATATCCTCACTCCGGCCCATCAAGAATGCCTTTGTAAGATTCAAGCACACTGTCTCCCCATATCTACAGAATAAAATGAAAAGTTTTTACAGCAAATCTCAAAGCCCTCATCTCCAAATATTCCCCAAACTTTCCCTTTAATTTTATTCAGTATTTACTCCTTTCCTCTAATTACCTCCTTCCACTCATACATACAGCCTCTCTCTTGTGGTACTCCCACTCTCTAAAACACCTTTCTGCCCTTTCTCAAAATTTCCCTACGTTTTCAGAGCTGTAAAGTTTTATATAATGCCCAATTTTCAGATCGCCTTTCACCTATAACCTAACATCTAAAACCAAACAAACTACATTACTGAACCATTCTGCTTGCTTATAATTGGTGTTTGTCAGTCAAGTCCAGTTATGCATCTCCCTTACTGATTTTGTCTCACAAGTCAAACCATCCTCATTGTAATGTAAACGCTCAAGAGTAGGAACCATATTACTTAGATGTAATTAAAACTTAATAATAATAATCATCATTATAATATTTCATATACACTTACTTGTGACCCATCTCATGAGCAATGGTAAATGCAAGATTTAGACCATTGTCTTCTGCGATTATACATTTTCTTTTTTCACTGCACATTCCATTGAGATATGCTATACCTGCAAAATAAAAATATTGTTTACTGAATATTATTATTACTTTTCCAATATAAATAAAAACTGTAATGCTACACAACAAATTCTGACTTACACTGGAATACCTAAGTGGTTGTCTACAAGCACTCCCAAATCCCTTTCAATATCTGATACCCTTAAATTTGCTCCATTATGATTGTAAATTGCATGGCTATTTTTCCTTCCAAAATGCATATCTTTACATTTATGGAGGGAAAGTACATAATTTTCTGATTGCATTAACTTGCACAACTTAGTGTCATCAGCAAAAATGGAGACAATACTTTCCAGTCCTACTTCTAGACCATTAATAAATGTTAAAAAGGAGAAGACCTAAAATGGAACCCCAAGGAACCCCACTTGCCACATTAGTCCAATTTGAGAATGCTTCATTTACAACAACAATTTGTTTCCTGTCTTTAGCCAGTTCTCAATCCATGAGCAGATATTTACTGCAATTCCTGTATCCCTTAGCATGCACAAAAGCCTTTGCAAAATCCAAAAAGACTACATCCAGTGAGTTGCCTTGATCCAAGTTTCTAAAAACCTCCTCATAGAAACTAATTAGGTTTGTTTGACATGACCTATCCCTCATAAATCCATGTTGACTCCTATTTTTAATCCTGTTCAAAAAGACAAATTCTTGTATATTATCCAGTATTAACCCTTCTAAAAGCTTCCCCACTACAGAAGTGAGGCTTACAGGTCTATAATTCCCTGGATCTGCTCTTGTTCCCTCTGCTTTTCGCCAGTCATGTGGTAGCGACCCTGTGTTCAGTGAATTTTGAGAAATTAGATATAATGGTTTGGCTATTAAAGAAACCAGTTCCCTCAGTACCCTTGGATGTATTCCATCAGGACCCGGGGCTTCCTATGTTAACCAATTGGTAAAGTCAGTGTAGCCCCATGATGTTGCATTGTCCCAACCACTGGCACCTCCCTTGTGTATACTGAAGAAAATAACTTATTTAGCTTATCTGCCTTTTTCTGGTCACTAATTATCAGATGGCCTGTGTCACATTGTAATGTTCCTGGCTTTCTTCCCATTAATATATTTAAAAAACATTTTAGGGTTAGTCTTACTCTCCTTTGCAACCTAACTTTTAAAAGAAGGAGTTCTTTAAAAATAATTGAATAAGCTATTACATTGGTTCTGCAGGGTAACTCATGTAGGAAATTATGCAGAGACAGAGGATTTGTCACACAAGAGACAGTAGATTACAAGACTAGTAATGCCCTTACATGTTAGATAAGCAGCTCTATGATTATGAAGCAGCGAGACAGAGTAGTCCCAATGGCAACCTCAGTCATGTTAACAAACATCAGTAACTATTGCTACATGGAGTCTATAAAGCAATATGCATCCCATGTGCCATGCTGTGAAATCTTAAACAGAATTATTGTTGAGGGGGTTGTAAATATATTTGTCAGGCAGTTGGGTAGATGTTAACTCCTTGGGCTCTGTATTTAGCTGGCATGACTTAGCATTAGTTGGGTGGCAGGATTTAATTGTGTGAGTAGGTATTTGTAATTGACTTTGTAATTTATTTAATTACAGGACTACCCTGTTTTGCGCTTCACATGCATTGCTACACGCAGAAGTGCTATGGGAAACTGCTCTAAATGGGCCATGTTAGCTCCATAGCGCTCAGAGAGTGGAACACATTTCCCAGGAGTTACCTCATTGCTGCACAGCCTTGATGACAAAATGAAGGCAAATGTGCCATAGTTTTTAACATTTTAGTGTAACTTTTCTTTAAAAAAGTAGTCATTTAATGAGTACTGGATTGCAATTATAATACTTAAACCCTCTTGCAATTTAGTGTTTACTTTATTCTGTATGAATTTGTTCTAGCCTAAATGAATGTTTTCCCCAAACTAAGAAAAATAATAAAATCAGAAAATGTCTTGAGTAACTCAATTGGAACTCTTTCTAACAATTTTATTTAATCATTCATTTATTTGCGTTCTTCTGGTTCAGTATAAATATGGGAAGCTCTGTAAAAACTTAGCAACAAGTTGATCTCAGCATATAAAACAAAAGATGACTTCATTATTTATAATACATTAGCAGATGTTTATTTCAGCTGCGTCCAACAAAGCAAACATACACAGATACCGACTTGTGTACAAATGAGAACAAATTAATATGAATTATATAATTACAACTCTTGTTTAAGCAATTAAAATAAGCAACTATTACAAATTATTGTTGACATACATACTGAATTAATTCTTGGTTGTTCATAAACAAAGCAACTGATATTGTATAAGGTTATGGAAATGATTACTGAATCTAATTTTTATGGCATGGTAGTGATAAAGTAAACAGAAGCTGATTTATGCCTGTCAACGATAAGCTGCAGTATAACATATGTTTATCATCTCCACTACTTATATGTATATAAGAGTTATGTTTTATGTAGTTCCAAAAAATACAGAAACTTTAATTATTTGGTCAATACTAAGGAGATAGAAGAAAGAAATTGCTCACAAAATTTGAGGGGTGTAGTAGGTGTGCATTCACTGCCAATACTGTGCATGGAAATGAGAGTAATCCTGTGGGTAAGCAATTTACCATAGTTTTCAGTTTAAAACGTGTTCTCACATTTACAGAATTCATTTTTTGGTACAAAAAAATGAAACTTGATTGATCTCTCAGGTTCTCAATTTTGTGTCTTTGAATAACTGCTTACTAACTAGCTTAATAACTGGACCATTTGGATATTTTTGAGCCTTGTTGGACCACTTTATGGCTTTCCTGTCTGTTCATTAACAAATGTATAGTGTGCTATGCTAGATTACAATATACCGGTAATACCTAAAATATCTGCATTACTTTTTTATGCAGTTTTACTGATTTTCCTAATTTTGTTTTACTTATTTTTTTGTAATATAACTTGTTCTGTTGCACCCCTGAATGACGATTAAGAACAATTGATGATCTGAAAACTGTTGTTTAGAAACCTCATACCTATCATGTTTTCACAATACTTTATTATACAGTGCCCTGCAAAAGTATTCAACCCCCCTTGACTTTTTACCTATTTTGTTACATTACAGCCTTAAGTTCAATGTTTTGTTAATCAAAATTTTATGTGATGGATCAGAGCACAATAGTCTAAGTTGGTAATGTGAAATGAGAAAAATATATACAAAAAACTATTTTTGAGAAACAGAAAACAGAAAATTGGCATTCGCGTATGTATTCGCCCCCTTTGTTATGAAGCCCATAAAAAGCTCTGGTGCAACCAATTACCTTCAGAAGTCACATAATTAGTGAAATGATGTCCGCCTGTGTGCAATCTAAGTATCACATGATCTGTCATTACATATACACACCTTTTTTTAAAGGCCCCAGAGGCTGCAACACCTAAGCAAGAGGCATCACTAACCAAACACTGCCATGAAGACCAAGGAACTCTCCAAACAAGTAAGGGACAATGTTGTTGAGAACCCAAAGAACACCATCCCCACAGTGAAACATGGTGGTGGCAGCATCATGCTGTGGGGATGTTTTTCAGCAGCCGGGACTGGGAAACTGGTCAGAGTTGAGGGAAAGATGGATGGTGCTAAATACAGGGATATTTCTGAGCAAAACCTGTACCAATGCTTGAGTGGTTTAAGGGGAAACATGTAAATGTGTTGGAATGGCCTAGTCAAAGCCCAGACCTCAATCCAATAGAAAATTTGTGGTCAGACTTAAAGATTGCTGTTCAAAAGCGCAAACCATCCAACTTGAAGGAGCCGGAGCAGTTTTGCAAGGAGGAATGGGCAAGAATCCCAGTGGTAAGATGTGGCAAGCTCATAGAGACTTATCCAAAGCGACTTGGAGCTGTGATTGCCGCAAAAGGTGGCTCTACAAAGTATTGACTTTAGGGGGGTGAATAGTTATGTACATTGGCTTTTTCTGTTATTTTGTCCAATTTGTTGCTTGCTTCACAATAAAAAAAAAACACATCTTCAAAGTTGTGGGCATGTTCTGTAAATTAAATGATGCAAATCCTCAAACAATCCATGTTAATTCCAGGTTGTGAGGCAACAAAACACGAAAAATGCCAAAGGGGGATGAATACTTTTGCGCGGCACCGTAAATTTCATATCAGGAAACCACTTATCAAAATTAGAATTACTTTCTAGATTTTGAGTAATAATCAGAGCAATAATTTTGCCTTTATTGAGTTTACTTGTACAGTAGACTCCCACTTAACCCTGAACGCAAGCAACCAGAAAAAAAAAATGAATACTGTACTTTAAATAAAAATAAAAATGTACAGGGTTCAACAAATGCCAGGAGCCAGATTGTCATGCAACAACATGCTTACAGATTTCATCCACTGTATGTCTCTGCAAGTCAGTGTTACCTGGAAGCAGACAGGCATGAGTGACTGAGCTAGTGCAGTGTTGGTTTCACATTCCCAGGGTCAGCACCGCACCTTTCAGCCAAACGTACCTGTGTGTAAGTGAGGAGTGAAAGCTGCTTCTGCTAGAACAGCCCTCACTGACAAATATACTTATCAGAGCATCCTGTGTGCAGCTACTCTAGGCCTCTTTTAGTAGTTTCTCTCAAGCGACCAGAAACTACACTTGATACACTATTTCTTGGATTTGATCTGCAGCAGATACAGTTGTCTGATATCAATCTAAGGGCACACAAAGGAATTTATAATCTTGAGAGAGTCTGGTGGAAAAAAGAAATGGGTGGATCCAAGGAGAATGACTAGAGACATCTTTGTTGTGCCTTATGAACAGATGATAATAATGTCTTAGGTTCTCAATTCTAGAATTAAAATACACAGTCAAGTTGTCAAGAAAAAGTTTTGACTATGTCTTTTTTTATATTTATTTAAACTCTTTTCTACTTCCAGACGAGTATTTTTTACATTGATTCCACCCAAGTGCTGAATCAAAAATATTCAAAAGAAAAAGCAAAAAAAAACACATTTCATGAAATTATAGAAAGTATTCTTTTCTCTTCAAGTAAAGTGCTTGCAACTATATACTGTTGGGTATTCATATTGATATCAAAACATAAAAGTTAAAAATAAAAAAATATTTTGAAAGATATTACATTCAAGATAAAACTTTAAGGACCTCATTCTATTAGCGGCCGCAGCCGTTGCGGGGCCGCAAGGACCGGCCGCAAGCTATTCGGCTATTCTATTCCCTTATGGCCGGAGGCTCCGGCAGGCTTGCGGCCGGTGCCTTGCTATCTCTTGCGGCCGCTCGCGCCAGAGGAAAGCCTTTGATCTAAAACGGCCGCAAGAGTTTTGCAATTCAATTGCTCCGGGAAACCTCTCTGCAAGGCTAAAAGCGAGCCGCAGCTTACTTGCAGGAAAGAGGTCTCGCTAGCACCAATTAAGCACATAAAATAGCTCAAATAAAGCCATCCTGCACTTTGAGAAGACTATAAAGGGATTTTAGGTGTTAGAAAAAATAGCACATAATTATCCTGTACTCAAATCCGTAAAATATTTTATTTTTAATATCCGTAAAATATCCATGTAAAAAGTCCAGAGTGCTTGGAGCACCTCAGACACACCCACGCCGCAGCCGGAAAATAAACAGTTAATTTGAACTCGGGTTTGGGCAGATGTGCAAGCTTGAGATTGGGTTTCTTTTAATCCTCATGTCCCCCAATATGATCCCTAGCATTTAGAGAGCTGTACAGTGCACGCTTGAATTTATTTTTGCGTTTTTATATTTCACAGCTTACGGCCGGTTCCAAGATATGCGGCCGGCCGTAAAAGGAGATCCTTGCAGGCCATATAATAGAATCGCGAGTTAACTGAACCCCCGCAAGGAATCGCAGCCTTACGGCCGATTTACGGCCGATAATAGAATGAGGCCCTAAGTATATATATATATATATATATATATATTATCTGAACATACCAAATAGTAAAACCAGAGTATTGATGATGATACAAGTCCATGAAGAGATGATAAATGTCCATAAGTAAAAATAAGTAAAAATTATCAGCCTTATTAAATTGCATTTCTGCAAATTCTAAAGGGCTCTATATAAGCACACAGCATATTTTTTTTACAGAAGTTTTTAGTTAGTGAACTTTTATCCAAAAGCAAGGTCCTCACTAACTAGAAACTTCTGAAAATAAAATATGTTATGTGCTTATATAGAGCCCTTTTAAATTGACAGAATCACAATTTAATAAGGCTGTATGCATTTATTGAGTAACTAAAAATTACAAGCCAGCCATAAAGCAAAAAAAAACTAAAAAATTCCCATACATTTTATTACATTTTAAAGAAATATATTAAATGATTAGATACAAGAAAACTGAAAGCAATACAGAACATTATATAGTGAAATGATCTATAAAAATCTAAAATCTAAATAACTCTCTATATATGGAAGATTTCATTCCATGGGTGTAAAAACAGATAATGTGAGAATAGTTGTACTAAATAAAAAACAATAATTGATTTAGGTAGTGTTTTGGGCAAGTATTGTAAAAAAAAAAATACCCCCACAAACTTGTTTGAGTACCAGTTCCATAACCTGTAAAATCATAAACAATAACTGTAGGGATATATTTCAAGAAGATTGTGTATCTACTTAAGTTTGGTGGGAGGACAGAGCGGCACTGGATCGTGTAATACTTTTCTTAATATTGGGTATTATTATATACTGTAGTTAATTTTGTGTATAACTTATAGTTTAATACAGCAGCAGTACACACATAGAGCGGCATGTTTGAATTTAATTAACAACTAAACAAGGTTATTAGTGAAGATAAAAAAGTGAAGTTAACTATCGTGTTTTCTATAGAAGTGGTTTATCATACCAATTAAAGTTTATATCTGCTTCATAAATGTTGGAAGTGGAGGTATTTTATGTTTTAACTCCACTTATCCCTGACTGATAAATATTGCCCATATAGTCTGGACTGCACAAAGCTCTCACACACTGTATTATACAGAGCACATATGTATATACAAAATTAACTATACTGAACACACAATGGACTGGACATTACATATACATTGGACAGAGGCAAAGGAATTGATGATGTGGACTTTATTAACCACATAAAAAAATCACCTCATCAGAGCAAACATAGGCATATATTTGAAAGTGGACTGAACACACTTAACAGCAACAAACTTTACAGATATCCAGCAAATAACAAAACACTTACTGGAAACATGAAAGAGGACTGTACAAGTGCCCTTTATTTTTGAAAATGTTAATAATAGGGCTCTGAAAGGTTTAGTATTCATGTTTGAAAACTCAATGCTTTACAGAAAGTGTGGAAGGAGATTCAAGGGTGGGTGGAATATGCACAATTAACTTTTTGCATAAATAACATGTGCAGAATAGTTGTGCTTATTTGTTCTTATCTGCAGTCAAAGTTATGGTTCTATTTAAGATGGCTTTGATCTTGTTGTGGGGGAGTGTGTTTTGATCAATTGTTTAGAATTACTATAGGGTACATCATTTAAAGCAGAATAACTTTCCATTTGTTTTAATGTGATGCATCTGCATAATACAGTATAAATCAGCATAAATCTTTCAGTAATGACATGCCACTTAGGTAAAGTATATAAATTATACACAGGTAAAACAAAGGTTACAATAAATAGTGAAAATGCAATCAAAGTCATTCATTACTTTTCTTTTTACCCCAAAGCAATCATTGTAGCTATGGTCTGCCATCAATCTTTTGAGAGCATTTTTCTTTTTTAAGGAAGCACATATGTTCTACACCTGTAGGCTCTTGGTGCAAGTTGAGAAGGAATAACCTAAAGCTTTAAGCAATACAGACTAAAGAGAATCATAAGAAAATGCAGGTGCAGTTCAGTGATAATGGCATGAAATATAGACCCTTTGAGGCAACCTTCAAGACCAAATTTCATTGAATGAAATAGATTATTTTAAATAAGAACAAAAGTAATAAATATTGCATGATTGGGGAACATTTTTAAACAAAAGCTCTTTACTAAAATATCACTTTGTAATCAAAAGTTTCTAAACACACAGACGTTTGACATGTCAAATGTGTTGACATTTAGTATTTTAGTTTACTTTAATTCAAATTTGTTTGATAAAATACCAAGAAATGTTAAAGTACAGACATGGAATGATATTTAGGAAGCTATCACAGTCTGTAAATGGGGTGTGAAGGGCTGTGTTGGCAATTTTCCCCTACAGGAAATAGAGTATATTGAATACAATGGTGCATATCACAGTCACTGAAATACTTTGTAAATCTCTCATGATTTGTATTTTTGGTCGGATTGAACAATCAGAAGAGATTCAAATAGATGTGCTTTTTTCCTTGACTATTATTTATATAATTAAGTATGTATGCGCATGTACTCTAATGTATATCAATTAATGTTCTAACTTAAAGACACCCATAGAAATACCTGCCTCTAAGTAATTATATGTCTTCTTAAACAAATACAAGTACCATGCAGAGTACAGTAAACAAATAGTACAATGTGTAAACAACAGACTGTTACAGAGTCCAATGCAGGTTCAGCAGCAATAATCCCAGTATTAAGCATGAGTACTCCCCCAGAATGAAACATACACATCAGTTATGTAGTTCAGACTGACAACACTTTTTGATTGATGGTGGTACAGCATATTTATGCACAACACATTGGGGAGGCCTGTCCATCAAGTGATGTCCCTCCCCCTAATTACCCCCCCCCCCCCCTTGGTCCTCAAGCCTAATTTACTACCCAGGCCAATTGGCCTTTTGAGACTTGCTTTCCAGGAGGTATCCCATCAGATCAGCAGAGTGTCTGCTGTTGTACGTCACCATCCATATATGCCAGCTTGCTTCCCCATTTACACATAAGTGTCCACTGTCCCCTGGTGACGGCAAGCTCTTCCCTCACTGTACTGGATGCCCTACGACAAAGCACCTTGTAACTGGTGACCCTGGTAATACACTTTATTAAACTCCCTGGGGAAAATGCAGCATTTCAATACCAAACATGACTGGTTGCCACTGTTACATCAATAAATTCACACAACAGTACAATAATTCTAATCACCCCCATATCGTGGTCCAAGGCACACAATAAGAATATAGCTGTCACAGTTCAAGTAGTTAGGATGCTAAAACAGTGTCTGGGGAGAGAAGAAGGGAAGAATACCAATAGTCCTTGTCAAATCATTGGGCCTCCTCCCATGACATCACAGACTGCTAGCTGGGTGTAAGACTGGTTAGTAAGGGAAGTGACTCTAAGTAAAAAGGTAGTGGGAGCTAGCCCTGTTATTTTCTTGTATTTGTTTTTTGTGTGTTATTATGTATTACTATTAGAAGTGGGCTTAAGAGGGAGGAACTTATGAAAGCCCTGGTAGAAGCCAGTGCACGCTAGAAAGATAATACATAGCAATTGCGAAGGCAAGCTGAGACAAGTAGACATAGAACACCACAATGAGTAATAGCTGCGACAAACAGAAGAGGACAGAGACAGACCACTGGAACCCAGAAAGAGTTAAAGAAATTAAAAAGCAACAGCAGAAGCAAGGCAAATAAATTTGGCAGCACAAGAAGCTCAGTTGCAGCACCTAAGGTCTGCAAATACTACTGTGACTTCAGAGACAAGTGGAAGCAGTAGGAAGCAGCAGAGGTAGGTGGTCTAGGCTAGGGGAGATGTCTCCAGCAGCTAGCAGAAGATTGTTTAGAGGAGAGGGGAATGTGACTTGCAGAAGCTTTCTGATTTTGAGTTTTAGAAGAGGGAGGAGATAATGACTGAAGAAAGATTAGGAGCTAATGGGTACACCGAAGGGGAGAGGAAAGAAGGGAAGAAAACTGGTTATGATGTTAGAGGCATGCCAAGAAACAGAGGAGAAGAGACTGAGGTTGTGAAGAAGATGAAAGTAAGAGGAAACATACTGTTAGAATCCGTGGGTGTACAGCAGAAAAACAACACACAATTTCCTTGCATACTGTAGATTGTTCTAGTCAGATGGGAATTACTATGAAGTTTGTTCAATTCTGGCTCA
The DNA here is from genome assembly GCA_027410445.1 of Discoglossus pictus. Classification (NCBI taxonomy): domain Eukaryota; kingdom Metazoa; phylum Chordata; class Amphibia; order Anura; family Alytidae; genus Discoglossus; species Discoglossus pictus. The sequence continues at coordinate 451,117,256 of CM050163.1, forward strand.
AACCTGTTCAATTCCTGTATAATCCTAATCACTTCCATGGTTGCTTTAGAAGTATAAGAGATGGTAAGCTGTTAGTTGTATGGACTAATTTGCAGTTTATAGACTGGCCAATCGACTAATTGAAAAAGGAAGCTGTATGTATCTTATCAGGAAAACCAGAAATGTAATACACTAGTTACAAGAGTCAAGTATTAAATTACCATGGCCATATAACAAATTGGGCAGAGTAGATACATTGACTACATATAAGGGGGAAAAAAGCCAGTATATGGACTTAAAATCAGGCAAAATAAAGATCAGTTGTAGGTATAATCAGAGATGGAGTTCAGGGAAACATTGCATACTAGAATATGGACTTTAAAAATCACTTAAAGAGTTAATTTAAAAGCTGTTAAGACAGACTTAGATAATGCCTATATGAATTAATATTAAATTACCAAACTAACTAGATAAACATGTATTGTATATACAGGTAATAGCACAGGATTCAGTGTGTCTAATCTGAATTGTGCAGTACAGTGTCAAGTACAGGGTAATCTTTTTGTGGAGAATAATCTAGTTATTGTGGAGAATACTCTAAATAAAATATCAATGGGGCCTAACAAATTAGCTTTCCTATCAAAGCACATAGGACCCCATTAGGCATAGGTTAAAATCATATCCATGGGTGCAGCACCTGCAACTTCCAGGAACTGCTTCCCCAGACTTTGAGATGTCTTTATTTCAAACATACTTGCTTGCAGATGAATCATGAGCAGTATCTGACAAAGCCGCTAAAACTAAGCACCCCAAAAATCTGATGTGTATTATTTGCTATGGTTGAAACCATTTGTTACCAATGTCTAACTCTGATATGTATCACTGTTCCTTATGTTCCTTCGTAGTCGTTTCCCCCAATTTTCACTTCCAGACAGAGTAAATCTTGAGAATAAAATATGTTGTGGGTATGAGAGGATGAGAAGTGACAGAGTAAAAAGGAAAAAAAAACTATACAAAAGCTCTACAACAGGACAAACATGGATTTATGGATTTCCCTGTTGTGTACTGGTGAGTCATTTAGAATATCTGAAAAAGTGATTGTCTTACAGCAAGAAATAACTTAATTCCAGGACCATGTTCTGCACTCTGAGAATGATGACAGTATGTCTAGGTAACATCGCTGGATAGGTTTAAAAATGATACTGTCCAAATATCAAAATATTTTTTAGGATGTGATATATATTGACCAATAGCAGTTTTCATTTGTTATATCTAATTATATCTCTGTTATATGTAGTTATTTCTCAGGCAGTCACCATTTTGTTTTTTTATATCAAAATGGAAAGAAAATTATCAGCATCCAAAACACATTTGTCATGTTACGTAATCCATAAACTAAAGTATTACACCTCAGCTGGGGTCTCAAGATCTTTATCATAAACTCTTCCTGGAAAATAACTATACAATTGAGGCAAAGTACACATTCTTTTGTAAATCTGTTTCTAGATATGTGATTTTGTAATATTTATGCTGTAAAGTCATTTTTAAAGTATTTCTTTGCAACACTGAGCATTTTACTAAATCATTTTGTTTTTCAGTCTCAATTTTCCTAAATCTTAAAAAAAAAGATAAAATACTTTAAAGAGTAAAATAAGTGTATAAAACCAAAAAATGCATTTACTGATCCACAGACCAAGGGCCCCAGGCTAATACATAGCGGCGCAAAATGTCTCTCTCGTAACTGTGTGAGCTTTTTTTTTTCCCTAGCAAGGTATCCATCCGAGTAGCAGCCTCCATAAACCTTCGAATAGTCTAGGTAGCATGTATTCAGCCTGTTTTCAAATTGTTCCTAAGCCCTACAGTCTCCCATTAGCTCAGTAGCCCCCACAGCGGTGCAGCGCAAAAACACACAGACCTACACTAATCCCCTCCCACATCTACCAATATAAACCCTTTCCTATTGCAGGGAAGGGGACACAAATGCCCTCTAAACCAAGCCTAATTATGTGTACTTGCTACCAGGGTCTTGCCATTATACCAATTCGTACCTAGTACAAAAACCATGGAACTATAACTGAGACCTACCTATTTGTACCTATATTAAGCGCCATGCACTCTAACAAGATTTTGGTTCTAATTCTAGAAGTCCTTTGTTTTATATCAATCTCTATTTAAATTTCTATGTCAACCCTTGCCTGTACCAGATAAAGAATATTACTTTGCCAATAACAATTTTGGGTGATGACTATCTGTATCCAGACAATTAGGTACTGATCTACACCTTGCTCTTTCTTATCTTGTACTTGCTTATCATGTGTTTGTTGTCCATTCAACCTAAAAGTTGTCAAATTATTAAAAAAACTTGCATAATCCCGTCATTATACAATCACTTTCCCATGACTGGGGACATTATTAATTGAAGTTAGATATTGTTAATTATTAAATCAAATAATTTACTCACCAACTGTATCACATGGTTCATCTTTATGGACACAGAAATCCATCCTAGAAAGAAAAAAAAAGAAAAATAAACATGAGTTAACAGCAACCAAAGCTGTCCGAGTAGTAAAGATTATGTGACCCATTTTAACATATTTATGTATGGCTCAGTGAGTAAGTACAAGACGTCCTTATTATAGTTAGAACTATGGAAATGCTTTGGATTACCAAAAAAAATTACATAATTTCATTCTTAGAGAAGGTTCGATGTTAAAAGTTTGAAATGTTCGCCTAATATTTAAATTTAATGGATCATACCACTTAAATAGTTCACTAATCTAAGACTTAGTCCAGCCACATTTCTGAAAATAATTTTAAATATTATTAAACTAGAACATAACACCATTTTAAATATATATATGGCGCGTTACAAATAAACAATAATAATAATAAATACATTAAATCAGAGATAATACAGAACCTTAACAAATATGGTGTAAAGTTAACATTTCTTTCCATGCAAATGTGTTGTAAATAACTGGTGATAGCTTAGAAACAAAACAGAGGTTTCTCAAAATATTATACAGCAAAACCGAAATGTAGTTTCTTTGCAGATTCAGAAATTCTGTATCTCATCTGCAAATAAATAGAATATTATACAATTAGAGGTCTCTGCACATACTGCAGTCAAATATTTTTCTTAAACCAGCATGAAGCTAAAACAGTACATGACGTATTGTTTCACAAACATGTAGAATGCCAAGTTGCAAGTAGAAGTTGCATAGTTAAATAATTCATAGACATTTATATTATGTAGATTGTGAATTGATCCAGAGGAAGACAAACAAAACACCCAAATGAAACAATATCAAATGACTCACTAGGGGTAAGAATTTATTCCTGATCCCAAAAACTGACCATCGGATTGTACCCATTGGCAATCAATATACTATGTCGAGGAAAAATATTTCCACAAACCGACATTCTACTCCAAAACCCAGTCATGATACGAAAACATAGATTTCTCTTATTATTTGTGTTTTTATTTTGACCACGCGTGGGGCAGCAACAACATAGATCTGCTGCTGGCCTCAATTAGATAAACATCATCAGCCCTATTAAATTGCGATTCGGAAAATTGAATAGGGCTCTATATAAGCACAGAGCATATATTTTTTTACAGAAGTTTTTAGTTAGTGAAGACCTTGCTTTTGAGTAGAAGTTCACTAACTAAAAACTTCTGTAAAAAAATATGCTGTGTGCTTATATAGAGCCCAATTCAATTGGCCGAATCGCAATTTAATAAGGCTGCATATCTTTTATAACATTCCCACATACAGAAAATGGTCTGACCACACATCAACAGCATGTATGCGCAGATCACATTATTTTTACAATTAATACACAGTAAACACCTTATCTACGGCCTTGAGTTGGGCCTTCCCTGGATTATTATTATGCGCACACAGAACATTTTATTATGTCTTAGAGGTGTTATTTTATCCTAGTAAAATTGCTGATTTATAGAAAGGCATAGTTAACTGTTTCAGAGCTTGCATTTAGCCAAATGCTAAGGGTACTACAATGGTAATAAATACTAGGGGCCTCATTCTATTAGCGGCCGCAGCCGTTGCGGGGCCGCAAGGACCGGCCGCAAGCTATTCGGCTATTCTACTCCCTTACGGCCGGAGGCTTCAGCAGGCTTGCGGCCGGTGCCTTGCTATCTCTAGAGGAAAGCCTTTGATCTAAAACGGCCGCAAGAGTTTCGGCCGTAAGAAATTCCTATTTGCAATTCAATAGCTCCGGGAACCCTCTCTGCAAGGCTAAAAGCGAGCCGCAGCTTACTTGCAGGAAAGAGGTCTCGCTAGCACCAATTAAGCACATAAAATAGCTCAAATAAAGCCATCCTGCACTTTGAGAAGACTATAAAGGGATTTTAGGTGTTAGAAAAAATAGCACATAATTATCCGATACTCAAATCCGTAAAATATTTTATTTTTAATATCCGTAAAATATCCATGTAAAAAGTCCAGAGTGCTTGGAGCACCTCAGACCCGCCCACGCCGCAGCCGGAAAATAAACAGTTAATTTGAACTCGGGTTTGGGCTGATGTGCAAGCTTGAGAGTGGGTTACTTTTAATCCTCATGTCCCCCAATATGATCCCTAGCATTTACAGAGCTGTACAGTGCAGGCTTGAATTTATTTTTGCGTTTTTAGATTTCAGCGCTTACGGACGGTTCCAAGATATGCGGCCGGCCGTAAGATGAGATCCTTGCGGGGCCGTATAATAGAATCGAGAGTTAACAGAACCCCAGCAAGGAATCCCAGCCTTACGGCCGATTTGCGGCCGCTAATAGAATGAGGCCCTATATATATATAATATATATATATATATATATATATATATATATATACCATATATACTCGAGTATAAGCCGACCCGAGTATAAGCCGAGGCACCAATTTTAACACACAATACTGGGTAAAATGAGTGACTCGAGTATAAGCCGATGGTGGGAAATGTGCTGCCCCCGGTGTCCCTCTTGTGCCCTCTGTGTCCCCCCTCTCCCTCCCATGTCTCTTCTCCCCTCTCCCTTCCCTGTGTCTCTTCCCCCTCTCCCTTCCCTGTGTCTCTTACCCCCTCCCTTATCACCCTCCTCAACACCCCTCCTCATTCTCAACCTCCCTCCTCAACCCCACTCCTCATCCTCAACCCCCTCCTCAACATCCCTCCTCATCCTCAACCTTCCTCCTTATCCTCCCTCCTCAACCTCCATCCTCAACCGCCCTCCTCAACCCCCCATCCTCATTCCCCCCCCGTCAACCCCTCCATCCTCAACACCCTCCTCAAACCCCCTCCTCAACATCCCTCCTCAACCGCCCTCCTCAACCCCCCATCCTCATCCTCCCTCCTCAACCCCCCATCTCAACCCCCTCCTCAACCCCCCTTCTCAACCTCAACCCCCCTCCTCAACCTCCCTCCTCATCCTCAACCCCCTCCTCAACCTCCCTCTTCATCCTCAACCTCCCTCCTCATCCTCCCTCCTCAACCCCCCATCCTCAACACGGGGGGGTTAGAGAGACACGGGGGTCGGGGGGGGACGGGGGAGAGTGACTCGAGTATAAGCCGAGGGGGGCCTTTTTAGCTTTAAAAAAAGGTCTGAAAAACTCGGCTTATACTAGAGTATATACAGTATATACTAAACAGTGTACGGATATTTGTATTTCTTCACAACAACTAGTTATGAAGAGTGAGGTAGCCGTGAATGTCCAGTAATCCAGATGAATAATCAGAGTATTGCAGTATATAGAGATACCTTTTTATTGGACAAACATATTCATAGGTTTCATGACAAGCTTTCGAGAGCGTTCCTCTCTTTTTCGAGTCAGAGTCAATACTGATTATAGATTCACAAATACAGCAAAAAATTCCAGGATCACATATATAGTTGTGAGCGTACGAGTTGTTGCTAACGCTGCGGGCTCGCGTAGCGAGGGCCGTGGCTCGCGCAGCGAGTCGCGGGCCTCGCGTAGCGAGGGCACTGTGCCAGGTTCTCAGTTGCTGGCATGGAGCGCCGAAGGCGCTCCTTGCCAGCAACTGAGGACCCTCGCAAAGCGAGGGCCTCAGTTGCTGGCTTGGAGCGCCGCAGGCGCTCCATGCCAGCACCTGAGGACCTCGCAAAGCGAGGTCTTCAGTTGCAGCAATTGCGACCCTTGCAAAAAAAAGTTTACGTCGCAACACATTACGACACTCGCAAACAACATACGACACACGTTCACACACATTACGACACTCGCAAACAACATACGACACACGTTCACACACATTACGGCCTCGCAACACTCGGACGCAACTCGCGAACATTACAAAATTACAAACACAATACATACACACAGCACATACATAAAAACCTTACCTACACAAACAGGAAGCACCCAGGACCTCAAAAATGCAACTTACAACTTAATTGCACTCAAAATAAAAGAGTTTAGACACTAAATAGTTTGTTAAGCGACACAAAAAATGGCCGACGAATAAAACGAAAACGAGGCTACACACGCAAACACCATACGAGACACGTTACCACACATTACGACTTCGCAAACATCGGACGCAACACGCCGACATACAAACATTTAAAACTTAACAAAGACACACAACAAACACATAAAAAGCTTACCTACAGCAAGAGGAACCAGCCAGCACCTCAAAAAAACAAGTTACACCTACATTTAAATCAAAATAAACACTTTAGACACTAATACCATCGCTAAGCGAGAGAAAAAATGGCCGACGAACAAAACGAAAACGAGGCTTCAGACGTAACTACACTACACTTACTCGCAATAATGAAACACATACTATGCGGAACGTATCACAATCATATTAAACACCATTTTGAACAGTAATACGCCTAAAATGGCGGATGGAACGCAAATTGTAAGCTGGAACGCAAATAGCGCATGCGTATTGCGTTCTAACGGTCTCACTTTCCAGAACTTTCTACAAGTTTATAAATACTGCCTATTTCCAACAAAAAAATACATTTCTCCTCAGGTGATCAACGGAGTGACTTCTGAGATAACTGCTGCTTTTACTTGAGAAGACAATTCTTTACTAATTTACTACTTTACATTGTGCAAATTACAACTGACAGGTAAGCTATAATATATTACATTTTATTATCAGGTCAGGTCAAACAAATAAAAAAATAAACTAGGATTTATGTAGTCATCATGTATGGCACATTTATGTGTATAGGCTCACAAAAAAAATTAAACAGAGCTTTATGTATAGTGACATCTGACACGCACATATATGTCTATAATGTATAGTCACATGTGACACGCACATATATGTCTATAATGTATAGTGACATTTGACACACACATTTCTGTGTATTGCCCCTTCATAGTGACATGTGACACGCACGTATATGTGTATAATGTATAGTGACATGTGACACGCACATATATGTCTATAATGTATAGTGACATCTGACACGCACATTTATGTGTATTGCCCCTTCATAGTGACATGTGACACGCACGTATATGTGTATAATGTATAGTGACATGTGACACGCACATATATGTCTATAATGTATAGTGACATCTGACACGCACATTTCTGTGTATTGCCCCTTCATAGTGACATCTGACACCGACATATATGTCTATAATGTATAGTGACATGTGACACGCACATTTATGTGTATTGCCAATGCAACAAAATTAGCTTACAACAAAATCAGTAAACAACTACATTTAAATGACATTATATCTCATGTATACTGATATGTCACACGCACATATATGTGTATCATCTATAGTTACATCTCACACACACACATTTATGTGTGTTGGAAAAAAAAAAAAATAAGGTTCATTTAACCATTTAAATTTGACTCATGTATACTGATATGTCACACGTACACAAAATAATTACATTAAACTATGTAATGTGCTTTATGTATGTGACATATGTGTGTAGCCCCCAACAAAAAATAAGGTTAATTGAATTAATTTACTGCAATTCAATAGATCAGATAAAGCTGAATCTTTCTATTTCTTTTAATATTCAAACAGACTCTGCATCAACAGCGTCTCTCAACAATTTGCACCGTGCACTGTGAAGCACAATCCCTTTTAAAGAACACCAACAAATTTGAAGAGGTAAGATACAACAAGACATTACATGCTCAAAAGGCCATGCTTTGCTACATGAAAAATTTTAAATATACAAATAACTATTTCACTTTCTTTTTCAAACAGACACTACAAGAAGACCGGCGGATTAAGATTGGCAGGAAGGCACCGTCTGTCATTCAAAACTTCTATCAAGGTAAAGTATTAAGTATAAACAAGAAATAACCATGAGCCTTATTCAATTGCAACTTTCTCAATTGAATAGGGCTCTATATACGCACATAACATTTTTTTTATACAGAACTTTTTAGTTACTGAACTTCTAACCACAATCAAGGTTTTCAATAACTAAAAACTTTGCTCAATAAATATGTTATGTGATTATATAGAGCCCTCTTCAATTGGCAAAATTGCAATTCAATGAGGACCTATATATCTTTAATGGCCAAGGGCCTCACTCAAATGTGATTTGCCCATTTCAATAGGGCTCTATATAAGCACAGAGCATATTTTTTAAAGGAAATTTTTCTTTTGTGAACACGTTGCTTTTGGATACAAGTTCACTAAATACAAAATTCCGTAAAAAAATATGCTCTGTGCTGATATTGAGCTCTATTCCATTGGCCAAAACACAATTGAATGAGGAGCTCACAATATAACAAATGCAGTAACCAAAGGCCCTTATTCAATTGCTATTTTGGAAAATTAAATATGGCTATAAATAAGAACTTTTAGGCCCTTACTCTATTTTAACAAATATATGTGATGTGCTTATTTACAACCCTATTCAAATTTCTACATTGCAATTCAATTACGGCCTTAGAGTACTATTACATTGTAAAAAATGCAATTGAATGAGGGCCAAACTATGCAACATATGGTACACACAAAGGCCCTCATTCAATTGCAATTTGCCCAATTGAATAGGGCTCTAAATAACAACATAACAATTGCTTAAAACTAAGGTTTTAGTTAATAAAAAAATATCAAAAATACAGTTTTTCAATGACTACAAAATTATTTTAAATAATATGCTATGTGCTTATTTAGGGCACAATTCAATTAGCCAAATCGCAATTCAATGACACACAAACTGCTACACACAAAACAGAATTTCTTATTAAATGTTTAACAACCTATAAGCCTTACAAAGAAGCAAAAATAAGAATAACAAAAGTGTTGTGCACCTAATAGCATTGTATAAAAAAGCACACAAACTCATAGCAAACTATATTAACATTCTTCTTTAATGTTTAACAACCTATAACCTGTACAATCAAGAAGAAATAAGTTTTGCACAAGTGATGCGCACCAAACAGGATTGTCAAAAACTAACACAAACACATAGCAAACTACATTAATTATATTATTTCATGTTTCACTAACTATAACCATCCCAATAAAGGTTAAATAAGTATACCACAAGTGGTGCGCACAAAACAGGATTGTACAAAAACTAACATAAACACATAGCAAAATAAATTCATATTCTTATTTAATATATCACAACCCACAAGCCTTACTAAGAACCTTAAATAAGAATAACAAAAGTCTTGGGATTGTACAGAAAGTTAAAAAAAAAATATTTGAAAAAAATAACCATAACTGATACAATACAGCAAAATTCATACATTTTTTACTTATTTAAAAGACATTTCACTCAAACAACATTTTCTATTTTACATTACAACAGATACTGCGTGAAGACAATCGGACGAGGACTTTTTCCACAGGACCGGACCATCGGACGAGGACTCGGACCAGACCAGCAGACGAGGAATTTCAACACAGGACCAGACCAGCAGACGAGGAATTTCAACACAGGACCAGACCATCGGACGAGGACTTTCACCAACGGACCACAACATCGGACGAGGGATATCGCCACAGGACCACAATATCGGACAGGGGCTATCGCCACAGGACCACACCATCGGACGAGGACTTCCAACAGAGGACCACACCATTGGACAACGATTTTGAAACGAGGACCAACAAACATTCGGATTTAAATCACACTTCAACCAAGGTAAACTATAATAAGTACTAAAGTATAAAACTAAAGAAACTGCTTTCAGTTGCATCCGTGTCAACAGAAAAATAAAATAATTAATTTACTATCTCCCTTATTTTATTTAAATTGCTACTATGCAATACATAGCTCAATAACCACATCACTTTTTTTTTCAGCAAAGAAGTTTTGCAGTGGTAAATATCTATCCACAAACAAAGTTTTTAATAAATAAAACCATTTTTTTAAATAAATATGTTACATGCTTATTTACAGCAGTATTCCATTGGACAAATTCTGAGCCACTGAAGACAGGAATTATAAATTTAACTAAATATCAATGATACATTCATGATTTGCCTTTTATTTCACCAATTGTGCACAATAATCTTTAACAGGAATTACAAATTTAAATATACACAATTACATTTATTTGTTTCCGTTTACAGATTAATATGGCTGATAACGAGACCAAAGAAGAGAAGAAAAGACGTCAAACTAGAGAAAGACAAGAGAGATGGGCCGCCCAGCAGACACCGGAGGAGAAAGAAATTCGAAGAGAAAAAGAACGGAAAAGACTTGCAAATAAAAGAATATCAGCTGCAAAAATGAAAGATACAACCAAAATAAATAAAAAAATAATAAAGCATTTACAAACTGTTCCTAAAACATCAGATGACATTTTACAACATACCAGTCAAGACAGACCAAAAAAAACAACTACAAAAAAAAAGCATTTACAAACTCTTACTAAAAACTTACAGGAAATTTCAACCGAACAAGTCCAACATATACCAAGAAAATCTACGAAAAAAACTAAACATTTAGAACCTGTTGTTGAAACATTTCATGACTTTTCATCTGATGAATATCAAAGTCAACATCCAATATGCGTTGCAAATTGTCCTTTACTGAAGTCTTTAGCAGTAGAGGTTCATAGTTGTGGGGACATGACTACTCAATGTCAATTTTGTGAGGCTTATTATTTTAAACAGGAGAGACCCCGAGATGGACAATTTATTAGTTGTTGTCAAAAAGGAAAGTTCAAACTTCCACAAAGGAAACAATTTCCAACCTATTTACTAAATATTATGACTGAACCTACTTTTCCAAATTACAACAATTTTAAGACAAACATAAGATCCTACAATAGTGCCATATCATTTGCATCTATGGGGGCAACATTGGCTGCTAATGTACCAGGACATGGTCCTTACTGTTTTAAAGTCCAAGGACAAATTTATCATCGGACTTCACATTTACATCCAGAGGAAGGAGAGCAAAGAAAATTCGCTCAACTATATGTCCTAGATACAATGGAAGCTGTTGACCAACGTATGCAGATGGAAGAAAATAAAAAATTCTTACCCAGTGTTTTTATAGAGCTAAATAACATTATGGACAACAATCCCTACAGTAAAGCTTACAAAAAATTGGCAGAAGTAGAAAATGAACAACTACTTCATGCACAAAGACATCAATTACCCATGCCAAAGGTTAATATGGTGCTTAAAAGAGACAGACATACTGATAAACGTCGTTATAACTTGCCAACATCAAATGAGGTTGCAATGGTCTTTCACAATGATGAAGGAGAACCACCATTTCAAAGAGACATTAGAGTATATCCCAGAAATGAGGACCAACCATTTATTAATATTAATATCTTAAGTCCAAATTTAGATCCAATGACATATCCCATCTTTTTCCCACACGGAGAAGCAGGTTGGCAACCAAAATTAACCCTTCCCAGTTACCCAAATGCTAAAGCCAGAATCCGAAATAATGTTTCTATGCTTGAATTTAAAGTTGCTCAAATTGCCATTAGAGATGAATTTAATCCCATTTTATGTGGTGGAAAACTAACACAACAATGGATTATTGATTCATATTTGCAAGTTGAGGCAAATAATTTAAACTTTATAAAATATCAACAAGATAAACTACGTGTAGAACAATATTGTGGACTCATGGACTATGTTGCTGACGTGGCTACAAGCAGAGACATGGCAGCTGGCAAAGCCATCATTTTACCATCTTCCTTTCAAGGATCTCCTCGAAATATGAGAGAAAGATACAATGATGCTATGGCTATTGTGACAAAATTTGGAAAACCAGATTTATTTGTGACATTTACATGTAATCCACAATGGCCAGAAATTAATCAAAATCTACTTCTTGGACAAAGTGCTTCAGATCGACCAGATTTAGTAGCCAGAGTTTTTAAGATAAAATTAAATGAATTAATACGTGACTTTACTATAAATCAGTTATTTGGCAAATGTCTTGCTTATGTATATACCATTGAATTTCAAAAAAGAGGACTTCCACATGCACATCTTCTCATAATACTTCAAGAGAAAGATAAATTAGATACTTCGGACAAAGTGGATGCAGTCATAGTTGCTGAACTACCGGATCCAGAACTATATGGTAGACTATATGAGATTGTTACTCATCGCATGATTCATGGACCCTGTGGAGACCTTAATCCACAATCACCATGTATGGAAAATAATCAATGTTCAAAAGATTTTCCAAAAGATTATAGAGACAAAACATATGCCAATTGTGATGGATATCCACTTTATAAAAGAAGAGAAGGAGATAGTGCCATTATTCGTGGAAAAAAAAGTGGACAATAGATATGTAGTACCCTACAATCCACATTTACTCATGAAGTACAACGCCCACATCAACGTAGAAGCCTGCACTTCCATCAAATCCATTAAATATGTCTACAAATATATTTACAAAGGTTACGATGCAGCTACTGTAGTCGTCAAAAGTGCAGACAACCCTGAAAGTAGTGAGTTAGTACATGATGAACTTGCATCTCATGTAGATGCTTGCTATGTCAGTGCGCCAGAAGCTATGTGGCGGCTTTTAAAATTTGAAATGCATGATAGATCACATGCAGTATATAGGTTAGCAGTACATTTGCCACAACGACATTTAGTCTATTTCCATTCTGGAAATGAAATGAATGCATTGGCCCAAAGTGAAGATCGTCACACTACACTAACTGCATGGTTTGCATTAAATTCCACTGATGCTCAAGCAACACAATACTTATATATTGAAATTCCATATCACTATGTTTTTGTGAATGGATTATGGAGAGCAAGAAAAACCAGAGGCAATAAAATAATTCCATGAATTTACACAGTCAGTCCAAGAGATGTTGAACGATTTTGCTTACGGATATTACTTTTAAATGTTCCAGGAGCACAAAGTTTTGAACAATTAAGAACTGTTAATGACATTGTATATGAATCCTTCCATTTAGCTGCAAGAAATAGAAACTTACTCGCTGATGATACAGAGTGGGAAAGATGTTTAGAAGAAGCAGCACAATGTCAAATGCCACGACAGATGAGAGAACAATTTGCTTTTATTTGTATCTTCTCAAATGCTCCAAATGCATTAGCTTTGTGGGAGACTTTTAAAAGTAATATGGCTGAAGACTTTATGCGACGATACAATGAACCCATTGCACACTTAAAAGCCTTAATGGAAATTCAAGAAGTCTTTTTAACTCATGGATTAAGTTGTGCAAGTTTTAATTTGCCTGATCCAGGTCTAATAGATGACATTAACTTTGAAGACTATGACATTCAACTACAAGCAGAAAGAACACAAGAAAGACTTGCAACTTTAAATACACTACAATTGCAAGCATTTCATGCCATTAAAAATGCTATAGATGATGACATGGTGACAGAGCGTTATTTCTATCTTGATGGACCTGGCGGATCAGGGAAAACATATTTGTACAATTTATTAATGAGTTCAGTACGAGCACAAGGACAAATAGCAATGGCGTTTGCCACTACTGGAATTGCTGCACTTTTATTAGAAGGTGGAAGAACTGTTCATAGTGGATTCAAACTGCCAGTGCCTATTTTGGAAAATTCAGTGTCAGATATTCGCATGACATCCTTACAAGCAAAGAAATTGAAGAAATGTAAATTAATTATAATAGATGAGGCCACAATGATGTCATGCTATGCCCTCCAATGTATTGACCGTTTGCTTCGTGAAGTCATGGATAATATTTTTCCATTTGGTGGAAAGGTAATTTTGTTGGGTGGCGATTTTAGACAAACATTACCTGTCGTTGTACATGGAATCGAACAGACATTATTGAAACATGTATAAAGTCAAGTACAGTATGGAAACATTTTACCCATCTTCAACTGCAACAAAATATGAGATCAGAAGGCCAAACTGATTTCAATGATTGGCTTATTAAAATTGGAGAAGGAAGAACAGAAAAAATACTACATTTACCTGACGACACTGTAGAGATACCACCTCATATGATTTGTCAACAAGATATTATATCGGTAATATTTGAAGGGAGCATAAATAACGAAGAATATTCTGAGCTTGCCAACCAAGTCATACTGACGTGTAAAAATAAAGATGCATTAATACTCAATAATGAAATCTTAAAAAAAATTAATGCACCACAAAGAAATTATCACAGTGCTGATTCTGTACTTGCTGATGACAATGAAAGTCAGGCAAACTTTTCAACTGAATTCATTAACTCTTTAACTCCTTCTGGAATGCCACCACATATTTTGCAGCTAAAGAAAGGTGCAATTATCATGTTACTGCGAAATATGAACCCCAAAAAAGGCCTATGCAATGGCACAAGATTAATTGTTCAACAATTAAAGGACCATTTTATAGATGCTGAAATTTTAACTGGGACCCATAAAGGAGAGAGAGTTTTCATACCAAGAATAGATTTAGCACCAAGTGAAAGTAGTCTCCCTTTTATACTTCAAAGAAGACAATTTCCCATTATTATGGCATTTGCCATGACCATTAATAAATCACAAGGTCAGACTTTCAAATCTGTGGGTATTTACTTGGAAGAACCAGTTTTTGCACATGGTCAATTGTACGTTGCGTTGTCACGGTGCAAAAATCCACAGGCTATTAAAGTTTACATTGAAAACAATGAAAGTCAAGGTGATTTATTAGAAGATGGACGTATTTTTACTAAAAACATTGTCTACTATGAAGTACTATAACTTTGCAGGATACAAATTCAAGATGCCAACATTTTTTAAAAGCATTGCAAAATACATAACAATTGGTTGTTTAATTCAGTCATAATT
Organism: Discoglossus pictus; assembly: GCA_027410445.1. Classification (NCBI taxonomy): domain Eukaryota; kingdom Metazoa; phylum Chordata; class Amphibia; order Anura; family Alytidae; genus Discoglossus; species Discoglossus pictus. Next base: position 451,132,470 of record CM050163.1, read on the forward strand.
AATGAAAGTACTGTTTAGGAATGATTCGCCTCACAAAATACTTGCCTTGCATTGTTAGTAAAAATTATGTTAAAATGTTAAGTCACTATGTTAATGTTTCTAATGTTACAAGTTTAAAAAATATATTTGCAAGTTATTTCATTCAACAGATTACAAAGTGGATGTTAAGAGGTCAAGCACCTTTTAAGTCACAATGTAAATATTGTCTGTTATCTTAAGATTACTAACTACATTAATGTTTATCGCCAGTTTATGTGCTCAGTAATGAATTACTTTAATTACGTACGTTTTAAGCAGAGTTTTACTGTATGCCTTCCTCTACATTCAATGTATATTCAAGTTAACAATTATTGTGATAGAAATTGCATGTTAATACTGATTAATTTAAAGGTCAATTGTTTTTACATTCAAATGTTAATACTTTTAATAAAAATTTAGGTTACAAAATGTATTCGCTATGTTCCTGTTTATAATGTTCAAAATTATACAAATGTTTTGTCAACTTCTAAACTTACATAAAAAATAAAGTTAAAGTTTCAAAATATATACTTTGAAGGTTATTGCTTACATATATTTTAAACTTCATGTTAAAATTCGCAACGTTTCAAGAAGGCTTTTTACTTTTTGCTTTCCTATTCATTCAATGTATATTAAAGTTAACAATTCTTCAGATACAAATTACATTTTAAAAAACCATTACATCAACATTTTACAAAAATACACGTTCATATTAAAATACTTACAAGTGTCAAAAATATATGTTAATAACTAAACAACTTGCCAAACATATACATCACATTGCCGTCATTTTTTGACGGGCAAGTCGCTAGTTAACAAATAATGTTCTGTTCAGCCAGCCGTGCAAGTGTGTGGGGGTGCAGACCAGAGTAAGTAAATTTGGGTCGTAAATAGTTTTACATCTAAGGAACCATAGAGCTGTAACCAAACTCAGCAAGACGGCAGAGAACAAAAAAAAAAAAAAAAAAATTAATAAACAAACATATATATATTTACAAACATGAATGTTCACAACAACTACCTATTCTAGTTACCTAACATAGCTTTGAATGCCCTTTTTTTCAAAATTACATATGGTATCTTGTTGCTGGGCTAAAAATAAACTATTTATTCTTGAACGCCACTAATTGTGAACTAGAATTGTCTGTGATTAAGTGTGATTGATGGAAAATTGTCTGAGCATAAGTGGATGACAAATTCAGTAGATTTATTGAAAGATAAAACACATAATACAAAAAAGTTAAGAAAAAAATAAGTAAAATGTGATAACTTACTGTAAACATAGCCAGCATTCCACGTGTCAAAACTGACAGTTAAATATGCTGCTTGCATTCCTTATAAACTTTCACAAAATTCACGTGTATAGCCTTTGTTTCTATTTAATATTTGCACCATTAAAATATAGATTAATGCAAATATTTTAAAGTCAAACTACTCAATTCAGAATTTAAAGTCACTGGTTTTATGCTACTTGCAGATCTCTAATTTTGAGAAATGTTCATATATCAAGCATGCAAATAAAATAATTATTGTTCTGAACAACAAATGGTTTGATTTCACTATTATATCACAAAATAATCTTAGTATAGCACACCTGATGCCAAATTACTACATATATACATGGAGAGAGGGGTGGGCAATAAATGTGATTCTGAATATTGGCCTGACAACTGTATAGCTATAGGGAAACCTTCAATTTCTATTAATACTCTTGAACAAGGATATAAAATACTTTATAGACGATATCTACTCCTTAAACCTTTGCTATCATGCATTTCATTGCTCTGAGTACAGGAGATACAGCAATTAAATAACATGACAAACATAGAGGTACTGGTAAAGAAGGTGTTGAGGGCACTGCTCTAAGCGAGTTAAGTGTATTAGACACAAAACTCAAAGGGATTGCTTGTTGGTGCTCCAGTAAGACAGCAGGATCCATGCAAAACAGGCACTCACTGTCTTGTCTGAATAGCTGGGAGCAAGTTGGTAGACTTCTCTGATTAGATGGGACTACAGAGAGCATTCGAAGCTGTGAAGAGTGGAATGAGTCTGACAGAATGAGTTAGCAAATTCCATAAGGTAGGGGTAGTATGAGAAAAATATTGTATATGAGAGTGTGAGAAGGTGAAGATGGGTGAAAATAGATCTATGCCATGGGCAGAGTGAAGGGGCAGTTTAAGAGAGTACCTGAAGATTAAATGTGTTATTTAGGAGGGTGCGGTAATGTGGAGGGCTTTGTCGATGAGGGACAAAACGTCAAATGTTATTGCAACTGATATGGAAAGCCAGTGAGGAGATTGGTAGAATGGAGCAGAGGATAATAAATTACTGTTGGCATATACAGTGAGAGAAAAAAGTATTTGATCCCCACTGACAAAGAATTAATCAGTCTTTTTTATTTTAATGGTAGGTGTATTTTAACAGTGAGAGACAGAATAACAAAAAAACAAGAAAAATGCATGTCAAAAAAGTTATAAATTGATTTGCAGGTCAATGAGTGAAATAAGTAACCCCTTCGACTTAGTACTTGGTGGCAAAACCCTTGTTGGCAATCACAGAGGTCAGACGTTTCTTATAGTTTGCAGGTTTGCACACATCTCAGGCAGGTTTTTGTCCCACTCCTCTTTGTAGATCCTCTCCAAGTCATTAAGGTTTCAAGGGTGATGTTTGGCAACTCGAACCCTCAGCTCCCTCCTCAGATTTTCTATGAGATTAAGGTCTGGGGACTGGCTAGGCCAATCCAGGACCTTAACGTGCTTCTTCCTGATCCACTCCTTTGTTCCCTTGGCTGTGTGTTTGTCATTGTCATGCTGGAATACCCATCCACAACCCATTTTCAATGCCCTGGCTGAGGGAAGGAGGTTCTCACCCAAGATTTGACTATACATGGAACCGTCCATCGTCCCTTTGCTGCGGTGCAGTTGTCCTGTCCCCCAAAGCATAATGTTTCCACCTCCATGTTTGATGGTGGGGATGGTGTTCTTGGGGTCATAGGCAGCATTCCTCCTCCTCCAACGGCGAGTTGAGTTGATGTCTAAGAGCTTGATTTTGGTCTCATCTGCCACAACACTTTCACCCAATTATCCTCTGAATCATTCAGATGTTCATTGGCAAGCTTCAAATGGGCCTGTGCATGTGCTTTTTTGAGCAGGGGGACCTTGCAGGCACTGCAGGATTTCATGAAACTCCACGAGGTGAGATCTTGCATCGAGCATCAGAGCGCGGGAGACTGGCAGTTATTTTGTGTTTCTTCCATTTGCGAACTGTTGTCACCTTCTCACCAAGCTGCTTGGCGATGATCTGATAGCCCATTCCAGCCTTGTGTAGGTCTACAATCTTGTCCCTGAGATCCTTGGACAGCTTTTTGGTCTTGGCCATGGTGGAGAGTTTGGAATCTGATTAATTAATTGCTTCTGCGGAGAGGTGTCTTTTATACAGGTAATGAGCTGAGATAAAAAAATTAGACAAAGATAAATAATTTCAGAACTTTTTCCACCTTTAATGTGACCTATAAACTGTACAACTCAATTAAAAAACTAACTGAAATCTTTTAGGTAGAGGGAAGAAAAAATATAAAAATAAAATAATATGGTTGCATAAGTATGCACACCCTTAAACTAATACTTTGTTGAAGCACCTTTTGATTTTATTACAACACTCAGTCTTTTTGGGTATGAGACTATCAGCATGGCACATTTTGACTTGGCAAGATTTGCCCACTCTTCTTTGCAAAAACACTCCAAATCTGTCAGATTGCGAGGGCATCTCCTGTGCACAGCCCTCTTCAGATCACCCCACAGATTTTCAATCGGATTCAGGTCTGGGCTCTGGCTGGGCCATTCCAAAACTTTAATCTTCTTCTGGTGAAGCCATTCCTTTGTTGATTTGGATGTATGCTTTGGGTCGTTGTCATGCGGAAAGACGAAGTTCCTCTTCATGTTCACTTTTCTAGCAGAAGCCTGAAGGTTTTGTGCCAATATTGACTGGTATTTGGAACTGTTCATAATTCCCTCTATCTTAACTAAGGCCCCAGTTCCAGCTGAAGAAAAACAGCCCCAAAGCACGATGCTGCCACCACCATGCTTCACTGTGGGTATGGTGTTCTTTTGGTGATGTACAGTGTTGTTTTTACGCCAAACATGTCTTTTGGAACTATGGCCAAAAAGTTCAACCTTGGTTTCATCAGACCATAACACCTTTTCCCAACTGTTTACTAGTTCAATTATGTTACAATTACTTTTGTTTTTGGAACATAAATACATTTTTAGTAAAAAATCCTAATAGTCACTTGCAAGATTTATGTAGGTGTTTGGAGATAATAGTTTAAAAGAATTTAAACATGACTAGGCAGATATGTAGCTACTGGCATGTTTAAAAAAAAAAAATAAGTATATAATTCAAACTAAATAATAAAACACTGCTCAATTCAATTGGTAAGCATATTGTTAAATAGATTCTTAATTTACTTAGTTCAAGCCAAAATTATACAAAAAAAAGATGCACTGTAGAACACAAAATTTGTGTTGTTCTCCAAACACCATTTATCAAGCCTGTAACACACACACAGATACACAGTTGTGCAATTTCACAGGGAGATTGATCAGTTTCCCTACAGCCATTTACAAACATGAGGATCTTCTAGTATTGACCTGTCCATCATAAGCAGCTGTATTCATATTACTCCTCTACAGTATTTTATTGGGTAAAAATAGCATGCACTTTTTTCCATAACAAGGATAATGGTCTCACTAGGTTTCTCAATAGTGATGCAAGACCGCTCTAATTCTTACATTTTCTTACTGAGCTTCTTCTTAAATAGATAGATCCCACTTTAGTTACTTTGCTTCATAGTATAGGAGTTCTAGAAGTCTCACATCAGTGATGAGAAAGTGAATAAATCCCAGTAACTTATTGTTGAGTATATGGTATTTTATATACCACATAGGATTTTAACTCAAATATTATAATTATATCTCTTCTTTGAGCCAAATTATTTTAATTTACATATGGTATCATAAAGTGTCTATCCTCTCTCTCTCTCTGTCCCGTCTCTCTCTCTATCCTGTCTCTCGCTCTTTTTGTTTAGTCTCACTCTTTTTCTGTCCTCTCTCTGTCCTTTCTCTTTCTCTGTCCTGTCTCTCTCTCGTTCTCTGTCCTGTCTCTTTCTCTATGTCTTTTCTCTCTCTCTGTCCTTTCTCTCTTTCTGTCCTTTCTCTCTCTCTCTGTCCTTTCTCTCTCTCTCTGTCATTTCTCTATCTGTCTGTCTCTCCCTGTCCTTTCTCTGTCTGTCCTGTCTCTCTCCCTCTGCCCTGTCTCTCTCTCTCTGTCCTGTCTCCTTCTCTCTGTCCTGGCTCTTTATCTCTGTCCTGTCTCCTTATCTCTGTCCCGTCTCTCTCTGTCCTTTCTCTCTCTTTCCTATCTCTCTCTGTCCTGTCTCTCTCTCTCTGTGTCCTGTCTCTCTCTGTCCTGTCTCTCTCTTTTTTATGTCTCACTCTCTGTCCTGTCTCACTCACTCTCTGTCATGTCTCACTCTCCGTCCTGTCTTTCTCTTTGTCCTGTCTCTACCTCTCGCTCTTTTTGTCTAGTCTCTCTCTTTTTCTGTCCTCTCTCTGTCCTGTCTCTCTCTCTCGTTCTCTGTCCTATCTCTTTCTCGAATGTCTTTTCTCTCTCTGTGTCCTTTCTCTCTATCTGTCCTTTCTCTATATCTCTCTGTCCTTTCTCTCTCTGTCTGTTCTGTCTAATCTGTCCTTTCTCTGTCTGTCCTGTCTCTCTCCCTCTGTCCTGTCTCTCTCTCTCTGTCCTGTCTCCTTCTCTCTGTCCTGTCTCCTTATCTCTGTCCTGGCTCCTTATCTCTGTCCTGGCTCCTTATCTCTGTCCCATCTCTCTCTGCTTTTTCTCTCTCTGTCCTTTCTTTTCCTGTCCTGTCTCTCTCTGTCCTGTCTCTCTCTCAGTCCTGTCTCCTTATCTCTGTCCCATCTCTCTCTCTGCTCTTTCTCTCTCTGTCCTTTCTCTCTCTTTCCTGTCTCTCTCTTTCTTGTCTCTCTCTGTCCTGTCTCTCTCTCTCTGTGTCCTGTCTCTCTGTCATGTCTCTCTCTGTCCTGTCTCTCTCTGTCCTGTCTCTCTCTTTGTTATGTCTCACTCTCTGTCCGGTCTCACTCACTCTCTGTCATGTCTCACTCTCGGTCCTGTCTTTTTCTTTGTCCTGTCTCTACCTCTCGCTCTTTTTGTCTAGTCTCTCTCTTTTTCTATCCTTTCTCTGTCCTTTCTCTTTCTCTGTCCTTTATCTCTCTCGTTCTCTGTCCTGTCTCTTTCTCTATGTATTTTCTCTCTCTCTGTCCTTTCTCTCTATCCGTCCTTTCTCTCTCTCTCTGTCCTTTCTCTCTCTCTCTCTGTCCTTTCTCTTTCTGTCCTGTCTCTCTCCCTCTGTCCTGTCTCTCTCTCTCTCTCTCTGTCCTGTCTCCTTATCTCTGTCCTGGCTCCTTATCTCTGTCCTGTCTCCTTGTCTCTGTCCAGTCTACTTGTCTCTGTCACATCTCTCTCTGCTCTTTCTCTCTGTCCTTTCTCTCTCTTTCCTGTCTCTCTCTGTCCTGTCCCTCTCTCTCTCTCTCTGTCCTGTCTCTCTCTATCATTTCTCTGTCTTTCCTGTCTCTCTCTGTCCTGTCACTCTCTTTGTTTTGTCTCACTCTCTGTCCTGTCTCACTCACTCTCTGTCATGTCTCACTCTCTGTCCTGTCTCACTCTCTCTCTGTCCTGTCTCACTCTCTGTCCTGTCTCACTATCTATCCTGTCTCACTATCTATCCTGTCTCACTCTCTGTCCTCTCTCTCTCTGTGTCCTGTCTCACTCTTTTTCTCTTGCCTTTCTCTCTCTCTGTTCTGACTATCTCTGTCCTTTCTCTCTCTCTCTCTTTTCTATTTCTTTCTCTCTGTCCTTTCTGTCCTGTCTCTCTCTCTCTGTCCTGTTTCTCTCTCTCTCTCTCTCTCTCTCTCTCTCTCTCTCTCTCCCTGTCCTGTCTCTCTCTCTATTGCTGCACTTCCCAGCGGTTATGGCGACTGTCACAGCTCTGCGCATACTTAGAAGAAACCTACAGCATATTGAGTGATTGGCTTCAAGCTCCACCAATTACTTCCCTGCTTCTATGCATGAATGTTGTTATCCAATTAGTTTCTTTCTGATGTGTGGCTTTGCACATTTTCCCTGTGACATTGCACTGCTCACACATACAAACTAAAAGGAGCTTGAAACCAATAGTCAGACAGTCAATCATCTTCTTCTAATAAAAGTTCTTAAATGTTTAATTTATTTTTACTAAAAGTTGAGTGTCAAGAAAACATTTAAATATTAATATATGAAATTATTTTTTAGAAAAATAAAAATGAAAACAATTATTGTAATATTTGTCCTTTTCTCTTTGTTCTTATGTTGATAAATCCCAGATTAGAATGTATTTATTTTAATTAAATTGTATATAACACCTTTATCAATCTTTATCTCCTCTTGTGTCTGGCGCCTGCACATTTAAAAAAAAATAAAAAATAGTAAGAATGTGAGTTGCAACAGTTTTTAGGTTTTTCAGATAGAAAAAAGTTATGTTTAGGCTTGCAACATCTAAAGCTAAGAAAAGTAAAAGAAAGTTAAGCAGACAATAGCAGTTTCCATTAAATGCTCTTGTATCATTTTACAATCATTAGTGTTTATAAGACAATCCTTACTTAAAATAAAATGCTTTTCATTTGCTGTTGTTTAGTTTTATAGATGTAAAGAATGAACTGGAAGGAGATCACAGAAACTAATGAATATATTGAACTGACAGTGACATTGTAGAGGAAAAGAAAAAAGATTTATATGCTAACTCCTTTAAAGGGCAAATAAAATAAAAGTTTACTTTGAAGATCACACATTAGTGTATACTAGAAGACAATATTATGTTAGATACTGCCAAAATGGAGAAAATCCCGAAAACAGTCATAGTAATCAGTTACAGTATTTCAGTATGTTTTTGTGGAATGTTATTTATTTTTATTTACAAGTACCGTTTTCAATAACAAAATTATTTACAAGGCCTAGGACACTGACAATGTACTGATTTATTAAAAAGGCCAACCCAAAAGAGAGCGATGGATCATTTAACATTTTTATCCAGATTAGTACAGACTAAGGGCCACATTCAAATTAAAGCCCGCAACTCGATCGCAGACGCCCGCATGTCTGTGGATGTGTTGCAGACTTCCGTTCGTCTCCATTTGTGATGCTATTCAATTGCTCAAGCCCGTAAGTTACTGTCCCAAAGCTGAAACAGTAAACCATGCACTGAAACATGATCAATTCAGCAAGCCTGTAACCGCCCATTTCGAATCACTCAATAGATAATGAGACTGTCATTATTATGGCAGTAAAACATGGAGGTTACATGTCAATCAATGAGGTTCAGGGTCCCATATGCGATCAGACACAATAAAGAATTCTGAAAATGAATTCCAATACTGTTCTAGTCCATATGGGTGGCCTGATATGTATTAACTCATTGATACCTGAGATCGATTTAACCCCGAAATGACACATAAAATAAATTTTATTTCCTGCCCATTTGTGGGCTTGAGACTGTTGTGCAATTAATTATATTGTCTATCATCAATTTCCCCGTTATTTACAGTGCAGTATTGATTTTTTTTATTTGCATTTACAGTGCTATGAATAGGTGTTTAACCCCCTTGTGGGTCCTCTCTAGCACTCGTAGGATTTTCTCCTTCATTTGCCATTTACGGGTGTGAAAACATTTGTGGGCTTGGGGAAATTGAGCAATTGAATAGCGATTTGTGATTTAGCCTTGCGAAAGTGAAAGAGCAAAGGCTTCTGGAGGCTGTAAGTTACGGGTTTAACCATCGCCATTTTCTCAAGCCTGTAACTCGGAAGCCGTTCTGAGCTCGCAAAAAGACGCCAATTGAATAGCAAATTAACTTACGACCTCACTTACGCGCTACTGGATCTCCAGAAACCTCAATTGAACATGGCCCTAAATCTTTTAAGGAAGGAGTAACATGCACATTGCACCATAACTTAGGTACCGAGCAATATCAGGCTTTTTTTTTTTCAGTGCTACTGCTAAATAGGCAAAAATGAACATTTGGTGGAAGTAGCTGTGACCTCTCCCATTTAAATTTCCCTCTAAGCCATTGAAATCACTGTTAACGTGCTATAATGAACACCACCCATACTGAACACCACCATAGAGCAGAAAATGCCTCTGAAAATGACTCAAATTAACATACTATGCGTAAGCTCTTTTTTTTTCTGACTAAACATATGCATACTAAACATCTCCCTTAGAGGCAGAAAAATGCCTCTGAAAATGACTCAAGTGTCAGATCTGACACTGAAAATACCATAATTGAGTCATATTGAAGGCTTGTTGTCTGTGGATGTGTTGCGGACTTCCGTTCGTCTCCATTTGTGATGCTATTCAATTGCTCAAGCCCGCAAGTTAGAAAATTAGACTGTCATTATTACGGCAGTAAAACATGGCGGTTACATGTCAATCAATGAGGTTCTGACACAATTGAGGGGATAAAAAGAGCATCAAACAACACATAAACTTGGGGATTCCATGGATCCACCAACAATATACTAGTCCTCTAAGAGCCTAGGGATCCCCAAGATTCCACCTTTTAGAGTACATTAAATAGGGGAACTCCAGGGATTCCCCCTCCCACACTGAAGGGAAGCCAGGGATTCCCTCTTCTCACACAGAGAAGGTAACCCACTCTGCTAATCTGTGGCACATATATGTAACCTATATGCCACAGGGGTCTTAACTAAATAAAAAAGTAATTGAAAGGATCTCAGTGGCACCTTAAATTAATCTCGATCCATCTACTGTTCTCATAAAATATATATATACAATTCAATGGTGATCTTAAAGGACCTCCGTGGCTCATCTATTCAACACTAAAAATGTATGGACGCATACAGTATATTAAAAGACCCCAATGGTTATCTAAATTACCCTAATTACCATGATGGTCCTTAAAGGACCCCCATGACAATCTAAATTAACTCTATATTATGGGGGTCTATATAGACTTCATGATAAACTACAATTAACCCCTGCCACGGGGGTTCTCAATGTATAAAACACTTATACTAACACTACTAAATAAAAATAAAACTTTATAACAAAAATAAAACCTAAATTGCTAAAAATAAAAACAATTGAATTACTAAAGAAAAATAAATTACTAAAAATAAAAAATAAAAATTACAATAAAATAAAATTACATAAAATAAAAAGCAACATAAATTATAAAAGTAAATGAACCGTAAAAAACTAATTATACTTACCTACCCTGATGTCCTTCCAGTGATGATCAACGATGCCCTGGTCCTCAATCTTCTGTACTGGACCAAGCGGGCTAGCCATGTTGATTGGAGTCTCAGGTCCCCTACTTTCTCGACTGAAGCCAATGTCTCCTCTACTCTGGGCCTGGAAATGGCCCTCTAAAAAAACCTGTTACACAATAAAAAAAAAAAACTTAAACTAACAATGCTCCTCCTATGAGGAGCTCCCGCGCCAAAAATTGCTTTTGAAGTGCTTTTACGGGTCGAATAATATTTTTTGTAAATTATATTTATATTTCAGCCAATCAGAATCGTATTTCAGATGTCACCCTGCTCTCCAAGCAGTAGTCTGACCGCAGCCCTGATGTGCGGACCCTTCTTTACAGTAAGGCTAGTGTGTCTGTGATTTTGATTGCTAAGTTATCTGCACACAGAAAAGCTGCCGAAGTTGCGAGCAGCCTTTTTTGAGCATTTACATAGTGGATTTCAATGGGGCCCACTGTATGTTAGTTACCTAATTTTTGTCAAAGGAAGAAAATCGTGAAAGCACCAAGTGCTTATCTCCTAACATTTCAAATGTCCAAAGAGGGACACATATATTATTGGAAAATATGAAATACATGGCATTTTTAGTGCCATATGATATGAAGAGATAAACGCACTTAAAGGACTACACTGTAATGAAAAACATTGTCTGAAAAACTTGTGTCAAACTAAGAATATGAAGCAGGGAAAATTCATAAAGCTATTTTTTAGTTAGAAAGCAAACCTCTGAGGCCCCCATGATACTTTGATAGAAGAGGCATTTACACTTGAGGAAAGTTCTTGCATATATTGATGCAACTTCCTGCTTCTGGGCCTATGAAGGAGTGCAGTGTTAATTTTAATGTTATCCAATTATCTGACAAAGATGATGACAATCTCTGTTTCCATTGGCTCCATCTAAACTCGTAACTATGGGTTTGAATAATTGATCATGTTCACGGGCGTGCATTCAACATTCAAAAAAGTTTTACGGGTTTGAGTCTCAAGCCTATAACTCTCGGCCTGTTTCTAATTTAATAGCTATGTAAATTTCAAGCCCGCAGTCCTTGCGAGCTTCCCTACGGCCTTCTAATTAAATAGGGCTATAACTGTGAGAAAAATTGAATTTGTCCTTCAGTGAACCTCTCAAATGTATGTGTCATCACATATAATAGTTGTGGTAATTGCGAGTTGTCGTCACGCAATGTTGAAATTTACAGGCTTATGCATGTGTGACTGGCTTGTGTGACCGGGGTTCTCTATGAGTGCCAAAGGCACTCATCGTGAGGCTCATACATGACTGGCTTGACGGGGCTGCAATAAGAGCCGAAAGCACTCATCGCAAGGTCCGAAATGGGAAGGGGGGGAGAGGCTCCGAATGGCTTACGAGTTACAGGCTTCAAAAAAATTGTGGGCGCCATTGTTTGTTCAAGCCCATAACTCTAAAGTCCTTTGGGGGGCGCCCAAAAAAGCCAATTCATTAGAAGACTAGCTTACAACCTCACACACAGCACAGGGGAGAGGCAGGGAGCCTGTAAGTGAGGTTGAAAGCAAATTTTCTATTTAATTTGCTTATTTTGGTGGTCTCAGAACGGGAGAAAAAAAGCGAGAAAAAAGATGGCGGCCGAAAAAAACGTAATTTTTTTTCAAGCCAGTAAATCGGAAACCCATTTTGGCCTGGGGGAAAATGATCAATTTCCCAAGCCCACAAATGGTTTCACACCCGTAAATGCAAATGGGGAGAAGCCCTCATTGCAAGGGAGGCCCATAAGGCCCATAATGTAGAGGGGGGAGAGGCTTACGATGAGCTCCAAAGGGGCACATTTCTAGGCTCACGATGAGCGCCAAAGGAGCTCATTGCGGGGCTCGCGATGAGTGCCAAAGGCGCTTATTGCGGGGCATGAAAGTTGCGGGTTGGCCGAGGCCTGCAATGAGCAACAACGCCACTCACCGAGGGGCTCAAAGGCGCTTATCGTGAGGCCCACAATTTAGTGGCAATGATTGGTTAGGAACCGGTTTTATCATTAACCATTGTTGCTGACTATCTTAATGCAGACATGACCATTTTCTGCTGTGTACATTCAAGAATAGGTTGCATGTTGCGTAGCGAGGCGAGCCGTTAAGCCACTACAAAGCGCGGGAGTTAGCAGAAAAAATACTTCCTAAACGCGGGATCGCCGTGGCATGCAAGCAGTTCACAACCGCAGGACTTAGAAAAAAAAATATGAGACGCAAAATATTACGAGATTAGCGGCTGAACGACAAAAAGCAAAAAACAAGAAAAACACACTAAATACACCCCAAAAAATTACAAAAACATCACAGACAGCACGCGGCAACAGCCAGGGCGTCTGGGACGGAGGTGGAACGCAAATGCTTACTACATTAAAAACATTACGACTATACAATGCTGCTTTACACAATAAACCAACGGCTTTCCCTCACGCACGCAGCCTAATTAGAATGCACACTTGGAACATTCATTACACTTTATAAGCAGGGCACCAACACTCAAAATGGATATTCTATGCAGACACAAAATACAGATTGTTAGCTCCTCAGCCTATTGCTCGCTGCATATATGAATTATAAATAATTAAAGTATATTAATTGATTTAAGAAATCATTCATTATTACTTAACTACATATACATAGAAATATATATCTCTCTCAGAGCACCAAAAGTACATGACAGGAGAGGCTCGCAATGAGCGTCAAAGGTCCTCACAGTACAAAACGGTTTACATTCTGTGTCAAACAGCATTCCCATGGCTTGAAATTTTATTGCACTGTCATTTTTGACTGGCAAGTCGCTAGTTATATATATTATTCATGATGTATCTCTTCAAGAAAAAAAACTGTACATAGACTAAAGTGACGCTAACTAGAATTCTTTTACTGTTTACTTATGGGGAATGTTTGATTATGGGGAGAGGAGCTTTTTGATGAAAATTCTTTCTAAGAATGGTGCATTGACTTATTTTATTACTTTATTGTTTTGTTCGCCTATATCCTTTTGAAATTATATTGGGCTGAAATATCCTATGTATAATTATCAGCATATTCTCCACCAAAAACTGTAAGTTAAAATTTTTCTTCCTTTTATAATTCATTTTTTTAACAGACTGCTAATAAAAATGTCATCCCTACGAGTTCAATCTCTGTATTTAGGAAGAAATTCTCATCAGAATAATATTACTGCAACGTTTGTAGTTCTATAACCTTGAAGCAGAACCAAAAAAACAAAAAAAATAATTATTTTTAACTTGCATTTCCCAGAATTGTTTCAAATGAACTCCAATCAATACTCTTGTGTCTTGTCAGGACACAAACATTCTAAAGACGCTGCTTCCTTAGGCAACTGGTTTGGTGGTGTGTTATTGTAGCCAGTGGCTTCAGACTAATTGTTTTGTACTGAATATAAACTGAACTAAGTTGTATAATAGCGATGGTAATTATGGGCATTTATAAACCTAAAACTTCCTATTTCCTAAATGACTTCCTGAATTCTTCAAAATGATGAATATAAGTACAAAATACTTGAAAATATAAGTAGGCATTATTCAAATATAAGTAAGTATTGCAATTACAAGTTCCAAATTTATATATTTGCTTTGTAGAAGAATTGGACAAAGGTTTTACAAAGTAAAACAAATAGCGTTAATTATTATAATGCAAATATGCTCCAGTGGCAACCACTATTTTTGTTCTTGCCAATCTGCCTCTACTTTTAATACAGAGAAGCATTCAACTAACTGCATCTGAAACATGGCAAATCTTATTGCCACACCTTTCAAAAGGAAACATGAATAACTGCATTTAAAATGAATAAATAAAAAAATTACATATTTTAGTGGTTTCTAAAAGTATTGTGAAGTCTAGTTCTCAAAATATTGCAGATACTGCTTCACTGTGAGAGGTTGAGGTAGAACCTATACATGAGCACAGATAAGTAAGCTTAGGTGACTATTGAAAGAGCGCGGCAAAACTTCCCCTATTATTTTACTGTGTTTTGTGAATAAGGCAATTAAATATACTACACTATAAGGGCACACACATTTTGTGTTTGACCACATTCCCACAAGCCTTAAATCCATAGGAGCGGGAAGTAAAGGCCCTTGGAAATGTGAGTGAAATCACAAGATAGTACTTAACTAGATTGGAGAGAAAGAAAAAAAGAACAAATAAGAAAGTTAAAAAAAAAGAATTAATTCATCATCTAAAAACTGCTTTTGTACTAACATTTGTCTGCAGATAAAAGATATCTATGTATATAAAGGAATGTCTCTCTTTTTGATACTTTGAATAAATTGTGTGATATTGGTTTCAACTAAACCTATTGGCTATTAAAAAATATTACATATTCTAGGAGAAAGCAAAAAAAATAAAATAAATATACAAAATACGTTATATTTTTTTATAGACAGTGTACCACTCAAATACACAGTTCAGTTTTCTGGTTAAAAGGGATTTGGGGAGTGGGGGAGCAGCCTTAAGCACAGCACAACTAATACAATTAGATTTTTAATGTAATGAATATTAAAATCTGTAAATTAAACAATAAAATATGAATTTAAATATTCTATTTATCCTAGAAATGTAAAAGTGACCACTTTCAATACTTGTTGTATACATTTATGATGCCTTAATCTGCAGCATTCCCCAGAATCCTGACAAACTGTCCATAGTACATCTGCATGTAGTTTCCCTACACTTCAAAGATAAAGGAAATGCCAGTTTAAATCAGACTCCCATAATCAAGATGCTGTGAATTCTCTTTCATGTGCTGGAGTGTCCCAGTCAAATGAATGGGACAAGACAAGAGACATTCTGCTTTACATCATCTCTCTGTCAGCTGAATATACAAATGAAATGATTAGCTTTGCAAATAACAATAACTTAAATGTGAATGCAGCAATGAGTAAATTACACATATTGTTAAATGCAATCATGCATGATAATCAGATCAGAGGTACAAATAAAACCTTCAAAAAGTCAAGATGTATTCACTCTATTTAGCACCAAAATAATATTTAAGATGTTACTAAAAGAAATGCATTTAGCAAATAAAATAATATTATATTGAAGGGGTTTATATGATATAAAACAGATCATAATTATGGCTTATTTTCTGGGTTGCAGTAAAAATTGTAATTCAACCTAGAGAAAATAAGCCATAATAATGGTAATGAAAATGGGATGTAATCGTGAAATTCTAAATCATAATAAATAAAAAACAACCAACACATTTCTTTTCTGGGGTACTATCAGCCTTATTAAATTGCAATTTTGACAATTGAATAGGGCTCCATATAAACAGAGAGCATAGTTTTTTACAGAAATGTTTAATTAGTGAGCTTCTATCCAAAAGCAAGGTCTTAACTAACTAAAAACTTCTGTAAAATAATATGCTCTTTGCTTATATAGAGCCCTATTCAATTGGCCGAATCACAATTTAATAAGGCTGTATATGTTTTAATTTAGGTTGCCTTAATCCTGGGGACTGTAACCACATTACTAAACCACTGTGATCAGACAATACCTTTTATTTGTTTATTCATTTAGTAACTTATATTATGCCATAAAGTCAGCATTTGGATACATAAATTCAATGTGGAATTTAAAATTTACATTAGAATTTCACAGTGTATTTTCTTGCTTCTCTCAATTTTGTTATGTTTCCAGTAGCAAAAGAGGATCTACCCATGGTTGCCTGCATTAGCCACTGCAGGAAAGGAGTCAGTTTTCCTGGGAAAATCCTCTCCCACGCCTGAACAATTGAATCAAAATACTAAACTTCAAATTTAAGCTTTAAAAACGTTGCTTTTATTTTCAAATATTGATTTTTTTTACTAACCAGATATTAAAGGGACATGGAACACACTTCTTTTTTTCATGCATTTAAAATGAGCATGCTTTTAAAAATGCCAAAGTTGTGTTTTGCATGAAAAAATATTACGTAATGTCAGTTTAGACTTCAATGAAACTAAAAGGAAATGCACAGAGGATATGGATTCATTGGCAGTCATATTTCTGCTCACTGGCTGTCAGGGACAAGCGCCTAGATCAATTAACAGTTAAAACAGTTTTTCTGCTTCGAAAGCTTTATTTGTAAAAAATGAAAATACACTGTGGTACATGATCAAACACCATCATTTAGGTGCAGCAAAAAATCCTTTCATTGCCTCTCTAAATAAGCAGACAGAAGCCTATGGTATGAGCACCACAGTGGTCCTTTAAAATCATAAACACGGCTCTGATGACAGATTCATTTATCATAGATCTTAATGCAGTAGCTTGAGAGAATGAGGAATGTTTACAATGTTCATTTTGTTAACATTATTATTTCCACCTCTATATCAATCACATATTATAATTGTCAAACTGCGATTTATCATCACGCTTGCGAGCCTAGCGAAGAGAGGCGAGCCAAAGGCGTTCATTGCCCTGCGGGCCTTGCAAAGCGAGGCATGCAGTTGAGACATTGAAGCACACGGGGGCTGAATTGAGCGCCGAAGGCGCTTCTGCGAGCCATGCAAAGCGAGTCGAGCAGTTGAGGCACACAGGACTTAGGCTACAAGCAGTTGAGGAACACAGGACTTACTTAGGCTACAAGCAGTTGAGGAACATGGGACCTAGTTAGGCTGCAAGCAGTTGAGGCACCCAGGACTTAGGCTGCAAGCAGTTGAGGAACGCAAGACTTACTTAGGC
The DNA here is from genome assembly GCA_027410445.1 of Discoglossus pictus. NCBI lineage: Eukaryota > Metazoa > Chordata > Amphibia > Anura > Alytidae > Discoglossus > Discoglossus pictus. Next base: position 451,149,558 of record CM050163.1, read on the forward strand.
TGCAAGCAGTTGAGGAACGCGGGACTTACTTAGGCTACAAGCAGTTGAGGAACACCGGACTTACTTAGTCTGGAAGCAGTTGAGGAACGTGGGACTTACTTAGGCTACAAGCAGTTGAGGAACACCGGACTTACTTAGTCTGGAAGCAGTTGAGGAACACCGGACTTACTTAGGCTACAAGCAGTTGAGGAACATGGGACTAACTTAGGCTACACGCAGTTGAGGAACACGGGACTTACTTAGGCTGCAAGCAGTTGAGGAACGCTGGACTTACTTCGGAAGCAAGCAGTTGAGGAACGCTGGACTTACTTCGGCTGCAAGCAGTTGAGGCACGCGGGACTTCGACTGCAAGCAGTTGAGGAACGTGGGACTTACTTAGGCTGCAAGCAGTTGTGGCACCCAGGACTTAGGCTGCAAGCATTGAGGAACGAGGGACTTAGATAAAAAAAATCGGACCTCGGAATCTCGGGGGGAAAAAAATCGGACCTTGGAAAAATACAAAGTTAACAGCCGAACTGCGGAAATCAGAAAAGACTAAAACCACGAAAAAATTATAAAAAAAAACAATTATAAAAAAAAACTCACACACAGCACAGGGGGAGAGACAGGAAGCCTGGGAGTGAGGTTGCAAGCAATTTTGAGGCTTTTTTGCCGTGTTTCGTCACACAAAAATTGGCCAAGCAAGAAAAAAAAATGGCGGAAGAAAAACATAAAAAAATCTGAAACTAGATGGAAACGAGGCTAAGCAAAGCCAGGCACGCTGGACTTAGAAAATACACGACGGCAATGACAGTAACACTTACACAAACAACACCAGAGATGCAGGACTTAGAAAATACACAACAGCAAAGACACTGCAAGCAGTTAGGGAACACAGGACTTAGGGAAACAAATCGGACCTTGAAATCTCGGGGGCAAAAAAGACAGAGCTCGGAAAAATAAGAAGTTAACGTCCAAAATGCAAAAATCAAAAAAGACTAAAAACACTTAAAAAACTCACACACAGCACAGGGGGAGAGACAGGAAGCCTGGGAGTGAGGTTGCAAACGATTTTGTCACTCGAAAATCAGCTAAGCGAGAAACACTAGTAACACTTACACCATCAACGTCAGGGACACGGGACTTTGAAAATAAAACAAACGACAGTCAGCGGGCGCCACACAAACATTCAGCAGACACAGAGGAGAAACACACAGGGAAGGGACAGGGGGAGATGCTGGAAAGAGACACATGGCATTCCCAAGCACAAGACTTGCAGGTTAATGAACCCTGCAATGAGCGGCCCGTAGGCCACAGGTGCTCAGAGAAGCATTGCCTGGCTTACAATTTTATTGCTGTCATTTTTGATTGACAAGTCGCTAGTATAAATATAAAAATGCTAAAATAAACCTCTACCTTGTTATAAGAATTGCAGCATCTACCGCTGAAAATTCTTCTGCCCAGCCTGTTGACATCTCCATGTGAACATCATTCTTCTTTCCAAATTCCTCAAGTTGCCATTTACAAAAACTCTCCAACATCTTCTCTCCATGATGTCCAATATACATGTCTACCTAGAAATAAAAAAGTTATTTTATCAAAATGTTTTACTTTGTGTTATAATCATTTGAAACAGTAAAGCTACATCTTTTTACGGTAACTAAGAATCTATTTAAAAAATGTGTAAATGTGTTGAAAGAAAAAAATACATGAACACAGATGAAAAAACTTGTACTCTACTTGTGGTGGTCTGCCTTCTTTAGTTGGCCTTTATAGGGCTGTTATGGTCAAACCTAACCAGCAGATCTTTCAGGTTCTTTTTGGTCCCTTAACTAAGGCAGCCATGTCCCTAAATCACCTTCGTCGGATGCAACATTTAAAAATATGAACACAGGATCTGTAATCAGGATACTACATCTAGACAACCTGTGTTGGAACTGATTTTATTGCTCATGAAATTCATACCATTCATGACTTCATTTTTCGAGTTTTCAATCTGGCAAGATGCTTTGGGGAAATCACTTTGGACACTGGATTCTAAGCTCAAAGACAGAGCCCTCCATCTTTTGCAATGTGTTAATACTGCTATTATTTTTTTTGCCTTGATCGGAACCCATGTATAGTGCTACTGAATATGTTGTCGCTTTACAAATAAACAATATTAATGATAATAACAGGTTCCATGGGTGTATATTTAAATTTGAACTGATAACAGTTTGTGGGTCTGCTGGGTTTTGTATAAATTGCTTATACTAGCATTGTACTAACATACCATTATACTAACATCCACATAACTAGTTGTATAGAACCAGGACAGCTCTTATCTTCTCTGAGGATTTTATGGAACAAGATATCTACTAGATATCTTGTTCCATATGCATATACATCCAGTCACATGAAGTGATATCTGCAACCTCTCTTTTTCAGGTCTGGAGCAAAAACTGAACATAAATGGAACTTTCAGTTTGAATATAAACTGTGAGTGGAAACATCTAACACATTGAGGTAAACATACATAGGGTAATCAACATAGCATAAACATAACTACTGAGCCCAGTACCACAACCACATAAATAAGAGTCCAGATATTGTTAGCTCCCTGAAGTCACTATGTAGCCAGAGTAAGGTCTGTTTTAAAAATCTTAATCCATCCTGGGTGTATTATATGAGTCCAAATGGGCTAGTGGTCAGGGGGATCGTGACATCTTGTTATAGAAATAATGGGCAGCACTGCTATCTTGGTACAATATTAATGCTCAGTATTACTATTCTGGTGTATTGTTGATCTGGAGTATTACCCTGTGTAGAACTATCTTCGTGCAGTATTAATTTACAGAGGCATTATCTTGGTTTTACCTGATATATTAATATCCTGGCACTGTATTCATATTTATAATTACTATCCTGATAGTATTGTTTAGTATTACTGTCCCGGTGCAGTGTCCACCTGGAGTATCTTTATATACTGTAATTTACCTTGATCCCAGGAGTCTGGTCATCACACTATTGTTAACTGCATGAAAATAAAACTGAGCTGAATAATTCTTTAATGTTCAATTAAGGTGTACTATAAAGCAAATCCAAAAAGAAAAAAAAAGAAAAAGAAAAAATGATTAATGGAACCTCCATAAGATGTTAACATGCTTTATTTATTGTTACATTACATTTTGATCTTAATTAAGCTTTTAGACCTTTAATTATGCACACAGAATTCGCCAAGTTGATAAATTAGTGTTAGTGATTTTCTTTCAAATTTTAAAAGTTCAAATAAACTGTGAATGACCCAAATTACTTAAAAAAACTCCAGAACGTTTATCTGCAGTAAATAATATCTTTTGAAGAGCAACAGTTGATAATGGACATTTTGTTTCAAAATTTTAAAATAAATACAACCCTTAGGGCCTCATTCTAATCCTACGTTTTTGGCATAAGTAGCAGCAAGGGGAGGCCACAAGCTACTTAGCTATTCAATTTGCGGTTTGCGATCGGGTTACGAACCTCGAGCTGGGATCCCTCGCAGCTTACTTTTGTCAAAGCCTTTGATCTTGCTCGGCTGCGAGAGTTGCGGACGCAAGAAATCCCAATTCGCTATTCAATTGCTACGATAACCCTTCCATCAAGCCCGTAAATCGCTAAAATGGAACCACAGCTTACAAGAAAGAGGTCCCACAAGGGTCTTATTTACAAAACATAGCACTAATTAAGCACATAAAAAATACATCCTGTATTAATAGTACATCATTCGCATACTTTCAAATCGGCAAATACAAATAGTTAATTTCATGTAAAATTTTCGTCATAAAGTCCTACAGGCTTTAGCATTTTGAATCCAACCTCCGGCCTTGAAGGTTGAAGCCCGTAGGACTTTATGACGGAAATTAAACATGAAATAAAGTAGTTATTTATGCCGATTTGAGAGTTTGATAATGTTGTGCTATTTATCCCAAGACCTAACATCACTTCTCTTTTAATAAAAGTACAGGATGGCTTTTTTATTTGAATAATTAGTGCTACGTTTTGAAAGTAAGACCTTTGCAGTCCTACGGGCTTGAATGACCTCCAAGCCCGTAATTCACGTCCACAAGACCATAACTCGTGGTACAAGCCCGCAAACTCGGAGAACTGGAAATGCAAATATAAATTCAAGGCAGCACTGTAAAGCACTGTAAATGATGGGGTACACAATGGGTGACACAATAAAGACACAACATTCTTAAGCTGGCACATCACCACAATACAATACTTGATTTCACGTTAAATTTTCGTCCAAAGTTCTATGGGCTTGAAAAATGGGTTACAGACTTGGAGTTCATTCAAGCCCATAGGACTTTGGACTAAAATGAAATGTGAAATCAAGTATTGTATTGTGGCGATGTGCCAGCTTGAGAATGTTGTGCCTTTAATCCTCATGTCACCCATTGTGTACCCCATCATTTACAGTGCTTTACAGTGCTGTCTTGAATTTATATTTGCATTTACAGTGCTACAAGATTGCAGGCTTGGAATACGCGTTACGGCTTTGCGGCAGCGATCCTGTTCAAGCACGGAAGTGCTTACTGCAGATAGCACAAAGGGGACCTCCTTGCGACAACGCGCAATTGAATAGCAGCTTAGACGTAGCGATACGCGGGGCCGTAACCCAATTACAAGGAATCGCACACTTGCGGCCGATTTACGGCCCCCGATTTGAATGAAGCCCCTAGATTATTACCCGGTATATGCAATTAGTTCTAACTGTTAGCAACCACTGCTTTGATTGAGCTGCTTGTTTATGCTACCTTCTCAGCAGAGTGTGTCCTTCTATACTGATGAGTTTTCTATTGGTCTTAGTGAACACACTAATGAAAACTATGGTAATAAGATCATTATAGTGCGTGTCTATTGGTAGACTTGTTATTCAAACCCATAGCATGAAATACGGTAATTAGAAAAGTAAATAACAATCTTTACTTACCGGTGTTTCATGAAGCAAAACCAGTTTTGTAACACGAAGGTTCATTTGTACTCCAAGACTTTTGTGCTGGAAAAGGTTATATACCTATACAACAAATTGGATTTGTTATACATTATCTCCTTTAACAAATCCTTTGAAATGAAAATAAGGTTTTGATGTGTGTAATACAATGATAGTTTAAACTCATTCACATGTAAGTTAAAGGTCTTCAATCGACTGTATTATAGCCCACAAGCATTTTAAATAACTGGAACAATGGGCAGGCTAGATGGATCTAGTGATACATATCTATATTCATAAATGATTCACATTTGATAGTCACTGATGGAAGTCTCACATTTTTACATGGTTTATGTATGAACAGAATTGTCAAACACAAGTAATATATATTAGAAAACATGAAAAGTTGGAAACAGCTCTAAATATGCCAAACCGTAACACAGTGACAATTATTGGGGTTTATATTAATATTTATCTTTTGGTAAATGATTTTCTTAAACTTGTTGCATTATATATGTGTAAGAAAAGGTAGATTCTGGACTCACACATGCATAAAAGAACAATGTGATAGGTTTTTTACCATCCATTAAAATAGTATTTTCCTTTAATATTTATGCGGGATGCAAGGTAATTAATTATAAGCACCATGATTTAACTATATACTATTCTAGTACTGTATGCTGCAGAATGGATACATTAAAAGCTCTCAGTTCTATGGAAATCCCCTCAAAAAGCCGCAGACAAGCTATTGCTCTACTAGATAGTTACCATGTTTAGGATGGTGAGAATAAATTTCCTAGTTGCTTCTGCTCCGTGATAGGAAACCATGGCTGGATCAGCAACCACCACTGTTTCTATGTTGTATTCTCTGGCTTGTTTGTAAGAATACCGCTTTCCTCTTCCAGTCTCAGGTGCTTTAGAATTTTTTGCTCTCTTTTTATCTAGAAATGAAAAGATGAGAATATTGACTTATGAATATATTCAAATTAAGTAAATATTTACTTTGTAAGTCAGTTTTTTTTCCTAATTTGATGCTAAATATATCACTGTAACAGTTTGTTATAACAATACCTTGTATAAGACATATCTCAGAGTGTATGGAGTTTAGTGGCAATACAGTAGGAAGGTGTGCCTAATACTTTAAGATGATAGACCAACTTAGTGAAACTAGAGATCCGACTCAGACATTTGACATTTCCAACCATTGTGCAGCAGATACAAATATTTGATACAATGATTTTTGCCATTACTTTATTTGGAAGGATTATTATTTTATGCCTTGATAGCCTATTACAACTTCATCAAAATCAAAGTCCTAATCATAAAAACCCTAAACAAATGTGGAGTTCAGACGTGCTTAAAAAGAGCCCAAGCTATAAAGTTTGTTTCACTTGCAAATATATTTTTTACCAACAAGGTTCATTATTTACTTTTTGTTCGACTTTGCCATATACATTTATTTAGCATTTTGATTGGCCTGGAACGCAGTGTATTTTTATGTATTTTGTTGCGGAAATTACTCAGCATTAACTTCACCCAAGTTTATTGGTCTTTACATCATCACTGGTGTAAAGAGGCAGTCAGTGCAAAGAAAGGTTTAAATGAGGGAAAGAACCTGTCAGTCATGTTCTACCTATAGTGAACAGACCCTTTCACTGACAAACAAGAAGTTAATCAGACCGGCACCTGCTTTAATTGGAGTGCTATATAAAGGCTCAATCAGATTCAGTAGAGTCTTAGGTAAGGAGGTGGCACGGCTCTGTTTACTATGAAGGAACATTACAAGTCAGTCCTAACTTGCAATAAAGGAACATTTGAGAGAAACAAATGAGAAGAAATCCTGTTATTTGGATTACAGACGTGACTCTGTTACAATCTGTTTATTGCTTTATAAATTGTACAATTAGAGTAGCACTTCTTTCTTGTGTTTAGAGATTTTATTAGTTTTCATTCCTGGCTTTAAATGACAAATAGCATTGTTGAAAGGCAAATAACATTTTCTACATTTGCAGCCTTATTAAATTGCGATTCAGCAAATTTAAAAGGGCTCTATTTAAGCACATAGCATATTTTTTTACAGAAGATTTTAGTTAGTGAACTTCTAATCAAAAACAAGGTATTCACTAACTAAAAACTTCCGTAAAAAAAAAATATGCTGTGTGCTTAAATAGAGTACTTTTAAAATTGCTGAATCGCAATTTAGTAAAGCTGTTGATTCCTTAGAAGAAATGTAAATATTAATGCTATATTGCTTTCTTTCAGCAGAATCTACGCATATAAACTTTGTTTGGATTCAATTTTAATGTGATTAAAGTGCAAAAATCATGTATTCTAAATAATACATTGCTGTGTTCTGTATCCTCCCCAGACACAACATACATAAAGAATTACATAATTCACAGGCAAAGTAAGATTTTTAATTAGAATGACAACACATACCATAACTGAATATAAAAGATTCATACATTAGCCAAGCAGAAAAAATTGAACCTTAAGTATAAACATTCTGTGAAATGCATACATTGTAAGAAACTATACACCCATAAGAAATTAGCCATAGCTACTATTACTATTACTATTATTGTAAATATCACCAATAATAAGGGCCCTTCTTTTAAATGTAGTATGCTAAACCTAATGTGTCGAGATGGGTGATCCCCTCACTCTGCAATCAAGTTAGAGCTCCCATTATGGCACAATGGTAAGCAAAAAGAGTGCCGTATACTACTTGGGAATAAACTGATGGCAAAGACTAAGATCCCGATTCAATTGCAAGCCCGCATCTCACGGACTCCAGGCTGTATGTTTGCAGGCGTGATGCAGGTTCCCGTTTGTCTCCAAATCCGGAGATATTCAATTATAGGAGCCGTAAGTTACGGGCACAAAGCCGACTCCGTAAACCATACACTGGTTCGTAGCAGTTTAGGGCGGGAATGTGATCAATTAAGCAAGACCGTAACCTCCCATTTTGAAACCGCCAATTGAAAATTAGACCGTCATTATTATGGCAATAAAACATGGAGGTTACATGTCAACTAATTAGGTTGGGGGGTATCATATGCGATCGGACTCGCAAACCCTCAAAATACAGAATTATGAAAATGAATGCCAATATTGTTCTAGTCCATGTGGGTGGCCTGATATGTATTAACTCATTGATTCCCGAAATCTATTTAACCCCATAATGAAACATAAAAATAAATGTTATTTACTGCCGATTTGCGAGTTTCACACTGTTGTGCAATTAATTCTTATGTCTTTCATCCCCGTTATTTACAGTGCTGTATTGATTTTTTATTTGCATTTAAAATGCTACAAACAGGTGTTTATTCTCCTTCATTTGCCGTTTACGGGTGTGAAACCATTTGCGGCCTTGGGGAATTGGTGCAATAGAATGGAGTTTTGCAATTTTAGCCATCGTAACTTTTGCGGAATTTATAGATCAAAGGCTTTATGAGGCTGGAAGTTCCACCATCGTTTAACCATTGCAGAGTTTTCAAGCCCGTAACACGTAACCCGTTTGGAGCCCGCAAACAGACGCCAATTGAATAGCAAATTAACTTACGGCCTCACATACGGGCTCCAGGAACTTACGATTGCCCATTGAATCGAGTTCTAAGACTGCACATCCATTGAGATCATTGAAGAACATGGAAAGACTTTTTACACACCAGACCAGAGAGTGGGAGTATCAAGCCAGCCACCTTTACATAACTTGTACTGTATTACCCAATAAAGGAGAGGAATTTGCAAAAAATAATTATTTGCTGTGATATTGTACTTGAGATTGGTAAAATGAAAATTCTCCAATAAAACTTTATAAAATTTTAAAAAAAAAGTTATGTTGTATGAGGACTGCTTTGTCTTTTAAAGGACCACTGTGGTAAATTTTGTTTTGAATGTTATTTTTTTCTGAAGGTTGTGAGCTTTCCATTAATCAAAACACTGTTTTTAGAAGCCAGATCCACAATTGTGCTTCTGTGCATTCCACCTCAGGATGTTGATGAGCAGAAATCAGAATAGCAGATTGCATAGCAACATAATTATATATGGAAGGTAAAAAATAGATGCTGTACTATTTATTTACATTCAAAGACATGTAGCCTATTTTCATCAAAATAGTATATTTTCAATATGAATATTGTGGCCCTACAATGAAAAACCTAAAGCTTAAGTACCCTGATGCACAAGTCTGCAATGTTTTATAATTAAAGAGTCAATAAACATAAAACGTTAGAGCAATGGACCAAAAAGAAGAATACCTGCATTTTTATATGATATAGCATTTGGACACATGGTCAAATGTGAAGGCATTTGTCTATTATTAATCAATAAATCAAACAAGCATTCATTTGAATTCACGGCTAATCATCATTTAGTCATGGTAACACGTTTTGGTTTCACAGTTTACAAGTGGATTTTCCTTACAAGTAAAGGCTGAAAAATTGCAGAGTGCACTAATTGTGCCCAAGTGAGAGGGTTGTGGCTTGACTGTTAAACTAGTATAAAATGTTTGTGAGCTGTTTTGAGGTTGTTTGCAAGTGGATTTTCCTTACAAGTAAAGGCTGATAAATTGCAGAGTGCACTAATTGTGCCCAGGTGAGAAGGCAGCAGTTAATGTAAACAGGAGAAGGGGCGAACTTGTGAGCTTGCAAACATTTTCAGTATCAAGTGCAATTCTAGTAAAAGTGTAGGAGTTTAAATAAAAGTAGGGACTTCAAAGAAAAGTCAGGGCAGATTTATAGTGCAAAGGAGGAAAACTTTATACAAATATATTATTTTATATTCTTTATTTTTCCCACTGAAATTTTGTAGACAATAATAATAATTATGAGTGAGTCCAGTGGCAACCTCACTCAGTGTACATCCTGTCATATGTATGCAATACTTGAACAGATGATCCAGGGTCCATACCTCTGTGAGAGGTGTGAGCCTGTTGCCTCTCTGGAAGCTCAAATTGGAGAATTGCAGCACTTAGTGATATTGCTCCACTAGAAAGGGGGTTGGTGCTCACTGAGCACAGTTTAGCTGGGCCTAGCATGGATGGTGGAGCTGGGGCTAGTGAGGATGTCCAGGGAGGTAGCTGGGTTACAGTTACAAGGGGAAGCAGGGGGAACAGGAGGAGGCAGGCCAGTTCTGAGTTGGCAAACACCAACAGATTTGCCAGATTGAGTGAAACTGTTGGGGATGTCCATTCAGGAATGGCAATGCCAGATAGAGCTGTTCCCTCTAACAGCCGGGAGAACAGCTCTACTGGAGGAGAGGGAGGGCAGAATAGGCAGAGCAACAGACAGGTTTTGGTTGTAGGGGACTCTATTATTAGGAAGGAAGACAGGGTGATTTGTCACCCAGATCCCAGCAATCTAACAGTTTGCTGTCTACCTGGTGCTCGGGTTCGTCATGTTGTGGATTGGGTAGACAAATTATTGGGAGGGGCTGGAATGAACCGGCGGTCTTGGTACATATTGGTACCAATGACAAAGTTAGTGGAAGATGGAGTGTCCTAAAGAATGATATTTAGAGAACTAGGTAATAAGCTGAAGGCAAGGACCTCCAAGGTAGTATTTTCTGAGATACTACCAGTGCCACGTGCTAGCCCAGGGAGGAAGAAGGAGCTTAGGGAGGTTAATGCGTGGCTAAAGATGTGGTGCACTAAGGAGGGGTTTGGGTTTTTAGAGCCCTGGGCTGACTTCTCACTTCGGTACAATCTCTACATTAGGGATGGATTGCACCTTAATGATGAGGGAGCTTTTGTACTAGGGGATAGGATGGTAGAAAGGCTGGAGGAGTTTTTAAACGAGTAGGTGGGGGGAGGGACTAGATATAAGTAATGGGGTAGAAAGTGTAGAGTTTATAAGGGATGAATTAACAACTCATAGGGGAGGAGATGGGGGGAGGGGGAGTATAGTCAATAGGGAGGTAGCACTAAGTACTTCAAGTACAGTGGCAGGCACTTCAGAACTACAGACTCATAACATAAGGTGTATGCTTGCTAATGCCAGAAGCTTGCCAGGAAAAATGGGAGAGTTAGAATTATTAGCAATTAATGAAAAATGGGAATTAATAGGCATTACTCAAACATGGTGGGATGAATCTCATGACTGGACTGTTAATCTGGATGGTTATAACCTATTTAGGAAAGATAGAGGCCATGGTAAACGAGGAGGAGGGATTTGTCTGTATTTTAAGCCGGAATTTAAGCCTATAGTCAGAGAAGATATTTATGGTGGACCTAGTGATAAAGCTGAATGTTTGTGGGTAGAGTTAAATAGCGGAGCAGCAAATTCCAAAAGAATATTAGTAGGAGAATGCTTTAAACCCCCAAATATAGCTGAAAGTGAGGAAATACAATTATTGTTACGGATTGAAAATGCAGCTAAGCATGGGCAAGTTCTAATAATGGAAGATTTTAATTACCATGAAATAAACTGGATAAATGAGACCAGCAGTTCATCTAAGTGGAGCAGGTTCTTGAGTACACTCAGGGATCATTATCTGGCCCAGGTTATACAAGAGCCTACTAGAAATGAACCTATCTTAGATTTACTCATCACAAATAATATTGATATATTATCAAATGTAGGAATATGGCAACCTTTGGCAAACAGTGATTACAACACAGTCTCATTTGAGATTGAATTAAAAAAACTAACTTTTAAGGGGCCAACACAAACTCTTAATTTTAAAAGGTCAGATTTTAACGGTCTAGGGGCAGCAATACAAAGTTTAGACTGGGACAGAGAACTGGCAGGTAAAAATAGTGAACATAAATGGACAACATTTAAATCCTTACTAAATATACAGTGGATATAAAAAGTCTACACACCCCTGGTAAAATGTCAGGTTTCTGTGCTGTAAAAAAATTAGACAAAGATAAATCATTTCAGAACTTTTTCCATCTTTAATGTGACCTATAAACTGTACAACTCAATCGAAAAACAAACTGAAATCTTTTAGGTAGAGGGAAGAAAAAATATAAAAATAAAATAATATGGTTGCATAAGTATGCGCACCCTTAAACTAATACTTTGCTGAAGCACCTTTTGATTTTATTACAGCACTCAGTCTTTTTGGGTATGAGTCTATCAGCATGACACATTTTGACTTGGCAAGATTTGCCCACTCTTCTTTGCAAAAACACTCAAAATCTTTCACAGCCCCCTTCTGATCACCCCACAGATTTTCAATCGGATTCAGGTCCAAAATGTTAATCTTCTGGTGAAGCCATTCCTTTGTTGATTTGGATGTATGCTTTGGGTCGTTGTCATGCTGAAAGATGAAGTTCCTCTTCATATTCAGCTTTCTAAGGCCCCAGTTCCAGCTGAAGAAAAACAGCCCCAAAGCATGATGCTGCCACCACCATGCTTCACTGTGGGTATGGTGTTCTTTTGGTGATGTGCAGTGTCGTTTTTGCACCAAACATATCTTTTGGAATTATGGCCAAAACGTTTAACCTTGGTTACATCAGACCATAACACCTTTCCCACATGCTTTTGGGAGACTTCAGATGTCTTTTTGCAAAATGTAGCCTGGCTTGGATGTTTTTCTTCATAAGAAAAGGCTTTCGTCTTGCCACTCTACCCTATAGCCCAGACATATGAAGAATACGGGAGATTGTTGTCACATGTACCACACAGCCAGTACTTGCCAGATATTCCTGCAGCTCCTTTAATGTTGCTGTAGGCCTCTTGGTAGCCTCCCAGACCAGTTTTCTTCTCGTCTTTTCATCAATTTTGGAGGAAGCTCCAGTTCTTGGTAATGTCACTGTTGTGCCATATTTTCTCCACTTGATGATGACTGTCTTCACTGTGTTCCATGGTATATCTAATGCCTTGGATATTCTTTTGTACCCTACTGATACCTTTTAACAATGAGATCCCTCTGATGCTTTGGCAGCTCTCTGTGGACCATGGCTTTTGCTGTGGGATGCGACTAAGAAAATTTCAGGAAAGACCAACTAGAGCAGCTGAATTTTATTTGGGGTTAATCAGAGGCACTTTAAATGATGGCAGGTGTATGCTGACTCCTATTTAACACGATTTGGAATGTGATTGCTTAATTCTGAACACAGCTACATACCCAGTTATAAGAGGGTGTGCAGACTTATGCAACAACATTATTTTTATTTTTTATTTTTCTTCCCTCCACCTAAAAGATTTCAGTTTGTTTTTCAATTGAGTTGTATAGTTTATAGTCACATTAAAGGTGGAAAAAGTTCTGAAATGATTTATCTTTGTCTCATTTGTTTACAGCACAGAAACCTGACATTTTAACAGGGATGTGTAGACTTTTTATATCCACTGTACATACACATTGGCATATACCGTGTGCGAATAAAAGTAAAAGGAGTAAATCCCATCCAATGTGGCTTAACAATGATTTAAAGATCAAGATACGGAGTAAAAAACAGGCATTTAAATTATGCAAACAAGAGGGGACAAAGAATGCTTTACGGGAGTACAAGGAAATCAACAAGGCTTGCAAAAGCGCGGTTAGACTGGCTAAAATAGAAAATAAACAATTTATTGCAAAAGAGAGTAAGACTAACCCTAAAATATTTTTTAAGTATATTAATGGGAAGAAGGCGAGGAAGGAAGCTATAGGAACATTACAATGTGACACAGGCAGTCTGATAATTAGTGACCAGGAAAAGGCAGATGAGCTAAAAAGGTTATTTTCTTCGGTATACACAAGGGAGGTACCAGTGGTTGGGACACGGCAACATAATGGGGCTACACTACCCTTGCCAAATAATTGGTTAACACAGGAAGTAATCCAAAAGAGGTTGAAAAAAATAAATGTTAATAAAGCCCCGGGTCCTGATGGAATACATCCAAGGGTACTAAGGGCACTGGGTTCTGTAATAGCCAAACCATTATATTTAATTTTTCAAGATTCACTCAACAAAGGGTCTCTACCAGATGACTGGAGAAAAGCTGATGTGATACCTATATTTAAAAAGGGAGCAAGAGCAAATCCGGGGAATTATAGACCAGTGAGCCTCACTTCTGTAATGCTGAAGCTTTTAGAAGGGTTAATAAGGGATAATATACAATAATATGTCTATTTGAACAGGATTATAAGTAGGAGTCAACATGGATTTAGGAGGGATAGGTCATGTTAAACAAATCTACTTAGTTTCTATGAGGAAGTTAGTAGGATCCTGGATCAAGGCAACTCAGTGGATGTAGTCTTTTTGGATTTTGCAAAGGCTTTTGATACAGTGCCACATGGGAGACTATTGTGCAAACTAAGAGATACAGGAGTTGCAGTAAATATCTGCTCATGGATTGAGAGCTGGCTAAAAGAAAGGAAGCAAAGGGTTGTTGTAAATGGAACATACTCCGATTGGACTAATGTGATAAGTGGGGTTTCTCAGGGTTCAGTATTAGGTCCTCTCCTTTTTAACATATTTATTAATGACTTAGAGGCAGGATTGAAGTGTGGTGTCTCCATTTTCGCTGATGACAAAGTTGTGCAAGGTAATTAAATCAGATAGTGATGTGCTTTCCCTCCAAATGGATTTACATAAAATTGAGGAATGGGCATATAAATGGCAGATGAGATTTAATATGAATAAATGTGAAGTTATGCATCTGGGAAGGAAAAATATTCCATGCAATTTATAATCTTAATGGAACAAATCTAGGTGTATCAGATATTGAAAGAGATTTGGGAGTGCTTGTGGACAACCACCTAGGTAGCAGTGCTCAAAGCCAAACAGCAGCTGCAAAGGCAAATAAAATATTAGCATGTATTAAGAAGGGTATAGAAGCAATGGAAGCAAATATAATTCTGCCACTATACAAATCTCTAGTACGCCTTCATTTGGAATATAAAGATTTGTCAAGGGAGCTTTTTGTGCCAAGAGGTTTTCAACTGACAAGAGGACATCCCTTGAGGTTAGAAGTAAAAAGATTCCACCTTAAAGAAAGAAAAGGGTTCTTCACAGTAAGGGTGGTTAATCTGTGGAATTCTCTACCAGAGGAGGTGGTGACAGCGGATTCGATAGATAACTTTAAAAGAGGACTGGATTTATTTCTAATTAAAAAGGGAATTCAGGGTTATCATGGATTACAACTAATTAATGAATAGTTAATTCGCATATTGCAGATCAGAGGAGATCCTAAAAGGTTGAATTCAATGGACTGAAAGTCTTTTTTCAACCTTAAAAACTATGTAACTATGTACTATGTAACATGTCGATCTGATTGAGCCACATTTGGCTCTAGAACCATAGATTGCTGAGCTCTGTACTACTGGGAGAAATATATTTTTATACTCAGAAATGTTATACCATTATATAGCAAAACAAACGTCTTAAATGTATTGAATATTGTTGAATAATGTGTATTGCAATGCAAACACCAATGGTTGGTAAAATGTGCACATTGGCCCTCATTCAATTGCAATTTGGCCAATTGAATAGGGGTCTAAATAAACACATAACATATTTTTTTAATAAGTTTTTAGTTAGTAAACATCTATCCAAAAGCAAGGTTTTCACTACCTAAAAACTTATTTAAAAAAAATATGTTATGTACTTATTTAGAGCACTATTCAATTGGCCAAATTGCAAGTGAATGAGGGCCATTATGCCTGAAATATCCACATCTGCATTTAATTTACTAATTAAATGGGAATGGGTAAAGAAGAAGATAAACAAAAAAGAAAAGAAAAAAAAACTAATTGCACCCAGAACTTTTGTTGTATTAGTAGATTGTAAAGAAACAGTTTCCCCACCTATTAACACTCACTAATTGGTCGTCTTTATACTGTTGTAACACTGTAGAAAAATGTGGACAATGCTAACCAAAGTTTAGCACATAATTGCAGCCATTTTCAACACATTCTTTTGAAATGAAGCAGATAATCATTGGAAAACTACTGTATGTTTAGAATGGAGTATCCTTTTCAGCATCACTACAGGAGGATTCCTGATCAAAGGACAAAAGTAATATGAAGCAACAGGCAGAGGAATATACAAACTGGAAACAGAAGAGTGCAAGCGTGTTCAATTTCAATACAATTTCAACACAGAGTTAGGTACCATAGCTATATATTATCACTTGTGTTAAGATATGTGAAAATGTCTTCCGGCTGTGCTATCAGATATACCAACCTACCAATCAATTAATAGTAGAGATGCATGGCACACAAAACCAACAGTGTCCTAAGATGAGCATTTTCAATGTGTTACTCAGCAATTCTATATCAAACAGAATTAAGGAATGTTAGCCCAATACTAACTAACAGACTTATTAGATTGTGATTCAGCCAATTGAATAGAGCTCTATATAAGCACACAGCATATTTTGTTTACAGAAGTTTTTGGTTAGTGAAGACCTTGCTTTTGGATAGAAGTTCACTAACTAAAAACTTTTGTAAGTAAATATACCCTGTGCTTATATAGGGCCCTATTCAATTGGCCGAATCACAATTTAATAAGGCTGTAAAGGTTCTCTAGATGTAAGGATAGTTATTAGTTATTTATTGGCAACAATATTATCTTCTTAAAAATAGTATTTATTTGCAATATAAGCATTTACACAAACAGAAAATATTGTACACATTTTTTTTTAATTTAAATTTGAACAGCTTCTTTCTTGTACCTGTCCAGAGAGGGTGATCGAAGTCTGAATTGCATATACATATAATCCTAATGTGAAATTGCAGGAAAACATTATGCAAGACTTTAAATAGCCTGAATAGAGATCTTATCGACATCCAAAGTTCCTACCAGATTATTAATTATGTTAAGCAAATGTCTTGGTGGCCTTTTAATCACTAGAATGCCAGACTTTATAGGACCCCAGAGCCATACTGATTCTCCACATTTTGCTGTTCATTTGTTTACACATGATTCCAATGAGCATTTTTTTCTATGTATACATGAAAACTAAAGATTGTTTTTATCAGTATAAATTCAGTTTAATATCAAGTGAAGCCTTATTACTAAAACATTTTTTTGTATGATTAGCAAAACAAATTAAGGGAATTGAACTTTCAATATATGTCCTACATGTATAGGTACCAAACATTTATGGCTAATCCATAGATTTAATAGTAACACAGATGCTGAAAGAGTAATTTTTTGCAGATGCCAATTTCTGGTCTTTCTGCATATTTTCAAATGTAGATCTTAAAAACTGTATTTTTAAAAAATATATAACTACAGTTAAATGCCAAAGAGCTCCTCAATCATATTGGTAGTAATTACGTATACACAATAGTTTTTTTTTTCTTCTTTCAAACGAATAATTCCAGGTTTTGCAGATGTATTCTGCTTTGACAGTTATACAGGTGTAATGAGGAAATACATTCATAAAACTTGGCACTGGCTCTTTCAACTACCGCCATATATATTTAGTGCTGAAGAGAAACTTCACAATGCCTCTAAATTTATCAAAATGATGACAGTACAAGAAAAGTCTTTGGCATGAAGCTGTAACTTTGATATGGGTAATTAGTTCTTGCAGTAGCAATGTTCCAACAGCAAGGCCTAAAACAAGATAAAAACTTTACTCCTAGAATAAAAACGTGACAACCATAAGAGGAAATACCTGATACTCCACACAATGGTTGATGAGAAAACAGTTTTTCTGCAGGTTTGTCTTCTGAAGATCTTTTTCTTCTGTATACACGGTGTGCATTTCCTGCTATTGTCAACGTGCTATTCATGGGCTCGATATAAATTAAGTCCTCATTTATTTGTATGAACCCCATCTGATAAATAAAAGAAAGGCAATTAATGTAAAAAGTCCAAGAAAATTATATTAACTATTTTAAGAAACAACTATTGTTACATTTCCCCAGTCTGTATATATTCACAAACCCCTTTTTGTCTCTAACACTAAAACATGGATCCCTGTAGCAGAAACAAACAAACAAAACAATAATTATATGAAAGTTTAATCAAAAACTGGCAGTCTTTAATGGAAGAGAGTAATTGTTCTAAAATCTGCACCACATGACCAACACAAAGCCACTGGCCATCGTGTGTACATTACAAGATGCAATATGAGACATGCTGCAAGGTGTAGGAGGAGTGAGAATATCTAACATGACATACCCCTACAGAAAACATGGAGAAACGTAAAAAAGAAAATAGTTATAATTCAGAACTTGACATAATCAGGGAATATGAGATGGATTCCATGGCTCCTGGCAGGCTGACTCAAAACTACAGGAGCTCTTATGAGAAAGTTTAGGTTCCCAAAGGCTATTTAATGTAAGAACTTACTGATACATAGCTAGGGGGTTTGCCACATAAGGGGAAATAGCTTACAAGACTTGCATGGGCCTTTAGGAGCCCCCTTAAGCAGGTGTAAGTGTGAAACACAGTACCATAATTCCCATAGCAACACCAGTAAAGTTAAAGAACATGAGTAAACATTGCAAAATTGTATCTATATAGCTACTTATCTCCCACTTAAACATTAACACATATACGTGGTTTATTATTCTTGAACATGAACATTGCAGTTCGGATACATCATATGATATGCTAATTTCTAATGTATTACATGGTAAAAAGCACTTCAGGTAAGATCCCAAGTAGCAGCAGGGAGCAGTTCATATGCAGAGATCACTTGTAAGATTTGACTCTTAAGGGATTGCTGTGGGAGGAATATAATAGCTCCGTAGCTCTCTACGTAGGGAAATCACTCACAAGATGTCTTACAGGAACAATGTAGTCAAGCCCTAAGTTGGCTAATAGTTCTTTCCTTATGCTAGATATTATTATTATTATTAATAATAATAATAATAATAATAATAATAATAATTAATTTATATTGTGCTTTTCTTCTGGAAGAGACTCAAAGTGGTTAGGAGAGAAAAGAGTAAAAAAAGTAACTTATTGGAAAGCCTAGGTGAAGAAAATGATCTTCAGTCGCTTTTTGAAAATTTATATTTACAAATTTACTGCTGCACAGAAATTAATGTGTACCCTATATGTGTTAAGAATCAACTGGCTTTCATCATTTTCTGAATGCTGGTGTTAAGAACCTGTGATTATTTAATACATTGTCAAACAGAAGAGACATTTGTAAACGGAATTACCATTATGTTCCTGCACTCGTGACTCTTAAAATTTAACTTTTATTAGTTTCATTTCAATGAAACTAATAAAGGGAAAATTCAAGAATCATTAGTGCAGGAACATAACTGTGATTCTGTTTGACAATCTTTTTAGAAATGTCCAAATTAGTGGCCTTCTTTGATTGAGCTTGGTAAAGAGTTCCAGAATCTTGGTGGTCCATACATAAACGCTGGAGACCCAGAGGTTTGTGAAAAGGTTGTGCGCATGGTGAATAGATTTTCACCTGCAGATCTCAGAGCACGAATTGGAAAATAAGGAGTGATGATCTCCTTTAGGTAGTTGGCTATGCAACTTATACTTTTTAAACAACCTTCTACATTGCACTAGTGTTTTATCTAACCATTTAAGGAAACTGCATATAATTCAAAGATAACAGTTAATTTGACTTTATACCATATTACATATTTTAGTACATGATAATGCATTCATATGTTGTCACTGTATGTATCAACTCAGTGAGATATAATACAGAGGCTACAAATTTAATTTTGTCTTAATACAGCCAACATATGTTAAGTGATTTTGCATAATCACACAAGATCATACAACCATACAGAGCTCTACAAATAACATAGTTCTAACTGATGTGAAATTAAATAAAATGTTTTAAACACATATTATACTCATAAAGACAACATTATTATGATTTGAATGTGTCTCTTTAAAAATTGAAAACTTTAATTCTTGGAATTTTTGACAAAATACTTGCATAGCTGAGAAACTAGCTTTTTAAAAGGCTTAGTTTTTTATGAAATTTGAACAAGCATATTAGGCATTACAGTATTACAGCACACCTAGGCCCTCATTCTATTAACGGCCGTAGGAGATGCGGGGCCGCAAGGACCGGCCGCAAGCTATTTGCCTATTCTATTCCCTTCCGGCCGCGGATTCCGGCAGGCTTGCGGCCGGCGCCTTGCTATCCCTTGCGGCCGCAAGGGAGGAAAGCCTTTGATCTTAAACGGCCGCAGGAGTTTCGGCCGCAAGAAAATCCTGGTTGCTATTCAATTGCTCCGGGAACCCTCTCTGCAAGGCTAAAACCGAGCTGCAGCTTACTTGCAGCAAAAAGGTCCCGCAGGCACATAATTAAGCACATAACAAAGCCATAATAAAGCCGTCCTGCACTCTGAGGAGACTATAAAGTGATTGTAGGTGTTAGCATTAATAGCACAACATTCCCCTACACTAAAATCCGTAAATACATTTTATTTTAATTTATGTCAAATATCTGTGGAAAAAGTCCAGAGGGCTTGGAGCACCTCAGACCCGCCCACGCTGCGGCCGGAAAATAAACAGTTAATGTAATCTCGGAGTTGGGCTGATGTGCAAGCTTGAGAGGGGGTTGCTATTAATCCTCATGTCCCCCATTATGATCCCTAGCATTTACAGAGCTTTACAGTGCCGTCTTGAATTTATTTTTGCTTTTAAAGATTTCTGAGCTTACGGCCGGTTGCAAGATATACGGCTGGCCGTAAGGGGATATCCTTGCGGCGCCGTATAATTGAATTGCAAGGTAACGGGAGCCCCGCAAGGAATCGCAGCTTTGCGGCCGATTTACGGATGATAATAGAATGAGGGCCCTAGACATTAAGGTTCAAAAGATTATTGAGCTACCTAAATTTTATCTGTCGGCCTAATATTATTAATAGTCTGTTCTTATGCTTTTTTTTTATTAAAGAAAAAACCGATGGACATGAAAAATACTGGTTTAGCTATATACCATGCAAAGCAACCTGAATACAATTCCACTTATGACCTATATAGCTGTATAGCAATGTCCACATTGGAGCATTTACTTCTACAATTTTGAAGTATTGTGCATTTTTTATTTCAGGCAATGTGTGAAAAAATGCAAAGGAGATTTGTTGTCTAGTCTTAGGTTGGTTTTAATTGGCATGGTATGTTGATACAACCAGTCTTAAGCATTTATTTCTCTAGCTAAGCCATAAAGAACAATAAAGAATACAGGTCTTTTCTCTTTTCCATTTGGACAATGCCATACTGATGGCAAATGTAGTTCTATTAATATCAGAGAACAGCTCACAGAATTGCATGAAAATAGATTCCTATATTCATAGTCTGTCATCTTCTCTGCTAATTTTATATTTCACATTTGGCATTTTAAGAGAGAATGTATAATGGAAGAAATCATTCAAACTCAGATCTGAACAGTACAGCAAGGATGTATTATTTATTAGACAGCAGTCTGAGACACTGCATTGATATATTATTACAATAAAAGGCATCACTGTTCCCCTGCTCTTTATTTGCAAACAGATATTAGCTCAAATAGTTTGCTGCTAGCAGATAATGTTAATATGAGTCAGAAAGTCGAGATCTGCAGAACAGTGGCGGAGCTAGTGAATGAAGGGCCCTGGTGAAATATTGTTGGGGAGGCTATACAAAGAAGACTCCTGTAGGGGTCAGAAGTCAAAAATATATGTAGGTGATCAGATTTCCTCTAGATAACTCTCTCCTCTAAGAGACTTCCTTTTCTCCAGACCACTGTAACTGATAGAGGGCCTCTAACAAGTGGTGGGCCCTGGTGCTTCGCAGTAGCTCCACCTCTGTTGCAGAACCAGCACTGAGAATGTTTAAGTTGCCCTGTGTAGGGTCGGCATGAGAGCTGTAAGATCCGATTTCTTTGATGAAAGTAAGTTTTGTGGTTCTATAAAAATATGAGAGAAAGAAAGAGCTACATTGACAATGACATGAGTTACTTAGCACAAACGTAAGCCCATGTCTAATATATCTACCAATTGGATGGGGTAAAATATGAATCCAGTGGTCCAGTGTAATCCGTTTTGAGTCTCATTTTTAAATCCCATAGATCTCTACGTCAAGTGTCTGCAAGCAGGATTTTGAAAGCTATATCTACAAAAGAAAGAAAGCTTGTGATAAAGTTTTTTTTTTGCAGATATTTCTAAATTCCACAGGTTT
This sequence comes from Discoglossus pictus, assembly GCA_027410445.1. Classification (NCBI taxonomy): domain Eukaryota; kingdom Metazoa; phylum Chordata; class Amphibia; order Anura; family Alytidae; genus Discoglossus; species Discoglossus pictus. The sequence continues at coordinate 451,171,532 of CM050163.1, forward strand.
CTTTATGAAGTAACTCTTGAAGAAGCCTGTGAGGTTTTCGAAAGTTCTGGAATCCATCTGTGAATATTTTTTCCGACTGGTCCTCCCAAAAGTATCACCTACTACAACCAATTTGCTATCTACAAAGAAGTAGTATTTGTCAGCCGAACCTTCATTCAGCTTAGTTTTCCGTGGATCCAGTGCTACAATCTTATGTTCTACAAATTAAAACGTTAAATTACAACTGTGTGCTGTATTTTGTGAGATGTTGTAAGAGACCTGGTGGCTTTTTTCCTCCCCCTGACAATAAAATAAAAAATGGAACAGAACACTCATGTATTTGAAATTATACTATTCAAAGTTGGCTTGCCATTTGGCTTTGGTTCACCTACAATACAAGTCTCCCTGGTCACTAAATTCAAATTATATTATGAATTCTAAACTTCCTAAAGCTCTGAGGGCACGTAAAAAGAGCTTGGGTAATGTTTAATTTGAATTTGAATTTAAGATTGCACACCATGCAGAAAGAAGCCACGGCATCACCTGATCACTTCAGAATTATTCTTAATAAAAGTTAGAAACATCCAAGTAAGTGATATACTTGAGCTGAAGTTGATATTGTTCTTTAAGACTAAAGAAAAAGGACTAAAAGGGAAGCCAACATTAATATTTCTGTAACTTTCAAGACTTTTAGTATGCATAATTGTACAACCTCACCAACTCTTTTCAGTAGAGACATAGCATGAAAATAATAAAATGCGACTGAGATATCAAAGACACAATGATAGTTTTCTCTAAGTTAATCGAAAGCACCAAAGTGCTATATTCTAATCTCATTATTGTGAAAGCTACATTGTGTCACATCCCTTCTATGCATTACAGGAATAAGAAAAACTAAGGAACAAGTATTTTTTTTTTAAGAATATAGGCGCTTCCTTATTTCTTCCTGATTCTATAGGATGCATTGCATAATTGCACCAACTCAATGACTTGTTGGGGTATAGAAGACTGTCACCATTGTTGTGACTTTTTTATTATTTCAAAAAAATATTTTTTTAACAATTAGCAATGCTAATGGTTAATGGTTCTTATTGAGAGCACATTCCAATTAACTGAATAAATCGTTATGTTAGGAAGAAACATGAGTGCCAAACATCTATAAACTGGAAGTAGAAGCTGAACTGGCATGCGTCTTAAAAATGTATCTCCCTTCTACCTATGATCCAGCCTTCCTAAAGAGAAAGATGTTGATGGTCGATCATCTCAGCAAGCTTCAGTTCAGAGAGACTTTTTCTGCCCATTCAGTGCATGAAATTGATAGTTTGGATCCAATTTATTTGACTTCAAAATTCAATAGATGAATTGGTATCACAACCACAAGTGTTGACACTAGTTATAAATGCACAGTGAATCTCAACAGACTATTTTAGAAGCTAGTTTCTATCATGCAAACACATGTAGTACAGTTATTATTGCCTTTCTGCATGTTTATGAAAGCAATGACTGACAGGAACTACAATTAAAGAATAGAAATATCTGGCAGAAGGAACATGTATACATGTTCAACATGTTGGGTTTATCCATCTCTTAATTCATATAAGAAACATAATTTTGCAGTAGGGAGGGCGATAAATCCAGGGTGTCTGTTGCCCCCCTTCGAGGTTTACAAACTAGTCAGTATTTATGAAACAAAACAACTTAAATTTGAAGAAGGAGACTGCTATTTGAAACATTGGATGTTTGTGGTATAACATTATATAAATATATATATATATATATATATATATATATATATATATATATATATATATATATAATGTATTTTACATTCTTCCTTTCAGTGTAAGACACTTATAAAACCCTATTTGCTTAACAAAATTACCAAATTACTTTAGAAACAGGTTATGAATCCATCTGGTAGGAAATCAAGTACTTGTTCCAGAACCATTAATTTCTGTCATCACATGTATAGTTTGAATTTGGATACATCTGTTTCTTTACAATGACCTTCTCACTGAAATATTAGCAGGAGATTTCATTTCCCAAAATGTGTTTCTGTTATGTACCAAATGCCAGCTGTGCATCAATTGTTTAGTTGTTCTTTCCCTTCAGTCTCTTTGTCTGTATTTTAGATTTTTTCATATGTGCTGTATCATGTTTATCCACTAAAACTTTATGAGTTTTCATTAATATAAAAAAAAATAATGAGCACATAAAACTAAATGACACATTTATTATTGGGCTGTCAAACTATACAGCATGATGGATATGCTAAAAATATTGCACTTAATACACTAAATGACACATTCCATTAAGGAAGTAAGCTAAACAAAATGTGCAAAACCTGGGTATAATAATAGTGAAGAAATAGTTATAAAGTATGCTTTTATATGGTTATTCCTGCTAGCAGAAGAAGCAGGTCACATAACCAAGAGTGGTACTGATGGAGCAGGAATATAATAGTATTTGTTTAAAAACATAAACAAAACATAATATTTTCCACTACAATTAGTAATATCATTTTTTGTCTTGTTATCTTCTAAGAGTTTGGAAATATAATGAATAACAACGATACTGTATGTTTCCCAGAGAGTAAATGAAAGTAAGTATTCCTGAAAGGCAGAAAAAACATAGGGGGAAGCATCATATTCTTGGTATACTAATCCAATGTAGATAGAAATAATCTGGTAAACTCCCTGAATTATAGAAAAAAAAAATGTTGATAATAAAACACTGAATGAACTGTAGGATAAATAATTCCTTGCAAAAGAGTCTAATATTATATGCTGCCAGAATGAACAGAGCTAAGCAAGCAGTACTGTATATTTATATAATACTAGTGACTTGCCCATCAAAAAATGACTGTCAATAAAATTTGAAGCCATGACAATGCTGTTTCGCACACAATGTTAAGCTTTTTATACTCTAAGGACCTTCGGCGCTCATTGCGAGCCTCTCCTTGCGTGTCCTTTGGCTTGTCTCTATATTTATTTAAATACTAATTAATTAATTAATTGAATAATAAATTAATATAGTTTACCTTTTTCTAATTAATATATGTAACAATCAATAGCCTGAAGAGGTAACAATCTCTTTTTATTGTCCCGCAGCATATAATGTCCAGTTGGAAAGTTGCTGGCCTGAGGATATTGTTTTATGAATATAGGCTGCGTGCACGAGGACAAACTGTTGTTTTTTTTTGTGTAAAGCGCTACTGTAGATGCGTAATGTTGTTAGTGGCAAGTTAGAATTGTAAAATAGCGTTGTTTGTCTATGTACTACGCGTTTCGCAAGCATTTGCCTTCCTTTGTAATACTGTATTTTGTAGCTTGTATGTTCCTGTGTGAAAGTAGTACACAGTTGGTGTTGTTTTGCGCGGTCCAGGCTCGTGTAGACTTGTTTTCATTTATTTTGGGTGCCATTTTATTTCTTGCTAAGCCGATTTTCGAGTGCCGAAACTCACCAAAATTGACTTAAATTTGCGTTCCACCTCACTCCCAGACATCCTGGCTGTTCCCCTGTGCTGTATGTGATGTTTTTGTTGTATTTTTTATTTTGTGTGTTCATGTTTTGTGCTTTGCATGGTTCGGCCGTTAACTTCGTATTTTTACTATCTCGTACTTTGGTCTTCTAAGTGCCCACGTCTTGTACAGGGGTACGCGGTTGTCAGTGTTTTGTGCGGTCCAGGGTCGTGTAGCCTCATTTTCATTTTTTGGGGCCGCCATTTTTTTTCTTGCTTAGGCGAGTTTTGAGTGCCGAAACTCGCCAAAATGGACTTAAATTTGTGTTCCACCTCACTCCCAGACTGTGTGTGATGTTTTTGTTGAATTTTTTTTTGTGTGTGTTTCATCTTTTTTGCTTTGCGTGGTTCGGCCATTAACTTCGTATTTTTCCTATTTCGTAGTCCTGCGTCTCGTATTTTTTTTCTAAGTCCTGTGTTCGTCAACTGCTTGCAGCCTAAGGTGATACCTCGTTTCCAAAGTGTTTGTAGGCTAAGTCCCGTGTGTTTCATTGCCTCCACTGCTCGCCAAGCTATAAGAGGCTCGCGGGCGATAAGCGCCTTCCGTGCTCATTGCCCAAGTGCAGCAAGTTTTAGTGCCTAACGGCTCACCTCGCTACGCGAGCCTTTGGCACTCTTCTCCTAAGTGCTGCGAGTTAACGGCTTGCCTCGCTACGCGAGGCTCGCAGGCAATGAGCACCGAAGTCGCACATCGCCTAAGTCATACGCACCACAGAAAGCGTGATGGCGTCTCGTAGTTCGACAATTATAATATGTGATGACATGGTTAAATAAAAGGTGTAAAATATAATTTTCTTTAGTTTTATTAATTGTAATACAAGTTATACTTTAAAAACATTATTTGGTAATATATATGTAAGAACATAATTACAAAGAGCCATATTGTATTAGAAGCCTGTAAATTACTACAAACAGTAAATTTGGCTGCTTTGGGGTGCTTTTTTATCTTTTTAACTTATCTTTTTTAACTTCTAGATGTATTCTATTATCTCTAAACCGGGGCTTAAGTTTCTCAGCCTCCATATGTAAACCCTTCCTTTATAAGTATGATTTCAGGAGCGTGATTATATGAGCTTGCAATATTAAACCAAGCCCGCAACTTACTTATTAGACACAGGCAATAGAAAAAGAGAACGTCATCATGACGTCAGTAAATAATAGAATATAGACGTAACCTGCAGTTGGGGACTAAGCATTAACGAGAGCCAAGAAATATTATTTGCCCACTGCTCTAGCACTCTCGACAAAGCATTAGAGCATCTGAGACTATTGTGCAATTAATTATTAATATCTTTCCTTGTCTTCCCATACTTTTAAAGTACAATGGTGTGTGTTTAATTGCTGCCACCACTATCAGTACTGGCGTTAAAACCCTTTGCGAGTCTTATTTACTATTTGTAATATCTGTTTCAGAAATGTGATACTTTTTCTAGTTGTTGGTCTGACTATGCATGTTTATTACGCACACTTTAAGGGAGACATACCAATGTGGCTTTTGATTAGAGATCTACTGCGCTCTCATTGGCATATCAACCACCAAATCATAATTTGCAGTGAAAACATAATACTTTACTGGATTTTAAATTGGTAGCAGGTTTTTCTGACCCAGTTTAAACATGCAGATTAACACACAAAAGTACCATCAATGTTTTTCCTGTAAAATAGCCATGCAGAGGTTTTAAAGGGCACATCATCACAGAAGACATAAGAAGAACACAAAGGCCCTCATTCAATTGCAATTTGGCCAATTGAATAGGGCCCTAAATAAGCACATAACATATTTTTTTTAAATAAGTTTTTAGTTAGTAAGCATCTATCCAAAAGCAAGGTTTTCACTAACTAAAAACTTCTTAAAAAAAATATACTATGTGCTTATTTAGGGCCCTATTCAATTGGCCAAATCGAAATTGAATGAGGGCCAAAGTGTGTAGCAAGAGAGTGAATGAAGAAACCATTATTATCTGATGGAAAACATTATAGGCAACATAATGATCTGCTTAAATTTAGATTACCAGTACCTCCTTATAAAAGAACAACATTTGTCAGCAAATTTAATTCAAAATTGGTCTAAAACCCCTAAAATAAATATTTTATGAAATCTTTTAAATTTCTTAAAGAAATGTAGTAAATTGTAGCTATTCCAAATAGTATTCTTCTTTGAAACATTTTAACAATTGTGGTCAAGAATGAGGTTAAATTCATAAAAAACTAAAACACAAACACATTTGGCAAATATTCATATAACATTTTGAAAAAGAGTTGTTGAAGATTAAAGAAACAGTACATAAAATAGACAATATAAGAGAAAAATCACAAATAGTAATAATACTAACATTCTCCTTACATAAAGCCATATGGACTAAAACAATGACTATTCTGGTATCTTATGTTATATATCAGCATAAACTTTTGCTGTTCAGTCCCTGTTAAAAATAATCCCTCATTCTCGTCAACTAATAATTTGTAATTATATATTGAAAAATTGTTATATCATTATAATAGGGTTAAAGAGTAATACATCATTGATATATGAGTAATAAGCACTATTTAATAACCCCATTTTTAAGGTTAGGTTTTAATTTTTATAGTATTAATTAAGGTTATATTTTACCAAACCCTTCGAAGCTCTCTACAGGTAGCCATTTCTATTTAAACTGGGATGTTTTTCTGCAGTGAGTAGCTTTCTACCCCTACATTAGACATTCTGCATATAACAGCTTGTCTCTCCATGACACTCGAGGCAGAACTAAACAAGCAAATGAGAGGTATTAAAAGTCCGGTCTGCATGCTACTGAAAATATTTAACTTGAAAATCGTTTAAACCATTTGTATCATTGAATACAACTATAATCTATAAAAGGCCATTGTGAATTGGTTTTCATGCAGATTTAGATGTGGATAACTATATTAAAACCACTGAAATTATTACCTTAGTGAGAACTGACACTAGCATAACTTACCAGCTGCTGGCAGTGTGATCCAGTGAGCTTTCCTACATCTGTTAGTTCAACATTGTATAAATTTCAGACTACGGTGTAGGTCTCTCTACAAGGCTAAACTCTAAAAGCCAGACACAGTGTATAAATGCAAGAAATGTTATCACAACAGATATAACACATAAATCAAATAGGATATTGACCAGTTATGTATTGAAGAAGGGGGTGAAGAATGTACTAAATCAGATCCGCATTAGACTACCAATTCTAATTCTCTGAAGTCTTGCCGTGATGGGTTAAAGTCCTTTTAAAAATATGGAAGTCCTAGCTAAATGTACTAAGTGGAAAGCATAGAAACTAGGAAATTTAATTTGAGTGTGAATAGCTTTTTCTCAATTTTTTTTATGTCTTTGTCATGAGAATGGTAAAAATACTTTCACCAGCTCTAAGTTAAGAATGTCTTCAGGTTTACTATCAATGATGCTTTGCTCTTGTCCTCCTTGGCAGCTATGCAATAGCAGAATACCAAAGCTGATACTTCAGTCTTGCATGGCGCTTTGGGGAAAGCTCTATGGACACTGGAATCTAAGCTCAAAGACAGGGCCCTCCATTCTTTGCAATGTGTTAATACTGAATATGTCTTTGCTTGGAAATTAACTTATGTATAACGCTACAAAATATGTTGGTGCATTACAAATAAACAATAATAATAATAATAATACTAGGAAAGTCATTAAACCTTTTTGGTGCACAACATACAATGTATCCAGTAAGTGTTATGGGCCTTATTAAATCTACAATGGTTCCATTTTTTTCCAATTGAATTCAATTATGTAGGTATATGAACTTCAATTTAGATCCCCTAATTTTGAGGCCTACTTTCTTCTTTCAGGGATGTAAAAAGGAAAGGAAAATGTGTGATTAAAAGCTAAAGTACAATGCAATTTTTTTCCATGGTTTTCTAAAATCACTGCCCACATAGAAAAGAACAAGCCCCCCCACCCAAAGAATCAACAACAACACTATTTGAGTCTTTTTGAAAATTTCAAAGCAAGTATAGCTATTTGTGTTGCTAGGTATTTTACAAGCAGATATCTAGCGACTTGCCCATCAAAAATGACAGCAATAACATTTGAAGCCTTGCAATGCTGTTTTCCACACAATGCGAGGCTCTCCCCTCCCTCTAACTTTACGGTCCTCGGGATGAGCACTTATCGCGGGCCCTGCAATGCGCGGCTTTGCCGCTCATTGCAGGCCGCAAGTCAGTAACTTTAGTACTCATCACTGGCCTCCTCGCGGGACACCCCTGTGTCTCTTTCCCCCTCTCTCCCTCCCCTGTGTCTCTTTGCCTCCCTCTCCCTCCCCTGTGTCTCTTTCCCCCCCCTCACCCTCCCCTGTGTCTCTTTCCCCCCTCACCCTCCCCTGTGTCTCTTTCCCCCCTCACCCTCCCCTGTGTCTCTTCCCCCCACTCCCTCCTGTCTCTCATTTGCGGTCTTGGCGGTGCTAAACCTGTAACTTTTTTCCAAGCCCGCAAGACTTGAAGCTTAAATCGGTATTGCTCCAAGCCTTGTGGGCTTGAAAAAAAGTTACAGGTAAAGGGGAGATGTTGAAATCATGTGATAATGTTGCACGTCACAAGAGCCTCACGCAGGGAGATGGTCTACACTGCCGTAAAACATTAAATTGTTCAACTTTAGCCCAACACTGCAACTAAGAGTAGAACTTAAAATACAAAGCATCAAAAAGGAGCTCCAAGCTCGTAGTCATGTCACAATTTTCTGTGCAAAGAAGGAATAGTTCATAATGATCAAAAGAATATCCAGAATATTTTAACAGCTCTAAATGCTAATTTATATTTGTATTCTCAGAAAACGAATACCTCTTGAAAAAGAGTTGAGGAATGCAGATGTTATAGAGGTGAATGGAAGCAATATGTTCACAAGAAAATATATACAAATACAAATTGGTTTTCACTGTAACAATTGTCATGAAATGCCCAAAGACACAGTGAGAAGAAAAACAAGCTTAAAAAAGGGGATGTATAGCAGATTGTATTCCATGATAATGTCCCATTCATGATAATGTCCCAAGTCAACTGTGACAGAAACATTTTTTTTCTATTGAACAGGTACAGCCAAACCAATACCTACTAGTACTGCAGTACATAATAATTTTCCTACAGCGTTAGGGAAGGTCAAGGCAACAATCTGCTAGATCAGCTCAATGCCTCAAGGAATGTAATTTAAAGTCATTTGTTATAATTTGATCCTCAGAATGTGTGAATAATTGACAGTACTCAAAGAGGACCTTTAACCCTATTTAAGAAGGTAAAAAAGTACAAAACTGTGAAAATATTAGATGTGGATCAGCCAAATTAATTCTAGGTGACTAGGACCCATGCATCCTAAACCTTACTATTAGCCATATTAAATCTTCTCAACGTGTAAAACCGTAGCCCGTAACGTAGCCCCCAACCACTTGCGGGGAAAGGGCGAGAAATGGCTACCGGACATGCAAATTTGAATTGCGCACCCGCAAGTCGTTTGATCTGTTAAGCCCATAACTGTTACGTTCCATTCGCGCTATTAAATTGCAATGAATTCACTGGCGTTCAAGCCCGTAACCCGCAAATGGAGCCACAAAGCCAACGGGTACTAGAGAGGACCCGCTAGTGGGTTCAAGTCCTATCCGTAGCACTGTAAATGCAAATATACACACACTACTGTACATATAGGTAAAGGGAAAGTGATGTTAGGTATTAAAATTAATAGCACAACATTCTCAAGCTCGCAAATCTGCAATCTAAAATACTTTATTTTTAGTGTAATTTCCATGTTATATCGAACCGACAATCAATGTGTTAATACATATAATGGAACTCGCATGGACTATAATATCATATTTACGGCTTTATCAATATTGCATTATGTTTGGAATGTGGGTCCGATTGTAACTCGTAATTGAAGCCCATAAGGCTTTGACATTTAACCTCCATTTTTCAGTGATGTAAGGATGACAATCTCTTTTACCATTGGCTCTGTCTAAACCCGTAACTACGGGTTTTGTCTAATTGACCATGTTCACGGCCCCACATCCAAGGTGCGAAAACAGTTTATGGGTTGGCGTCTCAGGCCCGTAACTCGCTCCATGGTCTGATTTAATAGCTCTGTACTTCAGCCAAATTTCAAGCGTGCAACCGTTGCGGGTCTCACGTTGCCGCTAATTGGAATTTAATAGGGCTGTATGTATTTACCATATTTATCGGCGTTTAACACGCACTTTTTCTCCCTGACAATAGGGAGCAAATGATAGGTGCGTGTTATACGCCGATATTCCCTCCCCCCTCCTCATCCTCAACCTCCCTCCTCACTCTAAACCCCCTCCGCATTCTAACCCCCCCTCCTCAACCTAAACCCCCCTCCTCAACCTAAACCCCCCTAAATACCTCCCCCTCACTTACCTGCTTCAGCTCCGGCCTCCGCTCCTTGACCCGGTGACGTCACATGTGCGCCATCGCGCCACGTCATTAGCATATACAGGGTGCCACCCGGTATATGCTAATGACGTGGCGCGCTGGAGCACATGTGACGTCACCGGGTCAAGGAGCGGAGGCTGGAGCAGAAGCAGGTAAGTAAGGGGGGTTTAGGTTGAGGAGGAGGGGGGTTTAGGTTGAGGGGGGGGTTTAGAATGAGGAGGGGGTTTAGGTTGAGGAGGGGGGGTTAGAATGAGGGGGGTTTAGAATGAGGAGGGTGGTTAGAATGCGGAGGGGGGTTTAGAATGAGGAGGGAGGTTGAGGAGGGGGGTTGAGGTTGAGGAGGGGGGTTGAGGATAGGGGGGTTGAGGTTGAGGAGGGGGTTGAGGATAGGGGGGTTGAGGAGGGAGGTCGAGGATGGGGGGTTGAGGAGGGAGGATGAGGAGGGAGGTTGAGGAGGGGGTTGAGGATGAGGTTGAGGATGAGGAGGGAGGTTGAGGATGAGGAGGGGGGTTGAGGAGGGGGGTTGAGGAAGGCGGATGAGGATTAGGGGGTTGAGGAGGGGGGTTGAGGGGATTTGAGGATGGGGGTTGAGTAAAGGGGGGGTTGAGGATGGGGGGGTTGAGGATGGGGGGGTTGAGGAGGGAGGTTGTGGAGGGAGGTTGAGGATGAGGAGGGGGTTGAGGATGAGGGGGGGGGTTGATGAGGGGGGTTGAGGTTGAGGAGGGGGGTTGAGGAAGGAGGATGAGGATGGGGGGATGGAGGAGGGGGTTGAGGATGGGGGGTTTGAGGAGGGGGTTGAGGAGGGAGGATGAGGAGGGAGGTTGAGGAGGGGGTTGAGGATGAGGAGGGAGGTTGAGGATTTTGCTTCAAAGTTCTTTATTTGAATTATTTTTTTCCCCCTGAAATTCCCTTCTTAAAAAAAGGTGCGTGTTATACGCCGGTGCGTGTTATATGCCGATAAATACGGTATATATCAAAACTGTCACCACTGATTTTATTAAATGTAATACAATTTCTAAACTTCTTAAGACAGGTAAGGCATGTACATTATTTTTAAAAAAATCACTGAGCCCAGCTTGTACAAATAACTAGATGCTGCATGAAAATACATCGGAGGTGGAAACAAGATATGATTGATCTTAAGAAATTAGCTTTCTACGCACCTGTGATGCATTATAAACTTCAAAACCAATATATATATAATGTGATGAAAAGTAAGAAATGTTAATAGATAACTCTAAGTATCAGAACATTTTAAGTAAGTAAAATATGTAAATAATAATATCAATGCTGTCTAGGGCTTGAGAAAATGAAATTGAACCCATATCTTGTACATGTATCAAATTGAACTTCCATCATCATGATGTAAGAAGGACAATCAAATAAATTGAAAATTAAAAGATAAGGACTATTTTAATTATTGATTTTTTAATATTTTATTATTATCTCTTTTAAAATAAAAAGTACAAAATTGCTGTATTGGGGCCCTATTCTACTGCCCCCGGAATGAATATTTCTGCTACGTATAGTCAGTTCGGAATTGCCACATATTCTATTAGCTACACGATTACGAGTAGACCACAAGCCAAACTCGCAAATCCTAGCTAAAAACTCCATTGGTTTTAGAACAGCTCAAGATTTACGAGTGCTAACAAATTAAAGTTACACAAAATCGATACTTTATTAGAGGGTCAAGGCTGATAGCATCTCCAAAGTTAATTAAAATTAGTAAGCATTCAATCACTACAGAGAGGTCATACAAATCCCTGTCCACTGGAAAAAGGAACTAGAAACCCACTACAGTACATTTTCCAAGAAAGACTTATGGATGAGCACAACCAGACACAAGAGATGCCTGGCATGATGAGGTCCATAGGGTCACAGACAGTCGGATACAACTGAACGACTAAACAATAACAGCAATTAAATGGTAAAGGATACACAAGTGGGTGAGTGGCAGGTGTGACTTTACATTAGTTGGGTATGAACAGAATTTGTCATTGAAATGTATTACTTTGTATTGCTTCATAAGACTATTATAACCATTAAAAAAATGATTTTGTGCTTGAGGATGTTTAGGCTTAATTGTTATTTTATTATAGTAATGAAAAATGCTTCTTTCGACATCTACCTCCTTTAGTGTCACGTAAGGCTTATCTCTGCTCTTGCGGGAGGTTGACTTTAAACGTAAGGATTTATCTCGAGAGAACTTGCAAAACATTCTAAGTACACATAAGCATGTTCACAAACTATTACGGGAGCTTTGTAAGTGCACTTTTCATACAATCTCCCGTATCAGTAGAGCCTTCAGACAACACGTGGGATATTCATTCACTCTTACTAGAGCCATGTAATCGCACAACAAATCTCCATAGCAGCAGGCACATAATATAACAGAGATCGCTTGTAAGAGTTTACTCTCCAGGATTTGCTGCAGGTGGAATTTAATAGCACCGTAGTTTCAAACGTGGAATATTTACAGATGGGTGTTTCTACAGGATCAGGGCGGAGTTACCAGTGGTGCAGGCAGTGCAATGCACCATGGCCCTCCCCAGAGGGTTAGTAGTGCTGTATAATTGTTTTTTACATTGAATTTTTTTATGTAGTGTAGGAGCCCCCATGGGCCCCCCGCAGGCTACTCACCCACAGTTGGAAATGGACACCATCTGCCGTACTGCCCCCCACCCCCATAGAGAATGTAGCCTATATTAGGTGGCTGGGGGGCTGTATTGCAGGCAGATAAACTTGGCAAAGGCAGGAGGCAAGGGAAGGGAGGAGGTTTTGAGAAGAGGAGCAGCTATGGAAAGGTGTCTTTGGGGGGAGCGGTTATAGGAAAGGGCCTTATGGTGGCCAGCTGTTATAAGAAGGGGTCTTGGAAGGGGCAACGAGTGAGTTGGTAGAGGCTGGCACAGAATATGTTTTTTTGCACCAGGGCCCTCCATTTGATTTCCACTGTACTGGAGCCATATAAATAAGCCCTGTATCAGCAATAACTGTATACAGAAGCATTGTACTACACTTGTTCAATTGCATCATATCTGATAAGACCACCAGGTCACTGTTACTTCTGATTAAAGTAAGTTCCCTGCTTACTTTGTTAGTTGGTTCAGAAGGTATCAGTTTAATCTGAAAATGTGTAATACAGCTTAAACACAATCAGCCTTATTAAATTGTGATTCGGTCAATTGAATAGGTCTCTATATAAGCACAGAGCATATTTATTTTATAGAAGTTTTTAGTTAATGAAGACCTTGCTTTTGTATAGAAGTTCAGTAACTAAAAACTTATGTAAAATAAATATGCTCTGTGCTTATATAGAGCCCTATTCAATTGGCCAAATCACAATTTAATAAGGCTGAATATATTTATATAAATATTTGTGGCCCACAATATGCATATGTTGATGGCATTAGATTTGTCTATTTTATAGAAGTAATTGTACAGTATTCTCCACCTGGAATGAATCAGTGTATGTATGAAACTATGTAAGGAGGGGACTTACTTTATTTTACTGTAGTTATTCTATCACTGGGTACAAATTGATATTGAAACTTTCTGAACTATGTTGTGGTCTTTGATTATCCTATACACTTGAAAACTTACAGAGAACACAAGAAAGTAACATAAGAAATGTACAAAGTATTATAATATTGATAGTACGAAATTGTGGATATCAAATCAAATAGTGTCTTTCCTATGACATACAACTTACCAATCCACCACAAGTGCTGAATGAAGCAAAAGAACCATGATGGCCAAGCACTGTGCCACTATAGTAACAGTCTCTGTCTGTATCCCCGGCAGCTGATGATCCTTTCCATTCCCTTCGCCTCTCCTCAACCACAAAACCTTGTGACAAAAAGCGGCTATCCTTTTTCAATAATAAATAGAGTTGCTTTCCAAATGCTGGAATCTTCAATCTCATCTTTCCAGTATTTTGTACAGGTTGATGTGAAGCATTGTTAGGCCTCCCAAGAGATGGAGCTAAGATTGGAGAAGACACACTGGGAAAAGATATATTTCTGTTTTTTCCACGATAAAAATGCTGAAATTGTGGCCCATGATAAAACTCTTGAGACTCCTGCTCTTCTTCATCATGCTGTGCTTCATCTGGGTTTTGGTCATATGATGGGGATGATGAAGGAGAAGACACAGACCGCACTTCCCGTGAACTAATAGCAGCTTGATTCTGTGGAGAAAGAGGTTCTTCATTGCTGTGGTTTCTATTATCTATGAGCGTTTCATACATCACTACATCATCTTTGTCTGCTTGTCTTGGCTGCTGGGAGCTCCAGAGAGATGGAAATACAACCTCCCATTCTTCATCCCACTGTGAGGAGTGCATCAGACCTGTAGAAAACAACCACAACCATTAAAATATGTTTTAAGTATTTAAACTTTCTATTTAGAATTTAAATACTTTTCTGTAATGCTGTAATACTAGAATAGCATAAAGTAGTATATTGTTAAATATTTTGTTTACCTCTTTTATTAATACTTATTGATTTTTTTTCTTTTTCTCTAAATTGAGACGTTTTTAGCAGGCCTTAAGGAATACTTAAATGAAAAATGTAAAGGCCATATTATACGTCTTCTTACTTGGCTGCCATTTTTAATTGTATAACAGTGTTGTCATAAGCTGTGCTGTTGTGTCCTGTAAAAAGGTAAAGGTAAGGTAATCATTTTGAACATTCTAAATTTATTAGATCAATAAGAAGTGGGTTTTTGAATTAACAAGTTGGATTAAAACCATATAGAACTAAAGAAAGTACTTTTAAATCTCATTAATTACTTTATCACATAGTCAATCATTTTCAAGAACTTTAGTTTCCAATCTTCTATATTCTGTTCGGGAATTCATTTCATTAGTCATGAGTGGAGTAACAGAAACATTTCTAGGAGAATGGTGGGCAACATGCTGCACTCAAAGGCTTCCCATGTGACCTTCATCCCTTTTCTTGAATGAGATATCATGCTCTTCTTCAACAGCAAACAGTTCCTGTTCTCCCCTTAGCCTGGCACATTCACTCCTTGCCTAACCCTCTTCCCTTCTACTCTCTCTGCTCCACAGTAATGGCCTCATTCAATTGTGATTTGGCCAATTGAATTGGGTTCTATATAAGCACACAGCATATTTTTTTACATAAGTTTTTAGTTAGTGAAGACCTTGCTTTTGGATAAAAGTTCACTAACTAAAAACTTCTGTAAAAAAATATGCTCTGTGCTTATATAGAGCCCTATTCAATTGGCCAAATCGCAATTGAATGAGGCCCTTAGTTTCTACATTTCTTTTACAAAGCCATGAAAATGGTTACACTTATGGTGTGGCATTTTTCATGGCAACATGAGCAACCATTTTCATTTGAAGCTTTGCATAATATGCATCCAGGACCTATATATTTACCTGCACAAAAATATCTATTTGATACTTTTACTGTCCATCGATTTTCAAATCATGGTGGATTTTATCATTGTAAAGATGACTGTATCAATTCAAATTTTTTCTGTAGTGTCCTTGATTTACTGGATCTCTCCAACTACTCTACATCTATTGTGCTTTTCTCTAGTACCAGTGTACCCATTCCATCATACCTTGTAACATCCCACAAGGGAGGATAGTAAGTATAGGAACCTACAACAGAATGTGACCAATGAAGACTAAATTATATATAGAAAGAAATGTAATTACTATGCAGAATCATAGTCTGCAACAGACAATCCTTGTTAGTCAAGGTTACTGCTAATTGGATTATTATATTTCCTTGCACCACCAGTTGCTGCAACAACACAAGGGATTGTACACAAAATTCACATTACAACAAAGTAAATAATTTTCATTTAACACTGATATATGTACAAATCTGGACGAGATGCTGGACACTTATAAAAATATGCATTCCTTGCATGTCCAGTAAAATAAATAAATGTATGTCTAATGTAATATTGTAATGTATATATGAAAAATGGTTTCAGTGACTAAACATTGCTTAACTCATTTATATATTATTTATTTTTCACTTTTTGTTAAACACAAATTGCATTGAAATTATTTTACAGTCACTACTAAGCATCAGCTGCCTTAAATAAATTAATGCTCTGGGTATTCCACTTATGTCAAGCATTTCTGTGAAGTCATGTGCCATCTACTAAGTGAACATGAATTGTGTATGATTAAATCTGTGGTTATTATTATTGGCATTATAAACAGGGGCAGGACTGCAGAATTTATTAAATTAAAAATGTTTGTTGCTTTAACAAAAAAATGCACTTTATATATTCATATAATGGAAGGATAAATTAGTTATAAATGTGGCATACAGTAGTATTTATTTATATTTTTAAATTGGCAAGAACAGTACAATTGCTAGGGATGTCTTCAATTTGTAGTGTGTACACTTGGCAAATCTATCCATGTTCACATAGTTAGAAATTACATTCTCCATAATTTACAGTTCAGAAATAATTTAAATAAGTTTGTTTGTAACAGTAAATATTTTTTTAACAGTAAACTACATTGAAGAAAATGGAAAAAATAGACAGGGGCTGTTCAAGAAAAGTGAAGCTATGGATATGTAGTGTAACTAGACAAGACAACACACAGCAGGACAAGTGAACCTACCTGAGCTGATTTGACTTGACAGGACACACAAGAGATAGAGAAGGCAGCAGTTGCAGAACAGTCCTCCCATCCCTTTTTCTTGCCCCATCCACTTAATGGTCTAAACACATGGAGCAGACGCTGCAAAACTCTTAAATCTGCCAATGTGTGTTGCTTTCTTTTCCTGATTGCTTTTACCAGCTTTTTTTCCAGCAAAGTTAGTGATTCACTGCCCAGAGAACAACTTTGCCTTTTTTTTCCACCGGCGTCTGTGTGGATTTATTGAAGGGGGGCAGAAAAGGGAAAAAAGAATCAATTTGGGTTCAAGGATTTCTTCAGCAGGGAAATAGTGATTTTTCCTTTCAGTGTTATAGGTGGAAAGCAGTTGCCTTAATCATACAATCAAGCAGGAGCTTCTTACTGAGGAGGACCCAGGGAGTGAATTTTGGGAGCCAGATGAAAGTAAGAACTTGTGCAGGAAGAGAGAAGTATTAAGCAGCTGCACAGCAGACAAAAGAGAGATCAGATCTCCCTTGCACTCACACACATGCTGCACTGAATACAGCACACATTATCTGTGCCTCACACACTATAAGAGCAGCAGGAGGGGAGGAGAAGTAAGGAGAAAGCTGTAACAGACTAGGTGGCTGTACAAGTACAGACTTTCACAAAAGAGGAGGGGGCTTCCCAATCCCTTTGAATTGCAATCTGATTGGCTGCAGAAAACAATTTATTTGAATAAACTGCACATGAAGTGGAAACAGGTAGAAGTGCAGTGGTTGAGAGCAGCCTGCAGAAAGTGTGAGTTGTATGGAAGGTGAGCAGTCAGTACAGGGCATTGGCAACCAACATAAATACCAGCTCCTGTATAGGTATTTACAGGATGTTCACATTCAGGATGGGCAGATGTACTTAGAGGGTTGTGCTAGTGCATATCTATCAACTCTCTGTTGCATACAATTCACATGGAAACAGAAAATGCTACAAGCTTTCCTTCTCTTTGGCACCAAGACATTTCTAGATCAGGGGATAACCCACTGCAAAATGGGTGTATGTATGCTGAGAAATTTGTTAAGTGTTCTGTGTATCAAGTGAGCTGGATCCCCCAGAATTATTCTGCTTCCTACACCCCTACTTGGCAGCCAGTATGCCTTCAAGAACTTACACTAAGTAACAAGTGATTTACCTGTGCTCTGCAGAAAAATCCTTCCATGTGTCCAGCATTTTAGGACCCACTTTGTTTCCCCTAAAACATAATTTGGTTAATGAAGCCAATAAAGATCCTCAATACAATCTAAAACAGAATGAAGGAAATAATTACTTGCTTAGATCTACATCAAGTTATCCATCCACTTTTGTAATAAAATGTTTAAAAATGTTTCATAGATATTATCTACACCTACCAACACTATGGCCCTCATTCAATTGCAATTTGGCCAATTGAATAGTAATCTAAATAAGCACATAACATATTAGTTTTTAGTTAGTGAGCATCTATCCAAAAGCAAGGTTTTCACTAACTAAAAACTTCTTTAAAAAAATATGCTATGTGTTTATTTAGAGCCCTATTCAATTGGCCAAAACACAATTCAATGAGGCCCTATGACGGCAAATGTTACATACTAATATAAGTCCCTTTACAGTTAAATATAAAAAACATTTTACATTACTATTACCTACTTTTTATCCAGATCAGCATTAGCACTAGTTGTTGTGTGACGTTTAACAGACCTTTAAATATGCGTTCAGTAGCCTATGAAAAGGATTTATAGTTTTTGCCCCCAAGCCTTGAAAAAATACCACTCTGAATGTACTCCCCTTCACTGACAAATTTTTACCAGAAATTCTTTTACTGGTAACATTTTCAACAATCGTGGCTTCAAATTGTTCAGTTATTTGAAGTTTTTCTCCTATTGAGACCATTGTCACAAAACAAATTATAAATCCTAAAACATGAGATGCCCACTACCCAGCATTGGTCTAGATACTCTATGTGAAAGGCTGCACATCTACATAATGACAACGATGAGCATGGACCCTCCTGCCAAGATTTTATGATACAAATACAATTTGTACAGATGTGTTGCTGTCGCTTAAATTGCAAGTCTTTACAAGATGCTTCAGCTATTTCTTACCATCATGTTAATCATTTTAACAACAGATGATCAAACCATATTGTGCAACTTGTCATATTTAGCAGCTAGAAATAAAATAATAGCAACACAAGCTTGACACCCAATATAAGGTGTTATCTTAAATCAGTGGCTCCAATCTTATTTTCAGTGCACCACTTAGCAATTGATTAGTTTCATAGAGGACACCTTGAATACTGCTGAAGGACATTGCAGGCCACCCAATGATTTTTCTGCCTACTTCTTAACAAATATAACTTACCAATCTATATTGTTGTATATCCTGTGTACTTCTAAACCCTAAATTCACATATCCAGGCACTCATGTACTCCTCTTATATATATTTTTAGTTTTGTTTAAAAAATGTTGTAATCCCCGTAGTACTGTGGACCACCTAAATACAGGTCACAGAACACAGTTTGGAAACCTGTGTTTTAAAGTTTCCCTTGCTATGCATTGCAGCAGCAGTGTGTTTTTAATATGCAATATTATATCTCAGAAATAATGTAGTTTATGCGTAAGGTTAGTATGATTATAATATTGTTAGAGTGACTGGGATCCTGAATTGATCTCCCACTCACTGCTATTATAATTGTGTTGCTCAAATTCAACACAGTTAATGAGCTACTGCTGCCTACCTATCTGAATTGGGTTTTATTCTATTTATTACCTTCTCCTGATTGGCTATCGATACAGTCACTCAGAGAATAAAATATTAGGGACCCCCATGGTTATGGTTAGAGACCTCATTGGGGTCCATAGGTACCCCTATGGGATTAATGGACCCCGCACAGCACAAAGGGTGGAGGGAAGGGGGCACGTTGGCCCACCCCAGATATTGAGGGGTGGATTCCATGGGGTTAGAGGATCAAAGAGGTCATAATCACTCTGTATTTGTTTTTATTTTTATTTACCCCTTCCCTGTCATGTGAAAAGGTTTATATATATAGATAGGGATATGGGAGATGTTAGAGCTAGTGCAGTGCCTTTTCTTTAGTTAGTGGGTATCATTCTGCAGTGTCGGGATAGAGTCTACTAAGTTTGAGACTCAGAGTCTCCTGTGAGTATCCTTCAGGCAGACTGCGAGCACATGCTAGAGTTAGAACTCTCTGGGGTAACAGTCCTGGGTGCGATTAAGTACATTTTACAGGATTCTTTTTTGCAGGAACCATAGAATAGCTGTGCAGATTTGCTTTTCAAAATCCCTGTTGCTACGAGACAGCGTTATGGGGGTTCTTATAGAAGCCATAGAATAGAGCCTTAAATTAATATATTTTAGAAATCATATCACTGATCATTTCTCTCGTTATAAAAAACCTAAATGCACAAACATATTAATGATATATATGTATGTTTAATAAAAAAAGAATAGTATTCAGTAATTATAAGATAGCTCATCAATAAGAAATGAGCTGAACCTTTTTTAATTCTAATTTATTACTAGTAACTTGCCCGTGGGTTTCATATGTTATGTTTAATTGTCTGTTCTGTCTCTCTCTCTGTCTGTGCTGTCTTTCCCTGTGTGCCCTTTCTTTTTCTGTGTCCCCTATCTCTCTCTGTGTCCCCTTTCTCTCTATGTGTGCCCCTTCTCTCTCTGTGTCCCCTATCTCTCTCTGTGTCCCCTATCTCTCTCTGTGTCCCTATCTCTCTCTGTGTCCCCTATCTCTCTCTGTGTCCCCTATCTCTCTCTGTGTTCCCTATCTCTCTCTGTGTTCCCTATCTCACTCTGTATTCCCTATCTCTCTCTGTGTCCCCTATCTCTCTCTGTGTGCCCTTTCTCTCTGTGTGTCCCCTATCTCTCTCTGTGTCCCCTATCTCTCTCTGTGTCCCCTATCTCTCTCTGTGTTCCCTATCTCTCTCTGTATTCCCTATCTCTCTCTGTGTCCCCTATCTCTCTCTGTGTCCCCTATCTCTCTCTGTGTTCCCTATCTCTCTCTGTATTCCCTATCTCTCTCTGTGTCCCCTATCTCTCTCTGTGTCCCCTATCTCTCTCTGTGTTCCCTATCTCTCTCTGTATTCCCTATCTCTCTCTGTATTCCCTATCTCTCTCTGTGTCCCCTATCTCTCTCTGTGTCCCCTATCTCTCTCTGTGTTCCCTATCTCTCTCTGTGTTCCCTATCTCTCTCTGTATTCCCTATCTCTCTCTGTGTCCCCTATCTCTCTCTGTGTTCCCTATCTCTCTCTGTGTTCCCTATCTCTCTCTGTGCACTCTCTCTGCGCTCTGTGTGCTCTCTGTCTCAGTCTCCTCTCTCTCTCCCTCAACCCTCCCTTTTCCTCCGTTCCTCCATCTCTGCCTCCCTTCTTCCTCCTCTGCCTCTCTCCTTCTCTCTCTTTCCCCCTCCCTCTCTGCTTCCTCTCTCTCTCTGCCTCCTCCCTCTCTCTCCCTCCTTCTTGGCTTCCTTCCCCTTCTCCCCCATCTCTCCCTCCTCTCTCTCCCCTCCCTCTCTCCCCTTCCCTCTCTCCCCCTCTCTTTCCCCCTCCCTCTCTCTTAGCCCCCTCTCTCCCTCCCTCTCTCCCTCTCTCCCCCTCCCTCTTCCACTCTCTCTCCCTCTTCCTGTCTCTCTTTACCTCCCTCTCTCTCCCTCCTTCGCTCCCAGTGACCCAATGCTGCAGTTGCGTGATTCACTGATATTTAGGGTTAGCAGCTCAGTAATGCCTACGCAGAACGCATCTCACAGGCGTTACTTACAAATGAAAATGATCATAGAGGATTTCCAAGTAAGACAATGGTACATATTAACTATAGAAATATATTATGGATAGACAATTGCTACCATGTCTGTGGGTATAGAACCCTTCATAATTTCAAGAAAATACCATGAAGTAAATTGAGACTTATTCTGTAGTATTTTTCTGGTGTCATGGCATATTAATGTAGGATTGTCATCTAATAATAACATTTTTACTGTGTAAGTTGCATTGTTTCATTGCAATCCATTTTGAATAAGTAATCAACTCTATATACACTATCTGAATAGAGGAAAGACAGGAGAAAAGCCAAGATTCAAGTATAGTTTTATTGGCTGCAGTTGAAAATACTTCTAGTAATTGTTCATTATATTTAGTGAGCAGATTGAATTGAGAGCTGTTCAGTGAATCTGTTATCACATAAGCTGAACCTT
This sequence comes from Discoglossus pictus, assembly GCA_027410445.1. Classification (NCBI taxonomy): domain Eukaryota; kingdom Metazoa; phylum Chordata; class Amphibia; order Anura; family Alytidae; genus Discoglossus; species Discoglossus pictus. The sequence continues at coordinate 451,193,295 of CM050163.1, forward strand.
TTCTAATGTGATAACAGATACACTGAACAGAAAATAACCTGTGTTAATTATGAGTTGAAAAACAGGAATTAGGAATAGATATGACTAGTATGTTGTTTTTGAATAGTGCCAAAGCGGAATTGAAACCTTAAAGAAGTTTATTCCATTCTGTGCCTCTGAATTATTAGTTTAGATATCACAACAGATACATTGTAATAATTATGGGCCTTATTCAGTTGCAATAGTTACAGAGCGATTCAATTGAACAAACCCGCAACTTCCTGGCCGAAAGCCTAAACCGTAAACTATGCACTCGCAAGTAGCATTTCAGAAAATGATTATGATCAATTAAGCAAGGCCGTAACTACCGATTTAGAAACAGACAATAATAAATGAGACCGTCATCATGACATCATTAAAACATGGAGATTAAATGTCAATCAATTAGCGTTAGAAGTCCGATATGCGATCGGACTCACAATCCGGCAATGTACAAAATAATAAAAATTATTGAAGGAAATGTTCTAGTCCATGTGGGTGGCCTGATATGTATTATTTCCTTGATTCCCGAAATGAATATAGCACGGAAATGAAACATAAAAAAATTAATTTTAAATGGCAGATTTGTGAGCTTGAGACTGTTGTGCATTTAATTCTAATGTCTTTCATCGCTTTCCTCGTCTTTTAAAGTGCAGTATTGATTATTTATTTGCATCTACAGTGCTACGATCAGGTGTTTAACCCGCTTGCGAGTCCTGTCTGGGACCTGTAGGATTTTCTTCTGTATTTGCCATTTACAGGTGGGAAAACGTTTGTTGTTGAATTGTAGCAACTGAATAGCGATTTACGATTGTAACATTTACAAGCTTGATAGATCAAAGGCTTTGCTGGGTCGAAGTTATGTTTTTGACAATCACAGGGATTTTCAGCTTGTAACCCGCAAATCGTTTGTGGGTAGCTAAAAGACGCCAATTGAATAGCAAATTAGTTTACGGGCTACATTACGGGCTCCAGTGACCAACAATTGCTCAATTGAAAAGGGCCCTATGTGTAGTGTTGCTACAGCAATGTAACTTGAATTAGAAAGAGAAATATAGGAGTCATTCAAACCTCTACTTAGTATAGATAGAATGCCATGGACATTGGAGAGGTCTTATTTTATTAGCGAAGAGATTTTGCCTTAGTAAACAAAAACTAAAGACAGCGTCCACGAGCCATATGCTAATCTGGAGCTCTAATTTAGGGGAATGCAGTAAAAAGGCTGCAGGAGCTTTCCCCCCCCCCCCCCCCCCCTAAATTCTACACTAATTCAAATCATTCACTCCTCCAGATTACAGCAGTCAGCACACAACGGTAAATCCTACTCTAGCAGCAACCGATTTCTGTGCAGGGAGCAGCCAAACCAAGCTCTATGGATGAGATGGCCCTTGGAGCCAATAGGGAATGTGAATGTCATAAATCTTATAATCAGTGGGAAGTGCAGTTACAACTACCTGTAACTGACTATGGGCCTCATTCTATTATCGGCCGTAAATCGGCCGTAAGGCTGCGATTCCTTGCGGGGGTTCAGTTAACTCGCGATTCTATTATACGGCCCCGCAAGGATCTCCTTTTACGGCCGGCCGCATATCTTGGAACCGGCCGTAATCTCAGAAATATAAAAACTCAAATATAAATTCAAGCCTGCACTGTACAGCTCTGTAAATGCTAGGGATCATATTGGGGGACATGAGGATTAAAAGAAACCCACTCTCAAGCTTGCACATCTGCCCAAACCCGAGTTCAAATTAACTGTTTATTTTCCGGCTGCGGCGTGGGCGTGTCTGAGGTGCTCCAAGCACTCTGGACTTTTTACATGGATATTTTACGGATATTAAAAATAAAATATTTTACGGATTTGAGTACAGGATAATTATGTGCTATTTTTTCTAACACCTAAAATCCCTTTATAGTCTTCTCAAAGTGCAGGATGGCTTTATTTGAGCTATTTTATGTGCTTAATTGGTGCTAGCGAGACCTCTTTCCTGCAAGTAAGCTGCGGCTCGTTTTTAGCCTTGCAGAGAGGTTTCCCGGAGCAATTGAATTGCAAATCTCTTGCGGCCGTTTTAGATCAAAGGCTTTCCTCCGGCGCGAGCGGCCGCAAGAGATAGCAAGGCACCGGCCGCAAGCCTGCCGGAATCCCCGGCCGTAAGGGAATAGAATAGCAGAATAGCTTGCGGCCGGTCCTTGCGGCCCCGCAACGGCTGCGGCCGCTAATAGAATGAGGCCCTATGGCAATTAAACACACACACACATATATATATATATATATATATATATATAAATATATATACAGTAGACTCTCAGTTAACCAGAACTTAAGCAACCAGAACTATCAAGCAACCAGACAAAAAAATGAATACTGTATTTGAAATACAAATTCAATTTTACAGGGCTCAACAAATGCTAGGAGCCAGGATGTCATGCCACAAAATGGTTACAGGCACCTAGATTTGTGAATTATACACAAGCTAGGAATACTACCCACAGACAGCCGTTTCAAGCTGACTGGCTATCATCAGTGTGGAGCGGGAACCCAGCTTGTGTCATGGACCTTATGAGTGAGTAGTTCACCACAGTAATCATTTATAATATGGTGGGCAAAAGAGCGATAGAAGCCCTCCACCATACAGTAGTACAGTATATAAATAGTACATTTGTGTTCACATTTGAATGTCTAAAACCAGTTAAAAAACTTGCTTCCTGCTCAGAATTCTGAGAATTACAGTTATTACACTGCACTCTTGGAAGCCGAGCAGGGATATATATATATAGAGGGGCCACATTTGCGGAGGTGGAGGCTCCAACGTTGGCTGCAATGAGCCGAAGGCTCATAGCCGGCCACAAATGCGGACCCTCACAAAGCGACGTGCCGCATTTGTGGAGGTGGAGGCTCTACGCCGCCTCACTCCTGGGACAAAACAAACCCAGAAAAGCGCAACTTTGCAAAAAAAAAACACGCCGCAGGACTTAGAAATTTTTTTTATGACCCGCAGGACTTAGAAAAAACCACTAACGTGTAAAGAGGAAATACGGACTTACACAAATGAAAATACGATCAGCGGGACTTAGAAGTAAAAAACAATACAAGGTCACAAAAATATTAACTTAACGGCCGAAATGCTTACATCAAAATACACAAAAAAAGATTAAAAATAAAAATTACAAAAACATCACACACAGCATGGGGGGACAGCCAGGACATCTGGGGGTGAGGTTTCACGCAAATTAAAATTGATTTTACGCAGTTTTGCAACTTGGAATATCGGCTAAGTGAGAGAAAAAATGGCATAGGGCCCCATATTCTTTGTGCTTGAGAAATTTAGATTTATGATTTTATATGCACAATACAAATAGCCAGCGTATTTACATATCATTAATATCCATCATCCCTCTTGTCATTCTAAAAGTTATTTTGCTGAAATCTTGAAAAATATGCTGCATATATGGGATCTACTCTATATAAATATATTAGATAAAGTATGGAATCTAGTTGTTATATGCTACACCTAGGTAACGCAACATTTAAAGGAAGATTTGTACAGGATATGTAAAACTAATTTCCATATCCATGTCTTATTTCCATTTCTCCTTGTCAAGTCTGTGGTTTTCAAGAGTAGCTGAGGAGAGCCCCAGTGCCTAATTCACCTAATTTAAGTAAATGTTGAATACTAATTGTTCAACTCACATTATTAGGAGTATTGTGTCTCCCTTTCTATGTTGAAAGATTTGTCCTTGGCAGCCGTTTTGTAACATAAATCTAAATTCTCACAGCTCTGTTTTCGACAAAATATACGCAGCCAGGCCAGCAACCAGTAGCTGTTTATAAATTACGTTAGCATCCACAGCAAAAAATGCCTCTAGTTTCTGATAAAAGTTAACAGATAGTAACAGCTGAAGAAAAATAAGAATTTCCAATCATTAAAGCCTTTTCAAAACTAATTTTGAATGTTACATATGGATACAATTCCATGTGTGACAGGTTGGTTGTTTTATTAACAATATAACAGTGGTCACTGGTGTAACTGATATTTGCATATTGTTGTGATGGCTTAGAGTGAATGAGATGTGCTACAGTTTGTGTCTGTAAAGTGTGTTTCACTGAGTTTTCAATTTGTGTATTCTGCTTTCTGAGTATTATTAAAAGCTCCACTTGAGGATTACTTAGCAGCTCAAATAGTTGGCTACTTCAGGCCCTTGGAGACAGCATTTGCTTCAAGCTGCTGACAGTACCTAAATAATGGCCTCACCGACATTAAGATTAAGTGATGCAGACTGGCTGTTTTTTAAGAGAGTAAAACTCAGGTGTTAATTTGTTATTCATCAATTAGCAAGTATAGGATAGATTAAACTGAGGGGGTACTTTAGTAATATTTATTACTTTTTATCACAATAAGTTTAAGGGTGGAGTGCAAAATAATTGGTATTTTAATATTTAGAAATTAATTATTATTCAATACACAGTGTCATTAACTTATATAACACTAAATTACTTCTTTCATTATTATCACTTTTCATTGAGATTAGCATCCCATACTGAGCACCATAGTAAAATATAAATATACATTTTATGAGAGCACTTTCGATGTATGTAGATAGACAACCCATGTAGACAATCATTACTGTTATTCATAATAAAATTCTGATATTGAACTTGTGAAACTGGGTGTTACTTTGGATGGTTATTAATACTAATTGTGTTGGGACCGCCTATTGTTATTAAATATTTTTCTGCGTTATTTTATATATATTTTTTTATTTCCAATATAAGCTATGTTTTAACAATACATTCTCTTTGTCTAGTCTTATTAATGGTATTTGCCTGGTGGTTACTTCCATGGCAATTTTGTGTGTCTTTTCTCTCTCTTTTTTCAGTAAGATATACAGCCTTATTAAATTGGGGCTACGTTTTAAAACGTAGCTCGTAACTCAAAATTTACGGGTTACAGCTATTAGATTAGCCCCGTAACGTAGCATGCAGTGGACTTGCAGGTTAAGACACAGGAGGGACGAGAATAGGCTACGGTTTGAGCAACGTTTAACTTTGGACATAAATCCTTTGATCCGTCAAGTGCTATGTTTTCAATTTAGCTATTAAATTGCAATGAAGTCACCCACGAGCTAGCCTGTAACATGCAAATGGAGCCCAAAGCCCTACGAGTCCTTGAGAGGACCTGCAAGGGGGGTAAAGTCCAATACGTAGCACTTGTAATGCAAATAAAAACACACTACTGTACTAATATTGAAAGGGAAAATGATGTTAGGTCTTAGAATTAATAGCACAACATTCTCAAGGCCGCAAATTGGCCCCGAAAAATACTTTATTTTAAGTTTATATTTCGTGTTAAATTGATCCCTGCAATCCATGTGTTAATACATATACTGTAACTCGCATGTGAGAGAATATCATATTTACGGCTTTATCAATATTGCATTACATCTTGAATGTGGGTCCAATCACAAACTGTAATTCAAGCCCGTAGGACTTTAAAATCTATCCTCCCCTTTTACAGTGACAGAATGCTGCCGATCTATTTTTCCATTGGCTCCGTTTAAACCTGCAATTACGGTCTACATTAATTGATCATCTGCATGGTCGAAAATCCAACATTCTACGAACGAGCTACGATTTGCGTCTCCAGCTAGCAGCCCATTCCAATTTAATAGCAACGTAACTCGGCTAAATTTCAAGCCCGACGCCCTTACGTGCTACATGTTGGATTTAAAAGAGGCTGTAATTTAATATGGCTAATAGTTCTTTACACTTGCCAATGAGAGGGTCCTCTGTATGAATGTATCAATATATTAGGTATTTGATTAGGAGTGAGGTAGCCGTGAATGTCCAGTAATCCAGATGAATAATCAGAGTATTGCAGTATATAGTAATACCTTTTTTATTGGACAAACATATTCATAGGTTTCATGACGAGCTTTCGAGAGCGTTCCTCTCTTTGTCGAGTCAGAGTCATGATTATAGATTCACAAATACAGCAAAAAATTCCAGGATTAACAAATAATGTTCTGATCAGCCAGCCGTGCAAGTGTGTGGGGGTGGAGACCAGAGTAAGTAAATTGGGGTCGTAAATAGTTTCACATCTAAGGAAACATAGAGCTGTAACCAAACTCAGGAGGAAGGCAGAGAACAAGAAATAAAAAAATAAAAAAAAATCAATAAACTCACATATATATTTACAATCATGAATGTTGGAGGTTATAAGACATTTTTATAATAAGAATAAGAGATAAGAATTCAATGTCTACATTAAGGCCTGAGTTAAAGAAAACAATCATTTTAATTTCAAATGTTTCTTTCCTTTAAAAAAAAAAAACTTTGAGTATTTTGATTTTGAGATTTTACATGGAGTGGTTATTCTGGGTGAAATGGTGTCCAACTGGAGTACAGTAAGTCTCCTTATTGTGCTTATTGATGGAATGTCTGTGTAGATTCATCCTCATATGTAATTTCTGGCTGGTTTCTCCAATGTAGCAGCTTCTCTCACATGCAGTACATTGTATCATGTAGACTACATTGGATGACGTACAAGAATATGATCCTCTGATGTTATAGGTCTTCTTGTTGTGAGTGGCTGTGTCCTCTTTGCAGATGTGTTGACACAATTTACACCGATTTTTATTGCAAGGGTTTGTGCCATTTTCTATGTTAAGCTCTTCATTGGCCAATCTACTGTTCATCGATGTTTGTCTGAGATTTGGTGGCTGCCTAAATGCAAGAATGGGGGGTTTGGGGAATATATGTTTTAATTCTGTGTCCTCTGCTAGCAGTGGTTGTAGATCCTTAAATTGTTTGCGTATTCCTTCTAGATCCGGATGGTATGTGGTTAGCAGAGGTGTACGTGAAGTAAATTCTTTAGTTTTGTATTGCAGCAGGTGTTCCCGGGTGTTTTAATGGCAGAAGTTACTTTCTGTGTTATGACATTAGGTTTGTAGCCCTTTCTCCTGAAGGAGTCAGACAGGGTTTTTACATGTTTATCACGGTCCTCATTGCTAGAACATATGCGGTGGTATCGGATGGCTTGACTATAGATAATCGCTTTTTTAATATGTGAGGGATGAAAGCTAGAGCTGTGGAGATAACTGCATCTGTCTGTAGGTTTCCTGTATACAGATGAGTTAAGTTTACCATTGGTCATGGATATGGTGGTGTCCAGAGAGTTCACCTGTTCTGCAGAGTAATCTATTTTAAGATGGGTGGAAGGTATTAAAGGCAGTGTGGAAGTCTCTCAGCTTTTTTTCTCCCTCTGTCCATATTATGAACAGGTCATCTATATAACGGTAGTATCTGTAAGGTTTGTGGATATACAGGGAGTGCAGAATTATTAGGCAAGTTGTATTTTTGAGGATTAATTTTATTATTGAACAACAACCATGTTCTCAATGAACCCAAAAAACTCATTAATATCAAAGCTGAATATTTTGGGAAGTAGTTTTTAGTTTGTTTTTAGTTTTAGCTATTTAAGGGGGATATCTGTGTGTGCTGGTGACTATTACTGTGCATAATTATTAGGCAACTTAACAAAAAACAAATATATACCCATTTCAATTATTTATTTTTACCAGTGAAACCAATATAACATCTCAACATTCACAAATATACATTTCTGACATTCAAAAACAAAACAAAAACAAATCAGTGACCAATATAGCCACCTTTATTTGCAAGGACACTCAAAAGCCTGCCATCCATGGATTCTGTCAGTGTTTTGATCTGTTCACCATCAACATTGCGTGCAGCAGCAACCACAGCCTCCCAGACACTGTTCAGAGAGGTGTACTGTTTTCCCTCCTTGTAAATCTCACATTTGATGATGGACCACAGGTTCTCAATGGGGTTCAGATCAGGTGAACAAGGAGGCCATGTCATTAGATTTTCTTCTTTTATACCCTTTCTTGACAGCCACGCTGTGGAGTACATGGACGCGTGTGATGGAGCATTGTCCTGCATGAAAATCATGTTTTTCTTGAAGGATGCAGACTTCTTCCTGTACCACTGCTTGAAGAAGGTGTCTTCCAGGAACTGGCAGTATGACTGGGAGTTGAGCTTGACTCCATCCTCAACCCGAAAAGGCCCCACAAGCTCATCTTTGATAATACCAGCCCAAACCAGTACTCCACCTCCACCTTGCTGGCGTCTGAGTCGGACTGGAGCTCTCTGCCCTTTACCAATCCAGCCACGGGCCCATCCATCTGGCCCATCAAGACTCACTCTCATTTCATCAGTCCATAAAACCTTAGAAAAATCAGTCTTGAGATATTTCTTGGCCCAGTCTTGACGTTTCAGCTTGTGTGTCTTGTTCAGTGGTGGTCGTCTTTCAGCCTTTCTTACCTTGGCCATGTCTCTGAGTATTGCACACCTTGTGCTTTTGGGCACTCCAGTGATGTTGCAGTTCTGAAATATGGCCAAACTGGTGGCAAGTGGCATCGAGGCAGCTGCACGCTTGACTTTTCTCAGTTCATGGGCAGTTATTTTGCACCTTGGTTTTTCCACACGCTTCTTGCGACCCTTTTGACTATTTTGAATGAAACGCTTGATTGTTCGAGGATCACGCTTCAGAAGCTTTGCAATTTTAAGAGTGCTGCATCCCTCTGCAAGATATCTCACTATTTTTGACTTTTCTGAGCCTGTCAAGTCCTTCTTTTGACCCATTTTGCGAAAGGAAAGGAAGTTGCCTAATAATTATGCACACCTGATATAGGGTGTTGATGTCATTAGACCACAGAGATGCACATCACCTAATATGCTTAATTGGTAGTAGGCTTTCGAGCCTATACAACTTGGAGTAAGACAACATGCATAAAGAGGAGGATGTGGTCAAAATACTCATTTGCCTAATAATTCTGCACTCCCTGTATGTGGACAGGAATCTCTTTTCAAGGTCAGCCATAAATAAATTGGCATATTGTGGAGCCATTTTAGTTCCCATTGCTGTTCCCATTATTTGCAGGTAAACCTGTTCATTGAAGGTGAAGTAATTGTGGGTCAGGATATATTCTAGTATTTTGGCAATGGTATCAGGGTTCTATTTACGGCTCAAAGTGTGTGTTGAGAGGAATTTGAGGCATGCCTCAGTACCATCTTTGTGTGGGATGTTGCTGTAAAGCGATTCAACGTCCATGGTTACGAGTAGTGTGTTAGCAGGTAGTTCTTTAATCTGGCTGAGTATGTTAAGAAAGTCAGTGGTGTCTTGTATATAGCTGTCAGTGTTTTTAACTAGTGGCTTTTGGATGTTTTCTTCAAGATCAGATAACTGTTCAGTCAGTGTGTCCATACCTGTAACAATAGGTCTCCCTGAGTTGCCTGGTTTGTGGATCTTGGGCAGCAGGTAGAAAGTCCCAGTTGTAGGATGGGTAGGTATGAGCTGCTCCAATTCGCGCTGCACGTTTTGGGGAACGTTCGGATAAGTTCCCTGAGTTGGCTGGTATAATCCTCTGTAGGATTCTGGTCCAATTGTCTGTTACCTTCTTGTATGTAATGCAGAGTGTTCAAAATCACAACTGCGCCTCCTTTATCTGCTGGCTTGATGGTGATGTTGGGGTTTTCTTTTAAGCCCTTTATGGCAGCTCTTTCTAATGGGGAGATATTGTATAATTGTCTTTTTTGCTGATTTGTTACTAAGGAAGCTGTTCTCAGGCGAACGCTTTCTATGTATCTGTCGAGTTTAGGGTTGCGTCCAGGTGTTGGGGTAAACTTTGTGTTCTTTTTCCTGCTATTGTAATTCAATCCGGGTATGGTATCCTTTTTGTTGTGAAAGTATTCTGTGAGTCTCAGTCTCCTGAAGAATTCTTCCATGTCTGAGTATAGTTGAATTCTGTCCAGCTTTGTGCTTGGACAGAATGATAGTCCTTTAGAAAGAACAGAGATCTCTGGCAGTGTTAGTTGGTGGTTAGATAGGTTTATAATTCCTGTTTTGTCTGAGCTGTCTTCAGGAGAAGTGTATTTAGGTATTTGATCAAAGACGTATAATCATGGACCATCCACCATAGGAACTCACTATAATTTTTAAATATAATACTGCTACTAAAGTGGTGCATAGTCTAATATCCGAATAATACAATACTTATTGTTTAGTCGTTCAGTTGTGTCTGACTCCCCATGATCCTATTGACCTCAGCACGCCAGGCACATCTGTCAGTTACTGGCTGTCTGAGATCCATCATGTTCATTGCTTCAGTGACGTGTCTAGCCAACTCCGCCTCTGCTGTCCTGTTCTGTATGTGCCTTAAATTTTTTCTAGCATTAATACAGGGAATCCTGTATTCTATTGATATAGCCAAATATTTTAGCTGTAGCCCCATGATCATACCTTTCAGTAAACATTTTGGCTTGATTTCCAGTAGTATTGATTGCTTGGATATTCATGCATTCCAAGGTAGTTTTCTCCAACACCACAATTCATAGGCATTAATGTTATGATGCATTACAGGACCTCCATGCCATGTAACATAATCCAATAGGACATAGAGGTCCTGGGTGCATCTAAATTTAGCATAACCCTGTGCCATGGGGACCTCCATGTCATCAGGGTAGCGTTTTAGTGCCATGGAGTGTTCCTTGCAGGATCTCAGAGGCTAAGTTATTATTTATATGCCATGGGGGGGGGGGGGGGGTCCTTACAGTACCTCCATGGCATAGGGGTTAAATCAATGTACCGTAGGGGTCCTTTAGGAACTTTTGTGATAGAGGTTAATTTTTAGGTGCCACAGAGGTCCTTTAAGGACCCCCATGGCACAGGGTTAAAGTTTAGGTACCAGCGAAGTCTAAATAGACCCCCATGGTTATAGTATAGAATAGAGATTGGGCGAAAGGGGGAGGTAAACCCTCCAGCTCATGGGTCTTAAACCACCTGCTGATCTCTTATTATTTTCAAGTCTTCACTGCCATAGTCAGGTGTATCTGTAAATAAATGGAGAGGGTGAAGTGTGTAGTGTGGTTTACTAAAGCACTGCTGCAGAAACTACTGAGCTGACAGCTTCGTGTCTCCAGCAGCAGGCTCAGTGTGGAACTTTGGGCACCAGGGCTGTGGTAAAGCAGAAATTGTGAGTAGACCCCGGTTTACTGTAGTGTTTGTAGCACATTGATTCCTGAACTCCTAATCTTCCCTCCCTCTCCCACAGCATCAATTCTTCACATCTCTCTCACGGTCAACAAAGACATCATCACCCCCTCCTCCCAAGCCCGTTATCTTGGAGTTCTACTGGACATCCCTCACATACAATCACTAACTAAATCTTGTCTTCTCCATCTAAAAAACATCTCCAGAATTCGTCACTTACACAAGGCACAACTAAAATCCTTATACACTCTCTCATCATCTCTCGACTAGACTACTACAACTCACTTCTTGTTGGCCTACCTACCACCCGACTGTCTCCACTTCAATCCATTATGAATGCTTCTGCTAGACTCATCTTCCGTACACAACATGTCGGCATCACCTCTCTGTCAATTACTCCACTGGCTTCCCTTAGCCTCAAGAATAACATTTTAAATCATGACCCTAACTTACAAAGCCCTCAACAATAATGTTCCCCCTTACATCTCTGCTCTCATATCCAAATACTCCCCCACCCACCCTCTCCATTCTGCTAATGACCTTCTTCTTTCTACAACTCTTGTCACCTACTCTCACTCCCGCCTACAGGACATTTCTTGTACTGCCCCTAGTCTCTGGAACTCCTTGCCTCGCTCCACCAGAGTATCCTCTTGCCTCAAAATATTTAAAACCTCACTTAAAATGCTTCTCTTTAAAGAAGCGTATCACCTTCCACCCTAACACACTTATCACCTATCTCTCCCTCTCTTACCACTCACTCACTATCCCTTAGATTGTAAATCTGCGAGTTTTTACCCTAAGTACTTTGGGAATTTACCATGGACATTGGATTCCTAGCTCAAAGACAGGGCCCTCCTTCCTTTGCTAAATATTAATCTGTATTTATCATTGTCTGAACCTAATTTATGTACAGCGCTACAGAATATGTCGGCGGGTTATAAATAAACTATAATAATAATAATAATGTTTTTTTTACTGTAAAGCAAATAACAAATAGGGCAAAATAACAGAAAATGTCAATGTGCATAACTATTCATCCCCCTAAAGTCAATACTTTGTAGAGCCACCTATTGCGAAAATCACAGCTCCAGGTCGCTTTGGATAAGTCTCTATGAGCTTGCCACATCTTACCACTGGGATTTTTGACTATTCCTCCTTGCAAAACTGCTCCAGCTCCTTCAGGTTGGATGGTTTGCGCTTGTGAACAGCAATCTTTAAGTCTGACTAGGCCATTCCAACACATTTACATGTTTCCCCTTAAACCACCCAAGTGTTGCTTTAGCAGTGTGTTTGGGGTCATTGTCCTGCTTGAAGGTGAACCTCTGTCTTAGCCTCAAATCACGCAGACTGATGGTAAAGGTTTTGCTCAAGAATATCCCTGTATTTAGCACCATACATCTTTCCCTCAACTCTGACCAGTTTCCCAGTCCCAGTTTTCTCAGCTGCTGAAAAACACCCCCACAGCATGATGCTGCCACCACCATGTTTCACTGTGGGGATGGTGTTCTTAGGGCGATGTGATGTGTTGGGTTTGCGCCAGACATAGCGTTTTCTTTGATGGCCGAAATTTTAAATTTTAGTCTCATCAGACCAGAGCACCTTCCTCCATACATTTTGGGAGTCTCCCACATGCTTTTCACAAACTCAAAACGTGCCATTTGTTTTTTTGCTGAAAGTAATGGCTTTCTTCTGGCCACTCTGCCATAAAGCCCAACTCTATGGAGCGTACGGCTTATTGTCATCCTATGTACAGATAATCCAGTCTCTGTTGTGGAACTCTGCAGCTCCTCCATGGTCACCTTAGGTCTCTGTGCTGCCTCTCTGATTAATACCCTCCTTGCCCGGTCTCGTCGTTTGCTCTTGTGCCATGTTCTTTCCATTTGGTTATGATAGATTTTATGGTGCTCCTGGGAATCATCAAAGATTTTGGTATTTTTTTATAACCTAATACTGACTTGTTCTTCTCAACAACGTTGTCCCTTACTTGTTTGGAGAGTTCCTTGGTCTTCAAGGCAGTGTTCGGTTAGTGGTGCCTCTTGCTTAGGTGTTGCAACCTCTGGGGCCTTTCAAAAAAGGTGTCTATATGTAATGACAGGTCATGTGACACTTAGATTGCACACAGGTGGACATCATTTCACTAATTATGTGACTTCGAAAGGTAATTGGTTGCACCAGAGCTTTTTATGGGCCTCCTAACAAAGGGCGTGAATACATACGCACATGCCAATTTTCTGTTTTCTATTTCTAAAAAATAGTTTTATGTATATGTTTTACTCATTTCACTTCACCAACTTAGACTATTGTGTTCTGATCCATCATATAAAATTCAGATTAACAAAAAATTTAACTTAAGGCTGTAGGTAATAGGTAAACAGTCAAGGGAGGTGAATACTTTTGCAAGGCACTGTATGGGGATGCCCATGCTTCTTCTGGGTATTTTCTAATTGGAATTAAATATTCTTGCATTACTTACTGGAATATTCATGAAAACAAGGGAAAATGGTGCAAATTTTCTTTCAATGAGAAAAACAGATTTTTTGCTCATGTCTACATGCATACTTTCTACTGTCATCTGTTACAACTGATATGCAAAAAAAGATTACTAATTGCTTCTATGTATTGCTTCAATTTCAAACAGTTCTATGTGTATATAGGAATATTAAAGTATAAAGGCACAAAAAAAGTTGTAATGAAAGATGATTTTTCTTACTTTATTAATATATATGTAATGACAAATGCCTTCTTAAAAGCAGTAAGTTCTGTATTGTATGGAGTATGGCCCATAAATGAATATGATTTTTTTAATTTAGGATGAACTATTTATTATTACTGATTGTTATTAATCTCTCTTAAAATGTATTTCAGACTGTGAAAATAGTGCTACACCAACAGCTTACCTTTACGTTTCTTTCATTTGAATAATCTGCTTATTAAAACTCATACTTTAAATTGAATGTCCTTTTATTTCAAGGTCATTTTCTTAGTGAGAATTGAATACTGTTGCTGTTAAATATCTACTGAAAGTAATATATTTCTGAAACTTAATCGGAAGCATCTATAAGCAGCTGATAAACTGAATCACATATATAGTTGTGAGCGTACGAGTCGTTGCTCACGCTTGCGGGCTCGCGTAGCGAGCCCGCAAGAACTGCGTCCCTCGCGAAGCGAGGGACGCAGTTCACCGCAAATGCGGGTCCTCACGAAGCGAGGGCCCGCATTTGCGGTTGTGGAGGCTCAACGTCGGCTGTGTTAACACACACATACACAAGACTTTTTTAACAGAATAAACCCAACCGCCCAGCCAACAAAAACCCAACAACGTCCCCGCAAATGCGGATCCTCGCGAAGCGAGGGTCCGCATTTGCGGTGGTGGGAGCATCCCAACATCGGCTGTGTTAACACACATACACACACACACAACTTCATAACAAAAAAAAACTCAAAGTCGCCTCACACCCGCTTACACCCAGACACACAGACGCAAGACTTAACAAAAAAACAGTAAAAAAGGCCCTTCACACGCTCTTAACACACATACGCACGACTTAGAAACAAATACACTGCGTCGTACACGTAAAAGCTAACTGCGTATATCGCAAAAAAATACGGCAACATCGCAACAAAATACGGCCGCATCGGAAAAAAATACGGCCGCGAAAGACCCATTCCAACCGCCGCGCATCAAAACATCACAAACAGAAGAAATAAACACAACAAACACATAAAAAGCTTACTTACAGCACGGGGGGGCATCCGGCACCTCCAAAAGTTCATTTACACGTCCATTTAAGTCAAAACAAAGAGTTTAAACGACCGAAAATCGGCTAAGCGAGAGAAAAAATGGCCGCTGAACAAAACGAAAACGAGGCTCCAGACGTAACTACACTACACTTACTCGCAATAATGAAACACATACTATGCGGAACGGATCACACTCATATTAAACACCATTTTAACCACTACTACGCACAAAATGGCGGATGGAACGCAAATTGTAAGCTGGAACGCAAATAGCGCATGCGTATTACGTTCTAACGGTCTAACTTTCCAGAATGTTCTACAAGTTTATAAATACTGTCTATTTCACAGAGAAAAATACATTTCTCCTCAGGTGATGAACAGAGTGACTTCGGAGATAACTGCTGCTAAAACTTGAGAAGATAATTCTTTCCTAATTTACTACTTTACATTGTGCAAATTACAACTGAGAGGTAAGCTATAATATATTACTTATTTTCAAGACAGGACATCAAAAAAAATAATTAAAGAAGACAAAGAGGTTTATGTATACTGACAAGTGACACGCACATATATGCGTATAATGTATACTGACATGTGACACGCACATATATGCGTATAATGTATACTGACAAGTGACACGCACATTTATGCGTATAATGTATACTGACAAGTGACACGCACATTTATGCGTATAATGTATAGTGACATGTCACATGCACATATATGCGTATAATGTATACTGACAAGTGACACGCACATTTATGCGTATAATGTATAGTGACAAGTGACACGCACATTTATGCGTATAATGTATAGTGACATGTCACACGCACATTTATGCGTATAATGTATAGTGACATGTCACATGCACATTTATGCGTATAATGTATACTGACATGTCACACGCACATTTATGCGTATAATGTATAGTGACATGTCACACGCACATTTATGCGTATAATGTATAGTGACATGTCACATGCACATTTATGCGTATAATGTATACTGTTTATGTGTATTGCCCCTGCAACAAACTAATTAAACAACTACATTTAAATTACATTACAAAAAAATAAGTTGGGACTATTAAAATACTATTAAAATATGAGTCATGTATACTGATATGTGACACGCACATATATGTGTATCATCTATAGTCACATGTCACACACACATTTATGTATGTTGGCCAAAAATACAAATAAGGTTAATTTAACAATTAAAATATGATTCATGTATAGTGATATGTCACACGCACATAAAAAAATTACTTTCAACTATGGAAATGTGCTTCATGTATGTGACATATGTGTGTAGCCCCCACCAAAAAATAATGTTAATTCAAAATAATTACAGAAGTATATTTCAATGAAATTAATTTACTGCAATTCAATAGATCACCTAAAGCTCAATCTTTCTACTTTTTTTAATATTCAAACAGACTCTGCATCAACAGCGTCTCTCAACAATTTGCACCGTGCATTGTGAAGCACAATCCCTTTTAAAGAACACCAACAAAGAAGAAGAGGTAAGATACAAAAATACTTTCAATGCTGAAAAGGCCATGCTTTGTTAAATACAAATAAAAAATTCTATAATTCACTATTTCACTTTATTTTTCAAACAGACACTACAATAAGACCGGCGGATTAAGATTGGCAGGAGGGGACCCTCTGTCATTCCACACTTCAATCAAGGTAAAGTATTAAGTATAAAAAAGAACCGAACCATGAGCCTTATTCAATTGTGAGTTGGCCAATTGAATAGGGCTTTATATAAGCACATAATAGATTTTTTAGACAGACATTTTTAGTTACTGAACTTCTAACCACAATCAAGGTCTTCACTAACTAAAAACTTCTGTCAAAAAATATTTTATGTGCTTATATAGAGCCCTATTCAATTGGTCAAAACGCAATTGATTCAGGACCTAAATATGTTTAATGGCCGAGGGCCTCATTCAAATGTGATTTGCCCATTTCAATAGGGCTCTATATAAGCACATTTGCCTCAATTTCACTACAAACTTCTGTTCAAAAATATGCTCTGTGCTTATATAGAGCCCTATTGAAAAACCAAATTCAATGAGGCCCTCACAATATAACAAATCCAGCAAACAAAGGCCCTCATTCAATTGATATTTTGGACAATTCAATAGGGCTCCAAATAAGCACATTTAGAACCCTATTGAATTGGCCAAACTGCAATTGAATGAGGGCCAAAGTATGCAACATATGGTACACACAAACTGCTACACACAAAACAGGATTGTAACAAACACATAGCAAACTACATTTATATTCTTTTTGTTTAACAACCTATAACCATTAGAAAAAACACTACATAAGTATAACAAAAGTGGTGCCCATGAAACAGGATTGTACGAAAACTCACACAAACACATAGCAAACTACATTTAAATTCTTATTTTAATCTTTAACAACCTATAAGCCTTAGAAAGAAGCCTAAATAAGCATACCAACATTGGTGCCCACCAAAAGGATTGTATGAAAACTCACACAAACACATAGCAAAATACATTTAGATTCTTATTTTATGTTTAACAACCTATTAGCATTACAAAACTACATTAATAAGCATACCATCAGCGGTGCGCATCAAACAGGATTGTATGAAAACTCACACAAACACATAGCAAACTACATTTACATTCTTATTTTATGTTTAACAACCTATAAGCATTACAAAACAACATTAATAAGCATACCAACAGTGGTGCGCACCAAAAAGGATTGTATGAAAACTCACACAAACACATAGCAAACTACATTTACATTCTTATTTTATGTTTAACAACCTATAAGCCTTAGAAAGAAGCCTAAATAAGCATACCAACAGTGCTGCGCACCAACAGGATTGTATGAAAACTCACACAAACACATAGCAAAGTACATTTAGATACTTATTTTATGTTTAACTATCTATAAGCCTTAGAAAAAGGCCTAAATAAGCATAACAAAAGTGGTGGACACCAAACGGGATTGTAGAAAAACAAAGAAATAATGTCATTTTTTAGTTCATACAAATACATTCAAATAAAATTACATTTTCATTTTTATTTTATAATAACAGATACTGCGTCAAGAACATCGGACCAGGAGTTTCAACTGAGGACCAGACCAGCGGACGAGGACTTTCAACAGAGGACCAGACCATTGGACGAGGACTTTCAACAGAGGACTACACCTTCGGACGAGGACTTTCAACAGAGGACCACACGATTGGACGAGGACTTTCAACACAGGACCAGACCATCAGACGAAGGCTTTCAACACAGGACCAACAAAGATTCTGCTTCAAATCAAACTTCAACCAAGGTACAGTATAACAAGTAAAAAAAGAGAAAAATTAATTAATATTCTTCTTTAATGTTTTACCACCTATAAGCCTTAGAAAATAGCCTACAGAAGCATACCAAAATTGGGGCGCACCAAAAAGGATTGTAGAAAAACACAGAAATAATGCCATCTTTTCATTAATACAAAGACATTCAAATAACATAACATTTTCATTTTTATTTTATAACAGATACTGCGTCAAGAACATCGGAACAGGAGTTGAAACTGAGGACCACACCAGAGGACGAGGACTTTCAACAGAGGACTACACCATCGGACGAGGACTTTCAACACAGGACCCGACCATCGGACGAAGGCTTTCAACACAGGACCAACAAAGAATTTTGCTTGAAATCAAACTTCAACCAAGGTACAGTATAAAAAGTAATATCTATCATCTATCTATTATTTGTCTTTTAGGGCCAATAATCTTTAACACTAAATACAAACTTCAATGTAAACTTAAAAAATAAATTGGCATAGTCCAAAAAAGTCTAAAAACACAGAATCTATACAATTTGTCATTGTAACATTCCAGTCCTAAACCCTAATTTAATTGCCATTTGAAAAATTGAATAGTGCTGTAAAGAAGGACATAACATCTTTTTTAAAATACATTTTTAGTTACTGAAACACTTGCTTTTGGATACATGTTTAATAAATAAAAATTTCTTTAAATAATTATCTGATGGCCTTATTTAGACTTTTATTCAATTGACCGCATTGAATGTATAAAATGTTAACACACTATTGATAACTATTTGTCATGAAAAACAACTTAACATCTCAAAATAAACTAATGATACATTATTATTTTTTTACAGATTAACATGGCTGATAACGAGAGTAAACAAGAAAAGAAAAGACGCCAAGCTAGAGAACGACGACAGAGAGCAGACAGCCAGCAGACACCGGAGAAGAAGGAAATTCGACGAGAAAAAGAACGCAAAAGAATTGCAAGCAAAAGACTGTCACTTGCAGAAATTAAAGATATGTAAAAAAAAACAACAAAGAAAATAAAGCATTTACAACCTGTTGCTCAAACATCAGATGACATTTTACCAGAAAAAATACAAGAGATACCAAAAAAAGCAACAAAGAAAACAAAGCATTTAGAACCGTTTCATGAAACATTACATGACATTTTACCTCAAACAATACAACATATACCAAGAAAAGCAACGAAAAAAACAAAACATTTAGAACCTGTTGTTGAAACATTATATGACATTTCACCGGATGAATATGAAAGTCAAAATCCTATATGCTTTGCAAATTGTCCTCTACTCAAGTCTTTAGCAGTAGAGGTTCATAGTTGTGGGGACATGACTACTCAATGTCAGTTTTGTGAGGCTTATTATTTTAAACAGGAGAGACCCAGAGATGGACAATTTATTAGTTGTTGTCAAAAAGGCAAGTTCAAACTTCCAGAAAGGAAAGAATTTCCAATTTATTTACAAAATATTATGACTGAACCTGCTTTTCCAAACTACAAAAATTTTAAGACAAACATAAGATCCTACAATAGTGCCATATCCTTTGCATCCATGGGGGCAACATTAGCTGCTAATGTACCAGGACATGGTCCTTACTGTTTTAAAGTCCAAGGACAAATTTATCATCGCACTTCCCATTTACATCCAGAGGAAGGAAATAAAAGAAAATTCGCTCAACTATATGTCCTAGATACAATGGAAGCTGTTGACCAACGTATGCAGATGGAAGAAAATAAAAAACGCTTACCCACTGTTTTCATAGAGCTAAATAACATTATGGACAACAATCCCTACAGTAAAGCTTATAAAAAATTGGCAGAAGTAGAAAATGAACAACTACTTCATTCACAAACACATCAATTACCAATGCCGAAGGTTAATATGGTGCTTAAAAGAGACAGACATACTGATAAACGTCGTTATAACTTGCCAACAACAAATGAGGTTGCAATGGTGTTTCAGAATGATGAAGGAGAACCACCATTTCAAAGAGACATTCGAATATATCCTAGAAATGAGGACCAACCGTTTATTAATATGAGTATCTTAAGTCCAAATTTAGATCCAATGACATATCCCATCTTTTTCCCACACGGAGAAGCAGGTTGGCAACCAAAATTAACTCTTCCCAGTTACCCAAATGCTAAAGCCAGAATCCGAAATAATGTTTCTATGCTTGAATTTAAAGTAGCTCAAATTGCCATTCGCAATGTATTTAATCCAATTTTATGTGGTGGGAAACTAACACAACAATGGATTATTGATTCATATTTGCAAGTTGAGGCAAATAATTTAAACTTTATCAAATACCAACAAGATAAACTCCGTGTAGAACAATATTCTGGACTCATGGACTATGTTGCTGACGTGGCTACAAGCAGAGACATGACAGCTGGCAAAGCCATCATTTTACCATCTTCCTTTCAAGGATCTCCTCGGAATATGAGAGAAAGATACAATGATGCTATGGCTATTGTGACAAAATTTGGCAAACCCGATCTATTTGTGACATTTACATGTAATCCACAATGGCCAGAAATTACACTAAATCTACTTCTTGGACAAACTGCTTCAGATCGACCAGATTTAGTAGCCAGAGTTTTTAAGATTAAATTAAATGAATTAATACGTGACTTCACTATAAATCAGTTATTTGGCAAATGTCTTGCTTATGTATATACCATTGAATTTCAAAAAAGAGGCCTTCCACATGCACATCTTCTAATAATACTTCAAGAAAAAGATAAATTAGATACTTCAGACAAAGTGGATGCAGTCATTGTTGCTGAACTACCAGATCCAGAACTATATGGTAGACTATATGAGATTGTTACTCATCGCATGATTCATGGACCCTGTGGTGACCTTAATCCACAATCACCATGTATGGAAAATAATAAATGTTCCAAAGAATTTCCAAAAGATTATAGAGACAAAACCTATGCCAATTGTGATGGATATCCACTTTATAAAAGAAGAGAAGGAGATAGTGCCATTATTCGTGGAAAAAAAGTGGACAATAGATATGTAGTACCCTACAATCCACATTTACTCATGAAGTACAACGCCCACATCAACGTAGAAGCCTGCACTTCCATCAAATCCATTAAATATGTCTACAAATATATTTACAAAGGTTACGATGCAGCTACTGTAGTCGTCAAAAGTGCAGACAACCCTGAAAGTAGTGAGTTAGTACATGATGAACTTGCATCTCATGTAGATGCTCGCTATGTCAGTGCGCCAGAAGCTATGTGGCGGCTTTTAAAATTTGAAATGCATGATAGATCACATGCAGTATATAGGTTAGCAGTACATTTGCCACAACGACATTTATTCTATTTCCATGCTGGAAATGAAATGAATGCATTGGCCCAAAGTGAAGATCGTCACACTACACTAACTGCATGGTTTGCATTAAATTCCACTGATGCTGAAGCAACACAATACTTATATATTGAAATTCCATATCACTATGTTTTTGTGAATGGATTATGGAGACCAAGAAAAACCAGAGGCAATAAAATTATTCCAAGAATTTACACAGTCAGTCCAAGAGATGTGGAACGTTTTTGCTTACGGATATTACTTTTAAATGTTCCTGGAGCACAAAGTTTTGAACACTTAAGAACTGTTAATGACATTGTATATGAATCCTTCCATTTAGCTGCAAGACATAGAAACTTACTCGCTGATGATACAGAGTGGGAAAGATGTTTAGAAGAAGCAGCACAATGTCAAATGCCACGACAGATGAGAGAACAATTTGCTTTTATTTGTATCTTCTCAAATGCTCCAAATGCATTAGCTTTGTGGGAGACTTTTAAAAGTAATATGGCTGAAGACTTTATGCGACGATACAATGAACCCATTGCACACTTAAAAGCGTTAATGGAAATCCAAGAAGTCTTTTTAACTCATGGATTAAGTTGTGCAAGTTTTAATTTGCCTGATCCAGGTCTTATAGATGACATTAACTTTGAAGACTATGACATTCAACTACAAGCAGAAAGAACAGAAGAAAGACTTGCAACTTTAAATACACTACAATTGCAAGCATTTCATGCCATTAAAAATGCTATAGATGATGACATGGTGACAGAGCGTTATTTCTATCTTGATGGACCTGGCGGATCAGGAAAAACATATTTGTACAATTTATTAATGAGTTCAGTACGAGCCCAAGGAAAAATAGCAATGGCGTTTGCCACTACTGGAATTGCTGCACTTTTATTAGAAGGTGGAAGAACTGTTCATAGTGGATTTAAACTGCCAGTGCCTATTTTAGAAAATTCTGTGTCAGATATTCGCATGACATCCTTACAAGCAAAGAAATTGAAGAAATGTAAATTAATTATAATAGATGAGGCCACAATGATGTCATGCTATGCCCTCCAATGTATTGACCGTTTGCTTCGTGAAGTCATGGAGAATACTTTTCCATTTGGTGGAAAGGTAATGTTGTTGGGTGGCGATTTCAGACAAACATTACCTGTCGTTGTACATGGAAATCGAACTGATATTATCGAAACATGTATAAAGTCAAGTACAGTATGGAAACATT
This sequence comes from Discoglossus pictus, assembly GCA_027410445.1. Taxonomy (NCBI): domain Eukaryota; kingdom Metazoa; phylum Chordata; class Amphibia; order Anura; family Alytidae; genus Discoglossus; species Discoglossus pictus. The sequence continues at coordinate 451,216,045 of CM050163.1, forward strand.
TTACCCATCTTCAACTGCAACAAAATATGAGATCAGAAGGCCAAACTGATTTCAATGATTGGCTTATTAAAATTGGAGAAGGCAGAACAGAAAAAATACTACATTTACCTGATGACACTGTAGAGATCCCACCTCATATGATTTGTCAACAAGATATTATATCGGCTATATTTGAAGGGAGCGTAAATAACGAAGAATATTCCGAGCTTGCCAACCAAGTCATACTGACGTGTAAAAATAAAGATGCATTAATCCTCAATAATGAAATCTTAAAAAAAAATTATGCACCACAAAGAAATTATCACAGTGCTGATTCTGTACTTGCTGATGACAATGAAAGTCAGGCTAACTTTTCGACTGAATTCATAAACTCTTTAACTCCTTCTGGAATGCCACCACATATTTTGCAGCTAAAGAAAGGTGCAATTATCATGTTACTGCAAAATATGAACCCCAAAAAAGGCCTATGCAATGGCACAAGATTAATTGTTCAACAATTAAAGGACCATTTTATAGATGCTGAAATTTTAACTGGGACCCATAAAGGAGAGAGAGTTTTCATACCAAGAATAGATTTAGCACCAAGTGAAAGTAGTCTCCCTTTTATACTTCAAAGAAGACAATTTCCCATTATTATGGCATTTGCCATGACCATTAATAAATCACAAGGTCAAACTTTCAAATCTGTGGGTATTTTCTTGGAAGAACCAGTTTTTGCACATGGTCAATTGTACGTTGCGTTGTCACGGTGCAAAAATCCACAGGCTATTAAAGTTTACATTGAAAACAATGAAAGTCAAGGTGATTTATTAGAAGATGGACGTATTTTTACTAAAAACATTGTCTACTATGAAGTACTATAACTTTGAAGGATACAAATTAACGATGCCAACATTTTTTTAAAGCATTGCAAAATACATAACAATTGGTTGTTTAATTCAGTCATAATTAATGGAAGTCATGTTTATGAATGATTTGCCTCACAAAATACTTGCTTTGCATTGTTAGTAAAAATTATGTTAAAATGTTAAGTCACTATGTTAATGTTTCTAATGTTACAAGTTTCAAAAATATATTTTCAAGTTATTTCATTCAACAGATTACAAAGTGGATGTTAAGAGGTCAAGCACCTTTTAAGTCACAATGTAAATATTGTCTGTTATCTTAAGATTACTACCTACATTAATGTTTATCGCCAGTTTATGTGCTCAGTAATAAATTACTTTAATTACGTACGTTTTAAGAAGAGTTTTACTGTATGCCTTCCTCTACATTCAATGTATATTCAAGTTAACAATTATTCTGATAGAAATTGAATTTTGATACTGATTAATTTAAATGTCAATTGTTTTTACATTCAAATGTTAATACTTTTAATAAAAAATTAGGTTACAAAATGTATTCACTATGTTCCTGTTTATAATGTTCAAAATTATACCAATGTTTTGTTAACTTATAAACTTACATAAAAAATAAAGTTCAAGTTTAAAAATATATACTTTGATGGTTATTGCTTACATATAGTTTAAACTTCATGTTAAAATTCGCGACGTTTAAAGAAGGCTTTTTACTTTTTGCTTTCCTATTCATTCAATGTATATTAAAGTTAACAATTCTTCAGATACTAATTACATTTAAAAAAAACATTACATCAACATTTTACAAAAATACACGTTCATAGTAAAATACTTACAAGTGTCAAAAATATATGTTAATAACTAAACAACTTGACAAACATATACATCACATTACCGTCATTTTTTGACGGGCAAGTCGCTAGTACATATATAATAACCAATCAACTTGCTTTAAAGCCATGTTAAAAGTGGAGTGTTACTGGTATTAGTTTGATCAATGACCTCAGCAGACACGAATATTATTATTTTTATTATTACTAATAACTTTTATTTGTAACATGCCGATTACTGTTCATGCAACTGTATTGAATATAATTAGATGGACTTAATTTAAAAAAATATTGGTTTCACCTATGAATGGTGTGCTATCTCTTATTTTACCCCCAACTTTAGGGCAGTCACCTGTTGTGACTGCCTATACAGCACATGCGTAATGAGACTACTGTACTTTTCTAGATCAGTCAATTTCATTTTGGTAAGTCATTAATTATTCAAGGCATCATTATAATATCATCATGAGCATCTTTTAATGGCCACTGCATATCCATTCTGCATGGTAGTAGAGAAGTTGTAGTAGTTCACTACTATCATGACTTGACTGTGTATAATTTAATTAAACGTTTTGTGTTTGTAAGCTCTTTAACTCCCCTGTGACTCTCTTGAATTTTTAAGAGGATACTAAACAAGGGGTAATTTACCAAAAACAATGTTTTTGCACTTTGATTGTGTCAGTCTGTACTGTTACAGGAAAGTTTTGCTTCTCTGGCTTGATTATATGTCATTAATATGGCAAAACTATTACAAGTGGTTTTGTACCTCTACTTTACAGCTGTACTAGCTGTAAACTTCTCATTTGTTTTGGTGCTAGGTCATAGCAACTGATAAGGTACCTTGTCCACAACATTAGTTGTGGTTCAAGTAACTCCTAATGTAATGAACAACATTATGGCATCTGCAAATTTATGTAGAAAGTGAAGAAAATTATTTTTATTGAACATTCTAATAGCTCTACAACTTCATAAACTCTTGGGGAAATCATTTTCATACGATTTTGGAAAAGATTGCATTTTTGTGCAGGTTGTCTGGCAGTTTGTCCATATGGTTCTAATACGGATTATTTAATTTAACTTTAGAGGCATGGGATTGGTACATATGATCCGTAGAGTATTTTTTATTAAGCATGTTCAGTGTGCTCATGAAAATTTATTGATACCATTGGGGTAATTATTGGTCCCATAGTGCACAATGGAGTTCATAAAAGATATGAATCAACTTCTGGCTCATGTTGTGGTTTCATTGGATGATGTTTATAATGTTTGGTTCCATGTTGTTCTCTCATTTATTTTGGGAAGGTTCCCATATTCCACATGCTATTAATAAATATAGGAATACGTTTACCAGGCTATAGCAACATGTATATATATTTGAAATAACATTAAAAACATTAGATTTATACTGCAAAAAAAGTTCCACTGGGCTGACTGATGCTTTGACTTTTTTTCTACCAAGTTTAAAATTGAAGAACGTACCTAATTATTATTTAAGCTAACCTAAAAGAATAAAAAGATATTTAACCCCCAAGTGCAGTGTACAACTGACATATTTTATTATTTTTTATTTTATTTTGTTTGGTTGTGTGATCTTTTTGATCTTGACTTATTTTTTTTTTTCAGATTTCAGTGGGAAACAAATGTGTCACCTCTCTACCTGTTTTTTTTTCCATTTCATATGATTATTGTCAGTTTTGTAATTCTAGTGTGGATAGTGTGGATTAATGTACTGTCCATTCAAAGTTGAAAAGAAGCACCACCTGGACACAACTCTAAATTTGACATAGTTAAATAGAAAGCTTTCACCTGAGAACTACATCCTTGGTATCCTTAATGCTTATACAATCTCTCTAGAATAGAAATAGCTGACATAAAGGGTTTAAAATAAAACTCTAACATCACCATCAAACCAGCAGACAAAGATGGTGCAGTTGTTATTATGAACATACAGGACTACTAAAAGACAATACCTCTTAGGAAAAACTGAACCAGGACCCTACAGAGGAATATACCAATCAGCTCAGCAAACTTATCGAAACACTCCCTAAGATTGTGCAGCAAGAACTGGAGCAGCTCATACCCACCCGTCCTACAACTGGGACATATTAGCAAAAATAAGCAAAAAGAGAAGAGGTGCTAATCTGAGAACGAGCAATACCTTAGTAGGTTTGCTCTATAGGTCTGGTTACCTACTCAGAGAGCAGCCTCTTTGAGCCACTTGTGCCCTTCACAGCGCACATTTTACATCTTGGCAAGGTTCAACAAAGCAGGGAAACCAATTGTTACAGGTATGGACAAACTGATCTATCTTTGTTGAAAACATCATTAAGCCAATAGTTACAAACACCTGCAGCTATATACAAGATATACTTAAAAAAAAAACTCAGTTAGATTAAGGGCCTGTCTGCTAACACACTACTTGTAACCATTGATGTTGAATCTCTTTAGAGCAACATCCCCCACAAAGAAGGCACTGAGGCACAAGGCATTCTCCCAGCACACACACAGAACCAGAAATATAACCCTGATACTATTGCTACACTAGTGGAATATCTGCTAACCCACAACTACTTCAACAAACATATTTACCTACAAATAATGGGAACTGCAATGGGTACCAAAAAGGCATCACAATACAGCAATCTTGTTATGGCCGATATGGAATAGAGAATCTTATCGACATGTTCTCAAACCCTACAGATACTACCACTGATATGTTCATCATATGGACAGAAGGAGAAAAAACCTCAGATACTTCCACATTTCTTGCAATACATTCCCCCCAAAACAGTTAAACATTCTGAACACTACCAAAAACCATGACCAGTGGCACACTCCATACATCTGTATCGGATTTCTATTTTTTTTTTACTCTCTGTTTTATAAATGTTCCATGGTTAAAGTTCCACATTTACAGTATGTTATTTTGAAAAATATGGCAAACATTTAATGTATTATGGATAGCAATTAACTTGTTTGTGCTAATTGAGCTGATTTGGTCTTTTTATTCTGCTTAGACTACCAATAGCTCTTTTGAAAGCATTTGCACTTCTTAAACGAATAAGCTCTACATTAATGCTAATGATAGCACTGGAAGTTGTAGCTGACACATTACCATTATACAGAAACTCTCTCTTTGCAATAGAAGACTTCATCTAAATTACTTTCGATCATTGGACACTAAAATGGTATATTCCATAGCAGCATAGTTGCATGAAAAATAAATAAATTACGGTAGTTGTATTTACTTTCTAAAAACATGTTGCCTACTTTCAAGTACAGTTCTTCGTAATAGAATATTTTAAATTTATGACCATAATCCATTAATACCAAAATATTTTTTATGTTTATGAATGTTCACTTACCTAGGTGTTGAGGGACCTTATAATGTAAACTCTGTAAGCAAATCATGTGTCATACTGGGATGTTTTCAAGATCTTTAAACTAGTATAAACCATTTCAGAAAAAAAGAAGTAATGTATGTATATATATCTTGCCATAAATAAGGCTATTTTAATAATTGCTCAGGTAAGTAAAAACAGAGGAATTCATGAGCATAAGAACATATGGTAAAACACTACTATCAAAAGATCTACAGTGATGTCTTCTTTAGAAAAAATGTGTCTAACGTATAGACATTTATATTTCATTTATTTTCTGCACATCCTGGAGCCAATGTTATTATTAGTTAGAGGCCACATCATGCCAGCCATCTGACAAGCATTTTCCAGCAGACAAACATTTATCAAACGTTCAGCTGCACATTCACTTGGGTTTCTGTTTAATCTCAGGTACTGTTAAAATTGATGGATTATTCTCATATGCCTTAGACTCTTTGGGAAGTGTTCAGTTTGTTTTCCTGTTCGTCTTCTCTAAGGAATCAGCCTCTTCTACATCACTTCTTTCATCTTTGAAAGGTAATGATGAAAACATATTGAAAAACATAAAAAAGGTTTTGTAGAGAACAAATGAGAGTCACTATGATTGCCAATTTTCAATAGATTAACATTTGGAAATTATTATAATGGAGATCATTTAGAGAGGAAACCATTGTTATCAATTTCAATAATAGTACATTTTATCTTTTAATAATGTATATATGATTATATATAATCCATGAAATCTATCTGTACCACATACGTTAACATTTTCACTGAATGCACATGAAAAATGTTATATTTACTTGTATATGTTTCTATGTGATCACAAAATATTCCTTTTAAATAGTTGCTTCAACAAATTTAAGATTGTATATCCAAGTGTTTGGAGTTATTTGAGTTGTGTGATTGAAAAATTACTCTTTTAAATCCATATAGATATTAAAAGTTTAAGAAGAACTAGAAATATGTGTGTTTAGAGAATAAAGAAAGAAATGTATGATGATATGAAAAAAATAATTTATGGCAATCCAGGAAATGCTATGTGGGAGTGAGAAATCAAAATCTTAAATTATTCTGTTTCTTTTATTCTCGAAAATTCCCAAATTATGTATAGAATAATATAGAACATTATCTTATATGAGATCAGTACAACATGTATGCAACCAAATCAGTTTGCAATTCTGACTGCTGTTACTGCTCAGTAATTTATTTTTAGAAGTAATCATTTAATTTACTTTAATAGTCTTCCATCTTTTTGATTTAAATACAATGAATAAAGTTAATGTAAGCAAAATATGTTTAAGAGTTAAATACTTTTCACTTTAGTTTCATGTATTTACCTTCTCTATTTTCATCATAATAACATTGAGAAAACACTGGCAATTTATTTTAAAAAAAACCTGCTTTAAAGTGTCTTCCCTGTGTCTCTTCCCCCCCTCCCTTATTACCCTCCTCAACCCCCCTCCTCAACCCCCCTCCTCCTTCTCAACCTCCCTCCTCAACCCCCTCCCTCCTCCTCAACCTCCCTCCTCATCCTCCCTGCTCCTCAACCTCCCTCCTCAACCCCCTCCTCATTCTCAACCCCCCATCCTCAACCCCCCATCCTCATCCTCAACCCCCCATCCTCATCCTCAACCCCCTATCCTCATCCTCAACCCCCCCTTCAACCTCCCTCCTCAACCTCAACCCCCCACCTCATCCTCAACCTCCCTTCTCATCCTCAACCTCCCTCCTCAACCCCCCTCCTCAAACCCCCTCCTCATTCTCAACCTCCCTCCTCCTCCTCAACCTCCCTCCTCAACCCCCCTCCTCATTCTAAACTCCCTCCTCAACCTCCCTCCTCAACCTGAACCACCCCATCCTGAACCCCCCATCCTCATCATCAACCCCCCCATCCTCATCCTCAACCCCCTCCTCAACCCCCCTCCTCACCCTCAACCACCTCCTCAACCTCCCTCCTCATCCTCAACCCCCTCCTCAACCTTCCGACTCAACCTCCCTCCTCAACCCCCCTTCTCAACCTCCCTCCTCAACCTCAACCCCCCTCCTCAACCTCAACCCCCTCCTCATCCTCAACCTCCCTCCTCATCCTCAACCTCCCTACTCAACCCCACTCCTCAACCCCACTCCTTAATCTCAACCTCCCTCCTCCTCCTCAACCTCCCTCCTCAACCCCCCTCCTCATTCTAAACCCCCTCCTCAACCTCCCTCCTCACCCTCAACCACCGTATCTGGAACCCCCCATCCTCATCATCAACCCCCCCATCCTCATCCTCAACCCCCTCCTCAACCCCCCTCCTCACCCTCAACCCCCTCCTCAACCTCCCTCCTCATCCTCAACCTCCCTCCTCAACCCCCTTCTCATCCTCAACCCCCCCATCCTCATCCTCAACCCCCCATCCTCAACCCCCCATCCTCATCCTCAACCCCCCATCCTCAACCCCCCATCCTCATCCTCAACCCCCCATCCTCAACCCCCTCCTCAACCTCCCTCCTCAACCTCAACCCCCCTCCATTTCCTCAACCTCCCTCCTCATCCTCAACCTCCCTCTTGAACCTCCCTCCTCATTCTCAACCTCCCTCCTCCTCCTCAACCTCCCTCCTCATTCTAAACCCCTTACTCAACCTCTCTCCTCAACCTCAACCATGCCATCCTGAACCCCCCCATCCTCATCCTCAACCCCCCATCCTTAACCCCCTCCTCAACCTCCCTCCTCAACCTCAAACCCCCTCCTCATCCTCAACCTCCCTCCTCATCCTCAACCTCCCCCCTCAACCCCCCCCCCTCATTCTCAACCTCCCTCCTCAACCTCACTCCTCAACCGCCTCCTCATTCTAAACCACCTACTCAACCTCTCTCCTCAACCTCAACCACGCCATCCTGAACCCCCCCATCCTCATCATCAACCCCCATCCTCATCCTAAACCCCCCTTCTCACCCTCAACCCCCTCCTCAACCTCCCTCCTCAACCTCCCTCCTCATCCTCAACCTCCCTCCTCATCCTCAACCCCCCTCCTCAACCTTCCGACTCAACCTCCCTCCTCAACCCCCCTCCTCAACCTCCCTCCTAAACCTCAACCCCCCCTCCTCAACCTCAACCTCCCTCCTTAACCTCAACACCCCTCCTTAACCTCAACACCCCTCCTCAACCTCATCCTCCCTCCTCAACCTCATCCTCCCTCCTCATCCTCCCTCCTCATCCTCCCTCCTCATCCTCAACCTCACTCCTTATCCTAAACCCCCCTCCTCACTTTACCCCTCTAAATACCTCCCCCTCTCCCTTTCCCCTCACTTACCTTCATCTGCAGCTTCTCCTCCGGCCTCCGCTCCTTCCTGCGTCGGCACCCGGTATATGCTAATGATGTGACGTCACATGCGCGCCACGTCATTAGCATATATCGGGTGCCAACGCAGGAAGGAGCGGAGGCCGGAGGAGAAGCTCAGATGAAGGTAAGTGAGGCGAAAGGGAGAGGGGTAAAGTGAGGAGGGGGGTTTAGAATGAGGAGGGGGGATTAGAATGAGGAGGCAGGGTTGAGGATGAGGAGGGGGGGAAAGAGACACAGGGGGTTAGAGAGACACTGGGGGGTAGAGAGACATGGGGGGGTAGAGAGACACGGGGGGGTTAGAGAGACACGGGGGGTTAGAGAGACACGGGGGGGTTAGAGAGACACTGGGGGGTAGAGAGACATGGGGGGGTAGAGAGACACGGGGGGGTTAGAGAGACACGGGGGGTTAGAGAGACACGGGGGGATTAGAGAGACACGGGGGCAGAGTGACTCGAGTATAAGCCGAGGGGGCCCTCTTTAGCCTTAAAAAAAGGGCTGAAAAACTCGGCTTATACTCGAGTATATACGGTAATTACATTTGAATGTTAAAATGTTAAAAAGACACATTTCTAATATTAATATTAATATTATTAGTTGAAGAAGCAATACTAGATATAACCCTTTCCATATTTTCTTTTAAATACAGCATCTGTCACTAATGATATTTTTATTATACTGATCCAGTTGAAAGTAAATAAAAAAGCAAATACAATTATTAATTTAATGTAAAGGTGGAACCCTGCCTGCACATCCCACCTCTGCTTTGTGAATTGGTATAAAATATATTTAATAAAATATTCAACTTTCTATAATGGTATTTTTTAAGTTTAAAGAAATTAGAAGTTGACTAAGCATACAATCATCCAACCCTAAATTTAAACAATCTGTGTTGTAACTTTCTTGAGTCATTTGTAAAACTTTTAGCACTTCACCTGTAAAGTTTTATTTGGCAATGGGAAATAGTATGTTAATAATTAAACATAATATATTAATAACGTTCTTTTCAGATACTAATTGAAGCTTTGTTACTTTTATTGTTTTTATTACTTAATAAACCACATAACTAAAACATATTATTGGTTATAATATATGCCCGAATGAACAAAAAATAATAATAAACCACTTATTTTAATACTCTAGGTAAAGTATTGTTAATTTTATAATGTATATAAAATAGTGAAATAGAAATATAATGATGAAACTAGACTGTACATTACAAATTGGGAACATAAATTATTTGTTTTTAACCAGAATGTTTTCATGGCAATAATGTGTTATTTTGTACATCCTTGATGAATGTGGACATTGGTAGGGTTTTTATGAATTGCCTATGCAACTTTTCATATACAGTTATTTTATCTATATAAATCACTTTCAATAGAATTCAATGGTTCTCTTCCTTTTAACATTTCAAATGTATTTTATCCTTTAAATTGTCTTATAAGACTAGACAGACATAAATACAAGTGAAGCTCTTATTTTAGTTTCTGATTACAGTCATTAATAATTATTAATTGGTAATAATAATAATAATGAGGGATATATTAAGTACACTTGCTGTTGTGAACATTTGCTATACAAAACACCTTGTGTTTCCAGGATTATCTTAAATGACAAAGGACATAGGGCCTCATTCAAATGCTACGCTTTTGGCATAAGTAACCACAAGGGGAGGCCGCAAGCTACTTATTTATTCAATTTGCGGGCTCTGATCGGGTTACGATTGTTGAACTGCGATCCCTTGCGATTTGCTCAATAGCAGCTTACTTCCGTTAAAGCCCTTGATCTTGTGCGGCTGCTAGAGTTGCGGCTGCAAGAAATCCCAATATGCTATTCAATTGCAACAAACACCCTTTCGTCAAGCCCGTAAATCACTCGATCTGCAGCTTACTTACACCAAAGAGGATCTGCAATGCGCTTACTTACAAAATGCAGCACCAATTAAGCAAATTAAAAGAGATATCATGTACTTTTATTAGAAGTGAAAGTGATTTTAGAGCTTGGAATTAACAGCACTACATTCTCATACTCTCAAATTAGCAAATAAAAATAGTTTATTTCATGTTACATTTTCGTCATAAAGTCTTGGAGGTTGAAGCCCGTAGGATTTTATGATGGAAATGTAATATGAAATAAAGTAGTTATTTATGCTGATTTGCGAGTTTGAGAATGTTGTGCTATTAATTCTAAGACCTAACATCACTTTCTCTTTTAATAAAAGTACAGGATGGCTTTTTTATTTGCTTATGAAGTGCTACATTTTTAAAGTAAGACCCATGGCCTTGAAAGACCTCCAAGCCCTTAACTAGTTTTTTGCTGCCCCAAGACCGTTACTCGTGGTTCAAGCACGCAAACTCGGAACAATGTAAATACAAATATAAATTCAAGACAGCACTGTAAAGCACTGTAAATGATGGGGAACACAATGGGGGCATGAGGATTAAAGGCACAACATTCTCAAGTTGGCACTTCGCCACAATACAATACTTAATTTCACGCTGAATTTCCGTCCAAAGTCCGACGGGCTTGAATGACCTCCAAGCCAGTAACTCGTGAAGGTAGTTGAGCGACAGCAAAACCTCAGGTAAACATGTATGTTATTTTGTTGTAAGAATGCTTAGTGAATAATTAACATACATAATAAATACCAAATACCAAACCTTGGACTGTTATACAGCTGAAAGCAACAGGATTTTATGAATGATCTGTGTAATTTTTCTTCTTATAATTTTGTGGTAGTTAGTTAAATACATTATACGCTTGCAGTACATTGCTATTTAAAGATTTAACTAACCAGAAAATAAAGTTTTTTCCTAAGAATGGATTGGAACTAAAACATAAACGTTTGGGATATAGAGCTTTGACATACCTAGCGCTATAGCCTACTTTGACTTACCTCCACAACAAATACCTATGTGTTTCAAAAACACTCATGATGTAGATGTAAATGACTGAAAATAGTGTTTTTGAATAATAATGTGTAAATATACAATATATCCCTAATGTCCTCTCTCTATACTATAATACGGTAATTGAAATATCCTCAACGGGATAAAAAGTAAGGAAAGAATATCTATATATATATATATATATATATATATATATATATATATATATATATATATATATACCGTATATATATATATAAAATAAATAGTACATTTGAGTTCATATTTGAATGCCTAAAACAAGTTAAAAAAACTCTTTCCTGCTCAGAATTCCGAGAAATACATTTATTACACTGCATTCTGGGAAGCTGAGCTGGGACATGCAAATGTGCCCACAAAGGCCTCGCTCTTCAATCCATAGCCATTATCAAACATGGCTTCCTTTAAGCTTATGCATGCTGTATTACACTGCTTTAATGCAAAGCCAAGGTTGGATTATACACAAGCTGGGAATCCTACCCACGAACAGCCGTTTCAAGATTACTGCCTATCATCAGCGTGGGGCGGGATATATATATATATACAGTGGATATAAAAAGTCTGCACAACCCTGCTAAAATGTCAGGTTTCGGTGCTGTAAAAAAATGAGACAAAGATAAATCATTTCAGAACTTTTTCCACCTTTAATGTTACTTATAAACTGTACAACTCAATTGAAAAACAAACTGAAATATTTTAGGTGGAGGGAAGAAAAAAGAAAGAAAAATAATGTGGTTGCATAAGTCTGCCCACCCTCTTATAACTGGGGATGTAGCTGTGTTCAGAATTAAGCAATCACATTCCAAATTGTGTTAAATAGGAGTCAGCATACACCTGCCATCATTTAAAGTGCCTCTGATTAACCCCAAATAAAGTTCAGCTGCTCTAGTTGGTCTTTCCTGAAATTTTCTTAGTTGCATCCCACAGCTCCCTCCAAAATTGATGAAAAGATGAGAAGAAAACTGGTCTGGGAGACTACCAAGAGGCCTACAGCAACATTAAAGGAGCTGCAAGAATATCTGGAAGGTACTGGCAGTGTGGTACATGTGACAACAATCTCCCGTATTCTTCATATGTCTGGGCTATGGGGTAGAGTGGCAAGACAAAAGCCTTTTCTTACAAAGAAAAACATCCAAGCCAGGCTAAATTTTGCAAAAACACATCTGAAGTCTCCCAAAAGCATGTGGGAAAAGGTGTTATGGTCTGATGAAACCAAGGTTGAACTTTTTGGCCATAATTCCAAAAGAAATGTTTGGCGCAAAACAACACTGCACATCACCAAAAGAACACCATACCCACAGTGAAGCATGGTGGTGGCAGCATCATGCTTTGGGGCTATTTTTCTTCAGCTGGAACTGGGGCCTTAGTTAAGATAGAGGGAATTATGAACAGTTCCAAATACCAGTCAATATTGGAACAAAACCTTCAGGCTTCTGCTAGAAAGCTGAATATGAAGAGGAACTTCATCTTTCAGCATGACAACAACCCAAAGCATACATCCAAATCAACAAAGGAATGGCTGCACCAAAAGAAGATTAAAGTTTTGGAATGGCCCAGCCAGAGCCCAGACCTGAATCCGATTGAAAATCTGTGGGGTGATCTGAAAAGGGGTGTGCACAGGAGATGCCCTCACAATCTGACAGATTTGGAGTGTTTTTGCAAAGAAGAGTGGGCAAATCTTGCCAAGTCAAAATGTGGCATGCTGATAGACTCATACCCAAAAAGACTGAGTGCTGTAATAAAATCAAAAGGTGCTTCAACAAAGTATTAGTTTAAAGGTGTGCATACTTATGCAACCATATTATTTTATTTTTATATGTTTTCTTCCCTCTACCTAAAAGATTACAGTTTGTTTTTCAATTGAGTTGTACAGTTTATAGGTCACATTAAAGGTGGAAAAAGTTCTGAAATTATTTATCTTTGTCTCATTTTTTTACAGCACAGAAACCTGACATTTTAACAGGGGTGTGTAGACTTTTGATATCCACTGTATATATATATATATATATATATATATATATATATATATATATATATATATACATAATTGTGTTACAACATGTCTAAGGCACTTAACTATTTTCCCAACAGAACATCTTGTTTCCAGTACCACTAAGGATTTGAGTAAGTGTCATGCAAATGAAGTTTAAAACATGCCACATGTTTTGTACCTAGCCCACTTGATATGAGAATCTATCTAGGACTATGTGGCATGCTATCAGAATGGCTTCAGAACAATTTTTCTTTTTCCGATATGTGTTAAAGTTTCACCGTTTTATCAGTGTGATGTTGGCCTTGGAACCTGTAAAATAGAACTGCAGGGAAACTCTAACCAGATACTAAGTATGTTATGGTGGGTAGAAAGGTGATTGAAATACCCTCTACTAGAGGCAAAACATCTTTTAAATTTGCAGTTATATTGAACAGTTTTGTACACCCCTCATAGATTGCTGATCCTCTTTTTTCATGAGCGTCCATCTAAATTCTACTCTCTGGGTCACACTGATCTGGATCTTGTAGCACATTAATATAATATTCATTACACTATTACTTTTCATTTAAGCTGTTCTTTATTAGAGGACAATCTGTGTTCCTTTAATATCACTAGACTCTGTTCAGTAGAATAGATAAGCAAGAAAGAAAAACACATGTAAAGGATAACTTTGTGGAACCCATTGCTTTGAAGGAGGAAGCTGCAATTATCTGCTATGGAGATCAGAAAACTTGTGGATGACATCATGTCCCATACAGATGCCATTTGGCAGATGTCTGTTCAAAAGGTGAATGAAGCTGCTGTGAAGTGTTATACCACCATACCATGATGTCAGCTCTGGAATAATGTCAAGAAGACGCTGTAGGATAAAGGTGTTTATATCCAGTATATCCCAGTTTTGGATGCAATTGCACCAACTGTGAGAGTAGCAATGAGGTGCAACGGCATGTGTGGTAGTTTCATTTTTTTCATGAACTTTTTATAGCCTTTCCATTTTATGATTCATCATAGCACAACCCATTAGAAAATCTATTGTTAACAGCATTAGCATTTGGCCATGTCATGGGTTTTGTCTATGTGTTACTTATATAGTTAACTTTTTAGTTCTGGAGATGTACAGAAAGAGAAAGATTGCTTTCTACCGATAACGGCACCGCACTTTTATAGCTATCAGCCCTATTAAATTGGGGCTATGTGTTAAAATGTAGCCAATAACTGTCATCTTAGGCCTATTTCGCGTTAAGATGCCTCGTAACGTTGCTCGCAGCGGACTTTGCGGGCTAACACCCAAGACTGCAGAGAATAGGCTACGTGGAGAGCAACGCTGAACTTCGCACACGTAAATCCTTTTATCTGTCATGCCCGTAACCGCTAATTGTTTATTTCAGCTATTAAATTGCAACGTGGTCACTTGTGAGCAAGCACGTAACACGAAAATGGAGCCCAAAGGCCAACGTGTGCTCTAGAGAACCTGCAAGGGGGGTAAAGTACAATACGTACAATTTCTTAATCATATAAAAACACACTACTATACTTTTATTAACAGGGAAAGTAATGTTAGGTCTGAGAATTAATAGCACAACATTCTCAAGCCCGCAAATCGGCCCCAAAAAATACTTAATTTTATGTTTATATTCTGTGTTATATCGATCCCTGCAATCAATGTGTTGCGACATATACTGTAACGCGCATGTAATAGAATATCATATTTACTGCTTTATTTATATTGCATTATATCTGGACTGTGGGTCTGATTGCAAACTGGATTTGTAGCACGTAGACATGGAAATCTACCCTTTTTCAGTGACATAACGCTTACGATCTCTTTTTCCATTGGCTACATCTGAACCCGTAACAACATAATTGCTTAATTGTGTGTGTTCGAGCACGCAAGTCCAACGGTCGCAAACTGATTTACTAAATAGCCACTCTCGCAGCCCTTTCTAATTTAATGGCAAAGTAAGTAGGGCAAATTTGAAGCACGCAGCCCTTACGTGCTTGACGTTGGACTTACAAGGCTGGGATTTAATATGGCCCTATATGTTTACAGGATTATTGGAAGTATCATGCACTTACAGAACTGCACTCCACTGAAGAAAATGTTTGTACTCTCTGAATAAAGAGGAGTAATGACAATAATAGTAATTGCTGGAATTAGTCTGCTGCACTAGATGTATAATATAAACCAAATTGTGTTCTTTGATATATATGATGCATTACAATAGTTCCACATTAAGCTTTATATATATGCTCCATTGTTCTTTTAGACAGATCATTATCTATTATCTATTATCTATTTTCTGTAAGATATTTCACTCATGAACTTTATTAAATCAGAGTCTATATTTTCTCTTCTCTATGCTTTACATTGTAAGATTATGTATTTTTTTTATTATTTTAAATGTATTATTATTGTAATTGCTTTTGTTTAGTAATTGTTTAGTGTAGGTAATTTAGGGGATTGAGTTAGTATTAGTAACTAAAGGGTCCTTACTAGGGCATAGTGCTCATTAGGGTTTATAAAGAATTAATATTAGATGAGATGGGGGTACAGAGAGACCCTCATGAAGATAAGCTAGAATACTATGCTAGTCTGTAGTAACCCCCATGGTGTAGCTTATCTAATGGGGCAGGAGGTCTATAGTGACCCCATGATATATAGCAACAGGGCCAAGGGAACCTGTAGGCCCCCTATATGGAATAGGAACCCTTATGTAGAAGTTCTTATTTATTGCTCTTACTTATTATCCAACAACTGTTGAATTTGCTGTCACAACCTCCATTGGTTGAGAGTTCCACAGTTTGACACAGCCTAACTTCAAAGGATTATTTGTGACAAAGTGTTAGAATCTAAGGGTGTTTTCTGTCCTGTGTGCTGTAATCATTGTGCAGGTGAGTAGTCAGAATCTATTTAACAGGGGAAGGAGCAAACTTGGGAAGTTGTGAACAGTTCTAATGTATGTGCAGTTATTGTGTAAGTGTGGGAGTTTAAATAAAAGGTTAAAAGAAAATTGGTTAAATTGTAGTAAAAAGGGTAAAGGGAAATGAGAGAAGGGAAAATAATTAAGACTTTTTAGAGATTTTTTTTCTTAGATTAACATATAGAAGAAGAATCTTTATACAAATACAGTGCCTTGCAAAAGTATTCACCCACTTTGACTTTTTACCCATTTTGTTACATTACAGCCTTAAGTTCAATGTTTTGTTAATCTGAATTTTAAGTGATGGATCAGAACACAATAGTCTAAGTTGGTGAAGTGAAATTAGAAAAATATATACATAAAACATTTTTTTAGAAATAAAAAACAGAAAATTGGCATGCGTGTATGTATTCACCCCCTTTGTTATGAAGCCCATAAAAAGCTTTGGTGCAACCAATTACCTTCAGAAGTCACATGATTAGTAAATAGATGTCCACCTGTGTGCAATCTAAGTGTCACATGATCTGTCATTATATACACACATTTTTTGTTATAGGCCCCAGAGGCTGCAACACCTAAGTAAGAGTTACCACAAACCAAACACTGCCATGAATACCAAGGAGCTCTCCAAACAAGTAAGGGACAATGTTGTTGAGAAGTACAAGTCAGGGTTAGGTTATAAAAAAAATATTCAAATCGTTGATGATCCCCAGGAGCACCATTAAATCTATCATAACCAAATGGAAAGAACATGCCACAACAGCAAACCTGCCAAGAGACGGCCGGCCACCAAAACTCACGGACAGGGCAAGGAGGGCATTAATCAGAAAGGCAGCACAGAGACCTAAGGTAACCCTAAAGGAGCTGCAGAGTTCCACAGCAGAGACTGGAGTATCTGTAAATAGAACGACAACAAAGCTGTACGCTCCATAGAGTTGGGCTTTATGGCAGAGTGGCCAGAAGAAAGCCATTACTTTCAGCAAAAAACTAAATGGCACGTTTTGAGTTTGCGAAAATGCATATGGGAGACTCCCAAAATTTATGGAGGAAGGTGCTCTGGTCTGATGAGACTAAAACAAAACCTGCCAAGAGACGGCCGGCCACCAAAACTCACGGATTGGGCAAGGAGGGCATTAATCAGAAAGGCAGCACAGAGACCTAAGGTAAGCCTAGAGGAGCTGCAGAGTTCCACAGCAGAGACTGGAGTATCTGTACATAGAATGACAACAAAGCCATACGCTCCATAGAGTTGGGCTTTATGGCAGAGTGGCCAGAAGCAAGCCATTACTTTCAGCAAAAAACAAAATGGCACGTTTTGAGTTTGCGAAAATGCATATGGAAGACTCCCAAAATGTATGGAGGAAGGTGCTCTGGTCTGATGAGACTAAAATTGAACTTTTCAGCCATCAAAGAAAATGCTATGTCTGGCGCAAACCCAACACATCACATCACTCAAAGAACACCATCCCCACAGTGAAACATGGTGTTAGCAGCATCATACTGCTGTGGGGATGTTTTTCAGCAGCCAGGACTGGGAAACTGGTTAGAGTTGAGGGAAAGATGGATGGTGGTAAATACAGGGATATTCTTGAGCAAAACCTGTACCACTCTGTGCGTGATTTCAGGCTAGGATGGAGGTTTACCTTCCAGCAGCACAATGACCCCAAACACACTGCTAAAGCAACACTTGAGTGGTTTAAGGGCAAACATGTAAATGTTTTGGAATGGCCTAGTCAAAGCCCAGACCTCAATCCAATATAAAATCTGTGGTCAGACTTGCTGTCTGTTCACAAGCGCAAACCATGCAACTTGAAGGAGATGGAGCAGTTTTGTAAGAACGAATGGGCAAAAATCCCAGTGGTAAGATGTGGCAAGGTCATAGAGACTTATCCAAAGCGACCTGGAGCTGTGATTGCCGCAAAAGGTGGCTCTACAAAGTATTGACTTTAGGGGGGTGAATAGTTATGCACATTTACTTTTTTCTGTTATTTTGTCCTATTTGTTGTTTGCTTCACAATAAAAAAATACATCTTTAAAGTTGTGGGCATGTTCTGTAAATTAAATGATGCAAATCCTCAAACAATCCATGTTAATTCCAGGTTGTGAGGCAAAAATGCCAAGGGGGTGAATACTTTTGCAAGGCACTGTATATTTATTTTTCTCACTGTATTGTTGTAATTAGTAATCATGAGTCAGTCCAGTAGCAACCTCTACATTCTACATGTATGCACGGCTGGAACAGCTGATCCAGGGTCTATACCTCTGTGCCTCTATGGAAGCTCAAATTGGAGACCTGGAGAGGAGAAAAGCAACACTTCATAATATTGCTTCACTGGAAAGGGAGTTGGTGCTCACTGAGCACAGTTTAGCTGGGCCTAGCATGGGGGGAGGGGGGTGGAGTTGAGGCTAGTGAGAATGTCCAAGGAGGTAGCTTGGTTACAGTTACAAGGGGAAGCAGAGGGAACAGGAGAAGAATAGTTCTGAGTTGGCAAACACCAACACGTTTGCCAGACTGAGTGATTGGCAATGCCAGATAGAGCTGTTCCTTATAACAGCAGGGAGCATAGTTCTACTGTAAGAGAGGGAGGGCAGATTAGGCAGAGCAACAGACAGATTTCTGTGGTAGGTGTTTTAATTAGGAGGAAGGTAGACAGGGTAATTTGTCACCCAGATCCCAGCAATCAAACAGTCTGCTGTCTCCTGGGTGCGCGCTTTCGGCATGTTGTGTATCAGGTGGATAAATTATTGGGAGGGTCTTGAAATGATCCGTTGGTCTTAGTACATATTAGTACCAATGACAAAGTAAGTGAAAAATGGAGTGTTGTAATTATTTTAAAGAACTAGGAAACAATCTTAAGGCAAGGACCTCCAAGGTAGTGTTTACTGAGTTACTACCAGTGCCATGTGCTAGCTCAGGGAGACAGAAGGAGCTTAGGGTGGTTAATGTGTGGCTCAAGAAGTGTTGTACTAAGGAGGGATATGTTTTTTAGAGCACAGGGCTGACTTCTCACTTGAGTGCAATCTTTAGCAGTGATGGGTTGCATCTTAACGAAGAGGGATCTTGTGTACTAGGGGCATGGATGGTAGAAAGGGTGGGGGAGTTTTTAAAATAGTAGGTGCAGGAGGGACCAGATGTAAGTAATGAGGTAGAAAGGGTAGAGGGGGAAAAGGGACACATTAACTACCCTACTATTAACTACCATGGGGAGGAGAAGGAAGGAGGGATATTATAGACAAAAGGAAGGTATTTCTAAATAAATCAAATACAGTGGCAAGCACTGCAAGCCTGCAGAGGCATAGCAACATAAAGTATATGCTTGCTAATGCAAGAAGCTTGCCTAGGAAAATGGGCAAGCTATAATTATTAGCAGTACATGATAAATGAGACTTGATAGGCATTACTGAAACATGGTGAGATGAATCTCATGACTGGATGGTTAATAGCTATTTACGAAAGATGGGGTAATGGTAGAAGAGGAGGAGGGATTTGTCTATATATTAAGCCTGAATTTAAGCCTATAGTCAGAGTAGATATGTATAGTGGAACTAGCGATAATGTTGAATCTTTGTGGTTTGAGTTAAATATTGGAGGAACAAATCCTTAAAGACTATTGGTCTACAAATCCCCAAACATATTTGAATGTGAGGAATGGCAATCATTGCTACATATGAATAATGCAGCTAAGCATGTTCAAGTTCTAATAATGGGAGATTTTAACTACCCTGAAATTAAATGGATGAATGAGACCAGCAATTCAACTAAGGGACTCAGGCTCTTAGTGGACTCATTATTTGACCCATATGATACAAGAACCTACAAAAAATGAGGCTATATTAGATTTTGTCATCACAACTAATCTTGATATAATATCAAATGTTGATACAGTAGAACTATTTGGCAATAGTGATCACAGTCATATTTGAGATTGAATTAAAAAAAAAAAGTTGTAAAGTATCAACAAAAACTTTTAAAAAGGCAAATTTTAATGGTCTAAGAGTAGCAATAAAAAGTACAGAAAGGTGAAAAGAACTGGCAAGGAAAAATACTGAAACAACCTTCAAATCCTTACTAAATATACATACACATAAACATATACTGTGTGGAAATGAAAGTAAAAGGACTAAATCACATCTGATGTGGCACAACAATGATTTAAAGTTCATGATAAGGAAGGAAAAATAAAAAAGGAAATGTTAGTTGCAAGGGAGATTAAGTCTGACTCTAAAATACTTTTTAAAATATACTAATGGGAAGAAGGCGAGGAAGGAAGCTATAGGAACATTACAATGTAAAACAGGCCGTCTGATAACTAGTGACCAGGAAAAGGCAGATGAGCTAAATAGGTTATTTTCTTCAGTATACACAAGGCAGGAACCATGGTTGGGACACTGCAACAAAATGGGGCTACACTACCTTCACCAAATAATTGGTAAATGCAGGAAGAAATCCAAAGGAGGTTGGAAATAAATAAATGTTAATAAAGCCCCAGGACCTGATGTAATACATCCAAGGGTACTGAGGGAACTGGGTTCTGTAATCGCCCACACCACTATATCTAATTTTTCAAGACTTACTCACCAGAGGGTCGCTACCAGACGACTGGAGAAAAACAGATGTGATACATATATTTAAGAAGGGAACAAGAGTAAATCCAGGAAATAATAGACCAGTGAGCCTCACTTTTAGAAGGGTGATTAATGGATAGTATACAAGCATATGTCTCTTTGAGCAAGGTCATAAGTAGGAGTCAACACAGATTTATGAGAGAAAGGTCATGTCAAACAAATTTAAATAATTTCTATGAGGTCGTAAGTAGGAACTTGGATCAGGGCAACTCCGTGGGTGAAGTTTTTTGGGGATTTTACAAATACTTTTGATACAGCGCCACATGGGAGACTATTGTGCAAACTAAGTGATACAGGAAATGCAGTAGATATCTACTCATGGATTTAGAGACGTAACAGTGCTCAGTGCCTAACAGCATCTGAAAAGGCAAATAAAATATTAGCATGTATTAAGAAGGGTATAGAATCAAGGGAAGCATATATAATTCTGCCACTATACAAATCCCTAGTATGCCATAATTCGTAATATAGAGTACAATTTTGGTCACCACTTCATTTAGGGCAACAAAACTTATAAGGGGAATGGAGGGGAATTTCTCTAGAAAAAAGGCATCTAAGAGGAGATATGATTACCCATATATATCCAGGGTCAAAATAAGGCTTTGCCAATTGAACTTTTTATGTCAATGTAAAGATTCACCTGACCACCAGTACTTTGGATTCTTATTTTTGTGATTGTGGGACTGTACTCAGGATTTTACAGTATGTTTTATTGGTATGTAATATGTTAGGTTATGTTGATTACTGTATGTTTAATTGTGTCCAGTTGATAAGAATTTAAAATGTTATTAGGTAATCTGTAATTGACAGATGAGTTTCACTTAGTTAATGTGTGTCTCTGAGAAAAAGCTAGTTTGAATGCAGTTTGTGATGCTTCTGACAGGAGAAAAGTGAGGTAATCCAGCTGACTCTGAGAAGATTAATATATATATGGAATGAGATTAATATATATATATATATGGAATGAGATATCTGGAATAATGTAGATAGGATAATATATATATATATGGAAGATATATATGTGTCAGAGAAAATGGCTTCCCTGATCCTGTACAATTACTGAAGTGTGTACATGCTCCCAATAAAAGGGGAGGAAACCAAAGTGTGTGTATGCTCCTTTTAAAACGGAGGAAACCTATCTAGCAGGTATATGTATATGTCAGCATTCCTAGAGAAGATAATAATGAAGTGGATGTTATGATACCTTGCAGAAACATTGTCAATAACTACATGCATTTGTATTAAACTTTGTCTGCTATTTAGCTGCACATGTTTTCAATTTATGCAAGCCTCTTTGCTTTGCACAACTTAGTGTAATCAGCAAATATACATTACTTTCCAGTCCTATATCTAAGTCGTTAATACATTTTAAAAATTGAATTGACTACAAAAGTTTAAAAAATAATATTTAAACAAATGACAAAGGATGGAACTGACAATAAACAAAACCAAAATGCTAATACAAGTATTACATGTTTGGATACAATAAGCATGTACAACTAGGAATAAAGCAAGAACATTGTTATAGTGCTTTATCTATAGCTGCATTCCATTTGGGTTAAGCTGACCCAGTCATATAATGACCTTGCTGGCTGTCAACAATGGACCTGCCATAGTCTTGGAAATCATTTTTAGTGCATTGTCCCAGATTTCCCTTAAGCCTATGACAGCATTTTTTAAAACTCTGAAAAAGACACTGAGAGCTGCTAGTGGCTGTTATGTAGATTTAAACAATAATTTTGGTCAGTCAATGTAGAAAAATAAAACAAGCAGCAGGAGATATTTATCTATGGATATTCATGCACTGTGTTGATACTTTTCTGCTGTATATTGTAATACTTGCACTGGTGTCATATACATGTAAAGGTGTGTCAAAGCTTTTACTTATAGCTGATTCCATTATCTATTGAGATTTATTTGGCAAAGCACCAAATGATCTAATACAAATGCAACTTATTGTTAGATCAGACATAATTTTTTTTAAAATGTATTCTTATGTAATTTACAGCATGAAAATTACAATTAAAATGCATAAATAATTTAGGAACTCTCAGAAATATTCCAAGAAAGTCCAGGGCCCAGTTTAACGTAAGGGTGCTCTTAAGGTTATGGTTTCATGAACCACAGCTCCTATGGATTAATAAATGAGAATTCCCTTCATACCCTACAATAAGATTTACATAGATTTTAGGACAGCCTACAGGGCATATCTGCTCCCATCCCCTGGGCACTTGATAAAGAGTGGGGAGAAACTTAGAGAACCTAGTTTAAAAAAATGTAAACTATGTTATGCAAGCCACTGGTAATATCAATGTACCTATTTAATCAGCTTTCTACGTTCGAGAACACAAAGTAGTAGATCTACTCCTCAAAATGAATATTGTGTTGGTAAAGTTATGATATAATGTCTGTTACAGTGCATAACAATGTGTAAATTTAGTCTGACTTTCCAATATAACAGTATGCTGCACTGAGTGCAAATCTGGCAAATTGGCCCACAGGGAGTGGTCGAGAACAGAGGTAATTGTGAGCTCAATGCTCTGTTTCCATAGTTGCTGAATTTAAAAACTCCATTAAACTGAAAAATCAATTAATTTCCGTCCATATAAGAAACAGCCTTCTTTGTTTTTTTGTATATGTATAATAGATGAGTATTATCTACTTTATGATATTATCAATTTTATGTTGAATTGTTACTTTATTCCCAACAGAAAGTGTGCTCTGTAGGAGTTAATCTTACTTACCAGAATAAGTTTAAATATTTGCTTCTCATATATAAATCATATATAATAGTTGTGGTAAGTTACGAATGTTGGTCACACAATGTTTAATGTTATGGGCGTCCACACAACTTTTCTGCAATGAGCGCCAAGGCCCGCACCACTTTGCTGCAATAAGCGGTGATGGTTCTCATTGCAGGCCTCGCAATTATGGCCTTTCAGGGTCCCTCTAAGGGTCATCTCTCCCGTCATAGTTGTTATTTGCCCGAGTACGCTTCACCGATGGAAACAGACTGATGGCGCTCATGGCGATGCTGGCGACCAGTGCCGAAGGCCTTAGGACTTTGGTGCTGATTGCAAGGCATGCAAGACTTTGAAAACAATTACGACTTTAACAGCCGACATTTTTTTCAAGCCCGTAACTTGGAAGCCGTCGGAAGACCAACAAAAAATGCCAATTAATAAAAAAAAATAACTTACAACCTCACAAACAGCACAGAGGGAGAGGCTGGGAGTTGAGTGAGGTTGCAAGCTAATTTGAGGATTAATTGGCATTTTACGGACATTGAAAATTGGCTAAGTGAGGAACAAAACGGCGTTCGTAAAGATGTAAATGTTTTAAAACAGGCTCAAAACTAGGCCAAAGCCCATCAATGTGAGCCCGCAAGACTTGAAAATACAAGCAACGGCGCTCATTGCGAGGCAAGCAAGACTTGAACAGAGTGAGAGAAGAGAAAAACACAGGGAAGGGAGAGGGGGAAGAGGGTGGAAAGACACAAAGGGGGAAAAAGCAAAATATTGGAGTGAAATAAGGGGAAAAAAACACAGGGCATGAGAGGGGGAAACAGACACATGGAAGGGAGAGGGGGGAAACAGAAACAGGGGTCAGAGAGTGGGGAGAGGTTCACAATGAGCGCCAAAGGCAATCATCGCTGGGCTCTTGATGAGGAGCTCATTGCGAAGCACGAAAGTGGCGGGTTGGACGACAACTGCAATGAGCGCAAAGGTGCCCATTGCGAGGCATGAAAGTGACGGGCTGGCAGAGGCCTGCAATGAGCTTGTGTTGAGCACCGAAGGCCGAAGCCGCAGCCGATCATTGCTCATAATAATATTATTCATGAATGCCTTACACCTAATCCTAAAATACACACCACAAATACTCTTTGCTACTTCCCACATTTATTTATACTTGTGTTTCTTTGCCTTTTCAGTTATTTAATTAATTGTCCTTTAGTATCAACAACAACTATCATACATCTTTAATCTAATTCCAACACAACATCTGTTAGATTGTTAGATGGAACAAGTGTCAACTTCTATACTGAGCAGAACATAAAACTGCATAAATTTCCTGTAGCGGAACCCATCACTGTTTTACCCTGTTTTATGATTATTCTTGGTTAAAATATGATCCTACAATATGTATGCTGGTTGATGCTCTGCAGAATATTAGCCAGACTTTTGCAGACCTAGGCTAATAGATAATCCTGTTACAGAGATTCAAGAGATAAGAAAGTTGTAAAGGATCCTTGCATTTTCCAAAGTGTTTTAATTCTCTGATAAGAACAAAGAAGTGTAATTGAATCAATGTCTGATTGTATCAAAGTTGCCAGGGAGGTGTGACCCACCTATTGTTCTCTTTATGGGTATTGTGCAGCCAAATATGGGGGATGTGGATTGCCTGTGGGAAGAGATGGGTATAAATATTTCTGCAATAACAAAATAAAGTCAGTATTCATTTGACTCCCAAATTGTGTGTCGTCCAATATGGGAGGTCGGGGATGGTGAAACTGTAGTGCCTCGTGGGTATTTTATCGTATACCAGCGGAGATTTTGGACTGCGGGTCCCAGCTCCGTTACATTTGTTGGCAAGTGGTGGAATTGTTCCCACGGTCAGAAGGACAGCTACAGGAGACACCATTCCGTGGAGTACAAATTGAGGGCAACGCTAGTATCCGTACAGCGCCCCTGGCTACAGCAGGATGGAACCGGCTAGTTTTTGGACAGCGTTCCATGATGAGGATGAGAAGGAGGCCGCAGACTACAGGGAGACAGACAGAATGGAACTCTGGTATGATGCCCTGCAAGATGCCCAATGGCGGCGAGGTGAGAGTCTCCCCAGTGATGAGCAGCGGCTACAGAAGCGTGTGGCGATGCGGATGTATCTATTGGGAGAGCAGCCCCTGGATGAGTGGGTGACAAGACTAGAGACCCTGGTATGGCGAGAGATCTGGCTAGACAACGCATACCAGGCCCTCTGGTGGTATACCGTTCGACTTACCCCCTGGACGGCTGAACACGACTTACCGGAGGGGGATGATTATGATGGCCCGGGTTTATTATGGGATGCCTTGGAGGACGATATTGATCTTGGCAGCACGGAGGGGTCTAGGTTTTGGGACATCTACGACTACCGGATGGGCATGTATGTCTGGGATGACGAAGGCGAGGTGAGCAAAGACATGACCCACCTGGTAACGAGAGAGTGGGAGCTGGAGCAGGACTACCAACACCTGCTCAGCCTTGTGCAGCCCCAACCTACTCGACAAGCAGAACCAGACTTCATTGACTGGTCCTGGGATGACCTCCAGATGGCAGGTAGAGATGGGACCGAGGTCTCTCTACCGGCCCTCCAGGGGGCAGAAGGTGTCGTCCTTTCCCCCCAGCGGCAGTGTGTACCCCAGGGAGCAGAAGGTGTCGACCTTCCTCCACAGCGGCAGTATGAACCCCAGGGGGCAGAAGGTGTCGTCCTTTCCCCTCAGCGGCAGTGTGAACCCCAGGGGGCAGAAGGTGTCGTCCTTCCCCCCCAGCGGCAGTGTGTACCCCAGGGAGCAGAAGGTGTCGACCTTCCTCCACAGCGTCAGTGGGTACTCCAGGGGGCCAAAGGTGTCGTCCTTCCCCCTCAGTGGCAGTGTGAAACACAGGGGGCAGAAGGTGTCATCCTTCCCCCCCAGCGACAGTTTACCCTAACCAGGGGAGACACCAATCTCCCAGACGGCGCAGATGGGACCGTGGTCTCTGCGCCCACAGCTTGTCCAGATCCCCAACTACCGTCACTGGGACAACCGGAGGAGGGGGTAAGTACAAACTCCCCTCCCCAGCTAACTTCTAATGTGGCCCCAGGGTTAACAGAGGAAATGTTAACCCCCACTGACCCCCACGTTTCCCTGGCTACTGAGCCGGAATATGTCCCAAGTACCCCAGCAGAAGAGCTGACAGCGGGGCAGAGTGCAGTCGGCCTCTGCCCTCCCTTTGTCCCTGGTACAGAGCAGGAGGTCCTGCAGGTTATACCAGCAGAAGAGCTGGCATCAGGGCAGAGTGCCGCGGGCCTCTGCCCCTCAAGTCCCCTCAGCGTGTTGCACCATCACCCCAGCGAAATATCCAGGTGCCTGGTTAGACTTCCCCCCAAAGGGGAGATGTGTGACGAAGTGCCCTTCGCCACTTTGGCTTGGAGAGGACTGTTTGCCAGCCTCCTGCCCTGCGACTATGGCCCTGGTACATATTGCCCTTTGGAACCAGTGTTCGGCCATACCAGAGTATAAGTCACTCATTCTGGCCCTTTACATACAGGGGGGTCATTCTGTACTTGCCCTGTGTGAACCATGATACCCCAGATAACTGTGCCATGGAGCCCATTCATATAATGAAAGACTATGGGAAAGACTTTAGCTACATGGCAATTGAACTGTGTGAAGAGGATCTGAGCGCTATTCGGTGGTTTTGTGCGCTCAGATCCCAGCTATCTGGGGATATGGGAAATGTGAGTAAATGTGAATTGCAGTAATGCTGATGGGTTGTCAAACTAGAGAATTGACCAACAAATACTTTTGTCCGGACATCCCCAGGCCGATCCGTTGGGATCAGACCGTGTATGCCGGCTTATGGTCACGGGGGAGGTGTGTAGCGGAACCCATCACTGTTTTACCCTGTTTTATGATTATTCTTGGTTAAAATATGATCCTACAATATGTATGCTGGTTGATGCTCTGCAGAATATTAGCCAGACTTTTGCAGACCTAGGCTAATAGATAATCCTGTTACAGAGATTCAAGAGATAAGAAAGTTGTAAAGGATCCTTGCATTTTCCAAAGTGTTTTAATTCTCTGATAAGAACAAAGAAGTGTAATTGAATCAATGTCTGATTGTATCAAAGTTGCCAGGGAGGTGTGACCCACCTATTGTTCTCTTTATGGGTATTGTGCAGCCAAATATGGGGGATGTGGATTGCCTGTGGGAAGAGATGGGTATAAATATTTCTGCAATAACAAAATAAAGTCAGTATTCATTTGACTCCCAAATTGTGTGTCGTCCAATATGGGAGGTCGGGGATGGTGAAACTGTAGTGCCTCGTGGGTATTTTATCGTATACCAGCGGAGATTTTGGACTGCGGGTCCCAGCTCCGTTACATTTCCTCTGAACTTAAACTGAATTTTAGAATTCTTCCACCTCCTTTCTTTAAATAGCATAGGGTATACAGTTGCCTTAACTTCACTAAAAATGTTAATATCTTGTATCTATCCTGCCCATTTTATAAACCCCAAAAAAGCACAACTGTAGTTTGTAACAAACTAAAATGTTAGTAGTTTTATAAACAATGAGCAACTTTTTTTAGAGAGGGATCAGTGACCTCAACATACATGCCCAAAAACAGGCAGTCACACTTCAAACTGCAAATCCTACTGTCTTGGCTGGCACATACATGAACATAATATTACCCTCTTTATAATAGTTACACAATCACATTTATTGTAAAAAAATTGCTTCAGGAATTAATTAAAATTAATAAATTTTATGGTAATCATTTGCAATATTTACTTTTCAGGTAAATGGAAATGAAGCACTCAACTCATCTGATATATTTATGTTGGAAACGTTTTACTTAATGTTAGCCAAGGTTTTAAACACATTTAATAGCTGAATAACATGCAATAATCACAATATATGTGTACACCTTCTTAATGGCTTCTTTGTTGTAGCCCCCAAAAAGTTATGATGTATATATCAATAAATAAATATATATATATATATATATAGTATCTTGGGCAAAAAATATTTAATAAAATAATAATAAATATAATAATGAAATAATGAATGTCCCTCTCCCCCATGTCTCTTCCCCCTCACCCTCCGTTGGGTCTCTTCCCCCCTCCCAACTCCTGTGTCTCTCCCCCTCTTCCTCCTCCTGTGTCTCTTCCCCCCCTTCCTCCCCCTGTGTCTCTCCCCCCTCTTCCTCCTCCTGTGTCTCTCCCCCCTCTTCCTCCCCCTGTGTCTCTCCCCCCTCTTCCTTCCCCTGTGTCTCTTCCACCTCTCCCTCCCCTGTGTCTCTTCCCCCCACTGTGATAACTATTATAGTAATCGTGATATATAGAACTTCAAGAAAAAAACATTATTTGCTTTGAGTACAGATACAGATTTAATACTTCAAATCAAATCATTACAAAGTGTATAAAATAATAAAACATACTGGAAATGTGTATACAGTGAAAAAGGAAACAGGTTTAGCAGCTTAGAATTTAAATAAAATACTTGCCCATCAAAGATGACGGAATCATATTATATATGTCTCCCCCCCCCCCTTCCTCTCCTGCGTCTCCTCCTCCTCTCCCTCCCCGGTGTATCTTCCCCCTTTCCCCCTCCCCCATGTCTCTTCCCCCTCTCCCTGCCCTGGGTCTCTTCCCCCTCCCACCCCTGCGTCTCTCCCCCTCTTCTTCCCCCTGTGACTCTCCCCCCTCTTCCTCCCCCTGTGTCTCTCCCCCCTCTTCCTCCACTGTGTCTCTCCCCCCCTCCCTCCCCCTCTGTCTCTCCCCCCACCTTCCCATGTGTCTCTTCCCCCTCTGTGACCACTGTTATAGCGATCGTGATATATATAGAACTTCAAGAAAAAAAAATATATATTTGCTTTGAATACAGAAACAGATTTAATACTTCAAATCAAATCATTACAACGTGTATAAAATAATAAAACATACTGGAAATGTGTATACAGTGAAAAAGGAAACACGCTCAGCAGCTTAGAATTTAAATAAAATACTCACCATAAGCTCAAGGAAAATTTACATGTTGAGATTTTGAGCTGGAAACAATCAGCCTTATTAAATTGCGATTCAGTAAATTTAAAAGGGCTCTATTTAAGCACACAACATATTTTTTTTACAGAAGTTTTTAGTTAGTGAACTTCTATCCAAAAGCAAGGTCTTCACTACCTAAAAACATCTGTAAAAAAATATATTGTGTGCTTAAATAGAGCCCTTTTAAATTTACCTAATCGCAATTTAATAAGGCTGCATGTTTCTGATCTGTTTTACGCATGCAAATATATTCTCAAGTGTATTATTTTGTATACTGAATCAAAACAACAATTGGCAACATTAGAGTCTGAAAACGCTTCAATGAAATCAAGTATTAAACCATTGTTAATGCGTTTCAGAAGTAGTTCCATAAACAAATATTGCACCACAAAAAAGTAGTAAAAATAAGTAACTAAAAAATAAATCTACTCCAGATATGCAGTGCTAACAATCTGATAAACATAAGGAAAATAAAGTGTCACTTTAAAAAAATATATCTGTTAGAAAACATTATCTAAGTGAGTGAAAAAGGTTGATTATGTATTAAGTTGCCCACTACATAAGCTGGTTAGAATAAAGCTTACTCCTTAATCACACAGTTTTATTTCTCACTAATGCAATGTATCTTTTCATATGTGACCCTGCATAGGACAGTTTAGTGAATTTCCCTCCTTTTGTATGTTTATTAATATTTTTTCAGTGCACCAACATTTTTCTGTTTTGACTTTTGGTTTAGGGGTGATACATAACAGCTAATTATTCTAAAAGATATTACTGTAGATTTTTTTTTATATTACTAACTAGCGATTTTCCCGTCAAAAATGCCAGCATGAAAATTTTAAGGCTGGCTATGCTCACGATACGAGCCTTGCAATGAGCGGATTCACCTCTCATTGCAGGCCTCTGTAACCTGCCACTTTTATGCTTCTCAATGAGCACCTTCGGTGCTCATCACAAGCCTCTCCCCCTGTCTACTTTATGGTCCTTGCCACTCATTGCAGCCGTCGTCCAACCCACAAGTTTGGGCCTTTCCAATGATCACCTTCGGCGCTCTCCCCTCCCCGTGTAGACCCGCATGCCTGGCGTTGTTTGGCTTAGTGTTACTGGCTTTGGCTAAGTGTTACTGGCTTCGGTTAAGTGTTACTGGCTTGAATAAAGTGTTACTAGCTTCAGCCTAGTTTTGATCCTGTTTGAGAAAATGATTTTTTTTCGGCCGCCATTTTTTTCCTTGCTTAGCCGATTTTCTATCTCTAAAAAACAGCAATTAGGGCTCAAATTAGCTTGCAACCTCACTCTCAGGCTCCCTGGCTGCCCCCCCTGAGTTGTGTGTGGGTGTTTTTAATGTATTTTGTACATTTTTGATGAAATATCATCCGGGCTTCAGCTAAGTGTTACTGGCTTCAGCTAAGTGTTACTGGCTTTGGTTAAGTGTTACTGGCTTCCTCTAAGTGTTAAAGTGCTGTGAGCCTCGCGGTGAGCGCCTGTGGCGCTCATCTTGAGGCCGTCTTCAATGTCTAATTCCAGTGGGCCTTGCGATAAGTACCTGCGGCGCTCATCGCGAGGCCTCCAATGAGTGCCTTTGGCGCTCATTCCAGCCTAAGTCCTACAGGCCTCGCGATGAGTGCCTTTGGCGTTCATTGCGAGGACCACAACTTTGCAAGGTCTGCAATTTTTAACAGCCTAAGTCCTGTGGGCCTCGCGATTAGCACCTGCGTCTCTCATCTCGAGCCCTGCAATGAGCACCTTTGGCACTCATTCCAGCCTAAGCCCTACGGGCCTCGCGATGAGCACCTTTGGCGCTCATTGTGAGGCCCACAACTTTGCGAGGCCCGTAATTTTTAACATTGTTGGCGAGAACTCGCAATTATGACAATCATAACATTTGATTGTCACAGAAGGCAACAAGCTGGACCAGCAAATAAGGGAATCCTGCCATTTAGGCTGATGCTCTGTTTTGGAAGGCTAGGGTGTTGACATATGGACCTTCAATAATCTAGAAGAGTGTTGGAAAGACAGGCACTCTGACAGAAGGGCGTAACAAAAGAAATTTG
This sequence comes from Discoglossus pictus, assembly GCA_027410445.1. Classification (NCBI taxonomy): domain Eukaryota; kingdom Metazoa; phylum Chordata; class Amphibia; order Anura; family Alytidae; genus Discoglossus; species Discoglossus pictus. The sequence continues at coordinate 451,247,746 of CM050163.1, forward strand.
CAACAGCTCTATTTCCAAAACTAACAAGTTTTATTGGTGAACAGGAGTAGTTTATATCAACAAAACCGTGAGGATAACAGGTACATATCAACTTAGGATAAACTTTCCACCATCTGGATGTTACCATGCTAGACCAAAGGCTTGCGTGGTAACACTGGTGACATCATGGGACAACAGTACCCGTTTAGCTCTCTCTTTTTAAGTATTGTTGGGAGGCCCTTTGATGTATTGTTGCTGTTACCAGCATACTTAATTGGTGTCTCCATTATACTACCTAGTTCCACTCACCCAAGGAGTCATAGCTCATTGTAATCTTTGCTTCAGTGGCAGTCTTCCCTAGTGTGTCATGGCGGGGTCTAGATGGGCAAGGCCCAGTCAGAAAATCAGTCAGAGATTAATGCAAATGTCCTGTACTGTCCAGTACTTTAAGTAACAGTGTCCCCAAAAGTATAAAAACAAGAACCCATAAACAAAAGGAGGAAGTAGGAAGGTCAGAAGCCCATCTTTGGATCATGACCAGGGGAGGCTGGTGAACTTTAAAGTTGGAGGGGAGCCAGAGCAAGACTTGGCTTCTCCCCTTACATAGACCACACCTATTTTAAATTCCTCCCCCTGTTGTCATATTGACCTTTATATGCCCAGCCCAATTACCTTATACTGGCCCCATACATTGAAATAGACTCCACCTACTGATTTTTTAATACTGTTCAAAAATTCTTGAATCTTGGGATTCAGGCAAATAATAACATTTCTCTTCTGCATGAATGCAATGACACTCACCAACAGTTGACTCTCCTTCTCGGGGTGTCTTCAAGTGTAGTAGTCCAAATAGTCTGCAGCCGCAGTCTTTGGACCTGGGGGTGATATAAAACAAGCAAACAAATCAAAGAGTGCAAGATCTCAACCTTACTTAAGAACACTTATGAAACCAAGCCAGACTATCTCGGCCCCAACCATACCAAAAAATACATATTATAGAAAGCGGGACTATATAGGCCACAACCGTAACAAAAAAAACCCTATTATGTCAAGCAGGACTATATAGACCACAACCAGACCTTAAAAACCCACATTACACCAATCAGGACTAAATAGACCCAAACCATTCCTAAAAAAAAAAAATATTATACAAAGCAGGACTATAGAGGCCCCAACTGTAACATAAAAAAAAAAACCTATTATGTCAAGCAGAACTATACAGGCCACAACCAGACCTTAAAAACCCACATTACATCAATCAGGACTACATAGTCCCAAACCATACCTTAAAAAATCTTTAAATACCAAGCAGGACTATTTAGACCCAACCGGACCTTAAAAACCGACATTATACCAATCAGGACTAAAAATCTTTAAATACCAAGCAGGACTATATAGACCCAACCGGACCTTAAAAACAGACATTATACCAATCAGGACTATATAGGCCCAAACCGTACCCAAACATAAAATGCCAAGCAGGATTATATAGGCCACAACCGGACCTTAAAAACCCACATTAAACCAAGCAGGACTATATAGGCCTAAACCATACCTAACAAACCTTAAAATACCAAGCAGAACTATATAGGTCCCAACCGGACCTTAAATACCCACATTACACCAAGCAGGACTATATAGGCTCAAATCATACCTAAAAAACGTAAAATACCAATCAGGACTATATAGACCACAACCGGACCTTAAAAACCCACATTAAACCAAGCAGGACTATATAGGCCCAAACCATACCTAAAAAAACGTAAAATACCAAGCAGGACTTTATAGGACCCAACCGGACCTTAAAAATCCACATTACACCAAGCGGGACCATATAGGCCCCAACCGGGCCTTAAAAAAACACAATACATCAAGCCGGACCATATAGGCCCCAACCGGACCTTAAAAACATAAAATTTCAAGCAGGACTATATAGGCCACAACTGGACCTTAAAAACCCACATTAAGGGGGCGTGTCTTGCCAGGGTCTGCGACAAGACGTGTGCAGGAGCAGCTCCTGCACTGAAACCAAGAAAAAGGGCATAAACTAGCCTACTCGCCCCAAATAAATCACCCATACCACAAGGGGAGATGAGCGAGGAGCAGGCCGACAAGGAAAGGGGAAAGAGGTGAGCCGGGAAGCCGAACCACGAGGTCGAGGCCTACACCACCCTGCCTCCCGTGGCTGTGGCTCCCGGTGCCCCCCTGCACGAGCGGAAGGCCCGGACGGAGCTACGGAGGCGCACATCGGCAAGGAGAGAGGCGATAAGCAAGGGGGACCTGCAGCGGCACCTGGTGAAGAGGAGGCTGGGGTAAGCAGGAGCTCATGGGGGAGCCGCGTAGGTGGCGGGCGTCCCACACCACAGCACCCCACAGCAATCCCCACACTGGGCAGGCTTACCTCCGGAGCGGGCTCGGAGGTGAGGGAGGCCCATCCAGAGGCCCGAGGAGCTCCGGCGGGACCGGGTCTCGAGCTTAGACCGAGAGGCCACCATCTTCTCTCTAGGAGCTGGGGCGTCGCCGGAGGCCCCCTCCTCTCTCTTATTGAAATATACTCTATTGGTTGTTCGCTCTACTAGTCCCTTGAAGGTCTAAAGCAGCAGAATATACTTTAACAGATTACTAGCCTGGAGGCAGAGAGCTGACCTGAATCACGTGAGTGTTTGATCTCTGATAACACCCCCATGAATATTATGGGACAAGGAGCTTAGAGACGGGCGGCTCTAGGCAGGCATGACTCCAAATATGCTGAGGGCGCCTCACAATAGCTACCTATTCCTGGCACGAGCCATCTACTCCTCACTTCAAATGATTTAAATCAGAGGTGGCTTCTTTCTACTATGCTACCTCATCTACAAGCTTGCGCTGACGAACAAACTATTCGCAACTAGGGTCTGCCTTGGTGAAAATGGGCAAATCTAAGATCATACTGGAGCTCTTCCACAAACCGGAGGTACCCCCCTCGCAGCCGCAAAGCCCTTCCCCTGAACAAATAGATCTGCTGGAGGTTGAGGGAGTCGATCCCAACCCATCACCGGACATGAATCTCTCAGCCAAATCCATGGAGATCATAGGGCAAATGCTGCAAGCTCAATCTACTCAAATGGTTAAAGAGATCAGGGATGACCTTTTTGAGCTGGGCCAGAGAACCAACCTCTTGGAGGAGACAACTGATAAAATTCTGAAAGCCCAGGAGCAAGACAGAGCTGAAATCACCACTCTGGAGGCGAAAGTCTCTCTCCTAGATGACAAACTCGATGACCTGGAAAACAGATCGAGGAGACATAACATCAGGGTACGCGGGGTGCCAATCACGGTCCCTGACCTGCTGCAATATTTTACAGTGGTGATCTCCAATATTCTCCCAGGAGTTGTCAGCTAGCCCATAGAGCCCTGGGGGCCGCAAGAAACCAAGAGCTACCGAATGACATAATTGTTCGTTTCCTGAGGCAAAAAAACAGGGACCTGATCCTTAACGGCACAAGAAAATTGCCCAACATCATAGGTCCTGATGGACCTTTCGCCACGAACTTTGGAGAAACACAGAGCAATGAAGCCGGCCCTTGCTATCCTGATTAAGTGCAAGATACCATATAGATGGGGCTTTCCTTTCTCTCTCTCATTCCAACACCAAGGGACTGTCTAATTGACCCACACTCCGGAGGAATGTGCCAAACTCCTAAACCGTCTTCACTTGGCGGACTCTGCTGAGAGTAGCTCAACTCCAGAGCAAGCGCCCAAAGCAAGACCTTCCAGAATCTGGTCAATGGCCAAGAAGTCGCATCGGCCTGGGGTGAACAGAGACTCTCAGCTGACCCTGAGCCTGGACCCTTCGGCCGACCTCCCAAGCACGTCAAGACTAACTTAAGCTTAAACTGATGGATGTTTGTTTGCATTTTCTTCTGTCTTTCCCGGAATTGTAGCCAATATACTTATTTAGCATAATCGGTAGAATACATGTTTCGAGTTTAATTAAAGGTGGCTTAGGCCGAGGTACCTCGTTATAGTTATATGTTTACATAAGGCCTAGGATTCCCAGCACTCCGTAGTTTAATATCTACTGCCAACCTACTAGTACCATGGTGGACTACGAGGAAAGATTAAAATTTCAACTTCGTTAGATTATGAATTTAGCAGTAGCTTGAGGTAATTCTAGCAATGCCTGTTAGAGCCCCGCACGGGACTTAATGCTTAGAATAGTTATGTTAATTTTGTTTACGATAAAGTTGTTGGCAATTTATTTCCTGTTTGGGGTTTAACCCCAAGAGTTAATGACATCTTTTCCAATGTACTGACTAAATTCTCTCTCTTCACCACCCCTTCCGGGGGAGCCCACAAGTGTTCCAGTCTGGCTTGTCCGTCTCTCCAGGGGTTGTGTCCTGGCCTGCGCAGATCCTCGGTGACCGGCTCATCTCCAAACATACTGGGGTAACAGCACACCCGGGGTCCCTGCAGACCTCCACACTCGCACATGGCTAACCCTCACTACACATTCACTACCCACAATATCAGAGACTTTAACTCCCCTAACAAACAAAGGAAAGCTTTCATTACTTATAGGAAGGATAGACCTGCAGTTCTCTTCCTCCTGGAGACCCACTTTGTGCAGGTTAAGACCCCCTCGTTTTTACATAAGGACTATCCAACCTTTTACACCTCTAGCCACATTTTCAGGCATAGTCCCCTGCCCATGGTCAGATCATAGTCAGGTCACATTAGGCCTGAATCTTAACCCCAACTTCGAATTGCCTTACACATGCCTTACACTCAATGATAGGCTTCGTTCAATCCCGAGTGTGCTAAACCAAATTCTACGGGGGCGGGGTGGTTCTGAGTAATGCACAAAAGCATTTATAAGGGGTAGCTTTATAAGGCTAGCCTCAGCATATAAAAAAAAAGTGAAGGAAAAGGAGAACTTACTGATGAAGGAACTAACCACCCTAGAAAAACAAAACCAACAACAGCAGTCGGACCTGAGTCGTCAACGGATAGACACGATTAGACTAGAACTAGATAACATCTTGTCAGCTCAAACAGAGAAGGCCTAAAGGAAAACCCAGAGCAAATTTTTCGCGCAGGCAAATAAGCCCTTATTGGCCAGCAGGCTGAATGCAAGATTCCAACAATCAAGGGTCACCCAAATCAAGACTAGATCAGGCTAGGATTCAGGACACCTTCCGAATATTTTACCAGGATATATACACCTCTCAGGTACGGGCGGATGGGGATTCCCTGACGGTCTTTCTTGGGGGGCTGGACCTTCAGGTTCTGGGAAACTCTGACCTAGATTTACTTAACTCAGAGGTAACAGAAGAGGAAGTCAGAGACACCATTAAATCTCTCAAACTAGGCAAATCCTCTGGGCTGGATGGCTTTTCAAACCTATACTATAAAAAGTTTGCAGATGTTCTGACTCCCCACATGGTTTCAATGTACAATGCAATCCTGAAAGGAGAGCAGATTCCGCCGGAGTTCAATCAGGCTTCTCTGGTCTTCTTTCCCAAGACGGATCCTATGGAGGTCAAGAACTATCGTTCTATTTCCTTGCTAAATGGGGACATTAAAATCCTGGCCAAATTGATGGCTAACAGGGTCTCCAGCTTCCTGCCCAAACTAATCCAAAAGGACCAAGCAGGCTTCATCCCTCATAGGCAGGCGGGGGACAACATTAGGAGAGTACTGAATATTATACACCTAGCCAACCACTCAAAAAACCCTCTTTGCACCCTAGCCTTAGACATCGAGAAGGCATTCGATTCTTTAGAATGGTTATATCTATTCGCAGTCTTAAAGAAATTCGGTATTAGAGGGAACTTCCTAAATCTGCTTAAAACATTCTATTACTCGCATACTACTCGCAGCTAAACATTCAAAGGGGGACTAGACAGGGCTGCCCTCTTTCGCCGCTCATATAGCCAGTAAGTGGAAAAACCCTAGCTTATGCCTGAGAGAGATCATAAATAAAATAAACTTTATTATGATTAACGAAAAACGTATACACCTAGTTTCAGACACTTACGCCAGCTTCCTGACTATCCGGGAACCCTGGATAGCTTCCAACCACTGCATTGACCCTGGATAGAGTAACACTAGGCGGGCTAGGGTGGGGTCTGGAGGTGGCTGGATGGCGCATGGCGGGGCACCCTCGCTGGAGACCGGGCGTAAACGTAAGTTGATGGGGGCAACACCTGTGGGGGGGCCGCGGGGGGCTGGGGACGGGGGGGTCATCTTAGAGGGACTCAGGAATCCAATACTGTTGGATTCTGACATAGCCTACCTTGCCCCATATTGGGGTGCAGATACTTTTGGAAAAGAGAAATTCTGAGCCTGAATTTTATCGCTCTGTTCTTGGTTAGTTTTAGTCTTTAAATTATTACTAACGTAAACTTGTTTGTTGTTTTTCTTTCTTTCTTCTTTCTTTTTCTTGACTTTTCTTGTTTTTACTTGTTATTGGAAAAAGTAAAATTGTTGTTGGTGTGGCTCACAAAGAGATTGCAATAGGGCAGCCATTAATAAGGTCTAATTGCATAGCAGGTGCATTATGTACTTGCTCTTGTTATGTTTCCTTAAATTGTAACTGCACTCTATATACACTGTTGTAATTTTCCAATCTTTGTGAGTCAATAAAAATTATTGAAATAAAAAAAAACACATTACACTTTTATTTATTGCATTTAAAACTGTTAGCCGCATATAATATAAATTAAAATCTAAAAAAGAAAGGAATAAGGTCTTATGCTTTAGTGTATATAATCTCTACAACGCAGTGATGATATGATAATTCATACAAAGTACCAGCATAACCTCCAAAGATATATACATATCTACATATACATATATATCTACATAAGATTATAAGCTCAAAACAGGGCCCTTCATCTTTCCTGTTGCAACTTGTTAATCTTGCATTTCTTCCTGCTTATTATCCCCTGAATATGCTGGCAAGTTACAAATAAAAGTTAATAATAATAATATATAAAACTATCTCCTGATTTATATTTTATTTTATGCTAATTTAGCCTGGGTTTGGAGAGGGTGTTATTCCTTTAACGCTCATTGCGCGGCCCACAAGACTTTGAAAAAATTACGGCTTTAATGGCCGCCAATTTTTTCAAGCCCGTAACTCAGAAGCCATTCGGAATGCCTCAAAATACTCCAAGTGGTTACAAAATCAACTGACAACCTCACACACAGTACAGAGGGACAGACAGGCAGCCTGTAAGTGAGGTTGAAAGCTAATTTATTAGTCAATTGCCGTATGTGGGAGGTCTGAAAAGCGAGAAAAAAGATGACGGCCGTAAAGACGTAATTTCTTTTCAAGGCCACAAATTGGAAGATCATTTCGGGATTTAGAAAACTGATCAGTTTCCCAAGCCCACAAATGGTTTCAGACCCGTAGAGCACAGAGGAGGGAGAGGGAGGAGAAAGACACAGGGGAGGGAGTGGGTGGAAAGAGACACATGGGAGGGAGTAGGTGGGAAAGAGACAGAGGGGTGAGTGGGGGGGAAGAGACACAGAGGAGGGAGATAAGGGAGAAACCCCCACAGGGCAAGGAAAGGGGGCAAAGAGACAGTAGGAAAAAAAGAGAGGGAAAAAGATACAGGGGAGGGAGAGGGGGGATAGAGACACAGGGATGAGAGAGCGGAGAGAGGCTATCAATTAGCGCCAAAGGCGCTCATTGGGAGGCCCGAAATTTGCGGGTTGGACGACATCTTCAAAGAGTCTCATCGTGAGCCCCGTAAAGGAGATGGGGAGAGAAGCTCGCAATGAGCACCGAAGGTGCTCATTGCAAAAAATGAAAGTGGCGGATTGGCTGAGTCCTGCAATGAGCAAGGCCTTTAAAGTAGACGGCGGCCGAAGGCGCTCATCGCAAGGTCCGCAAGTTAGAGGGGGGAGAGCCTCGCATTGTGTGGCAAACAGCATTGCCAGGTTTAAAATGTTATTGACGTGATTTTTGGGCAAGTCGCTACTAAATCTTATAATATGGGGTAAGTGCAGTTACAGTTGCCGTAACTAGCTACAGCAAAGGGACAGAGAGGTATATATAAAGTAATTGTTATTTATTTATGGAGGACCTACATATATGAAAAATATCACGTATCTTTTATTGATATGAGCAGATTCCCCATGACCTAACATGCAAATATAACTGCGGCAAATGTGCAACTGTCATAACGTGCAACTATATGATTGAATTGATTCACAATATATGTGTTGGATCTGTGTTCAGCCAAAAGTTGTAGAATTACAATAGATTACCTTTCTTAATAAATTCTCAATTCAAACCTCCACTCCTGTACACAACCTAACAATTTTATTTTTAATTGGGTTTTTCACACTTTTATTCATATATTTTACTAGCTTAATAAAGGTAGTAAACAATTCTGTTTACAGGGAATATGACTTTCCAGTGTATAACTTAGCTCTTAGATACCGTCAATTTGCAATTAATAGGAAAATACTGGTCAAAGATTTGCTCCTTTCTTTTTCTTTTTTGTAAAATGATAAATTGTCTAATTCTTTTAGACGAAAATCATCCATAACTTGCAAATTACTTCACTTTATGGTTGCTTCAGCTAAAAGCTTCATAGATGCCAATCTAATTTATTTACAACGACCTTGTGCTGAACTCTAAGCCACATGCAATGAACATGGTAATAATAAATATATATTATTTCCCCCTATTTTTAAGAACAATTTTCATTAGCAGTTATGTCATTGACTTATGTCAAGGAAAGAAAAAATAACTTGCCATCATAATTTGTTGGACCATGCTTTCAAAGGATTATTCCACATGGGAGGATTTCATGTAGAAAGCATTACTGCAAAAGTATAATATTGCCATAAACCTAATACATTTTAAAACTACATGGTTCTAGGGCAAAATCTTACTATTTCACCTCTTACTATTGGATGATTATGTTCTTGGTGATCATGTCTATAAGTACTAGAAGTCATTGTATACAAAGGATTTTCTGTAAAAAATATCTATTTAGATTTTGGGGTAGTTTAGAGTTAGATTAAATTTATGTGAATAAATCCATGAACAGTTTTCCCACAAACAAAAATCACCATTATACTCCATTGGGACTTTTGTGTGTAAAACCTGTTGATCAGTGTTTCCACATCAACAGAAGCTAGCCCTTTGTGGGAAACTACAGAAAACATAAAAACGGAATACTGAATTAAAAAAAAAATCCCTTTAATTTTGTACGGAAACGCAAACATATTTTTCCATGGTAACTATAAAAACATTAACTTGGAAAACAAAGTAATGTATCCTACAGTGTATTTTGCTGTAGTGGACAGATGGATTACTTAATGGATAGATAAATAAATAGGGAGCATATCCAGGAAATATATCTCTAAAAGGTCACAACCATTTGTATTTTTCTTTTGCAGAAAATTAACAGTAATTATGGTTTAGTAATTTCAAGGAAATATACAATACTTTTTGATTATCTAATAACATTCTATTTGATGTTAAGAACTAATGTAGTCAGTGACAAACATCCATATTATATTTAACTAACTTAAAAATCAACCACAAGCCACGAAACGTAAGTGCAGGTTATTCTAATTGATGTTTTCCTCATATCTGTAAATCTGTACTTATTTAACTTTATTTAGCTCCAGCGAGCTATATACTTGATACTGTTGAATCGTAGTTCTGAAGGGTCATACAAACCACTCAACTTGTCATATGCAAGTTATTTCCTTCAAAGTCCCATTATCGGGGCACATAATAACAAAAATGTGTATAAAATGTTGTAAAGCCAACCCTGCCTCAAAGTGAGTGAATGGTATCTGGACATATGGATTATGTTTCAGCAGTATGAGCAACTGATTTTGTATACACGGCTCTATTAAGTTTTCTTTGGAATACACACTGGAGTACACACATCACTGCCATAAGTGAAATTAGCACTATTAAACCCTACAGAGGTACGATGAATGTGACTATTGGGCCTCTATCCAATCAAATATATAAATATAGTTATTGTTATTTTACCTGTATGTCTTTTGCATCAGTGATGTCTTTTTTTGTGTAAATAGAAACATAACAGTCACTAGGGATACTTTCCTGTCAAAGGGCAGTGGGCAGCCAGAAAAGATATCCAAGCTGAAAAAGCATATTGTGCTTTAATAGCCAGATTTTTAAAAACATTTCATAGTAAAATAACAGTTTCATAGTAATATAATAGGAAATATGTTTAAGTATGCATAAAATGCAAAACTAAAATGAACGCAAAATAATTTTAGCTCCATGAAATATAAAATATAGGATTGGTTTTTGGATCTGCGTTGTTCTAGTTTAAATAGCAATACACTCATAAACAGTCAATGTAGCTAAGTGTGAGAGAGCAGATGGTTTGATGTCCCAGTAGTATTGACACCACTTCCACTGTAGTTACAGCTTGTAATGCAAGGTTGTGGCCAATAAACATGTTGCATGATTTACTCTTAGAATATAAGCCAATATATCATTCTCAAGAGCTGTGGAGTACTGGGGGTGATGACCAATTAGAAGTCCGGTGTATAAGTACTCTCTATTTTACACAATACTGTAATCCAGCTTGTGAGGCTGAAGTATAGACAGTTAGTATTGTGTTCCAGTTATATTAACATCACTACCACTTCAATTAGAGTCTGGAAAGGGCAAACTGCATTAAATATCTATATCAGTACATATTCAAGTAGTAGACTGAAGATATTCAGAACTAAAAGAAATGTTGTTCTTGTGTAAAATGTGATCATGACAACTACTCTAATTAGAAAGCAGGGCTAAATAGGTCTAAACAATTGTGATGCTAATTGTTTATCTTCATCCTGCCAATTTTAGTAAGAGAATTGTCAATTAGAACAAATGTATAGATTCCCTGTTAGATTGTATTAGCTACTTGCCCATCAAAAATGACAGGAATAAAATGTTAAGCCTGGCAATGCTGTTTGCCACCCAATGTGAGCACCTTTAGGCACTTACCACAAGCCCCGCGCTGAGCGCCTTCAGCACTCATCGCGAGTCTCTAACCTGTATACTTCCTCCCTTGTGTCTTATTTCCCCCCTCCTTTCCATCCTTTTTTCATTGTGAGCCCTGCACTAATCTCCTTCAGTCTTTCCCCATTCTACTCCCTCCCTTGTGTCTCATTCCCCCCTCCTGTCCCTCTCTTGTGTCTCCTTTCCCTCCCCCTCTCCCTCCCTTGTGTCTCCTTTCCCCCTCTCCTGTGCCTCCTTTCCCCCTCCCTCCCCTGTGTTTCTCCCACCTCCCTTTCGTCTCTTTCCCCCCTCTCCCTCCTGTATGTTTCCCCCCTCTCCATCCCCTGTGTCTCTTTCCCTTTCTCCCTCCCCTGTGTCCTTTTTGTAAATGAATCTCTTCAACCATGACAGAATGCTTTTTAACATACAAACTTGTATTTAAACTCCTGTTAAAACACATATGTATTGAATCCAGAGGAAGGCAAACAGTAAAACCCCCCATTTCAACTTGTCTCAAAAGGGGGAAAAAAATTCCTTCCTGACCCCATTAAATGGCGATCTGATTACTCCCTGAATGAATATTTTCTATTTCATTATACATTGAATTTTCAAATGTTTCTGCTGCAGATTAAATTTTTCAACAAATGATGATGCTGCTACTAACATTAAACCTTAATTACAAATAATGCATCAACTTATCAGTCCTTTTCAAACATATTTTTAAGCTTACAAACCTGAAAGAAACATGTTCAATTTTAAACAGTAAAATTATTAAAATGCAAACTAAGTGTTTTGTGGAGCCAATCATGTCTAAACTGACTTTCAAGACATTGCATTTTTTATTTTTCCTTTCAAAGAGCACAGCAGACTTTTATTTCTGTATATGTGATGTAAGGCCTTTTTTTTCTTTTTTTCCTTTCTTCCTTTTTTGTTATTCTTGTATTTTTCTGAAATTGTTGACATATTTTTGTAACTGAATTGACCTTCAATTTTTTCCTTCAAATTAAACCACCATTATCTATGATTACAAAACCTTGTAGTACACAATATTTTTTGTAAAAATACGGCCATCGTGTAGTTGATCACCCTGACTTGGGTTATCTTCAACTGAAACTTTAATCTCATCTGGATTTGTGCACCTTGAAAAAGCAACATAGAGTTGTCCATGTGCAAAAACTGGTTCTTGTAAAAAAATACCCACAGACTTAAAAGTTTTCCTTGGGATTTATTAATGGTCATGGCAAATGCCATGATAACTGGAAACTGTCTCCTTTGAAGGACGAAAGGCAAACCACTCTCACTTGGAGCTAAATCAATTCTTGGTATAAAAACTTGTTCATCTTTATGGGTCCCTGTCATAATTTCTGCATATATGAAATAATCTTTTAACTCGTTCACAATTATTCTGGTCCCATTACAAAGTCCTTTTTTTGGATTCAAATTTCTCAATAGCATGACAATTGCCCCTTTTTTGAATTGCAAAACTTGTGGTGGCATTCCAGATGGGGTTAAAGAATGAATAAATTTGATACTAAAATTTGATTCACTGTTGGTAGCCAATTCAGCGACATAATCCATCAATCCAAAATACTGTTCTACCAAAAGCTTATTTTGTTGAAACTTTATGAAATTTAGATTATTTGCTTCAACTTGTAGATAGGAATCAAAAAGCCATTGTTGTGTGAGTTTGCCCCTACTTAAATTAGGATTAAAAGAATCCCAAATAGCAGTTTGTGCCACTTTATATTCCAGCATAGAAATATTGCATCTAACACAAACTTTACTATTGGGATAACATTGCAATTGTAATTTTGGTTCCCATCCAGGTTCACCATTTGGAAAGAAAATGGGATATGTCATTGGATCTAAATTGCAACGTAATATATTTATGTTTATAAAAGGTTGTTCTTCATTGCGTGGATGTATTCTAATATCCCGCTGAAAAGGTCGTTCACATCTTCATTTTTAAAAACCATGACAACCTCATTGACTGTTGGTAAATTATAGCGTCTTTGATCAGTGTTGCGATCTCTTTTTAACACCATATTTACTCTTGGCATTGTCAATTGATGTATTTGAGCATGTTCCTGTCTTTTTTTTTCAAGCTGTACTAATTGTTTGTATGCTTGAGTGTATGGGTTGTTGGCCATAATTTTATCCAACTGTTCAAAGACTATGCGCAAAAACTGTTTTTTTTTTCTGGAAGTGTCATTCTTTGTTCAACAGCTTCCATTGTATCTAAGACATATAACTGTGCACATTTCCTTTGCTCTCCTTCTTGTGGGTGTAAATGTGAAGTTTGGTGGTAAATTTGTCCTTGAACTCTAAAACAGTAAGGACCATGTCCTGGGACATTTTCAGCTAATGTGGCACCCATTGAAGCAAATGAAATTGCACTGTTATAAGACCTTATGTTTTTTTTTTATTTTTTAATTGGTATAATTTGGAAATGTTGGATCACTCATGATACTATGTAAGTACACTGGAAATGGGTGTCTTTGTGGAAGTCTTACCTTTCCTTTCGGACAGCAACTTATGAAATCTTCGTCAGTTGGTCTTACCTTTAGAAAATGATAGGCCTCACAAAACTGACAAACAAGTAATCCACAATAATGAGTGTCTACTTTTAGTGCTCTAATAAACACATTCTCATGCACTTCCTCAACATAGATATCACTACTACTTTATATATCTACATTGGTGTCATGTGTCTGAACATTGGTGTCTGTTCAGGTGACTGTGCATCTCTCATCCTTTGCTTCCTTTCCCTTGCCAATCTTCTTTTGCGTTCAATGTTTTCTTCTCCATTATCCGCCATTGTAATCTGTAATTGTAAATACAGGTGTAAGTTTATTTATTTTTTTTGTTTCTGTACATATTGTTTGTAGCTGGTTTCAATGTAAAAGTAAATAGCATTAATTAAAAATATATATTTTTTTTTCGATGCAATAAATGAAACCAGTTTTTTTATTGACATACATTAAATAGCAAAGGACTGCACATATATATATTGAGCATTTTATTTTTATTTTAGGACTACTGAATTATCAATTCATTACTAAATGAATATACATTAGTGAATTAATCCAAAAAAGAGATTGTCATAAAGAAGATCAAACATAAACAGCTATTATCAAAGTATAGATGTGTTCTAAAAGAATATTCAATTTTCTTAAAGATGCAATAAATGTACATATGATGTCTAATTGAGGTTCTTTAAAACGTAATTAGTTACGCATATATATATCTTCCTCTTTTTTTTCTTTTTCTTGTAATGACCAATTTAACTCCAAACCTCATTCGTCTTCCTTTTTTTTTTGTGACATCCTAAAAACCTCATTCATTTGCAAGTTGTTCCAAGCAATCTGGCACTATATAAGCACCTTTTAAAAAAAAAAAAAATTCTAAAATCTTTATTTTTGGATAGATGTTTATTCCCTAAAATGTTCATTTTAAATAATATGCCTTGTGGTTATTTCGCTCCCCATGAGTCCCTAAATCAATATATTATCTAAATATACTTTCCTGATTTAATCATTAAGTGTCATTGATCCCAAACCATAAGGGCATGCTAAAATCATATACCTGTGAACTTGCTGTTCTTTGTGTACAAATCATTTCGAATTCACTTTCTGTCTTCAGTCACGTACAGAGATGAGTAATCTATAAAATAACATGAGAATAAGTTTTAATCATTGAATTCCATTCCTTCTTGATTGAATGAACTCCATATATTTAAGTGCTTAGTAAAATGTAAATTTGTTTCTAAAGTCTTCTAACCTCATCTTATTATTAATAATATTTCCAAAAACAATGTACATAAATGAGCTGTAAGACAGATATATAAGTGCATGTTAAAAATTGTTCTTACTTTATTGCATTCTCATTTTTTTTAAATAATGACTAATTATTAATTAATTAAAATATTATACGTTAATGACTATATAATTAAATGATATACCTGTCAAGGTGATCTTTATGGTGTTCAAAGGCTGCAAACGTCACTCTCTGTGTTGAGTCAGCTGCAGATCCGATGAAACTGTGAAATAATATTGAAATAATTTGTAATATTTTGCTTCATTCCTATCAGTCAATCACCAGCAACACAGATATATTAGCATATTCCTCAATGTATTGTAAAATCAAACCTTTTTTTGTAATGATTACAAATTATTAATTAATTAATATTTTAATATATGTTAATCAATCAATAAGTGTTATCAATTCCAAATAAAAAAAGTTTACATTTTTATTTTGCTCTAAGAACATAATTTAATTATATACATGTCAAGATTATCCTTATGCTGTTGAATGCAAACGTCACTCTCTGTGTTCAGTCAGCTGCAGGTACGCTGAAACTGTCAAATAAGATTTAAAAAAATTGTAATATGTTGCTTCATCCCTATCAGTCAATCAGCAGCAACACAGATATATTAGCATAGATGGAAAACATAAAAGCAAGACTCATCAATTTATTGTTAAACCAAAACATGTTCTTGGTCCTGATTACTAATTATGAATTAATTAATATATTACTATATGTTAATTAATCAATAACTGTCATCAATTCCAACTAAGAAGACTTAAATTATTTTTTTTGTTGCAAAGAACATAATTTAATGATATACCTGTAAAGGTGCTGTTTATCGTGTTGAAAAGCTGCAAACGTCACTCTCTGTGTTGATTCAGCTGCAGCATCACTGAAACTGTAAAAAAAAATGGAAAGCATTTGTAATATTTGAATTAATCCCTATTAGGCAATCCGCATCATCACAGATATGTCAGTGCATCTTAAAATATACATTTTGTTTTTGGTCCTTTTTTTTTCTTTTTTAATAAATTATTTATTAATTAAATAATGTACATTAATAATTAATGAATCAATGTGTAAATGTCTTTGCAATTTTTTTGCTTAATGATTACTAATTTATAATTATGTGTTCAATGAATTAATATCTTACAAACAGGTAAGCATAAAAGTTTTGCTAAACTAAATCAAGCGTCAATTCTTGTTTCCTCAATTTTTTTAAATAATCTTTTTTTCAAATTAATAATTAATTAATTATTTATTTATTAATGATTATTAATATACTGTACCTTTTTTTATTTAATATTCATCAATCAGTATCCTGAAGAACTGACAATCTCTTTTGATTTTCCGGCAGCAGAAAATGTCCAGTCAGACTGTCATCACCTGAGGAGAAAGTGTTAGTTCTGTGTCAAGTGTGCCCTATATATAGGCTGCGTGCACGAGACAAAACCGTTGTTTTAGGCGGGAAATCTGCCACAATGTGTAAATGTGTAAGTTAGTGTTGTAAAATGGCACTGTTAGTCTATGTTTTACGTGTTCCGCTGTTATTATCAGTCCATCCTATTAATATTTTTCAACCGCATAGTGGCTGGCTGTGTTTTACGCGGTTCGGGGTCGTGTAGCCTTGTTTTCATTTTTTTCGGCTGACATTTTTTTCCTCACTCGAGTGGCGAAAATCAGCTAAATTGAGTTTAATTTGCATTCCACCTCACTCACAGACGTCCTGACTGTTGCCCCATGCTGTCTGTGATGGTTTTGTATTTTTTTTGGTGTAGTTAGTGTGTTTTTCCCTTTTTTTTTTCTGCCGATAATCTTGTAATTTTTTGGTTCTCGTCTGTTTTTTTTTTTTTAAGTCCCGCGTCTCGTATTTTTGTTTTCTAAGTCCTGCGTCTCGTATTTTTTTTTACTAAGTCCCACGTGTTTCATTCCCACAACAGTGCTCGCCTCGCTTTGCAAGGCTCGCAGGCAATGAGCTCCTTTTGCGCTCATTGCCTAAGTGCTCAAACTTTAACGGCTCTCCTCGCTACGTGAGGCTCGCCGGCAATTAACGCCTTCTGGGCTCATTGCCAAGTGCTCTGAGTTTAACAGCTCGCCTCCCTACGGGCGCTCATTGCTAAGCCATATGCACCACGCAAACAGAGTGACGACGTCTCGTAGTTGGACAATTATATAATGGGATATATAATGTCTCATGTATTTGTTTTTCATTAAATCTCTATAGGTAGGTGTTAATCTAAACAATATCATTACATTTATCAGGAAATATGCACTTTATAAACATCTGTTCTTAATTATTTTTTGACTGAAAAAACTAATTTAAAATGTGTGAAAATAGAAGAAACGGGATAGAGTTGGATCCCATCACAACTACTAATTATGTTTTATAACAATAATGTATCAAATTTAATTAAATATTATTACTATTATAGTTAATTTAGAAAGAGGTACAATAAAAATATGAATAAAATATATGTTAATATATTGAACAAACAGGGATGCAAGTAAGAACATGATGCAACTCAGAATATGGAGCATTGTGGTCAGGTGGAACCAGAAACCACCAAGCTCCTTTATAACTAGATTAAGCCTTAATTGACTAGTATTTTACATGCCACGGAAGAAGCGGGAGGAATACCCGCCAACAGGTTTTGGCTACTCCCAGACTTGTTGGATGCAGTAAGTAGTCAACTTTATTAGTGAGACTTTATTGATACCATGCCAAGCAGGTCCCTACGGAAGGTCTGTTCAGGGTGAAGTTTCCATTTGAAATGGTTGCACTGTGTGGACTGCATAAATGTGAAAGAATTTGAGTTTTGTTTTTTATTTATATTTTATATGTTTATTAATGCAATATTATGCAATGTAAGGGTTTTTGTATTCTTCTTTCTTTTCTTTTTTTTTAGTTCATCTAAACTGGTGCTTGGTGCAAGTTAGACTTCATTGATACCACCGCGTTGATGGTGTCTTTGGGGTACTTCAATGGGGAAAGTTCCCATTTGCAAAGACGGCAATTTGTGGAATTGACTTGATATGCTTGATTCTTACATCTTGCATAGATGTTAAAGAATGTAAGTTGCAGTTTTTATATGTTTCTTTAAATAGTATTACACTAGCGAAGGGTCTTTGCACTCTTCTTTCTTTCCTTATGAATACAATTTAACATACATTTTAAAACAGTAAAAATAAGATGCTCATACTTTGGTACAGGAGGAAACAAGGGTACTTGAGATATGTGAGGGAATAAATTTAATGAGCAAAAACGGTATATACAAAGTTTGGTGGGTATCCCTTTAAATCAAAAGTCCAATGCTTGTATCAGTCTATGTGTAGAAACAATAGCAAGATCACGCAGCAGAAACTGGAAATACTGATCCTCAGAAGCAAACTGAGAGCTGAAAGCAGGGATCAGCACACTGACGAAGGTGATAGCTGGAACAGAGCTGAAGGTACAAGCTGGACAGGAATAGAAGCAACAGTGCAGGGCACAGGCTTACCAGACAGGAATAGAAGCAGCAGTGCAGGGCACAGGCCTACCAGACAGGAATAGAAGCAGCAGTGCAGGACACAGGCCTACCAGACAGGAATAGAAGCAGCAGTGCAGGACACACGCCTACCAGACAGGAATAGAAGCATATAAGCAGCTGTGCAGGGCACAGGCCTACCAGACAGGAATAGAAGCAGCAGTGCAGGGCACAGGCCTACCATACAGGAATAGAAGCAGAAGTGCAGGGCACAGGCCTACCAGACAGGAATAGAAGCAGCAGTGCAGGGCACAGGCCTACCATACAGGAATAGAAGCAGAAGTGCAGGGCACAGGCCTACCAGACAGGAATAGAAGCAGCAGTGCAGGGCACAGGCCTACCATACAGGAATAGAAGCAGAAGTGCAGGGCACAGGCCTACCAGACAGGAATAGAAGCATAGAAGCAGCAGTGCAGGGCACAGGCCTACCAGACAGGAATAGAAGCAGCAGTGCAGGGCACAGGCCTACCAGACAGGAATAGAAGCAGCAGTGCAGGACACACGCCTACCAGACAGGAATAGAAGCATAGAAGCAGCAGTGCAGGGCACAGGCCTACCAGACAGGAATAGAAGCAGTAGTGCAGGACACAGGCCTACCAGACAGGAATAGAAGCAGCAGTGCAGGGCACAGGCTTACCAGACAGGACTAGAAGCAGCAGTGCAGGGCACAGGCCTACCAGACAGGAATAGAAGCAGCAGTGCAGGGCACAGGCCTACCAGACAGGAATAGAAGCCGCAGTGCAGGACACAGGCCTACAAGACAGGAATAGAAGCAGCAGTGCAGGGCACAGGCCTACCAGACAGGAATAGAAGCAGCAGTGCAGGGCACAGGCCTACCAGACAGGAATAGAAGCAGCAGTGCAGGACACAGGCCTACCAGACAGGAATAGAAGCAGCAGTGCAGGACACAGGCCTACCAGACAGGAATAGAAGCAGCAGTGCAGGACACAGGCCTACCAGACAGGAATAGAAGCAGCAGTGCAGGGCACAGGCTTACCAGACAGGACTAGAAGCAGCAGTGCAGGGCACAAGCCTACCAGACAGGAATAGAAGCAGCAGTGCAGGACACAGGCCTACCAGACAGGAATAGAAGCAGCAGTGCAGGGCACAGGCTTACCAGACAGGAATAGAAGCAGCAGTGCAGGACACAGGCCTACTAGACAGGAATAGAAGCAGCAGTGCAGGGCACAGGTCTACCAGACAGGAATAGAAGCATAGTAGCAGCAGTGCAGGACACAGGCCTACCAGACAGGAATAGAAGCAGCAGTACAGAACACAGCAGCTGCAGCAGCAAACCAGGGAGGACAAATACTTGCAGCAGAAGCAGTCTTATAACTGGCACTTTGAAGTGATCGCAGGTGGATCTTAAAGGACTCAGCGGATTGTCTTTGACCATACCATAGATGCCTCCATTTGAAAAACTGTACCAATATAGAAAGATTGAAGAGATCACAACGACTAGAACATGTCTTGTTATACAGTTATGGTAACAGGAATTCATAATTTAACTGGAATTATGTCAGTTTCATTGTACTGCTTTTATAGAGATTATGGAGAGTGACAGATAGGTTGTGCTGATCTGTTTAAACTGACTGGTATATGCCATGCACAGTAACTTTATAATATTACCAGAAACAGAAAAGAGACTGCTGCCCTTTTTACTATATTGGTTATATTGATTTGAATACAATAGCAATGGGTAGTGATGTCGCGAACATCAAATTTTCGGTTCGCGAACAGCGGACGCGAACTTCCATCAAATGTTCGTGAACGGGCGAACCCGGCGAACCGCCATAGACTTCATTGGGCAGGCGAATTTCAAAACCCACAGGGACTCTTTCTGGCCACAATAGTGATGGGAAAGTTGTTTCAAGGGGACTAACACCTGGACTGTGGCATGACGGAGGGGGATCCATGGCAAAACTCCCACGGAAAATTACATAGTTGATGCAGAGTCTGGTTTTAAGCCATAAAGGGCATAAATCACCTAACATTCCTAAATTGTTTGGAATAACATGCTTTAAAACATCAGGTATGATGTTGTATCGATCAGGTAGTGTAAGGGTTACACCCGCTTCACAGTAACAGACCAATATCCCCGTTTAATGCACCGCAAACAACCGCAAACAGTCCCTTTGCACATCCGCAAACTTCCCATTTGCACAAGGTTGGATACCAAGCTAGCCATGTCCCGTTCCTTGTCCTCACTGATGTCATTGAAGGTCTCTTCCTCCACCCAGCCACCAAGGGTCCCCGAAAGGTGACAACAAGCACCCTGGGATGCCTGCTGTGTTTGGTCTTCCACCTCCTCAAAGCCACCTTCCTCCGCTGACTCCTCTTCTTCAGACTCCTCTCTCTGCGTTGCCTCTGTCTGCTTAATATAAGGTGTGTACTGTTAAGTAGTACTATTCCTATCCGTTTATTCCCTGTTACGTCCACTATTAGTGGACGTGTATATGGCATTGATTTTTGGAACAGGGAGATGGAAAAAGATGCTTGGTCGGTCCTCCCACTTCAAATTTGCGGCACTGCGCCTGCAATCTAAGGTGCCACCAGATATGAGTGTCACTGTGCACTGGCAAAAGTTGGCAGAGTAGGCGCTGTAGGCCTCACACACACGCCTGTAAGCAGGCAACTGATATTTATTCGATTACAGTCAAAAAAGTGTTGTTTTATGTCACTGTACACTACGGTTGCACCAGATATGACATATCACTGTGCACTGGCAAAAGTTGGCAGAGTAGATGCAATAGGCTTCACACACACGCCTGTAGGCAGGCAATTGCTATTCAATCTATTACAGTCAAAAAAGTGTTGTTTTATTTCACTGAGCACAATATAAGCTGTGAGCCTGACACAGGCAGGCAACTGAAATTAGATTACAGGAAAAAAATGGTTGTTTTCAATGTATGGTACACCACCAGGTATGAGTAGTGAAAATAAGCACAATATAAGCTGTTAGGTGTTAGCCTGTCACACACACACGCTGGCAGGCAGGCATATGCAATTAGATTACACAGAAAAAATTTATAAAATAAATGATGTTCTAGCCCTAAAAAGGGCTTTTTGGGTTGCTGTCCTTGCAGCAGATATCAGATGAGTCCTTCAGGTCTGTAGTGGAAGCTAAATACACAGCCTGGCTATCTATTTCCCTATTAAATCTCCAGCAGCTACATTATCTGTCCTCTCACAACGAATGCAGCTTAACTTCAGAATGATTCTAAAATGTATGCTGTCCTTCAGATGGAAGGCCCTGGAAGGGAGTGTATGCTGCTGATTGGCTGGAATGTGTCTGCTGACTGTGAGGTGCAGGGTCAAAGTTTCCTCAATGATAAAGTATAGGGGGCGAACTGAAATGCGCATGTGTTCGCCGCCCGCTGCGAACGTGAACATGCCAAAATCGCCGCGAATAGTCCGCGGGCGAACTGTCCACGACATCTCTAGCAATGGGTAAAAAGCATATGTTATATACCATATTTTGCTGTAGATACATCAAACTTTTGAAATGTGAGGCTACAGAAATATTTAAAGTCAATAAAACATAAAAAAAAGGTGCTATTATATACTTACCCAAGACAATATATGCACATATTGTGTAACGAAGTGGGAAGATTTTGTACTTGTCAATTTTTTATCATATTTCTGTGTACTTGAAGATAATAGGCTATATGTGCTTAAGGGTAAGATCTTTTGAACGTGTCAAATTGTAGAACATGTGGCTTATAGAATAGCATATAAATGGGTTTTTTCAAGACCCTTTAGTAGTGTACTTGTGGCCTATGATTAACACCTTACAATAATTGGATGTTTGGTGTAATGAGTGATGGTATAAATTAATAGTTTTCCAATTACAGTTACTCTTGAAAGAATGAAAATGTAGTGTATAAATATCTTCTGATATAAAAATCAGAAAGTACATTATACATTTCACAACTGTTAATACAATAATATATTTAGTGTGCAACCTGGAGGGCAAATGCTAAAACTATATTTGTTATGTTTCCCTTGGCCTTCATGAAACTTAAGCCCCCCTGTCATTAGTCTACTACATTCATTCAGGCGATAAGAACTTTCTTTGGTTAATCAGTTTCTGTATAGTTCAACCACTTTTGTCTGCAGATTTGGGATTTTATGTTTATACTGTGGAAACCATCAGCAAATCCCAAAACACTGGGCTGTCCAAATATTCATAAACTGGTTACTAATAATGTAATGAAATTCAGCACACCTTTTGTTTAGTGATGTCATTTTAGGTCTACTAGTTTACTCAATCTCTTCTGTACCTTTCTCACCCTCTTTCCCTGAATCTACTTCAACATGTTTCACCATTTTGCTTATGGATTGTATGATCTATGAATACTGAATCTTGGACTAATTTATGGATTTCTCTTGTGACTGTTACTTGCCCACAACCTTTGGATTGTCTGACTTCAAGCTTGCTTTGACCTTGACTGCCCTTCTTTTACTACCATTGCTTGGCTACTGGGTTCCTATACCAGAACCAGCTTGACAAAAATTACATCTTTAAAACGATCTCTCTTTTATTAACAGGGTATTTTCTACATGTATCTAAATCAACCCGATTAAAGTTGTGTGAGCTTCACAAACAGCAGCCTTACTTGTTCAGCGATGTTGATAGAAATTTGGCACTTAATAAATATTTTAAATAATAACTGGCAAATCAGCATATTTCAGCAGCTGTTATATCCACGATCTAAAATAACAATGTGCATGAATATAGTTACTGTGTCTTAAAATGGAGAATATATTTAAAATCCTTTGTAAAACTTGAATTCTTGTATTTAACCAAACAATGGAAATGTTTCTGCAGTTCTCTGGGTACAATTCCAGATTATTTTTAACAAATATATCAGACATATAATTTAAACAAATTTGATAATTTTTTTTTTTTTTTGTTTGTTTTTAATTATTTTTATTTGTACATATTTTTGCACAATTTAAAATATACATTCAAAGAATATCCATATTATAAACAATAACAGAAAGAAAAAAGGTTATCAAATTTAAAGGCAAACATTGATGCATTATACCTTTCTCACATAATCCGATTCTTATAATTTTCAAATATTTTTGAACTTTTATGTTTCATATAAAATTTACAAACTCCTTTTTCTTTATTGTAAATAGCATGAATTTATATTCTAATAACTCCCTAACTATTCTACTAACCCTGTTTTACATGATTGCGCTTGAGTGTCATGACCACTACTTCAGTTGAGCTTGCCCAGAACATGGTTCTGAACTACCCAACAGTAAGTGATGGTTCTTGTTTAAATCCCTGCTAGCAGGAATTGAACCTGACCAGTACTGGACAACCAGGACGTCCACCGGAACACGCAAATCACCAGACAGAGTAGCAGAGTTACCGGTGGTAAGTCCTCCTTAGGCTGATGTAGCAGTATTAATAACAATGGAAAGGATTATCTATTCCCTCAGTAATGAGCACACATGTAATTATGTATGATCACACTGAGAACTGTTTATTAGACAAAAGTCCAACATCTTTATGGATATCCAGCACCAATCACCATCAAGTCAAAACTCGTCACTTATCCAATCCCCAAGGCTCTTTCTCCTATCCACGTTGCCCACCTGTCAATCAAGGCATGACAACCTCCCTAATGACCCCCCAGGTACCTTGGAGCCTGAGATGATAATTAACAAATTGCTCCTGACCTCTCACTTTGGCCTATGTCCCTTTAAACTATTGCTGTTATTCCCCAATTATCGGTACCCCCACTCTCCATGACGGGGACCTGCCACACCTCTATGCAAGAAACCTAGAGCAAGTGATTGCCACTATGTGGGCTTCCCGTGAGTGGCCAGTGATTCTCTGGTTTACCCAGGATCACTTCAGCCTGGGACAAGTTACATTCAGGGACAAGTTACCAAAAGTACGGACGTGAATATACTTGGGAATCCAACTCTTTGGCTCTCTGTAATAGGTACTTTGTGCTTAGGGCACAATCACAACTGTAGGAGCTGATAAGGTAACCCCCTTAGTCGGCCAAATATCCAGTTAACCTTGGGGAAGGAGACCGGGGATCCCCATTTTAAGAGCTCGTTCAGACTTCCATGAATTACTAAACTCACTCGTGACTTGTATGGGCTATAGAGGTGAATTGTGTCCATTAGGTTTCAGTGTAACCACAGATCAAAGGGGATACCGGTAATATTTACTTGATCTTAACTAACCTTTGATTATTGAAGTAAGTGCCTCCAACATTCTATTTTGACAAGTATGACAAGAAATTTGACATCTCCATTCACCCCTCACAGTTCCAATGAAGTCTCATTGCTGTGTATTAAAAGACGCCATGCATTTGATCCCAGGCAGTGCCTAGGATGACAGCCCGCACTGAGATTAAACCGCAATTTGCAGTTAGAGATTGCAAGCCTATGTGACAAGCTCTTGAAGTGGAAACATCTATATGTCACAAGAGAACATTAACGGCTAATCAGATCTCCCTTTCCTCACACTTAACTGATTTTCCTGGGCACCTAGAAGTCTTGCAACTGTTCCTTAGACCTCCTGTTCCCAGAGGATGTTGGCCATATGCTTTATTGTATTCATCGGGGAGAACCGAACCTCTGGATACCAAACACACTAGAGCCACTGACAGTACACTATGAGCTCCCCTGGTAACCATCATATCACACTATTATAACCATGCACGCCAACAAGGCAACAGTAATTTATTATAAAACCAAACATTCCAGTAAGGCAACCCTAGCCCATACATCCAGGGGGTACCTCAATTATTACCACCCTGTCCACAGGGAAATAACAGTCCATATATCCATTTGATGGGAAATGTTTGCACAAAAAGGGACACATTGTGTCACGCACCCTATGCCCTCCCAGGGCACCATTTAGTTGAATCAACCCCAAGAGACCCCAGTGGCCCCTGGGCATGAGTGAGCTACCCGTAATATACTAAACAAAGCCAGACACGCAAATTACGGCAAACTTTCCCATGGAGTTTTTCCATCTGTAATATTATGAATAACTATTCCTTATTTTTACACTAAATCGGTATCCAATTGAGAGTTTACTAATCACTCTCAAATTACAGATGACTTGTAAATCGTAAAAATAGCAATTTTTTTAAAGAAAATGTACAAGTACTAAACAGGACCCATAAATGATTTTAAAGGCATTTCTGAGACCTGCAGCAGCAGATAAAAAGATATTAAAATACTAAAGAAACATCAAAAGCCTGAAAGTGCATTAGAATGTAATTCTTAACAATTCCATAGGCCCAAATATCCAATTTAAAAATATCATTTTTAATTATATGTTTGTTTCGTTATACAAACCCAGTACTCAAGAGGTTAATACATATAATTAAATGATTAATGTGTCAGCTAGATTAGCAATTTTACATATTGTAAATTGGCTGTGAAAGTTTTTTTTCTCTATCATTAAACTACTATGTTGATCTTTAGTTCCCCCACATTACAGCACTCAGCCCACATCAATAAATCCAGCCTTATCCGCAAGCGATTTTAGTATGGGAAGTCCCCAAACCATGAGAACATCATCATTATTATTATAATGAGTTAAAACAAGTAACTAAAGAACTGTAATATATATATATATATATATATATATATATATATATATATATATATACACAAATTTTTATATACTGAAGCTATAAATACAATTGTCATAAAATATAAATAATTAAAAGATAATTTATATATAGACAATGCATTAAAACATTTGTTCCTAGGCAACATGGTTTCCTGATATGTATTAACCCGTTGAGTTTTTAGTTGTGTGTTACCCGAAATGTTGTCTAATGAAACAGACATACTAATACAATACCATAATTTATTTTTACATATATATTGATATTGGACTGTTAAGTGTCAAATAATGTTGAAATATCATATATTGTAAGTGTTTCTAGCTGCTATACTGTCACTTTAACTGCTGCTGCTGCACTGAGCACAGGTTTTAAAAGCTTTTGAGAGTGATCTTTAGTACACATAATATTTCCCCCAGCTTTTTGAAGTTACGGTACTGCCCTGGTTTGCGAGTGATCCATATAATCAGATTAGCATAGTTTTTTTTGTGTAAAAGTCTAACAGAGTAACTCGTTATATTTTTGCAGGGCATAAATCAGTGAAGATTTTGGCTGTGCTTTTCTTTTTAGACACAGAGGAGGTGGAAAGAGACACAGGGGAGGGGGAAAGAGATGCATGGGAGGGAGAGGGGGGCAAGAGACACAGGGGGAGAGGGGGGAAGAGACACAGGGGGAAAGGGGGGTAAGAGACACAGGGGAGGTGGAAAGAGACACAGGGGAGGGGGAACGAGACACAGGGGAGGGAGAGGTGGGAAAGAGACACAAAAAGGAAAGAGACACGGGAGGGAGAGAAGGGGGAAATAGTCACAGGGGACGGGGAGGAGGGGGACGAGACACAGGGGAGGAGGTAAAAGACAATGGGGAGGGGGAAAGAGACACATGGGAGGGGGAAAGACGCACAGGAGGGAAAGGGGGGGGGACGCATGGGAGGGAGAGGGTGGAAAGAAACAGCATTGCCAGGCTTCAGTTTTTATTGCCGTCATTTTTGACGGGCAAGTCGCTAGTAATGTTATAATGTTTAAACGCAATGTGTAACTGTAATAGGAGATTGAGGGGAAATAAGGTGAAATAGTCTGCCCCAGGCTGGTACAGCCTATGATTAAAGGTCAGCTTACCAGGTATGGCTGGGCCCTCTCCTACTCACAGTGTCTCACTGCCCCACCACACTGAGTCAGCAATCATGGATTGCTCACTAGTAGGAATATATTTCTATATATATATATATATATATATATATATATATATATATATGTATATATATATATATATATATATATATATTCTAGTAAGGATCCACAAGTGTGATTGAAAGGCTGACTTAGTGAAAACAGAACTATCTAAGGCCTCACTTTAAGATAATTTCTGAATAAAGTTTACACTGATAACCCTACCAGCTATAATTTTACACTTGTAAAATAAATCTTTGTGTAAACTAAAGTGAGTGAGTGCTTTTGGATAGAAGTTCACTAACTAAAAACTTCTGTAAAAAAATATGCTCGGTGCTTACATAGAGCCTTATTCAATTGGCCAAATCGCAAATGTATGACTCTAACCTGTAATTTTGACTGCAGGTGTTTTTCTAAATGTTTAGATGTATTCAAAACAATAAAATGCATTAGATCATCTATTGTAGTCGATGTGAGTTTCATGATATGTATTAACTCCTGGAGTCCCAGAATCTATATTACACATAAATAACAGTTACAAATAATATTGTAATTGTACATATCTGGGTTTGAGACTGTTGTGCAATCAATTCTATTGTGTTTCCATTCCATGCCTTCCCATGCTTTTAAAGTACAATATTGTGTGTTTAATTGCTGCTACAGCTACAATAAGTGTTTGAAAAAGCCCTTGTGAGGCCTATTCAGTTCCTTAAAAATTTTTTGAGAGAAAATGTATACTTTTTCTAATTGTCAGACTTAACTTGCGAGCTAGATCTACGCTCTAATAGAATATCCATTGTGTGTAACTATAATTATTTAGCACTTGTAATATTCGAGCTGTGCTAAATCCAGTGGCGTTGTAAGTCCATTTTTGGTGAATGATGTGAGTATTTACAGTTACTTTACTCTGTAGATGCTCAGTTGTAATCACTCCATCACAAAAGATAGGTATAGTAAAATTAGAACTTCAGAGCTCATGGCAGATTTTTTTAGATACAGTAAATAA
The DNA here is from genome assembly GCA_027410445.1 of Discoglossus pictus. NCBI lineage: Eukaryota > Metazoa > Chordata > Amphibia > Anura > Alytidae > Discoglossus > Discoglossus pictus. The sequence continues at coordinate 451,275,823 of CM050163.1, forward strand.
ACGGTAAATGATTGACAGATCATTGTCACACTTACAAAACCAAATCCTAATTACCGTATATACTCAAGTATAAGCTGAGTTTTTCAGCCCTTTTTTAAGGCTAAAAAGGGCCCCCTCAGCTTATACTCGAGTCACTCTCCCCTCTGTGTCTCTGTAACCCCCCCGTGTCTCTTTAACCCCCCGTGTCTCTCTACCCCCCCGTGTCTCTCTACCCCCCCATGTCTCCCTAACCCCTGTGTCTCTTTCCCTCCCCCTCCTCATCCTCAACCCCCCATCCTCATTCTAACTCCCCCCTCATTCTACGGCACCCAGTATATGCTAATGACGTGGCGTCACATGCGCGCCGCGTCAAGACGCTGGAAGGAGTGGAGGCCGGGGCAGGTGCTTCAGATGCAGGTAAGTGAGGGGAAAGGGAGAGAGGGGGGGTATTTAGAGGGGTAGAATGAGGGGGGTTAGAATGAGGAGGGGGGGTTGAGGAGGGGGTTGAGGTTGAGGAGGGAGGTTGAGGAGAGGGTTGAGGATGGGGGGTTGAGGTTGATGAGGGGGGTTGAGGAGGGAATTTGAGGAGGGAGGTTGAGGATGAGGAGGAAGGTTGAGGATGAGGAAGGAGGTTGAGAATGAGGAAGAAGGATGAGGAGGGGGATTGAGGATGGGGGGGTTGAGGTGGGGGTTGAGGATGAGGAGGGAGGTTGAGGAGGGGGTTGAGGATGGGGGGTTGAGGTTGAGGAGGAGGTTGAGGATGAGGATGGGGGGTTGAGGTTGGGGAGGGAGGTTGAGGAGGGGGTTGAGGAGGAGGGGGTTGAGGATGAAGGGGTTGAGGATGAGGAGGGATGTTGAGAATGAGGAGTGGGGTTGAGGAGGGAGGTTGAGAATAAGGAGGGGGGAAGAGACACAGGGAAGGGAGATGGGGGAAGAGAGACACGGAAGGGAGAGGGGAAAAGAGACACGGGAGAGAGAGGGGGACACAGAGGGCACAGGGGGCAGCACATTTCCCACCCTCGGCTTATACTCGAGTCACTCATTTTACCCAGTATTTTGCGGTAAAATAGGTGCCTCGGCTTATACTCGGGTCGGCTTATACTCGAGTATATACGGGTAGTTGTGAAATACAGATATGCTTCTTACTAAAGAGCTAAACAACAAAAATATTATTAAAGCTCTGTCAATTAGAAAGATCACACAAATGTAGTATATTTTGTATAAAAAATGTATTTTGCTGGCTTTCCCCTCATCTTAAGACTCAAACTCCTTCCACGTGCAGACTGTTTTGTGGAATTGTACAGGAGTGCTAGTAAAGACTACCACTAATAGTCATTGGTGACTTAAGCCGACATTTTTAATGCTTAATATTTATGCTCCTTCACTTCTTTAGAGTAATCCATTCTAGCAAAATATTAAGAGCTTGATGTGTATTAGATGTTTCTTTGAGGTCCCACTTATGGCACATAATTGATAGTCAACAAAACGTTTTTGGAAAGTTAAAAAATATAACAGCCTTAATTGTATTCATTTATTACTCATTATAGTGCTGGGCAGCTCCCTTAATGTCTTACAAGATCTCCACAAACTTTATGCTTATTTGTCTTGTCAAGATATTTTTGTTCACCCTTGTATATATAAATGTGTCTCCTCTTGTTAGTGCATTCAATTGGAGAAATTAATTTATTTATAAGGCTTTTGACTGCTGCGAAAACAGCTAAAGCAAGTAATCCAAATATGACTGACACATTTAAGAATAATAGTGTACTTTAGTTTATAAACTAAAAAACAAACTTGTTTTTTATTTGCAGAAAACAATTTGTCCATTATAAAGTGTAGTTATTCAAAATAACTAAATAGGGAATTACAGTGTCCCTCTAATTCAAGGAAGATAAACTAATAATAATAATAATAATAATTAAAGGGTAAGGGCACCAAAATATTCATGCGCCCATACATGCCCTGACCTGTCTCTTAAAGAAAGGCAGTTCTGCTCCCCTCCACTAAGGAACTGTATTTTGTAGTAAAAATAAATGCTGTTTCATTTATGTATGTTGAAATGTAACATTTTCCACAACCCTGAATGTCTGTTTTTATCTGCCTATCTGTTTTTAGCAGTATGTTATACAATAAAAAAAAGTGATAAAGTGTATGAGGTCTTTCCAGTCTTCCTTGGCTTCTGATCATAGGAAACTATTCAGGAAAAAGAACGTCCACAGATTGGAATTATACAGAGACACTAAACAAACAGTGCTATGTGAAAAAGATCTGCAAATGTTAATGGAAAACAACTAAGCGATCACCAGTATCTACAGAACAATTAATTCTTTTAAAGTAATATTATTTTGTTTTTATAGCCTTCTTTGAAGTCACAATCCTCTGTAGTTTATCTTAATTGACCCAGAACCTTCTTCCTTTAAATATACATGACAGGTTGTGACTGTACTCTTACAGAATGGGAACCTTGAGGATGTTATGTTTTTAAGCTAAGAGAAAAGTAACCATGCTGTAGACATTCAGTAATGTCATTCACAGCCGAGGTTCAGAGATGGACAAAAGGAATATGTATATACATAGGCCTGTAGCAACAATGCTTTTAAAAGACAGTTTATCCATTATGTGGTTTTAAAATGTCTATTTTCGCCTCAAGCATAGCTTTGTATGTCCTCCTACCTGTGTCTATCAGGGACATGGCCAGTTCTAAATGTACTTAAATTTAGTATTTGCTTATTAGGTTCTATTACTTTGGAAATACTAGAGAGTCTTTATTCATGATGAGGACATATTGACGGTTATAACCTTTTTTGAGATTGCCTTTTTTGAGATCAAACAATTCTTTGAGTGGTAGATGGTATCTCGTGCTAAATTCTGTCGGGGACCCATGCTGAGATTCCATTAGTATGTCTGCTACTATTGCTACTATTGTTATCTGTTTTTGGATCCACCAGAGTAGCTGGGTATTTGTTTTTATTGAGGGGTATCTGTGGGGTAGCACTTAGCCATAATGCCTGACTTAGTAATATGTTTTGTTCATGAAGGGACTGTTTTTCTATTTCTACCCATATCGGGGGGGGGGGGGGGGATCTTTGATAGACCATTTAGTTAGTTGAGCTAGTCTAGCAGCCTTATAATATCTTGACAAATCTGGAGTGGCTAAACCACCTTTCTTTTTTGGGGCTGACATCATCTCTTTGTTTATCCTTGGCTGTTTATTGTCCCAGATAAAGCAAGACATTGCCTTCTGTAAATTTGATAAATCTTTTAAACTGATTGCGGTTGGGATAGTCCTAAAAAGGTACAGTAGCTTAGGAAGAGTGTAGTATGTATTTTACCAAACCATGAGATTTTGAGAGTGGACCAAGTGTGGATGACTTTAAGTAGATCTTTGATGTTATTGGGATAATGTTCGTTATAAATAGCTTAGTGTGTCTTGGAATGTGAATGCCCAGATATGTTATATGGTTTAATGACCATTTGAAAGAGATATTTGATTCTAATAAGTTTTCTAAATGCTTAGGCCCTCATTCAATTGCAATTTGGCCAATTGAATAGGGCTCTAAATAAGCACATAACATATATTTTTAAAGAAGTTTTTAGTTAGTAAGCATCTATCCAAAAGCAAGGTTTTCAATAGCTAAAAACTTCTTTAAAAAAAATATGCTATGTGCTTATTTAGCGCCTTATTCAATTGGCCAAATCGCAATTGAATGAGGCCCTTAGGCAGAGAAACATTGAGGGCCTCAATTTTATCCGCATTTACTTTGAGGTCTGAAATGTGGCTAAATTTACCTAGTATGTTAAATAAAGTAGGAAGACTTATTAGCGAGTCAGTAACGGTAAGTAAGATATCATCAGCAAAGGGACAAAGGGCCATAATAAATTGGACACATTGGCTTTGCATCCAGCCCGAGGTGCTACATAGCTATTAAATTCAGCCCGTAAATGCTGTTTTCACAGTCCACAAATAATCTGCGGGTTGGAGACTCAAAAAACCTGCGAGTTGTAAACGTACGGGCTACGTCTTAGAAAAGCCTTTGATGTATCCAGCCCGCAATGGATCATTTGCAAATCATAATAAAATTGTAGCTTTTTTAAACCCACCCACCTGCGAACTTTTAGTTAAGCCTTAAATTTATCAAAAAATGCTGCTCAATAGTACGTGCTAAGCCCTTACAGAAAATTCCGAAGCACTTTGAAAGCAAATATAAATTCTAAAATATATGTTTAAAATAAAATAAAGACATATTTATTAATAATATTAATAGCACAATATTCCTATGCCCTCAAATATGCAAGAATTTTTTTTTATGTGATTTTTAAGATTTATATTCATCCTGGAATTTAATGTGTTCACATTTATTATGCAACGCACATGGACTGCAATATAACATTTATTAATTTTATTTAAGCACATTTTAGTTGAAATTAGGGCCGTTAGCAATTCAGTTGTCAATCAAAAGATTGATTGACATCCGACCTCCTTTGTCTTCGTGATATCATTATGGCTATCTTTTTTTCTATTGGCTTCGCCGAATCCGAAATTGCAGCTTGGAATTACGGCTAAAAATCCAATAATTTACGATTTTGCAATGTCAATTCACAGCCCACAACCCCTTCTAATTAAATCACTATGTAGTCCGCAGGATTTGTGGGTTACCCGCAGGCCCTTTGGGCTTCTAATTTAATAAAGCCCTAAGTTTGTACTCATTGCCTCCTAGCTTTATCCCTTTGACGTCTGGGGTTTCCCTTAGTGCTATCGCCAGAGGCTTGATACATAGTACGAAAAGCAGAGGCGATAGGGGACACCCTTGTCTTGTTCCTCTGGAGATTTTGAACAGTTGGGACCTAAATCCCTGATAAGAAATAAATGCTCTTGGGTATGAATACAATTTCATGATACTTCCTAGGAAATTTTCATTTAGACCAAATTTAAGCAAAACCTCTTTCATGCCTCCCTATCTGGGATAAAGCCTACCTGGTCCGGATGGATCCCAGACGGTAATAGTAAGGCCAATCTGTTCGCCAGAATCTTGGAGTAAAGCTTAATGTATTTATTAATTAGGGATATGGGTCTATAACTGTTGCATTGTGTTGGGTCTTTACCTTCTTTATATAAAACAATAATCTTTGCCTCCTTTGGGAGCAAATCACATAAAGACACACTAACAAGATTGTGGTCAGAACCACGAGATAGGATGTATTGTTGCTTCAGTTAGGTTGGAGGCCATTTGTTGTTGTAACAGTATATAGTGTATCCTTGAGTGGGATTTGTGCCTAGCCGAGTAAAAGGTAAAGTCTCTAACCCTTGGGTTCATTCCCCTCCATGTATCAAATAGGCAGTTGTACTTAAGGATTGCTTTGAAGGTTTTCGTAGTGGTGGGAACTGGATTGGTGGTAGCGGGTACAGATTTATCCTTTGTTGGGTCTAAGACCGCATTCATATCCCCTCCCACAATCAAAATAGAATGTTGCCAATTGGATAGTAAGTCGGATGTAAAAAAAAGCGATTGTTCTGAGTTTGGTGCATACACATTGAGTAACAATACTTTCCTTTCATTAATGGTTCCATGTACCACGATGTATCTACCGTCATTGGCCTTTTGGGTTTTTATGTGTTGAAAGTTGAGTCCCTTGTGTATTAAAATTGAGACTCCTCTTTTTTTTCTAGTGTAGTGGCATGATTGGTTTGTTTATAGGAATTACCCCAAAATGTGGGTACTGAGTTGTTGTTTTTTAAATTAGTTTCTTGAATTAATACTATGTCCGCTCCTAGGAGGAGATATTCTTTTAAGGCAATCTCCTTCTTAACTGGTTCATTTAAGCCTTGTGTAATATGTGAAATTATTTTGATATGCATGACTAACCAAGAGCTGCAACAGAAGGAAGGCCTCTTAGATGTAGGGATGTACCAAACAACTATGAGAGAGGAGAGTGTTACAGATATTTAATTGGCTACATTTTGCTACTCGCAATCGATTTGCGATTTACAGGCTCAGTCACTGCGGTTGTCAAAAACATAACTTTGTCCTATCTCCTCCTTTGACGTTTCAAGCCTGCAAATCTTGCCAGTGCTAAAGACTATTTAGCACTGAGAATAAAAGAATATTTAATTACAACAATTCAACAAGCCCACAATTGCCTTCTAACCCTTAAATCAGTAAATCTCAAATGTAGCAAAATTACTTGAAATATATTACGGATTACAAGTAGGACTTGCAAAGGCTTTTTCAAAGACATAAGAATGCCCTAGCAGCCTTTAAAAAGACAGTAAACCACTTAAAAAAAAACATACAAAAGCAGGGAAGTTTATCAGAATTAATGGAACAACATTGTCCAATGACCAAATAACATTAAAAAAATCTATATATCTGAAAATATGTTGGACAGTAAATATGTATATTTATTTGATAAGGGTGGCACATTGCAAGCAAATGTTAGGTGTTATGTGCAACAATATATGAAAGCATGAACTTTGCTCAGCCATATATCCCTGGTCTGGTGCCTTATAGTGCTGTTCCCCTATGTATTATAGTTTTGGGTGTATGGTAACATATGTTGCTCCATGACTCGGTTCTATTTATGTATGATTGTTCCTTATTATTACATGTATATTACATGTAGGTTGTTGTAATATTATGTGGATGTTTGCTATAAAACTGCTGGTCTGTCTCTAAGGAAGCTAAAAAAGTATAGGGATGGGGTCCCAGGGAAACCAGAGTGAGAGATACTGGACATAAGGTGTTCACTCTGCATAGAAAGACGTTGCCAGACATGAATATACCCATAGGAGATAAGATGAGAGGGACAGGGGACAAATAAAGATAAGCAGGTCATATAAGCAAATACGATATAGGGTCTCCAGTATTGTACTACATGACATACTACTGTAAGGTCAACATCACAGGATAAGATAACTTGCCCTGATGATTCGCTTACTGCACCACAGGGGTAGATTACTGGCCTGACATCAATTAATAGACAGGTACCCCACTTGGGTATACATGAATATGATCTCTGTATATATAAATGATTGTGAAATACATGTAATGTACTTATATGTCCGAAAACCGTAAACACTGAAAACACACAGAAACAGTGATAACGGTATAACCAAACGTTATTATGTACCCAGAGCACACTCAGAAATGTGTCTGACTGTTCATTAATATCATGGGTGTGGTTTAGGCAGATACCAGAAGTGCAAGAGGATGTTTGGAAAAAGGAGACACCTAAAAGGGTTAAATGTAATACTGTATAAAAATTCTGATGCATAGCATCTACTAGGGTCACATGTGGTTACTACACCATTGCAACCAGAATTTGATGAATACAAAACTCATCATAAAACTCTACATAGAGGTAACCATTAATGTGTATAGCACTTCCATCTGCTTAATTCAGCAGTTGAAGGTCATATGGTCTTCAACTTCTGAATTAAGCAGATGGAACAAATTATGTGTGATTCCTACACTGGAGACATTGGTGGACGTCTTGCTGATGGGCCAGCTTCCTATGATGATCCCAGGCCTTCTGACCTGGTTTCGCCTTTCTCAACTACCACTTCAATGGTATATCTCCAGTGGAGCCTGTCCCACCGCCTGTGGGTGGGCTAGTCCTCCTGGGTACTAAAATGAGTGGACAATAGAGTTTGAGTTGGGATTCTTAAAACAATTGGTTGCTGGGTGTTTCTGTATCCGTGAAATCATGTTATTGGCTGTGTTGATTATCTTACACAGATAAAAAATGCCCTGTATCATGAGCATTGTGAATCATGGCTCATATCCAAATATGTAATCCTGCTGCGGTCTGCCATTCACATATGCTGCATTGTGCACATACATACATGTACAGCTATACCTCATTTAACACTGTAGATAGGTTCTATGCAATAGGAGTGTTAAGCAAAACAGCTCTAAACGGGGCTGTTTAACATGGGCAACATAGGGATTGAAATTGAAACTTTTTTGGTTTTATACAGCAAACAGAACACTAACACAAACTGAACATTAGAAGAAATATAAACTTTAAATTATTGACGTTGAAGCTTCTGGCTCATCCTGTATTCTGTTTTCTTATAGCGAATCAGAGCGTTCAAAGGGGTCCGGCAGGCAAAAACAGCATTATAGTGGGGCAATACTCTAGAAAATCAGAGCTTTAAAAGGGATCTGTATGGCTAAAAAAGTGATATAGCAGAGTTTTGCATAAAAAGACTGGCAGGAAAAAAAGCTCTATAGAGAATCAGCTCTAAACGGAATAGCTTTAAGCGGAGTATACCTGTACTCTCTTTTGGATGTTAAATCACTCTAGATCTTTTTGGTGACTGCTAATCAGAATCATTTTTAACTGCAGGTATTGGACAGACATTTTATTGAGAACAATTTTGATAATGATATGTTTGCTTCCTGGATTTGCATAGTTATTGCTGCCCCATATATCTTTAGTCATAACCAGAGAGCTTACATATGCATCTCAGAATTGTGTTACATTGCTATTGTGTTTCAGTTATCTATGTGTGTGGTGTTCATGTGTGTGCATATGAGGGTGTGATGGTGTATATGACACTCACATTGCATGGTGTTATCCTCAGTTGTGGATAGCATTTACTTATGCTCTATTTTTTCTAAAGCAGGTGTTTTTTAACGGCATATCTAAATTTCTCGGATTATTCATCTGATAGAGGAGAGTCAGTAGTGTATGAAAAAACATTTTTGCATGAAAAAATACCCCCCAAAAAAACAATTAAACACTTAGCTTGAAGTTAGCAAAATGTCTTGTAATTTCTGACAGTTGAAAATTAGGGTTAGCACCCTCTCCAAACACAGGCTATATTAGCATAAAATAAAAATAAAAAAATTGCCAATCAGGAGGAAGCAGAGTCTGAAACATTTGTATCACAATCTGGGGTTGCTATCTGTGCTGCAAAGCAGCCTGAGATATGTAGTCTGGCACATGTTAGAAAGTGCTATGTATTTTCATATGAGAGTCTATCTGTGCAGCACATTCACACTAGATTACAACCCTGCGGGTTATGTAAGCTTCCTGTGGGTGTGCAAATCCAGATAGCAGTACATGGCATATAAATATGTAAGTACATTCAACTTTTCAATATAATACATTTATCTCTACTAATCTGTGGCTGTATTTAGGAAACATTTGAAACCAAGAAAACTTCTATATACCTTTAAAAAGTCATACTGCCCATGTACGCAGTATATAGAAAATGAGAATTGAGCATGTTATTAAAAAACTAAAACATTTAAATTTACTTATTTTTTAAACATTTTAGTTTTATTCCATGTGACTCCATTTGCAGTTCTGATCAAGCACTACATTCCTCCTTTGCTTCTGAGTCGCTCTTTGAGGAGCCTGTGTATTTAGTTTTTGGGGGGGTGCACTCTATTTCTCCAGACTCTGTGAGTGAGCCTAGAAGCAACTCAAAGCACAGCCATGCACACACACACATATAATCACATATTATAATTGTCCAATTACGATTCGTAATGATCCGAGATAAGCTCGGAGCCCTGCATTAACCCCACATTAACCATCGCAGTGGGGGTCCCGATGGCATGCGATCGGGGTCCCCCACTGCAATCAAAATTCAAAATTACTGCGTTACAGGTCCTTAAAGGACTCGTTGTAAAAGAAGAAAAATATACACTGTCACCCTGTCAATCATGGGGGTCAATACAGACCCCCATAAAACCCTCATTAACCCTGTCACTCATGGGGGTCAATATAGACCCCCATAAGCCCTTCATTAACCCTGTCACTCATGGGGGTCAATAGAGACCCCCATAAGCCCTTCATTAAGCCTGTCACTCATGGGGGTCAATACAGACCCCCATAAGCCCTTCATTAACCCTGTCACTCATGGGGGTCAATACAGACCCACATAAGCCTCTATTTAACCCCATCAGTCCCATAAGGGTATAATAACACCATTATGGGCCTGTTATAACACTACATTAACCACATAAGTGCCATGATGGTCCTCAAGGACCATCATGACACTAAGTATAAACACTATACTGCACTATACCACTCCCAATAAAAAATAAATATCAACTAAACACCCTCTACACTAACCTATTAACATCTACACTACCTACCCCCTATTAACCCCCACCACTCTAATTACAGAAAATAAAAAACCTAACTCACAAAAAAATAAACTACATTACACAAAATAAAAAAACCTAAGTCACAAAAAATAAAAAAATAAACATTACAGAAAAAAAAAAACATTACAACCCCCCCCACTACAGAAAAAAAAAGACACACCTGAAAAGGAAATACATATAATACAAATACATACAATACAAATACATACAATTACAATACAATTACATACAATTACATTACAATACACCACTATCTAATATACATCACACAATCTATCTAAATAAATACCACAATCTAATATACATCCTATCTATATAATAATACATTCCCAATCTATCTAAATAAATAACACAATTTAATATACAATACATCCTATGCTATCTATATAAAACCCCTAGCTAACATACAATAAATGCTATATATATATTAACTAATCTAAGTCTAAGCTAAAATAAAAAAATGAAGACCACTTACCTTTGCAGATGTCCCTTGGGATCAGCCACCTACGAAAAAAACTTAAAAGAAATTAGTGCAACACGTTTATAGTTATAAAATAAACATTCTATACATTCTAAATATTATACTCACCTATCCGGCATGTCCCGTCCGGCATTCTTTTAATCCTTCTCCGGCGCGGCACCTGTTAAAAAAAACACAACATTAATAGACATGCATCAAAATAAAATAAACGTAATCTACATTCTACTTACCTCCCGGCGATGTCTCCGGCCTCCTCCGGATCCTCTTCTGCCACGCCCTGTAAAAAAAAATATATATATGTATACTTACATCCGCACTCGCGGATATCCACGACGCTAATGAGGCTCCAGGAGACTTTTCCGGAAGAAAATAAGCAATGGCGCCTTCTGATTGTTTGAAAACGCTGTCTATCAAATTCACCCAATCAGGAGGCGCCAATGTGTGAGTCAATCAGAAAGGGATACACCCTAAAATCCCTCTCTGATTGGATAATGCACCTGTCAATGTTTATTTAAACCAATCACAAGGCGCAGATGCCTTTAGCCAATCACAATGGAATACACCCCCACAGGGTGATTGGTTGGAGCCTCTGCGCATTCTGATTGGTTGCACTGACAATAGCCAATCACAATGGAATACACCCTCACGTACTGATTGGTGAAGGATTTGCGCATTCTCATTGGCTACTGTTAATATCAAACAATATTACAGCCAATGGGAAGGCGCATATGTCTTCACCAATCAGTACGTGGGGGTATATTCCATTGTGATTGGCTGATGGCAATAAAGCCTTATGATTGGTTCAAATAAAGATTGAAAGGTGTGTTATCCAATCAGCGTTGTATTTTGGGGTGTATACTTTTTTCATTGGTTCACAAATGGGGTCTTCTCATTGGCTGAATTTGATAGACAGCCTTTTCAGCCAATCAGAAGCCGCCATTGCCAATTTTACTCTGGAACACTCCATAGGAAGGTCATTAGCGTCGGAGACATCCGCCAGGGCGGATGTGTGTCTTTTTTTTTTTTTAAGGCGCGGATGCCTCCGAAGACGAGGAGGCTGGAGACATCGCGGAAAGGTAAGTATAATGTAGATTGTGTTTATTTAACTTTGCTTTATGTTTACTAATGTAATGTTTTTTTTTACAGGAGTACCGCCGGACAAGACGCAAAGATGGACGACGGAACATGGACGACGGAACATGGAGGATGTGACATGCTGGGACGTGACATGCTGGAAAGGTGAGTATAATATTTAGAATATTTAGAATATTTAGAATGTTTAGAATGTTTAGAATGTTTAAATCTTTTTTACCGTAGGTTGCTGATCTGAAGAAACATCTCAAAGGTAAGTGGTCTTAATTATTTTATTGTAGCTTACAATTAGGGTAGCTATATATATAGATAGCATGTTTTGTATATTAGATAGATAGGGGGATGTATTATTACATAGTATTGGATATTACATAGTGGGGTTTATATTAGATAGTGGCATGTATATTAGATAGTGGCATGTATATTAGATAGTGGCATGTATATTACATAGTGGCATGTATGTTAGATAGGGATGTATTGTATTGGATTGGATTGTATTTAATTGAATTGTATTGCATTTAATTGTATTGTATTTTATTTAATTGTATTGTATTGTATTCTATTTTATTTAATTGTGTTGTATTGTATTATATGTATGTATTATATGTATTTCAATTTCAGGTGTGTAATTTTTTAAAACATTTTGTGAAGGGGGGTTGTAATGTATTTTGTTATTTTCTGTAATGTTCCTTTTTTTTGTGACTTAGGTTTTTTTTTTGTTCTGTAATGTACATTTTTTATTTTTGGTGATTTTAATTTTTCTTATTTTATGTAATGTAGATTTCTGCTTTTTGAGGAATTTAGTTACTTGAGGCACACAGTACACTCACATTGTGTGACAAACAGCATTTCAACACTTTCTTTTATTGACCGTGATTTTTTGACAGGCAAGTCGCTAGTTTACATATAATCATCCTAGACTAATTCAGTAGCAATGGAGAAATGTAGTTCTTGATCAAAGTTGCAAATTGAGTTAAAGGGAATACAAATGAAACGTTGAAAATGAAAAAAAGTTAATATTTTTTATAATATGCTCAATTCTAATTCTTTGGTGCAGTGGAAATGCGATAACTAAAACTGCCAGTGCTTTCAATATGATATTTTACAAGGCCCCTTCCTGTTAATAACGCAGCTCAGTTAAGGCAATGACCACAAATAAGAACAAATGCATAACATAGTTAATACATTAGGAGTTTACTTTGTACATTCTAAAAACATGGTGACCATTATCAAATGTAGTTCTTAAGTAAGTATATTGCAAATATAGGGATAGAGCGTTAAAAACGGTATGATCCGTAGATTGATACAGTTCTATAACACTGGCATCACAAAGAGTTTATTTGATTAAGTAGATAGGAGGATTGGCCAAACAGATGGTCTATAGCTTCTGACTATTGCCCCCATTTAATTCCAAGCCCATAATAACCTTCATACTGATTGTTTGTCTGCGGTTTAGAAATGTGTTAAAGTTACAGATGTATTTTATTGACTCAAGCCCGCAAGTACAGGCTCACAGGCACCACACGCAAACCATGATTTTATATGTAACACTTCTGGGTGCCCGGTCATATGAAGGGTGCAAAAGGTAAGGAAGCCCATAATTGCCGATCCTGTCACAGCTCAATTAACCAATAGAAACCAGAGAATGCCAATGAACACCGCTGGAAAGGCCTTTAAGAGCTACTTTTGATTTTAATTCTCATTTTTTGATATACTGCCTTCATGGGCAGTATGCCTTTTTAGAGGTATATAGAAGTCGCCCGGGTTTCACATGTTTCTTAAACACAGCCACCGATTAGTAGAGATATATGTATTATATTGAAAAGTTGAATGTACCTACATATTTTTATGCTAGATACTGCTATCTGGATTTGCACACCCCATAGGAAGCTTACACAACTTTGTACCTGGCGGTAGTGCAGCTAGGTACAGGTTGTGACCTCCAAAGGAAGTGCTACCAGGTACATGATTGGTGGGGCCACAGATGACATTTTCCATAAGGAGACACAAGAACAGAGAGAGAAAAAACACCAGCAGAAGTAGCAGCAGTTGATGCAGGGAACAGACAACCTGCAGGGTTGAAATCTAGTGAATGTGCTGCACAGATAGACTCTCATATGAAAATACATATCACTTTCTAACATGTGCCAGACTACATATCTTAGGCTGCTTTGCAGGATAGACAGCAACCCCAGATTGTAATACAAATGTTTCAGACTCTGCTTCCTCCTGATTGGACAACATATTTTTTTAATGTTATGCCAATTTATCCTGGCTTTGGAGAGGGTGTTAAGACATTTTGCTAACTTGAAGTAAGTGTTTAATTGTTTATTTTGGTATTTTTTCATGCAAACTTTTTTTTTCATACGCTACTGATTCTACACTACCGATTATGCCTTTAGTTGCCTATAAAGAGACAACCTACATTGCAATTGTATTTCCCTAATATAAAAGAGTTATAGTTTAAATTCACATTTAAAAAGTTCCATTGCTAACAAAACTGTGTTCTCTTTATGTTTCAGAATTTTAAGTTGAAGTAAAAATATTTATCCATGGGTATATTTTATTTTGAATGTAATTCTTTGTGTAACTCTATATCAGAAAGCTATACAAAACCATACTTTCATTAATCTACAATGAGCTTAGGACATGCGTCCACATAATAGCTATACTGTCATCTTCAAGAGCACAAAAAAATCCTCCCTTGGGTAAAGGACTCTACCATTTTGGGAAAAGCTTTCCCTGGATGCATAAGATTAAAAAGCTAATTCATTAGCCTGTTTAGATGTGTACAGCAGAAGGAAACAGATGAAATAATACATCTACATTAGTTAATTTCTTGCACCTTGAAATATGTATTCAACTACTATAGTTTGAGCCTCATTAAATTCCAGTTACCTTCATGCAGCTCGTAAGTCTGTGGGCTTGAAATTTGCAGCACTTACAGAGCATTAAATTAAAAAAGTCTGCAACTACATGGCCGATATCCAAAACCGTAAACCATGCACCAGTAAGTAGCAGTTCAGAGCATGATCATTTACGCAAGCCCGCAACTCACAATGTAGAAAAAGCCAATAGCCATCCTGATGTTAGTAAAACTTGGAGGTTACATGTCAATCAAGTAGCGTTTACAAGTCCAATATGTGATCGGACTCGCATCCTGCAAAACAACATAACTAAATGAAGTAAATGTTATACTCCATGTGGGTGGCCTGATATGTATTAACCCTTTGATTCCCGAGATTGATATAAAATGAATAAAACGTAAAACAAATATTTTTTATTACCAATTTGAAAGCTTGAGACTAGTATTGATTTTTTATTTGCTTTTAAAGTGCTACAAACAGGTGTTTAACCCCTTTACGAGTCCTCTCTAATACTTGTAGAATTTTTGTCTACATTTGCCATTTAAGGATGTGACAACAATTGCGGGCTTGAGGAATTGTAGCAATTTAATTGAAGATCAACGGTTTAGCTGGGTCAGATTTATGATTTTAGCAACCACAGTTGTTTTTCAGCCTGTACCCCTCAGATTGTTTGCAGGTAGCTAAAAAAGGCCAATTTAATAGCCATAACTTTTGGCTCCTTTACGGGCTTCAATTTGTGTTTAACTTTATTAATTATCTACACCAAACACCAAGAAACAGAACTCTGTTTATTGGCACACCTTCACCTCTATTAAATTTCCCCTACGTGTTAAACTGTAACTCGTAATGTAGAAAATAAGGCTTACTGCTATTAAATTAGCCCAGTAAAGTTAGCCACTGCCGATCTGAGGGTTTGGAGCGAAAAAAAGCCTACGAAATGTAGAACGTTGAACTTAGCCGCCGAAAAAACTTTGTTCTCTCAAGCCCATAATCTCTACATTTCCAATCAAGCTATTAAGTTGCAACAATTTCACTAGCATTCAAACCTGTAACATGCAAGGCCAGCGAGTGATAGAGATAATTTGCAAGGAGGGTAAAGTCCAATCCATAGCACTTTAAATGCAGATATCAGCACGCCAGGTACATCTGGATCGCAGCACGCCAGGTACATCTATCAGTCACCGCCTCTCTGAGCTTGATTAAGTTCATGTTCATCAGTTCAATGATCTCATCTATCCATCTCTGACTCGGTCATCCGCTTCTTCTTGTGCCTTTCAATCTTTCCCAGCATTAGAGTATTTTCTAGGGAATCCTATCTTCTCATGATATGGCCAACATATTTGAGCTTCGGCCTTATGAGCATAGCTTCCAGTGAACAGTTTGTTTTGACTTCCTGAAGTACTGATTTATTGGATCTTCTCGCAGTCCAAGGGATTCTAAGCAGTTTTTGCCAACACCACAATTCAAAGGCATCCATTCTATGGCGCTCAGCTTTCCTTATGGTCCACCTCTCACATCCGTATGTTACTACTGAGAATACCCCAGTTCTAACTATGCAGAAGTTTGTTAATAGTGTAATGTCTTTACTTTTTACTATCTTGTCTAGATTTGCCATAGCTTTCCTCCCCAGAAGCAAACATCTTTTAATTTCATGGTAACAGTCACCCTCTGAAGAGATCTTGGATCCCAAGAAAAGAAAATCTGTCACTGCCTCCACTTCTTCCCCATCTATTTTCCAGGAACAAATTACAAGGGGCCTGTTTACAAGTGGATTTTCCTTTACAGATAAAGGCTGATAAATTGCAGAGTGCACTAATTGTGCCCAGGTGAGAGGGGAGTGGCTTGAATGTTTAACCAGTATAAAAGGTTTGTAAGCTGTTTGGGGCCTGTTTACATGTGGATTTTCCTTTACAGATAAAGACTAATAAATTGCAGCGTGCACTAATTGTGCCCAGGTGAGAGGGGTGTGACTTGACTGTTTAACTAATATAAAAGGTCTGTGAGCTGTTTTAGGCCTGTTTACAAGTGGATTTTCCTTTACAGATAAAGGCTGATAAATTGCAGAGTGCACTAATTGTGCCCAGGTGAGAAGGCAGAAGTTAGTATAAACGCCGAACTTGTGAGCTTGCAAACATTTTCAGTATCAGGTGCAGTTCTAGTGAAGTGTAGGAGTTTAAATTGGGGTAGAGACTTCAAAGAAAAGGGAGGGCAGATTTATAGTACAAAGGAGGAAAACTTTATACAAATATATTATTTTATATTCTTTATTTTTCCCACTGAAATTTTGTAGACAACAATAATAATAATTATGAATCAGTCCAGTGGCAACCTCACTCAGTGTACATCCTGTCATATGTATGCAATACTGGAACAGACGATCCAGGGTCCATACCTCTGTGACAGGTGTGAGCATGTTGCCTCACTGGAAGCTCAAATTGGAGATCTGGAGCGGAGAATTGCAGCACTTGGAGGTATTGCTCCACTGGAAGGGGGGTTGGTGCTCACTGAGCACAGTTTAGCTGGGCCTAGCATGGAGGGCGAGCTGGGGCTAGTGAGGATGTCCAGGGAGGTAGCTGGGTTACAGTTACAAGGGGAAGCAGGGGTAACAGGAGGAGGCAGGCCAGTTCTGAGTTGGCAAACACCAACAGATTTGCCAGATTGAGTGAAACTGTTGGGGATGTCCATTCAGGAATGGCAATGCCAGATAGAGCTGTTCCCTCTAACAGCCGGGAGAACAGCTCTACTGGAGGAGTGGGAGGGCAGCATAGGCAGAGCAACAGACACGTTTTGGTTGTAGGGGACTCTATTATTAGGAAGGTAGACAGGGTGATTTGTCACCCAGATCCCAGCAATCGAACAGTTTGCTGTATCCCGGGTGCTCGGGTTCGTCATGTTGTGGATCGGGTAGACAAATTATTGGGAGGGGCTGGAAATGAACTGGCAGTCTTGGTACATATTGGTACCAATGACAAAGTTAGTGGAAGAGGGAGTGTCCTAAAGAATGATTTTAGAGAACTAGGTAATAAGCTGAAGGCAAGGCCCCCAATGTAGTATTTTCTGAGATACTACCAGTGCCATGTGCAAGCCCAGGGAGGCAGAAGAAGCTTAGGGAGGTTAATGCGTGGCTAAAGATGTGGTGCACTAAGGAGGGGTTTGGGATTTTAGAGCACTGGGCTGACTTCTCACTTCGGTACAATCTCTACAGTAGGGATGGATTGCACCTTAATGATAGGAAACTTTTGTACTAGGGGATAGGATGGTAGAAAGGCTGGAGGAGATTTTTAAACTAGTATTTGGGGGGGAGGGACTAGATATAAGTAATGGGGTAGAAAGTGTAGAGGGTATAAGGGATGAATTAAAAACTCATAGGGGAGGAGATGGGGGGATGGGTAGTATAGTCAATAGGGAGGTAGTACTAAGTAATTCAAGTACAGTGGCAGGCACTTCAGAACTATAGACTCATAACATAAGGTGTATGCTTGCTAATGCCAGAAGCTTGCCAGGAAAAATGGGAGAGTTAGAATTATTAGCAATTAATGAAAAATTGGATTTAATAGACATTACTGAAGCATGGTGGGATGAATCTCATGACTGGACTGTTAATCTGGATGGTTATAACCTATTTAGGAAAGATAGAGGCCATGGTAAATGAGGAGGAGGGATTTGTCTGTATGTTAAGCCTAAATTTAAGCCTATAGTCAGAGAAGATATTTATGGTGGACCTAGTGATAAAGCTGAATGTTTATGGGTAGAGTTAAATAGCGGAGTAGCAAATTCCTAAAGAATATTAGTAGGAGTATGCTATAAACCCCCAAATATAGCTGAAAGTGAGGAAATACAATTATTGTTACAGATTGAAAATGCAGCTAAGCATGGTCAAGATCTAATAATGGGAGATTTTAATTACCCTGAAATAAACTGGATAAATGAGACCAGCAGTTCATCTAAGGGGAGCAGGTTCTTGAGTACACTCAGGGATCATTATCTGGCCCAGGTTGTACAAGAGCCTACTAGAAATGAAGCTACCTTAGATTTACTCATCACAAATAATATTGATATAGTATCTAATGTTGGAATAGGGCAACTTTTGGGAAACAGTGAGCACAACACAGTCTCGTTTGTGATTGAATTAAAAAAACAAAATTTTAAGGGGCCAACAAAAACTCATAATTTTAAAAAGGCCGATTTTAACGGTCTAAGGGCAGCAATACAAAGTATAGACTGGGACAGAGAACTGGCAGGTAAAAACACTGACCACAAGTGGACAACATTTAAATCCTTACTAAATATACATACACATCGGCATATACAGTGTGGGAATAAAAGTAAAAGGAGTAAATCCCATCCAATGTGGCTTAACAATGATTTAAAGATCAAGATACAGAGTAAAAAACAGGCATTTAAATTATACAAACAAGAGGGGACAGTGACTGCTTTACAGGAATACAAGGAAATCAACAAGGCTTGCAAAAGGGCGATTAGACTGGCTAAAAAAGAAAATGAAAAATTAATTGCAAAAGAGAGTAAGACTAACCCTAAAATATTTTTTATGTATATTAATGGGAAGAAGGCGAGGAAGGAAGCTATAGGAACATTACAATGTGACACAGGCCGTCCGATAATTAGTGACCAAGAAAAGGCAGATGAGCTAAATAGTTTTTTTTCTTCGGTTTACACAAGGGAGAAACCAGAGGTTGGGACACGGCAACATAATGGGGCTACACTACCTTTGCCAAAAAATTGGTTACCACAGGAAGTAATCCAAAAGAGGTTAGAAAAAATAAATGTTAATAAAGCCGGGTCCTGATGGAATACATCCAAGGGTACTAAGGGAACTGGGTTCTGTAATAGCCAAACCATTATATTTAATTTTACAAGATTCACTCAACAAAGGGTCTCTACCAGATGACTGGAGAAAAGCTGATGTGATACCTATATTTTTTAAAAGGCAGCAAGAGCAAATCCGGGGAATTATAGACCATTGAGCCTCACTTCTGTAGTGGGGAAGCTTTTAGAAGGGGTAATAAGGGATAATATACAAGAATAGGTCTATTTGAACAGGATTATAAGTAGGAGTCAACATGGATTTATGAGGGATTGGTCATGTCAAACAAATCTAATTAGTTTCTATGAGGAGGTTAGTAGGAACCTGGATCAAGGCAACTCAGTGGATGTAGTCTTTTTGGATTTTGCAAAGGCTTTTGATACAGTGCCACATGGGAGACTATTGAGCAAACTAAGAGATGCAGGAGTTGCAGTAAATATCTGCTCATGGATTAAGAGCTGGCTAAAACACAGGAAGCAAAGGGTTGTTGTAAATGGAACATACTCCGATTGGACTAATGTGGTAAGTGGGGTTCCTCAGGGTTCAGTATTAGGTCCTCTCCTTTTTAACATATTTATTAATGACTTAGAGGTAGGATTGGAGTGTGGTGTCTCCATTTTCGCTGATGACACGAAGGTGTGCAAGGTAATTAAATTAGATAGTGATGTGTTTCCCTCCAAAGGGATTTACATAAAATTGAGGAATGGGCATCTAAATGGCAGATGAGATTTAATGCGAATACATGTAAAGTTATGCATCTGGGAAGGAAAAATAGCCATGCAATTTATAATCTTAATGGAGCATATCTAGGTGTATCGGATATTGAAAGGGATTTGGGAGTGCTTGTGGACAACCACCTAGGTAACAGTGCTCAAAGCCAAGCAGCAGCTGCAAAGGCAAATAAAATATTAGCATGTATTAAGAAGGGTATAGAAGCCAGGGAAGCAAATATAATTCTGCCACTATACAAATCTCTAGTACGCCCTCATTTGGAATATGGAGTACAATTTTGGGCACCACTTCATAAAAAGGACATTTTAGAGCTGGAAAAGGTACAGAGGAGGGCAACAAAACTAATAAGGGGAATGGAGGTGCTAAGTTATGAAGAAAGACTAACCAAATTAAACTTATTTTCTCTAGAAAAAAGGCGTCTAAGAGGAGATGTGATTACCTTATATAAATACATCCAGGGTCAGTATAAAGATTTGTCAAGGGAGCTTTTTGTGCCAAGAGGTTTTCAACTGACAAGAGGACATCCCTTGAGGTTAGAAGTAAAAAGATTCCACCTTAAAGAAAGAAAAGGGTTATTCACAGTAAGGGTGGTTAATCTATGGAATTCTCTACCAGAGGAGGTGGTGACAGCGGATTCGATAGATAACTTTAAAAGGGGACTGGATTTTTTTCTAATTAAAAAGGGAATTCAGGGTTATCATGGATAATTAGAGAGGCATAATTGATACAGGGAGAGGTCCGGTGTCTGTTGTCTGGGATCAGGAGGGAATTGATTATTTATTTATTTTTTATTTTATATACAACTAATTAATTAATAGTTAATCCGCATATTGCAGATCAGAGGAGATCTTAAAAGGTTGAACTTGATGGACTGAAAGTCTTTTTTCAACCTTAAATACTATGGGCCTCATTCTATTATCGGCCGTAAAACGGCCGCAAGGCTGCGATTCCTTGCGGGGGTTCCATTATCTTGCAATTCAATTATTCGGCCCCGCAAGGATCTCCCCTTACGGACGGCTGTATATCTTGCAACCGGCCGTAAGCTCAGAAATCTTTAAACGCAAAAATAAAGTCAAGACGGCACTGTAAAGCTCTGTAAATGTTAGGGATCATATTGGGGGACTGAGGATTAATAGCAACCCCCTCTCAAGCTTGCACATCAGCCCAAATCTGAGTTTACATTAACTGTTTATTTTCCGGCCGCAGCATGGGCGGGTCTGAGGTGCTCTAAGCCCTCTGGACTTTTTCCATGGATATGTGACAAAAATAAAAAAATAATTTATTTACGGATTTGAGTGTAGGGGAATGTTGTGCTATTTTTGCTAACACCTACAATCACTTTATAGTCTCCTCAGAGTGCAGGATGGCTTTATTTCGGCTTTATAATGTGCTTAATTGGTGCTAGCAGGACCTTTTTGCTGCAAGTAAACTGCGGCTCGGTTTTAGCCTTGCAGAGAGGGTTCCCGGAGCAATTGAATAGCAACCAGGATTTTCTTGCGGCCGAAACTCTTGCGGCCGTTTTAGATCAAAGGCTTTCCTCCGGCGCGAGCGGCCGCAAGGGATAGCAAGGCGCCGGCCGCAAGCCTGCCAGAATCCCCGGCCGGAGGGGAATAGAATAGCCGAATAGCTTGCGGCCGGTCCTTGCGGCCCCGCATCTCCTACGGCCGATAATAGAATGAGGCCCTCTGTAACTATGTCACTATGTAAGATATTGCCGTTTGCCATGATCTTTGTCTTTTTAACGTTGAGCAGCAGGCCAGCTTTTGCACTTTCTTCTTTTACATGCATTCCTCCTCGCTTTCAGCCATTAGAGTAGTATCATCAGCGTATCTGTTGATGTTTCTTCCAGCAATATTGATTCCGGCTTTGGGCTCATCCAGCCCTGTTTTACGCATGATGTACTCTGCGTAAAATTTGAATAAGTAAGGTGACAACATACAACCGTGTTGCACACCTTTTCCTATCTTGAACCATTCTGTTGTCCCATGTTTAGTTGTGACCGTGGCTTCTTGGTCCATATACAAATTCCTCAGGAGGTGGATGAGATGATCAGGTACTCCCATCTCCTTAAGAACTTGCCACATTTTGTTGTGATTCAAATGCTTTAGAATAGCCTATGAAGCAGAAGTAAATGTTTTTCTGGAACTCTCTTGCTTTCTCTATTATCCAGCAGACATTGGCAACTTGATCTCTTATACCTCTTCCTCTGTGGAACCCCGCTTGCACATCTGGTAGCTCTCGGTCCATATATTTTTGGAGCCTAGCTTGTAGGATCTTAAAGGGATATCTAAGTGAGCTGGATTAATACATTTCTGCACTCTGTAGGCAAAAAGCAGCCTATGTGTATGCAGCACATTTCATAAAACATTTTATTTTTATTAATATCTAAAAATCCCTCTAATGATTATGTTGACACCCCCAGGGGGTGTCTACACAACTTCCTGGTGCACCCCCCCCAATTCAGCATGCAGCACCTGGGGAGCAATATTAACCCACTATTTACCTGCTGTTGCTTGCTCAACCACTCTTTACAGCATCCTCCTTGCAGCTTCCTGTCACACGTCAGTGATACACTACATTTCCCAGGCTCATTTGCCTACATATCCCATGCTGCTTTACACTACAGCCAATAGGAGAGCAGTTTTGTCACTTTGATTGGCCAAAACAAATTGGAGGGGGTTTTAACCTTGATTTTGAACTGTCAGAAATTACAATAGATTTTGCTAACTTCAAGGTAAGTGTTTAAATGTTTATTTTGGTATTTTTTCATGCACATCTGATTCTCCTTGGATGCATCAAATGAATTCATAATCCAGGAAACTTAGATATCCCTTTAAGCATTACCTTGCTGGCATGTGAAATTAGTGCAATTGTTCGATAATTGGAGCACTCTTTGTCACTGCCTTTTTTGGGGATTGGGATGTAGACTGAACTTTTCTAGTCTATTGGCCACTGTTGAGTTTTCCAAATTTATTGCCATAAGGCAAGCAGCACTTTCACAGCATCTTCATATGGCCCATCTCTTTTCACTCTCCAAGATGTCTGGACAAACTACTGAGGTCATCACTGCTGTAAGGTTCCTTCCTTTATAGATCTTCAGCGTAGTCTTGCCACCTCTTCTTTATCTGATCTTCTTCTGTTAAGGCCCTACCAGTTTTGTCTTTTATCACACCCACTTTGGCATGAAAGGTTCCTTTGAGATCCCCAATTTTCTTAGATCTCTTGACTTTCCTATTCTGTTATCTCCTTCTATCCCTTTACATCACTCACTGTAGAAAGTCTCCTTGTCTCTTCATGCTATCCTCTGGAATTCTGCATTCAGTTGGTGAAATCTTTACCTATCACCATCACCTTTCACTTTCCTTCTTTCCTGGGTTACTTTCAAAGCCTCATCAGATAGCCAGTTTTCCTTCTTAGCTTTCTTTATTTTGAGGATATTCTTTGTTGCTGTTTCCTGGATAATGTTGCAAACTTCAGCCCAAATTTCTAGAGGCATTATACCTTCTATGTCTAGTTCTTTAGATCTATTCTTTACTTCCACTGAATATTCACAGTGGATATTATTTATTTCGAAGTTGCTTGGTCTAATGATTTCCCTTCTTTTCTTCATTTTAATTCTGAACCTTGCAATAAAAAAGTTTGTGGTCTGAGCTGAATTCAGCTCCAGGTCTTTATGTTGCTGACTAAATAGAGCTCCTTTACCTTTAGCTACAAAGTATATAGCCAATCTGATTTCTATATTGTCCATCTGGTGATGTCCATGTGTAAAATCGTCATGGATGCTGTTGGAAGAGGGTGTTTGCTACGACCAGAGAATTATCTTCACAGAATACTACTAATCTCTGACTTGCTTCATTCTGTATTCCAAGGCCAAACTTGTTCCAGGTGTCCTTTGGTTCCCAACTTTAGCATTTCAATCTCCTAGGATGACAGTAACATATTTTCTTGGTGTTATATCTATGACGTGTTGAAGATCTTCATAGAACTGGACAACTTCAGGCTCTTCAGCATCCATGGTTGGAGCATAGATTAGGATCACAGTGATGTTAAATGGATTACATTGCATTCAAATTGAAATCATTCTGTAATTTATTGGGTTGTAACCGAGCACGGCTTTGGCCACCCTTTCATTGACTATAAGGGCTACCCCATTTCGTCTGCAGGATTCTTGACCACAGTAGACGATTTGGTGGTTGGTGTGAAGGATATTGTCATCTCATGTTTGACCACATCCAGTTTACCTTGGTTCATAGTTCTAACATTTCAGGTTCCTATGCTGAATTTTTCTTTGCAGCATCAGACTTTCCTTTTACCTCCAGACACATCCGCAGCTGGGTGTCCTTTCAGCTTTGGTCCAACCACTACGTTAGATCTGGTGCTTTCTTAAGATGAATATTGAGTGAATCACCATGGTGTCACTCACCCATCAAAGATAAAATTCTAAATGTGATCATAACACAGAGACATTTTCTCATATACAGTATGGCTTTATTTGTGTCTTTTTATATACCAGTCTAAATTTTTCTAGGATCACCAAATATAACAAAATTATTCACAAGCACATATAAAATATTTGTTTTTGTAAAATTGCCTTTTTTTTCTATTATATAAGAGTACAATATCTGATTGTAAAAAAGATTCAATATCCGTTGAATGAGTAAAAGTGTTTTTGCCGCCATGCAATCCAACAAGTTTTGTAGGTAAAGATTTTTAAAGATCGTACTTTTAAGTGGACTAATAAAAGTTTTAATACAAGCTTTTTATGAGATCAGATTGATAGTGTGCCAAGTTCTGTTTCTTTGTGTTTGGTGTAGATATACAATCATATTTCTGTGAGCACCCATCCTAATAAAGGGATCCATATAAACCTATAGTTATCACAATCTATATATATTGGAGTAACTTTATTAATTCACAGAATGTTAATGCAATGTGCAACCATAGGTACGATCACAACATATTATATTTCAGGGAATTCTATAATATATTACACTATCCCCTTTACAATTGCTTAATGACCACCTTGATACTGTAATCTTTATATTGCGCCTTGACAATTTGTAGCATATTCTCAAAGAATTATGAATAATTAATTGTATGATACTATTGTTTAAAAACACATTTATTATAGGTTTGGGTAAGCAAAATTAATTTAAAAAAAACAGGAACGAAGCTGTCTATAACAGAAACTTAAAATGACATAAATGCTTGAAGGCTTCAGAAAAATGAAACATAAAAATGAATTGGCAAATGCTATAATGCTTGAAGCAAGGGAATACTAATGGGCTTTGGATTTCATGATATATTCCAAGCTGATGGTCACATCGGAACTTATATTCAGTAATTAGTTTACCCAAAGAACATAACATCTAAAGACAGTTTAAATGTTATTATTAGCAAAATAATTGTTATATGTATTCAGACAACTAACGGTAATGTAGTAAAGGTAATACTTTTAATAAGAAGACATAGCAGTCTGCTTCTCTCATTTCCCAAGACACCATATGAAACCAAAGTTCCCTGCATCCAGTAATTTATCCACTAAGGAATGTTCATAGGATTTAGTGAATTTAGATGAATGGGAGTTCTAGATAAGGTTTATTGGGTCTAATAGAAAGAGAAGAGGAAATTGACTTGACATACACAAAACAATCTATCATACAATAGCAGCTAATATTTACATTTGCACATTGTTCCTGGTTACATGAGTATTTCCTCAGAAAATCAAAGAATCAAGGGCATTGCACAAAATCTGACACCATGGGTCATATTCAATTCCAAGCCTGTAGTGGCACTGGTACACCCGCAAATTCGGCTGAGTTACAGAGCGATAAAATTAGCCAAACCCGCAACAGACGTGGCCGACATCCAACTACTGGGATTTCTGCCCATTCCTTGCAAAACAGCTCCAGCTCCTTCAAGTTGGATGGTAGCGCTTGTGAACAGAAAGCTTTAAGTCTGACCACAGATTTTCTATTGGATTGAGGTCTGGGCTTTGACTAGGCCATTCCAACACATTTACATGTTTCCCCTTAAACCACTCAAGTGTTGCTTTAGCAGTGTGTTTGAGGTCAATGTCCTGATGGAAGGTGAACCTCCATCCTAGCCTCAAATCACGAACGTACAGGTTTTGCTCAAGAATATCCCTGTATTTAGCACCATCCATCTTTCCCTCAGCTCTGACCAGTTTCCCAGTCCCGGATGGTGTTCTTTGGGTGACTTGATGTGTTGGGTTTGCACCAGACATAGTGTTTTCTTTGATGGCCGAAAAGTTCAGTTTTAGTCTCATCAGACCAGAGTACCTTCCACCATACATTTTAGAAGATTTCCACATGCTTTTTCACAAACTCAAAACATGCTATTTTGTTTTTTGCTGAAAGTAATGGCTTTCTTCTGGTCACTCTGCCATAAAGCCCAACTCTATGGAGCGTACAGCTTATTGTCGTCCAGTCTCTGCTGTGGAACTCTGCAGCTCCTCCAGGGTTACCTTAGGTCTCTGTGCTGCCTCTCTGATTAATGCCCTCCTTGCCCGGTCTGTGAGTTTTGGTGGGCAGCCGTCTCTTGGCAGGTTTGCTGTTGTGCCATGTTCTTTCCATTTGGTTATGATAGATTTGATGGTGCTCCTGGGAATCATCAAAGATTTGGATATTTTTTTATAACCTAACCCTGTTGTTTGGAGAGTTCCTTGGTCTTCGTGGAAGTATTTGGTTAGTGATGCCTCTTAATTAGGTGTTGCAGTCTCTGGAGCCTTTCAAAAATGTGTGTCTATGTAATGACAGATCATGTGACACTTAGATTGCACACAGGTGGACATCATTTCACTAATTATGTGACTTCTGAAGGTAATTGGTTGCCCAGGAGCTTTTTATGGGCTTCATAACAAAGGGGGTGAATACATACGAAAATGCCAATTTGAATTTTTCTATTTCTATAAATAGTTTTCCGTATATATTTTTCTCATTTCACTTCCCCCATTTAGACTATTGTGTTCTGATCCATCACATGAAATTCAGATTAACAAAACATTGAACTTAAGGCGGTAATGTAACAAAATAGGTAAAAAGTCAAGGGGGTGAATACTTTTGCAAGGCACTGTATATAGCTATACTGTATCAGGTTAGATTGTTAAAGTGGTATTGCTTCATTAGAAACAATTTCATAGTTATCTAGTTGAATTTACAAAATTATTTTAAGAGTTATTTTCTATACATTGATTCAGAAATTTGAGATCATACCATCTGTTAGTATGTGTGTCATATACTGTGTTTCTCTGCTTGAAAGATAAGGAACAGGAGAGCATGAATGTATTTGTTGTAATGGTAATTTTTTTCACACTATATAACTTTTTGTATACTCAAAATGTATGGGCGAGACCTAGGGCAATCCTGTCTCCATATCTATAACACGACATGCTGTTATATCAGTGTCTAGATTTGGACAGACCATGGGCTATATTAAATTCCAAGCCCGTAGCGGCAATGGCACACCCGCAAAGCCTGCAGGCTTGAAATTCTGCGTAGTTACAGAGCTATTACATTTAACCATGCCACGACCTACGGGGTGTAGACGCAAGCCTGTAAACCCTTTCCCGCGCACTCAAGCTGTTAAGTGGCTGGCTGAGACGCGATTGGCTGTTACGATACAATAACGTAGTTTGCCACAGACCTCTCAGCCAATAGAAAGCGGTCTAGCCTCAGATGATTGACAGAGGGGGATTATAAATTTACATTCCACCCGCCCATGCATTGACTGTGTTGTATTTTCTCCCGAAGTAGCACGCAGGTCCCGGAGTTGGAGGTTTTTGAGAGAGAGAGAGAGAGAGCAGGAGTATTTTGAGAGCAGTAATTTGTGGTTTTGTTCATTTATCTTATACTATTTACGATTTAAAACTTAATCCTTAATTACACGTATTTACAGATTACACATAATTGCAATACACATAATTTAAAGAACACACATAGAGACACATAGAGCTTGGTCACTACCCCCCCCCCCCCCATTCCATGCCCCACACCCCATCCCCCAACAGTTATTAAATACACATTTTTTTCCCCATCATATATTTACAGTAACACTTATTTTTTATTTACCGTTATATTATTTTTGGGACTGAAATGGAGGGAGGAGAGAGGAGGGGAGTGGAGTGGGTGGGTAAGAGGAGAATAGCAGAGGCGAGGAGGAGAGAGAGGTGGCCCTGGGGAGTAATGGAGTAGTGGAGGAGAGGAGTGAAGGAGAGGAGGAGAGGAGTGGTGAAGAGGAGTGGTGGAGAGGAGGTGGAGGAGGAGCAGGAAGATGAGGAGAGTGTAGAGGAAGAGGTGGTGGTGGCAGAGTGGCCCTAGCATCAGAAACACCAAGAAGAGTGACAGAGGGGGAGGGGCCTGATCCTGGGGGGTGGTAGTTCGGGGCAGGGACAGGTCTCAGGGACAGGTCAGGGAGGTAAGGATCGCCATCCACAGTCGGGAGGGCAAGAGGCTAAGGGCAAGCACAGGGCCCACAATTACACCCACCGGAAGAATGTGGTCCAACTTGGTGCTATCCGTGGCCGCCCCATAATCCTTGCAGGGGGGAGGGAAGTCAGGCCAGGGCCTAGGGCTCAGGCATGGAGGCATGGATGTAAGTAGTGGCTGAGGTTACGGCAGTGGGCACAGCTCCAAGGGATGTGAGATCCGTCAAGCACCATTTTGACAATGTCAGGGCTAAGGTGCCTGCTGCTGGAGCTTCAGGCCTGGTGACCCAGCAGGACCCAGCCTCCATGCCAGGTGAATATCACATACACCAACATGCCACCACCACTATACCACACACACTACACATGTACATGATGACCAACAAGGACACTGACATGTCAGCTCTTTGGAATTAAAAAAGGGATAGATGGATGCATCATTAAATCCATGAAGCAGTAATCATCAACCAATAGAGAGCCCATGTATTGGTGTGCCCACTGCAGCCTATACAGTTATAGAATGCAGCCGGAATTATGATAGCATTAGGAGACAAGAACGATCAAGACCAAGATAGCTACATTTAGGAGAATCATCCAGCTTCAAGCCTAGATGTCAGATAGTTAGGAATGCACAATAAACAATGTATTATTCATCTTACTAATGACATATACCTTTCTTTTCTATCTTTTCAGCATAAAGGAGTTTGTGGCAAGCCAGATGCTGGGTCGTCGGCTCCATTAGAGCAGGAAGTGGAGGAGCAAGCCCCCGCCCAGCAGAAACCGGCGCAGGGGGAGGAGGAGAGAAGAGGAGCTGAGGGCCATAGTTCGGAGGAGGAGGATATAATATGGCTAGTGGGGTCATCATCTGGACCCACTATTCCCCTCCTCCAGAGACTGAACATATTGCCAGGGCCTTCACAGCAGAGAGACACCCCTCAACCCCAGCCCCCCCCCCCCCCCCCCCCCCCACAGCAGTACGCTGGACTGTCCACCACCACCAGCATCAGGCCAAACTACACCACTGCTCGTTTTGCTACAGATTCCACCCGGGCCCCAGATCCTCCCCAATCACGCACCACTACCTCCTCACCAGGTCACGCCGCAGGGCCTTCATCCCCAACATCAGGCCAGGCTGCACAGGCAGAGATGTTGGCCCTCATGCAGCAGCAGTTGAAGTGTCTCCGGGGGATCCAAGCCAGTAACTCCTCCAATCATACGGAGGTAATCCGCAGCCTGGCCAGGTGCATTAATAGGGAGGAGAGGAGGCATTATCTGATGACTAAATCCGATCTGTCCGGGCTGCATGATTGGGGCTGACCAGAGCGCATTACAGGGAGTCACCGCCGAAGCCATGAAACACGCTCTGGTCTCCAACCCCGCCTCCTCCACCCCAGTGGCATCCCCCGGCTACCCGCAGCCTAGCCCCTCCTCTCCTCCCACCATGCCTCCACCACTGCTGGTGCCGCTGCCTATGAAGGATTACTTCCCTCAGCCCCCCACCACCTAGGTGGAGGAGGACCAAGGGGCTGCGCAGATGTTTGTGCCTTCTCAACAGCACTACTCAGTGACAATATATTGGTCACAATGTTAACCTAATCTTACCTGGCTACAGAATCTTGGATCTTGACCTATGTGATGGTCATATTTTGTATGCAGATTGCAACATCCGATCACATGGTCCATGATCCCCTTCTCTGTGGACGCGTAGGGAGGGTTCTGTTGAACATGTCACCAATTAATGGTCATTGAAGAATGCTGTTGAGAAGAGATGCTGCAATCCCGTTCTTTTTTTAAGGGCTTATTTTGTAGGTGTTATTTGTTTTTGTTTTTACTTGTTTTAGGTACAATTCAGGTCCATGAAGGCATCCTCTGCATCTGCAAGCATTGTAAAGGAAAATGTACAAGGTGTAAGGTTTTCACAGTGCATCTCAGGTAAACATTCCTTTAATGACATTAGACATTCCTTAACATGTAGCTCTCACAATTGTAAAGCTATCATATAGCCAGATATCTAAGACATGATTGTTGTTAGCTTAATTGTAGACTAATACTGCTATGGCGGTGGACTTGCAAAGTCTCACAATGGCATGTTAATGACAGCCAGCATTAATATATGCACTAGTGAAGCATGTGATCCTGACCTCAATATCAGGCTGAAAACAGATCCTTGGGTCTGATGTAAGTAACAGTGAATCTGGCTGCTAACCTTTGTGTCCTCTCCATATTAATGGGTATTTTCCTGTATTACTGATATCATGAGTATCCTTTAACATGTGCTTATACCTGTATAGCTGATGGATGTGATATCAATGTCGATTAACAATATGATATTGCAAAGGTGATAGTACACCTTCACTACTGACGCTGGTCACAGCTAAGCATTTATTGTGAGATGACACATCATTATTAATGGTCATGGCCAATGAGATATACTGAGAACTAGCTAATGGTTAGTAATGCTTGCAGGTGGGAATCAGGTGAGTTGGTATATTGTTACAGTTACAGTATTTAGCACTGTCCTGAACATGCATGTTGATTTTTTTTATTTTTATCCTCCTCCGCCTTTTTTTAGTTGACCACTTTTTTTTCAAATTTTGGTTTTGTTAACACACTGTATGTGTAAAACTGGATTGGATTACACAGTCCAGAAGTTGAATCATCTGTTTCATTGAGCAGATCTAGACATGTTGTAAGTGATATGCACATGAATGGTTTCTTCAATTAAATTAGTGATTTCTGATGATCCTTTTTTTCATCAGATTCCGGTTGCCGTGGTGAAGTGATCAAATGTGACCCTGGCAGCTGCTATGCATCATGTTTATTCTAGACTATGATATTACGCCCTTTAGGTATCCCCTTTTTCCCACAAGCATCTTGCTCTCCCATGATCTGCCCACACCACATCCGTGATATTAATGCACAGTATTTTCCATTTCCATTTCTGATTGTGCTCTGTGTATGAAATAAAGCGTTGTTATACCGTTCTAACCGTGTCAGTGTGTTTTCAATGGTACGTGGATCAACAGCCAACTCACATCAATCAGGGGTAATCTCCGCTAGGCCCATCCTGGAAAGTCCAACGCCATTGCTGGTGGCCATGTGACACAATGTATACCCATTCCCATTTGGTGAACCTCCCATTATGTTTTGCTATTGACCAATTTATATTGATGTGGTGTATGTTCCCCTGGTCCCCTTGTAGTTTGCTAAGTGGTGGTGGTGAAGGGGCTTGTGTACCTGAATGAAGCTTTGAGCTATACCATGTGGGGCCACTATCGGTGGGCAGGTCATAGCAGAGAGGTCAGACAAATCCCAGTCCATTAGAGATGGAACTGGCAACCCAGTATCTTTGGCATGCAGACCTTGTGGAACAGCACAAGCAGAGACCTAGCTAAATGTGCTACAGTCCATAGGGTCACAGAGAGTCGGACGCGACTGAAGGACTGAACAACAAATAATAAAATGTTTCCCTAGTACTTGTGGCGGGGTAATTTGGACACTATTTGTTTTCCCAATGTAGATGTGATGAGCGACATGTACTGTATATGCAATCATACAGTATATATATTCCAGGGTACACATTAGAGCCTCTGTGAGTGAGAAAGGGTTAATATGGCATCAGTTTCATGTTTTTGTGTTGCTTTTTAATCAGGTAGTGTGTCTTTAATTGCTTTATGCATGTTGCAGCATGACTTTTCATATTGGCAAATGCATGAGCATTCCAACATATGATAATATATTTTATTTGGGGATTGTTGTGCAAGTAATTGTAATGCCTTTCCATGCTTTCTCCATATTTACAAGTACAGTGTGTTTATATTGTATTTTACAGTGTTGAGAACTTGTCTGTAAATCCTTTGAGGGTCCTATTTGGAGGCCGTAATATTTTTTCCTCCATTTGTGGGTTACGGGTTTGAATGCCAGTGCGTCTTTGGCAACTCGTAGCAATTTAATAGCGATTTTCTAACGTAACAGTTATGGGCTTGACAGATCAAAGAATTTTCGGCAATGGAGTTCAGATTTCGACAGAGGCCAATTTAATAGCCGTAAGTCTTGCAGGCTCCGTTACGGGCTACAGGTTTACAGGTTGGGGAAACTTAATAGGGCTGCATGACTAGCATCTTGGATCCAACCAAGGATTTAACATCTCTAATTGTGCCTATTACCGTTCATATGTAGGTCCTTTATGTTAACAGATAAACAGATAAAACAACGTTTAATATAATTGGATTAATCACCTGCATTGTGATATGACTTTGTGGTACATTACTCAGTTTAGTTGAATAAAAATAAGTTAACAAGTTGCTTAACCAAGTAAGGAAATAACAACAACTTGCTTCATCTGTATATTTTTGATGTATAAATATTCAGAGTATAGCCCGGGGTGTTTAGATTGGGGGTTAGGTATAGACGGGGGGTGTTTAGATTGGGGGTTAGGTATAGACAGGGGGGTGTTTAGATTGGGGGTTAGGTATAGACAGGGGTGGGGTTTAGATTGGGGGTTAGGTATAGATAGTGGGAAATGTATTGCAGTTATGTGTATAATTATAATGTATTCATGATTGTTATGTGTATTTGTGTGTAATTCTTTTTTTATTTTATGCAGTGTGGGGGGGTGTGATTTGTTTTTTATTTTATGTACAGTAGCTGTTTTTAGTTTATGTAGTGTGGGGGGGTTGTGATTTATTTTTTTATTTTATGTACCTTAGGTTTTTCTATTTTATGTAGTGTGGGGGGGGGGTTGTGATTTGTTTTTATTTTATGTACCTTAGGTTTTTTTATTTTATGTAGTGTGGGGGGGGGGTTGTGATTTTTATTTTATTTTATGTACCTTCGATTTTTTTATTTTATGTAATTAGTAGTGGGGTTTAATAGGGGGTTAGGTAGGTAGTGTTAGGTAGGTAGTTGTTAATAGGTTAGGGTAGAGGGTGGTTAGTTTAGATGTAGCGGTTTATTGGGGGGTAAAGTGTAGTGTAGTGTTTGTAATAAGTGTCATGAGGGTCCTGGAGGAGACTCATGGTGCTTATGGGGTTAATAATATGATTCTAATTGTCCTATGAGGGTCCTCATAGACCCTTATGGGACTGATTGGGTTAATTAAGGGCTTATGGGGGTCGGTATTGACCCCCATGAGTGACAGGCTTAATTAAGGGCTTTTGGGGGTCTGTATTGACCCCATGAGTTATAGGATTAATTAAGGTTTATGGGGTCTGTATTGACCCACATGAATTACAGGGTTATTTAAGGGCTTATGGGGGTCTGTATTGACCCCCATGAGTGACAGGGTTAGTTAAGGGCTTAGGGGGGTCTGTATTGACTCCCATGAGTGACAGGGTTAATTAAGGGCTTATGGGGGGTCTGTATTGACCCGCATGAGTTATGGGGTTAATTAAGGCTTATGGGGGTCTGTATTGACCCCCATGAGTTATAGGGTTAATTAAGGGCTTATGGGGGTCTGTATTGACGCCCATGAGTGACAGGGTTAATTAAGGGCTTATGGGGTTAATTAAGGCTCTTGGGGGTCTGTATTGACCCCCAAAAGTTATAGGGTAAATTAAGGCTTATGGGGGTCTGTATTGACCCCCATGAGTTATGGGGTTAATTTTAGTTGCCTGGGGTTAATATTTTTTAGCGCAAGTCCTTTCAGGACCTTTATGGTCCTTTAAGGACCTGCGAGGCAGGAATTTTTTTTTTTTTAATGCAGCGGTTCAAATGGGGGGGCTGCGGGGGTCCCTATGGACCCCTGCAGCAAGGGGTTAATGTAAGAACACTTTGGGGGTCCTGATGGGGATCCCCAGCATAGAGGGCGGTTAACTTTAGGTGCCGCGGCCGGGATTGGCTAATAAAGTGCTGCGGGCCCTTTAAGGAGCCGCGGCGGGGAATTTAAACGTTTTTTTTTTATAACAGTGAGTTTTATTGTCACCACATGTAATAAATCAATTTACACAATGGACCTTGGCTCACAGGCCTTTCTGGTTTTCGTATATCCATGAGTCCCAACATACATGTACTTGTATACATCAACATAAAGAAAACTCTGTAGCACCGTAACATGTACAGTCAAGATGAGGGTTCGCCTGTTGTAGATCGAGCCATAAGGCTATGGTACATATAAAGTGACTATCTCTTTTTTTTTCTTTTTCTTTTGAACATCAACCTTTTAAAAACGTGTACCAAAACTACAAACTTAAACTGCTTGCTGGCATGTCCGGTCCCTTATGGCATCCCCTAATACAGGCAATTTATAATGAGGATGTCCCCCACTTCCTTCCCATACTCCCTCCCTAGGCCTTCAATCCGATCTATTTGAGGGAAAGATTCTACTTTTTAGCTAGACATTAGTCCTAACAACCTAAGGCTAGGCCTATGTATACTATCCATGGGTCCCATATTTTCCTAAAGTTGTCCATAGAGTCATCCAGTAGGTGGGTGATTCTTTCGTTGATGGCAATATAATTTATCTTATGTTTGATCATCTGGAAGTTTAGGTTACTGGATTTCCAGGATTTAGCAATATGGCTCTTGGTTGCCAGGGTTATGTATTGCAACAGCCTGTTTTGGGGAGGTGTAAGGGTGTTAATGGGGATCCCCAGCAGCATGTTGTCTATAGACTTGTCCACTTGGGTACGGAATAAGTCCGAGGCTAGTTCCGAAACTAGGTCCAATATCTTTGCTACTTTGGGGCAGGACCACCATATATGGGGAAATGTCCCAACTGCTTGGCATCCCCTAAGGCACAAATGATTTTCTGACGTTTTCCATTTAGCGAGCTTTTCCGGGGTTATGTATACTCTGTGTAGCACCTTGATGGCAGTTTCTAGGATGCTATAGTTCAGGGAGCCCCTATAGATGTTGGACCAAGCTATCCTCCATTTACCTAAATCCCAATTCGTATTCATGTCAGATTCCCAGTCTACCATGTGTTTAAATTTGAGACCTACCGGTCTGGCATTGAATGTTTTGTAAAGCATCCCTAGGGTGCCTTTCGTTAGAGGTGCCACTTGGCACATTTTTGACAGCCAGTTCATTTCCGGTATTGTATGGTTCTCTAACAAGGTTAATACAAGATGTTTCAGCCTGCAGAAATTGTAGTGGGTAGGTCGTATTTGTCCCTTATTTTTTCGAACGAGATAATTTGCCCCTTCTCAATCCACTCTCCCAGCCTATCTAGTTTTTTGCTCCTCCACCAGTGTTGGGAAGCAGAGTTTAGGCTAACTGACATCTGAGGGTGATTAAGGAGTGAGATCATGTAGGAAGGTTTGGGAAATAATTTTGTGTGCATTTGGGCCCATTTCAAACATGTGAGCATGTGTTTTATAATAGGATTGGAAGTATTTCTCAATTTGGGGGGAATATCTGGTAGCCACATAATTGTGTCCCAGGTCAACGGTCTCATTGACTGGTTTTCTATATAAACCCACGCTGGTTGATGTGACACGGAATGGGCGATTGGTAAAAAGGATAATTGAGCGGCCTTGTAATAAAGTTTAATGTTAGGGCAGGATAATCCTCTATCTAGTTTGTGCATGTACATGATTCTTTTCGCGATTTTTGATGGGCCCTTGCTCCAAATGAATCCAAAGATATGCCTTTGGAAATTAGATAACTCTTTATTTCTCACCGGGATCAGGAGGGTTCTAAACAAGTAAAGGAGTCTGGGTAAAATGTTCATTTTTATTGTGTTAATTCTCCCCACCCAGGAGAGGCGAAATTTCGTCCATCGACCTAAATCTGTAATCAAGGTTTTTAGTAGCTTAGAATAGTTCTCATTGTAAAGATCCCCCAGGTTTGCCGTTAACCTTATCCCTAGGTAGTTTATGTTTTTGATGTCCCAATTAAATTTATACCTATCATGTAGACTGTTTTTTTCTGTTGCCGGAACATCTATGGCCAGGGTCTCTGTTTTCTCTATATTTAGTTTTAGGCCCGAGAGTTGGCCAAACTTTTCTAGTGTTTTAATGAGTTCCGGAACTGAGTTAGTTGGGTTGGTTACTACGCATAGTAGATCGTCTGCGAATAGGCAAATCTTGAAGTGGTGATGTCCCACCTTAATCCCGGAGATCTCCGAGTTTGCCCTGATTTCCCTAGCTAGGGGTTCCATAGCCATTGCAAAAAGTAACGGTGATAGCGGGCATCCTTGCCTAGTTCCCCTTCCTATTGTTATATTCGGAGTCACAGGACCCGGGAGTTTCAGTTTCGCCGAAGGGGAGCTATAGAAAGATTTCAGCAGGTTAATGAACTGTCCACTGATACCAAATTTATTTAGGGTCGCGATCAGATAAGGCCATTCTAGAGAATCGAAAGCCTTTTCTATATCAAAGGCCATAAGGCATGCAGGAGTTTTGGAGATTTTGGCTTCGTGTATGAGGTTAAGGACTTTCCTATTATTGTCTCCCGGTTGTCTGTGGGCTACAAATCCTACCTGGTCATTATGAATCAGTCTTGGCAAGAAAGAAGCTAGTCTGTCTGCCATAATTTTGGATAGAATTTTCATGTCACAATTTAGGAGTGAGATTGGCCTGTAGTTTTTCACTTCTAGAGGATCCCTCCCTTCCTTGGGGAATAGAACAATTTCAGCAGTGTTAAGCTCTGCAGGTAGTTTTTCTCCTGCTAATATGTTGTTAAAGAGTGTGACTAGGTGTGGTCCCAACGTTTCTATAAATGTTTTATAATAGTTATTGGTAAAACCGTCTGGTCCCGGAGATTTACCCGCTTTAAGTTTGTGAACCGTTTTACGCACCTCGTCTAGCGATATTGGGGGCTCCCAGTTCTTCCCCCGTTATGGTGGGGAGATCAATTGAATTGAGAAATGATTTCATCTCCTTACGGTTAAGAGATGGGGATCCTTCATAGAGGGAATTAAAGTAATTGGTGAAGGTAGACTTAATTTTACTTGGGTTTGCTGTGAGCTCGCCCTCCCGTGTTTTTATTTAGTGGATTTTATTCTGTGTATTTTTTGATTGTAGCTTTCTGGCTAGGAGTGGGCCCGGTTTATTTGCTTTGTCGAAATTTTTTTGCTGAGTCCACCTTAGGGCTTTCTTAGTTTGGTCTGGAAGGAGAGCGTCTAGGTCCGTCCTAACCTTTTCAATTGCCTGTCTGTTTTTGGAGTCCAGCTTGGCTTGGTTTAGTTTTTCCATTTTTGTCAGTTCTGCTTGTATTTCAATTTCTTTAGCTTTTCTTTGTTTTTTATGGTGAGAGGCGATTTTAATAAGGGATCCCCTGATATAGGCCTTGTGTGTGGCCCATACAATGCTTGTCCTAACTTCTGGGGTGAGATTAATCTGGAAAAAAAGATCCAGATCTTGGGAAATTTGGTTTTTGACCTCTGGGTTAGCTAGAATTCGTTCGTTCAGTCTCCAAGAGAATATGGGCCTCCCACCTGTAGCCCAGCTCAATGCCAACTTTACGGCGGCATGGTCGGACCATGTACAGGGAGTATGTTCTGATCTCTTTACCTGGTCTAATAGTGAGGAATCTGCAAATATGTAGTCTATCCTGGAATAGGTATTATGTACTTGGGAGAAAAAGGAGTATTCCTTAGCCGTAGGGTGTGCTTCCCTCCAAACGTCTGTTAAGTTTAACTTAAGGAGTAAGCGTTTAATTATCTTTCTTTTCCTAGAGAACCTCTCTTGACCCCCCTTCCCCGTCCTATCTTGCGTCGGGTCCATCACCAAGTTCAGGTCCCCCCCTTTTATTATTTTTCCGAGCCCTGGCTTGTCTAGCATTTTTAGCACATTTATTACCGTCTGATGTGGGTTGGATGTGGGGGCATAGATAGAGACAAGGGTTGTCTTAATGCCCTGTATTAGTCCTGTTATTATTACAAAACTACCTGCCGGATCTGTCTGTCTGTTCTAGAATAAAAGGGAAGTTCCTGTGAAGGAGTATGGCCGCCCCTCCTTTTTTTTTCTTTTTTTTCTTTGATTGGCTAGGAAAACCATTGGGTAGTTCTTGTGGAGAAAATGTGGGTGGTTATTGTGGACAAAGTGGGTTTCCTGCATGAATATGACGGAGGGGTTACTATCCTTATAGGATAGAAAGGCCTTGCAACGTTTAAATGGTGAGTTAAAACCCTTGACATTGTGTGTTAGGAATATTATATCTAAATTATTCAGATTTTCTGCCATGTGTGTGGAGTAGTGAAGCGATGTCTTGACTTACCCCAATCCAGAGGAGGAGTCCATATAGCCCTGTGGCCTGGTGAGATATGCTGGGAGAGTGGGCCACACCCTGACCCGGCGGATATACCACCCGGGAGTCTATCGTCTGAGAGACGGCTGCCTTCTAACCTGATGGAATTACCTTTGGTTTGTTTTACGTTCAGGAATGGAGAGTAAAGAACAGCCAGCAAGCTATTAAAACAGTAAGTAAATAATAAAACATAACAGAAAATCAGATGAAGATAACCTGAAAACATTTCAAAGACAATGATTCTCATTAAACTTTACCAATTGCCCCTAAGTGCCTAGGGTGGAGAGGATAAGCAGTCCTCTCCCTGTTCCTAGTATGAGGAAAAAGTATACCTCCGAGTAGTTCCTTACTA
This sequence comes from Discoglossus pictus, assembly GCA_027410445.1. Lineage (NCBI taxonomy): Eukaryota > Metazoa > Chordata > Amphibia > Anura > Alytidae > Discoglossus > Discoglossus pictus. Next base: position 451,314,912 of record CM050163.1, read on the forward strand.
GGCAAGTAGTAACTTTACACTACTGAACATTAACCCTGGACTAGGCCTGTACCTGGGAAAACATAAACAATGTAAGAAGAAAATGTATCTAGATCTATAAACTTTTTGGCATGAGCTCACTCTTCTCTAGGGTTATATCTAAAAGTATATGTTTCAATTCACAATACACAATGGTATTTGTATAAACTGTTAGACTTACTAACTAATGTTAAACCTTTTGTACATTGATTTAATATTTCTCAAATTTCTAAATATTGCTAAAGTTCACCCTTCGTCCACCGGTAAGGGGGGAATGTTTGGGGTGGACCTGCCGGAAGTCCCAGGCTCGGATTGTAGCGAGTGTGCAGTCTCTCTTTGGTTTCTTTGTTTCTTATCTGTCCACTGCCTTGATGGTCTGTCTTTTGGCTTCTCTGCTCGTTGTACACGAAACTCTTCGATGGTGGCCAGTTTGAGCTGGATCAAATGTTTTTGGCAGTCGTCCAAAGAGAAAGCAGAATAAGTGGATCCTCCGTCTTGGAACAGTAAGCGAAATGGAAAACCCCATTTGTACGGGATCTTGTTCTTTATAAGAACATTTAAAGCTGGTTTCATTTCCCTGCGTTTGAGCAGAGTGGATGGGGCAATATCCGCAAAAATCTGTAGTTGGGATCCATCTGGGCCAACCACATGTGGAGTGTTTCTGGCGGCAGAAAGGATATTGTCCCTTGTTCTTTGTCGGAGGAATCGGACTATAGTGTCTCTTGGAAGACTCTGGTTGACGTACGCTCCCAAGGCCCTATGTGCCCTTTCAATTAATCTTCTTCTTCCGGCAGCAAGGACCCAACCACCTAATTGATGTAGGGTACCAGGTTAGTTACCGTTTGTCGATCCCTCTAAAGCGAATGTTATTTCTGCGGGAACGATTTTCAATATCCTCCAGTTTGTTTTCCAGGAGGGTGATTCTGGCAGAATTAGCCGAGATATCTTTCCTGTCCTGCCCTTGAGTTGAGACCAATTGGTCCGTGAGGTTCTCTAAAAGATGGGTTCTCTGTCCCAGCTCTTGGATTTCTTTCTTAAAGTCCTGCACGGCCTGGGAAAGTTGGGTCTTTAGCAAGGTTTCAAATCTTGTCATAATCTTGTCTATCATCTCTGGCTCTTGTAGAGTACTCTTCTGTCCTCCCTCCATGTCTGAATTGTCAGATAGTTCTGCAGTGGGGCTCTGGGGTGAGGGTTCATGTTTTGGGAGCGATTGGAAGTGTTCTGGAATTCCTTTAGCTGCCGAGCTCTTGCGTGATTTACCCTTCATTTTCCATGCAGGTTATCATTTGTAATTTACTGGGGCGCCGTTGTTAGTCCAGGTCTTGAGGTACAGGGCTTAGTTGTCTGTAGCGGGGTTTCCCATCTTCTTATCCCGTTCTTTTAGGTTAATTCATTGACGTATTGTACAGCTGCGCTATGTTTTCCCAGGTAGGGCCTCCTCCTCTTTGTTAGTTTTACATTGCTAGGGATATCCGTGGGAGCAGTTCAGTATGTATGCCTTGTGGAGGGTGTTTAACCTGCATTTATCCAGCTCCCATTTGAAGCCACAGGGCACTGTAATAGCTCTCCCTATGCTTTGCCAGGGGTGCTTAGCCTAGTTCAGTCCAGGGCCCTTTTAAATAGTATTGCAAAATCCTGATGGACAAGGGGCCCTGCACCCCTCCAGGTTGGATTATGGTGCTCAGCTTCCCCCACTCTAGGGAACAAAATGGCCGCCACCTCCTGTTTGTGGCATGAAAGGAAGGTTAGTTCATGTGCTCCCTCTTCAGATAAGAAGGGTAGCCTGCCTGGATTTGTTTGGGCTTTCTTGGAAACCCTCAGCTCCTTCAGGGCTTCTTGAGAGGCGGGGGAAGAGCCCTGCTTACTGGTAGCAGCCTTTACTGTTATCTTTGGGTGGACGCAAGGTCTAAAATGGCGTCCCTGCTGTTTTTCGCGCCCTCCTCTCACTTTGATCCCTGGATGGTCCCTGGGGTCCCTTCTCCTGCTGCCCCTCTGGGGAGTCACCCCTATTCCTCTTTTTGCCCCCCGCGGGGTGGGATGCCGTTTCAGGTCGCCCTGTCTGGGCCCCTGCTTCCACTGCCTTGTCCGGCGCTCCCTTATGGCCCCCCTGCGGTACTCACTTTTAGTGTAGCGTGCGGATGAGAGGTGGGTCAGCGTAGCGTGGGGAGAAGTGTCTGCCGGGTCTTCTCTCTTTCCCTGCCTGAGGGAGAAGAGTTCTGTGTGGGAGGCTGTCCCTGCGTGCCAGGGCCAGACTATAGGGCAGGTCTGACTAGGCCGCTGACTTTTTCTCCCCTTCTCCTGGCCAAATCTGCTCGATTTTGGTGTCCCCGTGATCCTGAGGAATTCCTATCTTCGTGTGTGCTGGAATTATGGGGTTTAATTCCCCCAAACTTGAGATATATCCGAGATTTGGGGTAACTGTGTGCAGAGCACAGCCGATGCACGTCTACCGTATTGATCTTTTAATGTCACGCTCTCGAATTTAAACGTTTTAAATGCAGCGGGGCCTGATCTATGCCGATCAGGGACCCCCACTGCAAGGGGTTAATGTGGGGGGCTGCAGGGACCCCTGCAGCATGGGGATGTGTTTAGGGAGCAGGGCGGAGCATCACACGGCTGTCCTGGGCTACTCCGCGGCAGCACGTAGAGGCTTTAGGATCCCTTGCTAGCACTTTTTGTGCCCGTAGGGATTCTTCCGAGGTGCAAGATTCACCTCATAAATTTAAGGCTGCGTGTTAGTCCGTAGCCCTCTCGGAGCTTATACTCGGCCATTTTTTGGAGTCATCTCGCAAAGCAGGCTGCGAGGGAAGTATTTGGGATTCGGTCCTTGCAAACAGCAAAAAACTGCCTTTTGCGAGGACCGAGGGAACTAAGAGGGCTAATTTAATGAGGGCCTTAGAATATACTTCCTTCTTGAGAAGTAGTGAGAACTGTATCCAAAGAGCAGTTGTGACTATCATAAGGTTTAGAACTTCAGTTTATTCACAACAATTCTAAGTGTGACAATTATAATGTGTGCTGGCAAATTTGGAGGCTTTGTTACTCACAAAAATATATGTATGTATACTGTACATATTTGATATCCCTGCACATAGTAGGTTTACACCTTCTTTGGTCACAAATACTTAGTTATTAAAACATTCGTTCAAACGCATTCTTGCTGCTTATTATTAAGTAATCTATAATGAAGATAACGAATTGATTGCATTAGGTTTGTGAGCGATTAACTATTTTTTCTAACAATCATGACCTATAACAAGTAACCTAGTTGATTCGGAACCAGAAACCCATGCAATCCCTCATCTAAGGACTGCACATAAGCCACTTGCAAACAAGTTAATGTTTTTGGAGTGAAGGTGGTGCTCTGTGGATCTCTTAAAATATTTCAATATTTGAATTGTATTTTCCAGTCAAAATCTTTTATTTGCATCATTTTAGATTACAGAGAATATGAATTGTTACTATGATACCCTCCAGATCTAGGAAACATTGTTGTATTCAAAATTAACTTTAAAAATGTAGGAAATGAGAAAAATAGCAAGACTTTGCTAGAATAAAATAGAAATATTTGGACAGTATATACTGTTATCATAAGAAAGGAGCAATAACATAGGCTAATGAATGTGAGAGATTTTGATATTGTAAAGAAGTAGTTTACTGTACACAATGGAAGAAATGTTCTGTTCAGCAGATGCCAAGGTCAGTTAAACAAATGACCACCAAGAACACATGAGAAACCAGAATAAAACAAAGACTTACTTTACTGTAAGGCCAATCTTGCCTGCTCTGTTCCAAGGACATCCACCTCATGCAGCTGCTATAGTGCGTAGAAGAATATCGTCAGCTCATTAGTTTCAAGCAGCTGCAAAGAGATTGCGTTTACTGTCTACAAAAATATCCAGTTATACAGTAGCATTATTACTTCTTAATTTAAACTTACACTTTGCATTCAATGTCAAGACAATAGAAGAAACACAGGTAACTAATTGTTTAGAAATGTATGCTTTATGCTTGTTTTGCATGGACAGGTAAGACTTTACATTTTTCTATCAGCATGTATTACAGTATAAGCAGCAATTCCATAACATATATCTTCCTCACAACGTGTCTGAAATCACCCACAGCACTATTAAGCAAAAATCATAGTTATTCTTTGCTTTCTGAAATATTATTAAGTACCACAAAAACACAGAGTGCAAGGACTGAATACACATAAAGTTGGTTTATGTCTAGAGAAACCAAGAAACCACATATTCACAGTATGCTCTTTTGAAGAGCTAGAATAATTACGGTATTAGAGAGGGGGTAATAACAGGATGTTCTGATCTCCCTGCCACTGAACTATCAGGAAATCCTTCTAGAGTGTTTTTTTTGTACTGAGCCAGAAACTTACTGCCTACATCTTAGTGATTTAGGGCCATATTCTATTGCCCAATTCTAAAAATTACATACACTTAAAATTACTGTTATTATTGCCACATATTCTATTAGCTACTCACAATCCAATTACGAGTTCCCCGCCCATAATCACTACAGCCCAGACAAAGCCGCAAAACAGGCCTTAGGACTCCGTTGGTTTTAGAACAGCTTGAATAGTACAAGCTCTAAATAATGAAAGTTACACAAAATCAATGTTCTATTAGACCCATAGCTCTAGCACTCAAAAAAAGTCTGACCCGCAACTGAAAAAAGTATCACGTTTCTGTCAAAAATATTACAACTACTAAATCGGACTCTCAAGGACTTTTTCAAACAATTATTAGAGTAACAGCTATTAAACACACAATACTGTACTTTAAAAGCACGGGAAAGGCATGGAAACACATTTGTATTAATTGCACAACAATCTCAAACAAATATGCAATTAAAAAATATTATTTTTAAGTGTCATTTTGGAGTAATATCGATCTCGAAATTCAAGGGGTTAATACATATCATGAAACCCACATGGACTAAAAGAGATGATGTAATGCATTTTATAGATTGCTAGATTGCTTGATTGCGAGCCCGATCAGCAAATATTACTTATTGGCACTAATTAATTCTTAGCTTTCGGATTACAGATTACGTCTAACTTCCATGTTTTCCTGACACCATGATGATGGTCTTATTTACTGTTATTTAGTGTCTAAGAAGTAAATCATGGGCTTACTAAAATGTTGTCAGATCAGCGCTACGGAATATGTTGGGGCGTTACAAATAAAGGATAATAATAATAATATGATCACATCCTCTGAAATCCTACTTAAAAAGGTAGGGTTTACAAGTTTAGACTTAAGGAGGTCAATTTGTGAGCTTGAGTCAATAGAATACATCTAAACATTTAGAGAAAAAAACACCCACAGCCAAAATTGCTGCTACAGCTTGTTTGAAAAAGGCCTTGAGAGTCCTGTTTAGTACTTATAATATTTTTGACAGAAACTTGATACTTTCTTTGCGGATCAGACTTTGTTTGCGTGCTAGACATACGGGTCTAATAGAATATTGATTTTGTGTAACTTTCATTAGTTAGTGCTCATAATGTTCAAGCTGTGTTAAAACCAATGGAGTTTCAAATGTGTGTGGGCGAGGAACTTGTAATCGGATTGCAAGTAGCTAATAGAATATGTGGCAATGTTAAGTGTGTATAAATTTACAAACTGGGCAATAGAATAGGGCCCTTTCTTAAGTAGATCTGAATAGATTAACTGGTTCTCTTATTTTAATTCAAATCATGTGTCTGCTCACTGGAAGTTTGTGAGGTTTGCTGTCATTTTCTGGCTTTTTCTAAATTCAGTGATGATAAAGTTCTCCATGAATACACACCTACAGACATCCCCAAATTCTTGCTGAAGTATTTGTTAGACAAGGGAATTGTGACATCAGACAACTCATATTAATTAACACAACAAGGGTCAATACTGCTTTTATTCACTAATACACCCATACCAAGCTACTCACTAGTATCACTGAATCCAGACCAACATGCCTTTCTTACCATTTATTAGACCTTTTGAATATTATGTACTTCACCTGCCGTCTTAGGTAAGGCTGCATGATAAAATTCTTATAACACAATTTTGTTCACTAGACATGGCAAATGTAAATAAACAAACTCAACAAAGCTTGACATTGGTTGACATTGTTGAGTTTTAAAATCTGTAAAATACTTATTTTTCATAGCTTTTATACAACATATTTCAATCTTACACTATTTACTGAAAATACCCAAAAGTGGGAAATCTGTGCTCCATTAACTATTTGTGACTTATGATCTAGGCCAATGATAGGCAACATGCAACCTGGGGGCTGCATGCGGGACACAGACACTTTCTATGCAGCCCTTGCCTAGTTTTGTGGAGTAGGAGAGCATGCCCCTCTTCGACAATACACTGTCCATTATATCTCTCTAAAGCCAGTAAATAATACCAGATTGTACTCTTAAATATCTCCTCATTATCAATACCTCTATTACCAATTAAATCATTTTCTACAGAGTATTTTACAGTTTTTTTGCTTTAGTTGAAATAAAAAAAGTTTAGAGTACTATGAGACCCTTTAAAGTACTCAGGGGCCATATATGTGGCCCCCCAGTTGAAACAGGGTGAAACGTCACTGCTCTAGGAACTGAGAATGCAATTTTAATGCAGCTTCCTCTGTATCCATGTTTGAAGCATATACTTGGATCAATGTGATGTTAAATGCTTGCCTTTAATTCAAATTAAAATAATTTAAAGTAATTTAGCTTTCTCAAGACTTATCCACATTAATCATATTCTTTCTCAGCTGCAACTTTCTGTAGTCTCTCCATTGGCTCCCCATACCTTACAGAATACAATTTATAATCCTGACCCTAACATACCACCCTTAACACCTCTGCATCCTTCATTCTGCCCAGGCCTGTTCCATTCTTCCTTACTAATTACTTCCTTTTTCTTCCACCTGCAGACATTCAGCTCCCACCCTTTGAAATTCCCTAATCTTACTCTGTCAGACTGTCTCCTAGCTTTCAGAGCTTCAAGTGTTCTTTAAAAACCTTTGTATTCAAAGAAGCAGATAACCTATAGCCCTAACAGCTACAATCTGTACAAATATCAACTGTTTGGCATAGTCAGTGTTCATTGTGACACCTCTTCCAAACTTGTATTGAATATGATTCTCCCACACTCCTTTTGTATCACTTGTCCAATTATATCCTTTAGAATGTAAGCTCTAATGAGCAGAGACTTCTACTCCTTTGGTAGCAAGATGTTTTATCTATCACATATCACTAATATAGTTGTTGTACCACAATTTGTCGTCCCGTTGCGGTCCATAGCCTTGCAAAGTGAGGCGAACAGTTGAGGCATGTGGGACTTAGTCTGCAATGAGTGTCAAAGGCGCTCATGGCACTGCAAGCTTCGTGAAGCGAGGCAAGCAGTCGAGGCATGCAGGATTTAGGCTGCAATGAGTGCCGACGCCGCTCATTGCAGGGGTGGACTTAGTTGGCACTCATCCCGAGACACGCAGGACTGGGCCAAAATTACGGGTCGTATGACTTAGGACCTGAAGCACGTAGATGGACTGCGGGGCTATGACGGCTGAAACACTGAACTGGAGAAACATGCAAAAACACACAAATATGCCTCAAATTCACTTACACACTTACACACAGCACAGGGGGAGAGCCAGGGAGCCTGTGAGTGAGGTTGCAAGTTAATTTGAGGCATATTTTTCTTTTTTTCACAATTGAAAATTGCTGAAGCGAGAAAAAAAATGGCTGCCGAAAAAAAGAAAAGACGCCGAAAACGAGGCCGAAGGACGAAAATACGAGCACTAAGCACTAAGACTTAAAACAAACCAGTAACACTTAATACAAGGCAGTAACATTTAACTCAAGCCAGTAACACTGAACCCAAGGCAGTAACACTTAACCCAAGGCAGTAGGCCCCTAAACTACACAGGCCTGTAAAGTACACAGGGGGAAGTTTTGCAAAGAGCGCCAAAGGCGCTCATTGCCAGAAAGGAGATGAGTGCCGAAGGCAATCATCGGGTGGGGTCGCAATGAGCGCCGAAGGGGATCATTGCAAAGCAGGAAGGTTGCGGCTTGGCAAAAACTGCAATGAGCGGCAAAGCACGCTATTATATATATATCTCACTCATCACATCTACATTGGGAAAACAAATAGTAGTCAAATTACACCGCCACGTGAAATATATCAAGTACCGGGGGAACATATTATTTTTGTTTGTTCAGTCCCTCAGTTCTGTCCAACTTTCTTTGACCCTATGGAACTCAGCACAATTACTTATGTTTTTGTCTGTGCTTTTCCACAAATTTTGCATGGCAGTGGATTGTGATTTATCAGACCTCTCTGCTTTGACCTGCCCTACAGTGGCCCTACGTGGTATAGCTTACAGCTTCATTGAGGTACATAAGTCCCTTCACCCTTACAAGGAAGCGATCTTGAAGCGGACCAGGGGAACACACACCACATTAATCTACTCTAACCCATTAGGAAGGGCCGCAAACACACATGGAGGCTGTGCAGAGGCACATGGAGCAACAGCCAACACACTTCCATCTCTGCTACGCCCATCATAGAAAGTATACCCATTATCATTTGGTGATATCCCATTAAGTCTTCTGCTATCAATCAATTCATATTATCACCTGTCATATTCTTATCTGCCCATTAGGGGAATGTTGATACTCCACAGTATCAAAAATTGGACCTCTAATGTGTATTAACCCTTTATTATATATATATTATATATATTATTTTTATTTTATGTATTAATCATTGGTTTACTGACAAAGGAATGTGACACAAATGTGAAAGGGGATACCAAAGGGGGTAATGTCATAGTCTAGAATAAACATGATGCATAGCCCCTACCAGGATCACATGTGGTCACAACACCAATGCAACCGAAATCTGATGAAAAAAAGGATCATCAGACATCACTCCATTTAATTGAAAACAACAGTAATGCGCATATGACTCACAAATTGTCTATATCTGCTCAATGAAATGGATGCAAAAATCTCTGGACTGTGTAATCCAATACAGTTTCACACATACAGTGTGGTGACAAAACAAAAATCTGAAAAGAAGTGGTCAAAAAAAACAAAAAAAGCAGAGGATGATAAAAAAAAGAAAAACATGCATGTATAGTACAGTGCTAAATACTGTAACAATATACTAACTCACCTGCTTTCCATCTGCAAAAATTACTAACTATTAGCTAGTTCTCAGGATGTCTCACTGGCCATGACCATTAATAATGATGTGTCATATCACAATAAATGCTTAGTTGTGACCAGCGTCAGTGGTCAAGGTGTGCTATCACATTCACAATATGATATTGTTAATCAACATTGATATCACATCCATTAGCTATACAGGTGTTAGCACATGTTAAAAGATACTCATGATATCAGCAATATGGGAAAATACCCATTAATTTGGAGAGGACACAAAGGTCAGCAGCTAGATTTAATGTTACTTACATCGGACACAAGGATCTGTTCTCAGACTGATATTAAGGTCAGGATCACATGCTTCACTAGTGAATATATTAATGCTGGCTGTCTCTGCCTCCTGGGGGGATACCTCCCCCTGTCCCCCCACCACCACCAAGGCTGCCGGTCACAGAGGCTTGGGGCCCTGATGCTAGACGGAGGAGGATGTAGGATGTATGTTTTGTGCCTTCTCAACAGCACTTCTCAGTGACAATCTATTGGTCCAAATGTTAATGTAATCTAGTCTGGCTAAAGGGTATAGGATCATGGCCTAGGTGATGGTGATATTTTGTACACAAATGGTTCCCTCCCATCACATGGTCCATGATCCTCTTCTATGTGGACACGTAGGGTTCTGTGTAAAATTTTACCAATTGATGGTCACTGAGGAATGCTGTTGAGAAGAGATGCTACAGTCCCTATTTTTTTTAAGGCCTTATTTTGCAGGTGTTTTTTTTTTTTTTAGGCCCAATTCAGGTCCATGAAGGCATCTTCCGCAACTGCAAGCATTAAAAAAGTGCCTCTCAGGTAGACATTCCTTTAATGACAGCCCCCCCCTTAACATGTTGCTCCCACAATATTAAAGCTATCATATATCCAGATATCTAAGACATGATTGTTGTTAGCTTAAATGTAGACTAATACCGCTATGGCAGTGGACTTGCAAAGTCTCACAATGGCATGTTAATGACAGCCAGCATTAATATACAGTATGCACTAGTGAAGCATGTGATCTTGACCTTGATCTTGACCTCAATATTAGTCTGAAAATAGGTCCTTGGGTCTGATGTAATTAACAGTGAATCAGGCTGCTAACCTTTGTGTCCTCTCCATATTAATGGGTATTTTCCTGTATTACTGATATCATGAGTATCCTTTAACATGTGCTTATACCTGTATAGATGATAGATGTGATATCATTGTTGAGTAACAATATGATTCAGCCCTTTTTCTCTACCCCCGTGTCTCTTTAACCCCCCGTGTCTCTCTAACCCCCCATGTCTCTCTAACCCCCGTGTCTCCCTACCCCTGTCTCTCTCTACCTCCCCCGTGTCTTTCTAAACCCCTGTGTCTCTTTCCTTCCCCACCTCCTCATCCTCAACCCCCCTCTTCATTCTAAGCCCCCATCCTCACTTTCCCCCCTAAATACCTCCCCCTCTCCCTTTCCCCTCACTTACCTCCATCTGCAGCTGCTCCTCCGGCCTCCGCTCCTTCATGCGTCGGGACCCGGTATATGCTATGACGTGACGTCACATGCGCGCCACGTCATTAGCATTGGCTTGGTCAAGACACAGGAAGGAGCGTGGAGGCCAAAGGAGCAGCTGCAGATGGAGGTAAGTGAGGGGAAAGGGGGAGGTATTTAGAGGGGTAAAGTTAGGAGGGGGGTTTAGGATGAAGAGGGATATAGTGAGGAGGGGGTTTTAGGATGAGGAGGGGGCTGAGGAGAGAGGTTTTGGAGGGGGGCTGAGAAGAGAGGTTTTGGAGGGGGGCTGAGGAGAGAGGTTTTGGAGGGAGGTTTAGGATGAGGATGGGGGGGTTGAGGAGGGAGGTTTAGGATGGGGATGGGGGGTTGTGGAGGGGGGATTGAGGATGGAGGGGTTGAGAATGGGGGGTTGAAGTTGAAGAAGGGGGTTGAGGAGGGCAGGTGGAGGGGGGTTAGAATGAGGAGGGGGGTTGAGGAGTAGGGATGAGGATGAGGAGGGAGGTTGAGGATGAGGAGGGGGGTTTAGGTTGAGGAGGGAGGTTGAAGAGGGGGTTGAGGATGAGGAGGGGGTTGAGGAGGGTGATAAGGGAGGTGGAGAAGAAACACAGGGAAGGGAGTGGGGGGAAGAGACACAGGGAAGAGAGGGGCTGAAGAGACACAGGGGAGGGAGAGGGGGGACACAAGAAAAGGGCACACAAGAGGGGGACACTTGAGTCACTCATTATCCCCAGTATTTTGTGGTAAAATAGGTGCCTCGGCTAATACTCGGGTCGGCTTATACTCGAGTATATATGGTAATACAGTTATGGTGGTGGCCTTGCAAAGTCTCTCAATGGTATGTTAATGACAGCCAGCATTAATATATGCACTAGTGAAGCATGTGATCCTGACCTCAATATCAGGCTGAGAACAGATCCTTTTGTCTGATGTAAGTAACATTGAATCTGGCTGATGACCTTTGCGTCCTCTGCGTAATAATGGTTATTTTCCTGTATTGCTGATATTTTTATCTTTTAACATGTGCTAACACCTGTATAGCTAATGGATGTGATATCAGTGTTAATTACATATATAGTTGTCAGCATGCAAGTTGTAGCTAACGATTACGGGCTCGCAAAGCGAGGCCCGCAGTTGCTAGCAAGGAAGGCGCTCCTTGCGCGGGTGGCGAAGCGAGGGGATGCATTTGCAGTGGTGGAGGCTCTATGGAGCCTCACAATCGCTTAAAAACAACCACACAATCGGGACTTGGAAAAAAAAGCATAAACACGCAATGACTAACTACGCACTTACACAAATTCATTACAGACTTGCAAAAATACGACCTTAACGGACAACCGCGCACAGCAGAAAACATAAAAACAAAAACAAAATCCACACACAAATAAAATAAAAACATTACCCACACCAAAGGGGGACACCCAGGACCTCGGCAACACTGCTTAAACCTCGAATTCTGGCAAATTTACAAATTTTACACACTCGAAAATCCCCTAAGCAACAGAAAAAATGGTGGCCGAAAAAAAAAAAAAAGATGCTACACGACCCCTAAAGCTGATAAATTGCACAAAGCAAATATGGCTTTTACAAAAATCCGTACGAGGTACAACATACACCATTAGCAAGGGCGCTAAATCGTCCACACCCGCGTACCACATACACATTCGCCGCCATTTTACAACACTACCTTACAGAATGTGGAAGTACACAGCTGCACTAACGGCTTCCCCTCGCGCACTCAGCTTATTTACATTACACACTGCACACATTGCTGACACTTACAACACTGCAACACTGCAAACCTACATTGTATGCTGCAGGAACATCAAAACAGATTGTCAGCTCTTCAGCACAATGCTTCCTATATGTATTACTTACAAATAGGTAAAGTATATTAATTTATTAATTTATTACTTATTTAATTGGCATCACAAAATACATATACACAAAAAATAAAAAATAAAAACACTATTGCAATAAATGCAAAAGCCATTCACTGCGCGCCTCACAACCAGCGCCAATGCTGCTCATAGCACACAAACTAGCCCAGGGGACAGCCTTGCAATAAGCGCAAAAAGCAGATCAGCGCCGACCTTACAATGACAGCAAAAGCTCTGATAAAAACAAATATAAAAATCAAGAGGCTCGCAATGAGTGCCGAGTTCTCAGACCACCACAAAAAATAATGTGTGTGCCAAACATCATTCCTTGACTTACAATTCTATTGCCGTCATTTTTTGACGGGCAATTCGCTAGTGAACAATATCGTATTGCGAAGGTGATAGTACACCTTGACAACTGACGCTGGTTACAGCTAAGCATTTATTGTGAGATGACACATAATTATTAATGGTCATGGCCAGTGAGATATCCTGAGACCTAACTAATGGTTAGTAATGCTTGCAGATGGAAATCAGGTGAGTTGGTATATTGTACAGTTACAGTAATTAGCACTGTAGTGTACATGCATGTTTTTCTTTTTTTTATCCTCCTCCACCTTTTATATTTTTTGACCACTTTGTTTCAGATTATTGTTTTGGGAACACACTGTATGTGTGAAACTGGATTTGGTATACAGTCCAGAGGTTTTCGCATGTGTTTCATATAACAGATATAGACAAGTTATATTATTATTATAATTATTATTATAGTTAATTTATAACGTGCCAACATATTCTGTAGCAATGTACATAAATTAAGATAAATACAAATGAACATATAGCAAAGCAAGGAGGGCCCTGTCTTTGAGCTTAGAATCCAATGTCCATGGTGAATTCCAAATTCCCCTCTTAGTACTTTTATTTTGAGGTTCTGGATGGAGTGATTCTCCTGGGTGAAATGGTGTCCAACTGGAGTACAATAACTGTCTTCATAGTGCTTTTTGATGGAGCTTCGTTGGAGGTTGATTCGCATTTGTGTAGTTTCTGGCTGGTTTCCCCAATGTAGCACCCCCTTTCACATACAGTATATTGTATCATGTACACTACTTTTTATGATGTATATGAATCAACAAATGTAGTGTACATGATACAATGTACTGTATGTGAAAGTGGGTGCTACATTGGGGAAAAGTAACAAGAAACTACACATGCGAATGAACCTCCACCAAAGCTCCATCAAAAAGCACCATGAAGACAGCTATTGTACTCCAGTTGGACACCATTTTACCCAGGAGAATCACTCCATCCAGAACCTCAAAATAAAAGTACTAAGAGGGGATTTTTTTCCCCATCTCTTTCTGTTTACTGTTTTTAGTTCATACTTGTATCAGTATCGCTTTTTGACTTGATAAAGAGAGGCATTATCTCTTTAAAAGCTTGTCGCTTTATTATGAATACGTTTGTCCAATAAAAAAGGTATCCCTATTCACTGCAATACTCTGATTATTCAACTGGATTATTGGACATTCACGGCTACCTCTCTCTTTATATATATATATATATATATATATATATATATATATAAAATAAAGGGTTAATACACATTAACAAAGTCCACTTTGTGATACTGTGGAGTATCAACATTCCCCTGAAGGCCTGATAACAATATGACATTTGATAATGTAAATTGATTGATAGCAAAACACTTAATGGGATGTCACTAAATAATGATGGGTATACATATTGGCGCATGGCCACCAGCAATGGCGTGGGATTTTCCAGGATGGGCGTAGCTGTGATTATCCCTGATGGAGATGAGTTGGCTGTTGCACCACGTGCCTCTGCACATCCTCCATGTGTGTTTGCGGCCCTTACTGATGGGTTAGAGTAGGTTAGCATGGTGTATATTCCCCTGGTCCTCTTCTGGATCACTAGGTTGTGGGGGTGAAGTAGTCACTGTAGGTGGACAGGTAATAGCAGAGAGGTCAGACAAATCACAGTCCACTGGACAAAGAACTGGCAACAAACTCCGGTATGTTTGCCATGCAAACCTTGTGGATAACCACAGACAGATAAAGGGTCACAGAGAGTTGTACACAACTGAGGGACTGAGCAACCAAAAATAAAATGTTCCCCTGTTACTTGATATATGGCATGTGGCAGTTCAATTTGGCCACTATTTGTTTTCCAAATGTAGATGTGATGAGTGAGATGTATATAAGATGATCTTTGTATTTTTAGGATCCACATTGGAGCCTCTGTGAGTGAGAAAGGGATAATATGGAAGGCAGTTTCATGTTTTTATGTTGCAATTTAACCAGGTAGTGTCTCTTTAATTGTTTTCAGCATCTTGCAGCATGACTTTTCATATTAGCATAAGTATGACCATTCCAACATATGAAAATGTTTAATGCCTATTTGATAATTGGGAATAATTGTGCAAGTAATTCTAATGCCTTCCATTGCTTTCCCCATATTTTAAAGTCCATTGTTATGTTTTTACTAGGAAATTGCCTGTAAAAAATGCCGGGAATAACATTTTAAGCGAGGCAATGCTGTTTGCCACCCAATATGAACACCTTCGGCACTCATTTCCTCCTCTCCTCCCTTGTTTCTCACTCCCCCTCTCCCTCCCTTGTGTCTCATTCCCCCCTATTCCTCCCCTTTTATCTCATTTCCCCCTCCTCTCCCTCCCTTGTGTCTCCTTTTCCCCCTTCTCTGACTCCCTTGTGTCTCCTTTCTCCACTCCTCTCCCTCCCTTGTGTCTCCTTTTCCCACATTTCTTCCTCCCTTGTGTCTACTTCTCCCTACCTCTCCCTCCATTGTGTCTCCTTTTTCCCCACCTCTCCCTCCCTTGTGTCTCCTTTCCCCCCTCCTCTCCCTCTCGTGTGCTTCCCTTTTCCCCTCCTCTCCCTCCCTTGTGTCTCCTTTTCCCCCTCCTCTCCCTCCCTTGTGTCTCATCCTTCTCCTCCCTTTCCCCCCTTATCCTCCCTCCTTTCCCCTCTCCAAAAACCTCCCTATCCCCTTTCCCCTCTCTTCCCACCTTGATCTGCTGAGCTGCTGCTGCTGCATCGCGTCTTCTGCCTGTGTCCGGAACCGGGATATGCTAATGACGTGACGCGCATGTGACGTCACGTCATTAGCATATGCCTGTGTGGTTACAGCAAGAAGATGCGCTGCAGGGGAGAGAACAGCAGCAGGAGCTCAGAGGATCAAGGTAAGAAGAGAGGAGAAAGGGGAATGGGCATAGGGAGGTTTTTGGCGAGGGGGAAGGAGGGAGGATAAGGGGATTAGGAGGTAGGAGGATTGGGGCCCTTACTGCAGGCTGTCCCGCGGGCCTGAACGGCGAAGTCCCGCGACCCAACGGGGTTAGGAGGGGGGAATAGGATTGCGGCGCTCACTGCAGGCTAAGTCCCGTGGGCCAAGTGGGTTAGGAGGGAGGAGGAGCCCTCACTGCAGTCCCATGGGCCTCACAGTTGCTCGCAGCGTGACCAACATCGCAATACCCACACTGGCAACTATATTAGTGATGTATTTTTTTATGTTACAAACTAGTCTGTTGTAACAACCGCAGGGATTTCAAGCCTGGTTGCGGCTCGCAAAAAGATGCCAAATGAATAGCAAATTAGTTTACTGCCTAAATTACGGGCTTCAGTAACTTACAATTTTTCAATTAAATGAGGCCCTTTTCACACAACCTACCTAATGGGCTTGTAAAACTTACCTTGGTTCTGACCTCACATCATATTTATGCCTTCCTGATGACCTGTAATTTAATTTCCATTCTATTTTTAATTCCATGTACTACTGCATTTGCAAAAGAAGGACCCTTGAACATTCTGTACCTTATTAAAGTATATTTTAAGTTGTTCCTTGAAAATTGTAAGTAAATACTACAATCAATTTCTGATCATTTTAATTCCAGTCTGTCTTCCTATGTACTTTTATATAATATATATTACTTTTATACTATGCATCTGTTTTATGTATTTTAAATATGTTTACTTTGAACAGGCTTTTATTCACTAGTCTGTGAGATAGGCGTGAATGAATAGGTCTTTGAGCTATCTGATAATTTCTGGGAACAGCTTGAAATCGCAAACTTCATTTAAGTAAATAAAATTTATAAATAAAGCCAAGTGAAACGAAAGAGTTCCTAGAAAGAAACAGATGTAACCACTGCTTAACCCAGAAGCAGCTGAATATCTTTTGCTTCCCGTTTATGTTACTGCTAATATATAGGCAAATTTGATCATCTGAATTTAAAATGATGTAGAATGTTAAAAATGAAGTACTAATGAAAGTAAAAGATAATTTAAATACATTTTTAGTTAACAGTTTGTGAAATATGACATATTTGCAAGGCTAGAACACATTTTATTTAACGATTAAAAGTATATTCCTCAAAAAAAATTATGCATCTAGTGTGGCATGAAGATCACACACATTGTCCTGATCCAGTGTCTAAAAAAACACCCACTGGTGTGTCACTTTCAACCTACACTGAGATATATTGTTTTTTTTTGTGATGAAGAGTAAGGACATTTAGCATGGGACAAAGATATTGAAATTGTGAGCAGAACACAGATCTGAAAAAGGGGATTTGGTGTAGACAATACAGACATTACATCTTGTTTAGGCCCTCATTCAATTGCAATTTGGCCAATTGAATAGGGCTCTAAATAAGCACATAACATATTTTGTTTAAAGAAGTTTTTAGTTAGTAAGCATCTATCCAAAAGCAAGGTTTTTACTAACTAAAAACTTCTTTAAAAACATTATGATATGTGCTTATTTAGAGCCCTATTCAACTGGCCAAATCGCAATTGAATGAGGGCCTTAGTGTTTTGTAATACTGCAAGTCATAAGAATGTGGTTGGGGCATGTTATAAGATACCATCATGTTATTCACTACAATTTATTTTTCTCCAAATGCATGTTGAAGCTGATATCAAACTTAAAAGGGTCAATAAGTCAGCACAATTTGGTCCACATCACAGTACTGATATCCTAAAATCATGTTGAAATACTTTTAACATTTTTGAAATACGTGCATTTTTCACTGAGATATCAAATAAAAACCAATCTGTGTTTACATTGACTGCCCCTAGCCAGACACACGCTACAGCTGTAGTGAGCAAAAGAAAAAAAGAGGTAAACACTTATCAAATTCATCTGTGCAGAGCAGGAAATGCTGGAATCATCTAAACAGGTCAGTTATGGATTAAATGGTGAGTGCATTCCTGACTGCATTGAAAATTTACTATCAATCACTGTCACGTCTCGGCTATCTGTTTTACTCATGCAAAAAGCAGTAGACAGGGGAGACCTTGAGCCTTCGGGAGATCTGGGCTTCAGAAATGTAGACCGGAAGTTATGTTGCTATTCAATTGGCGTCTTTTTGCGGGCTCCGATTGAGTTACGGGCTCCGGCCTCCGATTCACTGCGATGGTTCACATCACAAGTTAATGCCCCTCCATGCCTTTGAAATTTCACGGCCGCAGAGTTGCGAACGCTAAAATCACAAATCGCTATTCAATTGCTCCGATTCCCCTTCGCTAAGCATCAAGCCCATAAATGTCAAAAGTCGGACCACAAGTTACGGGTACCAAGGAGGACTCGCAAAGGGCTTAATGACATGTCACTGCACTTTAAATGCACATATACACACACTACTGTACTTTTATTAAAAGTGAAAGTGATGTTAGGTTATAATTAATAGCACAACATTCTCATGCTCGCAAATCGGCCTAAAACAATACTTTATTTCAAGTTTACTTTCTGTGTTACATTGATCCCGGCAATCAATGTGTTAATACCAATAATAGAACTTGCATGTAATAGAATATCATATTTACAGCTTTATCAATATTGTATTATATCTGGAATGGGGGTCCGATCATTACTCGTAATTCAAGCCCATAGAACTTTGAAATCCAACCTCCATATTTCATTGAAGTAATGATGACGATCTCTGTTTCCATTGGCTGTTTCTAATCAGGAGTTACGGCCCTGCTTGACTGATCATGTTCAAGCTTGCAAATGCTAATATGGCATGGTTTTCGAATCTTGCTATCGGCCCATAACTTGCGGTCTTCCCGAATTGAATAGCACCATAAGAAGCAGATGCTGCGGGACCCGCAGCAGGACTGCAGACTTACAGTCTACATCCCGCGACTTGCGGGTTTGCAATTGAATGAGGCTCAATGTTAACTAAACAGACTTAAAACTTTACACTTTTTAGATGTTATTAGTGTAATTTAAAAAAAAGATCATTTCAACATACAAACTTGTGCTCTTTCACCCCACGAAGAGCACTTACAGTGAGGCAAATGGCCCTTTAAACATGGTAAATATTCTGTTCTACAGTAACCAGTGAAATATATTATAAGATGTCCTTGCACATTCCCTATTACTCTTTGCTGCTATTCCCCATGCACGTTCAATATCAATCACTAAAATGGTGAAGTAAGAAAGATTTAGAGAATTATAGAGAGTTTAGCAACTCATTAAAGACCACAAAATAGTAAGATAATATCTTAGTGAAAACTGTTAAGGAGGCTGTTGTATATTACCATGGACATTCACAGATAAATTTAGCAGATCCATGGTAGTTAAATATGGTAATACATTTGTGATTAAGTGATTTTAACTAATTAATGCAGTTCATATTTAATATATTGTACACATAATTTCACAACCTTTATGGCACGAGTTGAATTCATCTGTTTAAAGTGGTGTTTCACAACTGTTACAGCTATTTATCAGAACTTCAAAATGTCTATTGTGAATCTCCAGAAGCTCCTCATTTTTATCCCAAAATGGTTTTCCAGTGCCCAGAACATCCCTGGTACTCCAAATGTCCAACAGAACCGTCTTTCCAGGGCCCACGTGTTCAAGCTTACACAAAGCTTTTTTTCTGGATTAATTTACGAGTGTAAAAATACAAAATCATTTGGTAATACTTCTATGAGAGCAAAATACATTTCTTTTGTAATGAACAAGTAGATGTTTAATCTACTACAATATAGACAACCAATGTTTTGCATGAAAATAAACAATTTAGCACTTTTCCAAAACTTTATTCCAATTATAATTTGTACTGTTTTGAGAGTTTGATTATGATGGATGTATATAGAGGCGTTGGGCATGGCTGATCAGAAAACTGAGTTACCTATAATGGTCATCTTAAAAAATGCTCTCTCAAACAGACTTTTAATACATTGTTTTGCGTCTTGTATAAGGTATTTAATAATATACTGCTGTAAATTTTGTTTTTTCAAATTATGCTCTCAAAGAAAAAAAAAAGTATTCAAGTAGTTCACTAATATGGGGGCTTCCCCTGTCAGTCAATAAGTATTAATCCAGATGTATAAATCATACTTGTCTGCCAATGAAATCTACTGATGTACTTTTGCTCTATTAACTTCCTGTATTTTCAATGATGTTTATCAGGTTTTAGTTAACATGTTTCATGCCAAACACAGCTTTGGTAGTATATAAGGCAGGCTCTTTTTAAATGAATGCAAAACAGAATTGTGTTTGTGTGCCTATAACATTCTTTCAGCTCTTTATGATAAAGCATTAAAGATGCATAACTCAGCATTAGCTACAAAATTAGATATTTTCCTTTGTATAAACAACTCAGGGAATTTTATTTTGTGATATTTTCATTGAAGAAATGTGGGAAATATTCAATATCAGATGACACACCTCAGTTTTAAACATGCATAGTGTTTGAGCAAAGTACATAATTTCAATAGCTTCATTTCATTTACACCAATTGTAATTTTATTTTAAGGAAAAAACATTTTCATGAAAGGATTACACATGGATATTTTAATTATTACATTATATGATTTAATTCTTCTTTAGTGTTGTTTTATCATTGTTATTCAGTATATCCCACATAAATACTAATAACTGTAAGTGGTTTAGAGGTTGGGAATGTGTATGTATCTCTTTTCTTTTCTAAAAAATAGTAACGTGGGAACTGATTTAAGTCTTTAATTCTGTAGAACTGGCTCCATATGCTAAACAGATACTGACTAATCTAATGCTTAGATCTTTTTACACTTTTAGCACTCATTTTTAATGCTACCCTCGTGGAAATGCATTCTTTAATGATTAGCTCATTTCAGAAAAATAACATGCAATATCTTCATTGAGATTTATTTCAGTTTACTGATTATTTTCAGTTTTCACTGGTATTAATTTATTTTAAATTAAAACATATGTTTTGTTGTCAAATGTGTAAACCACTGTTACATTTTCAGCTGCACACTTTGGCCCCAATTCAACAGAGCAATTATTGGTTACTGGAGCCGTAATGTAGCCTGTAAACTAATTTGCTATTCAATTGGCGTCTTTTCACTACCGGCAAACGGTCTGCGGGTTACAGGCTGAAAATCCCTGCGGTTGTTAAAATCGTAACTCCTATCTAGCTAAGCCTTTAATCTTTCAAGCCCGTAAATATTACAATCGCAAATCACTATTCAATTGCTACAATTCCTCAAGCCTGCAAATGTTTTCACACCCGTAAATGGCAAATGTAGAAGAAAATCCTATGAGTACCAGATAGGACCCTCAAGGGGGTTAAACTCCTGATTGTAGCACTGTTAATGCAACTAAATCATCTATACTGCACTTTAAAAGTTGGGGAAAGCAATGAAAGGCATTAGAATTAATTGCACAACAGTCTCAAGCTCGCAAACCTGCAATAAAAAAATATTATTTTTACGGGTTTTTTTCATCTTATATTGATCCCAGAAATCAAGGAGTTAATAATACCAGTCCAGCCACATGGACTAAAACATTTCCTTCATTAATTTTTATTATTTTGTACATTGTCGGATTGCGAGTCTGATCGCATATCGACTTCTAAATGCTAATTCATTGATGTTTAACCTCCATATTTTAATTATGCTATGATGACGGTCTCATTTACCATTGGCTGTTTTGGAATTGATAGTTACGGCCTTGCTTAATTGATCATGTTTACGCTCTGAAATGCTACTTACGATTACATGGTTTATGGTTTAAGCTTTTAGCTAGGTAGTTGCGGGCTTGAGCAATTGAATCACTCTGTAACTGTTGCAAATTTTAAGCCTGTATGAAGGCAACTGCAGGCTTGCAATTGATCAAGGCCCTTTGTATAACACAATAAATAATCACTTACCCACATTTGAGTGAAACTGTTATTTAAAAAAAATACAGTACATATTTTAGCCTGCTTTTTATGAGATGACAAGAAAAAAGGCAGAAATCAGTTTAGGTAATGTGAATTTTTAAGGCAAATAATACATTACATGCTAATTGTGCTGTATAATGATGGTATATACTGTAGTGTTATTAATGAAGTATAAAACTCAGAGAAAATAATAGGAGTTACAAAGGTACAAAGGAGAAGTAAAATGATAAACAAATGTAGTTTCATGATCATCAATCACTACACATGAACTGTATTTTATTATTCATATAATGTCTCCTGTGCGTTTAAGGTGTGTAAAACATGCCAATTATACTGGCATATACTAGGATACATTTATTTTTTTCATTGGTTTAGATTATTCTTAAATTATTTTAAAGCTCTTGCAATACAATTCATGGTTATAAACAGTTTTAAAACTACAAACAATGAGCATAGAGAACATCTAAATAAAGCACATGTGAAATCCAGTTTGGGTGAAAGTTCTTACTGGTAAAATGATGTGAGTTTTAGTTCTTGACAACCTGTTTTTTATTTGGAAAGGTTAAGGTGATTCATTTAAAACTACAGACTTTAAAATAGGTTTCATTTTCAAGTAATAATGTTTAGGAACCCATTTGAAGTCTGCTGTGATATACATGGTGGCCCGGACTGAAGGTTACAGATTCCCAGCTGCATTGTACACATCAACACTGCAGATTGTTGGAGCTCTGTTTCTACATTTCAAAACTGTGTTTAAATTGCAGTAAAGTTGAGAGACACTAAGGCCGTCATTCAATTGTAATTTGGCCAATTGTACAGGGCTCTAAATAAGCACATAGCATATTTTATTTAAAGAAGTTTTTAGTTAGTGAAAACCTTGCTTTTGTATAGATGTTTACTAACTAAAAACTTCTTTAAAAAAATATGTTATGTGCTTATTTAGAGCCCTATTCAATTGGCCAAATTGCAATTGAATGAGGGCCTAAGTGGGTAGGTTTATCTGTAACAGCTTCTGGATCTTAAGGTGGGGGCATTTTTCTTCAGAAACAAAATGTGTTTTTATAATGCAAAAAAACCTTTGAAACATATCAAATAAAATTAGATGCAAAAACAGCTGAAATTTCAATCTTTCAAAACATTTTAAAACAAAAGAGCATTGGCAAACTTTACTTGCTTACAATAAACTAATGTGATAAAATTCTGTTTATCTTAAAACATTGTGGGATGGGATAGACATTATACGGATATCAAATTTTGTTTCAATAAAGAACCATACCATACTTTTGGTTTACTATTAAAACTAGAATAAGTCTAGGGGCAAGCAATGCAATTATATTTTACACAGTATATACAGTAGTGAACATGGAAGGAGGAAGTCATATTGTCCACTCACTTTTGAATGAGAAAGGTTCTAGGATGCCAAAAGACGGGAATTGGTATGGTTTCTTATGATAGTACATAATACTATGTATACACCTGGAATATAAACACATTCATTTCAACTGTTTCTTTCTTATGTTGCTGATATCACTTCCTCCCAGGGTTCATTTTCTGCTAACACAAAGTTGACAAAATGGTATCTCCTACAACAAGTTAAGGCAATATTTTATTTGAACTTAAGTTAAGACATGAGTATATTGGCAAACCAGGTTGACCTGCAGCCCCATTAAATTCCAAGCCCATAGCGGTAATGGCACACCCGCAAAGCCTGCAGGCTTAAAATTCTGCCATGGTACAGAGCTATTACATTCAACCATGCTGCGACCTACGGGCTGTAGACGCAAGCCTGTAAATCCTTTCCACACACGCAAGCTGTTAAGGGGCTGGCCAAGCAGCGATCGCCCGAGGTGAGGAGTGGTGGAGGAGAGGAGGAGGAGGTTGGGAGTTGGAGGAGGAGGTGGCGGAGGAGGAGGAGCAGGAGGAGGAGGGGAGTGTAGAGGAGGAGGTGGGTGGTGGCAGGATGGCACAAGCACCAGGAAAACCTAGGAGAGGGACAGAGGGGAAAGGGCCTGATCCCAGGGGGTTGGTAGTTCAGGGGAGGGACAGGCTTCAGGGACAAGTCAGGGAGGTAAGGAGCCCTGTGCACCGTTGAAGCTAAGGGCAAGCACAGGGCCCACAATTACACCCATCAGGAGAATTGGTCCTCTTTGGTGCTATCCGTGGCCAACCTGTGATTCTTGCAGAGGTGAGGGAAGTTAGGCTAGGGCTCAGGCATGGAAGGAGGTAGCGGCCGAGGTTACAGAAGTAGGCACAGAGCATGCGAGGTCCATAAAGCACCGATTTGATGACATCAGGGCCAAGGTAAGGAGGATGACGACCAAGGAGGACAAGAATGTGACTGTGACCTATAATGAGTGGGAGAGGGTCGCCAAGGACCTTCTGAGCCAGGTGCCCACCGCTGTAGCTTCAGGCCTGGTTTCCCAGCAGGACCCAGCCTCCATGTCAAGTGAATATCACATACACCAACATGCCAAGACAGGTACATCACACACACTACACATGTACATGATGACCAACAAGGACACGGACATGTCAGCTCTATGGAATAACAAGGGATAGATGGATGCATCATTAAATCCATGAAGTTGACAAATCACTATCATTCCTGGGCACAGCAACAGCAATCAACCAATAGGGAGTCCATGTATTGGTGTGCCCACTGCAGCCTATGCAGTTAAAGAATCAAGATAGCGTTAGGAGTCAAGATCAAGAGTCAGAAAACAGATCACATCTAGCAAATGTTAGCTAAACTGAGTTGCAATTAGGAGTATCATCCAGGTTCAAGCTAGATGTCAGATAGTTAGGAATGCACACAAAACAATATATTATTCATCATACTAATGACATATACCTTTCTTTTCTCCCTTTCAGCATCAAGGAGGTCTGGGTCCAGTGGCGAACCAAAGGTGAGGGCTTCAGCTCCATTGGAGCAGGAAGTGAAGGAGCAAGACACCAGCCAGCCACTACCTCCCCCCCACAACAGTGCGCTGGACTGGCCGCCACCACCACCACCGGGCCCAACCACACCACCACCCATTCTGCTACATCCTCCAGCCGGGCCCCAGACAATCCCCACTCACACACCACTAACTGCTCACCAGGCCACGCCCCAGTGTTCTCCATCACCAACATCAGGCCAGGCTGCGCAGGTGGAGCTGCTGGCCCTCATGTGGCAGCAGTTGGGAATCCAGGCCGGCATCTCTGCCAATCATGCGGAGGTAATGCACAGCCTGGCAAGGCGCTATAGGGAGGAGAGGAGGCATCATCTAATTACTGAATCCTATCTGGCTGGGCTTCTCAGGATTTGTGCGGACAAGAGCGCATTCCAGGGAGTCACTGCAAAAGCCATGCAACATGCTCTGGTCCCCAGCCCCGCCTCCTTCACTTCGGAGGCATCGCCCCGTCTGTCTGCATCCCAGACCCTTCTCACCCGCCACCATGCCTCCACCACTGCAGGTGCCGCAGCCTCCCGAGCGGTTGCCTCCCTCTGCCACCACCCCCCCCCCCCCACCACCACCACCATCACCAGGGAGACGGCGTCTGGCCACAGAGGATTTGTGCCCTGTGCCTAGGCAGAGGACGTCCATGAATCTATTTTCTGTGGACACGTAGGGTTCTGTTGAACATGTCACCAATTGATGGTCACTGAGGAATGCTTTTTTTATTTTTTTATTATTTTGTTTTGTTTTAGGTACAATTCAGGTCCATGAAGGCATCTTCTCCATCTGCAAGCATTGTGAAGGAAATGTATGAGGTGTAAGGCTTTCCCAGTGCCTCTCAGGTAGACATTCCTTTAATGATAGCCCCCCTTAACATGTAGGTCCCACAATCTTAAAGCTATCATATAGTCAGAAGACATGATTGTTGTTAGCTTATATGCAGACTAATAATGCTGTGGCAGAGGACTTGCAAAGTCTGACAATGGCATGTTAATGACAGCCAGCATTGATATATACATAAGTGAAGCATGTTATCCTGTCCTCAATATCAGTCTGATGTAAGTAACAGTGAATCTGGCTGCTGACCTTTGTGTCCTCTCAGTATTAATGGGTATTTCCCCATATTGCTGATTAATCAGACACCTAGCTAATAGTATATAATTGTAATAATAGTAATATTGTTACAGTATTTAGCACTGTAATGTAAATGCATGTTGATTTTTTTGCGATCCTCCTCTGCCTTTTTTTAGTTGACCACTTTTTTTTCAGATTTTTTTTTTTTGTCACCACACTGTATGTGTGAAACTGGATTGAATTACACAGTCCAGCGGTTGAATCATCTGTTTCATTGAGCAGATCTAAACAAGTTGTAAGTGCTTTGCAAGGCTCGCACCACTTTGCTGCAATGAGCACCAAAAGCGCTCATTGCAGGGCTTGCGATAAGTGCCACAGGCGCCCATCGCGAGGCTTGCACCATTTTGATGCAATGAGCGCTTGCAAAACATTACGGCCCTAACGGTTGATAATATTTCACGAGCGTAACTCTGAAAAACATTAAAAAAAAACAATTAATTAAACAAATTAACTTAAAAACTCACACACAGCAGAGCAGGAGACCCAGGGAGCCTGTAAGTGAGGTTGCAAGCTCGTTTTAGGTTTAAGTGATGGCGATCGGAAATTGGCTAAGCGAGGAAAAATGGTGGCCAAAAATACGTACATTTTCTTAAACAGGATCAAAACGAGGCCGACGGTAGTAACACACGCAACACACACAGGACTTTGAAAATAAAAGCATCGGCACTCATTGTGAGCCACGCAAAACTTTACCAGAAACACAGAGGAGAAAGACACAGGGGAGGGAAAGGGGTAACAGGGTGGAAAGAGACACACAGGGCTGAGAGACAGAGGAAAGAGACACAAGGGAGGGAAATAAGGAAAACCAAAAGACACATGGCAAGGAGAAGAGGGAGAGAGGGGGAAACAGACACATGGAAGAGAGGGGGAAACAGACACAGGGGTCAGAGAGTGGGCCAAGGTTCACACTGAGCACCTTTGGCACAAGTGGCAGGTTGCACGATGTCTGCAATGAGTGCTCATAGCATGGCTTGCGATGAGCTCCAAAGGCGGTCTTCGTGAGGCCTGTAAACTACTTGGGGGGAGAGGCCAATGAGTGCCGAAGACGCTCAGCGCTGGGCTCGAGATTAGCGCTGAAGGTGCTCAGAGGGGCCAGAGCCTCACATTAGATATCATATAATAATATATATCATATATAATCAAAATAAGGGTTAATACACATGCAAAGTCCAATTAGTGCTACTGTGGAGTATCAACATTCCCCTGAGGGCCTGATACCAATATGACAGGTCATACTGGAGTAAGTTGCCAGTTCCTTCTCTAATGGACTGTGATTTGTCTGACCTCTCTGCTATGACCTGCCCACCTAGAGTGACCCTACATGGCATAGCTCACAGCTTCATTGCATTATACAAGCCCCTTCACCACCACCACTTAGCAATGCTGAAGGGGACCAGGGGAACACACACACCACACTATTCCACTCTAACCCATCAGGAGGGGCCGCATAAACACATGGATGATGTGCAGAGCCACGTGGATCAACAGTCAACTCACCTCCGCTACGCCCATCCTGGTGAGTCCCATGCCATTGCTGGTGGCCATGTGTCAAGATGTACAGCCATTCCCATTTGGTGACCTCTAATTATGTTTTGCTATTCATAAATGTACATTATTCTGGTGTATGTTTCCCTGGTCCCCTTGTGGATTGCTAAGTGGTGGTGGTGAAGGGGCTTGTGTACCTGATTAAAGCTGTGAACTATACCATGTAGGGCCACTGTAGGTGGGCAGGTGATAGCAGTGAGGTCAGACAAATCACAGTCCACTAGAGAAGGAACTGGCTACCCAATCCAGTATCTTTTGCATGTAAACCGTGTGGAATAGCACAGGCAGAGACCTAGCTAAATGTTCTGCAGTCCATGGTGTCACTAAGAGTCAGACACAACTGAAGGACTGAATAACAAATGACAATATGTTCCCCTGGTACTTGATATATGTGATGTGGCGGTGTTATTTGGCCTCTATTTGTTTTCCCAATGTAGATGTGATGAGCGACATGTATATGCAATCATATATATATTCCAGGGTCCACATTAGAGCCTCTGTGAGTGAAAAAGGGTTATTATGGCCTCAATTTCATGTTTTTTTGTTGCACTTTAATCAGGTAGTGTATCTTTAATTGCTTTATGCATGTTGCAGCATGGCTTTTCATATTGGCATATGCATGACCATTTCAACATATGATGAAATAAAAAATTTACTAAATGCCTATTTTTTATTTGGGCATTATTGTGCAAGCAATTGTAATGCCTTTCCATGCTTTCCCCATATTTTAAAGTCCACTGTTGTGTTTATATTGTCTTTTACAGTGTTGAGAACCTGTCTGTAAACCCTTTGCGGGTCCTATTTGGAGGCCGTAATATTTTTGCCTCCATTTGCGGGTTAAGGGCTCGAACGCCAGTGCATCTTTGGGGATTTGTAGCAATTTAATATCGATTTTCAAACGTAACCGTCAAGGGCTTGACAGATCAAAGGATTTGCGGCAACATAGTTCAGATTTCGACATTCCGCCTGAAACCTGCAGATCGTTTGCGGGTAGCTTTAAGAAGCTAATTTAATAGCCATAAGTCTTGCAGGCTCCGTTACGGGCTACAGTTTTAAACTTTGGGGTAATTTAAAGGGGCTGCTGGTATTTAATTTGTAGGCTTAGAATCATTCTTTGTCTGTATTCTAGAATTTGACTGTCCCTGTAACAAATTGTTATAGCTTACAGACATATATGGCATCTGGTATCCTCAACATGTTATTTACTCTGTCTCAAGTACAATTCAATCACTTTAGCTCACATGGGGTCCCAGCATTAATGTATTTGATCCTCTGACAACCTTTCCTGACTGACATCACAGCTGGTTGCCTTATGACTTACCTATTTAATATTTATATGTACACCACAAGCTAACTGACTTACTGTCATGATAGAGATGCAGATGTCAGTTAAAATGCCAAAGCTGTGTTGATACATATTCAATATAACAGAGTGTATTTGTGTGTGTGAATTTCTTTAGATTATTATTATTACTATCATTTTTTATTTATTTCAAAAAGTTGTATTATTTGGTTGAGGCAAAGCATGTAAATGTAAATACAATGATATCAAAACATAGATAAGGCATCTTTACAAACCATGTACTGTACTTGTTATATTTACAAAGATAATATTCAATTTTAGATAGGCAGTTACACAGTTTTTTTATTTTTATACAAATTCCCAGAAATAAAAATTAAACTAAAAGATAGAAAACTCTTAGGTAAATAAAAACAATTTAGGTAAAAAAAGGGAAGTGGCGTAACAAATAAGGTATTCACGTGTCATTTTATCCCTTTATGTTGCTAGTTTGGGGTAGGTAGGATCCGTCCCCCTCAGGCCAGCCACTGCCCCCCCTCCTTCAGGGGTTACATAGTAATTGAGGTTGAAAAAATAATTTTAGCCCATCAAGTTCAACCTATTAAGATCTCCTCTGATCTGCAATATGCAAAAATTGTTAATTGATCCAGAGGAAGGCAAACAGAAAAAAACAAAAAACCAAGTGACATCTTGCCAATTGTCTGAAAAGGGAAAACAATTAATTCCTTCCTGACCCCCAGATACTGGGGATTGGATTCCTCCCTGGATCAGTACTCCCTCTCAAATTAACCAGGATAACCTTGAATGCCCTTTTTGTTTAGAAATATATCCAATTCATTTTTAAAGTTATCTATTGAATCTGCTGTCACCACCTCCCTTGGAAGAGAATTTCACAGATTAATTGCCCTTACTATGAAGAACCTCTTTCTTTCTTTAAGGTGGAATCTTTTAAATTCTAACCTCAAAGGATGTCCTCTTGTCAGTTGAGAACCTCTTGGCACAAAAAGCTCCCTTGACAAATCTTTATACTGCCCCTGGATGTATTTATATGGGGTAATCATATCCCCTCTTAGATGCCTTTCTTCTAGAGAAAGTAAGTTTAATTCGGTTAGTATTTCTTCTTAACTTAGCGCCTTAGGAGGGAGGTTGAGGAGGGGGTTGAGGAGGGACGTTGAGGAAGAAGAGGGAGGTTTAGGATGAGGAGGAGAGTTTAGGATGTGGAGGGGGGTTGAGGATGAGGATTGGGGGGTTGAGGATGAGGATGGGGGTTGAGGAGGGAGCTTGAGGAGGGTGGTTGAGGATGAGGAGGGGGGTTAGGATGAGGAGGGGGGTTTAGGATGTGGAGGGGGGTTGAGGATGAGGATTGGGGGGTTGAGGATGAGGATGGGGGTTGAGGAGGGAGGTTGAGGAGGGTGGTTGAGGATGAGGAGGAGGGGTTAGGATGAGGAGGGGGGTTACAAAGAGGATGGGGGTTGAGGATGGGGGATTGAGGATGGGGGGTTGAGGATGGGGATTGAGGATGAGGATGGGAGGTTGAGGCTGAGGAGGGGGGTTTAGGATGAGGGGGTTGAGGATGAGGATGGGAGGTTGAGGATGAGGATGGGGGGTTGAGTTTGAGGAGGGGGGTTGAATAGGGAGGTTGAGGAGGGGGGTTGAGGAGGGAGGTTGAGGAGGGGGGTTGAGGAGGGAGGATGAGGAGGGAGGATGAGGAGGGAGGATGAGGAGGGAGGATGAGGAGGGAGTGGAGGAGGGGGGCTGAGGAGGGTGATAAGGGAGGGGGAGGGAAAGAGACACAGGGGAGGGAGGGGAGGGAAAGAGACACAGGGAAGGGAGAGGGGGGTAGAGACACGGGGGAAGGGAAAGGGGGGAAGAGACACAGGGAAGGGAGAGGGGGGAATC
Organism: Discoglossus pictus; assembly: GCA_027410445.1. NCBI lineage: Eukaryota > Metazoa > Chordata > Amphibia > Anura > Alytidae > Discoglossus > Discoglossus pictus. Next base: position 451,345,502 of record CM050163.1, read on the forward strand.
TCCCACATATCCGGACCCACCCAGCTTGGAGTTTAATTAAGTGTTTTAACAGATGAGCATGACTGTTATGCAATTTGTATCAAAATAAATCCCAGTCTACCCCACCATGTTATCTGCCCGGCGCAATACAAGGTGACCATATGTCCATACATTTTGAGATAGTGTCTTCTAATAAGTGAGTTAATCTCTCGTTGATGCGCATAAAATTAATTTTATTTAAATCTGCCTGTAGGCTAAGTGCTGATGACCTTCACTGTTGAGCAATATGGCTTTTTGTGGCTAACATAAAAAATTGGAAGAGTTGGTTGTGATGGAAATGTCACGATCTGCTTCTTCAAGGGGGCTTGATATGAACTTAGTTTAAACCTACCCCAGCAGAATCGTGTAGTTCCTGTTCTCTGTGGTACAAAAGATGGCTTCTGAAGATGGCAAGGCCCAAAAGATACAGGCAGAGAATACTGCATATGTGCAATGATCTGCAGCTAACTTCTATGCAGAGCATTTTTATTAATTCCACATATGTTCTATATAACATTTTATTATAACTAGGATACATAATAACCATGTTCAGGCAACATATAACCACACAAAAACACATAATCAAACATAATAATAAACATAATGCAACAATGTCATGCTCCCTTGGCCATACTCATAACTTACTGGCAATATGAGTCCTTAAACAATTAAATCCTGACAGGAAAGATAAATCGGGGACTGGGAGACCCAGAAGGTATCTTCCAATATTTGTGTAAATTTGGGAGCTAAACACTGTAGAACTTTTTCCCATAGATCTTTAACCATTGGACAAGTCTACCAGATATGTATGAATGAACCTGTATTTCCACAGCCTCTGAAACAACATCGGTTTGGACAAGACCCCATTTATAAAGCTTAATAGGAGTATGATACGTTCGATGCAGAGCTTTTATTGATGTTTCGAGAATATAATTCAAGAATCCCTTTGTGAGAGTTCGCCAGCATTTCTACCAGGCTTCATCACTCAGACAGTCTCTCGAATACTCCTCCCACAAACGCATATACTTTGGTTTTAATGCTAAAGCTGCTTCACTGAACAAATTATATAACAAGCTAATGGTTTTGCTCAACAGTGGATGATCCCTACAACGCTGAGTAAACCAGTTATCAATCGAGTTTCCAAATGATTGTGTCCAACTTGTTATAAAGTGCTTCATTCTACAAAAATTGTAATGTTCCGCTAAAGGTAAATTAAAGTTATCTCTCATATATTCTAAAGTTATACTCACATTATTTGTGAACCAATCCCCAAATCTTAGTAACTTGTTGGATTTCCCCCAGTGCATTGAGTTAGACGTGAGTTGAATGGGCAAATGAGGATTGGGTATGACCAGGGTGAGGGTAGATAATTTTGGCGCTAGCCCATTTTTCTGGGTAGCCCAAGACCAAATGTTAAGTGAGTGTTTGATAAAAGGATTATGTATTGACCCAAGCGCTAACCGTGGTTTAGGGAGCCAGCTTACTGTGTCCCACAAGTACGGAGACATTGCTAAGTTTTCAGTAAATACCCAAAGGGGTTGATGCAATGAGGAGTGGGAACGGGGAATAAAGACAAGTTGAGCCGCCTTATAGTATTGTTTAAAATTTGGACACGAAAGCCCACCCTTTGTTTTATGTGTATACATATTTATTCTAGAGATTATTGGGGCTTTATGATTCCATATAAATTTAAACACCAAGCTTTGAAATCTTTCCAGTTCTTTATAATCTATAGTGATCGGGAGTGTGCAAAATAAATATAAAAAGCGGGGAAGAATATTCCTTTTCACAGAATTAATTCTCCCCAACAATGAAATCTGCCCCTTCATCTATTTTGTTAAATCTAGTCGTACATTTCTATACAGGGTAGAATAGTTTTCTTAGTGATGTTCACACCCTGATATTTAAAATAGGATTTGGGCCAAGCAAAATTATAGGTTTGTTGAATTTTTTACATTTCTGGTTGAGACATAGAAATTTCCAATGCTTCCGTCTTGGTCATATTGATTCTTAACCCTGACAGATCACAAAAGTGTTCCAAAGTTTGAAAGAGAGCTGGGACCAAGGTGGCAGGCTTTGTAAGAGAACACAACATGTTATCAGCAAAGAGACAACATTTAAGATGATGAAGTCTAAATTTAATTCCATGTATATTTGCATTAGATCTTATGGATTGGGCCAAGGGCTTGATTGCTAAGGCAAATAAGAGTGGCCAGAGGGGACACCCCTGTCTGGTTCCTCTTTGTATGTCTATTTGTGCGGGCAAATCCCCTGGGAGTTTCAGGGTAGCTTTTTGAGAATTATAGTATGTCTTAATTAAATTAAAAAAGTTGCCGTTTAAACCAACTTTATTTAGCACTGCATGAAGATAGGGCCATTCTAAAGTATCAAAGGCTTTTTCTATGTCAAATGCTAATAAACACATAGGGGTTTTATTACAAGTTTCCCAAGAAATAGAATTCAATATTTGTCAGGCATTTTCCCCCTTCTGCCTATGGGCTATAAACCCTGTTTGGTCTTTATGGATAACCCTGGGAAGAAAATTAGATATCCTGTTCGCCATCAATTTTGCTAAGATTTTTATATTTCCATGTAACAGTGAGATGGGATATTAATTATGAACCTCAAGTGGGTCCTTACCTCCTTTTGGAAATAATAAAATATTTTCCTGGTTAAATTCCTGACGCATCTGGTGTCCCTCCAAAATTTCGTTAAGAGGTTTGTCAGATGAGGAGAAAGGAGGTCGGCCTATTTTTTATAATAGAGATTAGTAAAACCATCTGGACCCAGGGTCCAGCCCCTTAATAATTGTTTTAACTTCAGCTTCGGTAACTTTGGAGTTTAATGCAGTGCATCTTGGGCAGGTCACAAGATTCCAGAAAAGCCAGCCTTTGCCAATCCTGATTCTGTGTGTTGGACAAATATATTTTTAGATAAAATCAAAAAATGTCTTTTGAATCTTATTTGGGCTGACTGTGATATCTCTGGCAGGAGTTCTGATGATAAATATTTTTGAATGAGATATTGTATTTTTGAGTTTTTTAGCCAATAATGTCTCAGGTTTATTAGCTTTAGCATAGAACTTGTAACCCGTGCATCTCAGCGCCTTTTCTTTACGATCTGATAATATTAGATCCAATTCTAGTCTAATTTTATCAATCTGCTTACGCAGTTGTTTGGAGGGATTCTGGTGATTTAATCTCTCAAGTTCTAGTACATTTCTTCCCAAAGATTCCTTCTTAAGCCACATTTGCTTTTTATGTCCAGAAGCCAATTTGATAAGAGAGCCACTAATGAAGGCCTTATGAGCAACCCAAGTCTATCCAATGTCTGATTCGTGATTAATATTAGTGGAGAAATATAACTCGATATCCCAGGCAATTTGCTCCCCGATCAGTGGATTGGATAGAATTCTCTCATTAAGCCTGCATGAATATGGTGGTTTACTGTTCTGGCCTATCTTCAAAGAGAGATAGACATGGAAATAGTCAGACCACTATCTGAAATGGCATAATAAATTAGAATATAATCGATTCCAGAGTTGGATCCTTGATGCATCTGCCTCCATGAATCAAGCAGATGAAGTTCCTTGAGAAGGGCATCAATTAGCTTCAACTTGTTTGAAAATCTGCCACCCTGGTCCTTCACCAACCTGTCTACACTAGGATCTAGAGCAAGATTAAGTTCCCCTCCTAGTATAACCTGGCCCAAGTCAGCTGACCTAGGATATTTGAGTAAGCTAATAAATGAGTTATGTGGGGTATTGGCCAGGCAATAAAAATAAATTAATGTTAACCTCTCACCCAGAACTGTTTCTGTCAGGACCACAAAGTTTCTATTTGAATCTATTTTCTTATGTTCAATATTAAATTGGAAATCCTTATGTAATTAAATTGCCACACCAGCTTTCTTAGACGGTTGCGTTGTAGCAAAAAAGGTCGGATAAAACTTATGTAGAAACTTGGGAATCCCATTATGTGAAAAATGAGTCTCCTGTAAAAAGATCACATGCAGGGGTAGAAATGTATACAATAAAAATGCTTTTCTTCTTTTAAACTGCGAATTAAAGCCTTAAACATTATGCGAGACAAAAACAAATAATGTATTCAAATAATGTATTCGGCCCGGCGCCCTGTATTTATGTATTGCAAGTGTATACCTGAAGTCTATGAGGGAGTGATGGGAGAAGTAGGACCATGAGATCCTGGAGATGGCAGAGGGACAACTGCTGAAACCAGAGACCTGAAATGAAACGCAGAGAAGGGAGAAGAAGTAAGAACCAAAAAACAAACTGTAAAAATGAAACTTAACAGTGAATTCCATACCTCAAGCCAATACTCGAGGTACCTCAGTGCCAGGGGAAGGAGTTGAACTCCCTAAATTCCCCTTAACTAAGGAGGAATAAGAAAAAATTATACTACAATCAAATCAATCAAGAACCAAATAACATTTTCATAGGCTTGGTCCATAGTCTTGGGTTTTCTATTGGACTATACGATATTATAAATCCCATAGATAAACTGTGAGTATTTGCTTCATGTACTATATGTCAACAGCTAGATCATTGGTAAGGTAAACAAAGCCATCTAAATTGCATATATTTCAGTAGTACTATAACGATGAGCAAACCTCTATCTTACAGTTCTCTTATGCCTTGGGCGTAATAATTGAATCTTCAAATCCGTTCTAAGATCTTCATGCGCCAGAATGACTGTAGAGATAAAGGTGATTAACCAGCCATATAGCCAAAAATAAAGACTGTTCTAGTCCTGAAGTGTAGCAATATACATAAAAGTGGCCATGTTCCCTCAGAAAAAGTGATAATTATTTACAACAATATACAGAACTCTATTAACTTCTTCAGACTGATGATAATTTAGTCATAATCCATGTTGACAGATTTCAACAACTTATTGACCTAAACATTTTCCTAAGATCAAAAGTCTGCCAGCTAGTAAAAGCAATATTCATTCCAGGTGAGAAATTAAATATGAACAGTATTATGCAAGAACTGAGCCAATACAATCAAGCCGGGTCCGAGGTCAAGATCAAATCAATTGTCCCCAGCAGGTCTCTTATGGGGGTCCAGAGCTAGGCACCATCCCTTGGGCTCCAGAAGAGGGCCCCTCTGTGGAATCCGGCTCCATTTGTTTGTGTTGTCTTTGGGATCCTTGAGCTTCTGACCATTGTCTGGATGGGACTTATGGTAAATCCTGTATTTGTGGAGCTTCAAGTATATCCTCTTTTGTAATCAGGTTCAGGCGAGATAAGTCTGAGCAACACTCCTCCAGCGAATGAACAATATGAACATTTGTACCTACTTGAAATGCGAGGTTGAAAAAGAATCCCCACCTATAATGAATATTATTTTTAATAAGGATTGAAAGGGCAGGCTTCAGTTGCTTACGCTTGAAGAGCATGGCCGGAGCGAGATCAGCAAAAATGTGTTTGTCCGCTCCATGTGGTCCAACTGCTGTTTGCAATGTCAGGATCAGTTCCCTGGTACCTTGATGCAAGAATCTGGCTATGACGTCCTTAGGTAAATCCGAGGTTGCTGGACCTCCCAAGGCTCTGTGAGTTTGTTCAATTTCCCAGGAGTCCTGTATGAAGTTGGAAAGCATAGTATGTATAAAAGCATTAAGGTACTTCTTTAAGTCTGTTATTGATTTTGGGATATCTTTAAAACTAATATTATTCCATTGAGACCTATTTTCAAAGTCTTCTAGTTTACTTTCGATAATGGTTAAGGCGGAGGTATTGCGGGTTATATCAAACCAATCTTTTTGTTGAGTGTCTAAAATTCGGTCTGCTAGAGTTTCCAATGTAATAGTGCGCTGGCCATGGTCTTGTATGTCCAGTCTAATTTCTTGCTTTATCAAGTGAGACCTCAATAAGTTGTTGAAATCTGTCAAAGATATGTTGGAAAGTTTGGCCTGATGTTGGATAGATTGCGCATCCTCATCTGCATCTGAGCTCTCAGATGAACCAATGGTGGAGTGTGGTGGGGAGGCCTGAGATTATTTCTGAGCCTGAAAATGTTCTGTGATATTTCTTGATAGCAAGGTTTTTATATAATATAATGACCTGTACAATTTCCTAGTGGGTAACACTAAATAATATAAATGGATAAAGTTTTAATGGGGAATTTGGGAAAATTAAATAAAATCCAGGAAAAAACGCTGGTAATATATAAAAAGAAAAATAGGAGGGGGGTGTATCATTTCTTAAGATTTAAATAATGTCAATGGGTGTAACTGTCCCACAATAGTTTGGGATATAATTAGTGACAACCTAATTTGACAAGTAAAATAGATATAGCATATAATAAATTGATGTTGTCATAATGGTTGGGCCTGTTATTGGTATAGCAATAGCATCAGAAGTATCTAGGATACATTTATGCAAGCCTCATATGCAAAATATTTGCTAATCATCGGTATACACCAAAAAATAAATGAATTATTATATGTAGGAATGAGACTCACTTTTAAAAAAAAATAGAGCACTAAATAGAACAATAATTAAAAACGAAGAGACAAAAAAGGGGAAGGAATGGTGCATATAAATACAATGTACTAGAGTATACAAGGCAGAAAAATATATATCTCTAAGAATGCATACATATCACCTTTCACATCATTAAACCATAACACAATGTTTGGTTTTACTGTTCAAGTGCAGAAAAAAGAAGCATCACTTATATCCCTTGTTGGCATAAAATATGCCTAAATACTTGCGTTTCGCATGGAGAAAAAATCTCTAATGGTACACCTCACATAAACTTAATTTAAATGCACCATCCTTCCCTTCCTCCTGATGGTCTGTTTCGCCACAATATTAGGCTTACTCATGGGCTAGGGAATAATGAAGATTGTGGCCTATTTAAGGCCTGAGCACTTCCGGGTCTCTCTTCCTGGTTCGCGCGTCACGTGATGACGTGTGACGTCATTGCGTCTATTCGTTGAATCGGACCAACTTTATGTGTAAAACGGAGAAAACAACAGGATCTTCATTCGGAATGACATAACCTAAGCTTTACTGCGTTCATACATGACATTATTGTATACACTATCAATCTTTGAAACTTTATTCCAGTCAGTGAACATACTTTATTGTTCCCAGTGAGAACATTTTTTAATTATTTCTTTCTCACCACATATATAATTGAATGAATAAATATAAATACAAATGTTTGATATATAGCAGAATATAAAAGGACTCTTTAAACTATATTAATTAAGTGAACAAAACAAGGAAGAAATAATTTTGTGTCTTAATAATAAATGTGATATTAATATTATTTAATAAAAAAAATCTTTAATTAATCCTAATAGTGATAAGAATCTTTAATGTGTTATATTGAGTGAATATTAATTTTTGTTTTTATTTTTCTACTTTTTATTTTTAATTTTTTACTATGTTGTAAAGTGATAAAGGGTAATTATTTAATATTTGATAAGTGTATTATCTAATTTATTGATTTGTTGTTAAATATTACACAATTTTTTATTAGAAAATATAAAATAAAATTGAAATTAAAATAAAAGGGACTTTAAGGTTTTAAGTGGAAGTGAACTATTAAGTGAGGAAGTGTCTCAAATAAATAAAACCGTTATATTATAATCTGTGAAAAGCCAATAGACCGTAAATATACTATACAGAATATAATATATGTGTGATATATTTCCGATTGTATTTAAATCATAATCATCATAGATATTGATCTAATAAACAGCAGGAGAATTTAAACGTCTATGTAATAAAATTATAATCTTCTATAATTTAAGAACAGACTCAAAGGAATGCTGAGTATGAGAAACCCTCACTGATACCATTTGGATATTGTGAGTTTTAAGTGAATATCCATTTGCTTTCGAGCTGTAAAAGTTGTTTGTTTAAATCTCCTCCTCTTGGTTTTCTACAAAGGTGGTCAATGACATAAATAGTAATTGTTGAAAGTTTGTTAGCATGTACTCTATGAAAATGTCTTGAGACAGGGGTATCCATTTTTAACTGTATAGTTATGTTCAAGTATACGTCAGCGTAGTTGCCTTATCGTTTTGCCTAAATATAACTTTGGACATGGGCAAACAAGAACATAAATCACATATGTAGCAAAACGGACCATCGGGAGGAAGGGAAGGATGGTGCATTTAACCTAAGTTTAACCTAAGTACAAGGAATATAAGTGATGCTTCTTTTCTCGTTTTTCTGCACTTAAACAGTAAAACCAAACATTGTGTTATGGTTTAATGATGTTAAAGGTGATATGTATGCATTCTTAGAGATATATATATATTTTTCTCCCTTGTATACTCTAGTACAGCGTATTTAAATGCACCATTCCTTCCCCTTTTTTGTCTCTTCGTTTTTAATTATTTTTGTATTTAGTGCACTATTTTTTTTAAAAATGTGTGTCTCATTCCTACAAATAATAATAAATTTATTTTTTGTTGCATACCGAAGATTAGCAAATATTTTGCATGAGGCCTGCATAAATGTATCCTAGATACTTCTGATGCTATTGCGATACCAATAACAGGCCCAACCATTATGACAACATCAATTTATTATATGCTATATCTATTTTACTTGTCAAATTAGGTTGTCCCTAATTATATTCCAAAATTCCAAAATATTGTGGAACAGTGACACCCATTGACATTATTTAAATCTCAAGGAATGATACACCCCCCCCCCCCCCTTTTATTATATATTACCAGTGTATTTTCCTGGATTTAATTTAATTTTCCCAATTTCCCCATTAAAACTTTATCTATTTGATGGCAAGGTTTTCTTTGATTTACCCATTGTAATTTATATTCAAGTTCAGTTTATTTGAATATGCCCACCAAAGGATCCCATCCTAGGGCTGTAAGACAGGTACTCTGGGTTGTATATTGCAATGTTGGAGTCCCCCAATATCTAAGGAGAGAAGCTATGTTTGTAAGGAAGCATACTGGGCTGACTCAATATAGCAGGAGAGAGACCATGTGATCTGTTGAGCCAGGGAGTAGCTGATACAATCTCAGTATAGCAACTGGGGAAATATATGTACATAGCTAGTTACCATCTTATAGATAAAGATTTTAAAGATTTATACAGTATACTATACATATATCTTAAATAATTTGTCAGACAGACAGCCATTTGGTGAAAGTGCAGCATTACATATTAGGTTACCAGATCCAAATTGTGCAGTTGAGAAACCACAGCAATGCAATATTTGTATAATAGGAATAGCATAAGTTCAGTCAAACTAATTCCACTGTGTTTGTCACAACATTAGATGCAAGAGAAACAGCTGCCTTCAGCCCTGAGCTTTGAACATACAGGATCTAAAGTCTATTTTTAAGAGAGATCAGTTTATTTGTTACAGAAATGTATTGTTGTTGGAAATTGCAACTTAAATGTGTGTTGATTGATTTACACTGATGACTACTCAGTCTCTGTGAAACTGTTGCCTTCAATCACCACCAGGGTGCGCTGATGTTTCGTGTGTTGCTGGGCAGATTACAATATGCAATGCTCCTGAGCTGCCAGCAGTTGGCAGAATGCTCCTCTACAGTGTTGCATAAATCTCCATCCACTCAGTTGCACAAATAAACAGTTTCTGCACTTTATTGTTATGTATGGGTGCTCTGAGTTTCATCACGTGGTGCGTCGCTCTTTTCTTTAGCTTGTTCTTGGCTTCCTCCATGTCTCAGGGTTTTGCACTAGTTTCTCTCTATAAGAAGGCTCTTTCACAAACCTTATTTAGCCTGTCCAGGCTGAAGTAGGAAGGGGTACAGCACCTAGTGTGATAGCTGAGGCCTCTACCCCATGGCTGTCAGAATTCATCCGGCTCCTTACTGTCTGGTAGAGGTGTGCTCAGCAGGTCCAACTGCATTCATATCTGTGTTGTTGGGTCAGCAATTAGACCAACTTTGGGGCAATAACCCCTATTTTCAATAATATAGCCGGAGAGCCCTCTGTAGATGACACTGCTCTCTTCAGATGTTGGCCACTCCCCTACTAATGTATGTTTTAAAGGTGTTTCATGCATCCACTGGGTAGCTTCCACTCCAGAAACAATGCATCTTTCAGAGGATAGAGACATCTGGAGCTTATACAGTCTGGGACATGATTTTTAAAGAAAAAAGTAAGAGATTGATAAAGTTGTTTTCTTATCAAGCTCAACCTAACTATTCTTTAGAGAGCCTTTTATAGGACCAATAAAGTGAACCTTTAAAATGAAAAATGATATTTGTCATAGAATGACAAATTGTTGCAGTTTGCTTATCAAGTCAGTGATTTATAGCAGCATTTTTAAGAAAGACACCATTTAAAAATGAATTTGTGGGGTCAGAGTTGAAGAGTTTATAACAGGCAGATGTGCTTGTGAATTATTTGTTATTTCGGCAATTGTCATGGTGCTCATCTTAATGAGCGAGTTTTGTGTTATCACAAGATGCTTTTATATGAATGAATTCCAAGAAGTCCATATATATGTGTAAACGTTTTAGCACTTGCCTATTATTACAATAACTTTGACCACTAGGGGCAGATACCATATTACATAATAGTGCCGCTCACTTTATATAACATCTTTTCCCTCTCTAACTAATGGGTAACCTAACCTTTATTGTCACAACTTCCTTCCTATATACCTGACTTCCTTCCTAACCTTGCTACTCTTCCTAGGTCTCTGCCTCTTCCATTACCTTTAGATTGTAAGTGGCGAGTGTCTAATCTTGTTGGGTGCTTTTGGTAAAAAAAGCATTTCTTACAAGTCTTGCAGCTCAAAACAGGGCCCTCCATTTTCAGCTTGTTGTCATTATTGTATATTTCCTTGTTCTTCTCCCCTGTACAGCGCTACGGAATATGTTGGCGCGATACAAATTAAAGTTAATAAATGAGCTGCGGAAGAACAGAGAAACGTACCAACTTAGAACTCAGCTGCAATCTGAATGGCTCTTGACATTTGACCCAATCAGCTCTGCATCCTGTGTGTCAATGATAAAAACCCACTTAAACTGACAGCGCCAAACTCCACAAACATGGATGATTAGCTAGATCAGTTTCATAACTGTTACATAAATATTTAATGTATATCTAAGAGTCCCTATTTTAACCTTTTTTTATTCTAACACATGCTGCTTATACAATGAGGAAAGTTTTGCAAATGTGCAGATGCAACAAACAACACCTTTTATTGATTACAGTAAACATTCATATTCATCAATATTGTCTAACTGTATATACCATAAGCCAGCTATTTTGCATTATAATGGAAGCTGAGATATAGAATATACATCACAGAGTGAATAGAAAATATAATGAAGTAATATGTATTTTGAGATGATTTGTATTACAAAACTTTGGAAATATACAGTTCTGTTGTTAGTTATAATTATGAGAATAGGCTTCAAGAAATATAATAAGTGAATATAATGATGATGGATTGTGGACAATGGTTTACATACAATAAAGCAATATGTATGTTTTATTTAATGCAGAGCTAGTAGGGATAATCATCAAACAACCTACAAGCAATAGAGTTCTATAGCAATTTACTGTTTCTTTAATGAACTCCTTTACTAGGTCATAATCTTTGCCTACATCTATTAGTACATGAGGTTCCTTGTTGAACGCAGCTCTCAAAATACCTAATTATCTTTTTACTTTACTAGATTCCTTTTTCGGAGAAGATATTTAAACACTCTCTGATGTCATGCTTGGGCTTGCAGACCTGTCTAATCCAATAAATAGTTAGCCAACCTGTCAATCAGTTTTGACCTATAATATCCCAGTAGCCCAAGGGAACATTGGTTACAAAAGAATGCATACCTCATGTGAAGCATACTTCATTATGCTGTGATTTAGTTAATTATTCATTGTAATTAAAATAAAGTAAAAAAAGTAATTATTTAGAATTTAAACAAGCACAATAAGAAATGCATAGACCAATATTCAAATTTGCATCTTGAAATAAGAGTATAATTTATGGCAGTGCTCTTTATAACTATTACATGTACCCCTCCATATATAAGCAAAAAAATGTTTAGGGCAAACCAAGTATTTTCCAGCGATCAATGTAACCTGCATAATTTGCCATCCACCTTTTTTCAATTAGTTGCTTCAAAAATAGAGTTTGCCGTATTTTATTCTATATTTGAAAGAACGTTAAAGAAATGGTTTACTAAGGTAGAAATATAGTAGATAATGTGTTGTAATGTGTACAACACACATTTTTCTTCTCTAGGCTGCCAGTAAATATTAAATATTACTCTCCACAAACACTGATCATAAAAGGTATTTCCATCAGATTTTGATTGTCATGACTGGTCAACCCAAAGACAGAATAAGTAAATATTATCAAAGACTGCTGCCCTGTAGGCAATGCATTTTCTACATTTTCACATTTTTACCTAATCAGTGAAATATTATAAAAAGCAGAAGTGGGGATAGCTTCTGGGACAACTATGGAACTATAGGCCACTGAATGTTACAAACCTACACGAGTTTCTAAACAGAAAATTATTTTGTGTGTAACCCTTTTACAAAGGCACACATCTATTACTCAAAATTAATAAGAACATAATCATTATTTTTCCAATTCTAGAAAATAAGTATAGTCATAACAAAAAATTAAAGATGTAATATTCATGTGCCATGAGTGCAGGTCAGCTTCAGGTAAAATCTGAATTTACACTTTAGGAGGAATACTTGTTTTTTCACTAAAATATCAGAATATCAGCCACTTAGCAATATGATTAGATCCCCCCAAAAAATTACTCCCCCCATCAAACTGAAGTTGAGTGTGTAAAATGTTTATTTTGTCTAAAACTCAATTATGCTAATGGAAGGCATAGCTACTAATGTTCGTTTCTTACTTCATACATAGGTGAACGTTTTTTTACAAACCTAGTCACCTATTAAATTTTCCAAATTGTAGTTACTGTAGCCCGTAACGTAGCCAGCAAAAGTTGCTGCTATAAGATTGGCCTCTTTAAGCTACCGGCAATCGATTGGCTGAAAATCAACTGCGGTTGTCAAAATAGTAACTCCGACCCAGCTAAGCCTTTGATCTGTCAAAACCGCAATCACTAAAATCGCAAATCGCTATTAAATTGCTACAAATTCTCAGGTCTGCAATTGTTTTCACACCCATGAATGGCAAATGTAGCCTAAAAATCCTACGAGTACCAGATATGACCATGTTATATCGATCCCGGGAATCAGTGGGTTAATACATATCATTGAACTTGCATAGACTAGAATAGTAGATTTATTGATTTTATTAGATTGCAACATTTCTGGATTGTGAGTCCGATGGCAAATCGTACATCTAAACACTAATTGATTGTGGTTGAACATCCATGTTTTACTAATGTCATGATGACGGCCTCATTTACTATTGGCCGTTTCTAGAACGGTAGTTATGGCTTAATTGATCATGGTCATGGTTTGGAATGCTACTTACGGGTGCATGGTTTACGGTTTTGGCTTTGGGCCATGTAGTTGCAGGCTTGTTCAATTGTAACTGCTGCAAATTTAATGAAGGCCCTAGAGTGGTCCTTTCACAAATTCATTGTTGTTGTTTTCACTTTTTAAAAACATTTTCCCAATATTTAGACTAGTTCTCCAAGAGAACTGACTTTAGTAAGGCTCGTCATTTTAATTGACGGGGTGTGGGAAAACAATACAGCATAAATCACAAATATTAAGATTAATTAATAGAAATAAGTACACAACTTTGGGATAAAGCCTTGATTTCTCATTTGGTAAAATAATCTATAGCTTATAGCTTTATGTTGTACAATGTTAGTCATGAGCAAGCTTATTCATTCACTTCTATGCTCCTTCCAAAAAGGATATTAAAGCACACACACACACTACCACAGCAACCTGTTAACTGCTTTTCCAACCAAATTTATAATACAGATCTGCACATGGTAAAGTCTCTCTTGATAGAGATTACATTATTTCCGGATAATGATGTTAATAAGCTACACTATGAAAGCAATGTGATTGGCTTAGTGTATCAAACAATTTATTTGCCAATGTAATCATATTGTGTAAAAACGATTATTTCCACTTGTAGAATGTTCTTTATGGTATTTAAATGTTCTCTGTCAAATGACTTTTCCCTCTTTATTTTAAGAGGAACTGAATTCATTGGTAGTTGCACCACCCTATGATATTTCCTTTTGCAAACATCATAAATGTGTAAAACTTTCCATTTTCTTTACAGTTTTGAATAGGTTCACAGTTCAAAAGCCCTCAAAGGGTTCATTATAAAATATATCTGCCAACAGAGTGGGACTGTTCATTTTCTAAAATAGAAACCATTAGAACAAAACAATGGCTCATTTATTTGTATAGTATGTGATAGATACGAGGAAAAGGAAAGAATGGCGATGGAAAATATGGATTATAGACTACGCAAGTTTTTCATTTTTATAAGAATGCTTTTATTAAACACCCAAACTGCAATCATTTGTTTACATAGAAATCAACAGCCTTATTAAATTGTGATTCGGTAAATTTAAAAGGGCTCTATATAAGCACACAGCATAATTAATTTACAGAAGTTTTTAGTTAGTGAAGACCTTGCTTCACTAACTAAAAAATTCAGTAAAAAAAAAAAATGCTATGTGCTTAAATAGAGCCCTTTTAAATTTAATAAGGCTGCAATTGTTTATGTAGTTATTGCTGAATATAAACTGAGACTGATTTACTTTAAATCCACTTGATACCCCCGATATCTAAATTAGCCTGATTTGCCACTGATTGCAGGCCGGATATGTATTTAACAGAAAGCATATATGCCTTAGTTCATTACAATAATCGCAATACAATCGTTACTAGCTGTAGTTATGTAGCTGTACATTGCCAAATAGAATTTAAGAAGAAGACTCCATTTCCCCTGGCTATTTTCATATCTAAATTATAGAGCATGTATAAACAATGAGGGTCACATGTAAATTCACTGCCGTGTTCCCCAAAATCCCAGTGTATTGCCACAAAAATATTGTGGTTACTTCAAGACTAAAAAAGGATGTAAAATAGTATTCAAACACTAAGCAATTGGCTATGTTTAAATCTGGGGATTTGAATGGCCTGGTTAAAAGAACGGGTTATATTTTTCAATGGAATAAATTGGATTGCATTTTACAATTTAAGTTTTTTGGTCTGGGTATTTATCAAACAGAGCTAAAGCTTTTTCCCACTTCTAAGCAGGCTACATAGAAAACATAGCACATAGTATAACCATACTTATCCCTGCTTGTCCCAACTTTTTAACCTGTTTAATAAATCTAACCTGATTTATCAAAGAAGAGCAGGTTATATAGTTTTTGAAACATTAGAGAGGTACAAGTAATAACAGGGTGAAAATAGAGATACTGATTATAATTGCAGGATAAGCATGCACTTGTTTGTGCTGCTCAGTCGTGTCTGACTCTCTATGACCTCATGGACTGTAACACACCATGCTGATCCACTTTTAATGGCAGTGATACTGGAGTGAGTTGCCAGTTCCCTTTTCAGTGGGCCCCAGCATACAGCTCTTGGTATTTCTAGGTGGTCTCCCATCCAAGTACTGACCAGGCCCAACCCTGCATGGGTGAATGGTGGTGTGATCTCTTGTTTCCCTGACTGGGATCAAACCCAGGTCAAAGAGGGGAAAGCACTGATTCCTAAACACTGGATCACCAGGAAATCCAAGAATGCATTACATATAGCCAGCATTTTGGTATCCATCTCTATATATGACAAATCATATAGTTGGGTGCTATGAAAACCAATTCAAATACTAGAAGCTAATACTAAATTAAACAAAACCTTATGGGGTGTCGTTACATGTTTGGTTCTTATTTGTCATATGGAGTATATATAGTTTTAAATGTAATGCTATAAAATGTGTAGAACCTGCAGCAAATCATTGATAAATAGAGGTCTATTTTGATGTTTGAGTCACCTGGCTGACCCTCTCTTTATTTCACTGGGATCTGGTATTATCATTGCTAGAGTCCTTTCCAACTGCACGAGTCAAATGGTGCATTCCATATTTATAGTCACTCTAGTAAGAGGAAGTACAGATAAATTTATGTGACATGAGAGCAATTAGGAGAAATTCTGCCAAATGTGCAATGCACATTTATTTTCAATCTTTGGTGAACTTGGGTAAAGTTTGTATTTGCCGTATAATCCATGAAAAAAGGAAACAAACATCTCAATCTACTATCACACTTTGATAAAAACTATGGCCTCCATTTAATTTCAAGCCCGCAACTCGATCGATGTAGGCTGTATGTCTGCGGGTGTGTCGCAGGATCCTGTTTGTCTCCGAATATGATGCTATTGAATTGCTCAAGCCCGCAAGTTACTGGCCCAAAGCTGAAACTGTAAATCATGCACTGGTTCATAGCGGTTCAGGGCAGGAGCGTGATCAATTAAGCAAGCCCGTAACCGGACATTTCAAATCAGCCAATAGAAATGAGAATGTCATTTTTACGGAATTAATCAAATAGGTTTGGGGGTCCAATCTACGATTAGACTCGCAAACCCGCAAAATAAGTAATTATGAAAATGAATGCCAATACTGTTCTAGTCAATGTGGGTGGCCTGATATGTATTAAGTCATTGATACCCAAGATCGTTTTAGCCCCGAAATGAAACATAAAAATAAGTTTCATTTACTGACGATTTGCGAGCTTGAGACTGTTGTGCAATTAATTCTAATGTCTATCCCCGTTCTTTACAGTACAGTAGTGATTTTTTATTTGCATTTAACGTGCTACGAATAGGTGTTTAGCACCCTTGCGGGTCATCTCTAGCACTCATAGGATTTTCTCCTTCTTTTGCCATTTACGGGTGTGAAAACATTTGTGGGTTTGGGGAAATTCAGCAAATGAATATCGATTTTAGCCATTGTAACTCTTGACTAAAGTGAAAGATAAAAGACTTCGGGAGGCTGTAAGTTCCGGGTTTAGCCATCACAATTTTTTCAAGCCCGTAACTCGTAACCTGTTTGTAGCCCGCAAAAAGATGCCAATTGAATAGCAAATTAGCTTGCGACCACACTTACAGACTACCGGATAGCCCGAAACCTTAATTGAATGAGGCTCTATATCTACTAAATCAATAGTATATATATATATATATATATATATACTAGAGAATTGTCCGTCCAAAAATGATGGCAATGGAATTGTAAGGTAGCTAATGCTGTTTGGTGTGTACTACTGAAATATATAATACATTAATAAATTAATATACTTTACCTACAGTATTTTGAAGCATTGTGTTGAAGAGCTGCAATCTGTTTTGATGTTGCTGCAGCATTAGTGGTGTGGAGCTGCTGTGTAAGCGTGCTGAATGTGTGCAGTGTAATAGTGTGCGTGCGCAAGACCAAACCGTTATCGTAGTTGTGTACTTCCGCATTGGCGTAAAATGGCGGGTAATGTGTGGTATGCGCCTTAACGGAATATCCGTAGGTTGTTTGTGGTGTTTTGCGAGTTTCTTGTGGTGTTTTGCGTGTTTAGAGTGCTGTAGCCTTGTTTTCGTTTTGTTCGGCAACCATTTTTGCTCTCGCTTAGCTAATTTTTTAGTGTTCAAACTCTTTTATTTTTAGTTAAATGAAGGTGCAAGTTGTTTTTTTGAGGTCCTGGATGCTCCCTCTTGTTGTAGGTAAGCTTTTTATGTATGTGATGTGTGTATTTATTGTGTTTTGAATTTTGTAATGTTCGCGAGTTGCGTCTGATTGTTGCAAGGCCGTAATGTGTGGTAACGTGTCTCGTATGTTGTTTGCGTTGTGAGGTAAAGTTTGCAAGGGTCGCAGTTGCTGGCTAGGAGCGCTGAGGCGCTCCATGCCAGCAACTGAGGCCCTCGGCCTCTGCCCTCGCTACGCGAGGGCCGCGGGCTCGCAATGTGAGCCCGAAAGCGTGAGCAACGGCTCTGGCTGGCTCGCCTGCTCACAACTATATTTGCAGGTCAATGAGTGAAATAAGTATTTGATCCCCATCAATCAGCGAGATTTCTAGCTCCCAGGTGTCTTTTATACAGGTGAGAAGGTGACAACAGTTGGTGCGATTATTTGCAAATGGAAGAAACTAATGACTGCCAGTCTCCCTCGGTCTGGTGCTCCATGGAAGTTCTCACTTCTTGGAGTTTCAATGATCATGAGAACGGTGAGGAATCAGCCCAGAACTACATGGGAGGATTTTATTAATGATCACAAGGCAGCTGGGACCATAGTCACCAAGAAAACATTGTTAACACACTACGCCGTAAAGGACTGAAATCCTGCATTGCCCGCAAGGTCCCTTTTCTCAAGAAAGCACATGTACAGGCCTGTCTGAAGTTTGCCAATGAACATCTGAATGATTTAGAGGAGAACTGGGTGAACGTGTTGTGGTCAGATGAGATCAAAATCGAGTTCTTTGGCATGAACTCAACTCGCCGTGTTTGGAGGAGAAGGAATGCTGCCTATGACCCCAAGAACACCATCCCCACCAACTAACATAGAGGTGGAAACATTATGCTTTGGCGGATAGGACAATTGCACTGCATCAAATGGACGATGGACGGGGCCATGTACCGTCAAATCTTGGGTGAGAACCTCCTTTCCTCAGCCAGGGCATTGAAAATGGGTTTTGGATGGGTATTCCAGAATGACCATAATCCAAAACACACAGCCAAGGCAACAAAGGAGTGGCTCAAGAAGCACATTAAGGTCCTGGAGTGGCCTAGCTAGTCTCCAGACCATAATCCCATAGAAAATCTGTGGAGGGGGCTGAAGGTTCGGGTTGCCCAACATTAGCCTCAAAACCTTAATGACTTGGAGAGGATCTGCAAAGAGTAGTGGGACAAAATCCCTCCTGAGATGCGTGCAAACCTGGTGGCCAACTACAAGAAACGTCTGACCTCTGTGATTGCCAACAAGGGTTTTGCCACCATGTACTAAGTTGAAGGGGTCAAATACTTATTTCACTCATTGACCTGCAAATCAATTTATAACTTTTTTGACATGTGTTTTGTTTTTTGTTATTCTGTCTCTCACTGTTAAAATACACCTACCATTAAAATTATAGACTGATCATTTCTTTGTCAGTGGACAAATGTTCAAAAGTCGCAGGGGATCAAATACTTTTTTCCATCACTGTATATAGCAACATTCCAGACAGAATTAGCATAATTAGGTAGGAAAATGATGTCTCTGCTGGTCCCTAAAGTTAACCATTATACTTTGGTGAATATTTTACTTAGAAGAAAGATGCTTACATTTGTGCAAGAGCATATTTTGCAGTTATACTGCAAGTTTCTAGTTTCCTGTTTCTGGCATGTCTGAGGGAAGGGGGAGCTATCAAATTCCAAAAGCGACAAAAATGTAACATATCCATAATTATTAAAAAAGTAAGATTATTCAAAAAATGCGTTTATGTTCATAACTTACATGGATGCTAATATTGTTACATTGTAAGATGCTTCACAAAAATGTGATGCTTTTCTAAAACACAGTGACCTTTAAGCATCCCGGGTATGCTCAGATTCCTATACCTCAATTCCTTCCACCATTTCCACTGGAATGTTGATCCACTTATCTACTACTCTTTCTGTAAAGTTGTCATGTTGCACATTAGACCTAAATCTTCCACATCCCACGTTAAAGTGATTCTTGTAGTTCTGTTTTTTTAAAGATATTTTCTCCTTAAATTTTATTAAAACCCTCATCAAGTTTGAATGCCTTTTTATGTCATGTTTTTCTCTCCCAGCTAGAAATATTACGATCATAAAGCCCCCTTTACATACTTTATTTGTATTTATTTTTCTATTTGTTCATTTTCAAAGCTATTATTAGTAAATATAAATATGTAGCAACATATTTATATATATTCTTTCAAAACATAATCATATCAAGGTTTTCATGCCTTACTTTTATGGTAGTCTGTTTTTTTTTTTTGCTTCTAATGCTTTGTGGTGTTACCATTTCTTATAAAGTGCTATCTAAAACTATATTATATGATGCCTGTACATTACAACATATGTTATTCATATTACTAGATTGCTCACTTAAAAGCACACACACACAATGGCTACTGGCTTCATATTAGGACTCATTTCATGCAATGGATATTTTCCCTCTTTCCAAACACATGTGATTACTTTTTGCTTGTTCATTATATTTCACCTTTCTCTGACAACTTGCATTGTTGGATGGTGTAATGATGTCACACATTGATCAAATGACCCTCATATTACTTTTGTTGGATCTTTCCTGTTGGGTGGCCAGCAGCAGTGTTGGTAGCAGCGTTGTGAGGGACCGCTTATTGGTCTGTCGATATTTTATGCAATTTCTAACCTTAAACTGTTAACCCTAACCCTTACCCTAACCCTCACCCTAACCCTGGCCCTCACTCTAACCCTAACCCTTATCCTCACACTAACCCATACCCAGACCCTAACGTTATGAAATTTAGTTAAATTTCAGGTGAAATTCAGTAAAATCGGCAGTAAAATCTCGGCAGCGACCACCCAACAGGAAAGGTCCCTTTTCTCAGGTAGTTTTTTACTTCATTTCTGCTTAGCAGGGTTGAAAGCTTCATATTATGCACTGTATGAAATAAAATGAAGATAAAAAATATTGATCACAAATATCAATTGAAAACTACTGGTACCAAAACTTGGGGGTAATAACTGAACAGTCCTTGCAATTCTTGCTTCTGTGTTCACATCATCTAATATACAAAGACCTTGTGTCAATAAAACATAAGTGATCAATATTTGTTATATGAAATTATATAGATGTACTCTTTCACATAAGAGCAAATTGTGTTTGTGAACCTTCCCCTTTAGCATTACAAAGCCCTGCTATCTATTTTTTTTTATAAAATATAATTTTTGGTGTGAAACTACCAACAAAGGAATCAATTTCCCAAAGTACGTTATCTATGTGTTTATCGTGTTGTTACGCAATATGATATTACAACATCTATTTGCTTTAGAAATAGCGCAGTGTTAGAGCTTTATGGAATATATACTGTATTCTATTAATACCTGAAGCAAATGTACATAAAGCTTTATTTTGCATCTACTACTATTACCTTCTTCAACTTCAAGCACTTACAATCTATTTGTTCTTTTCTGAACAATATTTATATCAGCTAAGTTAATATTTTAATCACTAGAGCAATTAAACTAAACACTGTAATTGGAAAGAACACTTACATTGCAAAGAATGTACAGTTTAGTTAAGGAAAATAACTGAAATCAAATATCCAGCTGTAGTACATAATGAAAAAAGATACAGCCACATGTCCAAAATGGACAACATCTGCAGCTGTGCTCTGGTGCTTGGAAACATTATTTATAATTTCATGCCAAGTCATCTATATATGCTATAAGTTGTACAACTACTCTGTATAACTCTGTATACTATTCTAAGATTTTGTACTTAACAAAGTATTAATTTAAACTATTTATACCTCAGTATTTTTATGTGTTTCCATATTCTATTATTTTACTGAGTTATCAAATGTATAATGCTTACATATTTTACAGAAATTAATAAATATTGTGAAATTTAATTTCTAAAAGAAACAGACAAAAAAAAACATTTAACTATTCATTTAAATGCTTTTAGTTTTTTGTTTTGTAAATTTGAGATTTTAGTCAAAATAATTCACTTATTTTGTCTTGTATGCAGCACCCTGATGGAGCAGACATTTTGACATCCGCTAAGTTCTTCTAAATCATGTAGCTGACATCTATTAATTGAATAACATGATAATTAATTTAAATGGACATAGGAAGTGTCTGATTTTTACTAGGTATGTAATATATCTATCTGTTTCTTTACTTTTATGCACTATGTTTTATTAAGAAACACTTAAAAGCTCTGTTTTGGTGCCTAAAATCAAACAAATACTCCCTGTATGGGTCTGCCCATTACAGCATATGCAGACTGTTGTGCATTTTGTTGGGTTAAAAAAAGAGGTTATATCCATCTATTATTTACATTATATGGTTGTCTTAGATTTTTTCACATGGGTAAGAAAG
This sequence comes from Discoglossus pictus, assembly GCA_027410445.1. Lineage (NCBI taxonomy): Eukaryota > Metazoa > Chordata > Amphibia > Anura > Alytidae > Discoglossus > Discoglossus pictus. The sequence goes on from CM050163.1 coordinate 451,367,564, forward strand.
ACCTTCAAGATGAAATGTTACGAATGTCTCAAGATAGTGTGTTCTGAGACATACGCATCTCACTTCAATATTCCATTGTCACAAATAACATTATCAAGCAGGTGTTAAGATAAAGGCACAATGGTGTAGTTTATTGCCCAAAATACTTGGCAGACAAGATAGGATAGAGGTCACACATATTAATCCAGTTTAACATTTTGTACCAGAGTTCACTCTCACGGTGATAGATATACACAACGTATTTATCAATACATTCTAATTTATACATATACATGCAAATGGGAAGTAACTCTTTGTGATTGGTGGAAATCAACCTTGTGACAATGAAGAAGGAATAGTTTATCTAATGGCAGAGAGAAGGTTTGGGGTCTTTTCCTTGGTTATTTTCTTGAGTCTTTTCTTCTGTACTATTTTCTGGTCTTTTCTGTTTTATCTGACAGTCCTGTTCTGTGAACAATACCTGACTGTCATTCTGTGGCATAAACCTATGCCCCCTTCATATCTTCCCTATGATATCTTACTATATCTGTCTATATCTAAATTATATCCTATCTCTACAACTCTTTCTAACAAACCAATAACATAAAAAGGGATTACTTCAGATTATCCTAAAATGAGACAGGTGTTATCCTGAAATACTTTACATGGTATGTATAAACTTGTTTAACTTTCTTATTTGTGATGGTGTTAAATGAATCCAATTACCACAATCCTTCTGTTACCCTTTTGGGAGTGGTCACAGATCCATGACTAATTAGCACCTTCATTCTGGAATGTAGGTGTTAATCAATATAATTAATTCTGTTCTCATATTCTTTAAAACAGACTGATTTTATTCAATAATGTAACTATTTAACACTGTTACTAAACCAATTATTAAAAACACCTGTACAGCAAACCATACTTTTCAATACTCAACAAACTGTATATAGTCTTGTATCACACAATCTACAAAACTGTTTTACATCATTATTGATTGAACTGACCGATAAATTACATTAAATGTAATCAATTTTGATATAAGACCAATAACCAAATAATAGCTTGCCAATACAAAGGTTATTTAGTTTGCAATCTCACATACAATATAACCAACTTTGATACATATCGCTTCAATATATATTTCTATATTCTAACTGCCATATAAATTGTTATACCATATTTTGCTATGTACTGCTTTCATAGAGTAACCGGTTATATTGCTAATTATTAATATCATATACACTGTATCCAGTAGACAGCTGATTGTTTATACACTCTGTGTTTCATTTCTGTATTGCACTAACCAAATATATAGACTGTTCTAACCAAATTTTATAATATTATATACACTTTTTATATACTCCTATATTGAACTAACCAAATATAGGTGCAGTGTAGTATTACCTATATCATCAATATTGCTGTATTTGACCTATAGATTAAACTCATAGCTACTGTAACATTTTGGGGTAGTTCCCATATGTCTAGTTGTAATGACTGACTGAAAATCTCCCTACTTTTACCATATTTCTTATAAAAGTGGTGTATCATTCTGAACAAAGTTACAATTAACAACAAAGCCAAATCCTCTGTCTTTGCACCATCTCCCTCACCTGGTACCAAAAGTGTTAAGTGTGATATATTCTTCCTTTTTCATATATAGGCCTATATGAATGATGTCTGTTTACAAAGATTCCGTATCACCAAACACTTCCTGAAACTGCAACAGCATCTAAAGACAAAAACAACTGTCAATAGACTACTACTAACATATTATTTTACAGCTAGTTAAAGGTGTTTTTGATTTGGAACAGTTTTTACCCCTGGCCCAAAAAATTCCAATACCATTCTAAATGGGGTACCTCTGGTCCATACCATACTTCCACCATGGACTAGGAAGACTACTTGTCCCAATCCCGTTCTAATAACGGGATTGGGTGGCAGCATAAAAACAAATCTATATTAAAAACAAAAAGTTTGTAGGTGAAGCACACTATGCATACCAGCATTGTCAAACTGTCCTTACAAATCGTCCTGTAAATGGGCCAAACAAAAACAATGTACCTAAAAAAGAGCTATTCCCATCAGTTCAATTAGGTTTTTTCCTCAACAGTAAGGAATTTTATAACACTTATCAAGGCACTGATTGGTTGAAAAGTGGTGTACCCTCACATTCTCTGTTCTCTGTCAATTCCAGTGTTCTAATTAATTCAAAGGTGATTGATTCCTAAATATGTATTCTATCTTAACCATTGCTAGGGTGGTTGCGTGTAGGTTAACTTAGCAAGGGTAATGTGAAGCTGATTCTTGTTAACTTTTAACATTTTCTCTGTTTTTTTGCTAGGTAGTACTTGCTAATGAATCTCACAATAAGTGGGGTATCTGGTGAAATGTGAGTCTATGTTGGAGAAAAATGTGACTTTCACTAGGGGAAATATACATCTGTATTTTGTATTCTATACATCTGAAACACACTGTAGTTTTTATTTATTTTATTTTTCTTTGTGGTTTTCAAAATGTGTTTATTGCTAGTTAGTTCTTAGTAATGTATGTGATTATCAGTATTTGATTGAATTGTATTATTTTGTGCAATGTAAGGCTTATATATAATTATCATATGTTACTTTCCTAAAATATGTACTAAAGTTAGCTGATCAAATAATAAAATGTGTTGTTTGGAAATATTCCAATATAATAAATGGATCAGTTGTCAAGTAAGTTATCTGCAAAGAGGAAAAGTAATCCCTGATATTACATTCTGCATTCCGACAGTGTTTGAAGATGAAGGTCACTTCTAAAGTTGAGACTGGAGGCCTACCAGAAGTGAATCTAAAAATGCACACGTAAGGAGGACGCCAAACCATAGAGATAACCAGCTGCTGGAGTCCTAATAACGCAAGTTTTTATGTTTCACCTTTTCCTGCACAGTTTAGGAATTCCCCTATGACTTGCATATGATCTCCAGTAATTCTAAAAATATTTATTATATGGTATTATTCTAATTATTAGGTTTTGTTGTAATTGTTTAGTCATTCAGACATGTCCAACTCTCCGTGACCCCATGGACTGCAGCACGCCAGGTTTATCTCTAAGTCACTGTCCCTCTGAGATCCATCAAGTTCATGTTCATTGCTTCAGTGACCTCATTTATACATCTCCATCTCTATCGCACCTTTCTTCTTGTGTCTTCAATCTTTCCCAGCATCAGAGTCTTCTCTAGGGAATCCTGCCATTTCATGATATGACCAAAATATTGGAGCTTCAGCCTCATGATCATACCTTGTAGTAAACCGTTTGTCTTGATTTCCGGAATTACTAATTTATTGGGTCTTCTTGCAGTCCAAGGGACTCAAACTAATTAATAGGTAGTGCTGGCCAATATGAAGATGCTATGACTAATTGCTTTATTTAGAGAGGTAGATAAAGTGAACTGAAAAGTGTAAGTGAATTGAAATGTAACATAAAAAAATACTAATATACATTATACAACATTTTAGTTTGAGTGACAACCTTTCAAGACTTGCACCTCTCTTCAGAAACAATACTGATCAAGTTAAGCATAAGCAATGGAATAGAGAGTATGGATTTTGAGTTATAAGAATCTCACATGTTAAAGAATATAGGCATCATAAATAATGTACTGATCAGTCAATTATGCAAGTCCATAAGAGGAGGGCCGTATCTACCCCCACATATTAAGGAGTTAAAAAACAATAATAAAACAAGAGATAGAATGTGGCAGGATGACAAAAAACATTCATAATGTCCCTAAAAACCCAAGTCATTGTTCAAACCCGTAAATAGCAAATGTGTAAAAAAATTCTATGAGTACTAGATAAGACCCACAAGTGGGTTAAACAACTGTTCGTTTAATTGCAGCAGCAAATAAACAAACACTACTGTACTTTAAAATACTGGGAAAGCAATGAAAGGTATTAGCATTAATTGCACAACAGTCTCAAGGTCGCAAAACTGCAATAAAAAATATAAGTACAACCCGATCATCAAATATTACGTAGTTGTGTGTATTTATGCTTAACCATACAATTGCAGGCTAATTGTTATCTCCATGTTTTTACTATTACATGTTACTATTGGCTCTGGCTAAAATGTAACTTACAGGCTTGCTTAATTATTGCCAGATCACATGATCATGCCCCCTAAAATGCTACTTATGAGTGCATGGTTTGATTGTGCAGGCTGTGAACCTGTAATTATGGGTTAGAGACAATTGAATACATCTAAATGTTTAGAATGTTTAGAAAAAGTTCCGTTTGGAGGTAATTATGGGCTTGCAATTGATAGAGGTTCTATGTAAGAATGGTTGTGCTGTGTAGTATACTAGCCAATCTGGGAGCCCCTCACAGTATCATCTTTACAACTCTTGCTGAGAGAGGGCAGGCGCTCCTTACCAGCAACTGCGACACTCGCAAACTTCACGCCGTAACGCGGCCCTCGCGAAGCGAGGGTCGCAGTTGCTGGCAAGGAGCGTTACAGGCGCTCCTTGCCAGCAACTGCGACACTCGCAAACTTCATGTCATAACGCAAAAAACATACGAGACACGTTACCACTCATTACGACCTCGCAAAAATCGCCCGCAACCCGCGAACATGAAAATTTTTTAAACACAATAAATACACACAACACATACATAAAAAGCTTACCTACAGCAAGAGGGAGCATCCAGGACCTCACAAAAAGCAAGTTGCACCTTCATTTAACTCAAAATAAAAGAGTTTAGACACTAAAAAATTCTCTAAGCAACAGAAAAAATGGCCGCCGAACAAAACGAAAATGAGGCTACAGCACTCTAAACACACAAAACACCACAAGAAACTCGCAAAACACCACAAAAGACCTACGGATATTCCGCTAAGACGCATACCACACATTACCCGCCATTTTAGAACAATGCGGAAGTACATAGCTACGCGAACGGTTTTGTCTCGCACACGCACACTATTACACTGCATACATTCATCACGCTTACACAGCAGCTCCACACCACTAATGCTGCAGCAACATCAAAACAGATTGTCAGCTCTTCAACACAATGCTTCCTGCATATATTACTTCAAAATAGGTAAAGTATATTCATTTATCAATGTATTATTTATTTCATTATTGTACACCAAACAGCATTAGCTCACTTACAATTTTATTGCCGTCATTTTTTGGTGGGCAATTCGTTAGTCAAGATTATTTATGAGCTAAAAACAAGCAAGCTCATTTTATAAAGAGAAAATCACATCCAGGAAAGGATAGCTTTACATGTTAACTGATAAGTGAACAATCCAGGTGCATGGTAAGTACAAATACAGCCCCATTAAATTTGAAGCCCGTATCAGTACCGGTACACCCGTAAAGCCTGAGGGCTTGAAATTCACCGGAGTTACAGAGCTATTACATTCAACCATGCCTCGACCAACGGGCTGAGATTCAAACCCGTAAACCATTCTTGCGCACGTTGCATGTGTGGACGCGAACATGATCAATTAGTAAAACCCGGGTTTAGACGGAGCCAATGTCAAATGAGATCGTCATCATTATGTCACTGAAAATGGAGGTTAGATTTCAAAGCCTTACGGGTTTTCATTATTCCAGAAATAATATAATATTAATAAATCAGTAAATGTGATATTCTAGTCCATGCGAGTTCCATTATATATATTAACATATTGATTGCCGGGATCAATATACACAGAATTTAAACATAACATTTTTTATTTTATATTGCAGATTTGCAAGCTTGAAAATGTTGTGCTATTAATTGTAATACCTAACATCACTTTCCCTTTAATTATAAGTAAGTACAGTACTGTGTGTCTATTTGCGTTTACACTGCTATGCATAGGACTTTAACCCCCTTGTGTGTCCTCTCTAGTACCCGTTGGTTTTTCGGCTCCATTTGCAGGTTATAGGTTTGAACTCCAGTGGATTTGTAGCAATCTAATAATGATTATTGAACGTAACAGTTACAGGCTTGACAGATCAAAGGACCTGCGGAAACGGAGTTCAGATTTCAACATTCTGTAGTGTTTTCCCACATGTAACCGACAGTTCATTTGCAGGTAGCTTTATGAGGCCAAGTTAATAGCCGTAATTCTTGCGGGCTCCGTTACGGGCTACTGCTTTACACGTTGGGAGAATTTAATAGCGATGATAGATAGGAACACACATCTATTAAAAGACCATACAATGTTGTTAACCATATACCATTCTTCTCTCATTACACCTCGCAGGAGGTCTGGGTCCACCACAGGGACAGAGGCTGCAGGCAGTACCACCGCCCAACATGCACCAGGAGAGGAGGAGGAGCACAGAAGAGGATCCCAGGGCCCAGGGGTTGAGAAGGTATACTCTCTAATGCTGTGGTCAGTGGGGACACTGCCAGGACCTTCCACCACACCAGTGGCATTTGACCCCACTGGCCCCCTCCTCCCACAGATCAATTCTCCACCTGGACCAACTATTTGACAGATGCCAGGGCCTCCTCCAACAGCCATGCTTGGCCACCAGAGACCTCCATCCCCAGACCCACCTCAGAAGACATGTATATAGTGTCAGAGCAGGAATTCAGAGCTCACTCTGTAAGTATGAAGGTGCATTATCAGGCTGCTGTCTGGAGTGTCAGGACAGGAATACAGAGATCACACTGTCTGCATGAAGATGCAGTATCCAGATGCTGTGTATAGTGTCAGCATAGAAATAGCACAGTTCACAATGTATGTATGAAGGTGCAGTATCTAGATACAGCGTGTAGTATCAGATATGCAGAGCTCATGCTTACCAATCTTACATACCCCAGATAGCTCTCTCTCCCAAACCATTGAGAACATCACCTAACCATAATAGTCTAATCAAAATGCATAGAATCTGACAGTTGGTCATGTGCAGAAGTCTCTATTTTTTCAACTATTATATCTCAAAACCAGCTTATGTTATCTAATAACAAATTCCAAAAAAGGCACTTAGATCACTTAGATCACTATTACATTGCACATTTTTAAACACATACAAATAAGGGCTGCAAAGGCATAGCAGCCACTCCAATCAACTTTGGAGTCCAAGTCTACATTTTTTTTTTACATATTTTTTTATTGTGATTACAGAGAATACAAATAAACAACACCAGTGTTGTACATATACCAGTTTATATATGTCAGTTATTTTACTTAGCAAAACAGAATATTAAGTCTAATATTGTAAACATTTTATATAGTAAGTAAATAACATATTATTCATAAACATTTATTATTTCTCCTATATCTTAACAACTTTTGTTTATACCCAGATTACAGCTTAATAATATTTGTATCTTGTGAGAGTTATTAAACTCTCTGATTTTCTTTAGCATAGTTTTAGAATATTGAAATAATAACATCAGATGAGAGGAGAGCAATCGATGTCCTCTTTTTTTGGTGAGCCGGATTGTATCCTAAATTTGGATACAGAGGTGTTTCACCTGATTAGCGTATGGAGCACTTAGCGTTTAAAAAATATTCGGGGGGGGGGGGGGGGAGAGTAAAAATAAAACATAAATTGTTTTTAAAGTAATGGTACAAGAATGTTTTCACTAGTTTTACAGAGGAGGCACATGGTTCAGCTTATCACTTATAAGAGTCCATGCCATTTTCTGCACACTCTATTTGGATAATTGTGTGGATCTTTCTTCCTCTTGGTCCGCTTTGTATTAGGGAATTAAAATTTTGGAGCAGGTTGTTTGGAATTGGTAAGTTCCACAAATGGGGCATCACTTCACCTTCCTTGGGAGTATGAATTGTGTGATGTCTCACTTCTTTTTATATGTTTAGTCTAAAAGAAAACCCCCAAATAAAATGATATCCATGCTTTGTAATAACCTCTAAAAAGGGTTTCAGGAGTTACCTTTTGGTAGTGAGAAGTTAGCTGTTTGACCTCCTTCAATTTCAGGAACACCATATCTATCTGCTTTCATGAATGAGAGTTTTGTAGAAAAATAATTGAATCTGACTACCACATCTCTTGGTCTCTCATTGGAGGATTGCAGCACTCTTAGGACTCTATGAATCCTATACATTCTAAGTTCTTCTTTGCTTAGACCTGGTAAAAGCTTGGCACATAAATCTTTCATGTATAGAGATAGGTTTTGTACTGACTCTGATAAGTTAGGAATCTTAATGATGGAACTCCGAGATCTATTTTCTAGATCCTCTTGTATGATTTTAAGTTGTTTTTGTTCCTCTTTAAGCCCAATCAGATCTTTTTCCAATTTTATGTGTGACTTAAGAAGGTTATTATATCTGTCTTCTAATTTGATAACTTTGGTTTTCAATGCTTTTATTTCTGCCAATAGTTCCACAGAGGCTCTTTGAATTTTAGCTGTAATTTCTAATCTGAAAGAGGAGATTCATTATTTCAAGTCTTGGATATCTGCTTTAGGGCTGGGTGCTGAAGTATCTGTTCTACTTTTTTTGTTATTGTTTATCTGGAGTAGCGAGGAGTTGAGAAGAATGCACATTTTGTTTTGTAATCTTTTTTGAAGATCCACTTTTAGAAGCACCAGTCATCTTTGTTAATTCAATTATGTATTTCTGTTGACATAATAGTTTAAGGCATCTAGGTTAGAACGGTATAGGCTTAAGTAAAACATGCCTTTTCAATTTCTACCCACCTTAATTAGGATGTTTATCAAAGTCTCTATTGTTCTGGTTCAGCAGCTATTTCAACCTCAAATCTCAGGGTAAAAGAGTTGCCAAACTTGATTTTTAAAGCCAGTTGGGTCTTCCTGTGTCCATCCCTGGTCATATATATGGATTTGGTGATAGATAAGTCACTTTATATATGATTGTATATGTTTTTTTTCCGCAGAGCTCCTGTAACACAGATCCTCCTTTCTTGAATGTTAGCTCTGGTCTACTTTTTTTACATTAAGTAGGTAAGAACGAATTGTTTAGAATCAGAACCAGAAATTTTGCAAATGTGATATCCAGGATTTGTTTTTCAATGGATGTAGATGGTGCTAGCTCCTAGTGCCTGGGAACGAGCTACACAGCAAAATATCATTTGAATTTAAAGTTGCCATAATTTATTGTATCAATGTGGCCATTTGAGTTATTCTGTGACTGGAAGAAGATACAACAAACAAAGATATACTGTACATGGTACAATTGGGCTTAGCCATGTCAGATCCTTTCTCAAGCAAAAAAATGTAAATAAAAAAATATTGTGCTTATAGAAAGCAAGGTCTTTTGGAGAGTTTGCCGTCTAGTTGATCTAATAATGCCAATAAATTCCTTATTCTTCCAGTTATGTGGAGTCATTTTAAGCCTTGAGGAGCCTTACTCCACAAGGCAATTTATGGTTTAGTTACCAAGGTGTTTGAAACAGAGTGCAATACTTATATCAGGGTTTATAATGTCAATACTTTTGTTGGAGTGAACCCATTATCACTAGCTATATAAACATTCAAACTACAGTTGAAAGCTTAAACAGAAGGGCTTAATTTGGGATATACCAGATTTACATGTGAATTGTCACAAACATTATGTGCTGTCCTTATAACTTTGTGTGTCAGTGGAATCTATGGAATGGAATCTGTGGAATGAGTATATACAAGTTTCGGTGAATGTATATTTTTATGTTGCCTATCAATTCCTTGGGTTATGTTTAGATTATCAAATGTGTGTATGTGATTTATAGGTTTCTGTGAATTTGATTGTGTATTAGTAATGCGTGCATCTCTGTGCATATTCTTTGTGTGTTTTGTGGCACATTGGAATAAAATGTCTTAACAAAAATGCACCATAATGTTGGCAACAATAGCACTATGAAGGACTTTGGAGTAGATTCATGAAAGTGCTTTCCATGAACTACACAGAGAACATGTTTCATTTGACACTTATGTCAGCGGGAGTTACCATGTGACCTCTGTGCAGCGTACGACTTGCTTCCATGGGTCTGTCCCTTAGAGAGCAGCTTCTTTTGACAGAACATCAGCCAAGCATGAGCAATCAAAATTAAGCAATCATTAAATAAGATACATTCTCACATTTTAACCAGTTTAAACTTTACAATTTGAGTACTATTTGGCCAGATTACTTACTCATACTGTACCATTTTTTCACATAAGTGGAAATGTCCATTTTTTATATTTTTATATAAAATCATCAATTTTCCCATGTAATATAAAAACAACAACATCTGCTATGAAGTTATCCACTTTCAGTCAAGCCTCATTTCTCTACAAGCAGAAAATTCAAATATTCCAAGGGAAATTTGTCCAAATTAGTTTAATGATATGAACTTTCCAAGAGAAAATACAGAATGCTGTAATTACAATACCACCCTGAAATTTCAACCTGGACCAAGAAGAGTAATACTTGTTATAACAGATATAATTTGGCAGTCTCCCCTGTATTGTATTAAACTCAGCCAACGATGTAACTTGTCTTTCAAAAATTACATTTATTTTCCAAGCTAATTAAGTGTACAAGAAAGAAACTCAGTCCTGGAAAACTTCAAAGATCTTGACATAAAAATTATCATATTTTTTGCATAACTCTCAATTCTATTTTCATTTATTTTGCCTTCTCCTCCTTCTACAAATAGCATATAGTTACTTTGCACATTATGACTGTTTTGCTATATTTTTGAACAGCTAACGTTCATGTAGAGATGGGTAGAACTATACTAAATAATTTACATAAACAATTTAGCAATAAAGATTTTGATGGCAGAAAAAAATAATTTAGGCCCATCTAAGCAAAGCATACTGGGTTCACCGGTGGGGCAGTGGTTAGGATTCAGTGCTTTCACTGCTGCAACCTGGACTTGATTCCAGTCAGGGATCCAAGAGGTCACACCACCCTGAAGCTAAGCAGGGTTGGGGCTGGTCAGTACTTGGATGGTAGACCACCTAGGAATACCAGGAGCTGTATGCTGTGGCCCACTAGAGAAGGAAGTGACAACCAACTCCTGTATTTCTGCCATGAACACCAAGTGGATCAGCATGGTGGGTTGCGGTCCATGAGGTCACGGAGAGCCGAACATGACTGAGCGATACAACACACAAGCAGAACCTACTTCATAGAACCCTACTGTAGCAATTAATTTGTTTAATTAATAACTAATTATTAACAATTTATGTTTTTGAAGAACCAAATCAGTGTCAACTTTATAACCTACATTTAAACTTTATTGTTGTAGGCCGATCCGCTTCATTCTATTGAGGAGAAGGTGCCCAGGATTGGAAGCAGGAGACATCTAAATAGGAGACAGTGATAACATTTCTGCCAGACTAGACTTTTAGATGTCAGAGGCCACTGCACAGAAGGAGACGGATACAGTGAAACAGTGTATCTGACCACTAATCACAAGCATGTATGCTCCTCATAAACACAATAATCATCTATGGTTAATGTTTTATAGCATACCTTATAGATGAAGAGGGAGCTACAAATGAACAGCACACGGTTGTAAATAAATAAACATTAATCAATGAGAAACAAAGGCAACTTTTAAGGGTAATTGTCCTTTAGTTACTTTCCCAAGACACACAGGAAGATATGATTACTATAAAACTTAGCTTTTATTTCCACATAATTAAAGTCACACTCACAACCAATAAAGAAATATTAGCACTGTAATCTGGAGCTGTTGTTTAGGCACATAGGAAAGGCATAAAGTATTCTCAGATAATATTATCCCTTCGATCTTACAAAAGGTTAAAACAGTGACTTAAACGCTCAGTCTCAGGGAACCAGGGTATTAACATAGCACTATTTATTCACCTTGCTTTCTTATATCAAATAGCAAGATAGATGATGTTTAAGATTGTTTCGTTCCTATCTTGCTTTTAGTCCTCTGTTTTGTGTCAGAGTAATTGAACATAAATAAACTGGACAAACATTCCTGCTTAAGCAACACTTATCAGTGTTACAAATATATTACTCAAGTGAAACTGTAACTCTGTTTCCAAATTATCCTAGAGGATACACTAAAAGGAGTTGTTTCATTCACTCAAAGGATTGCCATTTATACAGCCCCATTAAATTTGGGCTACGTATTAAAATGTAGCCCGTAACGTTGAAAGTAGGACTTACGGCTATTAAATTAGCACTGTAATGAAAAAATGCCAACGGGATGTGAACGTGGAACTTCGCAGCCCACAAATCCTTTGATCTGTCAAGCCTGTAACCGCTACAATTCCAATAATGATATAAAATTGCAACAAAGTAACCCGCGAGCTAGCCCGTAACATGCAAATGGAGCCCAAAGCCCACCGTGTGCTGGAGAGGACTCGCAAGGGGGGTAAAGGCCAATAGGTAGCCACATAGATGCAAATAAAAACACACTACTGTACTTCATATACAAGTGAAAGTGATGTTAGGTCTTAGAATTAATAGCACAACATTCTCAAGATCGCAAATCGGAGCAAAAAATGCTTTTTTTCATATTTGATTTCAGTGTTATATCGATCCCGGCAATCAATGTGTTAATACATATACTAATACATATATATGTAATAGAATATCATATTTACGGCTTTATTAATATTACATTATTGTGGAACGTGGGTCCGATCACAATTTGTAATTGAAGCTCGTAGGACTTTGAAATCTATCCTCCCCTTTTCCATTGATATAACGCTAACAATCTCTTTTCCTATTGGCGCCATCTAAACAGGTAACTACGATCTACACTTCTTTAAAGAGCTACGATTTGTGTCTCAAGCCGGTAGCTCTCAGCCCATTCTAATTTAATAGCAATGTAACTCTGACAAATTTGAAGCCTGCAGCCATTGCGAGCTTCACATTGGAGTTACAGGCTTCAAATGTAATAGGGCTGATAGAGTAGTTCTTCTTATTGTATAACGGTATTCCCTGAAAAGCAAAATTAAGTTATACTAGAAGGACCTGCTATCTATCTTCTAAGTGTGCACCATCTGACTACACTCCATTGAGTCAAAAAGAAACACAACGTCAGCAGCTCCTGACGTTATCAAGAGACACCACCTGAATGCCTGTTGCGCACATTTCATTAGTAAACTTCTACGAAGGCCCAACAGTGTAAAAGTTGGCCAGATACTTATAGAAAGAAAAAAGGGAGTGGTCTCAGCGGAACAACTCTATTGGTCTTTCAACACATCACACATCATCACAGATGAGGGCGATATTACTATCTATTAGTTGTATTAACCGCTTGGAGTCATATGCACTGATTGTATTAACTCCTTAGAGTCAAACATATTATGGGACTAAATCCAATTAAAGTCTAGTACGATCATAAAAAGACAGATGAAAATATTCTTATTCACTGAATTGGACCCAAATAAAAATAGGTTCATACAATTGAACGTATCATTAACTCTTATCAAGACATCTTCTGGATACAGCATTTGTGTTACTGTCACATGTGAATCACTACAGCTAGGCTGGCTCAATGGTTATGATTTATTTATCATGTCCTCTTTATTTAAAAAAATAGTCCTCAGTATAATAAATACCCAAACAAAATGTACTAAATTGATATAGAATCTCTGCATGGAGCAGATACCCTACAATGTTACCTGGAAAGGTATCACATATAATAGTTGTCGTATTGCGAGTTTGTAAATGTATGATGCACGCAAAAATTGAGAGTTATGCATGTGCATTATGTGGAGTCAGCCGCACATGTGCATGCACAATGCGCTGCGTTAGCTGCGTGGGCGATCGGGCGCATGCGCATTGCGCAGTGTCAGCTGAGCATGCGCAAGGCACGTCGTTAGACGAGCGCGAGGGCGGGGTCACGCATGTGCAAGCGCGCGTGCGCTCCCGACCGGAGACGGGAGGGAGAGAAAGGGGAGAGACACAGGGGAGGGAGAGGAAGTAGAGTGGGGGGAGACCCGCAATGAGCGCCTTGCGTCAAGTAGATGGGGAGGGGCTCTCAATGACTGCTGAAGGCATTCGTTGCAAAGCCCGTGATAAGAGCCAACGGCGCTCATCGCAAGGCCAGTAAAGTAGAGGCAGGCAGGTTAGAGGGGAGAGAGCCTCACAATGTGTGGTAAACACCATTGGCAGGCTTCTCATTTTATTGCTGTCATTTTTGACGGGCAAGTCGCTAGTAACAGTATAATAGATCAGAAGTGCCAATGCTTTTTTATCTTTAGATAAATTCACTGTGAATCTGGTGTAAGAAAACAGTGCATTTACAGTTTAACAGGTGAATTCTTTTGAAATGTCTAGTTCAAACTTTTTTATTGGAGGATAAGTTTCATATTGCTCGATCCAGTCAGAATACATTCAAAACATATGTATGTGTCAAAGGGGGTTAAAAAAATAAATTTTCTCATGAAACCAATTAAGCAATACGCAATGGCATTTAGGTAACACATTAAATAAATAATTTAGTCTGTTAAACGTTTTGTCTTCATATGTGAGCAAATGAATGTTAGTTTTATTAGCTCAGTGATTGTAATTTTGCCAGGTCTGATTAAAAAAAATTGGAAACAGTTTTTGAAACTAATCAGGCTTAACCAAAATAATAACACCGTCAAAACTCCACTGTACTGGCTGAGTAAATGGTGAGATAATATCCTACATGTCCCACAGGATACAAAGACAATTGAAGACAAGAAAATGGAAAACATTCAGTAAAATAAGAGAAAATAAAATGTACCCTTGTGTCTTATAACTCATATTGGGGCTCTCTACTTTTACTTAAAGGACTACTGAAGTTCAAGAAAATTTATGTAATAAACTATCATCATTAGTCTTTGGTTTGCCATAAACATAAAAACATTTTTTGAGAAAATACGAATTTTGGAATATTGAAGTTTATTTAAAGAAGCATTGATCTTGCCTGTGTTGCATTGATTCCTGAAAGCTCAGTCATGAAGGTTTTTGTATCTATCAGAGGGAGAAAAGGGGAAGGACTGACAGACAATAAAGGGGTCAGGAGTATTTGTTAAATGGCTGGACTGCAGGAGGTAACGCCCAGGAAGGGGTTAGTCTGAATGTTTGTCTAACCGGGCTCACATCGCCGATGCTCCTGTGAAAGTTTACGTTTTTTCACGCTCTCCAAGTCTAATTTTCAACGCCGCAAGTTTATATGCGGTTTTAAATTGCATGCAATAAGAAGGGAGACCTAATTTTTCCCCTTTGGACTCCTACTATGACAGCAAAGGTGGTGAAGAGGCTGTAATAGTTTTTGCCACGGTGGGCCATACATGCATAGTCTGTGTGACCCTGGGGACTTTTTTCTTTATCCACTGGCCTAAATGATAATCCACCCATGCCATTCAGCTATTTGCGTGGCTGCTGTTCTGCCTGGTGACATGCTGGACTATTCCGCCTATACCTTGCTGCCGTGAAGTTAACGCTGGGCTACTCACCTGATACAATCTCGGGACCGAGAGGAAACTCTGAAGGGAGCTTCACAGAGCTGGGTGCTCCTGGGTGCTCTGCTACTGCTGGTGATGGATGGAGTTCTAGGGGAGATTAAGGATAAGCACAGCACTACCTCACTCCCTGAGATATAACCTGGGTAACCACACTGTGGCTCCCTGTTTGGAGATCAGTACTCCCACTGTGTTGCAGTTGAGGGGTTCAGGCTAGACTCCCTGTTAATAGCAGTCAGTGAACTGATGAGATCATGAAAGGGGTTCCAGGGTACAGTCTATGAGCCCCTATGATATATCACTGACCGAGTATGGAGTCTTAAGAAAGACTAGAGATAATTGCAGCAACCTCTTATTTTCCCTGAAGTTTGGTTTTCTTATTCCCCAACTGATTATTGCATTTAAGGTGGATACTTGGGGCTTTTTTTAAAAGGGGAAGGAAGAAGAAGAGAAGAAAAAGAGGGGAAAGGAGAAGAGAGAAAGGAAGAGAAAGGGATAGGAGGTCTTCCCCGCAATTTATTGTGATTATTAAAAGCTGGACATTCACAGAACTTTAAAGGATATTTTGTATATAAAAGCCTTCTATAATAATTTTCATCGATAAAAGCGATTTTTTTTTTTTAAAGGATGATGAATTGATATAAGTAATTATTTTTGTACATCAATGTGATAGTTTCTTTTTGCCTGAAATTCATTATAGGGGTTTTCTTTGATACAAACGTTACATGTGGTTTCAGATGTCATAGTTTGTTAAAGAACTTTAGGCCTGTTTCTCATTTTTGTACAGTCCTTTTGTAAACAATACTAAAGCTACTCTAATAAGGTCCAGAGGTATTTATTAGTTTATGTTTTTGGTACAGTCAAGGGCTTATATTCAACTCTGATTAATAGGTTTAATGCTACATTTAACGTTTTGACTTTATAAAGAATACAAGGATATTATGAAATATTGTCCCTTCTTTTTTGCTATATATTCAATTTTACCCTTAAAGGGTAATCTTTACCTTTTCCCGTTGCAATGCAAAAGGGTAAAGATAATATACCTCCTCAGGGTAAAGCAAGTAAAAAGAAATAATAATAATAGTTCTAAATCTTTAGTTCACTTTTTTCCCTTGCAGAAAATTTTTATACAAAGGAAAAAAGATATTCATACTCTCCCTCTCAGATGGAATCCTCTGAGACCCTTTTAGAAGCTGACGTAAATTCACCAGAGGAGTCAGTGAGAGAGACCCTTTTGGAAGAGCCGTTGACTATTTCTTTAATGAAAAACACTATGTCAATGCTTCTTAAGGAGTTTCAGATGTTCATCAAAGAAGAATTGACCATGGAAATTAAAAATAACGCTAAAGATATAGGGATTTTGGCTGTTAGAACTGAAGGTATTGAACAGACCCAAGCGATTTTATTGAAAAATAATAACTAAAGAACGAGATTTTGGGACTTAAAGAGGAGATACAGAAATTAAATTATTGAATTTGACAAAAGAAACAATATTAGGATTTGGGGAATTTCAGAAACAGTCACCTTTAAAGAGTTTCATCAAGTTATTGAAACTTTTCTGACCAATTTGGTTAAAAAAGAACTATATGGTGAAATACCCATAGAGAGAGTATATTGAATACCTCTCCCATCTAATATGGGTAAAGATATTGCTAGAGATGTGATTACAGGGAAGCTATATTAAAAGCTTCCTTTAACAAAAAAACTTTGACTCTCCATATGAAAATATCAAAATACCCCCGGCCCGATCAGGAGATACTTTGTTCCTACGTATAAAAATTTCAACCCATTCCAAAAATTTTGAGAGAGAAACAAATCCCCTATAAATTGGGTAATCCACCTAAATTGATATGTTGGTTTGAAAATAATAGACATATTATTAATGATGTCCAAGATTTTGTTGGTTATTTTAATTTGTTGACCCACATTCACAGAGATGGAGATACTATAAATATTTTTTTAGATTACTTATTCTGCACACTTGCACTTAAGGATTATATTCTTATTGACTTATTAGTTTTAATTTTTCACACAAGCTGCTATGTATTAAGGTGTTACACTTAATTATAATCGTTTTAAGCTTATTCACAAAATTTGAGTTTGAGAAATAGAATAGGGAATGTTTATTAGTATCTTTTCCTCTTGTCCTTTTTGGTTTTTTTCCTGGGCTTGTAGCTCTAATTATTACACAGGACACTTTGATATTATAATTTGGTTGAGAAGCACAGATACACTTTTTATGATGTCTTATGAGAAGAAACTTCTACAATGAATTTAAAATAATAAGATTTGATAGACTGTAAATTGTGGCTGGGATTATTTTGATATAATAAGTTATGATGGATCTCTGACACTGATTTTGTTGGTTATTTTAATTTGTTGATTCACATATACAGAGATGGAGAGAATATAAATATTTTTTTTAGAATATTTACTCTGCACATTTGCACTTAAGGATTATAATTTCATTGATTTATTAGTTTTCATTTTTCACACAAGCTGCTTTGTATTGAGCTGTTTCATTTAATTATAATAGTTTTAATCTCATTTGCCTAATATCAGTTTGAGAAACAGAATACGGAATGTATATTAATATCTTTTTTTTATTTTTTTTCCCTCTCTCCTTCCATGCATTTTAAGGGTTGCAAGATGTATTTTGTGGTTTAAATGTATTGGAGTTACATGTAACTGTTTAAAATTGGTAAGCTCCATAGAGAAACTTTGTTCAGATATTGGAGATAATGTCCTTTGAATAAGGTTACATTTGGAGCATCGGCTCAGGCCACCAGATGTTTTCATCTGACATCTGTGTTTCCCTGGTTGGATCCCTCTTTTATCGAGGTATGTACAGGAGGTATACACCAATGAATTTTGGTGGGGTAATGGTTTTATGTTTTTTGTTTGTAATTTGTTGTGTCTTTGGACTGGGTTTAGAGTTGCTATGGGGGAGAGTGGGCTGATTCACATTGCTTTTGAGTTTTTGGCAGAATTACTTTAAAATTAGTAACGCAAAACATTCAGGGATTGAACAATCCAGCCAAACGCAGTTTAAAAAAAAAAAGTTTCCTTCAACAGAAGGCATATTTAATCTGCTTGCATGAAACACATTCGCAGAAAGGGGTTGTCCCAAACTTTTTAAATAAACATTATTCAACCATTTACAATTCAAACTATGAGAAAAAGGCAAGAGGAGCTTTGATCCTCTTCAGTAACAGACTTTCTGTTTCTGAGGAATTCATGGAAATTGATTCTGAGGGTCGATATGTAATATGGATAGGGTTAATTAATCAACAAAAATATTCTATAATTACCATATATGTTCCCAATAAATCCCAAATAACATTTTTGAATAAAATGTTAAGAAAGTTTAATAAACTCATTCAAGGTTCCATAATAGTATGTGGAGATTTTAATCTTATCTCTGATCCAGTTAGAGACAGAAATTCCCCTAATCATCCTATACCTGACATTTCCTTGACAAGGTTATCGAAATAATTCAGATCTTTGTTATCAAATTATCATCTGTATGATGTTTGGAGAGTATTGCACACTAATGAAAAATATTACAGATTTTTCTCTCCAAGATTCCAGTCCTATTCTAGGTTGGACTATTTAATTGTTGACATTGCTACTTTAAAAAGAATCTCAAGAGTTGACATTGGGTCAAGGGTCTGGTCTGACCATGCCTCACTTAATTTGGAACTTTTGCTGAAGGAAGAAATCTTCCTTTTTTATGCAATTAATAACGCTTCAGTTGGGTCTAAAATTACTTTATGGAATATGCATAAGGCCTTTATAAGAGGGATACTAATCAAATTGCAGAGTCAAAAGGAAAAGGGAAATAGGCACCCCTTTGAGGGAGCTGTATATACAGTTGTACAATTCGGAACATAAAAATAAAATTGATCCTAATGTTTTGGATTTAAGCTTGATAAAAAAAAATCAATTACAGATTAAATCCATTAATCAACATAGATTTGACAATTCCATCTGGCTCTTACAAGATAACATTTATCACCATGGAAATAAAGCAAGCAGAGTGCTTGCAAACAAACTTAAATCTAATGTTTCCAAAAAAAGGATTGATCACCTTTATCATAAGGGATCCTGTCTTACTAACCCTATCCAGATTGCTGAAGCCTTTGAAGAGTATTACTCTAATTTATATAATCTGGATTCTGAACCTTTGTTCCATAAACCCTCTGTTGAGGATATTCAAACATTTCTTAATAAGATAGATTTACCTCAAGTGTCAAAATGTGATTGCTTATCTTTAAATGCTGATTTCTCATTTGCCAAAACTGAAACTAGGTCCTGCTCCAGGTCCCGATGGCTTTTGAAATTATTATTATAGATTTCTTGCTCCAACATTAGCTCCCTATTTGAAAGAGGTTTATAATGAAATTAAAAGAGAGGGACAAGTCCCTGCTGAAATGACGGAAGCCCTGATTGCCACTATACCCAAAAAGAAAACTGGGAAACTGGAATGCACTCAGTGGAGTTATTGACAAACTCATATCAGTTGATCAATCTGGATTTATTCCTGGCCTCCAAGGCTCTGACAATACTAGACGATTGTTTGATTTAATATCATACTCCAAACTTAATTTTCTGCCCCTTAGTTTTTCTTTCTATAGATGCAGAGAAAGCCTTTGACCGGGTCGGATGGGAATTTATACAGCACACGCTCCAAAAATTTGGCCTTGGGTCCTATGGTTCTAAGTCCATTGGGGCACTGTACTCTTTCCCATCTGCCTCAGTCATTGGCAATGGTTTCAAGACTCATACATTTGGAGTTACCAATGGGACGAAACAGGGATGTCCCCTTTCCCCCATTGTTTTTGCTTTAATAATGGAACCGCTAGTCGCTTCCATTAGAATTAATTCCCAAATACAGGGAATAATAATTGGGAATTTACAGCATAAAATTATGCTTTATGCTGATGATGTGATTGTATTTATCTCTAACCCCACTGACGCCCTAAAATCTCTCCATGCAACAAAAGATAGTTATGCCAAAGTCTCTAATTATAAAATAAATATTGCTAAGTCGCAGGTTCTTTCTTTTAATTTATCTAGTTGTGAGAGAGATTATTTGAAACATAAATATCAGTATAATTGGCACTCTAACAGCAAACCTCACATGGGAATTAGTTTTTATAGTTCTATTCCACTTATAATTAAACATAATTATAATCTGTTATTAACTAAACTTTCTGACATCGTTTCCACTTGGAAACCCCTGAATTTAAATCTTTCAGGCAGAATAGCAGCTGCTAAAATGTCACTTCTCCCGAGACTGAGTTATGCTTTTAGATCAACCCCTATTTTCTTATCCAAAACCCTTTTAGTACAATTTTTATAAATTTTGGATAAATTAATTTTTCAAGGAAAACAAAATAGGGTTAAAACATGTATAATTTCCAGAAAGTTTAATAAAGGTGGATTAGCAAATCCAATGATCCAAACATACCACAACGCTACTATGCTCTCACATGTACTAAAATGGTTTGATACCCATGAAACATCCAAATGGTGGCAGATAGAAGCTAGTCTGGCAGGGAACGACTCTTTGAGTTCACTGCTATGCAGAAAAGATTTTAAAAGAGATCTGCTTTTGGATGTCTTGGATATTGTTTCTGAAGGTTTAAAGTTTTGGTATAAGTTCAAATTAAGAGCTCAATTAATGCCATTCCCTAGTCCCATTATACCTCTCTCTCTATTAGAGAAGGAGTTGGATTTACCTTTTCTGAGACTTTGGAACAGATTTGGTATTCAATGTCTAAGGGATCTTTTTATTAATAATTCCTGGGCTTCTCTTGAGGATTTTGTTAAACGTTATGCTCTTCCTCCTAGATGTTGGTTGGAATATAACAGTCTTACTGCATCATACAGAAGTTCACTGTATTTTCAACCCACTCTTAGATCTCTAACGTCTTTTGAAAAACTTATATTAATTAAAGAAAGGAAGTATATAATATCTAAATGTCATAATGTATTAAGAGAGGAAATGGATAAACAGATGACTGGTAAATCCAGAAATTGGCAATACCATCTTAAATGCTCCTGGTCTGAAGAAGGATGGTGTAATTAATTATCATCCACTGATAAGTTAATTAAAAGTATATCTTACAGGGAGGTTCACTTTAAACTTATCAATCAATGGTATCTAGTCCCCACAAAAATAGCTCAGATATCTCAAAATGAAAAGTAAAAATTTTGTTGGAGGAACTGTGGTTACGTTGGATCCCACTATCATATTTGGTGGGATTGTCCCATAATCCAACAATTTTGGACTGACTGACATTGATATTAGTCTTGGTTTTCAGACATGCTTGTCTGCGGAGGTTGTCTGGTTCCATATTTTTCCAACTCCTACATCTTTGGATGTTAAAGCATTCATGATACAGATTTTTATGGCTGCCAAAGCTCATGATTGCAAAGAAATGGAATCAGTCCTCGGTCCCCTCATGGTATGATATTACAAACTTGGTAGGTAAGAACAGAGATTTAGAAAAATCCCTTCAAGAGGGACTTAAACTTAAAAAATTATAAATGGAAAATGTGGGATCAAGATAAAGATCTTTCGTTAGTATAACTCTGTTATATCCTGCACTCGCAGTGGTTTGCTATCTTATGTAACTTTACCCCAGTCAATATTGTGCTTGTGTTGTATTTGTTATGTATGTTAATGTTTCTAAAATGTAAGTACAAACTTCTTTAACTTTTATGTTGTAAATCTTATATTTTCTTCAAATTCAATAAAAATAACATAAAAAAATTAGTATTTGTTAGATAACTGCAATTAATACCACCCTCTTCCTCCTCACAGGCCCTGCAAGCACTGTTTTCAAGAAATGTAAACACCTCTTTGGCAATTTCCATCAAAGTATCATAGATGATCCAGCAGCGTCATGAGACACATTTTTTTTCTGATTAAACCTAGCTTACTTCCTAATTGTGGTAGAAGGGTGTGATACTGGACGCAAAATTCTGCACAGTTTGTAAGCAATGGAGTCAGATATGCAAATCCATCCTATGCTATGCATGAAAGTTGTGTAAAAAGTGTAGGCATATGCTACAAGGAGGCATGTAGAAAGTGGATTTGGATTAAATAGTGAAAATGCACGGTGGACTTTTTTTTCCCAGAATGCAGTTCAAAAATGGTATTTCTCAGAATTCAGAGCATGAAATAAGTTTGAGATGTCCAAATTTGAACAAAACGTACTATTTATCAACAATATATATATATATATATATATATATATATATATACTAGCGACTTGCCTGTCAAAAATTACAGCAATAAAATTGTAAGGTTGTGAATGCTTTTTGGCACACAATGTGAGTTTCTGGCACTCTTAACCTTTTTGTTATCTACAAAGAAGTCCAATAATTATAATAAATGTGTTTATTTTTTTAACATGCAACTTGTATTTCAACAACTGGTAAACCATCATTTTTTAACAATATTAACCTTTTTAATTGTCATGTATGCAGAAATAATATAACAATGGATGAAGTTTGTATGAATCCGTATTGTAAACCATGACATAATGCTTTGTAACATGCAACTTATATTTCAAATAGTGGTGAACCAATTTTTTTTTAACAATACTAACATTTTCAATTCTGAGCTATGCAGGAGTAATATAACAATAGGTGAACTTTGTATGAATGAGTATTGTAAACCATCACATAATGTTTAGTAACATGCAAATTGTAATTCAACTACTGGTAAACCACATAAGTATTGAATGCAGAGGAAGGCAAACAGTAAAAAAAAAAAAACATTGAAACTTAGCCAATTGTATCAAAGGGGAAAAAAATGAATTTGTTCCTGACCTCAGTAAATGGGAATCAGATTACTCCCTGGATCAATACTCTGTATGTCATTATACATTTCAATTTATGAACAAATGGTTATCCTCCTACTAACATAAACCTTTAATTATATACAATGAAACAACATTCCACATCTCTTAAAATACAATTTTAACATTACAAACTTAATTAGTTAGTAACTTAATGTACTAACATTTAACCTGGATTTGCAGAAAATGCAACGTAACTGTTTTGTGGGGCCAATCATGCCAAAAGGTCACTTCCAATCCAATATGTTACTTTGTCTTTGCGTTTTTGTTTTTTTCACTTTTTTTTTGTTATTCTTGTAGTTATTGAAAATGGCACATAGTTTCCTGTGTGAAATAGTGGTCGTCTAAAAAGAGTCCGCCAGACATCTAAGTTCATCCATGGAGTATAAACCACTGTTCTCTATGTGTTTTTGCCATTTTATAGAGTTTCCTATGTGAAATAGTGGTCCACAAAAAGAGTCTGAGTGACATCAGGGTTCGCCCTCAAAATAAAACCACTGTTCTCTTTGTTTGTTGGGTTTTTTTATTGTCAATTTGTCATTGGGATAAAAGCACTTTTCTTTTTTGTAATGTAAGACCGCATAATGTTTTTAGTAAAAATGTGTCCATACTCATAATAATAAATCACCATGACTTTGTTTTTTTTTTTCAATATAAACTTTAATGTCATCTGGATTTTTGCATCTTGAAAAAGCAACATAGAGTTGTCCATGTGCAAATACAGGTTCCTGTAAAAAAAATACCCTCAGACTTAAAAGTTTGTCCTTGGGATTTATTGGTCATGGCAAATGACATGATCATGGGGAATTGTCTCTTTGAAGTACAAAAAGCAAACCACTCTCACATGGAGCCAAATCAATTATTTGTATAAAAACGTGTTCACCTTTATGGGTACCTTTCATAATTTCTGCATGTATGAAATGTTCTCTTAAATCCTGCACAATTAATCTGGTCCCATTACAAAGTCCTTTTTTGGGATTCATATTTTTCAGTAGCATGACAATTGTCTCTTTTTTCAATTGCAAAACATGTGGTGGCATTCCAGATGGTGTTAAAGAATTGATAAATTCTATACTATACTAACATTTTTATGTTTCACCTCACCACCTGTCCTTCAGATCCTATTCCATCTCAGCTCATCCCTCCCCTCTCTACTACACTAATCCCAGCTCTCACACATATCTTCAATCTTTCCCTTAACACTGGCACATTTCCATCATCTCCAAAACATGCCATAATTACACCCACTCTCAAGAAACCCTCATCCGATTCTGACGTTGCATCTAACTATCGCCCTATCTCTCTACCACCCTGGCTTCCAAACTGCTGGAGCGGCTCGTCTATAACCGCCTTACCAGTTTCATCTCCTCTAACTCTCTCCTGGACACTTTCCAATCCGGCTTTCGGCCCCAGCACTCCACTGAGACAACCCTCATAAAAGTCACCAATGACCTGCTCACCGCCAAGTCCAAAGGCCACTTTTCTATTTTGCTTCTCCTGGATCTCTCTGCCGCCTTTGACACAGTTGACCATTCAATTCTACTCCACACTCTCTCTTCCCTCGGCATTCGAGACACTGCTCTCTTGTGGTTCTCATCATGCCTCCAAGAACGATCATTTAGCGTCTCCTTCTCCGGCACATCTTCTTCTCCTCACCCCCTGTCTATTGGCATACCCCAGGGATCAGTCCTAGGCCCCCTCCTCTTCTCCATCTACACATCCTCACTCGGCACCCTAATAAACTCTTTTGGGTTCCAGTACCATCTCTATGCAGATGACACCCAAATCTATCTCTCAGCACCAGATCTATCCCCCTCTCTTCTAGCACACGTCTCCGACTGCCTCTCTAGTATATCCTCTTGGATGTCCGCCCACCATCTGAAACTCAACATGTCTAAGACTGAACTCCTAATCTTCCCACCCTCTACTACAGCTTCAATTCCTCACATCTCTCTCTCTGTCAACAACGCCATCATCACTCCCACCTCCCAAGCCCGTTGTCTCGGGGTTCTACTGGACCCTGCCCTCTCTTTCATCCCACACACAGTCTCTAACCAAATCCTGTCTTTTCCATCTAAAAAACATATCCAAAATACGCCATTACCTTACACAAGACACTACTAAGATTCTAATACACTCTCTCATCATTTCTCGTGTTGACTATTGCAACTCGCTCCTTGTTGGCCTGCCCATCACTCGCCTTTCCCCACTTCAATCCATAATAAATGCCTCCGCCAGACTCATCTTCAGTACACATCGTTCAGTGTCGGCAGCTCCTCTTTGTCAATCACTTCACTGGTTTCCCTTAGCCTCCAGAATAAAGTTTAAAATCTTGACCCTAACTTATAAAGCCCTCAACAACAGCACACCCCCATACATCTCTGCTCTCATCTCCAAATACTCCCCCACACGCCCTCTTCGTTCTGCTAACGACCTTCTTCTTTCTACCACTCTTGTAACCTCCTCTCACTCCCGCCTCCAGGACTTTTCTCGCGCTGCCCCTATTCTCTGGAACTCCCTGCCTCGCTTCACCAGACTATCCTCCTGCCTTAAATCCTTCAAAACATCAATAAAAACGCACCTCTTTAAAGAAGCCTATAACCTTCCTCCCTAACATGCTCAGCACTACTCTCTCCCTACTGTACCACATAAAGCTTTAACCTTTAGATTGTAAGTCTGCGAGTTTCAATCCTGCGCAGTGCTTTAGGGAAAGCGCTATGGACACTGGATTCCAAGCTCAAAGACAGGGCCACCCACTCTTTGCAATGTATGAATCTTTAACTTGTCATTGCCTGTAACTTAACTTATGTATAGCGCAACGGAATATGTTGGCGCGTTACAAATAAACGCTAATAATAATAATAAAAATAATAATAATGTTAATATCACTTAGTTTGCAATGTCTGAGTAATCCTCGTTATTGATAGTATTTAGAAAGATTGCCAATATAAGTGATTTGTTGCAAATCATTTGTGATGGAATATCTGCGGTGTCATCAGGTAGATTTTTTTTTTTTGTTCCTATTTCAGGTGTGCAAATATTTTCCACAGTTTACTTGTCTTTATACCTGTTTCAACGATGTCAGTCATATTTTCATGACTTTTCCACCACATGGCAAATCATTATCCATCACTTCTTTTAATAATCTATCAATACATTGCAAGGCATTACACAACATCATTGTTGCCTCATCTATGATAATTAATTAACTTTTTTTTTATTTTTTTGCTTGTAAAGAATTCATTCGGATATCCGACACTGATGTTTCTAAAATGGGAACTGGCAGTTTTAATCCACTATGCACAGATCTGCCACCTTCTAACAAAAGTGTGGCAATTCCAGTTGTTGCAAATGACAGTGCTATTTGACCCTGTGCTCGAATGTAACTCATCAAACAATTATACAGATAAGCTTTTCCTGATTCATCAGGGCCATCTAGATAGAAATAACGATCTTTGACCATTTCATCCTCTGTTGCATTTCTGATGGCGTTAAATGCTTGCAATTGTAATGTATTTAAAGTTGCCAATTTTTCTTGTGTTTTTTGGTTTTGAAGCTCAGTGTCTTAGGGCCTCATTCTATTAGCGGCCGCAGCCGTTGCGGGGCCGCAAGGACCGGCCGCAAGCTATTCTGCTATTCTATTCCCTTACGGCCGGAGGCTCCGGCAGGCTTGCGGCCGGTGCCTTGCTATCTCTTGCGGCCGCTCGCGCCAGAGGAAATCCTTTGATCTAAAACGGCCGCAAGAGTTTCGGCCGTAAGAAATTCCTATTTGCAATTCAATTGCTTTCCTGCAAGGCTAAAAATTAGCCGCTGCTTACTTGCAGGAAAGCACCAATTAAGCACATAAAATAGCTCAAATAAAGTCATCCTGCACTTTGAGAAGACTATAAAGGGATTTTAGGTGTTAGAAAAAATTGCACATAATTATCCTATACTCAAATCCGTAAAATATTTTATTTTTAATATCCGTAAAATATCCATGTAAAAAGTCCAGAGTGCTTGGAGCACCTCAGACCCGCCCACGCCGCAGCCGGAAAATAAACAGTTAATTTGAACTTGGGTTTGGGCTGATGTGCAAGCTTGAGAGTGGGTTCCTTTTAATCCTCATGTCCCCCAATATGATCCCTAGCATTTACAGAGCTGTACAGTGCAGGCTTGAATTTATTTTTGAGTTTTTATATTTCACAGCTTACGGCCGGTTCCAAGATATGCGGCCGGCCGTAAGATGAGATCCTTGCGGGGCCGTATAATAGAATCGCGAGTTAACTGAACCCCCGCAAGGAATCGCAGCCTTACGGACGATTTACGGCCGCTAATAGAATGAGGCCCATAGTCTTCAAAGTTTATTTAATCTATAAGTCCTGGATCAGGCAGATTAAAGCTTGCACAATTTAACCCATGACAAAAAAAGATTTCTTGAATTTCCATTAATGCTTTTTTAATAGTACAATGGTCTCATAGTAACGTTTCAAAAAGTCTTCACACATATTTAAATGTTTCCCACAAAGCTAATGCATCAGGTACATTGCAAAAGATGCAAATGAATGCTTCCACATTTATGTATGCATTGAACTTCATCAGCAAATGTTTGCTTTTGAAATTGTTTTGGAAACTCTTTTGTGCATTTTTTATTTTTCATACATGGTGAATTTGGATTTATATTTCCACATGGATCATGAATCATTCGGTGTGTAAAAATGTCATAAAGTTTTTAATATTTTTCTGGATGTGGCAGTTTAGTACTAATCACTGAATCCTTTCTCTCTGCAGTATTCAATGTATCTTTTTCTTGCAGGATTAAAAGTATGTATGCATGTGGCAGGCCTCTTTTTTTAAATTCAATCACATATATAGTTGTGAGAAAGGTGGCTTATGCTAACGCTTGCGGGTTCGCTTCGAGCCTGCGGCCCTCGCAAAGCGAGGGCCTCAGTTGCTGGCATGAAGCGCCAAATGCTCTCCTTGCCAGCAACTGCAGACCTCGCAAAATTTACGTAGTTACAAAAGCAAAATACGAAACACGTTATGACCCATTACGGCCTCGCAAAAATCATCTGAAACCTGTGCACATGAAAACATGAAAAACACAATAAATACACACAACAAATACATAAAAAGCTTACCTACAGCAAGGGGGGGGGGGGGGCAGGACCTCGAAAACTGAAGTTACTCCTCAATTTAACTCCAAATAAAAGAGTTTACACACTCAAAAATCCCCTAAGCGAGAGAAAAAATGGCCGCCGAAAAAAACGAAAACGAGGCTACAGCAGTCTAAAGACACAAAACACCACCAAACACCTACGGATTTCCCGAAAAAGACGTACGAGATTCGAAAACAAGGACGCAACACGAGCGACACCAAAAACATTACAAACACAAAAAAATACACACAACAAACACATAAAAAGGTTACACACAGCAAGGTGGTGCACCCTGGACCTCTGCAAGTGAAGTTACACCTCGATTTAACTCCAAATTTTGGAGTTTAAACACCCGAAAATCACCTAAGCAAGAGAAAAAATGGCCGCTGAACAAAACGAAAACGAGGCTAAAGGACCCTAAACACGCAAAACACCACCAAAAAGCTACGGATATTCCGAAAAAGTCGGACGACATCCGGAACGAAGGACGCTAAATCAGCCACAGCCTCATACCACACATTAGCTGCCATTTTAGAACAATAAGTTATACAATGCGTAAGTACACAGCTACCCTAACGGATTTGCCTCACGCACACTATTACAATGCACACATTCATGACACTTACACAGCAGCTCCACAGCACTGAAAAAAACCATTGTGTGCTGCAGCAACATCAAAACAAATTGCCAGCTCTTCAACACAATGCTTCCTGCATATATTACTTGAAAATAGGTAAAGTATATTACTTTATTAATGTATTATTTATTTCATTACCATACACCAAACAGCATTAGCTCACTTACAATTTCATTGCCGTCATTTTTTGATGGGCAATATTCTAGTGGTATAAACAAAAGCCACACATTTCCCAAATAACTGTGCTTTAGTTATATAGTGTATTAATGAATTTAGTTTTATTTTTAGTACTCTAGCCACTAAATCTAGTCGATCTGAAGTATTTTGGCCAAGTTTAAAATTTTCCTTGATCTCTGGCCATTGTGGATTACATGTGAATGTAATGAATAAATCTGGTTTTCCAAATTTTGTCACAATAGCCATGGCATCATTGTATCTTTCTCGCATATTGCAAGGGGATCCTTGGAAAGAGGATGGCAAAATCATTGCTCGTCCAGCAGGAATGTCTCTGTTGGTAGCCAATTCAGCGACATAATGCATCAATCCACAATATTGTTCCATGCAAAGCTTGTTTTGTTGAAATTTGATAAAATTTTGATTATTAGCTTCGACTTGTAGATATGAATCAATAATCCATTGTTGTGTGAGTTTCCCCCCACATAAAGTAGGATTAAAATGATCCCGAATAGCAGTTTGTGCCACTTTATATTGCAGCACAGAAATATTGTTTCACAAACATTACTATTGGGATAACTTTGCAATTGTAATTTTGGTTCCCATCCTGGCTCACCATTTGGAAAGAAAACGGGATATGTCATTGGATCTAAATGACAACTTAATATATTTATGTTTGTAAAAGGATGCTCTTCAATGCGTGGATATATTCTAATATCCCGCTGAAATGGTTGTTCACCTTCATCATTTTTAAAGACCATGGCAACCTCATTTACTGTTGGTAAATTATAACTTCTTTGATCAGTATTGCGATCTCTTTTCAGAACCAAATTTACTCTTGGCATTGGCAATTGATGTATTTGAGCATGTTGCTGTTGTTCTTTTTCAGCCTCTGCTAATTTTTTGTATGCTTGACTATATGGGTTGTTGGCCATAATGTTATCCAGCTGTTCAAAGACTATGCGTAAACATTATTTATTTTCAGGAAGCCTCATCCGTTGTTCAACAGCTTCCATTGTATCTAGGACATATAACTGCAAATTCCTGTTGCTCTCCTGCTTTTGGGTGTAAATGTGAAGTCCGGTGGTAAATTTGTCTTTGTACTCTAAAACAGTACGGGCCATGTCCTGGCACATTTTCTGCTAATGTAGCATCCATTGAAGCAAATGAAATTGCACTGTTATATGACCTGATGTTTTTGTTTTTTTATTGCTATAATTTGGAAATATTGAACCACAACTAATAAACTGTCCATCAGTTGGTTTTTCCTTAAGAAAATGATAGGCCCCACAAAACTGACAAACAACATTGAGTAATCCACAATAATGACTGTCTATTGGTAGTGCTGTAAATAAGGGACTGTCCTGTACTTCCTCAACACAGATATCACTACTACTTTGTATAACAATATTGGTGTGATGTATATCAACATTGGTGTCATTAGTCAATATTTGGTCATTAGACAATGTGTCACAGACATGATGTTTTTTACTTTTTCTTTTCTTTGTAGCTCCGTCACACTCAGTTTGTCCTTTTTGAGTCATTTTTCTTTTATTGGCAAGTCTCTTTCGGTCTTCTCTTACTCTTTATGAAGTCTCAGGGGACTGTGCATCTCTCCATCTTTGCTTCCGTTCCCTTGCCATTCTTCTTTTGAGTTCTTTCTTATCTTCTGTGTTGTCCACCATTGTAAACTGTAATTGTAAATACAGATGTTTTAGTTTGAATTGTATTTTTTTCTTATACATGAAACAATGGCAATCAAAAAATGTGTAAGATTTTTTTTGTTACTTACCTGTAGTCTTAATGGAATACGTTATTTCCACTTTCTGATGGTCTTGTAGTTGTGGCCTTTTATTTCTTCCAATCTGTAAGATATAATGTGTTTGTTTATTGTACATATTATTTTTTACTGTCATCAATGCAAAACCTAAAGAGCAGTAATGAAACAGTAAAAGTACCTAAAATGAATATTTACATTTTGAATTAAATTAATTAATTAATCAATCAATGTATTATTTTTAATTGGCATACATGAAAACCTAAAGAGCTAAGCATATATATATCGAGAAATAAGGTCAGTGTCAAATAAGTAATTTTGTTTTTCTAATTAATTAATAAGTAATTCATAAACTAATATACGTTAATTAATTAATCAATAATTGTCATGAATGCTAAACATAAAGAGCTATTCATGTTTTTATAAAGAAGTGCATCATTGAAATGTAAATTTCATATCCAAACACAAAGAGCTATGAGCAAATTACAGATTGTCCTGAATAGGATTTGTAATGTTTTGATTCAATTATTTAATTAATCAATGAAGCTATGATGTTTAATTGTTTAATTGCCATACATTGAAACGTAAATCGCTAAGCATCTATGTATTCATAAATAAGGTCATTACATTTTTTTTATTTTTTATATATACATTATTAATTAATCAATAACTGTCATCAATGCAAAACAAAAATATGTAATGCTGTTATCCTAAAGAGGGGCATAATTAAATAATATACCTGTAATGTTGATGTTATTGTAGATGAAATGCTACAGAGCTCACACAATATGTTCAGGCAGTTGCAGAGATGATCAAACTGCAAAATTACATGAAAAGCATGTTTAATGTCTGTATTCAATTAATTCATTAATCATTTAAAAGTATCATGATTAATTGGCATACATGCAAAACATAAAGGCCTAAGCATCAATATATTCCTAAACAAATGGAGTATAAAATATTCAATGTAGTAGGTGGCAGAGCCTAAGAAACTGATTTAAATATTTAACTGCTTTGAGGGTCCTATCTCTGTCAGGCAAAGAGCAGTAATACAGATACAGAGATTATTATTTAATTAATGTGGCAAAGTTCCCCCCCAATGGAGGTCTCAGATGATAATAAACTGATTTAAATATTTAACTACTTTGAGGGTCCTATCCCTGTCATGCAATAAGCAGTAATGCAGATATATAAATGTAGTATAAAATCTAAAAAATCTTTGTGCAGTGTAAAATATATAGTGTTTATACTAGCGACTTGCCTGTCAAAAATGACAAGGCAATAAAATTGTAAGGCAGGTAATGCTGTTTGCCACATACATTCATTTTTTTGTTGGTCTGAGATCCTTCGATGCTCATTGCG
Organism: Discoglossus pictus; assembly: GCA_027410445.1. Taxonomy (NCBI): domain Eukaryota; kingdom Metazoa; phylum Chordata; class Amphibia; order Anura; family Alytidae; genus Discoglossus; species Discoglossus pictus. The sequence goes on from CM050163.1 coordinate 451,399,870, forward strand.
AGCCTCGCTCTGAGCGCCTTTCGCGCTCATTGCGAGGCTGTTGGTTGTTGTCTTTTTTTTCTGATAGGCGCTTTTGCTGTTATTGTTTGGTCGGCACTGATCTGTTTTTTGCGCTTATTGCAAGGCTTTGTGTGCTATGAGCAGCGTTGGCGCTCGTTGTGAGGCGCGCGGTGAATGGCTTTTGTGTTTATTGCGAGAGTGTTTATTTTTGTGTAGATGTATTTTTGTATGGTAATTAAATAATTAATAAATTAATAAATTAATATACATTACCCATTTGGAAGTAATATATGCAGGAAGCATTGTGCTGAAGAGCTGACAATCTGTTTTAATGTTCCTGCAGCATACAATGTCGGTTTGCACAATGTGTGCAGTGTGTAGTGTAAATATGCTGCGTGCGCGAGGGAAAGCCATTAGAGTAGCTGTGTACTTCCGCATTGTGTAAGTTAGTGTTGTAAAATGGCGGCGAATGTGTATGTGGTACGCGGCTGTGGATGATTTGGCGTCCTTGCTAAAAGTGTATCTTTTTTGAAAAGCCGTATGTGCTTGGTGGTGTTTTGTGTCTTTAGGGTCCTGTAGCCTCCTTTTTTTTTTTTTTTATCCGTGGCCATTTTTTCTCTCGCTTAGGGGATGTACGTGTGTCTAAACTAATTTGGACTTAAATTGAGGTGTAACTTCACTTTCAGAGGTCTTGGGTGACCCCCCTTGCTGGCAGTTAAGGTTGTATTTTTGCGAGGTCGTAAAGTCCCGCGGCTCGTATTTTTATAAGTTAAGTCTGTAAATTTAGCATTCTAAGTCCCGTAGTTCATATTTTTTTGTGTAAGTCTGTATTTAGTGATTGTGTGTTAGATCTATTTTCTTAATGTGCCGCGTGTGTGGGTGTATGTACCCGCGTGTGAGGCACCGTAGAGCCTCCACCTCCGCAAAATTCGGCCCCTCTCATTTGTTGCTAAAGCAGTGGCCGCTTGGCACCATTTCCATTATCAAGTCAATTGGTCATTGCTAGATCATTACTTATTTTGTAGGCACTTTGCAGGGCTGAGATCTCCGGTATGTCAGTATTACCATTCACCATTTCATAATTCCATATTTTGTCCCAATTACACGCCACCCCCGTTTGTCAACACCGCTAGTTCTTCTGCCGCTGTTGCTGATTTCCCTAATTAATCACATCCAGCCTACCACGGCCTTGGCAGACCAGTGGTCTATTTAGGCTCTACGCCTATCACATATATAGTTGTCAACAGTGCGGGTTGACAAAAGTTGTTGCTAACGCTGCGGCCCTTGCGAAGCGCTCCTTGCCAGCATCTTCGGACTTTAAGCCTGCAAATGCGGACCCTCGCGAAGCATCCGCAAATACAAGCTGCGCCACTTACAAGCAAAAATACGACATTAGCGGATGAAACCCGTGCACACGAAAACACTAAAAACACAAAAAATACACACAACAAACACATAAAAAGCTTACCCACAGTAAGGGGGGCCACCCAGCACAACTAAAAGTGAAGTTACAAGTCAATTTAAGTAGAAATTAAATAGTTTAGACACCCGAAAATCCCCTAAGCAAGATAAAAAATGGCCGCTGAACAAAACGAAAATGAGGCTACTGGACCCTAAACACGCAAAACACCACGAAACACATACATATTTTTCAAAAAAGCCGTACAAATTACAAGAACAAGGACGCAAAATCAGCCACCGCCGCGTAATACACACATTAGGAGCAATTTTACAACACTAACTTACATAATGCGGAAGTACGCAGGTACCCTAACGGATTTTCCTCTCGCACGCACACTATTTACACTACACACTGCACACATTGCTGACACTTACACAGCAGCTCCACAACACACATTGGATGCTGCGGCAACATCAAAACAGATTGTCAGCTTTTCAACACAATGCTTCCTGCATATATTACTTCAAAATAGGTAAAGTATATTCATTTCTTAATGTATTATTTATTTGATTACCATACATCAAACAGCATTAGCTCACTTACAATTTAATTGCCGACGGGCAATATTCTAGTTTGTAATAATTTCAATTCTAGAGGCTGTAACATTTCTGTTTGTCGCCTCCTGCACGTGTGCGCTAATTGCCACCAAGCCCACGCTAAGATCATCTGTCCAAAGCTGAACACTAAATTATAATTAACTTTAGATTTTGACCTTTTTTCTCGGTTATTGTCTGATTATCCCTCTAAACTAGTTTTAACTTATTTGCTTTCTGGGTCTCTAATGGATTACGCACGTGGGTACTAGCAATGCCTCAGGATTCCCATACTAACCGCAGTAAGGGAGCCTGGGGTCATGGCAGAACTCATTTCTGCGGACATCACCAAAGGTCATCTAATTGGCTCTTTTGCCATCCCACCATTTCCTATCTGGCGTATAAACCCTATAGGTGTAGCCAGGAGGAAATATTATTTAAAAAAAAGGTAATTATGGACCTCTCAGCCACTTATGGTTTGCCAATACCAAGTGTTAAATTGTTAATTCCTTCAGAGCAATTTCCATAACAATATGCAAGGTTTGATCAGGCCATAACTAATATACTCAAGCTTGGTCCAAGATGATGGCTCTCAAAAATTGATTTAAAGGATGCCTTAAAGCAGATGCCCATACACCCTGACTTGTGGCACTTACATGGTATCGAGTGGCAAGGAAAAAAATATATTTTTCTACAAGGCTAACTTTTGGTTCTCATAGAAGTAAAAAAATGTTTGATTCCTTTGCTGAAACCTTATGTTGGATCATGTTGAATATACTAAAGTGTCCCCACGTGATACATTACCTTGACGATTTTCTTTTATTGGAACCCCCAGCAGAACGGTTCATAGCCTTCAGAAAGTTATTGAATTATTCAATCCTCTGGGTGTCACCTACGAGCCAGAAAAAACAGAGGGACCGGTACATCAAATAGAATTCCTAAGCATAATAGTGTACACTCAAAGAATGGAGTCTCATCTCCCACTAAATAAGCTAGACCGCTTACAGGCCATCCTTCTCAATTTTTTGGACACTAATCCTAAGACCACCAAAGAATTGCAAATTCTATTGGGAATTTTGCCACTCGCATATTACCACAGGTCGTTTTTGAGTAATTTGCTTAAAGACCTCACAGAATCATTAAGGTATGATTCAGTAAACTTATCACTTGAGTCAGTGGAAGACTTGGAATTGTGGAGAAGCTTCTTATATACTTGGAATGGTAGATCCCTTTTCCTGGGCCCAGCTGTTTACAATGTTGTTTCTAGTCAGTCTTTCCAGTTAATTTACGATTGCCAAATTTTCACAGTTCAGTGGTCTCAGCTAGCCAGCCCAAACACCCATTTGCGTGTGGTAATTCCCCTACTTACTGCTACATGCCTGAAAAGAAATGTGAAAGAACCAACCTGTTAGGTTCTTCACTTCTACTAGAAGTTGTCAAAGTATTGGATACATTTAAATCCCCAGACCCTCCAATCGTTAAAATTCAATTTTCATTGTCACCCTTCATTCATGCCTAACAAACTTCACTTTAATCCTCAGGATTTTATACCATTTCCGCATCAATTCACCAACCTCAACCTGGAGGCCTTCATTCAGCGGATTCCCAATTTGCTTTTCTTCTGAATCATGCTAGCGATGTCATGCAAGCTGGACTCACTCCAAATATAAGACATATCTACCGTAGAGCAAAGGATTTATTTAATATTTTTCTCGTTAATTACCATGTGACTCCCCCTATTACCAAATTCCTTGTTTTTGCTAGCCATTGTCACTACTACCTTAAGTCGCATGTCACTACAATTAAAACTTATTTGACTGGAGTACAATTCCCCCTGGCTCAAAATCTAGCTTTTTGTAAATTATGTAAATAACCAGTTGATTTTTGGCCCTTATAGCAGGCCTATAGGGGGGTAGCAACAGGCACATCACTGCTACAAGTAGAGAAGCCTGAACACAAATGGCCAGGTTAAATACCTGGTGATTGTGGGAGGGTCCCTCTCTCCCTCCACCCTTTATAAACCCACGCCCACTACGCTTCCTTCCCCTCTCTCCATAATTCATTCGTCCCTTGGCCCTCTTAGCAGACCTATAGGGGCGTAGCAACAGGCACACCACTGCTACAAGGAGAGAGGCCTGAGCACAAATATATATATATATATATATATATATATATATATTGTGATGGTTTGCCCCCAGAAGCCAGTGTGGACGCAGCGTTAGGAAGAGGACTAATCCCTGAGACGTTATTATTTACACCAGGAGCTACGGAGTTAAGCTTGAGGTGTAATCAGGCCCAGCTGGAAGTTTCTTTAAAAGGCCTCCTGAAGCAACCAGCAGGGGGATTTCAGGCTGGGTGTGGACCCAGAGAGCTCCAGAGAGCGAGCGAGCACCAGAGAGCTCCAGAGAGCGAGCGAGCGAGCACCAGTGAGCTCCAGAGAAAGAGAGCACCAGAGACTGAGAAGCAAGTGTGCCAGAGCAGCAAGTGAAGCTGCCATTGTGGGATCAGGCTGTGTGACTACACCTGATTTAAAGGAGAACATTCGCTGCAAGCAGAAGAGGATCCATTGCAGCTAAGTGACTGGACTTAAAGGTACCACCCCTCTGTGATACAAAAGGTACTGTTTTTACCTGCAGGCTGATTAGCGGTCCCAGGGCTAGTCAGTGGCGTTCCTGCAAGTAAGTAAGCCTGTTTGAGTAGATGTTTATTTCATGCTGACCACAAGTTATGTTTATTTATATTATGCCAACCACTTATTAAAGCCTGTAAAAAGCATACAAAGGCTCCAGAGTCCTCCATAAAGAGCATAAAAAGTTGCATAAACAGAGCGCTGATCCCGCCAGAAGGGGGCGCTCTGCCACAGTTGGTGTCAGAAGTGGGATGCTAAATTGTCTGTATTAAGAAGACAGCCCACCTTACAAGATGTCCATGGAGGAACTAGTGAAAGCCCTGGTAGATGCCACTACACGCCAGAAAGTGGGCGGAGCTTGTCAGCAGGAATGGCAAAAAGTAATTGCAGCGGACGGAGCCCATGCTGCAAAAGAGGGTAAACTAAGAGGTGCTGCTGCATGTTTTGGAGAGGTCACAGAGAAGTGGCGGCGACAAGCAGAGGAGGAAATAATCTGCCTGAGAGAGGCCACAGAGAAGTGGCAACAACAAGCAGAGGAGAGAATAATCGGCATGAGAGAGGCCACAGCTGCTCAGCAAGAGTTCAATAGAAAGTGGGCCATCCAGTTAACCCAGAATGAGGCTATACTGGAAAAATATAGAAAAGATGCGGCCAGAGTTAGAGCCAATGAACTTCTTTTGGAGCTGACAGAGGATGATGATGTGATCATATACCTCACCATTTTTGAGAGAACAGCCATTAGGGAGGCGTGGCACAAACGGTACTGGGTCAGCCTCATTGCCCCGTATTTGACTGGCGAAGCTCAGAAAGCTTATCTGAGCTTGAATGAAGAAAAGATAGAAAATTATGATGACCTCAAAGCTGAGATCCTTGCCAGAGTTGGAGTTACCCGGGATGTCAGAGCACAGAGAATCAGTACCCAGAAATATAAGAACAAAGAGAACCTGAGTTGTAATAAGGAGAAGTTACAGCACAGAGGGGAAGTCTCACAATTTGGACAGGCCCCTACCTGTCTGTGGGAAAAATCTGATAATAGAAGATGGAATACCGAAGAAGAGCATGCCCATCTCTACCACAGGCCAGGGAACGGATACCCTGATGAGAGGATGAGGAACGACTCCCAGAATGAACAGAAGGCGTACTTTACAGCCAGCATAAAGGCGCTGGGGGTGCAACAAGCTAGCCGGAGAAGTGCTCCTATACTTCAAGCACACGAGAAAGGTGTGACTGGCATGACAAGGAGAGATTTCCATCCAAATATTATGGACACCCCATTGGAGCTTGGCGTTGAGAAGTCATTTTATGATATTGTCAAAGATAGACAAGCAAGGAACTGGCGGGCTGACAGAGGAGCCGGCGCAGAGACGGCAGGAGCCGGCGCAGAGACGGCAGGAGCCGGCGCAGAGACGGCAGGAGCCGGCGCAGAGACGGCAGGAGCCGGCGCAGAGACGGCAGGAGCCGGCGCAGAGACGGCAGGAGCCGCTGATGAGACTGCAGAGAAAGTGGAAAAGACTGCAGGAACAGCTGACACAGTGAAAGAGACCTATGAAACGGCGTACACGATTGCTGGGAAAATAACAGTAACCGCTGGAAAAGAGACGGCAAAAGAGACAGAGGTGTATGAAAAAGAACTTTTGTCCCTGAAGCAAGCTAATGATGATTTAAAAGCAACTAAAGTTGTGAGCCAAGAACAAGGACAAAGGGACAGACACAGTCACCTGCCCGGGGTGAATACTCCTGAGGTGTCTAGACAAAGAAAGTGCCTGATAAAGATCTCTGATTTAGAGAAAGAAGAGATCAAACGAATGAATAAAGCCAGTGTTTTCACAAAAGAAGTAACTGGAAGCCTTTCTAAAGAGAAGACAGACAGGCAAGTTACTACTAAAAGGAAGGGTATCCGGAAGATGCCTAATGATATTCCTGAATGGAGAAGGAAGACTTCATTGGAAGACTACAGAGTGTCCTACAGAAGTAAGGTACAGATGCCTAGATGGAACCAGAGGAGGAGTCCTCCCAGGTATAAGCTGAAAGAATCAGTTGTGTGGGAGCTGCAGCACAAGGATAAACAGGAGAGGCAAGATCTCCTCCCTAATTGTGCATCTCAGAGAGAAGGAGAAATCACAGTTTCCAGCTCTCAGCCACAAGAGATAGAGGAATCCCGTAAACAGAGGAAAGCAACTGTAATACAGAGGGAGCTGCTATTTTATGCTCCACAAATACCGAGGATGGCCAATTCATCTAATATGAAGAGACAGTTGGTTCAGTGTGATGCATCTCCAGAAGAGACTAACACTGACCTGCAGAACCTGTGTGCTCAAGACGCTACATTAAATGCAGAACGATGTTCGCAGGAAGCTCATGAACCGGTAGGAGAATCTATACCGACTTCCGAGCCAGAAGAGTCCGCAATACATGAGTCAATCGCAGAACCACCAAAATCAACCCAAGTGCCTGAGATGTCTGCTCATGTTAATGAGCATGCCATAAATAAAGAGTCTTCTGATAGTGGGGAACAGGTTATGGACACTCATAAGTCACAGACCATATCAGCTGAAACTGTATCATCAGAACAGTTATCTGAGACTGTATGCACAGGAGATAAACAGCAAATCCATCAGGATGCAGATAGACATGAATCAGGACAAGATGGTCAGGGGGTAGAGACATTCCAGAAAGAAAATGAATCTTCTTCTAACCCTGAGGTTGTGAATAGTGACTCGGCAACAAAAGAAGTGCATGACCCATCTGCCCAAAGCATTTCTGAAGAACAAGTGCCAAACCATGAAACCGCGGCTGAAGAATTAGAAAATGAGTCCTCTGAGCCACAAACCAATGACCAACAAGTAATCCATAATGACCACTCTATTAAAGAAGAAAATTTAGAAAATGTTCATGAAAAGCTGAACGCCTTGGAGGCAAAGCTATTAGAGAAGTCACTAAAAGAAGAAATAAAATGGGTGAAGGCTGAGGATGCAGAAAATAAAAATGTTGTACAGGAATTCAGGATACAAGAGGCTACTAAGAAGTATACTAGCCTATCTGTTGGTAGTCAGCTGGACGTTGCTAAACAGCTGGAGTTATTCCAGGAAAAACAAGAGTCTGAGAGCTTCTTTCTAGCAAAGACAGAGAGCATGCCTACTCTGCACAGAAAGAAAGATGAAGTACAGACCCAAGAGCAAGACGCAGCCGTGAGAGGGGGCCTACCTTTAGAGTCTATAGCGGATCCTGGGCCAGAACAGAAGCAAGGTGCTTGTATGAAGCTCATACGTTCTGGTGAGAATTGTCAGCCAGACAATAGGAGCACCTGGAATAGAGGGAGCAAGGAACAGAGGGAAGAAAGACAGCACAGGAAGTTGCTGTTGTATAATGAAGTTGAAAGGGATGCTACTGATGAGCCTACAGGGGGAGAATTGGAGACCCTACAGAATGGACTGAGAAAGGAAGCACGACAATCTCAAGAGGTCGCTAAATTTGGCCAAGAATTGTACTCGGCGAGGGCAGCTGACTCTCTGATATTTGAGCCCTACACTAAACCCCATCAGGTTGTAAGGAGGGAGCGACTGAGTGATCTGCTTGATACCCCAGGGAAGAGACGTTATGGAGAAGTGAGTTCTCATACAGTAGTACGACGAGTACTTTTGAAGGGTCCCTGGAGGAGGGCACTCGGAGTGACGGGCGGGCCGGTGTCCTACCCACGATGTGTGGGCAATGTCCCGGGCGGTGCGAAGAAGAGAGCGCTTCACGATGAGAAAGCTGATAAAGCAGACGCTTCAGCACTATTGGGAAGGTCTTACTGGCGCAAGAATGGCCGGACGATAGGATGGTGGCATAAACGGCCTCGCGGCGTTGTCGCTCAACCCTATGGTGTCGAGCTGAGGGGGAGGAGATGTGATGGTTTGCCCCCAGAAGCCAGTGTGGACGCAGCGTTAGGAAGAGGACTAATCCCTGAGACGTTATTATTTACACCAGGAGCTACGGAGTTAAGCTTGAGGTGTAATCAGGCCAAGCTGGAAGTTTCTTTAAAAGGCCTCCTGAAGCAACCAGCAGGGGGGTTTCAGGCTGGGTGTGGACCCAGAGAGCTCCAGAGAGCGAGCGAGCACCAGAGAGCTCCAGAGAGCGAGCGAGCGAGCACCAGTGAGCTCCAGAGAAAGAGAGCACCAGAGACTGAGAAGCAAGTGTGCCAGAGCAGCAAGTGAAGCTGCCATTGTGGGATCAGGCTGTGTGACTACACCTGATTTAAAGGAGAACATTCGCTGCAAGCAGAAGAGGATCCATTGCAGCTAAGTGACTGGACTTAAAGGTACCACCCCTCTGTGATACAAAAGGTACTGTTTTTACCTGCAGGCCGATTAGCGGTCCCAGGGCTAGTCAGTGGCGTTCCTGCAAGTAAGTAAGCCTGTTTGAGTAGATGTTTATTTCATGCTGACCACAAGCTATGTTTATTTATATTATGCCAACCACTTATTAAAGCCTGTAAAAAGCATACAAAGGCTCCAGAGTCCTCCATAAAGAGCATAAAAAGTTGCATAAACAGAGCGCTGATCCCGCCAGAAGGGGGCGCTCTGCCACAATATATATATATATATAAATCCTGGAACTGTTGGTAGAAGAACATTTCATAGTGGTCTTTGTTTAAACAATGTTTATGGTCCCTGGGGTGGAATAGCAGGAGAGCAATGGACCAATGACTTGTTGGACTCCAGTCTAATACATATTTGAAGCATGTTTCTTCAAGACATAAAAGAAGCTGCATGCCATTAGGCAATTAAGGTTTTATAATCTCAGTACTGGTCTGGGTTAGGATATTGATTTAGAACCTGCTCTTGAGAGGACCCGAGTGGTTTATTGAGGCTCTGCCAGAAACAATACAGTGATGGTACATGTTAAAACATTTGCAAGTCAGTAGTAGACAACCCACCAGACATGATACAGGAATTTGATTTTCTCTTTATCTAGTTCTCACGTGAGTATAAGTTTTTCTTTTGGCAACGTGAATGGTGCTATGATTTCTTTTTAGTATGTGTGTGCTGATGAACTGTAATGAGCAGACTTAAAGAGCAAAGCTAAATGGAGTCTGCAATTGTTTCTGAAAGACGGAGTGGTGACTTAAAAGAAAATAACCCAAGACAAGTCAAAAGATGATTGCTTAGCAATATATATTGTACATTGGTCCTTTAAAATTGGATTTCCTTTTATCTCTACAGAACACCAATCTCTCAACAATTGAGTTGATATTAAATAAGCAGTCTGTGCTGTTTGTGCTTTGTATAGTTATTTTGACTGGTGTTTTGTCATTTGCAATTTCATACTACCCTCTTGAGTGTCTTTTTCAGGCACAAAGCTCCTAACACAACAAAACATACACACATGCAATTCTAACAGAGGAGTTAGCATTTCTTGCACATAACTAATCTCACAAGACTGCATATAAAAATACCACACACAAAGAGCACTGATAATAGCACACATTAGAATAGCACACAGGAACACACAGTAATCTGACCTCTATTTTTACATCCACTATGAGATAACATTGCTATTCTAACAGGGTTTAGCTCTAAACAGATGTAAAGAGTGACAGGAAATTTGATTTACCACATCGGTTTAATCTAAATACGGACAGATGCAGTGAATGAAGAGCCTTGGTGCAAAATAGTTTGGAGCCCCATCTTTTCACCACAGATTATCCCTATTGTGAAGAGATCATCTTACTATAAAGTAATTATTTATCATCCTCATCTAATAAATTAAAATTCCTAATTTACTGACTGTAGCACAGGTCTCCTACCTTGCTGTGGGACCCAGTTTGCACCTACTGCACTAGCAGTAGCTCTGCCACTGGACAGATTAGGCTTTGCTCATGAGGTGAGTATAAGAAGAGAAAGTGCCCCACAAACTATTGGCCTGATTTCTATGAAATATTATGAAATATCATCTAACTCCTTCCATTACTTCTTCTTACCTCATGGTAGCCATAAAATATAATTTTGGGGACTGGTTCATAGTCGACATAGCTGATGAGGTAAAATCAGCATAACATTGTTTGGTTTGGAAGTATTCTGAAAAGAAAGGGCAGTTTGTAAGGACAAGTGATTTAAGGCCTAAAGGGACTTTTTGGGCAACTCTTGCTTTTTATGAAATAGGTGAAAATTGGCAGCAAGGCTGGTACAGACTGTGGCAGGAGATCTTCAACACAAGATGGAAGCAGGAGCTGTGATAAGGTGAGAGGCATGTACATGTGTGTGAGAGGGTGAGGAAGAGAGAAGAGGGAGAGAGGGTGTGGAAGTGAGAGGGCGAGAAAGAGAGATGGTGAGAGAAAGAGAGAGAGGGGAGAAAGAGAGGGAGAGAGAAATAGGGAAGGAAAGAGGGAGTGAGAGAGGGAGGGAAAAAGGGGAGAGTGAGAAATAAGGAAAGAGAGAAGGGGAAGAGGGATAGAGAGAGAGAGGGGAGAGAGAGGGGAGAGAGGAAGAGTGAGGAGGATAGAGAGGGAGGGATAGAAAGAGGGGAGGAGAAGAGAGAAGGGGAGAGAGAGGAAGAGGGAGGAGGATAGAGAAGGAGGGGGAAAAGAAGAGAGAGAAAGAGGGAGAGCGATGGGAAGAAGAGAGAGAAGGGGAAGAGAGAGAAGGGGGAGAGAGAAGAAGAGGGAGGGGGATAGAGGAAGGGGTAAAGAAGAGAAAGAAGGAGGGAAAGAGGAGGAGAAGGAGAGGATGAGAGAGAGGAAGAGAAAGAGAGGGAGGGAGAGAAAGAGGGAGAGAGATAGAGAGAAAGAGGGAGCGGAGAGAGGTAAAGAGGGAGAGAGAGTGAGAGGGAAAGAGGGAGAGATAGAAATAGAAAGAGAGAGGGAAAGAAAGAGAGGGGAAGAGGGAGGGAGTGAAATATGGCAAGGGAGTGGGAGGAGCGTAGGAGTGAGGGAGGGAAAGAGAAAGAGGGGGAGAAAGAGAGAGACAGAGGGGGAGAGGAGAGGGAGAGAAATAGTAGTAGAGAGAGAAATAGGGAAAGAGAGAGGGAGAGAGAGATTGGTGAGAGAGAGGGGTTAGCGGGAGGGAGAGAAAGAGGAGAGAGAAAAGAAGAAAAGGGGATAGAGAGGGAGGGAGAGAAAGAGGGAGAGTGAATGGGAAGAAAGAGGGAGAGATGAGAGATGGGGAGAGAGAGGGTAAGAGAGAGATAGTGAGAGGGGGACAGAGAGAGAGGGGGAGTGAAAGCGAGAGGGAAGTAGGAAGAGATTGGAGAGAAAGAGGGAGGGGAGAGAGGAAGATATAGAAATAGTGATAGAGAGGGAGAGAAATAAAGGGGAAAGGGAGGGAGACATATATGATGAGGGAGTGGGAGGAGAGTAGAAGAGAAGGAGAAAGAGAGAGAGGCAGAGGGGGAGAGATAGAGGGAGAGAGAGAGACATGGAAAGAGGGAGGGGAGATAGGGAGAGAAAGAGAGAGGGTGAGAGAGAGAGGAAGAGAAAGAGAGGGAGGGAGGAAGAGAGAGTTGGGGACAGTGAGAGAGAGTGGAGGACAGCGAGAGAGGGGGAGAGAGACAGAGAAAGTGTAGGGATGGCAAGAGTGAGAGATGGGAGAGAGAGAGGAAGAGAAAGAGGGGAAGAGGGATAGAGAGAAATAGGGAGAGAGAGGAAGAGAGAGTGAGGGGAAGGGGGGCAGAGAATGGGGGTAGTAGAGGGAGGAAAAGAGAGAGACAGAGGCTGGTGAGAAAGATAGGGGAGATAGAGACATAGAAAGAGGGAGGGGAGAGAGAGGGAGACAAAGAGAAGGGAAGAGGGAGAGAGAATAGGGAGAAAGAGGGAGGAAAAAAGAGAGAGAGGCAGGGAGATAGGGAGATAGAAAGAGAGAGGTAAGGGAGAGAGAGTGAGAGAAAGAGAATGGAGGTAGAAAGAGGGTAGAGAGAGAGAGGGAGACAGAGAAAGGAGAGAAATAAAGGGGCAGAGATAGAGAAAGACAGGGGGTGAAGAGAGGAGAAAGAGAGGGAGAGAGAGAAAGAAGGGAGGATGAGAAAGAGGGAAAGAATGTGAATAAGCAATAGCTTGTCTGTGTATGAGTAGCTATGCTGAAAAATAGCAGAAATGTCTGCAATTTGCTCACACAGCAAGATAGTGATATACAGTACACGCACAGAAAAGGGGAAAATGGGTGCATGCACACTTTGCACTCACAGGGGCTCCTCCACTTTACTGTCTAGGGGCTCCAAAAAGATAGATCCGGACCTGGTTCCGATGTTGAGAATCTGACACTCTGGAGGCTTCCTAGAAATGAAAAAAAAAATGTTTTTGATAATTGAGTTATGAGTGGTTAGTACTTGTGAGTATACACTATATAGCCAAATATTTTGGCTATTCCAAGTATATGTAGAATAAAATGAATTACAGATAGGTGGTTGTATTTAGTTTTATTTATGATCTCATAGCATAAGAAAAATAGTCAAATAGTTTTAATTTTATTAATTACTTTATTAATTACGTATATATATATATTTGTGTACAAAGACTATATATTATGTTTTTTAAATAAATGTGGATATTTTTAAGATTCAATATTCGGTTCCCTGATGGGTGAATGAGTTTGTGGCTTTTCATTCTATAACGGATTAGTTATATTTTTTTAAGCTTTTTTATGTATGCGGTTGTTTTTAGAGGGTTAGAATAACTCATTTATGTTTTAATTGGTAATTATCCAGTTAACATGTAAAGATCTTGAAAGTTAATGAGGAGGAGTTTGTGAAGCTACTTCATGTCTCTTGCAAAAAATAATTCTTTAAATGTATTCTCACACAGTGGGTTTTGCTCGTAGATCTCTAGATCTACAGTATCTATCTATCATTATAAACTCCTTCCAGTTGAAGATTTATTACCCCTCCAGCTATGACACGCTAACCCCTATGAGTTTGGGTATCCTAAGATATTCCCCTTCAATACCAGCTACTTACTATTAGCCGGGAGGTCCCTCAGGATTCCCCTTCAATAGCCTCTATCCCTTATGAGCACAGTTATTTTCCATGTTTTCCCACTTCAATACCAGTTGCCTATGCCTTGTGGCGTTGAATAGGAACCACCATGGTTATAGTTTAGTATACCATGGAGTCTGTAGGGGCTCCCATGGTATAGGTATTCATTTTAGATTTAATGGCAGTCCATAAGGTCCCCTGTAGTATTGGAGTTGATTTAAGTTGCCATGCGGGTCCATGGTTATAATTTAGTATACTATGGATTTCTGTAGGGCCCCCATTGCATAGGGATCATTTTGAAGCCGCTGATGGCTCATGGGGATATCAATGGTAAAATGTTAGTAAGGTTCCCCCATGGTCCTGGTTAGGGACCCCAAAGGAGTCCATGGGGACCCCTATGGGGGTCTTGAGTGGGAATTCCTTGGATACCCAGGCTCATAGGGGAAGCGGGTATTGAGGGGGAATCCCAGGAGATAACCAGGCTCATAGGGAGTATTTGTAGCACCTTTAAAGTGTCTGTTTTATGCAATCCAGGCTTCTCTGAGGCATTATTCTTCATTTACCGGAGGTTAAAGGTACCCGTGACTTATTAATAATTTTAGGCACTCTGATAGACTTCAGTGTAAATGTTTGTGAGCTCAGACATTGTCAAGAGAGGCTTATTATAGTGATCTGGGAAAGAGACATAGAACAGGCACTCAGGACATAATATTATTATTGACAGTGCAAAAACTTGGATGGCAGTTAGGTTTACAAGTATGATGTGATAGCTCGGAAGGGTTTTACGAGTGTACTTCATTCAGATCAATTCTTCTAGAAGTCATACAATAGAACTAAAATCTAATCTATTCAAATCCGTGGAAAGCTAGGTGACAATATAGTATCACATGTAGTAGTATTATTTTCTGAAATATGTTTATAGATCTCTAAGTAGTCCCCATAACCATTGGAATGTAATTAAATAGTTGCCAGATCAACAAACTTTGAGCTAGTTCAAAAGCTTTTGAGCAACTACGCTTTTGGCAACAATTTTTGTTTATTTTTTATATTTTTTTGTACTGGTTTAAAGGACCCTTTAAAATGAAAAGTAAAGCTCATATTTTTATTGGTTAGAGAATATGAAACAGTACACAATTTAATATAAAAAGTTTATATTTTATCTTAATTTTAAAAATCTGTTTCTGTTTTCCCCTTAAACAACATTACTTTTCTCCATTTCCCTGGAGCTTGTACCATCATGGGGCCTGGAAGCAGATTAAATCATTGGTCCCACCTTGTGATGTAATTGGCTCCTCCTTGCTGTCTACACAGAGATATTAAATGTAGAACCTCCTTGCAGCTTACCCATTGGCCTTACCCAGTGACATCATGGGCCAATGACTGGTCAGTCTTTTTTTCAGTCTAGGACCATGCCCCCTGGCATTGGTAGGTGCAAAGAAAAAACTCTGCTTGAGGGAAAACTGACAATTCTAAAAGTAAGAAAAAATATTAACTGTTATTTATTTCTAAACCTTTTTTAGTCTTTCTTTTGTTTTCATTGTGTCATAGTCCAAATAATAGAACATTTTAAATATAATCAGAAACTTTTATTCTAAAGGAATATAGAAAAAGTTATACAATCTTTGTGCCAATGAGAGGTAATATGATGGTCCACACTAAATCAGTGTGCAAGTAGTAGTCAATGTTTCTTTGGTGAAGAGATTGTTGTTGGAGTAGAACTTTTAGTTTTTATTCATTTTAAACTTTATATATTTTGTTCCTACTCAATGTAATTGTTATGTAGAATTTACATTTCACTTTTAAAAGGCACAAAGACTAACTGTTTTTCAGCTTCTGTGATAGCCCCCTTCCTCACTGTATGCTGCATACTTTCACATCTGTGACTTAAAGCCACTCCCACAGGAAGGCCATCACCCATGTCCAAACTAAAATGGATTGTGCAATGTGGATAAGTGTAAATACCCCTTTTGCATTCAATACCTGTAACATAGTATAAATAATGAAAGAATAATGATTATAAAAAACTGAAATTAAAGGTAATATGTAAAATGTAAATATTAAGACAATTACATTGGGAGGATAAAATAAAATATAAAAAAACTTTGATAAATAACATTGGCTTTGAAATGTTATTAAAGGTTATTGGAATACATATTTCACTTACTGTATGTTTAAACTTCAGAATATAGCGATATTAGGCTATATTATATTACAGCCTTGTAAGTCCAATGTGTAGCACGTAAGGGCTGCGTGCTTCAAGTTAAATTAGAATTAAATTAGCTATTAAATTAGAATGGACTGCGAGCTACGAGCAAGAGATGCTATTTCGTAAACCAGTTCTCGGCCATCAGGGTTGCGTGCTTGAATGCAAACAATTAAGCAATCACTTACTTACAGGTTCAGATGGACCCAATGGAAAAAAAGATTGTTAGCATTACGTCACTGAAAAAGGGGAGGGTAGATTTTGAAGGTCTACGTGCTTTAATTACAGTTTGAGATCGGACCCACAGTCCAGATATAATGCAATATCAATAAAGCTGTAAATAGGATATTCTATTACATGTGAGTTAAAGTATATGTTGTAACACATTGATTGCAGAGATCAATATAACACAAAATATAATCATGAAATAAAGTATTTTTCTGGGCCGATTTGCTGGCTTGAGAATGTTGTGCTTTTAATTCTAAGGCCTAACATCACTTTCACTTTTTTTTAATTTTTTTTATTGATTTTTATTAGACAGGTCAGACATAAAACATAGAACAGCAAATACATTAGAAGTGGTAAATAGGAATTAACAGTAAACGTATTTCTCACATCTGTTTTCTAATGTGTCGTCTGCCTGTCCAAAACTCATCTTCTTTTTCAGTTTTCTAGCATTATAGTAGCTGAAAATAACTTTTAATTAACTTAGGGCTAATGGGGAAACTATGCTTGATGAAGTCCCGTAACTATGGGAAGAACTCTGTGAGCTTGGTTTCCTGTCCACATGTTGTCCTGAACTTACTTGGTAACAACTAATAGATTGAATACTCTGTGTTTAGGTTACTGTATGGGGCTAATGATGTTGGGTAAGTTAAGATTTCTCCTGCCATGGTTCCCTTACTAGCTCTTTTGGAGGGAAAAGTGTCACTCACCCTATTCATCTGCCGCATCTTGTCTCCCAGGCGGCCCAGCAGGAGGCCCAGCGCTTGTAGTTATGGTCAACCTCAGCGGATAAGATGCTCATGGACCGAACAAACTCAATTTTGCTTAAGACTACTTCAAACGATGGAGGGGGTGTTTTCCAATGGGCGGCTACTACTTTCCTAACTGCTAGGAAAATTTGGTTGGTTAGGAATTGTTCTGAGTTGGACATCCTTTCTACCGGTAATCCCAAGATGGCCTCCTCTGGTCTCATGGGATAGCTTTGACCCCATAGTTTCTCTAGGGTTTTGTAAGTATCCACCCAGGTGTGTCTAATCATAGGGCATTCCCATAATTTATGGATTAGAGTCCCTTTCTGGTTGCAGCCCCTTTCACAAGTGTCGCTAATTGTCGGGTTCCCTAGGTGCATTCTTACTGGGGTTAAGTACCACCTCATAATAACTTTATATGAGTTTTCCTTCAGAATTACGTTAAGTGATGCCTTTTTGGCTTGTTTCCGAATGTTGTTCCATTGGTCCCTATCTAAACTTATGTTGAGGTCTGCTTCCCATGCCGACTCGTAGTGTAATTTATGGGGCGTGGCTAAATCGCTTAAATGGTTATATATTATGGAAATGTTTCCTTTCCCTCCCGGGAAGTTAATGCAACACTTTTCGAATATGGATATGTTTTGCCCTCCTTTGTTCTTAATGTTGTGAGTTAGTCGTTGGTTTATAGCGAGTAGGTTAAGCCATTCCCCCGGAGGTAGGTGTTTGTCGTCTAAGAATGGGGTGGTGGACCATTTTTGATTAACTACTGGTAAATCTGCCGCAATTGAGCAATTATTATCAATCCACCATCTGTATTGGGCATTAGTGTTTATTTTGGGGTTGGTTGATTGTGGCCACAGGGGGCTAAGCCCGGAATCTGGGCTCAGTAGCCTGTTCCTCTTATTTATATCTTTCCATAGGTTTATTGAGTGCCTCACACTAGATGGGAGTGATTGGGGTAACTTGAAGCCCTGTTGGGTTGAGAGCCATGGTAACTGACGCATGATTAAGTCATTAGTCCCTAGTATGTGTTTCTCTAACTGAACCCATACGGGGGGGAGTCCCTGACATACCATTTAGCTAGTTGTGCTAATCTGGCTGCTTTAAAATAGCGGGAAATGTCTGGAAATCCGAGCCCACCTCCCTTCTTAGTCGCGGTAGTTGTTTCTCTGTTTATTCTAGGTTTTTTATTGTTCCACAGAAAACTCATCAATAACTTTTGTATCTTTTTCAATTCTATTGCTAATATCATTATAGGTATGGTCCTAAACAGGTAGAGCAGTTTGGGGAGTACGTTCATTTTGACGGCATGTAGCTTTCCTAGCCATGAGATCTTTAGTTCTGACCACCTGTGCAGGTCCCTAGTTATTTGTTTAATGAGGGTTGGGTAGTTTGCTTCATATAGGGTCTTAGTTGATTTTGTTATTTGTATGCCTAGATAGTTGATAGAATTTGGGGCCCATTTTATTGGGAAGTTATTGGCTAGTAGTTTTTCCATGGAGGGAGGAAGGGATAGATTAAGGGCTATGCTTTTGCTTGTGTTAATTTTGAACCCTGGCAGTGGGCCAAATTTAGACAAAAGTTTGAATAGATTGGGAAGACTGACTAGGGGGTTTGAGATTGTTAGAAGGATGTCATCAGCGAAGAGGCTTATTTTATGATCTGTCGGGCCGACCCGTATACCCGATATGTCTGTGTGTTGACGAATGGCAATTGCTAGGGGCTCTATACTAAGGGCGAACAACAATGGTGACAGTGGGCACCCTTGTCTTGTCCCCCTCGTGATTTTGAATTTTAGCGAATTGTGTACTTGGTATGTAACCTGTGCAGTTGGTTCCGAGTATAATGACGCGATGCTTCGCAGAAAACCTTCCGGTATTCCGAATTTGTTCAGTGTGGCGTTCATAAATGTCCAATCTAGCCTGTCAAATGCCTTCTCGGCATCCAGCGCCAACACCATTGCGTGGCCTTCACCACTCTTGGTTATGTCAATAAGGTCAATAATTTTTCTGGTATTGTCTGGCGCCTCTCTCCCCTTAATGAACCCTACTTGGTCCGGATGTACCACTTCAGGTAACAGATTCGCTAGTCTGGACGCTAAGATTTTGGTGTATATTTTTAAATCTGTGTTGATCAGAGATATTGGTCTATAGCTAGCACATTGGATTGGGTCTTTACCCGGTTTAGGAATCAGTATTATTTTAGCTTCTAAGAATTCCGGTTTTATTTTTCCTCCATCTAAGAAGCTGTTAAATAGCTTGTGTAAGGTGGGGCTAAGTAGGTCGCTCATATGTTTGTAGTAGAGGTTGGAGTAGCCATCCGGCCCTGGTGCCCCGTGCGCTTTTGTGGACTTGATCGCCTCCTGTATTTCTTTGACCGAGATGGGCTCAAAGAGTGAATTGGCTTTAGTAGAGTCTAGTTGGGGTACGTTTATGTTACTTAGTGTATTTTTAATTTCTAGTTTGTGGGTTGGGGTACCTGATTTGGCTGTTTTGCTATAAAGGTCTGCATAAAATTGTCTGAATTCGCTTACTATTGGATCTGGTTTAAAAACTGTCTGCCTATTTTTGGTGATTATTTTGGCAATGAATGAGTTTGCTCTTTTTTCTTTTAGTCTAGTGGCCAACATTTTATCGGGTTTGTTTGTGTATATGAAAAATTTGGCTTCAGTTCGCTGTAGGATAGTGAACATTTTCCCTCTTAAAATAGCGTTTAGTTCTTGCTTGTACCTTAGTACCTTCTCGTGGGTATGTCGTGACTTATCTCTAACATATAGTTTTTGGGCTTCTGATATTTTCTGGTTTAGGAGTAAAATTTGTGCTTGGTCTTTTTTCTTTTTGATTGAACTAATTTGTATGCAGACTCCCCTGATCACTGCTTTGTGAGCTGCCCAAATTCCGTCTATGTCTATCTCCCCTACTGTGTTAAGATCAAGATAATCTACGATTGCAGTTCTGACCTTATTTCGTGTGATTGGGTCGTTCAGTATACCGGGGTTTAGTGACCACCTCGGGCTATTTCCTTTCGGCAGGAGATTGTTCATGGAGATTTTGACTAGATTGTGGTCCGACCATGCTATAGGGCATATAGAGGCCTCAGTTAGGTTCCCTGTTACGTTCTGTTGAATCAGGATATAGTCTATTCTGGAGAGCGAACCATGTCTAGCGGAAAAAAATGTGTATTCTCTTTCCGTGGGGTTCATGTTTCTCCCGGTATCAATCATGTAGTTTGATTTTAGGAGTTTTTTAAGTGCTTTGGTCGCCGTGGGGGTTTTATGTGAACCTGGGTCATTTGACTTGTCTTTGAACGGGTCCAGGACCACGTTCATGTCTCCTCCTATTATCTTTAGCCCGTCTTCCCAGCTATCTGTGAGTTTCTGTATTTTTTGAAAGAATGGCATTTGTTCTGTGTTCAGGGCGTATATGTTCAAGAATGTAACCTTACGTTCGTGTATGGTCCCATGTACTGCTATAAACCTGCCATCTTTATCTTTTTGAATTTTACTTAACTGAAAGTTGAGTCTTCTGTGGAACAGAATAGTGACTCCCTTTTGTTTGGTATCTGCGGTAGAGTGGAATGCCTGAGTAAAGACTCCCCCCCCCAATATTTTGGCACTGCTTGTTTTCTAAAGTGAGTTTCCTGAATCATTACGATATGTAGATTTAATTTTTGGTAATTTCTCAAGGCTACCCCCCTCTTGATCGGTTCGTTCAGCCCATGAGCATTATGTGACGCAATTACCATGTCCATATTTCTTATTGAGGTGTATGACCTTTTGGTGTGTGCAATTGGTTATCTCACCCTTCGGGATGCCTGTGGCTTAGTTATCCTGTGCCTCCTGCTGGTTTCCGCACCGAAGACCGCTCAGCAGCCAGCTGTGTGGGAGACTATCTGTACTTAAAGGAAAGAGACAACAGATAGTGAGCCAAATTGACTGTATTTAATCCTTTGGAATTAGGAAAACCTGGCTCAGTAACTAAGCAAATTCCTGTTTCTCCTCTAGTGGAGTTCCCTATGGTAAACCTGGTTAAGAAGTCTAAGTTTGTGAGTCTGTTCGTGTGTCTCTCTGTTGGTCAGGAAAGCTCTTAGTATGTTTGAACTTTATAGTGTTCCTTACTTAAATAAGGTGTGGTAAATTAAACTACTATGAGGAGAGCGTTTGCTGTCTTCATCGTATTTTACTGGTGGGCCAGTTAGTGTCTCTAAACTGACACTGAATTGGTCCACCTAAACTTTCCCTACTGTGGGGATATGTGGCTGTCTACTTGTTAGCGCCCGTAGGGACGCCTTTTAGGTGTATGATGCTTTTGCCTCTACGGCCCGGGTTGTCTGTCTGTAGTGTGCGTTAGAACTTTCACTGGTGTGAATGCTGCCTTATTGCACCTGCTCGTATTAACATTCAACTAGCATTGTTTGTCAGAATAGTAGGATACCAAAAAAAAATAAAAAAATGACAACTTATTGTATTAAGTCTCTGTCTCTGTTCAGGGGAGGACTCCTCCCTCTCGGGCTTTCTATTGATTGCAGATTCTCTCCGACAGTGACTTTGATGTTCCATTCTGCCAGCAAGTTGACGCCTTCCTCCAGTGTTCTAATTGTGAAGAACTTTCCCTCCTTGGAGATATTGAGGCGAAAAGGGAAACCCTAAGTGTACCTCCATCCTTGAGCCAAGATACAGTCCAGAACCGGTTTCAGTTGTCTTCTTTTGGCAAGGGTAACCGGAGCTAGATCAGAGAAGAGCAGAGGTGTGTGCCCCTCGATGGGAGGAATGCCTTTTCTTGCGGCCTTCATGAACAATTCTTTGGTGGAGTAGTAGTGGAATCTGGCAATGATGTCTCTTGGGCGTTCCTGTGGAGATGATCGGAAGCCTAGGGCTCTGTGGATCCGATCTATTCTCATATTTTCCGGATGAATGTTTGGGAGGAGAAATTCACATAGATCCCTTAGGTATGCGTGTACGTCTTTGACTGTCTCCGGCACATTTCTCATTCTTCTGTTTTGTCGTCTAGATCTGTTTTCTAGATCTTCCTGTTGCAACTGCTGTCTAGATTGTTCGTCCTTCAAGGCCAAGATCTCTTCTGCTAGTCTGTTGTTATGTTGCATTATTTCCGACATTTTAGCTTCCAGTTTTATTGTTTTATCGTCCACCTTTTTAATTTCTGTAGATAGTTCTGTTGTCACTTTCCGGATGTCTGATTTGACCTCTTCTCTGAAGTTGGATATTAAGTCTTTAAGGTCTTGGATGTCACTTTTAGTGCTAGGCGCTGACATTTCAGAGTTTGTCGTTGCGTGAACTGTGGTTATGGTTGCTTTGTTGGTAGGAGAGCTTGCTGAAGGTAGGCAGTAAGATTGGATCCCTTTATTGTTCTTCCTCGTGGCGACACCTGCCATCTCAGTGAGAGTACTGTAGTTCGAGTTGTTACCAGAGACCTGGTTTCACTTGGTTTGTCCCAGAGCAATTGTTAGCGTCCCTATGTTGCCAGGCTCTTTGCTAGTTACATCTTTTTGGGTTTATTAAAAGTTCTTGAACTGAGTTGGCCATATCCTGAGTGTTTGTAGCTGAGAATTGAGCTTTTGTTGTCTTTTTTCACATGCGTGGTGTTTTTGAACTTTGTCCACTAGGTGGTAGCGGAGTTCCACTAGTACAGTCTGTTATATAAGCAGAGACTTGGCCTGGTAACTAGCATTGAAAAACAAATAGTTTTGTAATCCTGTGTCATATGCCTGATTAACCCTTTGTTTGCTGCAATTTCCTTGCATGGTGTTGAACCCTTTTGGGGAAATTGTTGCTTTTTCTGTCTTCTTTGAGGGCTTTCTTCTTCCCTTAACAGGATTCACTCCCCTTAGTAAGATCTATTTGGGTTCTGGGCAGCCGCCTTTGGGGTGCACGCTCCTGTGTTAGGGGCCCAAAGATTCCTGGACCTGAGCTGCCTTGCTTTTAGGTACCCGCTTCAGTTATGTGCCTGGGGTCAGTGGGCTTCTGGGGGGATTCTTGAACCCAGAGGAGGGGGTCCCCTGCGATGGTTGTACCTTCAGATTCCCTTTGGGCTTTTGGAGCCCCCTACATGTGCGCCTGTAGCATGGGCCTCTGTTGGTAAGTGAGCCTGGTGTTGGGCTTGTAGTGGGCCCCCTATTTGCGGACCGTTGGGGGTGGAAGGAGCCTCAGGAGGGTCTCTTTGCTCTCTCCCGATCTTCCCCCTCTGTGCTGTGTTCATCCCCCTTCACCCTGTTTTCGGGGCCGTTTGGTGTGTGTGATGGGAGTAGGGGTATTGTGGTCCTGTAAGGTAGACCCTTATAAGTTTAGCTGATATCAGCGGGATGGGAGTCTGTATCATGCTCTTCCTTACCTCACAGGCGTGATTGCTGGTCTCCGCTGTTGTCTGCCCTGGGGCTCTCTTCTCCCGGGCTACCAGTGCTGTGTTCTACGACCTTGCCGCTCGGTTGGGCCGGCGTGTTACTCGCCCTTCCGTCCTTGGGGTGCCCCCCGCGAGACCCGGAGCTTTGATGGACTCTTCTACCGCCTCCTGTTGCCGGGTCAGCAGCTCCCGGTGTTCTCAGAGCTGCGGCAATGGTGTCTGTGTCCCAGTCGGGCCTTGTCGAGTCTAGGCGGGGAGGCCGTGGCCTGGGGGAAGGCCGTCTTGCGTGGTGCCAGTACCCGGGTCCGTCGTGGTGCTGGCCACGTGTGACCAGTTAAGGGGAAGGCCGCTTGTTAAAAGACTTCTCCAGCTGTTTACGGGCAGGCCCCTATGATTAGTAGGGTATATTGCACCTAATGGACCCTTTTCAGGGGATTTTAGTTTGATTTGCCCCGTTTTATTTGCTTGTTTGTGATCTGTTTTTGCAGAGCTCAGCTCCTGCACGTCTGCCCCGCTTGCCTGCTTAGCCCTTTCTCTCCATCACTTTCACTTTTAATAAAAGTACAGTAGTGTGTTTGCATTACAAGTGCTACGTATTGGACTTTACCCCCTTGTGGGTGTTCTGGAGCACACGTTGGCCTTTTGGGCTCCATTTGCGTGTTACGTGCTTGCTCGCGAGTGACCACATTGCAATTTAATAGCTGAAGTGAACAAGTAGTGGTTACGGGCTTGTAGGATCAAAGGATTTACGTGCACAAAGTTCAATGTTGTTCACCACGTAGCTTATTCTCGGCTGTCCTGCGTGTTAACACGCAAAGCCCGATGCAAGAAACGTTACAGGGCTAATTTAATACCCGTAACATGTAAATCTCGAGTTACGGGCTACGTTTTACAACCCAATTTAATGAGGCTGATACAGTAGCGAAGAAATAGAAATTCATCCATGTCCACAGGAATATTTTAAGATACTGGGAAAAGTTATTTAAGGCTGTGACAGCTGTTTTCTGTTCAGTTTCTATAAAGAGCACCCACACTGCTCACTCACTTGCACATAGTAGGCAGACTTGACCTTGAGTGCATAGATACACACAGTCATCCACTGGTACAATCACTCACTTGTTGTGGGTCTGTAAGTCTCACCGACATATCCATATTTCCCTGTGTAAATAATGCATTATATATATATATATATATATATATATATATATATATTGTGACAGGGTTTTTCAAGGGAATTATACGAGCCACAGACTCTACAAAGCTCTCTGCAGGAGTTAGCTTTCCTGCTCATTAAATTAGCTGCATCTTGGAGGCCTTATTTAAGACTGCTTCTGGAGAATGAGAGGGGCTGCTAATGGACTGATTGTTTGCATCTTTTTTTGACCAGGAGAAAGACAGACAATGCGACAGCAGCCTGCAGCTTATGACTGCTTGGAGCACAGTGGAGACCTGGAAATCTGAGCAGTATAAAGGCTAGTGATTTAGCAAACTATTGGACTGTTTGTTTTGCTCCATCTAAATTTAGCTACATGAGAGCTGTTTAGTGAGGAAACGGACTTTGGTTAAGGTAGTGCTTTAGTGGGAGGCTAGATCTGTTTTTTTATTTTATTATTATTATTCAAAATATTATTCATTTGATTTGCTTTGTTATTTTTGTCTTGTTATTGTTTAGTTGTTCAGTCATGTCCAACTCTTCATGGCCCTATGGACAGAGGCATAACAGACACAACCTATCTCTAGTTATGCTTATCCATAATGTGTTGTTGGTATCTTGCCAAGAAAACCTATCTATAGTCTCCCACCTATCAACACCTGCAATAATGTCATACAAGCTGCAGGCAAAAGCAAGTGACCTCAGGGCAAGAGGCAATCCCCTCTACACCCTACCCAAAAATGTATCTAAAAATAGCCAGCCTGTCAGCCCAACAGCACCATCACTATAACCACGTAGGCAGGGCATAGACAGAATAGACAGAACATACCAGCAAGTAGTCAGGAGTCTGCCCACCACAGATCCTGGCTACTTGGTGGTATGGTGATTTATTATTTAGATGGGCAATTTCAAATCCAACAATACATTTGTAACATTTCTAGCACAAGTTTGTCTATTGAAGCCAGAAAAAAAACAGTATAACAAAAATCTTGACAGATACTTAATGTAGTAATGTTCAGTTTGTTAAATTATTAGTTCCTCTATAGTGCACCGACAATTTACCTTGAACCCTAGCTAAATTCTAAAAATAAAAATACATGACTTCCATCCAGAATACAGTATTTGGAATAAATTAGAAGCTTTGAAATTCCCTATAAACAGTTTAATTAAAGTATGCCTGGTATTTGCATACAGCATTATCTTCCTGTCATTCTGCTTTGATAGTTAGCTTAACTTGGATTAAACATGCTAAATGCTGGGATCTGAAGAGTATTTTCAGATCTACAGCTGCTTTGTATTTACACCTACTTAGTTTGTTTCCCTATGCGAGTTCTACCACTTATAATCTCTAGAAATGTTCAACCCTATTGCATCAGCTAACAGGGAAAGCACAGTGTAATGTGGAGGAAGGTGTTTATTGCACAGTAAGGAATGCTTGCAAGTGATCATCAGATAAAATATTGGAGGGAATTTAAGGACAACTGCTTTAAACCCTAAACTTCTCCAAGCTTTCACCCTCCACTATGAATATTAATGACCTGTGCCTAGGTTTTTGGTCATGTATTCAGTTTGATACCAAGATTCAGCACAGTATAGCGCTAATATAGTTGTCCTTTGCTATCTCTTAACTATATATCAGTTATAAATTAATTCATAGTCTTCCAATACTTTTTTAAATTAAGACAACATTTGTATATGTTGCAAATTAGTTTTAATGACAAATGATATTATAAGGCATTGTAGAAATAAAATATCATTAGAACTATGGATACTAGTTTTAGTGTCTTGATAATTGTTTCTATGATTTAAACAAAAAAAAACAAGGTAATCAATGTGCTTATTTTTGGAAGAACAGTAATTCCTGAATGGGTATAATATCATTACACATTTCTATGCTGTAATGCTCTACATCTATTCTCGAGTCCTTATCTGTACCGAATTTCATTTCCACTACACATACACACAAGAACCATTCAACTAGTTTCTGCCTTGACTCCTAAAACCTCATGTATGGCAGAGGACAGTTACTTGTGAAGGAACTGCATCTTCCCATTTCAGAGAATTACATTGTCTGCAATACGTAACAGGTTGAAAGACAGAGCCATACCAAGATCTTCATTTGGGTACCAATCCTATCTATTCTACCAAGTCATAAACAGCTTCTGTTATTTGGAAAATGGAGAGTATACTGTGGAAGAAGGACATACTGTCTCACTCTAGAACAGTGTCTGAGGTTTGCATGAAAAATCAACAATGGGCTACATGCAACTCCAAGACCGCAGGTTTCCCAACACTGATCTGAAAGAATATATACCATCACAGAATGAGTAGGTGGTCCGGCTCTTGTGAAAGCATTACTGGGTTTTTGTAATTTTTTGGTGCAGCAGTCCTGACATACCAGGAACATTTAGAAACCAATAAAAAGACAGCAGGTATTTTGTATTGTAATGGAAGAGACTACTGGTACAGAGTATACAGACTTCCTGTGTCCTTGTTTTCTTAGAACACAGTCTAGTCTATATATCATGCCTTTGTGTAGGAGTGTAGGAAAGTGATAGGCAGAGGTGCCTCGGTGGCAAACTTAGAGACCTATGTGAATCAGGTTCTCTAAGTTGGGGCACTGCCGTAATTAGTCTGTGGGAACTTTTTTTTCCCTAAAAAACAACACTACGTAGATATTTTGCTCACCAGTATTAGGGCACTCAGCTCACCTCCGTAAACCTTTGCCATGACAGTAAGAGTTTTTAGTGTAGGAGGCACCCAAACCAAGATTTACGAATGAGAAACGGCTCTAGGAGAAAGCCCTAATATCATGCACTGCATATTCCTTCCATTTAAATCCCCTCTGGAAGAAATCCCTGGGCATCCTCTACCCCCACTCCATGGCCGATTGCCCCATCTACATAACATTGGGGGTCTATATAGACCCCCATGGAAAATAAAATTAACCACTGCAAGGAGGGTTCTTAAAAATTCCCCCATGCACCTAAAATTATTTTTATTCACATAAACCCCTTGCTGTGAGTCTTTAAATGACCAGCAGCATGTAAATAGTTAACCCTGCCTTAATATTAACCCCCCATGCTGCAGCGCAATGTAAAAATTTTAATTTCCCACTGTGGTCTTTAAGAAACCTGCACTACTATTAAATGTAACCGCTGCCACTACTATAAGTATAACTCAATTAACACTATAAGTGCCATAGGGGTCCACCAGGACCCTCAAAACACTAAGAACAAGCACCACTCTACACTGCACTATTCTACCCCCAATAAACGAATACATTAAAATTAACCCCCACTACCTAATTAACCCGCTAATTTAGCTACATATCCCATCTAATTAACTATCTAACAATCTAATTGCAAAAAAAAACTACATTACTAAAAATAAAAAGTCTTACTGAAAATAAAATATAATACAATTAAAAAAAACACTATTAAAAGAAAAAATAAATATAACCTGTAAAAATTAAAGGTTTAAAAATGCAACTTACATGCCCAAAATGACCCTCCAGTGAAGTTCTCAAAAATGCTCTGATAAAAACTCTAAACTAATATAGCTCCCCGTTGCAAATTGCGGTTGGCTCACTTGCTCCTGGATACAAATACATTAGAGCATTTTGATTGGCTGAAATAGATGTCAATCATATTTCAGCCAATCAAAATGGGTGAAATGGTGTAACCCTGTGCAAATCATACTCAATTGTAATCCTAAAAATATCTCCACATTATATATAACTCAGTTACCAATTTATTACCTTCCTACAGAGACTTTGTCATTGTGCTTTGGGTAAAATAACAAGGTTGTAAGCACTGTGGGACCCATACACAGGGGATCCCATACAAAGCCCTTCAAATGAAATAGGTGGCCAGACACTGTTATAGGTTACTAGTGAATGACTCATAGGACTTAGTTTTGGACTGTGGCCAGGGTTCATAAGACTGGGTTGCCCACCACTACTGTAAATTATAATCTTTTTTTTTTTTGAGAGGCATATTTAGTGAAACTTTGAAGCGCTAGGAACGAACATGCCTTCATATTTCATTTGACCTCCATGTACTCATTACCAACTTTTTGTCCTCTGCCTGCAACTTATACTATTCTTCATGTGTTGCCTCATTTTAACTCTTTAACATTTGGTTAGAGAAGCACATTTTTATCTTGCTTTATCTTGCTCAGACACACACTCTCTAAAAAACAATATATTAATTCAAAGTTTACAAAAATACTCTCTAATGTCCACTGAAAAAGCTCTCTTATGAGACACATTAATTGACCTCACAAGAGCAGGGCTAGTATATATGCCTTTAGCTTAGTGGTGGACAATCTATGGTCTTGGGGTTTCATGCAACACCTCCTCAAACCAATTATCTGGAGTAGGAGATTATTTCTTTCTTCCATAGTACCCCGTTGATCATTCTCTCTCGCTTTACATAGTATTTCCCTTTTAATTCACATTTCTCTCTCACAAACAGTGCCTATTTATGTATCATCTATATATTAATTTGTTATTCTAAATTTTGCATAGCTTTGCCTATTAATTATAAAAGATTGCAGGTCTAAAATATGCTAACAGTGCAAGTCCAACAGCTCTCTCTCTTTTTTTTTTTCAAAGGACTACTTAAATTTGCTGATTGTCTTGACAGAACGTTTGTATATTGTAGAGGTTGTTACAGTCAAAAACTGATCTAGCTTCCATGAGTTTTCATCCACTGTACGTCTCTCCAATTAAAATTTACCTGGAAGCAGACAGGCATGAGTGACTTAGCCAGAGCAGTGTTGGTGTTACATTCCCCGGGTCCAGCCGAACGTATCTGTGTGTAAGTGAGGAGTGAAAGCTGCTGCTGCTAGAACAGCCCTCACTGACACATATACTTAGCAGAGCATCCTATGTGCAGCTAATCTAGACCTCTTTTAATAGTAACTCTCAAGCAACCAGAAACTACATTTATCTGCCATCTACTAATCCCCATGGGTGTCGATTAACAGAGAGTCTACTGTATTTAGTTTAATGTTTTCTTTAATTTATTTTAATTTATGCAACTCCATGGTACCTACTAATAGAAACACTGCATTCAGGTACGTTTTTAACCCTTTACTAACTTTCAGCCAACAGCAGCACAATTTAGAAATCCACAGCAGTAATGTCTCAGCTCTTTCCTTGCTTCCTTGTGGTGAGGGAAAAAGATTACACATCACATGATGCTTTGCCTCAGTGACTGAGTTGCCAGAGATTGCAACAATGCTATAGCTGCCTGTGATTGGCCAAAACAAATTATGAATGTTATGTTAATTTAGCTTGAACTTTTAGGGGGCATGCATTCTCAAAAACAACTGCCAGAAAACAGAAGGTATTTTCAAACATCAGGGTACGTTTATTAATGTTTATTTGTTTTTTCATGCAAAAAAAAATGTCTTCATACTCTATTATTGTATTGCTGTCATGTATGTAGAGCATTATGGAAAAGGTTAGAGTTTAAGAAATGGTTTTAATATTAATAAATAACCTTGTCTATATGGCATGCTAAATCTCTCCCCCCAACATGTAAGATCTTAAATAACATTTATTGTTAATAATAATTCATGCTATCTTACAAAAATGTAATATGACATACCCTGCAACCGTGGCTCTTTTGGAGCGGCAGTACTTCTATTTTGCAGAAAATCCCCTTTATCTCTCTTAACATCCAAAATGTCCCTCTTATGAAGGTACAACCCCTGTTTCCTTGACCTGAATATGTACTATTTTCTAAAAGTTCCTCTTTTTTTCTCAGTCTATCATCACATATATAGTTGTCAGCAGCGCGGGTTGGCAAAAGTTGTTGCTAACGTTGCGACGCTCGGCTCCTTGCGCTGCTGATGAGCAACGAAGTAATATATGCAGGAAGCATTGCGCTGAAAAGCTGACAATCTGTTTTGATGTTGCTGCAGCCTACAATGTCGGTTTTCACTGTTGTGGAGCTGCTGTGCATGTGTGCAGTGTGTAGTATAAATAGTGTGTACTTCCGCATTGTGTAAGTTAGTGTTGTAAAATGGCGGCTAATGTGTGTGGTAAGCCGCTGTGGATGATTTTGCGTCCTTATTAATAGTGTATCTTGGAATTCGTATGGCTTTTTCGTAAAATCCGAATGTGTTTCGTGGTGTTTTGCGTGTTTAGAATCCTGTAGCCTCGTTTTTGTTTTTTTCGGCCGGCCATTTTTTCTCTTGCTTAGGGGATTTTCGTGTGTGTAAACTCTTGAATTTGTAGTTACATTTAGGTGTAAGTTCACTTTCAGAGGTCCTCGGTGCCCACCCCCCCCCCCTTGCTGTGGGTAAGCTTTTTATGTGTTTGTTGTGTGTATTTATTGTGTTTTTAATGTTTTCATGTGCGTGGGTTTCGGACGCTAAGGTTGTATTTTTGCAAGGTTGTAATGTTTTTTTTTCTAAGTCCCGCGGCTCGTATTTGTGTATGCTAAGTCCGTACATTTTGCGGTCTAGGTGGGAGCCTAGGGTCTGCATTTGCGGGCCTAAAGTCCGCAGTTGCTGGCAAGGAGCGCCTTCGGCGCTCCTTGCAAGCCACTGCGGCCTTCACTTTGCGAGGGCCGCAGTGGCTGCGGGCTAGCTACGCGAGCCAGCAGCGTTAGCAACAACCCACATGCTCACAACTATATATGTGCTTTTCACACAAAACATCTCTTAGTAAGAATTGCATTTTCCTACCATATGGCATTGTTCATTTCCTGTAATTATCTTGAAGAAGAACCACAAACAAGATGTTAAGATTGATATAAAAGATGTACTACATAACAGCTGATTGCACTGAAAAGTATTTGGCTTTTAATGGTGACATTAGTACTCACTAACCAAAGCTGAAGAAAACTCAGTCTCAAAACTTATTTTTTAGTACATTAAATAGAAAAAGCTTGTGCAAGACAAACACGTATATTGTATATGAGGAACTGAAAGCATTTTATTCTGGCAGACAGCTTTTCCTTTCAATGGATGACGTATTTACAGGCAGGGCAGGGTCTGATTAACTGTCAGTTCATAAAGTTGTTCAAATATGCAATCCTTTTGGGGTTGTAATTTTCTGCTCTTTTCTGCCATTTTAGTAAGAACTAGCCAGGAAGGGAAACTCTCCCTAGATTTCACATCCCCACTGAACCTACTGATTAAACATTTGGGTGTGACTATTATGTAATTCTATGTGTTTTTGACAAAGTGTTTGTATAAA
This sequence comes from Discoglossus pictus, assembly GCA_027410445.1. Classification (NCBI taxonomy): domain Eukaryota; kingdom Metazoa; phylum Chordata; class Amphibia; order Anura; family Alytidae; genus Discoglossus; species Discoglossus pictus. The sequence continues at coordinate 451,431,342 of CM050163.1, forward strand.
TCTTAAGATAAAAGAAAAGGCTAATTACCATCTGATATTTTATTGTGAGAGAAGCATAGTAAGTAAATCGCTCTGCTTTTGAACATAGCAAGATGTATTACATCATTCTGTAATGCAATTACACCATCACTGAAAATCTAAAGGGCATAGCCTTGCTCAGTTCAAACTGCATTACCGTCACATTCTGTCATTTTTACCCAAAAATATTTTTGCCAACATAGTAATAAATACAAAATGGCACAATATGCATACACGTTGAAGGAGATTCTTTCCAAGTTACTTAACAAATACACTCCAATTATTATATTTGCAAAAAAAGTGACTCCCAGACATTTTCTTTGTAGAAGAACCTATACAGAGGTAGAATGTCAAATATCCCAAAAAGGCAACATTTGCATAGAAAATATTAAATACAACTAATAGGAAATGCCTTTACTTGTAAATATACTGCAATATGTTGTATATAAGTATGACTCATCCCCTATATAGTTGTCGTACTGCGACTTGTGGTCATGCTTTGCGAGCCTCGCAAAGCAAGACAAGCCGTTTGCGGCCCATAGGGCGTGGAGACACGCTGGACTTAGCTGGCGCTCATCCCGAGACACGCAGGACTTAGCTGCAATGAGGCCACATCACAAGGCCCCTGGACTTAGGGACGGATGCAAAATTATGGCCCGCGAAAATACGACACAAACGGCCGAACCACCCAACAAGAAAAACCTGCAAAAATATGCCTCAAATTAACTTACACACTGGCGGACGAAAAACAGAAAACATTTGAAACAGGATGAAAACGAGGCTCACCAATGCCAGCCACGCAGGACTTAGAAAACTCAAAACGGCAAAGACAGTAACACTTACACAAACAACGCCAGGCATGCGGGACTTAGAAAATACATAACGGCATATAAATAACACACAAACAATGCCACGCACACAGGACTTAGAAAATACATGACGGCAAAGACAGTATCACACGAACAATGCCAGACACGCAGGATTTTGAAAATTAAAAAAAAGACAGTCAGCGCGCACCACACACACATTCAGTAGACACAAAAGCCTCAGAGTAGCAAAAGCCTCACATTGCCCACTAACAGCATTGCTGGCCTTACAATTTTATTCTCGTCATTTTTGACGGGCAATTTCCTAGTATAATTATATTATTCATTGGCTGAAAAAGATAACTTTGCAATGCAATTTGATTCATAGCAGTTAGCTGTTCTAGGCCCTTCATTAAAAAAGAAAACCAACTATAAAAAATATCAAAGTTCTTCTTTAACGCAATGGAAACGGGTTTAAAAGGCAGCTAAAACCGCAAGTCTTTGACTGTGCTGTAGCTGAGAAAGTCAACACACAGGTCTAGACGTTGAGAGACAGAGAGAGAGAGAGTGAGCTAGAGATTGAGGTAGAGACAGAGAGATAGAGACAGAGATAGAGAGTACTAGAGAGTGCGAGTGAGAGATAGAGAGAGATAGAGAGCATGAGTGAGTGACAGAGAGAGATAGAGAGTGCTAGAGAGAGTGAGTAAGAGAGTGATAGAGAAAGCGATTGAGTGATAGAGAGATAGAGAGAGAAACACCAGAGGAGAAGGAGAGTGAGGAGAGAGGGGAACACTGTAGGAGGAGAGTGAGGTGAGGTAAAGGTATGGAGAGAGGGAGAGGAGGTAGCAGGTCAGGGAGGGGAGGTACAGGTGGAGTAGAGCAGGAGGGGGGAGGGATATGCACCAAGACGTAGGCACACAAGGAGTAGGAGCAGAGGGTTAGGGGCCTAATCCCAGGGGGGAGGTAGTGGGGTAAGGGACAGGCCCCAGGGAGAGAATGGGATGCCAGGAACCCCAGGCACAGTTGGGAGGGCAAGAGGTTATGCCAAGCACAGGGCCCAAATTATAGCCCAGAGGAGACAGACATCCTCCTAAGGGAAATCCGTTCCTGCTATAGCATCATACATGGTGGGAGGGATGTGAGGCCTAGTCACAAGACACGTGCCTGGATTGAGGTTGCTCCAGCTGTTGCGTCATTAGGGGTTGCAAACAGTGATATGAAGTCTGTCAAACACAAAATGATGACTGCTGGATGAAGGTGAAGAGGATGATGGAGGCCAGAGCAGCCCTTGCAACCGGTGGTGGACCACCAGCCAACATCACATACTGCGGTTGGGAGCAGATTCTGAAGGAGTAGATGGAGCCAGCAGCAGTAGTGGGCCTTCCAGGACAGCTGGGCTCTGGGTTTCAGGCAACCTTGCAATGTGTATCATATACACCATCACACCATCATATGCACACACATGAACCCCATATACATAGATAACTGACATACAATAGCACTGTAAGTTATGACTAAAGTTATATGGGGCAGCAATAACCATTTACATCCAGGAAGCAAATGTCTGTCCAATACCTGCAGTTAAAACTGATTCTAAATAGTAGTTGCCAAATAGATCATGATTGATTTTACAACCAAAAGGGAGTACATGTATGGTTGTGCACACTGCAGCATATGTGGATACAGACTCTGAAGGACTGCATGTGCGTGTCATGTACTGCCTAACCTGGACCATGTCTCATCTGCAACCATTGCTGAGAATTGGTCACAGATTGGTCAGTCTCACACACTGAACCGCAGATTCAGATGAGCACGTGTCCTAATGAACTGCAGATTTCACACTGCAGCAACATTACATATATTGATATGAGCCATGGGACCTTTCCTGTTATCTGACCGTGACTGCTGGTAGCAGCAGTCGCAGTGAGCAGCCTCTAGATGTCATTGCATTTTGCTGACGATTAGATTGTCTCTCCGATTTAGTGGGTTAGGGTGGGGGTTAGGGTAAGGGTTAGGGGGTTAAGATTAGGGTGTAAGGCGTGTATATTGTATACAATCGCAGCGGCGCTTACTGGGACTGCTGCTACCAGCGGTCACGTAACAGTAAGGATCCGAGCCATGATCCACAATGCTCATGATACAGGTCAGTGTTCATCTGCATAAAACAATCACCACAGTCAATCACAAATGACCCTGATGTCAGGGATATGGAAACACAGAGCAAACAATTGTTTAGAGGCTCAATACTCAAATACTATTGTCCTCTCACTTCAGTACCAAGGAGGCATACCCCGCCCACTGAGACACAGGCACATTCACCACGCAAGTGGCGGTGGAGGAAGCTGAGGGCCCGGGACCATCCCAGGCAGCTGGCCCATCAGCAGCAAGACCATTGTGGGAAACACCCCCTTGGGAACTTTCAACCACTTCATATGTGATAGAGCCAGCAACCACCTCCAAAGATGTCACGGTCCTGGAGACCACCCTCAACAGGCCCACCACTGCCACTGCTCTACCACTCCCAACCGGGCCCCAACAGACCAGGCCCCAACAGACCGGGCCCCAACAGAGCAGGCCACAACAGACAAGGCTTCAACAGACCTGGCCCCAACAGACCGGGCCCCAACAAACTTGGCCACAACAGACATGGCTACAACAAACCGGGCCAACACCACCAGCCACACCAACATCATCGCCATGAGCCACACCATCGCAACAGGACACACCATCACCATGGGCAACAATTCTGGTCTCACCACAGCCCATCCACAGTCCAAGTGTGTCTAGTGACAGACTTTACAACTCCTCAGAAGGCACTTGGAGGGACTTCTTGCACCAAATCCGCATGGAGGATAAGCATAATGTCATATTAATGCAACGGCTAACATACCAGCTTGAAAGGCAAAATTATTTTGCAACTGATCATGTCAAGAGTATTAGATCGCTATATGGTGAGGTAAGGAGGCACAATCGAAGGATAGAGAGGTATGAGCGAAAGGCTCATAGGGACAGACAAGCCCAGACACACCTAATTGAGCAGCTAGTGCAGTTGGTGGAAGTCCAGGTCAATACTCTCCAGCCTTCGTTCCACAGGCTCAACCACCACCGCAACCAGAGCCTGCAGCTTCCTCATCTCAACCCTTACCACCAACGTCAGGTGAAGAGGGGCACAGAAGGTGGAGGCCCAGTGCTCAGAAAGAGGAAGTAGGTGAGAACGTCCCCTGTGTCAGTGGTTGTCAAACCTCTCCTCATGACCCAGACCAATCATCTCCTTTTCAATGATCTCCTCAGGAGCCACCAGACAGACCATTATTTATTTGAAACACTGTATGAATACACAGTTGAAGCAATTTGAGGTTCCACCACCTGTTGAATACTAGTTGCCTCACCTTTGGTTGTAGAGTTTCACATAAATCATGGCCTGTCTGATGGCTCCTGAGGAGATGATTGAGAACCACTGCCCTAAGTCCTCCTCATCCACATTCCTCAAAGAATGTTATTTTGTATTAATCTTGACATACTATTGGCTGGCTAAAGAGTGTGTACACTTATGGTTATGTTGAATATTCCTGTAATTGATGTTCACTGTGGATTGCCGTTGAGATGAGGTGTTGAAGTCAGTCCAAATAGTGTTCTGATTGATATCTTGTTCTTGCCTCTGTAGGTCTCCTCTTTCTGTGTCACAGATTCTGTTCATCCGTTTGGAATTATTCATTAATATCTGAAAACACACTGAGTGCAGAATAGATCTATATAACATTATACATGTTTTTTTTTTGCTTTGGTTTCATTGAACAGATATAGACAAGTTGTAAGTGGTATGCACATTGCTGGTTTCTTCAATTAAATGGAGTGATTTCTGATGATCCTTTTTTTCACCAGATTCTGGTTGCAGTGGTGTAGTAAACACATGTGACCCTTGTAGGTGATATGCATCATGACTATGATATGCATCTAGACTATGACATTACCTCCTTTAGGTATCCCCTTTTTCCCAAAAAGTCTCATACCTTCCCGAGATCTGCCCACACCACACCCAATATACTGCACAGTGAGCACTTCTCAATGTGCTCTGTGTATGAAATAAAGCTTTGTTATACCATTATCACTGTGTCAGTGTGTTTTCAATGGTTGGGGTTTTGGGACATCCACATACATCACATTTGTGTCACATTCCTATATTTGTAAAATAATGAACCCTAGTTACTATGCAATAGATTAATGCATATAATAATAATAGTAACATGATAAGATCTTATGTATATATATATATATATATATATATATATATATATATATATATATATATATATATTACAGATCAAATTTGTGATAGTGTTGAACATTCCCCTGAACTGCTGATAAGAATATGACAGGTGATAATGTAAATTGATTGATAGCAAAACACTTGATGGGATTTCACCTAATGATAATAAGTATACATCTTGGCACATGGCCACCAGCAATGGCGTGGGACTTTCCAGGATTGGTATAGTGGAGATTACCCCTGATGGAGGTGAGTTGGCTGTTGATCCAAGTGCCTCTGCACAGCCTCCATGTGTGTTTGCGGCCCTTCCTGATGGGTTAGAGTAGATTATTGTGGTGTATGGTCTCCTAGTCCCCTTCTGGATTGCTACCTTGTAGTGGTGAAGGGGCTTGTATACTTCAATTAAGCTGTGAGCTATACCATGTATGGTCACTCTAGGTGGGCGGGTCAAAGCAGAGAGGTCAGACAAATCACAATCGACTGGAGAAAGAACTGGCAACCTACTCCGGTATGTTTGCCATGCAAACCTTGTGGAAAGCACAGAAGAGACATAAGTAAGTGTGCTGCAGTCTATAGGTTCACAGAGAGTCGGACACAACTGAGGGACTGAACAACTAAATGCAAAATGTTCTCCTGGTACTCGATATATGTCATGTGGCAGTGCAATTTGGCCACTATTTATTTTCCCAATGTAGATGTGATGAGTGATATGTATATAAGATGATCTTTGTATTTTTAGAGCCTCTGTGAGAAATGGTGTAGGAACCCAAACATATCTGGGGGGACAACAGACAAACAAATTATATATATATATATATATATATATATATATATATATATATATATACACATACAGTGGATATAAAAAGTCTACACACCCCTGTTAAAATGTCAGGTTTCTGTGCTGTAAAAAAATTAGACAAAGATAAATCATTTCAGAACTTTTTCCACCTTTAATGTGACCTATAAATTTTACAACTCAATTGAAAAACAAACTGAAATGTTTTAGGTGGGGGAAAAAAAAAAGAAAAATAATGTGGTTGCATAAGTCTGCACACCCCCTTATAACTGGGGATGTAGCTGTGTTCAGAATTAAGCAATCACATTCCAAATCGTTTTAAATAGGAGTCAGCATACACCTGCCATCATTTAAAGTGCCTCTGATTAACCCCAAATAAAGTTCAGCTGCTCTAGTTGGTCTTTCCTGAAATTTTCTTAGTCGCATCCCACAGCAAAAGCCATGGTCCATAGAGAGCTTCCAAAGCATCAGAGGGATCTCATTGTTAAAAGGTATCAGTCAGGAGAAGGGTACAAAATAATTTCCAAGGCATTAGAAATACCATGGAACACAGTGAAGACTCCCTCCAAACTTGATGAAAAAACGAGAAGAAAACTGGTCTGGGAGGTTACCAAGAGGCCTAAAGCAACATTTAAGGAGCTGCAGGAATATCTGGCAAGTACTGGCTGTGTGGTACATGTGACAACAATCTCCCGTATTCTTCATATGTCTGGGCTATGGAGTGGCAAGACGAAAGCCTTTTCTTACGAAGAAAAACATCCAAGCCAGGCTACATTTTGCAAAAACACATCTGAAGTCTCCCAAAAGCATGTGGGAAAAGGTGTTATGGTCTGATGAAACCAAGGTTGAACTTTTTGGCCATAATTCCAAAAGATATCCGATTGAAAATCTGTGGGGTGATCTGAAGAGGGCTCTGCACAGGAGATGCCCTTGCAATCTGACATATTTGGAGTGTTTTTGCAAAGAAGAGTGGGCAAATCTTGCCAAGTCAAAATATGCCATGCTGATAGACTCATACCCAAAAAGACTGAGTGCTGTAATAAAATCAAAAGGTGCTTCAACAAAGTATTAGTTTAAGGGTGTGCATACTTATGCAACCATATTACCGTATTTTATTTTTATATTATTTCTTCCCTCTACCTAAAAGATTTCAGTTTGTTTTTCAATTGAGTTGTACAGTTTATAGGTCACATTAAAGGTGGAAAACGTTATCTCTCTCTCTCTCTCTCTCTCTCTATATATATATATATATATATATATATATATATATAGATAGATAGATAGATAGATAGATAGATAGATATACAGTGTATTTATTTATTTACATATATATTTAAAGAGCACTGAAATCCAAGTGATTTTTTTTTCATTGCATCACCTGTAGCTCTACCCCTAGTAGCTTTATATGTTGAGCAAGCTTTCAAAATGTAGTTCTTTGTGGTTATGATATGACCACCATAAAAGGGAAACTAAAGGGAGGGGTTGGTTTGTGAAGATTCCAGTCAGACAGAGACCAGGCTGGTGCATACAGCTTCACAATACTAGATCTTTATATTGTGAGAAATGAGTGTCAACTACAAACATTACTTATTGGCAGAAAAGTCAGATTTAGTGGCTTTTAAAGCATATGTTATTACATTTTAAAGTTATCCATGTTTTATAAACACATTTTTTTTAATACAGTATAATCAATCAACTAAGCTCATGTAATCCTGTATGTTAGATTGCCACGAAAACATGTATCTGATATGTACCTATTAAATATACCAGAAATCCTTGGATCTTCACACTGCTGGAGCTGGAGAATGAAGGGTCTTGCTGAAAAAAACAATATTGCCCCCCTCTTGTACTTTCAGACCTTGCTCTCTCACCTCTTCCCTCATATACATCATTAATGTGTGCTCTGCAGTACAGCACAGGCCATGCTCCGCATTCGGGTGATTCACATAATCAGCAGAGAGGTTTCCAGCTACTGATCACTGAGTATCTGAGTGTGTGGAAGGGTTGTGTGAGTGTGGGTTTGATTGCTTGGGCAATTACACGGGGTGCAGGGGGTGAGCCTCCCAGATTACAGGGATTTTACAATGAGTTCAATGGATTTTATAGATTTGTAGCAACTATTACACATGGTCAGGTCACAAGTGGTGTGCCATGGGGTGAAGTGGCTTGAGGACAGCTTAGGCCAAACACAGTTAACAGAGGGCAAGGATGCTACCCAGGGGCAACCTGGGTACAGCCTGATGAGCTGCTAGCCAGGGAGGCATTGGGGCATCATGCTCTTTTAACAGGGCTACCACATAGCTCTTGAGAAGAGCTGCAATCAGACACTAGAGAAAGACTGTAATGATATATAAATCACAAGGTTGTGGAGACCATCAACCAAGGTCAGCAATAATCCAGTTCAGCAATTTGTAGGTGAAACAGGAACAAGCTTTATCGAAGTGATCAGGAACCACACAATAATCTGGCAAGGTACATAAACAGGAAGTGCCTTATAAAGGCCAAGGACCAGACACCTGACCAGACACAGCTGAAGAAACTTAGGCACTGATACAGTTGCTAGCAGAGTCAAGGTTATTCAGTGAAATTCACAAAGGCAGGCTGGCGCAGTGGTAGGGAAGAGGTATAGCAGCCCGGGGACCAGGGTTCAAAACCCAGCAGAGTCAGTTCCTCACACAGACATTAACTCAGGAATTACACAGTCTGTGCCTTTACAGAGCTGAGCTGGGAGTTGCAATGGGCATGGGCATCTATGGCCAGCCTATACCTTGTACCACACCTCTCAGCCAGCAACTAATACCAGATACACCACTGAGACGCCCATGCAACCCTCACCAAAAGGTCACAAAGACAAAGACTGTGAGCCCAAGCTGCAGGAAGGCTAAAAAGGGATGGCGCACAAACAGCGCAGAGTTGGCCGACAAGAGTGCGCATGCTGGGATGGACACAGCACAAGAGAAGGAGCTGAAAGTGGAAAGGGCTACGGTCACGGACCAAGCGGGTGAGGCCACGACGACCAGAACCATGAGACCAGCCAGAGCCCAGAGATCCACAGCAAGGTACAGCCCTCTCCTTTTTCTCTACTTCGATCTCAAAAAGAAAAACACTGCCAGAGAGTGTGGGTGACACCTTGGGGGATAGTGCAGACAGGCCAGGGCAGGGGGATCATCTAGTTATGAGTTACAGCAGACCCCATGGGTGTCTATCCCAAAGGACCTGGACCGGGGTAGTTACAGGGTAATGGATTTAGCCCTTCCAGAACAGTTGTAGAGTGACAGGAGAGGACCCCTAATCAAGAAAGACTAGTAGTGATGATGGCTGTGCCTGCCACCTAAGGCTCAGGTGAGGCTGAGGGACAAGTCGGGAGTAGGGGTGAGCCACAATTTGGTGACAGGAGAAGGGGCGACTCTCAATTGGTGACCGGGTTAAAGGAGTTTTTTGAGCACCATAATGTAAACATTTCTGAGCTGGGGCAATGGGTCTCGGGCTTTGCAGGTAGAGCATGGACAGCAGATTGGGATTGGAGAACTGGTGGCAACGAGTAGGCAAGGATCGGGAGGCATACAGCTGGTGGATGTCTGTCTTCAAGGTGACAGAGTAATGGTTTGGTTGCGGAGATCCCAGATGGATCAGGCAGGTAAAGGGAAAGGTGTCAGTCTACTGAGAGTGAGTACAGACTGTTGTCCATTCAAATGTTTAAAGCTCTTCCTGGAGTGGCAGGTCCACTCTTAGTGCACGAAGATGGTCTGGCACTCTCTCGATTTCAGTTTGGTAGGGTGCTGAAGTTTGGCTTACATCGTTTGAGTTTTAACCAGTCTGAATTTGGGACCCACTCATTTCGCATAGCACCTGCCTGATGCTACAATAAAAAAAATTGGGATATGGGAATCCAGACGATTTCTGACATACGTGCGACAAACAGCCGGGGGTTACTGGCTGCGGCTAGCTGAGTGTAACTCTGTCATTATCATTGCAGGCCAGAGGAGACAACTATGGATTGTCAGACACTCCTACGTACATTGGGCTCACCGGTTTGCTGCTGGTACATGAAAGGATGAGCAGCTGGGCGTTCTGAATGATGTCATGCAGGTGAGGTGCATCGTAGTCCGAGGTTTCCGCTGATTCCCATGCCCACCGCTGGGGGCACCCTAGCGTGATGATGATACACATTGGGGGTAATGACCTGGGTACTGTCCCAATGAAACAGATGGTCAGGGACATGAAGCAGGACCAGTTAAGTTGGTTGAATACTCATCTGATCTGAAAGGAGGGTGTGGAGGAGTGCTAGGAACCCCATTCATTTGGACAGAGAGTGCCAGAAAGTTAATAAATTTAAATCCAGTTTTGTTACAAAGCAGTGGTCCGTCGCACTTTGGCACACAGAATTTGAGGAGGAGTACGCAGGCTTGATTTTTCTGCCATATGGGGTACACTTGACAGATATAGGTTTAGAACTGATGATGCTCGAGTTGTGGGGGGAGCACAGTGGGCCATTTCAGCTCAGGGGGGATTGTGGGTGCGTGGGTTACCCCTTAGCTGCTCAGTGTCGGGTGGGGAGGCACCTGGGCCAGGAGTAAAGAAGGGAGTCCTTTACCTCTGGGGCATGGCTCACTGGAAGTGCCCCTTGACCTATGGAGCCTGTGGTTTGAGTGACTGGCTGCAGGCCGCGCTAAGCGCTGTTTGGCACGAAAGCATCATTTTGCTCAATTCCACAGCCGGCCATCTTGATGAGCCCCACCAACTCGTCCCTTTGTTTGTGTTGATTGTTGTATATTCATGTTTCTGTATTGTTGTTATAATTGTAATGTTGTTGTCACAGTGGCGGGTTGGGAGGTGCCCGTGCAAGGAAGTAAAGAAGGGGGTCCTTTCACCCCTTACCTCAGGGGCGTGGTAAATGACAGGACTGGTGCCCATGGACGCATGCTCAGGGCAGGGCTCCTCCTCCTAGTATTTATTTGTTATATCAATAAATATGCTGTGGCCAGTTTTACTCCCAACCTGGTGTCCAGTGTCATCATTTATTAGGTATAAGTTAAGGGTTCTAAGAGGTGGGGTTGTTAATATATCCAGGCACCAACAGGATCTCGCTAGATCATGCCCAGTCTACTATTTCTGGGTCAACATTACAAATTTGACCCCTTTAATTGATTTTGGTTCTAGTCAATCCAAAACGTTTTTTATTGCAATGCTTTACTGTTTTAACCTCTGCTAGTTCTATTGTTAGCCTACTCCATGTATCCACCACCATTTCAATTAAGTAGTACATTCTCATATTAGTACTAAATTGCCACCTTCTAAATATTAAAACATTTGCTCTTAGTGTCTCATAGTTCAAAAATTATACTTCTTTTCATTTTTATTTTTATAGCCCTTTATAAAGTTAACTGGTTATGTCACATCTCTACTCTTCTTTTCTTTCAAATAAAAATAGTAAGATCTTTAATATAATACACAGTATGACAAAATACTTAGTTTTGCTCTAATTTATGTACATCCTTCTAAAGATACAGTATCTCCTACATAAGTGGTGTCTTCACTTCTACTGCTAAAGTGACTTCATTTGTAATTTCTGCTATTAGTACCTCTGAATATACAACTTGGATTCCAGTTAGATTTCCCCTTGCATATTTGATTTTACTATTTTAGTTTCCCCCAATTATGTTGGTATATTATTTAACTAAGTTTTTTGTATCAGTATTTCTTCTAAATTCAATTAATCTATATTATTATAACTCCAAACTATGGTGAATCATTGTAACATTTCTATTCTCTATGAAATAGACTGATCCAGTACATCACTGCTTATCAGTATGAATTCATCTCTCATGTAGTCAAACCCAAACAAACTGAATATCCACCTAATTACCATAAACCGTTTAATTAACAATATAATACAAATAAGGTATTATTTCAGAAGAGTCACTCTAATAACCCAACTCTTCACACTATGCATAAACACTTTAAATGAGTAGCAGTCTATATCTAGGATTGAGACTTTTCAGCCTCTATAAAATAGAATGAAATAGCAAGAATAATAACTGTGGGTGCAAGAATTGCTTATGAGGGAAGTAGTGAGGATAATAAATGAGAAGTGAATTAGGAGAAGGTACATATAGCCATATTAAATTCCAGCCTCGTAAGTCCAACGTGAAGCACTTAACGGCTCCGGTGGTTGAAATTTACCCTAGTTACATTGCTATTAAATTAGAATTGGCTGCGAGCTACGAGCAAGAGTGGCTATTTCGTAAACCAGTTAGCGGTCGACGGGGTTGCGTGCTCGAATGCAAACAATTAAGCATTTACGTAGTTACGGTTTCAGATGGAGCCAATGGAAAAAGAGTTGGCGTAACATCACTGAAAAGGGGGAGGGTAGATTTTGAAGTCCTATGTTCTTTAAGTACAGTTTGAAATCTGACCCACAGTCCAGATATGATGCAATATTAATAAAGCAGTAAATATGATATACATTAACATGCAAGTTACAGTATATGTCGTAACACATTGATTTCAGGGATCGATATAAAACAAAATATGAACATGAAATAAAGGTTTTTGGGGCCGATATGCGGGCTTAAGAATGTTGTGCTATTAATTCTAAGACCTAACATCACTTTACCTTATAATAAATGTACAGTAGAGTGATGTTATTTGCATTACAAGTGCTACGTATTGTACTTTACCCCCCTTGCGGGTGCTCTCGAGCACACGTAGGCCTTTGGGCTCCATTTGCATGTTACGTGCTTGCTCGCGAGTGACCATGTTGCAATTTAATAGCTGAATTGAACAAGTAGTGGTTACGGGCATGACAGATCAAAGGATTTACAAGCGAAAAGTTCAGCAATGCTCAGCACATTACCATTTTTCGGTCGTCCTGCATGTTATCACTCAATTCCGCTGCGCACAACATTACGGGGCTAATTTAATAGCCCGAACAAGAAAATTGGAGTTACGGGCTACGTTTTACAACGTAGCCCCAATTTAATGAGGCGGATATTCAGTCAAATCTAATAATCTAGTGTCATTCATAGGATTGAGCTACCAAATCAAAAATAACCGAAATTAGGAAAATTTATTTAATAACTAAACTCACATAAAAAAACTGTCTTCAGCTTTATTCCACTGAAATCTTGTAAACGTATTTCAAATATATTTCTATGTCGACAATGCTAAGAGCAGCTGCACAGCATGGTCTATTTTTTAATCATTGCTACCACCTGCTGGCTAATGCAGTTGTAACCTCAAGCAAGGTGAAATGATGACTTTAGCACTTGTAAAGATACTTCTAGAACAAACATGATATTATAATGATACTTTTGATTAAGTAAAAGGCAGTATTTACAGATGAGGATGAATCCAAATTATATAAAATACATAGTTTTATATATATGTTTAACAAGCGTGTTCATTGTCTGAAGTCAACAAAAATAATAAAAACCAGTAAGAAATATATCTAAACATATTTATTTTTAAAGAATAACTAAAAGGATGTTCTGTAAAAACGTATTATTTTACAAATTCTGTTTATAAAATGGCTCAAAATTAAGGGGAATTTAAGTCTAATGTGCAATATTTTTAGCCACAAAATATTTGTATAGTCTTCGGACTGCAAATTATGCTGCAGATTGTATACTTTTACAGTATTTATATGATGTATTTAATTTTTACTAATACAGTAATTGGAGGTGATATTATTCTTTTATTGCTCCAGAAAAATTTGCAATATTAACTACAGTGTCAACAATATTAGTATATTCAATTAACCTTACAGAAAAGGGTAAACAACTTCAATTAACACTCAAGAAAAAAGACACATATCTATCTGTAAGGCATCCTCCTATTGGATATATTCTATTCCATTACTTTACGACTGTAAGAAAATTCTCATAACAAGCTCAGACACCAAAATTTAAAGTCAAATAATGTTATTAATACACTTAAAATAGAAACACAACTATTCCAATATTAAAACTTTCCCAGTTGTAATCTCGCAGAGAATAAACATATATATATATTATTCAATCCTATGTTATTGTAATATATCCAATCTCAACAACAAGGGCATAAATCGTTCACAGTTCAAGTGCCAATTATCACTATTAAATCACCTTGGTAAATTAATACTGCAGTATAATTAAAGTGCTTAATTAGATTGCACTATTTATGGTGCAAGAAGAAATGTTCATATAAAGTGCTGTGTGAAACCGAATCTACTTGGTGGTAGCGGAGCCCACCATTTACTCCTTTATACTAACTACTATATTCCTACCTATATATGTGCTGTCCCTACACCAATTACCCCCTTATCCTATAAGAGCCGGAACCTTTCCTACTCTACTGTCTATACTATGATGTAGGAATAATATTATACCTATATGAGTAGTGACTACTATACTTCAGTTCTAATCCTTCGAATTTTTTAATTGTGTGCACAGTAATGGTTATGCTTCATTATTATCTGATCGTATAACACATACATGTAAGCAGTGACACATACAGCCAAACAGCCTTATTAAATTGTGATTCGGCCAATTAAATAGGGCTCCATATAAGCACAGAGCATATTTTTTACAGAAGTTTTTAGTTAGTTAACTTGTATCCAAAAGCAAGGACTTCACTAACTAAAAACTTCTTTAAAAAAAAGTATGCTCTGTGCTTATATAGAGCTCTATTCAATTGGCCAAATCGCAAATTAATAAGGCTGTTAATATATTGACACTGTGCATCTCCAAATAATGCCTGCAATTATATAATTTCTTTCACTTTTATCAATTATTAATCCATTATCCTTGTAATACATAAGATATAAATAATATACTATAGAGAGAAGGCACCTAACCCTTTTTTATCGCTGCCCAAGTTCCTGGCTTGGTTTAGAGCCTCCATGTTGTTGACCTCGTCCCCGCGACACACTTCCGGTTCATCATTTCCGGTTCATTTTAGTTGTGTTTCTATTTTAGGTGTATTAATAAAATTATTGTATTTGAAATTTTGGTGTCTGAGCTTGTTATGAGAATTTTATTACAGACGTAAAGTAATTGTTATAGAATATATCCAATAGGAGGATGCCTTACAGATAGATAAGGGTCTTTTTTCTTGAGTGTTTATATGATGTATGTATTTTTTTTATTTTTATGAATCATTGGAAAAAATAAATAAAATAAATAAAAAATAAAAAAAAAGTATTGCTTTCCTTTCAGGTATTATTGTCTCATATAGATACTGACAATAATTTACTATATTATGCATTAGTTGTGAAGTGTGTTCTATTAATGTAAAGAACATTGCCAATATCGTGTTTGTGTTTTCACAAACCCTAACTACTCAAGACCTTCTCAAACATCATTGCTATCTGTAATTTCTTGTGAGATGGTAAATGCTGATTCTAACACGTACAGGTTACCTAAAACTTACATACAATTTGCATGTTCATCACTGTGCTAGGCAGCTATTGTTTTGATATTACTTTAAAAAGTTTGATAAATTACACAGTGTTTCAAAGTGTTTATAAATAGTCACAGACGATTCAGTGCTTTAAAAAATTATATTAGGCGAGTTCATTGCAAAATTTCACAAACTGATTCATTATCAGACTTCAATTTACAATTTCAGTATAGGAAGAAAAAGAAAGGAGAGAAAATAATGTAATAACCAATGTATAAACAGTGTATAGGAAAGGAAACCATCCCACTAACATAATTATTGAGCTTTTCCAAAGCTCTAAGGCATATGTGCTCTTTGTTGTTCATTCCTTTAGTCGTGTCCCACTCTCAGTGACCATATGTACCACAGCATGACAGAGATATCTGTCTGTGTTTCTGGTTGTGCCTATCCATATGGTTTTGTTGGCAAAGATACTGAAGTGGGTTGCAAGTTTCTTCTCCAGTGGACCACAATTTGTCTGACCTCTCTGCTATAACCTACCCATCTTGGGTGACCCTACATGGTTTATCTCACAGCTTCATTGAAGTACACAAGCCCTTCACCACGACAAGGTAGCGATCCAGAAGGTATGTGCTCTTAAACTTCCTTTATTATAGTAGATCTACTGTCAGATGTTTAAACTTGAGCAGGTACTCAATGAACCATCAACAATATAAATAATAATAAACATAATTAACACAAATAAATTAATTAATTAAACAAAAACATAAATAAATATTCAAATTATATACATACATTTTAGAATATTTTATTGTTCCAAATGTTATAATTGTTGTTGTATAGTCATTCCGTCATGTCCGACTCTTTGACTCCATGGAAAGCCAGGCGCATTCTGTCAGCCGCTGCCCATCTGAGCTCCATTACGCTCATGTTCATTGCTTTAATGGCCTCCTCTATCCATCCTAGCTTCTGCCATCCCATTTTTCAATACAATTTGTGCTTTAGCCTCATGATCATTCCTGGCAGTGAGCAGTTTGTCTTTCCTGTAGTATGGATTGATCAGATCTTCTTGCATTACAAGAAACTGAGCAATTTTCTCCAACAACACAATTCAAAGATAACAATTCTACAGCTTTCTTTATGGTTCAGCTCTCACATTCCTATGTTACTTTTTAATAGCTAATCCAGACTTGCCATAGCTTTCATCCCCAGCAGCAAATATATTTATATTTCATGGCTGCAGTCATCATCTGTGAGCCCAAAAAATGACTTCTGTCACTGCCTCCACATCTTCCCACATCTATTTTTACAGGAACTGAGATGGATGTTTGCCATGATCTTTGGATTTTTAATGAGTTTTCCAAGTTTGTTGGCAAAAGCAAGCAACACTTTCACAGCATCATCTTGCAGAACTTTGAACAGTTCAGCTGAGATTCCCTCAACTCCTACAGCCTTGTTATCAGCCTTGTTATTGTTGGAACAGAGCTTGAGATATCTTAATCATTACCGTGGGTAATGAGTGCAACAATTTGATAACTAAAGCACTCTTTAGCACTTCCTTTGTTGGGATTGGTATACAGATTGATCTTTTCCATTCTATCGGCGCATTGTTAAGTTTTCCAAGTTTGTTGGCAAAGGCAAGCAACACTTTCACAGCATCATCTTGCAGAATTTTGAATAGTTCAGCTGAGATTCCCTCAACTCCTACAGCCTAGTTATCAGCTAGGCTTCCTAGGAACAATCTCACTTCACTCTCCAAGATGACTACAGCTCATTGGGTAAACTATTGAGGTTATCAATGCTTTTAAGATCCTTCCTGTATAAATCTTCTGTGTAGTCCTGCCACCTCCTGTGATCTGATAAATCCTGTTAAATCACGTTCACTTCGGCTTGAAAGTTTTCTTTGAGATTTCCAATATTCTTAAAGAGATTCTGTTATCTACTTCTATATCTTTACATTGCTCATTATAGAATGTGTCCTTGTGTCTTCTTGTCCAACGTAATCAGTATTACAATCTCCATTACCTTTCACTTCTTTTCTTTCCCGGGCTACTTTCAAAGCCTCACCAGACAGGAGGTGCATTGTGAGGTGTTTTTTAACTAATCTAAAACTTTTCCACCAGTTACATTCCAGAATTAATATTTCTAACTCCTTCTCCCATTTAATGATCCTATCCCTTTTTCCACTTTGATTATTACTAAATCCTGACCTGCTACATTTTGTATTCCAAAGGCTAAGGTTATTCCAAACATTTTAGGTTCTCTACATTCCAATCTGTCATGATCAGCATAACATCTTTTCTTGGTGTTATATCTAGCAGTTGTTGAATATCCTTGTAGAACTGGACAACTTCAGCCTCTTGAACTCACATTTAAATTATTTTGTCATTTATTGGTTTGTAACCAAGCATTGCTTTGGCAATCGTTGAACCATTGGTTATTAGAGGGCTACTCCATTTCTTCTGCGGGATTCTTGACCACAGTAGAAGATATGGTGGTTTACTGATATGAAATGTCTCACTCCAGTTCACAAATTTCCAATATCTATGCTTAACATTGCATGTCTGATCACATCCTGTTTGCCTTGCTTCATAGTTCTAACATTCCAGATTCCAATGCTAAAGCGTACAAAATGCAAAATAATGAAATAATTTGCAATTAAAATAAAAAGAGAATTACTGAAAATAAGAAAAGGTAAACTGTGGGACTAGGTATTAATTAATACATTACGCATCTATGCAAGATCCTCCTGTGACGATCCATGGTCCTCAGTCTTCAGGCCTGGATAAGCTGCCACTCTATTCTTATTTAAAGCCATTGCTCATCTCTTCTATAAATGGGCCTCTACTTCCATGCTTGAGGACCCATTGCATCCCCTGTTCAGCCCATTGAAAAGGCCATTCATAGGGACCCTGTGATATGGAACTTCATAAGGACCCCTATGGTGTTAGGTTGTATACATGGGGATTCATAGAGACCCCTATGGTTGGCTGTAATTATAAGGTACCATGGGGGTCCAAATAAAGAATAACTAAAATAGATTAATTACTAAACTGAGTAATACATGCCCATTGTTTTTCTCTCTCTTCAATAACTTTATACTTTAGTAACAGGTCAACTGATATTAAAAATATTTTTATTAAACCATGTCATATTTAAAAAGTGAAAATCCCTGATAAGCCAATGCTTATTTGTAAAACCACCTACAGCAAAATATAAGCTAGTGAGGAGCTCTGTGATGGCAGGGAAGAGACACTTAAGGGTTTGATAAAATTAACTTTGGGGATAATTGTTACAAACTTGGTAATACATGGATCTTTTGGGAAAGTTTTTGCTCTCACATTCTTAATGCATTTAGTCTTTTCTTTATGTTTAGGGTTGAAAGAGGTAAAAAAAAGTGCACACTCGTCACTGCTGGATTTTGGAGAAGTGGAGATTAAGAGCTCATATACCCGGAAAAAGTTTAATAATCACAAATGAGATTTTCCTATACATTGAATATACACTGGTTATTACTGTTTTGTACAATGGTTTTATTTATTCCTTTTGCTTTTTAAATTGCAATTGTAAATTGAGAAGAAGAATAAAATAGTTTGATAACTTTTGCAGGATACGTGTCTAATATTTAAAAAGGAGACATAAAGATCTCTCTTTTAGTTACAAATAAGTTGCGATATTTATTAAAGTATTGAATCATTTGTGACTACTATATTGCACTTGACTCTTTAAATAAAAATAATTAATTATAATATTGTGATTGGTTTTACATTTCTCATTTTCTGGGGCACTGTTGTTTAATTTTGGAATAAAAGCAGTAGATATTTGACACTGAGTGGCTGAATCGGAATTTTCACTTCAGGAAATATTTACTTTTTTGCATTTACCACATCTAGTTTTTATATGGATATACTGTAAGGGTGGTGCCCTTATGGTAGTTACAAATGGTTAAGGTTAATTTTTTTACTTGAGCTTTTTTTGTTTTGTTTTTTAATTCATACCTCTGTTAGGAAAGGAGCGCTTCATTACACAAATAATGTGTAAAACATATTATTGTTATTGCACACAAAACTCTTTCATCAATAAAAGCAGGAAGGAGGATGGCAGGCTGTTAGTCTATTGTGTTCTTAGAAGAAAGCGCAGTGCAAAATTAAGAGGAAAATTAAATAGAAAAGGATTAAATAAAATAAATAATCCTTGTTAAAAAATGTGTATAAAAAAATAAAAAGTATTGCTCAAATAGACCCTTTGTAATTATTGTTTTCCCTTTCTGAAACAGTTTGCTTACTACCAAGTATAGATGTTTAAGATATCATCTTGCATATGTGTGACTGCAGTGGTCCTTTAACCGCAAGGATATTAGCAAACTCAAAACTCTTTCTCCAGGTCTCGTGTTTTCACAAGCTCAAACCTCCACGTCGTCCCTGGTAAGGCAGCTACTGTAATTAAGCAAAAGCACTATATTGAGGTGACTGTTGTGACTATTATACTATTACTAGCGAATTGCCCGTCAAAAAATGACGGCAATGAAATTGTAAGGTAGCTAAATTAGTAAATGAATATAGTGTACCTATTTTGAAGCATTGTGATGAAGAGCTGGCAATCTGTGTTGATGTTGCTGCAGCATTAGTGGTGTGGAGCTGCTGTGTAAGCGTGCTGAATGTGTGCAATGTAACACTGTGCGTGCGCGAGACCAAACCGTTAGCGTAGTCGTGTACTTCCGCATTGGCGTAAAATGGCGAGTAATGTGTGGTATAGGTCTGTATCGGAATATCCGTAGGTGTTTTGTGGTGTTTTGCGAGTTTAGAGTGCTGTAGCCTCGTTTTCGTTTTGTTCGGCGGCCATTTTTTCTCTCGCTTAGATTTTTTTTTAGTCTCTAAACTGTTTTATTTCGAGTAAAATCGAGGTGTAAGTTGCATTTTTGAGGTCCTGGGTGCTCCCTCTTGGTGTAGGTAAGGTTTTTATGTATGTGCTGTGTGTATGTATTGTGTTTTAAATGTTTGTATGTCGGCGTGTTGCGTCCGATGTTTGCGAGGTCGTAATGTGTGGTAACGTGTTTCGTACGTTGTGTGCGTTCCTCGTAAAATTTAGCGAGTGTCGTAATTTGTGTGTCGTGTTTTTTGAGTAGCGACGTGAAGTTTGCGAGGGTTTGAGGCCCTTGCCCAGTGACCTCGCCAGCAACTGAGTCCCTCGCTTCGCGAGGGGCCTCAGTTGCTGGCATGGAGCGCTTCGGCTCTGGTGGAGAGATTATATCATAGATGGGCTAAGTTCACACTCCACTTGACTCCTCTTCACATTTGTTCACTCTCACCATTTCTTTTCTCATCTGTACCCTCTTTCCCTAATCACTCACCATCACTACTTCCTTCCATAACCACTACATTCCATAACTAAAAATTATACTAATTAACTGTAAACATTTACTTACATTTTAGAAGTCCAGGAGTGAAATAAAGGCTCTCCGTGTGTGTAAGCCTCCTACACGTCAAGGGCTGCTAATGTGTGTTTTATGCATGGCTAATAAATAATAATACGTAAGCTTTAAGTATGCACCACTACTCCTCAGTAAAAAAAGAACAGCCAATACCTGCCAATCGTCACCTAGACTAGAGTGATGCAACCTGGCAGCATTCAATCACATAATTACAGTAGACTGCAGTCTGCTATGTCTGTTTTCAGGTTATGCTCTGTTCAGCATCAATTGCCCAGTCCAGAGTGTGAGGTTGTGGACCAGATTATTATTATATATACTTATTTTTTAAAGATAATGTTCTGCTTTTTCCCCTTTCAAGTTCAGCAAGACAAAGGTAATTCTCATTTTAGAGTTGTGTTTTTACAACAGTATCATAATTAATAATTAACCAATATATGAACTGTACATTTCACGCACACATCAGTATCCTAAAATGAACTTTTTTCAATCTAGCCTTATATTAAGAAATATGACATAAATGAGTTATCTGAAGCGATTTATAAAACAGGGTAAGAATATTTGTTAAACTTCTATTATTTAACTCTAAGAAATGTCCTGGGTAATATTCAAAAAAAACTCCTCAGTTTTTTAGAGCGTAAACATGAACCACAAGCACCCTCATCCCACTTGTCTGTATAGCCTTAGCAGTATTGCATAGACAAAGAATATTTGATTCCATTCATGGTGAAATAAAGTTATTACACAACTAAGCATTATTGGTATCTGAATTGCCTAGACAGTTTCATATGCCAGGTTCTGATTATTAAACTTGCCTACACTAAAGGACAAGCCCCCTAGGTGTTACACATAGCACAATGTGGAGCAAACTAAACATTTGTTTTATTCAACAATGGGACAATAACTGCATCTATTGTAATACACTGTTGCAACAAACTGACATTCTGTTGTTCTTTAAGTTTTTTTTTTTCGCATCAGATTATAATTTAACTAAAACTAAAGCACTGGTGTAAATTATGGAAGCTTTCAGTAAAACACAGGGGTAAAATACTTTTTTAAGTGTTGAGCAGCTATTACTTTTAAAATACACAATTATTTTTCCCAATATTACCTGAAATGAAAAGTTGTACCACAAGTAATAATAACTTAAACCAGAGAAGGCTTACACATAAACTCTTCTATCTTCATATTTAAGAGAAAAGAAGAGGGACAATACAGTAATATTGACATCATAGTAAATAACTTTTTAGTAGATTATATAAACAACTTGATTTTTTTCCACCATTATATATTTGTATAATTATATTATTTTAAGTATCACTCTTCTACATTGGCTACTAAAAATATATACTTTACTTCCTAAATAATTTGACATGCCTGAGCTGACCCTTGTAAACTCTGTGCCAAGGAGGTCCTCAACAAACCACTATGGTATTAATAAGTATAATCATGGGGAGACCACAAGTATGCACGTTGAGGTCCACAAGTATGCCCATGGCACCAAACCTACCACCAACGGGGGATACAATTGGCCCCCCATGTAGCCCGATACCCGACAGGGGTCCATAAGTACTCCCATAGTCCCTATCATTAAACATTACAACAACAAAAAGCAAGGGGGGTTAATGTTAGGTATCATGAAGATTCATGAGGACCACCATGATTATAGGATCCCCATGATTTAACAATAGGTGCCTCAGAGGTCTGTTAAGGACCTCCATGACACATGGCTTAAACTTTAATGCTATGGGGCTCCGTTAAGGGGATTGCAGAGGATTCTCCAGCTCCTCACAGGTATTGGGGAGAATCCCATGTCCCCAGGCTCATAAGTAATAGCAAGCGATAGTCAGAGGCTAAACCCCCTGCATTATTTTTATTGCTATTTAACCCTTTCCTTGCCACTGGAAGGGGTTCATATAGATACATGGGAATAAGGTATGATGTTAGGGCTAGTGTGTGTAACATGGTGGGCATCATTGCTATAAAGATTAATGTATTAGAGCTTTTTTTTAGAGATTTTTTTTTAGAGCTCCCACAGTTACAAGGGAGACTTTTCTCACTGCTAGGTGATGATATGGACTGGAGCACACAGTAAGCAACTGGCTACAATGACAGGGTTCAATTGGTTAATCAAACTATATAGACCCCCTTTGCCCCACACCACATACTGTTTATTTTGTTTATGGTTTATATATTATTCAAAGTTGCTTATACATAATTATTGTCTTAATACGATGTAATAGTGCTACAATTTAAATAACATTCTTA
Source organism: Discoglossus pictus (assembly GCA_027410445.1). Lineage (NCBI taxonomy): Eukaryota > Metazoa > Chordata > Amphibia > Anura > Alytidae > Discoglossus > Discoglossus pictus. The sequence continues at coordinate 451,454,309 of CM050163.1, forward strand.
CTTATATATGCTTATTATTAATAAAAAAGTGACAACTTTGTGTAGTCAGTGAAAGATTTGGGTAAATATTTTCACGCTTCTGTTGAAAAACAAGATTGGTCAGTAACTATAAAAGTGAGATTAGGGTATCTAATTTTCAGAAATTAGGGAGGAGAATATGCTCATGGCTTTCAAGGTATACATTTGAAAACTGCATTTTATCATTAGTGTTTTTCTGGCAACTATTCATTAAAGGTATACACAAGTAAAAAAATGTACCCAATAAAAAAGCTGCTGATTGGCTAAGGGAAAGGATAGTGTCTGAAATCATGTGACTGTCGCAGTAGGGAAGATTTCAAGTGCTAACTGAGCATGTCTGTACAATCCCCAGGCCAAAATCATACAATGTATTACGTATGCTAATATTCCCGGGCAATCGCAGGGGGTGTCAACATTGAGAGAAAACAGTCTGCAAATGCAAGAAATTCAGCAGACTTCAGGCTAACGGTTTAACTTTTTACTTTGGATTTTTTTCATGCAAACAATTTTTTTCAGACACTATAAATTCTCCTATCAGAAGCATTAAAAACCCAGCTCACTTGTATATGCCTTTGATGAAAGTGATAATTAAATGCACATATGGTTTTTCTGTCGGTTTGCAAACAGTCAGCTTGACTGGAATGAACAACGTGTTCCTTGTCTATCTAAAGTATCCACCCTTGTAATGATCTTGCCTCCTTTTCCTATTTTTACTTTTGACATCCATCCAAAAACATTTGCACTTCCAAGAATTAATTTAACTTCTTTTGTTCATTGTGGTACAACTGTGTTTCAATCCTGATAGCACAAATTAACCTGACAACATGAAAATCAATGTGTTTGGATCACTTAATGACACATGTACTATTGTAGCTTTTATAGTTATAGCTGTATTTTGTAGGAGCTGTAAAAATGTGTCTGGAATCACTGCAATAGTATAGAATATATTTGTATTTTTATACATTTGAGTCCCATAGGTTCATACCTCTTAATTGAAAAATGTGCTTGTATACTGCAGATATAAACAACATTTGACATAAAGCCATTATCAATATAAAACATCTAGATATAATTATTAGGTACGGAAATATCAAAGTAACTGGTTTTACAAAGCACTTTTTTGAGGTTTTAATAACTCATAAAAGTATAGAATTTCTGCCATCATGGAATTAATTCTGAAGAATCCTGACTTTTGCAGGCCCCACAGAGGAATTGTTTCTGTGCCACACTGCAAGACATAATATAGAACTTTATCCTTTTTTTATTATTTTACAGTGGGCTTTTTGGGTGATTTGCAAAGCTTTTGATCTGTCACTTCCGCAAGAGTTACGCTCTCTAAATTCGCAAAACGTTATGCAATTGCTACAATCCCTCAAGACAGCAAACGCAATCAAGCCCACAAATGGCAAATGTAGGCCAAAATCTTAAAGGGAGAACATAAAGCACACTCATCCAATATAACCCATCAGGAAGGACTGCAAAAACACATGGAGGCTGTGCAGAGGCACGTGGAGCAACATCTCCGTCCAGGACAATCTCCACTTGGCCATGTGCCAAGATGTATACCCATTATCATTTGGTGACATCCCATTAGGTGTTTTGCTATCAATCAATTGACATTATCACCTGTCATATTGTTATCAGGCCTTAAGGGGAACGTTGCTACTCCACAGCATCCCAAATTGGACTTTGCATGTGTATTAACCCTTTATTATTTTATATGACATATATTATTACTGTATATGATATCTTATGATAGTATTATTATATGTATTAATCTATTGCATAGTAACTAGAGCTCATTAATTTACAGATATAAGAATTTAATTGAAGAAACCAATTATGTGCATAGCACTTATGACTTGTCTATACCTACTCAATGAAATAGATGCTTAAACCTCTGGACTGTGTATATCAATCCAGTTTCACACATACAGTGTGTTCCCAAAACATGTATGTACAGTACAGTGCTAAATACTGTAACTGTAACAATATACTGTATAAACTCCAGTTTAAGCCAAGTTTTTTAGCACTTTTTTAAGGCTGAAAAAGGCCCCCTCGGCTTATACTCGAGTCACTCTGTGTCTCTCCCCCCCCCCGTGTCTCTACTCCCCCGTGTCTCTCCTCCCCGTGTCTCTTCCCCCCTCTCCCTCATGTCTTTTTCCCTCCCCCTCCATTATCATCCTCCTCATCCTCCCTCCTCAACCCACCTGCTCAACCTCAACCCCCCTCCTCAACCTCAACCCCCCCCTCCTCACTTAACCCCTCTCTAATTACCTCCCATTCTCCCTTCTCCCCTCACTTACCTTCCATCAGCTGCTACTCCATTCTGAAGCTCGTCTTCCGGCTGTGTCGGGACTCGGCATATGCTAATGACGTGATGTCACAGGCGCATCACGTCATTAGTATTGGCCGGGTCAAGACACAGCTGGAAGACATGCAGAGGAGTGGAGGAGCAGCTGATGGAAGGTAAGGGAGGGGAAAGGGAGAGGGAGAAGTAATTAGAGAGGGGTAAAGTGAGGAGGGGGGTTGAGGAGGGAGGATGAGGAGGGGTTGAGGAGGTAGGATGAGGAGGGAGGTTGAGGATGAGGAGGGAGGTTGAGGATGAGGAGGGAGGTTGAGGATGAGGATGAGGAGGGGGGTTGAGGAGGGGGGTTGAGGAGGGAGGATTAGGAGGGAGGATGAGGAGGGGGGTTGAGGAGGGAGGATGAGGAGGGATGATGAGGAGGGGGTTGAGGAGGGAGGAGGAGGAGGGGAGTTGAGGAGGGAGGAGGAGGAGGGGTGTTGAGGAGGAGGGCTGAGGAGGTGGGTTGAGGAGGGGGGTTGAGGTGGGAGGATGAGGAGGATGATAAGAGAGGGGGAGGGAAAGAGACACAGGGGAGGGAGAGGGGGGAAAGAGACACAGGGGAGGGAGAGGGGGGAAAGAGAGACAGAGGAGGGAGAGGAGGGAAAGAGACACAGGGGAGGGAGAGGGGGAAAGAGACACAGGGGAGGGAGAGGGGGAAAGACACAGTGGAGAGAGAGGGGGGACACAAGAAAGGGGCACAGAGGGCACACAAGAGGGGGACACCGAGGATGCAAGAGGGACACAGGAGGCAGCACATTTCCCACCCTCAGCTTATACTCAAGTCACTAAGTTTTCCCAGTATTTTGTGGTAAAATAGGTGCTTCTGCTTATACTCTGGTCGGCTTATACTTGAGTATATACGGTACTCACCTAATTCCACTCTGCAAACATTACTAACCATTAGCTAATTCTCAGGACAACTCACTGGCCATGACCATTAATAATGATGTGCTTAGCTGTGACCAGCATCAGTGGTCCAGGAGTATTATCACCTTCACAATATGATATTGCTAATCAACATTGATATCACATCCATTAGCTATACAGGTGTTAGCACATGTTAAAGGATAACCATGATATCAGCATTAGGGGAAAATACCCATTAATACGTAGAGGACAGGAAAGTCAGCAGCCAGATGATCTGTTCTCAGACTGATATTGAGGACAGGATCGCATGCTTCACTAGTGCATATATCAATGCTGGCTGTTATTATTATTCATACTCTTCTCCTCCTTCTACACAGCAATCTAAATAAGTGTTAAATTGTTTTAATTATCGAATGTGTATTATAATTACCTTATAAAAGTGCAAATCTGAAGAGACTGACTATGCATATTACAAAAAGTCCATATATGTTTGTAGTAAAAAAAAGATATGTGGAAAGACACAATTACTATTAACAAAATGCAAAAGCATGTACAAACTGAAGCACTGTACTGTGTGCAAAAATTTCACGAATCTCTTAGTATTAGAATGGTTGAAAAGTTTGTGTGTGTGTGTGGGGGGGGTTATATGTATACATAAAATTATTCCCCAGGGCACAAATCATCTATTACCAACAAGAGTGTATTTAGATTTGAAAACATCACTACATGTTACCAACTACATTTTTTCTAAAATTAATTAGGACAACCCCATGTTTTTTTTTTTAAGCAAGATGCCTTCTGGAAGCTCATTCAGAAGACATAATTGCAATTATAACATGGAAATAATCTTGTGTTTAATTGCAATTACCACTAGTTATTTAATTAAGCAAATTTGTTAAAATAAACAAAACATTTACACAAATCTTGTGGGCTTCCAATTTGCCCATTGGTCTAATTTGGCTTTAATCACTCTTAATTGGATAACTACTACTAAAACCAATTGAACACCCATATCCACTCATATTTTATGGATTAAAAAGTCAGTGGCTGATACTATAAAATTTGATTTTATCTTTGAGAACATTTATACATGTACATTATTGTATTTTCTACATCATATACATTTTGAATGAATCTTTAACTGTATTAATGACATTTTACATTTTTACATATAAGTTAACGGTATAGCATATGACATTGAGATATGCAGAATCTTGCAGTAAGTAATGTTTAACCCATCTTTATATTTCAAAGGAAGAATCAAGCTCTAACATTTACAGTGATATTAAAAACTTTGCAACCACTTTTCCACACCCACAGGCCGAGGTAAATCTACATAATTTGCATTGGTATGAGTGTTTATGGTGTGACTTTCAGGGGGGCCTAAGACTTTTGTGTCTATTGGACTGTTGTGCGCCTGGGCTAACATGGGTTAGCTGGGCTATTTTCCCCCTTTCTTCAAGAAGATGTCCTCCCCTCCCAGACACTAGGACTTTGTCAGCCATGTTGTTTTACTGTTGGCCATGATATGGAGTTCACACATGTCACTGAATGTGTGTATGTAATTGTATAGATCGTACCCATTCATGTTTAGTCTTAAAAGATTTTACTTTCCCCAGGGATTTTGATCAAGTATGTTACCGGGGTTCCCTGGGTAAAGCGGGTTTCATTTTACAAGGTTACTTGGTAGAGGGGTTCATTAACACTAGAGGAAGGACTGAACACTTATTGAACTTGCAGACACCAGAGAACCATGGACCTTCAGTTCTGAATGGGTAATGAGATAGGATTGGTATCACTAATATCAGTCAGAGAGCTTACAATCAGTAACCGCAGTTTGGGGGTTAGATCTTAGCATGAGCTTTCAAGGAGGATGCTAGTTGTGCACAAACTCATGACAGCGTAGATTTCAATGGCACCATGGGTGATGAATAGAGCTTGTACATTTGTCAAAATAAAACACTTCAACAAACAGAAATCAAGTGGGGTCAAGCAATTACCACCGGCATTCTTTTTTATCTCTCATTTGGTGATTAAGCTCAATTGTCTTCATTCATGCCTGTGGTCCGTAGAAGTCTATGAGCGCTATAATGTAAGAATTCTATGGAAGCTCTGGCCTATCTGTAAAGCGAATACCCAAGTCTCCTTTTCCCAAGCATAACTGAACCCATTACCTGTTTTGTATCTCCTTAGAGTCCACCTATATGGGTACCTCAGTGAAATTGTGCCCTATAAATCAAGGGTAACTTGTCCGCACAAATGATTAAATTTCATCCTTAACCCAACTCCCACCGACTCTGCAGACTAAAACTAGCTTTTGTTACAGACTGCAGAGTTGGACACCTGATCATGTTCCACAGCTACGATCTTAGCTTCCTGCTTATAACTTGTCCCAGCCTGGAGCGATCTTGAGCTATGCAAGTAACCACAAGCTGCCCCAGGGGTACCAAATGGCATGTTTTGCCCACTAGTCCCCGCTAGGGTTCCCGCATGAAGGGGCGCTAGGTCCCGGTATTGGAAAGCAGGAGAACAGAGATGGGGGAATCCTAATAATTCTTAAAGGGACATATACCTAAATGGGGCATGTGGGAGATCATGTACAGACAAAATGTCTGTACTGTTGTTCTGACTAGTTACCCCCTGGACAGTCTGGATGGGCTGAATGGGATTGGTGGAAGGAATGTGTGTGCTTGGCCTTACACGTACATTTACATTAATAACCTATTAGAGATGTGAAAATGAAACACCTGGAGTGACATCAAAATTAAATTGGGTATAAATTACTGTGACAAAAAAAATATAATGATTATAAAAAGTGAATAATACTTCAATATCTGTGTTAAATGGAATAAATGTAGTGGTTCTGAAAATATAATATTAATGAAACAATTGAAGAATATGTGAAAAATGTAAAATCTTTATATAAAAAATATATATGAAAAATAATTTAAATACAACTCATTATTTAAGTGTGCAATATGAACAGAGTAGGCACAAGATGTTAAGTCTAGTGCCTCTTTTGGTGTATTATGCACCTAATGAAATGTGAAGCTTTTTTTGATGACATGGCTATCACATATATAGTTCTCAGCAGCGGGGCTTGCCAAAAAACGTTGGTAACGTAACGTTAAAATTGCAGGCCGCAGTTACAAAGCGAGGGCTGCAGTTGCCAAAGACAGCTCAGCTCACCAACACTGCAAATCTACATTGTATGCTGCAGGAACAGATTGTTAGCTTTTCAGCACATTGCTTGCTGCATATATTAATTACAAATAGGTATATTAATTTATAACTTTAATAATTCATTAATTTACATAATAAAATACATATACATTTGATGAACCGAATAATTCACAAGATGTGCAGGGGTCTTTTATACATTTTTTATTGTGTTTATAAAAAGGGCTATTTCCATTTGTTACATGTCTTTTAACCTTTTAGCTTCTATCAAAACTGAAATCAGGCATTGAATAATTTATGTAAAATGTAGTGTTCATTTGCTGATATTTTGGGGATTATGCCAGTCTGGAAGTATTCTTACACATGGTCACAAGTTACTTAGATAAATTGTATGAAAAAAAAGAAAAAAAGTCCTACATTCATCAAAAATGTAAACCATTTTGAAAGACTGGCTCAACAAGAGCTTAAGAACAATCATGATATTGTGGTAAAACAGGCAGATAAAGGGGGTAATGTGGTGCTATTAGACAACACAACCAGGAATATCTAAACATGTGTTCACAAATTCTTGATGAAAAAACTACCTATAGCATTTTAGATCATGACCCTACTCTTGAGTTTAAAATTGAACTTAAAAGTATACTTACTAAAGCTCTTGTTGAGCCAGTCTTTCAAAATGGTTTACATTTTTGATGAATGTAGGACTTTTTTTCTTTTTTTTCATACAATTTATCTAAGTAACTTGTGACCATGTGTAAGAATACTTCCAGACTGGCATAATCCCCAAAATATCAGCAAATGAACACTACATTTTACATAAATTATTCAATGCCTGATTTCAGTTTTGATAGAAGCTAAAAGGTTAAAAGACATGTAACAAATGGAAATAGCCCTTTTTATAAACACAATAAAAAATGTATAAAAGACCCCTGCACATCTTGTGAATTATTCGGTTCATCAAATGTGCACTCCCCATCCATGGTAAGACCACTATAGATAATAATTCTAGACAGGGTATAAATCATGATTTCTGGTAATTCATGAATATGGGCATTGTTATGAAAGAAGTTGGTTTTGATATTGTGACAACAGACATGTCTAAAACATAACCCCAACGGTAGCTATTCAGCTTCCAGTTTACTGAAGCCTACAGTGATAAAGATCACCAAATCAAGACTCAAATTTTCCAGAAATCTAATACATTAATTAACATGATATCCATTGATTGGAGCAAGGGAACCATTCAACCAATATTCCCTTTTAGTCTGGAGTTGAGCTTTAGTACTTCACATAGCAATACAACAGTGACAACCTGAGGTCTGGACATGGTCTAATGTAGTTCAGGCAGCCATTAAAATAAATAATTAGTACAGCTCTAAATAGTTCAAGACAGGCAACTAAGGGTTAGTACAACAAGGCAAATACCAGTAATCAGAATCAAACAAACGTTTATTCTGATGCAAGGATTAGTGACAGACTAGTAACAGTTTAGTTTGGGCAAACATTATCCTAATTTGCCACAGGTCGGCGCTAAAGGACTGAGTCTAAGATCAAAGTTTTGCAGAACACGAAGTGCAGTTACCAATTGCAACAGCACTGTATTAGTATGAAAATTGTATGTTATTGATATGGCAATTCTACCTGGATTTTAAACTTAAAAAAAAAATGTTTTGCAATATTTAAAAAAATGTTTCTCCACAATAAAAAGAAAGTGATTAATATTCTTTGTTATTTGCTATAGATATATAACTGATCATATTGTTTCCCTGTTCCTATATAATATTTATTGTTCATATTATATAATATTTCTTCATATTCTGTTTCAAAAAAAATTTGTTTCACATACACATACTGCCTTTTTATAGCATATTTATTTAAAAGGCCATACTTTAGAGTTTAATTTGTGTATTTAGTAACTGATTAACATTCAATTCAGTTTGTGAAGAGGAAAATGTCAATGTAGATTTATAAATTACACTTGAACTTTACTGTTTCAGGGCTAGCAAGTTGAGGGCACTGATCAGTTTAGGTTTACCTGCAGTGGCCAGTGCGGCGAAGGAAGCATATAAAGACTCCCATCAGAATCTTTCCCACTTCATCGATATCTATAGAAAGTGGTGAGAAACATATCTGCTAAAGTCTGAAAATCTAAGATCAAATATGACTTTTAAAAGATATGTTCTTTTTTTTTTCATTTATAAGGTTTTATTGGATTAAATACATTTTGTTGTTTTTCAGTCATCTGACTCACTGTGACCCCATGGACGGCATCACATCAGGCACATCTGTCCGCCACTGCACATTTGAGCTCATCCAAGCCTATGTTCATTGCTTCAATTATCTAATCTATTCATCTCCTCCTCTGCCATCTCCTTCTTTGTGTACCTTCAGTCTTTTCCAGCATCAGAGTTTTCTCTAGGGAGTCCTGTGTTCTTGTGATATGGACAAAGCATTCAGCCTCATTATCATACCTTCCAGTGATTAGTTTGTCTTGATTTCCTGTAGTATTGATTGATTGGATCTTCTTGAAGTTTTCTGCAACACCACAAGTGTCAATTCTACAACGCTCAGCCTTCTTTATGGTCCAGCTTTTACATCCGTATTTTGCTACTAGGATTTCCATGGTTCTAACTATGCAGACCTTTGTTGTGTAAGATCTTTACTTTTTAAGAAGCAAACATCTTTTAAATCTGGGAAGGAAAAATAGCCATGCAATTTATAATCTCAATAGAGCAAATATAGGGGTATCAGATATTGAAAGGGATTTGGGGGTGCTTGTGGACAACCACCTAGGTAACAGTGCTCAAAGCCAAGCAGAAAATAAAATGTTGGCATGTATTAAGAAGGATATAGAAGCAATGGAAGCAAATATAATCTACATACAAATCTCTAGTATGCCCACATTTGGAATATGGAGTAAAATTTGGGGCACCACTTCATAAAAGGACATTTTAGTGCTGGAAAAGGTACAGAGGAGGACAACAAAACTAATAAGGGGAATGGAGGGGCTAAGTTATGAAGAAAGACTAACCAAATTAAACTTATTTTCTCTAGAAAAAAGGCATCTAAGAGGAGATATGATTACCTTATATAAATACATCCAGGGTCAGTATAAAGATTTGTCAAGGGAGCTTTTTGTGCCAAGAGGTTTTCAACTGACAAGAGGATATCTCTTGAGGTTAGAAGTAAAAAGATTCTACCTTAAAGAAAGAAAAGGGTTCTTCACAGTAAGGGTGGTTAATCTGTGGAATTCTCTACCAGAGGAGGTGGTGACAGTCGATTCGATAGATAACTTTAAAAGGGGACTGGATTTATTTCTAATTAAAATGGGAATTCAGGGTTATCCTGTATAATTAGAGAGAGAGTACTGATCCAGGGAGAAATACGATCGCCAGTATCTGGGGTCAGGAAGGAATTTTTTTTTCCCTTTGACGATTGGCTAAGTTTCACTTCTGTTTGCCTTTCTCTGGATTAATTAATAATTAAAATAAATAAATAAATAAATAGTTAATTAATAATTAATTAACAATTAATTAACAACTAATTAATTAATAACTAATCTGCATATTGCAGAGGCGTTCTTGAAAGGTTGAATTTGATGGTCTGAAAGTCTTTTTTCAACCTTAATTACTATGTAACTATGTAAATTCATGGCTGCAGTCACCATCTGCAGAGAAAGTGTAGCACAGGAAAATAAAATCAGCTTTTGCACTCTCTTATTTCACCCTCAACAATAGGTCCATTAGTTCTTCCACACTTTCAACCATCAGAGTTGTTGATATTCATCCTAGCAATATGAATTCCGGCTTTGGATTCGTCCTGTCCTGTCTTACGCATGATGTCTTAGTTATGATGATAAATAAAGTGACAATTTGCAACCTTGTTGCACTCCTTGTTCATGTTAAGTTCTGATGGTGGCTTCTAGGTTCACATACAGATTCCTCAGGAAGAGTATGAGATGGTCTGTTACCCCCATCTCTTTATTCTAAAGTATTTGACTGTATGAGTCACAACAAAATGTGGCATGTTCTTAGTCTATGAAGCAGAGGTAAATGTTTTTCCTGAAACTCTCTTTCTTTCTATATTATTCAGCGGACATTGATAATTTGATCTCTTGTGTCTCTGAGAAACGAGGCTTGTACTTCTGGTAGTTCTTGGTCGATATGTTGTGGGAGCCAAGATTCATCTTGTAGGATTTTGGTATTCCATCAACTTCTGCAACCTTGTTCTCAGCAAGGCTTCCTATGGCCCATCGTATTTCCTTCTCCAAGATGTCTGGCTCCAGGCTATTGGACAAACTATTCAGTTCTCTGTGCTTTAAGAACCTTTCTGTACAGACATTCTGTACGTTTCTCCCAACGCTTCTTTATATGATCTGCTTCTGTTAAGTGTCTACCATTTTTTGTCTTTTAACATGACCACTTTTTGCCTTGAGATCCCCAATTGTTTCCGACCTCCAGACGAATGTCCTCTCGGCTTCAGCCCAACCACTTTATTAGATGTGATGCTGCTCATACTTGCTCTCTGTTCTTAGCCTGTAATGTGGTAGTCACCTTCTGATCTGAGGGGTTCATCTTTCAGTGCCATGTACATATTTCTCTGGTTATCTTGGCAAAGATACTAGAGTGGGTTACCAGGTCCTTCTCCAGTGGACTGAGATTTGTCTGACTTCTCTACTATGACCTACCCATCATGGATGACAATAAAGCTCACAGCTTCATTGAGTTACACAAGCCCCTTCATCATGACAAGGTAGCGATCCAGAAATGGTTTAATAAACTAGTGATTCCGTAATGTATGAGCACTACAATAGCCCTTTATCTTTGGACAAAGTCAGTTTCAAATGAAACTTCATCAAATGAATACATATATACTGTAACTTATATATGTTTTTATAGTGCATTTATTATTATTGCTTACTTTAGTTTTAATTTAATTATTTTAAGCCAAGGTGCATGTTTATTTTCCATTATAATCAATATGCTAATAGATAGTTGTATGTAGTTTATCACAATCTCCTTCCATTGTTTCACACTTCTAAGTATATAGGGCAAAGCATGAGAATTCATTTCTTCCTGGAAATCGAGCAGGTTGACGAATATTATTCTAAATTGTACAGTCCCTTGTGTCACTGACTACTGAGAAGGATAAAAGAGGAGCAGGTTTGCCCTACTTTTGTTCTGTGTGACCGTCATGATCTATGGCCACTTGCTGATTGTATTGCACTTTTTTACAGCAGAGAAATGGCTCTTATTTGAAGAATAGATGTGTTCATTTATCCTTATTTGTAAAAGACAGGAGTGATACATTTCAAAGGTGCTCTTTTGTCTGAAGGTTGAATATTATACAAGCATAATTATTGAAGCTTGGGCAACATTTTTTTTCTCCTCTTTCTGCATATACATCTGTACATTTTTACATTTCCGTTAAGTAGCAGTAGGTAAAGATTGGAAAACAGCAAAAATATAAGGAATCACATTTAATACTTCATATCAAGCCATATTTATACTTTTTTTCTCCTGCTATACAACGGAGTGTGAAAAAGAACAATATTTGCCGGCCATGCCTATGGCCATAATCTAGGGAATTTGTTGCAGTCAACCAGTGTTGTTTTTGCAGGGTATGCCTTGGAGATGTTCTTTTTATATGCTCCCTTGTGTAACAACAATGAAATTATCATTAAACATGTTATTTAGATAAGTGTTTCTCAGCAGTCAGTCTTGGTGCAGATAAAGGAGAACACTCATACATACCATTATCATAGTTCAAAGGTATATACAGGTTGTAGAGGAACTTATCTGCAGCTGAAATGTACTGTATTCACATCTGTGTAAAGCTAGATCAAAAATTCAATAAGTCACATGAAGTATCACCCTGTTCAAAATATTTTGATCTAGACCATCTTTAAATTATTTTTTAACAGTACATGCTGTACCTAAAATTTATATAAAATTTCTAGGAAGTAAAAAACTAAATACAGGTTTCCCCCTCTTAACGCTAACCCTTATATCACTGATTCATTATAGAGCTATTTTTCCTGTAATTCCCTGTTTTATGCTAAGCCCCACTATAGCACATTTTTTTGGCTGCCAATCCCTGCTGAACACTATGTTCCACCATAATGCAGTTTTTTTCCTCCGAACGGCTCAACAGCTTTAAGAGTCATAGTAGCGAATAAGAGCAAGGAGGTGAAGGGAAGTACCAACCTGGATAAGCAGAAAATCCCAGAATTAGACCAATTTCTACAACAACCACTAAGAGAGGAGGTACAGAACATTTGTTCATGTTCCTCATCATGTTGTTTTAAATTGTCCAATAAAATCTACAGTAATTGTATGTTTTGTACAATATTACTGAAAATGAGCAAGCACAAAGAAGATCAGCCCAAAATGAAGAGCAAAAGCATTTCTCTGTGAAGATGCAGGTGCTGGCCCACTTGGAAAAAGGAGAACGCCAAGTGGACATTGGAGGGGATTCAAAGTTGCCCACCTCCACACTATGAACTATCCTAAAAAACAAAGGAAATCAAGTCTTCTGCAACCACCAGCACTACATCTTCTGTCAAGAAGATTACCCGATCCAGAAGCTACACCCTGGAGGAAATGGAGAAGCAGCTTTTCATCTGGACCTCAGCCAGCCATAATGAAGAAGGCCAGAATCATCTATGGTCATATTCAAAGCCAAACACTGGATATGGCTGAAAGCTTCAGACAGCAGAGGTTGGTTGATCGCTTCAAGAAAAGAAACAACCTGGATAACTTAAGGATCACCTGACGAGCAGCGAACACTGATATTAAAGCTGCTGTGGGACTTTCCAGCTACTTTGAAAGACAGTGTAGAAAGAGACAATTATCCTCCAGAAATGTTATTCAGCATTGATGAAACTGGAGTGTTCTGGAAGCTGATGCCAAGGCGCACCTGCATATCGTGTGCAAGTGAGCAGCCAAAGACCATCTACCCCTTCTTCTGGGCGGGAACACCAGTGGCGATTTGACATTCAAACCATTGCTGGTGTACCATTCCAAAACACCAAGAGTCATGAAGGGGATTCCAAAATGTACTTTACCGGAACTTTTGGCAATTCAATTGTAAAGTTTAGATTGCCATGTACATCTTCAAAAGCTAGCTAACCAAACATTTTTGTCCATCCATGGAACTTACTGCAGGCGTAAACAAATTGAGGCCAAAGAGCTCCTGTTGATAGATAATGCACAAAGCCACCCTACCAACTCATCTGAGGTTGATTGCTGCATCCCAGTAGAAGTAGTTTTACTACCACTCAACACTATTTCAATAATCTAGCCAATGGATCAGAGGGTCACTGTGACCTTCAAGGTCTTTTATCTTCACCGCACATTCCACCAGCTCATTGCCAAAACAGACGGCAAAAACAAAGAATCCATGATGGATTTTTGGAAAAATTATACTATAATGCAGGCAATAAGTAACATTGATTTGTCATAGAAGGAAGTGACACAGCAATGTATGAAAGGAATGTGGAGGAGTATATGGCCAGAGGTGTGTGTGCGGATGTGGAACATGAACAGACCCGGTCCATACGGCTGGACTGAGAGATGCCAAAGCCCAGAACATTGAGGCATTTGGTGCAAGCTTCAGAGGAGAGCCTTACAAATAAGGATCTCCAACAACTGACAGAACAGGGCATTCTGGAAGCCCATAAAAGCAGCAACACAGACAATAAGGAACCCAAACCACTTTTCACCAGAAGTTTGAAAATCCATCCATGATATTCTGGATGAATTTATGACCAATGATCCAGACAGCGGCAGGAGGAGATATGTGAAACTTAGGCCCCTATCCAATTGCAAACCTACAGTTTAAGTTATACAGGCCTTACGTTTGCGGGCTTGAAATTTGCAACAGTTACAGATTGATTCAATTGAACAAGCCTGCAATTTAAGGGCCGAAAGCCAAAACCGTAAACCATGTAATCGTAAGTAGCATTTCAGAGCGTTATCATGATCAATTAAGCAAGGTCATAATTGCCAATTTAAAATCAGCCAAAATTAAATGAGACCGTCATCATGACATCATTAAAAATCAATTAGCATTTAGAAGTCTGATATGCGATCAGACTCACAATCCGGCCCTTTTTTTTCATGAGTTCACCTTTTCCTATATACCCTATGTTAAAGTTACCCCGTTTAGTGCTGTTTTGCTTAGCACTCCGATTAACTGGAGCCTATCTACAGCAGCAAACAGTATATATATACAGGGAGTGCAGAATTATTAGGCAAGTTGTATTTTTGAGGATTAATTTTATTATTGAACAACAACCATGTTCTCAATGAACCCAAAAAACTCATTAATATCAAAGCTGAATATTTTTGGAAGTAGTTTTTAGTTTGTTTTTAGTTTTAGCTATTTTAGGGGGATATCTGTGTGTGCAGGTGACTATTACTTTGCATAATTATTAGGCAACTTAACAAAAAACAAATATATACCCATTTCAATTATTTATTTTTACCAGTGAAACCAATATAACATCTCAACATTCACAAATATACATTTCTGACATTCAAAAACAAAACAAAAACAAATCAGTGACCAATATAGCCACCTTTCTTTGCAAGGACACTCAAAAGCCTGCCATCCATGGATTCTGTCAGTGTTTTGATCTGTTCACCATCAACATTGCGTGCAGCAGCAACCACAGCCTCCCAGACACTGTTCAGAGAGGTGTACTGTTTTCCCTCCTTGTAAATCTCACATTTGATGATGGACCACAGGTTCTCAATGGGGTTCAGATCAGGTGAACAAGGAGGCCATGTCATTAGATTTTCTTCTTTTATACCCTTTCTTGCCAGCCACGCTGTGGAGTATTTGGACGCGTGTGATGGAGCATTGTCCTGCATGAAAATCATGTTTTTCTTGAAGGATGCAGACTTCTTTCTGTACCACTGCTTGAAGAAGGTGTCTTCCAGGAACTGGCAGTAGGACTGGGAGTTGAGCTTGACTCCATCCTCAACCCGAAAAGGCCCCACAAGCTCATCTTTGATGATACCAGCCCAAACCAGTACTCCACCTCCACCTTGCTGGCGTCTGAGTCGGACTGGAGCTCTCTGCCCTTTACCAATCCAGCCACGGGCCCATCCATCTGGCCCATCAAGACTCACTCTCATTTCATCAGTCCATAAAACCTTAGAAAAATCAGTCTTGAGATATTTTTTGGCCCAGTCTTGACGTTTCAGCTTGTGTGTCTTGTTCAGTGGTGGTCGTCTTTCAGCCTTTCTTACCTTGGCCATGTCTCTGAGTATTGCACACCTTGTGCTTTTGGGCACTCCAGTGATGTTGCAGCTCTGAAATATGGCCAAACTGGTGGCAAGTGGCATCGTGGCAGCTGCACGCTTGACTTTTCTCAGTTCATGGGCAGTTATTTTGCGCCTTGGTTTTTCCACACGCTTCTTGCGACCCTGTTGACTATTTTGAATGAAACGCTTGATTGTTCGATTATCACGCTTAAGAAGCTTTGCAATTTTAAGAGTGCTGCATCCCTCTGCAAGATATCTCACTATTTTTGACTTTTCTGAGCCTGTCAAGTCCTTCTTTTGACCCATTTTGCCAAAGGAAAGGAAGTTGCCTAATAATTATGCACACCTGATATAGGGTGTTGATGTCATTAGACCACACCCCATCTCATTACAGAGATGCACATCACCTAATATGCTTAATTGGTAGTAGGCTTTCGAGCCTATACAGCTTGGAGTAAGACAACATGCATAAAGAGGATGATGTGGTCAAAATACTAATTTGCCTAATAATTCTGCACTCCCTGTATATATATATATGTATACATGACATCTGTAGTTCTATAGAATAAGTTACTTTGTATTAACAGATACTGTGGTACAGATCAACTGGCTAACATCAAATATGAATACTATCTATAAATTATTAGGAATATTATATGTATATATATATATATAAATATATATATATATATATATATATATATATATATACCGTATTTATCGACATATAACATGCACTGGCGTATAACACGCACCTCATTTTAAGAAGAAAATTTCAGGGGGAAAAAATAATAATTTCAAATTAAAGAACTTTGAAGCAAAATCCTCAACCTCCCTCCTCATCTTCCCTCCTCAACCCCCTCCTCAAACCCCCATCCTCAACCCCCTCCTCAAACCCCCTCCTCCACACCCCTCCTCATCCTCCTTCCTCAACCCCCTTCCTCAACCTCAACCCCTCCTCCTCAACCTCAACCCCCCTCCTCAACCCCCCTCCTCATCCTCAACCCCCTCCTCATCCTCAACCCCCCTCCTCAACCCCCCTCCTCATCCTCAACCCCCCTCCTCCTCAACCCCCCTCCTCATCCTCAACCCCTCTCCTCATCCTCAACCCCCCTCCTCATCCTCAACCCCCCTCCTCATCCTCAACCCCCCTCCTCAACCTCAACCCCCCCCCAACCACCCTCCTCATTCTAAACCCCCCTCCGCATTCTAACCCCCCCTCCTTATTTTAACCCCCCTCCCCTCCTCAATCTAGCGGGTGCCCCGGTATATGCTAATGACGTGGCGCGCATGTGACGTCAAATGCGCGCCGGGTCAAGGAGTGGAGCGGAGGCCGGAGCAGAAGCAGGTAAGTGAGGGGGAGGTTAGAATGAGGAGGGGGGTTAGAATACGGAGGGGGGTTTAGAATGAGGAGGGAGGTTGAGGATGAGGGGGGGGAGGGAATATCGGCGTATAACACGCACCTATCAATAGGTAAATACGGTATATATAGTAAATAAATAGTACATCTGTGTTCACATCTGAATGTCTAAAACAAGTTTAAAAAACTGCTTCCAGATCAGAATTCAGAGAAAAACTGTTATTACACTGCCTTCTGGGAAGCTGATCCAGGACATGCAAATGCCTCGCTCTTCAATCCATAGCCATTATCAAACATGGCTTCCTAAGCTTATGCATGCGGTATTACACAGCTTTAATGCAAAGCCAAGGTTGGATTAAACACAAGCTGAGTATCCAATCCATGTACAGCTGTTTCAAGCTTACTGGCTCTCATCAGCATGGAGCGGGATCTCAGTTTGTGTTGTGGACCTTATGAGTAGGTAGTTCACAACAGCAAGCATTTATAATATGGTGGGCAAAAGAGCGATAGAAGCCGTCCACCGTGCAGTAACACAGTAAAAAAATAGTACATCTATGTTCACATCTCAATGTCTAAAACAAGTTTAAAAAACAGTTTCCAGATCAGAATTCTGAGAAAAACAGTTATTACACTACATTCTGGGAAGCTTAGCCGGGACATGCAAATGTGCCCACAAATTGCATTAAAGCTGTGTAATACAGCATGCATAAGCTTAAAGGAAGCCATGTTTGATAATGGCTATGGATTGAAGAGTGAGGCATTTGTGGGCATATTTGCACGTCTCGGCTCAACTCCCCAGAATGCAGTGTAATAACTGTTTTTCTCGGAATTCTGATCTGGAAGCAGGTTTTTAAGCTTGTTTTAGACATTCAGATGTGAACACAGATGTACTTTTTATTTGCTGTACTACTGTATGGTGGAGGGCTTCTATCACTCTTTTGCCCACCATATTATAAATGATTGCTATATATATATATATATATATATATATATATATATATATATATATATATATATATATATCTATAAATGTATATATATATATATATATAAAGTAGAGTATTCAAAATCAATTTGATCATTAACGCTGATGTCTTGTGGCAGTAATTGTTCAAACAAATAGGGCAGAAAGACCAGTGGAAAATAACATAGCACTAGTTCAATACAATATGTAATGCACCATGACTAAATAAAAGGTCAGTACCTCTTCCACATTTATCATTTGCTTGTGAAAATCAAAGTTCATATGTTATCCCAGTTTTGTTCAATATCTCTAGGAAGTACAGTTCTATTGAGGAATATGGATAATGTTTGTGCATTTTTGGCAATTTCATTGGCAACACACATTTTTAGGAAATTCATATGTAGTTTGAAGGATGCTAGTCGGATGCTAGATTGCTAGTCAAGTGATGCAGATAAAAAAAAAAAAAAAAGCAGAAAATTGCAGTAACAGATAATACCTTTTTTATTGGACTAACAATCTATATTAAGAGACACTTGAAGGGACGATGACCCATATTTAATTGTCTAAATCTTAATTACATGAGTCCGTAATGGAGCCTGTAAACGTTAGTATTTAAGGTTGAAAAAATAATTTTAGTCCATCAAGTTCAACCTTTTTAGATATCTTCTGAACTGCAATATGCAGATTAATTGTTAATTGATTAATTGTGATATTCTTTTTAAAATGAAATTAACTTCATTTTGGAATGACAGTGTGCCTTTAAGTTTGTTTCTAAATATGAATTGTTAGTCCAATAAAAATGTATTATTTGATACTGCAATATTGTGTATAGAAATAGCTAAAAAGGTATACACTGTGTAATGTAGTTCTTTGTCGGACATCATACTCTCATTCTGTACAATCTTGCAGCTTAATTTACAAGGTGATGGTGGTAAAGTCTCTCCAGCATTTAAATGCTCCCATGTCCTAAACACACTGGATAAAATATGTGCATGTGTTTGGAGGAGATAAGGAAGCTAAATATATTTGAAGATTGTTGAGACATGAGGTGTAGGGTCTGCTTAGGTGTTATAGCATGATGGAGAGAGAGACATAAGACAATAAGAATAGATGGTCTTCTTTGAAGTTGTGATTGGTGGTATTAAGGAGGAGGTACGTGCATTGCTTCCCTGAACAGCTTAGTGTTTGGAGAATATTGGAATGTCTTACAACTAAATTAAAGTCTAATGAAACAAGGTGGGTAATTAGAAAGCATAACGGCAGCTTGGGAAAATCATGTAGACACACACGTCAGGAAGTAATGATAAAGGAAAAGGGGTCAAATTCAAGTACAACTCTTGTCTCAGATATTCTTGTTTCTAATAAAAAGGTTGATATATAGGGAGGAGCAGTGCTTTGTATTTGAGCCACAGGTAACAGTTTATCATAAATAAAAATGACTGCAAATTAGAGGAAGCAGTAAAGTATTTTTAACACTATACTGAAGGAAAAATATGTTTAGAACCTTGCAAGTGTTCATTTGAATAATTTGTGGAACTGGCATAAATTAAATCTCTGTTTTTGTTCTATTTCCTTGGAATAGAATATGTATCATTACATACAGGACATGGTAAAGGTTGTTTTGGTGTTCTGTCAACACTTTTGGGCTCCATAGTTGAATTAGTTTGGGGGACACTATCATGAGAAATGTTCAATATAAAATATTAAGATATCATGTGGGGGATGCTCTCAACTTTTAAAAAGTGGTGAGAACGTCTCCTTTTTACTCCTTGTAGATAACAGTAATCAATAATTTAGTATATGTTTTTATATTTAACACATATTCTTGACAACCAGTATATCCTTCTATTTATACTTATTTTATGTAGATTAACAGGATATAAAATAATGTACTAAATAATACTGGGCATAAACTAGGATAAAAATATTGTATATCCTTCAAAATGAAGTTTATTCATTGCACTGGGAGAAATGCAAAAAAGAGAACAATGACACATTATTTAGTGTTCTTTAGAAATTATGGACCCAGGACAAAAGCAGTATTAAACAGTAAAAGAAACTTTGATATCATTGGAAATATTTAGAGTGAGATAATCAGGTTACAAAGAGTAAGGGGTCATGGGATGTTTTAGGAGAGTCAAGAGTTTATTATATGTCAGTAGTGGGAAATGCAGGTGATTGTGCACAGACCTGTGCTATAAAGGACCAGAATCAAAGGAAGGTAGGTAAGTAGGTGGGTAGGTATGTAGGTGGGTGGATAGTTTGGTGGGTGGGCAGGCGGGCAAGTGCGCTCAGATAAGGACAGGGTGTAGAGTTAGAGTTGTTGCTGGGTTCAGGATCTGAAAATGAAAGAAAGCTAATGGGAGAGGAAAGACATTTTCAAAGGGAGAGAGGGTGGCAGTGATAGAAGATTGGTTGGGTTGATAGAAGATGGGTTGGGCTGGGAGAGGGGGAGGTGCATGGGAAGACAAGCTGGAGAAGGCTTGGATGCAGATAAGGACAGGGTGTAGAGTTAGAGTTGTTGCTGGGCTCAGGATCTCACCTGGAGAAAGCTATCCTATTATACTAAGCTTGAATGAAAGAAAAGTACAAAACACTGGGTAAATTATGACTCATCTACACCATGTGATTTATGACAGAGGGTGTATGGTGGAAAGTCAAGTTGTGATGTTATATTTTTGTTGTTGTTTAATAGTTTAGTTGTGTACAACTCTCCATGACCATATGGACTGTAGCATGCCAGGCACATTTGTCAGCAATTTCCCTCTGAGCTCCCTCATGTTTATTTCAATTACATAATGTATCATCTTCACCTCTGTTGTCCCCCTTCTTTGTGTGCCTTCTAACTTTCCCAGCATCTCAGTCTTCTCAATGGAATCCTATCTTCTCATGATATGGCCAACATATTTGAGCTTCATCCTCATTATCAAACCTTCTAGTGAACAGTTTGTCTTACATTCCTTTAGTATTGATTGATTGGATCTTCTTGCAGTCCAAGGGATTCTAAGCAGTTTTCTCCAACACAACATTTCAAAGGCGTCAATTCCCAGCAATTCTTTATGGTTTAGCTTTCACATCTGTATGTCACTGCTGGAAATACCATAGTTCTAATTATGCAGACCTTTATTGATATAGTAATGTCTTAACTTTTGAATAGCTTGTCCTGACTTGCCAAAGCTGTCTCAGAAACAAACAACTTTTAATTTTATGGGTTCAGTTAACACCTGCAGAGATCTTGGAGATGTTAATTAATTAATTCATTAATTCATTCATTCATCTTAACATTTAGCATATATTTTAACCTGCACTGTTTACAAAGCCTATGAACTGTGCAAGATGTGTGGATAAACTAATACAAATTGATTGTAACTTTTATTCACAATGATATAACACTTTCTAAGAATACACCATAGCATAAATTAAGCGCTTAAAAAATTAAGTGAAGATCTTAACAGACCCCCATCTGCCCATTACATTAACTTAGTTTGTTAATGTCAGATGACTGGGTATTGTGGTTTTGTGGATACTGCAAAAAAATATTGTACTGCAGCAGGTATTCCAAATTTTTGTGTTTATAAAATACTGGATTGTGCCCTCATTTGCCCACCCTCGGTAATCCTCCCCTTAGCCTCCAGAATAAAGTTTAAAATCTTGACCCTAACTTATAAAGCCCTCAACAACAGTGAACCCCCATACATATCTGCTCTTATCTCCAAATACTGCCCCACACGCCCTCTTCGTTCTGCTAACGACCTTCTTCTTTCTACCACTCTTGTCACCTCCTCTCACTCCCACCTTCTTTTCTCGCGCTGCCCCTATTCTCTGGAACTCCTTGCCTCGCTTCACCAGACTATCCTCCTGCCTTAAATCCTTCAAAACATCAATAAAAACGCACCTCTTTAAAGAAGCCTATAACCTTCCTCCCTAATATGCTCAGCACTACTCTCTCCCTACTGTACCACATACACACTTCAACCTTTAGATTGTAAGTCTGCGAGTTTCAATCCTGCAAGGTGCTTTAGGGAAAGCGCTATGGACACCGGATTCCAAGCTCAAAGACAGGGCCACCCACTCTTTGCAATGTGTGAATCTTTAACTTGTCATTGCCTGTAACTTAACTTATGTATAGCGCTACGGAATATGTTGGCGCGTTACAAATAAACTATAATAATAATAATAATCCTGTCATTTTAATTAAAATAAGTCCACAAAAACAAAAGTGAGAGGTACACACAGAGAATGCACAAAACTTAACAGCCCTGTGGGATGGTACTTACTCGGGGTGCAAGCTCTCAAGTCTATGCACATCTGTAACATTACAGAGGAGAAACCTCCTGAAGCATATCAGTCCCTACCACTTGAGAGACTGCCCAGAATGTGCACCATTCCACAGTGCTGACTAGTTAGCGGTTGCCAGATCTCAGGTGGTGTGTTTCTCGTCTTGTTTTGTTTCAATTAAAGTAAGTAGCTGCATTGACTTGTGTGGGTTCTTACCAAAAATAATTTAAACAATACTAAAGATTTAAGTAGCATCAGAGTGTTAAAAGTGAATTAAAGCAGGTGTAAAGTGTGACATTTGTAGAAAACTGTTGAGTTTTGATGACTTAGATGACAGCAACACCTGAGAATGTATTGAAACAAATCATTATAAATTCAGAGGCATAAATGTCAGTCCTTTTTATTCGGAAAAAAAAACACATTCATCAAATATTTGTCTGTATTTTGATCATAAAAGCCAAAACATATTCAATTTGCCAGTTTAAAAAATGTATCTATAAATTATTTTGTGACACTGGGTCATAGGATCATGTTAAAACTGACCTGGGGAAAGACTACCATTCCTTATTAATCCAGTATAACTCTGTGTGAAGTGCATCATAAATATAAAATACAGATACAATTTCATGGTAGCAGATTATTCTTTTCTCCAAATAAGTATGTCAGAATTCCATTTGTTTGATTGCTTGAGCTTTTCCTCCCTTTTAATGGATTAAACTGTTTATTAATGCAAAATCCACAACAGAATTATATTAGTGATGCAAACACTTGGATACCTCATTTACATAGTTATTTACCTGGGGCAGAATTGATGAATACATAAAACATTTCTATGTCCTAAAGCAGCAATATATATTCTCTTATCTGTTACAGAAAATATTCATAAACAAAAAAGAATGTCAAATTAAGATTTGCAGTTATTCTCATGTTAATTGTAAAAGCAACAATTGTGTGGTAAGGATGTTCAAGATAAGACAGTAGTGATATCAGATATCATAGAGAAACAATCCCTCTAGCTAGAAGCAATATTTTTGTGGTATCACCACTGATCGAGCTAATGAAGGCAGGGGGGGGGGGGGGGGGGGGGTCACTCACCTAGCGCCACCTTATAACCAACCACCAGTGCCACTAACAAAATAACCCTTTTTAAAGCAGCTCCTTTCTCCCCAACACCCCTTCCTCCAGCAACTTGCACCTCTTATAACCCCCAAAAACCAAGCAGCTTCCATCTGGCACCCCTTCATCTTTTTATTAACCCAACACCCCTACCCAAAGCAGCTTCTTTCCTCTCAAGAACCATTGCCTCTCTTAATATCCCCAAGACTCCTTTCCAAAACAGCTCAATTACCCTTATTTTCCTTGCTGCATCTGCCTGCATGAGCAGGCTCCAATACGTGCCCCCTCTGGGAACAGGCCCCTCACCCTGAGATCACCACCTGCACTGGCAGAAGCCATGACCCTGGTAATCGCATAAAGATAGTCCAACAGCTTGAGGAAAGATGGTGGATAAAATATAGATTTGTAAACAGCCAGTATAAAATGCTGAATTCACAAATATGTCACTGTGTATATACAGGAGCACCACATAGATATAATAAAAGAAAAGCGATAGTGAATATGTAACCCTATGTATCTGCATACCAAACCTGAAAATAACATTAAAGTGCTATTGTAGTAGCACTTTAGTGCTATGTACAGTGTATAGTGAATGGATTCTCAGAATTGATTGGATAAAAATGCTTTCCATAGCAATCCAAATCTATGCTCTCCAATCTGCCTAATATAAATGTATATTACGTCCATTGTGACTATATAGTTCATCAGGGAGGTATATAAGTTACAAGTATTTTACTTTATTATAAAATATCATACTGATATGCAGATCATGTGATCTTAATGATACTCTGTGTAATGAAAATAAATAATTCCAGAAAATATATATTTCATAATATTCTGAGGTGGAGGCCTTGCTCACTGTGCTTTTAGTGAGTTCAGTTACACCCTTTTGATTAGGCCTGACTATGGCTAAAATGTATGTCTGGGGTTTGTGTTTTTTCCTATTCAAGTTAGAATCACCTGGTATTTCGGGGCTGACTCAACTGAAGTAATATATATATATATACTAGCGACTTGCCCGTCAAAAAATGACGGTCAATAAAATTTAAATGTTGTGAAATTTATTTGCAACACAAAATGAGTCTACTACATTTGTCCCTTTTTTGTTTCTAAAAAAAAATACACATTTCTTTTTTTAACTTTTTATTTTTTGTAACTTTCAACTTATATTTCATAATCCTTTTTTTTTTTAAAAACAATATAATAATATCTTAATTTTAATGCATACATATTGTACTTTTTAATGCATACATATTGTAAAGTGTAACATGAAATTTTGTAACAGGCAACTTGTATATTATACAATCTTTCAACCTTCTTTTAACAATACTAACACTTTTAAATAGATATTTATCACTTAGTAACTGCAGACTATATTAACTTAGAGTAAGTACATTTTTTTACAAATAATTTTTTTTTTTTTATTTGTAACATTTTTGTTAAACTCTCGTTAAACTAAATTACCATTGAATTCAGAGGAAGGCAAACAATAAAAACCCCCATTCAAACTTTTGCAATTATATCTTAGAGGGAAAAAAATTAATTCCTTCCTGACCCCATTAACTGGCGATCGGATTACTCCCTGAATCAATACTTTCCCAAATCTTATGAAATGATTCAACTACATAGTAACAATACATGTTTGCCTATAACATATCTCTTTAACAAACAGTTTTTAAACTTTTTTTTTGTGGGACCAATCATATGAACATGAAACTTGTAACCCATTTCAATATGTTTAAGGATGTTTAAGTTTTTTTTTTATTTTCTGTTTGTCTTTTATGCAAATATCACATAGCGTTTCCAAAGTGAAATAGTGGTCTCCTATTTAAAGAGTCCCAGAGTACTTACATTTTGTACTGGAAGTCAAACCACTGTTCTCTATGGATTTTTTTGTCCATTGTATATAGTTTGTTCTTGAAATGTTGTTTTTGTGCAATAATATTGAGTACCTTAAAATGTTGTCATAGAAATTAAACTACTCTACTCTATGTTTACAACACCTCATAGTACACAATGTTTTTTGTGTAAACGCATCCATCGTCTAATAAATGACCCTGACTTTCATTTTCGTCAACAGTCACTTTAATTTCGTTTGGATTGGTGCACCTTGAAAAAGCAACATAGAGTTGTCCATGTGCAAAAACTGGTTCCTTTAAAAAAATCCCAACAGACTTAAAAGTTTGGCCTTGTGATTTATTGATGGTCATGGCAAATGCCATGATAACTGGAAACTGTCTCCTTTGAAGGACAAAAGGCAAACCACTCTCGCTTGGAGCTAAATCAATTCTTGGTATAAAAACTCGGTCACCTCTATGGGTCCCAGTTATAATTTCTGCATGTATAAAATGATCTTTTAACTCATGCACAATTAATCTGGTGCCATTACAAAGTCCTTTTTTTGGATTCATATTTCGCAATAACATGACAATTGCACCTTTTTTCAATTGTAAAATATGTGGTGGCATTCCAGATGGTGTTAAGGAATTAATAAATTCGATACTAAAATTCGATTCACTCTCTTTATCATCAGCCAGAACAGAATCTGCACTGTAATAATTCTTCTGTGGTGCATTGATGTATTTTAAAATTTCATTATTTACATTCAAGGCATCGATATTTTTTGATGTTAATATCACTTTGTTTGCAATGTCTGAGTAATCCTCGTTATTAAGAGTGTTTAGAAATATGGCTGATATCAGTGATTCGTTGCAAACCATTTCTGATGGAATTTCAATAGTATCATTTGGTAAATGCTGTATTTCTGGATGTTTTCCTTCTCCGATTTTAATAAGCCAATCATTGAATTCATTTTGGCCTTCAGATCTCATATTTAATTCTAATTTGAGATGTGTAAATATTTGCCACAGTTTACTGGTCTTGATACATGTTTCAATGATCTCTGTTCTATTTCCGTGTGGCACAACAGGTAATGTTTGCCGAAAATCTCCTCCTAACAGCATCACCTTTCCACCAAATGGCAACTTATTATCCATCACTTCTTTTAAGAATCTGTCAATACATTGCAGTGCGTGACATGACATCATTGTTGCCTCATCTATGATAATTAGTTTCGTTAGTTTAAATTTTTTTGCTTGTATAGAATTGAGTCGAATATCTGACACTGATGTTTCCAAAATGGGAACTGGCAGCTTAAATCCACTATGAACAGTTCTACCACCATCTAACAAAAGTGCAGCAATTCCAGTTGTTGCAAATGGCATAGCTATCTGACTGTGTGATCGAATCTAACTCATCAAACAATTGTAAAGATAAGTTTTTCCAGATCCACCTGGGCCGTCTAGATAGAAATACCGGTCTTTGACCATTTCATCATCTGTAGCATTTGTGATGGCCTGAAATGCTTCTAACTGTTTAGTATTTAATGTTGCCAGTTTTTCTTGTGTTTTTTGTTTTTGTAGCTCAGTGTCATAATCATCAAAATTAATGTCATCTATAAGTCCTGGATCCGGTAAATTAAAACTTGAACAATTTAATCCATGAGCAAACAATATTTCTTGAATTTCCAACAATGTTTTTAACAGAGCGATTGGTTCTCTGTAACGTTTCAAGAAGTCTTCTGACATGTTTAATTTAAATGTTTCCCACAAAGTGAAAGCATCAGGTACATTGCAAAATATGCATATGAATGCAAATTGTTGTCTCATTTGCTTTGGCATTTGACATAGCGCTGCTTCTTCCAGACACCTCTCCCATTCTGTATCATCAGCTATGAAATTTTGCTGTCTTGCAGCTAATAGGAATGTATCATAAACGATGTCATTGACTGTACGTAAATGCTCAAAACTCTGTGCACCGGGAACATGTAGCAGAAGTAATCTTAAGCTGAAACGTTCAATATCCCTTGGACTGACGGTATAAATGCGTGGTATAATTTTTTGTGCATCTCTTCTTCGTTCTTTCCATTGACCATTTACAAATACATAGTAATATGGTATCTCTATGTATAAAAATTGTCTGGCCTGCGTATCCTGACAGTTTAATTTAAACCATGCTATAAGTGTGGTATCTCTGTCTTCACTTTGACATAATGCAAGTCTTTCATTTCCTTGAGTAAAGCAAACCATCTGACTTTGAGGCAAATGTACAGCTAAGCGATAGATAGCATGTGACCGATCATGCATCTCAAATTTCAAAAGGCGCCACATTGCTTCAGGAGCACTAACATAGCGAGCATCTAAATAATTTGATAGTTCATCGTGTACAATTGGATTTTCGTTTTCATTTACAGCACCTTGTACAACAACAGTAGCTGCGTCATATCCTTTGTATATATATTTATACACATACTTAATTGATTTAATCGAAGTGCAAGCTTCTACATTGATGTGTGCATTGTACTTGATGAGCAAATGTGGATTGTATGGAACAACAAATCTATTATCAACCTTTTGGCCCCGGATAATAGCTGTTTCTCCTTGTGTTCTTTTATACAAAGGATATCCATCACAATTAGCATAAGTTTGCATTTGAAATTGTTTTGGGAATTCTTTTGTACATTTTTTATTTTCCATACATGGTGAATTAGGATTCATCTCTCCACATGGGCCATGAATCATTCTATGTGTAACAATCTCCCAAAGTTTTGTATATTTTTCTTGGTCTGGCAATTCGGCAGAAATGACTGAATCCACTCTCTCTGCAGTTTTCAACTTATCTTTTTCCTGCAGTATTAAAAGTATGTGAGCATGTGGCAGTCCTCTTTTTTGAAATTCAATAGTGTAAACAAATGCCATACATTGTCCAAATAATTTTGCTTTAGTGATATCATGTATTAATGAATTCAGTTTGATTTTAAATACTCTTGCCACTAAATCTGGTCGGTCAGATGTAGTTTGTCCCAAATACAAATTTTCCTTGATCTCTGGCCATTGGGGATTACACGTGAATGTAATAAATAAATCTGGTTTTCCAAATTTTGTGACAATAGCCATGGCAACATTATACCTTTCTCGCATATTGCGAGGAGATCCTTGGAAAGTTGATGGCAAAATAATTGCTCTTCCAGCTGGAATGTCTCTGTTTGCAGCTATTTCAGCCACATAATCCATTAATCCACAATACTGTTCAACTCGTAATTTTTTTTGTTGAAATTTAATGAAATTTAAATTATTGGCTTCAACTTGTAGATATGAATCAATAATCCATTGTTGAGTGAGTTTGCCTCCATGTAAAATTGGATTAAAGCAGTCACGGATAGCAGTTTGTGCAACTTTATATTCCAGCATTGAAACATTAGATCTAATGCGAAGTTTAGTATTGGGATAAGTTTCCAATTTTAATTTTGGTTCCCATCCAGGTTCACCATTTGGAAAGAAAATGGGATATGTCATTGGATCTAAATTACAACTTAATATATTGATGTTGATAAATGGTTGTTCTTCATTGCGTGGATATATTCTAATATCACGCTGAAAAGGTGGTTCACCATCCTCATTTTTAAACACCATAGCAACCTCATTTACTGTCGGTAAATTATATCTTCTTTGATCAGTGTTGCGATCTCTTTTTAACACCATATTTACTCTTGGTATAGGCAATAGATGTCTTTCAGCATGTTCCTGTTGTTCTTTTTCCAGCTGTGCTAATTGTTTGTATGCTTTACTATATGGGTTGTTTTGCATAATTTTATCCAGCTGTTCAAAGACTATGCGCAAACACTGTCTATTTTCTGGTAGTGTCATTCTTTGTTCCACAGCTTCCATCGTATCCAAGACATACAACTGTGCAAATTTCCTTGGCTCTCCTTCTTGTGGGTGTAAATGTGAAGTTCGGTGGTATATTTGACCTTGAATTTTGAAACAATAAGGACCATGTCCTGGTACATTTTCTGCTAAAGTTGCACCCATTGAAGCAAATGAAATTGCACTGTTATAAGACCTGATGTTTTGTTTGAAATTATTATAATTTGGAAATGTTGGATCACTCATAATACATTCTAAATAATATGGAAATGGATGTCTTAGTGGAAGTTTCACCTTTCCTTTCTGACAGCAACTAATGAAATTTCCATCAGTAGGTCTTTCCTTTATGAAATGATAGGCCCCACAAAACTGACAAAGCACATTAAGTAACCCACAATAATGAGTATCTACATGTACTGCAGTATTGAACACATTGTCATGCATTTTTTCCACATATATATCAAACCCACTTTCTATATGTACATTGTTGTCATGTGTGTCTACATTTAAGTCATTCTGCACAATAGAATCATTAGACACTGGTTCACATAGATGTTTTTTTTTACTTTTCCTTTTTTTGCAAGGCCCAACAGACTCACTTTTGGCTTTCTTAGCAATCTTTCTTTTATTTAAAAGTCTCTGTTGATCTTCTTCTCTCAAGCGTTGTGAAGTTTCTGGTGTATGAGCATCTCTCCACCTTTGCTTCCTTTCCCTTGCCAATCTTCTTTTACGTTCCATTTTGTCTTCTCCATTATCTTCCATTTTTTAATCTGTAATAGTCAATATAAATATTAATTAGTCTTTCTTCTTATTTTTGTGTACATATGTCTTTTTACTTTTTGGACTGTTACATTAAAGTTGATGAATAAACGTTATCCTTGTTTCCAATGAAATAAATGAAACCATTTTTCAAATTATTTTATTGACATATATTAAATTGGTAATAACTGGACATATATATTTATTATATCAATTATTCATCTTTCAATTCATTTTAAATACTTCTTGATTCACTTCACTGCATACATTTTTTTTTTTTTTGGCAAGTGCTTCTTCGTTTTGTTAAATGTTTGTATTGCTTCGTATTGTCTATTCAACTTTCCATAATTTTTTTTAACATATGCTGTTTTGATGTGTCAGGACCAAATTAAATATTTACCTGCAAAGACGGTCTTGATGTTGTTCAAAGGCTGCAAACGTCACACTGTGTGTTTATTCACTTTCCTTGATCAATAATCTGTAATTTAAATTTTAGAATCTTTGTATTATTTCACTTCACCCATATCATGAAATAAACATCAATCAAGAGACATATATTTTTATTCCTTAAAAACCTGAAAGCAAATTCTTTAATATGTTCCTATAGTAATCTAATACAAAACTGTTTTTGATATTACTCATTATTAATAATTAATTCATTAAATAAAGTGCATTATGAATGTTATTTTTAATTCTTTCACACAGGTAAGCACAATATCTAACGAATTAATTACTAATGTAATATACATTATTAATTAATAATTATATTTAATGTACATTATTAATTAATGCAGAATATATAAGCAATTATTAATTTAATGTACATTATTAATTAAATTTAAACTGAAAACATAAACATGAGTCTATCTGAGAATTAAATTATTAAAATCATGTACATTCTTAATTAATGAATCAATGTGTTTGTTTTCTGCATATTCTTAAACGCTAACATTTTTGATATTACTGTTTAGTAATAATTAATTAATTGTAGAAAGTACATTATAAACGTTATTTACAATTCTTTTACACAGGTAATTACAATATCCAATTAATTAGTAATGTAATCTACAATTAATTAATGTTCAATATATAACAAATTAATTTGTAATAGAATGTACATTATTAATTAATAATTACATTTAATGTACATTATTTATTAATTCATGAATAAATGTGTTTCTTTTTTATGGACATTCTTAAACGCAAACTCACTTTTATATTAATGCTTAATTCATTAATTATTTAATGTACATTATCAATAGTATTGTCAATTGTTTCACACAGTTAAGCTCAATATTATATTTCTGTTAATGAAATAATGTACATTAATTTAATAGTTAATTGGTTATATTTTATTGATAATTAATTCTTAATTAAATAAAATACATTATGAATATTATTTACAATGTTTCACACATTTAAGCACAATATATAATCAATTAATTATTAATTTAATGTACATTATTAATTAATAATTCAATGTAATGTACATTAATAATTAATGCACAATACATAACCAATTATTAATTTAATGTACATAATTGTCCTTATTAAGTAACTAATAATATAGTAATTAATTAATGATACTTCTTAAAATGTACCTTTTGTAATTCAATGTTCCTGAATCAGTATCCTGAAGAGCTATCAATCTCTTTCGATTTTCCAGCATCCGAAAATGTCCAGTCACACTGTCATCACCTCAGGAAAAGGTGTCAGTAATGTGTCAATTGTGCCCTATATATAGGTTTTTGCGCGAGCCAAATGCATTGTTTTCGGCGGGAAATACGGGTGCGCGAGCGAAATGCATTGTTTTCGGCGGGAAATACGCTGTTGCTCGAGACCAATGTGTTGTTTTCGGCGGGAAATCGGAGTTGGCGCGAGACAAAGGCGGGAAATCGTAGTCGGCGCGAGGCAAAGGCGGGAAATCGTAGTCGGCGCGAGGCAAAGGCGGGAAATCGGAGTCTACGCGAGACAAAGTCGGGAACTCCGTGTTAATCCGGAAATGTGTGGTGTGCGTCTTATCGGATTTTCCGTAAGTGTTTTCCGTGGCTATAGTGCTGTAGCCTCGTTTTCGTTTTGTTCGGCCGCCATTTTTTCTCTCGCTTATTTTTTTTAAAGTGT
The DNA here is from genome assembly GCA_027410445.1 of Discoglossus pictus. Lineage (NCBI taxonomy): Eukaryota > Metazoa > Chordata > Amphibia > Anura > Alytidae > Discoglossus > Discoglossus pictus. The sequence goes on from CM050163.1 coordinate 451,486,296, forward strand.
CTAAACTCTTTTATTTTGCTTTAAATGAAGGCGATAGTTTTTGTTTTGAGGTCCAGGATGCTTCCTCTTGCTGTCGGTAACTTTTTTATTTATGTGTTCTGTGTATTTAGTGTGTTTTATCTTTTTTCTTGTCCGCTGGTTGCGTCCGATTTTTGCGATGTCGTAATGTGTCTTATACGCCGTCACGGATTATCCGTAATGTGTCTACGCCTTTTTTTTCGGCCGCCATTTTTTCTGTCGCTTATTTTTTTTTTTTGTGTTTACATTTTTGTATTTTAAGGTAAATCAATGTGCAGGTCGTGGATGCTCCCTCTTGCTATCGGTTAGGTTTTTATGTATGTGGTGTGTGTAGTTATTGTTAATTTTAATTTTTATGATAGGCGGTTTGCGGCCGTATTTTTTTACTACGTTTTAACGGCTCGCCTCGCTACGCGAGGCTCGCCGGACGATGAGCGCCTGCGGCGCTCATCGCTAAGCCCGCTAAAGTTCTACGGGTTAACGGCTCGCCTCGCTTCGCGAGGCTCGCCGGGCGATGAGCGCCAGCGGCGCTCATCGCTAAGCCCGCTAAAGTTCTACGGGTTAACGGCTCGCCTCGCTTCGCGAGGCTCGCCGGGCGATGAGCGCCTGCGGCGCTCATCGCTAAGCCCGCTATTCGTACGGACCACGCAAACAGCGTGACGACGACTCGTAGCAGGACAATTATAATATGTGATTAACTTTTAATAAAGTCAGTATGACTTATTTAGTACATGTTTCTTGTTTGTTTTATTATATGCTGTTAATATGTGCAGATAAATATACAATGACTATACTTTTAAATTCATTAATTTAATACTTATATATAATGAAAACTGCCACTTTCCTTATTTTAAAAAAAGTTAAACAGAGTCATTGCTGCTGTTGCCATCCTGGGGGAATATCATAGATGTGGACCATAGCATCTCAGAAATGGTTGAGACTGTCCAGAACTAGAGTCTGCATCTCCAGAAGATTGTGTCAATTCATGGGTTCTCCCTTAAAAAAAAAGGAGATTAATGTTTGAACCCAGATAAAGTGGATGGAATATGTGAGGAATTTGAGGAGAAAGAGAAGCTGACAAGCTGCAAAATGAATAATAATGCATGAATGAATAATAATCGCACATCTGAGTGAAGAAAGTCTGGATATTTGGAATCGGTATGTCCTCAATTCAATTGAGCTATTGTTGTTTACAGTAGCCCGTAAACTTATTTGCTATTCAATAGACATATTTTTGCGAGCCGCAAACGATCTATGGGTTACAGGCTGAAAATCCCTGCAGTTGTCAAAATCGTAACTTACAACCAATCTAAGCCTTTGATCTTTCAAGCCCGCAAGAGTGACAATCGATAAAATCGTGAATCGTTATATAATTGCTACAATTTCTCAAGCCTGTTACATAAACACAAATACACTTACAATTTTCTTTATATATTGTCTTGCTACGTGCAGCTGTCAGGTGGAGTAGCTAGTCTGGTCATCCATGGGGGAGATCATGGAGGACTCCTGAAATTGAGCCTGTGGAGCCTGATATAAATGCTGTGTGGGACGGGGGTAATGTGGATATTCTGGCATACCTGCTTCTTCTGCACGTTTGGGGTGTGCAGGGCTCACTTCCTGGAGTATGCACCATATGTCACTACTCCTACATTTATCAGCTACAGGGCATGGGCTCAGCCTGTGTGCGTTCCAGCCACCCCAAAGAACACAGAAAGTGTCTGTCTGCGACCAAGCCACACTAAGAGATACAAAAAGTGTCTTTGTGTCCCTTGGCATTGCTTGGTTGCAGAAAGTGTCTATCTGAGACCAAGCCACACCAAGGGACAAAGACGTACCATTGCCAAGTTTGTTGCCATTGCCAGGTCCAGTGCCATTGTCAAGTCAAGTTCCTACAGTCAAATCTGGTATACCTGGGCCTCTGAGATCAGACCCTAGTGCTTCACCCATAAACATCTGCTTTGTGACCCCAGTCACCCCTGACATCAGCCACATAATATTCACAGCGGGTTTGGGAGCAACCCTTAACTAAAATGTCTATCTAAAAGTAATTAAAAAAAAGTCTTTCAACCCTATGTCCAATGGTACAGAACACAACCAGTGACTGTTGTGGACCTTTATCAAAACAAGAAACAGCTGCAATTATATTTTCAATGGAATTCATGATAAAGAGCAATGTTAGTAAGTGTAGTTTCTCTAGAAAGGCAAAACTGGGGATGATTAATACACACACTGGGTTGATATCCACGTTCACACTGAGTGATTTTGTCTATTACAGCTGAAGTCCAGCAATATTCATTTATTTATATACATTGTGAATTGTGCCTTTTTGCTGTATTTCAGTTAGACTATTTAAAATCTAGTTTTGCTGTTAATCGCGTCTGAGTCTGTGAAACCTATGATGGAATTAGTAGTCAGCAGTGACATGATATACAATTAGGTCAAAAATATGGGTCAGTGAATCAATTATTTCTATAGGTGCAATGTATTTAATAAGGATAAATAATGAACATGTAAATGATGGAATTCATAACTATTGTACTGCAAAACAGATACTGTTTATAATAATAATGCAATTATTACAAGAATCATAGTATATACAATTTTCAAAGAAAGTGTCCTTAGCATATCATTTTTATCAGCAATGTTTGCATAAAACAAAGAAAAATATTTTGTGTAAGGCTCATACAATGCTTGAAAATGTTCTTTAACAGTAAAGGGATAATGCAGCATCTTTTTTCCCCCCCTTTAATCGAAAGGAGTTATAGGATGGATGGAGGCAATTGGATAAGGGTTAGGTGAAGATGTAGGTATTTTTAATAATACTGCCATATGTGGCATGGAAGGGGTAAATATACAGTAGAATGAATGTTCAGTATTTATTCCCCTTCAACAATTCCACTCATGCTCACCTAATAAATAAAACAAATTGGAGTCCCTGGGATACTCTTTGCCCCGAAAAGGCAATTATTTTACAGAAAATAAAAAATGATTTTCTATTAAAATAAAAAAAATAAAGGCTATTGTCCCTAATCTGATTAATATTAACCAATCAGAGAAGATTCCTGCCTTTAAGCTAATTGGTCTATGAATAGCTAATCAGATATTAGTATATTGATGATGTTGTCTTTATCTGATTGGCTAATGGATCAGCCAATCAGACAAGGAATTTTCCCATAAGGACCCCCGATGGTAGAAGGTTAAGGTGTAATGAGGGTCCATAAGAACCCCCATGGTAGAGGTTTAAGGTTAGTGGCCAAGTGGATATTCATGAAGGGAATGGGGGTCAACTGTGACCCCATGGGTGCTAGTTATAAGAGCCTTGTTGGCCCCAATTGGGTATAGGGACTATGGGAGGCCACCGGGATCCCCATGGGGTGGTATGGTGTTTTTAGGGCTTTGTAGTTTGATTGGGGGTTGATGGCCCCATAAGCTTTGGTAGGCTTAGTTAAATTTTTATATTTAGGGGTTAATATACCCTATACCCAAATTACCTGCAGATGGTGAAAGAGACCCTGATGGTATAGAGATGGGTCCCAGGGAACCCCAAGTTTTATTTTATTTATTAGGGAAAGAGGGCATAGACAGAGGGGATCATACACCCACACATTCATTTTAATTAATATTAACCCCTTCCCTGCGGTGATCATGGCAAGGAACTAAGTAAAAATTATAATACTGAGAGGCTTTACATGCTCTTACTAATGCTTTTCAAGCCATAACATTTTTCAGAATGCACATAATTGTTTAGATTGTAGGAGGTGCAGGCATATGTGGGAGCCATGTAGTCAAACTTTAGGCAAAACCACACGTAGTTCAGGAGAGAGCAACAGACAGCAAGCGCTCACAAGGGGTTACACAATAGAGTTTTTTACAGGCAGAATGTACTAGCTATGTTGTTTTTTTCTTGTTGTTTTCATGTAATGAATGCCTAATTTGAGCCCCCTGCCTGCTATTAGAAAGTGCTCTGTGCGTAGGATGTTTCCATCATTGTCCTGCTGAGTATAAGTAGGTTACAGACTGATGAAGCAGACGTATGTCTTTTGGAAATTGAGGCTTGATTTTCTTTTAGATTTTATTCAGACATTCTACGTTAACTTTTCAAAATAATCAATTACTTGACATTGCCTTTCTGGTAGAAATTTCAGCATAGATGAGGTAAATTGGTGTTGGGATATCCCATTCATCCAGATTATTTAATTCACAGTTGAATCGAGTCGTTCTTTCAGGATTTTACTTTACACTGCACAATCAGCCCTACAACGTCTGTGTTTGCATATGCTGCAGTGGGCTGACTCATACTGGGACTATTTGTTTGATTTTAGGCAGTAAGAAAAGAGCTTATAAATAATTCTTAATAGAATAATGTACATAAAAGTAAATAGATACACAGGTATATGATATACCTAGTAAGCTTATAACACTTATTATCAATCCAGCTATCCAGAACCATTTCATCACATCTCCAATGTAAAGGAAATGCCTGTAAGTTTGGGTTTGGGACATTGATTGAGTTTAAGACACTTCAGGCCTATTGTATTTTTAAGGACCACAATAAGTGTGGATATACAGTGGATATAAAACGTCTACACACCCCTGTTAAAATGTCAGGTTTCTGTGCTGCAAAAAAAATGAGACAAAGATAAATCATTTCAGAACTTTTTCCACCTTTAATGCGACCTATAAACTGTACAACTCAATTGAAAAACAAACTGAAATCTTTTAGGTAGAGGGAATAAAAAATATAAAAATAAAATAATATGGTTGCATAAGTATGTACACTCTTAAACAAATACTTTCTTGAAGCACCTTTTGATTTTATCACAGCACTCAGTCTTTTTGGGTATGAGTCTATCAGCATGGCACATTTTGATTTGGCAAGATTTGCCCACTCTTCTTTGCAAAAACACTCGAAATCTGTCAGATTGCGAGGGCAACTCCTGTGCACAGCCCTCTTCAGATCACCCCACAGATTTTCAATCGGATTCAGGTCTGGGCTCTGGCTGGGCCATTCCAAAACGTTAATTGTTAACTTCTTCTGGTGAAGCCATTCCTTTGTTGATTTGGATGTATGCTGTGGGTCGTTAACATGCTGAAAGATGAAGTATCTCTTCATGTTCAGCTTTCTAGCAGAAGCCTGAATTTTTTGTGCCAATATTGATTGGTATTTGGGACTGTTCATAATTCCCTCTATCTTAACTAAGGCCCCAGTTCCAGCTGAAGAAAAACAGCCCCAAAGCATGATACTGCCACCACCATGCTGCACTGTGGGTATGGTGTTCTTTTGGTGATGTGCAGTTTTGTTTTTGAGCCAAACATATCTTTTGGAATTATGGCCAAAAAGTTCAACCTTGGTTTCATCAGACCATAACACCTTTTCCCACATGCTTTTGGGAGACTTCAGATGTGTTTTTGCAAAACGTAGCCTGGCTTGGATGTTTTTCTTTGTAAGAAAATGCTTTTGTCTTGCCATTCTACCCCATAGCCCAGACCTATGAAGAATACGGGAGATTGTTGTCACATGTACCACACAGTCAGTACTTGCCAAATATTCCTGCAGCTCCTTTAATGTTGCTTTAGGCCTCTTGGAAGCCTCCCAGACCAGTTTTCTTCTCGTCTTTCCATCAATTTTGGAGGGAGCTCCAGTTCTTGGTAATATCACTGTTGTGCCATATTTTCTCCACTTGATGATGACTGTCTTCACTGTGTCCCATGGTATATCTAATGCCTTGGAAATTCTTTTGTACCCTTCTCCTGACTGATACCTTTTAACAATGAGATCCCTCTGATGATTTGGAAGCTCTCTGTGGACCATGGCTTTTTCTGTGGGATGCAAATAAGAAATTTTCTGGAAAGACCAACTAGAGCAGCTGAACTTTATTTGGGGTTAATCAGCACTTTAAATGATGGCAGGTGTATGCTGACTCCTATTTAACATTATTTGGAATGTGATTGCTAATTCTGAACACAGCTACATCCCCAGTTATAAGAGGGTGTGCAGACTTATGCAACCACATTATTTTTCTTTTTTTTTTATCTTCCCTCCACCTAAAAGATTTCAGTTTGTTTTTCAATTGAGTACAGTTTATAAGTCACATTAAAGGTGGAAAAAGTCAAAAAAATTTACAGCACAGAAACCTGAAATTTTAACAGGGGTGTGTAGACTTTTTATATCCACTTTATTAGTAGTTACCCTATTTGCTAATTGATATTTAGGAATGATTATTAGTGTCTATGACTTACAACTAATTGGTGTGAGTGTATAAGAGGTCTGTTATCTGAAGGAAGTCAATACTGTAGTTTGTTCCACATCATATAACATCACATTGTGTGAGGTATTTTACATAGTTCCATAGTAATTGAGGTTGAAAAAAGTCCATCAAGTTCAATGTTTTAAGATCTTCTCTGATCTGCAATATGCATATTAGTTGTTAATTGATCCAGACCAAAGCAAACAGAAGAAAGAAAACAAGCGAAACTTAGCCAATCGTCTCAAAAGGGGAAAAAAACATCCTTCCTGACCCCAGATACTGGCCATCAGATTCTTTCCTAGATCAATACTCTCTCTCTAATTAACCAGATAACCCGGAATGCCCGTTTTAATAAAAAATATATCCAGTTCCCTTTTAAAGTTATCTATCAAATCTGCTGTCACCAACTCATTTGGTAGAGAATTCCTTAATGTGAAGGACCCCCTTTCTTTCTTTAAGGTGGAATCTTTTTACTTCTAACCTCAAAGGATGTCCTCTTGTCAGTTGAAAACCTCTTGGCACAAAAAGCTCATTTGACAAATCTTTATACTGACCCTAGATGTATTTATATAAGATAATCATATCTCATTTTAGATGCCTTTTTTCTAGAGAAAATAAGTTTAATTTGGTTAGTCTTTCTTCATAACTTAGCCCCTCCATTTCCCTTATTAGTTTTGTTGTCCTTCTCTGTACCTTTTCCAGCTCTAGAATGTCCTTTTTATGTAGTAGTGCCCAAAATTGTTCTCCATATTCCAAATAAGGGTGTACTAGGGATTATATTTGCTTACCTTCTTAATACATGCCAAAATTGTATTTGCTTTTGCAGCTGCTGCTTGGCATTGAGCACTGTTACCTAGGTGGTTGTCCACAAGTACTCCCAAATCTCTTTCAATATCGGATACCCCCATTAAGATTTTACATTGCATGGCTATTTTTCCTTCCCAGATGCATAACTTTACATTTATTCGTATTACATCTCATCTGCCATTTAGTTGCCCATTCCTCTAATTTATGTAAATCCCTTTGGAGGGAAAGTACATCATTATCTGATTTAATTACCTTGCACAACTTTGTGTCATCAGCAAAAATGGAGACACTACTTTCTAGTCCCACCTCTAAATCAATAATAAATATGTTAAAAAGGAGAGGACCTAATACTGAACCCTGAGGAACCCCACCTACCACATTAGTCTGTTCCATTTACCACAACCCTTTGCTTCCTGTCTTTTAGCCAGTTCTCGATCCATGAGCAGATATTTAGTGCAATTCCTACATCCTTTTGTTTGCACTGTAGTTTTCCACGTGGCACTGTATCAAAAGCCTTTGCAAAATCCAAAAAGACTAAATCCAATGAGTTGCCTTGATCCAGGTTCCTACTAACCTCCTATCCTTCATAAATTCATGTTGACTCCTACTTATAATCCTGTTCAAATAGACATATTCTTGTATATTATCCCTTACTACCCCTTCTAAAAGCTTTCACACTACAGAAGTGAGGCTCATTGGTCTATAATTCCCTGGATTTGCTCTTGCTCCATTCTTGAATATCGGTATCACTTCTGCTTTTCGTCAGTCATCTGGTAGCAACCCTGTGTTGAGTGAATCTTAAACAATTAAATATAATGGTTTGGCTATTACAGAACCCAATTCCCTCAGTACCCTTGGATGTATTCTATCAGTACCTGGGGCTTTATTAACATTTACTTTTTCCAACCTCTTCTGGATTTCTTCCTGCGTTAACCAATTATTTGGGGAAGGTAGTGTAGCCCCATTATGTTGCAGTGTGCCAACCACTCGTACCTCCCTTGTGTTTACAGAAGAAAATAACTTAATAATAATTTACAGTGCCTTGCAAAAGTATTCACCCCCTTGACTTTTTACCTATGTTGTTACATTAAAGCCTTAAGTTCAATGTTTTGTTAATCTGAATTATATGTGATGGATCAGAACACAATAGTCTAAGTTGGTGAAGTTAAATGATAAAAATATATACATAAAACATTTTTTTAGAAATACAGCTCTGGTGCAACCAATTACCTTCAGAAGTCACATAATAATGTCTGTCATTACATATACACACCTTATTTGAAAGGCCCCAGAGGCTGCAACAACTAAGCAAGAAGCACCACTAACCAAACACTGCCATGAACTCCCCAAACAAGTAAGGGACAATGTTGTTGAGAAGTACAAGTCAGGGTTAGCTTATAAAAAAATATCCAAATCTTTGATGATCCACAGGAGCCTCATCGGATCTATCATAACCAAATGGAAAGAAAATGGCACAACAGCAAACCTGCCAAGAGCCAGCCGGGACCGGGCAAGGAGGGCATTAATCATAGAGGCAGCACAGACACCTAAGGTAACCTTGGAGGAGCTGCAGAGTTCCACAGCAGAGACTGGAGTATCTGTACATAGGATGACAGTAAGCCCCTCGCTCCATAGAGTTGGGCTTTATGGCAGAGTGGCCAGAAGAAAGCCATTACTTTCAGCAAAAAACAAAATTGCACGTTTTGAGTTTGCGAAAAGGCATGTGGGAGACTCACAAAATGTATGGAGGAAGGTGCTCTGGTCTGATGAGACTAAAATTGAACTTTTCGGCCATCAAAGAAAACGCTATGTCTGGCGCAAACACAACACATCACATAACCCAAAGAACATTCAGCAGCCGGGACTGGGAAACTGGTGAGTTGAGGGAAACATGGATGGTGCTAAATACAGGGATATTCTTGAGCAAAACCTGTACCACTCTGTGCGTGATTTAAACCTAGGACGGAGGTTTATCTTCCAGCAGGACAATGACCCTAAACACACTGCTAAAGCAACACTTGAGTGGTTTAAGGGGAAACATGTAAATGTGTTGGAATGGCCTAGTCAAAGCCCAGACCTTAATCCAATAGAAAATCTGTGGTCAGACTTAAAGATTGCTGTTCACAAGCACAAACCATCCAACTTGAAGGAGCTGGAGCAGTTTTGCAAGGAGGAATAGGCAAAAATTCCAGTGGTAAGATGTGGCAAGCTCATAGAGAGTTATCCAAAGCAACTTGGAGCTGTGATTGCCGCAAAAGGTGGCTCTACTAAGTATTGACTTTAGGGGGGTGAATAGTTATGCACATTGACTTTTTCTGATATTTTGTCCTATTTGTTGTTTGCTTCACAATAAAAAAAAAAAAAAACATCTTCAAAGTTGTGGGCATGTTTTGTAAATTAAATGATGCAAATCCTCAAACAATCTATGTTAATTCCAGGTTGTCAGGCAACAAAACACGAAAAATGCCAAGGGGTGGTGAATACTTTTGTAAGGCACTGTAGCTCATCTGCCTTTTCCTGGTCACTAATTAGCAGACAGACTGTTTCACATTGTAATAGCTTCCTTTCTGGCCTTCTTCCAATTAATATATTTAAAAAATATTTTAGGGTTAGTATTTATCTCCTTTGCAACTAATTTTTAATTTTCTGTTTTAGACAGTCTAATAGCTCTTTTGTATAATTTAAATATCTGTTTTTTACTCCATATCTTAATCTTTAAATCATTGTTAAGCCACATTAGATATGATTTACTCCTTTTAATTTTATTCCCACATGGTATATGGTGATAAGTATGTAAATTTAGGAAGGATTTAAATGTTGTCAATTTATGTTCAGTGTTTTTACCCATCAGTTCTTTGTCCCAGTCTATGCTTTGTATTGCTGCCCTTAGACCGTTAAAATCTGCCCTTTTAAAATAAAGAGTTTTTGTTGGCCCGTTACAGTTTTGTTTTTTTAATTCAATCTCAAATGAGACTGTGTTGTGATCATGGTTTCCCAAAGGTTGCCCTATTTTAACATTTGCTAGCATATCAATATTATTTGTGATGACTAAATCTAAGATAGCCTAATTTCTAGTAGGTTCTTGTAACCTGGGCCAGATAATGATCCCTGAGTGTACTCAAGAACCTGCTCCCCTTCACTGAACTCCTGATCTCATTTATCCAGTTTATTTCAGGGTAGTTAAAATCTCCCATTATAAGAACTTGCCCATGCTTAGCTGCATTTCCAGTCTGTAATAATAATAATTGCATTTCCTCACTTTCAATTATATTTGGGGGTTTATAGCATACTCCAACTAATATTCTTTTTGAATTTGCTGCTCCGCTATTTAACTCTACCCACAAACATTCAAAATTACCGCTAGTTTCAGCATAAATATCTTCTCTGACTATAGGCTTAAATTCAGGCATACAGATAAATCCCTCCTCCTCTTTTACCATTCCCCCTGGCTTCCAAAATAGGTTATAACCATCCAGATTAACAATACAGTCATAAAATTCATACCACCACGTTTCAGTAATGCCTATTAAATCCCATTTTCCCTGGCAAGCTTCTGGCATTAGCAAGCATACACCTTATGTGATGAGTTTGTAGTTTTGAAGCTCCTGCCTCTGTACTTGAGTTACTTAGTGATGCCTCCCTATTGACTATATTAACCCACCCCATGAGTAGTTAATTCATCCCGTATCCCCTCTATACCCCATTACGATCATCTAGTTCCTTCCCCCCAATCTAATATTTTAAAAACCCTTCCAGCCTTTCTACCATCCTATCTCCTAGCACAAAAGCTCCTCATCATTAAGGTGCAATCCATCCCTACTATATAGATTGTAATGCCTTACATGGCTTAACTAATCCTTAAACAGGGAAGGGTTATTGGAAGTAGTGCTAGATTATCTAAATCTGGTTCTGCATTGTATATTCAGTCAAGGATATATTAGAAGAAGCTACAGTTAAATTGAAAAAAAAAATAGGAACATTTAGTCCTCCTTGTTGTCCCTTGTCTAAGTTAAAGACATTTCAGGGCTATTTTTTTTTTTTTTTGATGATCAGAAATAGTTTGAAGACATGCTACGCAGTAACATAGAGATTTGTATGGATATGACCTGCAAGAGGCATGAGATTTTTGTAAACAATCATTGTGACTAACAACTTTTCAAAAATAGGGACTAGGACAGGTTTTTCCAGTCTTCTAATAGAGATTAGATTTAGAGACAGACTCATGGGTATTTGAGCTTAGTTTTTTGCCTGATGAAACAGATATTGTTCTGGATATTTTTTAAGCAACGTAGTACATTTTAAGTCTAACCACACAAATTTTGATTTTTTTTTTTTTTTTTTTTTTTCCAGACAAAAGAATACAAGTACAAAAACAGAATGTAAATACAAAGTACAGAACAGACAAACAATCGCAATTCATAACACACTTCTGATAATACTCCTTCTTCCTTCCCTTCCCCTCATGTTTTCCTCTTAATGGGGGAAACTTATACCTCCAGACCAGATTTAAACATCATATATATATATATATGTACACCTATATATATACATATATATATATATATATATATATACAGAAAAAGAAAATATTACATCTGTATCCCCTATATTATCTCTTAGCTTCTTTGAACCCAGGGCTGTGAGTTCTGTTAGATACTTTGACAGATCTTAGCTCCTCTCTAATATTTGCATCTATAACTATGGCTTTTCGCCATCCCCCCACCCAAAATTAATTCCAACATTATGTGAGAAAGTTTTCCACTATATAGGGACCGGGGTCTACCCTCTCTTTCAGAGAAAGGTCTATTATTCTTTATCGCTTCTCTTTCTTAACTATCTGCCTTCCCACATTTTCCCTATATTTGTGTTTTCAGTAAAAACGTCTGTATATATAGGAACAGAAATTTTTCCTTTTTTACTCATACCTTTTTTTTCCTTTCCTATGAATTCAAGGTATGCCCCCGTTTAACCTCGTTATATTTACAGAATATTTGACTATTATCTAAAGAAAATAAGAGAAGAAAAGGCGAGAAAAAGAAACACATACACCATTCACACTGAACCAGACCGATGACCTACCAATAAGTTGTTGCTGGAGAGTTTGGGTTCCTAATCTACCTATTATATGATTTATAGTCTTTTCCTTGACTACTCTCTTTTTTTTTTCCTTCTCCCCTTCTACCTCTTTTATAATTACTGAATTATGATCCGTTTGTCTATACTCCAATAGAACTTACAAATTTATCCCACTTCTGCCAAGGGAAGCGGGTACCTGTTTCCATCAGCCAATTCTTGCCTATGGGATCAATAATCTCTCTATTTTCTCGTATTGCTGCCACCAGCTGTATTCTTGACGGAACATGGGTATTTTTCCATGATTTTACTATCAAACTTTTAGCTACTAACAGAATGTGACATATCAATATACCATCTGAACCACGGAATTCCTCCAAATTCCTATGGAACAGTACCAATGAAGGGGAGCACCTAATTTCTTGAGCTAATATTTCTTCTATTAATTGACACGCATCTATCCAAAACCTGTTTATTTTAGGGCACTCCCACCACATATGAAACGATGTTCCCAACTGATTACAGCCTTTCCAGCATGTTCTTTGATTTTTTGGGTCTATTTTATTCATACGTTCAGGAGAGAGGTACCAATTATTCGAAAACTTAAAAAACATTTCTATATACCTTGGTAGACCTGCTGCTTTTTTTACCATTCTTAAACTTTGGTACCATACCATCTCTTCAAAGGTTTCTCCCATAATTGATTCCCAATACATCAAACCTGAACTTTTCCTCAGTGAACGGTTCTCATTTATAATTTTATTGCATTTCGAAATAGTTCGTAAATTATCTCTTTTTATCACTAGATCTTCCATTTTAGTTGTTTTTAAATGTTGTGAGATCCTGTAACCGCAGGCTACTAGTCTTTTTTTAATACACTCATATTCTAGCCAAGTTAATTTTATATCTCCGAATTTCCTACTCATCCTTTGTAGGTCTATAAGTTGTCCATCTTCAAACAGTTTTGCTGTGGGTGTGTCACCCTTGATTTTCAGAGATGTAATTATTGGGTTAGAGCCCCCACGTTCCAGTGTATCAATTGGGGCAGCCAGTGAGGGAAGATTAATTAGCTGCATGGATAGTCTATTTCTATACCAAAATTTGGTTAAGGAAACCAAATTCTTCGGGAGATCTCTAATCACCGTCTCATTCAAGCTAGGTAGCCACAGCACGGAGTGGATCTTAATATTTCTTAATAAGGCCTCTTCGATTTCCATCCATCTAGGTTGTTCCTTTATCAAATTCCAGCTAATAAGATGTGCTATACAAATTTGTTGGTAAATATCTAATATACAGGGGCAGTTTAACCCACCTTTCTCGACCTTTTGATTTGCTATTATTTTTCCCACCCGGGGTTTCTTCCCACCATAGATAAACTTATCTAGCTGCACTTGTATTTTTTTTGATGTAGTTATATGCCAGCACTCCCGGAATACATCTCAGACAGTAAGTGATTTTTGGGATGATATTCATATTGATAGCTGCAATTTTAGCTAACCATGATAAATTTAGTTGTTTCCAATTGGTCAAGGTAATGTTTATTTTATTAATGGTTTCATCTAAATTAGCTTTAATCAACTTACCCAGTTGGAATGAGAATTTGATTCCTAGGTGGGTGATACTATTTGAATGCCAGTTACACTGTAGCATATGCTCTAGAGCATCCCTATCTTCTATCTTTAATCCTCTTTTCAAAGCTACGGACTTAGTTTGATTTATTTTAAAGTAGGAGATTCTACTGAATTCCTCCAGAATGTCCAAGAACTTTTGACATGATGTCGCCGGCTCTGTGAATGTTACTACTATATCGTCCGCGTATGCTAATAGTTTAAACTCATGTTTCCCTATTCTGATTCCACTAATATCCGCCTCTTCCCTTATACGTATTGCTAGTGGTTCTAAAAACAGGATAAATAGAAGCGGGGATAAGGGACACCCCTGGCGCGTGCCATTGCTTATACTAAAAGATACGGATTCAAAATCCGGGTTGACTATGCGCGTCTTTGTTTCCCCATAAAGCGCTTTAACTGCCTTCAGGGCAAAGTCTCCCAACCCGAATTTCACCAAGACAGCCTCTAGAAATACCCAATTGACCCTGTCAAACGCTTTTTCTGCGTCTAATGACAGGGCCAATATAGGCATTTCCCTGGCTTTAGCATGCGCGAGTATATTTAAGAGCCTTCTGGTACTGTCCGAGGCTTGACGCCCTGGAACAAAGCCCGTTTGATCTGTATGTATGAGTTTATGGATGACCGTTTTTAGTCTGTTTGCTAAAATTTTTGAGTAGGTCTTCAAATCTATATTTATCAAAGTAATTGGTCGATAGTTTTTACAATCATCTGGGTTTTTATCCTCCTTTAATAGATTTATTATTTTAGATTCTGACATTTCTCTTGGGATCTCCCCAGATATTTTAATCTCATTATATACATTACATAGGGGTTCTTTAATCTCTGGAAGAAGAAGTTGAAAGAAGACTGCATCAAACCCATCTAACCCTGGGGCTTTGTTTCTCTTGTTACTGTTAATTACCTCACAGACCTCTAACTCTGTAATATTACTGTTTAGATAGATTCTTTCTGGCTCCGAGATGGATGGTACATTTATCCCATCCAAAAATTTTGATATATCCACTTTAGTGGGACCTGTAAGTTGTGAGTCCTTTTCCAAATTATATAGCTTCCTGTAGAAGTTTTGGAAAACCTCCCCGATTTTATCTGGGTGATATTGATATTTTCCTTTCAGGTCAATTATTCTGGCTATTCTATTTTGCTCTCGTTGTTTTTTGAGTCTATTCGCCAAAAATTTCCCCGTTTTACTGCCGAACTTCAAATGGTTTTGACGATAGCGCCACAATAAATTATCTGCTTGTAGTTGCAGTATTGCCCTAATTTCTTTATTTATAATGCATATTTTATCACCTATCTCTTTGATATATTTTCCCCCATTAATATGATGAAGCTTTATCAATTCCATATACAGCAGTTTTAGGGGTTTTCCTCTTAATTTCCTTCTTTCTGCTGATCTGGCAATTAATATACCTCTAATGAAGGCTTTGTATGTGCACCATATTGTTTTATATGAGCTCACGGTTCCTTCATTTATTTTGAAGAATTCCCTAGTTTTTTTTTTTAGTTCTTTCATAAATTCCTGATCTTTTAGTAGTGATGTATCCAGTCTCCAATTCCTGTTCTGGTTTTTTTTTACTGTGTCATATAAAACCAAAAGATTCATTGAGTGATCCGACCAGGGGGCCAGTTCTATTTCTATTTTTTTAATCAAACTTATCGTGGCCCTATCGGAGAAAATGTGATCTATTCGAGATGACAAGGAAAATCTATTAGAGTAAAAAGTGAATTGACGGTCACTTGGGTGCATTAGTCTCCATAGATCAAAGTATTCCTTATCCTTCATTATACCTGAGAAATCTATTGCGATTTTACTTAAATTATTTAATGACGTCAACTTACATTTACCTTGTCTATCAAGCTCCGGGTCCATGACCATGTTAAAGTCACCACAGATCAGGAGGATCCCATACTCCACTTTTTTTATCTCTGCTAAAATTTTCTTTAAAAAGCTACACTGTTTTTTATTGGGAAGGTACAAATTGGCCAATGTTATTGGTCTACTTTCCACCTCACCCCTCCAGATTATATATCTCCCCATGGGATCTATTATACTGCCCTGTTCTTTAATATTGAGTCTCCTATTAAAAAGAATCGAGACTCCCTTAGACTTATTTTTAAATGTAGAGTGTATACTTTTGGAAAATATATTATTTAACAGATAGGATTCATTGCCCTTCTTAAGATGCGTCTCTTGTAAACATAAAATATCTATATTCAGCTTAATATAATTATTAAACGCGATTTTTCTTTTAGAGGGGGAGTTGAGTCCATTTACGTTATGTGACACTATTTTTAATCCCATTTAAACCACATAATCAAATCTAGCTGACTACAGCTCCCTTTTCCCTCCCATACAGCCTTTAAACCTACCGGCAGTTCATTCTGGTCTGGTACCTTACTCACACTCATTTCATTCATACCTAAACTTAAAATACCAAGGGTGGACCACACCCCTCCCACTTGGTAATACAAGGCTAAAGCCTGATGTTTGGAAATGATAGATTGGTTTCTACAACCATAGTTGGGAGAGACCCAAGGGCTACCTTTTCCTCCCCTAACAGTCCTCAGACTGGACTGGGAACGAAGAAGAGGTGGTGGGGGGAGGGGGAAGCCCCAAGCTTCTCTCCTAATGGAGAGAGAGAACAACCCAACTACTCTATTGTCAACTCTATCCTCCCCTATAGTTGATATTTTCTTATGCGTTAAGATTGAACTCCCCCCCATCCCCCCATAGTCAATATGTAGCAAATTACTGACCGCGACCAACTTTGCCAGCATACAACGTTTATTCCTTTAATATCATACCCATTTGTTCTTATAATTTCCCTTATCTACTTATCAATGTTATATTTCCCATCCATAGATATCCTTATCAAGGATCTATAGGGGTTCAAGTCTCACCCAATTTTATCCAAATTTAGGGTATTTCTCTAGTGTCCTCGCAATAGAGCATATTTCGCAAATCTTTTATATATTATCGTATTTTCAGCCCTTCTTACAGGGTCCACCCGCTATCCGACAGGGTATAGAGTCGCATATTTTAAGTTTTATTCCCCTTTACTCATAACCTCAGTTTATTCAGGTGATATTAACCTGATTCCTTTTACATTAATCTCTAAACCCTAGTGAATATTTCTAAATTTAACTATATGTATCTATGTAGCTCAACTATCTATTATACTAAGTGATTATAGCAAATATTATAAGGGGTATTTTGGCCCATTAAGTTTCAACTAATAGTGTCCGCACCGTGTTCGTGTTTACAAAAAAAAAAAAGTAATTTTTTTACAATGTCCTGCCCCATTGATATATTTACCATACCTAACTACCATAGCTACTGCTTCCTATTATTTAGTGGAAAATTATAATCCTACTCTATATTAGTGCTTTTTGGGTTACTCCCAGATGCTTCTAAATTCTGTGACTTTCTATGTTACTAATGCATAACTTTATATCAATTTGAATATATCTTATATCACCACTTCTTATATAAATAACTTCCTCATATACCTCCATTTAAACGTGTAAATTAACATATATCATTTTAAACTACTCAGGTTATATATTTCTTAACATATATTATATATTACTTGCTATCAAAAACCGTTTGATTAAGAGTTTCCTTCTACAGGGGAAATATTTGCTCTTTAGCATTATATATCAAGACATTTTCTTTCTCTTCTGGGATTTTTGCCAAAGTTCTTTAGTGGCTGACAACTGTGGCCTATTGCTCTCCTTGCTAACAGGTGTAATATCAATACCCCATTTCTTCAATAATGCTATTCCCTCAGATGGCGAATGCACTCTATGCCACAGTAGATCTTTCTGTATCGCCAGGCCCATTGGTGTAGTCCATTTGTATTTAATTCCTCTATGTCTTAGAGCAGCCGTACAGGCTCCATATTCTCTTCTATTTGCTAATGTCTGTGCAGACAGGTCCATAAATATTTTAATATTTTGGTATGGAGCCTCGAAATTTCCTTTTTCGTACGCTATACGCTGTATGGCCTCTTTGTAAGAGATATAATGGACTCTCATTATTACGTCTCTAGGGACTGTTTTATCCAGGTGCTTTGCCAGTGGTAATCTATGTATAGCATCTATTAAAGTTTCTTCTTTAGGGAAATTGGGTAACAGAGAGCTTAATAATTTCTCCATATATGGTTTAAGGTCTGCATCTTTTTGATTTTCTTCTATGCCCCTAATCCGGAGATTATTTTTCCTGCTACGGTCTTCTAGTTGGGCAATTTTTCCTGTCAGAGTTTTGATTTTACCTTCCAGCTCCATATTATAATTCAACATGGTTTCATTATCTTTAACTAACTTTTCACATATATTTTCCAGACTGTCCACTCTTTGTGAGACTTCCGCTGTAGCTTTAGAGTTATTTACAATTTTGTTTGTTAAATCCATAGTTAGTTTAATCTGGAAATCTTGTAGAATGTCTCTTAATTTAGAGCAGGTTAAGGCCTCTCCCTCATCCAAAGACAGGCAACTTAAATTTACTGATTGTATATTTTTTCCTGGGGATCTGTTTTCAGATGTATTTGGACTCAAATCGTCCTCCGGGGTACTTGAAGTTAATTTTTTCTTCCCAGACATAAACATACTCGGAGTTTTAGTTGTATTAATTGTATTATTGCTCTTTTTTTCTTTTGGTTTCATTTTTGAGGGCATCTTAACACCTTAACGCCAAAGGTAATTAGGAAAGCTGTTTTCCCCTGAAGGGGTGTTTGATGTTCCAATATATACTCAAATAGTTCCCAATACTTCTTTCCTAATACAGTGGCTTTATTCCTGCCTTTTTTTTGTGAGGGGTGGGGCCCTCCCTGTTTTGTCAGTCCAGATGGTATCTTTTGTTATAGCTGAATGGAGGGACAACTCTGGGAGGGATATAATCATACAACAGTGCACTCCAATACACTCCACTACCCCCCTCACAAATTGGTTCTGTTCAGAAGACCAGAGAAATAAATATTTGACTCCATTTCATTAATCTCCAGGTTTACTAGGGCATATATGCAGTTCTCTATTTCTTATACAGAGCAGGAACTTCTCCTCCTACCCCCTTAAGCTTGTAACTGTAATAATATAAATGTCTCTGGGGTGCTCACCTTTTTTAGCTGCTGCCGTGCACGCTCGCTCGTGTGTTCCTTGCTGCGTCCCTTTAAAAACCTCTGTCGTACTGCAGGGCTTTACCATGCTTCACCATACTTCAGGGGCCTCTCTGTCCCAAACACCACAGCAAGCTCTATATACCTCACTTGCTTCTTATGCCTTTGGAGCTATGTGCCTCACTTGCATCTCATACCTTTGGAGCTATGCAGCAATTAGCCTGCTCCCCTGCTAGGCACAACGATTGCCCTGCTCCCTAGCTGGAGCTCCAGACCCTCCACGTCTCCAGCCCAGGTCGTGGGTCGTCTCTAAGGGCCCCTCGTATGCACCGGCTGCATGCACAGGCTGAGGCAATCAAAGTCTGTTTACTCCTGTTTTCATATATCGGCTGCACTTGGCAGACTTACTGCATGGCTTTTCTGTGAGCTTTAGGAGGTAACACCCATTTATTCCATTTAAGTATTTACAGTCATGGGGGTAGGGGAACCACTAACTTTAATGTTGTCCAATTTCAGCCGCGGTCTGCTAGCGCTGTTTCAGCATAGCCTCACCGGTCTCTCCCAACTGCTCAGCTCCACTGATTCACATCAGATCTGGAGCAAGCATCACTTCCTGTAACGCCCCCCTGATTTTATGAAGTCAATTTTATCTTTAAATGTCTCTTTATGGAAGAGTGAATCCACTGCACAGACAGTTAATCCACTGCACAGACAGTTATACATTGTCATACAACCATGTTGATTATACATTAATATAAAAGGTAATATATAATAAAGAAAAAATGAGGATATAGTGGAGAGGGGGAAAAGAAGGTGGAAGGGTAAAAGGGTAGTTGAGAGGGGTCTCCAGTCTGGGCAAGACTTGCAATGGGAGAACATTAAACTATTTCTCGAATTTAACGAAGATGCCAATTTTTAAGATGTTACTCCGATTGATTCTCTAGCATATATGTCAGCTTTTCTTTAATTTTATTACGTATTTGGTACCATGTCAGGCCTGGTGATTTTCAATTTGGAGCTATATGATGTTTGGTGATGCATATATAAGCTTTTTCCATGCAGAGCTTAGGTATTTTTGGAAAAATTCCCAGTAAGCACAATTGGGGCATCAAACGCTGTTTTTCTAAGTTTATTCACTATATTTGTTGACACAATATTTATGGGCTGACCTTGAAGTGATGTTTAGTTTATATGAATAGGTCTCCAACAAATACATGTATACAGGCCTCAGAGTTGATTTTGCAGCATAATGGCAAAGGGTTCCAAATCTATGTCAAACTGTATGATCATAAGGAGGCAGCCTTGTCTTGATTCCCTTTGAACGTAGTGTTTATGTTGCCTTGAATCAAGAGGATTAACTAAAAGGTTTGAGTAAAAATGTTATAACTTATCAACAAATGTTTCTGAAATCCATTTATGTTACAACAGCATGTAATCCTATACCTTTAAGCATTCATAAATCGAAAGCAATAAACATTAAACGTTTAAACATATTTACTGCTATGGCTTTAATGTGAATAACTATCCAGCTACCAGTTTTCTTTTAAAAGAAGTTGTAGTTACCGTAAATGGAATTAGCCCAAGGAACTAAAAAACATAAACAAATTATTTGAATGAATGCAAACAAATAGGAAACACAGAAAAATACACATTTTTATTCAAGGATTGGCCAAAATGGAAACATACAGATACATAGGGCACAATCTAGAAATTTCACCAAAACAAAAACTGCACTTTCCATAGATGTATTCCAAATGAGGTATAGCACACACAGGCACCTTATTTTAAGTCACTGTATATAAGTTACAATAAAACATCTGACTTTACAAAGATTCCATATTGCCCAAAGAACTGAGACAGCTCAAGATTGATGGAATTTCACTGAAGACACTGGCGTCTAGATGAAACTGTACTTTCTTAGTTAGAAGACTAATAATTGTTAGACGGTAAATCCTGCTAAGACAGTAGGCTATATTCACTAGGATAAAAAAGTGGCTCAAGATAGGACTTGTAAAGGACTTTCCTTATTAGTGGGAAAGATCTCACTTTTGTGAATATTGCCAAAATCCTGTTTGAAGAATAGTATGGAAAAATGTTTTTGTACTTTACCAGATATACATAACAAGCTGTCTCAATTAGATCTATACCACTACATAAAATTGTGTATTGAGTATTTTTGACATGTAATACATACACCATACATATATTTTATTGTTACTGTGTAACATGTGAATGTTTTATTCTTGCAAAGTTTTTTCAGAGTTTGGTCCAGTCGTAAATGGCCAATGAAAGAATATATTTGTAATCTAACTGTACCAGAAATGCACTTATAGACAGGAAGTAAACGTTAATATGAATATGTATGTTTTTAAAAAGCAAATAGGTTTATAAAAACATGCTTTTAATGTATGAAGAAGGTAAACTAGAAGGGCGAGGTTCAATCCATTCTTTTTACGTAAAGGGACACTGTAGTGGTTCCACAGTCATGACCTTTTAAAAGTATTAGTTGCATCTAGTTTAATGGAAGCCCCAATGCCCATTTACATAAAGTTATGAATTAGTACTATTTCCATGGGCTTGTAACTTTCACTCCTACTATCCCTAAGAAAGTGTCCTTGGGAATTCATTTTTGCCAGTCATGTTGTGCACCTTTTAGTGCATCCAAGGTCTGGGGTACTTGCATGAAAAGATGCAATATGGAGATTCTCCCCTTGCTGCCCATACTCCAAGGGATTATAGGAGTGAAAAAAGCCAACATGGCCGACCCTAAAGGCAATTAAATGGAAGCTGAAAAATTGGTAAATGGCTGTAAATAACCTCATCTAGCATATTATGTATTTGGAAGGATATGTTACATACAGTAATATTTCAGCTAAGGTCATCATCCAAATGTATACAACTTAAGACCTGCATTTTACAAGTGTTTTCTGTTGCAAATGCAATTAATTGGATAGGATTACAATACCAACATCTGATCTATTATAAGAGCAAACCAGGTCATTTGACTGAAATATGAAAGAAATATTTTATTCCAGTGCAAAGAATAATCATGCAAAACTGAAATTATATTGTACTGGAGAAAACACTGGTAACTGAATTCCATTGTAGTCATTCCTTCTTTATACTTTAGAAAGCAGTCCTGACTCTGGAGCACTTGCTTTGATGATGTTTTGGATTTCCTTGAATTTTGGATGATCCTTATCAGCTACTAACTGCAGAAGTACAGCCTCGCTTGTAGTAATAATAATGCCATTCCGTGCCAAGCGCTGAAACAAAGATAGAAAAAAAAACTTTCATTAATTAAATATCAATTACATAAAAACAAAACAAATATAGGCTATATTATTTATTTTCCTTTAAATTTAAATCCCCTTTACTTTTTAAAAACACCTAGATCTCATTTTATTATCAATATTAACGTTTATTTGTAACGCAGCAACTTTTTCCGTACTACTAAACAGGGTAGATACAAATCAAAAACAATTATAATACATTACAAAAGAATGGAAGGTCCTGTTATTGAGTTTAAAGTCAAGCGAACAAAGTACTTTCTCTATAGCACCCAATAAGATTGAAAACTCACAAACTTACAGTCTAAGAGTATGGGTGAGGTATAGAAAGGTGAGGTACAATATATTATGCAAATTAAGGCTGAAGGTGATAGGCTTCTTTAATGGATTCGTTTTTGGTGAGGTTTTGAAGCAGGAGGATAGTCTAGTGGAACGAGGTAAGTGTAGTTCTTCAAATGAGCATATTGTAAGCATAGGACTATTACTACTACTAATAATAATATTCACATTTATTTATAAAGCACCAACTATTTTTACATTCTAAAAGATTATAGTGCTCCTTTAATTCAGTGATTCTCAATATTCGGTCCTAGGAATGGTGTCTGTTTCTGAGAACCGGCAGATAAAATCTCAGGGACAAAGAGGGATCTCATTAGTTCAAAATGTACTTTACTAAAATCAGTGCAAAACTAGATGAAAATGTGATGTGTCGCATGTAGTATCAGCCTGTTAAAAAAATTCTGGATCTCAAAAGCCGCCCCCATGAGCAATGATAATTAGTAAGTCCCAAGATCGAAAAGCCTGAGTCACTGTACAAACCAAAGAACATTTTTTGACAGAAAGTGCTGTGGCAGAGCTGAATAAAACAGTTCATTTCAATTGTGATGCGGCAGACGCAGTGTTCATGAAAATGACAGAAGTAGCTGTGGAAGATTATGGCTTTGGCAAAAGTGCTGCAAGTGATCAACCTAATTTATCCCCATGTGTCTCAATTACTAAGAAGGCGACAAGCACTAGCATAATCCTGCTTATAACAAACTGATTTCAGCTGAACAGTGACCTACTATATGCTAACAACTGTGGCTTGTTCGCTTTCTCTAGAAATGTACCAAAAAAATAAGACAACCACATACAGAGCACGCACTCCTAGGATCCTGTCGAGGCATTCATACTGCCAGCATTGCCTTACAGACACATTGGTTAGTACTGTATATTATCGTGCCATCAACTACTGTTTAAAGCAGATATCAATAAGAAAGATACAAATGATCTGATTGCTGAATGCATAAAAAAGGATGCATAGATTGTGACCTGCAATGTGGTACTTTCTTGGATGTAAATATCAATATAGCATAGCTTATTGAAAGAATTCAGCTTGCCACTATGCCACATTATTTAATGACGGGACAGACAATAGCCTGGGGAAAAGAATAAGTTCTGATTGCATTTAGTTGGGTCATTCGATGCTCAAGTGCGTCTACCCACATTCAATCTTTTAATGTATTGAAGCTGTCAAATGTCAGCAAGCAATCAATGTTAGATTACTGTAGACTGTTCTAAATGAGGATAACCTACTAAAAATAGACTAAAACACCAACTATCAATTACAAAAACTGAACAACAGGTGCCAGCTATGCAACATTTTATTTAATCTGTCAAATAAAAGCTAAATAGAGCATGACTCCAGATGCCAAACAAACCATGCAATCAATACCAATTAATTTGTAATGTTTAAGTGGTTGTTGTTTTTTCCCAAAATAATACATAGATGCTGTCCACAGTCTAGAAGTGTTTTTCTGTACACAGACTCAACTGATTAATCTTGGAAGAAAAAAATACACCAATGTAAAGAAAACTTCAGGGGGGGGAGGGGGGGATCCACACATATACCTCTACTTATTATATTGGATTAGGTTCTAAAGATTATTTTTTACAAAGTCTTTATATCATTAATTTAGTACTATAAGATTACATGCAAGTTCTTTTAAGATAACTAATAACTATAATATGACGGGGCAATACAATTTGAAGCCACGGGAATGCTGTTTGACACACAATGTCAAGGTTTTTTTACTCTGAGGATCTTCTGCGCTCATTGTAAGCCTCATGCTGAGCGCCTTTGGCGCTCATCGCAAGGCTCAAGGCGCTCATTGCGAGCCTCGCCTCTCCTGTACTTTTGCTCCTCTGAGCACCTTCATCACTTATGCGAAAGAGATATATATTTATCTATATTTAGTGAACTAAAAATTAATGAATTAGTTCTTGAATAAATTAATATACTTAAACCTATTTGTAATTAATATATCCAGCAATCAAGAGCCTGAAGAGCTAACAATCAGTTTGTCTTTTGCGGAAGCATACTATGTACAGTTTGAGTGTTGGTGCCCTGATGCTAATGTGTAATGAATGTCCCAACTGTGCATTAGAAATAGGCTGCGTGCGCAAAGGCAAACCGTTGGTTTAGTTGTGTAAAGCGGCATTGTAGATTCGTAATGTTAATAATGTGTTACGCAGCTCGCGAGCATTTTCAGTCATTTGTAATAGTGTATTTTGTAGTTTGTACGTTCCTGTGTGAAAGTGCTACGCATTTGGCAGTGTTTTGCGCGGTCCAGGGTTGTGTAGCCTCGTTTTCATTTTTTTGGGGCGACCATTTTTTTTCACGCTTAAGCTATTTTCAAGTGGCGAAAGTCGTCCAAATCGGCTTAAATTTGTGTTCCACCTCACTCCCAGACGTCCTGGCTGTTCCCCCGAGCTGTATGTGATGTTTTAGTTTTTTTTTTTTTTGTGTGTGTGTTTTTCGGATCTACGTGGTTCGGCCGTTAGCCTCGTATTTTTTTTTTTCGAAGTCTTCGCGAGGCGCGCCTCACTGATACGCACCACGCAAAGTGTGACGACGTCTTGTAGTTTGACAACTATTGTATGTGATAACTGTGAAAAACAACTAACAAACAAAATAAAGTTAAAGAAATACAGTTGATATAAAGTGGTTATGCTTTAAGGCCTTCAAGTTAGGTAATGTATTTTTTGTCTCTTACAGGTTTAAATGTGTAATTTTTAATAGTTTTTTTAAATGTATTTAGTGTTATGGTTAGAGTCTATAGGGGCAAAATATGGACCCCATGGTGTAAGAAGGTGCCATAGGGGTTACTGAGTACCCCCATGGTATAGGGGTTAAATGTTAGGCATATTATAGCTTTGTATACCAAGAGGGTTTGTTAATAGGAGGAATCCGGCGGGCCCCAGGTTCATAAGGGGTAGTGGGTCATAGTCGGAGAGGTCATATCTCCAGGCATACCCCTGTATGCGAGTCAGTAAGTGTTACTGGCTTCTTTTTTCCATAGAATAGTTCAGGAAATAAAAAGCAGGTGTATGTGTTTAACTCAAGGAATACATTTTTTTTTATAAGTTTGTTTTTTCTCTTCCCAAATTGTTAGTAGGTTTACATTTAACACAATAAAACACATACCAAAGAAACACAACCTTACACAAATCTTCTATTTGAATACAGACCAAGAGAGGATTAAGAGACTTCCCTTCTTGCCTTCCATATGTCAGAGATATTCATTAATACTGGTCAGATTATACACTAGCAGTCACTGTTAGATTGCTTTCAAATACCTCTAATATAAATCCTGGATGAATGAATTCTAGAGGTATTTAATATAAATAACATTGCAAGCATACAAGAGCCAGTAACACATGGTGCCACTTCCTGCCTGTGGATTCACACACTATCTATCATTAAAGTGCTAAAAATATCTCTGAATGCTGCACTGAAAATAGAAGTGGTCTAGATCAGAGATTCACAGTCACACTAGCACGTCCTACCACACGTATGAGAGGGTTGTGGGGAGAATGAGTGACAACCTGTGAAAGATGGGTAAACAACAAAAGGGAGGTTCAGTCTTGATGATAGAGTAAATATTAAACCTATAATGATCTCATAAAAAAACATCATTGTTAAGTTTTAGATTATTTTTTACAAAGTCAAGTTTATAAACCAGCTGAATTGGGAAAAAGTTAAGATTTTAAAGGACAATTGAAGTCACCATATGTGAAAAAGGGTGAAAAAGCATGCAGGTGTTTTAATTTTTGCAATTAGTACTGAATTCATGGAGTTATTCTTTATAGAAGCCATGGGTTTTCTTACACTATGTAGCTGAGCTACTTTTTTATCCCAGACAAAAGTAACTGAAAAGTGGGTACGGCACCAGGGTCTGTGGAGTTAAAGTTCTGGGTTCCTTCTCAAGTCTACATTTTTTGTAATAAAAATGTAATCTGGGTTATATAGTCAAGCAATGGTGAATAGATTATATAGTAAAACAAGGGTAAAAAGGGGAATTTTTGTAGTGCTTTTAATAGACAGTGTAAATGAGTATGAATGCATTTATCTTCAGAATTGTTTGTATGGCTAGATAGATAGATAGATACATTAGAGTAAAAAGAAAAGTGGAAGCGGTTGGATTTGACATCAGAACTTAGACAAGACTGCTGTCTAAGGCAGCTAGAGGAACAGGGGTGCCCCAATTGGGTAGTAAACACTGATCATTTTTAATAGTATTAATTTAATGTATAAGGCCCTGGCTGATAATGTTTGTTTTGGGACAGTGATGTTGAATTGGCAGCATACGTGCAGGAGAATGTCACCTACAAAGTGCTTTTAGTTTTCAAAATATTACATTATATCCACCTTAGAGCTGCAGGTGCTAGGTCTCATTACTTTTATAAGGTAATGTCTTCCACAAAAAACACAGGTCCGCTAAAAATATATACACTTGTTTCTAAGTATGTATTGCATAATATGTGTGGTATAGGAACACACTGGACTTCTGTTTGAATTTAGCACATGATAAAAGATTCAAAATTTCAGACATAATCCTGTTTTCTTTTTGAGTTACATATATATATATATATATATATATATATATATATATATATATATATGTATACACACACAAAATTAAGAGTAATCTGCTGTCAGTGCACAAATCAATGGAAAAGTTTGCAGTAATTTTTGGCTCTGGTTTCCCGGAGTCACTTGTAGCTGTTCTCTTGCAGCGTTTCAGGGATGCGTGAATAACATAGCTAAGGAGATTTACGGTAATTTGCTCTTAAACATGGTGTAGTCTGCGATGTAGAGGATTATCATAAAAGTGTAAGTGTGCAATTTTTCTTCAACTACATAAATTAATAAGCTTTGAATTACTCCTAATAAGAGCTCTGACAGTTGCTGACACATTGCCTTTGTGCAGATAAAGCTTACTCTTTGCATTTAAAGTCTCGTCCCACCTCAAGAAGCAGATCACTGGAAACTAAAATGGCAGATTCCACAGCAGCATAACTGCATATAAAAATTAATTAGAAGCTGTATTATATTTCTTGCATTGCTAAAACATTGCCTATTTTAAAATGTAGTTCTTCAAAAAGAGAATATTTTAACATTATGACTACAATTTAATCTTCCAATGCATGCAATCAGTGCATATATAGGCTACTTCTCAAAAGATGTATCAACACACTATCGTAGAGATTTTTACTGGCTTCATTAGATGACATCTATTTCTTCATGGAATATATTGGCATCAATGCCAAGCATCTGTTTACCATGTTTACAACTTCATTTATAAACAGGAAATAATACATATATCTCAAAATCACGTCCTTGTAAACATCACTATTTCAAATTGTCCATATGAACATCTGAGGATTTTAAATGTCAGATGTAGGATGTATGCTAATAATAAGCTTGATATCTAAATATATCCTTTGTAATGCATCTCAAAGAAAAAAACCAAGACCATAGCTGAAAAATAACTGGAATAAAATAAGTGCTATATTTCTCAGATGTCACGTATTATGTACAAACAAAGGTTTTATTTCAGTACCAAAAATAAACCAAATAAACATAAAGTGATATGTTTGTGTAATTAAAATGTGAACTTTACATTATCCACATAGAGAATCACACAAGGAACGCATGCACGTTACCCTCAGCAATCTGTTATTACACATGCAACAGCCAGTCGGGTAGGATAGACTTATGTAAACTTACATATAAAACTTAGTTTTTTAGTGGTTATAAGTGTAGTTAGAAAACTAGATAATTTTAACATACAATCTTGAGCTCTTTAACACCATGAAGAGAAATGACACTGAGGTGAATGGCCCTTTAATAAATACAATTAATTCTATTCAAATAGCGGGAACTATAATCAAGACAAATGATACCTTTGAACAATATCTACAAGTATGGAACGCTTGGAATTTATATTATAACACAATATAAAAAATTGTATGTATATTACTTTTTAAGCAAGTACTGTATATCATGTAGTGTACACAAATACATCTGTCATAATACATTAACATAATAATGTCCTAACATTTTCAACATTGTTTACAAATATTTTCTTTTTATACTGTATCAGAACTAATTAGTTAATTAATATAAATGTATCTCTTACCTCCAAGGCAAACATTCTGTCCATCATGCTTCTAGAAGAGGAGGCATCTGCCACAATATGAACTTCTACCCCTCTCCCAATTAAATCCAGAGCAGTTTGTTGAATGCAAACATGAGTCTGGGGGCAAAAACAGTTGTAAGAAAAGGTGTACAAATGAGTGGAATTAATGCATTTTAACATAAAAAAAGAGTTCAAACTAAAAGGTTATTCTATTATTGTGCTAATTATATGACTAATCATTTTTTTTTTAAATTGCAACCAGTTGTAATTATCTCTATTCGCATGTGTACGTTTCATTTTTGCATTAATCTTTGCTGTGTTTTATGCAAACTTTCTGAACCCCGGTTAGTTTATGGTAGCAGTCACAAGGATTTCCAGATTTATTATGATAAGATTATCTGTGAAACTTTGTGGAAATAAAGTAATGACGAGGATAGGAAGCTAAATGTGACAAAAAACAAGGAGGATTCAAATGTTAAACACAGAAATCAAGCTGGTTATGTGACAATCATATGAATATGTCAAATATGCTAGTTGTGCTAAATCCCATATACAATTACAAAGCAACGAAAGCCAATCTGGAGAAATGAAACAATAATGACATATATGGATTGACGGACAAAAGTATAGATTAAAACCAGTCTTACCTCTACTCCAAATAAAACAACACTGCGCACTCCAGGGATTTCTGCTAATGCTGCTTCCACCTCTGGCAAAACCATAGAGAATTTTGTTTTGGGGACGACAAGTTTCACTCCTGTTAGGTCAAGTTCTTGCACAGTGCTTCCAAGACCTTTTGGATACTGCTCGGTGACAATCACTGGTATCCCTAAGATTTTTGCCCCTTGAAGCTAAAATAGAAATCCACAGTTTGAAATGGATAAAAACATGCTGAATTTTTTTTAGCCAGGCTATTGTGTGCGCGTTGCTTGCCAACATGATTTGTACTTACCAATCTTTGTCCTACACTAATTATATCTCCAAAATATTTTATTGCTGGCCGGAACCTTTCTTGCATATCACAGCAGAAAAACACAGTACTTGCGGGTGTAAGGTTACCCAGGGTAGTCAGCTGTAAAAGAAAAATAAAGTGCATAAGGGTAAATAAACATCATAGCAGCAACTCCCATAACACATTATTTTATAGTCTTATGTAGGGTACAGTATTTCAAAAGCAAGTTTTTGAGTGCAAAATATAAGCATTTCTTCACTTTGTCAATGAAGTCACTAGCTGTGCTCAGCACCACCAGAAAGAAGAATGTCAGGCATGTGGAAAAACATTTACTTTATTAAAATTGCTGCTAAAATTATGGCATTAAAAAACATTTTTGTTAAGACTTGCAAAGTAATTCGATCCCTCCCTGAAACTGCTTTAAACAGAATGAAGCTGGACAAAATGAAGCACTGGAAACTGCCATGCAGGGAGGGCTGCATTGTTTTTTATATATACAGTCAGGTGAGGAGATAGCACAGCTCAGTAATAGGATATTTGCTTACAGTGCAAGAGGTTCCTTGACAAAATCATGATGTCCTCTATCATATGTATGAACTGCACAGATACCTTAGTAGTAGAGCGTGTATCTGTAGTGTTATAAATATGGAGTACAAATCCAGGTGCTGCATAATTTTTAAAGAATGTATATTGAATACACATAATAAAACAAACAGAGGACGTGTATAAACTATCTGGGATCTTCATTGTATGAAAAGTCATAGTCACTCATACTCCAGCTACACAACTTAAGAATATCACTTGGCCACCACTTGCATTGAACATCCTCACTTCTTCTTTACAGTGTGGACACATGATAAATTATCACAGATATTCCATTATTGTGCTTCTGACGCAAAGTCTATTTATTCCTGACACCGAAACATGGAGTGAGCTCTGATTGTCAAACTATGCATCTGCTTGTTTCTCTAAGTGGCATTTTCAACCCAGCTCAATTCACACTACTGGTTGGCAACATGAAGCATCTCACTGACTGTGGATAACCTTTGTTCTCATTGGCTATGAAGCTGCTTGAAGCAGTGTATTGATGACTATACAAGCAGTAACTAAATAAAAGGCCTACAACTACAGCAGCAGCCACTTCTCTTTACTCCACACCTCTTTACTACACGCCTGTCCTTGCTGCTTCTCTGTATTCCACTAGTATTTACTCAATGCCTGAAAATAAAAATTGAAAATAAAATTCATGAGGAAATACAGTAACAAGTCTCTTCCAGATGGTACCATGTAAGTTTTTGGTGAGTCCAGGGTCCCTTGAAAAATGGTGAGCATCACAGAGTGGTTTACTGCTGATCTTATGTTACTAGCTGCCTCAAGAACTACATTCTGTATGGAAAATGTGACCACACATTGTAATTTATGAAAAGCTATAGGTGCAGTAAAATAAGTTACAAAGCAGAAAAGGAATTCTTTAGGTTTATTGGAGGTACACTGATACTGTACAGAAATGAAACATTTACATTTGCATATGCTACATGTGAAAGCACACTTATTGAATTATTCAAATGTGATAGTTCTTTAATAACACCCTAAAATGATCAATTCATAGACGGCGCATATTCAAGGATAAAAATAAATCAATTTTGTGGTGTACTTCATAAAATAGTTGAAAAAAATAAAACTTGCTTTTAATCTTCAAATTACAGAGTAACGGTTCCCAACCTTCTCCACCAGGCCCACCAGATAGGCCATGATTTAGGTTTCACACTGTGTGATTACAAATGATGCAACTACAGGCTTCACAATCTGTTAAATACTATTTGCCTCACCCTTATTCACACACAGGGCCGTATCTACCTTTTTGGAGCCCCTAGGCAGTGAAGTGGAGGAGCCCCAGCGAGTGAGTACAAAAGGTATGCACTGACCCATGTTTTGCCTTTTCTGTACATGTAAGTTCCCTTTCCTGTTGTAACTGTCTTGTTCTAGGTGGCTATACTTAGTAGCCAGTCTATGAACTGGCTACTAAGTATAGCCACCTAGTAGCCAGTCTATGAACTGCAACATTTCATTTTTTTTTTAAAGCCAAGAACCACTGATTTAAGAAGTGGCACCCCTCACAGGGAAGCACCCCTGGGCGGCTGCCTAGTTGGCCTAATGGGTAATCAGGCCATGTTCACACAGTGTGAAACCTAATGATCGTGTCTGGTGAGCCTTGAATAGAGGGGGTATGGAATCTCTGCTTTAGAGATTGGACTACATGTATATGCCATTTGAAGCACAATATTACATCTTCATTCAATTATTTTATAAAAAGGACATTAATACATGATATCAAGAGGGTAGAAAGAATTAGACCAGTACAAACACAAGATTTTAGTAAATGCCATATACTTTACTGCAGCACTTGATAAAAATCTCCAAAACGTTGCATCAAAGTCATATTTTTAGGTAATAGACCTTGCAAATCAGTATTTTTTTCACATCAAGAATGGAACTGAAACATAGTTTATATGCTTATGTATGCACGGTGTCAACCTTGTGCAGTGTCATGAATAACAGAGTAATTCTGCAAGGTTATAGAAACAGAGTGCATGATAAAAACACAAAAAGCATGGGACCGGTTTCGAGCCTCTAATCAACCAGCTCCATAGCATCTAATGCCTGTTATTTTTTTGCATTTGTCTCTAGGGCTACCCATCTTGTTGTGAAGTGAATACAGTAAGCAACCTCCCAACACACTAGCGTAGGAAGGACTTTCACCATAAAAGATTGTTTGCTGTCAGAGCAGCAGCCACTTGTCTTTACAACACGCCTAGCCCTGCCACTTCCCTTTAGTCTATAGCTCCCTTCTCTACCTTGCTCAGAGTGATACCCAATGCAATGTAACTCCATACTTCAGCCACTGCAGTACCTTTTTATACGCTTAAACCACTGCTGTGTGCCTCCATCAGGATGATCCAGCACTGAATCGGGTCCTCAGAAGGCATACTAATCTAGTCGCCAGTGAGCAACCTGGTGCCCTGTCTTTGTTGAGGCCTCCTTTACTGACAAACAAGTTAGCATTATTTGACAAAATTATGTAATGCCAAAATGCAGCAACTGTATTTAATTACCTTATACTATGAAGCTACAAAGTGTGCTGAAATTGAAAAAATACAACTTTACAATAAATGGGTTTTAGACAAGCAAGTATATATATATATATATATATATATCTATATATATATATATATATATATATATACACACACACACACATACATACACATTGTCTGGAACAGGGTAGTAGAAATACAGACCCTTCAGGGGTGGTGTTGCAAACAAATTTAATGAACAAATACAAGATTTACAAAAGGGTGGAGAGTCTCCCTTTACAACAAAAGTATAATGCTTGTATCAATCCATGTGCAGCAACAATAGTAAAATCACAGTAAAGCACTGAAAGAAAACTGGCAATGTTGCAGACAGCTATACAGCAACAGAAACTTGGACATGGCTCCTCAGAAGCAGACTGGGAGCTGACGGCAGGAACCAGCAGACAGGTGGAGGTGGTGATAGCAGAGCAGAAGGCACAGGCAGAACCCTTGCCCGACAGGAACAGCAGCAGTGCAGGACACAGGCCAAACAGGAGCAGAAGCAGCAGCACAGGACATTGCAGCAGCGAACCAGGCAAGACAAAGACCTGCAGCAGGAATGGAATCTTATATCTGCCACCTCGGAGTGACCTCAGCCAGATCTGAAAAGACTCATTAGATATGGATTGGGTAAGTTCCGACACTTGACAGTGACTAGGAGAAGAGTTATTATTGTTTATTTGTCACTGCCAACATATTCTGTAGCACCATACAAGGCAAAAGTTCAAGGCAAAATTAGCAATATTAACACATTGCAAAGGTTGGCAGACCCGGTCTTTGAGCTTAGAATCCAGTGTCCATAGTGCTTTCCCCAAAGCACTGTGCAAGATTGAGAAATCGCAAACTTACAATCTAAAGTTTTAGTTACGACCCACAGGAGCAGAAACCTCTTTCCTAGATCTGTGAGTCATAATTATCTACAGCCATCAGTAGTATCATATATATATATATATATATATATATATATATATATATATATATATATATATATATATATATATAAAATACTCATTACCGTTTCAGTACCAGTGTCATCATTAAAAACAAATAATATGTTAATAGAGAACATTTTCAGTCTTTTTCCTCTGAGTAAGTTTTTGCAAGACTCCAAGGGGACAACAGGGTTAACAGAGCAGTGAACCTTTAGCGGAAAAGGTTTAAACAAATTCCTCCCCTTATCTCAACTGGGCATATTCCTTATACACTTCTGTCCAGTATTTAACTATTTTAGCTTGCTGTACACACACACAGTTACAGAGATGTTAAGCTAACCATTCATGTCAAGGGTCATTGCACATAGCACCCTCAAGGTATTTCATCCAAGCCACTGCCAGTCTTGCCCATGAATAAAAATTCCATAAGTCTTAAACTTTTGAAAAGGCTAACTTTTCCATGGAAGAATACTTAAGCAATTCATTAGCAGAGCAAAATATTTTGAATACATTGGGAACCTCTAAAATTATTTTAGATAGTATATCACACTGAATAATGTATGATCAAAAATATAATAGAAAAATCTAATCAGATACTCTAGAGAGGTGGCACAATTATATAAAATCCAGAGGAAAGCAAACATATCAGATGTGCCATGGCGGTGTCAACACTTTCTTTACGTATGTTACTGAAAAAAGAAAAATTGTATAGTTAGATTTAAAGGGACACTGTCACCTCAACAAGAAATTGATTTCAATTTTTACAAGCTTTTAAAACTGGCTATATATTATACCACCAGATTTCTACAGTAAATAATCCGGTAATCCTAATTAGCATATCAAAGCATCTAATTAATATGCTTGAAGACCTCATCCGCAAATAAATACAACTACAACATGGAATTTTCAAGGTCCAATTCACTTTAGAAAAAAAATCCTAACTAACCAAGCTGGCTCATAAATAACCTGACTGGCTCCTAAGTTTCAGACAGATTTGACAGCCTCCGTATTTTAAACCATTACTAGAAAACAGATTCTCCACTGCAATTCCCTTAGGGCACGTATTTATTTTTCCACGCAGTACAGATAATTAAACTGCAATCAATATCTGGACCACGTGTCCAATTTATGTTAGTTGAAAACACTATGGAACACAAGCAAAGCACCAATTTTGTAATGTTTTGAGGCACCCTAAACATTTGTACCCAAATAGCTTCACATTTGGGATAAGATGAAAAAATCTGAGTCAAATATATCCTCACATTTTCAGCAACCAAATGTCATTTATTATTCTGAATTTTTTTTTTATCATGTACTTCCCAATGGATTAAACAAAATACATACTGTTAATCCAAAATACAAGCTCACTAACAAAAATAGTATTAATCGAGATAACAATGTATATTTATATGTAACCAATCTTTAAAAGAGCTAATACTCATCATTATATTTACTAATAGTATGATGTTTATAAACTACGTATACTGCAGATTTTATTTTACTTTTGCTGGATATATTTCTGTGACAGTATGGAATTATAAAGCATTTCAAATGTTAAAGCATATACGTGATGCAGACATAAACCCCTGTCATAGGTGATGTGTTTTGCTGAAGGCTGCATTGTCCCTTTTCCTATAGGGTACATTGCCATTATAGTCTTCGCAAATCATTGCATCCCCTGTGAAGGTTTAGCGAGTGTACCCTCAGTTTGTTTGGGGCAGTCAGTGGCCACATACAAAACATTGCAGGAGCATACTATTGTCCTCAGCCTAAACAACTGTACTATACACAAAACATACGGCTACGTACATTTTTATTCCCACTAATGCTGTTCAAATTACTTGCTACAGGCTTTTTTTATTTAATTTTTTTTTTAAACATGATAAAAAATATTTTAGATTGAAAAATGAAATATGGACGTGATCTATTTACTTTTATATGCAATTATGCTTCTGAAGTGGGAGGAGACTTGAGTGCCAAAGGGGATTTTATCATTAGTCATATAATATGTGATGCCATGAAATATCTTATCAGAAAAAAATTGCATGGTGAGGGAGAGACGCTCATATTATTATACATTTGTATTCTAGTCAAGCCGTCACAATGGTAATAGAGCTTTACTTTAAAAAAAAATAGAAATGATAACACTCATGCTGTTATAGAACTAGGCTGATCCAACTAGCAATATATAACATGGAAGAGAAATATAGAAAACAGGAAAAAGAGACTTGTCGCCCTCTGTTTTAGTAAATATATATGCCTAATCAAACTGCCAATATTAAAAACAATCAATGTGTGATTAAGAGAGAAAAGGTCTGTCTGTTGTTGTGAATAAGGTTTTGCAAGACTCCAGGATCTAATGGTTAACAGATCAGTGAACCTTTAGAAAGAAGGGGTTAAACAAATTTGTACCCTTTATCTCAATTGGGCACATTATTCATATGCACTGGGCCTCATTCAAGCTACTTAGCTATTCAATTGGCTTACATTCGGGGCCTCCGATCGCATTACCAGCCTCGAGCTGAGATCCCTTGCGATTTGCTCAATCACAGCTTACTTTACTTTTTAATCTTTAGTGAGAGTTGCGACCGCATGAAATCCCTATTCGCTATTCAATTGCTACGATTTACCCTATGTCAAGCCCGTAATTGGCTAAACGCGAACCACAGCTTACACCAAAGAGGTCCCGCAACGCTCTTATTTACAAAAAGTAGAACTAATTAAGCCAATACAAATGACATCCTGTACTTTTATTAGAAGTGAAAGTGATTTTAGGTCTTAGAATTAATAACACAACATTCTCAAGGTCGCAAATCGGCCAATAAAAATACTTTATTTCATGTTGAATTTCGTGTCACAACCATCATGTAAAGTCCTACGGGCTTGGAGGACGTTCACTCTCTAAGCCTGTACAGGCTTGAAAAAAGAGTTACGGGCTTGGAGGTAATTCAAGCCCGTAGGACTGTAGACAGAAATTAAACATGAAATAAAGTATTTGATTTTGACGATGTGCAAGCTTGAGATTGTTTTTCTATTAAAATAATCATGTCACCCATTGTGTTCCCCATTAATTACAGTGCTAAATTGAATATATATTTGTATTTACAATGCTTTGAGTTTGTGGGCTTAAACCTCCAAGTCTGTATGGGTTTAAATAACGATTTTGTGGGCTTGGAGGTCATTCAAGCCCGGAGGACTTGACGGAAATTAAATTTGAAATTAAGTATTTGATTTTGGTGATGTGCAAGCTTGAGAATGTTTTGCTTTTAATCCTCATGTCCCCCATTGTGTTCCTCATTTACAGTGCTGGATTGAATTTATATTTGCATTTACAGTGCTCCTAGATTGTGGGCTTGAAACACGATTTATGGGATTGCAGCAAATGCCTACGGACGATAGCATGGATTGCGATTAGCGGGAAAGGGTACATCCTTGCGGCGCCGGCCAATTGAATACCAGTGTAGACGTAGCGATAAGCAGGGTCATACCCCGATGGCAAGATATCGACTTGCGGATGAGTTACGGCCCCGAATAGAATGAGGCCCACTGAAAGGCTGTGCTTACTTAGGGCATCTGATTTACATAGGGCTCTAAGTTAGGGCACTACCATAAATTGGCTGCCGGAGCATTCTCCCCCCCTAACTTCTACAATGTAAATCTTTAACTCCCCCTGATTAGAGCACTCTGTTGCGTCTAAAGCAGGATTTACCACTATGCACAGATTTCTGTGCAGGGAGCAGCCAAACCAAGCTGTACTGATGAGACAGGGCCGTAGGAGCCAATAGGAAATGTGAATGTCATAAATCTTATAATGAGTGGGAATTTTAGTTACAACTGCTGGCTTTAGGCTGCTGCAAAGAAACGTATACATATGAAGTAATTGTCTTTTAAGTAAAAATATATTTATAGCTTCAATCAGTAAAAATGATTTTATTATTATTGTTGAAATGCCATCATTTTGTAGCGCTTTTGGTGCTATAGTGTCGCTTTAAATGCTTCTGGGGGACTCGATAAGGGTTTGAAAACCAGTTGTGAGTGGCGTTTGATACTAGTAAATCTTTCTTCTGCTTTTTGCAGTTACGACAAAGCACTGATTTGCGAGTGATCTGTAAAGTCTTATTAGCATAGGTTTTGGGTTTCAAAGTCTAACGGAGTAACAAGTAATTTCAATGGAAATGTATGCCTTGCTTTTCAGCTTTGTTGCGAAGTTTACTCCTAACAGTGACCCGTAGAAGTTCTCTTGCAATGTTTTAGGGATGTGGGATTGACATAGCTAGATAGGATTTACCGTGCTGATAGGGCCCTTACTTCCAGCCCTATGTAAAAAGGTGCTCTAAGTTAGGGCACATTCATAAATCGTCTGCGGGTAACAAATCAAGTTTAGGTATCAAGGCAAAGTAGATCATTGGAATTCTTATTACCAAATCTATAAGGCATTTTACGCATGCAGTAGGATAACTGATTATACTGAATTATTAGTATATCCTGTTATTGGTTCAGTATAATGCACTACTATATTCAGATCCCCTTCTGGATCGCTACCTTGTGGTCGTGAAGGGGCTTGTGTACCTCAGTGAAGCTGTGAGCTATACCATCTAAGGTCACCCAAGATGGTCAGGTCATAGCTGAAAGGTCAGAAAAATTGCAGTCCACTGGAGAAGGAACTGGCAACCCCCTCCAGTATCTTTGCCAAGAAAACCATATGAATAAACTCAACCAGAAATAGACAGATGTGCCTGGGTGCTACTGACACGACTGAATGACTGAAAAATAACAACAATAATCAGTTACTACCAAATGATAACAATAGATATTTCAGCCTCGACTGTGGGTGGCAGACACAGGAACTATCCTTGGTTTGTTACTTGTAGCAGCTTCCTCTTATTTTTGCATCCAACTTCTTAATATCCTTTGTTTCTAGAGAACAAGCACATACGTTTATGCTAAGGAGTAGGAGTATATACAATAATAAATGTATAAGTAAAAGTTGAATTGAGGTTCCTATTCGTGAACACATCCGTCAAGGACTCCTAACAACAACAAAAAACTAGCTGCTTTTATACTTTTTATATTTCATTTAGTCCTCAATAAAGCATATTTGTTTATGAAATTGTTAACGTGCCCTAGTTTTGTGTTGTTCTTCTAAAAAGTAGGATCCAGTTATTGAAGATGCTGTACGAATGGAAAGATGCCGTACACAACTTAGATTCACTCTCACACACGCAGACGCTCTCTCACACACACACGCAGACGCTCTCTCTCTCACACACACACGCACGCAGACGCTCTCTCACTCACGCACGCAGACGCTCTCTCTCTCTCTCACACACGCACGCAGACGCTCTCTCTCTCTCACACACGCACGCAGACGCTCTCTCTCTCTCACACACACGCACGCAGACGCTCTCTCTCTCTCACACACACGCACGCAGACGCTCTCTCTCTCACACACGCACGCAGACGCTCTCTCTCTCACACACGCACGCAGACGCTCTCTCTCTCACACACGCACGCAGACGCTCTCACTCACGCACGCAGACGCTCTCTCTCACACACGCAGACGCTCTCTCTCACACACGCAGACGCTCTCTCTCACACACGCAGACGCTCTCTCTCACACACGCAGACGCTCTCTCTCACACACGCAGACGCTCTCTCTCACACACGCAGACGCTCTCTCTCACACACGCAGACGCTCTCTCTCACACACGCAGACGCTCTCACACACACACACACGCAGACGCTCTCACACACACACACGCAGACGCTCTCTCTCCCTGTCACACGCAGACGCTCTCTCTCCCTGTCACACGCAGACGCTCTCTCTCCCTGTCACACGCAGACGCTCTCTCTCCCTGTCACACGCAGACGCTCTCACTCACCCTGTCACACGCAGACGCTCTCACTCACCCTGTCACACGCAGACGCTCTCACTCACCCTGTCACACGCAGACGCTCTCACTCACCCTGTCACACGCACTCACCCTGTCACACGCACTCACCCTGTCACACGCACTCACCCTGTCACACGCACTCACCCTGTCACACGCACTCACCCTGTCACACGCACTCACCCTGTCACACATTCACCCTGTCACACATTCACCCTGTCACACATTCACCCTGTCACACATTCACCCTGTCACTCTGGGTTGAGGTGCGCTGCGCCTAGGATGGGCAGCCTGTGGGCAGATCATCTCTCTCCCTGGCTCCTCCATGTGCTCGGAGGCTTGTTCCTGCACTGATCTGATCCTGCCCCCCTAGCAGGCTGTTAACTTCCTGCTTCCCAGTTCCTGAAAAGCCAATCAGCACGTACATGCTCTGTGTGCGACGGTACACATGAGAGATTGGTGTACCCGTCATGGCAAATTACAGCAGCTACTGCAGCAGTGGCTGAGGGTGTAAGCATTACCCCCAGCACATTTTTTATTTTAATGCAAAATCAGTTTGCATTTTTTCATGCAAACCTTTTTGCTAGGTGGGTTATGATTGCATTCTACAGAATGCATTTATAACCCACCTCACTTTAATATGCCTTTAAGGGATGTACTTCTGTGACCTCATTTGTGCTTAGAAGTAACAAAATGAAGAGTAAATGTGGATGCTTTCCCTGTAATACTCTGCTCTGTACAGAGCTACTTGATTGCAACTGAGTCTGATGCTGAGTCTCTGATTACTAAAATATTAATACGAGAACAAACCAGTTGCATTAATGGTATAATAATATTCACAGAATAACAATGGCATTAAATACTATATCGTAATTGAGCTGCTATCCATTTTATTTTCAATGCTGCATATCCACCATCATCAATTTAATAGCCAGAGTTTTATTTAAAAAAAACATTTCCCAGAATTGACATCCTTAAATTACTTATAGCTTCAAGAATCACGTTTACAATATGCAATATTGAAGGGCTAAGCTTGAGCAATGTTTTTAGAAAGTAAAAATCATAAGAAGTAGACTTTCAATTATTAAGTGGCAGGTGCAATTATTCTATATTTCTATTATTCTTAAAGGGACACAAAAGTTGCCATATGTGATCTGCACCATCAGTTAGAGAGTGAAAAACCATGTGGAAATCTGTTTACAATTTTTAAATTGATCAAGTATTGCCATTTTAGTTTAGAAGCCGTCACACAAGAGCCTGCATAAATATTAAAACAGAAGTCTGTAACTAACACATTGGATTAGGGATTTACACAATATTTATAAGTGAAGT
Organism: Discoglossus pictus; assembly: GCA_027410445.1. Taxonomy (NCBI): domain Eukaryota; kingdom Metazoa; phylum Chordata; class Amphibia; order Anura; family Alytidae; genus Discoglossus; species Discoglossus pictus. Next base: position 451,527,182 of record CM050163.1, read on the forward strand.
ATGGTGGCACAGTGGTAAGCATACTGTTTTGAAGTTGTTTTCATTGCTAAGCCATGAGATTGGTTCCCTGTATAATATATATATATGCGTGTGTATATATAACTTTTCTAATTAGTATTATTCTCATAAACATAAAAACACAAGGGAACAGTACCTCATGCTTACATTTGCTTTAATATATAAGCTAAAAAAAATACTTGGGACCTTTAGCTTAACAGGCAACTGCATTACGGAGCTATTCCACCAGCTATTACATTTGCTGCTAGAGTATGGCTAAGTGGTTACAATGAGCCAGTCACAGCCTGACTCAAATCACTGAATGCTTATGCACCTGAATCTAATTAATTAATCATTGTTCCGGGCAGTACCAAGCTCGTTACTCATTCAGACATAGTTAACTCACTGAAACAGACAGACTTCAACTGATTATAAATCCACTGATTCAGCATCAATTTTCAAAATTAAAAACCTTTTTCACTATGTTTTTTTCCACCCTCTATCTTATGGTGCAGATATAGGGGACTTTTGTGATCCTTTAAGCTGCTGATTTTCATTAGTTCTGGTTATTAGGAATAGGATATATATATATATATATAAATAAAAGAGCGAGGCATTTGTGGACATATTTGTGTGTCCCAGCTCAACTTCCCAGAATGCAGTGTAATAACTGTTTTTCTCGGAACTCTGAGCTGGAAGCAGGTTTTTTTAACCTGCTTTAGACATTCAGGTGTGAACGCAGATGTACTTTTTATTTACTATATATATATATATATATATATATATATATATATATATATATATATATATATATATATATATATATATATATATATATATATATATATATATATATATATATATATATATATATATATATATATATATATATATATATATATACACACTCCATAACCTGGCTCCTAAAAATGTGTGGCTTCTAACTAGGCTGGCTGGATCCTAATTTTCTGATGAATTTATCAACCCCCTATAGGCACAAAAAGAAAATATATCTGCTCCCACTACATAATACTAATGGAGTTAATTATTTAAGTAAAGTTTTATTACAATTTTACTATTTTACTTTCTAAAAAAAAAAATCATCTATTATCAAGTACATCTCTCCAATGAGCATACTGTAAATATGATTCAACAGCAGACATTTAAACTAAGACTGAGGACACGGATACAACAAGTAAAAATAAGTAAGTAACCCATTGTCTTCATAAGCATTAAAAAAGAGAGTTCATCAAAAAGGTATATAGAAGTTTCCTGGATTATGAATGCATCTGAGCAGAATCAATATTGTATAAAACATTTTTTGCATGAAAAAATACCAGAATAAACATTTATATGTTTTACAACAATTCTTCAGTTTTCAGGCAGTTGATTTTGAGAAGGAACGCCCCTGAAAATCCAAGCTAAATTAGCATAAAAATAATAATCGATTCTCAAAATCATTTGCCAGAAAACTGAAGAAACTTTGCAAACTTTAGGGTAAGTTTCTTAATCTTTATTTTTGTGTTTTCTTTTTTTTTTTTTTTTATGGTTTCATACACTACTGCTTCTCCTCTACCAGATGCATTCATAATCCAGAAAACTTTCATATTCCTTGATTGTGGAGTTTGTGTTAAATACCATATTTATCTGCGTATAACACGCACCTCATTTTAAGGGGGAAATCTTTTTTTTTTTTCAAATAAAGAACTTTGAAGCAAAATCCTCAAACTCCCTCCTCATCCTCAACCCCCTCCTCCACCCCCCCATCCTCATCCTCCTTCCTCAACCCCCCTCCTCAACCTCAACCCTCCTCCTCAACCCCCTTCTCAACCTCTCTCCTCATCCTCCCTCCTCAACCCCCCATCCTCAACCTCAACCCCCCCCTCCTCAACCTCAACCCTCCTCCTCATTCTAAACTCACCTCCGCATTCTAACCCCCCCTCCTCATTCATTAGGGGGGTTTAGCTTGAGGAGGGGGGTTAGAATGAGGAGGATGGTGGAGGATGAGGAGGGGGGAGGGAATATCGGCGTATAACACGCACCTATCATTTGCTCCCTTTTTTCAGGGAGAAAAAGTGCGTGTTATACACCGATAAATATGGTAATTTGGGCCTCACCCCACCTGAGACTAACAAGCAGGGTTTACAGAGCATCCCAAAGTTCTTATATGTAAAGGCTGGATCCATTTCCTTAGTCAGGCCAGTGAAATGTAAACAAAAATCCCGCAACAGAAGTTATAGTTGAAGAGGAAAATAATAAAGGTAATTCCTGTAAACTAACATAATATCATAAAGAGAGTAAAAGTGAAGTGCTAATGTCCTCCTAGACTATCCTCCTGCCTTAAATCCTTCAAACACTCACTAAAACCTCATCTGTTTGAATAAGCTTATCACCTTCAGCCTTAATATACACATCCCATCTTATATTGTATGTTTGCGAGTTTTCAATCTTACTATGTGCTTTAGTGAAAGCACGGTGTACGTTTGGTTTTAAGCTCAAAGACAGGGCCCTTCATTCATTTTTTCTTCATTGTGTTAGTATTATAAAAGGAAATAATAATAATAATATTCCTTACAAGAAAAACATTGTTATCTACCCCATATTTGCTTCACTGCTTCAATGGAGTAGTGCTAAAGAAAGCACAAAAACAGTCCAGATACAAAGAAATGATTTCCTATTACTCATTATAGATATAATCTTTTAAAGGACTAAAAATACTGTATTTTCCGTGTATAAGACAATATTTTTTCCCAATATTTTTAAGTTTAAAATAGGGGGTCATCTTATACATGGAATGTTGCAATTAAATACCATGGTCTGGTACTCCCCTAATCCCAACCAGCAGCCCCACTCCAGACATTGCCCCTTCCACTCAGTTCCTTCAGCCGCCCCCTGGTTACCCAGACCCCCCCATTCCCCAAGGGCACTGAGGCAGCTCTGGCAGTCTCAGCTCCTCGTTCAGCATTTGCATCTGCCGGTGCTCGTAGCTGGAGCTACAGTGGAGTTACACTGAGCTGACGCGCAGCCGCCATTACACAGCTTGCCTCACTGTCCCACAATGTCAAATGAATGTCAAATAAACTTCATATATAATACAAAATAAAACATAATATATATGAAAGTTATAAAAATAATAGAAAAAAAAAGAATTAGAAAAAAAGTGGTTAAATCCGATTACAAACATTTCAGCCTACAGCATGGCTTTAAGGAGGACAGGGTTTCTAGAATCAACAAACCAAGTTTAAATCCATGTTCTAGGCTCTAGCATGCACTGTGGAGCCATTACCGTACTGCATTACCAGTTTTTTGAGCACTAGTCCATAAAAATGTCAGATTGTCATATTCTGCAAAAAAAAAAAAAGTTAAGTCATCAATTATGCAAAAATACATGGCAATAAAGCTTCAGAGAGAACGTTTGGACCGCCACCCTGTGAGTGCATTATCAGACAGGTGGAGAAAACAGGAAGAACGTCTATTTAAAATGCCAAATCAGAAAAAGTCCTTAAGAGGAAAACCAGCAAAATGGCCAAACTTGGAGCAGAGGCTTTAGACATGGATTATGGAGCAACGTCAAAGTGGAATAAGCTTGTCAACCAAGATGATACAATATGAGGCAAAAAGGTTTGCAAGGGAAATTAACATTGCTGACTTCACAGGAAAGGCAAAATGGTGCCTCATGAGGAGAGAAGGCTTGGTTATGAGAACACGAACAAAGTTAGCACAGAAAATGCCTCCAGCTTATGAAGATAAAATTCAAGCGCTTTACTTCTGTGTCATAAAACTCCGGAAAACATATGCTTTTGAATCAAGTCAGATTGCAAACATGGATGAGGTGCCAGTGGCAATCAAAACAAGTGGTCATGAAAAGACCCACTATACTTCTGTCCTTGTCATGTTGTGCAGATGGTACCAAACTGCGCCCTATGCTCATTTTTAAGAGGAAAATGTATCTTAAAGAGACCATACCACTTGCCCTTTTTTATCCAAGCTCATGAGAAGGGCTGGATAAATGAAGATTTCATGGCTATTTGGTTTACAAAGATTTGGTCTAGGAGACCTGGAGGGCTCTCGAAGAAGCCAGCTCTGCTCGTGTATGATCAGTTCTGTGCACATTTAACGGAAAAGACAAAAAGGGTTGCAAAGGATTTGCGAACACACCTAGCCATTATTCCTGGTGGACTTACAGGTCTACTACTGCCACTAGACGTTTCAATCAACAAGCAATTTAAAGCGCTGATGAAAGAAGAATGGAATAAATGGATCTAAAAGGCACGAGCGGAAAAGGTGAAAAAAACAACCATTACTGAGGTCTGCAAATGGGTCATAAACTCATGGAGTGGAGTCAAGAAAGAGGTGGTTGTGAAATCCTTCAACAAATGTGGAATCAGCAATGCCATGGAACTGAGGATGATCTCATATATAAAGACAGTGACTCAGAAGACAAAAGTGATGCAGTAGAGGTTGAAGAAAGTGATATATCTGGAAATGAGACTGATGCATAGTTTTTTAGTATTACGAACCTGCATGCACTATTCTGTTTGTGCACATGATTATAGTAATGCTGACTAGCCCAAAAAGAAATAAAAAATGATTACCTACCGTTATTACTATACTAAATATAAAATCGATAAAGTTGTTCTGGTTTTGAATAATATTGTTTGGTGTTTAAAATATTTTTTTTTAAATTTTGGGCTCAAAAAATAAAGGGCGTCTTATATATGTGGGTGTATACACAGAAAAATACGGTAATCATGGCTATGCAGTGATACATTATTTTAGTGCATATATGGGGGTTCCAACTTTGACGTAGGGGCAAGTATTTGTTACTTGCTAACTAAACGGTAATGCCTGCACTTTTTTTTTCACATAATGTATATGACTACAAGTGGATACATTTTCCAAAAGATATTAAACGATTAAAAAGAAGAAAAAGAAAACGCATTAGCACTCTCCGTGATTAAATAACTTTTTTTTTTCCTGGAAAGGTTTATACAGTTCTACTTCAGAAGAACAGGATAAATAAGAGGAAATAACAGTTAAAAATATAAATGTAATACATGCAAACTGGAGTAGGCTGATTAACCATTAAGAATTGTCCAAATAATAAATCCAAATAAAAGACTGACACTTCAAACCAACTTTTATTCACAAGTAACTCAAATCCAAACTGAAGATTCAACATCTGTGGGACATGTAGGCTCCTGCCCAATAACAGCAACATTTGAATGCAGGGCTTAAAATGGAAATGGAAGGTTTGCGGATTTCACTAGAAATCTAATATACCGGTGTATCTATTTACTTTTAGAAAAAGAAAAACTAAGAATGCAATCTGGCTGTTTGATGAGGCTTTGAAAGAAGGAACGCAAAAGGTAATAGAGACAGGAAAAGACTTGTCCAGCTGAATGCAGAATTCCAGGGGATAGCAAGAAGAGACAAGGAGACGTTCTACAATGAGCGATGTAAAGAAATAGAAGAAGATAACAGAATGGGAAAGTCAAGAGATCTCTTCAAGAAAACTGGAGAACTCAAAGGCACCTTTCATTCTAAAGTGGGTGTGATAAAAGACAAAAAGTGTAGGTACTTAACAGAAGTAGATAAGATAAAGAAGAGGTGGCAGGAATGCTCTGAATATCTACAGGAAGGATCTTAATAGCAATGATAACCTCAGCAGTTTGTCCAATAAGCTGGAGCCAGAGATCTTGGAGAGAGAAGTGAGATGGGGCCTAGGGTGTCTTGCTGGCAATAAGGCTGCAGGATGTGATGGAATCCCAGATGAACTATTCAAAATTCTACAAGATGATGCTTTGAAAGTGTTATTTGCCTTATGTCAATACGTTTGGAAAACTCAACAGTAACCAGTAGACTGGAAAAGGTCAGTCTACATCCTAATTCTGAAAGAGGATTGCCAAAGAATGCTCCAGTTATCGAACAATTGCACTAATTTCACATGCCAGCAAGGTAATGCTTAAGATCCTACAAGCTCGGCTCTAATAACATATGGACCGGGAACTACCAGATGTGCAAGCTGGGTTCCGCAGAGGAAGAGGCACAAGAGATCAAATTGCTAATGTCTGATGGATAATAGAGAAAGCAAGAGAGTTCCAAAAAAACATTTACTTCTGCTTCGTAGACTATTCTAAAGCCTTTGACTGTGTGGATCACAACAAAATGTGGCTAGTTCTTAAAGAGATGGGAGTACTTTATCATCTGATCCGACTTCTCAGGAAGTTGTATATGGTCACCTTATTTAAAGCCGGGCTGGATGAATCCAAAGCCGGAATCAATATTATTGAAGAAATATCAACAAACTCAGATCGCTGATGACTATCTGATGGCTGAAAGTGAGGAGGAACTAAAGGACTTATTGATGAGGATGAAAAATCATGATGTTTGCTACTGTGGAGGAAAGTTATGGCAAGCTTGGACAAGCTAGTAAAAAGTAAAGATATTACATTATTGAAGGTCTGCATTGTTAAAACTATGGTATTCTCAGCAGCAACATACGGATGTGAGAGCTGGACCATAAAGAAGTCTGAGTGCTGTAAAATTGATGACTTTCGATTATCGTGTTGGAGAAAACTGCTTAAAATCCCTTGGACTACAAGATAATCCAATAAATCAGTACTTCAGGAAATTAAGAAAAAACTGTTCACTGGAAGTTATGATTATGAGGTGGAAGCTCAAATATTTTGGACATATCATGAGATGACAGGATTCCCTAAAAAAGACTCTGATGCCGGGAAAGATTGAAGGCACATGAGGAAGGGGACGACCGAGGTGAAGATGGATAGATGAGGTTATTGATGCAATGAACATGAACTCGATGGACCTAAGAGAGACAGTGGCTGACAGATGAGCCTGACATGCTGAGCTTCATAGGGTCATATGGTCAAAAAAGACTCTGATGCTGGGAACGATTGAATGCACATGAGGAAGGGGATGACCGAGGTGAAGATGGATAGATGAGGTTATTGATGCAATGAACATGAACTCGATGGACCTCAGAGAGGCAGTGGCTGACAGATGAGCCTGACATGCTGAGCTTCATAGGGTCATGTAGAGTCAAACATGACTGAACGACTAAACAACAACAAATTTATTTTTAAGAATTGCTTATAAACTCTATTTTTGCGCCTAAAATCATAGAAATTGTACCTGTTTGGGTCTGTCCTCTGTAGCTACTGAATATGCAAACAATGAAGTGCAGTGTTAAGCAAATTATTTCTCACAATCCAAAAAAACTGAACTTTCCATAATGCAATTGCCAATTACCAAGCAAAGTTATTTAAAATTGCATACTATAAATAGGACATTTCAATGGTTCTTTAATTTAATCTGAATTTGCTGGCGATCTATTGAGCACTCACAGACGGCCTGCTATGGCTGAAGGAAGATGTCTTGTCTGCCAGCTGTAGGACAGGAGAATAACAAGAAGTCAGTGTTGACAGTTCTTTGATATGAGACTTGGATTGATGGACAATACAATGACAGAAAGGGTGAGAGGCTTATACTGTACATGCAGCCCCTGCAGCAATTTCATACACATAACCCGCCATCAGCCAGTGTTATTAAACACCTCAGCAATATGGCCTTGGACCTCCTGACTATTCTGTCTGGCAGCTAAAATGGGGTATCCAACAAGTGCAGAGGAAATGGGGTTGCAACTCCCAAAAATATACCGTAGCATGGTTAGACAATAGAAACTGTGATACAAATGCATGAATTGTTCTAATTTACAATGCATCACATGCATCATTTTTTTTATGACCAATATTGATAGCATTTATTTATAAACATGCTTTCTGAGTGCTCTGATCATAGCGGATATCTGCACTCATGCAAATTAACTTTGAATCTACAACCCTGGTGCAATGCATTCTGGGGAGAAGAAATCTCTCACAACTGTGTCTGAGAATGTCACATTATTAGTTATCTGACACAGACACTGTCTGCCTGCTCCAGATGCCTTGTGACTGTCCCGTGGGAGACCCTCGCTGGTTTAATCAGCTCTTTTTACTATTCCACTGACCTGTAATAACTGCTCAAATTCAGCGAATGTGAAAATTGAACTGATTGCTGGTTCTCCCTAGATCTTTTTACATTTATTTTAGCATCTCTGAGACATATTAAAAAGGACTGTATATCACTGTCGGCAGTAAATATGTCACGTTCCAGAGTTCTGGTTATCAATGCCTCAGTACAGGTGCCTCCTTCATATTTGATTTTGAGTGAGCAAGCTACACCTCAGCAGAGATAAAGTCTTGGCTTGCTTGCGTCTCTCAAGGACTGCACTTAGATTAATCTACTGAATATTAGAGTTATCAATCTTGTATACATGATTTTGTACTGAAATTAATATATACAGTGATACATACATTATTACATGTGTGTTTCAATATATAGCATCAGTTTGTATTTATATAATTCATTTTTTCTCTTCGTATTATGTGTCCAAAATCCTTAACTGATCTGGTCCAGGCAATATGTGTTATACATTGCCTAGGAAAGCCCTTTTGTGAAGGGAAGTGCCTATTTAAATCAAACCTAAATGTAATGGTGTATAGGAATTGTTATCATGTATGCATCACTGTAAGAGTGTGTATTAAAACAAAAATGGAGAACACAACCTGACATAATGGCACAGTCTGAACAAAGTTTTTGTACGTGTTCACATGAGTCTGATTTTGATGTCAATGACAGCAAAAAGGCTGAAGAAACACTGATTTGTCAAACATGCTAGAGTAACATTGAGATACCGAGGAGCAATTAGATACCAACAACCTGTTGGAGACTCAGGTGTTAGGCTCTTCCCTGGAGACATTTTGGGCCTACCTCACCAACACTGAATAAAAACCTCAATAATAATTATTTGCTGCACTTAGTAACAAATTCTGCACTGCAACAGAACAGAATTGCTTGTACATCCTATGAATTACTGCCTCAAAGCAAATACATTTAAAAAAAAAAAAGAGTGCCAGGGAAAAATTATAAAGAGCCAGCTTATAAATAGAGCATTAAGTTTTAGGATTTATGAATCATTTATTGAATTATAGTTTAAAAACTTCAGGCATTCTTTTGTGACTGATTATTTTGCAAAGAAAACATTGTTTTCACAGAAAATAAATGTAGCTGTTTTATTTATATACAGAGTTACAGCATACTGCACAGTACAGCCAAGCATGGTGCCAGATCCAGATTAAAGAAGATGGCAGTAAAAACTAACATTAGAACAAGTAGACAACAAACTGGTACTAGGAAAACAAAAAGCACAGAAAACTTATTCATTGGGAAATTACTATCAAGGGTGTATGAACTGGGGGGACAAACCCCAGATATTTTAATGTTTTTTCTTTGGCTCCTACATCCATGATTACTATGAACACTTATTAAAAAAGCAATGTGTAGGACCCGTTGGCCAGCATTACAGTTAACTTGCCTATACCATTACTATTATTATTATTGTTTATTTGTAATGTGCCAACATATTCCGTAGCGCTGTACAAGGGGAGAGAACAGGGAAAAATACAATATTAACAACTGAAAAATGGAGGACCCTGTTTTGAGCTTAAAATCTTTGTAGAAAGTGCTTTTTCCCAAAGCACCCTACAAGACTGAAAACTCTCTACTTACAATATGTACAATATTACTTTCTGGACAACCATATTTGATAATAGGCATTTTTGTAAAGAAAGAGAACATAACCTATTATCCTGTTGAGGGGCTGCCAGTCTTGTGTCCAATTATCTGCTTTTAAATGTGTGAGGTGACCTTGAATGTTGTGATGCATTCAGCTGCTCCGGTTTAAATGTGTCAATAACATTTATTCTGTTTTTCTACATACAATCACCAAAATAGCATAGAGTATAATACATTTTGCACACAAAAACACACAATTTAGCTGCTGAAAATCAAGTACTAATTGAAATACCATTTTTAGAATAGCTGTCTTCAAAATCTATCAAATTATACAAGCAAAATAATTCCAGATGAAACTGTTGGAATAAATAATACAAATTATGTTGTAATCAGAAAGAAAACACAGATTTGAAGTATACTACATTGATTTACATTCATTAACTTATTTCTCCAGTTTTGGAGAAAATGCAACAGGCGCTGAACATCGTCATATTAATCACTGCTTGTTACCATTTGCTGATTACTGAAACTCCTTTTAAGTCAATATAGTTCTATTAAGCCCTACTACTGTATAATGAATATTTTAAGAAAACAGGTGTTTTTTAGTATTCTTTTGAGTGCTTCATTATTTGTCCTTGCTTCTACCTGTTCAACATTAAAATGAGCTCCTGTTCTGCATAATAATCTTTTAGAGAGATCCATTGAGGGCAAAATACAGAAGAACATTTCGTTCTTTATCAGACAGAAGCTGAACCAGCATTAATCACTGGCACGTATGTGCTACCAAGGAAACAAGCCGGGTTATTTCCAGGTAATATATAGTGTTTTAGAACTGTACATATTTAATAATTGTGGGGCTCATTTCCATTCAGTCTTAAAAAAAAAAAAAAAGTTTCAATGATGATTCAAATGATTACAAAATGCAATGAACTGCTGTCCTTTGTAACAATCAAATAAGCATTTTGTAAAAAAAAAAAAAATATATATATATATATATATATACCACAATTAATTAAAAGTATAATTATTGTGTTTCTTTGCTTGGACTTTTAATTACCTGAGGGCAAACAATACTTGTAACCATAATGGCATGTCCCGAAACCAGGTTTTTATATGGATAGGCACACAAATATTTTAATATAATGTATTATAATGTAATATAATATAATTTATCAAAATGGCACAGGAAGCAATGTTACAAATTGTTGAAGATCTAGAAAAAGTTTAACTGAAAGATTTCGATAAATCACAAAAAGTATAAAAAAGTAAATTTAAGCTATGAGTGTAAGGAAGAAAGGGTCGAGAGTGCCTAATTGGAACCCACCTCTGCCTATCAACTACCCCTGGAATAAGCAATTATTATTCTACAATTGTTAGGGTAAAATAGAAAAATCAAACTCATTTTTGATCTACTTCACCAAGATGATTTTGCTCATCTATCTCATGCCTTCCTATTTGGTATTTTAAAGCCAGCCCACCTGTGAGCACTGACCTGTATCTGTAAGGGTACCAGTCTGACTTTGCACCTTTCGCTGACCAGGAACCCCTTGGGCAGATCGATGTACTGGCCCCATTCTTCCGCAAAGAGCTGCACGACAAACTTGCGGTGCATGTCTATCTGATCTCCATACAGGCTGAGGAACTTCTGGATCAAAACCTCATAACAGGACCCGTGTGGCACAGAGGAAGGACGGGCAAACACTGAGAAGCAGAATAGTACTGGGACACTGCTGCTGTTGCCAATGCCTCCCAATGCCCCGCTGCAGCTGTTGCTCTGACTGCCAGGGCAGCTGTTCACCTGAGCTGCACACAGTGGCTGCTCTGCCATGTTCACCAACTGCGGGGAACAAATAAGAAAAATAAATGGGTGTTTCTTTTCTCTCTTCCACCCTCTTTGACAAAAGCTGCTTTATAAACTGCTCCTCCTACTGTCACCACAGAAAGAGGAGGAGAGAGATGTGTCTGGAGAGGGAGGGCAGGCAGGCAGGCAGGCTAGGTGTCAGTCCTCACTGAAGCCACCTTCCTCCATTCTCCTCCTCCTGCAGCAGATTGGATAAGGAAGCCTGCCTGTGATTACTTACTGACACAGGCTTTCTGGATTGGAGCCTCCTTGGTATAATTATGCAGTGCTTGTATTAAGTGTGGCTCTATAAGATAAAAATACAAAATGTGAGCAAACCATTCTGATACTCCCTTCACTCTTATACTGAGCTTGCCATAAACCTCTATTTTTTTCTTTACAATTTTGTTAAAACGTGATCCATTCTTATTTAATATAACTGATAAGGAATGAAAGTGACATGCCTAAAACTATTGGCATGAATCCTTGTGTCTATTTAAAATGTATATTTAATCCCTAATTGTATCTCTAGTATATCTAACCACACAGAGGCTTGCACTTCCACACGCATATTCTTCTAAACACGTTGCACTGTTATATACTGTGTTTTGTGAGCATCATACACAAATAATCAGCATATAGCCCAATGAATGCTTCTTATTTTATATTTCAGCTAAAAAAAAATTAAAGAATATAATACATATTAATTGTTTGAATAAAAAATGGCTTTATATTATATATTTATCAAAATAAATGATGAAGTGTCTTAAAAACTCTTGTTCACAAAAGCTGCTTCATCTTCAAGGTTTTAAAGTGATCACAAAACCCATTATTCTAGGAGTATAAGACTATGTACCCCCAGCATTTACTCTGCTTCTCTCCCCTACACCAGCACTGGGCTCCAACCCACCCCTCCTTCTGCCACCGCCTACCTCCTTTCCATTTACTTAAGGTGGATTAACAGTTGCTGCTCAGTCTTTAGGAAATCAGTAAAGGGTTCACTGGTGGTCCAGTGGTTAGGCTTAGGTGCTTTCACCAATCTGACCTGGGTTCGATTCCAGTCAGGGAACCAAGAAGTCACACCACCCTGTAGCCAGCCAAGCAGGGTTGGGCCTGATCAGTACTTGGACAGAAGACCACCTAGGAATACCAGGAGCTGTATGCTGTGGCCCACTGGAGAAGGAACTGGCAACCCACTCCAGTATCTCTACCATGAAAACCAAGTGGCTCAGCATGACCATGGACATAAAGATGTGCATGGTGTGTTATGGACTATAAGATCACAGAGAGTCAGAAACGACTGAATGACACAAAAAACTAACAAAAAAACTGTATAAAATATGTATCACCACTTTATGTATAAATAATATGACAAGCAAAGGAATTACATTTACATAAGCAGTAAGACATTTAAACCATTTATTGAGCTTTGGCTTTCACATTAGGCTTATTTAAAGGACCACTGCAGATACAGAAAAATAAACACTTGTTTGTCAGTTATGTACTAAAATACCAATATTAGCAGCTGTGTAAGTCATGGGCATAAAATCTGAATTATCCAATGAGGTCCATCTCATGTAGACTTTTAAAGACTTTGGCCCTCATTCAATTGCAATTTGGCCAATTGAATAGGGCTCTAAATAAGTACATAACATATTTTTTTAAATAAGTTTTTAATTATTAAACATCTATCCAAAAGCAAGGTTTTCACTAACTAAAAACTTCTTTAAAAAATATATGCTATGTGCTTATTTAGAGCCCTATTCAATTGGCCAAATCGCAATTGAATGAGGCCCCTTGTGTGTAAGGTCACCTGTAGTGACCTTTACTTTGAAAAAGTTATCACTTCATGTATGATGTCATAGAAATATACAGAAATATCATCAAATCACCACAACACTTGTCAAATGTGGCATTTGTACAATATATTTTAATCAGTCTGAGCATGGTTTAATCTGCAGAAATACACACCATCTTTACAATTACAATCATTTGTAAATTAAAGTTTGCCTATAAATATAATATTAATAGTGAAAATAAAAGAGATATTGGATCTATCCCGTTGTGTATGCACAAGAAATAGCCAGCACTGACAGCTGCAGGCAAGTAATCGCTAGATGGCGCCGTCAGGTTTCAGGGAAAGCCTATAATTATTCCCCCCTCTGACATGGCGCAACTCAACGGCGCTGAATCGACAGCAAGGCCATCATGTTCGGCTCGGGCAATTAGCCACTGAGGGCCTCAGGCGCGCCTCTCATAGCTCAAGGCCTTTTCTGTCGGCGTGCCTTATATGCAGCAGTATTCTGAAAAATGGCAGCGCCATCTAGCGGTTGGTGGCAGCACTGCAGCTGCCAATCTTCTGCTCAAGGGAAGAGGGAAAGGACTGAGATATTATTTGTTCAGTACTCCTTTCTTGTGCTTTGAAATCCGCAATTTTGTAAAAAAGCCATGTGGGTACTATGCTTCTACCACTGTAGTTAATGTTTTTTTCTATATGTCTTTTGAATAACTAAACTTGATAACAACTATTTTTTAGTAAGTAAAAAAACAAGAAACTTAAAATGTTTAACTTTTATATGTAAATATTCTGTACTAGGGGGCTGCCATGTTGGCCTCCTTCCATAATTGTAGTGCAGACCTCAAAGTTTACTTGTGATGGAGCAGGTAGCAATCTGTGAAACTCCATAATACACTATATAATGCACCCAGCATGCCAAATGGCTAATACTCGCATCTTGTCTGCCTATGCTGACTGCTGCACTGAAAACTCATGGAAGCCCTTAGACACTAGCAGTCTGCTAAGATTACGATTGTATTATATTGGACTACACAGTAGTAACGTTGCTAGTTTGTTACATACTGTAAAAATTTAGCATTTCTCCCCAACTATTGTGGTCCTTGAAATCACTTTTTATGTGCTTAAAGCCACACTGGAAAAACATTTCTTTACAGTTTTCTGTAGATATTTAAAAATAGAAGTATTGCTGCATAGACCAGAGTGCAATGCTGGCAGGTGCTCACTTTCCTGTTATGTTACAACTTTTCGTGGTTCCCCTGTTATGTCCTTCAATAGCAACTGCTCTATACTTTCCTGATCATGATTTTTTTAGCCAATCACAGGTGAGCAATAAACCAGCAGCATGGGAAAAGCATCCAGGGAGGTATTCTCATATTGGCTTAATTTGCAAACTAGCAGCTCATTTGTTTAGTGGTGACAATAATGCCTTGCTAAAGGAGTGGAAAGCAGGTCAGCCATGGCACACAGTAAAACAACTGTAGAAGTCATTTATAACATTTTAGCAAAGTTGTTTTCTAATAAATGCAATTTTATTTTTAAATATTATCTTTTTAGGGTTGGGGTCTTTCCTGTCATGTCCCCACCAGCAGTGGCATGCAGCAACCAGAAGGTGGTGCAACAGAGACAAACTAAGGCTTTGTAGAATTTGTTCTTAGGGTTCGGGTTTAGGGTTAGGGTTGTGGCACATGATATGCATTACATAGTAAAATTGTGCTCACAAAGCAGGGATATAACAGGAAAGGTCCTAGGACTGCAAAGGAAAAATCCTTTATGTCAGTGGTTCGCAAAACTCCCCTCTAGGACCCCCCTGACAGGTCAGGATTTAGGTTTAACTGCGTGAAATCAATCAGAAATGTCACCGCCTGTTGAGTACTAATTGCCTCAACTGTGTTTACAGTGTTAAACCTAATTCCTGACATGTTTCTTGGTCCCTGAGGAGAGGGTTGGGAGTCACCGCTTTACAGTATTCCTTTCAGTCAGGAACTGTGCTAATCCACCTTAAATGAACAATAGGACAGGGAAAGGCGGTGACAGTGCTGGGTATGGAGCTGGAGGCGGCTGTAAGAGAGCTGGCAGGTTGTTATGAAGGCCCTACCTGTCCATGATAACCTCCACTACATCCCAGGAGTTACACAGTATTACATCATGTGTTATTAACACGTGTCAGCACCATCTCTCATACTGAACTGAATATGGGCAGCCATGCACGTGATACAGACTCCATATGAAGATATACAGCATACACTCACTGACAGCCACCAGCAGGATATGGATTAAGTGGCATACTACTTACTACCGTGCCTTCGTATTGGCCCCGCCCACTAAGTGACATCATCAAACCAGCAACTCCTACTTCAGAGTGAAAGGACGGAGCTGTGACTGACGTGATGACGCAGAACGCAAACTACATGTGCCAAACACTGCTAGAGCTGGTTACACGTTATAATTTGGTGGAGCTAGTCAATGAGGGCCCAAAAGACACTGCTAGAGCTGGTTACATGTGTGACAGTCTTTGTATAGGCTTGGAGTAGATATCACTGTCACAATATGGGGAGCCCAGTACCAAATAATCTGGGGCTCCCCCCATAACTTCACTGTACAGGGTAGTGGTCTATAAAGAAGCCAAGAATATATGTGGGTGATTTGATACCTTTATATTAAATAAGAATCTCCCCAAGTAAATTACAACTGGTAAGAGTGGGCTCTGGTGCTTTGCACTTGCTGCACCAGCAGTAACTTCCACTGATTAGACATATGAAAAGACACACAATATCCTTTCTCAAGTCACTTTTACAATAATGAATATGTGCAAATTATATGTGTCTTAAGAATGTGTATTATCACAAACCTATTTATATAGAATATTTACAATTTTTATAGTAGGATCTATCCTGTATTATGTGCGCATTTCTGGATGCCAACTCTAGGGATGCGGCCGCACTCGTGCCCCCATGTAGCTGTTAAAAATAGTACACACGAAGACCCTAACCCCCTAAACCTTTCTTACAAACCCTAACCTCCTAAACCTCACTTCCTAACCCGCTAACCCTCACTTCCTAACCCTAACCCTGTAACCATAACCTGGGCTCGCTTCCCTAGAGTCGGCGGCGCGATTCCAGAAATATGCACATATAACAGAATAAGTATAATTATTACTGTTATTTTCATAAATATTTCCAAAGCTCCAATATTTTATGCAGAGCTATATACAATAAAATTATTTAACAGTATAAAAAAGCATTGATACAAAAAGGAAGAGAGGCTCTTGCACCTGTAGCCCCTAAATTAGGAATGTCTAGTTCTGTCCTGGTGGGCCGCACACAGGCTTGGATTTGAGGATTATCTTTAATACCAAAGTATTAATTATTGATTCTATTATTTGCTTAGGATAATTCCATAACTGCTACTGAATGCTTTGGTGGTTCTAGGTGCCGCGTTACCATTGTGCAGACAGAAACTTTACGTGCATCTCAGCAAATGACTGGTAGAAACCAAAATGCAGCAGTATACTTGCATGTAGAAAATTATATATTAGATACTGTAGTTTATATTCCATTCTAAACAACTTCATATTTTCAGGTGTAGTTTTTAAAAGTAGTATATATATATATATATATATTTATGAACAAAGTTTCCCTTTCATTTAATATATTTACAATCATTTTGTCTTCCACTGTGGATTTGTGCATGTCCTCTGCTAATTCTTCTTCAGTTTGGATTCAGTAAGCGTTCTTTTGATGATCCGGGGGTAGGGGCTATTACTGCCCAGGGCCACCTGCTATAGACTACAGGGTAACTACCGATAAGGACCGTGGGGTTCTTGGAAACCTCGGCACCAGCATCCCGATATCTGGCTTCTGTATCAATCAGGGTCCTTGCATCAGAAATCAGCACTTCCAGGCTACCAAGAGACTCCAGATCTGCTTCTTCTTAGAGGGCTTGATAAGACTTGTTACAGTCAAACCTACCCCAGCAGGATCTTACAGAGTCTCTCAGTACCACCCTGCAGGCAACCAGGAGAACAGGAGCAAATAAGAGACATACAATTTCTATATGCCTCAAAAGTGAACTGATTTATTTTTGAAAAGTCAGTAATATTTATAGCAGTTAGATACAGAGGGGGTGTACACAAGGTAACAATAAGAGGGTGTGGCAGACAATTACAAAAGATGACCCCACATGGGGTGTAGCAGTAGACTACTGAGAGCAATAGGCTTAATACACATCCTGCCGTCTCTAACATATATCAGATGTGATTAACTTTGTCAAACAATGGGACAAAACAGATTACAAATACATTGGAGGTGTTAACGTACATAATCCAGTGGATGGATACAAGCTGTCTGTCCTTTAATGGGTTAAAATCCAGGCCCTGGAAAGGGGTCTGTGACAGTGCTATATTATTGACTGCGATACAGAATGAATCATATCTGGGTCTATAATGCCCTAGTGTCTCTGGTTGTGCTTATCCATAAGATTTTATAGCAAAGATACTGGAGTGGGTTGCCAGTTCCTTCTCCAGTAGACCATGATTTGTCTGACCTCTGCTATGACCTGCACATTTTGGGTGACCCTATATGGTATATATTACAGCTTCAGCGAGGTACACATGACAGGTTAGCAATCCAGAAGGGGACTAAACCGTTAGTTTACATTTGGCGGTAGTAAGCTGAACTGGCTAGTTGTTTTTTTTTATGATAGCCACAATAATTATACAACATTATCCTAACTTAATTGTTTTGGTATTGGTTTACTGAGAAAATAAATTTTGACCAGTGAAGGAAATTAGACTGGATTATAATGGGATTCTCACTGTAAAGGAGAACTTGCTGGAGTTGCAGCAAGGATGTGAAGTTTGTATAGTCATTCACATTTAATGGATCTTAATGATGAATTGTATCCAGATGAGAATACATTTGGAGTAAATCATGTGCAAAAAAAGATTAAAAAGAATAATAATAAAGGCAAAAAAAGTGTTTATGGTCATGAAGTTGATGAGGCATCAATATTTTAGGCCTATTAAAAAAGAGAGGTCTGGTAGTAATAAATATGTTTTGTGATAGAAAGAGAGCTTTTTATTTAAAGTAGAAACGCTTAAGGATTTAAGTAATATTCATGGCAGGATATATACACCCCCTTCTATAAATAGAGTAAATTTTAAATATGGATCAAGAAAACATGAATCTGGTTTTAGTGAACATAGACCTAAACACAAAGGCCCTCATTCAATTGCAATTTGAACAATTGAATAGTGCCCTAAATAACCACATTACATATATTTTTTAAAGAAGTTTTTTGTTAGCAAGCATCTATTCAAAAAAAAGGTTTTCAATAACTAAAAAATTATTTAAAAAATATATGTTATGTGCTTATTTAGGGTCAAATTCAATTGGGCAATTGGTATGAATTGTTACTACACAATTTAATAAAAATAATAATTTTTCAGATAAAAAATAATAAAGTATGGATTGGGTTAAAGTTGGGAGAATGGGCTATCATATATCTCATTCCAGGAAATCAAAAAGATCTAGATCTTCTCAAAGCTGTTTGGCATTCAAGCAAAAGGATAGGCTGCCGCTACCAGAGGAACTAGGAGCTACAGGAGTGGAGACTGCCTTTAAAGCTCCTACTTCAGGGCCCATGGGCGAGTTTTTGACTAATCCTAATGTTGTTCTTAATAACTATTGTATTAGTGATACTGTTACTGTACAATATTTTATTAGGGCGTTAAAGTCAACTTGAGATTACCCGGGAGATAGGTGATATTTTAGATAACGCTTGGGTAGGTTTAAACTTGCTTTATCTTCAGGCAATATACCTATGCTGATGGAACTTCTTTATCACAGTATTCATTTTCCACAGTTCTGAAATCACATTTATCTCTTTTAGGTTTCAATAGTAGATTCGGACATATATTGGGCAAGAAGGACTGCAGCGGTAAAAGATGATGGTCTTCAACTTGGCTATTCATCACATGAAATAAAAACAAAAAGGTTTGGCACTTGTGGCCTTAAATGGGAACATATATTATTAAATATTGTACAATATGCTAGACTGTTTGGTCCACCTAATTGGATATTTATTTACGCAAGTGGGAACGATTTAGGTAATTTGCCTGTTAAAGAATCACATATATAGTTGTCATAAGTGCGGGTTGTCCAAAGATGTTGCTATTACGCGAGGGCCGGAGTTGCTGGCAAAGAGCGCCGAATTCGCTCCTTGCCAGCAACTGAGGCCCTCGCAAAATTACGACCTCGCAAAATTACGACTTTAATGGCCGACCCGCACGAACCTCAAAACATTCAAAACACAATAAATACACACAACAAACACATAAAAAGCTTACCCACAGCAAGAGGGAGCACCCAGGACCTCTGCAAGTGAAGTTACACCTCGATTTAAGTCCAAATTGAAGAGTTTAGACACCCAAAAATCACCTAAGCGAGAGAAAACATGGCCACCGAAAAAAACGAAAACAAGGCTACAGGACTCTAAACACGCAAAACACCACCAAACACATAAGGATTTTCCGAAAAAGCCGGACGAGCTCCAAGAACAAGGACGCTTAATCACCAACAGCCTCGTACCACACATTAGGCGCCATTTTACAACACTAACTTACAGAATGCGGAAGTACACAGCTACCCTAACGGATTTGGCTTGCGCATGCACACTATTTACACTACACCCTGCACACATTGCTCACACTTCCACAGCACTCAAAACACACATTGTATGCTGCAGCAACATAAAAACAGATTGTCAGCTCCTCAGCATAATGATTCCTGCATTTATTACTTCAAAATAGGTAAAATATATTCCTTTATTAATGTATTATTTAGTTCATTACCATACACCAAACAGCATTAGCTTATTAAAGCTATAGCTTCTTTTTTTATGGGAGGTGGGAAGTGTTCTTTTAAATAATTTATTTGGTGCCAGAGCATTTATGGCAGAGGTACTTGCCCATATTATGTTTTATTAATCGTAAGTGGTGTATTACATGTAACGAGGTGCCCTTTAGTGGTTATGTCATGTGTTGGCAAGCAGTGCTGGTGTATTCATATTGTGTAGTTTTATAAATAATTTTAATAAAGAAGCTGTGGCCTTAAAACCTAAAAAAACATTTAAATCTCATTGTTTTTAATGTGGTTTTATTTAATATACCCTTAACTGAACAATGTTAGTTGCAGTCTGTGAAACTCTCTCCCGGAACCACCTGGTCTCTGGACCTGACCTCCACTTTGACCAAATGTACTATGGCTGTTGTAACAGCCAAAAAGCAAATCTAATAAAATGACTATATTGCTTTATTAATGGTATAAAACCAAAAATGAATAATAAATGGGATGTATGTCCTGATATTTCCCCAAGGCCCTGGTTATATGCCCTGGACCCCCAAGAACCATTTCCACAGGATCACCTGAGCGCAGAGTGCTTTGTGTAAATTTTATCATTTCTGGACCATTGTAATAAGTGTATCATGTGTTTCAGGGTGTATACATTACATAGGTCTAATAAAAATAGTTAAGGGTTACCAGAAGCTTCTTCCAGTAGCCAACAGCAATACCCATTTCGCTCCCAGACCAGGACCCCGGGCTAGGTTCCTGGGTGGATTCAAACTTGCAATAGTGGTAAAAGAGGCTCCATAGACTTATATGGTGAGATCCAATGATTTGATTGAGCCATCAAGTATAGTTAACTAGGTTGTCAGACAACAATTCCAATACTTTGTATCAATAGACAAGGGTCATGTGGTGTCAAGGCTTTGCAAGTGATACCCATTTGAACCACTAATAGGTGTATACTTGACCCTAGCCATTGTTCCTGATGCCCCATACAATCTAATATGGAGTACGAATTGTTAGAAATGTTATGGAGGTCGGCTGGGAAACAGGTACACCTGAACTTTATCCTCCCCCAATGAATATCGACACAAGGGACACCTCTTCCCTACTGATAGGGCATTGTGAGCTGTTACAAAGCTCACTGTCCTTCGATAAGTTCCCCGATTAGAGGAAGTCCCTCTTCCCAGGACAGAAGTCTGTCTACCCCAGATCCATGGGTCCCCACTCGGGCTAAACTCCAACCTATATCCCAGACACTCTATGAATTCACACTGTCTCTGCAACCTTTTAGTGTGCTCAAACTATGACTGGAGGATTCTGACAATTGTTCCCATAGACTTGTAGGCACCTAGAAGGGAAGGTAGACAGTCAGACTGTGGAACCCTCTATCAAAGTTGTGACCGAAAATAAAATAGATAACTTTAAAATGGGTTGGATTTAACTTTGAATAAAAAGGGCATTTAGTACTATATAGGATTGAGACTTTCCAAGTTGGTTTGGCGGAAGACAGAGACCTGGCCTCTCCTCTTACATTGACTCCACCTAACCATATACACCCCTCCCCCTTTCACAACATGTTACCTCTAAAGGCCATGTTCACTGACACAGACTCCACCCACTTACTTAATTTTTTTTCTATCACTTTACTTACTTATTATCTTGATGAGGTGGTGCTGGTTCTGCTCACTATTCTTATGCTGAGAAGTGCTTGCATTTTATTGATGTGATTGAGGTGATGCATACTGGGATAATGCACTGCATACTGGGATAATTTAGCAGTCTTAATTGGCTGGGGACAGTGGGAGGGACTGTCCCTGCAGGATCCCACAGCTTCAGCTCCCCCCAGCCATTCTGATTGGGTGATGCTACAGCTGACAGACAGTGCTAGAGATCAGAGCACAATTCGGACAAAACAGCATTTTGACTTTTTTTTAATTTTTTTTATCTCAAATGTGTTCTGATTTGTAGCACTAGGCAAGTCACCAGCAGGGGGATAGATGTGATAATGGGATAAATCAGTGTGTTTAACTGCTGCACAAAGGGTTTATAATTTAAAGTTATAGCAGCAGATATTTAAAAAAAAAATTAGAAAAATAGACAGGTGCGCTTCCCAGTGAGGTGCATCACTACTTAAAAAAAAATGAAATGTTGCAGTTCATAGACTGGCTACTAGGTGGTAACCACCTAGAACAATTCTGGAAGTTATTATTTATTATATCTTCTCAGCACTTAGCACTTTGTTGATTAAAGTATCATAACATTAGTGACTTCATGAAATAGAAGTCACTGATCATTTTAAATTCATTGAATATATCTTACTGATTGCAATATACTTAATTTACCTGTGCCTATTTATATTTTAAATATTTGTAAGTTATTAGTAAAGGTTAAGTTTTAAATCTTATTATTCTATTTTTGAGATTTTGTAATTACGGTGTGCCCTATAAAAGGATCTATCCTTCTGTTCTGGTCTTTATATCCAAAAAATAAATAAATAAAACAAATTACATACATCAAATAGTAGAGGTTACTTTGCTAAAATGGAGCAGCATTCTAAACTTCCCATTGTAGCCTTGCAGACATGTCTTAATACCATTTCCATCATTTGGGTCAGTGTTTAAAAATTCCAAACATATTAGAAGCTAATCTAAAATTAGTCTAAAGATTCAAACTTCAAGACGCAAAGAAAAATACAGTGAATCTCAACCAGGGTACAGGGATGGAGATGGAGACTGTCTGCCTTCTGATCATTTTTATAATCATTTGTATTCATTAAAAGGACTTCAGAAAAGCTTTCAAATAAGAGGCTCTGTTATACAAGCTGATAGTATTCATTTCTATGAAATATCAAACAAAAAATAGATATTTGAAATTACAAACTAAGCAAGGAGAATCCTGCTTGCCCCCATCACACACTATGACACTCCCACCACCAAAAGTATACATCTATACTGAGGAAAGGTAGTTGAAATAATCCCTAAATGACAGATAAACAGATAAGGCACAAAGAACACAAAAACACTGATATGAGATAAAACCCTCATTTTGAATATAAACAGTGATGCAGAGAGAATGGAGGCAGCATCTGACATCAGCAGGTAAATATATATAGGGAGAATCAGCACAACATATTATAGAAAACATATACACATATAGACATATGTGCATATATGTTTGGTCTGGGCCTGCATGAGTGCTGCCGCTACTGGGGAGCTACAGTTCATTGAGGCAACCATGAATGCCAACATGTACTGTGACATACTGAAGCAGAGCATGATCCCCTCCCTTCGGAGACTGAGCCACAGGGCAGTATTCCAACATGATAACCACCACAAACACACCTCCAAGACAACCACTGCCTTGCTAAAAAAGTTGAAGGTAAAGGTGATGGACTGGCAAAGCCTGTCTCCAGACCTAATCCATATGGAGAATCTGTGGGGCATCCTCAAACGGGAGGTGGGGGAGTGCAAGGTCTCTAACATCCACCAGCTCTGTGATGTCATCATGGAGGAGTGGAAGAGGACTCCAGTAGCAACCTGTGAAGCTCTGGTGAACTCCATGCCCAGGAGGGTTAAGGCAGTGCTGGAAAATAATGGTGGCCACACCGAATATTGACACTTTGAGCCCAATTTGGACTTTTCCACTAAGGGGTGTACTCACTTTTGTTGCCAACGGTTTAGACATTAATGGCTGTGTGTTGAGTTATTTTGAGGGGACAGAACATTTACACTGTTATACAGGCTGTACACTTACTACTTTACATTGTAGCAGAGTGACATTTCTTCAGTGTTGTCAAATAAAAAGATATAATAAATTATTTACAAAAATGTGAGGGGTGTACTCAATTTTGTGACATACTGTATATGGATGGCCATGAATGTATAGTCTTCTTGGTGCTTTGTACTGACATCATAATAAGCATGAACCGTCATTGCTAAACAAAGTAATACTGCCTAAGCATAGCTGGTTTCAAGTGATAAAGTAATTTGTGTCACAACATCGCTTACTTGCACTTCATGATGCAATTATAGGTATGCATGTTTTTGCAAGGCAATCCATTAAGCAGTCCCATTAAGAATGTGTATAAAGCTCTGTGATTGTTATATAGTAAAAACGTATCAGTAAACCAATAACTTGTTAAAAAAATAATAATAAAGTCGCTCCATGAGCCAGATTCAGTACTCAGATTTCAGACAGTAGAGGACAATAAATCTAAAACGTGTATCTGTTCCATTACATATTGTTCTTAAAACCAACTCGTTTGGCTTGTGGTCCATGCCAGATTTGGAAATTGCTGCCTGCAATATGCTCTATAAGTAGTCAACTCTGATAAAACAATACTAGTTGTATCATTCAAGATTTGCACTGCATGAAAGGCCAGTGTGACAGTGCGGAGATGCTAACTGAATATGCATTTTGCATTAACTTGTTTGAGTGCAATTTTGTTTACTATATATTATCTATGTACCGGTAGATGTTGTTGCCTTCGCCTAAGAAAACCTACTATAAAAGATCTGCATTTATAAGGCATAAATAATGTCAATAAAATTGATAAAGAAAGAGGGATATTATAATTGATAATACACATTCCTATATTCTAGTCATTTTAATGAATCATTTTCTGTAAGCAATTTCAATACAAGCACATAATTCAGAATCTGCAGTAGAGAGTTATCATCAGCCAACTTAACAGACGTGATTTATATTGACAACTAGCTTTGAAAGCAGCACTCTGACGCTTCAGCTATGTATTAGAATACTAATATTTGTACTTTGTGAAATACTCTAAACATTGAAAGTACAAAACTATTATTAGACTTTTGATTAATTTTTTTTTACCGTTTTGTTATTGGTAAGCAGCCAAACTACACTTGTGAATGTATCCTTTGTATAAGATTACCTGGCGCCCAGAATTATCTACAGGTTCAACTTGGTTGTCCTTGCAAGATCACAAAAACACCTATTTAATTAGTGCTGATATCAAACCACATAAGCCCTTAAAGTGCTGTGGGCTTGGAAGAATTCTTGGTTGGTGAAGGAATACATCCTGGGCACCCTGACCACTGGCATTACTTAAGTCCACAACAACAAATTGGAGGTGCTCAATCTGAGAACAAACAATACCTAAGTAGAGTTGTTCTATAGGTCTGGTTACGTACTCAGAGAGCAACCTCTTTTAGCTCACTTGTGCCCTTCACAGGGAGAAATATCCTGTAATATATCAGTCTGGTCTCACTCACTAGAGTGGCCCAGCCCCAAAATACCAGGGAATTCTACCCTGAACAGGAGAAACAGCAAACCACAGGCATACGTTTTGGCCTCTCTCTGGCCTTGTCAGTGAGGTGCAGCTGTCCTCCCTAAGACACAGTGACCAAGGAGTCCCCATCTGAAGCCCCCTATCACCCTTAGGGTAAGAAGAATCCCTAAGAGTCATTTGCATACACAACAACAAATTACTTAAATCCAGCCAGCCATTTTACCACAAACCATACTGATTCTGATGCAGATTTTATTGTTGACACCAAATATATTTTCCACCCAATTTCCAGGCATTCTTCTACCTGCCAACCTATAATACAAAGTCCATAATGTCACAAAGTTCATGTACATTTAGTCTCTCTAGTAATATAATATAATATCTAGTATGGCCTCACATTTTTTCACCCTAGAAAGAAGACAGATCTGGGGCAAGGCCCACAAAGAACCTGCTGCTCTCATTTGTGTTGATAGCAGTGAATCCTGGGATTAGTCAGTGTCTGAATCAAGAGGTTCCAGGAATCCCAAGACTGGGTTTGGGCTGACAGGCTGGGTAGGGATAGAAGCTAAATAGTGTGTCCCCAATTCAGAGGGTTGCTGTGAGGAGTGACTTACTGCCCTATTAAATTTGAAGCCTGTAGCGGCATCGGCACACCCGCAGAGGCTGCAGGCTTGTAATTTGGCTGTGTTAGAGATATTAAAGTGAACCATGCCGCGAGTTAAGGACTGTAGATGCAAACCCGTAAACCATTCTGCGCACGTTGTATGTGCGGCCATGAACATGATCAATTAGTCAAACCCGTAGGAGCCAATGGTAATAGAGATTGTCATCATTACGTTACTGAAAAATGGAGATTAGATTTCAAAGCCTTACGAGTCTTAATTACGAGTTTCGATCGAACCCGCATTCCAGAAATAATGCTATATTAAAAAATCAGTAAATATGATATTCAAGTTCATGCGAGTTCCATTATATGTATTAACATATTGATTGCTGGGATCGATATAACACGGAAATTAAACAAAAAATTATGTATTTTATATTGCAGATGTGCAAGCTTGAGAATGTTGTGCTATTAATTGTAATACCTAACATCACTTTCCCTTTAATTATAAGTACAGTAGTGTGTATATATTGTCATTTACAGTGCTATGGATAGGACTTTAACCCTCTTGCGGGTCCTCTCTAGTACCCGTGGGCTTTTGGGCTCCATTTGCGGTTTACGGGTTTGAACGCCAGTGGATTTGTTGCAATTTAATAGCGAGATTGGAACGTAACAGTTACGGGCTTGACAGAAATAAGGATATGCAGCCGCGTAGTTAATTTTCAACATCCTGTAGTTTTTTTTTTGCCCTTACCCCGCAAGTTGTTGGCGGGTTGCTTTACGGGGCCAATTTAATAGCTGTAAGTCGGGCTATGTTACGGGCTACGGTTTTACACTTTGAGGGAATTTGATAGGGCTGATTGATAATCTTGGTCCATTCATAGCTGTCACAGAAACCAGGACATGCACTGTCTTTCTGTAGAGGGAATGAGGGCATCCAAACATCCTTACTTGCTCTAAAGAGAATGCAGATGGGTTAATCAGCTAATTGCACCAATATCATGGTAATGAGCTGCTGGTGGATGGCTGGAGCAACCCTGGCAAAGCCTCATTTATGCTACCAGCACAATCTCTGGGTGAAGGGACGGGGTTCCATTTGCCTCCTCTTCAACTGCTACTGTGGAGCATAAATACTCATTGCCTTACCTTCCCATACTGGGGACTGCCACTGGAGAAGCTGTTTTTTTAATCAGACAGTGGCCTCATTTTCTTTGGAACAGTATACAAAATATAATTTTACATATTTTTTAATACCTATATGTAACATAATTTTATATAATTATTGCTACAAACTTTGAATTTCTTGAATAAATTGTCTTACCCACTGCATGAATGAGAAAACCGTTTTGTCTATAACTCTTTTTGTGAACATGATATTTCATATTTATTATATTTCTATTTGAATTTTTATTCATAATTAGTGTTCCCATAGACCCTGTTTTTGGATCTATAAAAAAACATAATGTTGTAAATCTAAAATTCTTAAATATAATTAAATTAGAACTTTGTTGGCTAACAAGTACATTCCATTTGAATTTAAAAAAATTCTAATTATAAAACAAAATTGGCATACATTGCATTATACTGGAGAGTGACATAATTGCTTTCTAGACCCCCTTCTATTGTTATAGCATTCCATTTCTAAAGTTTGATTCATGGTACAGCAGTATACAGAAAACTTCAATTTTGCATTAATTAATTTGACACATTTTTCAATTGCTGATACCACTTCTCCTCCTGACAAATCCAATTAATTATGTTGACCATGTTGTTATCGTTTTCCACCACATGTATTATTACTAGGATAAAAAGAGCACTTGAAATTAGTTTTCCCTATCAATATTCATTACATAAAACATTTTAAAATAATTGAATTCCTTATTCCACTGCCATTTGATTTGCATTTTAGTGATTGATAGTTCTATCATATAGTACCATGACATTTTGCCTAACAATTCATTAAATACATTATTTATTAATTGCCAAGAACATATTGGCAATCCTTTTCCATATGGTGTTCCTAAGAAGTTACAAAATTAATATCATTAAAATATGTTCTTTAAACTGTTATACAATGTCATGTATGTGATATTTACAGAAATGTATTTTGATGGTAGATAAGAACCTGTAGTATACCCTTATACATTTCCTCGATTCATAAGGGTGTTTAACTCAATCATTTCTATGTTCTAAGTTTCTTCTACCCTTTCTGTAAAGTACTTTTTGAATGATGAAATTTAAAATGCTGTACACAACCAGAAAGTTTAACATAGCAGGGTTATTAAACAGTTATTGCCCTATCTTACACTGGATATCACCTTTATGGAGAAGTTTCACCTAAACACAAGTTGCTCTTATATGAAAGATTGTTGTTGTTCAGTCCTTCAGTTGTGTCTGACTCTCAGTGACCATAGGGGGACAGCATGCCAGGCAAATCTGTCTATGTTTCTGGTTGTGATCATCAATATGGTTTTCTTGGCAAAGATACTGGATTGGTTTGCCAGTTCCTTCTCCTGTGGACCACAATTTGTCTGACCTCTCTGCTATAACCTACCCATGATGGGTGACAGTACATGGTATAGCTCACACCTTCATTGAGATACACAAGCCACGATAAGGTAGCGATCCAAAGGGGATATATAACGTAATATTTAGTGTAGCTCATAGCTATGTTTGCATATTCCTAATACGTGGTCAGACTGTAATTTTATCACAGATACATTATATATACTTATTTAAATATATTGTTCTTGTTATTTAAAATAAAAGTATTCAGCAATTTAATAGATGGTACACAACTCTAAAAGATGGAAGGAATACACAGAAGATCTATACAGGAAGGATCTCACCAAAACTGATAACATCAATAGTTTGTCCAACGAGCTGGAGACATATCTTGGAGAGTGAAGTGAATGGGCCCTATGGACCAAGAAACCACGGTCAGAACTGAACATGGAACAACATAATTGTTCAAGATCGTGAAAGGAGTGCAGCAAGCTTGTATATTGTCACCTTATTTATTGAACTTATGTTTAAGGCTGGGCTGGATGAATCCAAAGCAGGAATTAATATTGCTGGGAGAAATATCAAGAATCGCAGATATGTGGATGATACTATTCTGATGACTGAAAGTGAGAAGAACTAAAGGGCAAATTGATAAGGGTGAAAGAAGCGAGTGCAAAACCTGGCCTGCTGCTTAATGTTAAACATTTTCTGACAAATAGATGGGGAAGAAGTTGAGGCAGTGGCAGATTCTGTTTTACTGGGCTCCGAGATCTCTGCAGATGGTGATGGTGAGCCATGAAATTAAAAGGTGTTTACTTCTGGGGAGGAAAGCTATTGCAAAACTGGACAAAGTATTTAAAAGCAAATATATTAAATTATCAATAAATGCCTGCATTGTTAGACCTATGGTATTCCCTGTAGTAACATACAGATGTGAGAGCTAGACCATAAAGAAACCTGAGAACTGAATTGTGGTGTTGGAGAAAACATATTTGAGTCCCTTGGACTGCAAGAAAATCCAGTCAATCCATTCTCCATGAAATCAAGACAAACTGTTCACTAGAAGGTATGATCATGAGGCTAAAGCTCAAATATGTTGCTCATATCAAGAGAAGACAGGATTCCTTAGAGAAGACTCTGATGCCGTGAAAGGCACCCAAAGAAGGGGACAACAGAGGCAGAGATGTATAGATGAGATCATTGAAGCTGTGAGCATAAGGTTGAATGAGCTTGATGGAGCTCAGAGGGGAAGTGGCAGATAGATGTGCCTGGAAACAAGCTTGTATAATCTTTATTTCAATTCATTTTATTTATTTATTTATTTTTTTGGTTAATTTTGAAATACACTGTGTAACTATGTATCCTGTATGTTAATGTTTCTGTACCTTCATTGCACCTGTATTTCATTTGTTTATTTAGTTACTGATTTGCAATGAAATCAGTATATCTACAGAAAAATATTCATTGTTGCTTTTAAAATTGACGTTTACAGTTTAGGGTTTTAGACTTCAGGACATATGCCATTCACTGGTCCCTGCCAGATGTTCAGGGGGAGAGGATCTGCCATGGGTTACTGTCCTAATCACATTGTTTTTCTGCCTACTTCCCTGCAGTGGGCACCTAAGGCGAACCTACATTGATCACAAAAAATAGGATCCTCTTTCTACCCTTGGATGGCTAATAGGGAGAGAAGCAAAACTGCTAGAATTAGCAATGTATTAAATGCAAGTACATTTTAAAGCTATATTATTTCTTTTTCTACAAATACTGATTTTATTACTCATCAGTAAACAAATGAAACCCTATTGTATAGCCACTAAAGTGGTAATAAAATATGTATGTAAAAAAAAGTATTTTGTGCCAAACATTTATCCTATGAAATACTATTTAATTGTTATACTAATTCAGTATTTTTTGCTGTACAGCACAACTGCTCTGCATTGAAATGTTTCATTATCCACAAAATAGAAAGTGCACCACACATGGTGATTAATTACATACTATATGCAGAGAAACTTCCCCTTGTAAATTACATTGCAGTGTAGAGCAACTATCCATCTAAAATCCCTTAAGCTGCTTTGAACATCAAATTTGTAATCTTACCATATGCCAAACTACTCTAAATGGTCTCCCACTGTTTTTTGTTAGTGAAAAATAACAATCATTCAAAGGTAAAAAACAAACAAAAAAAACTAAATATAAATAATTGATATTTTCTATGCAAACTACTTGAAAAAAATCAAGCAAATACCCATTACAATTTCAAACTCTACTTAAGGTGCTATTTTACATTACTACATCCAATAATACAATCAGTATATGCCTCACGTTGAAGTCTAGAGAAGGTTCCAGTCCAATGGATTACATTCTCTGTATGGGCCTCATTCTATTATCGGCCGTAAACCGGCCGTAAGGCTGCGATTTCTTGCGGGGGTCCCGTTACCTCGCAATTCAATTATACGGCCCGCAAGGATCTCCTCTTACGGCTGGCCGTAAATCTTGCAACCGGCCGTAAGCTCTGAAATCTAAAAAGTCAAAAATAAATTCAAGACAGCTCTGTAAAGCTCTGTAAATGCTAGGGATCATATTGGGGGACATGAGGATTAAAAGTAACCCACTCTCAAGCTTGCACATCAGCCCAAACCCGAGTTTAAATTAACTGTTTATTTTCCAGCTGCGGCGTGGGCGGGTCTGAGGTGCTCCAAGCCCTATGGACTTTTTACATGGATATTTGACGTATATTAAAAAAAAATATATTTTACGGATTTGAGTATAGGGGAATTTTGTGCTATTTTTGCTAACACCGAAAATCACTTTATAGTCTTCTCAAAGTGCAGGATGGCTTTATTTGGGCTATATTTTGTGCTTAATTGGTGCTAGCCGGACCTCTTTCCTGCAAGTAAGCTGCGGCTCGGTTTTAGCCTTGCAGAGAGGGTTCCCGGAGCAATTTAATTGCAAATAGGATTTTCTTACGGCCGATTTCCTTGCGGCCGTTTTAGATCAAAGGATTTCCTCCGGCGCGAGCGACCGCAAGAGATAGCACGGCGCCGGCCGCAAGCCTGCCGGAATCCCCGGCAGGAGGGGAATAGAATAGAAGGCTGCGGCCGATAATAGAATGAGGCCCTATGTCTGTAAGATCTATGTTTGGTTTACAGATTCATAGCAGGAACACACCGGCATGATTATTTTTTCTATTACTGCAACTTAAACTGATTTGGAGAACATAGCAAAGCTAAAATTGTTGGGCAGATGCTAACTAAAGATCAATTCAAATTTGCTACAACTACAGATCGATTCAATTGAACAAGCCCGCAATTTACATGCCGAAGCCTCAAGACTGTAAACCATGCGATCATAAGTAGCATTTCAGAGCGTGATCATGATCAAGCAAGCAAGGCCGTAACTACCAATTTAGAAACAGCCAATAGTAAATGAGCCCGTCATCATTACGTCAGTAAAACATGGAGGTTATACGTCAATCAATTAGCGTTTAGAAGTCCAATATGCGATTGGGCAGTGTGCAAAATAATAAAAATGAATGGCGATACTGTTCTAGTGCATGTGGGTGAGTTTACGGCTCCATTGCGGGCTCCAGTAACTTACAATTGCTCAATTGAATAGTGGATTAAGGTCTGGATTAATTTATGAAAATTAAGCCAAAGGTTTGGAAACCATATTTTTAATGGATACACATCCACATTATTTTAACGTTAATCAGAAGGGCATAGAGAAGATGTTTACTCAGTGAATAAAATTTAGTAATACAACAACATGTTCTCAGGAGTTACATTGAAGTTAAATGACCACAGTGGTTATTTTTCTCTATGTGGTCTTTTGAAATAACTTGACGATGGGCAAAATATTTTTAGAAAGTACTAAATAAATAAAAATACACAGACTTTGCATTTTTACATTGTTCTTTTCTGCAGGCATCCGTTTTCTTTTGTCAAATAACTCTGTCTTTTAGGAGGGTGTGTCATTGTGAACTAAATACATTTCTGTTACTACTACTGAAAGTATGCCAAATTAACATTATTTAGACAACAAAATGGTATAATCCACAAATCATAATTTCCTATCACATATTATAATTGTCTAACTACGATTCGTCGTCACGCTGCTTTGCGTAGTGCGTCCGTTAAACCGTTACACTTAGAAAAAAAATAAGAGATGACAAAAATTACGAGATAAGCAGCGGAACCAAAACACTAAAAAAAAACACTAAATACACACTAAAAAATAAAATAAAGGACACTTACAGCATGGGGAACCAGGCAGGACGTCTGGAAGTGAGTTGGAACTGCAATTTACAGTGATTTAGCCGAGTTACAAAGATCGAAAATCGGCTAAGCGAGAAAAAAATGGCCGCCGAAAAAAATGAAAACGAGGCTATACTACTACGAACTGCGTAAAACACAGCCACAGACGGATGTGTTTGAAAAACAACGAGATAAAGGATGCGGATTAACCGCGCAATGAGTAAAAAGACAGTAGCGAGTACATTTTACGAAACCCAATTACAGATTTACGCATTAACACAGATTTAACGACTTTGTCTCGCTAAATGTAGTAACAGCAGAACAAGCAAGAATCCATTTTAACTCTAACCTGCTCTATCACAATGTTATCCTGTGTATGTCTTTTTTTCTCTTCCACCTCTATGCGCAAAATCACAGTCATTACCCTTCCTTAAAATAACCCACATACAAATGATATGAAACTATCTCACCAATGCCCATCCCACATCCATTATGGCAGAAATACCAGCAACCTAATACGCATACTCATGTGTAAAGCCCACTTGTAATAAATGCACTTCCATCCATTATCACTTGGCTCATGTAATCTAGCACTATCTCTCCTGCTGCACTGTCACATGGTGCTTTAAATGTTAGCCATACTTCTAGGTCTAGCGATAAACAGGGAGGAGGTGCTGAGATTCTACTCTCTCCCTGTCATTCCTACCAGTGTATTCCTTTTCTTCCCTCTCCTTCTTTCTCTTTCTCTGACGTCCACTCTATTTGTATTTTCGCTGTCCTCCCCCAACATGTGGTACCAACTTTCCAATTTTTGCCATGATCATGTTAAAATTTGGCATTATCTGTACCATTATCTCAATAAAGAAATTGCATAGAAAATGCACCAACTAGTGTCCACAGGGATCAAATTACAGGGAGAACATACTGGGCATAAACTTTCAGCATATGATAACGCCATACACAGCCTTATCTGCACAAGAAAATATCCCTCTTCCACCACCTACAGGTGTCCTACCATCTTTAAGTTTACACTCCACCTTTTACAAAGCTATGCAGCAATTACACAGAGCAGGGATATCTATGGCTTAATCTGCTACAGTCTGGAAAAGATGGGAGGAGCTCCAGACTAAAAAATAGCTTTGATAATCATATATTAATAGAAAAGTTTTTTTTTCCAATGATTTTTACTATTTAGAGGTCACGAAAGCTGAACCATTACAGTGCATGTTTATATTTATCTTGAGTTACTGATTCTGTCAGTGTCTTTTCTGCAAATATTGTGTCTTAAATGCTTATTTCTGTCTGTAAATATGCATACCAGACTGCATATTCATTTCAAAAGCTAAACAGTGTTTTTGATTTGTAACTTTACTAGCCTGGTAGATTATATTTTGCCACAATGTGTATTGGAGAAAGATATTTGTAGCTAAAGTGCAGTCCGTGGCTTTAACCCACTAACAGTTTATATAATTTTACCCTTGGTTTCTCTCGTGTTAGTATTGTTGCTGGGATATTGCCTAGATGTATTCTTAATGACTGCACTCACAAGCAAGGACCAGGGGTCCCCTGGTTAAGGACAGGTTTCGTCCCTAAGAACGTCTTTACACTGGATTTGTATGTAAGTCGGATCCCTGATAAATAATAATAATAGTATATATATTATAATGGCTTGTACGTGGTAATAATAATGTAGTGTATTACTGTAATGATCACATATAATAGTTGTCAAACTACGAAACGTCGTCACGATTTGCGAGCTCGCAAAGCGAGCTCACAAGAACTGCGTCCCTCGCAAAGCGAGGGACGCAGTTCGGTCCGCAAATGTGGACCCTCGCAAAGCACACTTTTAAAAAAAACCCGTACGAGGTACAACATACACTATTAGCAAGGACGCTAAATCATCCACACCCGCGTACCACATCCACAATCGCGCCATTTTACAACACTAAGTTACAGAATGCGGAAGTACCCATCTACACAAAGGTTTTCCCCTCGCACACGAAGCATATTTACACTACACACTGCACACATTGCTGACACTTACACCTCAGCTCCACAACACTGCAAATCTACATTGTATGCTGCAGGAACATCAAAACAGATTGTTAGCTCTTCAGCGCATTCCTTGCTGCATATATTACTTACAAATAGGTAAAGTATATTAATTTATAATTTCATTAATTAATTATCAAGAAAAAATACATATACACAAAAAAACACACCAAAGTAACGCAATAAACCACAAAGCCATTCACTGCGTGCCTCCCAAGGAGCGCCAATGGTGCTCATAGGACAAAAACTGCACCAGGGGAGAGACTTGCAATAAGCGCAAAAAGGAGATCAGCGCAGACCTTACAATGACAGCAAAAGCGCCTCTGATAGCAAAAAATACACCAACCGAGAGGCTCGAATGAGCGCCAAGATCTCAGACGACCAAAACACTTACTGTCTGTGGCATATAGCATTACCTGCCTTACAATTTTATTGCCCCGTCATTTTTGACGGGCAAGTAATAATAATAATAATAGTCCGGTACTATAATATTAAGTTACAGAAACTATTGTGCTTTTTCTTTTAATTCAAACAAAAAACAACAAACTCATACAATAAGCATTGGAAGTGTGTTCTTAAATATGGGTCATCTGTAAGTCGGGTCGTCTGTAACTCGGGGACCACCTGTACCTAGCTACTTAAACATAAAGGTTTACAGATACACAACCAAGTCTAGTAGTACACAAAAAGGGCAACTACAGATTTCTTGCATTTTAACTATTTATTTTAAAATATTATTTACCAAGATCTGCATTCTCTTCCTTTTGTCGATGTAAACTTGATATTAGCTCCACAACAGTCTGTTATTGGTAGTGTTGTTTTGCTCAGCTACTGGAGGGTAGGTGCTGTGAAAGAAACATTTCATTTGAAATAAATCAAGACTGTGCAACACCCAAGGTCATATATACCACACTAAGCTGAGAAGCTTGGATAGTTTCTTGTCAGTATCTCCATTGCTGTGTCTGTTATATGGGATTTGAAAGTGCTCTGAGGAAATTTAAGATTTGGTTGTGTGTACCTTCTCACCAGGGGCAGCTGGTGCATAGGAGCAAATGGGCAAGCACCCCCTAAAATTATCAATCACTTTAATATTGTTATTTAAGTTTATATAAAGAACAACATTTTATTATATCTGTACTAGGAACTTGCCCGTCGAAAATGACAGGATTTAAATTGTAAGGCTGGCGATGGTGTTTGCCACACAATGTGAGGCTTTTGGTCCTCTGAGCACCTTCGGCGCTCATTGCAAACCTTTCCTCTCGCCTATTGTACAGGCCGCTCATTGCAGAGTTCGTTAACCTGCAAGTTTAGTGCTTGGGAATGCCATGTGTCTCTTCCCACCATCTCCCTCCTGTCCCTTCCCTGTGTGTTTCTCCTCTGCGTGTATGGTGAATGTTTGCGTGGCGCACGGTGACTGCCGTTGGTTTTATTTTCAAAGTCCCAAGCTTCGTGTATTTTGTACATTTTGCGAGCATGGCATTGCTGAGCCTCGTTTTCATGCTATTTCTGAAATTTTTAGTTTTTCGTCCGTCGCCAAATATGGGTGTAATTTGTTTGCAACCTCACTCCCAGGCGTCCTGTATCTCCCCATGTGCTGTGTGTGAGTGTGTTATAATTTTTTGTAGATGATTTCTTATTTTTCGTGGGTTTTTAGAGTTACGCGCTTGAACAGTGCTGCACCGCTACTGCGCTGCTGCTGCACCGCTCCTGCGCCTTGCTTTGCGAGGCTCTCATGTGTGATGGCGCCGCTGGCACGCCTCTCCAAAGGTGCTCATCGCAAGGCCAGTAATATAGAGGGGGGGAGATGCTCGCAACGAGAGCCTCCCGTCAAGTAGAGGGGGGGAGAGGCTCGAAATGAGCACCGAAGGTGCTCATTGCGAGGCCCATGATGAGCTCCAAAAGGTGCTCATTGCAAGGCCAGTAGGGTAGAGGGGGGAGATGCTCGCAATGAGCGCCTCCCGTCAAGTAGAGGGGGGAGAGGCTCGCAATGAGCGCCGAAGGGCAGAGAGGTAGAGGGGGGGAGAAGGAAGAAAAAATATAAAAATAAAATAACATGGTTGCATAAGTCTGCACACCCTTAAACTAATACTTTGTTGAAGCACCTTTTGATTTTATTACAGCACTCAGTCTTTTGGGGTACATCACATTTTGACTTGGCAAGATTTGCCCACTCTTCCTTGCAAAAACACTCCAAATCTGTCAGATTGCGAGGGCATCTCCTGTGCATAGCCCTCTTCAGATCACCCCACAGATTTTCAATCGGATTCATGTCTGGGCTCTCCTGGGCCATTCCAAAACTTTAATCTTCTTCTGGTGAAGCCATTCCTTTGTTGATTTGGATGTATGCTTTGGTCGTTGTCATGCTGAAAGATGAAGTTCCTCTTCATGATCAGCTTTCTAGCAGAAGCCTGAAGGTTTTGTGCCAATATTGACTGGTATTTGGAAGTGTTCATAATTCCCTCTATCTTAACTAAGGCCCCAGTTCCAGCTGAAAAAAACAGCCCCAAAGCATGATGCTGCCACCACCATGCTTCACTGTGGGTATGGTGTTCTTTTGGTGATGTACAGTGTTGTTTTTGCGCCAAACATTTGGAATTATGGCCAAAAAGTTCAACATTGGTTTCATCAGACCATAACACATTTTCCCACATGCTTTTGGGAGACTTCAGATGTGTTTTTGCAAAATGTAGCCTGGCTTGGATGTTTTTCTTCATAAGAAAAGGCTTTCATCTTGCCACTCATCATAGCCAAGACACATGAAGAATACGGGAGATTGTTGTCACATGTACCACACAGTCAGTACTTGCACATTTAATTTCCCTTTTTTATGGTGCCTTGTGTACAAGCAAGAAATGCTAAATGTAAACCCTATGATAAAACTAGTGTCCTCCACACCCTTACACTGTCACATTGGGGGAAATGTACAAAGTTTGCTAAACAGTTATATGTAAACTTATAATACACCTTAAATTTCCATGGGCCTCATTCAAATGCGATTTGGCCAATTGAATAGGGCTCTATATAAGCACATAAGATATTTTTTTACAGAAGTTTTTAGTTACTGAATACCTTGCTTTTGGATAGAAGTTCACTAACTAAAAACTTCTGTGAAAAAAATATGCTCTGCGCTTATACAGAGCCCTATTCAATTGGCCAAATCACAATTGAATGAGGCCCCTTATGTGTAAACTTGTGCACTCCTTAATTCTACTTTCATGGTCCTATATTAGGTATAATTGCTTGACATTTCCTAGGCCATCTCCTTTTGATGAAGACCTGACTTCCTCAGCATCAGGGAGGGTCTACCTCTACACTGTATTTTTTACAGGACTTGCAGCTCTATTCAATTTGAAGCCCGTAGTGGCAACGGCACACCCGCAAAGGCCGTGGGCTTCAAATTCAGCTGCGTTACAGAGCTATTAAATTGAAGAAGGCCGGGAGTTACGGGCCGTAGACGCAAGCCTGTAAGCCATTCTTGCACATGTTGCATGTGCGGCCATGAACATGATCAATTAGTCAAACCCATAATTACGGGTTTAGACAGAGCCAATGGCAAATGAGATTGTCATCATTACGTCACTGAAAAATGGAGGTTAGATTTCAAAGCCATACGGGTTTCAATTACGAGTTTCGATCGGACCAGAAATAATGTAATATTAATAAATCAGTAAATATGATATTCAAGTCCATGCGAGTTCCATTATATTCATTAACACATTGATTGCTGGGATCGATATAAAACGGAAATTAAACAGATATAAAAATATTTTATATTGCAGATTTGCAAGCTATTAATACCTAACATCACTTTCCTTTTAATTATAAGTACAGCAGTGTGTTTATATTTGCATATACAGTGCTACGGATAGGACTTTAACCCCCTTTCGGGTCCTCTCTAGCACCCGTTGGCTTTTTGGCTCCATTTACGGGTTACGAGGTTGAACGCCATTGGATTTGTAGCAATTTAATAGCGATTTTCGAACGTAGCTGTTACCGGCCTGTCAGATCAAAGGATTTGCGGCCAGTGAGTTCAGATTTCAACATCCCGTAGGGTTTATTCGCCATTAACCTGCAAGTAGTTAGCGGGTGGCTTAAAGGGGCCAATTTAATAGCCGTAAGTCTTGCGGGCTACGTTACAGGCTACGGTTGAGGGGATTTAATAGGGCTGCAGGTTACATTAAGGTTTACTAGGAAGTGTCTGCCCTTTGCCTGTACACTATTCAATATTCACGTTTGATCTATGATAGGGTTTTGAGACCCTGAGCCAAGGTTCATTTGATAGTCTCTAGTCTTTGTCATGTAAGTCTATTTTTTTAAGTAATAAAATTCAATACACTATGTGCTTGGCTGAGTATTTTAAAGCTATTATTTGGGTATATATACAAGTCATCTTCCTTTACCACCTGTAAGGCTGCTGGATTTTGGTGTCAGCTGAAGTTGCCACATGGAATTTTGGCTAATTTTGCTTCATTATTTATATATCTTATCAAAATTATTTTGGAGCTAATATCCGTTAACTAATTAGCAAGGTTGCTAATGAAACATAATTTGGAAACAATTCAGCACTAGACTCTTTATACCAGGGGTCCTCAAACTTTTTAAACAGGGGGCCAGTTCACTGTCCCTCAGACACTGTTGGGGGCCGGACTACAGTTTGAAAAAATATGAAAAAGTTCCTATACAGTATATATATATCCCTCACTTTTTTTCGTCCCTTCTCCCTCTTCCTTTTCCCTATAACCTCTCTTCTATCTCTCCTTCTCCCTTCCTCTCCCTCTTGCTACTTATCCCTCTCCCTTCTTTCTCTCCCGTGTCCCTTTTTCCTCTCTCCCTCTCTCTGCTTCTCTCGAAACCCTTCTCCCTCTTCCCTCTCTCTCATTATCATCTCCCTACTCCCTCTTCCTATCCCCTTTCCCTCTCTTCTGTCTCTCCTTCACCCTTGCTCTCCCTCTTGCTACTTCTGCCTCTCTTTTCATTCTCTCTCCCTTGTCCCTTGTTCCTATCTTTCCTTTTCCCTTCTCTCTTTTTCCTCTCTCTACTTCTCTCTCTCCCTTCTCCCTCTCTCTACTACTCCCTTTCTCTTCTCCCTCTCCCTGCTCCCTCTTTCGAATTCTTCTCCATCTCCCTTTTTGCTCTCTCTCCTTCTCACTTTCTCCCTCTCCTTCTCTCCCTTTCCTTTTAACTTCTGTCATTCCCTTCTTCCTCTCCTCCCTTCTGTCTCTCTCCATTTCTCCCCCTTCTCCCTCTCCCGTCTCTCTCTCCTTCTCCCTTCTCTCTCTCTCTCCCGCTCTATCTTCCTTCATCTCTCGCTCTCCTTTCTCATCCCCCTCTCTCTCCTTTCATTATATCTACACCTCCCTCTCCCTTCTCTCTCGCTCTCCCTCTTTCTTCTCTCTCTCTCCTCTTCATCTTTATCTCTCCTCTCTCTCCCCCTCCCTATCTCCATTTCTCTCTCCATCCCTATCTCTACTTTCTCTCTGTCTCTGTCCATCTCCCTCCCTCCTCTCTCTCCTTTCTATCTTTTCCTTCCTCTCTCCCCCATGTCTCTTTCCCTCACTGCCCATGTCTCTCTACCTCACGCCCCCTTGTCTGTCTTTCTATTCCTCACTCCCTTGTCTCTCTACCTCACTCCCCCTTGTCTGTCTTTCTATTCCTCACTCTCTTGTCTCTCTCCCTCACTCACTCCCCTTGTCTATCTACCTCACTGCCCCTTGTCTGTCCGTCTGTCTCTCCCTCACCCCCCTTGTTTGTCTGTCTATCTCTCTCTCTCCCTTACTACCCTTGTCTCTCTACCTCACCCCCCCTTGTATGTCTTCCTGTGTCTTTCTATTCCCCACTCCCCTTGTCTCTCTACCTCACCCCCCTTGTCTGTCTTTCTCTCTCTCTCACTCTCTCTCTCCCTCACTTCCCTTGCCTCTCTACATCATTCCCCTTTGCCTGTCTGTCTGTCTCTCTCCCTCCCTCACTCCCCTTGTCTCTTTACCTCACTCCCCTTTGTCTTTCTCTCTATCCCTCACTCCCCTTGTCTCTCTACCTCACCCCCCCCCCTTGTCTGTCTTTCTCTCTCTCTCTCCCTCACTTCCCTTGCCTCTCTACATCATTCCCATTTGCCTGTCTGTCTCTCTCCCTCCCTCACTCTCATTGTCTCTTTACCTCACTCCCCTTTGTCTTTCTCTCTATCCCTCACTCCCCTTGTCTCTCTACCCCCCCCCCTTGTCTGTCTTTCTCTCTCTCTCTCCCTCACTTCCCTTGCCTCTCTACATCATTCCCCTTTGCCTGTCTGTCTCTCTCCCTCCCTCACTCCTCTTGTCTCTCTACCTCACCCCCCCCCCTTGTCTGTCTTTCTCTCTCTCCCTCACTTCCCTTGCCTCTCTAAATCATTCCCCTTTGCCTGTCTGTCTCTCTCTCTCCATCACTCCCTTTGTCTATCTACCTCACTCCCCCTTGTCTGTCTGTCGCTGGATCACTCCCTCTTGTCTGTCTGTCTATCTCTCGCTCTCCCTCACTCCCCTTGTCTCTCTACCTCACTCCTCCTTGTCTCTCTCTCACCCTCACCCCCCCCCTTGTCTGTCTGTCACTCTCCCTCCCTCACTCCCCTTGTCTCTCTACCTCACTCACCCTTGTCTGTCTATATGTCTGTATCTCTCCCTCACAACCCCCTC
Organism: Discoglossus pictus; assembly: GCA_027410445.1. NCBI lineage: Eukaryota > Metazoa > Chordata > Amphibia > Anura > Alytidae > Discoglossus > Discoglossus pictus. Next base: position 451,568,640 of record CM050163.1, read on the forward strand.
ACCTTACCTATCCTTCATGCTGCCGGTGGGTGGCTCCTCCCCCTGGTGGCTCTTCCCTGGGTCAGCCCCTGCTCTGCCGAGTCAGATGACTAGGAGGTGTCAGCAGGGGCTGCAGCTGTGGAGACACAGAGATATGCAGGGGCCTGGGGGAAGGGGCAGGTGGGGCCAGGTTCAGGACCTTGGCGGGCCGGGTGGGGCCCGCGGGCCGTAGTTTGAGGACCCCTGCTTTATACTTTATGAATCCTCAGATACCATTTTCTGGTATTCTTTGTAGTTTATCTGAGTCCTATATAATGCTCAATATTTTATTGTAAATCTGAAAATATACATTTTTCTTAATGAATAAAACCAATTAATAAAAAAAGTTTGTAGCAGGTTAGAATACTTAAATCAAAGTTGGTCTAAAATGTGTTGTATAACTCTTGTATGTGTTTTTTGCAACTAGTAGCCAATTCTGCAGTGCTAATTCTTAAATGACCATTTACCTCACTCTAAATACTCTTCATGGTAGGAAAGAGCACAAGCGTGTATGTTAAAATGTTTCTATGTTTTTTTAATTACACTAATAACTACAAAAATCTAAAGTTTTAAGTCTGTTTACAACACAGTATCTCCGTCTACTGACTGCTGCACGATTAATAACAAACAGCCGAGCAGAATTGTGAGGGCAGTGATTGATAGCAGTTTTTCCCTGAACTCAGAACTGCACTGAAAAGTTAACCCATAACTCACCTGTTTAGGTGATTCCATCATGCCATGCGCTGCACAGATACATTTGGTAATGGTTAACTCTTTTTTTTCATTTTGCTCACTACACAAAGCTGTAGCTGTGGGTCTGGCAGAGGGCAGTCTGTGACTCATGTAAACACAAATGTTATGTTATAAATATCTCAGTGAAAAATACACTTTTTTAAAAAAGTTCAAAAGGCATTTTAATATGCTTTCATGAGATCTTTACTGTGATGTGGTCCAAATTGTGCTCAATTAAGTGGTCCTTTAATTGTGAAAACTGCACCATTAATATTGCTGTTGTAAATTATAACTTGGTTATAAACTATAGAAAAGAGAAGGCATAGTATATTGTCTATAAATACTAGACCAAAAAAGTGAAAATTTAAATAATGTAATGCCTGTCTTGTTTTATTTCAATTTGATAATGTATTAAGAGATCCTTGGCTTCCATCTAGTGGACAGACTGACATGAAAGAGAATAAATAATTCACTGGTAGGTAGATTTGTAAGCACAATACATTATTGTTCAATTATTGTTTCAATGTTGTTATCTATGAATCCAAGGAAAACTAGTAAAAGAAAATTTGGATGGAGTGGGAGACTTCCAGAAGAATAAATGGTAAACCAATATGAATATTCAGTGTTTAAAACAACAATTCTCTATTTTATTCAATACAGAACCATACTATTTGCTAATCTTCTGATGGGAAACAAGACATTATATAAATGTTTTAACTGGGTTAATACATTTTATCATCCCCAATTGAATTATGATATAAAATGTACCCTTCCCTTATGTCACACTGGCACTGGTAGTGTGAAGCCTCTCAATGTGGGGAGTAGGTTTAGGTCACAGCTGTGCAAGATGCCAACTATCATGAGAGAGAAAAGCAGGAAAAGGGGGTCTCCAAAAGTAAAACTCTGTTACTCTGAGGCTTATTGTATGTAAATGTAAATGGTATATCATTATTACATTGAGCAAGTTACAATTAATCAACCTAGTTAAAACACGTATATAAAACAGAGAAAAATGTATGGTCTCCCATCAGAAGATTAGTAATTAGTATGTTTGTGTATTGAATAAAATAGAGAATTATTTATTGTTTTAAACACTGAATATTCATATTGGTTTACTATTCATTCTTTTCAAAGTTTCCCATATCATCCGAAGCATTACATTCTACCATTCTAATACATATTTATAAAATTGCAGAAATGTTAGGGAAATGACATACGGGATTCATGCACAGATACATTGCAAGTTTATTCCAATCCACTGCCTGCCTTTAAGATGTTGTTGTTCAGTCCTCCAGTCAAGTCGGACTCTCGGTAGCCATATGGATGCAGCAAGCCAGGCACATCTGTCTGTGTTGTGCTTATCCATATGTTTTTCTTGGCAAAGATACTGGAGTGGATTGCCAGTTCCTTCACCAGTGGACTGTGATTAGTCTGTTTTTTCTGCTATGACCTGCCCAAATTGGGTGACCCTACATGGTTTAGCTCACAGCTTCATTGAGGTACACAAGCCCCTTCACCACAGCAAGGTAGCGATCCAGAAGAATCTATTAAATACCATATCTGGTTATGTGATTTTAGGAATTTAAATTTCCTAAACTAACTCCTAATCCTGAACTGAATACTAGACCCCTTAAACCATTCTCTGTGTGCTATTGTTTTTTGTTTTAGCTGAAAGATCAATACATATTTTGCTTATAATAATAAACTAAAATGCATTGAAAATGATTTAATCTATTTTAATTATTAAAACTAATTAGTTATTATTATATTTCTTTGCTCATTGGTATTTTTCTATTATCATGTAAAATTATGGCAGCTAAACACATTTTTCTGCATTTTTTTTTTAAAGAAGATCAATTCAAAAGGACAGTCACCATAACTTCTGAATTACTTAACGTGCTATTGAAAGAGTATATATAGAAATATTTCATTGTGTGTTATTATTTTTAAAACAAACGTCCCAGTGATAAATAAACTCTTTTGGACAGTAATACAACTGTATGATTTATCAGTTTCAGTGACTAATGCTGGCTCCTTGCGAGGGAAGCACAAGCAATGATGGAGTTAGGCAGGGCTTGGTCAAACACACAATACTGCTCATAAAACCAAAAGAGTTGCCAACTGACACAAACACATGAAAACGGTAAAACGTTACAAAATTGTGCAAAGAGAGATGAAGTTGCCATCAACTCAGTGGTTTGCCTGATGAATGCTGGTCAAGGAGTCTGCAACAACAAGATTGCGTAGAAACCATGGCCCTCATTCAATTGCAATTTGGCCAATTGAATAGGGGTCTAAATAAGCACATAACATATTTTTTTAAATAAGTTTTTAGTTAGTAAGCATCTATCCAAAAGCAAGGTCTTCCCTAACTAAAAACTTCTTTTAAACAAATATGCTATGTGCTTATTTAGACCCCTATTCAATTGGCCATATAGCAATTGAATGAGGGCCCATGAAAGTAGTAGGGTGATGGAGAACTCTATCAGCAAACAAATGAGTGGGTTTGATCCACCTGGCGATTGTGAGCTTGGAAGCCATCTGGACTCACTTTCTGCATGCATAAACAGCAAATAAGGAATTTGGTGAGCGGAAATCTACAGTAGGTCTCTCATGATAGCTTAGATTGCAAGCTTTCACAAAACAAGTCATCATCTCCTCCTATACCATTAAATAGATACTATTTTGCCGTCTGGTCTAATTTTTACTGTCGTCAAATGTTGGTGTATCTGGTATCAGCACGGTATTAGGTGATTCACAGGCCTTGATTAAATGTTGGTGTATCTGGTATCAGCAGGGTATTAGGCGATCCACAGCCCTTGGTTAAATGTTGGTGTATCTGGTATCAGCACGGTATTAGGTGATCCACAGGCCTTGGTTAAATGTTGGTGTATCTGGTATCAGCAGGGTATTAGGTGATCCATGGGCCTTGGTTAAATGTTGGTGTATCTGGTATCAGTAGGGTATTAGGTGATCCACAGGCCTTGGTTAAATGTTGGTGTATCTGGTATCAGCAGGGTATTAGGTGATCCACAGGCCTTGGTTAAATGTTGGTGTATCTGGTATCAGCAGGGTATTTGGTGCCTATTCAATGACTTTGGGACATATTTTCAGCCCATCATAGCCTGATGAATTTCTGGAAATGTACATCGGGTCTTTTAGGCGACTACCGATGACGTCATTAAGATGGGTCCGCAGTTCACAAGCTTAGTTAAACCAGTTTAGTAGCATTTTTTTTATCATAGAGTCACTGCAGTAAAAGCGGTTTAAAAAAAAAGGCACTTTACTTTAGTATCAATTAACAAGAAAAATATCAGATAATATCTAGTGGCTTGGTCTTAGATTTTAAGGCACTACAAAAGCAATTATTAGTAGAAATTGACACATTGTAAGAAACATTAGAAAACTATTAACCACCAGATTCAATATAACAAAGTTATAAGTATTATAAAGTCATATCTAAGTTTCCTGTATTATGAATGCATCTAATAGAGGAGAATCAGTAGTGTATGCAAACATTTTTGGCAGGCAAAAAATACCAAAGTAAAAATCAAAGTTTTCTAAAATTAGCATAACATTCATAATTTGTTTTGGCCAATGGCAGACAGCTACTACATTTGTTTCACTTTGTGATGACAGTTTGTGCAGCAAGGCATCATGGAATGTATAGTCTCATTTTTACCCTGCACAAGGAAGGAGAAGGAGCTCGGATATTGCTCTGTGGATTTCTGCATTGTGCTGCTGATAGCTTGAAGGCTAGTATACGGTAAATACTGTACCCAAATGCAGTGTTGCTATTGGTAGGTACACTGTAAGCACCTCTGGGGGTGTGGAAACCACATTTTATTTTTATTTTTTTTTATAACATAAATTTTATTGAGAAGTTCTGGAATTGCAATGACAAAACAAAAAGAATAATGAAAAACATAGTCCACATGTTGTCTTATAACTAACATCATATTGCTAATATATTAAAACCATTCCATTTAAATAAAAACTCCATTCCAACTCTTTTTCTTTTTTTTGTGATGCTGTCCAAAAATATTCACACTAGTTTCTTAATACTCAGCAATATATACAGCTTATAAAGTCACATTGCTCAAATTGCAGTAATTCACATTTCCATGGATGAACCTGAGCAGCAGGAGATATGTTAAAAGAAGATAAAATAGAAAAAAAACAAAAAAACAAAAACAAGTGACATTATATAACACCTATGGTGGGCGTGTCATCCCCCATTAATTCCCTGCTCAGCCAATCTTAAGGTAGCCATCCTCCCCCCCTGTACCTTTGGCGTACTGAAGAAATATCTCTCCGGGACCTCTCACCACTTCTCCCCGTCCGCTCCACACTCCACTCCCCAGCCGCACATCAGGAATGGCTTCTTTAATGTGTTCCCTTAACTTATTTATTATATATTACTGTCTGTGAATAGAATCCAAGGTTCCCAAACCTCCAGGAAGCAGTGATGTGTATCTGATATGATATGGGTCATCCGCTCATTAATGCAAATAAAGTTTATTTTGTTTGTTACATCATGGAAATTAATATCCCTACTCTTCCATCGTCTTGCGATGGTGTTCTTAGCTGCTAGAAATATCAGTTGGGCCAGTTTATTCCCCTCCCTACCCAATTTTGAGAAGCGTGCTCCCAGGAGACAGACTGCTATTGATGGTTGGAGTGGGGTTTTGAGTATTAGCGAAATTAGATTGGTCGTCTCAGACCAAATTTTAAATACCTTAGGACAACTCCACCAAGTATGAATGAAGTCTCCCCTTCCGTGACACCCCCTAAAACATCTATCTGAGTTTGTTTGGGATATCTTATTTAGTCGAACTGGAGTTGTATATGCCCGATGTAAAATCTTAAGGGAGGTTTCTAATAAACTATAATTAAGTGAACCCTTAGATAGGTTCGTTAAGGATTCAGCCCATTTATTCCCATCCCAAATTTGCCCTAGGTCCAACTCCCACCTCGATACAAAGGAAGGCCTCCAAGTGCTTGGTGGACTATTGAAGATTTGGTATATTGACCCCAAGATTCCTTTGGACAGGGCCTCACTCTTACACACCACCGACATCCAAGTTTCCCTCGGGGGTCCATGGGTTCTTTGTATCTCATCAATCCAGCTCCTTATTTTAATGTAATTAAAGTGTTCCCGGTGTGGAACCTCGAAGTTCCTAATCATGGATTCTGAAGTTCTCATAATCCCTCCCTCAAACCAAGCCCCCAGCTTATCCAGACCATGCGAAGTCCAATATTCCTTGGACTCTGCAGTGATGGTGGTTAATAAGGAGGGCGATGTAAAGATCGATGTGAGGGGAGAAACCGGGTAAGTCAGTTTGTATTTCCTCCTAGCCCAGATCCAAACTCTCAGTGTAAACTTAGTTATGGGGTTCTGTATTCTAGAGTAAAAAGCGCTTGCACCTGGAGCCCACAGGATAATACCCCACGTTAGCGGGGCCATCTGCAACTCCTCTACAAAGACCCAGTTTGGTTGAAGTGGAATGGAGTGAGCTAGTGGGATAGAGGCAAGCTGGGCTGCTCTGAAGTAACTCAGGAAATTAGGGCAAGATAGGCCCCCCTTGGATTTATGTACGTACATCGTTTTTCTCGCTATCTTAGGGGGTCTATTTCTCCATATGAACTTAAACACTTGGGTCTGGAAGCGGGCCAATTCTGTATTTTTTATCTGGATTGGCAGCGTCCTGGCAAGATAGAGCAGCCTCGGCAAAATATTCATTTTAACCGTGACTACTCTACCCGTCCATGAGATATGTCGGTTTGTCCAATTTTCCAGGTCTCGCCGCAGAGCCCTATAGAGAGGTGGGTAGTTAGCTTTATACAAATTAGTTAATGAGTTGGTCAAATTAATCCCTAGATATTTGATGTGTGAGGGGGGCCATATAAATTTGTGTACTCCCTTCAGGTGATTCAAAATATCCAAAGGGATCCCAACACTCAAAGCTTCTGTCTTGTCCTGGTTTAACCTCAGGCCTGACACATTGCTAAAGACTCCTATCGTGTCCATCAGGGCGCCTACAGAAGAGCTAGGGTTCGAAAGGGTGCAAAGCAGGTCATCAGCAAACAAGGAGCATTTTAGTTGCTGGTGTCCCACCCGCACCCCCTCTATAGAGGAGTTAACTCTGATCGCCTGAGCCAAAGGCTCAATGGCCAGAGCAAAGAGAAGAGGAGACAATGGGCAGCCCTGTCTCGTACCTCTCTCGATTTTAATACAGGCCGTATGAGAACCAGGCAATTTTAGTGTGGCCCTGGGGAGTGTATAATAAGTACGCAGCAGGTTTAAGAAGTTTCCTCTGAACCCAAACTTATCCAAAGTGGCAAATAGGAAGGGCCATTCCAGGGTATCGAACGCCTTTTCGATGTCCAATGCGAGTAGGCACACAGGGAGACCCCTAGCCCTGGCCAAATGAATGACGTTTAAAGTCCTCCTGATGTTATCACTAGTCTGCCTGTTTGGAATAAAGCCTGATTGGTCCTTATGTATTAAGGCGGGTAGGAAGATCGAGATCCTCTGGGAGAAAATTTTGGCCAGCAGTTTGACATCCCCATTAAGAAGCGAGATTGGTCTATAATTTTTAGCTTCCTTTGGATCCCGGCCCTCCTTGGGGAAGAGCGTCAAGTCTGCATGATTCAGCTCTGGGGGAGTTGTCTCTCCTCTTAGAATTGAATTGAAGAGACTACATAAATGGGGGGCCAGTATGTCCGAGATCTTTTTGTAATAGATGTTAGTGAACCCGTCCGGACCGGGGGACTTCCCTAGCTTCAGTTCTTTAATGGCATCTAAAATTTCTTTGACCGTCACATCTTTATTCAAATTTTGTAAATCCAGGGGTGAAATTTGGGGCAAATCAAGGGAGTTTAGGTAGGAATGAATAACATTTTCTGAGGCCAATTTCTGAGTGGAGTAAATATTTTGATAAAAGTCCCTAAAGACCTCCTGGATTTCATTTTGGCTGTAGGTGAGATCGCCTTTCCTATTTTTGATTTGGGATACCCTGGCTTGAGCATATTTAGCTTTTAAGCTCCTTGCTAGTAGCTTGTCAGGTTTATTCGCCTTAGCATAAAACAAATGTTGAGTCCTCCTTAATGCCTTATCTGTTTTTATGGTCAAAATACTATCCAGCTCTAGCCTGGCCTTATCTATCTGTTTCCTTAAAGCTATCGAGGGAGAAAGCTGATGTTGCCGCTCCAATTGAGATAGTTTCCCTGATAGCTCCTTTTCTTTTAGCCTGTTCTGTTTTCTGAATTGGGAGGCTAGCTTGATAAACACCCCCCTTATGTAGGCTTTGTGCGCCATCCAGACCCAACTCGCCCCTGTCTCCCCACCCGCATTGGACTCAAAAAATTCCACCAACTCCCTCTCAGTTTGCTCCTGGAATCTGGATTGCGAAACTAAGTATTCATTAAGTCTCCAGGTATAGGGCATCCGAAATTGAGCTCCCAGGTCTACCTCTAGTGTGACCGCCGCGTGGTCCGACCAGGTGCACGGAACAATAGCCGCTTTGTTTGAGCTGTCTAGAAGCGAATTACATATATATATTGTGTCTATACGGGAATAAGTCCCGTGTGTGGGGGAATAAAAAGTATAGTCCCTTCCTCTGGGGTGCAGACCTCTCCAGGCGTCAACCAGATCTAAGGAGTGCAGAAGTTTTAAGATTTGCCTGTTTTTTTTGGAGAAGCGAACTTCTTGTGAAGTTTTAGATCTATCTGCCACTGGGTCTAATACCAGATTAAAGTCCCCTCCTATAATTAGTTTGCCCCATTCTCCCCCCTCCAGGACCCTTAAAAATCTGATCAGGGTCTTATGTGGTGCTTTCGTGGGGGCATAGAAGGAGGCTAGTGAAACTGGAGAACCCAGAATCGTACCCTTTAAAATGATGTAATAGCCCTCCCGGTCCACTATCTTGGTTGTCATTTGAAATTGGAGGCTCTTGTGGAGCAAAATCGCCACTCCTTCTTTTTTGGAGACCTGGGTAGAGTAGTAAAAATGAGGATAATTTTTGTCGAGGTAGGTTGGGGCTTTATTCCTGGCGAAATGTGTCTCCTGTAAGAAGATCACCATGGGGTTAAGGGTCTTATAGTATAGGAAAGCCTTCCTTCGCTTGAAAGGGGAGTTGAAACCTTTCACATTATGGGTAAGTAGTGTCATTGGTGCGGTCATGGATAGACTTGAGGTGTATATTTCTGGTGCATTAATGTAGCCTTACCCTTCCGGAGGAGCGCCGAGGAGGGAGTGCAGAGCGGATTTCCCCCTCTGGGGGATAGGAGTGGTTGAGCCCGGCCAAGAAGAGGTCCAGTATGATTAGCTCTGTGGGGGGAAAAGAGGCATGAGTATAAGTAGTGCAGAGGCGGTCCCAAGAAGTCTAAGGGAGGCAGGATTATACTGGACAAGTCTGGCAGTATCTTAGAACTACTAGAACCCAACTCAATAGGCTGAAATGAGATCCGTTCCAATAGTACCAGGGGTCCTCCACTCTCTGAGGCCAGGCAACTTGGCCCACTGTCCAGCAGACAGGCCGCCGCCTTAAGCCCAGCTATGTAGAGCAAACCCTGATTTGGCTCAAAATCCCCTAAACAGCCATAGAGAAAGAGAAAACAAGAACTAGGAGGCACCAAGTGGCAAGTTTCGTTTAGGCAGTAGGGGGGAGTACAGGGGCAAGAGAGCCCATGCTGATAGGTGACAAGGAGAAGAGCAGCAATGAAGAAAACACAGAGGGAAGAGAGAACAGTTGCTGCCAAAAGGTCTGAATGTCCCAAGACCACCCGTCTTGTCTTAAACATTCTACCCTCTTGGAACCCTAGAGCCTCTGTTCCAATTCCCGCCGGCAAGGCCAAGCAAAAGTAACCTAGAAAAGTATTAAGAAAACAGAATACAGACAGAACCATGGATAGCTTATTTAAACGTTTAACAACATAATTTTTTATCTTGACTAAAGCAGAGTAAACCTTTAGACCCGGTCCAGTAAAGAAAGATCTTGACGGACTGGCTATACTATCTGCATGTGTATTAAAACTTATAGCTTTTTCAGTCAGCTAACACCTGCTGAAGAGGGGAGGAAAAGCAAAACATGGATTAGTAACATTCCAAAAGTCTTTGGTAAACATGGCCCCGCTAAGGGCCCCAGGCTCCTTTGAGGACCTAAGTAAAAAAAGTAAGAAAAATAACACGTCCTGGGAAAAGGCAAGGTCAGTTCCAGGTGGCTTCCATGTTAGTCTCTACCAGGGAATTTTGATATGGTGTTTTTAAGCCCTTGTAAATCCTTAGGATGCCGAAATAAGTCTTTGCTAGCCAGTTGTCTTTTCAAGCGGACCAGCCTATTTGAAAGTCACTGGAGTTGGCAGCAGCTGAATTATTGCATTTACGAGTCCATGATCTGGGAGGGTCGTCTATGAGTGGTCTTTGAGGCTTGGTCAGTGGGCCTCTTGTGCCTGGTCACTTCAGACCATTGCCTTTTCAGGAGAGATAAAGCTGTTGATGCAAGTGATGTCGAGGTCGGGTCCCCCCCAGAGAGATCCAGACTCTTCAGAAGTTCTTGGCAGTCTTCTAGAGAACGTGTTGTATACTGGGTGCTCCCTACTGAAAAAATAAGGGCAAATGGGAATCCCCAACGGTACCTGATGCCGTGGTGGAGAAGAACTTCCAGGGCTGGCCTCATCAGCCTCCGTTTTTGAAGTGTGGAAGGGGAGAGATCCGCAAAAAATTGAAGTTTGGCCCCGTCTGGGCCTGTGATCACAGCCTTCTTGCGGGTAGTTGCCAGGATAAGATCCCTTGATTGTTGGCGTAGTAGCCTTACAATGATGTCTTTGGGAAGGTCTAGGTTACGACTTCCCCCAAGGGCTCTATGGGCACGCTCCACTTCCCATTCGTGGTCTGGATGACCTGAGAGGATCTCGTCGATCGTGGCCTTAAGGTAGCGAGGAAGGTCGACTATTGCCGTAGGCACGCCTCTGATCCTCAGGTTGAATCGCCTGGATCTATTCTCCAAATCCTCCAGTTTATCTTCTATGCCACAAATACGGGAGGTGTTATCCGCAATGGTGGCCCTGTGTCTCTCCTGGGCCTCTACCACTTGGTCAACGGTCTCTTCAAGTTGATGGGTCCTTTGGCCAATCTCATGTATGTCTTTCTGCAAAGATATGACCGCCCTGTCTATGTGAGAGGCCAGGAGAGCCTCAATTCTTGCCATTGAATCGCTGTTGATGGAGACTTCAGGCTGTGGGGCCCCCTCCAGGGGATCCAGGTCAGAGGTGTCAGATTGCTCCGAGACAGGGTCCTTCATCAGTGCCACCTGTGTTGCTGAAGCCTTGAAATGTTCGTCAATTTTTTTGGATGTTAATGACTTTTTGTTTTTCCCCATTTTTATGGAGCTGCTTCTACCCGGGGTAGCCATTGAGTGTCCAGACAACGGATGGATGCCACTGGGGGGGTCACTCGGTATTAGCTTTTACCTCTCAAGTATTTAGGTCTGTTGTAGTCTGTCTTGTCTGTTCATATCTAGATTCTGTACTGAGATCTTGGCATCTCTCAGGCCCTGCCGGCGGGAACTGTGCTCGGCTCCTTCAGCTACATCTCCTTAGGCTGATATGCCCCGCAGTTCAGTGCCCCCAGCAGATCTGGGTTGTGTACTTATCAGAGTCCCACCAATTGTGATCTGTGCAAACTTTTCAGTGCAGGACTTGAAATCCACATTTTATTTTTAAATGAAATAAATCTGTATGTTTATAGAATGACTCAATGTAATGTGTGTGTCTGATATAAGTAGTATGTGTTAGATTAGAGAAATGTAAAACAAGATATACCTTTAGGAGCATGTTTCAGCAGTGTTTCCTACACTTATATAAAGGCAGTTAATATGCAAAAAGTGCAACTAGTTTACTTCAGATAAATTATGAACAAAACAAGTATTAGTAAATATTTAGTGGCTTGGAATTGTTGTTTAAAGTGCAATAGAAACAAGTGTGAATATAAATAGATACAATGTAAGAAATATTAAGAATAAAGCAATAAGTAGAAAGTTGATCAATTGTAACAAAAGTTGTAATTATAGTTAATACAACAACAAATATTTAAGTTTTATGTCAGTTTTAAGCACACATTTTTTTCACTCCTTTATATAAATGTAAATATTTCACTGTCAATTTTATTATATGACATTTTTCACATTTGATACAAAATTATTTTACAAGATAGCAATACTGATATGCAACTGATATAATTATTAGCCTTTTGGAATGACAAGCATATGTTTTCATTTTGATTATTTAAATTAGAGGAAATATTACATTTTTACATTTACATTAAAATTACATTTTAATAAATAGTCATTATAGCCCTGAATTTAAACTATATTTCTGTGTGCCACATCATAGGCATTTTTTTCTTTTGCTTTGGTATATCATTTTATTCTAGTGTGCACCCACAATTGTATTTGGGGAATGTATAGTGTATTTCAACAGGAGGATGGGAGCGATGGGATGTTGCCCTTCAACTGAGGTTTCTGGGTAAAGGATATGGAAGTAATACAGAATTGCATTTATTTTGCTTACTGCTCTTTGGAATCCTTAATACTGTATTTGTGGTAAATTAGTGTGATACCCCAGTATGTACCTGAAAGTACTTGGATAGAATATTATATTGATATTTTTTGTAAAGAAAAACATGACAACTTAGGGAAAATACATTTTAAGTAACATCATATAATATTACAATGTTAAAAACAGTGCTAATTGTTAGCTATGTTGTAGATATCAACATTAGTATATTCCTGAAAGTACTTTGAGAACAGGCAGTACCTCTATATTTGCTACACTGAACATATCTAGCTGAACAAGGTAGATTGGTATTGCATATACAGACATACAGAATATTGTCGAGCACATCTGAAGCATAATTTATCATTTATATTGTACTAGCAACTTGCCTGTCAAAAATGACGGCATGATAGATTTTTATAAATTGTGTCTCTCTCCCCCCCTCTCCGTCCCCTGTGTCTCTCTTTCCCCATGTCTCTTCTCCCCCTCTCCCTCCCCTGTGTCTCTCATCCCCCCCTTCCCTGTGTCCTCCCCGCCTCCCCTGTGTTTCCATCATGAGGCCATCATCCAACTCCAACCCCGCATGTAAGTGGGCGGTGTGCCTCGCAACCTACGGAGGCCATCATCCAACCCCAGACCCGCAACCTACGGGCCTCGTGATGAGGCCTTGATCCAAGCTCACATCCAACTCTGCATGAGCGCTGTCCCCCTCAACCCTATGGGCCTTAGCAAGCAAGTGGGTACATACAGGAGCCGAGATACAGGGAGCCGGGTGAGTGTCTGGGGAGCCGCCCGCCTGAGGGGCAGTGTGGAGGTACCCTGTACCTGGGAGACGTGCCTCGCGATAACTGGCCAGCGGGTCTCGCAATGAGCTCACATCCACAATGAGCGCGCCTCGCAATAACTGGCTGACGCGATGAGCTCACATCACATCCAACTGGCCGGCGGGTCTTACCATGAGCTCACATCCATGCACTTTCCCCCTAACCTTATGGGCCATACGGGCGCCAGCGCAAGTCGGACTACCTTCGGCGCTCATTGCGCATCCGTAAGCCCGCAATTTTTAACATTGCATGACGACAACTCGAAATTACGACAACTATAATAGTTGATCGCTTGGCCATCACTATGAATTTTTGCACTACTACTACAGACACAGCGATGAAAAAACATTTTCTTACCACTGGCTGAACTGATCTTTGTGCTGAATCTGTTTATGGAGATCCCAGAACATCACCAGGGGCAGGAGCGGCAGCCTGGCATTATTTAAAGGTCTTTGTGCAATGCTCATGCTCGTTCCTAATTACAGAACGCTGTAGGTCAGATTGCCTGTAACCCGGAAATCACCTATATATATAATTTTGTGCTTGATTATTAAAGAAATGGAGAAAAGAAAGATGATTTTACAAGTAAGCCATTTAATTGATATGTACAATACATTTTTGTTTGTCAAAGATCCTGGTGCAAGACCTTTATCAAGTCCATCATGCTGAAACTGCATTATAACTGGAACAAAAGTCTTTTGCCATAAGATATTATTTTCTCTGAAATAAATGTGTCATTTAATGTGGTTTATATAATGAATTAATTAATAATGTACTTTATGTGACACAGACTGTTACATTGGAGAAACTGGCCCAAAAAAATTACTTTAGGATGAATTTAAACAGACATTCAATAAGAAAGCATAATGAAGACAGTTATTGTACCCCAATGGGACACCATTTTAGACAGAATGATTACTTCATCCAAAACCTAAAAATATAAATACTCAAAGGAGAAACATCCAAGATAGAAAAGTATTTGAAATAAAGATGATCACATTCTTCAACATTAAAAATACAGTACTTAATATGGACTTGGGTTTTATAACACATTAGCACAATTTCATGTGATTTTTCTTATTTTATAAAAACATGCTTGTCAGGAAGGATATCACTGTGGACTACAGTGCTGCTTTTTCATGTATTTATTGATGTATATGTGTATGCAGTATGTGTTTATATGTTTCCTATACTATGTTGTGTTGATTCCCCCTATTTGTATTTACTTGATGCCAGGTGTCAGATGTTGTTTCCACTCTGTTTGCATCTCTGAGGGCTACATCTCATGTCAGTATTGCTTCAGACTTCACCTATAGTGAAAGCTCTTCACTATAGGTAAGTCATTTGTCGAATACAAAAGGTATCATAATATACTGCAATACTCATTATTAATATATATATATATATATATATATATATATATATATATATATAATTACTAGATTACTGGAAATTCACGGCTGCTTCACTCTTCAATTATATATACAGTGGATATAAAAAGTCTACACACCCCTGTTAAAATGTTAGGTTTCTGTGCTGTAAAAAAATGAGACAAAGATAAATCATTTCAGAACTTTTTCCACCTTTTTTTTTTCTTTCATAAAGTTTTTATTGACACATTCACAAGATAAGCACATTTGAAAACAAGGAGCGACACGCAGGTCCCCCACACTTTATGATTTTCTTTGTATACATTTGTGCTAGCCCAAGATAAAATACATATGCCGTGTGTCACCCTCCGCCTTTTTCCTTTTTCTACTATTAAGATAGTCTATGCATGCAACCTATAACAGGTTAGGTAAGTTACCCGTGCTTAAATGCTCTATCTATGTCTCGCATGTGCTAGATATCCTGCTATGGTTACTTATTTCAGAAATTAAAACAATTTTAACTAACAAAAATATAACATAACTTAACACAAATTAACGTGTGCCTTTCAACATTACGTTTTACAGAAATTGCTTACTACCTTTCTTACCGTCCACGTTCGCAGCGACCTTAAACGAGGTACCATGGAGAGCCCTGTCCCGGACCGTACCAGCTATTATCTGCCTCCCCCTCTCGATCAGTGCACTACCGTCAGTGTATCTGGAATGAGTGTTCCGTCCTGCTCCAGTCACCCCATATTTCCTTATCAACAGCCACCGTATCGTTTAAAGTTGCCGTCATATGTTCAAATGTCATAATAAAGTTGATTTTGTTAATGACTGAGTGGATATCTAGTGTATTCTTCCGCCAATTTCCTGCCAGACTGCTTTTAGCCGCCAACATGATAAATTGAAGCCACTTATTTTGGTGAATACGTAAGTTTTGTACTGGAAGCCCTAGGAGACATGTTCCCATCTCGGGATGTATTTTTGTTTTAAGTGCATTAGAGGCCAGTTCGGCCACCTTGTGCCACAATGATTGAGCAATTGGGCAGTCCCACCAAATATGGCGGAAGGAACCTCCTGTGATACAGCCTCTAAAACACTCAGGAGAGATATTAGGGTCCATTTTGTGTAGCCTGTCTGGTGTGTAATAGGTTCTAAATAAAACTTTGGCTGATGTTTCCATATGGCTAAAGTATCTGGAGCCTTTTGTCAGTTCCAGGCTAATTTTGGACCACCTACTCATGTCCCATTCTACTCCCATATCCTGTTCCCATTGCTTAACATGCTTGGGCTTGCTAGCCATGTCATTAGAGTTGGATATAGCGTACAGTTCCCCCAATATTCCCCTGGTTAGTGGGGCTTTATTACATATTAGTGTAAACCAAGTTGAACTTGGCGGGCCCCATTTACAAAGTTTAATGGTAACATTGTGGCAAATTTTGTTGTAGTTGAAGTATTCTCTGGGTGGGAGATTGTACGTTTCCATAAAACTCCCAGTATTTAGTACTGCACCCTCTCTAACCCAGCTTCCAAACCTATCTAACTTCCGTGAGATCCACCAATCTTTGGAGAACGTACCCATCTCCTCAAGGGTGCTTGGGGAAGGGAGTGTAGTGGTTAGCAAAGAGATATTGGGGCTTAGCTGTCTACTGATGTTAGCTCTTTCCCATTCCCTCAGAGACAGGGCTATCATCGGGTTGTTTCGAGCCAGCTTTAAGGGCAACAGGGAAGAAGGGTCCCATATAAGAGTATCCCATTTTAATGGTGTAATTTGGTGGTTTTCTACAAAGACCCAAAGTGGCTGGTGCTCTGCCGAATGCGCCTGGGGCAAGAAAGAAATCTGGGCTGCCCTGAAGTATTTAAGGAGGTCGGGACAGCCCAAGCCTCCAGAGGATCTTCTCCTCATCATAATTGCTTTCCTTATTCTAGGGTGCTTGTAATTCCAAATAAATCTGAATATTGCATTTTGGAAGCTGGTCAAGTCTCTCGTATGTACCTGAATAGGCAGAGTCCTGAAAAAGTACAGGATCCTGGGGAGAATATTCATTTTTATTGCATTTATCCTCCCCGACCAAGAGAGATGATACTTATTCCATTTCAACAAGTCCTGATTCAGGGACTTGTATAGCGGAATATAGTTGGACTGATACAGGCCAGTGATCTCCGGAGTAATTTTAATACCTAAATAATTTATATATTTTTCTGGCCAATCAAAGGAGTACTGGGATTTGAGAGTATCTCTCAAGGCCTGCGGAGCCTGAGCCAAGATCGCTTCCGTCTTGTCTATGTTAATTTTGAGCCCCGAGATGAACCCAAAGGACTCCATCAGGGACATCAAGGCTGGTATTGAGTGAATTGGGTTCGTAAGTGTGCACAGGATGTCATCGGCAAAGAGGCAACATTTGAACTGATGTAGGCCTACATTTATCCCTGTTATTAAGGCGCTATTCCTAATAGCCTGAGCCAATGGCTCAATGGCTAGCGCGAACAGGAGGGGGGAAAGGGGGCAGCCCTGTCTTGTGCCTCTTTTAATGTTGATGAGTGTGGGATCAGCCCCTGGAATGCTGATGTTTGCAGATGGATTATTGTAAAAAGACTTAATAACATTCACAAAATTACCCACCAACCCAAACTTCGACAGTGTGGCGTGCAGAGATGGCCATTCTATGGAGTCAAAGGCTTTCTCCAGGTCTAGTCCTATTGTACATAAGGGGGTATTATCCTTTTTGGCTAAGTGAAATACGGTGAGTAGTCTTCTTATGTTATCCACCGCCTGTCTATAGGGAATAAAGCCCACTTGGTCCTTATGTATCAACCTTGGCAGAAACTTTGCTAATCTGGTGGCCAATATTTTCCCAAGGATTTTCACATCCCCATTCAAGAGAGAAATGGGTCTGAAGTTTTTAGCCAGTAAAGGATCTCTACCCGGTTTGGGGAGGAAGATAAGACTCGCCTGATTGAGTTCGGGGGGCATGGTCTTCCCCTCCATAATATCCCTGAAAAGCTTTTGCAACTTTGGGGCAAGTGGATTATTGAATGTGGCATAGTAATTGTTTGTAAAGCCATCCGGGCCCGGAGCTTTACCTTTTTTCAAGGTTTTGATCGTTCTGCTTATCTCCTCTAGCGAGACTTCAGCATTTAACATATTTAAATCCTCCTCAGTGGCTGAATGGAGGTCATAGACGTTCAGGAATTCGTGAATTTTATAATTATTGGCCACCAGTTTAGATGAGTAAATGTCCTGGTAATACTTTCTGAAAGTTTTTTTGATCTCATCCTGTTTCATAGTAATTTCCCCCCTCGCGTCCCTAAGCTGGTGAATGCACGCAGAGTTATTCCTAAAATTTAGTCTCCTGGCCAGCATAGGAGAGGGCTTGTTAATTTGACAGTAAAATTTATGTCTCGTTTTTCTAATGGCCTTCTCGGTTCTTTCTGCCAGAATGGTGTCTAATTCTGATCTGGTTCGATCTATGACGTTTTGTGTTTCCCTGGTGAATTTACTCTGGTTTAACTTTTCCAACTTTTGTAATTTCTGGAAGAGTTCGTTTTCTTTGCTGAGTAGTTTCTTCCTATATGCCGCTGAGATTTTTATGATTATCCCTCTAATGTAAGCCTTATGGGCAACCCAGGACCATCCTATTTCCGTCTCAGGAATATCGTTCAGAACGAAGAAGGTGTTAATTTCCTCATCTATTTGGGCCCGTATCTCTGAGCACGTGATCAACTTGTCGTTCAGACGCCAAGCGTGGATGTGGCGATTATTTTGGCTTAAACTTAATTTACAAGATATCAACGCGTGGTCTGACCATGGGCAGGGTAAAATTTGGGCATCTGATGCGCTATTGAACAGTGAGGAGTTGATTAACAAGGCATCAATGCTGGAGTATGTGTTATGTGTAGGGGAAAATAATGTGTATTGTCTTTCAGAAGGATGTAACCCCCTCCAGGCATCTATTAAGTCCAGTTCTTTAAGTAGGGCATGTATGACTTTAAGTTTTCTCGCATCCCTGGTGTACGAGGGTGTCCCTGACCTATCCAGGAATGGCTGAAGCGCCAGGTTTAGGTCCCCCCCTATGATAATTTTCCCTCTGTCCTCTTGCTTCAAGAGGTTCAAAAGTTTGATTAGCGTGTTGTGCGGATTAACCGTGGGGGCATATAAATTCACCAGGGAAACCTTAAGTTCAAGAACCGTACCTGTAATTATAAGGAAGTTACCCTCCTTATCCTTTACCTGCTTCTCTAGCTTGAAGGGGAGGTTCTTGTGAAGGAGAATGGCCATACCTGCTTTCTTGGTTTGTTGTGAACAAGTATAAAAATTTGGGTAATCCTTGTGGAGGAATTTCGGGACTTTATCTGATGCAAAGTGAGTTTCTTGCAAAAAAATTATAGAGGGTTTGATTTTTTTATAAAAGAGGAAGGCTTTACGCCTTTTAAACGGGGAATTGAAGCCTTTTACATTATGTGTTATATTATGTGGGTCATCCGTCATGGTTGTCTGTTCTCTAAGTGTGTAAAAGTCTCTAGAAAGTTACCCCACGCGGACCACTCTGCCTCGGCTCCCGTTTCCCATACCGGCCGGTCCGGGACATGCCCACCACAACTCGCTCCAGACGCGGACGACTCCAGGCAATTCTTGATCCGCCAGGCACAAGCAGCATAACATGTAAAAAAACAAAAAACAGTATCAGTACAATTTAGTATCTCAGTAATAAACCTACAATGACAGTGAGTCCTCCCTTGACTACTACATATAGTCATTCCGATAGGATTAAGGTAAGGGAACCTACCCCCCCTAATTATTCCTACAGGGAGAAAACTATCAATTAACATTAACCATAATAATATTAGCCATATCTTGGGCACTAAGCCCCTGGTTGTCATGAAACTTAGCTACCTAAGGTAGCCATCCTGAGTGCTCAATAAAATATATGCAATACTAAGCGAGTTAGAGAACAATATGAAAACAAATAGAAAAACATTTTAGAAAAACAATTTAACCCATTACCCACTGCTGGCTAAAGAGATTTTATAAGAGTCAAGAAACCCTACATGAGTTAACATCTCCTTAAGTTAAACCTGGCCTCTAGCCTCTATATGCTCCCGCTAAACATATGCACAAACCAAGATACAATACTAAGGTAGAGTCTGTAGTGTGCTCAATGTCCCAGCGTGTGCGAAGAGTCTGGAGAATCGGGTTTTCCTCTCTCCAATCCCAAGGTAAAGTCCAGCCTCTGTGGACAGTATGGAAAAACTCATAGAGCAAGAGTGTGGACCTGGAAATTTTTTTAGGATAAAGGGTCCTCCGTCGCCCCCTGCTCCCGATGCTTGACGTCCCTCACATGGTTGGAACTGGACTTTGATCTTTGAGGCAGCGGGTTCTCTGAACCCCTCCTGGTCTGCCTCGAATCCGCCTGAAGGAAGGAGCTTTCCTCCTCTGAATCCTCAGGCACGAGTCTCAGTCTGGTTAAAAGGCTTTGGCTTTCCTCCAGTGATAGCACCCTGAAAGATTTTCCTTTATACGTGAACAAAAGGGCGAATGGGAACCCCCATCTATACGGTATTTTATAATGGGAGAGTACTCTTAGTGTGGGTCTCATCTCCCTTCTCTTCTTCAAGGTAGAGGGTGAAATGTCCATATAAACTTGAAACTTTGTGCCGTCTGGACCTACAATTTCCTTTCTTAATCTCGTTTCAGCTAAAATTAAATCCCTAGCTTTTTGCTGTGTAAATCTGATGATGATGTCTTTGGGTGTATTTTGGTCCCTAGATGACCTTATCGCTCTGTGAGCTCTTTCTATTGTCCAATCTGATTCCTCGACCGATGGAAGGATCATGCTGATAAAGTCTCTAGAGTACTGCAAAATGTCCGTTATTTTATTGGGAGCACCCCTTAATCTGATGTTATGTCTGCGGGATCTATTTTCCAGGTCCTCCACTTTGTCTTCCAGTATCTGGATCTTAGACGCGTTCTGCAAGATATCTTGCTTATCAAGTGCTTGGGCCTCCACAATTTGGTCGGTGCTTTCCTCCAGGCCCTGCAGCCTCTGGGTCAGGGACTTGATGTCTGACCGTAGATCATCTACTGCGTGCTTGATTTCAGCTTGCATGATCTGTTTGATTTTGGACAGGGTGCCGTCCGTTAGTTCCATTTGAACTGGTTGTGAGCTCTGCGCCACCGCCTGGGCCGGCGAGTCCGGATGTTCCGAATTAGGACTCGGACTTGGGTTGCGGCTTGCGTCAGGTGGTTTGTAGAACTCCTGGATTCCCTTTCCAGTCTGTTTTTTTGGTACTTTGCTAGTACTGCGACTTGCCATCTTTTAAGGAGGGTAGAGATTCAAGTTTAAGGACCTGGACCAGTCTGTTAGCTGGGTTAGAGGGTAATGGGTTGGTATAGTGCTAAAGTAGTTAATTACTCATTGATGGCTTAGTGGCTGCCAGCCTCATGCATGCATGGGAGCCACGGTCAAGCTGCCCCCTGGGCGTGTTGATCTTCTCTGGCCCAGTGTCCTCTGGGGCATGACGAACGCCTTGAGTAAGGGAATTTATCGTTCCTTTAATGCCTCCGAGATCACCAATCCTTGCCCCAGTGCTGTATAATATGTGCTCCCAGGGTAAGGGCTCTTCATCCGAATTAAGGTTAGAGAAAAAAACTTCCTTGAACAGAAAATGCTTACAGATTAGTGCAGTTTGTGATTTGGATGCGCTATTCTTAGAGTGTCCACCGGGTGTCAGTGTTATCACACTAGTGTCAGAGTCATGGAATCTTTCAAGACCACATAGCAGGGCAATCCAGTCTTTTAGACAAACACGAGCTGCAGGCAAACTTTCTCAATCTGTTATTATTACATAGAAATCAAGTTGGGGCCTTTAAGCCTTATAGTGAGACCCTTAGCCAGATTGTAATGTCCTCTAGGACCATAACTTCTCAGAATCTTTTAATGTCCCACTTGCATAAAAAAACAAAGTCTGTAATAAAATATGGGAGGGTTCTGTGTTGCATCAAGCCTCTCTTAGCAGTATCTGCTTTCTCTGTCCTTTGGAGTGTTTTTAACTGTACAGGTCCCTGAGCTTTTGGGAGCCAAGAGTATTAAAGCCTCCCTTTAATGCCTCTAGGTTTGCAGTGTTTTTAGTAGCAGCAAAGCTGTAATCTTTTCTGGGCCTCTCACACAGTCTCTTCTTGTTAGGGTGCAACTTGCAAGCTAGATCCCCAAACTTGATTTTTAAAACCATCTCTGTCCTCCTGTGCACAATCCTGGTCATATATATCAATTTGGTGATAGATAAGTCACTTTATATATGGTCTTAAATGTTTTTTTCAGCAGAAACACACATCCTCTTTCATATATTATAGCTTTGAGAGATAAGCTGCTGGGTCTTCTTCTCTTAAAAAGTAATACAGTTTATTGTGTACCATATCTTTAGATTATTACACAGACTAGATCTCCAGTAGTATAAGGCAATGAATTGTATAGGTTTGAAACAGACAGGCAATATGAGTCATTACCAACCTTAAGTAGGCATGTTGTTTATCAGTGTTTCAGAGTCTCCTTTGTTCTGGTTCAGCTGCAAATCTCAGGAAAAAAGTTGCCAAACTTGATTTTTAAAGCCAGCTGGGTCCTCCTGTGTGCAAATTTGTTGATTTGGTGATAGAGAAGTTACTTTATATATAATTTTCATGCTTTTTAAAGCCTTATTGCTGGGAGCTATGTTGTTTTGCTTCCTCTCTGTTTGCTGCTAGCCACACCCTCCCCCTTTTTCCTCCTTTAATGTGACCTATACACTGTACAACTCAATTGAAAAACAAACTGAAATCTTTTAGGTAGAGGGAAGAAAAAATATAAAAATAACATAATATGGTTGCATAAGTATGCACACCCTTAAACTAATACTTTGTTGAAGCACCTTTTGATTTTATTACAGCACTCAGTCTTTTTGGGTATGAGTCTATCAGCATGGCACATTTGACTTGGCAAGATTTGCCACTCTTCTTTGCAAAAACACTCCAAATCTGTCAGATTGCGAGGGCTTCTCCTGTGCATAGCCCTCTTCAGATCACCCCACAGATTTTCAATAGGAATCTTCTTCTGGTGAAGCCATTCCTTTGTTGATTTGGATGTATGCTTTGGGTAGTTGTCATGCTGAAAGATGAAGTTTCTCTTCATGTTCAGCTTTCTAGCAGAAGCCTGAAGGTTTTGTGCCAATATTGACTGGTATTTGGAACTGTTCATAATTCCCTCTATCTTAACTAAGGCCCCAGTTCCAGCTGAAGAAAAACAGCCCCAGAGCATGATTCTGCCACCACCATGCTTCACTGTGGGTATAGTGTTCTTTTGGTGATGTGCAGTGTTGTTTTCGTGCCAAACATATCTTTTGGAATTATGGCCAAAAAGTTCAACCTTGGTTTCATCAGACCATAACACCTTTTCCCACATGCTTTTGGGAGACTTCCGATGTGTTTTTGGAAAATGTAGCCTGGCTTGGATGTTTTTATTCGTAAGAAAAGGCTTTCGTCTTGCCACTCTACCCCATAGCCCAGACATATGAAGAACACAGGAGATTGTTGTCACATGTACCACACAGCCAGTACTTGCCAGATATTCCTGCAGCTCCTTTAATGTTGCTGTAGGCCTCTTGGTAGCCTCCAAGACCAGTTTTCTTCCCGTCTTTTCATCAATTTTGGAGGGAGCTCCAGTTCTTGGTAATGTCACTGTTGTGCCATATTTCTCCACTTCATGATGACTGTCTTCACTGTGTTCTATGGTATATCTAATGCCTTGGAAATTCTGTTGTACTTTTCTCCTGACTGATACCTTTTAACAATGAGATCCCTCTGATGCTTTGGAAGCTGTGGAAAATAAAATTTCAGGAAAGACCAACTAGAGCAGCTGAACTTTATTTGGGGTTAATCAAAGGCACTTTAAATGATGGCAGGTGTATGCTGACTCCTATTTAACACGATTTGGAATGTGATTGCTTATTTCTGAACACAGCTACATTATTTTTATTTTTTATTTTTCTTCCTTCCACCTAAAAGATTTCCGTTTGTTTTTCAATTGAGTTGTACAGTGTATAGGTCACATTAAAGGTGGAAAAAGTTCTGAAATGATTTATCTTTGTCTCATTTTTTTACAGCACAGAAACCTGACATTTTAACAGGGGTGTGTAGACTTTTTATATCCACTGTATATACTAGACTAGCGACTTGCCCGTCAAAAATGACAGGGCAATACAATTGTAAGGCAGGTAATGTTGTTTGCCACAGACAGTAAGTGTTTTGGGCGTGTGAGATCCTTCGGAGCTCATTGCGAGCCTTGCGCTGAGCGCCTTTGGCACTCATCGCGTGGCTTGCAATGAGTGCCTGGGGGGTTTAGGGGTCGTGTAGACTAGTTTTCGTTTATTTTGGCGGCCATTTTTCGACTGTCTAAACTCTGAAAATTGGACTTAAATTTGCGTGCAGCGTGACTCCCAGACATTCTGGCTGTCCCCCCCTGCTGTGTGTAATGTTTTTTTTTATTTGTGTATTTTCAGTTTTTTTTATGTTTTTCACTGTGCGCGGTTTGGCTGTTATGTTCGTATTTTTGCAAGTTCGTAAAAAAAAAATTCTAAGCCCTGCAAAAAACATTTTTTTTATGTACCACGGCCCCCCATTCTTTAGCTCCACCACTGAATCAAAACAAGGTCTTGAGGGGGAACTTTAATTAGAAGCTAAGTCATATTTGAGAAGCATTGAATATAAATGAAATCCAAGACCTCCACTACAACCTTGGTAAAGGCTTGAGGTGAGGTAGCAGGACCAAACAGTGATCTGGTTGAACTAGTATGTGGAGGTATGCATCCTTGAGGTTCACTGAGGTCATGGATATGAATGTTTCTAAAGATTGAAGAACCGACCAAAGAGATTGCATTTTGAAACTTGGATCATTTAGGAAAGGTTTTAAGACCTTGAGATCCAATACCATTCCTAATATGCATCATTTTTTGAGTAACAAAACAGGTGGAAATATAAATGTTGACCTCATTATCACCCATTTCTCTAACAGAAGGCGTACTGGGCTACAAATGCTCATCATTGATTCATTCCTTTGGAATACAGGAGTCAAAGAATCAATCTAAAAGAGGGTAATTTGGAATAGTCAGATAATAACATTGAGCCATGATCTTTAAAACAAATGGGTCTGACGTGGATTAATTCCAAACCTTCTAGAAGTAGAGGAGTTATCCTCTATATACTTCAGTAAACCAACTAATTTTCTGTCTATGGCATCTTTAAAAGAAGTAACAAAGGATTGGTTGTATCAGTTGCATCTACTGAAGTTGATTTTTCCCATTGATTTCTTATCTCATGAGGTATGAGATGGTATGGAAGTGCTTAGAAATAATGAATATGAGAAACACTAGTGTGCTTACAGCACCTTTGAAAAACCATTATATATTGCAGTCCAGGAGCATTATTCAATTGAGCAATCGTAAGTTATTGTAGCCCGGAAGTGACGCAGTAAGTTAATTTGCTATTCAATTGGCATTGTTAAATCCTTGCGGTTGTTAAACCCGGAACTTACAGCCTCCCAAAGCCAGTGATCTTTCAAGGCTGCAAGTGTTAAAATCGCTAAAATCGCAAATCGCTATTAAATTGCAAAAATTGCTCAAGACCGCACCCGCAGTCAAGCCCGCAAACAGCAAATCTCAGCCCAAAGCTTATGGCTTCCAAATAGGACACGCAAATGGTTTACAGACTAGTTTGGAATATTGCAAATCACAATAAAAGCACACCAATGGACTCTAAAACATGGGGAAATCAATGGAAGGCATTACAATTACTTGCACAACAACTCCCAACTATCAAATATTGAAAAAAATGAAATGGTATTTTCCTCATAGGTTGTAATAGTCATGCATATACCAATATGAAATGTCATGCTGCAAGATGCTGAAAGCTATTAAAGACACACTAACTCATTAAATTGCAACACAAATACATGGGAATTGCTGACATATTAATCCTTTCTCAATCACAGAGGCGCTAATATGGACCCTAACAATACAAAGATCATCTTATATATATATCTCACTTATCACATCTACATTGGGACAACAAATAGTGGCCAAATTACACCGCCACATGGCATAGATCAAGTACCAAGGGACCATTTCATATTTGGTTGTTCAGTCCCTCTGTTGTGTCCAACTCTCTGTGACCATATGGACTACAGCACACTTACTTATATTTCTGTCTGAGCTTATCCACAAGGTTTGCATGCTAAAGATACTGGAGTGGGTTGCCAGTTCCTTCTCTAGTGGACTGGGATTTGTCTGACCTCTCTGCTATGACCTGTCCACCTACAGTGACCCTACATGTTATAGCTCACAGCTTCATTCAGGTACACCACCACCACTTAGCAATCCAGAAGCGGACCAGGGGAACATACACCACACTAATCTACTCTAATCCATCAGGAAGGGCCGCAAAAACACATGGAGACTGTGCAGAGGCATGTGGAGCAAAAATCAAATCACCTCTATCTCCGCTACACCCATCCTGAAAAGTCCCACTCCATTGCTGTTGGCCATGTTCCAAGATGTATACCCATTATGATTTGGTGACCTCCCATTTAGTGTTTTGCTATCAATCAATTCACATTATCACCTGTCATATTCCTATCAGGCCTTCAGGGGAATGTTCATACTCCACAGTATCACAAATTGGACTTTGCATGTGTATTAACCCTTTATTATTATATATTATATATATTATTATATGATATCTCATGATATTACTATTATTATTGTTATTATATGTATTAACCTATTGCATAATAACAAGGGCTCATTGGTTTACTGATATAGGTATGTGACACAAATGTGATGTATGTAGATGTCCCAAAATCCCAACCATTAAAAACACACTGACAAGGTGAGAATGGTATAACAAAGCTTTATTTCATAAACAGAGCACAGTCAGAAATGGACAATACTGTGCATTAATATCATGGGTGTGGTGTGGGTGGATCCCGGGAAAGCAAGAAGCTTTTCTGGGGGAAAAGGGGATACATAAAAGGGGTAAGGTCATACTATAGAATAAGCATAATGCATAGTACTTACCAGGGTCACATGTGGTCACTACACCACTACAACTGGAATCTGATAAAAAAAAGGTTAATCAGAAATCACTCCATTTAATTGAAGAAATGTGGCTCCGTGGGTAAATGCTCCAGACTCTAATCTCTAGAGCTGCTGGTTCAAGCCTTGCATTAGACAGTCAATTCTGTTTGTGATCTGTTTAAAGACTATACTTTCAGGGATCCTTTCTATAGTTTTTGACTTGAGAAATGTGCTCAAAAGTGTTCAAACTCACTACCCCCTAGGAAGAGCAGAGTTTTTTCTCCGGAGCTCTAAGTGAGCTTCCAGTGTTGCTTTAGTGCAGCTGCTGTTAGCTATTGATGATCTTTCCTTTCTTCTTCATTGGAGAGTAGGAGGGAGAGAACACCAGGGCTGGATTAACCATTAAGCAAAGTAAGCACGTCCTTAAGGCATCAAGGGTAGTGGGGCACCACAGAAGTTTTCCATTGCCAGATTTAACATGGACCATATGGTACAAGACTGCAAATGGTGCAGCTGAACCAGGTTCCACAAAAAGGAGTTCTTATAATAAATGAAACATTGCATACACACACACACACACACACACACATATATATATATATATATATATATATATATATATATATATATATATATATAAAATAAAAATAATAATAGGGATGAATGATATACATTGTAACGGTTTATTATTGTTTATATTTTGAGTTAGATACAGTATATATGAAGACATCAAACTCTTTTAAGTGCTTACGACCTCTAAAGGTCTTAATCCGGCCCTGCATAGCACTTACAACACAACTTGTCTATATCTGCTCAATGAAACAGATGCTTAAACCTCTGGACTGTGAAATCCAATCCAGTTTCACACATACAGTGTGTAGAGAAAAGAAAAATCTGTAAAAAAGTGGTAAAAAAATAAAATAAGGCGGAGGAGGATAAAATATAAAAAAAAACATGCATGTACAGTACAGTGCTAAATACTGTAACTGTAACAATATACCAACTCACCTGATTCCCATCTGCAAGCATTACTAACTATTAGCTAGGACTCTGGATAACTCACTGGCCATGGCCATTAATAATGATGTGTCATTTCACAATAAAATACTTAACTGTGACCAGTGTCAGTGGTCATGTGTACTATCACCTTCGCAATATGATATTGTTCATCAACATTGATATCACATCCATCAGCTATAGAGCTGTTAGCACAGGCTAAAGGATAACGATGATATTAGCAATAGGGGAAAATACCCATTAATACGGAGAGAACACAAAGGTCAGCAGCCAGATTCATCAGACCAAGGATCTGTTCTCAGACTGATATTGAGGTCAGGATCACGTGCTTCACTAGTGTGTATATTAATGCTGGCTGTCTTTAACATACCATTGTGAGACTCGTCAAGTCCACCGCCATAGCGGTATTAGTCTGCATTTAAGCTACCAACAATCATGTCTTAGATATCTGGCTTTACGATAGCTTTAAAATTATTGGAGCCACATGTTAAGGGGTTATCATTAAAGGAATGTCTACATAAGAGGCACTGTGAAAACCTTAAACCTCATACATTCCCTTTACAATGCTTGCAGATGCAGAAGATGCCTTCATGGTCCTAAATTGTACTTAAAACAAAACAAAACAAAAACATAACACCTACAAAATAAGGCCTTAAAAAAGATAGGGACTGCAGCATCTCTTCTCAACAGCATTCCTCACTGACCATTAATTGGTGAAATGTTAAGCAGAACCCTACGTGTCCACAGAGAAGAGGATCATAGACCATGTGATCGGAGGTAGCCATCTGCATACAAAATATCGCCATCAAATAGGCCAAGATCCAAGACTCTGTAGCCAGGCTAGATAACGTTAATATTTGGACCAAAAGATTGTCACTAAGGAGTGCTGTTGAGAAGGCACCAACATATGCACAGCCCCTAGGTCCTCCTCCACCTAGCCACAGGTCCCCAATCCCTTGTGGTTGTCCAGTATATCCCTGGATGTGGTGGTAGTGGTGTGTGTGTGCTTGGGAGGGGGGTGTGTGCAGTGGGATGCATCCCCCCAGGAGGCAGCGACACCTGCAGTGGCTGTAGTGGAGGCATGGGGTAAGGAGAGGAGGGGCCAGGCTGTAGGTGGACGGGAATGCCTGTGGGGTGGAGGAGGGGTGGTCTGAGGCCCGGCTTAATAAGGCGGTGCTGTTGACGTGCCCGGTGGTGGTGGCGGCCAGTCGGACGCACTGCTGAGGGGAGAAGGAAGTTGGATCAAGCCCAGCTGGTCCCTCCAGTAGGAGGACCCTGGCGAGATGCTGAGTCTCTGGAGGAGGGGGATAAAGGGTTCAAATCTCGGCATTGTGGCTGCTGGTCCTGCTGATGACCCCACTAGCCAAATGACACCCTCCTCCTCAAAACCAGGGCCCTCAGCTCCTCTTCTTTCCTCCCCCTGCGCCGGTTCCTGATGGATGGGGGCTTGCTTCTCGACTTCCGGCTCTGATGGAGGCGACGCCCCCACCTCTGGCTCACCACTGGACCCAGACCTCCTTGGTGCTGAAAGATAGAAAAGAGAGGTTTATGTTATTAGTATAATGAATAATACATTGTTTTGTGTTCATTCCTACCTATCTAAGACCTAGGCTTGAACCTCCAATTAGCTCTCATTTGCTCAATGTTATCTATTCTTTGTTCTTGATCTTAATTGTTCTTGGCTCCCAACGCTATCTTGATTCCGGCTGCGGTCTGTAACTGCATAGGCTGCAGTGGGCACACCAATACATGGACTCTCTATTGGTTGATTACTGTTATTGTGGCCACAAATGATTTGTCAGCCTCATGGATTTAATGACGCATCCATCTATCCCTTATTAATTCCATAGAGCGGACATGTCAGTGTCCTTGTTGGTCATCATATATATATGTGTAATGTGTGTGATGTACATGTGGTGGCATGTTGGTGTATGTCATATTCACCTGACATGGAGGCTGGGTCCTGCTGGGCCACCAGGCCTGAAGCTCCAGCTGCGGGCACCTGGCTGAAAAGGTCCTTGGCCACCCTTTCCCACTCTTTGTAGCACACAGTCACTTGGAGGCCTCCACTTGTGCTGCAGCTTGCTTGGCCTCCTTGGCTATCATCCTCCTCACCTTGGCCCTGATGTCATCAAAACAGTGCTTGACTGACCTCACATCCCTTTGCGCTGTGCCGACTGCTGTTACCTCGCCTGCTACCGTCTATGCCTGGGCTCTAGGCCTTTGCCTGACTTCCTTCCTCCATAAGGATTACGGGGCGGACACGGATGGCACCAAGGAGGACAACATTCTCCCGGTGCATGTTATTGTGGGCCCTGTGCTTGCCATTAGCCTCTTGCCCTCCCGACTGTGGACGGGGATCCTGAGCTCCATAATCTGTCCCTGAGGCCTACACCCCCCTGGGATCAGGCCCCTCCCCCTCTGTCCCTGGTCTAGATGTGCCTCTTGCTAGGGCTGCCCTGCCACCACGCACCTCTTCCTCTCCACTTTCCTCCTCTCTCCACCACTATCCTCCTCCACCTCCTCCTCTTCTCTTCCACCACTTCTCACCTCCTCTCCTCCACCACACCCCAGGGCCACCCCTCTCTCCACCTCACCTCTCCTCCCTGCTTTTCCACTCCTCTCCCCTCCCTCCATTTAAATCCCTAAAATAATATAAGGTTAAATAAAAATATGTTTTTCTGTATATGTATGAGGGGGGAAAAAATGGTGTATTATGTGTATTTATTAACTGTTGGGGGATAGGGCATGTGGGATGGGATGGGGGGGGCGTGTATGGAGCGACCTAGCTCTATGTGTATCTATGTGTGTTCTTTAATTTATGTCTATTGCTATTATGTGTAATCTGTATTCAAGGATTAAGTGTAAATTCGTAATTTGATGAAAAGAAATAAACAAAACCACAATAAACTGCTCTCGAAACTTGCCTACTCTCTCACTAAAAAAACCTGCGTGCTACTTCGAAAGAAAATACAACACAGTCAACGCATGGGCCGGTGGAACGTAGCTTTATAATCTCCCTCTGTCAATCATCTGCAGCTAGACTGCTTTCTATTGGCTGATAGGCCTGTGTCACAGTACCTTATACCGTGATTGGATCCTTACAGCGGATCGCATCTCGGCCAGCCCATTAACAGTTTGTGGCCGTGGGAGGGGTCTACAGGCTTGAGGCTTCGGCCCGTAACTTGCACCCTTGATCAATTGTATAGAGCCAGAACCGGAGACAAACGGGAGCCTGCAGCATGCCCGCAGACATACGGCCTGTATCCCGCACGATGCGGGCTTACAATTGAATCAGGCTCCAGATTAGGAAGGCTTTCTCTGAAGAGCTGATGAATAGCGTGAAAATCATCTGCTACATCCTGAAGTTGTGAGGAAGAATAAGACAATCTCTCACCTTCATACCTAGGTTCAGGACACATCCCTCCATCTCTTACCTTACAAACACTGCCTCTGATCTGGAACAACTTGTCTCTGCTAAGGTGATCATCTCATCTGCTGCAATGGTTTCAATTCTACACTTTTATATGAATTCATTATATAGAATTGTGATCTCTTTGTTCAATTTACTAGACCTCTGTTTGTTTGAGGAGTAGCCATTCAATCTCTTTTTAACCATGCCTCCTACCATCTGCCTCCCCCTCCTGCCAAACTACTCCCTCTGTATTCCTTTGATAACCCATTTGCTCACTCACTAACTTCCTCTCACTTTCATACCTAGGTTCAGGACACAGCCCTATAACTATTGCCATACTAACTTCTTCCTTAATCAAGTTACCACTTCCCACCTCTTACCTTTGCAGCTATATAGCACTCTAATTACTGATCACTTGACTTTCTCATTTGCATGTTATATTATCTGACTACTAGGGCCAGATAACACACTGCATACACACACTAAGCTATTCATCTCAGATGACTCTGTCAGACTCCATCCATCTCCCATTTAATAAAAAAAAAAAAACTTTCTAACTTTGCATACCTTCCTACCTAAGGTAACTTTCACTTCCTTCCTGACTTTCCTTGCTACTCCTTATCTGCTCTTCCCCAGGTTCCTGCCTCTTTCATTCCCCGTAGATTGTAAGTAGCGAGTTTCTAATCTTGTTGGGTGCTTTGGAAAAAAACAACACTTACTACAAAGATTTTAAGCTCAAAACAGGGCCCTCCATATTCTACAGTTTGTTTATTTTGTATTTTTTCTTGTTCTTATTCACTGTATAGTGCTACAGAATATGTTGGCACATTACAAATAAAAGTCAATAATATTAATCTAGGAGACAATTGTCCAGGCTCTAAATCGGACAAGTCAGTATCAATTACCGCGTTTTACATTCTCCCCATAGAAAAGCATGTAAGTTTTGCAGACTTGCACACTGGGGGTATTGATCGTTTCTAGCTAGCTCTAACATGCTCTCCCAACCTGCTTAATGTGTAAATGTAAGAGACTACAAGTATGGAACACAGTATTCTCCATAGTTACTCAACCACTGTAAATACGCTGTACACTAGCAATAACTCCCACCAATCAGCCCCTATTTTTCTCTCTCTTATATTTAAATATATATATATATACTAAAGTTTTTCAACCCTATTTTTAAGGCTAAAAAGGGGCCCCTCTGCTTACACTCGAGTCACTCCCCCCCCCCGTGTCTCTTTCCCTCCCCCCTCCTCATCCTCAACGCCCCATCCTCATTCTAAACCCCCCCTCATTCTAAACCCCCCCCTCATTCGACCCGTCTAAATACCCCCCCCCCCCCTTTCCCCTCACTTACCTGCATGTGAAGCTCCTGCTCCGGCCTTCGCTCCCTCCGGCGTCTTGATGTGGCGCGCATGTGACGTCACGGCATTAGCATATACCCGGTGCCGGCACCTGGTATATGCTAATGACGTGGCGCGCATGTGACGTCACGGCATTAGCATATACCCGGTGCCGGGACCTGGTATATGCTAATGACGTGGCGCGCATGTGACGTCACGGCATTAGCATATACGCGGTGCCGGCACCTGGTATATGCGAATGACGTGGCGCGCATGTGACGTCACGGCATTAGCATATACCAGGTGCCGGCACCGGGTATATGCTAATGCCGTGACGTCACATGCGCGCCACATCAAGACGCTAATGACGTGGCGTGCATGTGAAGTCACGGCATTAGCATATACCGGGTGCCGGTACCCGGTATATGCTAATGCCGTGACGTCACATGCGCGCACCCGGTATATGCTAATGACGTGATGTCACATGCGCGCCACGTCATTAGCATATACTGGGTGCCGGCACATGCTAATGACGTGACGTCACATGCGCGCCACATCATTAGCATATACCGGGTGCCGGCAGCCGGTATATGCTAATGACGTGACTTCACATGCGCGCCGGCACCCGGTATATGCTAATGCCGTGACGTCACATGCGTGCCACGTCAAGACGCCGGAGGTAGCGGAGCTTCAAATGCAGGTGAGGGGAAAGGGAGGGGGGTATTTAGAGGGGTAGAATGATGGGGTTGAGGATGAGGAGGGGGGATGAGGAGGAAGGTTGAGGAGGGGGGGTTGAGGATGGGGGGGTTGAGGAGGGATGTTGAGGAGGGAGGTTAAGGAGGGAGGTTGAGGATGGGGGGGTTGAGGTTGAGGAGGGAGGTTGAGGAGGGGGTTGAGGAGGAGGCGGTTGAGGATGAGGGGGTTGAGGATGAGGAGGGTGGTTGAGGATGAGGAGGGGGGTTGAGGATGAGGAGGGGGGTTGAGGTTGAGGAGGGGGTTGAGGACGGGGGGGTTGAGGAGGAGGTTGAGGACGGGGGGGTTGAGGAGGAGGGGGTTGAGGATGAGGGGGTTGAGGAGGGAGGTTGAGGAGAGATGATGAGGAGGGAGGTTGAGGAGTGGAGTTGAGGAGGGAGGTTGAGGATGAGTAGGGGGGAAGAGACACAGAGAAGAATGAGGGGAGAAGAGACATGGGAGAGAGAGGGGGACACAGAGGGACACAGGGGGCAGCACATTTCCCACCCTCGGCTTATACTCGAGTCACTCATTTTACCCAGTATTTTGTGGTAAAATAGGTGCCTCGGCTTATACTCGGGTCGGCTTATACTCGAATATATACAGTATATATATATATATATATATATATATATATATATATATATATACTAGCGACTTGCCCGTCAAAAAATTACGGCAATAAAATTGTAAGTGAGCTAATGCTGTTTGGTGTATAATAATGAAATATATAATACATTAATAAATGAATCTACTTTACGTATTTTGAAGCATTGTGTTGAAGAGCTGGGAATCTGTTTTGATGTTGCTGCAGCATTAGTGGTGTGGAGCTGCTGTGTAAACGTGATGAACGTTTGTAGTGTAATAGTGCGCGAGACGAAACCGTTAGCGTAGTTGGGTTCCTCCTGCATTAGCGTAAAATGGCGGGTAATGTGTGGTATGCGTCTTAGCGGAATATCCGTATTTTGTGGTAAAATAGGTGTCTCGGCTTATACTCGAATATATACAGTATGTATATTATTATTATTATTATTATCTTTATTTATATCGCGCCAACATATTCCGTAGCGCTGTACAGGGGTTGAGTACATAGCAGAAAACAAATTAAACACCTTGTAAAGAATGGAGGGCCCTGTTTTTGAGCATAAAATCAAATGTACATAGAGCTTGTTTCCAAGGCCTGACACAAGATTGAAAACTCGCAAACTTACAATCTAAGGGTTTAGGTGTGATACAAGAGGGTGACAAATACAATTGAAAGCAATTGGTTCAGTAAAGTGGAGGGGTCTGTGTGTTGTACTGTAGATTGTGGGTGTGAGTGTTATTAAGCTGTGGAGTGTTCAGTTGTACATGTTAAGGCTGAAGGTGATAAGATTTTTTAAACAGGTGTGTTTTTAATAATTTCTTAAAGGTTTTGAGGCAGGAAGATAATCTAATGGAGCGGGGCAAGGAGTTCCAAATGGATGGGGAAGCACGAGAAAAGTCTTGAAGACGGGAGTGAGAGGAGGTGATGAGAGAGGAGGAAAGAAGAAGGTCGTTAGCAGAACGAAGGGGCCGGTTGGGAGAGTATTTTGAAACAAGAGCAGAGATATAAGGGGGTGCACTGTTGTTGAGGGCTTTATGTGTTAGGGTCATGATTTTAAATTTGATTCGGGAAGCTATGGGAAGCCAGTGGAGTGATTGACAGAGAGGGGCTGCAGACACTGATCGTTTGGTATTGAAGATGAGTCTAGCAGAGGCGTTCATTATGGATTGGAGGGGAGACAGACGAGAGATGGGGAGGCCAGCAAGGAGGGAATTGCAGTAGTCGAGTCGAGAGATGATGAGAGAGTGAATTAGAATTTTAGCTGTGTCTTCTGTAAGATAATGACGAATTTTGGAGATGTTTTTTAGGTGAAACTGACATGATTTTGTTATTGCTTGGATGTGAGGAATAAAAGAGAGGGCGGGATCCAGTAGAACCCCAAGACAACGGGCCTGGGAGGTAGGGGCGATGATGGTGTTGTCAACAGTGAGAGATATTTGAGGTGTGGAAGCTGTAGTAGAGGGTGGAAAGATTAGAAGTTCAGTTTTAGACATGTTGAGTTTGAGTTGACGGGTGGACATCCAGGAGGATATGCTAGAGAGGCAGTTGGAAACTTGAGCTAAAAGAGAGGGGGATAGATCAGGTGCAGAGAGGTAGATTTGAGTATCATCTGCATAGAGATGATACTGAAATCCAAAGGATTTTATAAGGGTGCCAAGGGAGGAGGTGTAGATGGAGAAGAGGAGGGGGCCTAGGACAGAACCTTGGGGAACGCCAACAGACAGAGGGATAGGTGAAGAAGAGGTGCCAGAGAAGGAGACACTAAATGTATGATCTTTAAGATAGGATGTGAACCATGAAAGGGCTGTGTCCTCTATATGTTTAAACCTTTTCCCATGGTAGGTAAGCAGTTAATCTATTATAAATTAATGTTGGCCTTTTTCTTTTACTACCTCCCTATAATCAATAAAATTAACTTTGGGGTCTCCCGGGTCTAATGATGTACTACATCATTTTGTTGAAGCCCTGCTTCTTTCTGAAAAAAAAAAAAACTTGTTATAAAAAAAAAAAGGATTATTTTATAACTAGAAGAAAAACATGGCTTCTAGATGATAGGGAACATTATTTCAAAAATGTTTCATACATCTATCACCCAAACCTATATGCATTTTGGGTAATCATTTATTTCAGCAAACTAAATAATGATTCTGCCGCTGTGACTTTGAAAGGGGCATCAAAAGACTGAAATAGTTTTAGACTGACTGATACTCAATTATTTTAAATGTGCAAATTTGAAAATACAAAAGTTACATGCTATATGAATACAGTTATAAACAACTAATTAAATAGAAATAAAAGAATACGCCATTTATTCTAGTGATGAATACATACAGTTAATACATAATTGGCTCTAATTATTTTCAGAACATAATATTATTTATGGTTATTAACCAGTGTACTTTTTTTGGTATATGTTATATTCTTCAAAGGGCATAAATAAAATAAATGGATGCTTCCTATTTGAGTGATAAATGTTCAGAATTAAGCAATGTACACAGTCATTCTGATTTAGTTGTTTAGATAATCAAATGTAACTAATTTTAGTACAGTTAGATGGGAAGCATGTAAAGGTACTGCATTTTCTTCTACAGACTTGTTATTTTAGTATCACTACTGCAAAGGAAGAAAAAAACATCAATTACTTTTTCATACGTACATCAAACATATTACAGTATTATTGTTTTTTTGTAATCGGCCAACATATTCTGTAGCGCTATACACAGGTTACAATTAAGGCAAAAACAATAGCAGTATTAACACGTTGCAAAGGATGGGGGCTCTGTCTTTGAGTTTGGAATCCAGTGTCCAAAGTGCTTTCTTCAAAACACCTTGCAAGATTGAAAAGTCGCAAACTTACAATCTAAAGATATTCTTTCAAGTGTAATTATCATAATGCATGTGATCCATAACAGAAAAACAAGGCTTTCAAATAGTTTTTAGGTTTGTCTTTATCTGGATTCATTGACATTTCGCAGAATATAAAGATCTGAGATCTAAAAAGGTTGAATTTGACGTACTAAAAGTCTTTTTTAACCTTAATTACTATGTAAACATACACTACATTTCTAAATGTAAATTGCACTATTGACCATCTTTGTGGCCTTTATATTTTTTTGTTCTGCTTACAGTAGAAGAGTTTTGTGGAGTTGATGGAAAGTATTTTTTATGACTAATTTGTATCATGAACCATAATATACAGAATAATGTGGCACTTCATTTATATAACATCAGTTTTCAGTGTATGCTTTCTTCCAAAATATCAACTTTTTAAATCAAATTAAATAGAATTTGTTTATACTGATCTTTACAACTTAAAATTCACGAAAGCTGGACCATTACATTGGTCCTTTAACTATGGTCTGTCATAGATGAAAGGTATTGCCCAAGAAGGCATGGAGGCGGATAAGAGCAGTAGTTTGAAAGTGGATTTGATAAGGATTAATACTAAGGAGATGAAAGACCAACATAGATATTTAAGTCACCTACTTAAATAAGATAAAGGAACTGGACAGAGGCAGAATAGAAGGGGAAGGGGGGTTACACTAATAAGAGTTGGAGCACAAAGGATAGTAAGTAATGAGGAAGATTCATGTGCTGTGGAAACAGATGAGTAGCTAAACAAAGGAGGAAATACCAGGAAAAGGTAATGTGTGCCATGATGTGTGGGTTGATCCCATATTAGAGAGCTTGAGCTATAATATATATATGATAATAACTCATCATACTATACAGATAAGAGGGTTTTGACAATTAATGTACCCCCAGAGAATTATATTGAACCACAACATTGATAATTAGATAAAAGGGTTTGAAAATTAATATACCCACAAAATATTTTGCTGAACTACAACTTTAAGAATTAAGTGGTTCATGATATAGCAAATTAAAATAACGATTCTAAAAAGAACTGAATAAAGAAATTATCTGACAAACAAAGATCATTACCCTTGCCCTTGTTATACACCTGTTTTCAAATCTAATAGTTACCCCTCTATAAATTGTGGAACCGAATCCCAAATAAATTATTACAAAAGAGTTCATACAGGATCTCTGATAAATAAAGATACCTAAGAATATGTGTGAACGTGGGATGTCAGGCAAATAAAGATCTGAATATGGATGAAAGCAGGAATGAATAAAATTATTTCTCCTTCACATATATTTCTATGCACCTGTAACCTACTATTCCTACCGATACAATAAATAAACTTAGAAGCTCACTAGCATGACACATTGCAATATTCAGTAACTTATAAGACGTTTTCTCTTAGTGAAGGGATTAATACTGAGGGACACAAAACATAGAAAATATTAAAATGATAATATGTTAATTATTATGAATTCTATATTTGTTAAAGGAACTTTTCAATTTAATTTTAAAGTAATTTTTTTCTAAGTTTTACTCATCATTGTATGTTGTATATAATACAAATGAATAGTTGCATTTAGTGATTAAAAATGGAGGAATGCATCATTACTGAGAGAGCAGTATAATCGGTGGTATTAAAGCACATATCATTCCTATTCTGTGGTGGAAAACATCCTCAGACTTTGATTATACTGGGATGACTTGACTGGAGAGCTCGCATTCTAGAAGCCACAATAAGTTTTTGAACCATTTGACCAGTCACAGAGTTGGGTTGTGTGTGAGTATATTTGCTGTTTTTTCTTGTTTTGGCAGTTGTTTCTATTCAGTTTGGGCCTTTTCTCCTTCATGTCCATTTAATCCCTTAAATGACCTTTGAACTTAAAAAAATACACTTGTTTGTGAACTATGTACCAAACTAACAACATTAGTAGCTGTGTAGGCCATGGGTGTCACGACCGCAAGCTTTGGGGGACCACACTCACCCCAAATCTCTCTCTCTCTACAGTCGCAACTTTTTGTTCAGATCTCGACACCAGCAGACACTTCAGACGACAGCATCAATCCTGCAGAGACCGGCACCATCAGACCCCTATTCTTAGGATCTAAGAATCACACACCATGTACCTTGGATTAGTACAAGCAGACTCTGACACCACCTGTGTTTAGTGTGTCCAAAGTCAGACTGGCCACTTCTTTATTGTTTCAGAGATATATATAAACACAGAAAGATTACACAAAACACCAAAGACCTTCCCCAGTTCTAGCCCATCCTCCCAGGCAAATAGCTTGCTATCCCCCCTCACCCACATGATTTCCAGATGTATAGAAGCATCTGGCTTTCTTCTAATTACACCTTTTTTTTCTCCTCTTACAGAGCCATAAAACTAGTTCCCCCTTTCATGAATAAAGCCAGAGCCTTTGCACGTGGCCGTTTGCAGGGCCATAAAGATTCTTTAGAAGATTACTCCTTTGTCACATAAGTGACTGCAGTATTTTTTAGATAATTCTAGCATCCTGTGGCCTACTTCTATCACAGATGCATTATTAAAGTGCATATAACATGATCTAGTAACCACCAAATGAATTATTGTGGTCCATACTACACACAAAAACAATCAAGTCAGTCCTCACAACAAGTTTCAGGTCCGTTGTAATAGCTCTTGACATTAACACCCAGTGTGCCAGCAGTCCAAATAGCAGAGTTACTTGTGGGTTGCAAGGGGTCCCATCATGGCCCCAAATCATTCATGACAGCTTGCCCCCATTTTAAAATGCAGAATCCCGGCTTCCATCTTTAATCGGATGGATGCCGGCATTTCTGCGGCTTAGAGATACCATCCCAGGAGAAGCATTCTGTGGTTCCCCCCTTTCCTGCGGCTGCAGGAAGTAACAAGTAGTGGAGTGGGAAGGAAATAGCATCCTGTAAACCCCTATTATAATCCATAGAACGTGATACATCCAGGCTAGCAGGAATCTTGAAGGGTCAAATACCGGTACAAGCCCCCCAATCCTGCGCAGTAACCCCATCTGTCCGGCTGAAACAAGAGGACCACCCAACTCCATTTGGGCCAATGTGGAAAATAATTTCTTCAGACCTCCACCAGCACGGGGCCTAATCCTGGGTGTGTATGGCAGATTCTTGTCATTATTCCCCTCTACAAACTCCAGGGAAGAATTAAAAGCCAGGGGAAAGTCCTGTGGATTCCTGGCCAGCACAACCTCAACAGGCCAGGGCAACTACTCATCCCTGGCTATTAGGCCAGGAGTATAGTCATTTCCCTTTGGAACAAAAGCAGGCATTGCCAGTATGTACTGGCTGGCATTAGAAACCTGAGCCTTGGGTGTAGGCTTCACCCCCCTGTGTTGAAACATGACCTGAGCACTGTATCCCACTTCCCCCTGCACTGCAGTCTGGGCACAGTAACCCCTCTCACCTGGAGCAATGGTCAGGGCATGGGACTCCATCTCCTTGGACCACAGTTGGTGCGCTGTATTCCATCTCGCCTGGATTGGGCACACAATAAGGAATGTGGTCCCTCTTTAAATGATTTGCAGTGTCTGTTTGGCAGGATCTCAGGGATCATAACCTCCCCTGCCCCCTTGTGGCTAGCTCTCTGACATTTTTTATCAGCGGGAGCTCCATGCTAGGCCCAAAGTCCATTCCCAAAGCACAGTGAACATAGCTGCTCCTAACCAAACTGTTTGCTTGGCCTGGGTCCTGCCAAGAGACCTCTGTGCCAGGGTAATCAATGCAGTTCAAAGGTGCCATTGCCGGCCCACCCCCCAACAACCAGGGCCTGTACACTCTTCTGCCCCACTGCATGGGTAAAACACTCCCTGGGGTGCCCAGAAAAATAGTAATGCCAGGGGGTCATTTACTGGACAGATCTGGAAGCCGGCACCCAATGTTGTGGTCTGGTCTAAAGACTCCAAATATCTATGTGGTATCTGGATCAGCACATCACATCCCCATCTCTCGGGAACCACCGCCTGGGCACAGCACTCACCTCCCTTGGGATCTTTGGTCACTGCATTCCCTGGCAGGACCTCACAGCTCTCATCCAGACATCCCCTTGGGCCATCAGCAATTGTGCCCCAGCCATTTGGGTCTGGCTGGCCCCCTTGGTCTGACACAGTCCCAAGGTTGTTCTCGGTGTTCGCCCCTGTACACCAAAGACCTTCCCCAGTTCTAGCCCATCCTCCTAGGCAAATAGCTTGCTATCCCCACTCACCCACATGATTTCCAGATGTATAGAGGCATCTGGCTTTCTTCTAATTACACCTTTTTTTTTCCTCCTCTTACAGAGCCATAAAACTAGTTCCCCCTTTCATGAATAAAGCCAGAGCCTTCACACGTGGCCGTTTGCAGGGCCATAAAGATTCTTTAGAAGATTACTCCTTTGTCATATAAGTGGCTGCAGTATTTTTTTAGATAATTCTAGCATCCTATGGCCTACTTCTATCACAGATGCATTATTACAGTGCATATAACATGATCTAGTAACCACCAAATGAATTATTGTAGTTCAGTCCGCAACAACAAGTTTCAGGTCCGTTGTAATAGTTCTAGACATTAACACCCAGTGTGCCAGCTTTCCAAATAGCAGAGTTACTTGTGGGTTGCAAGGGGTCCCATCATGGCCCCAAATCGTTCATGACAATGGGCACAAGAAGATTTCCTGAGAGCTCGATCATGGGATTTATTTTACTGATCTCTCAGGGGAGGGAAGAGTGGGGAAGAAGGGACAGGGAGAAAACAATTGGCATTGTTACATAATTGGACCAGACTGACATTGGCACCATGTCCCTTCCCCCTCACAGGCATCAATAGATGTGATCACAGCTCTCCATAAATGTAAACTCCCCTCTCACACACAACTTCCACCAATGTATCATTTATGTCTTCAGGGTCTAGCACAGACTTCAACATTCAACAGGCTTAATGTTTTTTTCTTGGCTTAATTATGCACTTTGTCAACTTGTATGGTCAACCTGCTATCATCATGTGATAGAGAAAAGCAATTAAAAGACAGAGAACAAGATCTTTGTACACATTCGTAATTACTGCCAATTTAATGTAGGCTTATGTTTGACTATACCTGAATAGAGAATATGGAGTTGAAAAGAAAACGGACTTGTGTTTTATGGCAGAGAACCTAGAAACACAACTCATAACGGATTTCTTGTTGGTTATGACTAACTGTATTTTAAAAAGCCACAAAAATATGGAAGTCATGTTTCAATCTATTTAAAGGAAAGCAATTCTAAGCAAATATGACCTCAGCGTCACAAGTGTGATCATGTGAGAATTTAGAAAACAAAATAGCTATATCATGTGATCCTGTTTATTTGGTATTTCAGCTTTAGGAACATTACTCATACAAGATCTTTATAAAACATCAATAAAACTTACAAAAAAATAGAAAAAATAAAATCAAAACCAGGAAAAAGATTGGGAGAAAGATAGCACATGTAATAATTGTCATGCTTTATTACACAGCCTTCTGAAAAATGACTGGACATAAAAATTAGATATTACAGGTGGGGCAGCATTAAATTCCAATGACAACAAATATATACAGTATTACTGTTATTA
Source organism: Discoglossus pictus (assembly GCA_027410445.1). NCBI lineage: Eukaryota > Metazoa > Chordata > Amphibia > Anura > Alytidae > Discoglossus > Discoglossus pictus. Next base: position 451,610,800 of record CM050163.1, read on the forward strand.
AACAGTATTCTTCGGCTATAACTGCAGCTATACCTGTATCTACAAATGACATGTTTAAATCTTCCTGTTTCCCAAGAAATTGTAATCTGTTTAAGAAGTTTTTAATTTTTTTATGAAACATTATATGGTTGTGTACATTTATTTTCCACAAGATATTATGCTTACATTTAAGCACACATATTTTAGCGGTTATTATTAGTTTCACTGAAGAAATAACATTATTTCATATTATGTGGGATAAACTTAAAAAAATTACAGAGATATTATATTCTCATATTTTAAGGGATGCCACCAGTGTCATAAAACAATGTATATATATTGACAGAAAAAAAGTAAACTTAGAGTTTTATCTGTCCAGATAGTATTCTGTCGTAAATGTCTTTGGTTAACGGAACATATGATTTTGCAGAATCATCTAAGAAATAAAGTTGGTCTTGTATTGTTGACGGATCGAAGCCCTGTTCCACCAAACGGAATTTTTGTTGTTTGAATGTTCCAGTCACTTCCATGCTTTCCTAAAATAAAACAAACATGTAAACTGATTTGTTGAATCTCTCATGTAAACTGTGACAAAAGCAGCCCCCAAGTTCTCAAAAGGCCTTTCAATCTGTTTAGCTCTTTTGTCGTATGCATACTACAACAAAAATCTGGAATTGTGGCAGAGGTAAGTTAAAGGGAAGCAGAGGAACAAATAGTGAGAAGTGTTTTGTGGTACAAAAAAGTGTTATGTGTTATATTTTGGTATGTGAGAATGGAGGGTATGCTGCTGAAGAGGAACTTGCTCATCAATGGTTAGGACCAACTTAATTCATTAAGCCCTATAAACTTTTTTGAGCAAGACAGTGTGGTCTTTTAGCAAAAGGGACAGAGAGAAAGCAGGCAGAAGATAGCAAGACGAAGAGGTGGAAGATTGTGTGCTGTAGAAGAGGAATATAGTTTCCCATTACATAGTTACATATTTACATAGTAATTGAGGTTGAAAAAAGACTTTTAGCCCATCGAGTTCAACCTTTTAACATCTCCTTTGATCTGCAATATGTGGATTAATTGTTAAAAAACCCAAGTGAAACTTTGCCCATTTTTAAAAAAAGGCAAAAACATTTTTAATTCCTTCCTGACCCCAGAAACTGGCAATTGAACTCCTCCATGGATCAATACGCTCTAATTAACCAGGATATCCCTGAATACCCTTTTTATCTAAAAGTATATCCAATCCATTTTGAAAGTTATCTATTGAATCCGCTGTCACCACCTCCCTTAGTAGAGAATTCAACAGATTAACCACCCTTACTGTGAAGAACCCTTTTCTTTCTTTAAGGTGGAATCTTTTTACTTCTAACCTCAAATGATGTCCTCTTGTCAGTTGGCACAAAAAGCTCCCTTGACAAATCTTTATACTGACACTGGATGTATTTATATAGGGTAATCATATCCCCTCTTAGATGCCTTTTTTCTAGAGAAAATATGTTTAATTTGCTTAATCTTTCTTCATAACTTAGTCCCTCCATACCCCTTATTAGTTTTGTTGTCCTTCCCTGTACTTTTTACAGTTCTGAAATGCCCTTTTTATAAAGTGGTGGCAAAAACTGTACTCCATATTCCAAATGAGGGCGTACTAGGGATTTGCATAGTGGCAGAATTATATCTGCTTTCCTTGCGTCTATACCCTTCTTAATGCATGCTAATATTTAATTTGCCTTTGCAGATGCTGCTTGGTATTGAGAACTGTTACCTAGGTGGTTGTCCACAAGCACTCACAAATCCCTTGCAATATCTGATACTCCTAGATTTGCTTCATTAAGTTTATAAATTGCATGGTTATTTTTCCTAAACTTACATTTATTCATATTAAATCCCATCTGCATAAACTTACATTTATTCATATTAAATCCCATCTGCCATTTAATTGCCCATTTCTCTAATTTATGCAAATCCCTTTGGAGGGAAAGTACATCATTTTCGGATTTAAAATTACCTTAAGCAACTTCGTGTCATCAGCAAAAATGGAGACAACACTTTCCAGTCCTACTTCTAAGTCGTTAATAAATATGTTAAAAAGGAGAGGACCTAATACTGAACCCTGAGGAACCCCACTTACCACATTAGTCCAATCTGAGTATGTTCCATTTACAACAACCCTTTGCTTCCTGTCTTTTAGCCAGCTCTCAATCCATGAGCAGATGTTTACTGCAATTCCTGTATCCCTTTGCACAATAGTCTCCCATGTGGCACTGTATCAAAAGCCTTGGCAACATCTAAAAATACTACATCCACTGAGTTTCCTTGATCCAAGTTCCTACTAACCTCCTCATAGAAACTAATTAGATTTGTTTGACATGACCTATGCCTCTTCAATCCATGTTTGCTCCTACTTATAATCCTGTTTGAATAGACACATTCTTGTATATTATCCCTTATTAACCCTTCTAAAAGCTTTCCCACTACAGAAGTGAGGCTTACAGGTCTATAATTCCCCAGATTTGATCTTGCTCCCTTCTTAAATATAGGTATCACCTCTGCTTTTCTCCAGTTATCTGGTGTTGAGTGAATCTTGAAAAATTAGATATAATGGTTTGGCTATTACAGAACCCAGTTCTCTCATTACCCTTGGATGTATTCCATCAGGACCTGGGGCTTTATTAACATTTATTTTTTCCCAACCTCTTTGGATTTCTTCCTGCGTTAACCAATGATTTGGTGAAGGTAGTGAAGCCCCATTATGCTGCAGTGAACCAACCCATGGTACCTCCCTTGTGTATACAGAAGAAAAAAAAAACTATTTACTTCATCTGCCTTTTCCTGGTCCGGAATTGTCACACGGCCTGTTAATATAGATCAGCAAGGCCATCAAGGGCATGGCCATATTACCAAATAGACCACTAGGCAACTGCCAAGGGGTGCTTCCCTGTTAAGGGCACCTTATTTCTTTTTATTTCAAAAGCTTAAAAAATGTACCTGGCTTAAAAAAAAAGAAGCCCAAAATACTACAGTTCACAGGCTGGCCACTAGGGGCGATCGCCTGGAACAAGAGTTACAACAGGAAAGAATACTAGTGGATAGATAGATAGATAGATATTAATAGAGTTTTATCACCCACAAGCCAATGCTATGTAATGTAATTGTATGTCTGTGTATGTTATTGTGTATGTATACATTTGTATTAGAAGGTCTGACTATCTCTATAGAATGTATGTAGTGTTGGGGGCTGTGCAGGGAAACCTGTGTGTATATATATATATATATATATATATATATATATATATATATACACACACACACACACATATACTAGCGACTTGCCCGTCAAAAATGATTTATCGGCCTCACGATGAGCTCCTTCAGCGCTCATCTCGGGCTTTGCAAGGAGTGGCTTTGGCGCTCAATGTGAGCCTCCTCCACTTCCTCTCCTGTGTCTCTTCCCCCCTCTCCCTCCCTTGTTTCTCCTTCCCCCTCTCCTGTGTTTTCCCCCCTCCCCTGTGTCTTTCCCCCTCTCCCTCCCCTGTGTCTTTTCCACCCTCCCTCCCCTGTGTCTCTTCCCCCTCCCCAGTGTCTCTTCATTCCATCTCCCTCCCCAGTGTCTCTTCCCACCCTCCTCCCTCCCCTGTGTCTCTCCCCCCTTCCCCTCTTCTCTTCCCCCCTCCACTGTGTCTCCTCCCCCCTCTCCCTCCCCTGTGTCTATTCCCCCCTCCTCTCCCTCCCCTGTTTCTCTTCCTCCCCTCCTCTCTCTCATTTCTCTTCCTCCCCTCCTCTCCCTCCCCTGTGTCTCTCTTCCCCCTCCCCTGTGCCTCTCTTCTCCCCGTGCCTCTCTTCCCCCTCCTCTCTCTCCCCTGTGGCTCTCTTCCCCCCTCCTCTCCCTCCCCTGTGTCTCTCTTCCCCTCCTCCTCCTCTCCCTCCCCTGTGTCTCTCTTCCCCTCCTCCTCCTCTCCCTCCCCTGTGCCTCTCTTACCCTCCTCCTCTCCCTCCCCTGTGAATCTCTTACCCCTTCCCTGTGTCTCTCTCCCCCCTCCTCTCCCTCCCCTGTGTCTGTCTTCCCCTCCCCTGTGTCTCTCTTCCCCCTCCTCTCGTGTCTCTATTCCCCTCCTCCTCTCCCTCCCTCATGTATCTCTTCTCTCTCCTCACCCCCACGTGTCTCGCTTACCCCTCCTCTCCGCCCCCCCCCCCCCGCGACTCTCTTCCCCCACTCCTCCCTCACCTCAATGCTGCAGACGTGCTGTTGTATGCTCGGCTACCGGTGCACGCTTCCTGCCCGCACATCCCACATGTGGGTGGGCGCGCGCCACCAGAGCACAGAGGCTGCAGGGCTTATGTGGGGCTGATATGGCGGGCTGAGCGCCTGTGGCGTTCATCAGGGGCATCAGTAGGGTAAAGGGAGCAGTAAGGGAAGTTGTGAAACTGCAAGTTGTTGTCGGTTACGGCCCTCGCAATTGTGACGACAACTCGCAGTTTGACAATTATAATATGTGATATATATATATATATATATATATGTACATTTGATCGTCTAAAACAAAGTTAAAAAACTTGTTTCCCCGCTCACAATTCCGAGAAATACAGTTATTACATTGCATATTGGGAACCTGAGCAGGGAAATGCAAATGTACCTACAAATGCTTTGTTCTTCTATCCATAAACCATTTTAAACAGGGCTTCCTTTAAGCTCATGCCCGTTGTATTACACAGGTTTTATGCAAAGCAAAGGTTGGATTATACACAAGCTGTGAATCCTACACATGGACAGTCGTTTCAAGGGAGATATGCATATACTGTACGGTGGAGGGCTTGTATCGCTCTTTTTCCCACCATATATTAAATGTTATATATATATATATATATATATATATATATATATATATATATATATATATATATATATATATATATACACATATACATACACACACATTTAATAAAAACAAGTAATTGTTTTGTGTGTGTGTTTATATGAATAGCTATGTTGTAAAAATGTCAGCAAGAGAGCGATATACACTCACCATCAAGGGGTGGATGGCTTCTTACCAATTAATGGTTTAAATTCCATGTTTCGATTATCTGTATAAATTATGTTTATACATAAAGTAAATAACAACAACAAAACAATAAACAAAACAGAGATTTTTGAAGATTCTGACCATTGAATCTCTATCTCTTATAAAGTAGAAATGTGCGCCTATATTTATGTAGTTGTATTGAGCTTCATTTATGATTCAACCATTAAAATATTTCCATCACAGACATATGGAAACATTTTTTTCATCATAAAATAAATGGTAAAAGAAATACAGAAAACAGAAACTTACCTGTAGCCTCAAGAAACGAGGCGAAGCATAGCCAGGTAGGTAAGTCGCGACTTGCTCATAGATGCTTTTTAAATCTAAAGTCTGATTTGGCTTCAGAATAATAGATGCCATTCCCACTTTTCCCTCATGTCCTGAAAATACAAACACAAGATGGTATAGAATGTTAAAGGGCATCAACATTAATATTTGAAAAGGGTACTTTTGCAATATTTTATAACACTACAATGCTGTAACACAACAAGATGTTTTAATTTGGCTTGAATGGTTTATGCAATTTCTGTTCAATGATTTAAAAATATATATTAAAGTATTTCTAGAAGATATACAATTATTATAATTTATCATTACATAATATATATACAGTATATATTATACATACATATATACACACACATATATAACTTTTTCAGAATATGAAAATATTTGTTGGAATTATTTGCTATGAATCTTATGGTGTTATAATGTATAATCTTAATTTTGTTCAAACCTGATATTGCAAAGCATATTAGTAGAGATAAAGTAAAAAAAAAAAAACAAAAAAAAAAAACGGGGAAATAAAATTTGAAGCCATGGCAATGCGGTTTGCGACACAATGTAAAGCTTTTTGCTACTCTGAGGACCTTCGGCGCTCATTGCGAGCCTCTCCTTGTGTACCTTTGCTCCTCTGACCACCTTTGGCGCTCATTGCGAGCGTCTCTCCTTGTGTACTTTTGCTCCTCTGAGCACCTTTGGCGCGATATATATAACTGCAGTGTAAATTATTTTCTTTAGTGTAGTGTTCAGTATACATTTTTATTTTCCATTACTAAGTAATACTTAATATTAAATGAATGTACGTTAATAATTAATTCTGAATGAACAAATGTATTAGGAAGTGCGAAGCATTAATGTATTGATAAAGTAACGGCAGTGTAAAATATGCTATTTAGTGTATTTTGTGTGTGTTTTTTACTTAATTAACATTTTTTTTACTAATAATAAATAAATTAATTAATAAAAGTAACCTATTTCTAATTAATATATCCAGCAATCAATATCCTGAAAAGCTTACAATCTTCCTGCAGCATACAATACATTTGGACTGTTGCTGCCCTGATGAGAAAGTGTCAGCAATGGCCAATTGTGCAGTATAAATAGGCTGCGTGCGCGAGGGCAAACCGTTGGTTTAGTGGGGTAAAGCGCCATTTTAGGTTCGTAATGTTATTAGTTGCAAGTTAGTGTTGTAAAATGGCGGCGATTGTCTTTGTGTTACACGGCTCGTTTTCCATCCTTTCTAATAGTGTATTTTGTACCTTGTACATTCCTGGGTAAGTGTTACGTGGCTGGCAGAGTTTTGAGCGGTTCGTGTAGCCTCGTTTTCATTGTTTGCGGCCCACATTGTTTGCGGCATTTTTTTTCTCGCTTAGCAGATTTTTGAGTGCCAAAACTTGCCAAATTCAGCTTAAATGTGCGTGCAACCTCACTCCCAGACATCCTGGCTGTCTCCCCGTGCTGTGTTTTTCGTTTTGCGCGGTTTGGCTGTGAACTTCATATTTTTCCGACCTCATATTACATTTGTCCCACGTCTTTCAATGCATAAACTGCTCGCCTCGCTATGCGAGGCTCGAAGGCAATGAGCGCCTTTGGTGCTCATCGCCTAAGTCCTGCTTAATAGTGCAAAGTGTGACGTCTCGCAGTTTGACAATTATAATATGTGATGTCTACATAAAAAAAAAACTTTCTATAAAAAGACATAGATAAAACTGTATATATATACTGTGTATATATATATATATATTTTTTTTTTTTTTTTTTTTACTTTCTAAAACATTCCTGCCCATGACCATTTCTAATTTTTCAAGCATTTTCATATACCCTGATGGAGTTACTAAGCAACTGTAATGACATATGAAGACGATCATTGAAGGCTTGTTAATGTTAATTGTCAATGGGTAACCTTGACAGTGTATCCTAAGCAAAGCTTGTTAAACCTACACCATTGTTGTAAGAGATTTTTTTTGCTGTATGCAATACTTTACTCATCTGCACCATTTTATTTAATATGTGTATTTATTTAAAAAGGGATACATTTATCTACATATTTAAAAGTAAATAAAGGTGTAGACTCTTACCTTGGACAGCTACCCCATACACATTGGCTTCCTGTATGAAGTCGAGCATTCCAACTATGTCAGAAACTTCTGTGGTAGCAACATTTTCACCTTTCCATCTAGAAAAACATGCATTATTAAATGACTTTAAAAAAATATTGCCTATTTTTAAGTGTAACCCTCTTGGCAGTATGATTATGTCAGCATTTAGAATTTTAAAGGGGTACATTATAAAATACTGACATAATAATACCACGTTTAGAAACCATTACCCCTTCCCCCTATCCTCCTCCCTCCTTTCCCCCCCTCATCCTCCTCCCTTCCCCCATCCTCATTTTCCCCCCTCATCCTCATTTTCCCCTCTCCATCCCCATCCTCCAATAACATCCCTTTCCCCCCTCTTCTCTCTTACCAGCATCAGATCAGCTCCTGATACTTCCCCCGCATTGCGTCTTATGCCATTCACCGGAACATGCTAAAGATGTGACAGGCGTGTGACGTCATATCATTAGCATATACTGGTTCCGGTGAATGGCATAAGACGAGCTGCGGGGAAGTATTGGCAGCAAGAGGTGATCGGATGATGGTTAGAAGACAGAAGGGAGGGGAAAGGGATATTATTGGAGATAGGGAAAGGAGGGAGGATAAGGAGGGAGGAGAATGGGGAGGAGGATCGGAAGGAGGGAGGAGAGGAACGGAAGGAGGAGGCATGTGTGCTAAGGGGGTCCAGGCAAATTCGGCAGCGCTGGGCCCCCTATAGATCCTCCCTAAAGTAACCCAGAGCATGGCTCGGGGTTAAAGCTTTAGGATGCAAAAATTAACCCTGAGCCATGCTCAGGATTACCACTTGGAGGGTTGATGGGAAATCTTATAGCATTGGATTTCATTATATAAAATGTATCTCTAATTAGGTTTCAATAATAACCCATTCTAAATAAAAGGAACAAGAATGAAGTTACAGTTCAACTTATATATATATATATATATATATATATATATACATATATATACACACACACACACAGTGGATATAAAAAGTCTACACACCCATGTTAAAATCTTTTAGGTGGAGGGAATAAAAAAAAAAAAAAGAACAAATAATGTGGTTGCATAAGTCTGCACACCCTCTTATAACTGGGGATGGATGTAGCTGTGTTCAGAATTAAGCAATCACATTCCAAATCATGTTAAATAGGAGTCAGAATATACCTGCCATCATTTAAAGTGCCTCTGATTAACCCCAAATAAAGTTCAGCTGCTCTAGTTGGTCTTTCCTGAAATGTTCTTAGTCACATACCACAGCAAAAGCCATGGTCCACAGAGAGCTTCCAAAGCATCAGAGGGATCTCATTGTTAAAAGGTATCAGTCAGGAGAAGGGTACAAAAGAATTTCCAAGGCATTAGATATACCATGGAACATATGGCACAACAGTGAAATTACCAAGAACTGGAGGCTACCAAGAGGCCTACAGCAACATTAAAGGAGCTGCAGGAATATCTGGCAAGTACTGGCTGTGTGGTACATGTAACAACAATCTCCCGTATTCTTCATCTTACGAAGAAAAACATCCAAGCCAGGCAACATTTTGCAAAAACATATCTGAAGTCTCCCAAAAGCATGTGGGAAAAGGTGTTATAGTCTGATGAAACCAAGGTTTTGCGCAAAAACAATACTGCACATCACCAAAAGAACACGATACCCATAGTGAAGCATGGTGGTGGCAGCATCATGCTTTGGGGCTGTTTTTCTTCAGCTGGAACTGGGGCCTTAGTTAAGATAGAGGGAATTATGAACAGTTCCAAATACCAGTCAATATTGGCACAAAACCTTCAGGCTTCTGCTAGAAAGCTGAACATGAAGAGGAACGACCACAGCATAAATCCAAATCAACAAAGGAATGGCTTCACCAGAAGAAGAATTAAGTTTTGGAATGAAAATCTGTGCGGTGATCTGAAGAGGGCTGTGCACAGGAGATGCCCTCACAATCTGACAGATTTGGAGTGTTTTTTGCAAAGAAATGTGGGCAAATCTTGCCAAGTCAAAAAATGTGCCATGCTGATACACTAATACCCAAAAAGAGTGCTGTAATAAAATCAAAAGGTGCTTCAACAAAGTATTAGTTTAAAGGTGTGCATATTTATGCAACCATATTATTTTATTTTTATATTTTTTCCTCCCTCTACCTAAAAGATTTCAGTTTGTTTTTCAATTGAGTTGTACAGTTTATAGGTCACATTAGAGGTGGAAAAAGTTCTGAAATGATTTATCTTTGTCTAATTTTTTTACAGCACAAAAACCTGACATTTTAACAGGGGTGTGTAGACTTTTTATATCCACTATATATATATAAATATATATATATATATATATATATATATATATATATATATATATATATATATATATATATAGTTATATATATATATATATGTTCGGAACGTTTACTATGTTGGTCACACTTTGCTAGCCTCGCGAATCGAGCCATTGACCGCACACGCAGGATTTAGGCTGCAATGAGCGCCAAAGGCCAAAGGCGCTCATTGCACTGCTCGCCTTGCAAAGCTTAGAAACGCATTTTGATAATTTTACGGTCAAACTTAATTCCAGCGCGTAACTCAAAAGCCTGAGAAAAAAGCAAAGTAATAAAAAAAATATATAAACACACTCACCCACAGCACAGGGGGAGAGCCATGAAGCCTGGTAGTGAGGTTACAAGCAATTTTGAGCCATATTTGGAGTTCTTTGTCAAGGAAAAAAAAAGCGGACGAAAAACATAAAAAATTTGAAACAGGAGAACAAGGCTCACCAATGCCAGGCACGCGGACTTAGAAAATACACGACGGCAAAGACAGTAACACACACGAACAACGCCAGGCACGCAGGACTTTGAAAATAAAACAAACGGCAGTCAGCGTGTAGCACTCAAACATACAGCAGAGACACAGAGGAGAAAGACACAGGGAGGGGACAGGGGGGAGATGGTGGAAAGAGACACATGTCTTCCCCAAGGACAAAACTTGCAGGTTAACGAAAGCTGCAATGAGCAGCTTGTACAGTAGGCAGGAGGAAAGGCTCACCATATGATGCTTGATAGTGGTGTTTCTGATGAGCAGGGGTGTGGTGTCAATTTCAATCAGATCCATTTATATAAAATTCATATAGTACAAAGTGTAACAATTCTATGTTTCTTTAACAATTAAAACTGTTGCGAAGTATCCGCCCATATAAAAGAAAACTACACAAATAAATAAGATGTTTGTGTGTACTAACACTATGCAACACACACAACCAAGATGAAAATGTTTTGAACTGTAAAATATAAATATGAAGTCTGACAGCTTTACACACTTGCTGTTTTGAGAGGGGTGTTTTTTTTTTTAAACTTGCCGGATCACTTTTCTTAAATAGAATATTTTTTGTATACAAATTTAGCCTATGAACGATTTAAAATGCTGCCAAACAGCATATATATATTTTCTGTCAGTAGGTGGCAATGTTCCACTTCACTTTTAATTTAATTTGCTATATTATCATAAATCCTCCAATCAGTCTGTTGAATGCCAATTGTATCTGTTATATCAAAAATCATAACATACATACACCTATATATATATATATATATATATATATATATATATATATACACACACACACACAAGCCTAAGATATATGTCATTGCAGATTCTGCAAGGTCAGCAGTGGTATCTTTTCCCATAGGACACAGTGTTCAGAGTATTCAGAAGAACAGGTACAGTGCAACCTCTGTCATGATTAATGAGCAAGCTGAGATTCAAGGTCAGTAGTTTAAAAAACAAAAGTATTCCAAGAGTGTTTAAAGTTGAAAAGATTGGGGAAAGTAGGCCCTAACAAGTGCAAAAAGGTAGCAGTCTTTCAGGTAAGAAAGAGTGGAAACGAATATTGATAAATAGCGATGTAAGTTATGAGTATTGCAGCCATTAAGGGAGAGGTAGTACTCACTTTATATCTAGGTGTAATGAGGAGCCAGGGTAAGGACTGGGGAAGGGGTGTGGCAGTGCATGGTCATGCAGTCAGTTTGATAAGTCTATTTATTTTGTTAGATTTGTAATGGTTAGAGACAGGCGGAGAAAAATTAATCTCATTAAGGTGGGTTATACTAATTTAAATTTTGGTTGTATCTTGCACCAGAAAAGGACAGACTCGGCAGGTGTTCTGTTGATAAGTGATATGATTTGGTGAGGGAGTGGTTATTAGGGCTGAAGCACAAAGATGAGTCAAGTTTAAAAACAAAACATCTAGCAACAACTGGTGGGGTAGTAGTGAAGGAGAATGTTTGAGTAAGGAAACATATTAGGATTGAATAGACATTACCGAAACGTGGTAGGATGAATCTCATAACTGGACTGTTAATCTGGATGGTTATAACCTATTTAGGAAAGATAGAGGCAATGGTAAACGAGGAGGAGGGATTTGTCTGTATGTTGAGCCTGAGTTTAAGCCTATAGTCAAAGAAGATATTTATGGTGGACCTAGTGATAAAGCTGAATGTTTGTGGGTAGAGTTAAATAGCGGAGCAGCAAATTCCAAAAGAATATTAGTAGGAGTATGCTATAAACCCCCAAATATAGCTGAAAGTGAGGAAATACAATTATTGTTACAGATTGAAAATTCAACTAAGCAGGGTCAAGTTCTAATAATGGGAGATTTTAATTACCCTGAAATAAACTGGATAAATGAGACCAGCAGTTCATCTAAGGGGAGCAGGTTCTTCAGTACACTCAGGGATCATTATCAGGCCCAGGTTATACAGGAGCCTACTAGAAATGAAGGTATCCTAGATTTACTCATCACAAATAATATTGATATAGTATCAAATGTTGGAATAGGGCAACCTTTGGGAAACAGTGATCACAACACAGTCTCATTTGAGATTTAATTAAAAATACAGAATTTTAAGGGGCCAACGAAAACTCTTAATTTTAAAAGAGCAGATTTTAACGGTCTAAGGGCAGCAATACAAAGTATAGACTGTGACAGAGAACTGGCAGGTAAAAATACTGAACATACATGGATAACATTTAAATCCTTAAGTAAAAGGAGTAAATCCCATCCAATGTGGCTTAACAATGATTTAAAGATCAAGATACGGAGTAAAAAACAGGCATTTATATTATACAAACAAGAGGGGACTGCTTTACGGGAGTACAAGGAAATCAACTTTAGATTAGACTGGATAAAATAGAAAATGAAAAATGTATTGCAAAAGAGAGTAAGACTAACCCTAAAATATTTTTTTAAGTATATTAATGGGAAGAAGGTGAGGAAGGAAGCTATAGGAACATTACAATGTGACACAGGCCGTCTGATAATTGGTGACCAGGAAAAGGCAGATGAGCTAAATAGGTTCTTTTCTTTGGTATACACAAGGGAGGTACCAGTGGTTGGGACACTGCAACATAATGGGGCTACACTACCTCTGCCAAATAATTGGTTAACACAGGAAGTAATCCAAAAGAGGTTGGAAAAAATAAATGTTAATAAAGCCCCGGGTCCTGATGGAATACATCCAAGGGTACTAAGGGAACTGGGTTCTGTAATAGCCAAACGATTATATTTAATTTTCAAGATTCACTCAACACAGGGTCTCTACCAGATGACTGGAGAAAAGCTGATGTGATACCTATATTTAAAAAGGGAGCAAGATCAAATCCGGGGAATTATAGACCAGTGAGCCTCACTTCTGTTGTGGGGAAGCTTTTAGAAGGGTTAATAAGGGATAATATACAAGAATATGTCTATTTGAACAGGATTATAAGTAGGAGTCAACATGGATTTATGAGGGATAGGTCATGTCAAACAAATCTAATTAGTTTATATGAGGAGGTTAGTAGGAACCTGGATCAAGGCAACTCAGTGGATGTAGTCTTTTTGGATTTTGCAAAGGCTTTTGATACAGTGCCACATGGGAGACTATTGTGCAAACGAAGAGATACAGGAGTTGCAGTAAATATCTGCTCATGGATTGAGAGCTGGCTAAAAGACAGGAAGCAAAGGGTTGTTGTAAATGGAACATACTCCGATTGGACTAATGTGGTAAGTGGGGTTCCTCAGGGTTCAGTCTTAGGTCCTCTCCTTTTTAACATATTTATTAATGAATTAGAGGTAGGATTGGAGTGTGGTGTCTCCATTTTCGCTGATGACACTAAGTTGTGCAAGGTAATTAAATCAGATAGTGATGTGCTTTCCCTCCAAAGGTATTTACATAAAATTGAGGAATGGGATTCTAAATGGCAGATGAGATTTAATACGAATAAATATAAAGTTATGCATCTGGGAAGGAAATATATAAATGCAATTTATAATCTTAATGGAGCAAATCTAGGTTTATCAGATATTGAAAGGGATTTGGGAGTGCTTGTGGAAAACCACCTAGGTAACAGTGCTCAAAGCCAAGCAGCAGCTGCAAAGGCAAATAAAATATTAGTATGTATTAAGAAGGGTATAGAAGCCAGGTAAGCAAATATAATTCTGCCACTATACAAATCTCTAGTACGCCCTCATTTGGAAAGTGGAGTACAATTTTGGGCACCACTTCATAAAAAGGACATTTTAGAGCTGGAAAAGGTACAGAGGAGGGCAACAAAACTAATAAGGGGAATGGAGGGGCTAAGATATGAGGAGATATGATTACCTTATATAAATACATCCAGGGTCAGTATAAAGATTTGTCAGGGGAGCTTTTTTGTGCCAAGAGGTTTTCAACGGACAAGAGGACATCCCTTGAGGTTAGAAGTAAAAAGATTCCACCTTACAGAAAGAAAAGGGTTCTTCACAGTAAGGGTGGTTAATCTGTGGAATTCTCTACCAGAGGAGGTGGTGACAGCGGATTTGATAACTTTAAAAAGGGGACTGGATTTATTTCTAATTAAAATGGAAATTCAGGGTTATCCTGGATAATTGGAGAGGCAGTATTGATTCAGGGAGAAGTCCGGTCGCCGGTGTCTGGGATCAGGAGGGAATTTTTTTATTTTTATTGTTTTATACAACTAATGAATTAATAGTTAATCCGCATATTGCAGATCAGAGGAGATCTTAAAAGGTTGAACTTGATGGACTTAAAGTCTTGTTTCAACCTTAAATACTATGTAACTATATATTTGGGTATTATAAGTATTTAGAGCTGGTATTGGAACTCAAAATAGATTTTAAAGTTGTCTATAACTTGAGAACAGAAAGAGGTCTACTGAGCTTTGTGGTGTCCCAGGCAAGAGATGCATCTGCAGATGGAGATGTTAATGGCCGCATTGAAGAGGTAGATGTGAAATATTAGTGGTTGTATTTGTCATAGAGGGTATAAAGGAATAAGAAGCAGTACCTAGACCATTTAGTAATACCATATAGTAGTAGTTGGTAGAAGGAAGTTGGGCTAAATGACTGTAGAAAACTGCTCACTGTACTATGGAGGCTAAATAAAGTAAAGAGACAGTATCGGATAGTACAGCTGGATGGTAGAAGGCTATATAAAACTGTTATGTCAAATTTGATATCAGACGTTACCCTCTCAACACAGAAGAATGGAGATGGAAGAGAGGACATGACATATGAATTAGATTGTAAGTTTGTGAGTTTTCAATCTTGTGTCAGTGCCTTGGAAACAAGCTCTATGTACATTTGATTTTATGCTAAAAAACAGGGCCCCCCATTCTTTATAAGGTGTTAAGTTTGTTTTTTGCCATGTACTCAACCCCTGTACAGCACTACGGAATATGTTGGCACGATATAAAAAAAGATAATAATAATATTAATAATATGAATAAAATTAACAACTAGTCCATCAGTCTGACCCTGAGCATTTCAAGTGGATCCAATATTCAATCCAAATAGACTTCAGACCAGGCACAGATGAAAAACAATGTTAGCACACAGACAACGTTATGCAATGTTAAAAACAAGCAGCTGATAACCATGAAGTTACACAATCTAGACCACAATATTCATTGAATGTCACACACCAAACAATAAGAACTTTGTACCATCTATTCATGTACCTGAAAGTGTCTCCAATCCGATCACGAAAGTAAAGGTAATTATCGTGGTCTTGGACCATTAAATCTCCAGTGTTGAAATAAACATCTCCTTTTTTGAAAACATCACATAACAGCTTCTTTCTTGTATGTTCTTTATTGCCAGCATAGCCAAAGAATGGATTTTTAGAGTTCACTTGTGATATCAGAAGCCCTGTTTCACCTGGAAGGTTGAAAACAATATACAGCATAAATAAAAAAAAGGGGAACATAAAAAAAAACAAAAAAAAAAACATTAAATCAACATAAAGTAATATGGATCAGAATGTACCTCTTTTAACACTTTCGCACCAACCTTGGGAATTCCTAATTGGTTGGTCTTTTTCAAAATCATATTTTATCAATTTGTAGGGGAAGAAAATCTATGAAAAAGAAACAAAAGGTTTACCATCTAAAACAGTCAGATATTATAACATACATAAATAAACATATGTCAGCCAAACTGCACGGATGATTAACTAAAACAATATTGTTTCTATGATAATTGTCTGAACAGAAAGTTACCACCCTTGAAAATTAACGTGCTTAGCTATGGCATTTGCTGGTGGGATCAATCCTCCTCACCGGGGGTAATAAGGAGGATTGGTCAAGACTTGCAAGAGCAACTGAAAGTAGATCCATGATACATTGCCTACATTGTGTATGCAAATGACACTTAGGTTTTTTTCTCACCCTACGGGTGGATAATGGAAGCCAGACGTGGACTCCTTGCTCACTGTGCCTTAGTGATTAAAGTTGCACCTCACTGAAGAGTCCCACAGAGGCCAAAACGCGTCTGGTGTTTGCAGTTTCTCCTGTTCAGGGTAGAATAGCCGTGTATTTCAGGGCTGAGTCACTCTTTTGAGTGAGACCAGACTGATATACTACAGGATATTTCTCCCTGTGAAGGGCACAAGTGAGCTAAAAGAGGTTGCTCTCAGAGTAGGTAACCAGACCTACAGGACAAACCTACTTTAGGTACTGTCCGTTCTCAGATTGAGCACCTCTAATTTCGTTGTTGATGATACATTGCTGGCAGTTGCGGATGAGAGAGGTCTTCACGTTTTTGGATAACTATGGCTGCATACTTCCATGCAATGCCCTGCTTCTGGGCCAGTCCGGTGGAAATGAACTCTGAACTTTTTCCTGTTCAATCCGCTCCCACCCCTCCGTCCAAAGATAACTACAAACACACACCTCTATAATCCACCTCTCAGAATGCATCTGCTGTAACATTAGGGGGTTAGTTCGAGCGGGAGCTTACATTTGTGAAAAGCAATCTTGTCCAATTGCCATACAAGAAATCTGGACTTCTACTTGTTCACTCTTCGCCCTTCCACTGTCCCCCACCCCATCATCTAGCTCTCACGACATGATGTGACAAACACAAAATGGGTTCCTGCCCTCATTAAGAGTCTCTAAAAATTGAGACTGCCCCATGTTTTTATGTCAATGCCTTAGAACGCTGCTTCTCTTTCTGTTTAAATTATCTTTTTTTCCTTAACTGCACTGGTCCTTTATTAGTTTAGATTTGTAATTCAAGAGGGAAAGATTTATTTTTTTACTGAGCTCAGTATCTATGCTGGTGTACTCATTTTCAAGCAAAACCCCCCTCTGAATTGTTCAAATCCCACTCTTTTAATTACATGCTAGATAAATATGAATTCCATGTCCCCTTACATGAGCAAGATTTAGCAATGTTTATTCTCTGGCAAGTACAAATGCAGATAATGTTACACAAAGAAATGAATGGCTTCTTTGTAGCTGCAGGTAGTACACTTTGTTCATCATCTGTAACCAGAAAGCAAATAGCCAGCTTGAACCTTCCAGCTGTGCCAAGGCAGTAAAATGATTAACTCCTGATATAAAAAATAACTCCTATGTGCAGAATGCCTGTATATGTGAAGGGCATTTATTTATGTAGTCTTCAAATAGATATGATATTAGTAAAATAATCCGGCATTAGCAATGCAGTTCAAAAAATAGTACAACTAGTGTGCTAAAACAAATGTTTTACGATGTCATGATTTATTAAGATTAAGGCTCATACTTAAGCTGCCCAATTTGAAAGCCATATTCATTTTTTTGCTCTACCCCAACAGTTCTCATTCACAGATATATATCTCAACCCCACATATACTAGGGAGATTTCCCCAGGATTCCCTGAGTGTTTGCTAAGAACGGACAAAAATATTAAATGTAAAAGCAGAGCTAGTATTGGGTGGAGCATATATTTAGGACTAGGTATTTTTATAGGATATATTTAGATAATATCTTATTTTAGTTCTTTAGATACGTTTGTTGATTGAGAAAAATAAATATTTACTGAACCCATTTAACTGGATAAGAGATAAACAATCTATTTTTTGTTTTATGAAACAAATAAGAACATAGAACACATGTACAAGAATTTTATGTGTTATTCATAAATAGGCCATGCAAAAAGCATATTGATCAATGTATGCAAAACATTGGGCTCTATATGTGCAAAGTTTGACGAGAAATCAAATCCCTGAATATCTTCCATGATTCTGTAAAACAGACTACAAATGTTCCACAAAGAAGAAGAAGGTGAAGCAGTTATCTTGAGGCTATATTGAAGTGTTACTGGAAGGAACTCATTTAAAAATATTAAGTATTAGAGAATAATTGCAATTTGCATATGAATTGGTAATATATGTACCATTTTTTAAGAAAACATGAGTGAGCAGGAAAAACACATTTATTTTATTTCTTATAGGATTCATATTCAACTGTAGGTTATAACAGAATGGCCCAATCATAAAACAGAACATGGCAACAAAGAAGAAAATAAAAGGACCCTGTTCAAAAGTTTGCATACCCTTAGTTCCTAATACTGTTTATTGCTCCCTTTAGCATCAATGACAGCGTGCATTCTTTTGTAATAGTTGTCTATGAGGCCCCTAATTCTTGCAGGTGGTATAGCTGCCCATTCATCTTGGCAAAATGCCTCCAGGTCATGCAAGCCTCCAGGTCAAGTCTTTGGTCGTCTTGCATGAACCGCACGTTTGAGATCTCCCAGGGAGGCTCGATGACATTAAGGTCAGGAGACTGTGATGGCCACTCCACAATCTTCAACTTTTTCTGCTGTAATAACTGGAGGGTCAACTTAGCCTTGTGCTTAGGGTCATTGTCATGCTGGAAAGTCCAGGAGAGTCCCATGCTCAGCCTTCGTGCAGAAGAATGCAAATTGCCTGCCAGTATTTTCTGACAACATGCTGCATTCATCTTGCCATGAATTTTCACAAGATTCCCGTGCCTTTAGAGCCCCCCCAAAGCATCAGTGACCCACCACCATGCTTCACAGTGGGGATGGTATTCGTTTCACTATCAGACTTGTTGACCCCTCTCCAAACATAGTGCTTATGGTTGTGACCATTAAGCTCTATTTTGGTCTCGACGCTTCAAATTACAGTGGGCCAGAAGGTGTGTGGTGTGTCAAGGTGTTGTTGGGCATATTGTAACCAGGTTTTTTGTGGCACTGGTGCAGTAAAGGCTTCTTTCTGGCAACTTGACCATGCAATTCTTGTTCAAGTATCATCATATTATACTCCTTGAAACAACCACACCGTCTTTTTCCAGAGCAGCCCGTATTTCTCCTGAGGTTACCTGTGGGTTTTTCTTTGTATTCCGGAGAATTCTTATGGCAGTTGTGACTTAAATCTTTCTTGGTCTACCTGACCTTGGCTTGGTATCAATAGATCCCCAAATTTTCCACTTAATAAGGTATTGAACAGTATTGACTGGCATTTTCAAAGATTTGGATATCTTTTTATATCCTTTTCCATCTTTAGGACGTTCCACTACCTTGTTAAGCAGGTCTTTTGACAGTTCTTTGCTGCTCCCCATGGCTCAGTATCTATCCTGCTCAGTGCATCCACGTGAGAGATTAAATTCATTGACTATTTGTACACAGACACTAATTGCAATTTAAAAAGCCACAGGTGTGGGAAATTAAACTTTAATTGCCATTTTAACCTGTGTGTGTGACCTTGTGTGTCTGTAACAAGGCCAAACATTCAAGGGTATGTAAACTTTTGATCAGTGCCATTCAGGTGATGTCTGTTATCATTATGATCTAAAAAGGAGCTGAACAACTATGTGATAATAAATGGCTTCATATGATCACTATCCTTCAATAAAATAATATTTTTTTGCATGATCAGCCGTATTTTCAAAATAAACTTTCACAATTTCTGCCAGGGTATGCAAACTTTTGCACAACTGTATATTATTACTTGTTTTTGTTTTGTTTTATTATAGTCTCCAGGCAGAAGATGCACTCCAAGAGTAATATTATCCTGTTATGAGCCTAAGCACCGCCGACATTCGTAAGTGCAGTACTGCCCCACCTACCGTTCACAATGCCGTACTATGTGGCGCTTATGCAGTTTTACAATGGATTGCTCTGAGGGAGAGGTGTTAGGGGTTAGAGGTTAGGATTAGGCTTCAGTGTAAGGGTTCAGCCATCATGTCTTTATTTTTACTGTCCACATTGCAAACACTGTGCCTACTTATGCTCCAATACACCACCATTCCTGACACTAGGTGGTGCTGTGGGGCATCCTTCAGGCACACTTACAGTGCTGAGAGTGACGTGGCGTCCTCATAAAAGGAAAAATCCATTATTGCCATTTTGTAGATTTTAGTCCAATGTGGAAGTCGTTCGAATGTGAATCTCCATGTACAAAAGTAATCTGTACATGGAGAGCTATTACATTTTTTTGTTTTGCTTTCACAGAATACCCGTATTTGAAGCTGTTTGTATATCCAGGAGCAGAGAAAAAGGTGAAGCAGCCATTTTTGGGCACCTCATTTGTTCTCTGTAAATACAATTTTCTTAGTAGAATCTTCATTCTGACCGCAGGGTAATAGAAGACTTGCTAAGACTCTCAAGTGATAATTGCAGAGAGGCAATGTAAGTTTTCGGGTGTAGCTTCCATTTTTTTTTTATTTTTTTTTTTATGTAAGCAAACATAATGTTAAGTGGTTGATGTGGTGCAATACAAAAGCTGTGTAAATGAAAAACTAATTTAGTCAATGTTTTAACTTAACTAACCTACACTTGCAGTAACTTGATCAAGACCAAAATCGGTCTCTCTAAAACAAAAGCAATTATTTATTTAACTTTTTTTTAAAAAATTCCTGCATCTTAGCAATGTATTAATCTTGGTTAAAGTGTCCAAAATGCAAACAATACTTTACCTTGTAAATGAAATTAGTGCGTCCAACAGATCCAATTTTGCCAGTATGATTCATGAAGCAGAGGTTACCTTCAGTTGCACCGTACAGCTCACACATCTTTATGTCACCAAACCGTGCAAGGAATTCTTTCCACACATCAGTACGTACTCCATTTCCAACCGCCATGCGCACTTTGTGATCCTTTTCTCCTTCTCTCTTTAATTTATATCAAAATAAGTAATTTTGCAAAAGTTGTTTCAAATTTATAAAGCAAAATGGACTGTTGTTTATTAGTGGAAATGCAACTTTGAATGTTGGTGAAATTCAACTAAAATCTCTTATGTATATGCAGCCTTATTAAATTGCGATTCGGACAATTCTAAAGGGCTCTATATAAGCACAGAGCAAGTTTTTAGTTAGTGAAGACCTTGCTTTTGGATAGAAGTTCACTAACTAAAAACTTTTGTAAGGCTGACAATGTTTAACGTATACATTTATTTATTATATTTGCATTCAACAATATGTTTTTAGTTAAATTGGCTTAAAAAAAAACTGCACGATGAAGACAATGTATATATGTTTGAAAACTAAGAGCCCGATTCCTATTGAGTAATCCTAAGTTACCGGAGCCCGTAAGTGAGGCCGTAAGTTAATTTGCTATTCAATTGGCGTCTTTTTGTGGGCTCCGGGCGGTTTACAGGCTTGAAAACTTTGGGAACTTACAGCCTCCCGAAGCCTTTACTCTTTCACTTCCGCAAGAGTTACGATCGCTAAAATCGCTATTCAATTGCTACAATTTCCCCAAGGCCGCAAATAGTTTCACACCCGTAAAACGGCAAATGTAGGAGAAACCTATGCGTGCTAGAGAGGTCCCCCAAGGGGGTTTAACCCCTGTCCGTATCACTGTAAATGCAAAAAAAAAATCAATACTGCACTGTAAATAACTGGGAAAGCGATAATAGACATTCAAATTAACTGCACAGCAGTCTCAAGCTCGCAAAATCGGCAGTAAAATAAATGTATTTTTATGTTTCATTTCGGGGTTATATTGATCTCGGGAATCAAGGAGTTAATACATATCAGGCCACCCACATGGACTAGAACAGTATTGGCATTCATTTTCATAATTTTGTATTTTGAGGGTTTGCGAGTCCCATCGCATATCGGACCCCCGAACCTAATCGATTGACATGTAACCTCCATGTTTTACTGCCATAATGATGGTGGTCTCATTTTCTATTGGCTGATTAGAAATGGGAGGTTACAGGCTTGCTTAATTGATCATGTTCCTGCCCTGAACTGCTACGTACGAGTGCATGGTTTATGTAATCAGCTTTCGACCCGTAAATTGCGTGGTCCATCAAGTGAATAGCACCGGAGTCAGAGATGAACGGGAGCCCGCAGACATACGGCCAGGATCCCGCGAGATGCGTGCTTGCAATTAAATTGGGCTCTATGTGCATAATTAATCAGGAAGAAGTAATTCAGCTAGACTTTATTTAAAATAATATCTGTTGGAAAGGAGCGTGGTGTCATTTTAGTCTTATACAGTTATTAAACAATTGCTCTGGACTTCTGCCTGTTCCCTTCTCCCCTACCTCTCCCCCCACAAATAACTACTAACACATACCCCAATCCAGATCTGAGAATGTGATGTAACAAAGAGAAAGTCGATTCCTGTACTCAAACAGAGTCTTCAAAAATTCAGGTTTTCCCTAAAAAAAAAAAGTGTCTTTTTTGTTGAACTGCAGTGGTCCTTTAAAAACTTAAAAGCTGATTTTAGAAACATCCATATATACAGCTGTATTCTAGACCATTGCTCCTTGAAGGAAGTCTGTTTGTCATTGGTCAAAGCGGACAATAAGAATGAACACCCTGAATATGATGATGTAAAATTTGGAGTGGTGGCTGATTTTTAATTGAACCTTAAGTGATGCAAGTCTTACTAAGCATTATAGGATGTTCTAAGTTATTATCTCAATCTGTTAGCCTACTGCAAACGGCTAGTCGTGTTGCCGCAATGTTTGTCATGTATTGATATTTAAATTACAGAAAATATCACATTTAATTATAAGTTATCTGTAGTAAGAATATTTTCAAAATAGAAGACACTACTTAAATGGTCAACATAATAGCCCGATAGGCCATCCTACATGTAGCAGGCATATTTGTATCACATACTCCCTATATTACTAACTTATACCTTACTAGTGAAAGTAATACATTAAACTATCATTCTGCCTCTATTCACATACTATCGTATTAGCTGATGTAATTCAGCATAACTCTATAGTTCTGTTTTTTTAATTACCTGTTTGCTTGATATGTGTCTACTGGTTTACATGCAACAACTATTTCCCCAATACTGTAACCAACCCCACAACACTTCTATACATATACATTTTAATCTGTAAACAACTTGCTAATTGTAGAGACACAAAATACAGACACATTTGGATTCCACTTCCACAATATGCCTATTTATGTTCAGTCATTGACTCTATAAGGAGCCCAAAGTTTTACCTGTACAAATGATGCTCTTTAAAAACACCCTTCTCTAATGTGTCTTCCTCTTTTTACTAATACATTTCCTTGAATTGCAGTTCATATTAAAAATAGCAAAGCTTTTAATATTTCCAGATAGATAAATCTATTGAAGAAATGCTACAAACATTAGTGCAAAGTAAGTGAACAGCAGTTACTCACTGGGACTTAGCAAAATTCCTGCATATTGTTAAATTGTGGAGGCTTTGATAATGTTTTGCTACAAAACAAAGAGATCCTTTCAGTTGCAACCCCAGCGCAAATAACAAAAGTGTTCATGCTTTAGAAGTAACACAAGCTGCTTATTAGAAATCTGATATTTTGGGCAGAGGCTATAATACATGTAACTTTTGGACACTAGATCGCGAAACTCAGCCTGATAATTATACATATTAGTCTCAAGTCATGCATCAGAGCTACACTTAAGATTTTCACCTTCAGCTCTTTCTCTGTGTTTTTTTTACATATTTAAGTATCAGTTCAGGTTGAAAAAAAAAAAACTTATGTCCAACCTTTTTAGATCTCCTCTCATCTCATTTTATAGAAACATGACCAATTGTCCAATTTTGGGACTTACGGTATACAGGCCGTCTGTCTGAGCTTTGCTACAATTAGAGCGATTCAATTGAACAAGCCAGCAACTTACGGCCCGAAATACGAATACGTCAATAATGCACTTGTATGTAGCATTTCAGAGCGTGAGCCAGATCAATTAAGCAAGGCAGTAACACCCGAGTGAGAAACAGCCAATAAAAAAAGAGACCGTCATCATTACGCCAGTTTAAGGTTACATGTCAATCAATTAGCGTTTAGGAGTCCGATATGTGATTGGACTTGCAAACCCGCAAAAATACGAAATAATAAAAATGAATGCCAATACTGTTTTAGTCCATGTGGGTGGCCTGCTATGTATTAACTCATTGATTCCTGAGATTGATATAACCCTAAAATGAAACATAATTTTTGTTTTTAAAAAATACTACTGCCGATTTGCGAGCTTGAGACTGTTGTGCAATTAATCCTAATGTCTTTCATCGATTTCCACGTCATTTACAGTGCAGTTTTGAATTTTATTTACATTTACAGTGCTACTGGCATGTCTTTAATGTCTTTTGCAGGTCCTATCTGGTACCCGTAGGATTTTCTTCTACATTTGCCGTTTACGATTTGCGATTTGAGCAATCGTAACTCTTGCGGACGTGAAAGATCAAATGCTTAGATGGGCTGTAAGTTACGGTTGTAAAACCCGCAGGGATTTTTCAGCCCGTAACCCGTAGATCGTTTGCGGATAGCAAAAAGACACCAAGTGAATAGCAAATTAGTTTACGGGCTTCATTACGGGCTCCCGTAAGCTACAATTTCTCAGTTGTATGAGGGCCCTTGTGTCAACTGTTTTCAAGGTATGAAATGTTCTCCTGACCAAACATAATATGGACACTATATCCAGGTAAACTTATTGTCATGTAACCTTTTTGCTAGTGTAAATAAATGTATTGCGATTAGCTTTTCCTCATACCTTAATCAATCCATTTCATTTGTTTGACCTTCTCAATCTTTTACAGCACTATAAAGTCCTTTTTTTAGAACGGGTGCACACAATTATACTCTGTATACTAGTTCAGGTTTAAACAAGGATTTATATTGGGAATTATCCTTCCTTACCATGCATTTTAATGTATGATAATATTTTACTATCCTTTGTCAGTGCTTGACATTGGGGACTGTAGTAGTTGATTGTTCACAATTTCCAACTACAAGACACCTCAAGATTTGTTCTATTTAAATCATACATTATGTTTTTTTCCTTCATAAATGCATAATTTTACATTTGGTACAGGTGAAATGTCACCTGCTGTTTAATTAGCCATTCTTCAGATCTACACGAAAGTAAACGGTTCTGATTGAATTACCTTATACTATTTTCTTCAATTACATAAATGCTTATAAGTTTCAACTCCTATTTCAGAAAAAAGTAGAGTCCTTTGATCCCACTTTTTTAAAGGAAGGCATACTGATTCACAATTGTACCCAGGCAGCTCATCTTAGCAGTATTGTTATAGCTGCCAGAGCTGAAGAACTTTGGCTTCACTCTGAAGTGTGCTAAAAAGTTACATAAATATTTAAAAAGGACCACGGTACAATGACAACATATTTATTTGAAAATGCATCAACGTGCCAGGACTACTTCCTGTTCCTACATCCCACACCCCACCCTCCGCTGATAACTACAGAGACCCCATCATCCAGCTCTCAGGGTTTGCTAATTCATTAATTCTTTAAGAGAATATGCTTGTAAAACTGTAGATCCAGATGTTCAATCCCACTTTATAATGTGTACAACTCAAGAATATTATTTGCTATGCTTTGATAATCTGATCTAATGAAAGACAGTGCTATGTAAGCTAATATTCTATACATATTCTATAGTTCAGAGTATTTGTGACTTACCTTGGGTTGTTTGCACAAATACCGACATAGTTCGCCAATGTACTGGAAAACTGTAATGTTATGATTTTTGCAATCAACCCAAAACTGGCTTGCTGAAAACTTTTTCCGTAATACACAGGTTGCCCCTATGTAAAAAAAAACAAACAAACAAAAAAAATCATATTTACTTGTACTATTTAAGTATTATTTTTTACTTCAGACAGTATTACAAATAACATTGCACTTAAACATATAGAGCTACAGGTTATCAGGTATGGAAAGTAGAAATTTAGACCACATGCAGCTGTGAAATATGGCTATTCTAAAAATATATGGGATATATGTATTATTGTATTACTTATCATACAGGCAGAATACAATTCAAACATGATTCAAGTGGGTCAGCAGAGTTGCAATCTAGAAGATTTAATAAGGTTATAGTTTTGTTGCTAGTAAAGTGACTTCTTTAGTTTTTCCAGTGTTATCCTAGTGAACATATTTAAATTGGATGGATTTCTTCACTCATTACTTGGTGAAAAGGCACCATAACAGAGATCCTGTAAGCTGGAAAGCGATCACTTTAGTGAGCATATCACAGTTTTAGAAAATGATTTGCTGCCTTGTGAGCAGATAGAAAATTCTGAGGTATATTTTTTTATTGGAGAGAAGAAGTGATCTCGCTTTATAAGCATAGCAAACTACCTAATACCAATGCTGTCTCATGTGCCTTTAATCCAACTACTAGTTCATTTGTTCATGGGCACGTTAAAAGATTTGAGTTGATGATTGCTCAGTTTTCCTGAGAGAGCACAGGGTACCTTCCTAATACAGAATACACAAACAAGAGCAACAGAAATACTTGATAACAACTGTCAATACTATTGTTCAAATGCAGGTTCCATGGTGTAAAGTTCAACCGGTTTCATCTTATTTACCAGGTGCTTAACAGGCTGTGCTCATATTATATGACCCATAACACACTTTGCTATTATATATCACAACATGTCAAGCTTATGACTTTTAAAAGCGCATATCAAATGCCCTTTAAAAAATTATTTGCTAGGAGTGTGTTGCCCTTCAAACAGAAAAATGGAAACTGAAAATGTAATTGCAGATAATATGGTTATCTACACCAACTTTCATGGTCGACAGATCATTAAATTCAAGAGAAAATTAAAATAAACCTTTTGTAAATCACTAACAAATTGTTTTGTTACAGGACTATTGATAAATGTCACTATTACTACAAATTGTACTTTATTCTATGTGTAACATTTTATCTGTAAATATGTGAGCATAGTATTAAAGCCATAATCTGCATAAAGGTGTCATTGTAATAACTTGGTATATAAAAAAAATCATAGCTTAATAAGTAACTAATAACATACAACAGACATATAAAAATTAAGAGTAAATAAAGTTCTTGAAAGTGTCTCCCATTGTTTAGCTGAGTGTACAGAAGGGTGAGACCTACTGTAAATGAGCAATAGGTTATAAGGGAATCACACATGCTCAGGAAAGTGATAACATTCTTTAAACAGGTTCAGATGAAATATTTGAATGTTTAAAAAGGCAAACAAATACAAAAATAGGTTTCCCAAGACCCTTAGCAATTTTAAGTGGTCCTTTGAAGAAAAAGTTGGGTACCCCCACTATACTACATGATGAGCATATACATACCATAACAAATAAATACTGTAAATGACGTAGATTAAATAACTCTGCTGAATCACTCTACATAGTTTACACTATATTCATGGACTGTATGGTTAAACAGACAAGAGATTGGCTTAACATTAATAAAAAGTAATAATTTAGAGAGGCCATACCCAGATGAACAACGCCACCTATTCCAATAAGAGAGGCTGCACTATGGTAGAGAGGTAGAGTGATGTATATAATGTCATCTGGAACACCACCAAAGGCCCATATCCCAGCAGCCCCTTTCAGTGCTTGTAGTTGACTAATGACAGCAGCTTTAGGAAGACCTGCAATGAAAGATATACGTGTAAGTCTTTGGGTATATGTTTAAAGTAAAAAAAGCATTGTAGGTAAGTATAAAGAGCTATGATCATCCCAGTCTGATTTATTATATACGGATATTGAAATCTATTATTTATTATACTATATATTATGTGCTTTACTACATATCAGTTCAAGTAACAGAGGAATGTAAAAGCTAATCATTTCTTTAAAAAAGGAGAATCAAAATAAAAACTTCTTCCAATTATAGCACTTCTTCAAATTGTGGACAATTACATAAATCTATATGAGGCAATTATGTAATAAGATTGCATTTATATACCTAGGGCAGGTTTAGTGAAATATGTTTTTTTTTCCCAAAAATGTAAGATATAGATATGACACATATTTTAAAGTAATGGTATAAAAAATTAACATGAATACATTTTTCACAGTGGAGGATATCCAGAGAAAGAACTATTTTTAAATAGTGCTTCAACACTATAATTTAAGCTTAAGGAGACCCAGGTCTACCCAGGTGAATATGACTGGCATTTAATCACAGAGATGACTAGTGACAACTCTAAGGTGCACTCTGTATCAACAGATATAGCATTGGGAACATTGAAAAAAGTGTTCTCCTTTTTGAAACTGTTACTGAACTTGATTGTTATCAGCATTTGATTTAGGGGGCATTGTGTGTTTGAATCTCTTCCCTGAACTGGTGTATATATAATGAGCTTGAAGGGAGTTACACACATATTGTATATGTATCTTTTCAAACCCAGGTAGATAGCTTAGAGTCTGAGCATTTGCCTGCAATCTATGGTCTGCGGTTCAAAGCCAGATACCTTGTAATTTATTTATTTACACAGGATTAAACAAAAATAAAAAAAGAGAACACATATAAACTGTAAAGTGTGTGTATACTTTAAAACAGGGCACAGGAAGTAGTAGCATGCCGTGATAGTCTGGGCATCGGTGTTCCCCGTGCCTATCGCTAACCACAGCAAGGTGCAAGATCGCATGGAGAGGAGTCCTAGCTACCTATGAACCAATCGCCAGAAGTATGAGAATCCCGATTCCCCCTGTAGAATATGGCTTGTATACAGGCAACTTTTAACATGACTTCAATGTGTATTTTATAAATATAACTTATTATATACAACTCTAGTGTTAATAATTGGTTATTACAATAGTGTGTTTTTATCAAGACATTATACTTCCTATCTTTTTGATATTATGCATTCATTTATTATTTTATATATGTGTATGTATGAAGATAATTCCTTTTAAACCACGTCTGTGGGAAATGGCAATACGTGTGGTTAGCCTCACTCAAAATAAGAGTATCACAAATGGTCGTATTTACAGAAAAAACAGCAAGCCTTAGGGGTTGTTTAATTCTTTCTCCTCCATTATTATTATTATTATTATTATCGTTTATCTGTAACGCGCCAACATATTCCGTAGCACTATACATAAGTTAAGTTACAGGCATAGCGCTTTCCCTAAAGCACCTTGCAGGATTGAAACTCGCAGACTTACAATCTAAAGGTTAAAGTGTGTATGTGGTACAGTAGGGAGAGAGTAGTGCTGAGCATGTTAGGGCAGAAGGTTATAGGCTTCTTTAAAGAGGTGCGTTTTTATTGATGTTTTGAAGGATTTAAGGCAGGAGGAAAGTCTGGTGAAGCGAGGCACAGAGTTCCAGAGAATAAGGGCAGCGTGAGAAAAGTCCTGGAGGCGGTAGAGGAGAGGGGACAAGAGTGGTAGAAAGAAGAAGGTCGTTAGCAGAACGAAGAGGGCGTGTGGGGGAGTATTTGGAGATGAGAGCAGAGATGTATGGGGGTGCGCTGTTATTGAGGGCTTTATAAGTTAGGGTCAAGATTTTAAACTTTATTCTGGAGGCTAAGGGAAGCCAGTGAAGTGTTTGACAAGCTGCTGACACTGAACGATGTGTACTGAAGATGAGTCTGGCGGAGGCATTTATTATGGTTTGAAGTGGGGAGAGGCGAGTGATGGGCAGGCCAACAAGGAGCGAGTTGCAATAGTCAAGACGAGAAATGATGAGAGAGTGTATTAGAATCTTAGTAGTGTCTTGTGTAAGGTAATGGCACATTTTGGATATGTTTTTTAGATGGAAAAGACAGGATTTGGTTAGAGACTGTATGTGTGGCATGAAAGAGAGGGCAGGGTCCAGTAGAACCCCGAGACAACGGGCTTGGGAGGTGGGAGTGATGATGGCATTGTTGACAGAGAGAGAGATGTGAGGAATTGAAGCTGTAGTAGAGGGTGGGAAGATTAAGAGTTCAGTATTAGACATGTTGAGTTTCAGATGGTGGGCAGACATCCAAGAGGATATACTAGAGAGGCAGTCGGAGACGTGTGCTAGAAGAGAGGGGGATAGATCTGGTGCTGAGAGATAGATTTAGGTGTCATCTGCATAGAGATGGTACTGGAACCCAAAAAAGTTTGTTTGTTTGCTCCATGTTTGTTTGCTCCTTTCTGTTTCTCTGTAACAATAAAACTTGATAATTGGTTAGTTTAGGACAGATTGATGAGCAGATCATTTTCTGTATTACAGTTTGATTTAAACTGATTCCATTTTACTCTAAGACATTCTAATTCTTTCTTAAACAGATATCTTTCATGTAATATTCTCAGCCTTGACCTGGCATAGTTTTATTGACCTATTGATACTCTTCAACTGGAGAAAACTTTTCAAACAAGATATATTAGGTAACTGAGCGATATTCAATAACAAAGGTGTTTGTTTTGGCCCTCCAACTGTCACTATACTTGTTACCAGGCCAAACACACTTGTTGTTAAGTAACCTGTCACTATATTTTCACCATTTCATACATTTGGAAAACTGTTAATACAAAAAGTTCTAGTGGAATGGGAAATAATGTAATTGATAATTTCGCTTATCACTAATTCTTGATAATGCTCTTGTAGAGTATTGGAATTGTATATGGGCATTCTGCAAGGGGAACCAAAAAAGGTCTGCTAGACAGAGCGTGGTCTAGCTTAGGTTGTTAACAATCGTACCATTTCCATCTAATTATTAGTTATGTACAGCATTATGTATGTTTATTTATGTGTATGATTGAGTGTGGGTGGGATGACGATGAGCGGGGACATCTCTGGCGAGTCTTATATTCATTATTAATGGTGTTAAAACTGGTTTAACAAAATGTTCAAGGGTAAAAGGCAGATTGCCCTAGACCAGTTTCAAAGAGCGAGAGCAGATATTGTATGTGTCCAGGAGGCGCATTGGCAAAATGATAGAATTCCATATGTTAGCGATAAGGTATATAGCACTAAAATGAATTCAACATATAAAAATAAATCTAGAGGTATACAGATTTTTTTAAGTAAAAATATTAGTATTATGGAAAACTCCTCAATCGAAAGTTGATAATTGTATATTGAAGCTCCAACAAAGACAATATTTTTTAAGTAATAAAGTGGGTAAAACACTAGCACGTAAACTTAAAGTTAAAAGTCTGAATAATAGAATTGAAGAGTTAATAACTGAAGATAAAAATAAGTTATTACAATCCAAGAGATATTAAAAATGCCTTTTATAATTTTTTTATAAAGGTCTTTGTTCTCTAAATTTATAAACAATTTAAAAAAACTAGCATAAAATCCTCCTTAGATAAGATTATTCTTCCAAAGATTAATAATGAATATCTAGAATTTCTTAATAGAGAGATTAATATCAATGAAATAGAAGCTATTTCTAATTTAAAACTTAAAACAGCGCCAGGTCCAGACAGATTTCTAAACAATTAGTAAAAGTATTCAACAAAATAATGGCTGCAGGAAAGCCCCCCATGGAAATGTTGGAGGCAGTTATAATAAATATTCCCAAACAGGAGAAATATAGTAGATATTGTAAAAATTATAGACCTATATCTTTATTCAATATTGATAGAAAGATATATTCTAAGATACTAGCAAAGAGATTGAATCGGTCTTCCTAAATTAATTAAGCTAGACCAAAGTGGTTTCATACATGTTGTCAAGGGGCTGATAATTCTAGGAAATTAATAGATCTAATGGCATATTGTAAACATAGACAAAAATCATGTGCAATTTTAACCTTAGATGCTGAAAAGGCCTTTGATAGGCTAAATTGGGATTATATGTCCCAAGTATTACAAAAATTTGGCATAGATAAATTTGGGTTGAAAGAAATAGAAGCTTTATACTCTCAACCATCCGTCTATGTATCAAGTGTGGGTATAAAAACAGAACATTTTTTTATTACAAATGGAACTCTCCAGGGATGTCCCCTATCACTATTGATTTCCGCTCTCATGATGGAGCCTCTCGCTGAAGCCATTAGAGGGTCTATAGATATTGAAGGAATAAAAAAAAAAAAAAATCGGTGAACAAGAGTATAAGATTATGCTGTTTGCAGATGATGTGATTTTAACTATTACCAATCCCATAAATTCCTTAGTTTATGTTCAAGGCCTAATTGAGAGATTTGGTCAAATCGCATATTATAAAGTTAATTGGTCTAAAACAGAGGCAGTAACCATGAATGTTAATACGGAAGATAAGCTTCATCTGAATAGAATTGATTATAACTCAGAGAGGATTTCTTACTTGGGAATTAAATTCACACACAATTTGGAGGAATTAACTAAAACAAATTTAAGTATACTGTATGACAAGATTAAGTTTCAATAAGACAAGTGGAAAACTACATCTTTGTCATGGTTGGATAGAGTTTCGGCAACAAAGATGACTATTTTGCCAAAAATAAATTATTTATTTAGATGTCTTCCATTGGTAGTGCCTAATTCTATGATAAAGAAATATCCATCTTTGATCGATTCATTTATCTATAATGAAACCAAGACTTAAACTACAATCTTTTAAAAGAAGCTTTGCAAAAGGAGGTATTGGATCTCCCTGTATCAAAGATTATTACACTGGAATAATGCTTTCCCACTTTAAAAAATGGTCGGCTAAAATTTTTAAAAAACGAATTGGTTACGAATAGAAAAGATATTAGCAGGCAAAAACCAAGTTGTTGATTGGCTTTGGCATGATAAAAATACTTATAAAGAAAATAGCTGCTTGTCAATTGTTAATAAACCTGGTTTTGACATATGGTTTAATTGGAATAAGAAATTATCTACATTCCCCTCTCCCAGTATTTCTTTATCTTGGCTAAGTAAAATTATGAATCTACCTTATTTAAGGGATCAGGAAATTGGAATATTGCCTGGTTGGTTAGTTTAAATCTTTTCCAAATCTTTGTCTAGAATTCAATCTCCCTAAAACAAAATGGTTAGAATACAAAATCAGAAAATGAGTTACTAAATCAAAATTATAGAATGAAAGAAAAGAGAGATTTAGCTCAATTTGAAAAATTAGCCTTGTTTAATGACAGTACACATACATCTAAATGCTATGAAATTTTAAAAAAAGAAAACGATTTAGGGAAACCATTGGTATGAGGGAATGGGAAAGAGATTTTAATATAATAATCCCAATAGAACAATGGTTTAAAGTGTTTAATTTTATGCAAAAAGTTATTAAATATCAAGGATTTAGAGAAATCTATTTTAAGACTACCCAAAGATGGTACATAGACCCTGCTAAAATAGCATAAATAAATAAAGATGTAAACTTAGGAGAAAGTTGGAGACTATGTAACCAACAAGGCTCTCATAAATATATATGGTGGGAGTGTGCCTCAATTAGGAATTTATAGGATTTATGTTATCAATATATCTCTAAGATTTGTGATAAAATTATTAATCCATCATGTGAGATGGCTTTGTTCCACATTTTACCTGAGGATTTTAAGTTTGATGAAAAAAATTTGGTTATTCATATGGTCTCAGTGGTCAAATGGTTAATCGCAAAAAACTGAAAACGAATCAGTGTTCCATCAATAAATGAAGCAACAGCAGCATATAGATACAGATGGTTTGGGCATAGAGTTATCTGCTGTAAATAAATGGGTTATTTGGGATAAACTTTGTCAATAATACCCTGAATGTTCAGAGAAATCTCTATTCTTCAACACCCCCCATGAACAAATGGTATTGAAAACTTGTTGTATATATGTATGCTGTACAATTTTATATTTGTTTATTTATTTGTATGTATAAGTGTCTTTGAAAAACAAAAAAACAACAGGGGCATGCAAGGTTGGTACTTTAGATAAGCCAGAATTTCAGGATATCCCTCCATCTTCTGTCGTCCTGATTCTACTCACCTGTGCACAAAAGGAAATCCTCAAGTCCAGGCCTTTGTAGGTTTCCCCTGTACCCCCATTGCCTACT
Source organism: Discoglossus pictus (assembly GCA_027410445.1). Taxonomy (NCBI): domain Eukaryota; kingdom Metazoa; phylum Chordata; class Amphibia; order Anura; family Alytidae; genus Discoglossus; species Discoglossus pictus. The sequence goes on from CM050163.1 coordinate 451,644,686, forward strand.
CCTGCTTTAACTCTTTCAGATCATATACGTTATTCAAAGGTAAAGGACTGGGAGTATCTACTTGTTCGTTCAATAAATATGTATTTATAAAATTTAACAACAAAGCCACTTCGAAATAAAATGGTTTAAATATGAATTTAAACCTCTTTGAGCTGCTGAGTCTGGCTTCACCTCCCTCCTTTCACTAATGGTTTCTGAAGAAGCCACTGAAGTTATCTGGTGGACGTTTAATTATTTAGTAGTTCTGACTTAAGCATCCCTTTGATCTGATAGGAGTGAAAATTAGCAATTGCTTGGAAAATCAACCACATGGTCACAGGGGAACACCGCACAGTACAAGATGAGAAAAACTAAATAATTACATCTGTCAAGTGATATCAATGGCTTCCACAAAAACAATGTTTAGTCCTGTGTCAAGAGGGTGGCGGAGACATACCCAGCATAGGAGGCAGGTGGTATTTTAAAACCTTTCTATTTACAGATGGCTTTGTTCTTGAATTTACAAAAACACATTTGTTCAACTAATAAGCGGTCAACTAGATACTTAAGGCCTCATTCTATTATCGGCCGCAGCCGTTGCGGGGCCGCAAGGACCGGCCGCAAGCTATTCTGCTATTCTATTCCCTTACGGCCGGGGATTCCGGCAGGCTTGCGGCCGGTGCCTTGCTATCTCTTGCGGCCGCTCGCGCCGGAGGAAAGCCTTTCATCTAAATCGGCCGTAAGAAAATCCTATTTGCAATTCAATTGCTCCGGGAACCCTCTCTGCAAGGCTAAAACCGAGCCGCAGCTTACTTGCAGGAAAGAGGTCTCGCTAGCACCAATTAAGCACATAAAATAGCTCAAATAAAGCCCTCCTGCACTTTGAGAAGACTATAAAGGGATTTTAGGTGTTAGAAAAAATAGCACATAATTATCCTGTACTCAAATCCGTAAAATATTTCATTTTTAATATCCGTAAAATATCCATGTAAAAAGTCCAGAGTGCTTGGAGCACCTCAGACACACCCACGCCGCAGCCGGAAAATAAACAGTTAATTTGAACTCGGGTTTGGGCAGATGTGCAAGCTTGAGAGTGGGTTACTTTTAATCCTCATGTCCCCCAATATGATCCCTAGCATTTACAGAGCTGTACAGTGCAGGCTTGAATTTATTTTTGCGTTTTTAGATTTCACAGCTTACGGCCGGTTCCAAGATATGCGGCCGGCCGTAAAAGGAGATCCTTGCGGGGCCGTATAATAGAATCGCGAGTTAACTGAACCCCCGCAAGGAATCGCAGCCTTACGGCCGATTTACGGCCGATAATAGAATGAGGCCCCAACATTCTTTATATGGCGTTTACACTGGCCCGTAGCATATAGAAAGCAAGAACTATAATAGGGGTTATCGCTTGTGGAAGTACAGGCCTTACACATGGAGGAGTTTGGTGGCTGTGTGGGCAAGATAACTTTCTCCTTATGGATTCAGCTGTGAAATCCTCAAGGGCTATGCAAGCAGAAACTTAAACGCCTATAACCAAGTCAAATATTGACCAATATTACAAATGCAAGCAGCTTAACACATGAGTTTAAATTAAATATCCAATTACACAAATTAATTTTGTTAACTTTCATATCCCTTTAATTATACACGATTCCCCATGTGATACTGATATTAACAAATCCATCCTATTACATGTTTAACATATACAGTATTATAATCAAAATTGAACCTGCTGAGAAATTCCATTCAGACAATAATTTATGTATTTTTACTTTATTTAGCATCCGCAAATATGTGGTTGTTTTTATTATCTGTTTGTGATCATAATTTTATGGTGTTCTGGTGTGTGTGGTGTGGGTGGGGGTTTGGGGAAGGGCGGGCTCCGTTAGTTTCTGTACATAAGATATTGCTGTAACTAGTAGCATTGGGTGAATCTAATTTGTTCTGTTAAATCTACTATAATCCAAATTGTCATGTTTCCACGATTAAGTTTCATGAGAATGCCTATGTGTTCCTTGCAATGCATTATGTTGTATGCTCTGTAAATCTGGGAAAATGCAGAAACTGATTAATGTTTGAAAATAAAGCTTATATTACAATATACATATTACTTATGGCTATACTAAAAAAACACGATACAAATATATACACACACACATATATATATATATATATATATACACTGTATATATACACGCATACATTATATATTGCCCCATCTTCCCCAAACAACCCAACTGTTCCATATAACTGTAACACAATAGCATCTGGTATAATCATTATACATTCCTCTGAGACCTAAATGGAAAGGAAACCCTCAAAATATTGTAGAAATGCAAAGAGTACATACCGTCTATACTCGAGTATAAGCCGAGTTTTTCAGCCCTTTTTTAAGGCTGAAAAGGGCTCCCCTCGGCTTATACTCGAGTCACTCTTCCCCCGTGTCTCTCTTACCCCCCCCCGTGTCTCTCTAATCCCCCCTGTGTCTCTACTCTATAACCCCCCGTGCCTCTTTCCCTCCCCCCTCCTCAAACCCCCCTCCTCCATTTACCCCTCTAAATACCTCCCCCTCTCCCCTCCATCTGCAGCTGCTCCTCCGGCCTCTGCTCCTTCCTGCGTCGGGACCCGGTATATGCTAATGACGTGACGTCACATGCGCACCACGTCATTAACATTGGCTGGGTTAAGACGCAGGAAGGAGCGTGGAGGCCGGAGTAGTTGCAGATAGAAGTAAGTGAGGGGAAAGGGAGAGGGGGAGGTATTTAGAGGGGTAAAGTGAGGAGGGGGGTTTAGGATGAGAAGGGGTAAAGTGAGGAGGGGGTTTTATGATGAGGATTGGGGTTTTAGGATGAGGATGGGGGGGTTTAGGATGAGGATGGGGAGGGTTTAGGATGAGGATGGGGAGGGTTTAGGATGAGGATGGGGAGGGTTTAGGATGAGGATGGGGAGGGTAGAGGATGAGGATGAGGAGGGTAGAGGATGAGGATGGGGGGGTTGAAGATAGGGGGCTGAGGAGAGAGGCTGAGAAGGGAGGTTTAGGATGGGGATGGGTGGGTTGAGGAGGGAGGATGAGGAGGGAGTTTGAGGAGGGAGGATGAGGAGGGAGGTTGAGGATGAGGAGGGAGTTTGAGGAGGAAGGTTGAGGATGAGGAGGGGGGTTGAGGTTGAGGAGGGGGGTTGAGGAGGGGGGTTGAGGTTGAGGAGGGGGGTTGAGGTTGAGGAGGGGGGTTGAGGTTGAGGAGGGAGGTTGAGGAGGGAGTGGAGGATGAGGAGAGGGGTTAAGGAGCGAGGTTGAGGAGGGGGTTGAGGTTGAGGAGGGAGGTTGAGGAAGGGGTGGAGGATGAGGAGAGGGGTTAAGGAGGGAGGTTGAGGAGGGGGGTTGAGGAGGGGGGTTGAGGATGAGGAGAGGGGTTAAGGAGGGAGGTTGAGGAGGGGGGTTAAGGTTGAGGAGGGGGGTTGAGGTTGAGGAGGGGGTTGAGGTTGAGGAGGGAGGGGAGGATGAGGAGAGGGGTTAAGGAGGGAGGTTGAGGATGAGGAGGGAGGTTGAGGATGAGGAGGGAGGTTGAGGAGGGGGTTGAGGATGAGGAGGGGGGTTGAGAATGAGGAGGAGAGTGATAAGGGAGGAGGGAGGATGAGACACAGGGAAGGGAGAGGGGGGGAAGAGACACAGGGAAGACAGGGAAGGGAGAGGGGTGAAGAGACACAGGGGAGAGAGAGAGGGGAGACACAAGAAAAGGGCACACAAGAGGGGGGCACAGGGGGCAGCACATTTCCCACCCTCGGCTTATACTCGAGTCACTCATTTTTCCCAGTATTTTGTGGTAAAATAGGTGCCTCGGCTTATACTCGGGTCGGCTTATACTCGAGTATATACGGTAATAAACTTTCTGTGAATAAATGTATGACACAACTTGGCCCCTCCCAACCTTGTGTCAGTCATATGCCTTGACTTAAACTGTTAAGTTACCACAAATTATGTCATGTGCTGCATAAAATGTTGGAACTTCATAAAGAAAGGAAAATAATATTTGTGCATTTCTTTTCTTATATATTAAAGTTGCCACTCTCTAGACTTTAATCTGTCAGGAGTGGGCATCTCAACCTCTTTGAGATTAGCTTATCTGACAGAGAGGAGACTGAAGAAAATGTAAAAAATATTTCAACTTCACTTTCAAGAAGGTCTTTGATTTGACTTATTTGCATTATCACAATTGTGGATTTTGTTGTCCTTCTGCTGAATTAATACCCGGACTAGAACTGTCTGGGCCATATTTATATTTCTGTGACTATCGTTTGGGAGCAGCCTTTTTGAAAGAGCGAAGAGCTGCACAAGTCTCTCAACTGTTAAGGGCAACAAATTCAACTGCAATACATGTCATGATGACAATATATAAACTACCAAAATGAAGAACTGTTAAAAATACAGGCATGCGTTCTGTAAATTTGTAAATATTGTATCCACAATAAGTCAATATAGAATGATGAATTACTTTTTGGGAATGTTGGGATAATATTGCTGTTGAAGTTTTTAAGATACTATAACATTACTAGCGACTTGCCCGTCAAAAATGACTGCAATAAAATTTGAAGCCTGGCATTGCTGTTTGCCACACAATGTAATGTTCTGCTCCCTCTGAGCACCTTCGGCGCTCATCGCGAGCTACTCCCATCTACTTCAACGCTCATTACAGGCCCCTGCAACTTGCCATGTGTCTCTTTCCAGCATCTCCCCCCTATCCCTTCCCTGTGTGTTTCTAATCTGTGTCATGCTGAATCTTTGCTGTGTGTGAGTGTGTAAATGAATTTGAGGCATATTTGTGTGTTTTCATCGTCTTTTCCATTTTGTGGTTCGGCCGTTAGCCGTATTTTTTGCGAGGTCATGTCTCAATGGCTCGCCAAGGCTGTGTAAAATATTTTTCCTCATTAACAATATCATCTATTTTGTTAAAAACACAACAGTAAGTGTATATTGTTTAGACAGTAATACTTTGCATGTGTGTGTGTGTACATTTACATGTAGTTTATCTATAAAGTTAATTTATTACTGATAATCTCTAATGAACTGGATGTGCAAAATATAGCATACGATACATCTCTCTCTTTTGAACATTGATATGTAACTGTTTTGCAGTATCCTATCCAGGCATACCTGTTTTAACACTGAGTAAACTCTAATAGAATCTGGTTTAGTCTTCCGATAAAGATTTGGTATTCTGCTGACATATAGATATAGATATATAAACAAGAGAAAAAAACAAACAAACAAGGATTTCACATGTTCTTAAATGCGTCAGACAAACAAAAGCAATACATTGCAAAAAGTGATGCAATTTTGTTGTTTTTTATTTGTGTCTGACTCTGCGTGACCCTATGGACCGAAGAACGTCAGGCACATTATCATCCATAAGGTTTTCATGGCAAAGACACTAAAGTGGGTTGCCAGTTCCCTCTCCAGTGGACCGCAATTTGTATGACCTCTCTGCCTTGACCAGCCCATCTTGGGTGCCCCAACATGGTATAGACCACAGTTTTATTGAAGTACACAAGCCCCTTTACCACGACAAGGTAGCTATCCAGAAGGGGATGCAATACTGAAAAGCTATTAATAATGTGTTACCTGTGGTTCCAGAGGTGAAAATGTAAAGAGTTGCGGCATTCGTGCTACTGACAAGACGTAGGTCCTTGGGTACAGGCTCATCTGATGCAGCTTCCAGTTTGTCTATGAGAGTGTTTACACCTTGAAGTGACGTTTCTTTTGCCATTATCCAAACAGTAATATTGTCCTCCTGCAGGCTGGGAAGGATTTCCTCCAGGGTTTCAATCATATCTGCCAAACAAATACAATTAAAGATATGTTAGGTTACAGATTGTACACTGAGCTACACATCACAAGAATATATTTTATATTATAATTATGATGTCATTTTTGTCAACAGCCAACATCTGAATTCCATGGGAAAATCTGAATTGCTGAGTAACAAATATCTTATCAGAATAAGGTGTTGAACACGGCTGCAAGGCATTTGACATGGCTATACAGCAAGATAGTTCTACTGGAAATCTGATAAATATATTTATCTACAAACATTTTAATTTGAAAGGTGTAAAGAAAAAAAGAAGCAACAACATATTACTGCAGAAAATAATGCAAATTAATGTTTCATGATGAGAAAAAAAAAGCATCTAATCACTTGAAAAGCTAGGGGGGGGGGGTTTCAAATAAAAATGCAAATTGAAGCTTTATTGTTTATATTTGGCTTTTGCCAAGGTTTGTTCACTCAGATATTTTTCCTGTGCAAATAAATTATTCAGTTGAATTGCTTTCAGCATCTAAATTACACTCTGTACAGAGTTTAGATGTTCTCTTTACATATACTATTCCTTGGCTCCCCACATAAACCTAATATAATCTGAATAACTTCTAGCTTTGATTTTGTCTACTTTTATATTACCGCAAGTCTTTATCATAAGAAGATAGGATTCCCTAGAGAAAGAATGCTGGGAAAGAATGAAGGCACACAAAAGAATGGGGTGGCAGATGCGGAGAAGGATAGATGACGACACAGAATCAATGACCATGAGCTTGATGGGGCTCAGAGGGGCAATGGCTGACAGATTTGCCTGGCGTATTGTGGTCCATAGGGTCATAGGGTCACAGACCCCAATTGTCCTACACAATTCAACAACAACAGTGTTATGTCTTTAAAATGTTGGGTTGTGCTTCTCAAACCATGGTCCATAGATTACCGGTAGTCCTTGCACTTCATGACCTTAGCAAGGCCCAGTTGGTATGTGCACATAAGGGTTTATACACAATCACCTATTAAAATATAATGATTAGACACAGACAACTTCTTGGCCACAGCGTTTATTGGTAAACACAAACTGATGTAATAACTATAACAATAATTAACATAACCACGTGAGGGGAGGAGCCTGGCCAGAGACAGCACGCCCTGAACCCTTGTCCAGGGCATACCGTGTTGGAACATCTGTACCACCGTAGGGTAGGATCTCACCCATTCTACCACTGTCCCGGCGACTCCCCTCACCACCCGCCGCTGCGACAACTACATAAACATAATTTAACATCATATAATATACATTTAATAATAACCAACAAGTGCTTTAAGACAATATACAAGATAAAACCTCCAATTTTCCATCACTCATCCTTATTTTTTTATTATTATTTTTATTTATTTATTTATTTAGCAACACATACATAACTTTAAACAACAACACTTTAGGGATGGTTGGGTGGGTATCTTTACACATGGCTAGCTGGGGGCCTAATGGTGGTAATGGCGCCAAACTCCTACAACTGACTCCCCTCGCCCAGCTAGCCACCTCCTACCCATACCAGGGCCTGCCCAGTCAATTGGCCCTTCCTCCCAACCCCCCTGGGTGGAATTCAAGGGTCTTACAAAAGACTATGTATTATCGAAGTGCTTAAATATTAGATTTTATTGTTTAAAAGTATAGCACAATGCATTTCACTGTAAAAAAAAAAAAGATAACAATAGTCGCCATATGTGCTCTGCACCATCAGAGTAGAGTAGAATATCATGTGGAAAAGTTTTACATTATTAAAATTGATCAAGAATGGATTTAGATATTGTCATTTTAGTATAGCTCTTGATGTCATCTCACAAGAACCTGCATAAATTATTAAGTTGGAATCTGTAACTGTTACACATTCTATACAGGCTATTTTTTTACACTGTCTTTTAAAGTGGAGTGTGTTGGTGAAGAGGTAAATGTGCCGTTTTAAATATTTTTTTAATTGGTTACTGGTTCAAAAACCCACACAAGCCGCACTTAACCAAAATAGATCTAACATGCAATCACTAAATTTGGACTTACACAAAAAAATATGAACCGCAGGACATAGAAAAAAAAATATTACGACCTCGCAAAAATACAACCTTAACGGCTGAACCGTGAGCTTACCAACAGCAAGGGGGGGCACCCAGGACCTCTGCAAGTTACACCTCAATTTAAGTCCAAATTCCCGGGTTAAGACACACGAAAATCCCCTAAGCAAGAGAAAAAATGGCCGCCGAAAAAAACGAAAACGAGGCTACAGGACCATAAAGACGCAAAAACACCACCAAGCACATACAGCTTTTCAAAAAAGCCGTACACCACAGCCGCGTACCACATACACATTCACCGCCATTTTACAAAACTAACTTACACAATGCGGAAGTACACAGCTACACTAACAGCTTTCCCTCGCGCCATCCAACGCTGCTCATAGAACACAAAGCCTTGCAATAAGCGCAAAAAGCAGATCAGCGCCAACCAAACAATAACAGCAAAAGCGCCTATCAGAAAAAAAAAATACAACAACCAACAGCCTCGCAATGAGCGCCGAAAGATCTCAGACCCCCCAAAAAATTAATGTCTGGGGCAAACAGCATTACCTGCCTTACAATTTTATTGCCCCGTCATTTTTGACGGGCAAGTCGCTATAGTAATATTTATTGTGGGAGATTTGAGGCTGGCTGGATATTGTTTTTTTTAATCAAGATATTTCTTACTCTTTTTTTTTTACATCACTGTTCCAAGTGAAGTTTTATTTTTACTATTCCCACAATCAAAAGTGCACAGCAAAGTGATCATCTTCTCGCTCATATTGTTTTTGCATGGCTGTTTTTAAAGATCATGGTGGCACTAACACAACACGTAGCGTTTTTTTATTGCATTTGGGAACAATGATAGGAATACCATTTGGATATTACTAAATACATTAGTAAATAGACAAGTGGAAGGCAATTGATTAGAACCAATGAAAAATATCATAAAGCACTACACTTTACACCAACACACAACTTTAAAAGCAAGTATTACAGTTAATATATCTAGAACAGAATGTGTAACAGTTACAGGCTCCAAACCTTATTATTCAAATGTTCCTTGTAGGCATTTGTATATCATGCACCAAGTATCTGCTATTTAATGGCACAACAAGTTAAAGGTCCACTTAAGTCATCCAAATTGCCCATCATATACACATAAGGCAATGGAAATAAAGTTAAAGATGCACTTATATATATCTTTTGTTTTAATAATGCATTTTTAACCCACATATAATGGTGCTTATATGGGCTTCTGATGCTCCTTATAGCCATCTACCAGTGTCCTGCACTACTAATGAGTAGGGGTGTGTAGCATGAGTTGTACTCTACTGTAGTTGCATTGGAGTCTATGGAGATGGCTGTGGATAACAGCTCTGTCAGCTAGACACTTCCCTGCATGTTTAAAGCAGAGGTGAGGTCACTGTTGGAGCTGGGTGTGATTTAGAGTTCCATCAGTCATAGGCTCCCAGTATGCTCAGTGGTGCACTGGTGGAAGTTTTCCAACCCTTTCATTCTCTAGAGATTGATTGTAGGAGGCAGAATGCTTCCCCTGCAGTACCTCGGCATGCTGTCCTGCTTACAGACCCACATACCTATCTTGCTGTATATTTTCCTGCTTGTTTATATTTTACAGCACCTTTTGCTGTAGGTAATAAGGAAAAGTAAGCAAAAATGACTGAGCAGGGCACAATTATCTATGCTAGAAAGACAAGTGTGAATTTTGCCTCTAGTTTTTGGTGAATAGGTTCTTTTGCGCTAAATAGGTTATTTTCTTCGGTATACACAAGGAAGGTACCAGTGGTTGGGACATTGCAACAAAATGCCCTAGACTACCTTAACCAAATAATTGGTGAACGCAGGAAGAAATTCGGAAGAGGTTGGAAAAACGATATGTTAATAAAGCCTCAGGTCCTGATGGAATACATTTGAGGGTACTGGGATCTAATAACCAAACCATTATATCTAATTTTTCAAGATTTACTCAACACAGGTCCTCTACCAGATGACTGGAGAAAAGCAGAGGTGATACCTATATTTTAAGAAGGGAGCAAGAACAAATCCAGGAAAGTATAGACCTGTGAGCCTCACTTCTGTAGTGGGAAATCTTTTAAAACGATAGTATACAAAAACATTTATATTTAAACAATATTATAAAGTCGGAGTCAACACAGATTTATGAGGGATAGGTCATGTCAAACAAACCTAATTCATTTTCATTAAGAGGTTAGTAGGAACTTGGATCAAGACAACTCAGTGGATGTAGTCTATTTGGATTTTGCAAAGGCTTTTGATACAGTGCCACATGGGAGACTATTGAGCAAACTAAGGGATACAGGAATTGCAATAAATATCTGCCTGTCGATTGAGAGCTGGCTAAAAGACAGGAAGCAGAGGATTGTTGTAAATGGGACATACTCAGATTAGACTAATGTGGAAAGTGGGGTTCCTCAGGGTTCAGTATTAGGTCCCCTCCTTTTTAACATATTTATTAGTGACTTAGAAGTAGGACTGGAAAGTACGGTATCCACTGATGACACTAAGTTGCACAAGGTAATTAAATCAGATAATGATGTACTTTCCCTCCAAAGTGATTTGCATAAATTAGAGAAATGGGCGACTAAATGGCAGAGGAGATTTAATAAGAATAAATATAAAAAGTTATGCATCTGGGAAGGAAAAATAGCCATGCAATTTATAATCTTAATGAAGAAAATTTAGGGGTATCCGATATTGAAAGTGATTTGGGAGTGCTTGTGGACAACCCCCTAGGTAACAGTGCTCAATGCCTAGCAGCATCTGCAAAGGCAAGTAAAATATTAGCATATATTAAGAAGGGTATAGAAGCCAGGGAAGTAAATATAATTCTGCCACTATACAAATCCCTAGTACGCCCTCATTTGGAATATGGAGTACAATTTTCGGCACCACTTCATGTAAAGGACATTTTAGAATTGGAAAAAGTACAGAGAAGGTCAACAAAACTAATAAGGGGAATGGAGGGGCTAAATTATGAAGAAAGACTAACCAAATTAAGCTTATTTTATCTAGAAAAAGAAGGAGGGGAGATGATTACCTTTTTTAAATATATGCAAAGTCAATACAAGGCTTTGTCAAGTGAACTTTTTGTGACAATAGGTTATCAACTGACAAGAGAACATTCTTTGAGATTAGAAGTAAAATGATTCCACCTTGAAGGAAGAAAAGGGTTCTTCACAGTAAGGGTAGGTAATCTGTGGAATTCTCTACCAAGGGGGGTGGTGACAGCAGTTTGAATAGATAACTTTAAAAATGGATTGGATACATTTTAAATAAAAAGGGCATCCAGGTTTATCCTGAATAATTAGAGAGTATTGATCCAGAGAGGAATTCCGTCTCCAGTAACTGGTGTCAGGAAGCATTTAACGAACCCAAACCCACCTCAAAGACAACCACTGCCTTGCTAAAGAAGCTGAAGGTAAAGGTGATGGACTGGCCAAGCATGTCTCCAGACCTAAACCCTATTGAGCATCTGTGGGGCATCCCCAAATGGAAGGTGGGGGAGTGCAAGATCGCTAACATCCACCAGCTATGTGATGTCATCATGGAGGAGTGGAAGAGGACTCCAGTGGCAACCTGTAAAGCTCTGGTAAACTCCATGCCTATGATGGTTAAGGCAGTGCTGGAAAATAATGGCGGCCACACAAAATATTGACACTTTGGGCCCAATTTGGACATTTCCACTTAGGGGTGTACTCACTTTTGTTGGCAACGGTTTAGACATTAATGGCTGTGTGTGGACTTATTTTGAGGGGGCAGCACATTTACACTGTTATACAGGTTGTACACTTACTACTTTACATTGTAGCAGAGTGTCATTTCTTCAGTGTTGTCACATGAAAAGATATAATAAAATATTTGTGAAAATATGAGGGGTGTTCTCACTTTTGCTAAATACTGTATATAGAAGTGAATTTATGGTAGGTCCCGTGGCTGAACAGCAGACCCAAATTATCACCCATCCACATACATGTTTGAAAGCTGGGTATGGTTTTCATGTGGTAATATGCTGGGTTTCTTTTCACCAAACATATAATTGTACATTATTTCAGAATAACCCCTTTTTGGTCTCATCTGTCTAGTGGACATTGTTTCAGAAGTCTCTCTCATTTAAAAACTCTTTTGGAAAACGAAGTCATGCAATGTTGTTTTTGAAGAGAAGAGTTTCTCCCCAGCTACCCTTTTTTAAAAGCCATTGTTGTTCAGAGCGTATCATGACTTCTAATGTTTACCAATTTGACAGAGGCTGTAGATCCTTGGATGCAGCTTTGGTGTTCTTCAAGATCTCAAGGATCATCATACAGACCTTGGAGTGAATTTGCTATGTAGATTGGCATCAATCTTGAGCTGTCTCTACTTTGTTTCTCAAACTTTAATGCTCCAGACCTAACTGAAGTTTATAATTTTATGTATAGGTAATAGCAATTCGTCATGATCACTTATCATGTGCACTTGATTATAAACCCCTTCTCAACAGATATGAAAGCGTTATGGTTTCACATTTTCATAAAAGGCTTTTTTTTGTTTCATTAATGATGACAATGTAAAATGTATGTTTGTTATTTGTTTCCTGGAGTTTAGATTTAACACATGTTAGGACTAAATGAAAGTCACATAGGTATTTATAAAAAATATTTTTTTTAGTTTGCCAAAAGTTTAAATCGATTTGTGAAAATGAAGTAAAGTCCTGAAATCCATTTTCTACAAGCACACACAAATATTTTATTACTAGGAAATAACCCGTCAAAAATAACGGGAGTAAAATTGAGAGGCTAACAATGCGGTTTGCCACACGATGTGAGGCTATGGGTCCTCTGAGCACCTTCGGCGCGCATCACATGGCTCGCAATGAGCGTCTTCGGCGCTCATTGCAAGCCTCTACCCCTGTGTAGTTTATACGCCTTGCGCTTGAGTGTTACTGTGTTGGTTTGTGCTACTGCCTTGGGTTAAGTGTTAGTGGTTTGGATTAAGTGTTACTGGCTTTTGTTAAGGGTTGCTGCTTATGGCTATTTTTTTACGTTTTTCAGGCTAATTTTACGTCCTTGAGCCTCGTTTTCGTCGTTTTGCTTTTTTTCGGCAGTCAATTTTTTTTCTCGCTAAATCGATTTTCGATCGTGAAAAAACGGCAAACATTCCTCAAATTTACTTGCAACCTGACTCACAGGCTCCCTGCCTCTCCCACTGTGTGTAAGGTAATTTGAGTCATATTTGTTGTTTTTTTTTTCATGTCTTTAACGGCCGAACCACGGAACAGAAAAGTTGTAAATTTGCGAGGAGCACAGTGCATGTACGTGTTTTGGTCCTAAGTCGTACGGGTCATAAGTCCCGCGAGATTTGCAGTTGTGGCTAAGTCCTGCAGGGCTCGCGATGAGCGCCGCAGTCGGAGCTCATTGCAGGCTAAGTCCCGCGTGCCTCAACTGCTCGCCTCACTTAGCGAGGCTCGCAGTGCAATAAGCGCCTTTGCTGCTTGTTGCAGCCTAAGTCCTGTGTGGTCGACGGCTCGCCTCGCTTTGCGAAGCTCGCAAAGAGTGACCAACATCATAAGCGTTCCGGACACTGACAACTATATTTTAACTAGCTAATTGCCCATCAAAAAATTACGGGCATGAAAGTGTAAGCCAGGGACTGAGGTTTTAGACATAATGTAAAGCGTTTTTTACCGTGAGAACTTTCGGGGTTCATTGTGAGGCTGTTAGATGTTTTTTTTTGGTTATTACAGGGGCTTTTGCTGTCATTGTAAGGTCGGGGCTGATGTGCTTTTTGCGCTTATTGCAAGGCTGTCCCCTGGTGAATGTCTTTTGTGTTTAGTTATTTATTAATTTTTTTGTGTATATGTATTCTTGTATGCCAATTAAATAATTAATAAATTAATATACTTTACCTATTTCTAAGTAATATATGCAGGAAGCATTGTGCTGAAGAACTGACAATCTGTTTTGATGTTCCTGCAGCATCCAATGTAGGTTTGCATTGTTCTGGAGCTGAGGTACAAGTGTCAGCAATGTGTGCAGTGTGTAGTGTAAATATGCTGCGTGCGCGAGGAAAAGCCATTTTCATGTATGTAAACTCGTGAATTTGGACTTAAATTGAGGTGTAACTTCACTTGCGCGGTTCGGCCGTTAAGGTCGTATTTTTGCGAGGTCGTAATGTTTTTTTTTCTAACTCCCGCGTCTCGTATTTTTGTATGCTAAGTCCGGAAATTTTCCGTTCTAAGTCCTGCGGTTCGTATTTTTTGTGTAAGTCCGTATATAGTGATTGCGTGTTAGATGTATTTTGGTAAAGTGTCTCTTGTGTAGTGTTTGTAACCGCGTGTGAGGCTCCATTGAGCCTCCACCTCTGCAAAATGAGGTTCCTCGTTTTGCGAGGGTCTGCATTTGCGGCCTGCAATGAGCCGTCGGCTCATTGCAGCAGATGTGGGAGCCTCCACCTTCCGCAAATGCGGCCTCTCGCTTCGCAGTTCTTGCGAGCTCGCAAAGCGTGACGACGATTCGTAGTTTGACAACTATTATTTGTGATATAATGGCATTCCAAATTACGGAATTATGAATAGAAGATTGCATAGTTTAAGGGTGTAGGGATGGAAAACCAATAGGAAACAGACCTGCCAGGAATTGTTTATTTTCCGATATTCTTCTCATATGTGTAGCTTGGAGACCAAGTGACTATTGAGCTATTTCTATACACACAGATACAATGCTATTAAAAAGTATTTAACACCTTCCTGATTTCATCTATTATTACATATTTGTCATACCAAATGTTTTTAGAAACCTTGGATAAAAAAAAAATAAAAAAAATAAAGGGAACCTCGTTGAACAAACACGTTGTTTTATTTGTTTCATTTACTTAATGAACAAAGTTATCCAAAACTTCCACTGTGTGAAAAGGTAATTACCCCCTAAAATCTATCCAATTAAAAGGGATTAATATAGTCAAACAGCCAGACTATTACAGCCAGCCCTGCTCAATATAAACCTCACTTACTTTGCCCGTTACCATAAGACTCAAGTTGCCAACACAAAGGTTCAACAAGCACATTATACCTCAACTAAATGGAAATTCCTAAAGAGATCAAGTTTTTTCTGATGTCAAAAAGTCTGCAAGTGGTTACAATGCCATTTCTTTGAATCCAGGACTCCACCAAACCAAAGTGGGAGCCATAATCTCCAAATAGGGAATACCTGGCACCAAAGTGAATCTTCCCAAGCGTGTTTGGCCTGCCAAAATGTCTCAAAGTGTGAAGGGTAAACTCATCCATAAAATCCCAAAGCGAAAATATCCAAAGAACTGCAGGCTTTCCTTGCCTCTGCTAAGGTCAATGTTCATAACTCCACCGTCAGAAAGAGAACAGGCAAAAATGGACTTAATGGGAGAGTAGCAAAGGTGGATACCACTGCTAACCAATAAGAACATACATTCTCATTTGCCAAGAAGCATGTGAATAATACTCAAGCCTTTTGGAAGATGTTCTATGGACAGACGTGTCAAAAGTAGATTTTTTTGGACTTAACACAGTTTTTTATGGTTGGTATAAAGAATATACAGCATTCCTACAGTAAAACGTGGTGGTAGTTGGTTGCGTGAGAGTGTTTCGTCGCTTCAGAGCCGGCACAACTTGATGATTGGAATCGTGCTCAGTATCGGAAAAATTGTTAATTAGAATATATGGTCATCTGTCCCTGAGCTGAAGCATAGGTGGGCCATGCAACAAGACAGTGATAAAAAAAAACAGTCAAAAATGTAATTTTGGAGTTGCCTAAATTCAAGAGATGATGCGACAGTACTTGAAACAAACATGTATAAACAGCCACAATTGTTTCAGGATTAAAGCAGTTCTGGGTGTGTAAGATTCCCATACAGTGATGTTAACGACTGATTTTGAATTAAAGGAAGCATTTAGTTGTAGTCATTGCAGGTAATGGTAGCACAGACAGTTAAGTGTAAAGGGGTATACATAACTTTTTCATACAGTGCCAGTTGGTTTGGATAACTGTTCATAAAATAAATAAGTAATAAAAAGGTGTTCCCTGTTCACTCAGCTTCTGATTACCAGATATTAGATCTGAAAACATTTAGTGTAACAAAAACAAAATAATAGAAGCCATAAGTAAGTATACTAGCAATATATTAAGGTAGTGCCAGTCTGTATAGGATATCCACAATTTTGAATCTGCCTATATTCTAACACCAGGGGTATGCAATGGCCAGAGGGTCACTCAACAGGACTAACACAACTATAATAAAAATACCCTATTTTCCACACATTTACATAAAGATGTTTTAAAACAAAAAATAAAAACTGCGGAAGGAAGTACGTGTTGGTCTTCCTTAGTCTTGATCTGTTAGTGTTGTCCTCTGCAGCTTTTCTCTTACTTTAAGTTTTCTGAATTTCAGATCAGGTCTTGGGGAAACAAAGCACATCTTTGCACAACTCACTTAGCTTCGCCAGGGCTGTAAATTTGGCCTATATCTCATATATAAATATTGCCCAGTTAATAGTACTTCAGGACTTTATATAAACACACACAAGCACAGTATTTATTTGTTATAACAAAAGTGAATTTATATATATATATATATATATATATATATATATATATATATATATATATATATATATATATAGATAGATAGATTGTAACTGCTGTGTAGAAATAAATACCATTGATTCAAATGACAAATTATAAAGTATATAGCTAAGACTCCTTTAATGCCAAAAAGCACACAGTCAAATCTACTAGGACACACTATATACATAAAAAGGATATATTGTCCTTAAGTGCAAATTCTCTATTAAATACACAGTTATACAATTAACATTTACACTTATACAATTAAAATGTGCATGCCAATATATTATTATTATTATAGAATATGACACTAATTTGTCAGAATATACATTAATATTTGTCTAATCCTTTATGCAAGACAGAAGTAAAACACATGTCAAATAGGAAAACAGTGGGGCCCCTTGGGGAGGCACACACACCCTCTGAAAGACATTAACCCATTCATCACTGAAACTACACCAACAATTTTCCAATTGTTGTCAACTGAATGGTGCATGTAATTAAGAAGTGGAAGTGAAGAAAACTGAACTGCCACATGAAAAGGACATTTTAGAGCTGGAAAAAGTACAGAGAAGGGCAACAAATCTAAAAAAGGGAATGGCGGGGCTAAGTTATGAAGAAAGACTAACCAAATTATATTTACTTTCTCTAGAAAAAAGGCGTCTAAGAGGAGATATGATTACCTTATATAAATACATCCAGGGTCAGTATAAGGCTTTGTAAGGGGACTTTTTGTGCCAAGAGGTTTTCAACTGACCAAGGAGACATTCTTTGAGATAAGAAGTAAAAATATTTCACCTTAAAGAAAGAAAAGGGTTCATCACAGTAATGGTGGTTAATCTGGGAATTATCTACCAAAGGAGGTGGTGACAGCGGATTCAATAGATAACTTTAAAAAGGGATTGGATATATTTTTAAATAAAACGGGTATTAGGGGCTATCCTGGATAAACAGAGAGGGAGTATTGATCCAGGGATGAATCTGATCACCAGAATTTGGAGTTCAGGAAAGAATTTTATGTTGAGACGATTGCCAACGTTTCACTTGGGTTTTTACCTTCCTCTGGGATCAATTCATTATTGAATAAAAAAATGTTTTGATTAATAATTAACAATTAGCAACTAATTAATACAAAACTAATCTGCATATTACAGATCAAATGAGATCTAAAAAAAGGTTGAACTTGATGGACTAAAGTCTTTTTTCAACCTCAATTACTATGTAACTGCTAAAGTAATTTAGGAACTGTTAAATATTGGGACAATCACTATAGTTATCTAAACATGACCACATACAATCACATGTCATCATCACATGTATGTACTCTACCTGCTCCAACAATAAGGATCTTGGCTCCACAGCTATGAAAGCAATGCAACAGGGACCTGGATCTGATGTTGAAGTTCAGAAATGCAATCAGGCAGCCAATTTTAGCCAAACCAAACCAGACATTCAAGAAGTCTGGCTCATTGTTCATGAGCATGGCCACAGTGTCCCCCTTTGTAAGAGTAGTATGATTCCTTAAGACTTGGGCCACCTTATTGCTCCTTCTGTCCACATCACTGTAGGTGTACTGCTGCCCCTCATATATCAAGAAGACCTTATCTGGCACACGTTGGGCTTGTTGCATAAAGCGATCCACAATAGTCACCACCTTCCCAGTCCTCTTGTACATCTCAATTAGGAAGCCATAGCGAATCACTTTGAGTAAGAATCTCAAATCAATCCAGAAGAAAGGGGAAAATCGTCTTTGAAGAAAATGCAAGGCTGCTAAGCCTGCCAAGAGTCCAGTTATCCAAGTCAGATCCATAGAAAAAGTGAGAAGTAACAGACAACAGAGACTAATAAAGCACAGGTTATCTGTTCAGTGAATTACACTAAGTAAGTTTATCTGCATCTTAATCTAAAGGTCAAGTCCTGATCATAACAGCATTGATCTGGAGAAAACAGGATGTGATCAGCAGCTAATCCCAGGACAGCCTCTTGTATTGACAGTAAAGTAGCTCCAGTAACGTCTTGTCTTCCTCCTTGGTCAGTGTCTGTGTGTCTCTGGCATGCACATGGCTTTACATAAGTTGGTGACGAGAGGGACACATTGTCGGCGGTTACATGTCTTGCTACAAAGTAGCAGCCTCAGCTCAGTATTAATGGCTTATGTCTTTACACAGAGTGCTGGGACAAGCAGTGAGTGAGCAGCCCACTCCCCAGCCATGTGAGGCCGCCTCCTACTTGTTGTCAGGCCAGAGATTTAGTCACACCCAAGATAAGCATTTCAGTCAGGGCTATGGAGGCTTGGAAAGCAGCCTGTGCTTATGGAGGCGGGCTGAGTGCAGAGGAGGAAGTACCAGTGTTATACAAGCCAAGCTGTGCTCATGTACAGGCGCAGTGCATGTGGTATCATGTAGAAACATAGCAATGGGGTGTGTGCCCACCTGGCACAGAGGCAGTACAGCTGCATGTCATGGTGAGAGTATGTAGTAAAGGTATATCTAAGTGTCCTGGATTATATAGGAGAATCAGTAATGTGGCATCATGTAGAAACATAGCTATGGGGTGTGTGCCCACCTGGCACAGAGGCAGTACCTCTGCATGTCATGGTGAGAGTATGTAGTAAAGGTATATCTAAGTGTCCTGGATTATATAGGAGAATCAGTAATGTGGCATCATGTAGACACATAGCTATGGGGTGTGTGCCCACCTGGTACAGAGGCAGTACAGCTGCATGTCATGGTGAGAGTATGTAGTAAAGGTATATCTAAGTGTCCTGGATTATATAGGAGAATCTGTAATGTGGCATCATGTAGAAACATAGCTATGGGGTGTGTGCCCACCTGGCACAGAGGCAGTACAGCTGCATGTCATGGTGAGAGTATGTAGTAAAGGTATATCTAAGTGTCCTGGATTATATAGGAGAATCAGTAATGTGGCATCATGTAGAAACATAGCTATGGGGTGTGTGCCCACCTGGTACAGAGGCAGTACAGCTGCATGTCATGGTGAGAGTATGTAGTAAAGGTATATCTAAGTGTCCTGGATTATATAGGAGAATCAGTAATGTGGCATCATGTAGACACATAGCTATGGGGTGTGTGCCCACCTGGTACAGAGGCAGTACAGCTGCATGTCATGGTGAGAGTATGTAGTAAAGGTATATCTAAGTGTCCTGGATTATATAGGAGAATCTGTAATGTGGCATCATGTAGAAACATAGCTATGGGGTGTGTGCCCACCTGGCACAGAGGCAGTACAGCTGCATGTCATGGTGAGAGTATGTAGTAAAGGTATATCTAAGTGTCCTGGATTATATAGGAGAATCAGTAATGTGGCATCATGTAGACACATAGCTATGGGGTGTGTGCCCACCTGGTACAGAGGCAGTACAGCTGCATGTCATGGTGAGAGTATGTAGTAAAGGTATATCTAAGTGTCCTGGATTATATAGGAGAATCAGTAGTGTGGCATCATGTAGAAACATAGCTAAGGGGTGTGTGCCCACCTGGTACAGAGACAGTACAGCTGCATGTCATGGTGTGACTATGTAGTAAAGGTATATCTAAGTGTCCTGGATTATATAGGAGAATCTGTAATGTGGCATCATGTAAAAACATAGCTATGGGGTGTGTGCCCACCTGGCACAGAGGCAGTACAGCTGCATGTCATGGTGAGAGTATGTAGTAAAGGTATATCTAAGTGTCCTGGATTATATAGGAGAATCAGTAATGTGGCATCATGTAGACACATAGCTATGGGGTGTGTGCCCACCTGGTACAGAGGCAGTACAGCTGCATGTCATGGTGAGAGTATGTAGTAAAGGTATATCTAAGTGTCCTGGATTATATAGGAGAATCAGTAATGTAGCATCATGTAGAAACATAGCTATGGGGTGTGTGCCCACCTGGTACTGAGGCAGTACAGCTGCATGTCATGGTGTGAGTATGTAGTAAAGGTATATCTAAGTTTCCTGGATTATATAGGAGAATCAGTAATGTGGCATCATGTAGAAACATAGCTATGCGGTGTGTGCCCACCTGATACAGAGGCAGTACAGCTGCATGTCATGGTGAGAGTATGTAGTAAAGGTATATCTAAGTGTCCTGGATTATATAGGAGAATCAGTAATGTGGCATCATGTAGAAGCCTAGCTATGGGGTGTGTGCCCACCTGGCACAGAGGCAGTACAGCTGCATGTCATGGTGAGAGTATGTAGTAAAGGTATATCTAAGTGTCCTGGATTATATAGGAGAATCAGTAATGTGGCATCATGTAGAAGCCTAGCTATGGGGTGTGTGCCCACCTGGCACAGAGGCAGTACAGCTGCATGTCATGGTGAGAGTATGTAGTAAAGGTATATCTAAGTGTCCTGGATTATATAGGAGAATCTGTAATGTGGCATCATGTAGAAACATAGCTATGGGGTGTGTGCCCACCTGGTACAGAGGCAGTACAGCTGCATGTCATGGTGAGAGTATGTAGTAAAGGTATATCTAAGTGTCCTGGATTATATAGGAGAATCTGTAATGTGGCATCATGTAGAAACATAGCTATGGGGTGTGTGCCCACCTGGCACAGAGGCAGTACAGCTGCATGTCATGGTGAGAGTATGTAGTAAAGGTATATCTAAGTGTCCTGGATTATATAGGAGAATCAGTAATGTGGCATCATGTAGAAGCCTAGCTATGGGGTGTGTGCCCACCTGGCACAGAGGCAGTACAGCTGCATGTCATGGTGAGAGTATGTAGTAAAGGTATATCTAAGTGTCCTGGATTATATAGGAGAATCTGTAATGTGGCATCATGTAGAAACATAGCTATGGGGTGTGTGCCCACCTGGTACAGAGGCAGTACAGCTGCATGTCATGGTGAGAGTATGTAGTAAAGGTATATCTAAGTGTCCTGGATTATATAGGAGAATCTGTAATGTGGCATCATGTAGAAACATAGCTATGGGGTGTGTGCCCACCTGGCACAGAGGCAGTACAGCTGCATGTCATGGTGAGAGTATGTAGTAAAGGTATATCTAAGTGTCCTGGATTATATAGGAGAATCAGTAATGTGGCATCATGTAGACACATAGCTATGGGGTGTGTGCCCACCTGGTACAGAGGCAGTACAGCTGCATGTCATGGTGAGAGTATGTAGTAAAGGTATATCTAAGTGTCCTGGATTATATAGGAGAATCAGTAGTGTGGCATCATGTAGAAACATAGCTAAGGGGTGTGTGCCCACCTGGTACAGAGACAGTACAGCTGCATGTCATGGTGTGACTATGTAGTAAAGGTATATCTAAGTGTCTTGGATTATATAGGAGAATCAGTAATGTGGCATCATGTAGAAACATAGCTATGGGGTGTGTGCCCACCTGGCACAGAGGCAGTACAGCTGCATGTCATGGTGAGAGTATGTAGTAAAGGTATATCTAAGTGTCCTGGATTATATAGGAGAATCAGTAATGTGGCATCATGTAGAAACATAGCTATGGGGTGTGTGCCCACCTGGTACTGAGGCAGTACAGCTGCATGTCATGGTGAGAGTATGTAGTAAAGGTATATCTAAGTGTCCTGGATTATATAGGAGAATCAGTAATGTGGCATCATGTAGAAACATAGCTATTAGGGTGTGTGCCCACCTGGTACAGAGGCAGTACAGCTGCATGTCATGGTGTGAGTATGTAGTAAAGGTATATCTAAGTGTCCTGGATTATATAGGAGAATCAGTAATGTGGCATCATGTAGAAACATAGTTATGGGGTGTGTGCCCACCTGGCACAGATGCCGTACAGCTGCATGTCATGGTGAGAGTATGTAGTAAAGGTATATCTAAGTGTCCTGGATTATATAGGAGAATCAGTAATGTGGCATCATGTAGAAACATAGCTATGGGGTGTGTGCCCACCTGGCACAGATGCAGTACAGCTGCATGTCATGGTGAGAGTATGTAGTAAAGGTATATCTAAGTGTCCTGGATTATATAGGAGAATCAGTAATGTGGCATCATGTAGAAACATAGCTATGCGGTGTGGGCCCACCTGGTACAGAGGCAGTACAGCTGCATGTCATGGTGAGAGTATGTAGTAAAGGTATATCTAAATTTCCTGGATTATACAGGGAGTGCAGAATTATTAGGCAAGTTGTATTTTTGAGGATTAATTTTATTATTGAACAACAACCATGTTCTCAATGAACCCAAAAAACTCATTAATATCAGAGCTGAATATTTTTGGAAGTAGTTTTGAGTTTGTTTTTAGTTTTAGCTATTTTAGGGGGATATCTGTGTGTGCAGGTGACTATTACTGTGCATAATTATTAGGCAACTTAACAAAAAACAAATATATACCCATTTCAATTATTTATTTTTACCAGTGAAACCAATATAACATCTCAACTTTCACAAATATACATTTCTGACATTCAAAAACAAAACAAAAACAAATCAGTGACCAATATAGCCACCTTTCTTTGCAAGGACACTCAAAAGCCTGCCATCCATGGATTCTGTCAGTGTTTTGATCTGTTCACCATCAACATTGCGTGCAGCAGCAACCACAGCCTCCCAGACACTGTTCAGAGCGGTGTACTGTTTTCCCTCCTTGTAAATCTCACATTTGATGATGGACCACAGGTTCTCAATGGGGTTCAGATCAGGTGAACAAGGAGGCCATGTCATTAGATTTTCTTCTTTTATACCCTTTCTTGCCAGCCACGCTGTGGAGTACTTGGACGCGTGTGATGGAACATTGTCTTGCATGAAAATCATGTTTTTCTTGAAGGATGCAGACTTCTTCCTGTACCACTGCTTGAAGAAGGTGTCTTCCAGGAACTGGCAGTAGGACTGGGAGTTGAGCTTGACTCCATCCTCAACCCGAAAAGGCCCCACAAGCTCATCTTTGATGATACCAGTCCAAACCAGTACTCCACCTCCACCTTGCTGGCGTCTGAGTCGGACTGGAGCTCTCTGCCCTTTACCAATCCAGCCACGGGCCCATCCATCTGGCCCATCAAGACTCACTCTCATTTCATCAGTCCATAAAACCTTAGAAAAATCAGTCTTGAGATATTTCTTGGCCCAGTCTTGACGTTTCAGCTTGTGTGTCTTGTTCAGTGGTGGTCGTCTTTCAGCCTTTCTTACCTTGGCCATGTCTCTGAGTATTGCACACCTTGTGCTTTTGGGCACTCCAGTGATGTTGCAGCTCTGAAATATGGCCAAACTGGTGGCAAGTGGCATCGTGGCAGCTGCACGCTTGACTTTTCTCAGTTCATGGGCAGTTATTTTGCGCCTTAGTTTTCCACACGCTTCTTGCGACCCTGTTGACTATTTTGAATGAAACGCTTGATTGTTCGATGATCACGTTTCAGAAGCTTTGCAATTTTAAGAGTGCTGCATCCCTCTGCAAGATATCTCACTATTTTTGACTTTTCTGAGCCTGTCATGTCCTTCTTTTGACCCATTTTGCCAAAGGAAAGGAAGTTGCCTAATAATTATGCACACCTGATATAGGGTGTTGATGTCATTAGACCACACCCCTTCTCATTACAGAGATGCACATCACCTAATATGCTTAATTGGTAGTAGGCTTTCGAGCCTATACAGCTAGGAATAAGACAACATGCATAAAGAGGATGATGTGGTCAAAATACTCATTTGCCTAATAATTCTGCACTCCCTGTATAGGAGAATCAGTAATGTGGCATCATGTAGAAACATAGCTATGGGGTGTGTGCCCACCTGGCACAGAGGCAGTACAGCTGCATGTCATGGTGTGAGTATGTAGTAAAGGTATATCTAAATTTCCTGGATTATATAGGAGAATCAGTAATGTGGCATCATGTAGAAACATAGCTATGGGGTGTGTGCCCACCTGGCACAGAGGCAGTACAGCTGCATGTCATGGTGTGAGTATGTAGTAAAGGTATATCTAAATTTCCTGGATTATGCATCTGATAGAGGAGGATCAGTAATGTATGAAAACATTTTTGCATGAAAAATACCCAAATAACCATTATTAAACTTACTCTACAGTTTACTATATCGCTTCAGTTTGCTAGCAGTTGATTTTAAGAGCTCACACCGCTTGAAACCCCTGCTAAAGTTAGCATAAAAATCATAATTTGTTCTGGACAATCACAGGCAGCATTGTTGCAATCTGTGGTTGCAGTTTGTGCAGCAAAGCATCATGGGATATGTAGTCTTCTCACAAGGAAGCAAGAGGAGCCCAGACATTGCTATGTGCTGCTGTTGGATTGAAGGTTGTTGTAGTAGTAGTTCAGTTGTGTCTGACTCTCCATGACCCTATGCACGCCAGGAACATTGTTATGTCTCTGGTTGGGTTTATCCATAAGGTTATGTTGGCAAAGATACTGGAGTGGGTTGCCAGTTCCTTCTCCAGTGGACTGTGATTTGTCTGACCTCTCTGCTATGACCTGCCCATCTTGGGTGACCCTACATTTTAAAGCTAACTGCTTCATTGAAGTACACAAGCCCCTCCACCACGACAAGGTATAAACCAAGAAGGATTGAAGGCTAGTGTAGGGTAAAAACATGCCCAAATCAGTGTTTCTATTGGTAGGTACACTGTGCATATGTAGGCAGCTCTAAGGGTGTGGAAAACACTTTCTATTTTTATTTCAAATAAATCTGTGTTTATAGAATAACTCCATGTAATGTGTGTGTCTGATATAAGCAGCATATACCTTTTAAAGGGACACACACCAGCAGGAAGTTGATTTAATTGTTAAGATCGTTAAAAGTTGGCTATATATTGTACCAGCAGTTTCCTCTACAGGAAATAATTTCCAAAATATTTAGAATAGATTTTGCTGCTCCTGTATGCTAATGGGCATCTCAAAGAGTGCTTGATAGGGGATGGGAGAGTGGTCTAACAAACAAATCACATTGCATGTATATATAATGGCTACTACAGAGTCAGACAAGCAGACTGTAATAATAATTAGAAAGTCACTCATTTGCATATAAACAAAGTAGTAACAACATGGAATTTCCCAGAACTGATTCACTTTAAAAAAAAAAATGGATAACACAACATATATACAGTTATTCAGACTCTTTAAGAATAACCATAACAAAACTTGATTTGGGGGTGACAGTCCCTTTAAAAAAATTAAATAATGCTTAGCACATGAATCCCAGATGATCACTATATAGCATGTACAGTTGAACTATTTCTTAAAATATCTGTTGGACCTTTCCTGTTGGCTGGCCGTACACATTGGTGGCCATCAGCTATTAGATGGCGTGGCCCCTTTTTCAGTGAGTTTCTTTCTGTTAGGTGTTAGGGTTAGAGTTTAGGGTTAGGTGTTTGGGTACTGGCAGATTATAAGATTTCTAAGCTTTGCATTGCCAACACATTCTCGGCCACTCCACTTAGTGGCTGATGGCTGCCACTGCTTGCGGCCTGCTAACCGGAAAAATCCCCTCTGTTTATTTCATATTTCTGCTTTGAAGTATGTCTACTCTTTGGTTTATAAAACATATCACCCTATACATTGGTTTTCATTTATATTAATCAGTATTATTTTTAACAATAAAATATTCAGGTGTCTTTTACAATATGGATACAATAACTGACCAGCAGTGGATACAAGACATGCTGACGTCCCTGCTCATGATGGGCTGTAAAATAAAATAATTGAGATTTTTCAAACAAGTATAGTGTAAAGTAAAAAAAAATAATTATAGCTTCACTTTTTTGTTTACACTCTTAATAGCATAAGGCGCACTGTGGAAGCTAAATAAAAATAAAACTAGCAGCAAGGTTGGGGGTTATGGATTAGGATTAGTATAGTGACAGACAACACATAGTAAAATAGAGGTGCGTGCGCCAGTGTTTTACTATGTGCTATCTCCCACTACCCTAACGCTAATCCCTAAGGTGAAACCCTAACCCTAGCCGCAGCGTGGTGGACAGATAACAGGAAAGATACAGTGTAATTTAAGGCACTCCAAATACACAACTGAGGGACACAACTGTCAAAAAAACACACCATAGATCATAAATCTGAAATATTGTAATAACAAAAAACTAAGCAAACATTCTTGGTCTTTATGGAGTGAGACTTTGTATTATCACCTATACTTTTTTTAATGTGTGCAGAGAAGTGTTTGCTTGTTCAAATGGGTGCAGGTTGAAAAGTATTGCCTGACTCCTCCTTGCTTCCTTGTGCAGGGTACTACACATCCCAGGATGCCTACCTTCACAATCTGCCATCACAGATTGATACAATGTATTAGCTGCCTGTTATTGGCCAAAACAAACTATGAATTTTATGCTAATTTAGCAGGGATTTCTAGGGGTGTTAACTGTTAATCAACTGCGTGCAAACTCAAGAGATTTAGCAAACTTTAGGTTAAGCATAATACTGTTTATTTTGATATTTTGCCATGCAAACAAAAATATTTTCATACACTGCTGACTCTCCTCTTTAAGAGGCCATCCTAATTCATAAAACTTAAATATGCCTTTAAATGAGTTAGGAAGGGGTCTTTCTCATCTGAAGCCAAATATATGGTAATTTTGTAGCACAAATAATTTTAGTTAGTAGGCTTTATCACAAACCTGGAACTATCATGATGTCCTTGATTGTACCGGTATAATGTAACCCAGGATTTTTCTGAATGGTGTCATCTAACAACATAGTATACACTATATAAATAAGACTTATATAAAGGCACTAGGTAACATACAGTATTTTCTTCAAACTTATGATACAAAATTAATTACTAACTATTCAGTAAACAAATGGTTTCCAATGTATGCTTGACCTATTTGAAACAATGCAAGTGAAATCCTTGTTGGTCCTTGGTATTTATTGCTTTATTTTTTCATCTTTGCCATTCTAACTCCTGATAACTGATATTTCTCCCAGCAATATTGATTCCAGCTTTGGCTTTACGTATGATGTATTCTTTGTATAAGTTGAATAAATAATGTAATATATTCAACCTCGTCACACTCCTTTCCTGATCAGGAACCATTCGGTTGTTCCATGTTCAGTTCTTACCGTGGCATCTTGGTCAACATTCAGATTACTAAGGAGCCAGATGAGATGGTCTGAGACCCCAATCTTTTTAAGAACTTGTGATCCACACAGTCAAAAAATAGTCTATGAAGTAGAGGAATGCGTTTTTGTGGTACTCTCTTGCTTTCTCTATTATCCAGCAGGTATAACAATTTGATCTCTTGTGCCTCTGTACATCTGGTAGTTCTCCGTCCACATATTATTGGAGCTAAGCTTGCAGGATATTAAGCACTAACGACTTGCCCGTCAAAAAATGACGGCAATAGAATTGTAAGTCAGGGAATGTTGTTTGGACACAAAGTAAGTGTTTTGGTTGTGTGAGTACCTTTGGCTCTCATTGCAAGCCTCGAGCTGAGCGCCTTTGGCTCTCATCCCGTGGCCCGCAATCTGCCTCTGGGCTGGTGTATTTTTGGTTGTCAGACCCTTTGGTGCTGATTGCAAGGTCCATGCTTATCGCCTTTTGGCGCTCATTGCGAGGCTCTCCCCTGGTGTAGATTTGCTCCTCTGAGCACCCTTGGCGCTCCTTGTGAGGTGTGCGGTGAATGGCTTTGGCGTTTTTATTGCGATACTGTTGTGTGGTGTTTTGTGATTTTTTTCTGTATATGTATTTTTGTAATTATAATTAACTAGCAACTTGCCCGTCAAAAATGACGGCAATAAAATGTGAAGCCTGGCAATGCTTTGGTAGCCTCTGCCCCTCTACTTTACTGGCCTCGCTCATCTCGGCCTTCACAATGAGTGCCTTTGGCGTTCATCACGGGCCTCTCAATGAGCACCTTTGGCGCTCATTTCGAGTCTCTCCCTCTGTCTACTTGTGTCTCATTTCCCCCTCCCTCCCTTGTGTCTCCTTTCCCCCTCCTCTCCCTCCCTTGTGTCTTCTTACCCCTGGTTTTACCCTCTCTCCCTCCCCTGTCTCTTTCCCCATCTCCCTCTCCTGTGTCTCTTGCTCCCCTCTCCCTCTCCTGTGTCTCTTGCTCCCCTCTCCCTCTCCTGTGTCTCTTGCCCCACCTCTCCCTCCCCAGTGTCTCTCCCCCCTCTCCCTCACCTGTGTCTCTTCCCCCCCCTGTGTCTCTTCCCCCTCCCTTGTGTCTCTCTCACCCCTGTGTGTCTCCTCCCCTGTGTCTCTTCCCCCTCCTCTCACTTCCCTGTTTCTTTCCCCCCTCCTCTTACTCCTCTGTGTCTCTCCCCCCTCCTCTCACTCCCCTGTGTCACCCCCTCTTCCTCCCCTGAGTCTCTTTTAGCCCCTTGCGTCTCTTTCCCAGTGTCTCTTCCCCTTCCATTGTGTCTCTCCCCCCTTCTCTCCCTCCCCTGTGAATCTACTCCTCTCATCTCCCACCCCTGTGTGTCTCCCCCCTCCCCTGTGTCTCTTCCCCCTCCTCTCCCTCCCCTGTGTCTCTCCCCCTCCCCTGTGTGTCTCCCCCTCCTCCCCTGTATCTCTTCCCCCTCCTCTCACTCCCCTGTTTCTCCCCCCCACTACCCTGTGTCTCTGCCCCTCCTCTCATTCCCCTGTGTTTCTCCCCCTCCTCTGTGTCTCCCCACTCTCCTCTGTGTCTTCCCGCTCTCCTCTGTGTCTTCCCCCTCCTCCTCTCTCTCCTCCTGTGTCGGGCGGCCGTGCGTGTGCGTGCCTCGCCGCTATGAGCATGCACGGCCCATTGCGCAATGTGCATGTGCGCCCCTTGCGGCAATCATAGTTGTCAAACTGCGATTTGTTGAAAGCGTGACAACGAATTATTATATTTGATTAATTAGTGAACTGATAAATGAATATACTTTACCTATTTGTAATGAATATATGCAGCAACCAATATCAGCATTAATGACATATAGTAGTCTCAGGCAAACAGGAGTTGCATCACTATTGTATGCTATAACACATTATTTATACATATTTTTTATAAACCCTCCTCAACCTTTTTTCATAACCAGTAAAGTACTTCCATGCGCTTTTTTCTACATTGGTTTTAACCACACTTTTTTGAGCTAAACACTATTTATATATTTTTTCATACTTTTGTCCTCCCAAGGATTAGCAAATTCATTTTGCCATATGAGGGAAGACTGTAGGAACTTAAGAATATACTAGCTAGTAGCTCATTTAAAGGAATCATCCATTCCATACCCTATAGTTCCTATATATATTTTTTCTACTATTATTACCATTGTTTAGGTGTTAGGCACCAAGGAACTTTTTTACAGTGATATACTTTATCAGCAACCAATATGCTGAAGAGGTAACAATCTGTTTTGATGGTCCTGCAGCATACAATGTAGATTTTCAATGTTGGTGAGCTGAGCTGTAAGTGTCAGCAATGTATGAAGTGTGTAGTGTAAATAGGCTGCGTGCGCGAGGGGAAACCGTTTGTGTAGCTGGGTACTTCCGCATTCTGTAAGTTAGTGTTGTAAAATGGCAGCGATTGTGTATGTGGTACGCGGGTGTGGATGATTTTGCATCCTTCCTAATAGTGTATTTTGTAGCTTGTACGGGGGTTGTGTAAAAATTGTATGTGCCTGGCGGTATTTTGCCGGTTTAGGGGTCGTGTAGCCTCGTTTTTGTTTTTTCAGCGCCCATTTTCCTCTTGCTTAGGGGATTTTTGAGTGCTTAAACTGTTGAAATTGGACTTAAATTGAGGTGTAACCTCACTTTCAGACGTCCAGAGTGTCCCCCCTTGCTGTGTGTGATGTTTTTATTTAATTTTCTTTGTATTCTCTGTGTTTTTCGGTGTGCACAGTTCAGCCGTTAAGTTCGTATTTTTTTGCATCTCGTATTTTTTTCTCTCGAAGTCGCAGTTTCCTTTTGTAAGTGTTACGGGCCGTATTTTTTTTTAAGCAATTTTTTCAAAGTGCTATGTGTGTTGCACCAGCACAGTGAGCTCCTTTGGCGCTCCCTGCCTAAGTGTTACGGGGTCGTAGGGATAAGCGCCTATGGCGCTCATCTCCATCAGCTCAGTGAGCGCATTCGGCGCTCCCTGCCTAAGTCGTACAGGGTCGTAGGGATGAGTGCCTATGGCGCTCATCTCCACCAGCGCAAGGAGCACCTTTGTCGCTCCTTGCTTGACCGCAACCACAGCCCTCACTTCCCCGTTACGTTAGCAACGGATTTTGGCAAGCCTGCGCTGCCGAGAACTATATGTGATTGCCTTGCTGGCATGTGAAAAGTGTGCAATTGTCCGATAATTGGAACACTGTTTGGCACTGCCTTTTTTGGGGGATTGGGATGTAGACTGACCTTTTTCAGTCCACTGGCCACTGTTAAGCTTTTCAAATTTGTTGGCTTAAGGCAAGCAACACTTTCACAGCAACATCTTGTAGGATTTTGAACAGTTCAGCTGGGATTCCATCAACTCCTGGAGCACTGTTATCAGCAAGGCTTCCCTTTATTCTCCAAGTTGACTGGCTCTAGCTCATTGGACAAACTACTGACGTTATCATTTCTATCAAAATCATTCATGCATAGATCTTCTGTGTATTCCTGTCACCTCTTCTTTACCTGATCTGCTTCTATTCAGTCCCTACCATGTCTATCTTTTATCATGCCCACTTTGGCCTAAATGTTGCTTTAAGGTGCCAAATTCTCTTCAAGAGGTCTTTTGACTTTCCCATTCTATTATTTTCTTCAGCCTGTTTACACCGTTCATTGTTGAATGCCTCCTTGTCTCTTCTTGCTATCCTCTGGAATTCTGCATTCAGTTGGACAAATCTTTACCTATCTCCACTACCATTCATGTTCCTTCTTTTCTGCGCTTCTTACAAAGCCTCATCAGGCAAACCGTTTGCTTCCTTAGTTTTCTTTCTTTTGGAGATATGCTTTGTTGTTCAGGCATTTTATCCACCTTAATCTATTATTTACCTTCATCTCATTTTTGTTTAGTCTGATGATTTTCCCTCTTTTTTTCAGTTTAATTCTGAACTTTGCAATAAGAAGCTCATGGTCTGAGCCGCACTCAGCTCCAGGTCTTGTTTTTGCTGACTGTATACAGCTCCTCCATCTTTGGCTACAAAACATACTGTAAATCTGGTTTCTGTATTGTCCATCTGGTGATATCCTTGTGTAGAGTCATCTCTGAGGCTGTTGGAAGAGCGTGTTTTCTAAGACATTTATCTTGCCATACATTTACTAATCTCTGACCTGCTTAATTTTCAACTCCAAGTCCAAAATTGCCCATTATTCCAGGTATCTTTTGGTTTCTAACTTTAGCATTCCAATCTACTATGATGAGAGTAACATCTTCTCTTGGTGTTATATCTAGGAGAGGTTGAATATCCCTGTAAAATTGGACAACTGTCATTTATGGCAACCGAGCACTGCTTTGGCCACCCTTTGATTGACTATGAGGGCTACTCCATTTCTTCTGCGGAATGCTTGATCACAGTAGAAGATCTTGGGGTTGACGTTATGGAATGTCCCTTTCCAGTCCATTTGAGTTCACTAATACCCAGGATATCAATGTTTAATCTTGGCATCTCATGCTTGACCGAGTAAAGTTTTATTTGTTTATAGTTCTAATGTTCCAGATTCCTATGCTGAATTGTTCTTTGCAGCAGCAGACTTTACTTCCCCTCTAGACACATCCACAACAGGGCGTCCTCTTGGCTTTGGCCCAACCAATTCATTAAATCTGGTGTTACTTGTACTCACCGTCTGCTCTTCCCCAGTAATGTGGTATCTACCTTCTGACCCGAGAGATTTATTTTCAGGGGCCATATTAATGCATTTCTGATTGTGCTTATCCATAAAGTTATCTTGACAAAGATCCTGCAGTGGATTGCCAGTTCCTCTCCAGTGGACCGCAGTTTGTCTCATCTCTCTACTATGACCTGCCCATCCTGGTTGTCCCAACATTGTATAGCTCACAGCTTAATTGAAGTACACAAGTCCCTTCAACACAACAAGGTAGCCATTAAAAATTAGAAGCATATTCAAACAATGCCCATTTCTAGTTGTTCTTTCATTTTCTGTATCAAAGGGTCAAAATATGCATTAACCAATTGATCAAAATATCTGTTAATCTGAACACTTACATTGTTAATCCCACAGTTTCTCCAATTATAAGGATATACATTTTTAAATGACATTAACTCTAATTCATTAATGCCTATAACCCTTGCCAACGTTTCCCTAAATTTAAGTTATAATATGATAATTTACTATATATATACTAGCGACTTGCCCGTAAAAAATAACGGCAATGAGATGTGTATGTTTGTAAAGTTGTTTAGTTATTAATATACGTATTTGACACTTGGAAGGTTTTAGTTATGATGAAATAAGTACTATTGTGATATTAAACATGTTTATTTTTGAAAATACAGTAACTGTTAAAGCATTTTGTAGTAAAAGTATTAACATTTGAATGTAAGAACAGTTAAACTAGAAATTCATCAGTATTGTAAACTTGAGGTAATGTTTTTTTTAACATGCAAGTTCTATCTCAAGAATTGTTAACTTAAATATACATTGAATACAGAGGAAGGCAAACAGTAAAAACCCTCCTTGAAACGTAGCCAATTGTATCAGAGAGGGAAAAAAATTAATTCCTTCCTGACCCCATTAACTGGCGATCAGATTACTCCCTGGATTAATGTTTAACATAAAAGACAACATTTACATTGTGACTTAACATGAACTTTGTAATATGTTTTAAACTTGAACTTTCTTATCTGTCTAAGTAAGGAACTTGAAAATATTGTGTTCAAACTTGTAACATTAGAAACAGTAACAGTTAATTAACATTTGAACAGAATTTGTCAAAATAATGCAAGGGAAGTGTTTTGTGAGGCTAATCATGCATAATTAGTACTTCCATTAGTTATGACTGAATTGTTTGTTCATTAGTATTTTTCAACGGTTGACCTTTGTTTGTTGCTGTAGTGAATGCAAGAAGTTAAACTTGTTGCACGCTGTGTAAGCAGAGTTCTGTATCTGTTTGACAATTTAATGTAGTTTAATAGGAAAATATTGTTTTTGTAAATGTAATTTCTGGTACGTAATAATGACCTTTTGAAGGGAATGGATATTTATGTGTAATTGTTTTCAAAATTTAGTGGTTATATTGTGTTTTTTTTATATTTTTGCATTTGCTTTTAAAAAATGTTTGCATGGCTTTCGTTTGTTTAATGAAAAGTTAGAGTACTTCATAGTAGACAATGTATTTAGTAAAAATACGTCCAACTTCTAATAAATCACCTAGACTTTAATTCTTTTCAATGTAAACTTTAATAGCATGTAGATTTTTGCACCGTGATAAGGCAACGTACAATTGGCCATGTGCAAATACTGGTTGTTCTAAGAAAATACCCACAGATTTGAAAGTTTGTCCTTGTGATTTATTAATGGTCATGGCAAATGCCATAATGATGGGAAATTGTCTTCTTTGAAATATAAAAGGGAGACTACTTTCACTTGGTGCTAAATCTAGTCTTGGTATGAAAACTCTCTCTCCTTTATGGATACCAGTTAAAATTTCAGCATCTATTAAATGGTCCTTTAATTGTTGAACAATTAATCTTGTACCATTGCATAGGCCTTTTTGGGTTTCATATTTCGCAGTAACATGACAATTGCACCTTTCTTTAGCTGCAAAATATGTGGTGGCATTCCAGAAGGAGTTAGTGAGTTTATGAATTCAGTCGAAAAGTTTGCCTGACTTTCTTTGTCATCAGCAAGTACAGAATCAGCACTGTGATAATTTCGTTGGGGTGCATTCATTTTTTTAAAGATTTCATTATTGAGGATTAATGCATCCTTATTTTTACAGGTTAGGATGACTTGGTTGGCAAGCTCTGAATATTCCTCGTTATTTATGCTACCTTCAAATATAGCCGATATAAGATCATGGTGACAAATCATATGAGGTGGGATGTGCACAGTGTCGTCAGGTAAATTTGGTATTTTTTCTGTTCTGCCTTCTCCAATTTTAAAAAGCCAATCATTGAAATCAGTTTGACCTTCTGATCTCATATTTTGTTGCAGTTGAAGATGGGTAAAATGTTTCCATAGTGTGCTTGACTTTATACAGGTTTCGATAATGTCAGTTCGATTTCCATGTACAATGATAGGTAATGTTTGTCTAAAATCGCCACCGAACAAAATTACCTTTCCACCAAATGGAAAAGTATTACCCATGACTTCACGAAGCAAACGATCAATACATTGGAGGGCATAGCATGACATAATTGTGGCCTCATCTATTATAATTATTTACTTTTTTTTTTTTTTGCTTGTAATGATGTCATGCGAATATCTGACACAGAGGTTTCTAAAATAGGCACTGGAAGTTTAAACCCACTATGTACAGTTCTTCCACCTTCTAGCAAAAGTGCAGCAATTCCAGTAGTGGCAAACGGCAGTGCTATTTGACCTTGTGCTCGTACAAAACTCATTAATAAATTATATAGATATGTTTTTCCTGATCCGCCAGGTCCATCAAGATAGAAATAACTTTCTTTGACCATGTCATCATCTATTGCATTTTTAATGGCATTAAATGCTTGCAATTGTAACGTATTTAAAGTTGCAAGTCTTTCTTCTGTTCTCTGTACTTGTAGTTGAATGTCATAGTCTTCAAAGTTTATGTCATCTATAAGACCTGGATCGGGCAAATTAAAACTTGCACAACTTAATCCATGAGTTAAAAATACTTCTTGGATTTCCATTAACGCTTTTAAGTGTGCAATAGGCTCATTGTATCGTTGCATAAAGTCTTCAGCCATATTACTTTTAAATGTGTCCCACAGAACTAATGCATTTGGAGCATTTGAGAAGATATAAATAAATGCAAATTGTTCCCTCATCTGCCGTCGCATTTGACATATTGCTGCCTCTTCTAGAC
Source organism: Discoglossus pictus (assembly GCA_027410445.1). Lineage (NCBI taxonomy): Eukaryota > Metazoa > Chordata > Amphibia > Anura > Alytidae > Discoglossus > Discoglossus pictus. Next base: position 451,679,997 of record CM050163.1, read on the forward strand.
ATCTTTCCCATTCTGTGAGTAAGGTTCTATGTCTTGCAGCTAAATGGAAGGATTCATATACTAGGGCCCTCATTCTATTATCGGACGTAAATCGGCCGCAAAGCTGCGATTCCTTGCGGGGCTCCCGTTACCTTGCAATTCAAATAGACGGCGCCGCAAGGCTATCCCCTTACGGCCGGCCGTATATCTTGCAACTGGCCGTAAGCTCAGAAATCTTTAAATGCAAAAATAAATTCAAGACGGCACTGTAAAGCTCTGTAAATGCTAGGGATCATAATGGGGGACATGAGGATTAATAGCAACCCCCTCTCAAGCTTGCACATCAGCCCAAATCAGAGATTACATTAACTGTTTATTTTCCGGCCGCAGCGTGGGCGGGTCTGAAGTGCTCCAAGCCCTCTGGACTTTTTACATGGATATGTGACATAAATTTAAAAAAAAGTATTTACGGATTTGAGTGTAGGGGAATGTTGTGCTATTAATGCTAACACCTACAATCACTTTATAGTCTCCTCAGAGTGCAGGATGGCTTTATTATGGCTTTAAAATGTGCTTAATTGTGTGCCTGCGGGATCTTCTTGCTGCAAGTAAGCTGCAGCTCGGTTTTAGCCTTGCAGAGAGGGTTCCCGGAGCAATTGAATAGCAACCAGGATTTTCTTGCGTCCGAATCTCCTGTGGCCGTTTAAGATCAAAGGCTTTCCTCCGGCGCGTGCGGCCGCAAGGGATAACAAGGCGCCGGCCGCAAGCCTGCCGGAATCCCCGGCCGGAAGGGAATAGAATAGGCAAATAGCTTGCGGACGGTCCTTGCGGCCCCGCATCTCCTACGGCCGATAATAGAATGAGGCCCTATGTCATTAACAGTTCTTAAGTGTTGAAAACTTTGTGCTCCAGGAACATGTAAAAGTAATAGTCGTAAGCAGAAACGTTCAAGATCTCTTGGACTGACTGTGTAAATTCTTGGGATTATTTTATTTCCTCTGCTTTTTCTAGGTCTCCATAATCCATTCACAAAAACATAGTGATATGGAATTTCAATATATAAGAATTGTGTTGCTTCTGAATCTGTCGAATTTAATTCAAACCATGCAGTTGGTGTAGTGTGACGATGCTCACTTTGGGCCAATGCATTACTTTCATTTCCAGCATGGGAATACACTAAATGTCTTTGTGGCAAATGTACTGCTAATCTATATACTGCATGTGGTCTATCATGCATTTAAAATTTTAAAAGGCGCCACATAGCTTCTGGTGCACTTACATAGCGAGCATCTACATGAGATGCAAGTTCAGTATGTACTAACTCAGTGCTTTCGGGGGTTGTCTGCACTTTTGACGACTACAGTAGCTGCATCATAGCCTTTGTAAATATATTTGTACACATATTTAATGGATTTGATGGAAGTGCAGGCTTTTACATTAATGTGTGCATTATACTTCATGAGTAAATGCGGTTTGTAGGGTACTACATATCTATTGTCAACTTTTTTCCCACGAATAATGGCACTATCTCCTTCTCTTCTTTTATAAAGTGGATAGCCATCACAATTGGCATATGTTTTGTCTCTATAATCTTTTGGAAAATCTTTGGAACATTTATTATTTTCCATACATGGTGATTGTGGATTAAGGTCGCCACAGGGTCCATGAATCATGCGATGAGTAACAATCTCATATAGTCTACCATATAGTTCTGGATCTGGTAGTTCAGCAACAATGACTGAATCCACTTTCTCACCAGTATCTAATTTTATCTTTTTCTTGAAGTATTATGAGAAGATTTGCATGTGGAAGGCCTCTTTTTTAAAATGCAATGGTATATACATAAGCAAGACATTTGCCAAATAAGTGACTTTTAGTGATGTCATGTATGAATTAATTTAATTTAATCTTAAAAACTCTGGCTACTAAATCTGGACTATCGGAAGGACTTTGGGCAAGAAGTACATTTTGTGTAATTTCTGGCCATTGGGGATTACATGTAAATGTAATAAATAAATCGGGTTTTTCCAAATTTGGTAACAATAGCCATAGCATCATTGTATCTTTCTCTATATTTCGAGGAGATCCTTGAAAAGAAGATGGTAAAATGATGGCTTTGCCAGCTGTCATGTCTTTGCTTGTAGCCACCTCAGCAACATAGTCCATTAGTCCACAATATTGTTCTACACGTACTTTATCTTGTTGATATTTTATAAAGTTTAAATTATTGGCGTCAACTTGCAAATATGAATCAATAATCCATTGTTGTGTTAGTTTTCCACCACATAAAATTGCATTAAATATATTTCGGATGGCAATTTGAGCTACTTTAAATTCAAGCATAGAAACATTATTTCTGATTCTGGCTTTAGCATTTGGGTAACTGGAAAGTGTTAATTTTGGTTGCCAACCTGCTTCTCCATGTGGGAAAAAAATGGGATATGTCATTGGATCTAAATTTGGACTTAAGATACTCATATTAATGAATGCTTGCTCCTCGTTTCTGGGATATATTCTAATGTCTCTTTGAAATGGTGGTTCTCCTTCATCATTTTGAAACACCATTGCAACCTCATTTGATGTTGGCAAGTTATAACGACGTTTATCAGTATGTCTATCTCTTTTAAGCACCATATTGACCTTTGGGATTGGTAATTGATGTCTTTGTGCATGAAGTTGTTGTTCAATTTCTACTTCTGCCAATTTTTTATAACCTTTAGTGTAGGGGTTATTAGCTATAATGTTATCTAGCTCTATAAAAACACTGGGTAAGCATTTCTTATTTTCTTGCAGCTGCATACGTTGGTCAACAGCTTCCATTGTATCTAGGACATATAGTTGAGCAAATTATCTTTGCTCTCCTTCCTCTGGATGTAAATGTGAAGTCCGATAGTAAATTTGGCATTGGACTTTAAAACAGTAAGGACCATGTCCTGGTACATTAGCAGCTAATGTTGCCCCCATAGATGCAAAGGATATGGCACTATTGTAGGATCTTATGTTTGTCTTAAAAATTTGGTAGTTTGCAAAAGTAGGTTCAGTCATAATGTTTTGTAAATATATTGGGAATTGTTTTCTTTCTGGAAGTTTGACCTTGCCTTTTTGACAGCAACTAATAAATTTGCCATCTCTGGGTCTTTCCTGTTTAAAATGATAAGCCTCACAAAACTGACATTGAGTATTCATGTTCCCACAATTATGAACCTCTATTGCTAAAGACTTGAGTAAAGGACAATTTGCAAAGCATATATTAGTTTCATTTTCAAATTCATCAGTTGAAATGTCATGTGATGTTTCAGGAACAGGTTCTAAATGCTTTGTTTTTTGGTGGCTTTTTTGGTATATCTTTTATTTGTTTAGGTAAAATGTCATCTGATGTTTCAGGAACAGGTTCTAAATGCTTTGTTTTCTTAGTAGCTTTTTTAGGTGTATCTTTAATTTTTGCAGGTGATAGTCTTTTGCTTGCAATTCTTTTGCGTTCTTTTTCTCGTCGAATTTCCTTCTGCTCTGGGGTCTGCTGGTTGTCCCATCTGTGTTGTCGTTCTCTAACTTGATATCTTATCTTTTCTTGTTTGCTATCGTTATCAGCCATGTTAATCTGTAAAAGAAAATAATGTCTAATTAGTTTAGTTTGAGATGTTATTTTTTTTTTTATCAACAGTTTGTTTCTATGTGATTGTAGTTCATTGTAGCAGTACTTTCTTTGTATTGTTAAATAAATTATTTTTTATGTTGTAGGTTGTAATTTTTGCCTTACATGCATAGCACACTGAAGGTAATTACACTATAGCTGCTTCTAGATGTAGTAGGTGTATAGTGTTAATTGAAATTCGATTTATTTTATTTTTTTGTTGTACTTTTGGCTTATAGGCATAGTAGAGGGCAGAGATTAGTCTTTGTAATTTATCGTACAGGAGATTGTTGTAATAGTATTTTTATAACTTTTTTAAAGGCTTATATGTTGGGGCTATAAAAAGGTTTCTATAGTTGTTTTTTGGGTGTTAGTACTATTTGTTGTAGTATTGTATTTTATGTGTGTGGTTAGGTTTTATGCTTAATATTGTACATTAGGACTGGTAATTGAGAATGCAAATGTTATTTAGTCTGTGTTTTGACACTTTTGTGGACTATGCTGTTTTCTGTTGTTTATTTTTTGGGGCTAGATTGAAGTTTGGGTTTATTGTTAAACATTGTTGTCCGTAAAAGACAAATAAGAGGTAAATGAGAAATGTGTCAGTAATATTTTGGTAAAGGTTATAATTAGTGTTTGTTATTGTTGTTGATGTTTTTTTTTTCTGTTGACATGGATGCAGAGCAAATATGTTTATTTAGTTTTCTCTTTTTTTACTTGTTATACTGTACCTTGGTTGAAGTGTGATTTCAAGCAGAATCTTTCTTGGTCCGCTGTTGTAAGTCTTCGTCCGATGCTCTTCACACAGTGTCCGTTCTAAAAGAAAAAGTAAAATGTTATTTTATTTGAATGTATTTGTAATGAATAGCATATTTCATTGTTTTGGTCTATTCTATCTGTTATGGTGAATTTTTCTGCTATGCTGTTTTTTGTGCAACCTTTTAAAATACTTTAATTGTATTTGTATATTACAGTTATCCTTCTTTTTTTTTTACTGTAATTATTAATGTTTTTACTTTTTTGGATATGATCACAATGTTTTTAGCATTATCCTGTTTTGTGTCCACCAGTTTTGGTATGCTTATTTAGGCTTCTTTGTAAGGCTTATAGGTTATTAAACAGTAAAGAAGAATATTAATTTACTTTTCTATCTGTTTGTGTGATTTTTTTTACAATCCTGTTTTGTGTCCACCATATTTTGCACACTTTATTTGCTTAATTAGTCTTCTTTGTGAGTATTAAATGATATTGGACAGTAAAAATGAATGTTAATTGCCTTTTCTATATCATGTTGTCCTTTTTTATTTTATCCTGTTTTGTGTTCACCACTTTTTGGTTGCTGCATTTGGCTTGTGGATGATAGTTGTAGGTTATTTTACAGTAAAGAGGAGGAATACTTAGTTTTATGTATGTTGCTAATGTTTTGGATGCTATCCTGTTTTGTGGCCACCTCTTTTTTTTTTTGTCTGAAACTGTCTTTCTTTATAAATTGTATAGGTCTTTCTGAAGTTTGTTGAACTGTGTTCTTTTGGTCTTTATTACATTTGTATTGTTTTTTTTTTTTACTTTACATTTTTATATTGGCGGCCATTAAACATATATAGTTCCTTTTTTTTTTCTACTTTTTCTACTATACCTTGATTGAAGTGTTGTTCTTGTCCGAATGACAGAGGGTCCCCTCCTGCCAATCTTAATCCGCCACTCTTCTTGTAGTGTCTGTTTAAAAATAAAGTTAAATGGTTAATTGTATATTTTTTTTTTTTTTTTTTTGCAAAGCATGGTGTTTTTCAGCATGTAATGTATCTTACCTCTTCTTCTTTCTTTCTGTTCTGTAAAGTAATTCTGTTTGATAGTCCAAGGTGCAAATTCTTGAGTGACGCTGTTGATGCAGAGTCTGTTTGAATAGTGAAAAAAGGGGAAAGATTCAGCTTAAGGTTGCATATGTATTAGTGTCATATAATTTTTTGCTATGAGTTGCAGTAAATTAATGTCATTTAAATATACTTGTTTCATTAGTTTGAGTTAACATTAGTTTGTTGTAGGGCCTATACACATAAATGTGCGTGTCACATGTCACTATACATGATACACATAAATGTGCGTGAATCTTATTTTCATAGTTAAAGTTTGTATTTTTTTTATTATTTTTTTGCTGTCTTGGTAATAAAATGTAATATATTATAGCTTACCTCTCAGTTGTAATTTGCACAGTGTAAAGTAGGAAATTAGGAAATAATTATCTTCTCAAGTAACAGCAGCAGTTAACTATCCAGTCACTCCGTTCATCACCTGAGTAAATGTAGAATTTTATGTAAAGTAGGCAGTATTTGAACGCAATACACATGAGCTATTTGCGTTCAAGCGTACAATTTGCGTTCCATCCGCCATTTTATGCGTAGTAGTTGTCAAAATGGTGGTTAATATCAATGTGGTACATGCCGCATAGGATGTGTTACACACCTCGTAAAGTTGACTGTAGCGTTGTCTCATTCACACTCTCCTTCTCTCTCTCCTCCTCTCTTCTCTCTCTCTCCTTCCTTCACTCTCTCTCCTCTTCCTCCTCTTTCTCATTCACTCTCTCCTTCTTTCTCTCTGCTTCTTTCTCCTCTCCCTCCTTCACTCGCTCTCCTTTACTCTTTCCTTCTCTCCCTCCTTATCTTTCTCTCATTCATTTCTATCTCTCATTCACACTATCCATCTCTTTCTCCCATTCACATTCTCCTTCTCTCTGCCCTCTTTTTTTCTCTCTCTCTCCTCCTCTCTTCTCTCTCTCCTTACTTCACTCTCTCTACTTCTCTCTCTCTCCTCTCCCTCCTTCTCTCTCTTATTCACACTCTACTCTCTCTCCCACCTTCCCACTGCCTCTCCTTTAGTCTCTTTCCTTTTCTCTCTGTTTCTCTTTCCCTCTTTCCTTTTCTCCCTCTCCTTTTCGCCCTCTCCTTTTCTCCCTCTCCTTTTCTCCCTCTCTCTTTCTCCCTCTCCTGTTCTCCCTTTCTCCCTCTCCTGTTGTCCCTTTCTCCCTCTCCTTTTCTTCATATGCTTTCTCCCTACTTTTCTCCTTCTCTCTCATTTTCTCCCTCTCTCCTCCACACACACACTCCCTCTCTCCTCCACATACACACACTCCCTCTCTCCTCCACACACACACACTCCCTCTCTCCTCCACACACACACACACTCCCTCTCTCCTCCACACACACACACACTCCCTCTCTCCACACACACATACACACACTCCCTCTCTCCTCCACACACACACACTCCCTCTTTCCTCCACACACACACTCCCTCTCTCCTCCACACCCACACTCCCTCCCTCTCCCTCCACACACACACACTCCCTCCCTCTCTCCACACACAAATACACACACTCCCTCTCTCCACACACACATACACACACTCCCTCTCTCCACACACACATACACACACTCCCTCTCTCCTCCACACACACACACTCCCTCTTTCCTCCACACACACACTCCCTCTCTCCTCCACACCCACACTCCCTCCCTCTCCCTCCACACACACTCCCTCCCTCTCTCCACACACACATACACACACTCCCTCTCTCCACACACACACACACACACTCCCTCTCTCCTCCACACACACACACTCCCTCTCTCCTCCACACACACACACTCCCTCTCTCCTCCACACACACACACACTCCCTCTCTCCACACACACATACACACACTCCCTCTCTCCTCCACACACACACACTCCCTCTTTCCTCCACACACACACTCCCTCTCTCCTCCACACCCACACTCCCTCCCTCGCCCTCCACACATACACTCCCTCTCTCCTCCACACACACACACACACACTCCCTCTCTCCACACACACATACACACACTCCCTCTCTCCACACACACATACACACACTCCCTCTCTCCTCCACACACACACACTCCCTCTCTCCTCCACACACACACACTCCCTCTTTCCTCCACACACACACTCCCTCTCTCCTCCACACCCACACTCCCTCCCTCTCCCTCCACATACACACACTCCCTCTCTCCTCCATACACACATACACACACTCCCTCTCTCCTCCACACACACACACACACACACACTCCCTCTCTCCACCACACACACACTCCCTCCCTCTTTCTCCACACACACACACTCCCTCCCTCTCTCCACACACACAGACACGCCCTCCCTCTCTCCACAAACACTCTCTCTCTCTCCTACACACTGTCTTTATCTTCTGTCTCTGATCCGTGCAGGCAGAGCAGAGACCAGGTGGTGGAGAGGCATAGGGGAGAGCGGGGACCAGCGAGGTGGCATGGGGGAAAGGGCAGGAGGACCATGGGCAAGTGGCTGCCCCCAGAGAGACACACACACTCAAACACACACAGACTTACACACATACTCACAGACACACAGAGACATACTAACAGCATGCTGCCGCAAGGTCACACAATGCTTCCCCTTCCTTGGGGGAACTTCCTGTGTGATCTACCAAATGTCATCATGCGATCGACTGGTCGATCGCGATCGACGTGTTGGACATGCCTGTTATAGACTATACTTCAGGGAATTCTTTTTCAATGAATTTACAGATGCAGATCCTAGTGCTAAAACATAGTTTACTGGGTTTCATAAACTGGTTCCACTACTTATATATTTTACTAGCTGTGGGCAACAAGCTGATAACATTATAATTAGTCATTCTTCCTTAATCATGCCTGTCCTTAAAACTCCTCTTGTAGAATATGTATTAATAAACATCATACCCTGTGGGCATTATGTATTTCTCAAGGTTTTTTAAGGAGTGTCACTTAACACAGATACAATGCATACAACACTATAAATATTACACTGTAAAATATGTGAAAAACACTTTAAGCATATATCTTAGTCTTTCTGTTTATTGCGTAATATTCAAACAGCAGTACTCATTTAATCCTCTTATAACGTATTAATATAAATGCTCTTGAGTTTTTGCTAACATTCCTTATACTCTTTGGAGTAATTGAATGTATCTCAGTGAAAGCAAATAAATTGCTTACTTATTTGTCAATCATTTAGTTGAAGGGAAAATATAATGTAAAAAGTATTATTACACCTTGTAGTTAGTTTTACTAATCACTAGCATGTATTCTTATGCATTGAGTTTTGTAACCCATTAAATATCACTTGAGTGTATGCATTGTCCTGAAATAAGTAGTAAATAAATATTACATTTGTGTTCACATTTGAACATCTAACTTGTTTCATGCCCAGAGCTCAGAGAAATACAGTTATTACACTGCATTCTGGGAATCTTGGCAGGGACATGCAAATGTGCCCACAAGTGCTTAGCTCTTGCAATCCATAATCAAATCAAACATGGCTTTCCTTAAGCATATGCCTGCTGTATCAAACAGCTTTGAGCAAAGCTAGGGTTGGATCATACACAAGCTAGGAATCCCACCAACGTAAAGCCGTTTCAAGGTTACTGCCTGTCATCAGCGTGGGGCCTGATCCCTAGCTTGTGTAGTGGATATTTTGAAGAGGTAGTTCACCACAACAATTATTTAATATAATGGGCAAAAGAGCAGTAGATACACACACAGTCAACTAATCAGAGTATTGCAGTATATAGTGATTCCTTTTTTATTGGACAAATATTTTAGTTAGAATGACGAGATTTCAAGAGCTATTCCTCTCTTCATCAAGTCAGAAACAATACTTATTAAGGAAAACCGTAAGAGAGAAAAAGAGACAGGCATCATAAATTAAGTAAGGTGTGGATGTCTCTACAAAGGTTTTAGATGAGAGATAACCAAAGTAAAATAAGTTAGGGTGCCGAAAATATCCCCACCTATTAAGAAATAGAAGAACCACAATAAAACATAAGAAAGAATGTGGCAGGGTCACAAAAAGTTTTGATAATGTGATAAAAATCCCCAGTCAAGGTTCAGTCTTGCATCTTTTGTGTTAAAGAAGTTGATCATCGGAATATTGATGTGGTTGTGGATGGTAACATACAGTATAATTGCATCACAACACTTTGGGGAGCTCAATGGCTGCCCACAGTAAAAAAAATGTTTAATATAATATTATATGTTACCACCCACAACCACACCTATATATACAGTGGATATAAAAAGTCTGCACACCCCTGTTAAAATGTCAGGTTTCTGTGCTGTAAAAAAATGAGACAAAGATAAATAATTTCAGAATTTTCTCCACCTTTAATGTGACCTATAAACTGTACAACTCAATTGAAAAACAAACTGAAATCTTTTAGGGGGAGGGAAGAAAAAAAGAAAGAAAAAGAATGTGGTTGCATAAGTCTGCACACCCTCTTATAACTGGGGATGTAGCTGTGTTCAGAATTAAACAATCACATTCCAAATCATGTTAAACAGGAGTCAGCATACACCTGCCATAATTTAAAGCGCCTCTGATTAACCCCAAATAAAGTTCAGCTGCTCTAGTTGGTCTTTCCTGAAATGTTCTTAGCGCATCCCACAGCAAAACCCATGGTCCACAGAGAGCTTCCAAAGCATCAGAGGGATCTCATTGTTAAAAGGTATCAGTCAGGAGAAGGGTACAAAAGAATTTCCAAGGCATTAGATATACCATGGAACACAGTGAAGACAGTCATCATCAAGTGGAGAAAATATGGCACAACAGTGACATTACCAAGAACTGGAGCTCCCTCCAAAATTGATGAGAGGCTACCAAGAGGCCTACAGCAACATTAAAGGAGGTGAAGGAATATCTGGCAAGTACTGGCTGTGTGGTACATGTGACAACAATCTCCCGTATTCTTCATATGTCTGGGCTATGGGGTTAGAGTGGCAAGACGAAAGCCTTTTCTTACGAAGAAAAACATCCAAGCCAGGCTACATTTTGCAAAAACACATCTGAAGTCTCCCAAAAGCATGTGGGAAAAGGTGTTATGGTCTGATGAAACCAAGGTTGAACTTTTTGGCCATAATTCCAAAAGATATGTTTGGCGCAAAAACAACACTGCACATCACCAAAAGAACACCATACCCACAGTGAAGCATGGTGGTGGCAGCATCATGCTTTGGGGCTGTTTTTCTTCAGCTGGAACTGGGGCCTTAGTTAAGATAGAGGGAATTATGAACAGTTCCAAATACCAGTCAACATTGGCACAAAACCTTCAGGCTTCTTATAGAAAGCTGAACATGAAGAGGAACTTCATCTTTCAGCATGACAACGACCCAAAGCATACATCCAAATCAACAAAGGAATGGCTTCACCAGAAGAAGAGTACAGTTTTGGAATGGCCCAGCCAGAGCCCAGACCTGAATCCGATTGAAAATCTGTGGGATGATCTGAAGAGGGCTGTGCACAGGAGATGCCCTCGCAATCGGACAGATTTGGAGTGTTTTTGCAAAGAAGAGTGGGCAAATCTTGCCAAGTCAAAATGTGCCATGCTGATAGACTCATACCCAAAAAGACTAAGTGCTGTAATAAAATCAAAAGGTGCTTCTACAAAGTATTAGTTTAAGGGTGTGCATACTTATGCAACCATATTATTTTATTTTAATATTTTTTCTTCCCCCTACCTAAAAGATTTCAGTTTGTTTTTCAATTGAGTTGTACAGTTTATAGGTCACATTAAAGGTGGAGAAAATTCTGAAATGATTTATCTTTGTCTCATTTTTTTACAGCACAGAAACCTGACATTTTAACACGTGTGTGTAGACTTTTTATATCCACTGTATACTCTAAGCCCTACTGAGTATGCACTGTGATGCAGATCACTATCTGGATTGAAGTGCAGTGTAAATTAAGTAAAAGCATTAAATAAAATATATAATAAAATTCAAAATAAAATCTAAGTATTAAAAATAAAACAGATGTCTAGTGACACCAAAATATTTCTTCCCTGCCACAAAGGGGTTACCCTATGTCAGACATTTATATATATATATATATATATATATATATATATATATATATATATATATATATATATATATATATATATATATATATAGATGTATACAGTGGATATAAAAAGTTACACACCCCTGTTAAAATGTCAGGTTTCTGTGCTGTAAAAAAATTAGACAAAGATAAATAATTTCAGATTTTTTTCCACCTTTCATGTGACCTATAAACTATACAACTCAATTGAAAAACAAACTGAAATCTTTTAGGTGGAGGAAAAAAATATAAAGAAAAATAATGTGGTTGCATAAGTCTGCACACCCTCTTATAACTGGGGATGTAGCTGTGTTCAGAATTAAGCAATCACATTCCAAATCGTGTTAAATAGGAGTCAGCATACACCTGCCATCATTTAACGTGCCTCTGATTAACCCCAAATAAAGTTCAGCTGCTCTAGTTGGTCTTTCCTGAAATGTTCTTAGTCGAATCCCACAGCAAAAGCCATGGTCCACAGAGAGCTTCCAAAGCATCAGAGGGACTCATTGTTCTGAAATGATTTATCATTGTCTCATTTTTTTACAGCATAGAAACCTGACATTTTAACAGGGGTGTGTAGACTTTTTATATCCACTGTATATATATATATATATATATATATATATATATATATAGTTACAAAGTTACATAGTAATTAAGGTTAAAAAAAGACTTTCAGTCCATCAAGTTCAACCTTTTAAGATTTCCTCTGATCTGCAATATGCAGATTAAATATTAATTAATTAGTTGTTAATTAATTATTAATCAATGATTTAATTATTTATTTTTTATTTTATTTTTAATTATTAATTAATCCAGAGGAAGGGAAACAGAAAAAAAAAACCAAGTGAGACTTAGCCAATCGTCTCAAAAAGGAAAAAAAAAATGTAATACCTTCCTGACCCCAGATACTGGCGATCAGATTTCTCCCTGGATCAATACTGTCTCTCTATTTATCCATGATAACCCTGAATTCCCTTTTTTAATTAGAAATAAATCCAGTCCCCTTTTTAAAGTTATCTATCGAATCCCCTGTCACTACCTCCTCTGGTAGAGAATTCCACAGATTAACCACCCTTACTGTGAAGAACCCTTTTCTTTCTTTAAGGTGGAATCTTTTTACTTCTAACCTCAAGGGATGTCCTCTTGTCAGTTAAAAACCTCTTGGCACAAAAAGGTCCCTTGACAAATCTTTATACTGACCCTGGATGTATTTATATAAGGTAATCATATCTCCTCTTAGACGCCTTTTTCTAGAGAAAATAAGTTTAATTTGGTTAGTCTTTCTTCATAACTTAGCCCCTCCTCCACCTTTTCCAGCTCTAAAATGTCATTTTTATGAAGTGGTGACCAAAATGGTACTCCAATTTCCAAAATTATATTTGCTTCCCTTGCTTCTATACCCTTCGTAATACATGCTAATATTTTATTTGCCTCTGAGCTGCTGCTTGGCTTTGAGCACTGTTACCTAGGTGGTTGTCCACAAGCATTCCCAAACTCCTTTCAATATCTGATACACCTAGATTTGCTCCATTAAGATTATAAATTGCATGGCTATTTTTCCTTCCCAGATGCATAACTTTACATTTCTTTGTATTAAATCTCATCTGCCATTTAGATGCCCATTCCTCAATTTTATGTAAATCCCTTTGGAGGGAAAGCACATCATTATCTGATTTAATTACCTTGCACAACTTCGTGTCATCAGCGAAAATGGAGACACCACACTCCAATCCCACCTCTAAGTCATTAATAAATATGTTAAAAAGGAGAGGACCTAATACTGAACCCTGAGGAACCCCACTTACCACATTAGTCCTTCAGAGTATTTTCCATTTACAACAACTCTTTGCTTCCTGTCTTTTAGCCAGCTCTCAATCCATGAGCAGATATTTACTGCAATTCCTGTATCTCTTAGTTTGCACAATAGTCTCCCATGTGGCACTGTATCAAAAGCCTTTGCAAAATCCAAAAATACTACACTGAGTTGCCTTGATCCAGGTTCCTACTAACCTCCTCATAGAAACTAATTAGATTTGTTTGACATGACCTATACCTCATAAATCCATGTTGACTCCTACTTATAATCCTAATTCAATATTCTTGTATATTATCCCTTATTAACCCTTCTTAAAGCTTCCCCACTACAGAAGTGAGGCTCACTGGTCTATAATTCCCCGGATCTGCCCTTGCTCCCTTTTTAAATATAGGTATCACATCTGCTTTTCTCCAGTCATCTGGTAGATACCCTGTGTTGAGTGAATCTTGAAAAATTAAATTTAATGGTTTGGCTATTACAGAACCCAGTTCCCTCAGTAACCGTGGATGTATTCCATCCGGATCCGGGGCTTTATTAAGATGTATTTTTTCCAACTTCTTTTGGATTACTTCCTGTGTTAACCAATTATTTGGCAAAGGTAGTGTAGCCCCATTATGTTACAGTGTCCCAAACACTGGTACCTCCCTTGTGTATATCGAAGAAAAGAACCTATATAGCTTATCTGCCTTTTCCTGGTCACTAATTTTCAGATGGCCTGTGTCACATTGTAATGTTCCTACAGCTTCCTTCCTCACCTTCTTCCCATTAATGTACTTACAAAATATTTTAGGGTTAGTCTTACTCTCTTTTGCAATTCATTTTTCGTTTTCTATTTTAGCCAGTCTAATAGCGCTTTAGCAAGCCTTGTTGATTTCCTTGTACTCCCGTAAAGCAGTCTCTGTCCCCTCTTGTTTGTATAATTTAATTGCCTGTTTTTTACTCCGTATCTTGATCTTTAAATCATTGTTAAGCTACATTGGATGTGATTTACTCCTTTTACTTTTATTCCCACTTGGTATATGGTGATAAGTATGTATATTTAGTAAGGATTTAAATGTTGTCCATTAATGTTCAGTGTTTTTACCTATCAGTTCTCTGTCCCAGTCTATACTTTGTATTGCTGCCTTAGACCGTTAAAATCTGCCCTGTTAGAATTAAGAGTTTTTGTTGGCCCCTTAAAATTTAGTTTTTTTAATTCAATCTCAAATGATACTGTGTTGTGATCACTGTTTCCCAAAGGTTGCCCTATTCCAACATTTGTTACTATATCAATATTATTTGTGATGACTAAATCTAAGATACCTTCATTTCTAGTAGGCTCTTGTATAACCTGGGCCAGATAATGATCCCTAAGTGTACTCAAGAACCTGCTCCCCTTAGCTGAACTGCTGGTCTCATTTATCCAGTTTATTTCAGGGTAATTAAAATCTCCCATTATTAGAACTTGCCCACGCTTAGCTGCATTTCCAATCTGTAACAATAATTGTATTTCTTCACTTTCAGCTATATTTGGGGGTTTATAGCATACTCCTACTAATATTCTTTTGGAATTTGCTGCTCCGCTATTTAACTCTACCCACAAACATTCAACTTTATCACTAGGTCCACCATAAATATCTTCTCTGACTATAGGCTTAAATTCAGGCTTAACATACAGACGAATCCCTCCTCCTCTTTTACCATTGCCTCTATCTTTCCTAAATAGGTTATAACCATCCAGATTAACAGTCCAGTCATAAGAGTCATCCCACCATGTTTTGGTAATGTCTATTAAATCCCATTTTTCATTAATTGCTAATAATTCTAACTCTCCCATTTTTTCTGGCAAGCTTCTGGCATTAGCAAGCATACACCTTATGTTATGAGTCTGTAGTTCTGAAGTGCCTGTACTTGAGGTCCTACTACCTCCCTATTGTCTATACTACCCCCCCATCCCCTCCCCTATGAGTTGGTTATTCATCCCTTATACCCTCTACACTTTCTACCCCATTACTTATATCTAGTCCCCCCCACCTACTAGTTTAAAAACTCCTCCAGCCTTTCTATCATCCTATCCCCTAGCAAAAGAGCTCCCTCATCATTAAGGTGCAATCCATCCCTGCTGTAGAAATTGTGCTGAAATGAGAAGTCAGCCCACTGCTCTAAAAACCCAAACCCCTCCTTAGTGCACCACATCTTTAGCCACGCATTAACTTCCCTAAGCTCCTTCTGCCTCCCAGGGCTAGCACGTGGCACTGGTAGTATCTCAGAAAATACTACATTGGAGGTCCTTGCCTTCAGCTTATTACCTAGTTCTCTAAAATCATTCTTTAGGGCACTCCATCTTCAACTAACTCTGTCATTGGTACCAATATGTACCAAGACCGCCGGTTCATTTCCAGCCCCTCCCAATAATTTGTCTACTTGATCCACAACATGACGAACCCGAGCACCCAGGAGACAGCAAACTGTTTGATTGCTGGGATCTGGGTGACAAATCACCCTGTCTACCTTCCTAATAATAGAGTCCCCTACCACCAAAATCTGTTGCTCTGCCTATTCTGCCCTCCCACTCCTCCAGTAGAACTGTTCTCCTGTCTGTTAGAGGGAACAGCTCTATCTGGCATTGCCATTCCTGAATGGACATCCCCAACAGTTTCACTCAATCTGGCAAATCTGTTGGTGCCAACTCAGAACTGGCCTGCCTCCTCCTGTTGCCCCTGATTCTGCTTCTAACTGTAACCCAGCTACCTCCCTGGACATCCTTACCAGCCCCAGCACCACCCTCCATGCTAGGCCCAGCTAAACTGTTCTCTGAGAGCACCAACCCCCTTTTCATTGGAGCAATATCACTAAGTGCTGCAATTCTCCTCTCCAGATCTCCAATTTGAGCTTCCAGAGAGGCAACATGCTCACACCTCTCACAAAAGTATGGACACTGGATCATCTGTTCCAATATTGCATACATATGACAGGATGTACACTGAATGAGGTTGCCACTGGACTGACTCATAATTATTAATATTATCTACAAAAACTCAGTGGGAAAAATAAAGAATATAAAATATATTTGTATAAAGTTTTCCTTTTCTCCTTTGCACTATAACTCTGCCCTCCCTTTTCTTTGAAGTCCCTCCTTTTATTTAAACTCCAAGGGCCTCATTCTATTATCGGCCGTAAATCGGCCGCAAAGCTGCGATTCCTTGCGGGGCTCCCGTTACCTTGCAATTAAATTATACGGCTCCGCAAGGCTATCCCCTTTACGGCCGGCCGTATATCTTGCAACCGGCCGTAAGCTCAGAAATCTTTAAATGCAAAAATAAATTCAAGACGGCACTGTAAAGCTCTGTAAATGCTAGGGATAATAATGGGGGACATGAGGATTAATAGCAACCCCCTCTCAAGCTTGCACATCAGCCCAAATCAGAGATTACATTAACTGTTTATTTTCCGGCCGCAGCGTGGGCGGGTCTGAGGTGCTCCATGCCCTCTGGACTTTTTACATGGATATGTGACATAAATTTAAAAAAAAATGATTTACGGATTTGAGTGTAGGGGAATGTTGTGCTATTAATGCTAACACCTACAATCACTTTATAGTTTCCTCAGAGTGCAGGATGGCTTTATTATGGCTTTATAATGTGCTTACTTGTGTGCCTGCGTGACCTTTTTGCTGCAAGTAAGCTGCGGCTCGGTTTTAGCCTTGCAGAGAGGGTTCCCGGAGCAATTGAATAGCAACCAGGATTTTCTTGCGGCCGAAACTCTTGCGGAAACTCTTGCTTTCCTCCGGCGCGTACGCAAGGGATAGCAAGGCGCAGGCCACAAGCCTGCCGGAATCCCCGGCCGGAAGTGAATAGATTAGGCAAATAGCTTGCGGCCGGTCCTTGCGGCCCCGCATCTCCTACGGCCGATAATAGAATGAGGCCCCTACACTTTTACTAGAAATGTTCGCAAGCTCACAAGTTCACCCCTTCTCCCGTTTATACTAACTTCTGCCTTCTCACCTGGGCACAATTAGTGCACTCTGCAATTGATCAGCCTTTACTTGCAAAGGAAAATCCACTATATTATTATTATTTTTTTTAATTTAACGCAAGAAGGGGTTCAAATGTTATAAAAAAAAAAAATAATACAAGGGATTCCCAGAATCACTAATGACGCCCTATTTCCCAGTGGCGCCTATACCGTCACAGAGATCATTAAGATCACCATATGCCCTATATCCTAGAGGGGTCTCTTTGGATTCCTTTGTGGATATATAATGACCCCCATGGTACCTCACTTTAATCCCTAATGGCCCCTAACTCTACTGCCAAAGCCTTATCTAACATTTAAAAAACATTACAGTAAAAAACATAGAAAATAAAAAATTGCACAGAAAATAGTAAAATGTATCCAATGGAAATACAAAAATACTAAAATTAAAAATACATTAAACCTGTAACATAGAAATGAAGCGTTATTGTATACAGTACACTACTCTCCAAACAATTCCCTGGTTCTAAACCTTAAGCCTAAAAATATAGCCTAAACTTTTAATACTTAATTATGTCCAGAGTTTTAGAAAGTTTGTATCCATAAAGATATGTACCATAACTTATCAGAAGATCCTGTTGTTCTAACTATACTAGCGAATTGCCCGTCAAAAAAATATGTCAATGAAATTGTAAGTGAGCTAATGCTGTTTGGTGTATAATAATAAAATAACTAATAGATTAATAAAGTAATATACTTTACCTATTTTGAAGTAATACAGTCAGGTCCATAAATATTGCGACATCGACATAATTCTAATCTTTTTGGCTCTATACACCACAACAATGGATTTGAAATGAAACGAACAAGATGTGCTTTAATTGCAGACTTTCAGCTTTAATTTGAGGGTATTTACATCCAAATCAGGTGAACGGTGTAGGAATTACAACAGTTTGTATATGTGCCTCCCACTTTTTAAGGGACCAAAAGTAATGGGACAGATTAACAGTCATAAAACAAACTTTCACTTTTTAATACTTGGTTGCAAATCCTTTGCAGTCAATTACAGCCTGAAGTCTGGAACGCATAGACATCACCAGACGCTGGGTTTCATCCCTGGTGATGCTCTGCCAGACCTCTATTGCAACTGTCTTCAGTTCCTGCTTGTTCTTGGGGCATTTTCCCTTCAGTTTTGTCTTCAGCAAGTGAAATGCATGCTCAATCGGATTCAGATCAGGTGATTGACTTGGCCATTGCATAACGTTCCACTTCTTTCCCTTAAAAAACTCTTTGGTTGCTTTTGCAGTAAGCTTCGTGTCATTATCCATCTGCACTGTGAAGCGCCGTCCAATGAGTTCTGAAGCATTTGGCTGAATATGAGCAGATAATATTGCCCGAAACACTTCAGAATTCATCCTGCTGCTTTTGTCAGCAGTCACATCATCAATAAATACAAGAGAACCAGTTCCATTGGCAGCCATACATGCCCACGCCATGACAGTACCACCACCATGCTTCACTGATGAGGTGGTATGCTTTGGATCATGAGCAGTTCCTTTCCGTCTCCATACTCTTCTCTTCCCATCACTCTGGTACAAGTTGATCTTAGTCTCATCTGTCCATAGGATGTTGTTCCAGAACTGTGAAGGCTTTTTTAGGAGTTGTTTGGAAAACTCTAATCTGGCCTTCCTGTTTTTGAGGCTCACCAATGGTTTACATCTTGTGGTGAACCCTCTATATTTACTCTGGTGAAGTCTTATCTTGATTGTTGACTTTGACACACATACACCTACCTCCTGGAGAGTGTTCTTGATCTGGCCAACTGTTGTGAAGGGTGTTTTCTTCACCAGGGAAATAATTCTTCGGTCATCCACCACAGTTGTTTTACGTGGTCTTACGGGTCTTTTGGTGTTGCTGAGCTCACCGGTGCGTTCTTTCTTTTTAAGTATGTTCCAAACAGTGGATTTGGCCACACCTAATGTTTTTGCTATCTCTCTGATGGGTTTGTTTTGTTTTTTCAGCCTAATGATGGCTTGCTTCACTGATAGTGACAGCTCTATGGATCTCATATTGAGAGTTAACAGCAACAAATGCAAATAGCACACTTGAAATGAACACTGGAGCTTGTATCTGCTCTTTGTTAATGGGATAATGAGGAAATAACACACACCTGGCCATGGAACAGCTGAGCAGCCAATTGTCCCATTACTTTTGGTCCCTTAAAAAGTGGGAGGCACATATACAAACTGTTGTAATTCCTACACCGTTCACCTGATTTGGATGTAAATACCCTCAAATTAAAGCTGAAAGTCTGCAGTTAAAGCACATCTTGTTAGTTTCATTTTAAATCCAT
The DNA here is from genome assembly GCA_027410445.1 of Discoglossus pictus. Classification (NCBI taxonomy): domain Eukaryota; kingdom Metazoa; phylum Chordata; class Amphibia; order Anura; family Alytidae; genus Discoglossus; species Discoglossus pictus. The sequence continues at coordinate 451,699,643 of CM050163.1, forward strand.
TGTGGTGGTGTATAGAGCCAAAAAGTTTAGAATTGTGTCGATGTCCCAATATTTATGGACCTGACTCTATATGCAGGAAGCATTGTGTTGAAGAGCTGGCAATCTGTTTTGATGTTGCTGCAGTATCAGTGCTGTGGAGCTGCTGTGTAAGCGTGATGAATGTGTGTAGTGTAATAGTGTGCGTGCGTTAGGGTAGCTGTGTACTTCTGCATTGTATAAGTTATTGTTGTAAAATGGCGGTTAATGTGTGGTATTCTGCTGAGGCGGAATATCCGTAGCTGTTTTGTGGTGTTTTGCATGTTTAGAGTCCTGTAGCCTCGTTTTCGGTTTGTTCGGCAGCCATTTTTTCTCTCGCTTACAGAATTGTTTTGTGTCTAAACTCTTTTATTTTGAGTTAAATTGAGGTGTAAGTTCATTTTTTAAGGTCCTGGATGCTCTCTCTTGCTGTAGGTAAGCTTTTTATGTATGTGTTGTGTGTATTTATTGTGTTTTTCATTTTTTCATGTCCGCGGGTTACGGGCGTTTTTTGAGAGGTCGTAATTGGTCATAACGTGTCTCGTACTTTTTTTGCTAGGGCCGCAGTTGCTGGCAAGGATTGCCTTCGGCTTCGCGAGGGCCGCGGGCTCGCTATGCGAGCCCGCAAGCGTTAGCAACAACTCGCATGCCCACAACTTTATATGTGATATCGCAATTACCTTTTTACTTCTCTTGCTGTATAGGCATGTATGTACAGTATGGCATTATTTTGAGTTTCATAGTTTCCTGATGGATCCTAATTCATAGAAGCCTGAAATTTGACAATATTTAAATGCCAGCTAGTGACTTCCTGTACACTTGCATTGGCAGTATACTAAAAAATTAGCTTGAGCAGCCAGAAGTAACCCTTTCTGTCCAATTGAAATCTGAAATGTACTTTATTGGTAGCCTTCCCACTAGTGATAGGGTTAAATCTCTTTAGCTATTTAATGGTTATTTTTTACACAGGAGAAATACACATTTTTCCTTGTTTAGTTTTAAAGTAGGATCTTTAGTGCAAATAAAGTTGCAAAATTATTTTTTTAACAATACAGATGTTAAGTGAGCTGATTCATAAGTGATGATGGCGTACATCTGGCTAAATTAAGTTAATGTGATACTTACAGCAATTCAGCAAATACTTTTAACTAATTAAGTTTATCATTACAAACATTCTGATTTTAAACCATAAAACTGTTTATCTTTAATAAGTGACCTTGGGACCATAGTTTTAAATTCATAAATCCAGAAACTTTTTTTAGGAGGTATACTTAATTTCATCTCCTCCACTCCACTGATTACATTTTTTTCCTGCTCCATGAGTTGCAGTGTTGATGGATTACAGTAGTGGAATTGAAAGTGTTTTGATAGGCTGTGCTGAAAGTATTTTTTTATTTATTTCCTACATTTAAAGCATTTGAAGTTCTTCACAATATCAGGGAAGTAAATACTTCATAAAATTATGTACATAACTGTTAGTGAAATAATGTTTTTATACAATTTTTTTCAGATACCTACATAGGGAAGAAGGGATACCTTAATAAAGATACCTAAAATATCATCAGGTAATAAGCAGCTAACACAAATATGAAAGAATGGAATGACAAAAGATTTAATGACAATGTTTGAAACATTTTTATTGATCCAGTTCTTTTTATAGAAAATTAACAATTAAAAAGTAACACTAAAATTAAACACATCTAAAGATAATCTATTTTATATTTGTTAATACATTTAATAATCTAGTATACAATAATCTGGAGGCGGATTTTAAATATGTTGAAATGGAAGGTTTAAACAATTTGGAAATCAATTCAAATATAGCCGTTAAGTTGTTACATAGTAAAACTGACAGACAGGGAGTAGCTAGGCTTTTTATAAAATAGGTTTTATTAGGGAATGCAGTAAACAGTAACCAGAAAAAGAAATATATAAAAAAAAAATGACAATGCAGTCCTACAAATTCAAACACAAGTAAATTAGTCCATTTTTTAAAGAAGGTTTGCAAGTAGAATTAAAAGATCAAGCAGAATTCAAATGCTCTAATACTGTAAGGCATTCACAATAATCCAAATATTACATTGTATTCTAAATATACACAGGCATCCTTATACTGCTGCCCTACCTTTATATTAATAGTATTTCCAAGTAGTTCCAACCATTTTCAGATGAATTAAAAAATTGTTCATCAGTTTACACCATCTTAAATGCATGGACACAATTTATATATTTAGGGCTAAAAAGGGGCCCCTCGGCTTATACTCGAGTCACTCTCCCCCCGTGTCTCTCTAACCCCTCGTGTCTCTCTAACCCCCCCCCCGTGTCTCTCTAACCCCCCTGTGTCTCTCTACCCCCCGTGTGTCTTTCCCTCCCCCTCCTCATCCTCAAACCCCCCCTCCTTATTCTAACCCCCCCCCCCCCTCATTCTACGCCTGTAAATACCCCCCATCTACCTTTCCCCTCACTTACCTGCATCTGATGCTCCTGCTCTGGCCTCCGCTATTTCCGGGGTCTTGACTTGGCGCGCATGTGACGCTTCAGATGCAGGTAAGTGAGGGGAAAGAGAGAGGGGGAGGGGTAGAATGAGGAGGGGGGGGGGGGGTTTAGAATGAGGAGGAGGGGGTTGAGGAGGGGGTTGAGGAGGGTGGTTGAGGATGGGGGGTTGAGGAGGGGGGGTTGAGGATGGGGGTTGAGGTCGAGGAGGGAGGTTGAGGATGAGGAGGGAGGATGAGGAGGGGTTTGAGGATGGGTGGGGTTGAGGTTGAGGAGGGGATTGATGATGAGGGGATGAGGTTGAGGAGGGGGTTGATTATGGGGGGATGAGGTTGAGGAGGGGGTTGAGGATGGGGGGTTGAGGAGGGAGGTTGAGGATGAGGAGGGAGGATGGGGAGGTTGAGGTTGAGGAGGGGGTTGAGGATGGGGGTTAGGTTGAGGAGGGGGGTTGAGGATGGGGGGTTGAGGAAGGAGGATGAGGAGGGAGGTTGAGGATGAGGAGGGAGGTTGAGGATGAGGAGGGAGGTTGAGGATGAGGAGGGAGGATGAGGATGGGGGGGTTAAGGTTGAGGAGGGGGTTGAGGATGGGGGCGTTGAGGTTGAGGAGGGGGGTTGAGGAGGGAGGTGTAGGATGAGGAGGGAGGTTGAGGAGGGGGGGTTGAGGAGGGAAGTGTAGGATGAGGAGGGAGGTTGAGGATGGAGGTTGAGGAGAAGGTTGAGAATGGGGGTTGAGGTTGAGGAGGGGGTGGTGGATGAGGAGGGGGTGGAGGACGAGGAGGGAGGCTGAGGACGAGGAGGGAGGCTGAGGACGAGGAGGGAGGCTGAGGACGAGGAGGGAGGCTGAGGACGAGGAGGGAGGCTGAGGACGAGGAGGGAGGCTGAGGACGAGGAGGGAGGCTAAGGATGAGGAGGGAGGCTGAGGATGAGGAGGGAGGTTGAGAATGAGGAGGATGGTTGAGGAGGGGGTTGAGAAAGGGGGTTGAGGTTGAGGAGGGGGTTGAGGTTGAGGAGGGGGTTGAGGATGAGGATGGGGGGGTTGAGGATGAGGATAGGGGGGTTGAGGAGGACGGGGGTTGAGGATGAAGGGGTTGAGGAGGGAGTTTGAGTATGAGGAGTGGGGTTGAGGAGGGGGGGAAGAGACACAGGGAAGGGAGAGGGGAGAAGAGACAAGGGAGAGAGAGGGGGACACAGAGGGACACAGGGGGCAGCACATTTCCCACCCTCTGCTTATACTCAAGTCACTCATTTTACCCAGTATTTTGTGGTAAAATAGGTGCCTCGGCTTATACTCAGGTTAGTAAATACGGCATATATATATATATATATATATATATATATATATATATATATATATATATATATGTTAATATATAATCTGTCTTAATAAAGAGAGCTTCATCTCTCGAAAACTCATCGCTATATTATGAATAAGTTTGTCCAATAAAAAAGGTATCACTATATACTGCAATTCTCTGATTATTCATATTATATATATATATATATATATATATATATACATATATATATATATATATATATATATATATATATATATATGTGTGTGTATATATATATATATATATATATGTGTGTGTGTATGTATATATATATATATATATATATATATATATATATATATTATAAATTTAAAACAGGTTAAACATATAGAAAAGATCAGCAGGCAACTGTTTTTTCTAGAAAATATCGGTTTACGCTAGAAAAATATTATTGCTGATATGGAAAGGATTTATTCCTTGAAAATTAAGATTTGAGCACTCACAAGAGTTGCACCTTTTTGTGCGGATTCATATGTTGATGTTTTATGAATTCTGTCCATAAATGTAAATGTGTAAAGGGAAATGGAGCATTCATTGCCTACATTCATTTTATTATATATGATTTAAATTTGTCCACAAAAACCTGTATATACATGATAATTTATTAATTTCACTAATCCACGCTTTAGATCTTCCCGATATGTGCAAACCTGATTAGTTTCAAGAAGATGTCTAGTGTCATATATTTGTACATTATAGAATCACCACCAATAATAAAATGATAAACTTGACTGTCCCTCAGTAATTAATAAAAAGTGACTCATTATAGAATAACATCATGCATAAAGTTTTTCATGAGCTCCATAATCGATTAAAAAATTACCTTTTCAAATGGAATGACATGATACAACATACATCATTTTTAAATAATATATTTTTTTGAATAAGTTACAGAAATATGTGCTATTTTATAACCTAAAAAGAGTTGGTTGGCAAACGACCGTTTCTAATACAAATACACCACAGTGTATGCCAAGACAAGACAAAGACTCAGTGTCCTTGCATGTTTGTAAGAAAGTTTTTTTTATGCATTCAATCTCTACTGAGCTTTGCATGTTAATTAGTTTCTTTGTAATATAAGTGGTTGAATCAAACAGGAAGCTGAAAACTGGTAAGGATTTTTCATTGAATTTCTGTGAAAGAGCTTTCAATTCAATTGGATTTCCTATTTATTTTAAGTACTTTAGCCCTGATGTACTTTTGCACTCTATATAAAAAATGTTTTTATTTATTTATTTATTTTAGAAAAAAGGTTTTGGTATGACTATCATGGCAAAAATGTATTTGATTTTTTTTTATAAATTAGTACAGAAACGTTCATTTATGCATTATAACCTTTTTCAGTCTTTAATGAATATTTAGATCTAATCTTCATGTCTGTTTTTAATCAAACAAGCATTTATATTTACTTCTGGAGAAATTTCTTAATAGTCATCATAATTCAGGATGTCTAAACTGTTGTAGTAGAGAGTATGGACCAACACACAAACCAGAGTCGAGGCCCAAACGGCTGTGGCATAGTTGTCAGGAAATCTTATTTCACAGGCGTATAACATTCTAGATAGTCTAAGATAAAGTATAGAGGTAAGTAGCAGATAGATTAGATTAGGGTCATAAGCACTAAGACATGGCAGGAGGCAAACTGAAGAATGGTCAGGGTTACTAGCAGAGGACACAGAAAATACAATACAGAACAATATAATCTAGGAACAGCACAGAGGAACAAATCCCAAATGAGGTCAATATATAGAATTTTATTATAGAAAAATGCAAGTAGGTAGGTAGTAGTAGGTGTCACTGCTTGCATTACTGATGGTTGACTTTGACTAAAGACAATAACACTTTCATTGCCCTGCAATGATACACGTGATGTCCAATGCACAAGATGTAGGTCATGACCAAAACAGTTGGTGATGCAAAGAAAACAAACATGGGTACCCAGGGATGCCACAGACACGAAGTGCTGGAATGGTATCACAACTTTAGCGCGCATGCTAAATGCGAGCCGACAACAGCGCGCCAACACATGCGCACATAGACAACAGCGCGCAAGAGTAGAGGTCAGTCTAGTCCGGCAGCAGATCAGGGACCCACCCAGCAGGTAAATACAGGAGGGGAGGGATCCGGATACTAGGATCCGGGAGTCACTGAGAGGGAGAGGGACAGAGAGAGGAAGAGCTATAGGGTAACATACAGCTATAGGATGCGCAGTCAAGATAACCTAGGATGCTGATTAGGGATGAGGTGACCTGCCGAGGGATGGTGGATACACACACTGTGTCTGGCGGTGTCAGTATATAACACAGCAGGCCAACACTGACCAGTGACAGCTCAGGGCACACAGAGGGTGTCAGACATCATCAGACAGGTGACAGCCGTGCTCCCAGGAGGGGGCGGTGCAGGCCCGGGATACCTGACACTAAGCCCCGAGCCCCGTCACACAAGCAGCATCACTGCATCCATCACCGTGAGAACAGCAAGCTTCAGTACAGCCCCTCCATCCCCCGTTGCTCCCCTCTCATCTGACTACCCCATCAGGCTCGTCTCAGCAGCTCAGGGACCCATCCAGCAGTGGTATGCCCTAACAAGTGAAGTATTGTATTGGTGATTACTATGGTGTGTTTATTCTTGCAAAATATTTCTCCCAATTATTAATATAATTTGCTATTCAAGTGGTGTCTTTTTGCGAGCTGCAAACGATCTATGGGTTACGGGCTGAAAATCCCTGCGGTTGTTGCAACCGTAACTTACAGCCCATCTAAGCCTTTGATCTTTCATGACCCCAAGAGTTACAATCACAAATTGCTATTCCATTGCTACAATTCCTCAAGCCCCAAAATATTTTCACACCCGTAAATGTCAAATGTAGAAGAAAATCCTACAAGTACCAGATAGGACTCTCAAGGGTGTTTAACCCTTGTTCGTAGCACTGTAAATGCAATAAAAAAATCAATACTTTTAAAGACAGGGAACGCGATGAAAGACATTAGAATTAATTGCACAACAGTTTCAAGCTCGTAAATCTGCAATCAAAAATATTTTTTTTTGTATGTGTCATTTTGTTGTTATAACAGTTTTGGGAATCAATGAGTTAATACATATCAGGCCACCCACATGGACTAGAACATTTTCCTTCATTAATTTTTATTATTTTGTACATTGCAGGATTGCGGGTCTGATCGCATATTGGACCCCTAAACGCTAATTGATTGACATTTAACCTCCATTTTTTACTGACCTAATGATGACGGTCTCATTTTCTATTGGCTGTTTCTAAATGGATAGTTACGGCCTTGCTTAATTGATCATGTTCATGCTCTGAAATGCTACATACGATTGCATGATTTAGGGTTCCGGATTTCGACCCGTAACTTGTGGGCTTGTTCAATTGAATCACTCCGTAATTGTAGCAGAGTTCAAGCCCACAGCAAACCCACAGACATACAGCCTGTTAGTTGCGTCCTTGCAATTGAATGAGGTCCCAAGAGCTTTGACTTTTAGCAAAAATTTCACTCATTGTATGGACTGAGAGGGTTAAAAGAGCAAAGTGTAATAGTTTAAGACCATCATTACAGTATATAGTCATGTCAAATACAGAAAATAAATGCACAACCATTAAAGCACTGCTAAATAATCCTACATATCCGCGAATACCAATATAATCAATGTATGTGGTTTAACAATTTAGAAAAAGCAGACATATAACTTAAAACTCAAGGAGGGAACAAAAGCAGCAGTATCTGCTTACAAGTTTTGCTAAATATTAATTACAGTGGCTGAAATAGAAAATAAAATGTTAATTTCAAAGGAAAATAATTATCCTTAAAATGTGAGGCAGGCCCTATGACCAGTAACGGGGAGGAGAAAGCATTTGAGCTAAACAAATTATTTTCTTCTGTATACACAAGGAAGGTACCCATTGTAGAGACATTGCAACAACTGTTAATTTCCCTGAAAATGTTACATAGTGCCTTTGATGTCCTACGGTGCTTGGCTGTCTTGGTCCCAAAATTAGGATGACCACTACAGAATGTCCAAATTAAACTACCAATATAACATAAGCAGCTCTGAGACTCAAATGGGGACAGCACCTCAGTATAACAGTGTTCCAGTTTAATTTTTTGCCCCACCAGCTTCTCCAGTAATTCCTACATCATCCCCCAGAATTTCTTCTAATTTTGCCAGGAATTCCTGCTACTATTGGGGTCCTGCATTTACTTCCTCAGCTCTTTGCTGGGAATTCCATTAGAGATCAGGAATTACATCTCAGCTTTCTCTGTGGACATCAGTTGCATCTTTTATAAGCTCTTTGTGCAGGTTGAACCTGCCTCGGTCGTAGGTTCAGAAGGTGTAGATCCCACCAGTACTACCAAGTCTGTGATGACTCCACAGCTAGAGCAGACAGCAGAATTTCAGGTCGAACAACCACAATCAGAGCATGGAATACCTAGTATCTAGAAAAGGAACATCGATCTACCCCTTCTGTCTTACTGTATTGAACAGGGTGCATAAGATGTGTAGGGGACATACAATGGTGACTTTGAAGATAACACAAAGTAACTATAAATTAATTAAACAGTGCTGCTAATGATAAATTATCCCATTGTTAAAAAAGTTGTTGAAGCATTGTGTCAGCTCCAAAAAAGATCTGCCTTTGCAAAATAAAAATAAAAAATTACACCTCTATAGACCAGGTCACATAGAATACCGTGAATCAGTACAAAACTACATATAAAAATATACATCCCCATAGCCTCTTTTCTCCTATGGGGGTCCCTATCTCTATCAACCATGGGGAGTCACTCTAGATCCCCATGCTTCAATATATAATCTACCCCATTGTCCCTACAGACCACCATTGGGTCTATACCCATCTCCATGGGGGTCCTTATAATGGGACTTCTTATATACCCCCATGGTATCATAGCCTATCACCACAGGTGTTCCATAATCTCTAACAACTCCCCTCCCAAACTAACTACACTTAAGTAAAATAAAAAAGAATCATAATGGGTTAAAAAAAGAAAGTTACAGAATAAATAACAATAAAACAACTGTAAAAATTATAATAAAGTAAAAATTACAACTGGTGTGGGAAAAAACTTATGTTACACATTATCTTCCTTGGATGATCTTCCAGCAATGGTCAGCGATGTCATTGTCCTCAATCTTCAGTCATAAATAAGCAGGTACATCTAATTTTGTTTGAAGACTTTGGATCTTCATCTTGATTGAAGTCCCTCGCTTCTTATCTTTGATCCGTGGCAAAAGACCATTCAAAAAGAAAACACTGGTCTATAAAAAGATAACTCATTCTAAAGGAACACCTCACCTCCTCTGAGCAGTCCCCCCCCCCCCCCCCCCCCCCCAGTAACATATTTTTGGCCATGCCCTTGCCTTTGTACCGTTTTTTTCTAGGCTTCTGATTGGCTAAAATATGTGTCAATCATGTTTCAGCAATTTTAATTTAGCATTTGAGCATTAAAAACTCTGGGTACTCAATAACCAACCAAAGAATGCTACCTTCATTTTTCTGATTGGTTAAATGTCTGTAATTTTAGTTCATTATGAGCGCCCATAGTGCTTTCTGTGAACATGTAAGGTGAGAACATATGAGGTAAGCTAGATTCTTTAAAATAAAAAAAATAAAAAATACATTTTGCCAGTTGTCTATGTAAAATCCCTATGGCAGCAATAATTTAATGTCCTCACCCCCTCCGGTGACACTTGCCAAGGTGTGTTGATGATAGTCATATTCCTTTGAGGCTAAATGGCTTTAAGTTTTGCTTCCCACACCTAAATTACCCAAACAACTTAAAATTACAATAAACCAGAGAAGCAGAGGGTGGGTGGGAGACTTCTTTCCTTGACTAGCTCAGAGTGAAGCAAGTTTCTCCTTTCAGGATTTAAACTCCCCTGACTCTACACCTCCAAGCCTAGGCTCTTATGAGGCTTCTTGTCTAAAACTTAAAAATCAGTGGCAGAGCTAGGGAATGTGGGGTCCTAGTGCAAAAAAAAACATTTATCTGATGGGAGGACAGAGTGTAATTTTTCTTTTCTTGCGAACTGTATGATCAAGCAAATTATCTAATGTTTTATTCAATATTATTATTTCTACAATGGTTGCAATTATTGACATCTAGATAAGACAGTATACAATTATGGACATTTGGATAAGACAGTATTCTTATGCCTTTCAAGCACATCATAACAACCAACTTTTTTGTGTCGTTTTAAACTAAACCAGCTTTAAAAAATGTGTTTTTTTTTCACCAAGGTCTGTAAACTGTAGAACCCATCCTGTTTTTATATGTGGTTGTTTGTGAAATTTGACTTGGTAAAATAGTTTGACATCTGCAAGTGTGGTATGGATTTTGAATCGAAATGTATGTAATGTATGGGACCAGTGGACAGGTCAGAAGTAGTTTTTTTAGAATGGCACAAAAAAAATACTCCTTATTATGTGTAAAAGAAAATATGATTTATCATCAGTTTGGTACTTAAAATAGCTTGATCAAGGCTCAAATGCATGCAAATGTAACACTATCTTATTGTTTTCTATCGCTCATGCCTTGAGTACCGTATTTTTCGCCCTATAAGACGCACCTGCAGATAAGACGCACCTAGTTTTTAGAGGAGGAAAACAAGGAAAAAAAAATTCTGAATCAAACACAAATACACTTCACACACAGATACACACCTACATTACACACAAATATATATATATATATATATATGTATATATATATATATATATATATATATATATATATATATACACACACACACACACACACATACATACATATACACATACATACACATACATACATATACACATACATACACACACACACACATACACATACACACATACACATACTGCAGCATTTGGGAGCCCTTGACCCTCCTGATCCTCACCTTTCTTCTGATCTCAGCCCATCTTGATCTCACCCCAGCGCTTCCTACCAGCACTCCTCGTGTACTGCAGCGTCGCGTGTGTGACGTCACTAGGATGCACCGGCCGACGCGATGCATGCTGCTGGTGCTGTAGGAAGCGCCAATCAGGAGTGGGAAGAGATCAAGAGGACAGAGAGGCAGTTTTAAAAGGTATATTCGCCGTATAAGACGCACCAACTTTCCTCCCCCAGTTTTGGGGAAGAAAAAGTGCGTCTTATACGGCGAAAAATACGGTAATTTAACTAAAATTACAGACATTTAAACCAAGTTCTTTATGCATTCAAGTGGTGTTTTCATTGTAGAGTATACCACATAAAGGCCCTTACTACACTACATAAAAAAAATATTTAGGTAGCACTAGCCTTCAGTTTAAATGTTTATTAATAGCAGAGGAATAAGTGCATTTCTTTTCTGTCCATGTGAAAATGCAAAGTACATCAGTTATTTTGTCCTAACTTATGCTATTTGGAGTAGGGACCTCAACTCTCTTGCACCAAGCTATTTGATGACCCGATTGTATCCCATTTGTATTGTATTGTACTTGTATTTGTATTTCTCCTTACATTAGAATTGGTTTATACCTTTGTAATGTGTTAATTGTACCTGCTGTACACTGATTTACTTTGTAATTAGTGCTATGGAAAATGCTGGCTTTTTATAAATAAACTAGAATATTGCCCGTCCAAAAGTGACGGGAGTGAAATTGTAAGTGAGCTAATGCTGTTTGGTGTATGGTAATTAACGAAATAATACATTAATAAAGGAATATATTTTACCTATTTGGAAGTAATAAATGCAGGAAGCATTATGTTGAAGAGCTGACAATCTATTTTCATGTTGCTGCAGCATACAATGTGTGTTTTGAGTGCTGTGGAGCTGCTGTGTAAGTGTGAGCAATGTGTGCAGTGTGTAGTGTAAATAGTGTGCATGCTCGAGGAAAATCCGTTAGGGTAGCTGAGTACTTCCGCATTATGTAAGTTAGTGTTGTAAAGCGGCTGTTGGTGATTTAGCGTCCTTGTTCTTGGACCTCAACCGGCTTTTTTGGAAAATCCGTATGTGCTTGGTGGTGTTTTGCGTGTTTAGGGTCCTGTAGCCTTGTTTTCGTTTTTTTCGGCGACCATTTTTTCTCTCACTTAAGTGATTTTCGGGTGTCTAAACTCTGGAATTTGGACTTAAATGGAGGTGTAACTTCATTTGCAGAGGTCCTGGGAGCCCCCTCTTGCTGTGGGTAAGCTCTTTATGCCGGTGTTTATGTTTTGAGGTTCGCGCGGGTCGGCCGTTAGTCGTATTTTTGCGAGGTCTCGTATTTGTGTGTCGTAAGTCTGTAAATGTTGCGAGGTCCGCAGTTACTATCAAGGAGCGCCTTTGGCGCTCCATGCCAGCAAAGCGAGGGCCGCAGCGTTAGCAACAACTTTTGACATCCCGCAGTTATGACAACTATACATGTGATTTAATAATAATTATAAAATTAATCTAAGACTAATGTATGTAATAAGGCCAAGTTGGTGAAGGATAAACAAACATCTGGCATATAAACAATTAGAAGTGTACTCAAGATGGCAGGCAAATGCAAATTTACTATAGTAAGGGGAGAGACATGAATGTGGATAGACTCTTTTAAGACGAGAAAAACAATATATGAGGACATAGGCACTTGGCCTAGAAGAAAGATAATGAGGCTTCTGTGTACAAATGAAAAGGCTATCTGAGCGGTATCCTAATCCAACAAGCGGAAAGGATAAAACAACTTTGAAATGTTAGGGTTCTATAACTTTCACACACAGTAATTGTTCTCAAGTTCTGAATTAAGTTTGTGCACCATTACACCACATATTTAGGTTGATATTTTGCATACTGAAAACGCATAACCTGTTTTTGTATATTTTGAGCAGACCTTGAAACAAACCAACATTTGATGACTTGTAAAATAAGGATTACATCATCCGATGCAAGCAACACACAGTTTGTGAAAAGAAACATAAATCTTTGTCCAACAATCTCTTATTCAGTCTATGGAACAATGTATGCTGAGCTGGATAACTAATGAATCAGTGTTGCTATGCTGGTCTTTTTTCAAATATTTCCTTTCTAAGTCATTAGACACAGCTGAGCATTGACAGAAACAGAGGGATATTAAAGCAGTTTGGATGAGATCACAAAAAGTGTAAAGGATAAGACATTTTCAAGCCAACTTGTTAAAACAAACCAAAAAATATATGCAAAACTAACTTTACTGTAATTCTTTGCGTATAAAATTGTAATGTGCCATGTAAAGTTCAAAAATAGCTCTATACAAAACATTCATATAGCAAAACCAAAGCAAATAAAAATTGGCAACACATTTGATCACCATTGATATCTGAAAACATTGTTTTGAATAGATCAATACAAATTGTGAAGTTCATTATAGTGACGAGCCAGTCATGGCAAATTAATCACCATATGTGGAGGAATTATATTTAGATTATTTTTTAAAAACAAATGAGGTAAAGTGTAGAATTTGCGACTACATTATTTTTCAGATTAATATGATATACCTTAACAGTGGTGCAGAAACTAGCAGTGTGAACGCAAGCCCCCTTTTTTGCTTTATCTAGGTATAGTTATTACTAGAAGTGATGCTGCAAAACAGCATCTACATGAAAAAATTATGTTTTCTTAAATTATCAACGAAGTTTGAAAAAAATCTTCAGATGTCAGCTTATGTCTAGAGGCTGCTATATTGGAGAGGCATTCTTCTGTTAAGCTTTAAACCTTTGTGGCAGCCTTTCAGATTTTATTTTAATCCAGTGTTTCTAATCGGTGCCTAATGCTGTTAGGAAAAAAGCCAGTGGTCCTCACGTTGAAGCCAAACGCCGTTAAAAGTGAAAGCATCTGTTTATTTTTATTTATGTTTCTAAAACATTTAGACACTTATCAAGTAAAGTTGTTTATACTTCGGAATATTAGTACTTTGGTTTTAGCTGCATATTTTCATTATATATTTTATTGATGCATAACACATAACTAATGATTATTAGTGAGATTTCAAATTAAAGACTCAGCAGCTCAAGGTAGAAACTTTTAAAATAATGTGGTGTTTTACAAATTTGATAATCATGCACATGCACAACTCCTGAAGAGACACAAATGATATCCCGCTCTTATGCCTGCCATTGGGAAGGGGATACTTGGGATCTTATAAATAATGAAATTCAGAGTGGAAGAATGCTGTTGCCATTTGCTTCACTATTGTGTTCTCCCAGTGGCATCAAGATTCTGGAATATTTTCTGGGTATATTTCAGCACTTTATGTAATACTGCACAATGCCAATGGGGAAAACTCATACACAAAAGGATGCACAGCATGCTCATACCCATTCCCTTTACATAGTATCAAATGTCTATTTTTCATTCAAGTATATTGAAGAGGCTATATTGTTTATGATTAGCAAGCATTCAACTTAAATGTACACCTCACAATAAGGACCATTTGATGAAGCTAGACACTGCCAATGTGAAGCATATATCAAGAATGAGAAGGGGATGTGCCCGAGTCTTTATTAGTACAGTTGTCCTGTTGTTTCTTCATCAAGAAATTTTCATAAGTGTACAAATATTGTTAATGTTTCCCGATTTGATATCAAAGATGATGAGTAAATTGCCCTGATTTGATGTGGTGACATTTCAAGTAACTAGAAAAAATAGGTCAAGCAATGCTAAATGGCAAAACACTGATTAAAAACACACTTGATCTTTAAAGCATGTCATGTTTTCATGATATAATTTTTGCTGATTATTTATACTCTAAAAAATATTTTCTTAATGTTAAACATATAAATAAAACATGACTAACATAAATCTGTAAGTACTAAATAATGTAGTGAAGTACCTCATAAATAAAGTGAGTGTGGGGTGGTGAAAGGATGTACAGAAAACCTTTATTTTGCTTTACTACATTTTACTTGTTGTGGATCTATATTAAAGAGCTATCAGCCTTATTAAATTGCGTTTCGGTAAATTTAAAATGGCTCTATTTAAGCACATAGCATATTTTATTTACAGAAGTTTTTAGTTAGTGAAGACCTTGCTTTTTGATAGACTAACTAAAAACTTCTGTAAAAGAAATATGCTGTGTGCTTAAATAGAGCCCTTTTAAATTTACCGAATCGCAATTTCATAAGGTAAGTTTGTAAATGTGCCCCTGGATTCGTTGAGCAATTTGTTAGTACAGATTCGGCGAATATGATGATGTCTTATTAGCACATTATGTTTTACACCTACAGTACTTGCAAAATATATAGACACAGGATCTTTGTTCATTTTTACTGAAATTTGTGTAATTTGCTAAAAAAGAGCAAGAAAGCAAAGAAAATAGTCTTTCTGGAGTTGTATAGAAAAGGTGTGCTTATGAACACAGCCTCATATTATAAAAAAAGTCTAGGGCCCTATGCAAATCGCTGAAAAAACAATAGCGAGTGCCGTAGCAGCACAGTAAATCCTACCTAGCTATGTTAATCACCCACCCTAAAACAATGCGAGAGAACTCCTGCGGGTCACTGCTATTATTGAACTTGATGACAAAGCTGAAAAACAAGACAATAAATTCCGAGTTACTCCCTTACACTCTGACAACTAACCCTATGCTAATAAGATTTTATGGATCACTGGCAAATCAGGGCACTGCTGTAAATGCAAAAAGCAGAAGAAAGATTTACGAGTACCAAACACCACTTGCAAGTGGTTTTCAAACCATTGAAAAGCCCCCCAGAAGCATTTATATTGACACTATAGCACAAAAAACACTAAAAAGGATGACATTTCAACTTAATTTGACAATTAACAGTCCAATATGAACATATGTATAATTAAAAAATATGACATGTTAGTAAAAAAATTGAAAATTGAAATATGACATGTTAAAATATTGGTTGTATATTGTTATGATCTTCATGTATATTTATTTATATATATATATATTTTATTAATTTTTTTCTATTTTCTCACTTTAAAGAGAGGTAGTAAACATAATTAAATAAAATCAAACAATACAAAATAATTATAAACGTATGGTCCTAAACTTATAGGGCCTCATTCTATTATCGGCCGTAAAACGTCCGCAAAGCTGCGATTCCTTGCGGCCGTCTTACGGCCCTGTGTAGAGCTACCTTTACCTTGCAATTCAAATGGACGGCGCCGCAAGCATATCCCCCTTACAGCCGACCGCATATCATGCAACCGGCTGCAAGGTCAGAAAACTTTAAATGCAAATATAAATTCAAGATGGCACTGTAAAGCTCTGTAAATGATAGGCATCATAATGGGGGACATGAGTATTAATAACAACACCCTCTCAAGCTTGCACATCGCCCAAATCCGCTATTTCATTAACGGTTTATTTTCCGTCTTGCAGCCTGGGCGGGTTTGAGGTGCTCCAAGCCCTCAGGACTTTGTCCACGGATATTTGACATGAATTAAAATAAATATTATTTTCAGATTTGAGTGTAGGGGAATGTTGTGCTATGAATGCTAACACCTCCAATCACTTTATTGTCTCATCAGAGTGCAGGATGGCTTTATTATGGCTTTATTATGTGCTTAATTGTGTGCTTGCGGGACCGAGAGGGTTCCCGTAGCAATTGAATAGCAACCGGGGCTTTCTTGTGGCCGGAACTCTTGCGGCCGTTTAAGATCAAAGGCTTTCCTGCTGCGCATGCGGCCGCAAGGGATAACAGGGCGCCGGCCGCAAACCTGCCGGAGCCCTCGGCTGGAAGGGAATAGAATAGGCAAATAGCCTGCGGCCGGTCCTTTCGGCCCCGAATCTCCTACGGCCGATAATAGAATGAGGCCCATAGTGTTTATTTTTACTTAACTCTCCCAGGTTCAGTTTGTCTTTGTGTGTTTTCCCAAGTGGTCCTGGGTTCCACTCCCAAGCCCCTAAGTATCTACCACAAATAGTTAGGAAAACTGCTAAATAATTGAAGGACGTAGGCCTGTGTATTCAAACCAGGGACCCAAATATCCAGAAATGTTTGCATTGTATCTGCTAGAGAATAAGTTATCCTTTCATCAACTGCTATAAAATGAATTTTGTCTTTGATACTAATGAAATCTAGCTTACCGGATTTCCAGTTCTTGGCAATGTGGCTTTTTGTAGCAAGGGTTAAGTAGTTAATAAGTTTATTTTGAGGGGTAGAAAGTTTATTTTGAGGGGTTCCATATTTTTTCACTTTTGGGCAGTGCCACCAAATATGGGCAAAAAAGACTATTGTCGCGCATCCTCTAAAACAGTTTATGTTTTCTGATTTCCTCCATTTAGCTAATCTCACAGGAGTGAAGTAGGCACGGTAGAGAACTTTAATGGAGTTCTCTAGAATGGAATAATTGAGGGAACCCCGGAACGTGTTAGACCAACATTTCTCCCAATCGGATAAATCCCAATGTAGATTGAGGTCTGTTTCCCAATCTTTCATATACTTATCTTTTACCTCTGTAGGTGGAGTTAAATATATCATAAATGCCTCCTATTATACTTCTTGAGGTGAAGGTCATTGCAAAATGTAGGTATTCAGTTATGTTTGGGTATACCTTTTCTAATTTTGGGGTTTGACACATTTTGTAAAGGAAGGCGAAATTTGGTTAGCCAAATGTGTGTATCCCACTTATACGGATACATAGAATGATTGTCAAAAAAGATCCAGGCGGGTTGATGTTGCTTGTGGGTTATTTGAAGGAAGGAGAGTTGGGCTGCTTTATAATATAGTTTTAAGTCTGGACAAGAGAGGCCCTGTTTTATTGGCTACATTTTGTTTGGACTATAACAATACACAGGGGCCTAGGAACTGGGGAAAAGGGCAAATAAATAGTAAATAAATAGTACATCTGTGTTCACATTTTTATGTCTAAAACAAGTTAAAAAACCTGCTTCCAGCTCAGAATTCCGAGAAAAACAGTTATTGCACTGCATTCTGTGAAGCTGAGCAAAGACGTGCAAATGTGCCCACAAATGCCTCACTCTTTAATACATAAACCATTCTAAATATGGCTTCCCATCGCTCTTTTGCCCACCATATATTAAATGATTGTTGTGGTGAACTACCTGCTCATAAGGTTCACAACACAAGCGGAGGTCCAGCTCCACACTGATGATAGCCAGTAAGGTTGAAACAGCTGTACATGGATAGGATTCTCAGCTTGTGAATAATCCAACCTTGGCTTTGCATAAAAGCTGTGTAATGTAGCATAAAATTCAACATAAAATCCAAAACATTCGCAATGAACTCTGCTCCCCTTGGATTACACACTCCACCCTCTCAACTAACCAACAACACCCAGTCTTCTCCCTTCAACAATCCCATAGCCACCATGAACTGCTTTTACCTGGATACAGAGGACAAAGTGTACAGCCTGCTATCATCCACTCACCTCACTACCTGTCCTCTAGATCCTAGTCCATCTCAGCTTATCCCTCCCCTCTCAACCACACTGATACCAGCTCTCACACACCTCTTCAACCTTTTCCTACATACTGGTATGTTTCCATATTCTCTAAAACATGAAATAATTACACCCATCCTCAAAAAACCCTCATCTAACTCTGATGTTGCATCTAACTACCGCCCTATCTCTCTACTTCCCCTGGCTTCCAACCTGTTGGAGATGCTCGTTTATAACCACCTTACCAGATTTATTTCCTCTAACTCCCTTCTTGACACCTTCCTATCCGGCTTCCGGCCCCAATATGCAACTTGCTGCTTGGTGGCCTACCCACCACCCATCTATCCCCACTTCAATCCATTATGAACGCCTCTGCTAGACTCATCTTCCGTACACAACGTTCAGTGTCGGCATCACCTCTCTGTCAATCACTCCACTGGCTTCCCTCAGCCTCCAGAATAAAATTTAAAATCATGACCCTAACTTACAAAGCCCTCAACAATAGCGCACCACCGTACATCTTTGCTCTCATCTCCAAATATTCCCCTAACCGCCCTCTTTGTTCTGCTAATGACCTTCTTTCTACAATTCTTGTCACCTCCTCTCACTCTTGCCTTCAGAACTTTTCTTGTGCTGCCCGTATTCGCTGGAACTCCTTGCCTCACTCCATCAGATTATCCTCCGGCCTCAAAACTTTTAAAACCTCACTAAAAACTCATCTCTTTAAAGAAGCGTATCACCTTCCACCCTAACACACTCAGCACCTCTCTCTCCCTCCTTTACCACACACAATACCTTTAGGTTGTAAGTCTGCGAGTTTCAATCCCGCAGGGTGCACAATGGACACTGGATTTGAGGCTTAAAGACAGGGCCCTCCTTGCTTTGCTATGTTTTGATTTGTATTTACCTTTGCCTGGAACTTATCTTATGTGCAGTGCTACAGAATATGTTGGCGCATTATAAATAAACAATAATAATAAATATATATATATATATATTTATATATTTTTATAATTTTTTTTTTTTATGCCGTTTGATATGGTACAAATATTACAATGTTTAGATTAATATAGCTGGTTTAATTCAATGATCAATTTATAGACAAGTATACGCTTTATTACAGAATAGTTTTTTGGGGGGACAATAGTAAACTTAGGAATAACAATTGTACGTAATTACCTGTAAGCTTTGATGTTTAGATAGACCACAATATAAAATATATATTGTGTTTATGACAATCTCTTGTGAATGATTGGATACAAATTTGTTTTAACACATTTTATATTCTGTTAGATCAATATAAAAAGCAATATGACGTGTATAAAATCTTATTAAACCAGGATCAGCAATCTATCTTAAAACATTCTATATTTGGTTAGTTCAAGATAGGACTATTACAATCCTTAACTGATTGGATAGCAATCTATTTTTAGAACAGTCTACATTTTGTTAGTTCACTATAGGAATCAAAAAGCAGTGTATAAGCTCTTATTAAACTTGGATCAACAATTTATCTTAATACCGTCTATATTTGATTAGTTCAATGCAGAAATGATAAGCAGAGTATAAAGTCTTATTACATTTGGATAAACAATCAGATGTCTACAATATATATGGTATTAATGTTATGGATGATAATTAGGAAAATGTCTTTTCATGTTATTATCTTTGTCTGCATTCCTTACTCACTTATATATTTATTTATGAGAAGAAGGTTACTTAAAATGGAGGATGAAACTACAAACAACATGGCTTCAGAACTACAAATGGGAGTGGCCTGATGATGCATACATCCGTGACCAAATAAGGACAAATGAACGGTTCCTCCCTAAACTGACCAGTATGATGACGACACACTGCAGCAATTTTGAACCAATCAATAAAGCTATTAATTCCTAGACAAAGGAATCATGTGACGTTTGATCAGATAACGTTTTCTACATATAAACTTGTAAACTGCCATTTTAATACAGAGCGCTTTGAGAACTACTATACAGAAACACTGTGTCTGTGTCTTATTTCTCTGGAATGTGCACATTCCACACTAATTGGAAAAGCAACAGATATTTAATACAGACTTTGAAGTCTTATCTAATTCAGTTGGCGCCCAAAGTGGGGCCTTGAGTTTATGACCTGACAATAGCCGAGAAGGAGCGAAGTGGTGACTTTCAACAGCAGAAGGAACCTTCATGAAAATATGTCTGGTAAGGTCGACATTTAGTACTGTGCAAGTCACTATATTTCTTTCTCGGCTATTGGCAGGCATTCAAAGCACAGGTTGTTTAGCTTGCTCAAGGTCCGTTTTAAAAAAACCTGTGATAATAGATATCTGTTGCCGGTGTGTGTGTGTGTTTATGGTCTGTTGGTATTGTGAGTTTAGATTCCTTGGACATGTGATTCACGACACACACGTGTATTTGTGATTATCTGGAAGACAGATGAGTGTACCCAGAGACGTACATATAAACCAGAGGTCGCAAATACGAACTTGCATATGTGTGCCCTGGGGAAATAGATATTTTTTTCCCTGGGAAATGTCTATGCATGTTGGATAGACGATATCCCTTGAGGGTCATGATGTTCAGGCCGGAAAAAGTAGCTTGAAAACTTTAAGGGACGTCTGTCATTCACTGCGGGTGGTTAAAAAACGTGTGTGTGACGCATAATGCGCATGATCTTGAAATCATATGTCTTTTGAATCTAAAGTTTTCTGCAGAAAAGGTTTGATGATTATAATGTTATATGCTATGTCACTGCTGGTTGTTATGCATGTTTTGATAAGAAATGCAGTTTAGAACTTCTCTCCCTAAAAAAAAAAAAAAAAAACTACAAGCTGATCTCTCTCTGTGTGTGTTTTGACCTTGGTCACACAGCTGTAGAGAGAGACTGAGAGAGAGAGAAATTCCTCATCCACCCCCTCCCATCTGGTTTAACTATTTGAAGGACGAATCTTAGAATTCTCCCTTCGCCAATGCTAGGTTGTATTTGAAGGTGTTAACATGTTTTACTGTATTGCTATGCTGTTTAAGGTATGAACACAGAAATATTAAGGAACTTTTACTTTCTATACATTTATATAATATTCTGATTGCTTTCGTTTATAAAGTAGATCAATTGTCTTGTGTTTTGCTGCAAATAAATGTGTGAGTATTTGCTGTAATTTCCTTTCTTTGCAATACAATTGAGGAATCCAGGTTAGAGAATTTGTGTCCACCACTGAAATCAGTGGAGGATTTATAGTTTATCTTGTTTGTAAGTGTAAGACAGGTGTGTTTGTGAAATACATACATATGCGTGTATTCTTTTGAAATATTTTGTCTGAAGTTTCTGTGTGTTCGATACTGTACTCTTTGAAGAGGGAGGTGACCGGTTTGCATTGTATGAGAGGGATTGGCCACCCCATCTTATGACAAAGCAAAGCAAACCACTCCCTTCCCTCCTCCCATCTACTCTGTGTGCGTATTAGAGTTTTATGTGAAAATATGTCTGTCTGTATTATTGAGAGAAGAATGGTGTTTGCTACATTTTAGTGGTTTGTGGAACAAAGACACCATGAAATTCTTAACACACAGCCACCGCCCCATCATGGCTCCCTACTTAGGAAAATGGGAGTTGACTAAGTTTAGGACCAACCCCTTTTAAAACCTATGACGAAGCATTTACTATGCTACCTCTGCTGGAGTCAGTGCCCTGTATCCACTACTCCTTGGGAATATTAATCTTTCTTAAAAGGAAGGTATAGGAGACATTCAATGTTTTATTAAGCTTCTTAAGCTTTTATTAGCAATCTCTGCTCATGTAAATCAACTCCTACACGCCTGTCTGCAACGGTGATACAGAATTCTGTGAGTTATTAATAGCATGCGCTCCGGATGAAACAGTAAATCAGGCTATTATTTTGTCAAATACTATACAGGATAAAACAGCCAGGGGTAATATATCATTCCTGCTGGGAGCAGCCTTTGTGGAAGGATTGAAGAGAAGGGAAGATTTGTAAACATCTTGTCCTGAGTACAAGATGTTGCCATTAGACACAGTAAAAATAAATAAAAAGGGTTTTCACCTTATGCCCAAGAATAACATTGGTAATCATGGGGTACACTCTCTGGAGGGAAGTTTTTCTCTGTCCCCTCAGGAGATCCTTATTATCCTCAGCAATTGAAGTTTAAATCTGATGTATTTATTGATTATGTGATTGTTTTATCTCAAGCACTGACTAAAATACATGCACAAGTGTTTTCTCCTGTTCCAGATCCAGAAGTAGACACTGGTACTCATCAACTACTTCCTGGAGCTTGGGTCCTGGTCAAGAGATTTGTGAAAAAGAATCCTCTGGAATCCAGATATGATGATCCCTTTCAAGTTCTTCAGTTAAACTTGAAGGACGGCCTACTTGGATCCATGCATCTCATTGCAAGCAGCACCAGACCCATAGCAGCCAACATCATGATGATCATAACACATATCCTTTTCTGTCTGTTCTTAACTAAAGTAGAACCTTCTGCATTCATTAGTGAGAAGGAAGATGGTATTACATTTTGGTACAATCCATCTAAACCACATATGATCACATTGTCCTTTGATTATTGTCATGTTGTATGTTGCCAACAGCTAAGCGTGACTCAACAATGTAACTTGTACAAAGACACTCACAGCACATGTATACACATATGTGTTACAGACCAGACTTGGGGAAAAGATTGTAGTCATTGGGAAGCTGTACGATGGAACACTGGGACAGCTTGGGGCTACAAACCAGAGAGTGCCTCTGATAGAACAGATTTGAGTGGAAGCCCTTTACTTGAACGTATGACTCTAATAAAGCCAGGCAAATGCTCGCCAAATGGCAAGACTGGAGCTAACATACGACTCACCCCCAGACCCACAGACGCAGGTACATACCTAATAGGTGGCTGGGTTAGAGGACAAGCAAAAGGACGGATTGGTAAATTTATGCTCAGAGATCTAAATGCACCACTCATATCAGAAGGACTAATGCAAGTACAACACACTCAGGCATTACCCCAAACGACTGATATCAGTGAACCTAGGTACGAAGGAACCCTAGCAAATGAGACTGGGTTCACAGACCTCAATTTATGACTGGAATGGACGACATATAACGTAGAGTCACATAATAAGACTAATTGTTATGTTTGTGTAAGTGCCAGACCTCACCTAGGCACTGTTCCACTTATGGTAACTATGAAGGAAGAAGTGGAGTGTTAGTTGGGAATTATTGTAAGTTAAGTACGGGACTGAAGCGAATAGTACCTAGAATGTTATAGTAAGTGATTTGGAAGAAAGATTTTGCATGTGAATTTGATCCAAAATGGAGTTTGTTTTTGAATAGTTTGCAAATATTAAATACAGAAAAAGAAAACAGGCAGCCCTTAACCCCCGAATGAATCCTTCTACATATATGATGTATATAGTCCGTGGCTATCCTCTGACAGTTCTGGCACCACATAATATTGCGGCCATCATACAGCAGACTACCTAAGCACATGACTACATCCAGACACCTCCGTCTGCAATGTTCCCTTCTTCTACCAGACAATGTTACTTTACAGAGATGCTATGTTCTCAATCCAGCCACTCTCTTACCATTTCCAGAGGGGGGAGAAAGGAAGATGGATACTTTTGTACAGCCTGTTTGTACAACCTGATTTTGAACCCAAACTCAGGAATAACCAATCTATATGTAAAAAGACGTCTACTGGAAGGTGGTGGAAACGGCCAGACGCTCACAGATGAGACACAAGACCCTCTATATTGCACGCTGTGGAATAAACATTTCCAGGCCGAGATTTCCAATATGAAGCAAATCTCACTAAATTGAAGCAGGTCACCTTAAACCTAAAGACATTGTACAACAATGCAGCATTAAAATGGTGGGAATCTGCAGAGGAAGAGGAAGGAGTGGAAAAGAAAACTCTCCGCTGGCGAGCAGACAGCACTCCCAGTATACAAGCCAGAGACCCATATGCAGTCCCAGGACTCACAAATCCACCCCATGACTGCCTTCAACAAATGGAAATGGAGACCTCACACCTTGCGAATGTAAAAGACCTTGCCCTGACAGACCCAGACATCACTCTGTATGTGGATGGATCAAGGTAGGCTGATGAGATCACACAGGATATGCTGTGACTACAGAAAAAGATGTGATATGAGCCTTCTCACTTACCTCCCTCCATGTCAGCACAAGAAGCAGAGTTGATTGCATTGACCAAGGCCTGTGAGGTTGCGACAGGAGTCCGAGCCAACATCTACACAGACTCAAGATATGCTCTGGGAATGACTCAAGACTTTGGAGTAATCTGGAGAGCTAGAGGATTCATGACAGCCGCAGGCACTCCAGTGAAGCATGACAAAGCCATCCGTGAACTACTAGATGCTTTAGCACTCCCGAAGGAAGTAGCCATACTGAAAGTAAAGGCACATGGGAAGCTAAATTCAGACGAAGCACGAGGAAACCATCTAGCAGACCAGATGGCTAAGAAGGCAGCAATGGTATCACAGGAAATGGAAAGGAGAGAGGTGGATGGAGAAATAAACATTTATACAATACAGACTCTGCCAACAGATTTAAGATTGCTCAAAGAATTGCAAAAGACGGCAGGTCCAGAAGAAGTGAACAATGGAGGAAAACGTACCCTGTGATGACTAGTAATCCCCACCCAGGGAGAGGTATAACTGAGTACCCTGGAAATTATACGTGTTACAGGAGAAACGTTTCTCAGGGGTTCAACTTACAGAGGTTCCCAAGTGGGTTTTGCCACACATATAGAGATGGTTCAGCCACCATGCTAGTCACTCAGACACAATCTTTGGGGGACATATATGGGTTGTGTGGAGATATGAAACTCAGGGTAAGACTGTCAGGAGTATGGCGTGGGGAATGTACCATGACTAAAGCCATAATGCCGTTACACATTGTTCCAACCTATTATGGTGATCTAGATAGTGTTCCTCAGACACAGTCCAGAAGGAAGAGACATACATCATCATCTGAACCTAAAGAAAGTTTTAATTCCCATGTGTACATAGATTCTATTGGAGTCCCAAGGGGGGTGCTTGATGAGTTCAAGGGCCGAAACCAGATAGCCGCAGGATTTGAATCACTGATACCAATGATTGGTGTAAATAAAATGTTGCTTGAATCAATTATATATATATATATATATATATATATATATATATATTATAACCAACAAAGGTTTGTGGATTATACAAGAGACGCTCTGCAAGGAGTTGCAGAACAATTGAAGGCCGCATCACACATGGCCTTCCAGAATAGAATGGCACTAGACATGCTAGAAAGGGGGGGGGGGGGGTGTAAAATGCCCCCCGACACTGGCAACTGTTGCACCTACATACCTGATAATATGGGTCCAAACGGTAAGATTACTTTAGCCATTAAAGAACTAAACAACTTGGCACAAGAATTGAAGGAGAGTTCTGGAAACACAGACTATTGGGATAAATGGTTTGGGTGGCAGAGGGTATTGTCACAGGTTGACATTGTCTTTCTTTCAATACTGATAATTCTTGCATTTGTTACCTGCTGTATTACCCCATGTGTCCGAACATATTTTTATGAAGTCAGTTACTGGAGTCACATCAACCTTTGTGCACCGAGAATTTTGTGATGATGACAACTGTGAGGAGTCACATAAGATGTTACGGTCTATTGTATCTAGGAGTGAGGTTTCCACATAAACCCCTTGTCCCACATGTTCCTGATACAAGGGGCTAGGGAAAGGCATCTGACTTGTCTGTGACAGTGGCAGGAGGGGCCATGGGTAAGCCATGGCTACTCAAATGTACAAAGAAGAACGGGCGTTCACAGCACAGATGTTTAGGGCTTTCTAGCAGTCATGCACCTCATCCTCAGGGACAGATATACACCTAGTGTTTAGGGGGGAGTTTATCCCTCATCACGCATTAACATAAGTACAGCTGCTTTTCTTAGGTTGCACACTCATTAATAACATAAAAACAGTACATTTTAGGGGGGACTGTTATGGATGATAATTAGGAAAATGTCTTTTCATGTTATTATCTTTGTCTGCATTCCTTACTCACTTATATATTTATTAATGAGAAGAAGGTTACTTAAAATGGAGGATGAAACTACAAACAACATGGCTTCAGAACTACAAATGGGAGTGGCCTGATGATGCATACATCCGTGACCAAATAAGGACAAATGAACGGTTCCTCCCTAAACTGACCAGTATGATGACGACACACTGCAGCAATTTTGAACCAATCAATAAAGCTATTAATTCCTAGACAAAGGAATCATGTGACGTTTGATCAGATAACGTTTTCTACATATAAACGTGTAAACTGCCATTTTAATACAGAGCGCTTTGAGAACTACTATACAGAAACACCGTGTCTGTGTCTTATTTCTCTGGAATGTGCACATTCCACACTAATTGGAAAAGCAACAGATATTTAATACAGACTTTGAAGTCTTATCTAATTCATTAATGTTCAGTGATACAGCATGTTACTCTATGTAAGCAGTAAATAGCAAAATCAGGTATGACACCCTATATGGCAGCCAGAATATATACTGAAGCAATATCAAACTAATTAGGTTATAATGTATCTAAATGGCAAGCTAAATAATCTTTGTATTTGGATATTGGTTTTTTTTTATATTGGGTTTTATAGCAGAATTGATTACTTTTAATATATTAAAGCAGTCAATTCAATCAATAATTATATAAAATAGGTTTGTTGATTGTGTTATAAAAGAGGACATATGCTGAGAATCCTAAGTAGGTTTTTTGTATAGGTCTCTTTAATAATTGGTTTTGTAACAGAGTTAAATGGTTATATTATTTAAAAAAAGTAAATCAGTCTGGTTTAGGAAAATGGCACAGATATAAATATACTGATTAACACCTACAGTCCAGAATGCAGATGCTAATTCGTTTTTGTTCTGTGACCATTACAGAAATGTAACAGAATGATTGTAGATATTGGACTATTTTATCTCCATTACAAAATATAAATAAAAACAATTTTGACGTATATGATTTCAGAGTAACAATCTGTCTTAATATATGACCCCTTTTGAAGATTGTTGAAGCAATCCTTTTTGTTTCTTTTCTTTGTAGGAAAGATAAGATAGAAATTGGATATAGACAGATATAGTAAAATATATTAGATAAAATATAAGGGGGCATAAGTTTATGCCAGAGAATGATAGACAGAAATTAGCCCAGAGAAATGTTAGAAAAAACCCTGAGCCTTTCTCCTTTCTAATAGATAAACTATTTATCTCTCCCTGTCACAAAGTTGGTTTCCACCAATTGCTGATAGCCTCCTCCCAGTTCGTATGTATATATGCATAATTATAATATGTAAATAAACATGTTGTGTAAATCTGTTTCTGCCGCTGGGGAGCAATCTAGTTCTATGTATTGAAATGAATTTATTATGGAATATATGTGACATTTGTTCCAGACTATTTCTGCCAACTATTTTAAGTTGTAGAATAGTCTATTGTGTGTAATCTCACACCTGCTTGATAAGCACTTGTTTGGAACAATGGGGAATTGAACTCAAATGCATAGACCCTAGCATACTCTATCTTGCATGTTACATTCTCAAGGTCTGCGCTATCCATCTAACATTTTGTTATTGGCTTGGTTGCCACTCGAAGGACTTGTTAGTAAGCTCAGAAATTTGGACATATTAGAAAAATTATTTAACCCCTTGTATGTGTTTACACAGGTCACAATAAAAACCAACAATCACATAATGTAAACAAACTATATGTATGTTCCTTTACCCACAAAAGGCACATCACATATTATAATTGTAGAACTACGAGACGTCGTCATGCTTTGCGTGGTGCGTACGACTTAGCGATATCAAGGTGAGCGGTTAACTCGGAGCACTTAGACGATGAGCGCTGAAGGCGCTGATTGCCTGCGAGCCTCGTGAAGCGAGGCAAGCCGTTAAGCCACTAAAACGCGCCGCATTTAGGCGATGAGTACCAAAGGTGCAAAGCGAGGCAAGCAGTAAAGGTAATGAAACACGCAGGACTTAGCCTCCAAACACTTACAAATCGCGGGATCGCCTTAGGCTGCAAGCAGTTGACGAAGGCGGGACTTAGAAAAAATAACTTATGAGCTGCGGGACTTAAAAAAAAGAAAAAACGAGATGCGGCACTTAGAAAAAAAAATACGACATAGGAAAAATACAAAGTTAATGGGCGAACGGCGGAAACCAAAAAAGAAGAAAAACACATAATATACAAAAACAAATACAACAAAAACATTACACACAGTTTGGAAGAACAGCCAGGACGTCTTAAATTCGCGTTTCACCTCACTTCATGTCAAATTTAAGCAGTTTCGGCACTTGCTTTAGTTTAGCAATACTTTCATGCTAAGCTGTTTGTAATATATTAATTAATTGAATAATTAATTAGTAATATACATTCATTTATTAATTATTAATTAGTAATCATTATGAAAATAATGTATAACATTTTAAACTTACTAAAGTTTATTAATACATTAATGCTTACCTCTTTCTAATATATTTAGACATTGATTCATTAATTATTAATGTACAATATTTTATTAAATAATTAGTAATCACTATGAACAACACCTTTAGTTTATTAATATATTAATGCTTAGGTCTTTAAAATACATTTAGTCATTGATTAATTGATTATTAATGTACATTAATTTATTAAATCTTAAGCAGTAATAATAAAAAAAAAAAAAAAAAGGACCACAAACAATATGTTTATTTTACTATGCACTGCTATATCCGTGTTTCTGCTGATTGCCTGATAGGGATGAATCCAAAAATTACAAATGCTTTCAATCTTATTTGACAGTTTCATCATCTCTGCAGCTGACTGAACACAGAGAGTGACGTTTGCAGCCTTTGAACATCATAAAGATCACCTTTACAGGTATATAATTTAATTATGTTCTTAGGGAACAAAAAATGATTTACTCTCTTTATTTTGTTATTTATTGATTAATTAACATATATTAATATATTAATTAATTAATAATTAGTAATCATTACAAAAAAAAAATTGTTTTTTATACTGCAATACAAATAATAAAAATGTTTGACCTGCACTTATATATCTGCCTTACTGCTCCTTCATGTACATTGCTTTTGGAACTATTAATTAATAATAATAAAAAAAAAACATTTATAATAGATCAAAAAATATGTACATTTTACAAAGCACTTACATATCTGGAGTGCTTATAATTGCCTGACAGGGATAGGACATCCAAAGCACTTAAATATTTAAAGCACTTTCTTAGATTCTGACATGTAATACATTTAATATTTTATACTGCTTTTATTTATGACTATATTGATGAGTATGCGTTTATGTTTTGCATCTATGCCAATATATACCTAGGTGTTGCTACTGATTGCCTGTTAGGGATGAATCCAAATATTACAAATGCTTTCCATTTGACAATTTCATCATCTCTGCAGCTGAGTGAACACAGAGAGTGACGTTTGCAGCCTTTGAACAGTATAAAGATCACCTTTACAGGTGTATCATTTAATTATGTTCTTATGAAACAAAAAATGATTAAGTCTTTTTATTTTGAATTTATGACAGTTATTGGTTAATTAATGTATATTAATATATTAATTAATTAATAATTAGTAATCATTACAAAAAAACTTACATTTTATACTGCAATAAAAATAATATTTTTTTTTAACCTGCACTTAAATATCTTCCTTACTGCTCATTCATGTACATTGCTTTTGGAATTATTAATTAATAATAACAATAAAAAAACACACACATTTATAATAGATCAAAAAATACGTACATTTTACAAAGCAGTTACATATCTGGAGTGCTTATAATTGCCTTACAGGGATAGGACCTTCAAAGCACTTCAATATTTAAAGCAGTTTCTTAGATTCTGACATGCTACATTAAAAAATGTATACTGATTTTATTTATGAATATATTGATGATTATGTGTTTATGTTTTGCATCTATGCCAATTAAACATAGTTTCAATGAGTCACAAATTAATTAAATACAAACATTAAAAATGATGTTCATGTTATTTCACAGATTACTCATCTCTGCACCTGACTAAAGATAGAGAGTGAATTCTGCAGGATTTTTGCACAGTTATATGTCTTAGATACAATGGAAGCTGTTAAACAACGGATGACGCTTCCAGAAAATAAATAGTGTTTGCTCATAGTCTTTGGACAGCTGGATAAAATTATGGCCAACAACCCATACAGTCAAGCATACAAATAATTTGCACAGGTTGAAAAAGAACAACAGCAACATGCGCTAATACATCATTGCCAATGCCAAGAGTAAATATGATTTTAAAAAGAGATCGCAACACTGATTAAAGACGGTATAATTTACCAACAATAAATGAGGTTGCCATGGTCTTTAAAAATGAGGATAGTGAACCACCTTTTCAGCGGGATATTAGAATATAGCCACGCAATGAAGACCAACCTTTCATAAACATAAATATATTAAGTAGTAATTTGGATCCAATGACATATCCCATTTTCTTTCCAAGTGGTGAACCAGGATGGGAACCGAAATTACAATTGCAAAGGTATGCCACTAGTAAAGTTTGTGTTAGATGCAATATTTCTATGCTGGAATATAAAGTGTCCCAAACTGCTATTCAGGATTATTTTAATCCTATTTTATGTGGGGGCAAACTCACACAACAATTGATTATTGATTCCTATCTAAGTCGAAACAAATAATCAAAATTTTATAAAATTTCAACAAAACAAGCTTTGAGTAGAACAATATTATGGATTGATGGATTATGTCGCTACCAATAGAGACATTCCAGCTGGAAGAGCAATCATTTTGCCATCCACTTTCCAAGCATCTCCTCGCAATATGCGAGAAAGATATAATGATATTCATATAATTGTGAAAAATAAGGTAACAAAAATAGCTTATGGATCGGTAAATTACTCTTAAAGAGCTATTAACATATGATGTCCCATATTGATGTCACATGAAATCTTCCCTCATTGGGCAAAATTACTTTGCTAATCCTTGGGAAGATATAAAACATGTGTTTATATATAGCTCAAAAAAAGTTTACATTTTAAAACCAATCTAGAGAAAAGAGCATCCTTAGTACTCTATTTGGTTATCAAAAAGTTTTATAATTAGTTGTTGTATAATAATAATTAATATTTATACGGGGAGTATCTAAAACGACTTGTGTAAGGTTTATTAAATACTAAACTCCTTATTGCCATAGACTACTATATGTCATTACAATTCAAAGTAGTCAAAGGATATACCATATATCACCAATAATTGTAATATTGTATAATGATACTCCCCCAATACAAAAATCCACATAACCAGAGTACTTGCGCTTCTGGAGAGATAGTCCCAATACTGTATTTTTTGCCGTATAAGACGAACCCAATTTTTTTTTTTAACCATTCTTTTTTTTATTGGTCACTTTTGAAAAGAGAAGAAATTCCACATTATATCACTATGCCCTGATTCGCAGATCAGGCAGTTTCCATCTATTTCACAGTTTGAAAAAATGCAGACTCTAACTTAGTGGAATAAGAGTTAGTCATAAAAGCAAAACATACAGTAATCATATTCCATTTAAATTTTCATTTAAAGTTTGTGACCTTCACACCTCTTTTTCCTTTTTCTGTTCCCTTTTTCTTTACTTATCCCCGCTAGCTAGACTAGTTTTTGGAGCCCTCATGATCCTACAATTTTATTCATATGCCTAAAGCTCCTTGAATTTTCAGATCCTCCCTGTCTCCCTCCCTTCTTTTCCCATTGAGAACAAATTAAACTTGAATTAAATCTTCAACCGTAACTAAACTGTTGGCAGCTATTAGTTATCTTGGGAAATCCGACTTCCACCTTTCCATGTCGATTTCCCTGCTATTGTCTTACCTCTTTGGTGCAAGGAATTCTTGGGTGTTCCCCAGTCCAGCCTCCCAGTCCTCTTCTTCCCCTCCTTCTCTTTCTCTCCCCGGGACATCAAACCCCTTCAAGTTATCTTTGTTGTTCTTGATAAGTGACCCAGGGCTCCCAAATTGCTAAATATTTGTCCATAGTGTCTGCTAGTGTGTGAGATATTCTTTCGTATAGCATAATTTGATTCAATTTACTGGTTATCTCTAATGGTTCTATATGTTCTGCTTTCCATCTTTTAGCTATGCAATTTTTAGTTGCCAGGCATATAAACTGCATCATTTTGTTTTGGGTAGCCGTTAAGGCTTCCATGCCTAGTCCCAGTAGACATACCTCTATCTGAGCCTCTAGATCCATTTGAAAAACAAGGGATGCTAGACGTGTACATTCTTGCCACATCCTTTGGACTTTGGAGCAAGTCCACCACATATGTATGAAAGTGCCTCTTAGACTGCATCCTCTATAGCAATTAGGATTTTGCCCCCCATTCCATTTTGCGATCCGGTCCGGGGTTATATAAGCCCTATGTAAAAATTTTATGGATGTCTCTAACAAGCTGTAATTTAGCGAACCCCTAGTTAATTCTTTCCAGGATCTTTTCCACTGTGTTATTTCCCAGGTATAACCTAAATCTTTCTCCCATTCTTTCATAAATTTATCCTTGGGATCTGTTTTTGGTTTATTAAATTCAGAATAAAGCATGCCCAGTATTCCTATTGTTAAAGGCGCTGTGCTACATAATTTTGAGAACCACTTAAATTTCGGGATACCCCATTGCTTGACTAGGGAGTTTGCTAAATGACTAATCCTACAAAAATGATAGTGCTCCTCCAGTGGAAGATTATGTTTATCCCTTAGACTCATATAGGAGAGAGAGCCCCCCTCTGTTACCCAGCTCCCAATTCTGCCTAGGTTTTTTGATGTCCACCATTCCTTTGAGCGTTCAGATAGGGGGGTCCGAAATTCCGGGTGCGGTATTAGGGGAGTCAAGGGAGATAGCCCCCCCAAAATCCCATGGTTTGTTTGAGCCCATTTGCAGCCCTGTAATGACAACCTGATTATCGGGTTTTTCAGCCGTCTTAGTGCCGCTAATGGATCTTTTAGCCAGATTACTTGTTCCCTAGACGCACCCAATTTTAAAGGAGGAAAATCTAGAAAAAAAAAAAGATTCTGAACCAAATACTGTAGTAAAATATTTTATATCAACTGTATAAAGTTAACAGCAGTTTAAGAACAATTTTATGTCAACCATGTAACATATTAAGAACTATCTTTACTCTCATTCACAGTCAGTAAAGTCAGTAAACAGTGAAAGTAACAAAAAAAAAGGCTGTAATGTTTTTATTCGAACCCCAAGAATTCCTCTTCTTCGCTGCTATCAGAAATGAGGAAGGACAGATCCACGCAGTCATTGTCATCACTTTCTTCCTCACTGGTGTCAAATAAGACAACTTCTTCTGTTCCATTCAAAGCATTACTAATGCCACACTTCTTGAAGGATTTTACAACAATGTCCTCCTTCACGGCTTCTATGTTATCTACGGTTCTGTTAGATGGCACATCAAAGGTTAGCGGGACTTCATCCATGTTCCCAATCTGGCTAATTGCAAAGTTATTCTTCTTTCTCACATCAAAAGGGACATATGAAAAGACAGAATCTTTGATTCGTATTCCTTTGGCATTTTTTGTGCAATTCTGGTTTTGGTGCGCATAGAATGGGCCAGATCTCTTCATAAATCTATAGCACCACGATGGTGATCAGGTGAAATCCTGAATTCCCTTCTCCACAGCAATGCGCTTGGCCTCATAGATTATCATTTTTGTTAAGACAGAAAGTCCATTTTGCCGGTGACGTGTGATCCACTCCTTCACTTCTAACTCTAACTCTGGCCACTTTGCAGTTGGTCCACGTAAGGTTTGCTTTCTTTTATCCAACTTTTGGAACTGATCCTCCTGTTTCCTCCACTTTCTTATAATTTTCTCAGTTGGAGGTGGCCCGAGGTGTGTCTCCGCTGCTCTGTTTCCATGTTCCTTAGCAAATTTGATTACTTCCAGCTTGAAAGCAACTTTATATGCCAGTCTCTTCTGCTTAGACATTTTTAAAAGGAGGTAACGGTAATGGAGGAAAAGGTACCGGTAAGCTCAGCAGAGTGTTGACATGATGCCCGGGCAGCACGTGGTTAGACTGTCGGGAGGGGGGTACAAGGCGCGCTATAGGAGGGAGAGGGAAGCCTGAACACACACAGCCTGGCCGTGCAGGGAGGGTCAGAGATGTCTCCACAGCCCGCAGTACATGCCACAAATCCAGCCTGCAGCACACACAGCATAAAAAGAGGACTGCGAGCAAGCACCACACAAAGTTAGGGGCAGTTTTAATGCAGGCAAAATGTGTATTTGTCGTATAAGACACACCAACCCCCCCCCCCCCCCCCCCCAGTTTTGGGGAAGAAAAAGTGCTTCTTATAAGGCGAAAAATACGGTATATGATGTATCTTCATCTAGTTTATATCAAATTCATCAGTCTGTATTAAATATTTACAGCCTTATTAAATTGAGATTCGGTCAATTGAATAGGGCTCTATATAAGCACATAGCATATTTTTTTACATACGGTAAGTTTTTAGTTAGTGAAGACCTTGCTTTTGGATAGAAGTTCACTAACTAAAAACTTCTGTAAAAATAAAAAGTTTTTTTTGTGCTTATATAGAGCCCTATTCAATTGACCGAGTTGCAATTTAATAAGACTGTTAATATGTATATATAGTATATACAGTGCCTTGCAAAAGTATTCACCCCCCTTGACTTTTTACCTATTTTGTTACATTACAGCCTTAAGTTCAATGTTTTGTTAATCTGAATATTATGTGATGGATCAGAACACAATAGTCTAAGTTGGTGAAGTGAAATGAGAAAAATATATACATAAAACTATTTTTTAGAAATAGAAAACAGAAAATTGGCATGTGCGTACAGTATGTATTCACCCCCTTTGTTATGAAGCCCATAAAAAGGCCTGGTGCAACCAATTACCTTCAGAAGTCACATAATTAATGAAATGATGTCCACCTGTGTGCAATCTAAGTGCCACATAATCTGTCATTACATACACACCTTTTTGAAAGGCCCCAGAGGCTGCAACACCTAAGCAAGAGGCACCACTAACCAAACACTGCCATGAAGACCAAGGAACTCTACAAACAAGTAAGGGACAATGTTGTTGAGAAGTACAAGTTTATAAAAACATATCCAAATCTTTGATGATCCCCAGGAGCACCATTAAATCTATCATAACCAAATGGAAAGAACATGGCACAACAGCCAACCTGGCAAGAGACGGCCACCCACCAAAACTCACAGACCGGGCAAGGAGGGCATTAATCAGAGAGGCAGCACAGAGACCTAGGTAACCCTGGAGGAGCTGCAGAATTCCACAGCAGAGACTGGAGTATCTGTATATCGGACGGCTGTAAGCCGTACACTGCATGGAGTTGGGCTTTATGGCAGAGTGCCCAGAAGAAAGCCATTACTTTCAGCAAAAAACAAAATGTTACGTTTTGAGTTTGCGAAAAGGCATGTGGGAGACTCCCAAAATTTATGGAGGAAGGTGCTTTGGTCTGATGAGACTAAAAATGTCATCTGGCGCAAACCCAACACATCACATCACCCAAAGAACACCATCCCC
The DNA here is from genome assembly GCA_027410445.1 of Discoglossus pictus. Classification (NCBI taxonomy): domain Eukaryota; kingdom Metazoa; phylum Chordata; class Amphibia; order Anura; family Alytidae; genus Discoglossus; species Discoglossus pictus. The sequence goes on from CM050163.1 coordinate 451,735,536, forward strand.
ACAGTGAAACATGGTGGTGGCAGCATCATGCTGTGGGGATGTTTTTCAGCAGTCAGGACTGGGAAACTGGTCAGAGTTGAAGGAAAGATGGATGGTGCTAAATACAGGGATATTCATGAGCAAACCTGTACCACTCTGATTTGAGGCTAGGACGGAGGTTCACCTTCCAGCAGGATAATGACCCCAAACACACTGCTAAAGCAACACTTGAGTTGTTTAAGGGGAAACATGCAAATGTGTTGGAATGGCCTAGTCAAAGCCCAGACCTCAATCCAATAGAAAATCTGTGGTCAGACTTAAAGATTGCTGTTTTCAAGCGCAAAACATCCAACTTGAAGGAGCTAGACCAGTTTGGCAAGGAGGAATGGGCAAAAATCCCAGTGGTAAGATGTGGCAAGCTCATAAGTGTCTTGGAGCTGTGATTGCGGCAAAAGGTGGCTCTACAAAGTATTGACTTTAGGGGGGTGAATAGTTATCCACATTGACTTTTATCTGTTATTTTGTCCTCTTTGTTGTTTGCTTCACAATAAAAAAAAAAACATCTTCAAAGTTGTGGGCATGTTCTGTAAATTAAATGATGCAAATCCTTTAATAATTCATGTTAATTCCAGGTTATGAGGCAACAAAACACGAAAAATGCCAAGGGGGGTAAATACTTTTGCAGGGCACTGTATATACAGTATCACACAAAAATGAGTACACCCATCACATTTTTGTAAATATTTTATTATATATTTTCATGTGATAACACTGAAGAAATGACACTCTGCTACAATATAAAGTAGTGAGAGAACACCCTGTATAACAGTGTGAATTTGCAACAAAAGTGAGTATACCCCTATGTGGAAATGTACAAGTTGGGTCCAAAGTGTCAAGTGTCCTCTTCCACTCCTCCATAATGACATCACGGAGCTGGTGAATGTTAAAGACCTTGCACTCCCCCACCTTCCGTTTGAGGATGCCCCACAGATGCTCAATTAGTTTTAGGTCTCATGACATGCTTGCCCAGTCCACCACCTTTACCTTCAGCTTCTTTAGCAAGGCAGTGGTCGTCTTGGAGGTGTGTTTGGGGTCATTATCATGTTGGAATACTGCCCTGCTTCAGTATATCACAGTACATATTGGCATTCATGGTTCCCTCAATGAACTGTAGCTCCCCAGTGCCGGCAGCACTCATGCAGGCTCAGCCCAAACAAATATACACATATGTCTATATGTGTATATATGTTTTCTATAATATGTTGTGTTAATTCCCCCTATATGCATTTATCTGCTGTTGTCAGATGCTGCCTCCACTCTCTCTGCCTCGCTGTTTACGTTCAAACTGAGGATTTTTATCATATCAGTGTTTTTGTGCTTTTTGTTTATCTGTCATTTAGGGATTATTTCAACTACCTTTCCTCAGTATAGATGTATACTTTTGGTGGCGGGAGTGTCATGGTCTGGACCTGCATGAGTGCTGCCGGCACTGGGGAGCTACAGTTCAATGAGGGAACCATGAATGCCAACATGTTCTGTGACATACTGAAGAAGAGCATGATCCCCTCCCTTCGGAGACTGGGCCGCAGGGCAGTATTTCAACACGATAATGACCCCAACCATACCTCCAAGATGACCACTGCCTTGCTAAAGAAGCTGAAGGTAAAGGTGATGGACTGGCCAAACATGTCACTTTTACCTTCAGACCTAAACCCTATCGCGCATCTGTGGGGCATTCTCAAACAGAAGGTGGGGAAGCGCAAAGTCCAGCTCTGTGATGTCATCATGGAGGAGTGGAAGACGACTCCAAGTGGTAACATGTGAAGCTCTGGCGAACTCCAGGCCCATGAGGGTAAGGCAGTGCTGGAAAATAATAGTGGCCACACAAAATATTTACACTCTGGGTCCAATTTGGACATTTCCACTTAGTGGTGTACTCACTTTTCTTGCCAACGGTTTAGACATTAATGGCTGTGTGTTGAGTTATTTGAGGGGATAGCAAATTTACACTGGTATACAGGCTTTACACTTACTACTTTATATTGTAACAGAGTGTCATTTCTTCAGTGTTCACATGAAAAGATATAATAAAATATTTACAAAATTGTGAAGGGTGTACTCACTTTTGTGAGATAATGTGTATATATATATATATATATATATATATATATATATATATATATATATGTATATATATATATATATATACAGTATATATATATATATATATATATATATATATGTATGTGTATATATATATATATATATATATATATATATATATATATATATATACACTGTATATATTTATATATATTAAATAAATAGTACATCTGTGTTCACATTTGAATGTTCCAGCTGAGAATTCCAAGAAAAACAGTTATTACAATGCATTCTGGGAAGCTGAGCAGGGACATGCAAATGTGTCCACAAATGCCTCGCTCTTCCATCCATAGCCCATTTCAAACATGGCTTGCTTTAAGCTGATGCCTACTGCATTACACAGCTTTTATGCAAAGCCAAGGTTGAATTATACATAAGCTGAGAATCCTATCCACATACAGGTGTTTCAAGCTTACTAGCTATCATCAGCGGGATCTCAGCTTGTGTTGTGGACCTTATGAGTAGGTAGTTCACCACAACAATCATTTAATATATGGTGGACAAAAGAGGGATAGAAGCGCTCCACCGTACAGTAGTACAGTAAATAAATAGTACATCTTTGTTCACATTAATAAAATATATATATATATATGTGTGTGTGAGAGATAAGGTTGGCATGGCGATTGCAGCAATGTGCTTTATTGCATAGCTGTACAGAGTAAGTAACTAAATTGCAAAGGACCAATGCATTCAGTTACATCATATGACACGTAAAATCTTTGACGCAAATTATTGTGGCCCAAATGAGACATGGATACAATTAGATGTTCCTTGATAGAAACTCTGTTGAAAAAATAGAGAGCTTATAGTGTTAAACTATCTGTACTGTAGCCAAATACAAATTAGCAGATTGGTCTATATTTAATCTTTGAATATATAATATATATAAAATGTGATTAACTTTCAGGATTTCACTTGTCATCTAGGAAAAATGGAGAAATTCAAATATAGAAAATCTACGCCTCCAATAATATTTTTCATTGGAAAAGCCACCATCTACAGTTAAGACAGTACCAGTAGGTCAGTACCTCAAATTAGGACGGAACTGTAGCACTATGGAGGAATTTCATAAACATGATAAGGAATAAGGAACTAAACTCTGGCGAAGGGGATACTCGAAAAGTTCCCTTAAAGGGACATGGATCACAACTATTTATTTCAAGAATGCTTTAAAGATTACAAAAGTTATTTTTGCATGAAACCATCATTAAGAGTTTAAGAGCATTCTGATTGGTTCAATTAAAATTCACACACTTACAGAGCAGGGTGACATCTGGAAAATGATTCTGAATAGCTGAAATATGATTGACACATATTTTAGCCAAACAGGAGACACAGAAATTACTATGTAAGCTACAAAAGTGCTATCAAAAAGTGCAATTTTTCTGCCTGTAGGGGTGGTGTTCGGTATGCGTAAGTTTAGGTAGGCAAAAATGGCTTACGCACGATATGTTAAACGTTAATCGTGTACAGAACCTTTTAAAGCTAAGAGAGTATAGTACTATTAAAAGCGCTTGATACGCGCCAAAACTTGAAAGACCAACCCACCCATAATGCAGATCTGGGACAATACAAAAATATCAATAACTACATGTAATGTATGCTGCAAATCAGTAACTATTGGAAACACATATATTAGTTTATTAAATACACAGAGCACAGTCTTAAATACAGAGCCCCATGAGCCCACAATTAACCCAATAACTCATGGGGCTCCATACAGAGCCCCATGATTCCCTAATGACCCCCATAACTCGTGGGGCTCCTTACAGAGCCTCATGAGCCCATAATTAACCCTATTAGTCTCATAAGGGAATTAACCCCTTGCAACGGGGGTCCCCGACTGGCATCAATCGAAACCCCCAGTGCATTTAAAATATTCAAATGTCCAACGAGGGTCCTTAAAGGGCCCGCGGCACACTATTTTTAGTTTGGGGATTTTCGGCTGCGGGGGTACTGTAGGTACCACCGAGGCATCTAACCCCCGCTATGTCCCGTGGGGGTGTATCCCCTTGTGATTGGCTAAAGGCATCTGCACCTTCTGATTGGCTAATGTCACTGTCAATAAGACTTCAGCCAATCAGAAGGTGTAGATGCCTTCAGCCAATCACCCTGTGGTGGTGTATCCCATTCTGGTTAGGTCCATCAACCAATCAGAATGGGATAAAGGGGTGTTTCCCATTCTGATTGGCTCACACCTTGAAAAGTACACGACAGGAGAGGCCTGCAATGAGTGCCGAAGGTCCTCACACTACAAAACGGTTTCAATTATGTGTTAAACAGCATTCCCATGGCTTCAAATTTTATTGCCCCGTCATTTTTAACGGGCAAGTCGCTAGTGTAATCATAAATGCAGACAATACTTTTAGTTAATGTACTGGTTTTATCAACCATTTAGAAATGCTGAGCCCCATTTCTGGCACTTGCTGACTAGGTATGTCACTCTTCCATACAGGACACTCTTGCTCTTAAAAGGTATTTGCCAATGGGCCGTTTCCTTCACCAACTGAACTTTGTCACAAGGCTAATATGTGGCTGATTCCGTGGGTTTTTAAAGCCCTGTTTCTTCCGGTATTCTCTCTCACTGCGTGCGTGACGTAATGACGTAACAACGTTATTGCGCCATTGTGTAGTCACATAATTCAATGTGTTCAACTTTATTGTTCTAATACACTTAACATTGTCTATTATGAATATGTGGGGATGTATGGGCTTAAAACAAAACTTGATCAGACTAATATAAGAGGCCAAATGGATCATTCTTAAAGTACAATAGGTTTCCTTCACAATGCTGCAGATGCAGGAGATGCCTTCATGGACCTAAATGGTACCTAAAACAAAAAAAAAGAAAAATAGACAAAACCTACAATCTAACAGCCTCATTAAATCGGGGCTACGTAGTAAAACGTAGCCCGTAACTCCAGATTTATGTATTACAGATATTAAATTAGTTTTGTAATGTTGCTTGCAGCGGCCTTTGCATGTTAAGCCGAGAACAGGCTACGTGTTCAATTCAGCTATTAAATTGCAACATGGTCACTCGTGAGCAAGCAAATGGAGCCAAAAGGCCAACATGTGCTCGCAAGGGAGGTAAAGTACAATACACAGCACTCGTAATACAAATAACAACATTCTACTGTACATTTATTATAAGAGAAGTGATGTTAGGTCTTAAAATTAAAAGAACAACTTTCTGAAGCCCGCAAATCAGCCCAGAAAAATACTTTATTTCATGTTTATATTTTGTGTTATATCGACCCCTGCAATCAATGTGTTAAGACATATACTGTAACTTGCATCTAATAGAATATCATATTTACATCTTTATTCATATTGCATTATATCTGGACTGTGGGTCCGATCGGAAACTGTAATTGAAGCACGTAGGACTTTGAAATCTACCCTCACCTTTTTCAGTGATGTAGCGCTAACAATCTCTATTTCCATTGGCTCCATCTGAACCCATAACTACATGATTGCTTAATTGCTTGCATTCGAGCACACAACCTGACTGCCTAGAACTGGTTTACGAAATAGTATTTTTCACTCGTAGCTCGCAGCCCTTTCTAATTTAATTGCAACGTAAAATGACCAAATTTGAAGCAAGCAGCACTTACGGGCTACACGTTGGACTTACAGGGCTGGAATGTAATGAGGCTGCAAGGCCTTAAAAATCAAAGGGACTGCAACCTTTTTTTCTCATCAGCAATCATCAGTGACCATTAATTGGTGAAATGTTCAACAGAACCCTATATATCCACAGAGAAGAGGATCATGGACCATGTGATGGGAGGTAGCCATCTGCATACAAAATATCACCATCACATAGGCCAAGATTCTGTAGCCAGGCTAGATTAGGTTTACATTTTGACCAATAGATTGTCACTGAGGAGTGCTGTTGAGAAGGCACAAACCTATTCACAGACCCTATGTCCTCCTTCCCCTAGGCACAGGGCCCCAATCCCCTGTGGTCGGCCGCCGTCTCCCTGCTGGTGGTGGTGGTGGGGGGGGGGGAGGGACAGAGGGAGGCAACCCCCTAGGAGGCAGCGGCACCTGCAGTGGTGGAGGCACGGTGGGAGGAGAGAAGGAGCCAGGCTGCGGGTGGTCAGATGATGCCTCCGGGGTGGAGGAGGCTGGGGACCAGAGCATGGCGCATGGCCTCCGCGGTTACTCCCTGAAATGCGCTCTGGTCCACCCCAATCTTGAGTAGCCCGGCCAGGTATGACATTAGACAATGCCTCCATTCCTCCCTATTGCGCTTTGCCAGGCTGCGCATTACCTCCGCATGATTGGCAGAGATGCTGCTCAGCCTGGAGGTGGGCTAGGGCCTGGCTGGATGGAGTTGCAGTGGCGGCGGTGGTGTTGCTGGGCCCGGTGGTGGTGACGGCCAGTCCAGCGCACTGCTGTGAAGGGGGAGGACATGTTGGCTGGCTGCTGCCTTCATTGCTCCAGTGGGAGGGTCCTTTCTCCCTCTCTCTCCATCTCTCTCCCTCCCTCTCCTTTTTCTTCATCTCTCTCCCTCTCTCTCTCTCTATCCCTATATCTCCTTTTTCTCTCTCACTTCCTCCCCTTTTTCTCTCTCTTTCACTCCTTTTTCTCTCTCCCTATGTCCCCTCTCCTTTTACTCTCCCTCGTCTATCTCACACACTCTCTCCCTCCCATTCTCTTTCCAGCTCTCTCCCTTCCTATCTCTCCTTTCTCTCTATGTCCATCTCCCTCCCTCTTTCCTCTTTCCTTTCTATCTCTTCCTCCCTCTCTCTTCCCATGTTTCTCTCCCTCATTCTCTCTCCCTCTTCTTTTTCTCTCTCTCTCCTTCCCTAGCTCTCCTTTTCTCTTTCTCGCTGTCCATCTCCCTCCCTCATTCCTCTCTCTCCTTTCTATTTCTTCCTCCCTCTCTCTCCCCATGTCTCTCTCTCTCCCTCCCTCCCTCCCTCTCTTCTCTCTCTTTTTTCTCTCTCTCTCCCTCTTTTCTCAGTCTCTCCCGTCCTCCCTATCTCTCCCTCTCTTTTCTTTCTCTCTCTCTCCCTACCTATCTCTCCCTGTCCGTTTTCACTCTTTCCCTTATATCATCCCCTCTCTCTCCCACTTTCCTCTCTCCATCTCTCTCTCCACCCTATCTCTCCATCTCTCCCTCCCTATCTCTCCCTCCCTATCTCTCCTTTCTCTCTCTCTCTCTCTGTCCACCTCCCTCCCTCCTTCCTCTCTCATATATCTCATCCTCACTTTGTCTTCCCATGTCTCTCTCTCCCTCCCTATCTCTCCTTTCTCTCTCTCTCTCCCTCACTTCCTTTGTCTCTCTACCTCACTCCCCATTGTCTGCCTGTCTCTCTCTATCTCACTCACTCACCTTGCATCTCTACCTCACTCCTGCTTGTCTGTCAGTCTGTCTCTCTGTCCATCTCTCTCCCTCCCTCCCTCATCTCTCTCATTTCTATCTTTTCCTCCCTCTCTCTCCCCAAGCCTCTCTCTCCCTCACTCCCCTTGTCTGCCTGTCTGCCTGTCTCTCTCTATCTCCCTCACTCCCCTTGCCTTTCTACCTCACTACCCCTTGTCTGTCTCTCTCTCCCTCACTCCCCCTTTTCTGTCTATCTCTCCCCCACTCCCCTTCCCTCTCTACCTCATTCCCCTTTGTCTGTCTGTCGCTCTCTCCCCTTGTCTCTCTACCTCACTTCCCCTTGTCAGTATGTCTATCTGTCCCTCACTTCCCCTTGTCTGTCTGTCTCTCCCTCCCTCCCTTCGTCTCTCTGTCTCATTCCCCTTGTCTCTCTACCTCACTCCCCCTTGTCTGCCTGTCTGTCTCTCTCTCTATCCCTTACTCCCCCTTGTCTGCCTGTCTGTCTCTCTCTCTATCCCTTACTCCCCCTTGTCTGCCTGTCTCTCTCTGTCTCTCTCCCTCACTGCCCCCTATCCTTACCTTGGCTTCAGGTGTGTGGCTTCTCCCCTTGGTGGCTCCTCCCTGGGTCACTAGGAAGTGATAGCAGGGGCTGCAGCTGTGGAGACACAGAGAGACGCAAGGGCCTGGGGGAAGGGGCAGGTGGGGGCCGGGTTCAGGTCCCTGGTGGGCAGGATCTGGTCCGCAGGCCATAGTTTAGGGACCTCTGTATTAGATGGTTGTTGTGCCCAGGAATGACAGTGATTTGTCAGTTTCATGGATTTAATGATGCATCCATTTATCCCTTGTTAATTCCACAGAGCTGACATGTGAGTGTCCTTGTTGGTCATCATGTACATGTGTAGTGTGTATGATGTACATGTTGTGGCATGCTGGTGTATGTGATATTTACCTGACATGGAGGCTGGGTCCTGCTGGGCCACCAGGCCTGAAGCTCCAGCAGTGGGCACCTGTCTCAGAAGGTCACTGGCAACCCTCTCCCACTCATTATAGGTCACGCTCTGGTCCTTGTCCTCCTTAGCCATCATCCTCCTCACATTGGCCCTGATGTCGTCGAACCAGTGCTTTATGGACCTCACATCCCTTGGCGTTGTGCCTACTGCTGTCACCTCAGCCACTACCTCCTTCCATGCCTGAGCACTAGACCCTGGCCTAACTTCCCTCCCCCTGCAAGAATCATGGGGCGGCCACGGATAGCACCAAGGACCACATTCTCCTGATGCGGGTAATTGTGGGCCCTGTGCTTGCCCTTAGCTTCTTGCCTTCCAGACTGTGAATAACTGTTGGGTGATCGGGTGGGGTTGTGTGTACTGAGTGACCAAGCTCTATGTGTCTCTATGTGTGTTCTTTAAATTATGTGCATTGGAAATATATGTAATCTGTAAATATGGGTAATCAAGGATTAAGTGTAAAATATTAAATAATAGAAGATAAATTAACAAAACCGCAAAATACTGCTTTGAAATAACGCCTACTCTCTCTCTTACTCTCAAAAACCACCAACTCCAGGACCTGCGTACTACTACAGAAAATACAACACAGTCAACGAATGGGCAGGTGGAATACAAATTTATAATCTCCCTCTGTCAATCATCTGCTGCTAGACAGATTTCTATTGGCTGAGAGTCCTGTGTCGCACTACTTTATGCCACAATTGGATAGCAACGGACGATCGCAGCTTGCGTGTGCAGAAGGGGTTTACGGGCTTGCGTCTATGGCCCATAACTCGCAGCATGGTTGAATTTAATAGCTCTGTAACGCAGCAGATTTTCAAGCCCGCAGGCTTTGCGGGTGTGCCGTTGCTGCTACGGCCTTGGAATTTAATGGGGATAGTGTGTTTGCTGTATAAGTCATGAGAAATCAGTTGCCATGACCAACAACATCTATTTAACAATTATGTGGGTTCTCACAAGAAATGTTTATCTATGTCCATGACCATTACCTTCAGCTTCTTTAACAAGGCAGTGGTCGTCTTGGAGGTGTGTTTGGGGTCGTTATCATGTTGGAATACTGCCCTGCGGCCCAGTCACCGAAGGGAAGGGATTATGCTCTGCTTCAGTATGTCACAGTACATGTTGGCATTCATGATTCCCTCAATGAACTGTATCTCCCAAGTGCCGGCAGCACTCATGCAGGCCCAGACCATGACACTGCCACCACCAAAAGTATACATCTATACTGAGGAAAAGTAGTTGGAATAATCCCTAAATTAAAGATAAACGATAAGGAACAAAGAACATAAAAACACTGATATGAGATGAAACCCTCAGTTTGAACGTAAACAGCGATGCAGAGAAAGTGGAGAGAGCATCTGACATTATCAGGTAAATGCATATGGGGGAATCAACACAACATATTATAGAAAACATATACTGTATGAGTATATATGTTTGGTCTGGACCTGCATGACTGCTGCTGGCACTGGGGGGCTACTGTTCATTGAGGGAACTATGAATGCCAATATGTACTGTGACATACTGAAGCAGAGCATGATCCCTTCCCTTCGGAGACTGAGCCGCAGGGCAGTATTCCAATATGATAACGACCCCAAACACACCTCCAAGACAACTACTGCCTTGCTAAAGAAGCTGAAGGTAAAGGTGATGGATTGGCCAAGCATGTCACAGACCTAAACCCTATTGAGCATCTGTGGTGCATGCTCAAATGGAAGGTGGGGGAGTGCAAGGTCTCTAACAACCACCAGCTCCTTGATGTCATCATGGAGCAGTGGAAGAGGACTTCAGTGGCAACCTGTGAAGCTCTGGTGAACTCCATGACCATGAGTGTTAAGGCAGTGCTGGAAAATAATGGTGGACACGCAAAGTATTGACACTTTGGGCCCAATTTGGACATTTCCACTTAGGGGAGTACTCACTTTTGTTGCCAACAGTTTAGAAATAAATGGCTGTGTTGAGTTATTTTGAAGGGACAGCAAATTTACATGGTTATACAGGCTGTACACTTACTACTTTACATTGTAGCAGAATGTCATTTCTTCAGTGTTGTCACATGAAAATATTTTAAAAAATGTGAGGGTGTAGTCACTTTTGTGAGATACTGTATAACTGCTGGGTTTGATTAACATAGTATAGTAGGATTATAAAATTCCACTGATATATGTGCATTGGTACATATTAAACGTAGCCGCAGTCATGGTGCTTAAATCATGATATATGTGTTTAGTTATAGCATGTGAGATCATTTTGCTGTGGTGATGTCATCAGTAGAGTGGCACTGCTTTCAGATGAACAAACTGACTTAATGGATGTGAAATATGCCTAAGAAAATAAAATATTTTTTTTTAGTAAGAAATTAACATCCTAAATAGGGACCACATCATCTCTTCTCAGCTGCATTCTTCAGTGACCATTAATTGGTGAAATGTTGACCATACAGACGGTATAAAGAACAACTATGAATTCTTCATGGGTATAATTGGGGACCCTGTGTTTGAGGTGCCTGAGGTGGTTCACCTTCCTGGTCTGTCCCTGAGACCTGCCCCTTCCCAGCCCCCTCCCTCTCTGTCTCTACTTAAATGTGTTCCTACCACTGTGCCATCACTCCCTTCACATCTCCCCCACTGCTTCCACCCTGGGCACTCCCCAACCTTCCACTGCTTCCACTCTAGACCCTCTATGATTCACCACTACTAGCACTCCTCCATCTCCCTCTCTCCCCTCCTCTCCCTCTCTCCAAACCTCTCCCTTCCTCCTTCCCTCCACACCTCTTCCTCTTTTTACACCTCTCCCCAGAGCACCCTCTGTCCTCACATCCCATCCCTTTCCTCACAACTCAATCCATACTTAATCTCAAAATAAAATAGAAGTATAAAACAATATTAAATGTGTTGTGTGTATCTATGTGGTGTAAAAATATGTATTATGTGAACCTCCAATCTTTCAATCTCTCTCCTACACACTTTAAGACACTCACCAACTCTTAGACCTGCTTATAAAAGCTACAACACAGTTAGTGTTTGGGAGGGAAACACACTATGTTATTACCTGCTCCTGTCAATTAACATGACATTTGCATTCACGTGCATTTCAGTGGTCAAAAAAGGTCTGCTGTATTGAAACTCTAGACAAGATAATCAGCAGAGTACACACCTCAAGAAATTATAATTCTTAAAAGCTTTATTGATAAGGGAGAGCTGAGGAAGTGGCACAATTTAGTAATTGCGAAATGTTGTTAACCTATTGAATGCAGCAATCATTATACTTTTTAGTTACCAGCTGTAACTAACAGTTTTGAGTGCCAGAAAAAAATATATTTTACAATAGTAAAAATTGTTCACAAACTGCAGAATGGCATAAAATGTAGTCTCTTGAAATATGTATGTGACAATAATCCTAACCTATTTTTCTGTACCTTTGCCATGGTGTTTTTAAGTTATGCAGCTGCTGGAAAGATGTATAAGATACTCAATGTGTGATAGACAGAGGTCATTAATCTAACAGCAGCTGAGGAGGATTTTGCAAATCCTATTAACTTATTACTAATGATTCTGAACAGTTAAACGAAGGCATCAGAACAGTTAGATCCTGTCATGATTCAGATGAGTATGGTTGAGCATTACATGCAAATGCATATTTTTATTGAACTTGCATATACCTATACAGAAGTTTGTAAGACTTGGTGTTTTTTTAAGTTTCTTGTTTTTTTAAGTTTTGTGTTTTTTTAAGTTTGTCTGATTGGGCACATCTCATATTAAATAATTTTACTGATGTATTCTGTATATTTGTAATTCAAAGTACATTTATTGTGTGAGCTTCACCCCCAAGGAACCTATGTAGTCAGAGTTGTATCCTAGAGAATCAGTTGTCAGTATAACGGCTGCCTCTCAAGACACTTTGTGTCAGCCAGTCAGAGGGAAACAGATTAATTATTGTATGTGTCGGATTTGCCAAAACTAATTTGGAATTTTTGGGGATGTTCCTTCTGAAAATCAACTGCCTAAAAACTGAAGAAATTCTGCTAATCCATGAAACTTCCATATACCTTTAATCAAAAGTGTGAGATTTACATTTCATCCAGAGTAAGAACAAATAGCAAATTTTTTTAGTGTCTATTTGTGCATATTTTTAACATCAGCCTGCCATTCTCCTCCCAATTTCTAAAGTCCTTCTACAAAATAGCTCTGCAGAGAAGATGACATCTTCCAATGTTTTGCATGAGCTGGCTCTTCCCTCCAAAAGATATGTTGTTTTTTCTGCACTAAGGTAACATTATCTAATGAGGAGTATGGGGGAAGAGCAAGAGGTAGATCAGTGTGATCCTTCACAGATGGCATGCTTCTTTTTTTTACTCTCTTGCCATACTACTGAGACATACCACATATCAGAAGTTTTCATTTGATGATGTCTTGTTATTATTAAAAAAAATTGCTATTTTTTTGTATTTGTACATCATGTTATCCTTTAATTAAAAAATAATACATTTTGTTAATTAGTCATTATTGCTCTTACTATTTCGTTTGTTAATCATGTTTCATGTTTGGGGGATTTTGCCAATTTTCTTTTGTGAGGGCCACAGTGGATCCATCGGGGCCCCAGGGGCTACGGGAGGGCAGTGGGGGACTCAGGGGCCATATAGGTTCCACGGGTGCCACATGGGATCTGCGAGGGCCACGGGAGGCCTCAGAGGTTAGGGGCCTCAGTGCCTTGCACCATCTGCACCCGCAGTAGCTCCACCTCTGGTTCTATCCCCTTGCTACATTCTCATCTCAGCAATGTCTCATCTCGTAGGTATTTTGTTAGGGCATGTTCAAGGAAAATAGCCACAACAATTAAGATTCCCATAAGAGTTTCCAAGAAACAGAGCCTTCTGAATACTGTGAAGTGTTGTAATGCATATTTGACACTACATAATAAAATTGATTGGGGGTATACATTAAATTTCCTTTGTACTATTTATTTGGCATGGCCCTTCATAAAGTGATGCTTGGCCACTGGGCCGTTTACTGTTTTTTCTCTTGTATGTAGGTTATAAATTGAATTCTGAATTTCGAAAACATTTGTTTGTGTTTTCAGTGGGCTTACTTTATTTTACAGATTTGAAATATTTAAATGAAGTTAGGAAAATTGAAGTATTGACTACAATTCAATATTGTGGAATGCTGCCACCTTGTGGTGGACTGAAATTAAAACGTTAAAGACCACTGTACAATATTGAAAATATATGCTAGAACCTGGAAGCACCTATGATACGTTACTGAAGATTTTATTTTAATAATTAATTGTATTTTAATAACTAAGGGCCCCCTTCAATTACCTAATTTATATAGTTACACTATCAAAAATAGGGATGTTCTTCCATTGATTTTCAGATATGGGTTACTTTAGAATGAGAAAAATAGGTGGCTCTAGGTATCAAAAGATTCTGGGATGGAAGTAAGGGGTGCTACTTGAAGATATAATTTACTAAGTAACAAAAGAGTAGAGGACAGAACAAGTATCCTTTGGATTTTAAGTGCACACCCTCTGCCCTGGTAACAATATAGAGCAAGGAAAATATAAAACTTAACCTTTTTTTAATATTTTTAAAAATGGTTGTTAAAATATTGAAATTCTGACGAGATAAAGTTGGTAGGGGAATTGGAAATATTATAGACTTCCTCATATATTGAATTATGAGACTAAATAGGTTGAAATAAGCCCTATATCCTCTTTGTATAGAGTGATAGTATAGTCGTAAATAACAAAGTGCATAAAGTGAACAAAGTGCATTCAGTGTGGTGAAATACAAATTTGTTGCAAAAGCATAGGTCTGGATCTAAGGCCTATGTGTTTGCACTAATATATATTTACACTTAGAAGAAAAGTGACTCGTGCTTCTAGTGATAATAAGAGAATTGCACTTATAAGTATTGCACCTTCTTGTAGTGTATATTACTCTTGCATAAAGTGTTTAGTGCCAATATGGGTTCAAAAATAAATAAATATAGTAATATAATATTGTTGGATACAATAAATATAGTGCTAGTGCTTACTGGGGATATTGGGGTTTTAATCAAGTCATATATATTGTCCTATATTATAAGGAAAGTCCCTATGTTACAAAAATAGTATGATTGTGTATTCCCCTACACAATCTATGGAGCTAAGTTGCCCAATTTCATCCACATTATAGTATTAATTTTGTAATAATTCATTGAATTGTCATTAAAATGTGGATGATATTTATAAATCGTTTCTCATAGATGGTTGGTCTGTGTTTTTGCAAAGCGCCTTAGCTCCAAACAACTGGCCGCGTGTCGCCTATGCGTCTGCGTTTGACGTCATAGAGCGACGTCGCAGCGTTGTACGTGCAACCCCTGGGTTACTTTATCAAAGATTTTCACTAAGTAGCTATTCAATTGGAACTTTACTGAGCACTCACAAAATTCATATGACTCGTAACTCGTAATCAAAGGGATTTAAAAAAAACATTTACATGCACGGAAGAGCAGACTCAAATGGTTTTAAAAGCCATTCTGAGAACTGCAAAAGCAGTTAAGGAGATGGGACATTACTAAAAAAAATATAGAAAAGCATGTAAGTGCTTTCATGTAAGTGCTTTCATATAGGCACAAATGTGCAGTTTAAAGATATCATTTTTTTATTTTTATGTTTGTGTCATTATACAATATCCAGGGTAACATAGAATCCAATACTCAAGAGGTTAAACCATATCAAGACACCCACATGGACTACAACAGATGTTATTATGCGTTGTCCCCTACTAAATTTTACAAATTGTAGTTACTGTAACCCGTAGTGTAGCCTGCAAAAGTTACTGCTATTAAATTGACCTCTTTTCGCTACCCACAATCGATCTGCAGGTTACAGGCTAAAAATTCCTATGGTTGACAAAATCGTAATCCGATCCAGCTAAGCCTTTGATCTGTCAAGCCCGCCATAGTTAAAATCGCAAATCGCTATTCAATTGCTATAATTCCTCAAGCCCGCAATTGTTTTCACACCTGTTATTGTAAAATGTAGCCAAAAATCCTACGAGTACTAGAGAGGACTCGCGAGGGGATTAAACACTAGTTCATAGCACTGTAAAAGCAAATAAAAAATCAATACTGCACGTTAAAAGACGGGGAAAGCGATGAAAGACATTAGAATTAATTGCACAACTGTCTCAAGCTTGCAAATCTGCAATAAAAAATATATTTTTTTGATGTGTAATTTCTCTGTTATATCAATCCCGGCAAGCAATGTGGTAATACAAATCATTGAACTTGCGTGGACTAGAATAGTAGATTTATAGATTTTTATAGATTGCAAGATTTCTGGATTGCGAGTCCGATCGCAAATGGTACGTCTACACACGAAATGATTGTAGTTTAACCTCCATGTTTTACTGATGTCATGATGACGGTCTCATTTACTATTGGCTGATTCTAAATCGGTAGTTATGGGCTTGCTTAATTGATCATGATCTCGCTCTGAAATGCTACTTACGGTTACATGGTTTACGGTTTTGGCTTTCGGACATGGAGTTGCAGGCTTTTTGAATTGAATTGCTCTGTAACTGTTGCCATTTTCTATTAAAGGGCTAGCCCTATGGGTACACTTTACTTATTTGCTCACAAAAATGCTTACTTGCAAAATGCGGGTGTTTTATTTTTACTAATTTTACTTATATATACAATATCATGATGTTTATGTTTTCTATCGGTTTTTAGATTTTGTCAAGATTTAAGTCAAATGGAGGGTTTGGTGTAATATTATTAGTAGAAACATAATACTACACCTCACACTTTACTGCCAAGACATGGATTTACGTATTTTGAGTGTATTCAGTGAAGGCAACTGAATACATGTGTAATATTACTGAAAAACGCACCCGCCATTGTAATTTATGAGTCTTGAATTGAATGAAGCCCTAAATTGTTACCATATTTTTTAAATGCTCTGCTAACATTTATATCTGTCTTGAAGACTTTTAATACCAGCATCTTCCATAGTGCTAAATTCAATGGCCCTCATTCAATTGTGATTTTGCCAATTTAATAGGGCTCTAAATAAGCAGATAACATATTTTTTTAAAATAAGTTTTTAGTTAGTGAAAACCTTGCTTATGGATAGATGCTTAATACCTAAAAACTTCTTAAAAAATATATGTTATGCAATTGAATGAGGGTCAATGTATATAGTAACTGCATGAGACAGACGTGATAAGAGGCCATTGTTTCTCTGTTTTCATAGCACCGGCTATTTGCAATGAGGCTCTATAGCTCTGTATTTGCTTCCTTTCTTATTTTATTTTTTGGTCATTCTTTTTTGTACTTTCATTTTACTTAATTTTGTCTCTAAAGGGATAAATATAGGCATGGGACATTATATTTTGTTTCCATTTAGTTTTGCTATCCGTGTGGGACCTCCAATAATGATGTTCTATGACCATTTTAGAGATGGGACATTGTGAAACCAATCATGCCTGTCTTTGACTGTGCTACAGCTGAAGTATGTATTATCCATGTAATTGTGTATATGTATATGCCAGTCAGTGCCAGAGCTAGAGAATGGAGGGCCCTGGTGCAAAAACATTTTTCGCCCCCCTCCCCCACAGGGTGTGGTAAATAAAGTCTTGCGCTGAGCCTTCCCCTGTTTCCAACTCACTTAGTAAACACACCAAGGCCCCTTCCCATCTTCCCATAACAGCTTCCCTCCCTAAGACCACTTCACAAAAGACCCCTCTAAGGCCCCTTTCCACAGCTACTCCCCTTCCCTAACCTCCTCCTGCCTGTGTGAAGCACACACACACACACATATATATATATATATATATATATATATATATATATATATACATCCCTACGACCCCATACGACTTTCAGACCACGAATGCGGACCCTTGCGAAGCGAAAATATATACAGAAAAAAAACACCACAGTATCGCAAAAAAACCACAAAGACCTTAACCGCGTGCCTCACAAGGAGCGCCAACAGTGCTCATAGGATACAAAGTACACCAGGGGAGAGCCTTGCAATAAGCGCCAAAGGAGATCAGCGCAGACCTTACAATAAGAGCAAAAGCGCCTCTGTTAACAAAAAATACACCAACCTAGAGGCTCGCAATGAGCACCAAAGGCGCTCAGTGCGAGGCTCACAATGAGCGCCAAAGGATCTCAGACCACCAAAACACTTACTCTCTGTGGCAAACAGCATTACCTGCCTTACAATTTTATTGTCGTCATTTTATATATTATCTCTACATAGCACCATAGCATCCTCTCTCAGCATCCATCCCCATACAGCACCCTACCCCTCTCAGCATCCAACTCACAAAATCCATCCCCCTGTACTTTGCTGTGATACAGCCCATGCCTTCTCTCTCACCTCTTCCCTGATACACACCCCCAGCCCTTAGAGCGACAAGGTTCAGCTGGAAAATATATGAAATAGACATGGCAGGGAGAGAGATAAAAAGAGCAGAGAGAAAATATCCAGAATGAACAGAGATAAGTGATACAAAATAAGTAAATTGAGCAAAGAAATTGCATGCATGTCTACAGATAAAATAAATAAAACACGAAACAATGTAGTGACTGAATGAATGAATGGAGAAAGAAAGAGGAAAACAGAAAGGCAGAAAGAGATGAGAATGACTTGAAAGGTAGAGATGCAGAATCAAAACCGAAGCAATGCCAAGAAAAAATGTAAGAGAATGTAGACAAAATTGGAAGATAGGGAGAATGTGGATGGCGAGAGATGACATGTAGAAAGTTTAAAAGTACATATACATTCATTGTGCTGTAAATAATGTGTTGATGGGAGCCTCATTTGTAGCAAAAAGGGCATTTTAAAATGATTCTAAATTACAGTGAAACTATTTATGTCCTCTATTGCCATCTTGTGGCTAAAATGTAAAAAGCAACACAGTTATGACGTCCATAGTTTATATTTAAAAAAAAAGATTCAGAGTTTATATTAATAAGTAAAACTGCACAAAACATGACAGCAATTCACATGGTATAACAGAAACGTAAAAAGTAATAGTAATCTTCAAGAGAATACGTTGCTGGGAGAAACCTATCTTCTATGTAGGAAATATTATTTTACCCAGTACCAAAAGTTAAGATCAATCAGTACATGTTTTATTTCATAGATAAAATATGCATGAAACAGATTGCATGTGACTGTGCTATGTCTGAGTGCGTGGCCTTTCTAGTTTCACATTTTAAACATTCTTGTGAAATAATAGAATGAGAAAACCAATTGGGTATTGTTAATATCTTTTCCTGATGCTCACAGACATTATTTATGAGGAATCTTTTGTAAAATGATATATTTAAAAAAAAAAAATGGTTGGAAGTTTCAAACAATGAGAGCATACTATTGATGGCCTGTAGCGGAAAAAATTAGATGACAATATAAAGGGATAGAAGCGTTATTAAATGACTGATCCTCATCTAATATAACTATTGGTCTGCAGCTGACTTCACATTCTTGGGGGTCTTTGCAAGATCTCAGATTAGTGGAACTGGATACACAGGTCTAAGGTAGGTTAATCAGACAGAGAAGTATATACACTGATGAAAAAGGTTGGAAATGGTGAAGAAGAATAGTCAAGATATTAAATTCAAATATTTGTTTACATGCATTGATTGGGGCAAAAGAATGCTCATGATTGAATGTTTGCCTGAAAGGACATATGACATATGATGTACCTGGCAGGATTCATTCCTGTATATTCTCATGACTGGTTAGTGGTAGAAGGTGACATT
Source organism: Discoglossus pictus (assembly GCA_027410445.1). NCBI lineage: Eukaryota > Metazoa > Chordata > Amphibia > Anura > Alytidae > Discoglossus > Discoglossus pictus. The sequence continues at coordinate 451,754,789 of CM050163.1, forward strand.
GCTCGGCTTGTTGTATTACCTTTCTTTTTATTTTGTATTATTTTTTAATTGTGTGAGCAGTTTGGTTACGAGAAAGTGAGTACAGATGGAGGGGGAGAATCGCTCTATTCTGGAGTAATCTCGTTCCAGACTCTGGCTACCAGTGGAAACACCAAAAGGTGAAGCAGTTATTGCAAAAATGGAAAGTATGCATATAAATATAGTTACAAGTGCTTATTATTAATATTTTGTACTGAAAGTTTTAGATCACTGACCCTGAAAGTTAGGTATTTTAAACATAAATCATATGAAAATATACTCCCTCTTTACTCTTGATTATATCTCAAAAGGGAAAGCCCAGGGGGATGAATAATAATAGTCAAAGAAACATCCACTGTCACAGAGAAAATTTTAGCCTTATCATTATTCTGATCTATACCAACTGGATATGCTCTTGGGCAGTGGCGGAGCTAGTGAATGGAGAGCCCATGTGTAAAATAAATAGCCCCCCCCCCCCCCGCAACTCCTTTATCCACCCCTTGGGATCAATAAAAAAGCAAAAAACACATGTAGATGTTGGATCCGATCACCCCTATGGTGATCAGATTAACCTTCTGTATCTGTGATACTCATCTAATAAATTAAGATTCCCCATTTACTGCCAGTAGTAAAGGACCCCTACCCTGTTAATAAAATAATAAATTCATATACTTTACCAAGCAATATCCTGAAGAGCTAACCATCTGTTTTCCTGCGGCATACAATGTACATTTGCACTGTTGCTGACCTGAGGTGTAAGTGTCAGCAATGTGTGCAGTATAAATAGGCTGCGTGCGCGAGGGCAAACCGTTTGTTTAGGTGTGTAATTGGGCATTTTGGAATGGTAATGTTATTAGTTGTAAGTTAGTGTTGTAAAATGGCGGCGATTGTCTACGTGTTACGCGGGTGTGGAGCATTTTCCGTTCTCCCTAATAGTGTATTTTATACCTCCTACGTTCCTGTGTAAAAGTCTTATGTGCTTGGCGGTGTTTTGCGTGTTTAGGGGTCGTGTAGCTTTGTTTTAGTTTTTCTGTCCGAAATTTTTTTGTCACTTAGGCAATTTTTGAGTGCCAGAACTCTGTAAATTGTGTTTAAATTGTCATGCTGTGTGAGATGTTTTAATTCGTATTTATTTTCTTTTTTTTTTCTTTGTGTTATTGTTGTTTTTGTATGTGCACGGTTCGGCCACTAACTTTGTATTTTTGGACCTCTTAATTTTTTTTTTTCTAAGTGCCGCGGGTCGTAATTTTTGTTTTCCAAGTCCCGCTTTCCTTTTTGCAAGTGTTATGGGCCGTAATTTCTCCACGTAATTTTTTTCAAACTGCTACGAGTTCGCATTCTGAATTGTGTAATTAAGATTTCTGTTGATGTGTAGTTCCACAGGTCATAGGGATGAGCGCCTATGGTGCTCCTCTCCACCAGCACAGTGAGCGCCTTCGGCGCTCACTGCCTAAGCTTTGCGAGGGCCACAGTTGCAGCAGGCTCGCTATGCAAGTCCACAAGCATTAGCAACAACTCGTATTGCTCACAACTATATATGTGACTAGCGAATTGCCCGTCAAAAAATGATGGCAATAGAATTGTAAGTCAAGGAATGGTGTTTGGCACAGACATTATTTTTTGTGGTGGTCTGAGATCATTGCGAGCCTCTTGGTTGTTGTATTTTTTTTAGCAGAGGCGCTTTTGCTGTCATTGTAAGGTCGGCGCTGATCTGCTTTTTGCGCTTATTGCGAGGCTGTCCCCTCGTGTAGTTTGCGTGCTATGAGCAGCATTGGCGCTTGTTGTGAAGCATGCAGTGAATGTCTTTTGCGTTTACTGCGATATATATATATTTTTTGGTGTATACTTTTTTTTTGATGCTAATGAAATAAGTAGTAAAATAATAAATTTATATACTTTACCTATTTGTAAGTAATACATGCAGGAAGCATTGTTCTGAAGAACTGACAATTTTCATGTTCCTGCAGCACACAATGTAGGTTTGCAGTGTTGTGGAGCTGAGGTGTAAATGTCAGCAATGTGTGCAGTGTAAATAGGCTGCGTGCTAGAGGGGAAGCCGTTTGTGTAGCTGTGTACTTCCGCATTCTGTAAGTTAGTGTTGTAAAATGGAGGCGAATGTGTATGTGGTAGGCGGGTTTGTATGATTTAGCGTCCTTGCTAATGGTGTATGTTGTAGGTTGTACAGGTTTTTGTAAAAGCCGTATTTGCTTTGTGGAATTTAGCGGCATTAGGGGTCATGTAGCCTTGTTTTCATTATGTTCGGCGTCCATTTTTTCTGTCGCTTAGGAGATTTTGGAGTGTCTAAACTTTGTAAATTTGACAAAATTCAAGGTTTAAGCTGTGTTACAGAGGTCCTGGGTGTCCCCCATTGGTGTGGGTAAGGTTTTTATATTATTTGAGTGTTTATTTTTGTGTTTTTTAATGTTTGGTGCTGTGCGCGGGTTTTCCGTTAAGGTCGTATTTTTGCGAGTCCGTAATGCATTTGTTCTAAGTCCCGCGGGTCGTAATTGTTTTTGTGTAAGCCTGCAATTTATTTTGTTCTAAGTCCCGCGACTGGTCTATTTTTGTGTAAGTCCATAGTTAATCATTGCGTGTTTATGTTTCCAAGTACCGCGTGTGTGGTAGTTTGTAAACGGTTGTGAGGCGCCGTAGAGCCTCCACCTCCGCAAATGCGGCCCCTCGCTTCGCGAGGGTCCGCATTTGCCCTTGCTTCGTTAGCAACAAGTGTTAGCAACAACTTGCTTGCTGACAACTATATATGTGATTTTGCGTTGTAAACATACAAATGCTACCTTGAAAGTATCCTTACCTATATATGAAATGAGGGCATGTGAAATTGTAATAATTATTAATTATGATGAATTCAATATTAACTTGAAATCTTAATCTTAAACTAATTAACATGCACCATTATAAGCAACATGTGTAAGTACAGATCTTGAAACTAAGAGCCTCATTCAACTGAGCAATTGTAAGTTACAGTAGCCTGTAATGGAGGCCGTAAGTTATTTTGCTATTCATTGGCGTTTTTTTGCAAACCACAAACAGATTGCGTGTTACGGGCTTGGAATCCTTGCTGTTGTTAAAACCAAGACTTTACAGCCCATCGAAGCCTTTGATCTTTCACGTCAGCAAGAGTTACAATCACTAAAATCTTACAGGTTCAAAATAGGACCCGCAAAGGGTTTACAGACTAGTTTGTAACACTGCAAAATACAATAAAAACACACCAAAGAACTTTAAAATATGGCCAAAGCAATGGAAGGCATTCAAATTACTTGCACAACAACTCCCAACTATCAAATCATTTAAAAAATAATACATTTTTTAAATTTGTTGTAATGGTCATGCATATGCCAATATGAAAAGTCATGCCGCAAGATGCTGAACTATTAAAGACACACTACCTCATTAAATTGTAACACAAATACATGAAAATGGCTGCCATATTGACCCTTTCTCACTCAGAAAGGCTCTAATGTGGACCCTAAAAATACAAAGATCATCTGATATACATCTCACTCATCACATCTACATTGTGACAACAAATAGTGGCCAAATTACGCTGCCATATGGCATATATCAAGTACCAGGGGAACATTTCACATATGGTTGTTCAGTTCCTCAGTTGTGTCCGACTCTCTGTGACCCTATGGACTGCAGCACATTTAGCTATGTGTCTGCCTGTGCTTTTCCACAAGTTTTGCATGTCAAAGATACTGAAGTGGGTTGCCAGTTCCTTCTCTAATGGACTTTTATTTGTCTGACCTCTCTACTATGACCTGCCCACCTACAGTGGCCCTACATGGTAAAGCTCACAGCTTCATTGAGGTATACAAGCCCCTTAACCACCACCAGTTAGCAATCCAGAAGAGGACAACTGGAACATACACCACACTAATCTACTCTAACCCATGAGGAAAGGCCACAAAAGCACATGGAGTCTGTGCAGAGGCACATGAAGCAACGGCCAACTCAGCTCCATCCAGGATAATCTCCGCTATGCACATCCTGGAAAGTCCCACGACATTGCTGGTGGCTATGTGCCAAGATGTATACCCATTGTCATTTGGTGACATCCCATCACCTGTCATATAGTTATCAGGCTTTCAGGAAAATGTTGATACTCCACAGTATCACAAATTGATAATATGATATCTTATGATATTAATATTATTATTATTATTGTTGTTATTATATGTATTAATCTATTGCATAGTAACTAGGGCTCATTAGTTTACATAGGAATGTGACACAAATGTGATGTCTGTGGATGTCCCAAAATCCCAACCATTGAAAACACACTGACACAGTTAGAATGGTATAACAAAGCTTTATTTCATACACAGAGCACATTCAGAAATGGAAAAGACTGTGCATTAATTTTAATGAGTGTGGTGTGGGGGGATCGCGGGAAGGCAAGAGGCTTGTTTTGGGAAAAAGGGGTTACCTAAAAGGGATAATATCATAGTCTAGAATAAGCATGATGCATAGCACCTACCCAGATCACATGTGGTCACTACACCACTGCAACCGGAATCTGTGGGAAAAAAGGATCATCAGAAATCAATTTAATTGCAGAAACCATTAATGTACATAGACCTTACAACTTGGCCAGATCTGCTCAATTAAACCTCTGGACTGTGTAATCCAATCCAGTATCACACATACAGTGTGTTCCCAAAACATAAATCTGGTCAGACAGAAATAAAAGGATAAAAAAACAAACAAAAAAAAAAATATGCTAAGATAACAGACCATTAGATTGTCAATGAGGAGTGCTGTTGAGAAGGCACAAAACATATGTGCAGCCCTTACATCTTCCTCCTCCTAGCATCAGGAGCCCAATCTCCCGTGGGCGTCCGCCCTCTCCTTGGTGGTTTTAGTGTGTGTGTGTGTGGGGGGGGGCAGGTGGAGGTACCCCCAGGAGGCAGCAGCAATAGCAGTCATGTTGCTGGTGGCGCTGGCCTTGGCGGTGGCATGGGGGGAGTAGAGGAGCGGCCGGGCTGCGGGTGGAGGCCTCTGGGGTGGAGGATGCAGGCAGGGGGTCAGATTGCTGATCAAAGCGTCCATAGTTAGGTGTTGGAATGCGCTCTGGTCCGCCCCCATCCTGAGGAGTCTGCAAGGTAAGATTCAGTCATCAGATGGTGCCTACTCTCCTCCCTATTGTACCTAGAGCGGCTGCTCCATCACCTCTGCATGATTGGTGGAGATGCTGGCCTGGATCCCCAGAAGACACTCCATCTGCTGCCGCAATATTACCAGCATCTCCGCCTGCACAGCCTGGCTTAGTGGTGGGGATGGAGGTCCATGGGCTGTTGCTGGGGGAGGAGGGGGAGATGTGGTGGCCCAGTGAGGAGGGTCTGAGGTCCAGCTGGAGTCTCGCTCCATGGGGGTCGTGGTGTTGTTGCTGGGACTGGTGGTGATGGTGGCCAGTCTTCCGCACTCGTGAGTGAGAAAAGGTGGGGTCAAGCCTTGCTGGTCCCTCCAGTAGGAGGGCCAAGGTGAGATGCTCAGTCTCTGGAGGAGGGGGGCAGTGGGGTCAAATGTCGCTAGTGCGGCCGATGGTCCTCTGGTGTCTCCACAGCCTAGATGACATCTTCCGAACCAAGGCCCTTGGCTCCACTTCTTTCCTCCTCCCTCTGTTCCAGTTCCTGCTGGACGGGGGCTCACTCGCCGACTCCCTGCTCTGATGGAGCCGACGCCATTTCCTCTGGCTCACCACTGGACCCAGACCTCCTTGATGCTAAAAAAGAGAAAATAATTCCTAACTATCTGACATCTAGGTTTGAACCCGGATTATTAATTTAATTGCAACTATGAGTAGCTATCATTTGCTAGATGTGATCTATTCTTTGCTTCTTGATTTTGATTGTTATTGGCTCCTAACGCTATCTTGATTCCAGCTTCGGTCTGTAACTGCATAGGCTGCAGTGGGCACACCCATACATGGACTCTCTATGGGTTGATTACTGTTGTTGTGCCCACGAATTACAGTGATTTGTCAGCTTCATGGATTTAATGACGCATCCATCTATCCCTTGTTAACTCCATAGAGCTGACATGTCAGTGTCCTTGTTGGTCAGCATGTACATGTGTAGTGTGTGTGATGTACATATGGTGGCATGTTGGTGCATGTGATATTCACCTGACATGGAGGCTGGATCATGCTGAGCCACCAGGCCTGAAGCCCCAGCGGCAGGCATCTTGCTGAGAAGGTCCTTGGCCACCCTCAACCACTCGTTATAATGCACAGTCACTTTGGAGCCATGACTTGGTCCTGCAGCTTGCTTGTCCTCTTTGGGCATCCTCCTCCTCACCTTTGCCCTGATGTTGTCAAAGCGGCGCTTCACAAACCTCACATGCCTTTCCGCTTTTCCCACTGCTGTTACTACGGCCGCTACCTCCTTCCATGCCTGGGCCCTAGGGCCGGGCTTGACTTCCCTCCCCCCGCAAGGTTAATGGGGCATCCACAAATGGCACCAAGAAGGCCCACATTCTCCAGGTGTGTGTAGTTCAGTGCCCTGTGCTTGCGATTAGCCTCTTGCCCTCCCGATTGTGGATGGGGATCCTTAGCTACCTGAACTGTCCCTGAGGCCTTTCCCTCCCCTGAACTACCACTCCCTTGGATAAGGTCCCTCCCCCTCTGTCCCTGCACTCCACCTCCACTTTACTATCCTCCTCTCTCCAACGCTTTTACTTCCTCCTCCAACTCCTCTTCCAACTCTTCCACCTCCTCTGCCATTCCTCAGCTCCTCCTCCTCTCCTCCACCACTCCCCAGGGCCACCACTCTCTCCTCCTCGCCTCTCCTTATCTACACCTCCCCACCTCTCCACTACTCTCCACCGGCTAAACTGCTTTTTATTGGCTGAAAGGCCTGTGTCGCGCTCAGTTATAGCTTGATTTTATCGTAACTGCAGACCGCATCTATTCCAGCCCATTAACAGTTTGCGGCTTTAGGCCATAACTTGGGCCCCTTGTTCAATTGAATAGCACCAGATTTGTAGCGACTGCGAGACTGCAACAGGCCTGCAGACATACGGCCTATATACCGCAAGATGTGGCCTTCAAACTGAATGAGGCTCTAAGTGTGTGTGGCATAGAATATTTTCATATAGCTTGAATAGAATAAACTGCCAAGATATATACTGTAAGTGCTGAAAAGTGACTACATTTGACTTAATGACATTTACATGGAATTCATTGTTATGCAGCCAGATAGTTTATTAAAGTGTATTAATGTCTGTTCAGCACACACATTGAAATTTCCTATTTGTTTCAAAACCATGCACAAATAATTTTTTTTGATTATATTATACATAAATTATTTTAAATAGTTTTTTTGACCAAAATAATGTTTTCTGGTTTTTATCCTGCTCCCTGAAATTTACATTATTGAAGATTTCAGCTTTGTAGTACCATTTGTTAATAGTTTACAACAAAGTCCTGTAGCATTGATTTAATTTTCTCTTAATTTCCTTTAAGTTCTTCTCGTTCCAAGCGTATGTTCAACACATGTAATTTCAGACAAACCAACATTACCTAGACTATTCGAAAAAAACTTTTTTTGAGTTCTTTGAAGTTTTTCTTATCTCTTAAAATTCTGACTTTGAAATGTTTTCTGCTTCATACCTGTTTTGATAAATAAAATTCTAAAAACTGCAACAGGAGTCCTCAGTAAGTGCCAGGTTTCAGTTTACTATATAGCACCATAGTAATGATGGTAAAGGAACTAGGATTAAGCCTACTTACCAGGAAGCCCCGTGCTTCATTAGCCTATGAAAAGCTCTAATGAGCTCTATACACTACAATATAAACATAATGTAATATGTATTTATACATTGTAAGAAGGTTATAAAGAACAATGGGAGGCTCCTTAGTTTTATTTTGTCATCTATGACACTTATAAATTATGGGCCACATTCAATTGGTCGAATTTGAGATCCGGGAGCCCGTAAGTGTGGTTGCAGGCAAATTTGTTATTGAATTGACGTCTATTTGTGGGCCCCGATGGGGTTACGAGTTACGGTCTTGAAAATATTGCGTCAGTCAAACTCGTAACTTACAGCCTTCAGAAGCCTTTGATCTGTCATTTTTGCCAGGCTAAATCGCTATTCAATTGGTCTATTTCCCCAAGCTCGCAAACGTATCCACAATCGTAAAATGCAAATGGAGGAGGAAAACCTACATGTGCTAGAGAGGACCCGCCATGGGGTTAAACACATATTTGTAGCACTGTAAATACAAATAAAAAATCAATCCTGCACTGTAAATAACAAGGAAAGAGAAGACAGGCATTAGAATTAATTGCATAACAGTCTCAAGCCCGCAAATCGTCAGGAAATACATTTTAATTTTATCTATTATTTCGGGGTTAAAACGATCTTGGGTATCAATGAGTTAATACATATCAGGCCAGCCGTATGGACTATAACAGTATTGGCATTAATTTTCATAATTCTGTATTTTCTATGTTTTGTGAGTCTGATCGCATATTGCCCCCCGAATCTAATTGAATGACAGGTAACCTCCATGTTTTACTGCCGTAATTCGGACAGTCTCATTTCCTATTGGCTGTTTCAAAGTGGGAGGTTACGGGCTTGCCTAATTGATCATGTTCCCGCCCTCATCTGCTCTGAAACAGTGCATGATTTACGATGGTCGCTTCAAGCTCGAAACTTGCGAGCATGAGCAATTGAATAGCCTCGCAAACAGAGACCAACGGGAGCCCACAACTCGCTCGCAGACATGCACCTGTCTGGGCTCGAGTTACAGGCCTGGAATTGAATGTGGTCCTATATTTTAGGCATGCAACTGTTTGCTATTTTATGGTTTGTTTTGACTAATATAGTTTGCAAACCTATTCATTTGTGACATCAGTATAATCAAGACATTTTTAGTAAACCAGCGACCTGAAAGTTCAGCCTAAGGATTAATCAAGCTAGGCTTTTTAGGTAGATCAAATGGGCTAACTGGGTGAGCGTTTTGGTCCTCATGTGCCATTAAATCTATGTTTCTATGAAAATTTCATTATTTTCTTACTATTTGTGACGGTATCTTAGAATGTTATCTTGAATTGCCTGTGTTGTCTCTCTCTGTACTGTCTCTCTCTGTGTTATGTGAAGAGAGTGCTGTATGTATGTGCTGTCTGTCTCTGTGCTGTCTTTCTGTGCTGTTTCCCTCTGTACTGTGTCTCTCTCTTTGCGGTGTTTAAATGCATCTGTTTTGCCACTTGCAGTGGTGTGTGACATGTGGTGGCCATTGCTGTGTTGTTTGGCGGGTTCTCTCTCACTCTTTGCTGTTTCTCTCTTTCTCTGTGCTGTCTGTCTGTGTGCTGTCTCTCTCTTAGCTGTCTGGCTGTATGTGGTTTGTCTCTTTGCTTTCTCTCTCTCTGTGCTTTCTCGCTCTTTCGCTGAGGTGTGTAATGGTGGCTGTTATGCTGATGCTGTGGTGTGTGGCATGTGGTGGCCATTGCTATGTTCTGTGGCAGGTTCTCTGCTCACTCTTTGCTGTCGATCTCTCTCTCTGTGCTGTCTGTCTGTGTGCTGTCTCTCTGTGTGCTATCTGTTTGTTTGCTGTCCGGCTGTATGCAATCTGTCTCTTTGCTGTCTCTCTATGTGCTGTCTCTTTCTGAGGTGTGTAATGACAGCTGTTATGCCACTTGCTGTGGTATGTGGCATGTGGTGGCGCTCGCTTTGTTGTGTGGCACATTCTCTCTCTTTCTGTGCTGTCTGTGTGCTGTCTTTCTCTCTCTTGTGCCACTTACTGTGGTGTGTGGGCAGCGCTTGCTGTGCTCTGTATCACTTTCTCTCTCACTCTTTGCTGTGTCTCTCTCTGTGTGCTGTGTCTCTCTGTGTGCTGTGGCTCTCTTTGCTATCTATCTGTGTGCTGTCTCTCTCTGTGCTGTATGTGTGGTGGCTGCCTGTGCTTACTCTCTCTGTTCTGTGTCTCTGCTGTCTATCTGTGTGCTGTCTCTCTGTGCAGTTTGTGTGCTGACTGTCTGTGTGTTTTGTCTCTCTGTGCTGTATCTCTCTGTGCTGTCACTCTTTGTGCTGTGTCTCTCTCTCTGATGTGTGTAATGGAGGCAGTTATGTCACTTACTGTGTTGTGTGGCACGTTCTATCTCACTCTTTTCTATCTATTTGTCTCTCTCTCTGTGCTATCTGTCTGGGTGCTGTCTGTCTGTTTATATACTGTCTTTCTCTGTGCTGTGTCTCTCTTTGCTGTGTCTCTCTCCCTCAGGTGTATACTGTTGACTGTTATGTTGCTTGCTCTGGTGTGCTGTGTGGCAGCGCTTCCTTTATTGTATATGGGGTTCTCTCTGTGTTGTCTGCCTCTCTCTATACTGCCTCTCTCTCTCTCTGCTGTCTATCTGTCTGTGTGCTGTCTCTCTCACTCGGCTGTATCTCTCTCTCTCTCTCTGTGCTGCCTGTCTCTATGCTGTTTGTCTATGTGCTGCCTGTCTGTGTGATGTCTCTCTCTGATCTGTCTCTCTGTGCTGTGTCTCTCTGTGCTGTCTCTCTCTCTCTGAGGTGCGTAATGTCTGTGGTTATGCCACTTGTTATGTTCTGTGGCACATTCGCTCTCATTATTCGCTGTGTGTGCCTCTCTGCCTTTGGTGTCTCTCTCCCCCTCTCTATGCTGCCTGTCTCTTTTCTGTCTGTCTGTGTGTTGTCTCTCTCTTTGCTGTGTCTGTCTATGATGTGTCTCTCTGTGCTAATTCTCTCTCCCTCTGAGGTGTGTAATGGTGGCGCTTATGCTGCTTGCTATATTTTGTGGCATGTTCGCTCTCACTCTTTGCTGTGTGACTCTCTTTTCTGTCTTTCTCTCTGTACTGTCTCTCTGTTCTATCTGTGTGATGTCTCTCTCTGGGCTGTTTCTCTCTCTCTCTGAGCTGTCTCTCTCTCTGTGTTGCCTCCCCTCGGTGATGTCATGGCCTTGCCCCTCAATTGTCCAGCATTACAGACAAACTGCTCTTTATATTATTAGATACTAGTAACTTGTCCATCATAAATGACGGTGTCATATGTTATGTTTAATTCTCTGTGCTGTCTCTCTCTGTGCTGTCTCGGTGTGCCTTCAGTCTCTCTCTCTGTGTGCCCTCTCCCTCTCTCTGTGCGCCAGCTCTGTGCGCCCTCTCACTTTCTGTGAGCCCTCTGGCTCTCTGTGCGCCGTCTCTCTCCCTTTTTCTCTTTCCATCCTCCTCTCTCCCCATCCCCTCTCTGCCTCCCTCTCTCCCCCTCTCTCCCTCTCTCCCCTTTAGGAAAATCTAGCTTAAGCAAAATAAAACATTTAACAGTTGATGTTGCTTTTTTAGAAGCTAAATATAGTTACCTTTAAATTAACTGCCACCAGAGAGCAGCATTTAATTAGTTTTTGCAGACTGGAATGCGTTGTTCATGTGCATGAACTACAATTTTGGGACGTGCAGATAATTACCACATTCTCCAAAAACAACAGCTTATAAATATAATTCTGTGGAAAACTGTTTTTAGGACTGGAGTAAATACAGTTCTTTGAAGTAAATCACTTTTGAGTCTAATCCTGCTTTATTTGCTCTTTAACCATACATCATACATTTGGAATCTTGCTTTTTTTCCCCCTAGGCAACACTGAACAGGCTTTGCATATCATTTGTAAAATTAGCATATTATTCAAAAAAAATGATTTTATATTAAATGCTGGCACTTTTAAGAGACCCTCTAAGTTTGGCTTAAAAATAAATATAATTTATTAGATGCAATGCATTATAAAATGGTTTATTCTGCTTGGTCGATACTGGACCAATCAGATGTGGAATAATTGCTATGCTTCCAATCTACCACATACCGGATTGGCACAATCAGCTGCGGAGCCCTTTTTTGCAGTGAGACATGAGTCACATTGTATCTGGTCTGGTAAGGCAGCTGGACTGTTTGCATTTTTTGGCATCAGTTTCTTTCAGACAGGAAAACAGCAATTCTCAGTAGTGGCTGATATTCCAAATGTTTTGGGTGCCAGGAAATATTATAACCCCCTAAACATACAAGTTTTCTGCTAAGTGTGGATGTATGTTCTGGGCAGGAAGGCTGATCTACCAAAGAGTAGTAACAGCTCATGTATTCTGTGATAGTCAGACCTGTTTGAAGTTGTAGGACTAGATTAGTAGTATTGCTCATGAAATCCAATTTTTGAGGCCATTTTTTTGGTCTTGCAGTATTCATTTAAACTATTTTCTTACTGCTATCACTACAATATATATGATTAATTAAGATACTCCCCTCACATCATATATAATATTTATAGTAATTTGGGGCCATATTAAATTCCAGCCTCGTATGTCCAACGTCTAACACATAAGGGCTGCATGCTTGAAATTTGGCCATTTTACGTCGCTATTAAATTAGAAGTGCTGCACGCTACGAGCAAGAGACGCTATTTCGTAAACCAGTTCTCGGCCGTTCAGCAATCTCGTAGTTATGGGTTAATATGAAGCCAATGGAAAAAGATATTGTTAGCGTTACGTCACTGAAAAAGGGGAGGGTACATTTCAAAGTCCTACGTGCTTCAATTACAGTTTGCGATTGGACCCACATTCCAGATATAATGCAATATCAATTAAGCCGTAAATATGATATTCTATCACATGCAAGTTACAGTATATGTATTAACACATTGATTGCAGGGATCAATATAACACAAAATATAAAATAAAGTATTTTTCGGGGCCAATTTGCAGACTTGAGAATGTTGTGCTATTAATAATAAGACCAAACATCATTTTCCATTTTAATAAATGTACAGTAGTGTGTTTTTATTTGATTAACAAGTGCTACGTATTGGACTTTACCAACCTTGCGGGTGCTCTCGAGCACACGTTGGGCTTTGGGCTCTATTTGCGTGTTACGCACTTGCTCGCGTGTAATTTAATAGCTGAGTTAAAAACATAGTGGTTACGGGCTTGTCGGATCAAAGGATTTTGCTCCGTACGTAGCCTATTCTCGGCCGTCCAGCGTCTTAACGCACAAGTCCGCTGCAAGCAACGTTACAGGGCTAATTTAATACCGTAACATGTAAATTTGGAGTTACGGGCTACGTTTTAGTGAGGCTGTTAGTATTCAGCTCATGGTTTGCGAATGGCAAAACAGTTTCACCTAAAATGTGGAGATGGGCGACCCTGGAAGGTGAGTTTTCTTTGATTAAGGCAATAAATATCTACATAAAATTAGGAAGGATGGGCAAACATGTAAGGAAGAAATTGATAAGTAAACGTCATTCCAAACCTTTACAGCTAAGCATTTATTCTCAAGGAGCTATGCAACGAAAATCTGTATTACTTTGAAGATTACACTAGCTTTTACACTAGATTTCCAGGCAAGTCCCCAACTTTAGACTGAATTCCACGTGTTCACTAACTTAAGAGAATATCCTCACTCATAACTGAGGGAGATTTTTTTTTTTTTGCTAGAGCCTTAAACTAAGTGACATGCACAGGGGTTTAATATTGGACTCTTGTACCCCAATGTAACCCAACCTACCCATGGGATAAGGACACACATAGTCCTTATCCGCCAGACAATTATACTTTACCTGTTCTGTGGCACCCTCCAGCGACGATCAATGAAGTTCTTGTCGTCAATCTTCGGTCCTGGATAATAGGGATATCCATGTTGATTGAAGAATCCATCCTCTTCTTTTGAGGATTTTGATTGCCTGAAATATGTGCCAATTATCAAATCAAGTATTTTATGTCACATGCTCAACATTTCTATGGTTCAGTTGTTAACCAATTATTAACCAATCTGAACTCTGTAATTATATAGTCCCCTAACTGGGGCATTAAGCTAAACTTGTTTTCTGAATCTTAGCTGTATTGGTGAGTGTTTTTAATGTTCTTTATGTGCAGTGAGTCTCTTTACCCTTTTAGATATGTTTGTCTTAGCCACTAGTCTGGCACATTTCCTATATTGTTTTCTTTTGGCCATACAATAGCCTGTTATTGTGCTTGGTGTTATACCTCACATTATGGTGGCCTATGGTATAGACCTTTTATATAGCCCCTATGTGGATGTTATCTAACACTTCTCTCCTTTTTAGAGATAGGGCAATTTAGGCTGTAAGGTTATGTTTTATATGGCCCTTTTGAATATGACTTTCCAATTTTCCCAAGGAATGTAATTTTATATTGAAAATTAGTAGACAGGGCATTTCAGCTAGATTGTGGGAAATGCCATAGCCAAGTTACAGGTTTGAAGAAAAAAAAAGGCTGTTCATCCCTACGACCCCCTGCGACTTTCGGACCCCAAATGCGGAGGGGCCCCATTTGCGGAAGTGGAGGCTCCCACGTCGGCTGCAATGAGCCGCAGGCACAGGGGAGGTAGAGAGGGGGGGAAGAGACACAGGGGAGGAAGAAAGGAAGGGAAGAGACACGTGTGGGAGAGAGTGGGGAGAGGCTCACAATGAGCGATGAAGGCGCTCATTGGGGAGTTTGCAATGAGCGCTAAAGGCACTTATCGCTGGGCTTGCGAGGACAGAAAGTTGCGGGTTGGACAACACCTGCAATGAGCGGTGAATCGGCAAAGCCGAAGGCATTCATTGCGAGGACAGAAAGTGGCGGGTTGGAGGACGCCTGCAATGAGAGGCACTCATTGCGAGGACTATAAAGTAGAGGGGGGAGAGGCTCGCAATAAGTGCAGAAGATGCTCATTGCGAGCCATGAAAGTGGTGGGTTGGCCTAGGCCTACAGTGAGCGGCGATGTCGACTGGCTTAGCCGATTTTCGATTGACGAAAACCGGCAAATATGGCTTAAAATTGCTTGCAATCTCACTCCCACGCTTCATGGTTCTCCCCCTGTGCTGAGTTACGTGCTGGAACTAAGTTTGACAAATAGCAAACTGCGCTCCTTGCGGTCCTCGGCAAAGTGCTACGTGCTTCAACTGCTCGCCTTGCTTTGCGAGGCTCACAGTGCAATGAGTGCCTTCGGCGCTCATTGCAGCCTAAGTCCTGCGTCCGCGGTCGACAGCTCGCCTCACTTCACGAGGCTCGCAAAGTGTAACCAACATCGTAAGCGGTCCCAACACTAACAACTATATATGTGATATATATATATGTATATATGTAGTGCCCGAGCCGAACATAGTGATGGCCTCGCTGTCTATTCAGCATCGTCTAGTTGTGCCACGTTGGAGGGGAGAATAATTATAGGCCTTCCCTGAAACCTGACGGTGCCATCTAGCGGCTACTTGCTGGCACTGCAGCTGTCATTGTTGCCGATTTCTTGTGCATACACAAAGGGACAGATACCCATAAGGTTTTAAAAGCAAAGATACTGGAGTGGGATGCCAGTTCCTTCTCCAGGCGACTATGATTTGTCTGACCTCTCTGCAAAGACCTGCCCATCATAGGTGATCCTACATTGTACAGCTTGTACAGCTCACAGCTCTATTAAGGTACACAAGCTTCACCACAACAAGGTGGAAATACAGAAAGGGATATATATATATATATATATATATATATATACTTTTTTTATTTTTTTTATTTATAGATTAATTTGTTTCTCTGTTGTCCCTCACCCCCAGTTTTTTCGATCCCACGCCCTTGCATGAAATGGTGGCCTTTTACAACTGGCCTTATAGAAACTTAGTAATGTTGATTTGACAGAACAACTCACAGCTGCATGTTGAGTACCCATTCTGCTTACTAAAAATTTTGGCCTAAGTAAACCTCAAAACAGTCTTAGTCTTATCCCATGTGTGCTTACATTTCTTAACTTTGTTTGACCCTGGCACGTTCTATGAAATGTTTACTTATTTGTAACCCTTTCTTTCACACATTGCCCCAAGATCTACCACCGTGCATTGTCAATTTATCACCTCCTAATATGTTAACGCACTGTTTTCTAGACTAGAAGGCATACTGCCCTGGGAGAACACACCC
Organism: Discoglossus pictus; assembly: GCA_027410445.1. Taxonomy (NCBI): domain Eukaryota; kingdom Metazoa; phylum Chordata; class Amphibia; order Anura; family Alytidae; genus Discoglossus; species Discoglossus pictus. The sequence goes on from CM050163.1 coordinate 451,770,727, forward strand.
TGTAATGGTGGGTAATTCCAGTAGTTATTTGTCAGCTCTACATGACTGCCTGAGCACTCTGACAGAGAAAACATCTCAACAAGCAGTACATTTAATACACTTGGTAAAACAGTTGGACCCCCTCCTAGACCCACAGTGATGTTGCTATGCTGAACTGGTTAGATCCATGGTCATTTTTACATGGTCACATTGTTCTGATGCTTTTACAGACTTGGGTGCTGTGACATGGCGATTACTGGCTCCCAGTTATGGTAAATCACATTTGATTTTTTCTGACTACCATCTATTGGTCATCAAGCAGGGACCAGCCTACTGAACTAACAATAAATGTGCATTCAAAAGGAATGACATAGGAAACCCCTGCAAACACAGATAAAAATTATTTCCTACTGGTCATACTACACTTAAGTTATATATTGTTTGCTTAATATCTCACCAAAAAGCAAATGATTGCCTAATAACACAGAAACTGAAATTCAGTAATTTACAGAGCTGGGAACACCCAAGTCAATCTGCACAAAAAGTTATCCAATAATCGCTATACATAGTACGAGTGATGCCACCCAAGGATTGACCTGGCTCTGTAGGAGGGCCACCCTGACCTGACTGTAATACAGATGGAGTAATCCTATACACCCAGAACATACTGGGATTAATGCTGTAACTCAGGACAAGTGACAGCCTATCAAGCCCAATGCATTTTATTGAACCTCTCAGATACTGCGGGGTATCTAGTGTAGCAAGCATGAAAAAGGGGAAAACTAAGAAAGGTATGCAAACAAAGCGCATTATCACTGACCACTTTGGACCTCCAGAAGCAAACCTCACTCTGTCTCATGCTTCCCAATCAGAGCTATCGGTTAATTCAGACTCTGAGGGGCAACAAGTGGCCCTACCCCAACAACAAATGCATCTTTCAGCCGAATTCATGGCAATGATTGAGCAAATGTTTATGGCCTATTTAACAAAGACCGTTGATTCTCTTACAAAGGAATTTGGGACTCTTCCCGCATCTCCATTCTCGAGGCAAATTTTGAGGATTTAGAGAACCTCTCAAGGCACCATAATTTGAGGATCAGAGGTGTACCCAGGGCAATCCAAGATCTTATGCAGTATCTGAAAGCAACCATAAGCAGTATAATCCTGGTTATCCCAGAATCAGTTTGGGAAATGGAAAGGGCCCATAGGGCTCTGGGAGCCTCAAGAAATCAGGATATACCAAAGGATGTTATAATTCGATTTTTGAGACAAAGATCCAGTGATCTTATTTTAGCAGCCTCCACAAAGATGTCTGTTATTAAAGGTCTAGACAACTCAGTGCTCCAAATATATTGCTAATCTCTCTCCTATCACATTGGCCAAGCGGAGGGAGATGAAGCCGGCACTAGATGTTTTGATCCGTCACAAAATACAATACAGATGGAGCTTCCCATTTGCTTTGCTGTTTCAGTTTAAAGGTAGCTCCTATTCAGCTCATTCTCTGAAGGACCGCCAAACTCTTCTCAAACATCTTCACTTGCTTTCGGAAGAGGAGCCAGAAGAGATTCAAGCCCACCTCGCATAGTCGCTTCCCACCAGGCAATAGCAGGAAGTTTTGCATCCTAAATGGACAAAGAAATCTCCCCCCCTCGAGGTCAGCCCTTCTCTTCACCCCTCTCAGGGTGGACTTTCTAAGCAAGGATCTTGCCCCACAACAGATCCAACCTGAGACTGTTATGTGAGCACATTGTGGCAGAACAGTTACTGCAACTATCTCTAGATGGCTGTTTATTGTGATTATCGCTCTGCTGTTTGTTAGATCTTCGTATCTATAGATTAAAGCCATAATATATATAGGGTTTATGTCCAGTATGTAGAACTGGTCTAATGTGCAGAATGGACTTAGTTAGCTAAGTATAGGGGTCTCTACGACAAGTTGCATTGCTAGATTTGCATATATTTGTTCAATCTCAGTAATAAAAGTTACCGTAATTTTGGTCAAGGGACGGCCCCCCATATTGTGACCCTCTGGGACTCAATTTGTCCCCTCCCCCTCCGAGTCATACATTATTTCAGTTTTTTTGCTACCCTCCTAGTTTAGAGATATGGTTAGAGGTTTAGAGATAATGCTTCTCAAACTGTTTAAAAAATATTTTTTTGCAATGTTTAGCTCATTCACAATTTGAATGTCTAATGTTTTTTAGATTTTTTCTTTTTCCCCCCTTTCTTCTCTCTATGGTAAGCAGCATCCTTGCTCCATCCTTGCTCTTCTGGGCTAGTGAGCTGAAGTTGCAGGCTCTGCCTGGTCTCTCCGCCACTATCATGACTAATATAGAATATACGTTCATGACACAATGTACAGGGCTTTAATTCCCAATTTAAGATGAGGAAAGCTTTCCTGTACTATAGAGAAGTCAATCCCTCCATTCTAATTTTGCAGGAGACACACTTTTCACATAACCACATCCCAAAGTATCTACACAAAGACATCCCTGTATTTTTCACTTCAATACTTATCCACCAAGAGTTTATACATGTAGACACATTAACTTTATCTCAAAATAAACTTGTGCAGCTTATCGCCCTAGCAGTTAAATACCATATTGCTAAAAATTGGAAGTCCTCTACACTTAACTTTGGAGAAATCATCCTCAAAGTTAATTTTATTATCATTAACGCGAAACTGACCCATATCTTGAAAGATTCATACCCACAGTTGTTAATGACATGGGCACCTTGGCTTGACTCCCAGCATATCATTTCAATTAGGTGAACTATTCTTTGCTCTATAACCTCCTCACAGTGGGGGCAGTGGGACCCTGGACCTAAGTTGATCAGGAGTTCAGTTTTCTGTTGTTGTCTTATCTCGTCTTTTATTTTTGTTTTTGTTTTTCTCTTTCTTCCTTTCAAATTCTTATCTTGTTTCTCTATTATTTATAAGTTCCCGATTTTAAGACTTTAGGAGGAAACTCTTCTCTGCATTTACCACAAAAAATGGTAAAAATGTGAGAAGGCAAAGGATAAACCACAGATTGATTGCAAGATTTCCTTAAATACAGCCTTATTTTATGCTTTCAATTTGACATGCCTGATGCTATCTCTTAGTGTTTAAGGCTAACAAAACACTGTTGTATACTTAGTCCTACTGTGAAATCTGTCATTTTCAACTCGCTTTGTTGTTTTTTATTGTCTTCAATAAAAAGATTGGAACAAGGAAATATTGTTTGATACTTTATACTTTATAGACCTTTGCAAAAGTATAAACATAAAAGGCAGAATGAATTAAAGATGCTTTGATTGGATAATGTATGGGTAGTATAAGGAGACTATGGGTAGTATAAGGAGACTCCTCTTTTTTTTAACTCTTTTTTTCACTATAGATGAAAAAAATAAGTTTCCCCCTCAAAATATACTAGTAAAGCTGAGAAGTTAAAGTAGCCTCAACCATAAGCATGTAGTAAAACAATCAGCAGACTGGGTCGCAATAGTGTTATATAATAAGTACTCTAAAATGCATTTAACCTTTGATAGAACAGTGAGCAGGAAAATATAGCAGAGATTAGACATACCAGGGAAGTGTTAAATACTGTAGGAAGCATGCTGTAGTAATGACAAGCAGAGCACATCTTGAACCATAGAAAGTATAAGTAAGAAAAGCACAGAGCTACTTAGGCCCCAGGAATAGAAGAGTGTACACTATCACAAACTAAATGAAACACAACTGCACTAAATATCCTCAGTGTTCTGGGAAAGTGGTTGAATATATTCTGAAAAAGTATGCAAGGTTATGTCAGTAAAAGAGACACTGTCACTTTTGATACTTTACCAGTCTCCTCTGGATTTGTGCCAGTGTTTCAGCACATTGATGTAGTAACACAGTACAAGAGGCTGTAATATGTTTCTAATACAATTTCAACCAGTGATACAAAAATAATAAACCAAAACAAATCAAAGAAAATAATAGGCCTAGCTTCCACTGAAGTATTACCTTAACTGATAGACAGTTCCCTCACTATCCAGCTCTACTCCAGCTAAACCTGGGTTGAGCAAAACAAACATTCCACTATGTCTCTTTCTGTTCCCAGAAGCACATTAGCTGACAGGGACAACCATCAAAGACAGTATATTCTGCTCCAGGAGCTTCATTTTAAAAAAGAAGCACATTGTTTAACACTATCAAAAGCAGTCTTTCAAATGCAACAAAAACAAAAATGGCTTTGATGGCCCTTTTAAGTTAGTATCATTTTATACAAGATAAGACTCTCACACTGAGTATGTCACTAAACTAACCAAGCTTTCCTCAATGATCTGTTATAACCTTAGAAACAACCTCTACACTATATAACATAAACATGTTCTTAAGAGTAGAATAGTCCAAAGTTTCATGGACTCTGAAAACTAGCATCGTAAATGGATCAATAACTTACTGATGGTTAAAAGGAATACATTATTTTCATAGACACAACAGCAAAATATGATTCTTCTTTCACCAATTTACATTCAAATTTCAGAGCATTAATATTAATAATATAATATTACTAGCGACTTGCCCATTAACAATGACGGTTGCAATAACATTTTAAGCCATTGTAATGCTGCTTGACACACAATGTAAACCATTTTGTACTCTGAGCACCTTCAGCACTCATTGCGAGCTTTGCGCTGAGCGACTTTGATGCTCATCGCGTGCCTCGCGAGGCACTTATTGCAAGCCTCTCCTGTTGTGTAGTTTTGGTCCTCTGAGCACCTTCATCAGTCATGATAAAGAGAGATATATATTTTTATGTATATGTAGTTAAGTTATAATGAATTATTTATTGAATAAATTAATATACTTTAAGTATTTATAATTAATATATGCAGCCAGCAATAGCCTGAAGAGCTAACAATCTGTATTTTCCGACAGCATAGAATATACAGTTTCAGTGTTGGTGCCCTGATGCTAAAGTGTAATGAATGTTCCAAGTATGCATTCTAAATAGGCTGCGTGTGCGAGGGAAAGCCATTGGTTTATTGTGTAAAGCGGCATTGTATATTCGTAATGTTATTAATGTGTTACGCGGCTTGTGAGCATTTTCCGGCTTTTGTAATAGTGTATTTTCTAGTTCGTAGTTTGATGTGTAAAGTGCTATGCGTTTGTCAGTGTTTTGCCCGGTCTGGGGTCATGTAGCCTCGTTTTCATTTTTTTCTGCGGTAATTTTTTTCCTCGCTTAGGCAATTTTCGAGTGACGAAAATTGTGTAAATCTGCTTAAATTCGCGTTTTACCTCACTCCCTGACGTCCTGGCTGTTGCCCTGTGCTGTCTGTGATGTTTTTGTATTTTTTTTTTGTTGTATTTAGTGTGTCTTTATAGTTTTTTGTTTTCGCAGTTCGTCCGTTAATCTCATATTTTTTGCGTCTCGTATCTTTTTTTAAGTCCTGCGTCTCGTATTTCTTTTCTATGTCCCGCGTCTTGTATTATTTTTTTCTAAGTCCCGCGTTTGTCAACCGTTTGCAGGCCAACGCCATCCCGGGTTTAGGAAGTGTTTTGTGGCTAAGTCCCGCGTGTTTCATTGCCTCATCGTGTTTTTTGGTGATAGTAGTATATTTGTTAACGTGTTAACGGCTCTCCTTGCTATGTGTTAACGTGTTAACGTCTCGCTTCGCAAGGCTCGCAGTGATGAGCGCCTTCGGCGTTCATCGGCTAAGTGCTAGGTGTTAACAGCTCGCCTTGCAGCGATGAGCACCATCAGTGCTCATCACCTAAGTGCTACGTGTTAACGGCTTGCCTCCCTTTGCGAGGCAGGCAAGCGATGAGCACCTGTGGTGCTCATCGTCTAACTCAAACACACCACGCAAAGCGTGATGACATCTCGCAGTTTGACAACTGTTATATGTGACTAGCGACTTGCCCGTCAAAAAATGACGGTCAATAAAAGAAAGTGTTGAAATGCTGTTTGTCACACAATGTGAGTGTACTGTGTGCCTCAACTATATAGACCCCTCTAACACACTAATGAACGCATGTAATAACACTATAAGTGCCATGAGGGTCATCCAGGACCCTCTTGACCCAAAGTGTAAGCACTACACCATTTTAACCCGGTCACTTTTGGCGGACTATCCAGACCCTCATAAGCCTCTATTTAACTCCATCAGTCCCATAAGGGTATATTATAACCATTATGGGCCTGTTACAACCCAACATTAACCACATAAGTGCCATGACGGTCCTGAAGGACAATCATGACACTAAGTATAAACACTCCACTCCACTATACCCCCCCAATAAAACATTAAATATCAACTAAACACCCTCTAAACGAACCTATTAAAACCTACACTACCTACCTACCCCATAATAACCGCCACCACTCTAATTACAGAAATAAAAAAAAACTAAAGTCCTCAAAACACAGAAATCTACATTACATAAAATAAAAAAAACTAAAAGCACCAAAAATAAAAAATGTACATTACAGAAAAAACAACAACAAATTCACAAAAAATAAAAAAAGGAACATTACAGAAAATAAAAAAATACATTACAACCCCCACCCCACACTACATTTTTAAAAAAAATACACACCTGAAAAGGAAATACATATAATACATACAATACAATTAAATACAATAAAATACAATTAAATACAATACAATACACCCCTATCTAATATACATCCTCCTATATAATATACATCCCACTATGTAATATACATCCCGCTATGTAATATACATCCCACTATGTAATATACATCCCACTATGTAATGTAATATACATCCCACTATCTAATATACAATACTATCTAATATACATCCCCCTATCTATCTATCTATCTAATATACAATAAATACTATCTATATACTATACATCCCCCTATCTATCTAATATACAGTACATGCTATCTCTATATAGCAACCCTAATTCTAAGCTAAAACAAAATAATTACGACCACTTACCTGTGAGATGTTTCTTAAGAAAAAAGATTAAAAACATTACTACAACACGTTTACATAAAATAACTAAACATTCTAAATATTCTAAATATTATACTCACCTTTCCAGCATGTCCCGTTCCAGCATGTCCCGTCCCAGCATGTCACGTCCTCCTCCATGTTTGCCTCTGCGGCGCTGCTCCTGTTAAAAAAAAACATTACATTAGTACACATTACTGATGTCCCGAACAGTTCGCCGGAGAACTATTCACGTCGATTTTCGCATGTTCGCATTGAACGGCGAACACATGCGCTTTTAGTCCGCCCCCTATTCTTTATCATTGAGGAAACTTTGACCCTGCACCTTACTGTGAGCAGACAGATTCCAGCCAATCAGCAGCATAGACTCCCTTCCAGGGACTTCCATCTGAAGGACAGCCTCCATTTTAGAATCATTCTGAAGCTACATTCGATGAAAGAGGACATATATTCTACCTGCTGCTGATTTAATAGGGAAATAGATAGCCAGGCTGTGTATTTAGCTTTCACTACACACCTGAAGAACTCATTTGATATCTGCTGCAAGGACAGCAACCCAAAAAGCCCTTTTTAGGGCTAGAACATCATTTATTTTATTTTATTATTTTTTTCTGTTTAATCTAATTGCATATGCCGGCCTGCTAGCGTGTGTGTGAGGCCTATTGCATCTACTCTGCCACCTTTTGCCAGTGCACAGTGACACTCATATCTAGTGCAACCGTAGTGTACAGTGACATAAAACAACACTTTTTTGACTGTAATCGATTGAATATCAGTTGCCTGCCTACAGGCGTGTGTGTGAGGCCTATTGCATCTACTCTGCCAACTTTTGCCAGTGCACAGTGACACTCATATCTGGTGCAACCGTAGTGTACAGTGACATAAAACAACCCTTTTTTGACTGTTATCGATTGAATATCAGTTACCTGCCTACAGGCGTGTGTGTGAAGCCTATTGCATCTACTCTGCCAACTTTTGCCAGTGCACAGTGACACTCATATCTAGTGCAACCGTAGTGTACAGTGACATAAAACAACACTTTTTTGACTATAATCGATTGAATATCAGTTGCCTGCCTACAGGCGTGTGTGTGAGGCCTATTGCATCTACTCTGCCAACTTTTGCCAGTGCACAGTGACACTCATATCTAGTGCAACCGTAGTGTACAGTGAAATAAAACAACCCTTTTTTGACTGTAATCGATTGAATATCAGTTGCCTGCCTACAGGCGTGTGTGTGAGGCCTATTGCATCTACTCTGCCAACTTTTGCCAGTGCACAGTGACACTCATATCTAGTGCAACCGTAGTGTACAGTGAAATAAAAGAACCATTTTTTGACTGTAATCGATTGAATATCAGTTGCCTGCCTACAGGCATGTGTGTGAGGCCTACAGCGCCTACTCTGCCAACTTTTGCCAGTGCACAGTGACACTTATATCTGGTGTCACAGTAGCTTGCACTCATAGTACCACAAATCGTAAACAAAATGACAGGCAGAGGCAGGCCACCCCGCAGGGGCCGTCGTGGTCGTGGTGCTGTGATTCCCTTTGGCGGCAGAATAATGCCCAGTTTTCAGAGATAACGTACCCTGAACTTGAAAAGTTCTGAGCACATGGTTGACTGGCTAACACAGGACACCCAATCTTCTATAGCTTCCGTTCGGAACCTAGACGCACCATCCTCCTCCAGCTTAGCTTCGGGCACCTCTCCAGTTACCACTCGCCCGCCTGCCACCACCACCAACACTAGCACCACAGCCGCTTCACTTGATCAGCAGAGTTATTTACAGATCCGTTGGAAGAAATGAGTGATGTACAAACATTAGTGCCAGAGGATGTAGATAACAGGGATATGTCCCAGTCAGGCAGCATTACACACATGGCCGTACAGTCTGATGTTGATAATGATGTTGTAACCGGTGCTGCTTCCTTTGTTGAGTTGTCAGATACAAGTGAAGCGGTTGATGATGACGATGCATACGTGGATGTCACGTGGGTGCCCGCTATAAGAGAAGAAGAACAGGAGGAAAGTTCAGATGGGGAGACAGAGAGGAGGAGGAGACGAGTTGGAAGCAGCGGGAGGTTGTCGAAAGTAGCTAGTGGCACAGTCAGACAGCATGCATCGGCACCCGGGGTCAGCCAGACAGCACGCCAGTCAACGCATGCTGTTGCCACCACCAGAATGCCATCATTGCAGAGCTCAGCAGTGTGGCAATTTTTTCGTGTGTCTGCCTGTGACAACAGCGATGCCATTTGCAACCTGTGCAAAAAGAAACAGAGTCGCGGGAAGTCCAACACCCACCTAGGTACAACCATCCGTCACTCCGTGTCTCGCCCTGAGCAGTCCCTGCTCATCTGCCCACAGTCAGGTGTCTGTCAAGGACATGTTTGAGCATAAGAAGCCAATGTCACAAAGTCACCCCCTTGCCCGGCAACTGACAGCTGGCTTGTCTGAACTCTTAGCCCACCAGCTTTTACCATACAAGCTGGTGGAGTCTGAGGCGTTCAAAAAATTTGTAGCTATTGGGACACCACAGTGGAAGGTACCCATACGAAATTTCTTTGCACAAAAGGCAACTCCCAACCTGAACTCGATTGTGCAAAAGGAAGTAATGGCATCTCTGGCACACAGTGTTGGGGCAAGGGTCCATCTGACCACGGATACCTGGTCTGCAAAGCATGGTCAGGGCAGGTATATCACCTACACTGCGTATTGGGTAAACCTGGTGACGGCTGCCAAGCATGGAATACGTGGCTCTGCAGAGGAGTTGGTGACACCACCACGACTTGCAGGCAGGCCTGCTGCCACCTCCTCTACTCCTCCTACTCCATCCTCTTCCATAACTTCCTCGGCTGAGTCCTCTTCTGCTGCTGCCATGTCTTGCTCCACATCAACAGCACCCCCCCCAGCTCCACAGGTACTATTCCACATCCCGGATACGGCAGTGTCACGCAGTCTTGGGGTTGTCTTCCCTGAAAGCAGAGAGTCACACCGGACCAGCACTCCTGTCCGCCCTGAACGCACAGGTGGATCAGTGGCTGACTCCGCACCAACTGGAGATCGGCAAAGTGGTTTGTGACAATGGAAGAAATTTGTTGGCGGCATTGAATTTGGGCAAGTTGACACATGTGCCGTGCATGGCACATGTGTGTAATCTGATTGTACAACGCTTTGTGCATAAGCACCCAGGCTTACAGGATGTCCTGAAGCAGGCCAGTAAGGTGTGTGCCCATTTCAGGCGTTCCTACACGGGCCATGGCGCACTTTACAGATATCCAGAGGCGAAACAACATGCCAGCGAGGCGCTTGATTTTAGACAGCCCGACACGTTGGAATTCAACACTCCTAATGTTCAACCGCCTGCTCCAACAAGAAAAGGCCGTTAAAGAGTATTTGTATGACCGGGGTGCTAGGACAGCCTCTGCGGAGCTGGGGATTTTTTTGCCACGTTACTGGACGCTCATGCGCAATGCCTTTTGAGGAGGTGACAAACCTGGCCAGTCGCACCCAGGGCACCATCAGCGACATCATACCATTTGTTTTCTTCCTGGATCGTGCCCTGCGAAGAGTGCTGTATCAGGCCGTAGATGAGCGTGAAGAGGAAGTTGTGGTCACCATCACCACCAGAAACAGCCTTATCAGCATCGCTTGCTGGACCTGCGGCAACGCTGGAAGAGGATTGTGAGGAAGAGGAGTCAGAGGAGGAATGTGGCTTTGAGGAGGAGGAGGAAGACCAACCACAACAAGCATCCCAGGGTGCTCGTTGTCACCTATCTGGTACCCATGGTGTTGTACGTGGCTGGGGGGAAGAACATACCTTCAGTGAGATCACTGAGGACGAGGAACGGGACATGACTAGCTCGGCATCCAACCTTGTGCAAATGGGGTCTTTCATGCTGTCGTGCCTGTTGAGGGACCCTCGTATAAAAAGGATGAAGGAGAACGACCTGTACTGGGTGTCCACGCTACTAGACCCACGGTATAAGCAGAAAGTGCCTGAAATGTTACCGAATGACCACAAGTCGGAAAGGATGCTGCACTTCCAAAATAAATTAAAAAGTATGGTTTACACAGCATTTAAGGGTGATGTCACAGCACAACGGCAATCTTACAGCGGAAGAGGTGAACATAATCCTCCTCCTCCCATGACCACGCCGGCAAGGAGAGGACGCTTTACAGACGTGTTGTTGATGGAGGACATGCAGAGCTTTTTAAGTCCTATGCATCGCCACAGCCCTTCGGGGTCCACCCTCAGAGAACGACTCGACCATCAGGTAACAGACTACCTCGCCATAACTACAGATATCGACACTATGAGGAGCGATGAACCCCTTGACTACTGGGTGTGCACGCTTGCCCTGTGGCCTGAGCTATCCCAATTTTCCATAGAACTTCTGTGCTGCCCTGCTTCAAGTGTCCTGTCAGAAAGGACCTTCAGTGCAGCAGGAGGTTTTGTCACTGATAAGAGAAGTCGCCTAGGTCAAAAAAGTCTAGATTACCTCACCTTTATTAAGATGAATGAGGGATGGATCCCGAAGGGACTGACAGTGGGCGATACATTAGATTAAAAAAGGACTGATAGATGAGCTGCCTTGAGCTAATAATGGTCCACATGCTGCTGTATTTTATCCCTGAATGCCGGATGACTTGCGTGACTTATCCGCCACCAACTAGGGTTCAAGACCCAATGTTTTAGGTCACTTTCTGCCTGGCAAACTAACATCAATTTTTCTGGTCGCTGCAACAATACCTAATTTTTGCATTTAAATTATTTTATTTTAGAAGGCGTACAGTATGTAATGAAAAATAAAGCATTTTTGAACAGTCTTGCATAACAGTTGTGCAAAAATACATATTTACAATAAAGACGTTTTGTGAAAGTTAGCTGGCTATTCCTTCTTATTTTTACTTTTTAGGTTAATAATTTTTCTTATTTTTTACTGTGATTGCAATTTAAGAGATACCTAAAACATGGTAAAACAGACAACAGTAAAGAGTATATCTGCAGGAAACACCAAAGTCCTATTAGCTATCATCCCTCCAGCAGTATTAGCTTATTATTTACAATATCTAACCTGGACAATCACCCTTGGGTTACCCTAGTACAGGCTTCAGTAAGCGACCTCTCCTTTCCTGGGATGATTTTGCCGCTGGTTGCTTCTGAAGGGTCTCCAGGGCTCCCCCACTCCGGTCCTTCCCCCAGTGTCGCTTCAACCAGTAACAAATGGTTTATATTTGTAAAGCGACCCAATGATCCCCCTTGATAGAGGTTTATCTTTACAAATTTTGGAGAACCAATTTAAGACCGGTGTCCCCTGTTTCTGGGTCAGGGAGTGTGTGAAATGCCTCAGCCTACAGTAATTGTAATGTTCTGACAGCGGTAGCTCATGCTTGTCCCTCAGTTCCTCATAGGTGAGCATCTGGCCCTTTACTAACCAGTCTCCCAGTCTATCTAGTTTCCTTGACCTCCACCAGTGTTGTGATGTTGTGCTCATGTGTTTCGGGGCCTGAGGGTGGTCAAGAATTGGGGACATTTGGGTGGATCCAGGGAACAAACCCGTGTGTTTCTTGGCCCATTTCCAGTATGATAGTGAGTGTCTGATTAGGGGGTTTGGCGAGTTTTTAAGGCTCTGAGGCAATTCTGATAGCCAAGCCACCTTGTCCCAGGTTAAGGGCCTTAAAGTGTGGTTCTCTAAATACACACAGGCCGGTTGATGACATATAGAATGTGCTTTTGGGAGGAAAGATAGGTGACGTAACAGGTATTAAACTGATAGGAATGAATAGTACAACTTAATACACCACTCCTATCTGGTGGCACCTTAGATTGCACGCGCAGTGCCCCAAATTTGAAGTGGGAGGACCGACCAAGCATCTTTTTCCATCTCCCTGTTCCAAAAATCCATGCCATATACACGTCCGCTGATAGGTGACATAACAGGTATTACACTGATAGGAATGAATAGTACAACTTAATACACCACTCCTATCTGGTGGCACATTACATTGCACGTGCAGTGCCCCAAATTCGAAGTAGGAGGACCGACCAAGCATCTTTTTCCATCTTTCTGTTCCAAAAATCCATGCCATATACACGTCCCCTAATAGTGGACGTAACAGGGATTAAAGCGATAGGAATAGTACTACTAAACAGTACACACCTTATAATAACGCAGACAGAGGCAACGCAGAGAGAGGAGTCTGAAGAAAAGGAGTCAGAGGAGGAAGGTGGCTTTGAGAAGGTGGAAGACCAAACACAGCAGGCGTCCCTGGGGGCTTGTTGTCACCTTTCGGGGACCCTTGGTGGCTGGGTGGAGGTAGAGACCTTCAATGACATCAGTGAGGACAAGGAACGGCACATGGCTAGCTTGGTATCCAACCTTGTGCAAATGGGGAGTTTGCGGTTGTGCAAAGGGACTGTTTGCGGTTGTTTGCGGTGCATTAAACGGGGATATTGGTCTGTTACTGTGAAGCGGGTGTAACCCTTACACTACCTGATCGATACAACATCATACCTGATGTTTTAAAGCATGTTATTCCAAACAATTTAGGAATGTTAGGTGATTTATGCCCTTTATGGCTTAAAACCAGACTGCATCAACTATGTAATTTTCATGGGAATTTTGCCATGGATCCCCCTCCGGCATGCCACAGTCCAGGTGTTCGTCCCCTTGAAACAACTTTCCCATCACTATTGTGGCCAGAAAGAGTCCCTGTGGGTTTTGAACTTTGCCTGCCCATTGAAGTCTATGGCGGTTCGCCGATGTTCATCCGTTCGCAAACATTTGATGGAATTAGCGTCCGCGGTTCGCGAACCGAAAATTTGATGTTTGCGACATCACTAGTACACATACATAAACCTAAAACAAAGTGAAATAAACACAATCTATATTCTACTTACCTCCCCCCAATGTCTTCGGCCTCCCGGTGTTCTGCTCCGGAAGCATCCGCGTGTTACAAAAAAGATGTCTCCGACACTAATGAGCTTCCTAAGGAGTGTTCCAGAATAAAATTGGCAATGGTGGCCTCTGATTGGCTGAAAAGGCTGTCTATCAAATTCAGCCAATGAGAAGAAGCCAATTGTGAACCAATGAAAAAGGGATACACCCCAAAATACAACGCTGATTGGATAACACACCTGTCAATCATTATTTGAACCAATCCTAAGGCTTTATTGCCATCAGCCAATCACAATGGAATATACCACCACGTACTGATTGGTGAAGACATCTGCGCCTTCCCATTGGCTGTAATATTGATTGACATTAACAATAGCCAATGAGAATGGGCAAATCCTTCACCAATCAGTACGTGGGGGTGTATTCCATTGTGATTGGCTATTGTCAGTGCAACCAATCCTAATGTGCAGATGCTCCAACCAATCACCCTGTGGGAGTGTATTCCATTGTGATTGGCTGAAGGCATCTGCGCCTTGTGATTGGTTTAAATAAACATTGACAGGTGCATTATCCAATCAGAGTGTGATTTTAGGATGTATCCCTTTCTAATTGGCTCATACATTGGCGCCTCCTGATTGGGTGAATTTGATAGACAGCGTTTTCAACCAATCAGAAGGCGCTATTGCCTATTTTCTTTTTTTTTCTTTTTTTTTTATACAGGGCGTGGCCGAAGAGGAGACGGAGGAGGCCGGAGACTTCGCGGGGAGGTAAGTACAATGTAGATTATGTTTATTTTATTTTGTTTTTATGTATGTGTATGTGTATTAAAGTTATGTTTCTTTTAACAGATGCCGCTGCGAAGAAGGGTAAAAGAATAAGGACGGGACATGCCGGAAAGGTGAGTAGAATATTTAGAATGTATAGAATGGTTCTTTATGTACTGTAAACGTGTTGCACTAATTTTTTTTTTTCCAGAGGTGGCTGATCTGAATGGACATCTGCAAAGGTAATTTGTCTTAATTGTTTTATTTTAGCTTAGAATTAGATTATTTTATATATAGATAGAATGTATTCTATGTTAGCTAGGGATATGTGTTTTATATAGATAGCATAGAATGTATTGTATATTAAATTGTGGTATTTATTTAGATAGATTGGGGATGTATATTATATAGATAGGATGTATATTAGATTATGGTATTTATTTAGATAGATTGTGTAATGTATATTAGATAGGGGTGTATTGTATTGTATTGTATTTAATTGTATTGTATTATATTGTATGTATTTGTATTGTATTGTATTATATGTATTTCCTTTTCAGGTGTGTAATTTTTTTTTTCTGTAGTGAGGAGTGGGGGTTGTAATGTTTTTTTTTATTTTCTGTAATGTTCCTTTTTTATTTTTTGTGACTTAGGTTTTTTTATTTTCTTTAATGTAGATTTTTTTTGTGAGTTAGGTTTTATTTTATGTAATGTAGATTTTTTTTGTGACTAGGCTTTTTTATTTACTGTAATTAGAGTGGCGGGGGTTATTAGGGGGTAGGTAGGTAGTGTAGGTGTTAATAGGTTAGTGCAAAGGGTGTTTAGTTTATATTTAATGTTTTATTGGGGGGTATAGTGCAGTGTAGTGTTTATACTTAGTGTCATGATGGTCCTTGAGGACTGTCATGGCACTTATGTGGTTAATGTAGTGTTGTAACAGGCCCATAATGGTCTTAATATACCCTTATGGGACTGATGGGGTTAAATAGAGGCTTATGAGGGTCTGTATGGACCCCCATGAGTGACAGGGTTAATTAGCAGTTTATGGGGGTCTATATTGACCCCCATCAGTGAGGGGGTTAATTAGGTGCTTATGGGGGTCTGTGTTGACCCCCATGAGTGACAGGGTTAATGAAGGGCTTATAGGGGTCTATGTTGACCCCCATGAATGACAGGTTTAATTAGGGGTTTATGGGGGTCTGTATTGACCCCCATGAGTGACAGGGTTAATGAAGGGCTTATGGGGGTCTGTATTGACCCCCATGAGTGACAGGGTTAATGAAGGGCTTATGGGGGTCTGTATTGACCCCCATGAGTGAGGGGGTTAATTAAGTGCTTATGGGGGTCTGTATTGACCCCCATGAGTGACAGGGTTAATGAAGGGCTTATGGGGGTCTATATTGACCCCCATGAGTGAGGGGGGTTAATGAAGTGCTTATGGGGTCTGTATTGACCCCCATGAGTGACAGGGTTAATGAAGGGCTTATGGGGGTCTATATTGACCCCCATGAGTGAGGGGGTTAATTAAGTGCTTATGGGGGTCTGTATTGACCCCCATGAGTGACAGGCTTAATGATGGGCTTATGGGGGACCCCCATGATTGACAGGGTAATAGTGTATATTTGTTTTCTTTTATAACGGGTCCTTTAAGGACCTTTACAGTCCTTTAAGGACCTGTAACGCGGGAATTTTTAATTTTCATTGCAGCCGGGATCCCGACCGCGTGCAATCGGGTCCCCCACAGTGATGGTTAATGTGGGGTTAATGCAGGTCTCCGAGCTTATCTTGGATCCCGTGGGATTAATGCAGGTTTCCAAGCTTATCTCGGATCCCTTCTTGGGTAAGTTGTACGTGGCTGGGCTGTGAGCCTTGTTTTCGTTTTTTTTAGGCGGCCATTTTTTCTCTTTCTTATGGGATTTTCGTGTGTCTGAACTCGGGAATTTGGAATTAAATGGAGGTGTAACTTCACTTACCTTGGTCCTGGGTGCCCCCCCTTGCTATGGGTAAGGTTTTTCTGCAGTTTTGTGAGTATTTGGTGTGTTTTGACTGTTTTTAGGTGCGCGCGGTTCGGCCGTTATGGTCGTATTTTTAGTGAGTGTGGGTGTTTGTTGCGTTAAGGTTGGTTCCAAGGTGTTTTTTTTTTCTAAGTCGTGCAGGTGACGTGTTTAACAGCTCGCCTCGCTACGCGAGGCTCACCTTCGGCGATCATTGCCTCTCATTGACTAAGTGCTGCGGTTTAACGGCTCACCTCGCTAAGTCGTACGTATTACGCAAACAGCGTGACGATGAATCGTAGTTGGACAATTATAATATGTGATAAGGAGTTCATATTAGATTTAGAGTCTGTTTTCCGGACAAAGATGAAAGACTTGACAAGCAGCCTTGGCTGCCTAAGTGTCTTGGGGACATGGATTCAAAAAGTGACATACAGAGTTGTG
The DNA here is from genome assembly GCA_027410445.1 of Discoglossus pictus. Classification (NCBI taxonomy): domain Eukaryota; kingdom Metazoa; phylum Chordata; class Amphibia; order Anura; family Alytidae; genus Discoglossus; species Discoglossus pictus. The sequence continues at coordinate 451,787,762 of CM050163.1, forward strand.
TACATTTATTATTGGGGGCATAAATTGATGACATTACTCCTTTTATCTTATTTTGTGATGTAAAAGAGAAAAGGGGACCTGAGTACAGGTGAGGGAAGCAAAACTGTATATGGAGGTTGGAGGTTGGAGAGTGGGAAAGTAGCCAGTGTGTGTAGAAGAGATAAAATAGAGGACATGTGGTTTAAAGAGGGTTGTATTGGATACAGAAGCATTAGAGGTTGGTATAGTGTTAGGGGAATCTACATGATTCAGAATGTTATTGAAGTTTTCTAATGCTCGACATCTAAATTGTCTATTCTTTTCCCCTTCTAATTTCTTTTTACAATTAATTTTATGATTGATCATGTATTTTTCAGTTCCATGAAAATTCATAAATTATTTTGTAGTTAATATGTATAGACATTTGGGCATGCTTTATATTTTCTGCAAAATGTGCAACCTAGTTGAGCCTTTGTTAACCAATTTTGTTTAGTTTTCTTTTCATAGTGACTATGTACTAAAATATCCTTGAGATCTTTTCGCTTCTCTGTATGTGACACTAACAGACGGAGTTATGACACTATGTAAATCCTTATCCAGCTTTAACAAATCCCACTACTTATTCAGAATGGAACTTATTTCATTAGACTGATTTGTGAAATTAAAGGCATATACATAGGGAAAACTAATAGACAATTTATACGTCCGGCATTAAAACACATGAATGATGTTCTGAATCATGAAGAAACATCTATAGCTCTTCATGTAAGGATTGAGCATAAGAATTCTCCTCAGGTTTTGAGATTTATTGGTATCTGTCATATTCCCCATACATACGGGCAAGTGATTGGAATAAAAATCTGTTATGTAGAGATGCCAGACGGATATTTCAGATTGGGAACAAAAAGTCTATTAAGAAGTATTTACCTTTATACTGTAGAAGCAGTAAATGCAAAATGCACGTCAAGGAATTGAATCTATTGGGATGCCATAATCGAGTGTTTATGATGTCTAAGACATGCTGTAGCTAGTGCCGTGTCCTTATGTGTCATCGAGAGTAGCCTTTATCCCCACATTCATATATGTAATAGTGCTAATTTTTTAATTAGTTTTCAGCAGTAATATTGTTTTAATGTTTCTCACTTAATGTCAATTGATCCATATGGAAGCATAGTGGATGAGCCTACACTTCACTAAGCATTTAGGGAACTTTACCATACTAAGTGGCTCTTTTTTTCTTCTTTTTTCTTAATTGTAAACATGGATTTTTGGTATTGATCTGGAATAATAAGGAAGGTGTAAACAAGTAACTATCTTGCACCAGATGTTAGAATAAACTATCCAGTCCCATACTTATTAAAGTTTAAGTATTATTTGCAGATATAGATATATCTGAATTTCTTATTTTTAATAGATTTTATAAAGTAAGAACATCCTATTATTTGGACTTTTCATAAATTCTATTCATCAATAGCTTTTTCAAAAAAAATCAAGCAAAAATATTACAAGATTAAACATTTACCGTATTTCATATTAAATAAAATTGTAATGATATTTTTTTATGAATGATGTACTAATTAATAGAAGAAATTGAAATTTCAAGAAAGTTGTAGCAATATTTGGAATAAAAATTTCTAATTTAAACCTCCTACTCTCATAAGCAAAGCTCAGCAGTTCACTTTGTGATAGATCAGAAAGGGTTAAAAGTTAGAAACGCCCACAAACACTATAAATAGATTGACTAGCCTAGTTAAGAAATGCCCCTGATGAGTGTGCTAAGGTGCTTCATGAAACATTCAATATAAGATTTATACATCAAGAAAGTGTCACACTGATAATCAATAAACAAAGCAGGTGCATGCTCAGAATAATGCAATTTAAAGCTAACATTTTATAAAAGTAATATTGAACGGGATAGTAGGTAAAGATTGTTGAATTAAAAATATCTTGTGTGTGAAAAGAGATACAAATATTCTGCAAGTATTTTTGCATCAGAATCTGAGAAAATAAAGGAAAAGTACGGTAATTCATTTTCAGGTATAAGTCCATATAGTTATTTATGACAGATCCCACATATAATATATTCAAGTGATACTTAGTTATTATTTATCTAAGGCTGAATAATTCAGATAAATAAATGGTATTTAATACAACTCGGTAGACAAATAAGCTGTTACAATTAAAGCAGAGGTGTCATTTTTGCTACATACAAGAGATAATTGTTGTAAAGGTATCAATCTGTAAAACAAATTGATAACCTGAAATTGCTACTAATATGAGTGGAGGAGGAAGCATGCATTTGGGGACAAAAAGGTTCCCTATAGGAAGAAGATGCAGATGTCTATCCGAGAGCTGAGGCAGACTCCTCCCTAGTATAATCTGAAAGAGCCAGTTGTGAGGGAGCTGCAGCGCAGTAGAAAACAAGAGAAGTGAGATCTCCTCACTAATCGTTTATTTCAGAGAGAAGCAAAGATCACCAATCCCACCTATCAGCTATAAGAGATAGAACAGCCCCTGAAGCAGCTACAATAGAAAAGAAGCTGCAGCGCAGGACTATGAAATAAATTGCAATGAAAAGGGGGAAGAGAAGCAGCTTAATAAGTCGATGTCCTATAGTAGAGATGATGATGAGGATAATGAAAATAAAAGTATTAAAAAACTTGCGAGCAGAGGATTCACAGGCTGAGTTTCCTAAGAGTAGATGCAAGCAATAAAGACACATTCAGAGAAAATGGTGTATTGCTATTTTAGATCTGCTAGTTCTGCAGATGGGCTATCAGGAGAAAAAGAAACAGAGAAAGAGCAATCTGCAGCACTTTGGGAAAAATGGATGTATAAAGGGTTATAGGCTTTGTATACAAATAATTTTCTGACTGTTTATTGCTTGTTTCTGAGGGAACTAACATCAATTACAGTTAAGGTAGTGCTCTGTAAGAGCTATGCCTTTTATTTTCTTTACATTTGTTTTGATGTGCTATTTGTATACTGGCAAAAACAGATTTTAGTAACATTTTTTAAAAACATATTGAGGACTCCTGTAAATAGGCTTAAAAGTGTTATATATATATATATATATATATATATATATATATATATATATATATAAAACAATTCATAATTTTATGTAATATTTTCTTACATTCTCAACTAGGAGACTGATTTTTGTAGTTTTTTTTATAATTTATATAGTCGTATAACTATAAAGTATACTGCTATCATGGGGATGTTAGCAGAAGATTTGACTTAAATTTGGAGAACTTGAGTTTCTACAGCATCGCTCCCATAAAGCACACATTACATGCCATTAATGTTAGCAAGAACTCACAATGAACATCCTTACACTGGATTTGAACGTGAAAAAAGTATTTAGTGAATCTCACAGTGACCTGCATTTACAAGGGCTATCTCACCTGTAAACTCACTTATGATTCTTTAGTAAATTTCCCCCAAAGTATTCATTTTATTTCAGCTCCCAGTGAGATGCATACAATTAGCTAAAATGTAAATCAAATATTTTCAAGCACATGTTCCAATAATTTCCATATTAAGTACAACCAAGTATGTACAGGTGTTTTAAGGCTAAAACTATTTATATTGGTAATGCAACCTTTTATTTTATGAATTTGTGAAATAATGTAACCTGACCAACAATATAAATATAAAGAGCCATTTGGTAAATCTATTAGTAAAAACATCTTGAAAATCTACTCCAATAAATACAATTGTGAATGTCACTGCTTGTCCAAAAAAGAAAATATTTGTTATCACTTTCTTCAGGCACATCTTTAATACTGTGTATTAATAATGTGTTGATCAAACCATTCTGACAAACTAGTACTTAGAAAATACGTGTTCTAAAACTCTAAAACTTACTGGGCAGTACCTCTACATAAAACACTTTTAAAGTATGTCTTATTTTAATCAGACATACCACAGTAAATACAGGTTTCCAAGAAGCGTAATAAAATAAAATGAGTCAAATAAAAGAGCCTTCCTACAGAGTTAGCGTTTCCATGTATTCGATTTAATGGGGAAATCTGAAGCATTGCACTGTATCACAGATGGTCCAACAGAGACAGTTGAAGTGTTGCAATGTGCTGGTGTCTCACTGCAGCATTAAAGGAACAATATTTTTTAAAAACTCTATGCCTAACTCCGAGTACATTTAAGCAGGAAAAAAGTAATACATATTGAGCCCGATTCAATTGCGAGCCCACATCTCACAGGATCCAGGCTGTATATGTGGGCTCCCATTCATCTCCGATTCCGGAGCTATCCAATTGATCAAGCCTGCGTTACCGGCCCAAAACTGACTCCATAAACGTTGCACTGGTTCGTAGCAGTTCAGGGCAGGAACGTGATCAATTAAGCAAGACCATAACCTCCCATTTCGAATCATCCAATAGAAAATGATATTGTAATTATTACAGCAGTAAAACTTGGAGGTTACATGTCAATCAATTAGGTTCAGGGTCCAATATGCGACCAGACTCACAAAACCGCAAAATACAGAATTATGAAAATGAATGCCAATACTGTTCTAGTCCATATGGGTGGCCCGATATGTATTAACTCATTGATTCCTGAAATCCATATAACCACGAAATTAAACATATAAAAATAAATGTAATTGATGCCGATTGGCGAGCCTGAGACTGTTGCGCAATTAATTCTAATGTCTATCATCGCTTTCCCCGTCATTTACAGTGCAGTATTGATTTTTTATTTTCATTTAAAGTGCTATGAACAGGTGTTTAACCCCCTTGCGGGTCCTCTCTAGTACTCGCAGGAGTTTCTCCTTCATTTGCCATTTACGGGTGTGAAAACATTTGCAGGCTTGGGGAATTTGAGCAATTTTTAACGATTTGTGATTTTGGCGATTGTGACTCTTGCGGAATTGAAAGATCAAAGGTTTCGGGAGGCTGTAAGTTCTGGGTTTAACCATTGCAAAGTTTTCAAGGCTGTAACTCATAACCTGTTTGGAGCCTTCAAAAAGACGGCAATTGAGTAGCAAATTTACTTGCGGCCTCACTTGCGATAGCTCAATTGAATCGTTTTTTAATTAAATATATTTTTGATGTCTCTGCTGGTCTCTCTGCATTCATGATGCATTAGTGAAAATGATGTTAGTTAGAGGGACATTTGCATTGGGGAGCTATTGTTGCAGTGAATGATGCAAGGGATCTACTTCTAACCCAGTGAGTGAGAATTGATTTTATGCCTATTTCAATCTTATCTAACTACTTTACAATGGCTCTCTGTTCTCTCCTTCCCCATCTCTCTCTTCACTGATAACCAAAATAAACAACCATCCTCATGATTTACCTCTGAGGAGGTGATGTAAAAAACACAAAATGGATTCTTGTACCTATGAATAAAGTCTTCAAAAATCCATATTCTCCACAAAACTAACTGAGCAACAGTTTGAGGCACTAGAAAGAGCAGAGACAAAGATCAGCCTAGGTAAATGCAATTTTATGAGCGAAAAATATGAAAGATCACTTTTTACATACAACAGATTCTGTATATTTAAGAAATTATAGACAGTCTAACTACTTCTTTGGGCCTCTCTTGTTAATGGCTCTTTCTTCTTAATGGCTTTAACCTGAAAACAATGTATGCAGACCTCCAAGAATGAATTAGCAATAATTACACTTGTGTGGTAATTGGATCAGAAATGCTCATTGATAATTAAAAAAATACATATTTCAATACAAATGAACAACAAGCATTTGGTATTACCTATCATTTTAAATAATACCATATTTGGAACCTCTTATTACACCTTTACAGACCATTTTCAGTGCCGTAAAGGGACAATGAACACACCTTTTTCTTCCAAGCATTTAAAAGAGCATGTTTTAAACATTACACAGGTTCTTTTTTTGCATGAAAAAATAAAAAAAAATCTGTTCAAACTGAATTGAAGGGCATACTTTAAATCTCATTGGCTGCCAGAGCATAAGCTCACACGAGCAGTTAAACTTCTGAATATGTTTTTGAGCTCTGAAACCTTTATTTGGAAAAAAACATCACACAGACATATCATCACATCCCCTATTTCTGATACAACAAAGAAAAACACATTTCCATGTCTCTTTAAGCAGAATAAATCATATTCTGTCTGTAACAACTATACAAATATGGATTTATTATGTGATTAGCAACATATTGTGGTAAATTCAGGTCTCTCTTGCAGGTGAGAGCTTTCAGCTGACAAGTTCTTTTTCCCGTAACTGCAATCATGTAGGAATCATGTATATTGTGTGCTAAATGAGTGCTGGGAAAAAAGTCATTCAGTACTGTAGCAGCTGACATAAGAAAAGAAGATCATATAACACCATACACTACATTCAGAATGCATGTGCAACAACATTAAGGTTACGATTATAAATTCATTTTATAAAAAGGCATTTTGAATATATATAAGAAGTAGTATTGGATATATTGGGTACATATAAGGAGTAGCTAACTATCTCCCAAAGTGAATATAGTATATGAAAGTCTGCAATTAGATATAGTGTAAGACAAGGAAGTTGCTCTACATAGTAATTTATTAAATTCCTAGAAACCAGGCCAGGAAACACTTGAGGTTTTATAGATGGTGATCCATTTGAAACTGATTAGCAGAAATTGACTAGATTTACAAATTCCCATCAGCAATACAAGACAGATGTAAGGACACACAGCTAGCAAACACATATAGTGACACTGCATGGGGGACTGCTGGGGTTCTGGCAATTGAACAAGGAATGTTTAATGCACAAGAGAATAGCTAGTGATAAAGTACAAGAAATGTGAAGAGGAGGCCTATAGCAAGGACAGATGCATGGATTAATGTTACATACAAACAAAATCCCCATTTTATCATACTGACAGAACCAGAAAATTAGCTTTTAAACTGTGTTATGTGAACACTACAATATTCTAAACAGCTAGCAAGCAGGGTGGGATTTTTTATCTGTCGGTAATTAGCTTGCCAAATCAAAGCCACAGAAACCTCTATATGGGATTATTGCACTGTTGTTGTCTACCAACTGCCAAACGACAATGATAATTTTGTTTGCTTTTGGGATGCTCTTTGCAGAAAACCTAAATGTTTATATACACACAATATTATCTACAACTGGGCTTTAAAAAAGCATGTCACATTTTTATGTTATTGACTATTTTTATTTAAAGGGCTACTGAAATATTTGTTTACATACACTCTATTCTGCCCACTGGCTGTTGCATGAGTAATTAGCAGAGTGCCGTGTCAAGCACGCACTGTGTTAGTGATTGATTGCACAGGTTATTTTGCACTGACCAGTTAACGCATAGCCTTCCCGTTTTAGGTGAGTACCAGTAATCCATGCCTGCACAGATAGATGCATAAGGATTATTATTATTTTATTATTATTATCCTTTATTTATAACGAATGAACATTTTCTATAGAGCTATAAAGGGGTTAAGTACAAATCAAGGCAGGTTTAACACATTGCAAAAGAATGGAGGGCGTTGTTATTGAGCTTAAAATCAAATGTACATGGTGCTTTCCCAAAAGCACCTTACAAGATTGAAGAGCCTTATTCAATGGAGCCCATAAGTGAAGCCGTAAGTTAATTTGCTATTCAATTGGTGTTTTTTTTTAGGGCTCCGAACGGGTTACGTTTTACGGCCTTGAAAACTTTGAGATGTTTAAACCCGGAACTTATAGCCTCCCAAAGTCAGTGATCTTTCACGGCCACAAGACTTCCGATCACTAAAATCGCAAATTGCTACTCAATTGCAAAGATTGCTCAAGACCGCATCAGCAGTCAAGACCGCAAACGGCGGCAAATGGCAGCCCAAAGCTTACGGCTTCCAAATGGGACCCGCAATGGGTTTACAGATTAACCTTTTCTCACTCACAGAGGCTCTAATGTGGACCCTAAAAATACAAAGATCATCTTATATATATCTCACTTATCAAATCTACATTGGGACAACACATATTGGCCAAATTACACCGCCACATGGCATATATCAAGTACCAGGCAAACACTTTGCATATGGTTGTTTAGCCCCTCAGTTGTGTCCGACTCTCTGTGACACTATGGACTGCAGCATACTTACCCCATGTCTCTGTCTGTGTATATCCACAAGGTTTGCATGCCAAAGATACTGTGGGTTGCCAGTTCCTTCTCTAGTGGACTGTGATTTGTCTGACCTCTTTCCTATGACCTGCCCACCTACAGTGGGGAGGGTCTGGGGCCAGGCTCAATAAGGGCTGTCGTGTTGGTAGGCCCGGTGGTGGTGGTGACGGCCAGTCAGAAGCACTGCTGAAGGGAGGGAGAGGTGGTGTCAGATCCAGATGGTCGCTCCAGTGGGACGGCCCTGGCGAGATGCTGAGCCTCTGGAGCCTTGATGCTGAAAGATAGAGAAGAAAGGTCTATGTTATTAGTATGATGAATCATACATTGTTTTGTGTCCATTCCTAACTATCTTACATCTAGGCTTGAACCTGGATGATTTTCCTAATTGCAACTCAGATTAGCTATCATTTGCTATATGTTATGTATTCTTTGGTTCCCAGTCTTGATCGTTCTTGGCTCCTAATGCTATCTTGATTCCAGCTGCGGTCTGTAACTGCATAGGCTGCAGTGGGCACACCAATACATGGACTCTCTATTGGTTGATTACTGTGTTGTGCCCACGAATGACAGTGATTTGTCAGCTTCATGGATTTAATGACGCGTCCATCTATTCCTTGTTAATTCCATAGAGCTGACATGTCAGTGTCCTTGTTGGTCAGCATGTACATGTGTATTGTGTGTGATGTACATGTGGTGGCATGTTGGTGTATGTTATATTAACCTAACATGGAGGCTTCGTCCTGCTGGGCCACCAGGCCTGAAGCTCCAGCGGCGGGCATCTGGCTGAGAAGGTCCTCGGCCATCCTCTCTCACTCATTATAGCGCACAGTCACTTGCTTGTCCTCCTTGGCCATCATCCTCCTCTCCTTGGCCCTGATGTCTTCAAAACGGTGCTTGACGGACCTCACATCCCTTTGCACTGTGCACACTGCTGTTACCTTAGCCGCTACCTCCTACCATGCCTGGGCCCTAGGCCCTGCCCTGACTCCCCCCCCCATCCGCAAGAATCACTGGGCGGTCACTGATGGCACCAAGGAGGACCACATTCTCCTGGTGTTTGTAGTTCAGGGCCCTGTGCTTGTTCTTACCCTCCCGACTGTGGACGGATATCCTTGCCTCCCTGACCTGTCCCTGAGGCCTGTCCCTCTCCCAAACTATCATCCCCCTGGGATCAGGCACCTCCCCCTCAGCCCCTAGTTTACATGTGCCTGCTGCTAGAGGCTCCCTGCCACCACCCACATTCTTCTCTCCACTCTCCTTCTCCACCACTTCCACCACCTCATCATACTCCTCCGCCACCTCCTCCTCCACCACCTCATTCTCCTCCTCCTCTCCCACCTCCTCTACCTTCTCCACCTTCTCCTTCTCCTCCTTCACCACCCCTCCTCTCCTCCACCACACCCAACCTCCTCCTCCTCTCCTCCACCAATCCCAACTTACTCCTCCTCCACCACTCCTCACCTCCTCTCCTCTCCTCCACCACTCCCAGGGCCACCTCTCTTCTCTCTTCTCCTTACCTCTCCTCATCTCTTCCTCCCCGCCTCTCCCATCCTCTCCCCTCCTCTCTCCTTCCTCCATTTAAATCCCAAAGGAATATAAGGATAAATCAAAAAAAGTTTTTCTGTATATGTATGAGGAAACTAAAATATGTGTGTATTATGTGTATTTAATACCTGTTAGGGTGTGGGGTGTGGGGGATGGGATGGGGGGGGGGGAGTGTATAAAGTGACTAAGCTCTATGTGTCTCTATATGTGTTCTTTAATGTATGTGTATTGCTGTTATGTGTAATCTGTAAATATGTGTAAAAAGGATTAAGTGTAAAATCGTAAATAGAATAATAGAAATTAGCAAAACTGCAATAAACTGCTCTCAATAATCGCCTA